>OX384540.1:0-2500000 GCA_947538895.1 Neoitamus cyanurus
AGTCCTGACCCATGGCCACTACTTTACGAGAAGCCCCCGCAACGGATGTCAGCATTGCCAGACCACACTCAGCATGAAGCACATGCTGGAGGATTGCGCTACTACCCGCAATCTATTCGGAGGCCACCAAATACCACGGTCAACTCCCTGAAAATACTAGGAGTACTTTTCACCAGTAAACTGAGGTGGACCGCCCACTGCAACACCACCGCTAATAAACTGGATAAAATGAATAACCTGATGAGAGCTATTGGGGCCAAAAAGAATGGAGCACCCCTCCACGCCACCATCCACATTGCCAGAGTCTTCTCGGAGGGACTAACCAACTACGCCCTCACCCTATACGCCTCAACAGCTACAAACAACCTGGCAAAAGTCCAAACCGCCATCAACAAGATTCTACGGCCGCCACGGGAGCCCTCAGATCAACCCCAGTGAGGGCCCTCTGGATTGAAAGCGGCTGCTTCCCCATCCAAGACAGGGCCGACAAAGCTAGGGCCAAACTCGCGGCCTGGAACTGGTTGGACCCGGAGAGACCCCACCACCGTACGTTGAAGCAACTCGATGAGAAGAACACCTACCCGAGGACTACCCCAGCATTGAAAATAGCTTTAGGAATAGATAGGGCACTTTGTAATAATAATATCCCCGACCCGAACTCCCTCACCCCACCCTTTCCAGCCTCAAGAAGAACGTACCAAGGCAAAACTCTCGCCACCATCGGCCTTGCGACAGCACCTTCCTGGCAACACACTGGCGGCTGGCCAGACACCCCCAATACTGCAGAGAGCTAACTAGAGCCAATGGGATCCAAGCATAGAAATACTAACTAAGCACGGAACGGCTGTATCGTGTATGAACCCTATACGTGAGCGACCACCTAAGGGATGCTTCCTAGACGAGAACAGCAACAGCGTTTATGAGGGAGAGCTAAATAAGAATCGGCGCAAGCGGTGAATGGCAGCGTGTAAATAGATGTTAAAGGGGGCATAGACATTATGGAAAGAACTTCAGAAAATTTTGAATTGTAAGCCCCCTTCTGATTATGTCTACATATTTACGCCTGCACTGAGCGACCATACGAACACAGCCAATTCTAACACATCAGGGAATGTGGTACGCTACATCTGGCTTACAGCCGTTCCGTGCTTAGTTCATATTTCCATGGATCCAAGTCCTCCGGGCAAGGACAGGACATACAGTCCTGACCCATGGCCACTACTTTACGAGAAGCCCCCGCAACGGATGTCAGCATTGCCAGACCACACTCAGCATGAAGCACATGCTGGAGGATTGCGCTACTACCCGCAATCTATTCGGAGGCCACCAAATACCACGGTCAACTCCCTGAAAATACTAGGAGTACTTTTCACCAGTAAACTGAGGTGGACCGCCCACTGCAACACCACCGCTAATAAACTGGATAAAATGAATAACCTGATGAGAGCTATTGGGGCCAAAAAGAATGGAGCACCCCTCCACGCCACCATCCACATTGCCAGAGTCTTCTCGGAGGGACTAACCAACTACGCCCTCACCCTATACGCCTCAACAGCTACAAACAACCTGGCAAAAGTCCAAACCGCCATCAACAAGATTCTACGGCCGCCACGGGAGCCCTCAGATCAACCCCAGTGAGGGCCCTCTGGATTGAAAGCGGCTGCTTCCCCATCCAAGACAGGGCCGACAAAGCTAGGGCCAAACTCGCGGCCTGGAACTGGTTGGACCCGGAGAGACCCCACCACCGTACGTTGAAGCAACTCGATGAGAAGAACACCTACCCGAGGACTACCCCAGCATTGAAAATAGCTTTAGGAATAGATAGGGCACTTTGTAATAATAATATCCCCGACCCGAACTCCCTCACCCCACCCTTTCCAGCCTCAAGAAGAACGTACCAAGGCAAAACTCTCGCCACCATCGGCCTTGCGACAGCACCTTCCTGGCAACACACTGGCGGCTGGCCAGACACCCCCAATACTGCAGAGAGCTAACTAGAGCCAATGGGATCCAAGCATAGAAATACTAACTAAGCACGGAACGGCTGTATCGTGTATGAACCCTATACGTGAGCGACCACCTAAGGGATGCTTCCTAGACGAGAACAGCAACAGCGTTTATGAGGGAGAGCTAAATAAGAATCGGCGCAAGCGGTGAATGGCAGCGTGTAAATAGATGTTAAAGGGGGCATAGACATTATGGAAAGAACTTCAGAAAATTTTGAATTGTAAGCCCCCTTCTGATTATGTCTACATATTTACGCCTGCACTGAGCGACCATACGAACACAGCCAATTCTAACACATCAGGGAATGTGGTACGCTACATCTGGCTTACAGCCGTTCCGTGCTTAGTTCATATTTCCATGGATCCAAGTCCTCCGGGCAAGGACAGGACATACAGTCCTGACCCATGGCCACTACTTTACGAGAAGCCCCCGCAACGGATGTCAGCATTGCCAGACCACACTCAGCATGAAGCACATGCTGGAGGATTGCGCTACTACCCGCAATCTATTCGGAGGCCACCAAATACCACGGTCAACTCCCTGAAAATACTAGGAGTACTTTTCACCAGTAAACTGAGGTGGACCGCCCACTGCAACACCACCGCTAATAAACTGGATAAAATGAATAACCTGATGAGAGCTATTGGGGCCAAAAAGAATGGAGCACCCCTCCACGCCACCATCCACATTGCCAGAGTCTTCTCGGAGGGACTAACCAACTACGCCCTCACCCTATACGCCTCAACAGCTACAAACAACCTGGCAAAAGTCCAAACCGCCATCAACAAGATTCTACGGCCGCCACGGGAGCCCTCAGATCAACCCCAGTGAGGGCCCTCTGGATTGAAAGCGGCTGCTTCCCCATCCAAGACAGGGCCGACAAAGCTAGGGCCAAACTCGCGGCCTGGAACTGGTTGGACCCGGAGAGACCCCACCACCGTACGTTGAAGCAACTCGATGAGAAGAACACCTACCCGAGGACTACCCCAGCATTGAAAATAGCTTTAGGAATAGATAGGGCACTTTGTAATAATAATATCCCCGACCCGAACTCCCTCACCCCACCCTTTCCAGCCTCAAGAAGAACGTACCAAGGCAAAACTCTCGCCACCATCGGCCTTGCGACAGCACCTTCCTGGCAACACACTGGCGGCTGGCCAGACACCCCCAATACTGCAGAGAGCTAACTAGAGCCAATGGGATCCAAGCATAGAAATACTAACTAAGCACGGAACGGCTGTATCGTGTATGAACCCTATACGTGAGCGACCACCTAAGGGATGCTTCCTAGACGAGAACAGCAACAGCGTTTATGAGGGAGAGCTAAATAAGAATCGGCGCAAGCGGTGAATGGCAGCGTGTAAATAGATGTTAAAGGGGGCATAGACATTATGGAAAGAACTTCAGAAAATTTTGAATTGTAAGCCCCCTTCTGATTATGTCTACATATTTACGCCTGCACTGAGCGACCATACGAACACAGCCAATTCTAACACATCAGGGAATGTGGTACGCTACATCTGGCTTACAGCCGTTCCGTGCTTAGTTCATATTTCCATGGATCCAAGTCCTCCGGGCAAGGACAGGACATACAGTCCTGACCCATGGCCACTACTTTACGAGAAGCCCCCGCAACGGATGTCAGCATTGCCAGACCACACTCAGCATGAAGCACATGCTGGAGGATTGCGCTACTACCCGCAATCTATTCGGAGGCCACCAAATACCACGGTCAACTCCCTGAAAATACTAGGAGTACTTTTCACCAGTAAACTGAGGTGGACCGCCCACTGCAACACCACCGCTAATAAACTGGATAAAATGAATAACCTGATGAGAGCTATTGGGGCCAAAAAGAATGGAGCACCCCTCCACGCCACCATCCACATTGCCAGAGTCTTCTCGGAGGGACTAACCAACTACGCCCTCACCCTATACGCCTCAACAGCTACAAACAACCTGGCAAAAGTCCAAACCGCCATCAACAAGATTCTACGGCCGCCACGGGAGCCCTCAGATCAACCCCAGTGAGGGCCCTCTGGATTGAAAGCGGCTGCTTCCCCATCCAAGACAGGGCCGACAAAGCTAGGGCCAAACTCGCGGCCTGGAACTGGTTGGACCCGGAGAGACCCCACCACCGTACGTTGAAGCAACTCGATGAGAAGAACACCTACCCGAGGACTACCCCAGCATTGAAAATAGCTTTAGGAATAGATAGGGCACTTTGTAATAATAATATCCCCGACCCGAACTCCCTCACCCCACCCTTTCCAGCCTCAAGAAGAACGTACCAAGGCAAAACTCTCGCCACCATCGGCCTTGCGACAGCACCTTCCTGGCAACACACTGGCGGCTGGCCAGACACCCCCAATACTGCAGAGAGCTAACTAGAGCCAATGGGATCCAAGCATAGAAATACTAACTAAGCACGGAACGGCTGTATCGTGTATGAACCCTATACGTGAGCGACCACCTAAGGGATGCTTCCTAGACGAGAACAGCAACAGCGTTTATGAGGGAGAGCTAAATAAGAATCGGCGCAAGCGGTGAATGGCAGCGTGTAAATAGATGTTAAAGGGGGCATAGACATTATGGAAAGAACTTCAGAAAATTTTGAATTGTAAGCCCCCTTCTGATTATGTCTACATATTTACGCCTGCACTGAGCGACCATACGAACACAGCCAATTCTAACACATCAGGGAATGTGGTACGCTACATCTGGCTTACAGCCGTTCCGTGCTTAGTTCATATTTCCATGGATCCAAGTCCTCCGGGCAAGGACAGGACATACAGTCCTGACCCATGGCCACTACTTTACGAGAAGCCCCCGCAACGGATGTCAGCATTGCCAGACCACACTCAGCATGAAGCACATGCTGGAGGATTGCGCTACTACCCGCAATCTATTCGGAGGCCACCAAATACCACGGTCAACTCCCTGAAAATACTAGGAGTACTTTTCACCAGTAAACTGAGGTGGACCGCCCACTGCAACACCACCGCTAATAAACTGGATAAAATGAATAACCTGATGAGAGCTATTGGGGCCAAAAAGAATGGAGCACCCCTCCACGCCACCATCCACATTGCCAGAGTCTTCTCGGAGGGACTAACCAACTACGCCCTCACCCTATACGCCTCAACAGCTACAAACAACCTGGCAAAAGTCCAAACCGCCATCAACAAGATTCTACGGCCGCCACGGGAGCCCTCAGATCAACCCCAGTGAGGGCCCTCTGGATTGAAAGCGGCTGCTTCCCCATCCAAGACAGGGCCGACAAAGCTAGGGCCAAACTCGCGGCCTGGAACTGGTTGGACCCGGAGAGACCCCACCACCGTACGTTGAAGCAACTCGATGAGAAGAACACCTACCCGAGGACTACCCCAGCATTGAAAATAGCTTTAGGAATAGATAGGGCACTTTGTAATAATAATATCCCCGACCCGAACTCCCTCACCCCACCCTTTCCAGCCTCAAGAAGAACGTACCAAGGCAAAACTCTCGCCACCATCGGCCTTGCGACAGCACCTTCCTGGCAACACACTGGCGGCTGGCCAGACACCCCCAATACTGCAGAGAGCTAACTAGAGCCAATGGGATCCAAGCATAGAAATACTAACTAAGCACGGAACGGCTGTATCGTGTATGAACCCTATACGTGAGCGACCACCTAAGGGATGCTTCCTAGACGAGAACAGCAACAGCGTTTATGAGGGAGAGCTAAATAAGAATCGGCGCAAGCGGTGAATGGCAGCGTGTAAATAGATGTTAAAGGGGGCATAGACATTATGGAAAGAACTTCAGAAAATTTTGAATTGTAAGCCCCCTTCTGATTATGTCTACATATTTACGCCTGCACTGAGCGACCATACGAACACAGCCAATTCTAACACATCAGGGAATGTGGTACGCTACATCTGGCTTACAGCCGTTCCGTGCTTAGTTCATATTTCCATGGATCCAAGTCCTCCGGGCAAGGACAGGACATACAGTCCTGACCCATGGCCACTACTTTACGAGAAGCCCCCGCAACGGATGTCAGCATTGCCAGACCACACTCAGCATGAAGCACATGCTGGAGGATTGCGCTACTACCCGCAATCTATTCGGAGGCCACCAAATACCACGGTCAACTCCCTGAAAATACTAGGAGTACTTTTCACCAGTAAACTGAGGTGGACCGCCCACTGCAACACCACCGCTAATAAACTGGATAAAATGAATAACCTGATGAGAGCTATTGGGGCCAAAAAGAATGGAGCACCCCTCCACGCCACCATCCACATTGCCAGAGTCTTCTCGGAGGGACTAACCAACTACGCCCTCACCCTATACGCCTCAACAGCTACAAACAACCTGGCAAAAGTCCAAACCGCCATCAACAAGATTCTACGGCCGCCACGGGAGCCCTCAGATCAACCCCAGTGAGGGCCCTCTGGATTGAAAGCGGCTGCTTCCCCATCCAAGACAGGGCCGACAAAGCTAGGGCCAAACTCGCGGCCTGGAACTGGTTGGACCCGGAGAGACCCCACCACCGTACGTTGAAGCAACTCGATGAGAAGAACACCTACCCGAGGACTACCCCAGCATTGAAAATAGCTTTAGGAATAGATAGGGCACTTTGTAATAATAATATCCCCGACCCGAACTCCCTCACCCCACCCTTTCCAGCCTCAAGAAGAACGTACCAAGGCAAAACTCTCGCCACCATCGGCCTTGCGACAGCACCTTCCTGGCAACACACTGGCGGCTGGCCAGACACCCCCAATACTGCAGAGAGCTAACTAGAGCCAATGGGATCCAAGCATAGAAATACTAACTAAGCACGGAACGGCTGTATCGTGTATGAACCCTATACGTGAGCGACCACCTAAGGGATGCTTCCTAGACGAGAACAGCAACAGCGTTTATGAGGGAGAGCTAAATAAGAATCGGCGCAAGCGGTGAATGGCAGCGTGTAAATAGATGTTAAAGGGGGCATAGACATTATGGAAAGAACTTCAGAAAATTTTGAATTGTAAGCCCCCTTCTGATTATGTCTACATATTTACGCCTGCACTGAGCGACCATACGAACACAGCCAATTCTAACACATCAGGGAATGTGGTACGCTACATCTGGCTTACAGCCGTTCCGTGCTTAGTTCATATTTCCATGGATCCAAGTCCTCCGGGCAAGGACAGGACATACAGTCCTGACCCATGGCCACTACTTTACGAGAAGCCCCCGCAACGGATGTCAGCATTGCCAGACCACACTCAGCATGAAGCACATGCTGGAGGATTGCGCTACTACCCGCAATCTATTCGGAGGCCACCAAATACCACGGTCAACTCCCTGAAAATACTAGGAGTACTTTTCACCAGTAAACTGAGGTGGACCGCCCACTGCAACACCACCGCTAATAAACTGGATAAAATGAATAACCTGATGAGAGCTATTGGGGCCAAAAAGAATGGAGCACCCCTCCACGCCACCATCCACATTGCCAGAGTCTTCTCGGAGGGACTAACCAACTACGCCCTCACCCTATACGCCTCAACAGCTACAAACAACCTGGCAAAAGTCCAAACCGCCATCAACAAGATTCTACGGCCGCCACGGGAGCCCTCAGATCAACCCCAGTGAGGGCCCTCTGGATTGAAAGCGGCTGCTTCCCCATCCAAGACAGGGCCGACAAAGCTAGGGCCAAACTCGCGGCCTGGAACTGGTTGGACCCGGAGAGACCCCACCACCGTACGTTGAAGCAACTCGATGAGAAGAACACCTACCCGAGGACTACCCCAGCATTGAAAATAGCTTTAGGAATAGATAGGGCACTTTGTAATAATAATATCCCCGACCCGAACTCCCTCACCCCACCCTTTCCAGCCTCAAGAAGAACGTACCAAGGCAAAACTCTCGCCACCATCGGCCTTGCGACAGCACCTTCCTGGCAACACACTGGCGGCTGGCCAGACACCCCCAATACTGCAGAGAGCTAACTAGAGCCAATGGGATCCAAGCATAGAAATACTAACTAAGCACGGAACGGCTGTATCGTGTATGAACCCTATACGTGAGCGACCACCTAAGGGATGCTTCCTAGACGAGAACAGCAACAGCGTTTATGAGGGAGAGCTAAATAAGAATCGGCGCAAGCGGTGAATGGCAGCGTGTAAATAGATGTTAAAGGGGGCATAGACATTATGGAAAGAACTTCAGAAAATTTTGAATTGTAAGCCCCCTTCTGATTATGTCTACATATTTACGCCTGCACTGAGCGACCATACGAACACAGCCAATTCTAACACATCAGGGAATGTGGTACGCTACATCTGGCTTACAGCCGTTCCGTGCTTAGTTCATATTTCCATGGATCCAAGTCCTCCGGGCAAGGACAGGACATACAGTCCTGACCCATGGCCACTACTTTACGAGAAGCCCCCGCAACGGATGTCAGCATTGCCAGACCACACTCAGCATGAAGCACATGCTGGAGGATTGCGCTACTACCCGCAATCTATTCGGAGGCCACCAAATACCACGGTCAACTCCCTGAAAATACTAGGAGTACTTTTCACCAGTAAACTGAGGTGGACCGCCCACTGCAACACCACCGCTAATAAACTGGATAAAATGAATAACCTGATGAGAGCTATTGGGGCCAAAAAGAATGGAGCACCCCTCCACGCCACCATCCACATTGCCAGAGTCTTCTCGGAGGGACTAACCAACTACGCCCTCACCCTATACGCCTCAACAGCTACAAACAACCTGGCAAAAGTCCAAACCGCCATCAACAAGATTCTACGGCCGCCACGGGAGCCCTCAGATCAACCCCAGTGAGGGCCCTCTGGATTGAAAGCGGCTGCTTCCCCATCCAAGACAGGGCCGACAAAGCTAGGGCCAAACTCGCGGCCTGGAACTGGTTGGACCCGGAGAGACCCCACCACCGTACGTTGAAGCAACTCGATGAGAAGAACACCTACCCGAGGACTACCCCAGCATTGAAAATAGCTTTAGGAATAGATAGGGCACTTTGTAATAATAATATCCCCGACCCGAACTCCCTCACCCCACCCTTTCCAGCCTCAAGAAGAACGTACCAAGGCAAAACTCTCGCCACCATCGGCCTTGCGACAGCACCTTCCTGGCAACACACTGGCGGCTGGCCAGACACCCCCAATACTGCAGAGAGCTAACTAGAGCCAATGGGATCCAAGCATAGAAATACTAACTAAGCACGGAACGGCTGTATCGTGTATGAACCCTATACGTGAGCGACCACCTAAGGGATGCTTCCTAGACGAGAACAGCAACAGCGTTTATGAGGGAGAGCTAAATAAGAATCGGCGCAAGCGGTGAATGGCAGCGTGTAAATAGATGTTAAAGGGGGCATAGACATTATGGAAAGAACTTCAGAAAATTTTGAATTGTAAGCCCCCTTCTGATTATGTCTACATATTTACGCCTGCACTGAGCGACCATACGAACACAGCCAATTCTAACACATCAGGGAATGTGGTACGCTACATCTGGCTTACAGCCGTTCCGTGCTTAGTTCATATTTCCATGGATCCAAGTCCTCCGGGCAAGGACAGGACATACAGTCCTGACCCATGGCCACTACTTTACGAGAAGCCCCCGCAACGGATGTCAGCATTGCCAGACCACACTCAGCATGAAGCACATGCTGGAGGATTGCGCTACTACCCGCAATCTATTCGGAGGCCACCAAATACCACGGTCAACTCCCTGAAAATACTAGGAGTACTTTTCACCAGTAAACTGAGGTGGACCGCCCACTGCAACACCACCGCTAATAAACTGGATAAAATGAATAACCTGATGAGAGCTATTGGGGCCAAAAAGAATGGAGCACCCCTCCACGCCACCATCCACATTGCCAGAGTCTTCTCGGAGGGACTAACCAACTACGCCCTCACCCTATACGCCTCAACAGCTACAAACAACCTGGCAAAAGTCCAAACCGCCATCAACAAGATTCTACGGCCGCCACGGGAGCCCTCAGATCAACCCCAGTGAGGGCCCTCTGGATTGAAAGCGGCTGCTTCCCCATCCAAGACAGGGCCGACAAAGCTAGGGCCAAACTCGCGGCCTGGAACTGGTTGGACCCGGAGAGACCCCACCACCGTACGTTGAAGCAACTCGATGAGAAGAACACCTACCCGAGGACTACCCCAGCATTGAAAATAGCTTTAGGAATAGATAGGGCACTTTGTAATAATAATATCCCCGACCCGAACTCCCTCACCCCACCCTTTCCAGCCTCAAGAAGAACGTACCAAGGCAAAACTCTCGCCACCATCGGCCTTGCGACAGCACCTTCCTGGCAACACACTGGCGGCTGGCCAGACACCCCCAATACTGCAGAGAGCTAACTAGAGCCAATGGGATCCAAGCATAGAAATACTAACTAAGCACGGAACGGCTGTATCGTGTATGAACCCTATACGTGAGCGACCACCTAAGGGATGCTTCCTAGACGAGAACAGCAACAGCGTTTATGAGGGAGAGCTAAATAAGAATCGGCGCAAGCGGTGAATGGCAGCGTGTAAATAGATGTTAAAGGGGGCATAGACATTATGGAAAGAACTTCAGAAAATTTTGAATTGTAAGCCCCCTTCTGATTATGTCTACATATTTACGCCTGCACTGAGCGACCATACGAACACAGCCAATTCTAACACATCAGGGAATGTGGTACGCTACATCTGGCTTACAGCCGTTCCGTGCTTAGTTCATATTTCCATGGATCCAAGTCCTCCGGGCAAGGACAGGACATACAGTCCTGACCCATGGCCACTACTTTACGAGAAGCCCCCGCAACGGATGTCAGCATTGCCAGACCACACTCAGCATGAAGCACATGCTGGAGGATTGCGCTACTACCCGCAATCTATTCGGAGGCCACCAAATACCACGGTCAACTCCCTGAAAATACTAGGAGTACTTTTCACCAGTAAACTGAGGTGGACCGCCCACTGCAACACCACCGCTAATAAACTGGATAAAATGAATAACCTGATGAGAGCTATTGGGGCCAAAAAGAATGGAGCACCCCTCCACGCCACCATCCACATTGCCAGAGTCTTCTCGGAGGGACTAACCAACTACGCCCTCACCCTATACGCCTCAACAGCTACAAACAACCTGGCAAAAGTCCAAACCGCCATCAACAAGATTCTACGGCCGCCACGGGAGCCCTCAGATCAACCCCAGTGAGGGCCCTCTGGATTGAAAGCGGCTGCTTCCCCATCCAAGACAGGGCCGACAAAGCTAGGGCCAAACTCGCGGCCTGGAACTGGTTGGACCCGGAGAGACCCCACCACCGTACGTTGAAGCAACTCGATGAGAAGAACACCTACCCGAGGACTACCCCAGCATTGAAAATAGCTTTAGGAATAGATAGGGCACTTTGTAATAATAATATCCCCGACCCGAACTCCCTCACCCCACCCTTTCCAGCCTCAAGAAGAACGTACCAAGGCAAAACTCTCGCCACCATCGGCCTTGCGACAGCACCTTCCTGGCAACACACTGGCGGCTGGCCAGACACCCCCAATACTGCAGAGAGCTAACTAGAGCCAATGGGATCCAAGCATAGAAATACTAACTAAGCACGGAACGGCTGTATCGTGTATGAACCCTATACGTGAGCGACCACCTAAGGGATGCTTCCTAGACGAGAACAGCAACAGCGTTTATGAGGGAGAGCTAAATAAGAATCGGCGCAAGCGGTGAATGGCAGCGTGTAAATAGATGTTAAAGGGGGCATAGACATTATGGAAAGAACTTCAGAAAATTTTGAATTGTAAGCCCCCTTCTGATTATGTCTACATATTTACGCCTGCACTGAGCGACCATACGAACACAGCCAATTCTAACACATCAGGGAATGTGGTACGCTACATCTGGCTTACAGCCGTTCCGTGCTTAGTTCATATTTCCATGGATCCAAGTCCTCCGGGCAAGGACAGGACATACAGTCCTGACCCATGGCCACTACTTTACGAGAAGCCCCCGCAACGGATGTCAGCATTGCCAGACCACACTCAGCATGAAGCACATGCTGGAGGATTGCGCTACTACCCGCAATCTATTCGGAGGCCACCAAATACCACGGTCAACTCCCTGAAAATACTAGGAGTACTTTTCACCAGTAAACTGAGGTGGACCGCCCACTGCAACACCACCGCTAATAAACTGGATAAAATGAATAACCTGATGAGAGCTATTGGGGCCAAAAAGAATGGAGCACCCCTCCACGCCACCATCCACATTGCCAGAGTCTTCTCGGAGGGACTAACCAACTACGCCCTCACCCTATACGCCTCAACAGCTACAAACAACCTGGCAAAAGTCCAAACCGCCATCAACAAGATTCTACGGCCGCCACGGGAGCCCTCAGATCAACCCCAGTGAGGGCCCTCTGGATTGAAAGCGGCTGCTTCCCCATCCAAGACAGGGCCGACAAAGCTAGGGCCAAACTCGCGGCCTGGAACTGGTTGGACCCGGAGAGACCCCACCACCGTACGTTGAAGCAACTCGATGAGAAGAACACCTACCCGAGGACTACCCCAGCATTGAAAATAGCTTTAGGAATAGATAGGGCACTTTGTAATAATAATATCCCCGACCCGAACTCCCTCACCCCACCCTTTCCAGCCTCAAGAAGAACGTACCAAGGCAAAACTCTCGCCACCATCGGCCTTGCGACAGCACCTTCCTGGCAACACACTGGCGGCTGGCCAGACACCCCCAATACTGCAGAGAGCTAACTAGAGCCAATGGGATCCAAGCATAGAAATACTAACTAAGCACGGAACGGCTGTATCGTGTATGAACCCTATACGTGAGCGACCACCTAAGGGATGCTTCCTAGACGAGAACAGCAACAGCGTTTATGAGGGAGAGCTAAATAAGAATCGGCGCAAGCGGTGAATGGCAGCGTGTAAATAGATGTTAAAGGGGGCATAGACATTATGGAAAGAACTTCAGAAAATTTTGAATTGTAAGCCCCCTTCTGATTATGTCTACATATTTACGCCTGCACTGAGCGACCATACGAACACAGCCAATTCTAACACATCAGGGAATGTGGTACGCTACATCTGGCTTACAGCCGTTCCGTGCTTAGTTCATATTTCCATGGATCCAAGTCCTCCGGGCAAGGACAGGACATACAGTCCTGACCCATGGCCACTACTTTACGAGAAGCCCCCGCAACGGATGTCAGCATTGCCAGACCACACTCAGCATGAAGCACATGCTGGAGGATTGCGCTACTACCCGCAATCTATTCGGAGGCCACCAAATACCACGGTCAACTCCCTGAAAATACTAGGAGTACTTTTCACCAGTAAACTGAGGTGGACCGCCCACTGCAACACCACCGCTAATAAACTGGATAAAATGAATAACCTGATGAGAGCTATTGGGGCCAAAAAGAATGGAGCACCCCTCCACGCCACCATCCACATTGCCAGAGTCTTCTCGGAGGGACTAACCAACTACGCCCTCACCCTATACGCCTCAACAGCTACAAACAACCTGGCAAAAGTCCAAACCGCCATCAACAAGATTCTACGGCCGCCACGGGAGCCCTCAGATCAACCCCAGTGAGGGCCCTCTGGATTGAAAGCGGCTGCTTCCCCATCCAAGACAGGGCCGACAAAGCTAGGGCCAAACTCGCGGCCTGGAACTGGTTGGACCCGGAGAGACCCCACCACCGTACGTTGAAGCAACTCGATGAGAAGAACACCTACCCGAGGACTACCCCAGCATTGAAAATAGCTTTAGGAATAGATAGGGCACTTTGTAATAATAATATCCCCGACCCGAACTCCCTCACCCCACCCTTTCCAGCCTCAAGAAGAACGTACCAAGGCAAAACTCTCGCCACCATCGGCCTTGCGACAGCACCTTCCTGGCAACACACTGGCGGCTGGCCAGACACCCCCAATACTGCAGAGAGCTAACTAGAGCCAATGGGATCCAAGCATAGAAATACTAACTAAGCACGGAACGGCTGTATCGTGTATGAACCCTATACGTGAGCGACCACCTAAGGGATGCTTCCTAGACGAGAACAGCAACAGCGTTTATGAGGGAGAGCTAAATAAGAATCGGCGCAAGCGGTGAATGGCAGCGTGTAAATAGATGTTAAAGGGGGCATAGACATTATGGAAAGAACTTCAGAAAATTTTGAATTGTAAGCCCCCTTCTGATTATGTCTACATATTTACGCCTGCACTGAGCGACCATACGAACACAGCCAATTCTAACACATCAGGGAATGTGGTACGCTACATCTGGCTTACAGCCGTTCCGTGCTTAGTTCATATTTCCATGGATCCAAGTCCTCCGGGCAAGGACAGGACATACAGTCCTGACCCATGGCCACTACTTTACGAGAAGCCCCCGCAACGGATGTCAGCATTGCCAGACCACACTCAGCATGAAGCACATGCTGGAGGATTGCGCTACTACCCGCAATCTATTCGGAGGCCACCAAATACCACGGTCAACTCCCTGAAAATACTAGGAGTACTTTTCACCAGTAAACTGAGGTGGACCGCCCACTGCAACACCACCGCTAATAAACTGGATAAAATGAATAACCTGATGAGAGCTATTGGGGCCAAAAAGAATGGAGCACCCCTCCACGCCACCATCCACATTGCCAGAGTCTTCTCGGAGGGACTAACCAACTACGCCCTCACCCTATACGCCTCAACAGCTACAAACAACCTGGCAAAAGTCCAAACCGCCATCAACAAGATTCTACGGCCGCCACGGGAGCCCTCAGATCAACCCCAGTGAGGGCCCTCTGGATTGAAAGCGGCTGCTTCCCCATCCAAGACAGGGCCGACAAAGCTAGGGCCAAACTCGCGGCCTGGAACTGGTTGGACCCGGAGAGACCCCACCACCGTACGTTGAAGCAACTCGATGAGAAGAACACCTACCCGAGGACTACCCCAGCATTGAAAATAGCTTTAGGAATAGATAGGGCACTTTGTAATAATAATATCCCCGACCCGAACTCCCTCACCCCACCCTTTCCAGCCTCAAGAAGAACGTACCAAGGCAAAACTCTCGCCACCATCGGCCTTGCGACAGCACCTTCCTGGCAACACACTGGCGGCTGGCCAGACACCCCCAATACTGCAGAGAGCTAACTAGAGCCAATGGGATCCAAGCATAGAAATACTAACTAAGCACGGAACGGCTGTATCGTGTATGAACCCTATACGTGAGCGACCACCTAAGGGATGCTTCCTAGACGAGAACAGCAACAGCGTTTATGAGGGAGAGCTAAATAAGAATCGGCGCAAGCGGTGAATGGCAGCGTGTAAATAGATGTTAAAGGGGGCATAGACATTATGGAAAGAACTTCAGAAAATTTTGAATTGTAAGCCCCCTTCTGATTATGTCTACATATTTACGCCTGCACTGAGCGACCATACGAACACAGCCAATTCTAACACATCAGGGAATGTGGTACGCTACATCTGGCTTACAGCCGTTCCGTGCTTAGTTCATATTTCCATGGATCCAAGTCCTCCGGGCAAGGACAGGACATACAGTCCTGACCCATGGCCACTACTTTACGAGAAGCCCCCGCAACGGATGTCAGCATTGCCAGACCACACTCAGCATGAAGCACATGCTGGAGGATTGCGCTACTACCCGCAATCTATTCGGAGGCCACCAAATACCACGGTCAACTCCCTGAAAATACTAGGAGTACTTTTCACCAGTAAACTGAGGTGGACCGCCCACTGCAACACCACCGCTAATAAACTGGATAAAATGAATAACCTGATGAGAGCTATTGGGGCCAAAAAGAATGGAGCACCCCTCCACGCCACCATCCACATTGCCAGAGTCTTCTCGGAGGGACTAACCAACTACGCCCTCACCCTATACGCCTCAACAGCTACAAACAACCTGGCAAAAGTCCAAACCGCCATCAACAAGATTCTACGGCCGCCACGGGAGCCCTCAGATCAACCCCAGTGAGGGCCCTCTGGATTGAAAGCGGCTGCTTCCCCATCCAAGACAGGGCCGACAAAGCTAGGGCCAAACTCGCGGCCTGGAACTGGTTGGACCCGGAGAGACCCCACCACCGTACGTTGAAGCAACTCGATGAGAAGAACACCTACCCGAGGACTACCCCAGCATTGAAAATAGCTTTAGGAATAGATAGGGCACTTTGTAATAATAATATCCCCGACCCGAACTCCCTCACCCCACCCCTTCCAGCCTCAAGAAGAACGTACCAAGGCAAAACTCTCGCCACCATCGGCCTTGCGACAGCACCTTCCTGGCAACACACTGGCGGCTGGCCAGACACCCCCAATACTGCAGAGAGCTAACTAGAGCCAATGGGATCCAAGCATAGAAATACTAACTAAGCACGGAACGGCTGTATCGTGTATGAACCCTATACGTGAGCGACCACCTAAGGGATGCTTCCTAGACGAGAACAGCAACAGCGTTTATGAGGGAGAGCTAAATAAGAATCGGCGCAAGCGGTGAATGGCAGCGTGTAAATAGATGTTAAAGGGGGCATAGACATTATGGAAAGAACTTCGTCGGAAGAAAATATAGGCCCTCTGATTATGAAAAGTTGCAACTCTTCGTCCACGGAACTTGGGATCGTGATGGAAAAGGGCACCTAGCATACAGCCTATGTTGATCCTGCTAAAAAAAACCCTATCACCTATCGGAAATAGAATCTAAGATTTAGTTGTACGATTTATCATAGCACTTGTACACCGCACTTAGCGACCGACTTCGCGGATTCGGTATTGCAATTAGCGTACTCGTGTCACTTTCGAGGCACATACCCCTATCGAAGAGATAAATCTCTACAGTCTACCCATAAGGGCGGAGGTATGGATCCAAAGGATCTGGAACTTTGCCATATGCACTCGTAGCAACGCTTTCCTCATTGCAAACACTTTCTAAGTAGCGAACTGAATGGTTTCTTCAATTTCAAGATTGAACATTAAAGAGTCTCCCTTCAGCCACTTACGTATAAGTGCTAATTAAATCATAAAGACCTCATCAAGATTCGATCCCACCTAATAATATTATTTAATACATATGTATATCTATTAGAGCTAGCGAGGAAGAACCTGCCCGAGCGGAAGACAGACGGGTTAACACTATACCCAGGTGTAGTCCGAGTGGAGCCGTACATACCAAAAACGGTGACACCCACAACAGAAGAGGTACCCCTCTACCAACCAGGACCCAGGAAGCTGACGATTGAAGACCTCAAGCAGCGGAACAGCAAGTCAACCCCAATAATAAGCAAGAAAAAGAACCGGGGAGGAAAGTAGCGTAAATTGGCGAAGGAAGTCGCATACTTTAAGCTGCGTGCCGAGATAGCCGCCACGAAGGAAAAGCGCGAAAAATATGCAGCACTAACAAAGACGAAAAAAACTGAATTAAATAGGCTAAAAAAGAAGAAAATGTAAAGGGAAATATAATTATATACAATAATAATATAAATATAAAGTAAAATATAATTATATACAATAATAATATAAATATAAAGTAAATAGTAAATTCACTTAATTTTTGTATGCACCCGTACAACATAGTTTAATGGGTAAAACGGAGTCCAAAAATTCGGGCAATAATGGCGAGATCGTCAATAATCTTGTAATTGATGATGCAGTACAGTTTAAGAATAGCAAAATATTGACACTACTATTAATAATTGCGATTCTGAAACTGGTACATTTAATCTATTTTTTTTAAAAAGATCACAAGAGAGGTCTAAAAAAGAAATACGCAAACGCGGTTATACAGGTCTAAACTTTCGCTTAAAATGCACGAATTAATTGCGATTTTAAGCACGTTATTTCTCACTATAATAATTACAGTAACATTGGTGGTATTGTGGCTAGAACACTTAGAAGAGGTATTCGACAATTTCGCGCAAGGAATACAAAGTAGGTCCACATGGCATCAATCTGAATACACGCAAGGCGAATGGAAACTTTAAAAGAAATTCAAGTAGAGTTGAACAAAATAGTAACGAATTTTGGTAAAAGCAGAAACAGTACTCGGAAAAAACGCTTCAAGAAAAGGAAGCTAAGGAGCTGTTATCGGAAGCAAAAGACTGTGTTAGTGTCCCAACAGACGTCGAGACCGTGTTAAAATATAAAACGGTATACCTTGAAACCAAACAGTTGGTGGATAATATTCTAGGGCAAATAGCAGCGCAAAGACGAAACGGCACAATGACTTTCGATTTAAAATCAGCCACTGCAACGTGCAAAATTTCAGCGGAAATTACGAGGACGCAGAAGCATTCATCGAAGCCTTAGAACTTCTGAATGCAATAACCCCAACTGAACATAAGGATGTGATGCTAAAATTTATAAAGACACGCATTACAGGGAAGGCAAAGCAAGCACTACCCAGCGATGTCACTACAGTCGAGCAAATAATAGCCAAAATAAAGGAAAAGTTCTCGGCAAAACCCTCAAAAGTGTTACTTGCAAAACTAAAAACATGTAAGCAAGGCAATAGAGAGCTGGAGGACTTTACCAACCAGCTAGAGGAGTTAACAAGGTAGCTCTCAAAAGCCTTTATCGAGGAGAAGCTAGCCACGAGTGCAACCGCAGACAAATTAGCGGAAAATTTTCCGATCGACAGTTTAATAGACAATATATAGCCAACCCGGATACACAGGTCGTGCTAAAACCCAGCGGGAAATTTAGTCAGGCATTCCTAGGGAAGCAGGTTTGGAATCAGCAAATTTTATGAGAGAAAAATATGTTGTTTCCCTGTTGATTCCGGGAAATGCAGGCAGGCATCACCTAACTGAGCTTTTTGCGAGCGAAAAATATGTTGCTTCCCTGTTGATTCCGGGGAATGCAGGTAGGCATCAACCCAATTGATCGCTGGGACCGAACCTTCTCCCTTTGTTTTCAAGTCATGACTCATAAGGAAAACAAAGCGAAATCTTGCTCATTCCTGTTTTATCTTTTGTGCAGTAAGGTGCGTTTCTTTGTGTTCTATTGTGTTTTTGTGGCGTTTTTGCGTGTTTTGTATAATAAAATCAGTTTTGTGTTCATCAAAGAGAAGGTAACTTGAACAAAATGTTCAGTAAGTTGAACAAGCTGGGAGCAGGTATGAACCTGATTCCACTTGCATTCCAAAGCAGCAAGCTGGGAGCAGGTATGAACCTGATTCCACTTGCATTCCAAAGCAGCAAGCTGGGAGCAGTAAAAAAAGCTTTTTACTGCTTCCTCCTGCGGACATGCAATGTTAAAAAGACATGGAGTGTCCAACGGAAAGGGAATCACTACATGCTTCCCAGGAGTTGCTTCAGTTTGCATCTTTGAGCGCTTCTTTTCCCGCTGGGAATCTAGCGAGCTACAGACACTGTCCGAGCTCACTACAAAAGCACTGACTGTAGATAAGCCCCAGACAAGTAATGTTCTACATTATAGGGCGAATCAAGGGAGAAATTCGGAGTACAGTTATCAGAACAGAAATAATAACTGGAGCAGAGGCAACAAAAATAGAAATAACTGGTGAAGACGACAACAGCCAAATTGGCAACGGAATAACCAAAGTCAGAACCAGTACAACAGGAATAGCAACAGCAGCAACCAAATGAGTAATAACCGTAGTGGCAATAACAACAACAGCCAATGGAATGGTAACAACCCACCGGGAAATATGACTAGCGCTTCTAACGGAAGAGTAAAATAAGCGCTTACCCTTAGATTATATGAATGCTAGTTTTTAAGCGCTTACCCTTAGATTATTTGAATGCTAGTTTTTAAGCGAATGATTTAACCCATCGTACAGAAAGGGCTGGCGAACGTAAGGCGTAATTTGTTGATCGAGCACGATGTAATCTAAACTACGTTTTAAAACAAAGGGCCCTCATTCGTGATTAAAAAGTGCAAGTGGAAGGTTCAAGGTTCCTTGCGCTGTGCTTATAGTGAAATTACCATTTGAAGGTAAGTCTTGGATTCAAATATTATGTTTATAAGAGAGAAAATATACCGAGGAAACCAAAGAAAATTGTCTGTCCGTCTGTCTGTCCACAGATAAACAAAAATATTGTAAATGAAATAATTTTTGTACGATTGACTAAGTTATAAACAAATATAGCCAATTATTATTTTTTTCTTAACGAATAGTGCTACAATTAAAATGAGCCAACAAATGTGTGGTATTAGTAAAAGGCAAATGAGGCGACTTGTCTTAAAAGAAATTGAAAAAATAAGAGAACCCGAAAAAAATTTAGAGAGTAGTGAAATTACCTTAAATGATCAAATCCGTGGCTTATCAAATAATGAAACATGCAGTTCTCGAGTTGAAACATTTTCTGATAACAACAACGTTAAAAAACAACTAAACAGTCAAGATATACGTGAGGAACTAAAAAATTGGTGCATTGAAAATAGAATAACAAGGAAAGCTTGTGATGACATTCTCAAAATATTAAAAAAAGCTGGTTTAGATGTGCCAGAATCAGCAAAAAGCTTACTAGAAACAAAATATAATCAAATTGAAACTTTACTTGTACATCCAGGAAAATACTTTAATTTTGGGTTAAAAAAATCATTAGAAATGCTGAATATGGAATTGAGAAATCCTTTATTAATTGATATTGGAATAGATGGTCTTCCATTATACAAAAGCAGTAGTACACAACTGTGGCCTATATTAGGGTGCATTGCGAACAATTTAGAAACCAAGCCGTTTTTAATAGGTGCCTATTGTGGTCCTGGAAAACCAGAAAATATTAACTGCTTTCTCTCAGAATTTGTTAAAGAAATAAAAGAGCTGAAAAGTACAGGGCTTTTTATTAACGATAGTTAAATAGATTTTAAAATAAATTTATTTATTTGCGACGCACCAGCTAGAGCATTTGTTACGGGCACTGTTGGTCATACATGTAGTAAAGGATGCTCGAAATGCTCGCAAATTGCCGTAAAAAAAAGTGGTACATTAACTTATGCTACAACAGTCTCATCCCTAAGAACCGATGAAGATTTTATGCAGAGAAAAGATTCAAGTCATCATATCCAATGTTTTCAGCAAAATATAACGGCTTTAGAGGAAATAGGCATAGAAATGGTAACCCAGTTTCCTCTAGATGCAATGCATCTGATTGATTTAGGTGTAGCAAAAAAGATTTTGTCATCTAATATATGGAAAGGTTCTCATTTGAGACGCAAACTAAATAACAATGAGAAAGCTTTGTTGAATAGCAGACTGTTGTCATACAAGAGCCACATTCCAAAAGATTTTTGCAGAAAGCCGAGGAGCATGGAAGATTTATGCAGGTGGAAGGCAGTAGAATTTCGCCAATTTATATTATACACAGGCATAGTTCTTTGTAAAAATATTCTGGATGACGATTTATATGTTCATTTTCTCCTCCTTCACTCGGCATACAGACTTGTTTCTTGCTCTAAAAATTGTTTAAATAATTTAGAATGTGTCCAAGATATGCTTAACACTTTTGTCCAAAATTTTCAATTTCTGTACGGCGAGAATAAAATAAGTTACAATGTGCATAATTTACTGCATTTGCCAGATTGTGTGAGAAAATTTGGAAACGTTGATAAGTTTTCAGCGTATAAATTTGAAAACTATCTTCAATTAATAAAAAAGGACATTCGGCAACCAACAAAAATCTTAGAGCAACTTAATAATAGAATTAATGAAAGGAATAACGCACATAAAAAATTAAATGATGAAAGCGGACTTGGAAAATTAACAAAAAGGACCATAAATAATTTACCATTGTACAAAAATTACCGTTTCAATGCAGTTACACTAACCAATGCCACGCCAGATGATATGTGCTACATTAAACCCTTGGTTGCAATAAAAATTTTAGGATTTGTGAAAAATGCGAACGAAGAAGAATTTGTAATTGGTTTAAAATTCGTACAAGTGAAAGACTTCTTTTCCGAACCACTGCAGTCTTCAACGGCATTAGGAATAACTATAGTTAAACAACTTGCTGAAAAAGAGGATATATTCAAGGTTGAAGACATTTTATGCAAAGTTGTAGCCGTACCATTTGAAAGCTTTGTTGAATAGCAGACTGTTGTCATACAAGAGCCACATTCCAAAAGATTTTTGCAGAAAGCCGAGGAGCATGGAAGATTTATGCAGGTGGAAGGCAGTAGAATTTCGCCAATTGATATTATACACAGGCATAGTTGTTTTTAAAAATATTCTGGATGACGATTTATATGTTCATTTTCTCTTCCTTCACTCGGCATACAGACTTGTTTCTTGCCCTAAAAATTGTTTAAATAATTTAGAATGTGTCCAAGATATGCTTAACACTTTTGTCCAAAATTTTCAATTTCTGTACGGCGAGAATAAAATAAGTTACAATGTGCATAATTTACTGCATTTGCCAGATTGTGTGAGAAAATTTGGCAACGTTGATAAGTTTTCAGCGTATAAATTTGAAAACTATCTTCAATTAATAAAAAAGGACATTCGGCAACCAACAAAAATCTTAGAGCAATTTAATAATAGAATTAATGAAAGGA
Organism: Neoitamus cyanurus; assembly: GCA_947538895.1. Taxonomy (NCBI): domain Eukaryota; kingdom Metazoa; phylum Arthropoda; class Insecta; order Diptera; family Asilidae; genus Neoitamus; species Neoitamus cyanurus. The sequence goes on from OX384540.1 coordinate 22,578, forward strand.
ATAACGCACATAAAAAATTAAATGATGAAAGCGGACTTGGAAAATTAACAAAAAGGACCATAAATAATTTACCATTGTACAAAAATTACCGTTTCAATGCAGTTACACTAACCAATGCCACGCCAGATGATATGTGCTACATTAAACACTTGGTTGCAATAAAAATTTTAGGATTTGTGAAAAATGCGAACGAAGAAGAATTTGTAATTGGTTTAAAATTCGTACAAGTGAAAGACTTCTTTTCCGAACCACTGCAGTCTTCAACGTAATTAGGAATAACTATAGTTAAACAACTTGCTGAAAAAGAGGATATATTCAAGGTTGAAGACATTTTATGCAAAGTTGTAGCAGTACCATTTGAAATCAGCCATGTCTTAATCCCAATTCTTCATCACTGCACTTAAGAACGATACTTTATGTATATATAGAGGAAGTATTATTCACAACATATGTAAATGTATATCAGCAATTCTAATGGAATAACTGTGGAAATGTCTAATTGTCTAAATTAAAATTACAAATTATTTACGCATAGCAAAATGGAGCCAATGCGAAAACTTTTTGGAAAAGAGAATTTCACACCGGTATACCGATGCAACGCGACAGTAGGAATGGAGGTAGAAGATTTACATATTGATGCATTACGAAGCCGTTGCTTTGAGCTTGGTAAGAAAACTAATCTTTTACAAATAAAATTGTACAATTATTTATTTTAAATTCATTAGAAAAAGAAAACAACGACTTAAAAGTAAAATACACAGGAATTGCTGCAACATTAGAACAACAGCAAATAATACTATGTAAGCACACAGTATTGCTGGAGAAATTAGTGGAAAAGGCTTTTCCAAAGAAATTAAATATAGAGATCTTCCCTCTCAGGAATATAGAACACCTACAGGAAATTGAGCGAAATATCTCTACGTATGCAGAAGAAGAATTGGTAAATTTTTATTTAATAATATTGAAATACTGATCCTTAAATCATTATGTGTATTTGTAGATTACATATATTAAGGAAATAATTGGCAAGTCTAATATTTCTAAGTGCATTCACCTTTTCTTTAACGAACAATTTTTACTCAAAGTTAATTGGGACGGCAAGCAAAAAAAGATCGCTTTGAGAACTAAAAAGCTTTTTAAAAAATGTTTATATGGTAAGATGTTTTCAAGTTTTATTTATCTTATCACCAAATTCAACATTTCGCAATTTATAGACGCAGTTAAAAATGAAAATTTTGGCTACCAAGAATATGAAGCAGCCATGCGAATTGGAATAAGAAAATGCAAGAATAATATTTATAAAAAAAATTTTGACCGCAGAAATGTATCAGTACAGTAAGTAGTTCACATATATATATTTTCAATAAAGGTTATTAAAATTTAAAACATTTAGGTAATGTAGTCACGGAGGCTGTTAATAACTTTTAGTTACGAAGGCTGTTTTTTAATTTTCGTCAAGGAGGATGTTAATTTATTTTTGTCACGAGGACTCTTTTGTTTAAGAAATTAATTATTTTAATTATTTATAATTTTCTTCATGAAGATTGTTTTTTTACATATTTCAATGTTATTAAAATTGTTAGACATTTTATGTCATTAAAATAAATATATGCGAAAATTTCAATTTACCTGTTTACTTTAAAGAGTTATGTATGTAGAATATTCTGATAATCTTAATCATATTTTGAAGAAGATAGAATAGATACAACGGGTCCTATTATCGTTATCAGTCGAAATTTTAATTCAAAATGTGATTTCTTAAGCTCTTTCCTAACCGATTCGAGTGATAACGATAGTATATTTACTTTATTGCAAAGCGCTGAGCACTCAATTTGTTGCGATCTTAAAGCAAGCGCTTTCTTTTGCCTTATTGAAAAATGCTCAGCCGGCGATTCTTTGTAATCTTTGAGAAAGCGCTTTCTTTTACCTTATTGATAAATGCTCAGCCGGTGATTCCTTGTAATCTTTGTGGAAGCGCTTACCTCTGCGGACATCTACATATTAAAACGAAGTGAACCATCATATAAAACGTAATCACTTTTGGGATCTTAGACAAGCGCTGAAAAAAAGCAATTGGAGCGCATCATTTCCCGCTGGGAATGGAAACCAAGCCAACAACAACAACCAGTGGAACGATGGTGGAAATCGCAACGAGAACAGGCAGTATAGGCAGCCTGCCAACAGAAACAGGCGAGTCAACTATTACGAATCGGGGGAAGGTCAAGCCCCCCAGCCACCATCGGAAACAACCAGGTTGGCGGACAGAGAGCAAATGAACTCAGGATCTACCAATTAAATCTATCATTGACTAATTTCGTTAAAGCATATGCTGAAATGTGTGGCTCAACGTATACATTCATCATAGACACAGGAGCAGAGATATCAATTTTTAAAAGAGCTAAAATTAGCAACGATCAATTATATGATCCCAAAAAACCCTGCCTGATACAAGGTGTCACTAACAAGAGAATCGAATCAATAGGATCAACACATACAAAACTTCGCTTTAATGAGGAATTTCGTTAGAGCACCCTATCCAGATAGTGAGCGACGACTTCGTTTTGGAAGCCGACGCAATATTGGGACTAGATTTCCTTACAAAGTTCAAGGCAGCCACTGACTACGATACGTGGACATTGGCATTCAATTCAAATAACGATACGGTAGTATTACCAATTTTAAGTGGCCCAGCCCTCAACACATTCTCGATACCTCCACGATGCGAAATTATAAGACAAATAAGCATTGTCCATAACAGCAATTCCAATGAACTAGTTGTTCATAGCAAGGAAATTCTGGATGGAATTTTCTTACCAGGAACGGTAATTTCAAGGGAAAAACCGCTAGTGAAAATACTAAACACCACTAATAAAGCGGTCACTATTAAAAATTTAAAAGTAGATACAGAACCCTTGGAAAATTACCAAGTACTAAACAATCTATCAGGAACACCTGGGAGAGCTGATAAGGTAATGGAAAAACTTAGTTTCGATAAAATCCCAAGCTATGCCAGAGCACCATTCAAAGAGGCTTGCCGAAATTTTCAGGACGTGTTCGCCCTAGAAGAGGAACGCCTCTCTACAAATAATTTCTACAAACAGCAACTGGAATTATCTGACAACAGACCGGTCTATACAAAAAAAACTACCGGATTCCAGATATACAACTTAACGGCCAGAAGTTCTACACGCGCTGTAACACGATGCGTGTCACGGTGCCGCACCACATCTGGAATGCAGCGAAGTCGTGGGAATGCAAGCTCATCAGTTTTAGGTAGCATTAAGGCAATTTAGTTTTAGTCAGTCTAAATAATAACTCCGAGCTGTAAGCACCTTAAAAATAAAGGTTCAAAATTTAATTCGTTTTTTTTATAAGTTCCAAGTAGATGGAACATTAACTTACATAAGCACGAAATTAATAGGCAAATAGAGAAAATGCTGGTAGATGGTATCTTTGAGAATTTTGTCTCTCAATTAAATTCACCAATACTATTGGTGCCCAAAAAATCCACAGGCGAGGGAAAAAAGTGGCGACTGGTAGTCGATTTTAGGAGCCTTAATAAAAAGGTACTAGCAGACAAATTTCCACTCCCACGAGTAAAGGATATACTCGACCAAATGGGTCGAGCCAAATATTTCTCCACCCTGGACCTCATGTCAGGATTCCATCAAATCCCTTTGGAGGAAAACTCAAGAAAATTTACTGCATTTTCGACAAATCAGGGCCACTACCAATATACGCGTCTGCCCTTTGGACTAAACGTAAATCCCAACAGTTTCCAAAGAATGATGGCAATTGCCATGGCGGGATTAACCCCGGAAATAGCATTCTTATATATCGACGACATTATCGTCATAGGTTGTTCCCTTTCGCATCATCGAAAAAATTTAGTGACAGTTTTTAAACGGCTCAGGGAAAGAAATTTAAAACTTAACCCTGATAAGTGCAAGTTCTTCCAAACAGAAGTTACATATCTAGGACACCAAATTTCAGAACATGGTATTAAACCAGATAGCTCAAAATATGACGCTATCAAGTTCTATCCTATTCCGAAAAATGCGGACGACGTGCGACGTTTCGTGGCTTTCTGTAATTACTACAGGCGTTTTGTTCCAAATTTTGCGGATATAGCAACACCACTAAACAGATTGCTCCGAAAGAACACCAAATTTGAATGGTCAGACATTCACCAGAAAGCATTTAGTGCATTAATAAATATACTTCTATCACCTACAATATTGAAGCACCCAGACTTCACAAAAGAATTTATAATTTCAACCGATGCATCAAATGATGCATGCGGGGTAATTTTATCACAAAACGTAGATGGTAAAGAGCTACCTGTCGCATATGCAAGTAAGTCATTTACGCCCGGAGAACGAAATAAATCAACTATAGAGAAGCAACTAGCTGCCATACACTGAGCGATCACACATTTCAAACCATACGTCTATGGTAGAAAATTCATAGTGAAATCGGACTATAGACCGTTAGCGTACCTATTCGGCATGAAAAATCCCACGTCTAAGCTAACCAGAATGAGACTGGATCTAGAAGAGTATGATTTTGGGATCCAATACGTGAAAGGAAAAGAGAACGTCGGACCAGGCGCATTGTCGAGAATTAACATCGACATAAATGATTTAAAGGAAATCAAAATACTGCAAGTACGGACGCGTGCTATGCAGAAGAAGGATAACGAAATGCAGAAGAAGGATAACAAAACCCAAGAAGTAAGACCCGTAGCGCAGCAGTTTGGCCAACTGCGAGTTACAGAGGAACTTTCGCCAACCAGAATTGAGCACGTACCAGAAATACAATTGAAGACTGACAGCTGCAGTACAATTGTTTAAATAAATATAACGCGCAACAAAAAGATAAATATATGTATATAAGCGTTCCATAAGAATAAAAGAAAACCAGTCAGTAGAACTCGCACTAGAACGAGCATTCGAAGAATTGGAATTTAATATTTATGATAAACTTCAGACTTCGACTCTGAAACTTTCTGCAGAAAGTCAAATATTTAAGTTAATAAGGTTTTCTTGTACCTGGGTTTTATAAATAAATAAATAATTTAAGCTAATAAGCATGGACGCATTTAAAGCCATAGGGAACAAGAAGCTAAGGAAAATAGAAATCCTTATATACAAGCCTCAGCGGTACGTTGCAGACAAAGAAACAATTCAAAAGATGATTTTTAATAACCACACAACCCCTACTGGAGGTCACATAGGACAGACAAGGTTATACAACAAGCTGAAGGACATTTACAACTGGAACAGGATGAAGAAGACTATAGCCAAATACGTGAGGAACTGCGAGTTATGTGCGAAAAATAAATACCAAAAGCACAATGAAGAGAAAATAGAAATTACCACAACCCCGGCACAAACTTTCGACGTGATATCCATCGATACAGGAGGACCATTTACTAAAACAATTAACAACAATAGGTATGCAGTGACCATAGAGTGCGACTTGAGCAAATATGTTGTAATAAATCCCACCGAGGATAAGGAAGCCAACACCATTACAAGAGCAATAGTTAACGGCTTCATACTGATCTATGGACCAGTAAATAAAATAAAAACTGATCTCGGGACAGAATATAAGAACCAAATATTCTCAGAAATATGCAACATGCTAAAGATAGAACAACTATTCGCAACCGTTGCGCACCCTGAAAACATTCAATGTACATAAAAATAGACTAACCTGGTAAAAGTTTTGCAATTTTTGCCCACTGATTTCCCCATTACTGATGTGTTTGATAAATAATTTTGTCTTCCGTCCATGCTGTTTTCTTTACATTTGGGTTCAAATGATTGTGCCACCTCTCACGACATTGCTTGCCAATCCTTCCTTTCAGATATCTTGAAATCAGCGTCCACTTTTTTGGACCGTATCTTCGTACCAATTCGATAACTTTTTCATCTTCCTGTAGGTTTACATAAATTATTAAATAAGCATCCACGATTTGCAACTTTACAAATTTACCTCCTTTGTCCAAGGACCTTTAACAAGCTCCGGGTTGATGACTTTATGCCATCGTTGCTGACACTGTATGTCATTTATATCGTTTAGAAGATTTGAAATTACATCCAACTTTTCTCCGTATGTGGCTACCAGAGATTTCAGGGCAGCAACCTTGAAAAATGTGTTAATTGTTTTTCATCAAAGCACTAAGCATTTACCTCTGTTTTTGACCATCGCTTTTTAAAACCGGATTTCCTAGATCCTATGCTGTCATCGTCTGCTCCTGCTCCATCAGATATATCTGAGAACTCATCCTCCGCAGCTGAGTCGCTTTCATACAGAATAACCAATGGAAAATAATATTGTAAAATTAGAATCACCAAGTGATGATCGAAATGTAGATCTTTGCGGTCTAGAGACACAACTTTTTCTAACGCTTTCTATTTATACAACTGAAAATATGCCACTTTGGGGGCCGACAATTGCACAAAAGTCTAACTTTCTTGCAAGTTTTCAGAAAGCGGAAAACAAAGATCTTGGACCCTATCACGAAATTCGATTCAAATCATGCCGGTTCTCCTTTTATAGCTTAATTGTATTTAGTTTTTCTTTTGCAAGATATTATACAATTTCAGCTCTAGCAGCCGATACGATACGATTCGAATCCAAATTCGTAGTAGGTGCACTGGATTAATAGTCCATACAATGAAGAAATCATTTCGAATTGGTTCACAGCCCTTGTAGAGATAACAGAGAGTAGCAGATGGGTAACAAACCATCATTGCATCCAAGCAATGAGACAGTTATCGATGGCAGGGCCGGTCTCTGTTATCTCAGCTAACGAAACCAGTCTCGGTGTAACTCAAGAAGCCTTCACATGAAATAAAGACCAATGAATTGTAGGAAGTTGTTTTATTGCCAAAACGCAGCCGCTAGGATATTAATTATTATATATATATAACTACACTCCAGGTGAGTTAGTGATATTACATGGCGCAGCCGCTAGGATATTAATTATTATATATATATAACTACACTCCATGTGAGTTAGTGATATTACATGGCGCAGCCAAAAGCGAACCTAAAGTGAACCAGACATATAAAAAGTGACCTTCTGCTTCTGAACTTGGAATTGAAATCAAAGTGTGTGGTAAAAAGCGAGTCATATCAAGATGAGTATTTAAAAGTCCATGGGGATAGTTAAAAAAGAGCAAGTGAAAGCGAGTAAACCACGTGGCAGGCCTCCAAAAACTCGCTACATTTATATAAATCGAGCCATGGATTACATAAGAAAAGTGGAAGAACTTAAGCTCGATGGCAACATAGCCGAAAATTGGAGGATATTTTGGCAAAACTTTGAAATTTTTGCCACTGCCATCGAACTGTCTAAAAAAGATGAAGCGGTTCGGATTGCGGTATTTTTAAACGCTGTAGGAGCTGAGGCTGTTGAAGCCTACCAAGCATTTAATTTAACATGAGACGAGAGAAAAAAATATACCACAGTGGTGAAGGCATTTGAAGAATTTTGTAAGCCGAAGAAAAATCAGGTTTACGAATCATTCCTATTTCACAGCAGAAACCAAGGTCACGGTGAACCATTTGACAACTTCCTATTAGATCTAAAGAAAATGGCAAAACGGTGCGAGTTTGAGAACGAAGAGCGGATGATCAGAGACCGAATCGTACTGGGAATAGAAGACAAAACGGTACAAAAGAAACTATTAGAAGCGGAAAATCTATCTCTGAGTAAAGCCATCGAAGTGTCACGAGCAGCAGAAGCATCTAATAAGCAAATGGATACCATGAGAGGACCAAGAAAGTCGGTGGATGCAGTTAATACAGGCAACAAAAAGCAGGAGAACCAACGGTACAACAAAAATAGAAAAGGGAAGTCATCACATACTAATGTCAACTATTATAATCAAAATAATAAAGCAAATAACTCGTCAAATTTTAGCTCAAAAAATAAAGCAAATTGTAATCGAAAAATCAACATAGAATGCAAATACTGTGCAAGTTCTCACCAAAGGGGTCAGTGCCCCGCCTATGGAAAACGGTGCACAAATTGCAATGGATTTAATCACTATGCCGTGGTATGTAAGAAAAAGTTTTTACATGAAATTAAACAACTTCCTGATAATAAGTCTAGTACATCTGAAGACCAGTGGTATATAGATGCTATTGGCGAAAGCGGCGTTAGTACACAATCTTGGTTTGAGCCGATCAAACTGCTCTCGAAAATTATAACGTTTAAATTAGATACGGGAGCTCAAACTAACGTACTGCCGGTTAAATACGTAAAAGATATTAAAGACATGGGAATAGTGAAAAATACTGAAGTAAAACTAGAAAACTACAATGGAACTCCAATTAAAACACTCGGAGTAGCGAAAATCACATGCACTGCTAGAAATGAGAAGTCAATACAAAGTTTCCACATAGTTAATGAGAATTCGGTACCTATTCTTGGATTGGCTGGTTGCGTTGAATTAGGACTAGTGAAGCGGGTTGACGAAATAAAAGAACTAAAAAAGTTAACGAAAGAAGAATTCCTAGATAAAAATAAGGATATATTTGACGGATTAGGATGTTTTACTCAAAATTTAAAGTTAGAACTAAGAGAAAACACGATACCGGTTGCGAAACCCCCACGACGTGTTCCCTTGGCGCTCCGTGAACCTCTAAAAAACGAATTAAATAAACTTTGCAAAATAGGAGTGATAGAGCCTGTTAATGAAGCCTGTGAATGGGTTTCGAACATCGTTATAGTCGAGAAGCCCAATAAAAGCATAAGAATTTGTTTAGATCCGAAATATATAAACCAATCCATAAAGGAACATTATTATGAAATACCAACTTTCGAATCCTTGAAACTAAATTTCGCAGATAATTATCGATAAACACGATACCGGTTGCGAAACCCCCACGACGTGTTCCCTTGGCGCTCCGTGAACCTCTAAAAAACGAATTAAATAAACTTTGCAAAATAGGAGTGATAGAGCCTGTTAATGAAGCCTGTGAATGGGTTTCGAACATCGTTATAGTCGAGAAGCCCAATAAAAGCATAAGAATTTGTTTAGATCCGAAATATATAAACCAATCCATAAAGGAACATTATTATGAAATACCAACTTTGGAATCCTTGAAACTAAATTTCGCAGATAAGCGGGTGTTCTCAGTATTTGCCCTGAAAGATGGCTATTATCAAATTAAATTGGACTCACATTCAAAGAAGTTATGCACATTTAGTACACCTTTTGGGTGCTTTAGATTTAAGAGGTTGCCATTTGGCATTAAAATCGCCCCCGAAATCTTCCAAAGAATGAATGAAGCAATCTTTGGAGATATACCAAACGTTACAATTTACATAGATGATATAATTATAGCAACAAAGACTGAGGAGGAACATATTGAAATATTAGAAGCCATCGTAAAAAAAGTGGCCGAAAACGATGTCAAATTTAATGCTAGCAAATTACAATACAAAGTAAAAGAGGTAAAGTTTTTAGGGCACAGGATATCAGAAAATGGAATCGCTATAGAAAATGAACGAATGAAGGCCATACAGGCGCTCAAGCCTCCTAGTAACAGAAAGGAATTACAAAAAATTCTTGGGATTTATAAATTACGTACGAGACTATATACCAAATTTGTCACACACATCAGCACCACTGAGGGAACTTCTGAAGAAGAACGTTAGCTTTCAATGGTTAACAACACACGAGGAATGCCTACGGAACATCAAGGAGGCAGTAACAGAAGCCCCAGTTTTAAATGTTCTGAATATCAAGGATAAAATAAGCATCCAAACTGATGCATCTAGATATGGATTGGGAAGCTGCCTAATGCAAAGTAATAAGCCAATATGTTTTGCATCCCGAAGCCTCACTGAAGCAGAGCAAAACTACTCGCAAACGGAAAAAGAATACTTAGCGGTAGTATTTGCTTGCTCCAAATGGCATACACTAATATATGGGCGAGAGATCGAAATCATAACCGATCATAAGCCACTATTAGGGATAGCGAGTAAGGAGTATTGCAAAATCCCTTCTCCGCGTCTCCAGAGGATGAAATTGAAGCTTGAAAAGTACAACCTCACATTTACGTATCGTGCTGGAAAGGATATGCACATAGCTGATCTTCTGTCCAGAAATTTCATAAATAATCAGCATGAACAACCAGAAATTAAAGAACTGACCGAATTGGTGCACACAGTAAATTTAAGCCAGAGAAGAACAAAGCAATTTCAAGAGGAAACGGGAAAAGATTCGACGCTAAAGCAACTTAAGCAAGTTATTGTTGAGGGATGGCCAGAAGAAAAGAAAAAAGTGCCAGACAACGTCAAATATTTTTGGAAACATAAAAATGATCCATTTGTAGAGAACGAATTAATATTCTTCAATGATAGAATTTTTGTACCAATAAACCTAAGAAAAGAAATACTACATCTATTACATTATAGCCACCTAGGAGTAGAAAAAACTCGTCAAAGGGCCAGATCGCTGGTGTATTGGCCCAATCTGAATGAGGATATCGAAAAATTGGTTGCTAATTGCAACATTTGTCAAAAGTATAGGAATTCTTGTGCGAAGGAGCCGTTAGTTAACCATGAAATTCCGGAAAATCCATTCCAGAAAGTGGGGCTAGACATCATGGAACTGGCAGGAAAATATTACTTAGTACTGGGAGATTACTTATCTAAATATTTAGACATAATTCCTATTACAAATAAAAAAGCCAGTTCGGTTATAAGTAAGCTCGAAATAATATTTTCGATTCATGGAATCCCAAATCAAATAGTCGCTGACAATAACCCCTTTAACTCATACGAATTTAAAAACTTTGCAGACAAAATGGATATAGAAATTTTAACCACTAGTCCTAACTACCCGAGATCCAATGGGTTTGCTGAAAAATGTGTGCAAACAGCTAAGCAAATCATACGAAAATGTACAGACGACAAACGTAGTATATGGATGGCACTCTTAGAGTATAGAAATACGCCCATAAAAAATTCAAAGATCACTCCAGCTCAATTGCTGATGGGTAGGCAAACGCGATCGCTAGTACCAGCCAGGACACACGTCCATCGAAATCAGAATCATTGTCCTAAAATAAACCCTATAATACGTCAAAACAATAGCACAAATAAGAAGTACTATGACAGGAATACAAAAACAAAAGAAAGTTTCCAGAAAGGGGACAGGGTGTGGTTGAGAGATCCAAAGAAAAGTGAGTGGATGCCTGCAGAAATTGTTGGTCAACATTCCAGCCCAAGGTCATACCTAGTAAAATGCGAAGAAAAGATACTAAGAAGAAACTCCTATTTCTTAAGAAAACGGCAAAGCGCCTGAGTGAAACAAATTGAACTAATGCTACAATCTTGTGTTGATTTTTCGAATTTTGTTATGAGGATATAGATTAGGAACATTCCAGAAATCTAATTAAAGCTTATGAGAATTGAATTTGTTAAATTACCAAACAGAAAAACAAATGAAGTTATAAGTAATTGAAGGCGCATCATGAAGCATAATGTAGTTTGCAGTTTTCTTGATTGGAATAAATTATTGCTTTAAGTTAGTTAAAACTGTATTAGGAAGTTAAAAGGGGAGATGTAGAGATAACAGAGAGTAGCAGATGGGTAACAAACCATCATTGCATCCAAGCAATGAGACAGTTATCGATGGCAGGGCCGGTCTCTGTTATCTCAGCTAACGAAACCAGTCTCGGTGTAACTCAAGAAGCCTTCACATGAAATAAAGACCAATGAATTGTAGGAAGTTGTTTTATTGCCAAAACGCAGCCGCTAGGATATTAATTATTATATATATATAACTACACTCCAGGTGAGTTAGTGATATTACAGCCCTAAAGACTCTATATGGATATGCATCAAGGCACCTCTTGTAGTTTTTCAAAAGGAAAAAAACGGTTTAGTTATGCAACTTCGGAATCGGAGTAATTTGAATTCTCCCGCGCTCTTTCTTATCCCAACAGAGCCGCCGATGTTGGGAATAGTCGAAATAACTTAAACTAAATATACAAGCAGTTAGGAAAATATGTTTATGGCTTAATATGTACAACACCTTGGAGAAATAAAGCTAAAAACGCTGGAACAGGAGTGCGGTAGGGAAGCCATATGGAGACCGAATCGCATTTGAAGTAAAATAAAAAAGTTTATCGCATCACAACTTACAGTTTAATTGTCCGATTAATAGTAGCTGACTGGCTTGGTATTTTGCGGCTGTGATGAATTTGCTTGCTGTCTATCAACAGGACCCTGGCACAACTTGTGTAGACATTTCTGCTTACTTTGGGGAAAAACCCTACACTTCACTTTTAACAGAGCATCTAGCCGATCTTGCGGTAATATTCTTGTAAAGTTCTCCTACTTTAATGCGCAAAATGAGGCAAATTTAAGTCAAAGGACAAACAACGCGACCAAAACCAAACTTGCCGAATGTTACACTTCAAGATGGCGGGCGTTTAGGCCGAGGGAATCTGGAGGAGCTTAAACTGGGCTGCTAAAATTTCGATCAGTGGATTGAATTTATACTAAGGAGTTTCAATACAGCGGCTAAAATTTCGGTCAGTTGATTGAACTTATACTAAGGAGTTTCAACCAGTAACAGTTAAGTACCTTTCTATTAAATTCGATTTCAGTGAACGCCACCTTGAATTCAGTTGTTCAGTTGTGGCCTAATATGCCTGACTATAATAGTCTTAAGACTCTCTAATATTTGCTGTTAAATTTCCTTATGATTGGTTAAGATTCGGCCGAATTTTAACGAATCTTAAGCTCAACTACAATCGTCTTAATGTATTTTTGACACTTGCAAAAAACGAGTTCTCAGCGGTATAATGAAACTAGTTGTGCACAATGTCCGCACATTTTAATGAAGAGCCACCAACCAATTTGTACACAAACGTCACTTTTGTCAAGATTCCTTAAGATATGTTCGCTCCGGACCGTACCTTTAAGACTTGGCGAAAGACTTCGAAAAGATTTCGAAAGTTAACGAAAGATTCGATAAGACTATTATAGTTTCAGTGTGGCACTTCATATGATCGTACAAAATCTTAAGCAGTCTTAAAATCTCATAAGACTATTATAGTACCTTTAAGACTTGGCGAAAGACTTCGAAAAGATTTCGAAAGTTAACGAAAGATTCGATAAGACTATTATAGTTTCAGTGTGGCACTTCATATGATCGTACAAAATCTTAAGCAGTCTTAAAATCTCATAAGACTATTATAGTCAGGCCTAATGAAACGGTGCCAAACTAGTTCAGGTATCCTCCACGGCTGGCGCAGAAAAATTTTAGTACTGCCATGTTATTCATATTTATACAATTTTAAAATCTTCCATAGTTTTAACTCTTATTAATGATCAGTTTTAAATTCCATGTATGCTCTGAGAAAAAAACATTCTACTTCCAATAATTGAATTCTTCTACCTTACAATTAAATTATCATTTGTGCGCTTTACTCATGTATCCAAGACTCACTCCGGAAGGAGCTTTGCGCCACCCGGGAATCTGGGATTATGTACGTGTTTGTATAGTAGCAAAGACCATTAGTGCCTGTGCACACCTTTTCGAGCTGTCATAGACAGCCACGGGCTGATTTGTTTGTGCCGTAGAGAAACGTGCAAAGATAGAGAAGTTTAAGAAGACAGACAAGAATAAATCACTTTTTGCGGTTAGTGCAGAATCATGCCGTCCGGCTCGGCTGGCGCCAATAACTGCGATGATGGACCCGGTTCATTGCTGGTCCAGCAAAATGGGTGAAACAAGCAACCTAGCGTGGCAAGAACACCCTTCGAAAGTTTTCCAGCATTCCCAGCACCGTCGGTAAATATTTCTCCATATTCGGAACACCCGAAATTTAATATAATCCAAGCAGTGGTAAAGCCGCTAAAATTGTTCAACCATTTTATGGTACTAAAAGGCGTGGACGCAATATCCACAAAATTTACGAAAACCATCTATGAGAGATACGGATCTCTTTCACTCCTTGTGGGCAATACAATGATTGCAGTAATATTCTTGAAAGCTGACAATATCGCCGGAATTCCTGTAACACTCAACAGTCTCCAGCTAGCTCTGATCGACGACGGACGTGCGGATAGATCAGTGGAGAAACTAGGTAGCGATTCGTGTGTTTTTTGCAACCAGTATAGCCTACTTTTGGTGGACGCGAGTGTTCAGCTCATATCTGCTCCTCTGGGAGCCTGTTTTCGGTGGCCGGGACGCCCGGCAGATCATAGTTTGTGCAGGAACCTTTTGCAGAGACCGATAGTGCCTGTGGGGTGACCACGTGGGAGTAGCTGTCATCGACAGCAAGAAGATCTTCTTCTACTTCGTAAGCAACGATTAGCAACCCAAGTTAGAGAGGCAAGTGTCAGTCTCTAAACAAGCCGCTCCTAAGGAGCAAAACACAACCATGGCGTCCGGCTCGGCCGACGCTAATATGTTTGCGGCTCTGAATTCCTTCACGGTTTTGGACAAACAGCCCAACAGAAAGCCAAAACAAGGAACAAAAAGACCTAAGCTAGCTCCCGACCAGGACTTTCTGACTTCCACAGCCCAGCCACTAGCCGCAATAACAAACGGTTCACCCCGTTTTATCGTAATTAGCGCGCTTGATGAAAAGAAACCACTGAAGGAGTACAACCAGTTTGCAGTTCGAAAAGGCGTAGACGCAGTGTCTACAAAATTCAGCCAGGCCAGCTACCTCCGGGATGGATCGCTACTGCTACTAGTCAATTCTATAAGAACGGCAGAAATCTTTCTAAAGACCACCAGCATCGCCAACATCCCGATAAAAGTGCAACTACACGCTACACTCAACAGCGTCAAGGGGACGGTATACTCGCAAGAATTTCGAACCTCGGTGAGCGAAGCATCGATCGTGACGCTATTTGGAGAGTTAACCTGTTATACAGTCGGAACGCCAAGGAATCTTCAGGGATCCATTCAGATCGCCAGCGGAGGACTTTGCCATTCCCCAGGGATCGCCAAACCGCCGGCCGGAGTGCGGATTTCATCAAGTTACGACGAGGTAACCAAGCAAAATCTTGAAGTGGTAGCGGCCTCAGAAGCAGCTGTCAGTGGACGGCCATCACCGCGCCTTTTGGCGCATGTCATAAAATTGCTCTCTACTGGGGAGCGTTCATTCAATAAACAAACTAAACCGAACAGACGGTGACAGATAAACTGTTATACTAATTACAACCTAACTAACCTGTCTTTTTCTTTTCACATTTATTTATTAAAATTACTAAAATACTAACAAAACCTAGGAAATAGTAAGAACAACCATGGCGGCTGGCCCCGCCAGCCCCAACCGTTTCGCCCTGCTGGAAGAGCCACCCGGACCCAGCAAAAAGGCCAGGCGACAAACAACGAAAACAATGTCATTACATGAATTTAATTTCCCAGCCCTCCCTGAAATACACCAAAAAGCTATCGACTTGGCTGCTCAGCCAAAATTCTTAATTATCCAATCAGTAAATGAAAATAAACCCATGAGGGCGTACAACCCCTTCCTTGTGAGGAAAGGAGTGGATGCCATCTCAACTAAGTTCCAGTCGGCAAGCTACCAAAGGGACGGCTCGCTCGTACTTTTGGTGGACAATTCTAAAATAGCTGAGATTTTCCTCAACTCTAAAACCATAGCTGGCATCGAAGTCAATATTACACTCCACCCTACCCTTAACTGCGTCAAGGGGACTATCTTCTCCAGTGACTTCATTGGGCTATCCAATGAGGAGCTCCTGGAAGAATTTGCCCCACAGGGAGTTACAGATGTTTATCAGACCACGAAACTGGACAGACGAGATGAAGCCAAACAGAAGAGGATCCCATCAGGGCTACTCATACTAACCTTCAACGCCTACCAACTTCCTAAAGAAGTTAAGGGCGCGTGGAAGAATCTGCCTGTTAGAGAGTATTTCCCTCTACCTATGAGGTGCCGGCGGTGCCAGAAATTAGGTCACACCCAGAAGCACTGTAACAGTCTGGGAGAAACGTGCAGCACCTGCGGACTCCCTTCCCCCACAACGACGCATGCAGTTGTAAGTACTGTGTGAACTGCTACACCGTAGGGCATGAGTCCCATAGCAGAAAATGTCCAGAATTTACAAAGCATTTCGAAATTCTGAAAATTAAAACGACCAAAAAATGTACCCAAGCTGAGGCAAGGAAAATATTTCAAGAAAATCAAAAGAACCTACCCCTGGTATCGTTTGCTCAGGTCGCAGCAGCCAGTGGTATGGCGACTCCGAATAATTCCACACCCCCCCAGCATGCTAACCCTTCCCCAACTGTTACCCAAGCAACTACAAACGTCACAAAAACCAAAACAACGAAAAAAGAAAACTCACAAACACAAACCTCCCCCGAACGAAATAGAATACCAAAAAAATTACAACTCACCCCGGAGAGCAGAGCCGTAGTTACGGATTTCTCTGCTGCTGTTGACTCGCTACTGAAACCAGTAGCCAAGTCACAATTGGGCCTGATAAAGGACCCTACAACCCACAACCCAATTAAAACAAACACCGATAACATAAACAAATTTCTAAAGAAAAGAAAATCTAAAAATAACAAGAAAAAACAAAAACAATCTGTCTCCGAAGACTCGGACGATTCTACTCCTGATGTGGAATTTACGTCCCTCTCGGACTCAGACTCCATTCCCAAAAAAACCAAAACCACCAAACTGGAGGTCTAACCCCCTCCCCCTCAATAATGTTTGATGTGCAACACCGACCCAAATACCTGCGCCCCCACTCAGGAGGTCACGATCCTCCAGTGGAATATTAGAGGGCTCCACAATAATCGACCCAGTCTCGACCTGCTAATAAGTAGATACAGACCGAAGATCATCCTGCTGCAGGAGACTAATATTCTGCTGGAGGAACAGCCAGAGAGATTAGGGACCTATCAGTACTTCGGCTACAACACCCCGAGAGAAACCAGGCATGGCGGCGTGGCCATTCTCATCCACAGCTCCATCCCGGCCACCCAGATAACCCTGAACAGCCCCATAATGGCCTGCGCTGTCTCCCTGGAGGCGCCAGGGCCCATGACACTAGCGTCCGTATATCTAGAGCACCATCAGAGGATCACAGTGGGCGACTTGGAATCCATGGCTCGCCAGCTACCCCCCAACACCATTTATGGTGGCGATCTCAACGCCCACAGTCCCATTTGGGGCTCGGAGCGCTGGGACCGAAGGGGAGACGGGTAGCCGAATGGGTCGATAGACACCCACTGTGTATCCTCAACGATGGCTCCCCCACCTTCTTATCAGGACATGGGACCATGTCATGTATCGATCTTACGCTAGTCCCCCCTCACATGGCCCCCGGCTTAATTGGAGTGTCCACGACAACCCTGAAAATAGCGACCACTTCCCAATCATCCTTTCGACTAATTTCAAAATAGGCCGAAGCAAACCTCTGGCCAGATTCATTGAATCCAAGGCTAAGTGGGAAAAATTCAGAGCTGTCGTGAACAAAGAACTCCAACTCCGCCCTACCTCTAAAAACACCAACAGGGAGGCAGCGCAGCTCACCAGGGGCATAAGAGTGGCCGCGGCTGAGAGCATGCCAACCGCCACGCCTCTACCTCCAACTCAACCAGCTTGGATGAATGGCTTCATCCTCTCAAAAATCAGGGAGAAGAATAGGGCCTGGAAGAAATACCAAAGGCATCCTACGACGGACAACCTGCACGATTATCGTAGGAAATCGGCAACCGCCAAAAACCTGGTTAAGGAGGCGAAGGAATCCACCTGGGCTACCTTCGCCGAATCAATTGATCCTAGCCTTAACCTAGCCGATGCATGGAGGAAGGTTAAATCCATCTCCGGCAATAGGCAGAACAGCCTGATTGCTAATTTAACAACTAACGGTAGAACCTACAATGACTCCATGCAAATTGCCTTCCAGCTAGCCCAGTCATGGTCTAGCTATTCCAGCGACAAAACATTTAGCCCAGAATTAATCAACCGAAGAGACAACTGGTCCTACACGGACAGGCCCCTTCCCCCTGACCAACGTCGCAACATCACTTTCCCGGTATCCCTTCACGAGCTAGGCCAAGCGCTCAGCAAGTGTAAGGGATCGGCGCCAGGGCATGATAAGATTTCTTACAGGATGATAAAAGAAGCCCCTGATCTGTTCAAGGAGAGACTGGTCTCCTTGTACAACAACATCCTGCAAAGCAGCATCTTTCCACAAGCCTGGAAAAATGCTGTGCAGATCCCAATCCGTAAGAGAAACTTATCCAACGCAAATATCACGCCAAGGGATCTACGCCCGATATCCCTGCTACCCTGCATGTCCCGCCTCTTAGAGAAAATTCTCGGCCGCCGCCTGGGAGATTTAATTAACCACCTGCTTCCGGAAAGCATCTACGGTTTCAGGCAATACAGAGGGACGGCTTCCCTTCTGCTGGAACTTGAAGCCAGCATAACCACCTCTTTCATGCTCCGAAAAAATGTCCATCTCCTAGCGGTGGACATTGAAAAGGCATACGACAGGGTCCGCAGGGATGTTATCGCCAACCAGCTAAATAGCTGGGATTTCGAAGAGCCATCCACCAAGCTGATCAACAATTTCCTCACAGGCCGTACTATGCAGGTCCGGTTCAACGGCTATACGTCAAACATCACAAAAATCTCGAATATCTAACCTCAGGGATCCCCCCTCTCCCCGACCCTCTTCAACACGTACATCACTTCCCTAATAACCCAACTAACTAACATTAACGGACTTAAGACGTACGCTTACGCTGACAACATACTGATAACGACAGACGCCAACCCATATACAGACATTTTAAGAAGAGCCACCACAAGATTAGCCATATGGGAGTACAACACCGGTGCGAGAATCCCGATGGACAAAGCGGAAGCCATGGTCTTCACGAGAAGCAGAGCTCAAACACCTACCAGACTGGAAGCGGGGGACCATCAGATCCCCATCAGCAGCCCCCATAAAATCCTTGGAGTCTTATTTACCAAGGACTTAAGATGGACAGCCCATTGTAACGCCACCTCCAAGAAACTGGGTAAGATAAATAACTTACTCAGAGCTATAGCAGCTAGGAAACAAGGAGCCCCCATGCACGCTACCATACATATCGCCAGGGTCCTTCTCGAGGGGACCACAAACTATGCTCTCCCTCTGTACGCCTCGACAACCCAGAGTAATCTTAAAAAAATACAAACAGCGGCTAATAAGATCCTCAGGACCGCAATGGGAGCCCTAAGATCAACCCCAATTAGAGCCCTCTGGCTAGAGAGTGGCTGCCTCCCCATACAAAGCAGGGCCGATAAGGCCAGGGTCAAACAGGCAGCCTGGAACTGGCTGGATCCGGATAGACCGCACCAACACACCCTCAGGAGACTGGACAACTCCATCACCACCCCCAGGAGAACCCCAGCACTTCTCATAGCCTTAGGTATAGCTAGGGCCTTAATTGTAAACCTTCCGGATCCCAACTCCTTAACACCCCCTCTCCCGGCTACGCCCCAGCGGGACCCCCTTCGCCCACTAGCGCGGATAGGCAGGGCCAATAGAAAGAATACTACAAACCAAGGATTCCTGACAACTCATGCGGCGGAAATTATCCACCCCCATCGGCTAAATATATATACTGCTGGGTCCAAGGCGCAGGACCACGTTGCAGCCGCCTTTGTTGTATATCCTCAAGGTGCTGGAGGCCCCTCACAACACAGACGCTTCAAATTACCAACAGAAGCATCCAGCTATGAGGCTGAAATGTTGGCTATCTGGAAGGCCATCAACTTCGCTTCAACCTGTGGCACCTCAGTTACCATCTATTCCGACTCCAAGGCCACTCTGATGGCCATTAACAACCCTAGGGCATCGGAGCTATGAATCAAGGCCTGCCAAGCTCTACTACATAGAGCCCAACAGCCCATTAACCTGGAGTGGATACCTGCCCACATTGGAATCACAGTAAACGAAGCGGCAGATAACCTGGCTAAAGAAACTTTCCATCAGCAACAGCCCATAGAACCTCTCCCAGCGGCCTCCCTCATATACCGCATTTGCCGGCACAAGCTCCAAGAACGAGTACAACAGGCCTGGTCGAACGATCATACATTCCTTTCAACCCATTGGACTAAAGCCGAGTCGCCGATCTACAGCAAGATCTCACCAGAGCAGAAGGAATTCAGCTCGAGAGAGAACCGGACACACCCTGCGCACCCATGGACACCACTTCGCCAGAGGACCCCGCAACGGATGCATCCACTGCCAGGTACCTCTCAGCATCAAGCATCTTCTGGAGGAATGCCCTAATACTTGGAGAATCTTAGGGGAACCCCCGCCACCTCTCCCTATACTACTCAACCCTGCAAACCCAAGAAATTTCCTGTCAATCCTGGAAAAAATAAATTTCCTACACAAACTGTAACTAGCCAGGTTCACACAGTATATTCAGAGCAGCTGGCATAGATATTAGTAGACACCACCAAATACTTTGAAATCTAATACTAATATAATTAACCTTAATAATCTCACCTTTTATCAACACATGAATATTTATTTTTTGTTCTTTTTTCTTTCCTTTTCTTCTTTCTCTTTTTGCTTTTATTATTTTAATAATGTATCTTAATTAATTTCTCCTTCTATACGAATATGTTCAATTTAAGTACTTAACATACAATAACTTAACAATAACTTAAACTATTATCACCAAAATAAGAATATTAGCTAGGTAGTCATAAGTTTACGCAGGTGCGCCATATGGGCTGCGTCCCCGAGAGCGCCAGTCTTCATTTCAGGCCTAGAATAAATTTTCTTTGTCCTGAAAATAAATAAATAAATAAATAGTCGTTTTCTCGAGAGGCAGATCCCCAACACCATCAAACTTAGAAGCGGGGGACCATCAATCCTCATTAGCAGCCCCCAAAAAATCCTAGGAGTTCATTTCACCAAGGACCTAAGATGGACAACCCACTGCAATGCCACCTGCAAGAAGCTAGACAAGATCAACAACCTCCTAAGAGCGATAGCAGCTAGGAAGCAGGGAGCCCCCATGCATGCGACCATCCACATCGCCAGGGTCCTTCTGGAGGGGACCACCAACTATGCCCTTCCACTATACGCATCAACCACTCAAAACAACCTAGCAAAAATCCAGACGGCAGCTAACAGGATCCTCAGAACAGCTTTGGGAGCGCTGAAATCTACCCCCACAAGAGCCCTCTGGAAAGAGAGTGGCTGCCTCCCAAATCAGGACAGGGCCGAGAAGGCCAGGGTCAAACTCGTGGCCTGGAACTGGATGGACCCCGAAAGACCCCACCACCACACCCTTCGGCGACCGGACGACACTCGCACTACCCCCAGGAGAACCCCAGAACTACTTTTAGCTTTAGGCATAGTTAGGGCCTTATTTGTTAACCTGCCTGACCCAAACTCCCTATCACCCCCTCTACACTTCACACCCCAGCAGGGCCCATTCCGCCCTCCAGCACGAATAGGTAAGGCCAACAGGAAAAACACCTCCAACCGGGAATTCCTAGCTACACAGGCGGCCCAAACTAACCACTCCAATCACCTAAAAATCTATACGGACGGATCCAAGGCACAGGACCATGTGGCAGCGGCTTTCGTCGTGATCCCCCCTGGCGCTGGACACCCGACCCAACAACGGAGCTTCAAGCTCCCAACGGAAGGAAACAGCTACGAGGCCGAAATGGTGGCTATTTGGAAGGCCATACAATTCGCTACCACCAACAGCAGACCCGTCACCATCTATTCGGATTCAAAGGTCACCTTAACGACCCTCAACAATCCAAGGACAACGAAGCCACTAATAAAGGCCTGCCAGGCCCTTTTACATAACGCCCCACAGCCAATCATCGTAGAATGGATACCCGCCCACATCGGCATTACGGGGAATGAAGCGGCAGACAAGCTCGCTAAAGAGGCCTTCGAACCACTATGCCCAACCAAACCTCTACCATCGGCAACCTATATATACCGCTGTTGCAGACTGAAACTGAGAGAAAGAGTCCAAGAGGCCTGGTCAAACGACCGCACCTTCATGGCCACCCACTGGCCAAAAGCCGAGGCCCCACAATACAAAAAAGACCTATCCAGAGCGGAAGGGATACAATTATTTCGAGCAAGAACCGGCCACACTCTGCCCACTCACGGTCACTACTTCGCTAGAAGCCCCCGCAACGGATGCTCACTCTACCAAGTTCCACTCACCATAAAACACCTACTGGAGGAATGCCCAAATACCCGCAGGATCATAGGGGAGCCCCCTCCACCCCTCCCAATCCTACTCGACCCAGCCAATCCAGGAAACTTCCTAACCATCCTGGAAAAGATTGAATACCTACATAAATTGTAATTAGCTAGGTACAGACAGAGCAGTTAGAATAGAACTTCAGTAGACACCCTCAAACACCTTGGAACTTAACTCTAATACAATTTAGTTTAATAATTTCGCCTTTTGCCAACAAATATACAAATATTTATTTTTTTTCTTTTTCCTTTTTTTTATTATTTTATTTCCTTTCTTTTTTGCTTTTTCCATTTATACGAACAGATCTGAATTTAAGTATTTAACGTACAATAACCTAAATGTAACTTAACCCATTACCACTAAAATATTAATAATAGTTAGGTAGCCTTAAGTTTAGCAGGTGCGCCATATGGGCTGCGTCCCCGAGAACGCCAGTCACCAGCTCAGGCCTAAAATTAAGTATTCTATGTCCTGAAAAGATATAAATAAATAAATAAATAAATTCTTTCATCCTTATATTTCCGCCGGTCTCTAGAAATATTTAGGACTTGATCTATGCTGTACCGTAATATTTTCTCATACATATTTTAGTTTTGCAAGTTTTTCACCTCACACAGGACTCACAGGACTCACAGGACTCACAGGACGCAGGACGCAGGACTCAGGACTCAGGACTCACAGGACTCAGGACTCACAGGACTCACAGGACTTAGGACTCAGGACTCAGAACTCACAGGACTCCGGGCTCAGGACTCAGGTCTCTCAGGACACACAGGACTCAGGACTTAGGACTCAGGGCTCACAGGACTCACAGGACAAAGGACTGAGGACTCACAGGACTCACAGGACTCACAGGACTCAGGACTCACAGGACTCACAGGACTCAGGACTCACAGGACTCACAGGACTCAGGACTCACAGGACTCAGGACTCAGGACTCACAGGACTCAGGACTCAGGACTCACAAGACTCACAGGACTCACAGGACTCAGGACTCAGGACTCAGGACTCACAGGACTCACAGGACTCAGGACTCAAAACTCAGGACTCACAGAACTCAGGACTCAGGACTCACAGGACTCACAGGACTCAAGACTCAGGACTCAGGACTCACAGGACTCAGGACTCAGGACTCACAGGACTCACAGGACTCACAGGACTGACAGGACTGACAGGACTCAGGACACAGGACTCAGAGGACTCACAGGACTCAGGACTCAGGACTCAAGACTCACAGGACTCACAGGACTCAGGACTCAGGACTCACAGAACTCAGGACTCAGGACTCAGGACTCACAGGACTCAGGACTCACAGGACTCAGGACTCAGGACTCACAGGACTCACAGAACTCACAGGACTCACAGGACTCACAGGATTCAGGACTCAGGACTCACAGGACTCAGGACTCACCAATTGCAGGACACACAGGACTCACAGGACTCACAGGACTCAGGACTCAGGACTCACAGGACTCACTGGACTCACAGGACTCAGGACTCAGGACTCACAGGTCTCACAGGACTCTGGACTCAGGACTCACAGGACTCAGGACTCAGGACTCACAGGGCTCACAGGACTCACAGGACTCACAGAACTCAGGACTCAGGACTCACAGCACTCACAGGACTCACAGGACTCAGGACTCAGGACTCACAGGACTCACAGGACTCACAGGACTCAGGACTCACAGGACTCACAGGACTCAGGACTCACAGGACTCACAGGACTCAGGACTCACAGGACTCACAGGACTCAATACTCTGGACTCGCAGGACTCACAGGACTCAGGACTCAGGACTCAGGACTCTCAGGATCTGGAACTTTGCCATCTGCTCTCATAGTAACAATTTCCTCAATGCAAACGCTTTCTAAGTAGCGAACTGAATGGTTTCTTTAATTTCAAGATTGAACATTAAAGAGTCTCCCTTCAGCCACTTACGTATAAGTGCTAGTTAAATAAATCGTAAAGACCTCATCAAGATTCGATCTTAGACTCTATTTCAACTCGGAAGAAAATTACTCTCCCAGTACCACAAGAGAATGGTTTGAGAGTAAATCTAAGCCCCAACTTCCTCAGCTTTACGCTCTTTCCACGTAGATCGGCTCCTAGTACGACCAGTAGCTGCACGGATGCAAAAAACCCGCCACTATTGCCTTATCTTCTGAGATTTTTGTATAGGACTCACTCCACAATTATTGAAATTATTTAACAACCGAAGGGGGAGCTCTTTCGCAAATGTTTCCACGTAGATCGGACCCAACTCTCTCAGTTTTACGTGCTTTCCGTTTTTATCAAACTCATATCTGTGGTGTCGGAAGAGAATATATTTATTCGATTCGCTTAATACAAGCTACAAAAAAACATACAATAAAGAAAATAATCATTATAAAAAAAACTAAGACTAAAGTAAACAAGAAGGAACAACGAAGCCTTAACCAACCATAAACAACGACGATAAAATTATAAGGGAGGGTTTGGGGGGTAAAGGGTGTGTTTGAGGGAGACCTTGTTAAAATGGAGATCAAAGCCTACTGTGTTGTTGACTTTCCGCAGCATTCTTGTGATGGGTTCGGAGTGACCGTAGTTGGTACGGTGACTATCGAGGCGAAAGATAGGAAAAGACCTAACGTTGCGGGGGTTAGTGTTAAAGGAAATACTGTGAAGGATCGATAACTTCCAACACTAAAGGGTGTTACAATCCAACTCTCCACTGAGGTCAAGTATCTGGGAGTAATCCTAGACAGCAAGCTCACGTGGAGACCACATGTCGAACAAAAATCCGCCCGAGCATTAAATGCCTTCTGGCAATGCAGGCGGGCCTTTGGGAAGACATGGGGTCTGAGACCAGCGGTGGTCTACTGGCTATATACCGCTGTTATTAGATCCATCATAAGTTATGCGTCTGTGGTCTGGTGGATCAGAACAGGAAAAGCATCTACCTGTACGATCCTAAACAGACTACAGAGAGAGGCATGCATAGGGATCACTGGGGCCTTCAGCTCCACGCCTGGTGCGGCTCTCAACGCAATGCTCAACTTGCGACCATTGGACATCACAATCCAGGAAGAAGCAATGAAGGCAGTCTGTCGTTTAAAGAGACAAGGACTCTGGCACGACAACCACAGAAGCGGCCATGGTGATCTATCACGAAGGCTCCAGGAAAACTGTGACTCGTACAGTATGCCAACGGATGACATGCCACCGGTAACACTGTTCGATAGGGGATATCGCGTTGAAATCCCGAATAGAGAGGACTGGGAAAACCCACACCATCTACTGGAGAGTTTCTCCCATGTCTTCTACACAGACGGCTCGAAAACCTCTACCAGTACGGGCGCTTGAGCAAAGAAATCAAACACTCATATCCTCTCGGAGATTTTGCGTCAGTTTTCCAAGCGGAAATCATCGCTATTCTGAGTGCGACAAACTGGATAATTGATCAGAGATGGCGTGAAAGGAAGATCGGTGTTTGCTGCGACAGCAAAGCTGCGCTCGCAGCACTACGAAATCCAATCACCCGCTCGAAAATTGTCCTGGAATGTAAGAGACGACTGCAGTCGGTAGCTCGCTACAATGAAGTCTCTCTTATATGGGTTCCTAGTCATCAAGGCATCGAGGGTAACGAAAACTCTGATAGCCTAGCAAAGGAAGGCGCGAAAAGCAGCCCCTTTGGACCGGAATCACAAATTGGCGTGAATTCTGCAATAGTGAAAGACTGGATAACTCGACACATGGAGAAAATCCATGCGCAGAGATGGTCCATGTTACAAACCTGCAGACACACCAAACTCTTTATAGGTCGTCCCGATAAGTGCACTGCAGAAACTCTCTTGAAACTAAACAGGAGAGAATGCAGGAATCTTGTAGGGATTGTAACAGGGCATAGTACATGTGGCAAACATCTACATACCCTGGGAATCGTCAGTGATCCTACATGCGCGTCGTGCGGGGAGGATGAGGACAGCGTAAAACACTTTCTCTGCGAGTGTCCCGCGTTCTCCCAAGCGCGGTGCGCTGTATTCGGCGCTGACGTATTGAGGATGGGAGAGATCTGTCCTCGACCCCTAGCCGAGGTTCTTCGGTTCATCAGAGCAACGAAGAAGTTCGGTTAGGGTGGGGGCAGAGTACAATGGACTATTTGTCTGAGTGCTCGGGGCTTCGCTCCCCCCCTTTCTTACAATTACAATTACAATTACAATGTTAAGGTTAGGCTATGCAAGTAGATATACATGTATTATGTATGTATAGAAGTAAGATTTAGTATTTAAGCCCTTGTGAATTTTAAGAATACAGACAGTCATTGAACGAAACTAAACGACGCCATACGGCGTATTCTTTTATTTGATTGTCTCGTCTAACATAGAAATAGCGGCGTATCCACCTCTGGTGTGACGCCATTTAGTATCCACTTATGTGTGACGCGCTACACTAGGTTTCACCACCATTCAGGTCATCACTATCCTACAATGGAACATCAGAGGAACACCTAGAGCTCCTCACATCTCAGTACAATCCTCACGTTATTCTGCTCCACGAGACCAACATCCTGGAAAACGAACAGCCTGAACGACTATTAACCTACAAGTACTTCGGTACCAACTCCGTCAGAGAGAATAGGCATGATGGCGTGGCCATTTTGGTACACAGCTCCATTCCCGCTGTGGTCGGGGATATGTTCCTCGCCACAATTCAATAGGATAAGTTTTCAAACACCACTTGATACTTTTAGATATTTATTTTTATACGGGATTGTTCCTTCGCTACTCACAATATTCCAAAGACTAAAACAAATTTTTCTTAAAATTTTCTCCTGACAAATCTAAACCTACTTTTCTAAAATTCCCCTCAATCACCTACTATGTTCTCTGTACAATTAATTGCAACACAGTGCTATACTTGCACAGTTATTATAGTTACTCTATCAATGAACATAATTGCGCGACGCTATTTTCCACATATGTGCGCTTGATAGTGAATTCTCAAACAGATTTACAAGACTCTTAAATTTTGTATTCACTATACCAAAATATCTTTTTTAACCGAAAACAAGTTAAAAACTACTCCGGCTGTAAACCGGGTGGCCACACCGCCGCCGTCTCATCGAACATAAATGGGCCAACAATGGCCTGTGCGGTTTCTCTGGATACATCGCCCCCACTCTCTAGCCTCAGTTTATCTTGAGAATGCACAGAGGGTCACGGTTGAAGACCTAGAGGCCATGTCTCGCCAGCTTCTGTCGAACACCATCTATGGTGGGGATTTTAATGCCCATGGCCCTATTTGGGGCTCTAGGTATTAGAGTCCCAGAGGAACACAGGTGGCGTCTAGTCGAAAACCACCCCCTGTGTCTTCTCAACACAAACTCCTCTGCTTTATTATTCTCTCACGGATCCTTTTCCGCCATTGACCTTACCTTAGTCCCGCCACAACTAGCACCAAGGTTCGACTGGTTCACGCATGACAAACCTGTGGGAAGTGATCACTTCCAAATAGTAATAAAAACTAGACTCAAGATCGCCAGTGGTAAGCCGATGGTCAGATTTGCTGAACATCGCGCTGATTGGACAAAATTCGCGGAATCAGTCTAATCTGAGCTATCCTATCGCACACAATCCTTAAATATAAACAGGGAGGCAGCTCAGCGCACACGGGCTATAAGAGCGGCAGCACCAGGCGCCATGCCTATCACCAAACCAAGCCCTAAAACCCAACCGAGCTGGATAAATGACATCATCCTCTCAAAAATCAGAGAGAAAAATAGGGCCCTGAAAAGATACCAGAGGCAGCCTACGGAAGATAACTTGCATGAATACCGTAGGAAATCGGCAACTTCAAAAAAAGAGGTCAAGGAAGCGAGACAGGCGTCCTGGGTTTACTTCGCTCAGACTATTGATCCCAACCTTGCCCTCGCCGAGGCATGGAGAAAGGTCAAATCTATTTCTGGCAATAGGCACAATAGCCTAATTGCTAACTTGACGATTGACGGTAGGCTCTACACAGACTGAGACTCCATGGACATTGCTCATCAATGAGCCCACGCATCGGTCAGTTATTCAGGCACATTTTGAATTACTTAATTTTAAGGATAGGTAGATTTGCCAAATTATCTGAGATCCGAATTCAATTCGCAGCTCTGCCCCCGAAGCTGTAACCTGTAAAAAACCAATTAGTTAAAATTGGAAGAGACACAATGAAATGCACCACTAATAATCTTGGTAGAAATAAGTAGAATTTGCTTTAGCAACTAGTATTTTTCTAATTGATACAATATGCATGTTTGTAGTGCGTACATTGAATGATTTCCTTCGGCAATGTAGGACACCAACCTGTAGTATAAGTTAAATTGAATTTTATATAAATTAATAATTACCTAGCTTCCACCAGACTTCAAGTAGACTTGTAACGCTGAATTATTGAACTTCCTAGAACTTAAGTCCCATTCTACCCTACCCACCCTAATAGGCTAAACTTTGTTGTAATCTTAGCTGCAACTTAGTACGCCATATGGCCAAGTTGCCGAGTGCATCAACGACATAGATTTTTGTAGATAGATTTATCTAACTATAAAAGTAAATAAATCTAAGCGTTTTTCTTGCACAGCCACACTCACTGAGCCGAAACTGAGCAAGTCAGTTTGACAGGTGATTTCAAAGAAGACTTATTTATTTTTTAATTAATTTATTACTAATTTGACAATAGAAATTATCTGATATTACAAATAATCAATAAAAAAGAATAAAATGGTACATAAGTATATAAAGAATAAACTAATCAAGAAAATAAATGAAAATAGACAATAATTTATTATTTATTGCACGCCTGATTGAATCCTTTGGTAGGTTAAAATCAACAAAAGAAAAACAATCGTTGTAGCTCCTAATAAGATTCGAAAGTGGCTGATGAACCTCATACAGCGTTCTGTGATAAATTAAATATAATACTTAATAAATAATAATATAAAATTTAATAAAGTTAATATAAAAAGGAGTGAGCCCTTTTCAAGCGAGGACGAGCATTAATATTTACAAGACTCAAGAGTGAAGGAGAGTCTATGAATATTGCCAGATACAACATTGTGGAAAAATAAGACACCGACACAAGTCTTGTACGACCAGTAAAAATGTTGGCAGATTGACTAATCTCGTGGTCGCTTTTATTATTTTTGAAGTGAAAACTTCTTTAGGCGCGTTTAGCACTTTTTGTGGGCACTGAATTAAACTGAGCCGTCACGCTCGGCTGTGTAACGCTCATTCGGGTGAAGTCGGCTCGAGTCGACTGAGCGTGAGAGGAACAGTCAGCAGAGCGAGAGAGACAGATAGTCGAAGTGTCATTGTTGTTATTGGCCAAAATTTTGGATTAAGGAGAGTCGAGCGGCGACAGCCGCAGTGAGCGGTTGTGCGCTCGGGAGGGTCCCGAGCGACCCCGAGTGAAGTCGAGTACCTGGACGCGGTGGATTGAGTAGCCGTGGGCCAGTGCTCGAAGGGAGAAGATCTTTCGGAGGACAGTTTGAAGGCAATGGACGACACCTGGATGATCCGAGGTTGTGAGTTTGACGTTGTAATTTATTAATTTATGGTATGATTGTTGCGAGAAATATTTGTAGTGAGTGAGTGATTTATCGATTTATTGGCATGGAAAGATGTTTAATTTTGCGACTTGGAAATTGTGAGGCATAATGAAACGAGTCATTATGTCAAGTTTTGAGAAAATATGCGTTATTGTTGTATTAGTGTGAATTTCGGGAAATAGGAAATAAATTGATTCGCGTCACTACAAATGGCGCATTGTTGGCGGCCATTTGGTGTCGAGAATTTATTTTGTGGGAATTGCTGGGACTCGCGATTATGGTTAGCATTTTGAGTATTTTGTGAGTCAATTAGTATGTTTGAGTGATTGGGATTTTCTTTTTGAATTATTGCGTTAATTGATTTCGGTTTATTATAATAAAAGTTAGCCCTAGCATAAATTTTGAGTTTTTGAAAAATCCAGATTAATTAGAACACCACCCCCTGAGAATAGCTAGCCAGTTATTGTTTGTTTTTTTTTTTGCGTTTCAATTGTAGTATTTCTGTTCCGGTGGTCGACTTGGATTTTCTATAGGGCCCGCGATACTAAGAGGATCGAGAGTATCGTGGAGTATAAGGGAGAATCCGCTGTGTGAATGTGATGTGAGCAATTTTGATGAATTATTGTGACATTGTGTGTGTGAATTTTGATGTGAATGCCGGCCTGTCAATTACCGGGGGAAAAAGAATTGACTGGCGCCCATTTTTCTACCAGGGACCACAGGGACAGAGCTGACATTTGACGAAGGTAATTGGTAATTGTTGAGTCACTAATTATTATTGAGAATAATTAGTGAAATGTGAAAAACCCGTTACAATATATACAAAACAAATTCTGTCATATTTACAAATGTACACGCGTGTATAATAGTAAATTACGTTCAAGAAAAATAATAAATTATTCTTGAAAATTATTTTAAAAAATTATTTAAAATAAAATGTGATTATTGGTATGGCGCACACTGTTTCCACGTCGATACTGAATGCGACTGATGCGTCATGCTCTTTCATGTAACGTTCATTCGGGTCAGTTCGGATTGAATATAGGAGTCGAATTCTGCCGAGCGAGTATAGCAGTGACACTTCACTAGAGTAATTTATTCACAATTATAATTAAGGACATTATAAATGATATTACTTTGTCAATATACAACGCAAAAAAATTGGTTTGGTATTATTAATTTCACCTTGTTGAAGTTTTCACTTCTGTCGTATGGTCTTAAGCACACACAATTTTTTTTTTTACTGGTTACTGGACACACTTGTCGTTTCGTAAAATAGGCCTCTGATGACCGCTAACTTGTAGATAGATTAGAACGTTACAACTGGACTAATTTATCAGTTTCTACTTTGAATTCCTTTTTGTAAGACTATAGTGCCAAAGAATAGTTCACAATAAAAGTAAAAGGTATTCTAAATTATATCTTGCAATATTTTGAGGTTGTTGAATGCATTGATCAACTGTATATATATAAGATCTGCTGTTAGGCATAGAAAACATGCTACAAATAAACGAGAATAATATAAGGTCTTCAATGAAATGCGTAGACATAAATTGCTTTCATTTTATTGAATCATAAATTTTCCTTACAGAATTACAGTTTTTCCTTTTTTATCTGTCATTTATATAGTAATAATTATTAAGAATATCCAATATACTTTGTGTAGAATTTGCCAACTCTAAATTAATGTCATGGTCCACTTTCACTTGTCGCTCGCAGACACTTTAAGGTAGTTCATTCAGAATTATGGTAGCAAATATAAACAAAAATTAAATATTAAAAGTTTCAAAAATCTTTGTTAATCACATTTCGCGGAGTTTTCAATTGTCTAAGTTATTTTTAGTATTTTAAGGACCATCCATTTAGAGTTAGAAATCCTACAAGAACTGTAAATACGCTTTTCGTTGGAACCAAACAAATTTTTATCGAACTTAAAGTAATAAAAACTTTCACTTACTTAAATATATATTTATTTTACACTATACACTTCATAGATAGTATCTCTCAGTTTGTTCAGTTATAAAACAAAGACATTCTTTTAATGTCAGAAAATATATTAAAGATACAATTATTATTAATATTAAATTGTTTTATTGCTTTTAATTTTCTTATATATACTCTTGTATATATCTATACTTATACTAATCTTTAATTTAATTTTCGTTAAAGTATTTAAAAAAATTAAACATTTGAAATGTCACCACAAGTGTAAATCAGTCAGTTTTTGAATATTAAGAAAATAGATTCATTTTGATAACGGAAGGAGTAAATGCGTTTCCAAATTAAATAAGTCCTTAATCTAAGGAAAACTTGCGTAATATGAAAACGTTCAACAAAGTTATGCGATTAAAATAGGGAAGTAACAAGAAAAATTAAAAATTGTACACATTCATTCATCTTATTCAAAGAATACCAACGAACATTCTTTGTAGTTGCACTTGCAGCAAGTGTTGTCAATGAAAACCTCAAAATTGCTTATTTCAAATTAGATAAACACATGTGTACAGTAAGAGACGTGTAAAAGAGCCTGCAAGCTCAGCGAAATTGGAAAAAGCCAATTGGGACATGTATGGTATAGCTTGTGCAGCCGTACTTATATATTGCCGGAACTGTATATAGTCAGTCTAGTATAAGCAAGATTCGATAGCTGCCATATTTAAGTGAAGATATACTTAACTGCTAAATCGGCTTCAGACAGCCTCAATTGCGTAGCATAAGAACCCAGACTTGTCGGTAGAATTTAACCCATTTTCAGTTGGGATTACTTAAATCTTCAATTAGTACTTAAAAAGCTGACCGAAACCTACACTTGCATATCAAAGTATGTTAGAATATATTTTATACTTTTTCTGGCAACAACAAATTTAAAATTGGAAGTATCAAGTATACAAAGTATACAAATTTTAAAGAAAATCATAACAATTCACCTAACGTTACAATGATATTAACCTAACTTCTGTAATTATCCCAAATAAGGAATCACTAGGACACCAACTAAAGTCGTTAATGGTTTATAGTTGGAGTCCATTACTTGATTCATTATAAGTAATAATAATTGTCTAACAATAAGTTCGGTTTCTTGATTAACAACGATCAATAAGAAATTAACCATATGATTCTTACTACGAAGTTTGCACACATTAAAATCAGAGTAAAATACATAAGCTCCTAGATGCTTACACAGCCTTTCCAAATGCCCATAAACTACAATTGGACCCGGGCGTTATAAGTTTTGTAGTTTCTCATTAGTCATTTTCCCTTACACAGAAATAATCCAATGAATGAGCCATAATTCAGAAAAAACGTCTGCAAAGGTGGTATGATTTACTCCCCTCGTTCAGATGTAATCTGTGATAACCAATTTAAGGTCTATCGTATGTAGGCTTAATTCCGGACGGAGCCTTACTTTAAAGAAATCCCATTATATTAACATCAACACATTTATCGGTGCTTTTCCGGAATACCGAGCTTGGGTAATCCAGTGTTGTATATATTTTGCATAATGCAATGGCTCTATAAACTATACTAACGAATGAAAAAATGCGCAAGAGCACAACAATCATTAAAAATAACTTAATTTTTTCACACTGGCTATGGAGCTTACTCAGGACCAGTTACTCTGACTATAAAATTATTAGCACTTTTTATTAGAGTTGGGGCTAGTCCCACTTACTATAATTATTCCAACCCGCTGTGCATGCTTGCTATTTGGCACATCTCCAGTTACAGGTCATTAAGTACTATCTATTTAACTTAAAACTAGTCTCTAATATTTTTCAGTTAATCTTTATTTGCTTTGTGTTTCCTTAAAACAAACGAACATATAAAGAAAACATTACAAAAACGAAATCAATTTTAAAAAATGCCTGAGTATTGAAAGCATATTTCATTAAGAGCTTTATTATCTTTGGATCTTTTCTTAAATTTATAATACTTTATAGCTATTCCTTTTTCGACATTCTCTCAAATTTATATTGTTCAGTGAAAAACCTACTCTAACTATCTTTTCCCTATCTATTTTGTTTTTGTAAGCTTTTCATCATTGATAAATTGTTGTCCTTATTGTTTTTTTTAATTAACTAGTGTTCAATACACTTTACAAAGTTAAATTGGAATGTGATTGAATATAATTAAACAACTACCGTTATTTCAATACTTTGAAATCACCTATATTTTCTGTATTCGTTCATTGAAAAAATTTTAAATTAGCACCACAAATTGTAAGGTGCTTAACGTAAATGTATTTGAAAAAATTATTATCATTGTCATACTGAGAAATTTAGGTTTCTAAACATTTACTCCCAAACGATGTTTTGCTCTGTTTAGATATAATATTCTGAGTGATTCGTCGCAAGTTACTGATATACATAAATATATGTGTATTATGTATTATTTTATTGACGAGGTCTCGATGCCTGTGGGTTGGGGGAGAATTGATCACACTAACCAACATGCATTTAGCAACAGAGTTGGGCCCTATTTTATGAAGCGGTCTGGTCCGTCAGTAAAAAGAAAGCTCGCCGATTGACTATAGTCGCCTTCCTTTCGTTTTACAATCGGACTCGTGACTAAACCCGCGACACAGCGCAGTTGACCAGCAACTCAGTCTGTTTTTGACTTTGTTTCGTATGGGCTCTACCGCTCGGTTTTGATCAGTGACCAGCTTCTGACTGACCAGTGATTCGTAAAACAGAAAATGGCCAAATTTGTCTTGGTCGGTGTTATCCCCCTTTTACTGGTCACTGGTCACACTTGTCGCTTCGTAAAATAGGGCCCTGGTAGGTAATTTCAGAGGACTTTTTTAAGTATGCATACGAAACGCATGTAAGGTAAGTTGAGAAAATTGTGCGTGTATGGGATATTATCTCAGTAACTACACGTATGCACATGTTTAGTAAGTACAGCGATAGTTTACACATCTTCCCGTACGTCTCGCCACAGCAAAATCCTTTTTTAATTCCTAACTTTTTTTTAATTAATGCAAAGCCATGGAAATTCAAGTCGCAATTTAATTTTGGACCTTAAGACGAAGTGCTATAATCAAATTTTAGTACAGCAGGTTTTTTATGAACGTACACCAACTGCAGCTTCACAGAGCTCTGCAAGCTTATTCGTATTATTTCTAAAAAAATTTTATTATTCTTTATCATTTGATTGCTTTAAAATATTATATATAAGTTTTAATTTAAACTTATTTCTCAACTCAATAACTGATATCAACAAATACATGATCTCCTTCATCAATATTTATAAATTAGTCTTGTTAGGTTTCAAGTACTTTTCAAACACAAGTAAGCATAAAAGTGCATTTTGTCTCCGGCTTAAAATTTGTTTTTATGACATTACATTAATTTTAATTTAAAATTTAAAATGTTTAACTTGTTCCGCGACATCAAAACATAAAGAATGTTGAGCTGTCTTATTGATATTTACGAATCATAACAATTTATTCCAATTTAAACACCTATCCGCTCTGAATAACAGTTCAGAAAATAAGGTCGTTAAAATTAATTTGAAATAGAAAATATTCTTTAAATTCGTTATGAAACCAATCCAAATTTTTTTCCGAAAGAATTAATTGTTTCATACACACATTTAAATATAGCTGTATACTAATATAATATAGAGATTTCGGTAAGAACATCCACATATATCAGAACTGGGGTGCATCACACAACAAAAGCATACCGTTTCTCACAAATAAATCCAAACATGTTTTGTTTTACAACCTAAGACAAAATTGACAGCATGCAATATAAGGAATAGTGATACGACTATTTTCCAACGTATTGAAATACGGTAATGTATTGGCAGATATTCAAGACATTCCAATATGAAGTGTGTAATATTTGCAAATTTTTTCTCTTTTTAATATTAAAACCACCTGTTCTCTTTGTTTAGGTTATTTAAACGTTATCTAGAACTTTTACCATATATTCACTTTTATTAAAAATATTAATTGAATTTATGGGCTCGAAAGAGTTACTTTCGTGTAGTTGTACAAAGGCTTAACCGTAACTTGTTATCCGAAATGTAGTTTAAATTAATTGAAAGCTATTTTAAATAATACTCTATATATTAATCATTTAGAATATCGGCTATTTTTTACGGGCTACAAAGTCCTTTGTATAGTAATGAAAGTCATGAAGGTCTTTGCAAGAACTTTATTTGGAATCGTTAAATTTCATGACTTAACTCTTTTTTTCTATAAATTTACTCGGTGTATATATTCTTCAACTATATATATTCCTTATTTGCTCTTAATAACCTCTTTCATTGTTTAATTCTTTCATTACTTATTAAATACAGTATAATCAATTTATGCTGTCATTAAGAAGAAATTGTTTTCATGTCACATATTGCTATAAATTGTAATAATAACCATTTATTTACAAATTTCTATACTATAAATTGATTTTGTTGTGTTTTATTATTTCAACATTATTCTTTCTTTACTTTTACTATATTAGAATATTTCTCTGGTTAATATTTGTATTTTCAACCAGTTTTCTCCGTTTGATTAAAAAGCAGAGTGTACCCTTATTTCTTCATTTCTTTATAATGATCAATATATTTTTTATTGTATATAAAAGATCATTTTACGTATGTATACACATATATACTCAAAAAAGGCGCCTTGCTGCTGAATCCACATTTTTGAAATGACTAAATCAACGATAGATGCAGTAGAGGTAAGAAAAGATTGTTCGAAAGCCGATGCCGTATAATATGCGTTGTTCGGAAGAAATGGCGGGGGTTGGGATGTCTGGGTACTTAACTCACATCATTTATCACATTATAGTTCCTGAATCTTGAGGACATGGTATTGAACTAAAGTTAATTAATCTTAAGCATGTATATAATGCTTGGTTTATAATAATAATAATGAATAATTTATCTTCAGCGGCTTGTATTTTTAGTGTTTTTTTTTATTATATTCTAAGCGGTCTCATTAACATTCTTTCAATTATATTATGCAGATTCTATATTTGGGATTTTGAAAACAATCTTTGGAGGATATAATGATTTAAATTGCCAATTTTCATGCAGAAAATGAGTGAAATAGGCTGAGTTTGGTTGGTTTTTATTACATTCAAACTGATTTATGTGATGAAGCGTCGCAAAAAATATTATGAATAACAAATAACTATTCCTGCTCTTCCTTGACATTCCTTGAAATTGACAGACAAAATTATAATAATGGACATGGACACGTATGCATGGTAGGGATTAACAATATACTTATGCAATATATGTTTATAACAGTTATTCTGATGTAAGCAAACGTAATTACCTATTCTTAATTAACAATTTTCACTTTTTAACTATCCCGACAGTAAATCTGTAATAAAGATGATGAAAAAAGTATAGTCTTATCGACATGACCAAAGGATATCAAATGAGTCTTTTAAAAGAGCTAAGTATAGTTTACTACATACCCACTTTAAGACATTTATTCAAAAGGTATTCGTTAATAAACGATAAATTCGAGACAGAACGAATAGTTATCTAAAATTTGCCTATCCTAATTTTCCACAATTAACAAAAAATCTTCAAATATTCTGTTATAGCTTTGACTACACAACGACATGTTTTGGAAAATCTAACGAATTTTCGTTAGGTATGCATTGAGTATTGTATGGATAAAAGCCGATTTATCTAATTTCCTTTGGGCATCTCCTAGCTTTTATGTTCTGGACAATTTAGTATATGTACATATACAACTTTACTTTGCCACATGCCTGTTCATAATTTAAATTGTAGACATTGTTATCCTCAATGGGTGAACATGGGAGCGTAAAGTAAATATATTGCTTAGTTTACTGTAGCAATAGGCTTTTGACATTGTGTCTAATTTTTTTTTGTCACAACTGTTAAAATGACAATTTAAAATGAGGCGTTGTAACGAGTTCACGTTTCTATCCAAGAAGTGTTTTACCACTATAACTGCAATTAGCATTTCTAAAAGCTATTTTCGCAAAGAAAGTTAACATTGTAGAATAAGAAATTATTCGAAATATGCACGCAAATCTATGCAGAACTTAGACAAATATGAAGACTAAAGTCAAAAGTGTGTCTACATTGATAGAGAAAACTGCCGTGAGTAAAATTTACCGATACCTATTTTTATCGCTTATTATAATTATTGAGAAATTGAGAGGAATTAAGAAATAATAGTTTTGTGAACATGTCAGCTTTTTGCATAGTCACCAGTAAGCTATTCCAAAACCATACGACCTAAACAAAGTAATAATTTTTATAGATTGTTTAATAAAAGTGCGGAGCGGAATACGAAGCTTACAATTTTAGGAGCTTAAATTCCCTTAGGCTGGTGAATGTGAATGAATTTTCAAGATTTTTGATTTATATTTTTGAAATTTAGGTATTGTTTATTATTACGTTTAACTATTATTATGTTGTTTTTTCAATAACTAAAAGTGCTGGACTTGTGGGCACTGCCTTTCGGCGCCCGAGGCTTAAAACGGTGTAAGCGATAACCCAACATAGTATTGATTCATGCTGCTGAAATTATACACACATTTCAATAACAATATTACTTTGTACTTGAACCCGTTAATTTTAACATATTATTATTTTATTGCAAAAAATACAATACCTACCCAAAGTTTGAAAAATATAAAATGATTGAAGCAAAATCTTAAACATATACTTATATTCACCAATCTAAAACTAGGCAGGAGAGCATATTGAAACTTTGTCGGATCTAGCAGCAGTGAATCAACTAGTCATAAACAGTGAATAAGTTTCTAGTTATGGAATACGCAGGTAAGTCAAAATTTTTGTTAACTACGCGGATAAATCTAGAATCCTCAACGTATCTGACAAGTCTATTATAAATATTCTGAAGAAGAAGACTCTTGACGTTGATCTTTACAGGCCTTTAATACTGATCCTAAAATCAAGTGTAAAAAGGTATCAAGATTATTTTATTTGTTAATCAAATAAAAATCGAATTTAAGATAAAAAATTAAATTAAACAAAATGTAATATCTTTTACAAATTCTGTATTGCCATTTAGGTATTCGGAGTACGAAGTTGTATCCGTTGTTTCATTAGTCAAATAAATACATGCAAATGACATAATGATAGCAGAAGTAGGCATTCCGTCAGATAATGAAAACAAACAAAGTTAAGAAAATTTGGTGAATTTCGGGTATTATAATTCCCTATACACCGAGTATAGAGGGGATAAGGCACTTAGTGAAAAGCCTGTACGATTCACTATAAAGAAAAACGAAAAAGGTTTTCAAGGGGTATAATAAGAAAGGTAATAAAGGTTGTAAAGTGTAAAAAGTACTCACAAAAGCCTTGCATCGGAGATATGTAAAACTTCTCATAAAAATGCGACAATGGTAATGTAAAAAGCAAGTTCAACTTATTTTCGCCTTTTTATTTACTTTCTGACATAGAATATTGGCGAGGGATTTGAATCAGAGTCGGCGATTTTTGATACGAAAAGTTTCTTATCTCTTACCACATCGTTTCTAAAATTGGTTTGACTTGCCTCAATTACATGTATGTGGCAACAACAGCCAGAGCCTTTAAATATGATTAAGCATGTTACCTCACGCGCATATATGCATTTCCATTTATGTGTTGTGCTTAATATTAATATGTGAAAAGATTATAAAACAAGGTTCACATTTATAAATATATAATGTTCTTTAAATATATCCTTTTATACAAAACAATGAAATGTACATATTCGTGCATAATTTTTGTGTTTTTGTAGTTTTAAATTTATTTATAAATTTACAATACCTTACCAATTAAATAATTCTTTCTTAATTTTCTTATGACTTCAGCTCTATAAGAATATGAAATTCAGTTGTTGTATTTTATATCTCACACTTGATATTTTTCTGGGGGTTCAGATATAAATAATACTTCGTACTCATATATGGTAAAAAATGAGAATGTTGGTCAACATTTACAATTTCAGTTAAGATGTCACTTTATTTTAAATTTTGAATTGTTCACCGGCTTAAAATATCAGAATTACTTATCCTTTTCTTATATTCTTAATTGTTAAGTATTTTTCTAGCTAATAAAATATAGAGTTGTATTTGGCTAATGCTCTAATTGAGTCAAAATTGATTTACCCAAGTATTTTGAATAACATATAGAACGGAAATTTGTCATAAACACTGGTGCTTGTCAACTGATATGATTATGATTACATTAATGAGACATCTACGTTTCGTGACACATTACCTTCTTTGTAGTCAATTGTCATCTTAGACACTGCCCAGCAGCCTTTTACCCTTGACTGCAAGAGTTGCGTATGTATGTAGTGTCGTTTGCGTACTTTATGGTGAAAATGCAAAAATCGCATTAGCTGAGTGCACCTACAAATGAAAAACCGGAGTCCTATCACGTATACTTTGTGAGTACTTCATATATGGATCTTTAAGTTCGTTCGTCAAAAAGTGACCTTTAAAGTATTTCGTAAGAAAAGCAGTAAATAAGTAGTTGTTTTGAATTCTCTGGCTTTAAAAAAATATGTAAGAGCACGGGTCTTATCGCAAAAATACTCGGGAACCAGCCAGAGTAACCCCGGTGCAAAGTAAAAAGTTTCATTTTATTATTACCTATTATAAAGACACCCCTTATAAAAATATTTCTTGAAAAATCCGCTGAATGAACCATACATTTTTTTTAAAGATATACAATATAAGTTCCATACTATGTGGTCTATCATATGACATTTTAAATGGGTCACAAAGTAACTGATTTCAGTAAGCCCTGTTTAGTGTGTGTTTGAAAAATGTGTGAATTTTTGCTTTATATTCTTTCATGGGCATAATCTGTTTATTGAGATAAATTCGAAACATCTTTGCTTGTATGTGTTTATAGTTTAGTTGAAGAGATCGCTGTTTTGTATTTCAAATATATAAATTAATTTTATTTAATGGGCTAGAGATCGCGACATATTATAAGACAATAGCTGTTGAAGGATTAGAACAACAATAAAACTTTCATAGAAGAAAGTTTATGAGATTAGAAAGTTTCTGTCCTGCTTTTGAGGCAGATTTTGTTGTTGAGCTTCTGTTGTTTTCTGCTCTTAATTGGTCAAAACTTTTATATGAGAATATTGAGGGTTCATACAGCATTTATTTGCTGCCAATAACTGAGACAGATCAGCCAGAATACGTAAACCATAAAAGGAACAGCTTAGTAACTGCGTACATTGGATATTTTCGGAGCATCGTATGCTGCAGAAGCAGAATATATATACATATATATACTGTCTTGTCCTTCATGAGCAAACCAAATGCCAATTGTTTATAATTGGAAGGCTTTAGTATTTTGTTATATTGACACTAAAACCTCTATTCTGCTCCTTATTTTAAAAACACATGAAAAGTTCCTTAAGATGGCTATAACCTTACTAACCTGATTGAGAAGCAAGACGAAGTTATACAGCTTGGGTGAAGTTTTAAGTTGAACCCTAGGGTAGTGACGCACGGGTCCATTCTGTTTTCTCGAAATATGATGTCTTTTCAAAACAACGAACGAAAGAAATTTTATTATACGATTTTTCTATAACAATTTCCACTACTATAATTGAAATAAGGTAATTTTTATTTATTTTAGGTACAAAAACTTCAAA
The DNA here is from genome assembly GCA_947538895.1 of Neoitamus cyanurus. Lineage (NCBI taxonomy): Eukaryota > Metazoa > Arthropoda > Insecta > Diptera > Asilidae > Neoitamus > Neoitamus cyanurus. The sequence continues at coordinate 64,062 of OX384540.1, forward strand.
ATAATCACTAAGAATCCCATTCATAGATGAGTCAACGGAAAGAAATCTGTGAAATAGTGTTTTTGACTATACCTTCCACAATATGAAGAAGAAATAGCATATTTTCTCTGTTTCCTCCATTAACTTTGTCTTTATGTTATATTAGCACACTGCTTGGTGTTTTGTTGAACACTTTTACGAGATATATTATTATATATATATACATATGCAACTAAATATCTGTGGAAGTTATCCCGACCGTGACAGACTTTTTACTTATTTAATTTGTCTCAGAGGTGTGTACTTAGTGATGGAAGTAAAATATATAAAAGGCTTGTATACTTTCGGTACTTACATATACAAAAAGTATATATTTTTTTAGTTTACATGTAGCGTTTGCTATCATTAAAAGTTATCGGTATGAACTATATGCGATCTATATAGTATAATTGACTAATTTTAATTGTCACAGAAAGGATTAAAAAATCTGGGTTAAGGGGACAACAGAATTTGTCAAAATATATTATTTATAATTTCAACACTTTGTTAACGCACACACAGTTTACGTTAATGGTGTCAAAAGTAATCATATCAATCAACAGCTTTATAATGTTGCAAATATAGTGTTTATAAAAAGATGTTCTGAACAAGAGGCTAAATTAATTAAATTTGGGGATTATACGCCAGGCTCAAACAATCATTTTCCAATTGATAAAAGAGGCCATCCTTCCTTTTCTTGTGTAAAGTAAAGATGTTGATGTATTTCGTCTATCAGACAAAATGCGGTGAGTTAGACTAATTGAAAATTGGTTGTTGAGTTTTGTTTCAAATTGCCATATTTAATACGCTTACATAATTATTGTTTGTTTTATATAAATATATATAATATATTATGCATATAAATATTTATTTACAATTGCATGTCACTTTATACCAACTATTTAAACAAATAGATTCACGTTTCTGAAGAACATATATACATATCTGCATGAACATTCATACACACATATATATATATATATATACATATGTATTAAGGTCCGTTATGTTCCAATAATCCAACCATATGAATTTGGCATCTGTCCGTGATAAATATTGATTCAATGATATCCGTTCGTAAATGCTGCAGGAATTAAGGTTCCCTGTAAATGAGAAATAATAGAAATTCAATACATATTTTTATATTATATACTTATTAATACCAGTGGTTTTAAGGACTTAAGGCCTCTTTGAAGCTTCCTAATATAGTTTGGTGGGAAGGGAAGTAGCGAGGATAGGTGGGAAACACACATAACATACTTTCTTTATGGATTAACTTACAATTTTAGAGCTTACATATGTATATAAAATATTCGCGCCCAACATACTTGTTCCTGCAAACATATCAAAATGCTTCAAGTAAAATTAATACACAGAAAATATTACTCGTGCGCAATCCTTTACGTGACTGCGGGAAATATTATACACAAGATAGACGGGCACGGGCGAATGAGCATTTACGAAGAATGATCATTACCGTGTAATCTATCATCAAGAATGAAATTTGAATGAACGTTCTCAACTGCATTGTCATCTTCGTCAACGAAGTTCCGATAACTTTATTCTCAGAGAATGAAACTGGAAATACTGGAAAAATCTGTGATTTCCGGTGTCAGAATTGCCTTTTTTGTTTTTCTCTTTTTTTGTAATCAAGCGTTTGATAACTTGTGAACGTTTTGGTAACCTAAATTTTGCTATTAATTTCACCGATTCACTTGCATCCATTTTCAGCTGTCAAAACTTCTCGACTCGACTGAAGTTTGCCGTCTATCATGCACACAATGAATGAATATTCGAGTGAATGATCATTCTGTGGCATTACTTGTGGTATTGCATGTAGCACTGGAAAAAGCTTATATGCGACTGCGCGTACAGTTTTGGAACTTAAATCACGCGTATACAATTTGTTGTTGTTTTCAGCTCAAAGAAAAATGCTTCAATTGTAATCATACATGAAAAGGATAACTCGTCCGAAATCTTTAATGTATGTAATTAGTGATCACTCAAAGCATTGGCTGCGGTATTGCTTACACTGAAAAAAGCTCTTTTCCCGTACGTGACACCAACTGTTCTTTAGTGATTTCGCGTGGAGCTTAAATTAAGCGCATAAAATTTATTGTTGTTTTCGGATCAGCGGCATGGCTCTTTATAACCACTGTAAAATTGAAATGCTCCAAGTACTAAACTATTTTGAAAGTTCTTATTTCGCAACTAGAATGCCAAACAAATAATAAGGTTATTTCTTCGAAACACCCACATACTGCGCACATATCGTAAAAGATGTCTACATTTGCAGAAATTTAAAAACTCTGATCTTGTAATATACCACACAGTGCATCAATGATTCTTTTAAGATAATTTCTAGTAAAAGTGCAATCGCCTACTATAACAACAATTATTCCAATTTTACACAACTACCTGCGGCGGCGAATAGTAGTTCGAGTGTATTTTTCGCATCATTTTTCTACATTGACTAAATTACTATGTTATCGTTGATTTGAAATGAGCAGTGGAAAAACGTAGTAGAAAAAATCAACTTAGGCAATGGATATAAAACAATTTTGTAAAACTAAAGGAGTGTGTCAGTAATTTTCATTAGAGCTGGTTCATTATAATAAATAAAATGTATAACGAAAAAATAAAATATTCTACAAAATATAAAAAGTTCTGTAAAATAAAATTGGAATAAATAAAATATTAATATATGGAAAGCGTACATACAGGATAGTGTATACATATATCCATGTACCCAATGCGAATGTGTTAACATTCTGCAAAACGCTGTTCTTTGAAAGTAAACAGGGACTTTATAGAGAAGATACAAAATCACACTTGCACGCTCAATAAATTTCCAGCCAATTTTGTTTTTAGTTTTTACCATTAGCTGTGTTCTTTTTTCCGAAGATCCGGATATGTATGAACAAAAAAATATTTTACTTGAATAAACTTTTCGTTAATTTAGCGGACTTATGATCTGAACAAAGTCGCATTGTTTTCTTATTTATGAGTATAAGTATTCTCAGCTTCCAGCTACGAACATTTTATACTACAATAGTGTTTTTATATGTAAAGTTAATTTTCAGATTTTAAAGATCCAGATCCAAGACATGCATAGAATTCTAGATCTTGAGTTGTTAGAATTACGGGTTAAAGTGACATCCAGATTGTAAGATCTATTAGGATCTTTTGCAAAAAAATACAGCTATTTAGAATTTTAGGGGATTAATATAGAGGGAATTATGCGTAAACTTCTTTAACGGTGTTATTGTGGGATCTTATTTGAGAGATTTAACAATAAATAAAAATAATTTGAAATAACTTACAGGATTGTAGTTAAGTGGAGCGCGGCTCACTGCAATTGCAGGAAAACCTGATGGCTGAGGGCTTGCAGCTTGCACATAGCCAACACTATCTGCACCATTTGAACTGAACATATCAATTGTAGGCCCAGGGGAATTAGCAGATGGGAATCCTGCCCTTGTTGTTGTTGTATGAGGAGATGCTTGTGGTCCAAAGCCTTGTGCTGCGGCGGCTGCTGCTTGGTAATTATTCATAACTGCAATTCGATAAAATATATGTTTTTTTTAACACAGGGACAGCGTTTTAAATAGAGAGAATAATGTTATTGGAAAAATGTCCACTTACATAAACATTTGTTTAAATAAATTACACTTCTTACCTGAAAGAGCTTGCGTTAACAGAGGTGTATTGTTATTTGGTGTTAGTTGGCCATTTGTCAAGTCAACTAAAAGGAAAAAATAAAAAGTATGAGCTTCAATATGTATACTCAAACCTACATACATATATTAAAAAATCTACGAGTAAAAAATATCCAGATTAATGTATCTAAAATGATATTCTAAGAAAAATACTCAGATTTTATAATTCACTAAATTTTACTAATATAGCTAATGTACTATAAACTAATTTTGGCTTTAATATTGCACCAAAAAGATGAATATACGTAATAAATTCTAATATGAAATCAAATATCTGTAGATAGATAAATATATATTTATTTATTTTTGTATTGTTATTATTCTTAGTCTGTACACTCGGGCACGTTAACCGAATGATTAAACATCAATTTGAGAAAATGGTAAACATAATTACATCAATATTGAAAAGTCCAAATAACAGAATAACGACTAAAACTGTGTAAATTTGATACGTTACAGTTGCCATAATTGAATGCATGAAAACAAAACTAGCTTTATTGTTTTAAATTAGAGGAATAAAGTGAGTTTTGTTTTTTCGCGACTCAATTAAGAGATCTTAGGTTTTGTGGTCAAATTTTAGTATTCCTGCCCATAAAAATTTGCCGAATGTCATTGTAACTCAATAATTGCTATTATTATTGTTATAAGGTAATTTAACCGGCCTTCTAGTATTAGTCAGAATCTTCGGTATCGGGAATACAATTATTATCCAAACAAACCTTTCTACGGTATTGCGGTTGTATCTATAGAGCTCTAATACTTCATGGAATTAAATATTTTTCCTGCAAGATGACGCTGAACATCTTGAACATTTTTATTGGCTTAACCAAAGCAAAATATATTTTAAGAGCGTATTCGAGGATAATAACAAATATTTTCTTTAAATAATTTTAACCTTTCTGCCAATTGCTTTTAAAGCATGCATTTATTTCAAGCACTATCACAGATGGAAGCAATTAGAAGGTTTTATAATTTCAAACATTAATCAGTGTATGCATAGAATTTTGGAAATATGATATAGTTTAGTACCACTTTCCCTGTGATGAACTTTAAAATATAAGAAAATTTTAAAAGTTTATATTACTTTTCCGATTGATTTACTTCACAAACTTTGCTGAAAACATATTTTTCAGGTATATTGACATATTATGTATATTAATAAGAATTTGGATTATCGTAAATTCTACATATAAATTTTGATTAACTTTTGATTTTGCCAACCTATTTGTGCAAATATTAGTAGTATCACATAAAAATTTTCTTTCACGACTGACTTAGATGTTCTATTTTAAATTGTTTTTAATATATTTGGTTTCCACTAATACGATACTAATTTATTTTACTAAGTTCAAAGACATCACACGAACAAATACAATAAAAGATATTCTATAACACTATACTTTGCCTTAAGTATATTGGGCCACACTACCATTTGACTACTTATGACTCTTAACTATGTATACAATATTATTATAGCTTTTCTACACACGAAAACTCATAAAAAAACTCACACATTTGTGACACCGCTGTCTATTTGGTAAAAGTACTTACTACACACACTTTGAGACATTGATTACAAATTTTTTTTTTCTGAGTTAGATTTTTAAATCTACTTTGCTAAAAATTAATTATAAAAAAGTCATTGCTCCATTTTAAATTGTTTGAAATATATAAACAAAAATTTTCTTTCCCTTACATTAAGAAACAAAAATATAGTCAGATAAAATAGCTGCGCATTCCTTTAAATTTAATTTCAGTACAGCCGAAGTATGCACATATATGTATATATACTCGCATATACTATAGCTGCAGTATAGGTATAGCATGATATAATTTTAGTTGGGACAAATATATATCATGAAAAGAACATAATGGTTCAGAAAAAAAAAGTTTTGTTTTGAGGAAGAAAGAGAACAATAATCTTGTTGGATGTCCACCAAAGGTACTACTATGTATATACAAAAACCCTCCTCAGAATAATCTATAGATAAATGACGTTCCCGCCTTCCGAGTTTTCGGGTACGTTAGTTGAAGGTTTAATGTATCTTAAACATATATTATTAAACTATTTCGAAAAGAAGCATGATCGCTTTATCTTGGCTGTGACTTCAGATTTAGATTTTCATATTCTAGCCACATGTCAATAAAGTTGATAAATTTTTTTTCTTTTACTATGAACTAGACAATCAAAAAAAAATTTATGAGTAAAGCGGTAATTGTTTTACAATAGGTATGTAGTCAAAGTCCATAGCGTATATGAGCGCTAGCGATTTTCTCTATCTCAAAATTATCGAGCTAGGTCCAGGTTTAAAGTTATATCGAAATTAGAGAAAGGATAAATATGTAGTTTTGGTACTTTCGCCACTAATAAAATGCAGTTGATTAGATCAATAGAGGACATTAATACGTAAAAACAGGCTTTGAAAGCATCAGAAAATTTGTATGTGTTTGTGCTATGTTTGCTATGCTATTTGAAAAGTTCAATTCATCTTTGCTGTGCTTGCTGCTGTTGTTGAACTTTATTACTATTAAACGAAATGCTGCTGAATGGTTGTCGTGCTGTTTGTTATCGAAAGCAGCGCAAGCACTGTTGAATGCTGCCATATAATAAAAACAGGGTGCGAAAATGTTCACTTGGGAGCGGCTCGCGCCTCTTAAAGTGCTCGAGAGCACAAGAGCCATCATCATGTGAAATGCAATACAATATAAAAATATAATTCACGTGTCATGTAACATAATTTAATTATTGCACCATGTTGTAGAGCATGTTCGAAAATCCCCCCTTAAAATAATAGAAGTCACATGTTATGACACGTTCCATGGTACGTGTCATGTTACAATTTTTTTTGCACCATGTTGTAGAGCATATTCGAAACCCCCCTGCTTTTAATTATATGGCAGCATTCAACAGTGCTTGCGCTGCTTTCGATAGCACGCTGTAGCAACAGTAAGCCTTCAGCAGCATTTCGTTTGGTAGCAATAAAGTTCAACAGCAGCAAGCACACCAAAGACGAATTGAACTTTTCAAAAAGCGCAGCAAATATAGCACAATTTTTTAGCTGTGCTTGCTATCTGCTGTTGCATTCAAACCATCATAAACGGTGCCTTAGAAACAATAAGTAGCATTATTTCAAATCGTATATCAGACAAAATGCTAACTAATATCAGTTAGGACGTATTTATAAATACTAAACAAATAATGTTATATAATCTAAAACAAAAATTATGTATGCCAGTTGATATATCATTTACGAGATTTATATGGTATTTTTAACTTATGTATGTTGATGTTTTAACATTGCGAACATATAGTATAAGTAAAAGCAATAATTATGCAAAAATCCATTATAAAAACATCAAATAAAAAATATCTTTATGCTGTATCTCCCGAAGTAGACTTTTGGCACTATAGTAAAACGTGCTGAAAATGATACGAGATACAAGTATGTCAAATAGGATGAGAGACAAGTATGTCAGATAGAATAAGATACGAGTATGTCAGATATCTGGGGGACATTGAACTTATTTTGGCTATTATTCAAACAAACAAACAGAAAAAAAACTGGGCAAAATAAATGAGTCTTGATCTAGCAACCCCCACTAATCATACATATGAGGGTAGAAGATGCCTCAAGCCTTATGAGCAATGGGCCGCTTCAATTTTTATACTAGCTTACCAGTTTAGTATAATGTCCGAGCTTATTGCTGCATGACCGTTTCATTTTCGTGTAATAAATCCTAACAAATAACAATTAGTTTGTTAACAATATTTCCGTGATGCTACTATTTAAACTATATTTATACATGTACGGCAGGCGTGTGACGCTTGAACGACAGGAAAATGAAAACTAGTCCTATGGACCGAGTAGATAGCAGCCCTGAGGAGACGATGCCTTTCTCTCAGACGAGTCGTCACTAGAAGAAGGGATGACGATACACAAGAAGCCGAAACAGCTAAGTACAAAGAGGCGAGGCGGGAGCTTAAATGGGCCATAGTCAATAGCAAACACCGAAAGTGGGAAGAGCTGAAAACAGAGGTGAAAAACGCCCTTTGGGGGTTAGGATACAAGATTGCAGTGCGGGAACTTGATGTTCCAAAAGCAATCCGTGTCTGGACACAGCACGAACGGAAACCATAGTAGACTCCTTGTTCCCGACTCACTCTCTGAGAGAACCGGTACTAAGCTCCATCGAGATGAAATAAACACTGCTCTCCATCGTTGAAGAACTCATGGAGGCCATCAGTTTGATGCAGAACAACAAAGCCACAGGCCCAGATGGGGGTTCTGAAGGTCCCGCTCTTGCCCACACGTACCTACTGTTGAAAATGCACAACCGCTGCCTGAGGAAGGGAATCTTCCCGAAGCGGTGGAAAGTGCAGACTATACATTATAGTATACATAGTTACAAAATGAGTCAAACAAAAACTTCCTAGGTTACTTCAATTTTTGGTCAACGGCCCGATTTGCAAAGAATGCCCCACGAATATGTGTAAATTTAACCAACATGCGGACTCGGCAAGACGATGAAACGTCTTTAATTATTAAGGCCGATTCACACATGTCAGAATCCGGGCCGTGCCGTATCTAAGTTACTTGCATTTATTTTGGACTCCGCACGACCCGGATGATATGTGTGAATCTGTGAAAATGAAAAAGACGTTTCAAGGTTAAACAATTTCGCGAAATATTGGCATTAAGTTGCCTTCGATACAGTGCGATTTAACATGGCAGTAAATCTCTAATCTATGTTGATGGTTTAGATAACAGATAGTCTCAAAGACAACATTGGCATCTTAGATACGCACCATCCAACGAAACTGCATAGATCATCTGAATATTGTTTTCCATACTTAATTGTAATTAGTATATTTTAAACTGAAACAGATATATGCGCTATATCTACGTGCAAACTATTTTATTTAAGTTTTATTGATTTAGTAAGATCGAAATTATTGATGTTAAAAATTTTGTAGTAGACTGTCAGAAGAAGGATGCATATAAGTAATATGATGTATTGCGTTATTTTATTTGAATGTGAACTAGTAGTTGGTCAATTCTTGAATTTTTGTTGTTTTATCACTGCATATTTTGAATTAGTCTCCCCTTCAGAAAATTTAATATGATATTTATTATCAAAAATACCTGGAGCAATGATTCACAAAATATTTTTTATAGCTGATCATGAGAATATATAGGTCCGAATACGTGAAAAGCTTGGTAAAAGACGAATGATGATAGTTCTATGTAAACTGTAATATCTACTTCATCTTATCACATGTTCGTACCCTCACTCATACTCTAGACCTAGATTCTAAATGATATTAGTTGTTAACTATTTAGTAAAGGAAAATGTATAAACTTGATTAAATATATGTAATTTTTATAAATGAGTTTATTTATTATAAAACGGATGATCTGACCTTGCTGCAGTTGTGTTGAAGATGTTGTCGTCTTTAGTCGATTCCAACCCAAGTTGACAGCCATCACTTTTCAAAAATGTTGAATTGTATACACATGTTTATATTGCTTACTAAACAAGGAACGTAACTTCAAAGTAAATTGCGTAAATTCGAAAATAAAAACAAAAGTGGCTCTTTTCCATGTTCAATTTAGTAATTTGTTAATCTCCTCAAGAACTTCCAACAACTTTCACAAAGTCTATTAAGCTATAAAGTAAAATGTACAGTAGTACAAATGATGGACAGCAAAATACTAAAATTAATAACCATGCTATTTCTATTCCGTTCTAAAGTAATTGAAATCATCTGACTCTTAAAATATTTTTATTTCTTATAAAATGCTTGGTTCAATAAATGTTAATAGTTATGCAGCACAGAACGTTCAAAACTTTATTTATCATATCACATTTGGACGTTCCGCATTGACATTTTTTTTATATACTATAACTATTGGGTTATAAATTTGAATTTAGAAAATGAAGTGTTAATATCCATGGGTCTTTATTTAGGGTAAGTAAGGTTAAAAAATTTCTCATAAATTTGTGGTACCTTATTATATGAAAATATTCAACGCTCTACAAATATCCCTAATAGTCCTACGACCGTGAGTATGAGTATCTGATAGAGAGATGGCAAATTTCGTCCAAGATGATAAAACATATGTTCGTTACTTCTTTAGAAATACACGCGTTATTTTCGAGTTTTTTTCAATAGGATCTCGGTTGAAGGATCTTGTCTTATGAAAGAACTGATTACCACTTCTTGAATGTTCCTTTAATATATACATATACATATATTGTATACACTATTGCTTTTGGAGATTAACGTTCTGGGAATTCTAAAACCTAGTTAATATTATTTAGGATAATTCGAAGTCTCACAGACTGATTATGTATAAAGAATACTGATATTTATGAAGATTATACACGTTACCAGTATTTAAGCCAAGCAAAAGTGAATTGTTTTAAAACAGATATTAATTGAATATTTACGCCAATTTCAAATGTTCAATCGCAAGGATGGATATTTGGGTTAAATCATTCTATATGTATATCATGCATTAACAAACAATATATCGCAACATCCAGATTACTAGTATAGTACTTATTTCATCTATGCTACCTAGAAAAATAATTCAAACTTCGAGTGTTTACGAACATCTACATATACATATGTATGTTTACTAAAACATTCAGTTTTTTTTATTTCTTGCATGCTGAATGATACATTTTGTAAAATTCATAAGCAGTTTAAGAACCATAAGATAAAAATTATTTATAAATAGAGCTCGCTACATATTTTAGTGAAATAACAAAAAATTTATCATAATCATAAAACGCAAAAAGTTTTTTCGTATTCATTTTATTTCAAAGTGTTGCGTTAAATCACAGATTATTAATAAGCAGCTTCATTTAATATTTCAATAACAATATCATGCAACATTGCATGTTAAAAGCGTATAAAGGGAGGTATAACTTACATACATACATTAAAATGCATATAAAAGAAAACGCATTTTATCATTTTAATTTTAAATAAAAGAAATTTAAGTATAAAATGGATGGATAATATCGTTGCTTAATTTACGTACTCAACAAGCAAGTTATACTTATGCAATTGCACTTCTCTTAAAACATTCCTCTTAATAGTATTTAACATTCTTTCTCAAGAATAAATAGTAATAGAATATTGTATAGTTTTTTGTTTAAAACTATGTGAGGTTACAGAAATAGCCACATTCTTTTATGCACGACATTCCCGACTTAAGTGGTGAAGCATAGTGAACTATGTATTTCTATTTTAACAGATTATATCATATAATATGCCCAAATAGTGAGACTTTTCTGTGCCTTTCAATTTTTATGGCTTTGTGTTTAAATTATTTCGACAAACTGACATAGTGCACACTTATTTATAATATTGTCTGGAAACCTGCCTAGTTTATATTCCGCCTTCCAGCAAGGAATCATAATTTAATGTCATTGAAAATTTAGAGAAAGTGTATGTGGTTTGCGAGTAGTGAGTGATATTATAATATTTTTAAATCGTAATCGTCGTAATCATATGATGAAATGTAATTAAAATATTGTAAGTTTTTGTGCTTATGGAAAGAAAAAAAAAGCCAATGAATTTAACTAGAAACCCCTGTCAGTATACTTCTATGTATGTAAATACAAGGTGTTTTTCATAACGTATACCAAAATAAGTGGAGTAATACATTTCATCAAGAAAACCAAAAAAATTGTATGGCAGGTGTGCAAATTTCCGTAAAAGGTATTCTACGTATAAATTTGTATATCCTTTCTCTACTTGGATATGTTGTACATTTTTGAAAAGGTAATAGAATGGGTCATTTAATAAGAATAAAGGTGTATTAATTACATGGATTTCGGAGAAAATGTGCGAAAAACGTGAATTTGAGGAAAGTTTCTGTTTTTCATTGTCATTTTCGCAAGTGACTGTATTTGAGTGGTAGATCAACATTGGTGGCATTTCTGGAGAGAAAATTGAAATAGTAGTTGTTTGGCCTGAGTTTCATGTCACTACGTTGAGTATGTAAAAAAAAAATAAAATAATAATGTGCATATGAATGAATTATGAATTTATGAATCACCCTGTAAGTCGAAAAGAGATTTACACCCCGTACCGTACAACCTTTTGTTTTTCTACGTGAGATCTATTATCCCAATTATTTTGGTATGCGTTAGTAAAAAACAATGTATAATATGTTTTATCCTGTTAAATTTCTCATTTTTGAGATTGGAACAAATTAGTGTTTCTGAAATAACGTTCACTTAGTTAGTTAGTTAGGAATTTTATAACACCGGAACTTTTGAGAAGGTCGTAGATATTTCTTTTAATTCAAGTTAATGAATAGTTATTTTGTAAAATTAAAAATTCAATCTAAATCGCAGAATATTAAGAATTCAATCTAATTCATATGCACATATACAGCGCATATTTTTTATTTTCTAAGAGCACAAATTTGATTGCGACGACGAAGGCGCTCCAAAGCATGCAGCATAAAATGAAAAAAACCGCACCATTTGGACATATAATGTACTGTGATTATGAATTATATTGATAAAAATAATGAGAGTAACGTTCATAAAATGTGTACCAAAATTTCATAAAAGTAAGTTCTTCACACAACTTTACTTTTACGTATTATTTTAATAATTTTGAAATGCATGCTCGAGAATCCATCTGAATTCTACTAAATTTTTCGTAGTTTAACCAATTTGGAAATTGTCTGTAAAAGCGTATCATATAATGCTTTTACGTTCCAAACTATAGGATTTACAACAAGGAGAAACCCAATTTTGTATGAAGTTTGGAGCTATTTGTTTTTCTCGCGGCGAATAATAAGACTATATATCTCTGAAAGATGATATTATTACACACATTTGATTATATTATGATATTATCGCCCTGATAAGCGATGTTCTACTGCTTATAATTTTTTTCCATTAAAACCGATGCATTCTATTTTCAGGGTCAACCATTTTAAATTTTCACATGAAATTTTGTGAAACACGTATTACTACTAGGAATTTATTTCTTAGATAAATGTGAATGGGAAGATTGGTATTAACGCCCTTTATATACCTTACATACAAAGATATAAAATGTAAATTTAAAAGCAAGTATAAATTAATCTCAAGTAAATAAGAGAACATGAGTATACGGTCGGAAATCGTTATTGCTCATAAACGAAGTTATATCCACAACAAAACACAATTTTTGCCAAAATAAAGCATGTTTACTATTTTCAGTAACACATACATCATACTTGTTATTAAGTACTCGGTGTGAACAAATAATGTTACATAGAAGGCTTACTTTTATGTTACTCTGACTTGCTCACAGAAAAGAATAGAGCGAAAGAAGTTAAAAGAACGTGTGGTAACGATGAATGCAAGAACTTTTGCGAGTTCTTATTAGGGTTTTCAACAACAGCTAAAACTACTACTTTTCAACTCTAAACAATATAAGAAGATTGAATTATTTAATTCCAAATTAATTTATATACATATAGATAATATGAAAACACTTTATAGTCTTGTTTAAATGGGGTTTCATGCTTTTATATAACGGGAATGCTTAGATTAACAGTACAATTTGCCTAAATATTATTACTACTAAATATAAACGAGGCATTTATCTTCAAAATATTACTATTAGGTATGCATTTATATATAGGCGCGGAGATATTATGCATAATATGAATGTCTCACATATATTTTTAAGAAAGTTTGTTTATGAATTTGCTGAAAAAAACATTTCAACAAACAATTTAGAAATGTTTCACCCTTTTATTGAAGATATTCTCCGCAGGGAAACTTTCAAGGTATCTTTTTGAAGGTGAAAAACTTTCTTCGACTTTCGAAAGATGTTAAAAAATTCTAAAACTAAATATCGCGTGAATCAAAAAAATCACATACTCTACTATGTAAAAAAAATTAACACGTTATTAATTATTATAAATATGACACTATACTCCAAGGTTTTAAGGGGACCAATAGAACGAATAAAATTTATTATATCAATATATATTAATTTTTACTATTTTTAGCATGTACGAGTACATATGTATATACAAAATATTATAACAGCAGGGCCCGGCGCTATAGCCCCCCACCACTTAGCCCGCCCTTTAATCCGGAACTGTATATTACAACACAATTATAATTTTGTATTTAAGCACACTGATCTATCATGCTGCTTTCTTCAACTAGAATGGTGGCATTTTAAGATAATAACTTACTTAAATGAAAAAAATCAGGCAAGTGTGAGGTGGACTCGCGCGTTAAGGGTTATCTGGCCTGGTGGCTTCATTGGTAAGAGTGGTCTCATAAGTTAACATAAAATACAGAACATTTATTTTTTTAGCAACTATGAGACTGACGAAAAACACTGCAGTTTTCATGTTATCTATGACTCAATACCTACTACTCATGTTTTACCTTTAGCGGTGTTTATTTGCACAGCTCTATTCTTAAAACCAATTCATAAATAAATTTGAAAAAAATATTTTTGGAACATGAACTTTACATTTTTTTTCTTTTTGTAACGGAATCCTAATAATGTAAAACAATAAAGCACAAAGATTATACTCAATGTCATTCAGTTTTATCAGAAAGAGTTAGTCATTAGGAAACACAGATGTTTAGATTATTAAATTTTAAATTAACTTTATTTGCACTCGAGTAATACCCGCCACAACAAACTCTTTGCACCTGTCTTGTTTAGTGGTGTTCCGACCAAAGACATTCTTAATGAAAGATTGAAGTAATTTGCGCCGTTCCATTGCACTGCTATCTATTATTCAAATAAACTGTTGTTGTAACAGTTCAGAACAAATAAATCTTTGATGAAAAATTATTTTAAAATATATGTAGGTATTATTTATGTGGCCATCATTGCGTTACTTATATTCTGTCTGCTTCGTTATTCGAATATTAATAATGTTATGCTTTTCAAATTTTAAAATAGAAAACAGTAAAATAGAAATATATATAGTACAGTCGACTTAGCACGAAAAAATAGAGGGGGGGGGGGGATAAAAAGAGAAAAATCACCTACTATTTTCGTTGATATTCAGCCACCTAATTAAATCAGGTGAATTAAATATCAACCAAGTAGTTTTAAAGATGAATTCATATAAAAGTAACCTAATTTAAATAGCTAACTGAAAATCACTGTAGGTGATATTTTTTATCTTCTCTTCAATCTTCTTTCAATGTATCATAGAACAAAATCAATTTTTCCAAATGATAACTCACTATATTTATATGTTTCTCTTCAACTTAAATAAAATCATGATAATAATATGTTGATTTTATGAAGTTACTAACAATAAACTGAAGTTATTTTGAATATCTTAAAGCTGATTCGTCGAATTGTTCAGTCAGTTAATAAGAAAGTCAGTTTATCACAAATTAGAAAAAAGCACTATTCAATTCCAATACAGAAAATATTTTTTAACTAGATAACCAGTAACTTCAAAGGTTTGGAAATAACGGAAGCCTAATCTCCATAGAAAACAAAATCAATCAAAATAGCTGCAGCTCTTTCATTTTCATTACATTTTGGTCATCATGAGCTGCTTTTTTACACATTTTTACTGACGGTATAGTTTCACACACTCTTCTGGCCCTTATAAATGTTAATTGAAGGCCCCGTTTGACCAGGGGACAAAGATTTCCTTACCTCGTGAAACACATTACTAAATTAGTTTATTGTTATTAATTTCTCTATTTTGATTATATAATATTTAATTTTGTAAGTCAGACGGCCTTTGTACCTGTTGAACTAATCTAATCTAATTTAAACGATAAATGCCATTTTTAAAATCGATGGTTATCCTTATCATGATTATTTATGTTGTGGCCTTATCTACAGAGGAAAATTAAAATTGAATTAATTATGGAAATAAGAGAACATGTGAGGAGTGTTCTAATTTTTTACAGACTTTTTGTAATGACTATTTTATGCATTTAATTAACATTACCAGTTTTATTGAATTAGTATCACTGTGTCCTATACCATTAGAAGTAGTGATTAAATACCCCATCAGCGAAGTAATTAAATTCTTATTTGCGTGAATATAAAAGGAAATACATAAACTATTGGAAAACGTTAAATGAAGATTATCAGGCATTAGATTACTGAAAAGGATCGAATTTATATTGCCAAACAGAGTTGGTGGAATATAAATTAATAGATTGGCATTTGATTTCTCGAGTTAAAATTAAATCTAGTTCCTATATATTATAATATATTAATCTTTATATACAGTATGTAAAAAAAGAATTCACACCTCTTCAATATCTCGCATTAAAAAGCACACAATTTTATCCAAAATGCATTTTTTTTGTAAGCAAAAACAGGAATAATTGTTAACAACTAAGTAAGTGTATGCAACACATAGATATAAATCCATCAAAATTAGAATGCTTGCTTCAAAAACACAAAACATAACTATTTTTAACTCCGCAAATTTTAGCCAAAAAATTATTCACACCCTGGTGGTTTCGTGATCATAGTACATTTAAAATTAATTTCAACATTTTCTATGGCTTCGTTTGGC
Source organism: Neoitamus cyanurus (assembly GCA_947538895.1). Classification (NCBI taxonomy): domain Eukaryota; kingdom Metazoa; phylum Arthropoda; class Insecta; order Diptera; family Asilidae; genus Neoitamus; species Neoitamus cyanurus. The sequence goes on from OX384540.1 coordinate 80,353, forward strand.
CTTGACAACGGCGTGGCATGGATTCAACCAGAACATGAATTATTCGACGGCATAACGACAAAAGAGGATTTTTGAGATGTTTTTAAAAAAAAAAGATTCTGTTATCTGCTACAAAACTAAATTTAAACGATGGAGTCATATTCAAACAAAATTCAGATCCAAAGCACACCACCAAAATAATAAAATCTCGGAACAGATTAAGGTTCTGGATTGGCGTCCACGCAGTCACCAGACCTTAATATAGTTGTACATTCTTGGACAATATTGAAAAAAAAAAACCTGTAAATGTTAGAAAGCCAAGAAATATCATACGACTTAAAGAAGTAACAACTGAAGAATTGGAAAAAATTGAGTGCCGTTGTAAAACACCTAGTTGAATCCATGCCACGAAGATGTCATGCCGTTATCGAGGCTTAGTGAAGGCATAGAAATGTTGAAATAAATTTTATTAGTACTAGGAATTTTTCTGGCTTAAATTTGCGGAGTTACAAATAGTTTGGTGTTTAATTTTTGAAACAGGCATTCTAAATTTGATGGATTTATAACTAGTGTTGCCATTGAAAAAACCCATGCGAATTCGTTTGCTTAGCTTGTAATTTGACTTGGCTTTTGTAAATAAAAAAATTTATTAATGACGCGTACTACCAGGCAACTTGGGTATTAAGTGTTCCCATTAAAAAGTTGCCCTTTAATTTAAGTAATACTTTGCCAACTTCACGCAAATCAACCTGACGAAGTCAACCTAAACCTTGACTCGCTCATCAAGCCAAGTTAACCTTAACTGTTATACTGCCTAGCTAAGCTCACTGACTTAGACATGAATTCGAACAGAGCTTAGCTTGGTGTGACGTCATAACAAAATGTAACAATACGAAGACGAAGACTTGGATTCGGGCAGGCCCCAAGTTGTTAACAATTATTCCTGTCTTAGCTAAAAATAATTCATTTTGGAAAAATTGTGTCCTAATGTGAGATGCTGAAGGGGTGTGAATAAGTTTTTTTTATCGTTGGTGCGTCTGTTAGTGATCGTGTAACTTCTGAACGACTTGGTCGATTGCCTTCATATTCACAGCATACATATGCCAGTTAGGTTACGAGAATGGTTTATAGTTAAATGTATTCCCGGTAGGTGGCGCCGCAATCTAACTTCTATGCCACTTGACTGATTATCTTCATATTCACAACATATGTTAGTAAGGTTTCGAGAATGGTTTATACCATAGTTTGGTATGGTTCCGGCAGGTGGGGCCGTAATCTGACTTATATACAAGTTAATATATATATATAAGTTAATATATATATATAAGTTAATTTGCAAGAAAGTTTTAAAGTCAGGTAAAAGGGTAAAAGGGGTATAATTATTTGTATGGGGAAATTATTTTCTCTGATTCGATTTATTTAAAACTTTACATTAACGCTCTAAATACTTCCATGCAACCCCCAGAAGATAAAACGGCGTATAAATATTTTTTAGAGCCGATTTACTCAACTCTTTAATCTCTGGACGTCAAACTTACATCAAAAAAATACTATCTTAGTATTCTTCCCAAAACTGCAGGTACAGTCACTTGCGAAAGTGAACAAATAACAAAATAAAATTATTTATTTACTAATTTAGGCTAAGGCTAAACGTTTGCCGGGTTCTGCGCGTATTTTGTAAAAATCAATACACATAGATATATAAATTAGAAGTGCCTGTGAATTTTGAATTTTCAGGTTTTTAACACTTTTTCGTTGGGATATTCCATTACTTACTAAGTCAAATTTAACGTTACAAAATTGTTGTGTCTCTCCGTACAAACGGATTTAATCCGAAAAATACTGAAGCTATTACGATGAAATTTACACAGTTGATAGACAGTAACCCTGGGAACAGTTTAGGTGGAATATTTTGTCGGATATGATTCATGCAACTTTTTGTCAGTCTGTCTTTTTTTCGGACTAATATCGGGAACTGACGAACTAATTTCGATAGGACTTACACTGAACGGTAGAGTATTTTGTCTGGGATGGTTTAGTTTAGTTGCAGTCCGGTCAAATCGCGGAAACTTCTAAGCTTATTTTGATGGGACCTGTAGTGGAAGGCGTTCTTTATTTCGGGAATATATTGGGTTCAAGCGAAAAAAATGAACAACCGTTTCCATTCAATATTCAAAATTCAGATAAAAATTTGAAACAGTTTCATTCATCCAACAATTTCAATTTAAAAGTATGGAAAAACTCGGGTAAAGCTGGGAAGGGCCATTTGCCGGTCCCCTTGCCTATACTCCAATCGCGCCAATGACCTCTTCTGTCGAGATTTTGTTATACAGGGAATTTAACCAAATCCAACTGATCGCGCCACCTACCGAAAAGGACAAAACAACGTCTGGCGGATCAGCTAGTTATATATACATATATATAAATATACACTTCAAAATTACCCAAATCGTGATATTATCAACATATTTTAATGTATTATAAAAGAGACGTTTTTCTTACAATCAAGAGAATCAAGAGGCGTGTTTTATGAAAATGGTGCTAATTAACTGTTTCATTGTATTTATTATTCCTTTTCAGTCAATAATTGTTTTGGCGGAATGTGGACTTATATCAAGAAGCTTTGGAGGTAAATTAATGATGTAGTTTAGCTAAGATTGACTCAAATGTTACATTGTCATATTATCATTTATATTAAAAAAGCTTAAATACTGTTAACTAAAAGCCATTATAACTGAAGTAAATTAAATGGAGGGAGCTGCACAAGGAAGTTAACATATATTTTTATTTTTGAATAAACTCAATGTTGTGGTAAAGACATTATTGAACCATAAATTTAAAATTTAATCTTGTTGAGCCATTTTCATGGTCTTACTTGAATGCTTTTACTAATAAGACTGAATATATTTATACTACTAAAATGTTTTAACAAAAAAAGTATAATTCCAACCGCTAATTTAATCTACGGAAAGCTGTCAAAATAGATGGACTAGAACTCAAGCGTCTATTTTCACGTATTTTTTATGATAGAAGGGAATACAGAAGTAGGAATTCTTTTGCTTAAAAGCTGACATTTCCGAGAAATTGTGACTTGATGGTTGAAGTACGTGTTAAGGCGGCTAGTGGCAAGGGCAGTGGATGATATCCGGTTTGGGTGTCTCGCCTTCCAATACCAACACTTCTACCGATTCCACAAATTGCCAATCCTATACGTGTGGAAGGAATCATTTTATTTATATTGTTTTATTTTTATAATCTACAGAGTGAAGTAATTGAAACTTAATATTAATTTCATACAGCTGATATAATATATTCAATATTTTGAGAGCCAGATGAAATATTTTTTTCCTAATTTTATTTAAATATATGTGATACATGGAAGAGTGAAACATAATGCTCAATAGCGGTAAATAAATTTCATTGTTTTCGCCGTTGAAGCTAATGTTTCTTACCAATATGTTTATAAAAATCAAATAAATAAGAAAATTACATACGTCGTTTTCACAGTTTTGGCATTTGTAATAACAAGGAGTTTAACAAAAGACGGTTCACAAGCCATTGTTATCATAAAAAAACTATTTATAAAACAAGAGATATGCAATATCTACTCAATGTACTTTGACGCGGACAAAGTTAAAATAAACAAATAAATAATAAATACCTTTTTACATATATTTACTCATTATTGTGAGTATAGATTTTTTATTTATTCCAGAAACTAAACTCATAACAGATTATACAGATGCGATTTAATTGCAACTATTGTGGATATGAAGGAAAGTTTATAAAAATATCAATCAATTTTAGTCATTACAACTAAAAGAATTAATTCCATTTTAAGTAGAGGGTCTTTTATTAAGAGTGATAGATCTCAGACAATTTAAAAAACGTTTCCCCTTAATTTTGAAAATGTATATTCCAGTATTGTGTGTCACTTAAGCATAGAGTGATAGTTGCATATAAAAATTATTTAAAGGACTAGCCTAGCCTGTCATGATACATACATGACTCGACCAAAAAATGTATATAACCGAACCTCTAGTTACTACTACTCTAACAGGGCCAAACCAACAATGTTGATGAATCACTTTATAGAATTTACAAGGCAATGCGCTTTCAAAGTGCTTAGGTTTCTACTAAAGACATTGTACATTATTATATTGTTCAAATATTTAATGGTAATAGTTTAATTATCTAATTTAAAAAGACATAAAAGAAGACGCAAAACAATATCTCTGCAAATATGAAAATCTCTAATATAAGGGAGAATTTGTATCTGAGAAAGAGGCTAAGGCTGCATAACGCAAAAAGATCATCACTGGGAGTATTTCCGTGCATCACTGCGCACCAGAACTCTTTAAGACATTTAAATGGGAGTGAGCAGAACGCATATCGCTTCATCGCTTACATTTGCTATGTCGCATTTTATTGGACTAAGTTTTGTAAAGCTATGTTTAATCTCTAGTTTATGTTGATAAACCAAGAACAATTAACGCCCTTACGGAAACAATTAATTATTAGAGAGTATAATCTTAGTTTTGTGACAATGGAATAAATAATAGGGTTTTATTTTAGGAATCACAGCCAAAAAAGCCGTGATTACACAAAATTATTTTTAAATGTAAATGCCATTAACACAAATTTAAATTTAAACTCAGATGACCACAATAGCAAATGTACATATAACATGATTTATTTAAGATTAAAAGTAGGTATATCATCCTTAATAATAGACCCTGTGTTAATTACCGAGCAATGAATATCTTATACATATATCAATAACAACATTCAGCAGCGAACTTTTGTTAAAATCCTTAAAGTAGTATTATTTGACGTAAATGATTCTAAATGAATTCGAATAGATTGAATAATATATAAATAAGTATGTTCCCTGATTTAAAATTAAAAAAAAAAGAGAATTAACTTGACAGTAAATAAACTTAATAAAAAAGATATTTTCAAAATCAAACACATCTTTCCGATTAATATAGTCAGAAGTATATATTATTTCTTTAATATATTACAATTTTTGCGCGCAATAAGTTCAATATTTTGTGTTAATTTTAAAGTACAAATGTATTACGTATAAACCAAGTTGATCATTTAATAAATGAATATAAACTACGGAAGAAGAAAAGGAAAATATGATTTTCCTTAGATAATTTATTTATTCTTGAAATTTGTTTTTCATATACCTTCGGTTCAATTTCATGAATAATTCTCTATCATTTTACTAGAAAAAACAGTATATTTCTTAAAATATAACTTACACAATTGGAATATGTTTGTGTTATCACGACAAGAGAGATACGCGTTTTAGGAATTGTGGCCTTATTTTCAAATTTTGTACAATATGAAAACGTTCGTTCTTTAAGGAAAAGCCAAATCAAAACTAGAAATAAAGAATTGCAAACGTGAAATATACATATCAAGTATATTTAACTACTCAAAAGCAAACTCTTAATTTATAACTTAGAAAAATAAAGAGGAACATTCAAAGATAACATAGGAATATTTTCAACTTTAGGTAGCAATGTATGCATTTGTGAACAGGGTTAAATATAATTAACTATATCTGATGTATTAATAATGGGACTAAAATATTAACGCCAAAATAAAAATAATACCTTCTCCAATTACACCAAGAAGTAGTAAATAATACCTGAAGCTCATTTACCACAAGTCGTGAGGAAGTTTTCTATAACATTACGCAAAGTCGATGAGATAATTTTACAAGGGGCGGTTTTATTAATAAAACTATTTTCTTTCCGCTAAATACGACTCATACGAAGAAACCAGTCAGTTATCTTAATTTTTCAGCTGGGTTGTCATGTTTTCTGTCTGAATAATCATAATCACTTGCGAATTTGATGTTAAGTTACACAATATAACTCAGTTAAATTGAAAAGTTGTTTATATTGGATCCGAGTTGTGTCAGACTTGACACAATGTTGTAACTAGAAGAAAATTAAAGAGGCCCTTTATATTTAAAAAAAAATGAAATGTCTAAAATTTTCAAAGTAAAAACAAATGTCTATAATTAATTTTAAACTTTAATTCTCAACATCAATTTAAAAAATTTAAAAAAATAAGTTAAATAGATATAAAAAATACAGAGAGAGAGGACTGTTGAAATTCATGTTCTTTGTTGATGAAAAATTCGTAATAATTTAAAATAAGTACAAAATAGAAGTTGACTGCAAATTTGTGTTGGAAATACTTTCCTCAAACAGTTACAGTTTCATAATACATATAATTTTAATAAGTGATATATCTTTCCATCTAGGACAGTCAATTGGTCTAAGCTATTGTGGGTACTATTTTAAGCTGTTGTTGTAGTAGAAGCCGTTAGGAAGTCACTTAGGATGATTCTGTTTTCTGATGGTACACCCATTAAACCTAGTGAAAAATTAACAGAAGAACAAAATGAAAATTAATGATAAATAAGAAAAAACATTGTTATTTTACGGACACGAGGTACTTCTATAATATGGCTTTAACAATTTGGTTCCAAAGGACCTACCTCTTTTTTAGTTTCCTAAATTTCTTAAAATTAATAAAAAAATTGGTTTTTGATTAATATAGCTTTAAATTCAAAACTAAAATAAAGGAGTTTTGAGCGAAGTCTATCTCAAAATCAGCGCTTATATGTAAGTAATTTATGTATTTGGACGTGATAAGCATAGCAAAAGTCATGCATGTCACAATTGCAATAACATTCGAATCAATTTTTTAATATTACTTTGCCCCTTAAATACGTATACGGTATTTTGTGGGCACCCAGCTCAAGTTTGATCAAGTAATTAGTGATTAAAAGTATCATTGTATTAAATACGTATCATATTTAATTCGTTTATGAGGAGTAATTTCAATGGAATTAAAAATCCCAAAGTGGACTTAACGTTGCGTTTACATTAAAACCACACTCTCAGAGTGCATCTTTCGAATGTTCGCGGATCAGTTGAGGTTTATTTTGTGCAAGGCAATTGTAGAAGAAGGAAAATTTTGTTTTTCAAATTTATTTATGCACGCAGTTGAAATAATTGTGCGTTATCGGCATAAAGATCCAAACAAACATAATTGTATTCTCGGTTATTGTATCTTAAATGTATATAGAAAATCTGTAGTTATGAGCTCTTATCACTCAAGGAGTGAAGCTTCGATTCGGCTTGCAGATATTATAAACATAGCAACTTTCTTACCAGTTTTATAGTTTTTCGAATAACTTCGCATTAAAGTTATTTTGTTCACGATAGTGTTGACCTTTGTTTTCAATTTCATCATATATATAATATATATTTTGTGTAATTTATTATTGATAAATTAATAATTTCAGTTGTGACCGCTTGCATATTATGGCTTATTTACCAGTTAGTGATTAGCGTAATAATATAATTTTAAAAAGGGTCATCGTCTAATATGTACTGAGTGATTAATTTATTACTGAAAAATACAGAAAAGCAATGAAACCACGAAAATGTGATATGAAAGATGTTTAAAGTTGCAAAATATTTCATATCTGCAGTTATTGCAAAAATTTTATTTAAGCATATGTTAATTTTTCTATACGTTGGCAATTTCAATTCGAAATCAACACTGCTCGCAACACTTTTTTCGGAAATAATTTGATCAAAGCTGAAACTACCATCGTTATCAGAGAAGATTTATTACTAACAAAATTTTGAAACAGCCTAATTTATAACAAATTAATGAAAATAACGCTGTTCACAAATGCACCGAGTAAAATTAAACACACTGTTTCAACCAAAAATGGCAGAAAGATTATTAACGAATGAAGCGGATACGTTTTGTATTTTAGATATTCTTTAATGTCAATGAATATAGACGAAGATATTCAAGTTGTGAGATAGTAAAGGACTTACAAGGAAATAGGAATCAACATAACATTGCGATTTTCTCGACGTTGTTGCGATAAATTATTATAAAGGTTACCTGTAGGGTAAGGTAATCCAAAACTAGGATATCCAGAATAGCCGCGACCTGCTGCATAAGCAGCATATGCTGCAGCTGGGAAACCTGTTGAAACAAGGCAGATTTAGATATGTATTTTCTAGGGAATATGAATTGTAATAGCGTGAAAAATTAAACAGTTTTATAATTAATTAATACTGCGTTGAACCACTTTATAACAGTGGAATGTTTAATTTTACACGAAAAATATTAGCAGCTTAAGCATTATTTTACTTACCATCAGGTAAAGTCCCCAGCCCCCACATAATATTGTCTAGAAAGGTTAAAAAAGAAAACGGAGAAAATAAATAATTTTTAAGAGTACCGAATGAAAAAAGTAGGATTTATTGGATAAGGATGCACGTTTTGGCAATGATTTAAATGCTCTCATTTTTTGAAATTATACATCCTAAACAGGTAGAATTTAAAATCATACCAAAATAATTCGGCGCTGAAGTCTTTAAACAAACATTACGTTTAATGAACAAAAAAATTTAAAATTATGTATTAGCTGTAGTTCAACCACACAAAATAAATTTAGAGACTAATCACATCTTTTGGTATAATGTTATATTCTTGGACAATATGTCTTTCAAACCATGTGACACAAACTATTGATATGTTACTAAAATTTCTAAAATTAAAGCCTCACTTTCAGAGTTTTCTCGTTTTTACAACTATATTCATTTTTTACATTTACAATGTTTTAGAATTTCAAGCTCTTGTTGTATGTTTATTGTTTTCATTCTTTTCACTGTCTTACTGACTGTGTATTGTATTTAGAATTAAGATAATGAAATGAAAATTTTATAAACGATTACTATAAATTAACTATGAATGTGAGGCGTAGTTCTGCAATAAGTAATCTAACAAAAAAATATTTGTATTCAAAACGTTATATTTGTTATAATAATAAAAATCAAATAAACAGTGTCCAAACTGGTGACTAAAATTAGCTAAAAATTATATGTATCACAGATAGCTTTTATTAATTTTGCATATCTAGGTGTAAAACTATTCATCTAAGATTTCCCATAATTGTGATTTTCGCTTTGTTTCTATTCTATGCGTACCAAACGTTTTATTTTATGTTTACAGGGTAATTATTGCATTATAGTCATTCTATAGGAGGGTTTTAATCTTGAAGTTCAAATGTTGGGTATTTTCAGATTTATATTTAAAAAATTAAAGGTAAGTATTTGATTTAACAATATAATATAATGAATGGTCCCCATTAGCTCTCACCAAAAACAAACATTTACTCAACACCACTGTCGTAGTATGCACGTCTGATTTAACTAAGGATTCTATATATTTGTAATTTGAAAATTTATACTGCATTGTAAATAGTTTTTGTTTTATTGTTGAACTGCCGAGCTGAGTAAAGGAAATGATCATACACATCAAGCTTAAACACTCATTGCTCAAATTCGGGAGGCAAGCAGAATACTCTCTTGTTTGTAAAAGACGCGCGAAATTTCAGCGTCAAATTATATAGTTCCAGGTGTTGGAGTAAGAATGACATATAGATTGTTTGCCTATGTCTTTTTGGAGTGTTCTAAAGGGGAACAAAATAATAATGAGTGCACTTCTACCTTGTATCAGTGTTCTAGAAGTGGATCGGTACTGACGTGTAGAATGTGCGAATATTTCAAAATGATTTTAAAAAAATCCAAGATTCAACAATTCGAATCATTTGTGCGCATCCATAAATTTGATACTTAAATATGAATTATGCGCATAAAATTTCGAATACTTTGATAAATTGCATCAAATTTCAGTTTATTTTAATTCCAGCGCTTTCAAGTTCTGAACTAATTAAACTTTGTGTCAAGTAGAAGCCTCTAACCTCATCCTAGTCCTGAACTGAATAGTTCACGTGCAATCCGCTTATTACCAATGTACATATGAGTTCTATAAATCGCCTGTTAAAACGGTTACAGAAGAGAAAAAAATTGTTTAGCCTTCTTAATGGCAGCTTGAAACTTATCAAAACCATATATAATACATTGATATTAAAAATATTTGTGATACAAAAAACAAACGAATTATGTACCCTTAGATCTCTAATCCAAGTATTGTAGAATTTTTAATTAAATGAAGTAGTGATGAGAATATCGGCAGAAATTTGGGCAACCTTGATATTAAGACACTATATTCTTTTGCTACAATATTTCAGGTAGACTTTAAAGAAGCTAAGTATGAAGATTATACTCGTAGAAAAACCTAGCTATGTATCTGTAATAGTTACTGAAAGATTCTGGTATGTATGGATTATTGGAACTGGTCAATATTGTTGGTGAGAATTATTTGCATGCATATGGGATTATCGAACAAACCTTTGTGTGACATTTGAACATCAAGAAAAACCATCTAAATTCATCACTTCTAATAATAAACTAAATAATTAGATTTGGTTATATGTAACATTTCTTAATGTTAGTCTTGAAAAAGAAAGATCTAAAATTTCTATTTAAAGCACACGAGAAAATATTAAAATGCAATGTATTTTCCACTAGGCGGAAAACGAAGCAGCCTTTACACATGATTTAATGACATTTCATAAATCTAAATACAAATATATTTTCTAAATCGCAAATCAGGAAATACATTCATATGTAAACACTTTTGTAATTTCACCTCTCTAACATTGAAGAAAAATAATATCTTTAGAAAAGAAAAAGATTCACAACAAAAAAAGACGTATAAAAAAAGTTTGACTAATCTAGCAAATGTTTACTATTTTGCAACAAAATTATTGATGTATAGACTTCTTCTCTAGTGAAAGAGAAGACATTTTGAAGTATTTTATCCTTTTCTGCTCGTTATCTCTCTCGTTGCGCTGGCATCATCTACAACTGATGGGTTTCTATTTTAACATTTATTAATATATACTTGAAGATTTCATCTGCTAGATACAACCAGTTAACGTTATTTACTATCTTATACTACGCCTATATTCGTATATATATACCTATATGCCTAGATCGTTAAGTAACATTTGAAGTCTACTGCAAATGTTCACACAAATGATTTACATTATCAAAAATGAATTACATGTTGGACTTTCATGTTTTGCTAAATAAAATCTATATATTTAAAAAAAAAGACTTATGTCTTCCTATAGGGGACCTAATACTATACTGGTTTAGCTTGTTTAACATTCAATTCCTATAAGTATTTCAAATATGTATATGTATAAAAGGTAGCTATAATTTTATAAAGTAATATTATATTTACGAGCATATTTCATGAAAAGTTAAGAAACTGCTGCTTATTTCTATTTTTTTTTCTAGTAAAGTCAAATAATTATCCTCTAATGTCTATATCTACCAATAATAGTTATTTCTTTTAAACAAAGATGGTGTTACAGAGTTCAGTATTTGTGTCAGACAATTTCAGATGACTGTAAATAAATTCATTTTGTATTACTGTGTCAATCTTGGAAAATGCTCGTCTCATAAGGCATAACATTAGATCTTATTTTAGCTAGGTAGAGTTACTATATCTTCCTATATTGAATATTGGCTTTTTCTTCTCTCGCATACATAGGAAAAATCTAATAACTGTACATAACTAAATAAATTACTATTATTTGATGAGTAAAATCCGAAAAGATGTTTCAGTTATTAATGAATCAAGAAAAGGCAATATTTAATAATAATAAGAAATACGTGCATTGGACAGATTTAGGCAGTGTGTGCAATGCGGCTAAATTAATGTAAATAGTCAAATAACGCTGTACCCCATAGCACTGCAATGAAAAGTGAAATATCTGATTGTCAGTGCGAATTCGAATTTACGTATTTTGGTACGTAAATTTTGGTGCATCGGGTAATGGGCATTCTTCTGGGACGGGCAATCGAAATTAGCTACGTTCTTTTATGTTCCTTATTCTGGAACAACCATGCAATTTGCTGTTCTGCTAGAATTCTGTTGGTTGCGCAGAACTAATATCTTGTTCTGGACAATGCAAAGAGTGGTCCATCTAGTGTTTGGAATTTGAACTACCGGTAATTTGAAGTTTAGTTGATTATATGTCATTCTCGACTTGACAGAAATTTAGTTTAAGGTTTGGCATTTACGAAATGGGACGGTATTCAATTGAAGAAAGTTGGCAAATATAAAAAACTTATTTCCAAAGTTATGAATCTTCTACTCAAACTGTGAGAAATTTGACAAAAAAACTTCCAAAAACCCAATTTCTGGATCAATTCGTGAAGCGAACTCGTGAAACTGGAATGTTGGTGGATAAACCAACCCATGTACGTAATCGTCCGGTGCGCTCAATCGAAAACATTGCTGCTGTTGCTCAAAGTGTGCGTGAGCAACCATCAACATCAACTCGTCATCGTTCTCAACAATTGGACATTGCACGCACTTCTTTGATGCGAATTTTGCGTAAAGACCTTGCCATGAAGCCATATAAAATTCAATTGGTACAGCAGCTAAAGCCGGTTGACCATCCGAACCGTCTACGGTTCGCAAATTGGGCGGAAGCTCGTTTGGCCGAAGATGGCGAATTTTACCGAAAAATCATCTTTTCGGACGAGGCTCATTTCCACCTCGGTGGTTATGTTAATAAGCAAAACTGTCGTATCTGGGGCACAGAAAACCCGCACATCATTGTGGAAAAGCCAATGCACCCACAAAGAGTGACTATTTGGTGCGGATTTGAGTCCGGTGGCTTCGAAATGAAGACGGAGCCGCCATAACCGTCAATGGCGTGTGCTACCGCGCAATGTTGGCCGATTGGTTTTTCGGGGAAATTGAAGCTGAAGACTTGGACGATATTTGGTTTCAACAGGACGACACTACGTGCCATACAGCGAACGCGACAATCGATCTTTTGCGCCCTATCTTCGGAAATCGCATAATCAGCAAAAATGATGATGGGATTTGGCCGGCAAGAAGCTGCGATTTGACGCCGTTGGACTATTATCATTGGGGAGCGGTGAAAGATATATTATACAAACAAACCAGAAACAATTCAAGAGCTCAAGTACGACATTCAAGCTGCTATTGCTGACATAAGGCCCGAAACAATCGAAAATGTAAAATTGGGTGGACCGAATGGGCTACTGCCAAGTCAGCCGTGGTGGTCATTTGACCAAAATTGTTTTTCATAAATAAATGACATAAAACAACCTTTCAAATGAATGTTCAATCATTGAAAAATATTGAGCCGTTTTTTCATAACAAAACGAAATTCCAATTTTTAAATGGGCCACCCTGTAGTTATTCTACTCTAAACTAGGCGGCTACATGGTAATTTTTGAGAGAGTTTACAAAATATCGGCGGCCATGTTGTGTTTGAGGAATTGCACGATTTATCGGTAGCATATTAACAGCATATGAACATTATCGACATTCAACAATTTTAATTATTTATATTTGGTGGCTTACCTTGCTCAAAATTAATAATAAAATTGTACAGTTGATTGGAGAAAACGATTCCAATTAATTTCATATATTTCACCGATGAAATTTGTACCTTACCGCTCCACCATGCCGACGAGTGGCATATTTTAATTTCTGTTCTAAACTATGCATGTTTAAAGTTGGCAATAAAATTGCTCTATCAATTATCCAGGTACTATAAAGATTAGTGATTTTATCACACACAAAACTTTTGAAATTTCAAACCTTTGAAAATGTGAATTTCTGTGAGCATCAACATTGCAAAATAAATATTTTTATTCTATACTGTTCTGAACCGTTCTTTTGTGCCGCCCTTGTACTCTTCTGGATAACGACCACAAAAGAATACGGCTCTTGAAAGCTTTTTTAATCTTTCATTTCCATCTCCGGTTGATTTTTTTTATTCAACCAATTTTGTGGAGCATGGCGTGTCCCGTCCAAAAAGAATGTCCCGTATAAAAACTAAGATCTATTAAAATATCTTGCCTTTAATGAAACCTACAAAATTTTTGAAACTCGTATTATAAGACATTGTCGTAAAGTCAAAATTTCTTTTGCTATTTTGTTTTCTACTGTTAAAATTGTATGCTTTGCATACAAATACTCAACTCTCAACACAATGAGATTACAATTTGTGAACATAGGTTATCTAAAGTTTTAAAAAAAACAGTACTTGGAAACGTGAAACATTTTGACATAAATATTGTTAGTACGTTTTTTAATACTTTTTCCTGTTTTAAAATGTATCTAAATTATTTTCATTGAATTTTCTACAAACATTACCTTAATTTTTAAATAAAGTATTATAAAGTTTCGTAATGACTGCTAAAACGGTCAATAAAATACAAGGTGGATTTCGCATATTGACGAAATATAAAGAATATACTTATTTAATTCAGTTTAGACACCGAAGTGATTTGGTTTTTATTATTATTCATAATTTTTACTTCATCCTGTAAGGAAATTGTAACACGTAGTGGAGTTATTTATGCACATGATCATGAGTATCTCAAATTGTTAGCAAAGCTAATGAAACAAGTGCATAGGGGTTTGTGTAACATAAGTGCGCAAGGATTGTATAGACAGACACCTTCCGTAAGAGTATGATGAGTATGATTCAATCTGATATGTAGGAAACATATTTCTTATGAGGGAAGGTATGTATATTTTCACATAATATGATCAGTATTGCTCGTTGCTCGGTTCCATTTTGTGTTTAAGTCTTCTTAAGGAAATAATTTGAAAGAGTGTAGGAATAGTACGTATATTTTTACTGCCACTATACATATGGTAAGTATACTTTATCACGTTTTTTTTGTTAAAAATGTATGTTAAGAATGACAAGAGCAAGAAAACAGATTGAAGAAATATACTTAAAAATTCGGAAATAAAGTGTGATTGCTTCCACTGGTCGGTATACATGGATTTGAAATCCAAAAATCGTATTATGGTCTTGGAATTTGAGTTATAACAGTTGCTGCAGATGGTCACAATCCTAACGTGGCTGTTCCAGGAATATGATATAGAGTTGGAACATCAAGTCCTTGCACACTTAATAAGTCGCTTAAGGGGTATGTGAGAGTTGCTGTACGTGGGTGTGTTTGAGGGGTTGTTACTGTAGCAGCTGCTGTTGGAGGTCTTATTGCAGAAGCAGCAGCTGCAGCAAGTAAACGTTTGTACCCAACAACAGCGGCTGCATCATACAGTTGTTGAGGATTACTTGCTGCTGCAGCCGCTGCATACTGCAAAAGAGAAGGGCCTGCGGCAGCTGCCAATGGTATCAATGTATGTGTGGTTGCAGAAGCAGCTGCAGCTACAGCAGCAGCGGCTGCAGCATTGGACTGCGTTTGTTGTTGTTGACTAGCGAGATTTGCAGGTATTGGATAGGGTGCGTATCGAATAGAAGCCGTTGGTGCACCAACAGCGCCTAAAGCACTTGAATGACTACCACCGCTCAGAACTACCAACTCACCATATGCTGTACGTCCAGCTGCGCGTGTTTTGGCCAAATTAGCCGGAAGCATTACTTCTTTGGGTTGTGCTTTTTTACATTCCACCTAAAAAATTCGAAATTATATCACTTTTATATGGTACCTATTATACAATAAAATATTTTGACTTCAGTAAAAATATATATACGGAGGCTACATTGACATTTTCCTGAACATACTTAATAAATTTGTTTTTTAATATTTAAGAGCGACATCCTATAAATCGCAAGTTGAACGCTTTTAGCCAATAAAGTTTAAATTTTTGAAATGTTTTTTGGTATTAAGGTTACTACTAATATTGTGATTTTATGATGACTTATTGGACACAATCCACAATAATTTATGACAAAGATATTAAAACAATAGTGATTGTGACAAAGTGCAGAATATCGTGTGTGGTTTTTGGAATATTTCTTTATAAAACTTGTCTTTCTTACAAAGCAAGCATAAGTATGTTTAAAGTATGGTATGGTCACCGTTACACTCGAAATGGAAGGTCGTCTAACTGTAAAAATCTGTAAAAAAATATTTTCGACGTTTGGAATATGATCCTCATGTATCTAAGTAAAATCACTAAAGGACAACGGGAAAGTTGGTCTTTATCACCAATAAGCAAGTGATTATTGTCCTGTGATAGGTCATTACATGTAACTAAAGAAATTAATAAGTTTTGCCTTAAAATCAACCGGGTATGTATACAGTCGCGAACAAAAGTTTTGATAATTTTTCGGAAAAGACTCTTCTCCCGGCCGACGATTTCTATAAAATTGAAATATTTAATAGAGGAGGTCATTCTGAGAGCCTTTTGTTTTGGAGATATGCCACGAAAAGCTACACCAAAAAAGATACAGGAAATTTTGTATATATATGTACATAAACTGAAATCTTTTAGAAAATAAAATTTAGGGAAACAAGGAACTATTTGCACATAACAATTTACTTGTATCCTTTTTCGTGTAGGTTTCCGCACCAAATGTCCAAAACAAAAGATACTTTTTATTACATATGTATGTATGTCAATTTAATTGAAATTGGTAAATAAAGCAAGTCCCTAAGTATTACAAACTTTTGATCGCGACTGTAAAAATATCCAGGTGATTTTGGGAAAAATCTTTTTTGGGTAATATTATGAATAATTTATGTGTATTCGTAGGTAGGATCATTATTCGCACATTATTGCCCATCGTTCTTTGGGGATAATTTACAATTTTTCGATATAAGAGAAAAGTCTTCATTGTCTCCTCCGCATATTAGTTTAAAGAAATTAAAATTTATGTAATTAGCGAAATTTCATGATTTGGCGCAATTTATAAGAGCCTAAGCAGGGTAGTATATACAAAGTTCATTAAGAAAGTTCCGGGACCGTTTGTATTTTTTAAGATAAAAGTTAGTCTAAAGGTTTCAATATAATCTCCTTCCCTTTCTACACAATTTTGTGAACGCTGGTACAGTCGCTGGAAGGCTCTGGAGAAATGGGTTGCTGGACTGCTTTGCCACCAAAGCAACACCTTCGTCACGTTTCATTGGATGGCCTCCACAGTATAAAAACGCCCTGCTTTCATGACGGTTTGACGTTTTGTGGAAGGATCGTTTGGTAAACATTAAGATTCGTCACCAGTAATAATTTCATTTCAAAAATTTCTATTTTTATCGTTTTAAACCTTAAATACCATTCTAAAATCATGCTACGACCTAAAAAATCATTACCATAACATATTACATGGTTTTCGTCATTTGAAATATTTCGGAAGCACTTTTTCCAACAAAACTAAATTTATATTGTTCCACTGTAACCATCCTATCACAACGGCATAAACACGCGTACTTCAAACCGATACGTATGGCTACTGGATCAAATTATCACGCTGTAATTTTCGCAGGAGCTAAAGAAAGGACAGTTCTATGTAGTTCCGTCAATGGCAAATAGATACTCCTATTTACTATATATATTTTATAAAAAATCAATCCCGGAACTTTTTTGAAAGAACGTGTATGTTATCTTAATATTTATTTACTATTTTATTGGTGTTTTTACAACAATGTCAATTTTGTACATTGGGGTCACATTATACTTACCATTTTATTATTGATTTCATGGAAATGAATTTCGCAAACCTTATCTACGACATCTTCACTTTGAAATGTGACAAACCCAAATCCTGTAAGTAGACGAAAATATCAAATTTAAAGCTTGAGGGCTCATTCTAGTGTTCGACCGAATAAAATGATATTGTTTATTATTTGCAATGTATTAGTTTGTATAAACTGCTCTTTTAAGTCAAATTGACGAAGTCAAATGTTTGATAATACTTTCATGTTTGGATGGAACGACATGTGAACGAGGGAAGGCCCTAGAAAGAAGAGGAAATCTTCGTAATAGCTGTGGCGTGACTCACAAATGTTATACGATAACATTCTGGAACTGAAGTCACTTCCCGACACTGGTCTTGGTTTTGTTCTGAGCATGAGTTTAAAATTATGTAAATGCAGGGTTCATTGTCCGATGAGAAGTACAGTATTAAAGTACTGTAGTAGTAAAAAAGGAGAAAAGAACTTTAAATTTTTTGATATATGGTAGTAGTCGATCATTACATAGGTTACTCTCACAGACACGACCAATTTTTTTTCATAAATGGCACATGCAATAAATTGCCACATACTTTATATACGTATTAAACTTCATGCATATATGTATTGTATATCGACTGAAAAAATAAAATACATCATTTGTTAAAATGTCGGAATTTTAAATTCCATCCGCTCTCAAGTATGAAGAGGATACATATTTTATAAAATTTAAGGGACGTTTTTTAAGACCGATAGAACTTTAAATTAAAAAAAAATTGATGGGTTGTAGTCGGGGCTACTAACGTGAAGTCTCCGTGAAAATATCGCTTTGGGCAATGAAAACAAAAATGTGTCATATGACACAAAGATTTCCAAGCTCTAACAAAACAAAGTTTTCTACTAAATGCGCCCCACGATTTTTCTTAGTCTGATCAAAGCCCCAGATTGATGATCCATAATTATTTTCTAGCTTTAGTATATCATCGATTATGCAATAAAAACTTAAAATTTTTGTTTCCCAATTTTTTTTTGTATGTATAAACGTGCTTTTTTTGTGGCAAATGAAGTCATGTGACATGTCATGACTTCTGTCAAATATGAAAAATTATTTTTAAAAAAAAATTTAACTTAACTAATTTATTCCATGTTTAGCAATAAATCTTGAATTGTTAAATATTTTACAATAGTTAGTTCACGCCTGAAAATATATTTTTGATTATATTATTGACCTGTGACAGTGTTCCACTTTATGTGTGTGATCTGTAGGTATAGATCATTAGCCTTCAGTACATAACTCACTTCCAGATATGATTCTTTTGCCACAGTAAGCATATGAATGTATATCGATCTTTTGGAGTTTTTTCATTTTGTATTATTTGGCTGAAAAAAATACTAAGCGCATTCATTGAAACCTGCGTGAAGTAAACCATGTAGGTTAGGTTGTTGTGGCTATCTCTGTTTTCAGAACAGACACTGCGGTCTCATTTTTGCGCCATATGGGGCCACATATTACTCTTTATTCTTTTTTTGTGACAATTCCATCAAAAAACTGATTATTTCGAATCATGACAATCTTTATACCAATCTCCAACCTTAACGAAGCCGACAATTTATTTTGGGCTGGCGATAAATGCAAATCAATTTTAGAGTAACGCGAAGTAAAGGAGGACGACATGGAAAATATATGTTATGTAGGCTCATTAAATCCATAATGTACGGTGATAGGCTGGTTGGAAGAAATCATAATCCCTCAGAGAGCGTGCAGGTACCGAAATACACAGAGTTACTCATTTATGCAGAAAAAAGTTTGCGTATTTACGGGGTGTATAAAAGAGTTTTGTTGTAAGAAGTTGGCATTTTTAAAAATTATGGAAAACATTCAGTACCTAAGAAATTTATATTTTTCAAACTCAAAATAAATCTCACAAATTCGCTTACCCTTATACGCTGTTCCACAGCTCATAAGCCTACGCAGAGGCCTCCATCAATTGATATGTAATTTAGAAATTCGAAATATTAAGTTGAACCATAAACGTGAATTGTTTTTCTCTTTGATGGTCATATAAATATTTTCTACAAGTACTAATCTAAATGATCTGATATAGTGAAAGCTTCCTAATAAACTTATAAAAGTTTGTGGAGTTCCTTTTCTCCTTCTTTATGTCTGTTTATTTGAAAGAAACTTTTCTCTGAGTTACTTTCGTTCTAATTCGAAAATAAATCTGAGTGGGAAGTGCTTTCTTCGTATATCCCTGCTAATTCGCCTAATTATTGGAACACAATAATACATACAGATTTAGTTCAGTCATTGTGTTGAAGTTCCGAACGTAAATTTAAGTAAAAAGCAAATATTGAAAAATCGGTTAAAACCACGGCGGGCGTGCTTGAATATGGTCCTTGTACGAATCTCAGCCATTACCTACTAAAAAAATTGTGGTCAAGGGAATAATAACACATAATAATGTATAATAATTTTTAGATTTGCAAATTTTTAAAAAAAAAGTCAGCAAAGCAAGTGCGAGTGAGACTCGCACGTTAAGGGTTCCGAATTGCCGCAAGCTAAATGACTGTAATTAAAAAAAAATAAATACTTTTTCATGTGATATAACTACAAACGATTGGAGCATAAATGGCCGTATATTTGATTGCATCGATTTAGAATCTAGCTCCAAGAGCCCGTAGATCTAAGTATTTGATATAAATTTCAACTTGATACCTCCACGTGTTCCTGAGAAAAAGGTTTTTTTTCTTTCGTCAGAATTGTAAAAATAAAAAAATTAAAATTATTCCTGTGATATAACTATAAATTAACAATTTTCGGACTTTTTCCCATACTTGTGCTGTGAGACCTTGTTTTTTGCCAAATTTCATGATTCTAAGTCAACGGGAAGTGCCCTATAGGTTTTGCTAGTGTCAAAATATGTGGCATAAATGGCCGTATTTTTTGATTGCGTTGACTTAGAATTCAACTTGACACCTCCACTCGTTCCTAAGAAAATGGGTCTTGACAGACAGACAGACAGAGAAACGGACAACGAAATGATCATATAAGGGTTCCTTTTCCTTTTGCTCTACGTGTCCTTTTAAATGATACCTACAAAGCTAGGTAACAAATATGGTAAATGTTTTTCAAACTCTTTTACACGTGTGCCACCTTTCAAAAATAATCAACCTGTACAAGTTTAAATATGATTTTTGGTCCCGACATTACCCTGTAAATTTCATGTTCGTGCCTTTTGGATTTATGGCTAGACGGCTTTAACAAAGGAACAAATGAACTATAAAGCAAGAAGAAATTACGTTGCTTTTCAGGTACGGATGTTTAAAAACGACCTACTGAAGTACAATTACATGCCATAACATACCCGCTTAAAATTAGAATGCATGACTATTAATAGTACATTTTTCCGTATGTGCTATATTTCTTCGTTTAAATAAATATTTATTTTCTCTTTGTCAATTCACAAATTTAGTGCATTTAATTTGATGCAATCACCTGATCAATTATTAATAATTTATTGTGTTGCGATTTTATTTTTTTTTAAGGGGTAACACCACTCTAGCGACCGAAAAAAACGCCTAATTTTGACAATTTATTTTGGAAGTATGGAAAAAGGGATAGGATTTCTTTTCACAGGGTTTATTTAACAGTTATTGAAGTATGAAAAAAAAATTGTTTGTTATAATTTTAATACAAAATGGCGGCGGTAGAGCCAATCTTTGAAATCGCCTCCTCCTACTCGGGAGGACGGATTTCTCGTGAAGTATAAGACGTGGAACGAAAAACAAAAATATTTTATAATCTATATACTATTGCTTATGGGAGTACGTATCCGTTTTTCTATCTAACGTAAACTTTTTTTTTTATAAACAATTTACTGCTTATTTGTTGGCCAAAAATAAATCAATTTTTTCAAAAGTGCACCATTTCTTCAAAATTTGATTTAAAAAAAAAATCCTAATAAAATTTTTGAAAATTCCCTTAAATTCAAGGGTGCTAGACCACCGGGTGGCCTTAAGCAATAATTTTGTATACATCTGAACATGATAATTTTTGAACAACAAAATGATATAATGCGGTGTTTTCTGACTAACAAATAATTTGAATCAAACCTAGAATGAAGTAATGACTGAAAAAGTTACACTATTGCTTAGTAACACACGGAAATACAATAATCATTCAGTCGTTAAAGGTACGAGTCTCCTACGGTAACCTTTAGCTGCTTTAGAGAAGAAATTCGTATGATATAGTACACATTTCCAAGTAATTAATATTATATCGGAGTCGAGAGATAATTAAATATAAACAAAGGAAGTGAATGCTTTGCCTATTAACAAGCAAATTTACAAGTAGAGGATTGCAGATTAGGAAAAGGGTAAAACGAATCGTGGTATTCCAGCTTACCATTCTTTACTTTCATTAAGGCACAGACTCTATAACTATAGTTATAAAGTCTGCAATTATAGTCCATTAAACGAAAACTGGGTTCAGTTTACTTCTAAAATTCCAGACATTTTTTACGACTTTTCAATTTCACGTAGATTGGAATAAGATACAACAGAAAACATTGGGAAAATTGAACCATGTATAAATCAATAAAAAGAGCCGATGATTATAAAAGTGATCTAAGTCAAATATTTATCGTTTTGAGATATTTAAAGGTGTATACTTACTATATAATATGATATTTCCGAAAATATTTACTATTATAAACTAAGATGATTATGTGATTGTGAAATTCTGTGTGTTGCTTATGTATGTAGACTAATTTCAAAAAAATTAAATGTTTTAAAAGTGACTTGTAACATTATAGTTCAGTCAAACCGTCAAAAAAAAGATGGAATGTTCCCTTGGCACTCCCTACATACAATTAAAATCTCGCTAGACTCCGATTTAACACAAAGTTCGATATATGTACATATATACTATATGACTGAACTATTAAGCAGTAAGAAATTTGGCTGGAAATAAATATATCCATTTACATATTATATAATCTTGTTTTCCACATTTTGGGTTGTTTTCTTCTTCATGATTAAGTGATTAGTGATTTGAAATATTCTTGCTAAATTGGCGGAATGTACGGTAGCAAATCCATAATATCTTTATACTTTTCTTTTGTTATTGGCTTAATGATCGTATATAATGGATTATATTATTCGGAAAATCACATGATACAAAAAGAGGTTGTTTTAATCATTTTTAAAAATTGGATGAAGTTTATTTGAATAATTTCATACCATTTTTCTGTAGTGATGTAGAAAGTGCCAACAAGTTTTATTACACAATAGTGTTCCGTTTTAAATAGCGGAATAGGACTAAAAGAATTTTTGTGAATTATGTAAAAAATATTATATTATTATACTAAAAGATTTCATTTGAATTATGACCTTGCTTTTGAAAACGTAAACATTTGTTTGGTTCCCCAATTAGATACTGAAAATTCGGTTAACGCTCTGAATGCGATACCCCTTGGGCAGAGTGAAAACTCACAGAGGTATATGTATTAGGGTGGTCCTTATTTCAAAGAAAAACATTTTTTTTCTTTAATTTCGCGGGACACCACGTAATTTGATTATATACCATAAGAAACTATTTCATCTTTTTTTTGAATTTTTTAAATGACATTTAGGGGTCGCTACCAAGGTTTGAATTTTAAATAAAAACTTTTTTTTGATAATAATTGACCGACAAGCCAAACCTTACTTTGATTTCATGAATGGTTATGTCCGGTACCAGAATTAGATTTTTTTATCCACTCACTTTTTTTTATCTCGATTTTAAACCGAAAAACACAATCGATTTTTGAAATTTTTTCTACAAGGCCGCCATTTCGTTATTTTTCACTCAAATCTTTTAAATCTGCTACGGAACAGAATGACAACCCTACTCAATAATAATCTTTTTGGATTATTGATTTTAGATGATTACAAAAGGAGCAATCAGGGGAGCCAACCACCTACTTTTTTTTGACTTTGCCAGCTGGTAGCGACCTCTAAATCTTAACTAAAAAAAAGAAAAACACGTATTTCATATTTAGATGCATATAATCAAATGAAAAAGTGTCCCGGGGATAATTCAAAAGTCGAAAAATAAGGACCACCCTAATATGTAAATATAGGTATAACGCTTTTCAGTATCGTAAACCCACCAACGAATTTGACCAGGAGCCACAATGGAATTAATAGCTTTCTGTGTAAACAGACAATATTTTTTATAATGTATTTTTTTGAAATAATTATTTTGATAAATTAAAAATGTCTTTATTTAAAAAAATAAATGAGCGTTTTTTCAGAGGTTCGACAGACAGCTACTGATATTGAGTAACTTTGTAAAATTTTCATTAAGAGTAAAAGTTCAATTCATGAAGGAAAACGGATTATAATTATGCGTGATTCTCTGAATCAGTGATGCATGTATTTATAACATTAATGCACACGTTCCGAAAGCCCTGGTGGGGTTTTGATAACTGATTGAAAAGGCTTGAGCATTGATTTTAGATATGAACTCCATTATTATCTAGCTCGTAAGATTAACTCAAAAGAAAATTCGTAAAAACCCCAAAAACTGGAAAGTCGCAGTAAAAAATATTTTTTATATTATTTTTTTGGAAAAACTGTATGTGATGGAAAATTTTGAATATTATTTTCGCAAATCTATTGTGAGTAAGGTATTTCGAAACAATAAATTCAAGGAAAATAAAAATATACGATAAAAGAAGTGCTATGACTATAACACCTTCACAGTTTATTGATATAAATTGTAAAATTCTAGTTTTAGTCTAGTGATTCTCGTTTGGCTTCACACCCGGAAATTCGTTGACTGAATAAAAACCTTGTTTACATATTTCGTTAAAAATCAAAATGAGTTTTTTTTATTTTTTTTATAAAATCTTAATATTTCGAAGGGGAAAACCGAAACCCTAGCCTGGAGGTGTGGGTGGGGCCAACTTTGAAATTTTAGTTGAGAAGATCAATTCTTTATTCCATATTCAGATCCTACGAAAGAAAATACGTCACTTTACTCCGAAGAATTTTCTTGATTAGTGACAGAGGGCGATGCAATTTGATTTTGAGCGATTACAGTGCTATCGAATCAAAACAAAAATTTCAGGCTTGCGTTGCGTATCTCTTCCTGCAATAAAAAACAAGGCTCCATCTTGAAATTTCAAAGTTACTTCCACTTACACCCTCATAGGGCGCGGGGTATTAATTTTTAAGAAAGAAGTTGCATGAGTAATATTTAACGGCTAATTCGTATTCTGGGCGCAGATGTAATTAATTCCAAGTGTATGTGTGTATAACTAATAATTGTTAATTAGCTTAATGCACTTTGCTTTTGTCATATAAACTGTACACATTTATAATACTCTCATCAGCAACATAACATACATATGTATATACGAAATGTAAATCTGGATGTACAAGGCTCCATCTCTTATTGTAAGAAAGTAATTGTGTCTAAGAAACCATAAATATACTATACTATTCGCTTTACAAATCCTTCTCGCGATTGCAGAAAAGCAAACAATAAAATTAAATTTAAAATTCACAATTACTTTAAAGCACATAAAGACAGTGAGCTTAGTTAGATCGAACCCCGCAGGTTATCAAACAGCAGAACTTCCTAGCAGCTAACTAACCAACTATCTTTACAAATATTGGCGGGTTCGGTATTGACAAATGATCGTCATTTCTATTATCATCATGCAATCGATATATTGGGTCACATTGAAATTATCACAGTGGCACATTTTACAGAAGCTAATTGAATGCAAAATGGGGGGCTTCAATAGAGAAGTCTTGCTGACGACTATATTTCGCTTAAAAAGCTGCGGTAGAAATATCTTAAATTTATAAGATTCTAATGCTTCTTTTTATCTTGTGGCCGTATTACTAATCATTGCGACGAATTGTGAAAAACTTTGCAACAAAATTTTTATTTTTTGGACGTTTGGAAGGTCATTTGACAGCAATTGACATCTCAACACAACATAAAAATTATCTGCATTAGTACATACATACATTGCATACGAGTATATGAACTAAGTGCAATATCGAACTTGAGATCAATGCAGTAGATATTCATTAATTTCACAATTTCAAACCCTTCCTGAAACATACACATATGATGATGATATCATTAATGAGCGATTTCATCTGTTGGAAGGAAAGAACTCCGTGGTTGAGTAGGCTTACCTTACGTAGAAATTGAGAAGCCTTAACAAAAAGCATAATATCCCTAAAAAAGTTCGCAAGGGCGATGTTCGTGAAACAACTGTATCTGCATATTTTTAAGATTATTCTAGAGACGCAAAAAAAAAATTGGCCGCAGAGGCTACTTTAACTTTACACATGGTCAAGCGTCACAAATCATATAAATCAATCACCAGACGCTTGATAAAGACCAAATAAAATAACATTTTTATTATTATTTTCTTTTCTACTGTGACAGTCGACGAGTTACAATGCGACATGAAATTTCCACATCATCAAAAATGTTCAATTAGTTAAAACACCAAAGATTAACTACTGTTTTGTATTAGGTTTAATTGATTAAATTACATTATATTTGATTACATACATAATATATATACATATCAAGTTTAAAATACCACACATACATACATATTATGTAACTCCATTCTCGATTTATGGGCCCATCTCATGAACACTGCCACAAATGCTGAACGAGTGTACATTTTTGTGATTTTTGTGTTTTTCTTTTATTTTCCTGCCTATATAAAGCATTGCTACAAAGTCAGAGAACTTGAGGTTCCTTTATATTGTAGTAAAATCAGGTTTTTTCATCTATGCGTAATAAATAAAAAAAGCTATTGGACAATGAACTCTTTATAAAAGTATTTCAAATGGTTTTCGAGTTTCTTGATATACAAACAAAAATGCTGACCCACAAAATTCAAACCATCAATTTTATATTATCCTATGGACAGCATTACCTACAAAATGTTAATTTGTTGTTTTTTTAAGGACTCCCTTTACATCTCCCGGCTGCTGTACACCCCCTAACCCTACGTGTGCTACATATTTGATTAACTTAATTCTTATGCCACGATATCAGAATTGATCAGAATGTTGAATAAATCGTTCTGCATTTAATTAATAATAATTTTATCAAAAATTGCTTAGTTTCTGTGTTTATGGTTAATCCATGGATTTTTCAGGTAATTATTTTACAATATGTATGATAATAAAATTAAAAAGAAAACAGGTTAACTAGTACAAGTACATGAACAAATCACTAACCTCTATGTCGGTTTGTTTGTTTATCGAACATAAGCATTGCGTCTTCAATCTGAAAAAGAAATAAAATATGTTGAGTTTTGAGTAAATTTTTTCATATATAAAATTCCTATATTTAAATTAAATTCTTTACCCGAATATAATAGGCCACAAGAATGTTTACTGTAAACGCACGCAAGAGAAACTAGAACATATTTAATGTTTGCGGGTATGGAAATAATAGATCAAGCCGTCGCGAATATTTGCAAAATACATTTTTTTTAGGTAGAAGCATTCCAAGCCAAAGCCATTATTTCTCCAATATTCTTGTTGTTGAAGTCCCAAACCAATTTAAGTATCCAATATAAACTGATATGGAGTGGCAGAGCACCAGCGTATTCTTTATATAGATTTATAAAAATCTGTGTAAATTGTGTAAATCAGAGAACACCACTTCAGAATAGCAACTGACATGGAGCCACTGCTGTACAGAATTTGAGAGCATATATTTGTCCCCCATCAATTTTCATCTTCATGGTTTTCTAGGAAGGTGGATCTTTCGATAAATTGAAAAGATTCCGGGATACCTATGCCCAAAATGCAACACACAATTTTCTTCGTATTAAGAAGGATTCTTAGAATCAGGCGGTATATATTCATCTGCACTCGAAAAGATGAGAACCATATCAAGGAACATCTGCAGAGAATTCGGATAACCGAAGCACAAGCGGGCGGTGCGCTCAAACTTGCATCAATCTGACAAACAAGAAAACACGTTATCACACGAAAAACATACCTTTGTTAGTACTAGCTCGGAGATTTACGTTCTATGTATGATACCTAGTACTTATGCGCTGGCAAATTCGTCCATCGTATATCTGAAAATGTTGAAACGACATGTGGGAGTTGGATCGATTCCCTCGCGTGTTTATCCGTCTTGAAAACTCCATGTTTGTCTGCCTCCTTCTCTGCCACTTTCTTTATTACACTCGATGTGAAATTTCGTAAACTGCAATGATGCAATTTTCACTGACATTTTCCTAATATAAAGTGTAGAATTACATCCTGTAGAGTGTAGACCGAAAGAGACTATGCGTTGTGTATGATTTGTGCATCTCGTATTACCTTCGATGCACTTTACAGTGATTGCAAAAATGTGGTTGTCCTTACAACTTATTTTGATTATAATCATGACTGGGCGGATGAGAAGGGTAACCATTGCGAATTGCAGAGAAGAAAGTATAAGTGATTAAGGATGTATCTTCTATAATCTATAGTACCGATGCTTTATTTTTGGACTGGTAAAACGGAGTTTCATTTTGTTGCGGTTGACAAA
This sequence comes from Neoitamus cyanurus, assembly GCA_947538895.1. Lineage (NCBI taxonomy): Eukaryota > Metazoa > Arthropoda > Insecta > Diptera > Asilidae > Neoitamus > Neoitamus cyanurus. The sequence goes on from OX384540.1 coordinate 108,361, forward strand.
TATAGCTAAGTTTTCACATTTTGGTTGAAGTGTCACTTTTTTTTAAATAGAAAAAAATCAATACAATAATGATTGTTAAGATCATTAAGCAATATATGTATTAAAACAGATATTGTTTTTATGTAATTTTCTGAAAAATTCATCAAATAATTAAACAAAAAAAAATCTTTTCGCGTTGAACTGTATGAAAAAATTACCCGCGAAATGGTGAATGCACTTTTTGGTTTCAAATTATATTAATTAAAATAATGTTGCCCTTAACAAAGCACAGATACAGGCACCTAAAGGCACCTATACGTTTGCTTTTAAGCTCGTATTTGTGGACGCACAGTGAAGAACGCTATATTGCCTATATTGCTCCGCCTGTTCCTTCACGGAGCTTATTATTATTCCTCAATTTCTTTTTGAGGAAAAATTTGTAGTCATACCAAACTTATATAAAGAAAACTGTTTTATTTTTACAAGGCGGAATCTTGCAACAGGATTTTCGTGCTTTTTTCCAACCCTCAACATCTTTTGTAGGAGGCTCATTCGAATTGTAATCCGTGGTTTTTTTTTCCACAATTCATTGATATGCTGCCGAGTATCAGTAGTTTTGATAATATTTCTTGCCAATCCAGGATTAAGCTCTATATTTGAAATGATCATTTCAAATTGATTCAAATTCGTTATTTTTGCCCTGAAACACATATATCACATCCCTTAACTTAATGATATTTAACATCAATTATAGAATATTTCAATTTCATAAGTATTTGAAAAATAATATTAACAAAACAGTGAAATAAGAACTTATGTATTCAAAAACTTATTCAGGCAACTACTACATACGACAAGTATGAATCATTCGTCTGCACAGACGGTTTTTGACAGCTCGTAAAGGACGATATCGTGTTTCAAAATAATCATTGTTGCTACGTTTTAATATTGTCTGTTTCGTTTCCATATCGTCTTGTAAAATACCGTTTTGACATTTTCGTTTCGTCTCGTTTATCGCCTCGTCGTCTTACATGAGAGATTGCTCCAACGGACCGGTAAATACCCAGTAAAGGTGCATGTTTGTGGTAGCATCTCAGAACGCAAGTTTGAATATTTCGCGCTCTTCAAATGTGCGAACAGAAACATGAAAAGAGAAATGATGACAGACACACATCCAGAGAGTAGCGAATACGTCTATCGGTACACATTTATCCGCATGTTCCACATTTCTCCGGCATCTGCGAACATGTGGGGTCAATTCCGGAATGTCCAGCTGTATAGTCGGCTCTTGTATGCCATGCGATATATAATTCTTATTCCATCTATGCCAATACGAATATGCCAACTACTTCTAGCGCTTAGTTCGACGCAACTGGCATATCCGATGACATAAACATTTCACACATTGACTTATTTCACGCCTTAAGGGGGTAGTTTCATGTTCGATCTTCAAAAATTCAAAGATTTTTTTTACATATTTTCAAAGTTTAATAAGTTGTATGGGCGATTCTCTGTAAGCTCGTAATCGGCTGTCCTCAACGATTTTTTCAAAAAGTAATTTAATTGTTTTTTAAAAAATCACTCCCAATGAAACTTTAACCCCGAATCTTTACGGGCCCATTGTTTCTAGAACCATTACTATTTTAAGTTTTTTTCTAGACGTGATAGAAGCTCTAAAAACACAGTCCCCTGGCTGTCCCCATCACTGTATTCCCACCTAGAAATGAGATTTACGAAGAAGTTATTGAAACTACATACATTTGGCAGTTAATATCATAAAGAAAGATAATTAACTTATACTATTTTCGTAAAACAAGGTCTCAATTCGTATTTTATTTATTTAGTAAAGTCCTGTAAAGTAATAATATTTATGTTAATTACTTTAATTATCTCTATATATAATTTATTGCTTTATTATTTATGTCTAAATTGATTGGTAGGTTTTAAAAAAACTATTTTACACCAGTTTTGTAAATATTGTGAAATTTACCCGAAATAAACAGTCCCATGCCTGAAAATGCAGCAGGGGACTGTTCTACACAACAGGGGACTGCCTAATTTTGACAATTTATTTTGGAAGTATGGAAAAAGGGATAGGATTTCTTTTCACAGGGTTTATTTAACAGTTATTGAAGTATGAAAAAAAATTGTTTGTTATAGTTTTAATACAAAATGGCGGCGGCAGAGCCAATCTTTGAAATCGCCTCCTCCTACTCGGGAGGACGGATTTCTCGTGGAGTATAAGACGTGGAACGAAAAACAAAAATATTTTATAATCTATATACTATTGTAAAATGACTTTTTTCTAAGTACAACAGTCATCTGTCTCACTTAACAGCCCCCTGCGACGTTCAAAACAGTCCCCTGATGCCTCAAACAGTCCCCTGTCATGATTTTTTAGAAAATCGAAAATAACTCGGAAAATACGTATAAATTCAGTGGGCCTCCTTATCTAACTAAAATAATAGTTAATTTTCTTCGAAGTAGAACACGGTTTTTTGGCAAATGTTAAAAAAAATTGCCAGGACAGCATTTGTATGGGACCTGTACGAGCTTACAGAGAAATGCCCGTATATATGTTATACTGTGAATATCCTGTGAAAATGTGTGAAATTTTAGCCTGATACACTAAGTGATTTTAAAGTTACAGCAAATAATAGGGGAGAGCGTACCCTGCAGCTGCGCCACTCATACATCAATGAAAATTTTCTTCTGCAAACTTTCAACACGTTTTTCTCGAAACTACTTTTTTTCCGTCGGCTCGAATGATTAAAAAAAAAACTATTGGACCGATTCGGCTGAAATTTTAACACAATATTCTACACATTAATGATTATGTCCGGTACCAGAATTAGATTTTATTATCCACTTACTTTTTGTTATCTCGATTTTAAACCGGAAAAAAACAGTCGATTTTCGAAATTTTTTTTACAAGGCCGCCATTTTGTTATTTTTCACTCAAATCTTTTAAATCTGCTACGCTACGTAGCTAAAATACTACAGAATGACAACCCTACTGAATAATAATCGTTTTGGAATATTGATTTCAGATGATTAAAAAAGGAGCAATCAGGGGGGCAGCCACCTACCGTTTTTTGAAGACACCTACTTTACCTCACCAAAATGGAGTTAGAATAATTTGTTTTTATTCAACAAAAATTTTTTTGTATTATTCGGTAGCTAAATAATATCATATAATTATCATAAGAAGATTGTATTTCATTTTCCGCAAAAAAAAAATCTTTGAAAACCTTCAAAATTTAACCTCGGACATGAGACTACCCCCTTAAACCTAGCGGCCGCGTCGCGACACAACCCAGTTCGATTTTTTTTAATGAGTAAATATGGTACAGCATTTCATATGCATATATTTTTCTGTATTCATATATATGCTCTACGATTTTTATTTTGTGAATAGTGAGCTGTTGATCCGGTCAGCTGTCGGTAACAAACAACGGCAACATTTGCTATTCTTTTAAACATATTGCGTGAGTTATTGTGAATATTTTATATTCCACGAAATGCAACGTGGAATTATACATAGCTGCTATACCACATGGTACAAAAATCCCTCAATATTGCCATAATGTTCGGACTTTATTTCAAAATGTCTCGTGGAATCTACCGTCTCTACTACTCAAATTTTATTCATATATGCATGCTTGCGTGTGCGTGAGAGTATACTTTTCTTCGCATTTGCAATTCAAATCTACTTTATTCTTATAGAGAAAGGGAACCTCGTTTCCTGTTTTTTTGTTTTTAAGGACAGAAAAATTATTCTTTACAGATTATGCATCACAAAGGGTGAGAAGCTAGCAACACTTAAGAGACAGATGAATTTTTGTACTTTCTGAAATTCACTGCAGGGGTTGCTATATTTAAAAGTATTTACACAGGGGGCATACGTAATGAATTATTTCTCAGAAATAAATAGGCAACGAGTGAATGCTGCTAACTAACAGATGACAGAGAAAATGAAAAGTATAATAGAATCTGTCCGCTGTTATTTGCATATGTTAAATATAATAATGTAGCTTATTTGTACTTATCATTGAGGGCTACACCAATGAAGATAAATTTATTATAAGAGTTTATTAACAGCAATAAAACTAATAATACATACAAGGTGTCCAGTAAATAGTGTATAATCTGGAAACTGGTTATACGGCAGCTTATTAGCTCACTTTAGCTAAAGTCTCACGGTTTTCGAGTTATTTAAGATTTAATTTTTTTCTGGAAATTCCTACCTTATATCAATCGTTTGCAGACCATTTGTACAAATAATAATATTTTTGCGTTCTGTTTTTCGCATAATATTCTTTAGTATTTGTACCATCAGATAAATGATAGAAGTTTTAAGCACCAGTTGTATTTTTTCAGAAAAATATAATTTTCCTCCAAATGTGACTACCAAATTTCTATGGCGCGATTTTTGGTGTAAAAGCTGATGGTGTAAAAGTTTTATACCAAGTAAAGCGTGCCAAATGTTTTAAAAACCTGCCTATTTAGTTCAAATTTCAAATTGGTATCACACTTCATCTCTCTTGGGAAATTAAAATATATTAGTATTAAAATGGCAAAGGAGCTATTTCCCTCCATAAAGGCTAGGCTGTGCCTAGACTGGACCCGATCCGAACGGCACTGCCAGAGCAGAACGGAACAAACTTACTGAGTAATATGTGCGTGCTAAACTGGACCCGATCCTAGTGGCCCCGCGCCGAACCGGACCGGCTCAGTCAATTCAGATTGTTTTTTCCGGCTGGAATCACTTGTGCCTCCGAAAATTACTTATGCAGCTGAAAATCATTTGTACGAATACGCAGGTAAAACGAGGGGTTTTAATTTCTTTTTGGCGTTATTTAATCAATCTAGTAATTATGTTCTTCGGGAATTTGACAAAAATTAAATAACTTGTACTGATGGCTTTTTCCAATAGCAATCATATTTGATCGGAACGGTTCGGATCGGCTGTAAAGTAGGCACAATTTCGGATTCGAATTTTTCGGCTCGACCGGTGCGGTGTGGATCGGGCCCAGTTTAGCCATAGGCCTACGTACGCTTTGTATTTTGTATTTCTATCGTATTTCATCCTTTAAAATTTACCAAAAAGGATTATTTGTATCTTACAATTTCTACTTTTTGAGAGTATTTAATAATATTTAAGAGTAGGTCCCATTGGGTAAAATAAATATGACTATAAACTGGATACCAAAACAAGGATTTGTTGTTTGCCTACCTGTCTGTGCACGCATCGCGCGGAACCACTGGACGGATTTAAATGAATCTGGCATGTTGGTATGTCCTTAATCAAGTTATAGGATTCTTACAATCTCGGGAAAAAAAACAGTTGCCGCGGGATAGTAAAAAAACTACCCAGTTCAAACGACTCAACCTAGAAACGTGAAATTTTAGCGGTGTCTTACCCTTACAGCATAAGCACAAATGTGAGTGGTTGGCGCGGTGTAAGTGTAGGTACGTACTTTGAACGTGTAACGAGTTAACTTTCAATCTTCGACAGGACTTTGTAACAGAAAAATGATAAATTTCAAAAAGAGGTTGGTAGAGGGGGAACACCACTGTGGCGGTTCCAAAAATTTGAATTTCTTGTGTTTGCAATTTTTGGTAGTACACATATTCATAAATATGTAAAACTTAATGAAAAAGTAAGACAATATTCCGAAAATTGACTAAGTTAGAATTTTTCACATACATACGGGTTCCGTCTTAATGGTGCAATTTAAATGTAATGATGCGTTTGACTTGAAACGACTTTTTTGTATCTTGTCCCAGCGAGAGCTCGAAGCCTAATGAAGCGATTTAAACTTTTTTAAATTTTTTATTTTAAAAATGCCAGACAATGACTATATTTTGACCCTTCACAGTGGCGTAGTGGCAGGAAAAGTATCGCTATACAACCGATCTTAGACAAATTTTCACTCAAATCTGCAGCTTTGTTAATTTTAAGAGTAAATAAAAAAATATATATTTAGGAGAAAGATTTGTAAACAAAAATAATTCTAGTAGTGTTACTATGTATACTTGTTTTGCATTTATTTGCGCTGATTGATTATTCAGATTCAGTGTTTATAATCTCAAGTGATTGTTTTGATAGTTGAAATAAAATAAAATGGCACTGCTGCTTCCTCATAATTTACAAAGCAATTGTATTTCGACACTATGTATGATACATTTTAATTAGTAGAACATGATCAATAATACGAAATATGCAGGTTTCTTTACCAACTCTTTGCATTTCATTCGCTTTAAACCAGAGTGGCTGCCAATGTTAGGTATTGTCTGCAGTTGTAAGTTTTCCTTTTATAATGCATTTTGGCAGAATATTTCACCATTTTAAACACACCGGCCCTTTTCCCTTATTTCCTTTGCAATACACTTGCAGGAAGAAAATGAACCTTTAAATGGATTATCATTGCAAATATGCTGTTCAACATCTCATTTTTCTTCCGACGTTTTGCCGAAGTCATTCTCCCTCCCTAATCCTCCTGTGTGATGCCTATTCTACATTGCCGGCATAAAAACTACTTTAGCTTTTTCGATTCCGTGCTCTATGTAGTTATTTCCAGTACAATATGCTTTGAGTTGACGATCCTTTTCCTTTACTTCTCTTTCAGTGTTACTTTTACCGCGTATTCTCAGAAAAGTTAATTTTTGGAAGTTAAGGGATCTTAAGCGCTTAAAGTTATGCTGTGTGTTTTATTGCAAATCTAATTTCACATACACAATAACAATTTCCTGCATCGCACTTACTTTAAAATTAATAAGATTGTGTCAGTAAGTCATAAGCATTGTCAGTCAGTTGGATTGAACTGAAGTATTTTATGCCTCTTTTAATTTTATTTACCTTATAATCTTAGAATTTATTTTTTGCTCAAAATTTATCAAATTCGGATTACTATTATATATAAATACAATGATTGAATTGGTTAATTAAGAACATTTTTTCAGCCGATTCTTTAACTCAATTCTAGACAAACCGAATTCAAATGAATGCTCATTAAGAACCCGACACATTGACGTCATGGGCTCATTCATTCCGTAATTAATTCGGTGATAAGGTATACTAAGGAAGTCATGACTTCTCAAGGAGTTACATGGTACTGATATGCAGTCACAGCTCAACAATTCAGGGGAATTAATTAGCCCTTGTAATATATCTGTATACGCATTGTAAATATGTCTCTTTTCAAATGAATCCAGGGAAATAAGTCTGAGCCTGTCCTGATAGGGTGGAAGATGCGCACGGTTAAGCCAAGGAAGCCAGCCGAGTGCGAATCTAAGGAATTCACGCTTCGATTCGTTTAATATGCACAGTGTAGGAAGGACTCCAAACAGGACTGGCGTATTCTAGAATAGGCTTAACAAAGGTACAAAAAAGAAGCTTGCAATAATTATAATTTGTAAGAAGGGGGGGAGCGAAGCCCCGAGCACTCAGACGAACAGTCCATTGCCAAAATTCCTAAAAAACCCTAGCCAAACTTCTTCGTTATTCTGATGAACTGAAAAACCTCGGATAAGGGTCGAAGACAGATCTCTTCCATCCTCAATACGTTAGCACTGAATACAGCGCGCCGCGCTTGGGAGAACGCGGGACACCCGCAGAGAAAGTGTTCTACGCTGTCCTCATCCTCCCCGCACGACGCGCATGTAGGGTCACTGACGATTCAAAGGGTATGTAGATGTTTGCCACATGTACTATGCCCTGTTACATTCCCTACAAGATTCCTGCATTCTTTCCTGCTTAATTTCAGGAGAGTTTCTGCAGTGCACTTATCGGGACGACCTATAAAGAGTTTATCTAACGACACGACACCTCTCAAGTTAAAATCAGTCAAGCCGTTTAGGCTACAGGCTAGAGCGTGCCAAAGAAATATACATACATACATACATACATACAAACATACAAACATACATACACTCCATAAACATAACCCTCCTTCTGGCGCAGTCGGGTAAAATGGAAAGAGCCCAGAATACTATCCTGGGGCACTCCTGATGAATTATTTTTCTTGTATGAGAGAGCTCCCTGGAATAACATTTCTTGCTTATGATTAGGCAAGTAAGAAGACAACCAAACTAAAAAATGTAGAGGAAACCCAAGTACAGAAAATTTGTATAATATCTGGTTAATTCTTTGAAAAGCATTGCTAAAATCAGTGAAAATACAATCAAGCTGGAGGCCTCAACCGCAGGAAGATAATAATGCACAAATTCCAGAACGTTTCTAACAGTGGATATACGTTTGGTAAATATAATATGTACATACTAGAACGAACCCAGAACAGACCTGCACTGAAATCGTAACATATTATTGACCAGTCCCCCGAGAATTTGAACAAGATGGCATAAATTAGCAACAAGTCTATAATTTCTCATATATGTATTTAACTGAATATACTAGATCTACATGTAAAGAAAATAGAACATCTCATTAAATATTCATGTGAGGCACTGTTCAATAAACAGACATATAATACTTTTCACAGGAACATTTTCCTGCTGATTTTATAGTTTCTGAATTATAAAAATTATAATATTGATCACATTGACCAAATTAATAGGAAAAACTATTAATTTCCTATTGATTTTATCATTAATTTTTCTGATTGCACTTACGCCGTAACATCATTTAACATAAATAATATTCCTAAAATGCCGAAAAGTTAATGTAAACAATTGTAGGAGTCAAAAGCATTAATATTCCGTTTCAGTCTATGGCCATAACGACTACGAGTTGGATATTTGTACTTTCTGGCTTTAAATTAATTTTCTTTGGAAATTTAAAATATATATTATTAACAATATTATTGGCACTTTGGTAATTCTTGTATAAAAAAATCTGAATGGACATTGTTATACGTACCACTTGCCCTTTGAAGTAGCATAACATATCGTATTTTTAACAGCGTGGAAATATCTCCTGTTTTTCAGATAAGTATTTGTTTGTTTACTTCCATTTTGTTGGGGATGCCATAAACAAAGAGGGTTAAAGATTTATGAGCAAAATTATTAACATGTTTGTCTCAACAATAACGTACACAAAAAGTACAAAAATATTGAAAAAAAGAGGATATATGTATGTATACAAAGCCATAATCATGAGCAGAAAGAAAAAAGAAAAGAGCATGAGCAAAGAGGAAGGTTTTATTTGCATTGTTGTTAAGTGCATTTGTTCAAGAATTCACACTGCATATTACATCGATGTAACAGCTTTTTTAGAGTTTGTGATTGATATAATTTTTGCTCTTGGGAAGTTATGGAATAAATGGGTAGCTGTCTCCCAGTAATTTGTTCTATTGAAAACCTACACTGAAGGAAAATTCGAAAAATGAATACTACGCGGACAGAAACTTCGCAAGCAATGAAAAGGGGTTTGGGGTACGTCCGAATGAGACGACTGCTTTATCATAGCGATGGCTTTGAGCTGCTGTCGTATAATATAACCCACCACATTCATGTAAACAAAATTGACCAACTTCTCATTGAACTGTTCTGTTAACGCCAAAAAGATATATAGTACATATGTTTGTCAAAGAAATTATAGAAAAGGAGATCTTTTGGTTGAAAAGTGGCAGGATTTTGGAATTCAGTTAGACATACATATCGATTTAGATAATCTAAAAACATTACAGCTAATATTAGAGAAAGAGGTGGATTTTTAAGAGAAGTAAAAATAATAAAGACTAGGCAGAGCAAAAGGCATGAATTATACAAATACATATGTAATAGTTTAGATTTTCCAATTTCAACCATGGTCACTAGTTCTTTAAAGTTAAACGAATTAATGAGTAGGTACCTACACACCGACCAATTTAAAAGAAGTTGCCTTCCAACATCCTACAGAATACTTAACGTTAAATTTGGTTCATGAAGTAAGTTCCGTATTATTTATCCTAATGGCACAGTAATTATCACATTATAGTTTTGTGTCTTTAAGCAACCCCACTCAGTCCCTACCGGACTAATAAGGCCCTATTCAAACAATAGGAAAGAGGAGTGTACACATAATTACGGAATGTATATGAGTCTGCCGCTAGAATTCCTAAAACAGCACGTACAAATTCTTTTGGCAAAATGAATACAGATATTTCCCGTTCAACTTGCTCTTCCATATTCGCGTCGGAGGATGACTATTACTTGAAGAGATTACGAACCTGATCAGAATTCAGGAGGAAGCCCAGAAATTAGTTTGTACTATTACTACTCCCTTACTTAAGCTATAAAATATTGAATATTTTACAGAATATTACTTCATAAGTACGTGATCATTTTCAAATAGGAAATATTATACTGACCAAATATTTCGTTTCCATTTTGTTTGTATTTAAAAAATCAACAACACCTTCTTTCGAAACATAAAAAAGTTATGACAAGTTATAGGATATTGAGAACGAAGTGTATAGATTTTCATAAAACCGCTTTTGTGATATTCCAATTAATATCAACTTATAACACAGTCATTGGTAAAACAGGTCTTTCTCTGCACAAATGAAACTTTAAACACGCTTTTCTCAGAATTCCTTTTTATTTTTTAACTGGCGGTTTTTCTTTACGGCTTTACCCGGCCGATCATCGTTTTGTTTTTACTTTAATGATCTTATTTACACATTTAAATTATTGCAATCGATTATTTGTATAGAAGTTTTGTTATCTGAGTACATTACTTATACACCCGAAAATATTGTGGTATTCTGATCGCATCTTCTCCATGTAATATATCTTATTAATCCAAGTTAAGAAATTCTGGATGCCTTATTGTATTTGTTATTTTGAAATTCTAAATGTCAACAGAATATTCAATATTATCTATAATACATATATAAAAATGAATTGCTGTGCGTTAGTCTCGCTAAAACTTAAAAACGGCTTAACCGATTTCGATATTTTGTTTTGTTTTTTTTCGCTATAATACATGGGAGGTTTAAAAAAATAGAAAATTCGGGAAACCCCAAAGGAAAAGCCGGAAAATCGAAAAAATCGAAATTTCCGTTTTGTATAAGAAGCGAATTTTCCAACTTCAAGGAATCTTTATGAAAAAGGCAATTGGAGGTTTTCGTGGTCGCAGATCTCGAGCTTGCATTCAAAATTTTGGAATTCAAGATGTCGGATCCAATATGGCGACCGAAAAAGTTAAACTTCTAGGGATTTCAGTGAAAATCCGAACTTTTGGTTTTGGTTTGGGTTTTTGGGGTAACTGATTTTGAATCTGCCATCAAAATTTTGGAAATCAAGATGGTGAATCAATATGGCGACCGAAAAGTTAAACTTCAAGGGATTTCCCTGAAAATCCGCACTAGGGAATTTTCGGGATCACTGATTTCGAATCTGCTATTCAAATTTCCAAATATGAGACCACCCCCACCCCGCTAGGAGATATTGGAGAGGGGGTGCAATAAGGAGGTGGTGTAAAATGAAGAAAACTAAATTTAATAATACTGTTGGAAAATATCTAAAACATGTGCGAAACGCAAATAGGAAAACGCTGGGTCACATAGGAGAGGCGGTGGTGCAGTAGAAAGGCGTTGCAAAATCAAGGTATACAAATTTAATAGTATCCTGGGAAACGCCGGGTCCGGGCAAGCTAGTCTATTATAGAAATTTGTACATACGTATGTTATTTTCCATTGAAAACGAAAAATTACATTCTCTCTTCTAGATCTTTCATATCATATTCAGAAATTGTGATAAGTTCGCCTTTCTTTTATTTCATGGAAATATGTCAAAATAGAAATAGTAGATGAAATTAAAGGTTTGACTGCAATTTTAAATTTACAACTTCTGCTATAAAAATGGACACTGCGTATTTGCACCATGCGGTAACTTCGGCTTTACCGGATTCCGAGTAAAGTCCGTGTGACACGGACTCTGGTCAGTGCCAATTTGCAACCCACGTGTGTCCGTGCGCACCTCGGTGCAAAACGGCAAAAAATATTCAGTTAGTTGACATTTTGTAAAAGGGAACTTTTCCTTTTACGTATTTTTTTGTACCCAAGTCCGTGTCACACGGACTTTACACAGAATTCGGAAATGCCGAACCTGAGTCCGGGATCTTTTCCTTTTACGTATTGTTTTGTACCCAACTCCGTGTCACACGGACTTTACACAGAATTCGGAAATGGCGAACCTGAGTTCGTGTCACGCGGACTTTACATGGTGAAATGCATGGTGCAAATTGGCACATACATAAAACTTGAAGATCTTAGAACCTCTTTGAAGATTAAGATTTTGGGTTGTCATTACCATATGTAGTCCGTCATCTTGAATTATGAAATGTTGATAGATTTTAAATCAGTGACCCTTACAGTTTCTTTGTATGCACTTTCATTTAAATACCTTGAAGTTGAATTATATCGGTCGCTTGAACCACTATTTTAAATTTGCAAATTTTTTTGTAAATTAAAAGCCAGGATCCTACAATACCCCTTACCTTTGAATTTCATTGGCAATCCGTTGAAGTTTAAGAACCATTATCGGTCCGGCTTCTCTAATTTTGGTAAGTTTGAAATCTACATCCCCTCAATCTTTTTTATAAACACTTTCATTAAAATTGCTAAAAAGGCGGACTTTAGGTCGTCATTTTGAATTTGGAAATTTATAACAGATTCGAAATCAGCATTCCTAAAAACGCCCTAGCAATTTTGAGTCCGCCATCTTGAATTTTGGTAGATTTGCATTCTGTAACCCAAAAAACGTCTTCATATTAAATTCCATCAAAATTGCTTCAAATTGAGGAATTTCGGTCGCCATATTGGATCCGCCATTTTTAATTTGGAAATTTTAATGGAATATTCGAAATCAGCGAGCCCGAAAACCCCGTAGTGAAGATTTTCAGGATAATTAATTAAAGTTTAACTGATTTAAGAACTTAATTCCGCGGTAGCAGTCTTGGAGCCGTATTCAGTGGATCACGCCGCCGACATGATTTTGGCAACACCCGCTCTGGATCGGTGTGACGAGAAGCAGTCGTTCTTCTTTATCTTTGCGCTTTTTTTCTCAAAATTCTGGTTGTTTTGTTTGCTTTTAGCTGGGGCAGGTAGTTTTGTGATTTTCGAATGCAACACATTCACAAGTATTAAGGAAATACAATGCCAGGATTTCTGTTTGTACACACATTTTTGTTCGAAATTCCTTGTGTAGTAAAATAAGGAATCAGCTTCGGAATCCTTTTTAACAGGGCGGATTTTTTCCCATTCTCTTCTAAATTGTATCAATGATATATGATAAAAAGTCCGCTTTCTAAAAAGTACCGCTGTAAGAATTATTAAACAATATAGATGTAAGATTACGGTTTTCGCGAATAACTTTTAAAATTTAATTTGACCCAAAAGCTTATCACCCCAATCGAATAAGGAGGAAATTTTACGCAAATAATGTGTAAGAATATCTTTTGTACGATAAAACCCCTAGGAGATGTGAATTTGTTTTAAGGTGCGCATGGGAGAAAAATGAAGCGTTCTCCGTACAAAAATGACTATAACTTTTGGTTTGTAAAAGCAAAAAAAAAAATGCTTATTGTAGAAAAATACTTCACTTACTCGATCCATGTATTTAAATGATCAAAAACATATTTAAACAGTTAGAATTAACTAATAATTAGCATACAATCATGTACTCGTATTTCAGTAAATCGTCTGTAAATTTGAAACAAAAATTATGTTTAAATTTAAAGTGTGGATTGTTGTCCTCAAATGGTCATTATTAAGATGTATGAATGGAATTTTTTTTTCAATACGCACCATTAATTTAACAAATTTCGGAAAATACCAGTATTTAATTTTCTCTATGCGTAATTTCAATCAATAATAATAAAAGGTGTAAAATACTTATTGACATTCGGGTGGTCAAATTGCGACTGAAAATCCATACTTTATGATAGAAAAGTTTATTTTATCAAAATATAAAAATTTTAATGATTTATTTATGAAATATTGACAACAAAATTATCACTCCTTGAAAATATTGAAATTTTTTGAGTGCAATTAACCGTATGTTAAAACTTTTATTATTGTTCTAAATACATAGATGCTGTAGCTCTATATCTTTCAATATGTGCTTTATTATAATAGATATTTTAAATAATTTGTAACCAGTATAACTATCTATATATATAAATGAGTAAGGCTTTTGGCATTGTTACCTTATATCTCGCAAAGTACTGAATGGATTCGAATGAGGTTTTCATTGTTGGATAGTTTGGTTCTTCTGCAAGGTTTTAGAATATATGTAATTGCAGGGTTTCAATATGGCGGCCGTAAAAGTTCGACTTCAAAGGACTGCTATGCAAATGCGTCCTTTTATGTTTTCGGAGTGTCTGATTTCGAATCTACTGTCGAAATTCATGAAAGAATCGAAAAAAAAACCAAAAAATTGATATAAATCAATGCAATTTGATGTTCCTTTCACAAAAGACATATTTCTGCTATGGGGAACTATTCATAAATTTTAATTAAAAATGTGAGCACTCACTTTTGAAAATGTTTTATAGAAGAGAAGGAAAAAAATTGATACCTACAATGAAGACATAAATTATAAAATGTTATTCTTCTTTTAGTGTTTCAAAATGGAAGAGTTTGATTTTGAAGACTATTGTTTTATAAGCGAAGAAAGTTTGAGTACTTTTAATTATGTAATAATGTATTTACTTATGTATATTATTAAAATTATCTTGCTTATCACGATTTGATTTGTCTTTAATTACATATATGTATGTATATATTATATAATATTATTAATATAACGAAATACGGTTATTAAATTATCTATGATAATATACAAATAAAATTATCATATTTGTGTACATTTGCCGTCATATTGGATACGCCATTTATTATTTTGAAGATCATATTCGTATTCAGCGACATCGTAAACCCTCTACTAGCATTTTTCCGGTTTCATTCGTATAAATGTCGCACGCAATATCAATAATATGATATTTGTTTCATCTTTCCGCCATTTTGGATCCGCTATTTTGTTTTTTTGAATTTAGCATACATACAATTTATCATTTATTTTTGTAATAATTGTTTACAATTGCAACAATAAAAAACCAGCGGCATTTTTTAATGGGTGGACTTTTATAGGTACAGCATTTAGTAGTATATTACGATACAAGGGCGGTAAGTAGCCGATTGCCCACGATGGCGGTGTTAGAAACACGAGCGAAGCGAGTGCGTTAAGAGCCATCATGGGCACTCGGCTACTTACCGTCCGAGTTACGTATGCTACTTTTCACCACGAGTGCGGGGTAAGTAGTAGGTACTTTACTGCACAGGTTTCCATTCGGTAACTCATAAATTAACCACGGTGCGCTAAGTAGCCGATTGCCCACGATGGCGGTGTTAGACGCACGAGCGAAGCGAGTGTGTTAATAGCCATCGTGGGCAATCGGCTACTTACCGCACCGTGGTTAATTGATGATTTACCGCATGGAAACCCGTGCGGTAAAGTACCACTTACCCCGCACGCGTGATGAAATAGTATATTACGATACATGCGCTTCGCTTCGCTCGTGCGTCAACACCGCCATCGTGGGCAATCGGCTACTTACCGCCCGAGTTACGTATGCTACTTTTCACCACGAGTGCGGGGTAAGTAGTAGGTACCTTACCGCACAGGTTTCCATTCGGTAACTCATAAATTAACGACGGTGCGCTAAGTAGCCGATTGCCCACGATGGCGGTGTTAGACGCACGAGCGAAGCGAGTGCGTTAATAGCCATCGTTGGCAATCGGCTACTTACCACACCGTGGTTAATTGATGATTTACCGCATGGAAACCCGTGCGGTAAGGTACCACTTACCCTGCACGTGTGGTGAAATAGTATATTACGATACAAGGGCGGTAAGTAGCCGATTGCCCACGATGGCGGTGCTTGACGCACGAGCGAAGCGAGTGCGTTAAGAGCCATCATGGGCACTCGGCTACTTACCGTCCGAGTTACGTATGCTACTTTTCACCACGACTGCGGGGTAAGTAGTAGGTACTTTACCGCACAGGTTTCCATTCGGTAACTCATAAATTAACCACGGTGCGCTAAGTAGCCGATTGCCCACGATGGCGGTGTTAGATGCACGAGCGAAGCGAGTGTGTTAATAGCCATCGTGGGCAATCGGCTACTTACCGCACCGTGGTTAATTGATGATTTACCGCATGGAAACCCGTGCGGTAAAGTACCACTTACCCCGCACGCGTGATGAAATAGTATATTACGATACATGCGCTTCGCTTCGGTCGTGCGTCAACACCGCCATCGTGGGCAATCGGCTACTTACCGCACCGTGGCTAATTGATGATTTACCGCATGGAAACCCGTGTGGTAAGGTACCATATACCCCGCACGTGTGCTGAAAAGTTTCTTAAGAGACTTTTTTCCTTAGGTGAACAATTAGTGAAATATACGTCAGGCTCCTAAAGTCGTTAAAAATGTGTCCCCCAATCTCTCACTTTCCAACCATGAGATTAAAAAAATCTGAAGAAAAATTAAAATATAGCACTACTACAAAAGTATTTTGAACAAGACATGTTAAAAAATTTTTAGATATCCACAATTGTCAGTTTTCAATAGCAGCAACCTACTAAGTAGATGTTCAGCAATGAAATTGCATTATTTACACTTCATATTGGCTAATTTCGTAGCGTGTACCAAAACGAATGGTCAAGGCCTAATACTTACTTATAAATTATTGTTAATTTTCGACAAAAAAAATGTAATTTCAATGAGGGTGAATTGTTTTTATTTTTATAATCTTGACGAAAGAAAAAATAAACTCTCGCTACTTAATACATGATACGAAACCCTTATACCTTGTGTGAAAAAATGTAGTCTATCGGAGCACCCGTTTAGGCGTGATTGAGTAGTAAACAAACAAAAACCCTTTCATTTTTATATACTAGCATTGATATTGATGTATAAAATATTTTTAAACAAGACAACCGACAGAGCGATTATAATAGGCTATTCAGGAAATGCAACTTTCATAAAGACTTTTTTGCAGATAAGACTATTTATTCGTGAAAATGTACGATTGCGCTAATATTCAACAAAAATTAACAAAGGGTAGGAGAACTTAATACCAAAGCCTTTAGTGTTAATTTCTCCCGCCTGAACGGTTTATTTATCTGTCAGAGCTCATATCCTATTCCTAAGAGATTTTTTGTGTTAAATTATACGTACATGTTTAACCGAAACCACCACAAGCAAGGCGAGGTGGATTTTGTTTCCGTTTAAATTCACAAAGTTTTATTCTGTGTTTAGATTATTGTGCCCGCACAATAGTGAGGTTTTGAAATTCCAAATTTAGTCGTAACTCCGAGCCCACACCACGGCGATATCTGAATTTGTGATTAGCTTTTCAGAAGTGGATTCTATCCAACTGAAATAAATTCGTATGGGATGGAAAGTAAAGAAATAATGGTGGCTATATTCCCTGTAACGTTTAATGTTGGCTTTTAAATTCAATTGTTGACTTTCGCGATAATAGGACACTTTTTGTGACACTTTCATATATATAAGTATTTTATCTGTTCTGACAGAAGCTTAAATATCCCCAATATCTTTCAAGGACTTTACTGTAAATATATAAAATGATAAATCGATACAATCTATGAACATTTCAAAATCGCTTTAGTAGATTTTATCTTGTTCCATTAAGGATGGATCGACGAAATTTTCCTAAAACTTACAAAAGTTAAGAATACCCTCAGAACCGTTAAAGATATGAAATTCTAATTACGACGAGGAATGCGAAATATACTGGCAAAAATAGATGGATAAGTGGAACTCCGGTATGTCAAACGCAGCACCCGCACTAGTCATTAATCAATCGAATGCCTAACGCAAACGTATTTGTTGCTGATGTAACCTAAATGCAATCAATCAAAGAAATTGTCTGCCCACATAAAGAGCAGATGTCTCCATTAAGGTATCATTAAAAACCAATAACCATAACTCCGCAGCTACCAACTCATCCCGCTACTAATGATTATCTTTTCCCTTCTTATTTATTTGGTTTCATATACCATAAAACTGTCTTATGACCTAATTTTAAACATCTTTCGATTTAGCTCACCAGCATTATAAGATTATAACTTCATTACATCTGTTTGATACTTTTTTTATCCTTTATGGAGCTGCCTGCAAGACCAGAGCTGTAATGGACCGTTCGTGGGAAATTACCCAAAAATTAAAGATGCTTTGAGCGATAGCGGTTTTGTAGGCCTCATCTATTTAGAGTGTTGAGTACTCGTTGAAAGGGATGCGAGGACGGGGGGGAAAATAATAAAAAGAAGTCGCATTCTCCTGGACCATGCCTATCGGGAGCCAACCCTTGCTCCTGGTATAAATCATGATAATGGTTCCCTCATTATAATTATAGCCTTTAAAGTACACACAACCATTTGCGCACGTACTGGCCGTTAAACAAAGCCATTTTGTAAGAAGTTGTTTCCATCAATGGTTCCACCGACCGGTCGCGATTCTTTACAGCACAGCTTCTTCCTTGGCATCTTTGTAGGCCGAACGTATGTATGTGTATTCTGTGATTCTCTGGATGTGTAAAGATAACATCCCGGAAGCTGCCACAGAAAGTACGAGCTTTTATGTCCTCTTACTATATTTATATTTTCGGTTCTGCAAGTGGAACAAAAATGTTCTTGAGAAAATGAAAAGAAAAATTCAAAACACTTTTCATGTTACTCTCCGAGTGTTTGCTTGTTCTTGGTATTCCAACCGAATTGCTGTATGCGCATTTTCCTCGCATGAACATTAGCCGTACCTAATGTACCATTGAATCTGTTAGGATGCACCATAATAAAAATATGATATTTGCAGATTACTCACTATTTTAGAATTTAATATCCCCCAATAAAGTAAAGTCTACGGGGCTATATTGCGTTTCATTAATCTAAGAATTATTGCAGTTTTTCGAACAAAGTGGTGTGTGTACGGCAGTTGTAACAATGTTTAAGATATCTAATGAGATCTTGACATGAACTTTTTTTATTTTTATCTTAACAGCTCGCAGGAGTAGCGTTTAAAAACAAGGAAACGTCAAATAAGAGAAACAACACAGTAAAACCCTAAAATAGACTAAAACCTGGTGAAATAAAGGGAAAAACAAACCTTGTGATACAAAAACCTAAGGTACATACATCACTCCTAATACTGAAATGTGTTTGTGAAGTTGGGGTTGGAAGAATAAATTTCCCCAAAGTGTCTCATTTGGCCTATTCACGGAGCTTAAAGCGGGAAGGAGCTTAGTTCGTTGCTACATATATGTGACAAACAGTGGTA
Organism: Neoitamus cyanurus; assembly: GCA_947538895.1. Classification (NCBI taxonomy): domain Eukaryota; kingdom Metazoa; phylum Arthropoda; class Insecta; order Diptera; family Asilidae; genus Neoitamus; species Neoitamus cyanurus. The sequence continues at coordinate 127,649 of OX384540.1, forward strand.
GGCTGGTACGGGCGGCTGGTATCCTTACCAAGGAAAGGAAAAGAATACTTTGACAAAGGGTACAAATAGGGTTACGTAACGATTTCGTTTACTTTCCATAAATTTCATTTTTAAAATGACATTCACATAAATACACTCCATAATTTATTCATAAATTTGCCTTGAATGACAAATATTGTATTGTTTAAATAAATACTTTGGAATTGTTTTATAGCTGTCGTTATGCTGGGTAAGCAAAATATGAAATTTGCAATGAAAAAACCTTTAATAAATAAAGTAATTATCATATAAGAATTATTCATCGTGCAAGTTAAGTTTAAGCAAGTTTATTTTTAATGTCTGCTTTTCACCGTGTTACAAGTTGACCCAACCGTGTTAATATTGAACGCTTTGACCATTCCCGATAAAATTTTAAGATGGTGTAATAAAAAATTTATTGCGTTAGCGAAGCAAGCTAGGTTAAATGATATACATTGCTACAATTAATTACCTCATATCAGGACTTAAGGGGGTATTCTAGTCTAGAATTTTGAAATTGAGTTTTCTTCATATTTTTTCAAAAATATATCCTCCAAAGGAATTTTTAAAATTCCAAATATTTACAGAGTTATAGCTATTTTAGTGACAGCGAGTAAACGGGAACAATAGGCGGTAGACGTTCCCTGACTACCTGAGGGTGAATTATCCTACAGAAAGTCTTTTATGCCCACTCTCCAATGGGTATGCCATTACCATTAACCAACGAGTGACCAGTTGACAGAATAGCTGACAAAATGCGTTCGTACATAATTCTATCAATGTAGATGTGAACTCAGAAAGCTCTGTTTGTTGTGATCGGTGAAATGCAAAGAAACGAACTAAGTTTTATTTTATTTATTTTTAAGAATTAGCTAATTTAGCAGAACTAGCTGCTTAATAAATTTCATTTCTTCGTTTCTACACACTTTTACACAATATTTACTTGAGCTTAAGCTCACTTTTGCTTGAACTTTCACACATTTCGTGTACTAAATACGTATCTAGGGCCCGAACCACTGCTAAAAAGTGCTGAATTAAATGCGGCAACTCATATGGTTTAACTAACACAAAGGAAAAGTTAGAGCATGTCGACCAAAACACGAGCGAGAAGGGACACGCATTTTATAATGAGAAGGAAAAGGCAGCAGCATGGTTCGTGGTCGGTTTGTCGATGGCATGCCCATTGGAGAGCAGGCATTATACACCATGTGCAGTGCAGCTCAGTTTGCTCTGAGGCTGAGCTATCGTAGAGTACGTACTCTGTGTGTGTGCAGTTCAAAAATAAAAAATTGTGAGTGGTGACGTAAGTACAGACTGCCTACAACTTTGCTCAAATCTTTAAACGCGTTTTTCTAGAAACCACTTTTTCCAACACGTCTGACGTGATTTCTCAAGTTGTAATGAACCGATTAACTTGAAATTTGGTGTGGAACTTCATTATATCCCTCTATCGTTGGATCTAGAATTACGTAAAAATTTTGTTTTATACTATTTAAAAAAAATTCAAAACTTTGAAAAAAAGGGCAAGAAATCAATTGTTTTTTTCAAACAGCCGCCATTTCGCGAATTTTTTTTTTTCATTTCCTTAGTTTGGACGATGGCGACATTTTTACTGATTAAGAATCTTTTTTATTTTTTTTAAGATAAACCAGAAGGGTTGGAATCATGTCAAGAAGGACGCACCTTGTTTTTCATACCCTCCCCCCCACTATGCCAGTCTGTAATTATTTCAATTTTCAAATTTTTTGTATTGTTAACATATTAATAAATATCTAGTAAAAAATGGCTAGAAAAAATATTCTTAGTCACAAAAAATCGCAATGCCGAATTTTAGCGAAACGCTCTGAAGCAGTATAAGCTGGCTTTGTTTTCCGCGGGGCGGCAGAATGAAGCTAGAAAGGACGAAAAATAAAATCTTAAACTGCAGAGAAAAATGAGTTCTACTAAAACGAGACATTGACAAGAATATAAAAAAGTATATAATACGAATAACAAAATAAAGATTATATTCATTAGTGTTCAAGTGTATTCATTGAATCTCAAGAGTTGTCTGTTTGGCTCATGACTTTGTTTAAAAAATAAAGAAGATAATGATATGGTATTTTTGGATTCCACAGGAAAATTTTGGAAGGATTTGTTTTATTTTCTGATTTTCTGGAATTCGAAGGTATGATTAAAATGCTGGGCGTACCAGTACTTATTGCTGTAAATGCTGGGAGTACCAGTGGTGCCGGGAGTACCGGTGTTCTTTTTATATGCCGGGCGTACCGGTGTTGATTGAAATGTTAGGAGTACTTGTGTTGCTGGGAATACTAGCGTTAAATGCAAAAACTGGGAGTACCAGTGTTCAATGCAAAGACTGGGAATACCAGTGTTGAATGCAAAAACTGGGAGTGATGCCGCGAGTACCGATGTGGAATGTTAAAACTGGACATACCAGTAGGGCCAGAAGTACTGTCGTGGCGTGACGATGTACTGAAAGTATCAGTTATACGCACGTCGTTAAGGACAGCGACAAGGTCGGACGGCCGAGTTGTTAACTGTCTTCGATTAAAACCCCCAATCCATGATCAAGACACCCCCCAATACGAGATATGGGCCCGGTTTTGTGGTATTGACTGAATAGACACGTAGATGCAGCTGTAGTCATAATTAGAAAAGCCGGAATTGTTATCCTTTTGGGGTAGTCAGTGAAGACCCGTTAAGTCGAAAGGACTAGGAGCTCGTCGAAAGGACTAGGAGCTCGTCGAAAGGACTAGGAGCTCGTCGACAACGTCCCTAGGCGGGATTTTACATGGGGCGCAGCACCGGGTCGCGTAAACATGTCCATCGTGATCGTGTGGTTTAATTTCGTAATTACGGTCGGTTTACAATTACCAGAGAGAAATTTCCGGCCAGTGTCCTGGAAGATTGAATCATAAATCACAGGGAACAAATTTTCTAACAATGAGATCAAAATGCCCTGAATTATCCTCGTTGCTTCTTGAATCGCCATCATAAAATTTGCTTTTAAATAATATATGTATATTCATACCGTTATACGAAATATTTTACTAAGTCAATATAAAGTAAAAAAATTCCAACAAAATAATTATCTAATTATAAATTGAAAGAAGTATTTTTAATAAGAGAAGGCTAATATTCGTAATTCAGGGTAATACCCTTCATTTATCTTCTGTAGACAATTTAAAGTAATTTAAAAGCTGCCTAGGGTGGTTGTAGTGAAGACTGAAATAGTCTTAATAAAACATTTCATAGAGAGAAATTTATTGATTTGTTTGGATGGTATTTAATTTCAAATAAATTATTTGTATATGAAACGCTCTTTGTTCCTTCATTATTTTTGTGTTTGAAATTAGTTATCCTTATAAATTGACAATTTTTTACTGGTATCAATTTATTCAATTTTTGTTGGTCTTGCTAATTTATTTACTGATTGCGAAATCCGTTTAACAAGAATTTTCCTTTTGTTTTATGTTCTCATGAATTTGCCAAAGCCGAATATTTTAAGTACCCTAAATACTTTCAATAATTTTTTAACGAATAGGGTATCTCATTAGGCCCTGAGGATGGTGGAGGTGGCGTGAATAAAAATCTACTCATAAATAATAAATTTTTGTTTAAATTATATGACCTGACGAGCCTTATTTCCAATCAAAATTACTTTCTTTGCATCTTCATCTCACCTGAAAGTATATTATCTCCCATTCGAATTCCAGTTGATCTTATATATATATTTTTCTATTGCGTGTGATTTAAGTTAAACACTTTTATTTTCTTCGTGGAAATAGTCCATTTAATAAAGAAACATGAAACCGTATCTGCTTTAGAATTTCAATGTAAATTGAACTAAATCCGAAACACACAAGAGCACATGCTACCTTCGTCATCATTTAGTCTGTAGAAGCATTGTGTTTTTACGGTGAACAATGTAAGATAATTCAATGGAAAGCATTGAAAAAAGGGATGGTTGGTGGCAAATTCAAAAGACTACCTGAACCTACAATGTCGATTTTATATGCCTTCCCAGTTTTATATTTCTTCCAGTACCAATAACTTCCTTCATGTTGAATTGAGAGCTCAGCAATAACGTATGCTGCTAGGGGACCTAACGTACATATATGAATGCACATACACGTATGTACATTGTACACGCCAAATGACTACCAAAGACATGTCTATTGAACCTTTTTTGAATATACATACATTTTGGTCTCAATAGTAGCTTCCTTATAGATACAAATAAACCTTTTTGTATGTATGTAAATATGATATGTCATACACTATTTAAATAGTAGTTCGATTATATGTACCTTTAAATGGTCCCGATTTTTATTATTTACGTAATCGGTTTATTACAATATAATGGTGTTTCTTTATATTTAAAAAAATGTGTTGACATTGCTTTTAAAAGTTTTCTGTCAATTAAATTGCAGTACACTGAAAGCCGACCGCCTAATATCAAGCGAAATATTTAAGATTTCCGCCACCTATAGCCCATTAAAATTAGTCAAAAAAAGGTCGGTATCACGTAAAAAGTCCGAACAGACTGGATTTTTGTTGATGTCCTAAGAATATCCTGCAAGGTTGTCTAAATTTGAGCTGTGGGTTTTTCGTTCTTTGGGGGTCAAAGTGGGTTAATTCTAATTAATTTGTTGAGAAAACTTGTTATGAGAAAATTGTAGTATATATAAAATCCTGCACAAAAAAAGGGTCTTAAAATTTTTCCCGTAGAATCAATCGTTTTTGAGTAAAACGTGCGGTAAAGTGACGTCCGATAAGCACAGTAAAATTACACTTTGATCACGAAAAAATTCTACGGGAAAATGTGTAAAAACTTCTTTTGTAGAGAACTTCACAGGCTAAAAATTTCTCATAACTAGTTAATTTCCTGGATAAATTTATATTTAGATATTATTAGATATTTGCAAAATTCTAAAATTAATTCCTTTTAATTTGGGGGTATAATAGAAGAATAACCCCCGGCTCAAATTTAAGAAACTTTTTCAGGATATGCTTAGGACATCGAAGTAAAGGTCTCCACAATAATGCAATGTGCAGTGCAATTGTTCACGTTTTTTCGTAGTCAACATCTAATTTATTGGGCTACTAGATTTAAAGATTCTGAAAAATATGCGCACCTGGATTTATCGATTTTGCAGGAATTTAAAAAAACTTACCGGTCCAAACTGCTCAAAGTAACTTTTGACATCTTCCAACGTTGTTGGCGCCGAGAGGCCACCCACAAATATTTTTTTTGTTCTCGTTACCATCTGAAAAATGAAAATAAAACAATAGGTCATATTATTTTCTTATTAGATTACACCCGAGAAACCAACAAATATTTTTTGATAACTTGGTATCATATTTTATGGCGTTAATCAAGTTAACGTAGCAATAAAAGAATTAAGTAAACCCAACATGCTCTTTTTACGAGCATGCCATCAAAATATAAGACTAACATATTGGAATCAAATCAATATTTCCGTAGATGTAGTTTTAATTATATTGCGCTACCTGCGCTAAATCATGAGCTCCACAATGTCAAGCTTTCTAATTATTTATAACAAATCATTCCAACAGATGGATAGGTATAGATAGCTAGTCCGAGCAGGCAGAGATGTTTTGCAGGTTTCATGTCGTTTCTGTCATAATATATCTTTCTCATTACACACCCCACAGGGCAGCGCACACGGCGCTTTTCTTAGAGCTGTCACGATACCGCGCACCTGTTAGTTTCGAATTATTTTACCGAATTTAGTTCGAATTCAATCATTTGCTTGGCAGCTATTTATCTTCCGCGTTCTTCCCAAAGCGAAACCTAAGTATTATTTTGTGGCTGTTAAATAAATAAAAAAATAAATAAATAAATAACCTAAGTATTATCAGGTTGCGTAGGATATATTAATGAATGATGATCATGTATTTCCTACTCGCACTGCCTTTCCATCTTTAGCTTAAAATTCGTTAAACGAGGTACCAAATGCAGGCTCAGGAGTCAAGTTGCATAAGAAAGGAAACATGCGAAGCTCATAACCCTCATTTTATTTCCCTTTTCAGCATTGCCTTGCCTAGTAGACAAATGTTTTTACGCTACCTAACGATCGCTAAGGCGAGTGCTATTGGGTTCGCCTCGTAAGATGTGGACAATGCGCGCATGTAGTGGGTGATACCGCCGCGTATTTTTGGTCACAACAGGTCTGGATCGGTCCGACGAGAAGCTGTCGATTATCTTCTATCTTGCGCGCCTTTTCCTAAAATTCTGGTCGTTTTGTTTGCTTTTGGCTGGGGCAGGTATTTTTGTGATTTTCGGCATGTATGTTTTATGGGAAACATATTTTTTGACCATATTTACTTGCAACTTTAGCATAAATACTCTATAACACAAATAAAGAAATACGTATTGCAGCATTTTTCAAAATTCAACCCACAAGGGGTATAAATGTTTGTGTGTATTTGTTTGGTCAAATTTACTTCAAAAAGCTACCAACGTAAATGAATTTTCATGAAATTGTGTTTTAAGGGTCTGTTTTTGTCTAAATAATTGCATTTTCCTAAGTTCATATGTTTATTTACGATACAAAACCCAAACAAATGTTTCAACAAAAATCGATTTACCTAATTTTAATCTTACACCAAGTAATTTTTACTGCGTTTTCGTCAAGTCGTCATCGCCTATATAATAATTAAGCACACTAGACAACATTTTCAAAGTAAAACCAAATGCTGAAGGCGTTAAGTGGTATTGTCACGGAAATTCACCCATTTTAGTACTTCTTATTTGCACACTTGGAATAACACCATTGCACTTAGGATTTCAAGTTTTTAAAGTATGGATATTTTCTTATATAATTGAAGTCAATTAAATGGGCCTTAACTTTAGCATTACGGTGATACATACCTACATATGTATGTATTCAACAGCAGGAAAAAGGTATTAACTCAATGTACAAAAGATTTCTTAACATTTACTCAATTTAAAAAATTCCGCCAAATCACATTTTATTTTACAGGGTTTTTTTATATATTCGCATTATTGTTGAAGATGCGAATGTTCAACATTTTTTTAACGAAAGCTCGTGGCATTTTAAACACAAAACATTGCATAACTTCAAAACGAATAAAAAGAAACTTCAACAAACAATTTTCGTGCATACTTACAAAAACAAGCATGTTGCTTCGTCTTTAAGAATTCAATCTAGGCATACGAAACACATTTTCTGTTGAAGAAAGGTCCTAAGTGTCTAAAGAGCCAATAAACAATTATTTTTTGAGATTTGTTCGTGACAAGACAACCTCTCATTAATCACCACACGGTATGTATGATGTATATCCACAATTTGTAGTAAAAACGTTGTTGTTCTTAAGTTAAAATGAGAATGATATGAGAAAAAAACTTGAAAACCTTACTAACGGAAAAATGCATGTGCAATGTTAGAAACCAGGCACAATATAACAATAAATTACATTAGTTTAGCTGCCTCGAAAGACAATTCGACACTGAAACGAATGCATAATATTCCAGCCATAACAAAAAAAAGATAAGGGGAGCAAGTAAAGAAAATACCAATATTAAAGGAAAAAATTGGGCACGTAAAAATATCGCAGTCGAGTACTAAATACACCAGCGCGAATATTTAAGGGTAAATATGATAAAATATTACTTTATTTATATTTCTTAAAATATATAACAAATTTTCAGGGTCGAATAAAACTGATTTAGGAAGCTATTCCTCATTGTACATATATTGTGCCAAATATGGTGAAAAGCAGATCCATTTCAAAAGCAATAACAAATAATTTCGTTCAGCGGCAACAAAGGCATTTCCACGCTTCTTTATATATAAATGAAGGCAAATAGCTGACATGTACCACACAGGTGCACTTAAAGGCCCTACTTTCTTGCTGTAGCTCTACCGCCACCTGTCAGTATTCTTACTGCTAGCTCTTCCCTGAATTTTCAAATATTAATTAAAAACACATATCCGGGGACGCTTATACACACTATTAAGCTTAAGGAGAGCAGCACAGGTAGTTATGTTCCTGGCGTGCTTTACCTCCATATATCCATTTCCCCTGTCTTTTCCGAGTGTGCAGCCTATGACGTTAGTAAAGACCTTTTCGAATGTCGTTCTGCTGCCAGAAAGCACGCTTTATAAGAGGGTCCTGAAAGTATTCGGAAAATTATATGATATGTGACAGGGCTACATCGCCTTCTCAACTCTGCACACTGACATTCTTCCTTCCACGCGAGTTTTAATGAATTTTCCGAGCAAGGATACCTGTCAATTTAGCAGTACATGCCACTTCCTTATAATTACGGAATTTCAACGGCACGAAAACAACAAAGAAATTATGCCCGTATCAGAAAGGTTCACCTATGTATGCATACTATAAAATTTCCTATTGAAATTTTTTTATTAGAAAATTCGTGCAGGTTATTATTTCTACTTGACATTTCCAAATAGGATATCATTGCTATATTTGAAAATGTACAAATGATACTCCTCTCTGACAATATTTGATTTATGACAGAGTAAATAGAAAAATATATATGATTAACAAACACTTTCCCAAAAACAAGTTTTATGGACTGTTAGCATATAATTCACTTACACTGATTTGTATTTGCTTTGAGTGAAGAATTGGGGCAACATTTGTTAAAATAGAGGTCTAATTAGCCCTTTATGGGACGAATTTTCTTATAGTATGACTCTTTGCATTTATGAGATTTTTTAGAAAGCAAGTAAACTGTTAATTTCCTTAAATTATAAGATTCTAAAAATTATTTGAAAGCATGTTTAATTTGCAGTGTTAGCATTGATTTATTTAAACTTATAAAGCTTTCACTTATGACTCAGCAGGTTGTCAGCCTTGATAAATAATTAATTCAAATTGGTAAATAAAAGGCGATTTGTGGGATTGACAATCCCCATCATAAGTTCAGTGTTCGGCCAAGTGCCAAAATATAATATGTAATAAATAAAAAAAAAAATTTTATATTATTATTATTTTTACTACACGAATTTATTTTCTTCATTTTATTCATTCAAGATAAGCTTAGTAGAAAAAAATCACTTTTCCGGGTATTTAGCACGACAGAAAATAATTAATTTATTGCGGTACATTTAATTACTTTGCGACTTTATAAATCGACTGGTATTAAATTGATGCACTTAAGTAAGAATATGGCAGCAGCAATGACGGTAATATAGCACGGACATTTTTTTAATATCCATGCATAACATGCGAAATTACTAGAATAGGCATAGAAATTATCAAGAAGTCTAAAAACATATTAAATGCTCTCTTCTGGGCTTCCGGTTTATGCTGAAAAATATGGTATGTATGCAGAAGCCAAATTAGGAATTTTCCTTCGAGACAATTAACGGCTACAGTACATTTAGCGTGCAGCGTTTAATGAACAAAATTTTTAATTTTGACTTGTCCTGATCGGCCTTTTATCGAAGAGTAAAAATTTTCCTTCGATATAACTCGTACTTGGTTTTTGAACCAGTCTAACGACTAGAAAATTTTGTGCTAATTCCGCACGAGTGTCTGTGGCGTTAAAACTTTGCAAAAGTGTTTCGAAGTGCAAAAATAGTTTTCAACATTTTATATTGTGAAATATTTATTCTCTGGTAAGTTTATTTTTATTATTTACTATTACAATAGAACTGTTCATGTTGATTACTTTGCTAAGTAGTTGTAAACATAAAGGGACACCAGTGTCCCTATGGCCTATGAGGGTCTGTTTCTATATACATATTGCAGTTATGTTTTTGTATCATTACCCTCATTTATTTATTTATTTTTATTGCAGTTTGGTGCTCGAGTAAGAAGATAAAAGGCTTTTGACGCAAGATGTTGACCAAAGCGTACTTGATGTGGAGATTGAAGATACGACTCTTCAACGTCAAGAATCAAGAAGATTGCCACCCGAGCCTTTAACTTCTGCAGTAGAACCTATCCCTGCACCACTTGGCAATGATCAACCTGCTTTCAAGTGGAGCCAGAAACGTACGTTCAGAATGCTTTCGCTAGTGTGGACTATGAATTCGGTAAGGTGCAAATCTGTCAAGATATTGAAGGCGATATGTAGACTCCTTTCAAAATATTTCTTTCAACAACAAAATTTGATATATTAGTTGAAATGATTGAAACTGAAGAAATGAAAGCATTTCTTGGTATGAACTTATTATGGGGTATCATATTCTGCCATCGTTGCGAGATTACTGGTCTACAGCACCAGACATGGCGGTACCTTACATATCAAAAGTTATGCCTAGGGTTCGATTTGAAGAAATACGCAGGAACCTGCATTTTTGTAATAATTGAAGAAATACGAGATCCAACGAACCCAAATTTTGATCGAGCATATAAAATTAGACCGGTAATGGAACATCTCAATACGTCATTCCAAAGTGCCCTCAATAACACTAAACAGCAATCTATCGATGAGCACATGATAAAATTCAAAAGGCACAATGTGATGCGACAATATGTAAAGAACAAGCCTGTGAAATGGGGCTTCAAATTATGGTGCCGATGCGATGCTAATACTGGTTACCTATTTGAATTTGATTTGTATACTGGCAAACGAAGAACCGGTGTTGAGTATGAACTAGGTGAATCAGTAGTACTTCAACTTACGCAATAGCTAAAGAATTTGGGAAGTGAAACTTATATTGATAGCTTTTTCAATTCGCCATTGTTACAATATAAATTGATTCACCAGAATACGAAGTCATGTGGGACTGTTCGACGTAATCGAAAGAGCCTGCCAAAAACATCACCTGTTGACAAAAAAACGAAGCGCGGCGATATTCACGCCACTAGTTTCCAAGGGATAAGTTACGTCAAATTGATGGACAACAGAGCAGTACATTTGCTGACAAACTTTCTATCGCCTGTAGAAACAAACATTGTAAAACGCCGTCAAGTTGGCTCCGCGGAGAAAATTGATGTGAAATGTCCTAACCATGTATCACATCACAATAAAAATATGGGTGGAGTTGACCTTATGGATCAACGTAAGGTCTGCTATGAAATAGATCGGAAATCGAAAATCAAATATTATCATCGATTGTTCTTTGATTTGTTTGATATATCCGTCAATAACTCATTTACTATATACACGAAGCTTCATAATGAAAATAAAATAGAAGGAAGTCTTTTGACCAGCTTACAGTTCAGGCAAGTCGTAGCTCAGAGTTTGATCAATGGTTTTACCAACAGGCAACGAGATGTTCTTACTTCAAGAACAAGTGCAGTACGTAAATCTCTAAAGCGACAATTACCTATACATGGAAAAGGTCAATAACAGAAAGCGATGTGTAAAACACTAACGCGCTATATTATTGAAGTATACCTCAAAAAATAGCTCAATTATTAAATGTAGATAGTATTTGTACAAATATTTTGTAATTAAGTCAATAAACGAAATCTATAAATTTGGAAAATATATTTGTTAATTTTTTTTTTTATTTTATCTATTAGCTTTTTTTTAATTTTTTGCTTAATTTAATGTTTTCATTTAATTGTTACACATATAAAATTATTAACATTTAAAAGGAGGAACGTTTCAAAACTTCCTAAACAATGAGAAAAATGATTACCTTATAGTTTGTAAACTAATATCACGCCACCATGTATTCTAACCCAACTTTTGCTTGGATTTGGATGGAATGTCTATAATGTTGAGATTTGTTTGCCAAATTTTTGTTGTGATATCTTTAAGGGTTCAAAAGCTATGGACTTTTGATCGTACTCGGGCATTTTGTCCCAGTGTGCGCCGGGTCCGGCCAAACTAGTCACTTAACAAATTCGATTTGGCATTAAATTCACTAATTTTGAAATCATATCTACGCTTCATTTATTACCATTTCAAGTTCTCCCACAGTTTAACATTGTTGATTTTGAGCATAAACTGCACTAGTTCAGACGCCCCAACAATTCTCTGTATGATTGCAATCTGGGGAGCATGCTGACCAGTCCATAACGTTGATATTCCTTTCAGCAAATTAACCCTTATCGGTCCTACTTGTATGCATTCTGGCATTCTATATAGTACTAAAAGTCTGGAAAAAAGTTTTTGGAATTTTTGGAAATGTCTGAAATAAATGGTACGTTTATAATTATGAAACACACTATATATTCAACGCCCAACTCCTTGGTTCTTATATATTTTGCATATTTTTATGTAATCTTATCTACAATTTGTTTCTAGTAAGTTAAAAACTATAATATATTTACATGTTTATAAATTTTTAGCTCTGATTACTTATATGTATTTGTAATAAATTTTGTTTTAGAGAGATGATACATTTCTATAATACACAAAATGTCGTTAATAATACTTTTGCAAAAAGTTCATTTCGCAATCAATTTTTGGTTTTACACAACTGGTACGACTTCTGTACTTCCCCATCGTTTAAGTCTTTCCGTTCTGCTGATCTTTAAAAAAAAAACGGCAAAATTGGCGGAAAAGACACAATCGGCTGGAGTAGTCGAAGCGTGTGGAAGGTGGTATCGGCTAGTTTTTGGTATACGGACTTTGACTGCGAGATTTTATTTCGAATAGTGTTATCTGATCGGAACTTTTAATTGTGACTCTTGAAATTAACTATGCGGAAATTTGATGTTCAACTAACAATAAGAGTGTGAAAAATATATTGTGAAATGAATCAAGAAATCTAAGTTTCTTTTTTAAAATTCACCCACGCATAATCTCCAGTGAGCCTTGAGATTTTTAAAGCATTACATCACAACAATAAATAAATACCCATGAGTGCCTTGATATTTCATCAAAGCGTTGGCACAAAATGATTTCGCAACGGTAAAATTTCGATTGTAACGATTTAGCCTTTTAAATTACGGATAATTCATTAGGGAAAAATATAGCCGGAATCATTTTGAGAATCTTGTTAAAGCCGGTTTAAATAATGCTATGCTATTAGCCATATGGCTCGTAAAACTGTCCCCTAAGGCAGTTGACCTATTCCGTGTGAGTGCTCACTTTATGAAGGTCGGACATTATTTTAACCAAACATGTCGTGGCTATACCTCATTAGCAGCCCGAGATAGAAGAAGTAAACAGAGCAAAAACGTTGAAAAAACATTCTCGTGGGAGTTTCGCAAAACCAATCTAGTTTTGTGCAGGGGTAATTAATTAAATATAAATCGCATATATTCCCGAAACCCCCAATGCACTTCACACTGTGGATCAAAATCATGTATTTGGATTTGGGTAGAGAGTAGAGAGTTAATCTCGTCGTCTTGAATCCTTAATGCTTCAAGTCGACTTATAAAATTCCAGAGCCTTAAGTGTAAAGCTGAGGGATTGTATGAATGCTACCTTAAGAAACCTACCTCCAATTAACTACCTGTGCAAAAGCTCCCGCCCCATGAACAATTTAATGTTGTCCCACTTTGGGGAAGATTTTATATTAAAATAACGTTGATGCCATTTATAAATGAATTGGATATGAAAGAGGGGATCGATTTGTGGGAGCATAACTTCTTAGTTGGGCTTATTATTATTTTATAAACCACAACAGTTTCTAGTTCTTAAAATAATATTATTCTCTAGTTTCAAATTTAAAATAAAACACACATGTATCTTCGATGTGTATAAAAATATAAGAAATTTGTTAAACTAAGCTAAAATTATGAAAATATTAAAATGAAATGGAAAATGGATTTATAATATGTGGAAAACTTCCATTTATTTCATACATTGTAACGGAGTATTATTTACAGTCAAAATCTATCTTGCTTTGGGTATGGCAGAACAAAACCAGTGAAGTGATACATACGCACATAATATGTACGTTTGGGAGAGCCAACAGAGCAACCACAGACAAATCTGCAACAATATGTTCTAATATGGTAATGGGCCAATGGGATCTCTTACCCATATCCCATTCAGAAACAGTAACTTGGACGAAGACATATACGATGTACATAGACATGAATATGGCATAGATTTATCCAGATAAAAGCAAGATAGATGCTATGTGACTGTGTTCAAATAATGCACAACGGACAAGGTACAACCCCACAGAATGGATTATGACATGCAAAATGCCTGAAATGTGGTTATTTTGGGGTTTCCATTAATTAAGTATACTGTGAAAGACTCCGGATGCATTCTACACAAATGTTCTGCCCTAACTCGAAAGTCGAAGTCGAGTCGAAATATTCAAGAATTTTTGATTAACTTTAACTTTGTGTGGAAAATAAATGCGATCTGTGTATAATGTGGTTCAATGTGGCTGCAAGGTTATACCGCAAGGTGAATGTAGTTTCCTCTTAAGTGTCTTGCTTAATATAATGTCATACGTTGACGTAAGGCTGAACAAAAACACACAAAAAAATTGGAAAGAGATAGGATAGTTCGTTTGAAAGCTTCTATTAGTATTTTTACATAAATTGTATTATGTACACAAATTTTCTATCGGGCCTTCTTCTTTTCGTGTTTCAAGCTTTAATAAAAACCTATAAAATCCGAGTTTCTAACTGACAGCAGTGAGTACTATATAATGATGCCCTATGCTACAGCACATGTAAAAATCGGTTCCAAAGGTTCTGGGATCGAAGTTTGTCCGAGAGCTAAACTTAAAAAATTACTTGAGTTTCGTTACTTGGGCAATATTTTCTTACTCGTGCTATATGTACAGGGTGACAAATATGTTCAGTTACAAAAGTTTAGAAGAAGTTGTCACGTTAATTGTAATTAAAACAGGAACGTCCGCTTATTCGTCGAAAGCTCTGATGTCGTGTGTGTAGTTTTTTTCAGTTTAGTTAAAGAAGCCGATCAAGAGAGTCATTTCGAATTCACGATATCATAGCTGAAAAATAATTAAGCGGTATATCGCGAGGAGACATTTTTCGGAAAGCGAGACAATTGGGTGTAAACCCCATGTACGCGTTTCGTACTATAAAGCGATATAACTAAACGGGGTTTAATGAAAACGGAAAAAAAACCGGGGAAAAGTTAGGACGACAGAAATGATAAAAACAGTTCGTGAACGAGTTAGCCGAAATTGTGAGAGATCTGCTAGAAATATGGCGGAAAATTTTAATTTGAACAGAGAAACTTCACGAAAAGTTTTACGTGAAGATTTACTACTAAAAGCTAAGAAAGAAATGCATCGCTGCTCTCTTGGCACGCAGGGGATGATATCATATTTACCAACGAAAATGTCTTCGTTCTGCATAACGTTTTTAATTAATGATCGGCTGTAGGCTGTTCTAAAGACGATATTCCCAGTGTAGAACGGCATGTACCCAGGTATCAAAATTCCACTTCTGTAATGATATGGGGTGCAAAATGTAAACTAGGTACCGTGCAGATAGTGTTTATTGCCAAAGGTGCACAAATCAATGCTAGGTACTATCCGAAAGACGTTTTGCAGAAAGCCTTATTCCCGTCTAAATATACCGAGGATAATTATTGCTTTCAACAAGCTCCTGCTCATATTGCTCTTATAGTTCAAAGCTGGTCTAGTGACAATTTAACGGATTTTATCCCAAAAGATGGATGGCCTCCCAGCTCACCCGATTTCTGTATCTAGGGTTATATGTTACAAAAACTCAAGGATTACAAATATAATAATTTGGATGGAATTAAAGCTGTAATAAAAAATGCTTGGCAAAATATTCCAACAGACATCGTGCGGCTGCTTGTGAGGCATTCCAAAAACGTCTTTCATTAGTTATTAAGGAAAAAGGAAATATATTGAATGAAATTTATTTAACTTATTATTTATGATTTCTTACCTTTAAAATAAGAATGATTTGTTTGTTTTGTTGAAAATTCTTCATTAAATAAAAGATTTACTTTGTAACAATATATATTTGTCACCTTGTAGATGATAATCTCTCATTGCATTTACGGATGTTATAATGCTTTAATCAAAAGAACTAACGATTAGAGAAACTGAAGCAGAGCCTTGAAGTGGACAGGCTTTGTGGAAGCCCAATATTCCTAACTGGAGCATAGATAGGAAATATATTGAAAAAATTGGAAACCTAGGAAAAAATTAGCAGTTTAAAAATGTCTGGCAATATCAGTAACAATAACTAATATGCAACGTGTATAAAAAAAATGTCAGTGTTCAACGAAAAAAACTAGACCATAAAGTTTCAACTTAACTCTACGTTAGTGGGAGTTTAATAATAACGTCATCAATGTTATTATAATCCTGCCTATAACTGCGAAAAATCCAGCAATTTTTCTCTTTGTTGAAAATATTATTTATATATTATTCTGTTATAATACTTATACTGGAAAATCGTGTCAAATTTTTTTAAGGGAGTTGTAGTTTTCTTTTGTGAGAAATGGTTTTTTTTAATTTTTCACATAAAGTATATATTTTTAGCACTTCATGTCAATAATATGTATGCTATTTAAATGTCACATAAAAATTCCAAAAGCATCAATGAGAAAATTGTATATATACATTCACTACTTAGTAAATAGCTTACCGAGGTTTAAAAAAAATATTAATCCGAAATGTAAAAATTTTGTTGTCGTTTTGTGAAATTTTTTCTTTAAACTCAATTTTTTTTCGCTCTGAAGTTGAAGTCAACGGCAACATAAGGCCATAATAACAGCATAAATATAATTTTATAATATATATACATCACTCAAAATCAAGTTGTCGCATAAAAACATGTGCCATATATAATCAGATCGCGCTATTGAGAAAACTACTAACAGTATCCTAAAAGATAGTAGGTACCAAGCAAAGCTCCAATTCAAAAATGTACAAAACCACCCATGAGGGGGTGAGAGACAAAGGAATAGGAACAGGAATATCAATAGACCTTTCCCGTTAAAGAACAGTCGCCTCATGCTATCATCTAACTCACTTTCACCCACTTTGTCACTTACATCTTTTTGATTCTGACCCCCTCAGCTATTCTACTTTTATAATTAAAACGATAACGCGAGAACTTGTTATTCCTCCTGTGAGTTTATTTTTGCACCGATTTTAATGATTCCAAAACTAATCGAAAGCTTATTAACTGAAATGGAACATCACTAAAAAATGTTTTAAAAAGGAATATGGAGGATCCAATATGTATGTCGACTGAAAAAGTTCAACTTCAAAGGATTGTTATGAACACGGGTCATGTTATGTTTTCGGTGTCGCTGATCTCTGAATCTATTCTCGAAACTTGGAAATTAAAGATGGCGGATCCAATACGGCGACGAAAATTCTCAACTTCCTGAACCGGTTCCGAGAGATGGAAGATGAGGACTGGTAAATTGTTTTACAGCATGCGGAGCCGAGGATAAATACTAGTATATCATATTCATCCTAACACAAGAGCTAGGGTTTCTGCTCTGGTTTTATCCAGCATTTTCACGTGCCAAAAGCGTACAAGATTGTTTTGTACAACGCCTCGCACTTCCCTTGCTCGAAAACCCTAGATTGAACAGGCTCTAAAAACATGTGTATCTTTTAAACCTGTTATTAAATCATTCATCACTTTCCTTCCAAATTAAAAGTTCCTTCTTTAAAGACTCCAAGTGCATATTTGAGGTGATAAGTACGAGTATACCTATAATTTTCCATATAAAGTTCTCCTACTGCCAGATATGGTAAGCGAATATATATGTACATACTCATAAAATCAATGATGTCAGTGGTTGATGATTGAGCTGAGCTCAAAGGGGAAGGCTGTGGTAAAGCTCCTTCTTAAATAATGTTTGAAGACGAGCTAGAAGATGCTGTTTATCTTTCACCTTTATTACCATTTACCCATAAGTACTCCTTAGCACCCGGAATCCAACTTCATTAAAGACGAAGGTGCAAGTAGTGCAAGTAAAAGGCTGAAATAAAACACTTTCTGCATAGAAAACATCTTTTTGATGCGAAATGAGAAATTTCTGTTTGTGCTTCGTTGTAAACAAGTCGATATTAAGCTTTTTGAGTAATTTCTGAAGTTTTCTGTTGCGCAGAGCCTGCACAACTGGCGAGGCAATGCTTTACGGAAAAGGGCTATCAGGAATACATATGTATCTAAGAAGGCATGGTGGCGTATAAATATTTCCCAGCTTGAGTTGCTCTGCAGGAATTCTTATAGATGAAAACACAACCTCAGCATAGAATTAAATAGTTTGATATTTTACAAATTTAATAATGTAACGCAAAGACAAATTAAGAGATATATTTATGAGTTTTAAATTTAAATTGTGTGTATAAATAAAAATAAAAATTACACACTGATTAAATGTTGCCTAACAATATCAATTGTCATTATTTCCTCGATTTGCCTTTCTGAGAATATTTTCTCAGATATGAATTTGAATTGGACTATACGAGTATATCAATCACTAGGTCACTAAGCCCTCATGGACATTGAGTAACTTAGACAAGCAATACCGTGAGGCTTGGATCGTACTAAATTAAGTTGAAGGCGCAATCATTAATAAATTATGCAAATAATAAACGTGTTATATGTGTAAGAAGAAATATTTTTGTTAATTTTTTAAGATATAAACTTTACAGCAGCACCATCTCGTATAAAATCAAGTTCAAAAGTTTTTGACGTTCCCAGCACGATACTAGGACTAGCACCCACTTTTGTGCCAGCTACCAGCGCAAGAGCAAGATTTTTAAAGAGACAAAAATACAACTCTGTCGTGTGGAGACAGCAAATAATCCGAATCTGCACGCTGTATCGGAAACGCGCCTTAAAACGGTGAGATTTTACGGGTGTCCTTCCCTTATGGCATAAGCACCCACTAAAAAGGAATTTTCCAAAATTCAGTTCAAGAGGAATAGAGGATTTGCTCTCAGGGAACATTCTTAATAGATTTTATGCTGATACGATCAAATAGTAGGCTTAAAAATACTGCTTTCAAAATCCGTGGATACCTGTGATTTCTATATTTTATCTTTAAATTGTATTCTCTTTTTAATAATTCTCTGATCTAACTGAGATTATTAGACAAACAAATTTTGGACTTTTGCTTTAATTGTCATAACAACTACAAAACAGCACGAGCTTTGTTATAGGGGAAAAACAGGATACAATACAATTTGGAGTTCCTTTATATCTACATACATTACCATCTCTTTGCGAGGATATAATATGTTTTTCTTTAAGCACAAATCAGTCGTGTACTAATTTGTTTCGACTTTATTCCCATTTCTCCAGAGGAAGAAGCCATAATTACTAAAACTTTCCAAGCAACTGATTATCCTCGAGGTATGTTTCATTACATTTCTCTAAGGTCGAAAGTTTGTAATGACCGCAACCGACGTCTAATTTGTTGCCATAAGTGTAATAATATTCAGATGAGCGCATTCCTCTACTTTGCATCCATAAAGGGTACGTCCTGGGTACACGAAACCATTTTCTTATAAGCAGCGAAACCTTCCTTTCCACACCTCTTTCTCGGTCGGTTACTCATCACAAGCGTGTTCAGAGTTTCTTGAATTATGGAAGACCCATAAAGTGCAATGTTTGAAACTTAAACCTGGTTGTGCAATTCTTCACCGCAGCACCCCTCGCCAACACATTGAATCTATAGTTCCACTCGAATTGCTAGTACTACTGCCAGTGCTATTGCTACTGCTGTTTAATTAATTTTTGAACCCTTTCAGTGTTGCAGGTGTTTTAAGACGACAGACATATTACACTTTGCATATTTTGTGGTGTTGAATTTATGAGATTTATGTTTAACACATATACGAGCAAATATAATAGAAACATGCAAAGTTGAAGTATGCTGTGCACGCGGTGGTAAGTCTCAAGTGGTGACATTAATTGAGTTTTTGATTTAAGGGGTGTACACATAAATCCCATCATCACTTTATAGAATACCCCTTCACCTACGCCTTTGGCACTGGGAATATCGCGACCCCCAGAAATAGAACCCTTTTGGTGTAGCAGGCGGATCGCAATTACATACATGAATTCAATGTCATGTGTGAGATAGGTTGTGCGATGCTCTGTAGCTTTGAATTTTTGTAGTGATTAATGACGATACAATACGTGTAATTCGACACGTGCTGCACTCTGAGCAGCGGATACAGAGTGTTTCCTGGGCAAACAGCTCCACATTTCTCGACAAGTTTCTTTCTTATCCCATTGCATTGAGCTACATTTGACTGATACGAGGCAGCAGAACCACTTCTCAAGCTTAAAGTGGATTTTAAGTTAAAGTGTGTTTTGCTTTCATAACGTTTGTTGATCATAGATTTATTAACGTACGTATGAACAACATAAAATAGCTGCTTCATTTAAGGGGAAGGTTTAATTTGAAGGCTCTAGAATAATGGCGCTTTTAGTTTTTAAGTGGATAGAGACCTGTGGGAAATAAGTATACTTGCTGTTTAGTGATGGAATAGCTAATTAACTATTGTAATTAATATTGAAGTTGAAGCAAATAGTATACGCGTGTATTTGTGCCCACTGTTTTCGAGAAGGTTAACATTGTCGCCTGTGCATAAACGTTGAGGTTTGAGGAAATTATTTAAGGGGGTATTGCGCTTTGAAATTTTGAAAAAATCGATTTTTTTTTTAATATTTCTATTGTTAATGTATTTTAGATTGTATTCCAAAACGAATTTTTCAAAAATTCATAAAATTGACGTAGTTATTGATGCTTCAAAGTTGAAGCGGCGAGCCTGATGCGATGCGAGTGCGGCGATCTATCTAACTTTAATCGCGTTTTTCTCGAAACAGCATTTTTCAAAACGGCGACCACGATATCTCAAGTTCTACTTGACCGATTTTTTTCAAATTTATACAGAATCATCCTTATACTAGCCGCTATCTCCGGAACTACGATTTTGTTTATGCGATAAATAATTTTTTTTAATCCAACACTTACTTCGAAAAAAACCCCAAAAATCGAACTTTTTTTTTTAATTTGCATAACTTTTGCAAATTTCTATATTTTGACTTTTCCCTAGTTCAGGCGACAACCAATAGGATACAAATTAACATCAATTTGGAATTTTTTGTTTCAGACGTCTCTCAGGGCTGCAATCATGGTCGCCGTTAACCCCTTCGCGAAAAATTTCTCTACTTTGACCAGCTCTGACAGCTGGAATTGTTTTGTATTGTCAACGAAAAAAATATATTTTGGTACGAAAGACTTGTATTTATAAATAACAAAAACAAAAATCAAAATATCTTTTGTAGTTTCTGAGAAAAAAAAAATCTTAAAATCTTGCTCCGAAAATGACGTTCAAAGCGCAATACCCCCTTAAGGGAGAACGCCATTGTAACGGTTCGAAAAATTTGATTTTTCTTTTTTATGCATTTTGTTAGTAGGGAGGCACCATTCAAGTACATATTACGTAAGCACGTTTATAGCGGGCAGGGGGTTTCAATTTTTCCTTTTTTTGCTGACAAGGAGACTGCAGAGTTCAACTATTCATAAAAAGTAAAAAAAAATATGACAGAAATGAAAAAAATGTTTCAAAAGAGAAAAAAAAGCTAAGAGACTAATGAACCGATTTAAATATAATATAATATATTTTTTCTTGAAATTGCCGTAGTGGCTATCGACTTTTAAAATGTTGATGAAAGAGCGTTTGAATGTAAAAAGAGGTCTGAAAAACGAAAATTTTTTTACCGCTGCCATTGCGTGAGAAAAAATACAACTATCTACTACAACATTATCGATGTGACAATGAAGAAGTTTTTTTTTATCGTCACAGCGACGCTTTAAACTATGTATACATATATGTATGTATGTACCTCATATTTTAAAATATTACAATAAAAATTGGTATGAAACAATTTGAATATATGTATGTACCTATATACATACATAAAAATGAATATTAGTTTGTTCGTCTTCTATGCGTCCCTAAACCATAGAACCGATTGCGATGAAACTTTGATGAGCTGTTGTGCTCTCGCCCGCGAAGGTTTCTGACACAAATTTTTTTCTAGAATGCAAGATGCCGATGCATTTTCTAACTTCAATAAATTCTTCATGAACAAGGGCACTTGGGGGTTTTCGGGTTCGCTGATCGCAACTCTACCATCAAAATTTAAAAATTCCAAATGACGGATCAAATATGCCGACCGAAAAAGTTGAACTTCAAAGGATTGCCCTGAAAATCCGTACTAGGAAGTTTTCGGGTTTCACTGATTTTAAATCTGCCATCAAAATTTCCCAATTGAAGAGGTCGGATCTAATATGGCGACCGAAATTCCTCAATTTTAAAGAAATTTATTTATCCCACGTCCTTGGGATTGCAGAATTCGAATCCACAAAACTTCAAGGTGACGGAACCAAAATATCTACCAAAAAAGTTATAGTAAACTTCAAGGGATTGCCTTGAAAATCCGCACTAGGTAGTCTCATGTCTTATGTCACAGATTTCGAATCTGCCATCAAAATTTTCAAATTCGAAATGGCGGAGCCAATATGGCAACCGAAACTCCAGTGCCGGTTAACTCAGCTATGTGTAATAATAATCAAGTGGAAATGTATGGTATTTTTACGTATCCTGGACAAGCTAGTTGTTAATAAAATATAATTTACCTGATCCTAAAATATATAGTTATAGGTGTGGAAAAAAAATTCCAAAACCATGAAATTTTTTTGACTCGTTACAGTGGCGTTCCCCCTTAATTTTTGGGATCGGTCAACAGTGATTCTTGCATTGTATTGAGAGCGAAGCAAAAAGTTATAATTTTTTCAATACAGATATACAGTATATGCACATCCTCTTACTAAAAGAGGATGAATGATTTTTGCATTGGTGCATAAAGAGAAATATATAATATTTCCTATCAAGATTTATTGTCCTACAAAAATAACCAGTGATATAGCGACTTTGTTGTCTTTGCGCATGTGTGTTTACAATTTGTCATGTAACTTTGCATCAATTTTAAGTAGGCTTCAATAAAGTCGATCCTAAACATTTATCAGATTGACTTGAATTTTGATATTAACGTTATACTTCCTACGTTTCTTCTTTGATGTGTTGAACAAATTGTAACGACAATCTTGAAAATATTAGATGTGCGTAAAATTTTAAGTCAGAATACGTAAAATTTACTGAGTATAACAAGCCAAGTATCAACGGCATATTGATTTTGCTACAAGGGTGATATTTGGACGCCAACCGCAATTTTGAGAACGTTTTTCTCTAAACCACTTCTTTACAGCTTTCATACAATGTTGACCACTTGGAGTGGCCTGCACAATCACCAGATTCCAATCCAATTGAGCTCCTTTGGTTCATACTGGAGCAGAAGAAACCGGAGCACAGCATCACATCAAAAAGAGGACTAAAATTCTTCTACTGGAATTAATTCCAAGATTTTTAAAAAAAACTGTTGAAAACAATTTGATTCAAAAATTTTTTATATTTGTATATTCCAGTTCCAGCCATTCGCACATATTTACAGAATACATAAAGGGTAGATAATTTTTTATTCTAGATCACATATGGAGGTTTTGGAGTTTGCATATGACACTTATTGGCTGTGTGGAATAGTCCTCTCCCTGCCACTTCTGGCACCCAAAGATTATGGAAGTATTTTTATTTTATTCATTAAAGGTACATTGAAATAGATATGTATTATATGTTATGTATATTGATCCTTTTTTATTTATATCTCCACATAGTAGATCTTACAGACTAGCATATTAACAAAAAGAAATTGCAACATTTCATTCTAAGTTTTCAATTTAAAATTAGTTCTTCGCGTACTGATTTTCAAAATAATATGTTTTAAATACTTGACTCGACATAGTAAAATCTGCAGATTCATAGCTAAATAATTAAAATGAACTATACAATTAGCAACATATTCATCATAACCATAATTAGTCCTGTATAAAGGAACATACCGCAATGCTCTTGTTCGAATTATTATATTTTCCCATGTGCATACAAATTAATCATTGATAAAAGATCGGGACATTCAAGTCTGTACGACAGAATATCTTTTGAAGACCGCACAGATTATCACGTCGAAAAACTATAATTGACAGACCGAGAAGTAAACATCTAGTATGATAGATGGCATGAAGTCGACAAATAATTTACAATTAAAGATTGTTGTTTTATCTTCAATAGTTGTTTTCCAATAAATTCCTAAACTTTGTCTAGCTTTCAACCCCGACAAAGTAGAAGTGAATCAACTATGATAATTCAATAACATGAGGTAAAACATCATTTAAGCTGGATTTTTGCCCACTGATTTAGGCTATTCGTAATGTGTAAAAATTACCCATTGAGAATAGTCATGAAAATTAGTTTTAGGAGGATATTCCGTTTCCTACTGAGAAGAACGACGCGATTTGTTTTGAATTAAAAAACAAATCATGAGATTGGAGGCCCCCAGTCCCAGAGGAACTTTTCTTGAAAATTTCGTCGCTCCTCTCGATGGACTCCACATTTTTCGGTCGCCTCTTGGACTAAATGAAAATAACCAATGAAATTGTTTATAACAAATAGAATTTGAGCAATTTTCAAACATTTGGTTAAAGTTATGGATTGAATTAATTATTTGTAAAACCCTTGTGCTCCTTCCACAAACAACTAGAGAATTTTTCTTTAAAAATATTTTAGCTTAGTAAAGTAAGCATTCAAAATAGTTTTGGGTTCAATCTAAACATAATTCTCAATGATCATGATTTTTTTTAGATTTTTTTGACCGATCCTTTAATGGGGGACAGCAATTTTTAAGCGTTTTTCTCAAATAAGGCTTAAAAAAATGAATCAAAAAAATACGTCATATATAATATATTGCTGAATTCGCGCTTCAATAAGCTATCTTGGATATCCTACACGATGTCCTTGAAACATTTTTTTCCATTATCCAATTTGCCTTTTGAATCAAAATTGAACTTTTTATACCTCTCGTCTATAAAGTGGACCATCAAACTATATCCTGTTTTAATTTTCAAATTATTACGTCGAATAGTTTCAAAGAACATAGCCTGTGACAGACGGACACCGAAGTGATTCCAAAAGTGTTCCCTTTTTTGATACGGAACAAGAACATAACCGTACTTGTTTCTTTGTAACTGCACCATTTTTGTAATCAACATGCTAACAATTACTTAGAGTATTGAAATTTATGTTCCAGATAACACGAAGGGCTGCAATCATGGTAGCCGTTTCACTCTGCGCTTCGGACGGATTAAACTGCCCATTATATGGAGTCCACTGTTTTTTTCAACTTAATATATTAAACAAAGGTTGAATATATGAAAAATAAAATTCCTCCTCAAAAAACGAACGTCACTGCAATACCACCTTAACACTAATCAAAGGTTCTTGCATGAAAAGCCGGCCGTGAAAGGTCTCTAAAAAAATTCAAGCAATCATAAGCATGAAAAAGTAGCCCTACGTTAGATTTGCATTAGAAAAATAATGGGAAATCTTGTTAAAGTAAAAGTACCAAAACTTACATATTTTTCAAAAGAATACTACCAACTTAATGAGGCGTGAGGGGCTTAGTCTGAACATTTTATAATATGCTCTGGGGACATACAGAAGTACATATTATGGCCTTTTACTTCTGTCTATTTCAACTCGTATCGTTCGATGCCTAATAAATACATGCCAGATTAAAATTTGTTCTTGCTCTCGTTCGTGGCAAAACGAACTGAAAATAAACAATTTCGTATTCAAATCACTCTCTCCTTTGCTGTTGCATGCGGAATAAAAATGTGCCTTTAAGAAACCGTCCCAAAGTATTCGCACTCCTCGGAAGTTAAAGGGGTGTAAGAATGCTCGAACCTGGTCAGGGATCGGGTGCGAGGAGAAGCACAAACAAACCATATTAGCCGGCAATATAAAAAAGCAACGAATCCATTCCAAGAGTAATCCTGCGATCAGGAAACGAAACAAAGGAAAAACATGTAAAAAATATGCAACGGAGAAATTGAATAAACCTATTCCCGCTGTCATCCCCCCACAGAGCTATCGGGCCCTTATTTTGACATTTTATTCTTCATATTATGTGCAAGGGTGGTTTCCCTTTCATCTTCTGGTCGGGCATGCTGACTCACATTGCACCTTCCCGCCCCTCCTTGATTCCGAAGTCAATCAATTTTATTGGAAAAATATAACGGCGCTGACTTGCTTCGAGGAAGAATATTTGATTAGAAATGAGATTCTCTGGGCTGTTATTCCTCCTCACTGATAGGAATTTTATCCGTGCTATGACATGACTGTAAACAATTTGCGGGTCGAAGAACGCGGCAGGCTTGGCTGCCGCGCTCGTGCGTATGTCAGCTCCGGGCTTATTGTTTCCCGTTCGCTCCCTAAATTCTCCGGGTGTTAGATATGTAGTTGACAGGTGTATTATTTATATTAAAATTTTACCTTTATATTGCCATCCCAACTGCTCGATTTGACAATGTTGTTGACAGAAGCGTTCAGTAGCGGCATATATGTATAATATTTATGTTCTTCGGTAACGTATTATATTTGCATTTGTCTTCTTCTCTTGGAATTTTGCAGATAGGGATCAGATACAATCCGTCCCCTTACTCTATTGTAGGATTCATTTCAGTTATATTTGGTCTCACATATGTGGAACAAAATGCCAGCCGTCATTTTCGATCTGCTGCCTGCTATTAAATCAGAAATCTGACAAACGCTGGCTGTGATTGAAGTATTGATTTTGGAACAATTGGCAAACGTCAAAAATACAACCCTTATGGGTTTTGGTATTCGGGTAAAAATGTATAGATATATGTATATGGTCCAATGCATGTCAAATCATGAGATGACTTTTCTCAGATCATTTTCATCAGAAATTTCTAACTAATCAAAATTGTAAGTTGTCCAACAATGATTGTAGGCAATACTAAATCTATTGTGAACACTTCAAGGCCTAAACAGAGCAGCAGGTGGCAGGCGACGGCAGCGCATCGGCAGTGGCAGCCCCACCTCGTAATACGAGAGGCTAAGAAAAAACAACTGTCAGAGCGGGCAAACAACTACCTTCATTTGACATTTCAGCGAAAATTGATTAGAAGAGTTTAACAATTTAATTTGGATTTTGCTTATTTGCGCTGGATCGGCGGGTTTTCCCGATCCGTGCACTACACTTTATTCGAACTAAGCGGCAAAATAATCAATAAATTGAAATTGGCAGCTCTGAAACGGGTTCGTGCCGTTGCGTTGGCAGTACCGAAGCAGCGGCAGCTCACATAGATTTTGCGACGAGTCAAGAACTGCCGCTGCCGACCGACGCGTGCCGCTGCCACCATTCTGCCTCCATTATAAAAGCATTGCCTTTAAATAATAAGCTGCCGCTGCCGGCTGTTCTGATTCTCGCTTTATCTTTTAGCTGTCATATATTCTGAAAAAACTCATTTTGTTTTCTTTTATGCATGCAAAATGTGAACCTATCAAAAAAAAAAAACAATTCATGGTCTTACTGAAGGGCAAATGGTTAGTAGAGTTAAAAATTGCAAACATTTTCTCAGATGGCACGCAGATAGCAAGATTATCTGGTCGGTTATTCGTTTTGGAAAATTAATACATGTCCAACATGGTCGTGTTTACGCAGGTAGTATGAACTATGGATAATATCCCAACAACTAAAAGAGCAATTTAAAGATATCGAATCGCCACTGTTATATGCAGACTCTACCTTGGAACGCAAAACACTTACAATTAGTTTGGAAACATTTGAACAACTTTTGCTACAGATATGAAAGAAAATATTGTCCATGCCGCGAGGGTTTTTAATAAATACATTTAAAAAATCCTCTTTTGATATGATGCGCCTCAAATTCTTTCTTCTCTTAACTTTAATTGCTTTTTAATTTTCATGCGTTTACTAATCTGCGTATGTTATTACGACTGCAAAATGTTGAATCAATGATAACAATTTTAGAGGAATTAGGTGCCGCAGCCAAATAACAACAAAAAAGAGATTTGCAAAAGGCTACAGTTTACCATTTATTTACTAATGAATAAGAAGATATAAACAAACAAAATATAACGAGAAAAAGTCAGGCAGGTGTGAGTCAGACTCGCGCGTTTAGGGTTCCGAATATTAAATGACTGTAATTTAAAAATATATTATTTTCATGTGATATGACTACAAATTAACGCTTTTCGGACTTTTTCCTTTACTTGTGCTGTAAGACCTTGCTTCTTACTAAGTTTCATAATTCTAGTTCAACGGAAAGTACCTTATAGGTTTTGATTCATTTGCGTGTGTCAAACTATGCGGCATAAATGGCCGTATATTTTGATTGATTCAGTAGCGGGTTTTACGAGAAACATTAATCTCTCTTTAAAAATTTCCGGTAAATTTGACACATGACTGCTTCAATTGGTTTTCTTTTAAAAATTTCTATGCTTAATGGACGACTGCTTTTAGAAACTTAACGACCGCTTGCTATTAGTAGTTCAGTCTTATGAAAAACAACTTTCGAAAACGATACAATACACATCGGCATCGGCAGGCAACGACACGAACCGCCACCGGCTTTGCTTTGGGTATCGTTAAGAATAAGCCTGAAGCTGAAGGCGGCAAATATGATGCAAGAGAAATTAATTGTGTTTGGTCGCTGTATATTTCCCAACTGAACTGAAGTTCCGTTGATGCTCAGTGATGTTCTAGTGTGTATGAAATTTGCTGCTATCCGCCGCTGCCGGTCGGTGTCGTTCCGTGCCGTGTCGATAAGTGTGCAGCGACCTTGAGTCATACGTTTGTTTTTAGAGGAAAATATTTTGCTGTGTCGTATCGTCGTTCCGTCCCTTGCCGGTAAGTGTGTAGCTACCTTTATATCGAAAAATAACTAAAAAAATCTTTTATTTTTGAAAAGCTTTGCTTTTGTAACTCTTACAATGATGAATAAAGTTTTGGTGCGACAATTGAAACGTGTTTTATTAAAACGGAAGAGACCAGCGCACTATGGGGCCAAATCTCAAAAAGCTGGCCAAAACCTAAAAAAAAAAGTTTTCAAATTGGGATTTTTTAATCTCAAATTGGCTAAAGTACTTCCCAGTGCTATAGAATCAAGCGATAATAGGACCCCAACTGGACGCTCACCCGTAGAATGCCAGCGTGAAAGTGGCATCCAAGGGTAGCAGTGATTGTGTGTTTTGAAGAGAGAAAAAGTTCTCGTTTTCAAGAAGGCACAAAATATTCAAAATTTGACAGATTTTAATAAAACAAAATGGAATCGTCAGTTAAAGATTAGTAGAATATTATAAAATTAATTTAGTTACTGTATTATTAAACACTAATTTTAGAGAGAGATAGACTTTTTTACATTTTATACTCAAAAACTATGTAAGATGCCATGTTAAAATGGAAATATAAAAAATGTTCCGCATTGTTCCGCTCTGAAACGATTGGAGGTGATAAATTAGATAAATAAGAAATAAAATTAAGAAAAATCAGCGCCGCATATCACCGACCGCGTTTTTAATCTATTTTTTTCGAAAAATGTAAGCATAACCTGTTTCGCTGGACAAAAATCGAAAAAGTGATAAATCGTTTCAAAAGTCGGTATTATATGGTTCTCGGGGGCACTGATTTCGAATCTGATATCGGATTTACAAAATTCAAAATGGCGGACCGGAAGTGACGTAATATTTTACGAAAAAATTGAGTTAGCGCTCTGAAACTCGGTTTAATATTGTTTGCGGGGTCGCTGATTACGAATATGATATGAGATACATAAAAATTCAAAATGGCGAACCGGAAGTGACTTAAATTTTTGCAATTTTTAATTTTATAAATCCGATATCAGATTCGTAATCAGCGCCCCCGGAAACCATACAATACCGAGTTTCAAAGCGCTAACTCAATTATTTCGTAAAACATTACTTCACTTCCGGTCCGCCATTTTGAATTTCATAAATCTCATTTCAGATTCGTAATCAGCGACCCCGCAAACCATATAAAACCGAGTTTCAGAGCGCTAACTCAAGTTTTTCGTAAAACATTACGTCACTTCCGGTCCGCCATTTTGAATTTTATAAATCTGATATCAGATTCGTAATCAGCGCCCCTGAAAACTATATTATACCGAGTTTCAGAGCGCTAACTCAAGTTTTTCGTAAAACATTACGTCACTTCCGGTCCGCCATTTTGATTTTTATGAATCTGATATCAGATTCGTAATCAGCGCCCCTGAAAACTATATTATACCGAGTTTCAGAGCGCTAACTCAATTTTTTCGTAAAACATTACGTCACTTCCGGTCCGCCATTTTGATTTTTCTAAATCCGATATCAGATTCGTAATCAGCGCCCCCAAAAACCCCCGAGTGAGAGATTTCAGATCGATAACTTGAATTTTTTAGTTTTGGCCAGCTTTTTGGGATTTGGCCCCACTGTGCAGCGGTAGGAGAGCAAGCGACAGTTCATTTGCTTGCGTGGTTCATAGTCAGTGTTCGCATACACATAGCAGCGATATAACGCATTTTGTGTGACAGCAGATTGAAGATTGGTCTCAAAAAGTTGTAAATACGATGTAGACTCATTCTGCTTTATTTGCGGCAAATTTATCAAAACAAAAGATAAAAAATTTACTTTGGATACAAATTTAAAGTTTTGTGAAGCGTAAAGTGTAAATCGTACTGTAAACTACTAATTCGGTGGGAGACCAAATCTAGGGGTTAATACGTGAAAGTTCATACTAACAGAAAAACAACGAAAAATATTCATTTCCAAAAGTTTTTTATATGTTACTGTTACGATAGTTATGATTTTTAAATTGCTTTCTTGTAAATAAGTCATTCAAAATCGTTAGAATAATCCGTTTTATTTTTATATACACTAGAGATGAAAGCAGGAAATATTTTTTTAAGCATCTTTTTCGGGTGAAACTATGGTCATTATTATGAATTCAAACTTGCATGCAAGAATCAATTACAGAGTATTCATGAAAAAATAGTTTTCAACTGCGGATTGACTAGTCAAACCTGGGCTTCGGTCTGTGACTATAACATATGCACAAATTGAAGAAAAATATCAGTAAGCAGGATATAAAAATTTTTTTTTCAACAACACACAAGTATTTGGTTTATCTTATTTTACACTCGATAAAGGAAAAATTGTTTTTTATATCAATATATTTTTTTATTATATTGCTTCTCAATAGCAACAACATTTCGGTAGGTATCTCACCTATGGCTTGACGAATATTGGCTTCCAATGCCTCAAGAGTTGTAGGAAGGTTGCTGTAAACCTTCGATGTGGCCCCACGGGAAGTAATCCAAAGGCGGTAGATCACACGATCTAGGCGGCCAAGCTATGGGACCATTTCTGGAAATTAACGACTCACCGAACTTAACGCGCAATAAGTCCATGTTAAGTCGGGAAGTGTGAGGCGGTGCACCGTCTTGTTGGAAATAAAGGTCGTCCGCATCAATTTCATCAAATTCCGGGGAAAAAAATCAACATCGTGTCATAGCGGTTGCTATTAATGGCAACAGCATCTCCTGCCTCAATTAACATTCTTCCATGACCACACGCTACTGATTCTGATTATAATTACAATCCTAGTAGGCTATATTATAATAATGCTTCTGTTTAACAAATTAACAAATCGCTATTTATTACATGGACAAACAATTGAAATTATCTGAACTATTGTTCCAGCAATCATTCTTATATTTATTGCACTACCTTCTCTTCGTCTACTATATCTACTAGACGAAATTAATGAACCTGTCCTTACCATTAAAACCATCGGACACCAATGATACTGATCATACGAATACTCAGACTTTATTGATCTTGAATTCGACTCCTACATAATTCCAACAAATGAACTCCCTAATGAAAACTTTCGACTATTAGAAGTAGACAACCGAGTAACACTGCCTATAAATACACAAATCCGTATACTAGTAACAGCAGCTGACGTAATCCACTCATGAACAAAGAAATAAAGTCCGATGATTCCGCCATACTATAATCCACACCAAACGGTCAATTTTTGTGGATACAATGGTGATTCATGAACCACTCGGGGATTTGACTCACTCCAATAGCGGCAATTTTGCTTGTTGACGAATCCATTGAGCCAGAAATGAGCCTCATCTGAGAAGATGATTTTGCGATGAAAATCGCCGTCGGCTTCCAACATTTCCAGTGACCAATCAGCGAACTGACGACGAATGTGATGATCGGTTGGCTTGAGTTCTTGGTCCAATGCCATCTTATAAGGATGCAGACACAAATCCAATCGGAAAATTCCCCAGGTTGTCATCCTAGAGCCCTAACTCTTGAGAACGGCGTGGAACAGACGCATTTGAGTTTTCACGAACACTGGCTTGAACGTCAGCAATATTTAATTTCGGGCATTTCTTTGTATTACAGGCACCTTTGTATCGTGAAGAGTAAATTCAATTTCTAACTTTGTTTTTATGCGTCTTATAGCGCGCTCAGAAGGAGCATTATGCCGACCGTTTTTTGCACGAAGAGCTCTTACAGTACCGACAAGAGAATGCGAATTTGCGTAATAATTTTGGACAATTTACAAGCGTTGGATCAAAGTGAAACGTGTAATGATGAAATCGCAAACCTTACTGAACATAACTGCACAAACCTGTCAAAACACCATAAACAAATATGGCTGCCTCGAGCCATCAAAACCAGGTCATCCCTATTGGGAAATCCTTTACATATAATTAGGTCAAATGTATAAGTTGTAATTTTATATCAAAGTTATGAGCCGATTCATTCCTAATTGAGTTCATTTTGTAGACAATAGAAATCTCCTCAATGAAAACCCCAACATTTTTTACAGACGATAATCCAAATTGTTTTCATATTCGTTATTTTAAATTAGCACTTTTTATTATTGAAGTTTATAGTACATATATATTATATTTAACGTTGTTTGCTGCTTTTCTTGTTAACCCCTTAACCTACGATTTAATTTCCAACAGAGCGGACCAAACTCAACACTTCGGTCAGTCACGAATCGAGCCATTTCACTACTCTACTGTAGTATCTCAATCGACTCACCACGAGCGAGGTTCAATGTTATCATTTTTGGTCCAGTCGACTCACCACGAGTGAGGCTCGATGTAATCATTTTTGGCACAATCCACTCACCACGATCGAGGATTGATATTGTAGGTTAAGGGGTTAAATATGAAAGTTAAATGTATACAAAGAATATCATCATGTATCAGAATTTATTATAACTGAAAAAACACTAAATTAAAATATTTCATTTTTCGGCCCCTCTAAACCGCCATAATAAAGATAGGGTATCTAGTTGTACCCATCTAAAATGTACTGCTAAGTCTGATGAGAAAGAAAATTGACATCAGCGACCCCAAAAAACTTTCACGCGCCTACTTTTAAAAATATCTTATGGAATGTGGTGGTTTGGTCCGCTATCTTGAATTTAATGAATTTGGTTGTTGTTTTAATGAGATATTTCATTTGAGATATAGGTATGTGGATTGTGCATACCTAAATAGTGTGTGACTTGTGGCTTTGGTTGTTACACACGAAATATTTTATAAGTATACTAAAAAACAATCAAGACGAAGAATATTCAAATTATATAAATTATATTAAGCAAGTGAAATTAGTAAGGATTCAAAAACTATATAATGTAGTATTATCAGTTGAAATGTGGTCACAAGAGAGAGAGAAAACAAATACAAATGATAGTGATGCACCCAAAATATCTATTCCCCGATTGGACAGGATACAGGACTTCTAAAACATCATTAAAACCGGTTGTGATGAAGTTTTACAACCGTCATCATGTAAATTCAGATTTATGACTGATGTATTCTATTTGGTGTATCAGAAAATTTTCTGATGCGTGATTTGCCTACTTGATGCGTCTCGGATTCGTTAATGAACATACTGCTTCATCAAAATTTATAAGTACGACGTTAAGTAACACGACACTTTTCTAACTAGACGGTATTGATTCATTTTGGAAAACAGCCTGTGGCACAAAATCAAAGTTCAAGATTAAATTCAGCTAGTAATCTCCTAAGCCAGTCGCTGTTACGATTTGATATTATATATATGATCATATTACCATATGAATGGCAAAAACAGCGTGAGTTTTGCGTTTTGAATGAAAAAACGAGGAATCGAGATTGAATTATCCTGTGTGAATTTGAAAACTCTATCTTGTAAAATAAATAACTCGGTATTTTATATGTAGTCCCACCTACGGAAACCTGATGTTTTTAAGCAACGTTCAAAAAGAAAGTTGCTGTTACACTACCAATCTGGTGCAATTTTGGAATATGAAATTCAGTTTTCTAGAAATAAGAGGAATTCACTGATAAAATAGCGTTGTAGAAGAGATTTTATAAGAAACATGCGATTGCTAACTGACAAAATTCCAAAAGAGTGTCACAGTCATCGTCCAACATATTTAGGTTTTTGCCACGATCTCATTTACAAATGTAGCCACAGCCTTTAGTTTTCGAATGTACAAAAATCACACGATTTGAGGAAGGCTAAATATCGTTTTTCATGAAGATTGGTATGCTAAAATGCAAACTGCAATGCTTTCGGGTTAAGCAATAACCTATTACATATAAAGCAGTAAACTTATACATCGGCAGCATACTTTGTAAATTTTATGGTGGGTAATGATATGTATGTAGGGGATGGCGAGTAACATACAGTAGCAGTACAGCTTTTACAATTTATGTACTGAAGGAGTGGAAGCCGATCAACTGATCAACCTTTATAACATAAATTTAAAATCACCAAATTCGATTTTAAGCATCATATTCCATTAAGTTTAGCATTTATACAAAGCGCGGTAGGTGAAGCAAGAAGATTTTATTTCAGAAAGAGACTGTCATATTTTTTATTTATTTATATTTGATAATTTGAAGAAAATATTGTTTGTGCACCTTAAATGTGTTTTGTTATTGAAAGTGTGAACAATTAAACATACATATGTATTATAGTATATCAACCCTAATTTGCAACATTAATATTGTAGTTGTGAGCCGAAAAAAATGTTGAAATTTTCTAACTTATTAGCTACAATGCGAACTGGGTTAGATATTTATTATGTAAATATATTTTGCTTAATTTCTTTTCTAAACATCAATAACCAATGTGTTAATAAGTACCTAAACATTCATACAAATCTTTAAACGCTTAAAGACAAGGCCTTAAACCACCCGGGTGAAACTGAAATCAGTTATTATTGGTGAACTTTCCAAACTATCGTTTTCACAACATTCTCATATTTTAACCTAAACTCATTAGTATAAAAAGTTTGATTTGAACAAATATTTAAAAAAAATAATGCTCTTAACATCCATTTGCAATAATTCTAGCCTTTAAGGATTAAGTCAGAGGGGTTAAATAGACAAATTTAAAGTAAAGCAAAACTTCTAGTTAATCAGAAATAACAAATACTTAAAAACTGGAAAATCCTATAACGTTTAATGAATTTTGTAGTGATATATGTATTGCATAAAGCAATCATTAGACAAAATTGAACGGAAAGAACGAATTTCCCACAATTAGCACCATGTTCTTATAAACGAAATACAGTCCCTGCAATTTTTTTTTTAACTATTCTAACAGAGTAGTTTAATAGATAAAATCTCGAACTGTTAAAAGCTCATTCGAACGCCGCTATCCAAAGTAGAGTTATCCAACTGTGGGTGAATCCCGAAAGTCCAAATTTGCGACGATACGAATCGGAGAAAGTAAGATTGAAACATAATGCATACTTACTACTAATTTCTTGGTAGGTATATTGGTTGGATTTTGCTCCTTAATGGTGGACGGGAGTATGTCGGCTGGCTTTACGTAAAACAGATTTACTCCAAAGTGTGAAATTTTGTTGGTTTTAGAGAAACACAATTATGCACAAAAGATACCGCCGTAGCTTATTTTTGTATAAGCTAGATATTGTAATTTAACAAACTTTCTTTGCTCTTTTTATTTCAATGAAATTTGTTGGCAAATAGTAGTTGTAACCGAACACTTTATTGCAAAAACCACACTAATTATTTTTGTAAACTACACTTTTAGATAAACTCCTTTATGATTGCTTCAAAGTGACATTCGTTTATTATAAACTTTTCCAATTAACCGGAAATATACCGAACCGTGCTAAAACCGCCGATTTTTCCGAAAACGCTGTCTTCTCTGTGGCTTAAAGCTTTTCTGAGGAGGATAAGGTTTCACCGCCTTATGAAGCTTTTTGATTTCGGAAATGCCCGCTGATAGGTGATGACAGCAAAACTTGTATAGTTGCAAGAGAAGCGCAGATCAGCTTTCACTGGATTTCCTGACGAGCAGAAGGTCAATTTCCACAATCTGTGCGGGGCTAATTTTATGATACCTGCGATTCTGCCGTGTAACTACGTTTCTGCTACTTTTGCACTACTTTTGTGGCTACCGGAAATCTCCTAGGTTTGATTTTATTAACTTTAACTGATTTTGCTTATAACACACAAAAAAGCGACGATTAACAGGACGGTTAATATCGATGCTAACTCGAGAAGCGCTTGATAGCGAATGCCAAACTGAAATAAAATTGTAGTCCGGGGCTGGGAAAATTTACTTAAAGCCACTGCTCACACACCATTAACAAAACGGGTAAAATCTGTTTGGAAAAGCGTCCACCAGCACAGGACTACCACCCCCCGGAGAAGTTTTCTTTAAGGGGAGCCTATTTGTGCGCATGATTCGACTTTGTTTTCATACCAGCGGGTAAAGCAAAGCACATTTCTCTAGGAGAAGAGCGCGTGGTGGGGATTTGAGCTACCCCCAGGAATGTAATCACCGTAAAGATAATATTTTGCAGGTTACAAATAGAAATACACAGTTACAAAAGCGGATGATATTAATTTCAAGTCGTGCGTACTAGGGCGCACAGGGGCTGCCGACATGCGCGATACTCCTTCGACCCCGAGCTGCTTTGGTGGTTGTATTGATGGTTCGCGTATAAAGCAAACCGACTGCCGCTTTTACCCCCTTTTTAGAATCAGTAAGCAATGAACGCCCCCGCCTACTCTGCCCGCTCTAAATGGCCCATCGTCAAGAACAATCAGAATAGTATAATTGTCGTCCATACACCCCCGCAGTGATATTCACGAATGATGCGCAGCAGGGGAAGGCGCTGGCTTTGAACACAGTGTATTAGAATGAACTATAATGGGTTGAGTGGGGTTCAGAGGAGTATTGTCCTGCGGGCTCTTTTCACCGCGCTCCTGCAAGCTTGACTATGCTGGGCTCGGATTCTTATCAGAAGGTTGGGATAATTTTGCGTGCATCGCTCTCGTCACAGGTTCAATTGTGTTAAATACCTTTTGACGGTACGGAACGACGAACAAACGAAGAAATAAACACTAAGCTAAGAACCGCTCGAAAAGAAATGCTATAGTTTCCTTTGCAACCAAATACTTCTAGAGGGGCCCCGCTGCTCCAAGCGATTTTTCTCACAGGTGTGTTAGTAAAGTGAAACAAAGAAAAAAAATTATCGCACGCGCGCCAACGCTTTTCCACGTGACTTCTTTCTGGGTATGTTTTGTCCTGGAAAGCGGCATATCATCTCTCCAGAATAGCTTCCTAGGTAGAGGAGACTGAGAAGAGACTACAGTAGGGCGGCAAGGAAAGAGGCGCATGGAAAAGTTAGAGTGGCGCGTAATACATAGCGCTAGTTGTGCGAAAATGAAATCACTGAAAAGAATATACCAGTACGAGAATGTAGCAACATAAACTCATACACACTCGGACCTGGGTCCATTTGACGCAGTCAAACAGGCAAACAAACAAATACAAAAACAAATAATCGTGTAAGTCGTAAGATTTAAGTTGTGAGGTAATTGTTTGACATTGAAGGGGTTGTGATTTCTTCGGGAAGGAGCACTTCGTTGGAACGAGGATTTCACAGCGAAGGTGATGATTCCTTCCTTTCGCAACAATCAGAAGAAGCCTGCTTCGTCTCATTACTTCCGAATGATACTCAGCCATTGACTTTATGGAGGCAAGGCAATCATATAGTTTTGTTATGCACGTGTGTCTTCAGCATTGTCACTGAACTTTCACTTCAAACATTTTACAAATTAAGGTCGCAGTGTAAAAACTGGTTAACTTCATAGTTTTATGAAATTGAGCTATTCCAAATTGATTTTCTACTTTCCAATTTACAAGTACTGTTAAGAAACGTGTGAGCCTAAGGATATCCTGAAAAGTACCTTTACCTTTAATTTGGGATTTTTTTAAGGGTCTAGTTTGCAGCAAATATAGTAAATTATAAGTTTTTTTGTAGTTTTTAAAATCCTGCACAAAAAGATCTCTTGACTTTTTCCCCTAGAATCAATAGTTTTTTAGTAATAATAATAATAATGGTTTATTTAACAATAAATTTCAACAATTCAACAACTTATTTCAAATATATTCTTACCATTCCTAATAATGGCTTTCTGACCTCTGTCGAATCTGGTGAAATCAAGTTGTTTGAATCCAATAGCTAATGCATATACATATTATAATTATTTTAAAAAAATTGCTTATCCTTTACATATTTGTTATACATTAATTAAATAAAAAAAAACACAGCTAAATTAATTTCTACTTATATCACAGCTTGGCTTAAAGAACCAAATTACCACCTACTACCAACAGATATTATAAATTTATAAATAATCAGATATAAAATAAATTCGACCACAGGACAGCAGTGATCGAAAATGCATGGCATATTTGTAGAAGTTGTGAATTGAATGCCAGTTGTTATCATTATATGAACTATCATATGAACTATTTCTTCAGTACTCAGAAACCGTTTAGCAAAAAACCAAATTATAAATTCAGAAAGGCTAGGGCATTTTCCGAATAAGTGTTCCATATCTTCTCTGACTTTAAGATTACATAGTGAACAATCTAAGTTGCCTCTTATTTTTAATGAAGTTGCATTTAAAAGGGTAAGGCTTCCTCGAAACATAAAAATAGACCTGATTATCTGCTTGTGAGAAATATGTTTCGGCAAGTCCATAACTTCATTTACAATACAAGCCATGGCTACTTTGTTTAGCTTTTTGTAAGCTGTCTGCAATAAAGCAATTCGTTTCGTTTCCTATGATTTCTTTCATTGATTCCTTCAAAATAACAACATCATCCCAGATCAACTTCATGTTTGTCAGGTAGTTCTTGCCATTTATTATTGATCATTGATTTTTCCCTAATCATAATACTCATGATCGGTTTTGGTAACCTGCTATCCTCGCATTTTTCTAATAACGTATGACTTAACAGGCATTAAGGTTCAACGTAAAATCATATAATCATACATTTTAGCTGTTTAAAAATGTAACCTATATCTTGGTGTATTGCTTGGGAGATGTAAAAGTTTTTTGATAAAAAAATGTAATAATTTCTCTACTTCATCATTTCACTAATAACCCCATACTTGTGCCGCATTGCATAACATGGAACGTACTACTGTCTTAAAAACTTGTATTTTATTATTTATAGAAACTTCTTTTCTCAAATAAAACTCTTCCAAGATGTATTTAAACTCTGCAGCGTTAATTTCGATCGATCTTGAAGGTGTCGGCGAAGACTAAGTCCAGGTGTGAGCAATATTTCCAAATATTTATTGCTGTTCACCACCTCTATTTCCCTTCCCTCAAGCGTCCATTTATCAGATTTGCTTTTTTCCTCCCTTTCGAAAAATCATAATTTTAGATTTTCGCATTCCAGCACCTGCAGTATTGATCAATTTGGTCAATCAACTTTTGAAGGCCTTTTGTGCTTTCAGAGAGTACGATCATGTCATATGCGTAGAGTGATATTTACCAAGATGTCCTGTATTTTAACTCCTCCACTCTGAAAGTCTTCAAGATCATTAATAAATATGGAGAACAGACTTGGACTTTACAAACATCCTTGTTTAACCCCCATGGTTGAGTCAAAGGTTTCCGATAAAGATGCACCATTCCAGGAATTGAAGCGAAACTTTTTTTTATTCCGACGTTAAGTATCCAGGAACTGATGTTATATTGAATCCATATTGATTCTATGAACTGACGCGTTGTGTACGCTGAAACTGATCTTAAATTGATTTCCTTTTGATTCCAGCGTTGTTTCGCGATGTGTCGTCGTGTTGTAACCTATGTTAAAATGCTTTATTTTTGATTCCGTCATTATTTTTATGAGGAATTAATGTCAAATTAATTTCGTTGTCTCCGGCACTGCTGATAGCTCAACTGTAATTACGCTGGGCTATCACCTCGGTCTCCGGTTCGAACCTGGCTAGGATCATAATTGAGATGCGCTTTTTCTGATAGCGCTTTATGGTAGTCCTACTGTTAACATAAAAGGCAGAAAAGGCAGTTATATCGAAAACACAGACCTTAAGAACTCAATTCCATAAAAATTAATTTACGTAACTTTTGGCCGCCATATTGAAGTCAGAAATTTCGATAGCAGATTTAAAATAAGCGACCCCTGTGTATTCATGTACACGGAAATCCGCTCAAGTTGAGAATTCCCGATCGCCAAATTTGATCCGCCATCTTTAATTTCCAAATTTCAATAGTAGATTCGAGATCAGAGACCACGAACACATAAAAGGACGCATTTTCATAGCAATCCTTTGAAATTGAACTTATTGCTCGCCATATTGGATGTAATTTTGAAACCCTACAAGTTCAGAAGGGGGGGGTAAAGCTTTAAAGGCGAAAAAAGGCATAATTTCATGATCTTTTTTTGAGATATAAATAATGTTGGTTTATATATTTCATGTACACTTTATGGTATAACATCTGAAGTATCCGTGAAAAAATTTCCAATTAAAAATATCAATAAATAAGTCCGTGACAGCGAATCGCTGGAGGCGCCTCGAAAAGCAGTTTTTACGCGGTGAACTTCATAACTCGTTACCAGATCATCTGAAACAAAAAAGTCGAAGTATGCTTAAAAGGTGATATGTTTCCCTAGGTAGTCGGTGGGAGTTTTTTTCGATTTTTTTATTTTTGGCAGTATTGTGAAGTGAAAAACGTGTTTTTCGCTAAAAAATTTCGTTGAATTTGTTATTATAAAATGGAAAAAAAATGGTAGAAAAAAACTCCTTCTGAGTACCTGTTGCTTTATGTGCACGAAATTTCAAAAGGATCGGTCAAATAGATTTTGAGTTATGATCATGATCACGAACTTTTTTCCGAGGCGCCTCCAGTGATTCGGAACTTATTTATTGATATTTTTAAATGAAAATTTTTTCAAAGATACTTCAGATGTTATACTATAACGTTTATATGAAATATATAAACCAACATTATTCATATCTTAAAAATAATATCATGAATACATTCCTTTTTTCGCCTTTAAAACCTTGCCCCCCCTTTAGAAACTAAGAAAAATAGTTTTTGTTTCTTTAATAATCCCTGATGTATTTATTCAAAGCGTTACATTTTTTTCCATTACCTCCATTAAAAATGGCGCATGCAAATACAATTCTTTTTATTCTACTTACAATTTAACTTGGTTAAATGCTGGACTCTTTTTCAATTCAAGCAACCGATTGTCTTCACTATGAAATGAATGTTTTGAATCCAAAAAACTTGGTAAACAGCAACCGCCCGAGCTGACCCACTTGCCCACACGTGTTTGTATTTTTGAGTCGTAAAATCAGTTTATATCCACTTAGGTTTTACTGACATTATCGTTGGGATCTTGGGCTTTCGTCAGAAGGTCATGAATACTCTGCTCTAAACGGATTATTAAATTTGATGAGTTAGTGTGAAACCATATCATCAGCAATTTTATAAGCAAAGAGTAATGAGTTTCCTCTATAGCTACTCTTCTGTGGTTTGCTAGTTTATTCAGGGATTAATTTAGCTGCCAGTGTAGGTAAATTAGTTCTCTAGTAATGGAAAATTCATGGAGTACATTGTTGAATTAAATAGAAGACAATACACGATGTGCCCTAAGAAATATAATTGTTTTGGGAGAACTACAGTGACGTCGAATTTTAGCACACGCACAAGGAAGAAAATACAACGCGCCTGGGATCCTTCCTTAGAACATAATAAACCAGAAGAACTGAACAATTAATTGAGGTGAGTGTCAACAAGAAGTCATAAAATGGGAGATTAGCACGATATGAACAGAACTATCTAAGGTAAAATTAGGTGTGCCTGTGTAGTTCTGTTCCTTCCCTGAATTACAGAAAGTCACGAACCCAACCTGACTCGGTCATTCAATATCGCGAGCAGGTAACGGAATGATAAAATATCAAAAATAAGGCGACCTTTAAATGAATTACAGTTTGAAGCAGGCTATGCACAGTATCTAGGAGACGAATGGCTAACAGTTTACATAACACTGTTGGATTTCTTTATGGTATAGAAACCAATTACTAAAGTAAATTCAGGTCGTTCTATAGGACATGCGTACCTACGTAGGTACCGATGTTATTATTTTTCTATTCAATTTGCCTCAGCAGTTTAACTCGTCAAAATTTTAGTACCTATACATATGTTACTATAGGAACATACATATAGGCTCCTCTAAACATTAAGCAACTATAAATAACTACTCGTTTTTGATAAAACATACAAAATGTATGTATGTATTATATAATGTGTATATAATATATTCACATTGTTTTCACATTTATGAACTTGTTTCTTGAAAAATTAAAACTCTAAGATCCCTCTCAAATTGCAATATTAGGTGGCTATTATATGAATATCAATTTTCTTGCTGCACATGGACAATATACATATTTATTATTATTAGATTTTATATAGAGTAAAATATTGGATATGTGATAATAGGTTTAACTCTGGCGTTGATATTAGTAATCAATCAAAGTCAATTAGCGTGCTTCATGTATGTGAGCTCTTTTAATTACATTTAGTGCAATCAGAACCTTTAAAGCTGGTAGAAGGGAATAAAAGAAAGTAAACAGATCCCTTACCTCTTCATGTTTGCTAAAATTAGCACAAACAGGCTTCATGAACGTCAACAAACCGGCAGTCTCAATTCTTTTATTGAATTATGGACGATCCAGGTGGTTCATTTGATTTTTGCCATTCTGAGTGGGGGCATGGTTCAGGTTATAGGATATAAGTGCTTCTGAAATTAGGCATAAACATCATTCTAATAACTCACTGGATTGACATTGCATTAGATATGCTTCCAAGAAGAACGTTTTCGCACGCTACGTTACAACACGATAGTGTCATACCTATACACGTAAATTGAGAGGATAGACATTCCCAAGAGAAATCATGCCTGGAGTAGGTATTAACATAGTTACATATGGACGTCTTTTCCCCCAATTTAAGGATATTTTAAGTCTTATTGTAATTTACCTCTTAA
This sequence comes from Neoitamus cyanurus, assembly GCA_947538895.1. Classification (NCBI taxonomy): domain Eukaryota; kingdom Metazoa; phylum Arthropoda; class Insecta; order Diptera; family Asilidae; genus Neoitamus; species Neoitamus cyanurus. The sequence continues at coordinate 170,947 of OX384540.1, forward strand.
AAGAATTGCTCTTACTAGGTGAAACATAAAAATAATAATTTTCGGTATTAAACCGTAACTTGTTATATGCATATAATTACGATTATATATATTTATTAGGGTGGTCCTTATTCCCAAGAAAACAATTTTTTTTCTTTAGTTTCGCGGGGCACCACGTTATTTGATTATATACCATAAGAAACTATTTCAATATTTTTTTTGAATTTTTTAAATGACATTTAGGGGTCGCTACCAAGGTTTGAATTGTAAATAAAAACTCAAAATCTGTATTTTTTTTGGATAAAAATTGACCGATAAGCCAAACCTTACTTTAATTTCATGAATGGTTATGTCCGGTACCAGAATTAGATTTTTTTATCCACTTACTTTTTTCTCTCGATTTTAAACCGAAAAAAAAGTCGATTTTTGAATTTTTTTTTTTCAAGGCCGCTATTTTGTTATTTTTTACTCATATCTTTTAAGTCTACTACGGGACAGAATGACAACCCTACTGAATAATAATCTTTTTGGAATATTGATTTCAGATGATTACAAAAGGAGCAATCAGGGGGGCCAACCACCTACTTTTTTTTTTAAGACACCTAGTTTGCCTCACCAAAATGACGTTAAAATAATTTTTTTTATCATAAAATTTTTTTTTGTACTATTCAATAGGTAAATAATATCATATAATTATCATAAGAAAATTGTATTTCATTTTCCGCAAAAACAAATCTTTGAAAACCTTCAAAATTTAACCTCGATAACTACACTACCGACAGTAACATGAAACCTAATCCAATTTAATTTTTTTTTTTTAACAAAAAAATATTTAATAGAATATAGTTATTTATATATATATGTTCAATTACATATACATAATCAAACTACCCCCTAAAGTGCGGGCGGGCTAAATCTCGACGCGTCGGTACAGAAGAGGGGTCGAGGGGAGGAGGAGATAAAGAGCGATTGTTTATGCGAGTTTTACTTGCACGTAAAAAGTAATATAAACACATGAAACATTAGTGAAACCATCATTTAAGCTGTCCTTCAACGCTTTTTTGTACAAACTTTGCCAGCTGGTAGCAACCTCTAAATCTTAACAACAACAAAATAAAAAAACTTATTTCATATTTAGATGCATATAATCAAATGACAAAGTGCTCCGGGGATAATTCGAAAGTCGAAAAATAAGGACCACCCTAATATGTATAATAACTTTTTTCTATACTTGAATGTTTTAATTTAAGTTCTATTTGGCGCATCTTTTTAGTTATTAATAGTTACTTTGCATACGTATTTTTTATAAAAGATACATAAACCACTTTCACAAATTGACAAAAACATTTTTAAAACTACACGCAGTTCAATACACGGTATAATCTATTAAATTTTATTTTAAAAAACCTACATTACTCGCTTTTATGAGTAGCGCACTAAAAAGTTTAAAATAATTAGTTTCATTTTATAGCTACATAGGTCAACAGAAAACCAAAAGCATGGGACGTATTTAAGACATAATATACAAAATGTAATGTAGTTACCTACTATAGCCCGGTCAAATTAGCTTCAAAAATATGGGTAAGGTTACATTAATTTGCACAAAGCTGGAAATTGGCATGAATGTTGGGAACACTATTACAAACAATTTGTCAAAAATCCCCATCGATCCTATGTGTGGAAAAAAATTTATTCAAGGTTAAATGTTGCGAAAATCGGTTTTTTGCATTTTTCAGCTAAACGGCAAGTTTCATCATAAAAATAGCTGAGACAAAAATTATTCATTATGCGATTATCTATAAAAACTGTCTCTACACTTTTTTTCCTAAGTATCACCATTTCGGAGATATAGCCATGCAAAAAGTTGAAAATGTTGTGTGAATTGAATTGAATAAATTTTTTTCCACACATCGGATCGATGGGGATTTTTGACAAATTGTTTGTAATAGTGTTCCCAACATTCGTGCCAATTTTCAGCTTTGTGCGAATTAATGTAACCTTGAATGTTTATTTTGACCGGGCTACTAAGGTATATTACAAGTTGTTCATTGTGACTAGACCGCTACATAAGTGCGCCCCACGCTTTTAATTTTTTTGTTTTTGTTTTCTGTTATCTTATACAGCTATAAAAGGAAAGTAATTATTTTAAACTGTTAATGTGCTACTCATAAAAGCGCGATTTTTAGTTTTTTAAACTATGATTTTATTATTTATTTTTTAGTCTTAATCTGCTGTAAGATATCTTAATCTGCTGTAAGATATTGAGGAAGTTGGTAGAGTGCAAGCTGCAGCATTAATTCAAGATCACCATGTTATTGCTTATATTGCTTATACACTCGCGAGTAAAAGTATCGAATCGCTTTGCATTTTTTCATGTGCACCCAATATCTATGTAAATCGGTTTATTTTTCTAATTTACTTAAATTTAATTATGTTTCTTGATACATTAGCTTTATAAAAAGCTACGAAACATGAAAATTGGCCCAGGATTTCTCAGATTATGGGCAATTTCCCGGTTTGTGAGCCTTTACGCGTTACGAAGTGCACGAGTTGCACTACCCTTGACCGCTATATGCTTTGTCATTAATGCCTGATCAAGTCCTGGATTCAGGAGAACTAAATAAATTTAAAACAAGCATTTCAACCAGGGACTGAAAATAACTGTTATCCTTAGGAATTTTTTTATGAGTCTGCCTGATTTTTTTGAAAACTATGTCCAATTTCAAATAAGAATAAATATAATAGCATATCCTACTGATATATTGCGAAAAAATATTTTTTCTTTTTATCTGATATATATGCGGAAAAAATATTTTTTCTTTTTAAGTCAATGATCGACACTTATTTTTTAAGTGATTTATTGAAATCATATTATAAGAGGTGAAATCCAATTTTATTTTATATATCATTTTATAAAACTTACACTGAGGCTTTTATTTTTAAAGCCCGAAAATAAAAGTCTCGAGAAGAGATTTATTTTAAATTGGCTTCATAAGAGTTATTAAAGACTTTTATTTTTGAAATCCGAAAATAAAAGTCCCTGTATGACTTTTATTTTTCCAGTCTTAAAATAAAGCCCCCACATGACTTCTATTTTTTGTTGGCTAAATAAGAGTTATTGAAAGATTTTTATTTTTAAAGTCATCAAATAATAGTTAATAAAATATATTTTTGTGAAAAATATTGATACATAAAATAGGTTCTTTCTTTATGAATAAAACATTTTTCCAAACCAAAAGTATCGGTATAGGGCTCCCTAGCCTTATACCGCGTTAAAAAAGTTTTGTGTTACATGTGTTGGAAGGATAATTTTAGGTAATGAAGCCGCAACATTTCCATCAGCTACAAGCGTACCTTCCTTAGACTGTAGAAAAACTGGCTTCTCTAGTCTTAATGATAGCATAGCTCAAATAGACTGGTATTTCTGCTTAACTGCAATGATATAGTATAGATGATCTAATTTCAGTTTTTAATAATGTTTTATTTGACTGCTTTATAAAGTATTCCTTTTTCTTGTTAAAAAAAAAATTCGGCTTACCCTCCTTGGTTTGATGTTGAGCTCTAGCGCTTACGCAACAAAACAATTTCACCTTTCTGAATTATTTGATAACCACATTTCACAAAATATTTACGCTTCCTGTGTCGTTCCTCTGCATGCCTACAATGCTTGCTCAGAAAAGATGGGAAATATGATCACGGTGGATCCTAGACTAGATATGGCAATTATTAACACTAAACAAAAGTCGAATTCTAGCTCTAGGTTATAATAACTCTTCTATATTTTTTGCTGATTTTTTTAAGAAAGCTTTTTTATCATATTTATATTCCTTACCTTAATTACCTGACGAAGTTTCCTTTAGTGTTTATTTATTGATGAAAAAACTGTTGAAATTGCCATGTCTGGGATCTAGCTGCTCAACAAGTCCTGATGAGATTCCGGCTATTGTATTAAAGAATTTCTGTACTTTTTTGTCCGCCCCACTAACTTTCATGCTTAATTTGCGGCTTCAATCGGGAAAATTTGTTGATCTGTGTTCAAATCTGGCAAAAGAGCACTAGTCCCCAATTATCGTCTAATCGCTAAATTATCATCAATTCCTAAGTTATTCGAAGCAATTGTTTGTAAGTTTCTTCAATTTCATTTGAATGAATTTCATTCATTAAATCGTTTGAGAAGGGTGCTGAATTGTACTATGTTGTTTATACTGACTTCAGCAAGGCTTGCAACAAACTCTCCCATAAAATATTGCTATTTGAGTTACGTAATCTAGGTTTTCCTACATGGCTACTCAATTCGCTGCCCCCAAGTATGAGGAGATGGATGGAGATATGAGCGGAGCCGTCAAGTACGACTCCTCTCTACCCTCTGAAGAGAGTTTATTGCTAGCTCTGGTGTACCACAGAATAGTCACTTGGAACCTCTTCTTTTTATCCTTTTTGTGAACGATATATCTCAACCCATTGTTAATTTGAACCTCCTGAGCTATACGGATGACATTGAGATAGATGTAGATATAAGACTACTAAGTCCGCAAGAAATTGTGATGAATTGCTGGATGACTTCAATAGATTTGGTATTAGCATTAGCTTACAAAATTCCATGATTTTAAACTTTGACAATTGCAAAGTCTTACTTTTTTCCCGTAAACTATTGACTCTACAATAAATAAACACTTTTGAATTGTTTCTTTTAATGTTATTATAAAAAACAAATCCTGGACGTCACATTGTTACATAACCCCATCTTTCTAAATGCACACATTTCTATTTTTGAAAATGAGAATGTATACATATATGGTATAAATTGTAATGTCGTTCATTTAATTCAGTTTCAAAGTGAAAATTATTGAATGCCTCAGCATCCACATTTTTTTTATTAGAATAAAACTTCAATGATTTTAAACACCGCAATGGAATGCAATTAAAATAATCCAATCCATTCAGTTCTTTCTTTAAATATATTACCTAATACATCAATGACGAATTTAATAAACTACTTTACTAAAGTTTTCAATTGCTATTTTTCGATATGGGTCTTAGTAACTACTTTCTTAAAATGCATTCAATTAAATTATGCTGTTAAAACTTTTAAAAAGGAAAGGAACGCGTTATCACCCAATTCTATTACCAATGGCTTTTTATGTTCTCCCGCAGTCAAGTCGATTGATTTCATCATATCTCAGAATGTGCCTCAAAAAGACCACAACAAATCCAAATCTATGTCGAGATGTAGCCCAATAATTCATGTTTTCCCCACAAAGGAATGCAAGCCCATAGCAAGCACAGCATTGTAAATAATACTTCTCCAAGTTTTATGAGATTTTGAAACTTCAAATTCCTCGAAAATAATGAATCGGTTGTTTACCTCAGATACCTTTTCATCTTCTGTCGAATACGGCAGAAAATCGAAATGCGTTGCCGTTATTCCAGTTCTTGGAAGAGCATTCTTTTCTGCCATTAACCAACCCAGGAAAGGGCTGGGTTCCTAAATTTTGCTACATGAACCTTTAAGTCATTTGTATGTAGTGATGAATACCTTCCGTTAATTAATGAAAGCACGGCATCTTCTGCATATACCAAAAATCCCCTAATTACACCTCACAAATAAGAAAAACTTAACTGGACCTAATTCTTTATAACAGATTGAGTCTTTTAAGTCAACATGTAAATTATTACCAGAACAATTTTATATCGCTGGTTTACGCAGTTTATAAAACACAAAATTTGGGGAAATATAAAGGGCCTTAAAGTACAATCACCACACAATTTTCCTTATATTTTTTTGCACTTAAATAACGAATAATTCGATGGATCTCGTACAAAGTTTTACAAATATTACAAACATTATTGTATTATACCTTATACACTGCTAGTCAAAAAAATAGGTACTAGCCGTTTCCATAGTAATTTTGCTTCCAAATATGTTAATTACTATCTCAATTTGAAACAAATTACAGGGAAACGAATCATTTAAATATCTTTTACAATTTCGAAGTCAATGATGCCCAATTTTATTCTGATTCTTGAATGTGTTACGGAAAGTTTTTCAGAAGAGATTTTTAGTTGGCCAGAAGAATAGGTACATGTCGAATAAAACGAAAACTTAGTCATATAACCGGTTCAACAAAAATTTTTTTCAAAGTGAGTTCATTTTAAACATGTTTAAATACTTAGGTACAGATAATTTTCTGTTGAATTTGTTATCTAAGATGGGAGAGAAGCCCAATATATTTTAAAGGAGAAGAGGACATATTGCCCGCCATATTGGATCCGCCATTTAGAATTTTGAAGTTGTGATAGCAGATTCGAAATCAGCGACCGCAAAATCAAGTATTCAATTTAATCACACTCACTCGACATTTGTGAATTTCGTCGCCATATTGGATCAGCCATTCGGACTATACATATATACAGTGTTATATACAAAAACCTCCCCAGAAATCTATAGATTATATCAGCGAAAGAATCATCAAAATCGGTTCACTGGTTTTTGAAAAAAATCACGTACAAACAAATATACATACGGAGGATACACAGAACCTTCTGTTTATTAAATCGATTAAAAATAATAGGATATTGGAATAGGTTCACGAAAATTGTACTAGATTTCTTCAAGTAAAAAAATAACCCAATTAGAAAGAAAGCCGTACAATTGAAAACATTTGTAACAAAACAAAAGTAAATGCCTACGTTCCTTGATGTGAAATAAGACTGCGTTTTTTTACGGTGAGGTTTGTCAATGCGAGTTTTTCTGGTCCACTTTGTTTTCACTTGAGCAGTGCTTTTCTCATCTTTTCACGGTGGGTGTTGGATGGACATGTGATAAACCCGGTTTTATCACCACAAAAAGTCGTCATGAACAAATCCCACCGTGAGAACGTAATCGTAGCAGGAACCGTAACGTAACCCACAGTTTAATTCAGTTTCATTACAATATTTATTTTTATATTCATTTTCAGCGACTAATATTTAGTCATTTTGTGTGTGTGATAAAAATTAGTAGTTCACCTTTAAGCAATAAGAACCTAAAATTTACAGGGTGTGTGTATTATCTTGAACCAACACAAAAAAATCGTATTTAATATTTCAGTGATTATTTTAAATTGGTCCTGCCCTGCATGAGATGAAAAGCATTTTTTTTCTTCTGACCCACCCATGTAGGGTAAAATGGGGGCAAAAAAAGGCTGTAATTTTTAGATAAATAACGACGCCAAGCTTAACGATTTTTGACTACTTTTCATGAAGGCTATTTCTAAAATGGCAGTATATTAATTTATAGAATGGAACGTGAATGAAGGTTCATATTCTTTTATTCTATGATATTCAAAGATTATGTCGTTATAAAGTGGGAAGTTTAGAAGTAGAGGTTAGTTGCAATTCTAATTTTTATGAGATGTAACTTTCTTGCAGATGATTGATGATGCACACATTTAATTTCTGTACACGGTTCAGAAACTTTACCTACTCCTATTGGTCGATAACTCTCTTTCGCAACAAGATTCGCATTTCACAGTGAAGTGATATCCGGGCGAATCGAAACTACCCCGTCGAGTCCGCGAGTGTAGTCCCGGGCTCCTTTCACGACAAAGATATTCCACCGAGGACCCGGCACCAACACACGCGTGCTCTTGCAAAATGATCAGCGGCAACCGCCAATACCAGAATTCGTACCGTACCTGTCTGTAACCTTCGGCGAACAGGCACAACACACCTCCGCACTATAAAAAAATCCGCGATCCCGATCAACCACGGATAATTTTATATTTTTATGCACTCTACTCACCTGTAATTTCCACAAATCCTTAGCTGTACGGGATAAACATAAAAAGATAATAACCTATAATCTCCACCTCCATGGCTCAACGATCTACGATAATACACGCCGCACGGGAGTGACACTTCGTTTACCTCGCCAACGGCAAAACGAGAAGGAAAGGCCTGAAAATTGCTTTCCTTCCCTGGTTGCAAAGAACTTTTGGCCCATCGGTACCATCGTCAAGGAGTTTATTAATAAACCATCAGTGGGGTTTCGGAAATTAAAATCTCAGCAAAAAGCCAATTTTTAAATATGTACTACCAGAATGTCAACGGCTTACGCACCAAGACCGGAAACCTATTTTACTCAACAACTGACTGCTTTTTTGATGTGATCTGCCTGACGGAGACCTGGCTACATTGTGGGATTGCTGATTCTGAGATTTTTAACTCGTCATATAATGTTTATCGTCGTGATCGTCACCTTGACGTATCTAATGCTCCTGTTGGAGGAGGTGTCCTAATAGCTGTTAAAGCTAGCATCAGGTCAACCTCCGTCGCTGTGGATAAATTTCCGGACGTTGAATGCTGCTGCACAAAAATTAATATGCACGGGAGTAACGCCTATATTTGCAATTTTTACATTCCTCCTGGAAGGCCTTTCTCTGCATACAATGATATGATTGGTGTTCTTCAATATGTAAGCGACCTCTGCTCTCCTCTGGACGATCTGATTGTTGTCGGCGACTTCAATTTACCGCACCTGGAATGGTCTTTCTCTGATGCCGGCAACTTTCTGATTGGTTCCAACTCCCGCCGGATGGATGAACTGCTAGTACTTGATGACTTAAGCAGCTTAGGTCTGCAACAAGTAAATGGAGTTTTCAATACTCGTCAGCGTCTTCTTGACTTGATATTCGTCTCGGAGCCCTCCAGAACACATGTTGGATCTTGCTTGGATCCGATTTCAAACATTGTACCTGATCATCCGGCACTTCATATCTCCATTAATAATTGTAAACTACCATCTGACATATCTGTAACTGATTATTTTCGTAATTTTAGGAAAGCCGATTTCAACTCACTTGACAATAATCTCTCAAATGTTAATTGGTCAGAGGTTTATAATTTCCGCGAAATCAATCTTGCAGTTGCTAAATTTTACCAAATTGTTCTTAGGGTTATCTCAGGTTGTGTTCCTCTTGTTAGAAAAAAACATTTTTTGCACTCGCCACCTTGGTATTGGATCTCATTTGAGATCTCTAAGAAACCGTAGGAATAATGCATGGACGAAATATAAAACTACTAATGACCACTCTCATTATTTGCAGTATTCCGATTTGAGGAGGGAATTTAATCAATATTCTATGAGTCTATATTGTCAATATCTTGATCGTGTAAGGTCACCCTTGAGGAGTAATCCCAAGGAGTTCTGGAATTTCGTCAATAATAAAAGGAAGTCATCTAATTACCCCTCAGCATTTATTCATAATGATGAATCTATCCAGGATCCCTCCATTATTTCCGATCTCTTTGCTAACTACTTTGGCAGCGTCTTCAGTGATGATGATGATTGTGATATAGATTTAAAATTTTTTAAACATATGACTTGTCTTCCTAATATTTCTTCTACTTTTATTCTTGACGCGGACACTGTTTTAGATTATATTAATAAGATTGACGAAGATTTTTCCGATTCTCCCGACGAAATTCCTAGTGTTGTCATACGTAAGTGTTCATTGTCCCTTGTGGAACCTCTTACTTTTCTATTTAATTTGTCCCTGCGTTCTGGTGTTTTCCCTGCTTTGTGGAAAAAGTTCTATGTTGTACCTGTTCATAAAAAGGGTAGGAAGGATTTGATCGAGAATTACAGACCTATCGCTAAACTTTCCCCAATCCCAAAAGTCTTTGAAGCTATTATATGTGATTATTTATCTTTTTCTTGTCGTTCAATATTATCATCCAAGCAGCACGGTTTTATTAAGGGAAGATCAACTGTAACAAATTTAGTGGAATTTTCGAGTTTTTGTTTGAATGAGCTTGAGAGGGGCAACCAGGTTGATTGTGTTTACACAGATTTCACTAAAGCTTTTGACAAACTTTCTCATAAAGTACTTAATTTTAAACTTCAAAATCTGGGCCTTCATTCTCACCTGGTACAATGGATTAGGTCTTACCTCTCCCAACGTTCGTTTAGGATTAGATTTTCCTCATATTTCTCTAGAGTGGTTGAAGTCACATCGGGGGTCCCTCAGGGTAGCCACCTTGGTCCACTGCTTTTCACTTTATTCCTGAATGACCTTTTTCAACTCATCAATCATTCCAATATTCTTGCTTATGCGGATGACATCAAGATCTTTAAAAGTATATCTGACATTAATGATCTCTTAGTTCTGCAGTCCGATCTGTCCATTTTCTCCGAGTGGTGCCTGAAGAGTCATATGACTTTGAACACTAATAAATGTTTCATCATGACATTTACCAAAAAATCGCCTTGTTTTTCTCATCAATATGAGTTTCAAGGTAACCCACTAACTCGCTGTGATTCTATTACAGACCTGGGTGTAGTCTTAGACCCTAAGTTAACATTTCAGGCTCATTTTGAGAGTATTATAAACCGGTTTAACTCGTCTCTTGGTTTTATAAGACGTTGGTCTAGCGAGCTTCATGAACCCTATGTTTTGAAATCTTTGTTTTGTGCTTTTGTCCGTCCTATTCTTGAGTATGCGTCAGTCGTGTGGTCCCCCCATCAGTCTGTTCACATTTCTCGAATTGAATCTATTCAGAAGCGCTTTCTCCGTCTTGCTCTATACCATCTTCCATGGCAGGACCGAAATTGCTTACCTCCTTACTTACATAGATTAAAACTATTAGGCATGTCTCCTCTACATAAGCGCCGGGAGGTTTTTGGAGCTGTTTTCTTCCACGATCTTGTATCTGGCAATATAGACTCACCCTCCCTCTTAACTTGTATTAATTTTAATAGTCGACCACGCTTAACTAGAGCTCATAACTTTATTTACCCCAATTATCATAGGACAGATTATGGATTTTATGAACCTCTTTCGGCTAATGCTAGAATCTATAACGACAATTCTGGAATTATTAATTTTAACTTAAGCAGAAATGCCATTAAAAAGGCTCTTTTGAATAATTAACTGTAGATGCAATCGCTATGTTACACTGGTAGTGTTGATTTTGTAATTCTAACTATATAGTATTTTTCTTTTCTCTCTATTTTTTGTAAATGTCAGATGGTTAACTACCTGTTGATGTAAATAAATAAAAATAAAAAAATAAAAGGCCCCAACGAACATAAGAAAAAAGAAAAGGCCTGCTCTATAATAAGGCCTGACTATAATAGTCTTAAGACTCTCTAAGATTTGCTGTCAAATTTCCTTATGATTGGTTAAGATTCGGCCGAATCATAACGAATCTTAAGCTCAACTACAATCGTCTTAATGAATTTTTGACACTTGCAAGTTAAATCACTTAATGTTTACATTTCATTCACCATTAATTTAAATTTCTCTCGAATTATCAACCAATTTTTTCACAAACGTCACTTTTGTCAAGATTCCTTAAGATTTGTTCGCTCCGGACCGTACCCTTAAGACTTGCCGAAAGATTTCGAAAAGATTTCGAAAGTTAACGAAAGATTCGATAAGACTATTATAGTTGTCAGTGTGGCACTTCATATGATCGTACAAAATCTTAAGCAGTCTTAAGATCTCATAAGACTATTATAGCCAGGCCTAATGGCATTTTCGCTATACATTTTGGGTACAGTGATATTTTTTTAGATCTGTTGTGGCATCAATGGTGAGTATAAAACTAAATTTCCGGGATTCCAACCCCGCATTTGTCCACCATATTGAAAATAAGGGTGCGAACTTTTTCAGTGATATTTCCACCGTAACCGTTACACTCACGAAAATTTTCAAGAAAATATTTTTCTGTTTTTGGGAATCACATTCCCTACAATTCTTATTAAATAACTTTTCCACGTAAAATTAATAATAAACAAGGCGAATATATTTGAAACGCTATAACTTTTTCATTTTAAATTTTAAACCAAAGTGCATTAGTGCTTTTTTCTAGAGCATCTTCTTACAATAAATTTACTTGGCTTTCTTTTCAATTATCATTATCTTTAAGGATTTTACAGAATCACTAAGGAGTGGTGCATGCATGCGACAATTATGCCAGTATTCTAGGAATTTCTGGATTTTTCAAAATACTGAAATACCTGTTTCAATATATGTATTTGGAGTATTTATGCAAAGTTTCAAGTAAACCCTCTAAAAATTTTTTTTTCCATACAATCTTTTACACCGTACCTACCCGCTTTTCACGCCTTAGGATTTGAATTTGGAAAAATGTTGAAACTCGTGTTCCATTATTTATAGTTTAGAGTATTTGTACTAATTTCAAGTAAATTCGTTAAATAAGGTTATTTCCCCCACACAAACTTTTTATATCCCAAATTACCCCTTAGGGGTTAAAGTTTGAGAAATGCTGAAATACCGTGTTCCATTATTTGTGTTGTAGAGTTAAATTTCAAGATGGCTGTGACTTTATCGTCACATGCAAGCATACTGCCCTTCCTTTGTTATCCTGTAAAACCCTTAAAGGTTATGATAATTGAGAAAATAAACAGATCAAATTGATTGCAAGAAAAAGTTCTAGAAAAAACCGCTATACATTTGTTTTGTAAAATTGAAATTAAAAGCGTTTTGTATGCTGGGAAAAAATTGCTTCTGTTTTTGTTGTTGTTGATTTGGTTTACCCTCCCAAGATAAGGGAGGCGAAGAGCGTTACGGTTGTGATTTATTGGTCCTGGCGCCTAGCTATATGATCAAATGCCTTTGGCCAGCAAAGAAACTCTACTGATAATAGCTATTACTTCTGATGGACTCCGCACTTTGTATCCATCCAGCAGTGACCCAGTGCCGCCAGTCAATTCTCTGAAAGTCTCTTCTGAAACTTTTCCTTTTCTATTTCTTATTGAGAGTAAATTTGTGTTGGTTTCATAAAAACTTAATTACCAACAAATCACACCTTTTTATATGTATATCTTATAACCAGAATGAAATATTTTACAAACATAAGAATTTTTCGGGTAGGAAAATAAATAACTAGCCTCACGACTGACAAATACATAATGAATAAATAAATCATCCGAATAAAATATTTATTTTTTATCGAATATTAGGGGTTCAATCAAGTAATTCGATGCTCGGCAATCGAGTGGTCGTATACATGGAAATATAAACTAAGCACGGAACGGATTTAGCGTACCACATTCCCTGATGTGTTAGAATTGGCTGTGTTCGTATTGGTCGCTTAGTGCCGGCGTAAATATAAAGACATAATCAGAAGAGGGCTTACAATTCAAAATTTTCCGAAGTTCCAGCCTTAACGTCTATGCCCCCCTTAAAATCTATTTACACGCTGCTATTCACTGATAGATATAATGCTTTTGATGTTTTATTCAGCTTCCCTCATACATTCCTGTTGCTGTAATCCTCTGCGTAGCTATCTTTAGGTGGTCGCTCATGTACAGGGTTTGTACACGATGCAGCCTTTCCGTGCTTAGTTTACATTTCCATGGTCGTATAACAAAAACGTTCGATCAGGTGCATTTGCTTCATATAAATCGAAGCATCGAAAACTGTGTTGAAAGTAATAAAAATTTGTCCGAAACCGATCAATGTACCCACTTTTTTGTTAACATATCATTTGGGAAAAATAATTGAGCTTGAAAGTGTCGCGATATATTTTATTGGACACATAAAAATAATTCTTGGTTTTTATTTTAAACATTTTAAAAACTTGAAACTATTACTGCCTTCTTCAGGGCATGAAATAAACTTTTTCGAATATGAATATAGTTTTTGGCCCACCCTGAACACAATCCTGCGTACGCCCATGGGCCTACTCAAACAGCCAATGTCACTCGGCAGGCAGCCAAGTGACAAACATGGAAATATGAACTAGGAACGGGACGGCTGTAAGCCAGATTTAGCGTACCACATTCCCTGATCTGAAATTCAGTGAAGTCATGATGCCAATGACTACGTATACACGATATCCAAAGTCGCGACTTTGGCCTAGCGTACCCCAAAGTCGCGATTATCTTTTCCTTGTAAACGGGCAAGTCCCAACTTTGGCCTTGCCCCGATTGAATTGGGCCTAGGCCTGATATATCAATGTCAATATAGTCATGACTACGTATACAAATCAGGACTAGAAACCGGTTGTAAGCCAAAATCACAGCTGCTCGTGTAAACGACACAAAGTGGACCAGGAAATTTTCCCTTGTGAGCTATCTGAGGGTGAGTAAGATATGTGACATTTGAAGGATCGAATTTGTTGCGCACACACAAACAGATATATCAGGCCTAGGCCCAATTCAATCGGGGCTAGGCCAAAGTTGGGCTACGCTAGGCTAAAGTCGCGACTTTGAATATCGTGTATACATCCATATGTATGTAGTCAGTAGTTGTTTGGCGTGAGTTTGACGTCGCTGCGTTAATTAGATCAAAAGATAAGTTTTAGGAAATTTTAATACAGACGAGTTCAATGTACAATTATTAGATTATAATAGTTGTAATGTGACAGGTGATGAACTGAGGATCACTGTGATATAATTAACAGTGAAGCAACTTTGTTATTAAACAGCGTTAAGACAACTGTGATAGCAAGAGTGATTTTAAAGTTTGATAAATTTTTAGCAACTGTGATAGCTTCGGTGATGACTGAACTCTGATTGATTACTGATAACCGGTGGGAAGCTGTAAAGGCCTGCTAGCCTTCTAGGATGCTGCAATACTGGACCAGCACGTCTACATGAATTTCTAAAATTATTATTTTAAGGTGGCCGTAATAATTTTGAATAATATTTTTGCTAAGTGCCAGTTGTAAAGAAAGATGGGGAGAAGCACTTTGGAGTCTCTTATTCTGCGACTAAAAGACTGTTATTCGTCTCCATTTCGTTAGTATGTGGAGGAACCCCAACCACATTTTTTTTTTTGCTTTTGGATTACTACGGAACCCTGAAATCAGTTGGCATTTAATTGAAAGCCAATCCAAGGAGATACTGACATATTATTTAAAATGCCCCTGTTTTTAAAATTGTTGGTATAGAAACTTGCTTCACTTCGAGCTTGAAATTAAAATATGTTTTCAGAGATTTCATGGGAATAAGAAAAGTTACGGACTAACTTGTCTTCTATAAATTATTAAGCAATGTGAATACCACAAATACAAACTCTATTGTTTTTTTCCATGAAAGCACTGAATATTTATGTGTGTAAAGTATAAAACAATTCATTCAAATTCCTTTTCTCGTATTAAGTAGATTGTCCACTAACGGTTGCAAAATAATAAAAGTTAGCTTTACATTGCGTAAACATACCATGTATTTTCACAATTAAGAAGCGTCAATTAAGTAGTGAAGACTAGAGCTTTTATTCAAATTTTCATTTTTCAATAATATTGGTGCGCCAGGGGACTGTGCTATTGAATAAAAGATATAAAACGGAGCAATATAATGGTAATGTCCTTTTTTACAAACAACTTTGGCGTGTTCACTTTCCTTTGATTATTGCTTTCATCGACCAGGAGATGCCTGTTGGTAAACAGCGTTTTCTCAGTTTGTAGTGTGTTTGTCGATTTAAAGCTTCCATTTCTTCCAATGGCGCCACAATACCTTTACGAGTTCAGTTATGACATAGCATAACGTATCCGGTATTTTTCCCAAAATCTTATTTCATTCCCGACAAACATTCAGTCCACTGTCCTCCCCTTTTTCTTGCTGTACATTTCAGTGAACTTTTCTCCATTGAGTTCGTGCGCTGGGAAAGTATTTGTAAAAGAGTAAATAAGAACAAAATTCATACGTTCCGAGGGAGTGCTTCACTTGGTGTTTCTGAGGTACATGTCTTCGGTTTTTTTACTCTATATGTAGGCCTGAATTTTATACTGATCGAAGATTTGTGGTTAGTGGATGAATTTAAAAATATAAATATAGAATTTAGTATAAATTAAATTGTAACGATTATAGAGTAAAGAGGTTAATGCAACTTAACCAGTGGATTCTTTATTATATAATAATAGATACCAACATATGTTAACATGCACAGGATATTATGTTATATGTTTTTGAAGTGAATTTTCTTTGGCATCGTGCTGCAATTTCACGGTAATATATGAGACCCGCATAAAAATAGGCGTGGAGGCGTTTAGTGTGCATACAAACTTGTCACATTCGGGTATTGGAGTCGTTTAGTTCAAATACGGTCCCTATTTTTAATTTTTTTTCGGTAGCGTACAGAGCACTTTGTTGGAATGTGTACACTTGCACAATATTGCGTCATAATTATCACCAAAGATTACATGTGATCTTGTTTTGTTTTCATTTGATTACTAATAAGTAACTAACAAAGTAATTTATTTGGGTGCATGCATACTACATCGGATGACGACAAATTTCTAAATAAATATTTTTAATTTTAACATTTGTTCGTGCAACAACTTTAATATTATCTTCCCTGTGAATAATAACCGACTGTAACATATTTTGTTTTGCATCATCTATTTGATATAGTTTACTGCATTTTGTGTGCTTTATGCTAAACTCTTCAAGTACAGCTAACATTCCCGCCCTGTTGTCACATCTTTTGGCGAGTGACAAACAGATTGAAAGAGTGTCAGTGCTGCGTTTACTTTGAGGCTGTTGCCAAGAAACGGAGACAGTGATCATTAGTAAAAACTATGTTTTTGAATCAACTTAAATATTTAGAAGTCTCTGTATACCTGTAAACTTAGTTTAACGATAAGGAATAATAAAGGATATATCATCAAAAATCTTGAGTCACGATTTACTCATTGCGTGGAAAAGGAGTTGCTTCGATTTTGGAGTCTCGATTGCAACAACATTCAGGAAGAGAGTACTGGGCGTTTTTTATGACGCATAAAGAAATGAATGGGGTGATAGACCTCACCTAGTCAAACAAAAAACACTATATGAGGGGCAAATCACAACCGTTTTCGAATTACAGGGTGATTCATAAATTCCACATTTTCATGGTATGCACATTATTATTTTATTCTTATGTTTTGATCTACTCAATGCAGCCACATAAAACTCACCCCACACAACTATAATACCTTCTCAATTCCCCCCCCCCCCCCCCCCCCCCCCCAAAATCTCAACAATGCTGACCTACATCTACCGCAATAGCTGCAGTTATTTGCGAAAGTGAACAAAAGGCACGATTCTTGTATCCTTGGCCCCGCTTTTTGGGAACGGGGTTCGAAACATTTTGTTGTGCTTTGCATTCCTTTGTAAAAGGAAAATTAACTCCACCGGCAGTTTGTAAAGGGGAAATTATAATAATATAATAGAATTTTCCTAAAAGTTAAAGTTTCCCCAATTAAGGTGGATCGTCAAGTATTAACTATTTTGCCCTCTATCTAGAAAACGGGTCGAGATAGAATTTTTTCATTGTTTTTCCGTTAATTAGCACAGCAAAATGTTTCGAACCCCGTTTCCAAAAATTGGGATCCTGTTCCCAGTTCCCAAAACGCGGGGCCAAGGAAACAAGAATCTCCCCGAATAAAATATATTCTGCAATTTCCTAAAATTCATGATTTTCCCAAATATTCGCGAAATTCGTGTAGTTAGTACACCTCTTTTTTATTTTTATTAAATTGCCGATCTTATTACCTCTCCAAAAAGGCAGAATATATCCAGGTAGAGCAAAAGGTAAAAAAACCTGTTCCTTAAACAATTCTCACCACTTAATTATTTTATTGTACTGTAGTAATAAAATTCGTAAAGTAAACAACATTTCTAAGAAAACCTATTGAAAATGCTTGTTTAGGAATAGGGTACATATCAGTGGCGTAGCGTGGGTGTCAGCCGCCCGGGGCGGAAGAAAATTTTGCCGCCCTCTTATTTAGGTATTTCAATTTAAAAGACTATAATATACAGTAATTATAAAGAACTATTCGGCAAGAACAGGTATCATTATTTTGTATTGTATTGAGTCGTTGAGGGCAAAAAATATAGATAACATAGAGTTAGGCGCGTGGTGCTCGTGGGGCAGAAGGGCAAAAAGGTTTTTTCTCATTTATGTATTGTCATTAGTCCTATAAATAATTTTGAGAAAACTCTAAAAAATGTCTGTCATTTCGCGAAAAAAATTTTTTCATTATCTACATGATTTTTGCTACCGAAGTATACATGATTATATTTTTAGAATTTTATTTCGCGAAATGGCAGTTGTTTGAAAAAAAACCGTCTTTTTCGACAAAAAACTCGAACTAAATGGCTTATAACTTGTTTTCCTGATATACAATCGCTATAATCGTGTGTACTTCGTAGATAATTTAATAATAAAAGTCCAGTTAAAATTTGAAGTCAATCGGATGAAAACTGTTCGAGTTGAATTAAGGGGTTACATAGGTCTTGAAGGAAAAAAAAAAACAACTTTTTCAAAAAATTGTATTTTAAAACACAAAATTTTTTTAATTTTAAATTTACACATAGAAAAGCTGAGCATTTCTAGAAGTTGTAAAAAAATGTTCAGCTAAAAATATTTAAAATTGTCGATTTTCCTGCAGTTTTCCTCGTCCAGCCTTTTTTTTGCGGTAGGCAGGATTTCTCGAGAACGAATCGACCGATTTTGCTGAAACTTTGCACAAATAGTATTGTTTCGTGATTAACCGAAGGGATTTTCAATCGGTTGGCTCGTTCTTGTTTTATACGAAAAAAATGTTTTAAAAACGATGAGAATCGGAAAAATGCTTAAAAATTTGTGACGAAAATACATTCACACTTATTTCTAAACTTTAAATTTAATTTTTTTTTCAATTCCTTCGGTCAATTACGAAACAATACTATTAAGAGAAACTGTGCAAAGTTTCAGCAAAATCGGTCGATTTGTTCTCGAAAATCTTGCCTACCGCAAAAAAAGGCTGGACGAGGAAAACTGCAGGAAAATCGACAATTTTCAATATTTTTAGCTGGAAATTGTTTTTACAACTTCTTGAGATGCTAAACTTTTCTATGTGTAAATTTAAAATAAAATAGAGTTTTGGTTTTTAAAATACAATTTTTTGAAAAAGTTATTTTTTCTTTCCTTCAAGACCTATGTAACCCCTTAAGCTGGGAATAACCCCTTAATAAACTTTAGTTTGATTTTTCTCTTCCAGTTGGCCGGTGACATGTATTTTTTTTTGTAATTGGTTTATATGATGCTAAACTATCATCTAGCGAAATTGAAGTAATTCTCCCGTTTTTTTAGTTTTCGATCCAGCCTCCTTAAAGAAAGGGATTCCCCGATTTCGGCACAGTATAAGTAATGAATGCTCATTTCGATCTGCCCGAAACAAAAATATGAGATGATTCAAATATTTACAAGATATTATTATTATTTATTGTGAAATTTTGCCGCCCCCTAAAGTGCCCCCCCCCCCCCCCCCCCACCCCCGCCCCTACTAGGCTACGCCACTGGTACATATGTAGGTATTTAATTTTAATTAACAGTGCAAACAAGTTTTTTCCTACTCAAATATACTCTACATACTAATCTATTACTACAATAATATCTGATGGAAATTTTGCTACAAATGTTAGAATGAATATCGCTCAAAGTTGATAACCAAATCGATAAAAAATAATTAAAAACTGGCCGAATTTACTTTTGAAAACTATGCGGATATAAATTACAATTATAATGTAAGTAGTAGACAAGAAAGATAGAGCGGTTGTACAGGAATACCAAACGAGATTTCCTAATCGACGTGTACTGTAGATTAAGGAAAACCGGAAGTGTGACTTCAAACACCTCTGGAAGCTCCTGTAAACCGTAACTAAACTTTTCACCAATATGATCACAATGTACGTCTTTATGTGATTCAGTGCTGCGCCCCTTGTAAATGTCCCGCCCAGGGACGTTGGCAACAAGCTCCTAGTCCTTTTGACTCAACGGATATTTTCTGACTACATCCGAAAGGATAACAATTCCAGGTTTTATAATTATAACTACAGCTGCATTGACGCCTTTATTGGTTCAATACCACAACATGGGGCCCATTTATCGTACTGGAGGTATCTTGATCATGGATAGGGGGTTTTAATCCAAAATAGTTAACACTCATGAAAATACTCTTCTTTGGGGTAGTCGTCGATTGGATGATCTCCTTTCGTATGCCCGTACAACCAATCAACAATGCACATTTTAGTAACACTCCGCAAAAGGTTTTCTACGTATAAATTTGTATATCATTTCTTTACCTCTTATACATATGTTGTACTTTTTTGGAAAGGTGATAATACAGGAAATTTAATAAAAATAAAAATAAAACAGATTGTAGGAAATTTTAGAACATTTTTTTCCACTTTCAGAGGTGACTGTACCTGTAGTGATAGAAGTAGATGAGCATTGTTGAGATTGTTGGGAAGGACATTGAGATATTAGTTGTTGGGTAGGAGTTTAATGTCGCAGCGTTGAGTAAATCAAAAGATAAAAATTAAAACATGTTGAGTTTATGGATCACTCTGTAACTCGACCCCCCTGTCGTACGCTTTTTTCTTCGGCTAGGTGAGATCACTTTACTAATTTCTACATCCGTTATAACAATCATCTTGTATAATCATACCTACAATATGCTATAAATATAACATATACAAAGTTATAGATTTCGAACTTATTTTGTGACTGACTTTGCCGAATTCTGATTAACATGTATGTATACACGACTATTGATCGCGAAGCAGATCCGATCGCAATGGCTTACGATACATTTAGGGCCTGTCCGAATCCAAGTCTTCGTCTTGTTATGACAGTTATTGACGTCATACCGAGCTAAGCTCTGTTCGATTTCATGTCTATGCGAGTTAGGTCAGCTATGCAATATAACAATTAAGCCAATTGCCTAGCTTGATGAGCGAGTCAAGGTTTGGGTTGACTTCGTCAGGTAGATTTCCGTTAAGTTAGCAAAGTGACAAATACGAAGACTTGGATTCGGACAGGCCCGTAGTAAACATAAAACCTATAGCTCTGGCGATTTTTATTAAAATAGTTACGTAGATAATTGTTCAATGTGCGACGTTTTTTAAACCAATGTTGCATGAAAACAAAGAACGGTTTATGGCGAGTAGTTTGCAATAAACTCAAATAAACTTTCGAATTAGCTATTAAGGCTACTGTGGAACAAGGGATGTGGTCGTTGTGAATATTGAATAAAAATACTCCTAATGAGAATTGTAAGCCCTTCATCCTCCAATCTTTGTCTTGTTTAAATAGAATGTTCATTAAACGCCCGAAGGACGTACCCTGTTTATAGCTATTTCGTCTTATCTTTAAATCACGTTTTTATATCTGGCAATTCAAGTCTATCATATGTAAATGGTGGACGTCCATATTCTTCGAAAGCTTGTAAAGTGGTCGTAGAGCAGAATATAGAGTACGCCATTACAGGATACGCATATGCATAAAATGCCTAGTAGGTTTCACCATCGTGGTGTAACGCTTTAAACTTTCCTTATCGTAGTAAGCCTATCAACCATTATTATCTCCGAGCGATTATCCATACCCCTATAATGGCCAGACTGGCTTGAGTAATGTTTGCCTTTTGAAATATACGAGAAAATAAACATCGT
Source organism: Neoitamus cyanurus (assembly GCA_947538895.1). Classification (NCBI taxonomy): domain Eukaryota; kingdom Metazoa; phylum Arthropoda; class Insecta; order Diptera; family Asilidae; genus Neoitamus; species Neoitamus cyanurus. The sequence continues at coordinate 192,356 of OX384540.1, forward strand.
TTCCATTGATTTGATGTTAAATTTAATCTTATAGCTTTGAAAAGAGTTTTATCTTTATGAAGGCTAAACGGATGTGGAAGTATTAGCGTCGCAGGCATTATGCGTAAGAAGGGTGGAAACTGTTGAAATGCAGTAAAAATTAATGATGAGCAAAGGGATGATACCGTAATTATTATCCAAAACAGCAGCAGGATGATTTTGTGAAATTCTATTACCAAGTACAATGGTGAACCACCAGCAAAAAGTCGATACCGAATATCCGAATAGCCGAACGAATCGTGATTGTGAGACATTGTTCTCCAAATAAGGCAGCATCGACAGAAAAAATGCATATTATAGTATGCGAGTTCAGTTTGTTGTCAATGTAAGACGGCTTAATAAGGAGGAAGGGAAGCTGCCAGTATCTAATTTTGCTTCTGAACTAAATGTAACCGTCAAAATTCATTCAGCTTTTAGGTAATTGGGCCTGGTTCAGAAAAAGTTGTCATGTAACTGGTCAGATACGGATTTCACACAACTATGTATATAAAAATGAAATTGTGACAAATTACTTGAGGACATCCTGAGCCTGCTTCAGCATCATTAATAGTTCTTCCTTTTCCTTTTCCTCGCTCCCAACGCACTCATCATCCCTTTGTGGGATCTTTTTCTCTTGTCATTGTTAAGGTGGAGCAAAGGTAACCTTTTTATTTGGAAGTAACAATAACCACTCTGCGCTTCAAAGTACGTATGTACGTATCTATACATATATATATATACATATATACTAAGAGCCCCACAAAGAGTTACATGCAAACATACATATGGAACTCCTTGCTCGTAATGTATTGACAACGTGGGGGACGATATTGTCTTTTATACCGAATAACATATTGTACCATGAATATGACATCATTTCTGTGCTTGCATTCAGCTCATATTGGGGTCTATTCGGCATGTGTCAGAGACACTCATTTAAATCGAACCCCATGTTTCAAGGTCTCCTCGATCCTCATTGCCTGGCTTCAGCTTTTTCAATAATTTCCCACTCATTGCTGATGTTTTATACAACCTTCTGCAGTTTTAAAGAAAATTATATTTCGACGAGCTGCCTAGAGTCAATAAAGCACACCCAACCTTATTCATATGTACATATGTATAATGCAGTTTGTGACAGGAGTAAAACGACATATAATATATGAAAAGGAAAACTCTGCCACATCCAATTGTGCGAGTGACAGTCACGATATATTAGTGGGATTTCTCAATTCGCTGCGTAAAGTTAAGAATTGTAAGCTTAGCAAAGCTGGTGAATTCTCGCGCAACCATGCCATATTTTCCGCAAATAGCGAAGGGGATTTATTTGCACGGGCGTGCGAAGAATTGTGTGTATGCGTGTGGACGATTACTGCAAGAAATATCGGAAGTAGATAAAAAATATTAACTAGGAAGTACTTTTGTTTCTGCTTCTGACAAGGCAGATATAAATTATACCGTAATTTTTCTGATACGGTGCTTTCTTGAGTACTTCGCTAAGTGGATGTATAAATGCCTTGTGCGGTTTAGTACGCAAATAAATAGGCCTAAGCCTGCCGAGCTCTAATGTTATGTATTTACTTTGGTAGCAGTGATGCTATATCTAGGATTTCCAAAATTTAGGTTAATTGGTCACGTTTTCACAGAGATAAATAACCACGGTGATATGGTTTTCCGTCTTGTGGGTGAATACTATTTTAATATACGAGTATTTGCGCTTTTTTTATTGGTTGCTACACATGGTTACCAATATTTTTTATCGCAGTTCATAAATTTTGAATTTTAAAAAAACAAATGAATTTATACTATCATTTATTATTTTCTTTCAATAATAATCTTACAACTTAATTAATGATGCTACGAAACACTTCAAAAAAAAATTATCACTCGGGCAGGTACATGTAATTTAACAAATTGTATTGAATCGAAAGCTTTTCAAAAGAAATTTAGATAGTAGTTAGTTTATTTAGTCAATTTTCCACAACTGAAAATTTTACCGTTGTGTACTTCCATGTTGAATCCCATTGACACACATTTTTCAAAGCAATAACTCTCTAACTTTCTGTGTAGATGTCCGGCTTTAGCTGCGGCCAGACTAGATTTTATGAACGACCACGGTGAGGTCTCTTATTGTAAGGCGAGGATAGGGAATATAGTTTACTTTCTAAACTCCACCAGGTGCCACCAACGAAGGGGTTTGCGTAGTCTATAATTTATTTACTTCAGAGCCAATTCAAATTTCTTTCTTTTACTTTACTTCTTTACTTTCTAAGAAGTTTTCCATAACTTTTCGCCAGATCTCAGGATAAATCGCTCAAATATGGAACTTAAACATCTGGTAGCTTTTGTTTGCCCTTTTGTTGCATATTCAAAATCTTCTTCTAATTAATAAATTTTTCCATAAAAGACTCCAATTGGAGTAATACGCTTATAATTTTGTAAATTAAGCAAATGTATTGATAACAAGGTAATTAAAGGCAATTAATCATACCCATTTGGCGTACTTATGTATATTTAAATTGCTAAGAAAAAATGGTACCCTCGCGATTTTTATGTACGAAGTAGTTGCGAGGCAAATAATAATAAGCAGCAAACCCCTTTCTTTATTTTAACTCAAGTTTCACGTTATGGATTCTTCCCCTTTCAGAGTTTGTTTAACGAAATGTCTTGAAGTGGCTCAAATGTTAGAAGAAATGAAGTAAGGGCTGCCATTAGTTGCGTCTGTCTGTATTCTAAGCTTCCTCAAGTTATGCGGATTGAATGGCCCAATTAGGAAGAAAATGTACTCAAGGAGGTGTATTTGTCGCACTCCCTTTTCGGGTTTCTTTAATTGTGGATGTGGTATGATGTGCTTATGACCTTGCAGATAATTTCTGCCTTGGAGAACCGCTGAATTAAAATATCCTTTTGGGGGACCTCCGGAGGATTCGTAATTTCACGAAAAAATATTGATCAATAAGGCTGTTATCGGCACCAGGGTTCAGTGTTTATTATTATGACACGAGTCACGCTTATTGTTTGCGAGCCGCTTTTTCGGGACATGCGCAATCATCACATATACATATTTTCATAAAACTATACCTTGTAGTTCATAACTAAGGAAAGAGTCAATACGACAAACACGATACGCGTGAGTGCGGGTGAATAGCCCCAGGAAAGTGAAACTGTAATTTATTTTGTTAATATCAGGTTGTCGATCGAAAATAAATTCCCAAACACCAAAAGTAGAATTTCTATCCTCCTTTCACGAACTGGCTTTAATTTACGGTGTCTGTCCTTCAATTTTTATTATTTTGGAGGAGGGAGACTCGTAGAAAAATTAAAGCCGTAACAGAGCGTGGATGCGGGAGTGAAAAACGAGAGAAATTCATCTCACTCTTTCCGTAATGACTCACATTTCTTGACTTTAAATAGATCGTGAAATAAATTGCTTACGTCCCATTTCAAAGGTAGAAAGTTATCTGGGCTGTGCGCGATTCAGTTTTCAATTGAAGTCGTCAAAAGGCAAAGCTTTCTGGATAGCAATTTCATTCAACTCACTTCTCCTAACCCGTGAGGACAAATCCCAATGCCCATCAGCACCTTCGTTGGACAGAACCCACGTGGAGGTCAGCCCCTATGAATGGCAGAATGACATAAAATGTGCAAAAGCCCTTGGGTGTGATTCAGAGTGTTCAATAAATTCACTAGCGATTTATTTGAGCAAAAAGGGAGATCCTAGCTGATAAAAAATCATGCAGGGCCGCTGGTCCCACCCTGCTCTGGATCTTTTGTGAAGAGAATTTTGGTGATTACACGTAGCAGAACCCTGGAAGTAAGAAAGCACACGTTACTCGGAAACACCGAGATGAAAATAATAATAATATTAAACCAGCGAGTAAGTTGTAACGAGTTGGATTAATAAAGAAGGACAGTTCTAAGTGTTTGAACAAGTGTTTTCTTCACTAAAAAAGAGGATGATGCTCCAGCAATGAAGAAGTGCGGAAGTTTGAATATTTTTCTTGAGAAAAGGTCCTCGTCATGAGCAGGGAAAAAGTGTTAACACTTGTCCCAGTACCCGACTGTCGTAAGGGTGCTTGTATTTATGTATTCATTATGAGAGACCCGCAATTTATGGGGCCAGGTGAACTCACCTCCACTCCTGCTTTTCTGACAGCTTGGCACCTGACTTTTCAAGGAAACAGTTCTTACCGAAATCTTATGAGACGTTCTTGCGCCGCATTGTTCCTTACTGTTCAAGTCGTCACCGAGCTTGCTACAAAAGAATTCGCAAGGATATTTTTGCGAATGAATACGAGGTACGTGTGAGACAGATCTGACCGACCTTACGCCTGCAACGAACTCACTCAAATTTCAGTTGTAAGCGGAAGAATACACGCAACATCACCTGGTCCTAATGTTATCTTGTACTTTGATACCTGTGCCCTGAAATTTTCATTTCGAGACCTGAACGTATTTTCTAACATGAGAAATTTCGAGAGGTTTACTAAAAGTGCGAACGTGCCCAAGTATGTGAAGTGCACGTATGTCAGGAGGACAAGAAAACTCTTTCTCAACTTTATTATTGTTTGCGCTGGTGCATGGCCGAGTTGGGTAACATGACTTTCTAGGCTTCACAATTGTAGTTAACTTATCTGCTATAGAGCTTATATACCACAAAGAGTACTGGCACTTCGCTATCCTAGATTGTAGACCCCATACTTTTTGTTGTGCCGGCCATATTCTTGTATAGCCGTTTCCAAACATTCAGTACATGTGCAAGTATTTTCGTCTAGTTGTGTGGAGGGGAAAAGGTAAAATAAAATCCTGAAAGAAAGTAAATAGTTCTAGTTGTTGTTGACAGAGAAAAGTTGAGGATAATTTTAGGCATCCGTCACAGGTTACGATCTTTTGTTTCCGGTGACCGCCATTGGGAAAGTTAAATAAGGAAATATAACTTTGCGCGGAGACCAAATTTGAACCAATTATTTTAGTTGATATGGTTGTTGCTATATGAAGAAGATTAATAAGAATTGTTTCTCTGATTCGCACTGCAGGTGTTTTAATTTATTTATTTATTAGTTATATGACAATCTATAAATAAATCTATTAGCAGGTAGACTTGATTTCCCTTCAGACTGATTTCCTAATACTAATAATTTAGTACGCTAACATACCTGGTAGAGGTTTCATTAGTTTCATAATTTTTTTAATTCGCATTGTTACAGACGGATATTTATTATCCATTCTGTAATGGCGGGCGATTGTACTATAGTTATCAATTTTAATTATAAAACGGTACACAAACGTAAATATTCTCGATACCGATGTCTAATCTAACAATGAGATAAACTAACCTGGACAGTAGCTCAAGTACACTAACTGCGAACTTTTAATAAAAAATTTTATTGCTCGGAATGTGACTACTATTATCCTCCTCTATGAATAAAATCGTGGTCAGAATATTACATTCTGCTTTCGAGTGACCCTAGGAGTAAACAAGTCAGTTACGGTGGGACGGGGATACAGTGGGACAGCGAATTTTCTTTATAATTTTGCACTGGCAACTTCAGTGTTTAGGTGCTCAATGTCAAGTATCTTTGAGTGCTCAATTTTTGTATATCTTTCAACTAAAACTCTCTAATACATTTTTCCCTACAAAACTAATTTTTGGTTTTGTTTCAATTGTGCTTAGTCATTTTTTCAACGGTCAGCATTTGTAAATATACATATGTATGCGTTCCATTATCATTGTTATGTTGTGAAAAATAATTCCCAATGACATGTTGAAAGGAAAAAATATGAACAATTCTGAAATGGTGCAATTTGGCGAGGTGGAACAACAAAAATGTTAGTGGATTGAGTTTAAGAAAACAAACGAAGTTTTTCGTTTGTTTTGGATTTGTACGAACATGAAAGCAGGTTATTTTACTTGTTAAAATTGTGAACCGGTTACATAACTTTTTTATGTTAGCAGATTCAAAATTTTTCGAACATTTTTCTGTTAATTGTGTAAACAATTATTAAATGGAATTTATATAAATATTACAGAAACATTAGAATATTTTTTTGACTTCATTTTTTCACCTTTTCGATGGTTTTTAATAGGTGCCCCACAATGCTTGTCACTTTTGTGATGGGCGTTCTTAGGAAAATTGACTGTGAAATTTAGTTCAATCGAATAACATTGTTCGGGAAAAATGTAGGTATGGATATTATCTTTAGAACGGTGTATTGAAATATCGTTTTTTCCTTTTTTATTTCAATTTTATGCCCCCACCCACCGGAGTCGCCTTTTTTCTACATATTGTAATATTTCAAAAATTCTATTGCGGGATTATGGCAGACCACTACACATTGAAATAATACGTTTTCTTTTCGATTTATTTAACGATTTATAGAATCGTTAAGCCGGTCGGCTACACACTATCAGGCTGGCCTGTCAGTTCGCATTGAACGCCTGATGTCAGCAGTCCGCCGGATCATTGTAGACCTCAGTCCTTAGACCTCGTCAGTTCTAACAACTTTGGTTATTGTTTAGTCTTTGCACGTTATACGGACAGAGCTGACTAACGACTGAACCCACACGCGGCACAGCGGTGCGGCCTACCGGATGGGCGAACGTATTTTTGAGTTCTGTCCGGCGGCGCGTGGATCATGCTGACGCGGACTGTTCAGTCCGAACTGACAGTCCAGCCGGATCCTGTGTGGCCGGCTTTAGTCGTTAGTAGTATTACCAACTTAGCAACATGCGATTATTAGTTTTCTCAGGAAAATTTATGTTGGAATAAATTTACTAATATTCAAATCACACGAAAAAGTAAATTGAGTGTAGTTGTGCAATTATTCTAAATGTTATACTGCGTCTCTAATAGCAATTACTATAAAGAAATTTTAAAGAAGTAAAGCAAAGCGAATGATATTACATAAAAATAAAGAAGAAAGTGACAACATTTTCTAGTTAATTAGCCTTTGCTTGTAAACCAAACTTTAAACGCACTTCTATAGAAGCTCACATCCTAAACGAAAAACAATAAAATTTCAAATTGCGTTCCAAAAAGTAACACAATTTTGTAGCGTTCTTCTGTAAAAGTGAAAAGAAATTCAAATATAGTCATATGCAATTACTTTTGATCGTCATAAAGTGCGTGTGTGTTGAGCCAACTCAAATTCAAGGGCGGAATTTGTAATGTCTAATTTATCGCCTCTGGGATAAATTTCGTTGAGTTATATATGTACATATAAGTTGAAATATCGGCTCTATCATCTTAAAAATCATACACAAACAGAATCAAAATGAATTTCCATAAAAGCACAATAAAGTGTAAATCGAATTCATTTTGTGAGTCAGATACCTCGAATAGAACGGAAAACTTCCTCAGGCACCCAGAAACTCTTCCCGAAGGTAATGTCCAAATCGGAACACGAACAAGATTGGTAAGAGAAATTTAAAATTACAATCGAATCCTTTTATAAAACATTTCATAGCTGCAAACTTTGACATTTCTTTACGTGAAACTAAACTACATTAAGTTACATTACTACAATATTAAAAAGTTTAGAGCTCGCACAACACTACAAGCTCCCCGAGGTAGACAAGGCTTGGAGGCATAAACCTCGTTAGATTGAACAAAGAAGGAGTATGTGAAAAATAAAAAAATGGATGGAATTCGTCGTAAGCATAAAAGTTAACTTTCCTCCGACTTGAAAATCTTCCTATGATATTCCAAGAAGGAGCTCTGCCATATTCCTCAGGCGCATAGGGAAGAGGCCACCAATGCCTTTGGGGCATAGGAAGAAGGGCAGAGAGATATGCATATGGACGATACCCTTAAAAGTTTGTGTCGAAAGTTCTTTTATTCTTGCACATATTAATGAAACTTCCACACTCCATTGACTTTGAGTTAGAGGCTGAGTCTCGAAGTCGGGTAAGATGGGAGATTTTAATAGTGGAACCGTGCAAAAGCAATCTCCGAGGGCCGCAGAAGTTTTTGAAGTGGTTAAGTAATGAGAAGTCATCGTTATGGCTCAATATATGCATATCCTGGAATGGAGCTTTTAGACTCTTGAAACCTTTCCAAACTACTTAAAAATTCCATAAACTTAAGGCTTTCATTTTTAATTTTGTTGTTACATTCCACGAAACTTGCTAATAACTTGTCGCTCAGAATTGAGCAAGATAATAGTTGTTTACTTTTTGTCATGTTGGTGACGAATCGCTCTCTCTCTCTCTGCTGTTAGACGTCGAGTCTTGCAGGCGCCATTGGAGTGTTATTAAATAAAAAACCGGTCAAGTGCGAGTCGGACTCGCACACGAAGTGTTCCGTACCATCGTACAAGATATAGCACTATGCACTTTTTAAAAACTGTTGTAAACGAAACAACAACATTTGCATGGCGGCCATTTTGAATTTCGCCATTTTGGTTTTTCATTATTTGCTGTTATAGCGGCAATAAAAATACAAACTGTGAAAATTTCAACCCTCTACCTATTACGGTTCATGAGATACAGCCCGGTGAAAGACAGACGGACAACGGGGGCTTAGTAATAGGGTCCCGAAGGGCACCGTTTGGGTACGGAACCCTAAACCCTTAAGTGCAACACGTGGTTTAACTTCACCACAATTTGTTGAAACTAAACAACTGTAAATAAAAAAATTATTATATTATAAAACACAAGAAACCCGACAATGAAAGAAACGAAAAGTATAAAACAAAAAATATATCTACTTTCTTTCTTTACTTAATTCAAATCGATACATTGGCAAGGTGGATGTTCAGAGTATGACCATGGTAACACGCCGCAATAATAACGTATTTATGTAAGTAGCACAAAGCGACATGCGATCACGGCTATACTCTGAACATCACCGTACTTATGTGTCGATTTGGATTAAGTAAAGAAAGAAAGAATATATTATTGATTTATACTTTTCGTTTCTTCCGTTGTCGGCTTTCGGGAAGTTGTGAAGAAAGAGGTGATCCACCATCTTGGGTTTAGAATGGCGTCACATATTTTACCGTATTGCTCGTCCAACGCTTTCATTTGATAGCCATATTGACAATATTTGGTACATTTTTTCCAGTGGCTCTATTTCGTAACATCCAGACAAAAATACATACATACATACACCAATGATCACATAACCCGTTCGTTGTCGGGCAAATATAAATACGTGTTCCTGAGGAAAGGTCAAAAATTAGATCATAATGAGAGATGAATTTATGATTTGTGTAATTATTTTATTTCTCTTCGAGCAGGCGCGTACGCTAGTGCCGGCATGATCTTAGTTTTAGGATGCAGCGAGATCTAAATGTAGCACGCTTTAAATAGTGTGGAACAAGGTTACGCATGGATTTATTCTCGAGCCACATGAACTTGTTGACTCTTTCATTTACGAATTAGCGAGATAGATAATTATTTTGAGACCTCCCCAAACACAAAACAAAATTATGTGTAATTGTATATGCGAAAAAAAATGTGTCGTTTTTCGGGACAAAATTATTCAGAAAAACAAACGAAATAAAACAGATTGTAAAAAGCCGAGTGGCTAGCTGACGAATTTATACAGATAAATTATAAAAAGTTGATGAAAGGTGAAAGTTTGAACGCGCGCCTCCACACACCAAAGTCGAGAGTCTTCACCACTTAGTTATCTGAAAAATTGCTCATAGCACTGATGGAAGTAGTAAAGTACACATAAGGTGGGATTGGTAAGGGTTTTCGATGAAAATAAAACCACTAAGTTCTTGCGGTCACAAATCGAATTTTTTTTATTTAAGCGATAAAAACCGCAGATCTTGCCGAAAGCCAAGCCGCGTAGATGGGCCATCTACACCGATCCTTTCTCCTATTGCAACTGAACTCCGATTCAGCTCAGCATGTCATTGGATGTGATTAGTCTAGAGTCAAAGGTGAAGCCCAATCACTGCCAAATCACTACAAATGTCTGCTAATATGGGTGCGAAGTCTCGGCCAATTTTACAACAATATGTACAGGTATACATATATCAAGGAATTATAGATATACGACTTCTCGATCCATTCTTCGCATCACTTTGAAGAAGGTTTCATTCAATTTTAATAAGGACGTACGGATTTTGTACAAAGTCACAAAATGTAATAAAATGGCTTTAACCATTAAATTGTACTTGGTCCAGATGAGATCCCAAACAGTAAAAGAGAAACTGTAAATTTCACAATTTAATGTATTCTTCTTCTCTTCTTTGAAACATCGTTTGAGTTCAATAAACCCAAATGCGTTTTCATCGTCCTGATAAGTAATTCAATTTTATACAGCCTTTGCATCTTCAACAGCTTCTTAAAAGAATTCCTTAATGAAAATCTCTCATTTCGGAAGTCAATTACTCCCTCAAAGTAATAACTTTATTTTCTGCTATTGAAACAGAAAACTTCTTGAGCCATTATCCATCCGTTTTTATTTTCCACTTTTCCACAATTCTCTCTTTAGCTGACTATATCATTTCCAGAAGAATTGAAACAAGATGGCAGGGAATTTCGTATTGATTAGTAGTCTGAAAGCGGGAATATGGTATCGATTAGTAGACGGAAATTTGAATAATGAAAAGGCTTTGAAAAGGGAGGAAGTAGGTGAGAATTTAAGAAAGATTGCAACACTAATGGATTCGAACAATACGATACAAGCTGCGCATTGTTTTACAGTAAAGATCCGGCAAATAAGTCAATCAATTAAAAGTTTTTATAGCACTGCAGAGCAACTTAAAAATATACTAAAGAATTCCATGATGCAAAGAAGGAAAACATAATTAAAAAAGGTGCAGGCTCTTCATGGCTCAGAATTATGGAAGATAAGCCAAATATGTAGTTCGAGTAATGCGCTTCTCATAGCATACATTTAAATGTACAAGTGCACACACCCGCCAAGGATTTGTTTTTAAATCAGCAATAGAGGTATTTAATTTTCATTAATAAAGAAACGAACGGAAGTCGAATTATAAATTCATTTATCATATAAATTACTGAGGATCTTACACAAAACTCTCTATATTCGGAGGCACATGCGGGGACGTATCCACATTTCCTCTGCACTCCACAAATTAATTATTGAAGACAAAAGTACCGAATGTGACTGGGTTTTACAAAAATCTCTTATTACACAATTTTATGTGTGGTATCCTATAAAGCACAAGCTGCTAACGATACCAGAACAGAGAATTCCATGCATACATCATTATGCCTCCAGAATGAGAAAACTGTGGGAAATGTGCTCTAATGGATTTTCTGACAGGATAAATGTTTGAATATGAGATATAACACTGTTGACATTAAATATCTGTGTAATGTCCTTAATGTCCTCAGTGCGTAGAGGGATGTTCTCTATATATATTGTTCAGATTATAAACGGTCGCCTGAAGATTTTGTCTTTCTTCTTGCCCACTGTTGCAAGCAACCACTTAAGTAAAGACGATCCCCTGAGGGACTTGAAGCGAGCAGTTTTATGAGTATTTTCCTATATTCACAGATATTTCATTTAGTTTTGCTCCTACTTCCTTTCGTAACTGTACAAATTATTTTATAATAAACGAGGAAAATAAAACGTTCCCTGGTAATCACTCTTACAGCAAAACAAATGCACTTAAGAGTTTCTAAAATGCTTTACGCGTATAACATAATATTCAGCTCAAAATACGATGACGTCCTTTGGGCGAATATGCATTTAAACATACAGAGCACATTTCATAGCCTGGCTTCAAACGTCATTTCGCATTCTGGAAGTTGGAAAAATAGCATCATGCGAAATACTCTTGGTGCAGTTAAAACGGGGATTTAAAGTTAGTTTATGGTTTCAAGAAATATATGAATGTTATTATAAAAAATACAAAATACAAAATACTAGAAAATATTGTGAAATTACACATTTCCTATATTAAGATTTTTTAAATTTCTAAATTTTTCAGAAATTTAATATAGGTATGGATCTACTTTTTTTTAAATCATAATATATTTTTTAAAGTGATGGAAGACCCGGCTTATTTTGAATCGCGTTTTTAAGTTTAGGATTAGTAATTATGCTTGAAACAAGACCCCTATTGGCTGTTTGCGAAGTTTGTACCCATATTAAGTGAGTCATGAACTCTGAAAATCATTTTTCATTAAACTTGTGTCGTCTACTTCAATCAAAAAATTGTATTTTGAGTTTATTTTTATTTTCCTTATAGCCTAAAGAATAAAATACATATACTTAAGTTTATTTACCTAATTTTTTCTCACTCTCTTTTAAGTAAGTTTACAAGAGTATCAGAACTTATGATATGACTAGATATAGTCCAAGACTGGTTTTGAATGTATCGAACACGGTTTTTATCTATTGTAAATTTTAATGATATACAAGATCATATCAAACCCGTGGCAGTCTTTTAAAACTTGCTTATTAAACACGTCTTTAATTGTTTGTTATATAAAAGCGATAACTGTATAGCAAAAGCCTTATTACCGAAAATTCAGTGAAAACACTGTTATGTTTCGCATTTTCGGTTTTCATAAATATACAAAGACTTGTTGTCGTACCCTATCTCACAGAAAAAATCATTTTCAACAAAAAATCAATCACGTCGTGGAGGTTAGACGTAATTGATATTTATATGATTCATTCGTAATAATATTCATTTTATTGTTCAGACAATTTCTTATAAGAATCTCTTCCTATGCCCTTTATGTAGCGCTAAATTTCTTCCGGTGCGGGGACTTATCAGGTAGCCATATGGAGAAAACCTTAAGGGTATTCATGAAAATAGATAAGTTTATGTATCACGTATTTGCTTATATTTACGCACAGCGTTTCATGAATGCACCACTTTTTAAATTGTGTACCTACATGAGTGTAAATCGATCAGCTGTTCATTCAAAATGCCAAGAGTAAGCAAAAAATTAAAATTAATTAAACAGTGGGAAGAATTGGCCTTTAATGATTTATTAATGCTAGAACTATTCGACTTACCTTGGATATTTTTCAACAAAAATCTGTACATAAAATAAATGTAAATAAATTTCTTCCTCTGACTTCCTGAAACTGACGTTTGTGTAAGTTTATCAGATTGTTTACACACGGAAATTGCCGCGTAACGTACGTCATGAGGTTTGTGTATTATATTTTCCATACAAATTTTAATAGTTTATTTAGGAGGCTGGTAAATTTATGCGGTTTACGCGAATATAAGGTCAATACGCGTTTGCATGAATACCCTTACATAACTCTGGTGTGAAGGGACGCAAATTCAAATCCGGTATATAAAAAAACTTTTTACGGTTTTTTATTAAAAATTCGCCAGCTAGCCGCTCGGCTGGAGAAATTATTAACGATATGTATTGTCACATCATATGACCGATTGACTTCATATTCACATCATATACTGTATATGTTAGTTAGATTGCGAGAATGGTTTTTATGTATGTAGTTATGTGTGGTTACCATAGATGGCACCATAATCTATCTTCTATACCACTTGGCCTTGGACTGCATATTCACAACAACGAATATATTGCTAAAATGTTGTCTAGTTAAAAATTAAAAATTAATAAAAAAAAATTTAAGAAAAAAATCAGAACGTGATGGCTCAATTCTGGTGACGTATTCGTGCTCAGCAGGTCTCAATTCATATGAATATAGGTTTAAATGTTAAAAATAAATTTTTTCCGAATTTTACGAGTGTATTTTCCACGATTTTCTCTGTTTTTAACCCATTTTTTGAGGTTAGAAAAAAATCTGGACGTCACGGCTCAATTCTGGTCGCAGATTCGTGCTCAGCAGGCCAAAATACTACGGATATGACGTATGGCATCAAAAGTAATCCCTACTTTTTTTTTTTGTGTGGCTGTGTTATTATTGCTTAATCTTTGGAGATGATACTTATAGCAATCTGCGGACAGCGGTAAATCGTATAGTTCCCATAGATTCTATGAATACTATACAGCTACATAGGATTTGAAGATCGGATCGGCCTTAAATGAGCCGTTTATTTTAAAATTGAAGCAATTCCAGTTTTGCAAAAGTTTGTTACACTATTTTCTTCGCTTATTCTTCAAGTGAATGAGCGATAAAAGTGTATTTAAAAATGGGCTCCACTTTTGGAGAAGATTATATCCGAGATCAAATCAAGAAACTATAGTCTCTATACTCAACTTTCTTCGAGTTGGAGGGTGTTTAAGACTCTTGGAAAAGTAGAACATTTATGAAACACTTAAGTCAAAACAGGTAAAAACTCCATCTTCCTTTTCATGAATATAAAAATAAATAAAAAATCTACATTAAAGTGGAACACCGCTGCGAGGGCTTGAAAAAGAGAGTTTATAGTGAAATTTTTTTTTTTTAATGTTTAAGGATTGTGGGATGGGTATGTAATCATATGTACTTTGAACTATATTTACATAAGTTTTTATTGAAAAGCCAATATTTATCAAGATATTAAATATAATGTGTAGATCCATAAGAAATTACTTCCTTAACGACGGCGGGCACGATTTCTCCGGTGTAGTTGATCTGAAAACAAAAAGCGAAAGTTTTTCTTAAAACTTGTAAATGTAGTTATCGTTACGCGTGGCTGTTTTTTTTTAATTGTTAGAAAAACGGCAATAATCGTGATTGCAAGAATAGTAATTTTGAAAAAAAACAACGTTAGCCACGACGACTACACACATTTAAAAAAAATTCTAATCGGATTATTAGTGTTCGAATTTTCATTCCCGCCATGCCAACCCGAAAAAGGGAAGATATTTCGAGGACCAGGCATAGGACACGCTATAACTGTTCATACTAAGATTGCTATAACTTTGTTATTTCTGAAGATTTTAACATTATTTTTAGTTTTCAAGAATATCTTGGAAGTAGGTATATACTTTAAGCAAATGCAAAAAACAAAACACGATATTTTTCAAGCCCTCACAGTGGTGTTCCCCCTTAAAGCTAGACAATAGACTAATTTGAAAGAAATATTTTTTATGTACCAAGCCGCGTAAATGTAGGTAGCCCGATGTGCCACCTTTTATTAAAATCTAAATCTAGTATTTCGAGTCAACCATATTGAATTTATAAAATGGGGCAGTAAAGTTGAAATCAGCGGCTCCAAATCACCATTAGTATTTTTATTTTGAGCCCGCCATATTGTAATTGTAATATTGAATAAGTATTATAAAATTAAATAATGAAAATTCTAGGGAAATCTAAAGACATTTAAAATTCTATGTTCGCCATATTGCAGCTATCATCTTGAATTTGTAAAATAGGGCACCATATTTAAAATCAGTGTCCCCAAAAGACCTTAGGACTCCAGTTTATACCTCAAGAGATTTAGTATTTTCGGTTCACCATATTGCAAACGTCAATTTGTGAATAAATTTGAACCATAGCATTTTTTAAAGGGCTTTCAAATCTTTTAATGTGCCAGCTTTGAAAATTTAAATTGAATATTTGCCGCCACGGTGAAATTTTTTTAAATAATATTCTTATTATAATATGTTTTATATAACATTTTAAACTATTAATACTTTATGTACCTACGAAACAAAAACGCCACTGTGGGGTCATGCGAATTCCTGCACTTTTAATAAGCGCTATAATCCTTATCGTTCACTTTGGAAATAATTATTTTTTACTATCCGAATTAAACACATAAATACCGGAAGGCCAGTGCTGTGAACGGAGGTTTTGATGGTTAAAGATCTAACCCTTATTATATATATATAAACGTATAATAGTTAACAAATTATAAATGATAATAAAATACTTGATTTGTGAAATGAATTGGGGAATGTACATATAAACATATGTATATAAATCCTTTGGAACATGCAAATTTGCGAATGAGTAATTTCTTTCACAAGTATACGCTTTTCTTTTCTTACAACTTCTTTCAAGTCAGTGCATCTTATCTCACTCAGGTGCGAAGCTTCGTTGAGTCATCCAAGCAGCAAAGAAAATTTAGGGCGAAATCTTTAAGGAAGAAACAATTCACCTTAAATGTCTTGGGTTGGAAAAATTATTCTGCAACAAATAAATTGCCACCTTCTGCTCAAACATTCAAACGTTTTGTTCCCGTTTGAGTTGCTTAGACCTCTCAAGCGGAATGCAGAGTGCACCATCAGGGGAATAAGGTTTTAAGCTTTATCTCTGAAACAGATTTTAGTCAAATTTAAGTTTAAACTAGCCCTCCTTTGTCTACGCTCTCACCAGCAGTGTGGTTTTTTAAAGTGGTGATATCCCAGACAATATATTTATATTTACTATTATTACGATGCTGGCCTAATATAATCAAAGGGGAAAATGAGTATGCACGAGTTATTCAAATTTGCGTTTAGTTCTTCTTTGAATTCCTTGATTACAGCGTTTGTTCTATACTCGTATGTACTAGGGTTCGAGCATTTCAAAGTCACTGCATGCGGTAGAGATGATCTCACCACAAAAAAGAAACAACGGAGGCTTCTGAGCACTAATCCGCATAGCTACATTACATATACATAAATGCATGGTCCGTGCGTCTTTCTTCCTATTCGTGCCTAATAAGACTACGAAAAATATCTGAGAACGAATTGAAGGCAAAACGGGAGCTTAGTCGCAATATATCTTATCCACGTCACCCCGAAGAACACAACAATGTTCTCACCCTTAATTTAAAAGTGAAGAAGTCCAACACAGCCCCAGTATCACATTACGACGCATTCCGTGCCCTGGCGGGATATAATTTTTTCGCTTGTAGCACCTATTCAGATAATTTACCGCCATAAAGACGAAAAATCCATGGACAGGAAAAAATCTAATTTAAAATTTTATTACCCAGGTAAAGGAATTATTATCCTTAGCGGTAGCTCCTGCCAGGCATCGTCCCTAGACTGTGCCGCACTTGAGCGTGTTTTTTATGAATTAAATGGTAATTATCTGACGTTTATTTTTTGCATTTAATTTTAATTTGAGACACCATTTCGTCCTTTTTCTTTTGGTTTTCGCGATGTCCAAGTTTTTATGAGCTCTCAGGATTTATGTAACACTATAAAGCAGACCGAGTTACTCACCTTTGGGTGTGCTCGTCTAGGAAATGCCACCTTGGGGTCGATCTGTAAAGAAAAACAAGGTAAGTATGAGTAAAAAGCCTGCAAATGATATCAGCTTTACGTCAGGGGTACCTATAGCGTTCGTTACGACCTACAAAATATATGCTATAGCTATACAATTGTAACAACGAATCGTTCGCGATTCGGATTTCATTGCTAATTGAATTTTAAAAGCTACAAAGCACTTAATTGTGCGGGCGGGTATTCTCACTGTATTGTTGCGAATTTTGTTTGATTTTATCTGGCAGCGATGCCACTGCTTTTCGTGCCTTCGCGCAATTAATGGAATGAGGAGTATAAATAAATAAATCAGATTAATACTTCTGCATTTTATATGGCTCCCACATATTATACATCCGGAGTGGGGCTGAACTCTGCAGGATATAGATAATATTTAGTGCAAACCAAAAAGGGCATATCTCTTATTCAATTTTAATCAACAAGGTTTCACAAAACATTTTTAAATTAAATATAGACGAGGGTGGTTATAATGGAATCCCATTCCATGACATCGTTACATTATCTTAATTAGGAAATCACTGCATAAGGATAACTTCCTCCCTTCAAATAGCAGAATTACAAACTAAAATCTTAATGGTGGAATGGACAACTTTGTTTCCAGGCGAATAAATGAATTAGCAAATTAGATTTTCATGGGTGGGTACTTGAACAAGCCTTGATGAGCTATTTGTAGTTATGTTTATTTATCAGATATACCAGAGAAGTAAAAAATTGCTAACAGACATCAACTTGGAATTGTATACAATATGTGTTCTACTAATTGTATTTGATTGCTAGTGTCACAAACATTAGCGTGTTACATATATAAATTCCCACAAGCCTGAACATTTTTACAGACCTTAAATGACCTTTGATCTTGAATACAATTTTTAGCACAAGTCGGATCGGTATGGACTTTTGACATTTCATTTGTTATGATGTATTTAAGGTCTATTCAAATTTTCAGCTGTATGGGAATTTTGTCTAGGTTGAATCCCTATTTTGACTGGACTATCTAACGGTTTATTGATCTCATTATGACTTAGAGTGGGTAATTGACAACTCACCGCAACAGTAATGGCAACGATAAACATGTGCAAACACCGTATGGAAGCAGAGATTATTTTAAAAAGTACTACAGTAGTGATAAAAAAAAGTCACCACATTGAAAATTTTGGAAAATTTTCGATTACGGTCATAAATCTCCTCTAATTGCTTCAGCTGCATTTAAACTTGTATGGATGTGTACGTGAGTAATCCTGGATCATAGAAAATAGACAATCATAGTGCGCGCAAACAAAACAAGTTTTGTTCAAAGCATGCTTGCAAGTGCTGACAAATGACCAGTGGTGTGATTCAAAGTCATGATTTGACCTGGCCCTGAGAGGGACTCGCGAGGGGTGTAGGTATTAGCCTGATTTGAATAAGCTATTGTTGGGAAATTTTTTGAATTTTTTTCAAGGACATGGCATCAATTTAAGTGCACTTTTAAGGCTAAACTCCCTTATATCTTTATATAATCGCAACTCAAACCACGCATAACAACTTTGATGGCATTTGTGGAGTTAAAACCCCTAACCCCCCTTGCGTACGCGCTTGCAGACATTACATTTTAGTGAGGTGTGAGGTAGCACAAAGATTAAGACCATAGAACAATAACAGAACTTCAATTAAAAATATTGTGTATTCCCAGCTGGTACGTCGTATGGTCCGGTCCTGCAAGTGACCCAACATGTTCATTTACATTACGACACATGAGATTAGTGGGTTCCAATAAACTGTAAAGCGTAGTCTGTAGAAGAGACAATCTCCTAAGGTTGCAATTATTCACTATGTCCGAAAATGTGGCTCTTAGGGACTGCGAATCAATATAAGCAGCTATTGTTTGGTAAACAGAAATGATATGATACGCGTATGTAACGCATGCACATATGTCAAGAAGATTCTAACGATCATTATAAGGAGAAAAATAACCGGGTTCTCCCACGGAAAAGCTTTGAGCATACAAATACAAACAAAACGTTTCCCACTTTTTCGAAATAAGTAGAACAATAAAGAAATAAAGTTTAACAATTCTATTTCAACAATTAGTCTTGGCTACATTTGTTCACGGATCGACTTAAAATTTGAATAAATATAATTTAATTCTTCCATAGATGGAGACAATGTAGCATGTACGGCGAATGGAAGACGAAATACTGCAATTTGGCAGCCAATGTCAGCCTGATCTTCATCAAACAGATTTTTTACTACAACCGCTAAGCATGATGGTGGGTGAATAAATAAAAGAAGCTATTGACTCGCAATCAAAATAACCAGCAGAAGAAAATTGTATAATAGCTTGTGATCTATGTGTATGACCAGGCATCAGCTCACGTCGTCTGTAGGGTCCTTTAAACTAAACTATAAATAAGTGGCCTATTTCATAAAGTTACAAATCACAACCACAAATTTGTACTTGGGGATCAAAATTACCATTTTTTAAACGGATATCGGATTCACAAATTACAAATAACTATAACATATTTGTGATAAGAAGCAGAAAAATTGTAGACAAACAACTTTGTTTGTTAAAATTTTGTGTTAGTACCGATTCAGAAGATTTGTAGTAGAATTGTAAACTACATGTGTTTTCTCCAGAAGTTGTGGATATCACAGCGAAATTAGAATTTATAAAAAAAATGGATAAACAATGTAAAATACTGCTAGTAAGAGTAAAAAAGACATTTTATTTGGTAAAATTCCAGAAGAGATTACACAGGAAAAAATAAAAGTGAGTGGCACAATATATTGTGTGCCTTAAATTCTCAATACGTTTTTAGAGAAAAATATTTTAAATATCTTCGCAATGTTAATGTTAATGCAAAGCTTTTCTGAGTTCGGTGAGCAATTCGGGGTCCAAAAATTAAAATTACAGATTTCTTCTTCCTTGCGGCGGTGTATATGTACATATGTTCCTAAACCTTTCAATAAATTTGATTTAAACACTTCAAACGGAGTATAATTAACGCGAGGCTGATATACTCTCCTTCTTCTTCGAAGCCTCAAAACAAATTACTATGTCTTTGACGTATCGAGGACACTTGACATTGCTTATATTAAATAATACTATCACTTTAACAAATTGTAACAAATTTACACAGCCCCTTTGACTTATGAAATATTCTCGTGTATTCCACAAATTTTCTAAGTGTGCTTTATTTGTGATGCCAAAATTCACAAAAAAATTGTATTTCCACGAATTTGTAACTTGTGAATTACAACTACAAATAACTTTTTGTGAAACGAAAAATGAAAAATTCCTACCAATTACTTTTTGTAGAATACAACTATAATTTTGTGAAATTAAATATATCAAATTTTCTACAAATTTTGTGAAAAATCGCTTGTAAAACACAATTTGTAAGACTGTGACTGCCACTGATATACTGAGATCAGAAGAGCAAAATCTTGTGACGTATAGGCTTGTCCTGTCATCTGACATACATATGAATTTACACTCAGCGAAATATGCATACCAATACTTTTGATTTCTTGAAGTAAATTTCCCGAAATTATTTATAAACCTGAATTGGTATTGTATAATTGAGAAGAAAAAAAATTATTTTAATTATAAGACATTTCTTCTTATTAGAAACGTTAAGATTTTATAGTTCTCAAGGAAATTATTATACGTGCATACTTTAATTTAATGTATAAATATGAAAAAATTTATTATATAAAGTAAACATATTTTAATAACCTTGCCAATAATAACGTCATTCAAGCGGGGTGGCATTGAATTTATTAAGGGCTGCAATACGAAAATATCCATTTTATACCATTATTCATACATAACTTTATTAAAATATTTTAACATGTTAAATTGTCGCCAATTTTTGTAGACTTGCTGGGAAATTATAATATACTCCATAGATTTTCCGTAGGAATTAAATCTGGAATAATAGCCGTCCACTGCTTTAACGGTATTTTTCTTGAAACAAATAAACCCTGAGCACTTCGTTCCAAAAAATTTTAATATATGTACTTTATGATTTTTTTACCGTTAAATAGCTCTTACGTGCTTAGGTAGTTCTAGGTTTTTGTAAAAATTCAATAGCTTCGCGATATTCATTATTTAACGCATTTATCTGTACTGCAATCGACCCTGCACATATACATACATATAATTATTTCCTTCGTCAGTAGGTATTTAATTCGTAAAAGGAAGTCAGTGGAACGGCACTTCGAAGGATGATAGCAAAGCTTTAAAGTAGCGTTTTGTTCAGAGCAAATGAACAAATATTTTTTTCATTTGAAATTAAATTTAAACTGGATTTTTTTAAGAAAAACAACTATAATACTTTTACACATATAATTATTTCGCTGGGCGATCTACAAACGTACTGTTTGTAAGCCTATAAACGCTAGCATAAAAATAGGTCATCGGCTTACGAAATCAAGTAAAACTTGAAAGAGAACCTTTTTTAAATGCTCGCTATTCAAATGAGCAAAAGCATAAGGTATTAGCTTAAAGACATCATAAATCCTCGCAGTATCATTAATTAAAGTCCTGAACAATAGATCCCGTGCTAATGGACGAGCCGACGTCCTGAGACCTAGCACTTACGTCAAATGAAAGGTCGAATTACATTTTAACACTCGCCCGTCCTTTCCATGCCTGGCTTTTTTTTTTGTGAAGACTACGCTTTATGTTGGATATGGTACTAGTCCGGTCTAGAGGCCCCGAGTATGTCGCACACTCCTACAAGAAGCACAATGCGGCTAATGCTGAGCTGTGCGTGGCAACGGCCTGTCCGTCCAGCAATGATGACGGATATCTGGTCTGGATGGGATCCTTCTATTCAGCTACTTTTTGCACTACCATAATTTTGGAATATTTATTGAAGAACGTTTTCCGGGCGAAAGATAACGCACTATTGCTGAGCTTAAAGTCCGCACATACATCATTCCTCATAAACTGAAACATAAATCGCCAAAAGGTTTCCGGCCAGCGCCAACCACGGTTTGCGAAAAGTCTGGCTTTTAACAACATCTGGATTTTATTTGGTCCCCTACTCCAGCGATTTAGTTTCTCTCCGCTATGTATAGCTACTTGCAAATTTCTTTTACTCCACGGTCGCCTCGTGGTGTCCTGCGAGCTGTGGTAATCGATAGCCCGACGCTTTGCAGCCCATTTTCCCCAACCTTCCCTTGTTTATGCCTCATCTTTAGCAGTAAAGAACAGGGATAATCCTGAAAATTTCTTGGGTGTAAAAAATCAGCAAATTTTCATAATCAGTTTCCTCATGGCATACAGCCGTGGGGCTTGCATTCGTATCTGCAAAAATGTGATTATTCTCTTGGACTGCGTCATCTCTTTATTGGGGGCTTTTTAGAATTAAAGAAAATAAAATCGCTAGGGACCACGGAACCCTCGTGGCGTTTATTCTTTGTAATTGCTTTCTCGCTTTCCGGAATTGAAATTTTGCGTGTGATAAGAATTAATTTAGTCAACATTGAGGATTTAAATTTCAGGGACTGTTTCGACTGGCGAACTAATGCATTATTGCCATCAATTTGTGCAAATGACTCGAAAAATTCACAAAAGTGTTTCCTTCCGCCACTTTAATTTTCCCTCGAAGTTCCCTAAGCCAGTTGCCCTTTAATTTTGTCTTTTTTCACTGTTCTTATTTCTTAGTCATTTATTCCAGGAAATTGGTTCAAATGAGATGAAATGGAACACTTCCATGTTTGTATGCAATTAAAATAAACCCATTTTCGTAAACTTCTGTAAAATCGTTTTGGGTTTTAGAAATATGTCAAAATGCTACTAGATTATAATTTAAAATAAACACATATAAACATTTCTAAAACTATGTTTATACAAACGATCGTATTCATAAAAATATTCTAAAATATTATAGGTTCCCAGTTTATATACAGTTACAAGTTATACAATGAAAATGACGTTGTGAATGAAAGTTTAAAATATAAGATATTCATAAACCAATTGTAACCATGTGGCAACTCATATGGAATTAAAATTACAGGATTTAGACTATCCATGACAATTTCACTGGCATATAAAACAATGGGGACGCGAGTCGTCTAGTGGTAAGCGTGTTAGGCTGCCGATCTAAAGGTCACAGGTTCGAATACCACTCGGACCCAACACTTCCGCTCCCAGAGTACGCCTTTCCTAAAAAGCGACAGATGAAAGCCCCCATCAATTAAGATAACTATTGCTGGCTAATCACCCAGAATAGCGAACATAAACGATTTAAGAAATTGAAGCATACATAACATACATATATGCTAATCGTTTGTGTCCGCTATTCTGGGTGATTAGCCCGCAATAGTTATCCTAGCCTCAAAGTCGAGAAGCTCTGTGAAAGCCCTATGCTCCTAACTGGAGTGAAATAGGAAATAATTTTTTTTAATATTCAATGAACCGCTTAACATTTGTAGATAAGTCAACTTAAACATATGAAAGTCCAAGAAGATTGTTATTTTTGTTATGCATTGTTCTAATTGAATGGTTTTTTGTTGTTGGCAATATCGCTAATTGTAATATTATCTGAGGGGTTTAAGATTCAACGTTGTTAAATTGGATTAAAACTCAAAATATTTATATATTTTGTTTACAAAGGTTTTAATTGGAGTTAATATGCACTTTGCCAAGTAGTTATGGCGTGCGCCGAACCATACACTTTTGGCTTGTAATAAAAGCTTTTTATCGGGAATAGTGGAGAGATTTTGTATGGGGAGAGTAGTGGCAAGTTCTATATGGAATCATAAAAATACACGGGGTATGTAGAAAGTTTTGGCGCGTAGAAGGAGAATAAAATTTATTTCCTTGCAATAACCGTGTATAATCGTCCAACAAAACTGTGCGAACACTACACTGTAAATTGAAGTCTTTTAAAACGAATACCCAATAAATAGGAAATATGTTATTATGAGATGATGCAACCCAGGCCAGAAGCGTTGAGTGTAATGAAGGAGGAACGATAGTGAAATTTAATCCGAAAAATATATGTATAACAATGTTTATTATGAGTTATTTATGGTACTCGTATAAGCAAAAGGCATGTCCTATTTAACTATCGTTGTAGATCATCATGTTTTACTCTCAATTTCTTTTCGCTGTTAGTTTATATATTTTCTTTTTTAATTTGTTTGAGCCGCACTTGTAACTCTTTGTAAAGTACATTACAATCGTTGTATTGTACATTTTAAGGCTTTTAGTTAAATAAATTTAATCTGATCTAATAATGTGAATTTCAACATTTATTTCCTAAATGAATATCATATACCATAAGACCAAGAGCGTTTTCGAGAAACTCTGCTTCCGTACGTATTTCTTGACTTGACTTGACATTTTAATTCATTTCTAAGCTACCTAGTGTTATTATTTGTAGGCTATGTCACTCCTGATGTTTCCGAGAAGACAATACTGAAGGTTTCATAGATCCAGTAGTCATAAGATTACCGGAAATATATGTAGGTACATACTCCCATTCACGAACCGAAAGAATTTTATATATCAGCATAGAATTAGTATACACGGGAAGAAATATTTACCTAAACTCGGTGGAAACAATTTGTGCACATATTTATAGTTACTTTTACCTTAAAGCGAGTTTTAAACCCAGCAACAAAAGAGATAAAACGTATATTCCTATACGAGTATGTAGATGTGCAAATTGTGATATCACAAAGTGAAAGCTTATCTAGTAAAAAAAACTTTCGCTTCAAATTCTACTGAACTCATAAGTCATGTGCAATTAGAAATTCATATGAATCGTGTGATTTTTTTATTCACTACCCTATGATACACGAGACTGCGCATACTTACGGACTTGCGCGAACATCAAACTGTCGAGTTTCTCAAAAATGTCTGTGAGTAATCAGTTATCATACCGTAAGAAAGAATCTCGGAATCTCTTTGCTTATGGCTAGGCCTACGTGAGAATTGGAAGTATGTATATTGGAGTTTAAAACTCTGACGAAAATTTTGTATATAGATATCTAGAACTAGATATCGCACGGCATACAAAAACCGAGTATACAAATTGGGACATTCTGGAATGTACCCAACATGTTTCAGAGTACGCTGAGAACATTAATAAATGTTGCTTTAACGGCAGTTTTGCATACATTTGGTCAACGACCTCAACACGGCATATGCGAGAAAATGTATATCGGTCGACCTACATATTTGCTGCTCTCTGGATGTGCTATGATCATTTCTCTTTTTATATTCCTGTTCCTGAGAGCATCGAATACGTTCGACCGATACACATGCCGTGTTGAGGGCATCGAGGATATATACAAAACTGCCGTTAAAGCAACATTTGTTCTAAGCGTACTCTGAAACATTTAAAACTGAATAGTCTGTATGCACTATGCCGATACGATATCTATTGTTCTTATGATATCTACTATATGTGTTCTATAAGATGAGATTTTATAAACGTCATAAACGCTCGCAAGATGTGTCAAAAAATATTTTAAAATCAGCTGAGGGAGATGAAGTTGCTATTCAACTCCAATAGATAGATAATATTTTCCCAGCAATAAAAACAATCTTAAAAATATATAATATTTTTTATTAATTTTCACATAAAACTGATCTCCTACTCACCATAGAAATTTGCTGGTTGAAGCAAACAAACAATTCATGAAGAGGACACATTTTGTGTTCAAGGAATGATTTCGCACATTAACATAAATGTAGTTATTGTTAAGCGTAGCCATTTTCTCTTTTTTTCACACGAACGAATGAATCAAGTTTTTACAACAATTTCGAAAATAAAATAAAACGTCTACGCTTGACGTTACCCGCAACGGCTACAAGAATTTAAACAAATAATTGTAATCGGAGCATAATGCTCGAGTGTTCGTGCCCGCTGCCTGAAAAAAGGCGTTTCGGCAAAAAAACGCCAATTAAGGTTTACAAAGTTTCTTATGGAGGTTTTGACAAAATATTTAGTTTACATATTCTCGAAAGTACATATATTCTTCAAAATGCAAAAATACAAAAGCGATTTTTTCAACTCGTCATAAGATGTTTACACTTGAGCCAGCTGTATTGTGAAATTAATATCACGGAAAAATTGAAAGGAAACAGTGTATCAATGGCATGAGTGACATTTCATGGATTGTTTGGTGGGGAATTCAATATTAAAATAAAATGAGATGTCTTCGCTAAATATTACATAAATTAATAAAATATATTTGATTCCGACGAATTTTTATAATATTTCATACCGAAGCCCTGGTATGTTTTCTGAGACAAAATTGATGAATAAGAGCATAGCACTATAGTTGTTGCAGTGAAACCACATTTTACACCCACCTAGAACTTTTTCTGTGTAGATATGTAGAAAAAGTTAATGATTATTTTGTGAAGCAATATAAATACATGTATATATATTTCACCTATTGTAAACAGAAACAAATAGTTTGAAATGGACCAGTCGCTTCACCGTTGATTAAGTATAATTTTCCTCATTAGATAAATATCTCTATATAGCTATACTACAAACAAATAAATAACTTAAGAAAATTTAAGCTGTGGTATGATTTTAATTAGTTGGGGACATATTATATAGAAAAGAAAAAATTTATCGTGACTGGTTATAATGAATTAGTAACTTTAGCCATCACAGGAGTACTCTGGTTGGAAATTCTTTTTTTCACACTTCCTTGCTAGACGTATAGGGAAGGTGTAGTTTGACATCAGGCTGTACTATAAGTTTAAAACAAGAGCGAAAATGTCAATAAACAACAATTTTTCTTAAGCCGCGAACGGTGACCCATAGCTCAAGACAGATAACAACAAAAGAAATTTTTGATTGTAATTTGTGTTTTATTGTTCTATGAAATTATAATAATAAATAATATATACATATGAAGGGTACAGGGAAAGAAAAATATAAGGTCACATTTACGTGCAAATGAGATAACCAAAGTTAAAGTTTAAAGACTTATGCTTCAGTGTTGTAAAATACAAGCTGAGCGAATAAAATAAGTGTTTACATTGCTTTTGGCCTTGGCAATTACACTATTTTTAAGTACCTGCTTTACTTTATATGACTTTCAATGCGATTTTTAATGATTCTTGTTGCGCAGAATTAAATTAATTTGTCCCATATTTCAATGGTATCATTATCCCAATTTCGAAAAAAACCTGACTTACATACGTACATTATTTTACCCTTACCTTTTATATGCATAATAAATATACAATATGTACATAATAAGATTAACACATGTCAGAACAAAACATGTGAGTGCGTATATGGGACGTTCTTTTACAAATCGTACAGATTTTGACAAAAATTGACCAACACATTTTTGATTTTGCTGAATCTTTTTTTGCGGGTTCTATATTGAAAAAAAAGAGACACGTATTTTTTATTTTTTTTTTTTCACAATATTTTGGACGCTAAAAAGTATTGAAATTCCGCGATTTCGGTGATTTTGTGCTTAAAGAGGAATTTTCAAAAATTCATAACTCCGGCTCTATTTAAGCTACAGACTGTATGACTTTTGCATTTTGAAGGTAAAAGAACAAGCTTTAAGGAAAAAATACCTTTGAGAAAAATTATTAACAATTTAAGATTGTTATTAACAATTTAAATGTTTAAATTGATTTTTAACAATTGCCCCCCCCCCTCGTAGCGAGTTATTAGTATTACCATCGTATTCTACGTCAAATTTTCTATTAGAAACCACTTTTTTTTTTCTGGGGTATTAATTATTACTATTGGAAATAAATTAATTTGTGTAGTGCGGCACGTCTTATCGGTGCGCGGATTCTATCGCCTGTCATATTTTCTTGCATAAATTCGTTTTTCTCTATAATACATATAGTTTTTTATATTAATCAGTTCAAAATAGATGTTACTGAATAGACAATCTTATTAAAAATTATTACTAGACATTTGGATTACTTGAGTTCTTTCTTATGTTATTAATAGATGAAGCTTAACTACTTCCTTCCGTAGTCGTACCGAACTTTCACGTATGTTGCCCATTTAAATACAATTATTGACAATGACACATACCTTTCCAGTGCAATTATATGTCACGTATAACTAAACAGTTAGCCGAATACAGCCTAGTATCTGGCTAAGCATTCTTTACCGCGCCCGCGAGTGTTCATATCAAATTTATCCGCTCGTAAGTTTGGCCCTGTGTGTCTGTAGCTAGTAAGCCTATTGGTAAAGTGCTGACGAAAATCATAACGATGCCTAAAAAAGTCTCACGTGAATTACAATGCACAAACATTCGTACTGACTCGTGTTTTAATCCCTTTAAGTTAATTAGTCATTCGAGAAGAATGAAAGTGAACGAAAATTTTCTGCGCGCAATAAGTCCATTTCTGAATTTACGTCACGATACTATTGCTGTTCATCTCTTTCAGAGACAACTCGTAGAATTTATCAAAACGAATTTGAAAGACATAGATAAGATAATATATTTTTCGGATGGTGCAAGCGAACAATATAAACACAAAAAAATTTTTATAAATCTTACTCATCATATAAATGATTTTAAAATAGCAGCTGAGTGGCACTTTTTTCCAACCTCACATGGTAAAGGACCATGTGACGGAATAGGTGGAACATTAAAACGACTTGCTGCTAGAGCTATTCTTTAAAGGGTAAATAATCCGATCCGCACTCCGGAAGAGTTGTTCAATTGGGCGTCTAAAGCTCTACCAAATATAACTATTGTGAACATTTTTAAATAAAGTAATACTATACACGTATAGTATAAGAGTAAATGTAAATATTGTACAATGTCACTTAGAACGAAGTACTTATTCACTAATAAGAATGCATTGAAATCTTAATAAATAACAGTATTCATTTGCTACAATAATATTTTTTATTTACTACTATTTTTTATTTAATTATGCATGATGTTAATTGTGCTTACAAATAATGTTTAACTGAAGATGTCAAATAATTATTTATATAACGGAAAGAGAAGATGTGGAGAAGAAAATAAGCCGTGCGGTAGAATCCGCGCACCGATAAGACGTGCCGCACTACACAAATTAATTTATTTCCAATAGTAATAATTAATACCCCAGAAAAAAAAAAGTGGTTTCTAATAGAAAATTTGACGTAGAATACGATGGTAATACTAATAACTCGCTACGAGGGGGGGCAATTGTTAAAAATCAATTTAAACATTTAAATTGTTAATAACAATCTTAAATTGTTAATAATTTTTCTCAAAGGTATTTTTTCCTTAAAGCTTGTTCTTTTACCTTCAAAATGCAAAAGACATACAGTCTGTAGCTTAAAAAGAGCCGGAGTTATGAATTTTTGAAAATTCCTCTTTAAGCACAAAATCACCGAAATCGCGGAATTTCAATACTTTTTAGCGTCCAAAATATTGTAAAAAACAAAAAATGAAAAAATACGTGTCTCTTTTTTTTAAATATAGAACCCGTAAAAAAAGTTTCAGCAAAATCAAAAATGTGTCGATCAGAAAGGTGTTCGGTTTGTAAAAGAATGTCCCATATATACTATATTTAGAATTATTTTGGGAAAATGTAGCTACCTCATTACCTTCATAAAAATCCTGGTACTTAGCCGGTAGACGAAGACCGTGACAGAGAGGCGATACACGCAGGTAGAGTAATAAACTCAACCCTTAGAGAGGGTGCGCGCCTCGCTTATCTCTGGCGACGGTGAGGTGGCTACGAATGCTTGAATTTGCATGCCAGATGTTGTAATTTGAGATTAGCTGGACAAGTGGTGGTCAGGAAAAGTTTCTGAGTTATCCTGCATTCAGTTAGTGAACGTGAAAGTGTAAAGCAGTTATATGAAGGCACGATCGCAATTTGGAGACGAACTTATATTCTGGAGGTTTTAAGGTGGGTGCCACGGATTTGTAAATTGTAGTGGTTACTTATTAGTACACCCATACCTCACTTTGCGTCGGGGTTACGTTCCAAAAAAACACGACGCAAATTGAAACGACGCAAAGTGAATTAAGGAAGATAGGTTCCAGGGTTACGAAAATACTACTTTTTAAAAAGAAAATTGAACAAAGTAAACATTTAAAAAACAAAAATAATATAAAATTTTATTACATACATACAAAAAACAAAAAAAAACCTATTCAATTAAAACAAAATAAACTATTCAATTAATTTATGAAATACAAAATTTAAATTAATCACTGCCTGATGAGTCCATAGTGGCTGTTGTCGTAAGTCGGCTTTCTTTCACTAAAAATTGGTCCAATGTTTGCTGAGCAGCTTTTTTTTTTAACGTTAAATAAATTTCCTTGTAGCAATTCATATTCGTAGCTACCGCCTGGGACACTTTAAAACTCCTTCCGCTGTCAGGATGGTTTTTTAATTTAAAACTCGAACCCAAAACAACGCAACATCGAAAATCTAACGACGCACAGTAAAAATTAGTACTAATTAAGCAGCGACGCAACTTCGAAAAAAACGCAAAGCGAAACGACGCAAAGCGAGGTATGGGTGTATTATTAATTAGTAGTGGCTGGGTATGAAAGATAGTTGTGCATTAGTATGCTAATTTTATGGTAGTGATAAATGTGCGTGTTCTGCTTAGCTTATGGTAGAGATCTATAGTTAGGTGAACATTATTAACCATCCCATGTTTACATCACTGAATGTGAGTTGCGGCCTTGGCACTGTTGTGTCCATGTTCGGCAGTGGTAGGTCCCTGCAGTCCACATTGATTGATAGGTTGGTCCATGATCAATGTGGGGAGGCCAAGCATTCGCACTGGTTGGTCCGTGCTATTAAAAGCTTCTCCCGAGTACCTGGAAACTCCGTGCCGGGTTGAAACGCTACCCAATAGCCACTACATATATGTATGTGCTATATATAATTTGCTCTGGTAGGTCCGAGCACCTAAATAACCATGGGAGAGTAGAAAACACTAACCAATGTAGCATTCACTGAGTTAGGGTTACTCAAGGATCGCTTTCTATCTTTGTAGGGGAATGATCGAGTCGCCATCGCCCGAGAGGAGGATGTATATTGGACAACTTAAACTATAAAACAAGTGAAAAATAAATGGATTTGAATTTTAGAGTTTGAGTTTTTTTATATGTTTTATTACACAAACGAAAACAAAAATTATTAGTTGTCATATGGCAATCTTGCGGGAACAATTTCGTCCCTTAGATCGGAAACGCCGTTCTAGTAAACTTGACGGAGCTTGTAGACAATATGTCGAATTTGACTTTCACAAAGGCCACAAAAAAAGAAATTCCTATTGCCAGAGTAGTTAAAAAAAAAATGATTTGAAGATGAAATCATATGTTTGTTTAAAAATTGAAAATTACTTATTATAAAATGTCGTATAGAAATGTAATTCTGGTGCTGACGACGGACACAAATTTTGCGTTTCCAGTTCGACCGACTGATTGGTGTTTTGGTTTTCACCTACACTTATATAAAATATGGTTATTGAAAGAAAAACAAATTGATTTTCTTGTTTTTTTATGACATTTGATTTGTTTGGTTGGTTGAATCGCCAATTATGAAGTGATTTCAATACAAAAACAAAGGAAGCATTACCTATATATTATTATATGTATGTGCATCTCTTTTTAAGTTTTTCCTAGAGCAACCCAATCCTTTGGCTTACATGTATAGCTACTTGCAATGGAACGGGAATGGGCTTTTCTAGTACAGAATCTTTGTCAGTAATAGAACATACTTATACCATTTATTATCTACACTCAGAGAAAAGCAGAGTAATATAAATCTATTACCTGTGTTCTAAAAATCAAAACGTTCAGCAATGATTTTGAGCTTATGTGGTATGCGTAGGACGAAGCTAGTTCAACAATTTTTCACTTAATCTATTATAACTCTAAAAATATGCAGCAGACTTACTTTATACTTACGTTGGATACGTAAGTTATCCTACCTTGAACTACTTTCGAAAAAAAAACTATTTCAGATCTGGTTTAGAAGTTATGGTATTATTGCGAGGAAGGTCCGAGTTGCTCAATCTGATCCATGGTGAGTGGTATGGAAATTTTATAGATAAATCGTAAATCTCCAATAAAACTGCAGTTAATAATTCATTTAAAGTTCCAGTACTAATTTCACCGTGAAACGAAAAGTAAGTATTACATTTCCAATAAAATTTAGTTAAGTTGTAGGGTCTTGCTTTTAATTATAAAATGCTTCATAACACAAACAAATGTTATAAATAAAGGGCCGTTGAAAGAAAGTCCAGGGCCGGGACTGAGCTATAAGGGCCCTTATAATGTGCCAAATATTAGGCGCGTATGCAGAAGAAAAATTCGGGAAGGGTTTTCATAAGCACCAATGAATATTTATGTTCCCAAACCCATTTTTCCAGTGTCAGATTGATTCTGCTAAGTAATATTAGCGAAATTTTTGGTTTTTTTTATAGACATAATGCCAGTTAAGTGTATTTTTACGGTAGTTTTAGGTTTTGTCTGTTTATATAACACAAGAAACACTAATGAATTGCTGTGTCAGTACTGTCAGCTGTGTTTTATATAATAGTAAAGCCATAGGACAATAGCACGTGGGCCATATGCAGCACTTCGTATGATAACATCCCCACTACACAGGTCGAAAAAGAGCAAATTTGAACAAATGTGCTCACAGATTCGTCAATTTTAAATTCGCATTTCCCATCTATATGGAATCAAATGTTTTTCTGTATTGATGGATCTAGATAGCTAATGTACACAAAAATTACATACATGTGTATATTCCACAATCAAATTTTGTGAAAAGTCTTTGAGAGTCCGGGCCATCCAGAAATCACGAGCTCGGGGAAAACACCCTTCCCCTTCTCTCGACGGCCCTGAATAAATATACATTTGGAATCGGGGGACAGGGTTTTGATTTTGGTACTCCACTCAATTTTACGCAATATCTTATTTATACCTATTAATAGTTGGTAGAAACTAAAAATAAATGTTATATATTTCTCCTCAAAAGCCATTTTGGAGATTGAAAATTTTAAAAAATAGATTATTATAAAACTTCTTTTAAACAGGCCTTAATTATCCTTACAAATTAATGAGCCTTATTCTGGTAGACGTTTTGACAAGACATGACTAGCCAAGACGCTTTTTTGTCTAGTATGTTAGCTTTGTAAATGTGTGTTGGCTAATCATCAAATACGACTAGCCAAGACACTTTTTTGTTGTTTCATATTTTGAAAATGTGTCTTGGCTAATCATGTCTTGTCGAAGCGACTACAAAACTAGACCTAATGTTGTTCATGTAGAATATTATTGCATAAAATATCTGTGAGATTCATTGTGTGAGGCTTGTTTGTCTAATTGTCGTAAATTAGTTTATAACCACGTTAGATTATATTCTCTACTACTGGATTTTGCGGCGAAACGATACAACATTTATAAAGCTTGAAGATATTATAAATGACTCCAACAGTCATTGATTCGCAAAATAAAATTTTGACTTCTCGCATCATAGCGGCACAACTTCACGTAAACTAAAATTGTCGATATTTAGATTGAAGAATATCGTTGAATTATCAAAAGAGAAAAAAGCAAAAATTCTTTTTCGGAATTCGTCAAAGCGAGCACCGGTTGTTGACAAGTTGCTACCTTTGAGCGCGACGTAATTGAAATTTTCCATTGTCAAGTGGACCAGCGGAACGCGGTAGATTTTCGTGCAGGGCAAAAACAGAGCGGCGTTTGGGAGTCTTATAAAAGGCAAAATTTAATTAAAAATTCAGGAAAAAAACTCTCAGAAAAAATGTTTCGAACAAGTTTAACTTTTACCTTTTTACCATCTAGTTCATGTGTACCTTGAGCTAAAACCTTATCTACACTTGCCGGATCACCAAATGTGATAAATCCAAAGCCCCTGAAAAGAAAGGAAAATAGTTTTAGATTGTCTTCTCAAAGCAATTGTTTATATAAGCTTGTTTTATGGGAGAGATGGGAGGCAAAGCAAGTGGACGATTCAACATTAAAAGCTACAGCAGCAGTAGTGAGTCGCTAAGATATACATTTACCTTTCAGGCTGAGTATTAATTGAAAGTATCCCTTTCAGGGTCATGATTCCATTCCGACTGAGATATTAACAAAAGTTTTTCATTTTCCTCTCTTTAAGTTTTTATGCTGCCACATTATCCAGCCGTAAGACAGAAGTCTCCTTGAGTCACCCGTCGCATCCAGCTTATCCCTTTTTGTCACCCATCAGATGCTAGTGGTTCTTCTAACACTAGCATCTATTCGACTCCGCCTTAAATATGAATGCAAGGCAGTGGAGAGGAAGGCGCTTTGAATTGCCAGACGATGAATGAGGGTACAGTCAGCCACCCACCCATCACCATCCTTTTAGAATCTTCATCTGCCACTTACGCTGCAGGAAAGCTCCGGCAAAAGAATGCTTGAGAGGCGAGGGTGCATGGGGGTTCCATTTTTATTCTTAGCCACCAGTACCCTAAATATTCAGCGCTTCCACTACAATTGCTGACTCTACCTTCTTAGTGAGGGTATGCACACCATTGAACTCTCAGCGATAGCTATGGGGGTGGAATTCAAAGGCTCCAGAACTTTTATGTATTGTAATCGAAAAATTCGCGGAAAAACTTTTTGAACTTGTTTGCTTAAAAGTTCAGTTCTTCAACTTTTACCGACGAGAATAAAAAGTGAATTGTTTATGAGGATTGGTAGGCAATGAATAGCAGCTAGAGGGCTGCCAGTGTTCGTAGAAATAGAATAATTCCTCAGGGTGAAAAGATAACTTAGGAAATCCCCAAGTGTCTAGAAATAGGAATATGAAACAGTCGATCTGTGAAGAATTCTAACTTTCATTAGATCGAAATAAGTTGAAGGATTTATTTTGCTCAAGATTTCGCAATTAGCCTTGTTGTACTTAAGTACTTTTCTCCTTTCTTTAATTGGGAATTTATCCCCAACAGAGTTGGTGTCTAATTGCTTCGCCGCGGCGTATTAGGAAAGAATTCCGGTCATAAAATGGGGTAATAAACAGAATACTTTCGTCGCAGCAATAGCATTCTCCTGAATGAGAAAATGAGAAAGGGCTGCTATATAAAACATCGGTCAGTTGATATGCCAATAGACCTTTGTGTTCACAATCACAGCGTTTGATTGATTTGATCTTCGTTAAGCTTTGCTGGAAATTTGGGTATATTCCATGGTGACTAAATCCTGTATGTCTGTTTCAGCGTTGTGAATTTGTCGATTCTGCTCTTATTTATTTCCGTAATTCTGCGACTTCGCGATATTTTCATACGGTATCAACATGTAAACTAAAACGTATTGAAGATATGTACGGATGAGAGAGACCTATGGTTATTTTTTTGTTGATAGAAGTAAGCTGTTTTAAAATTTCAATACCACCGGTATCTGAAGATACATCAACCAATGCATTTGTTACTTTGAAAGTTTATGGTTGTTTGCGAACTGTGCGGTTATATGTATAGTGTATTAAACACCCACAAAGCTAAAAAAAGCCGTATTGGAAGAATCATAAAAAAAATGAACCAAGAAAATAAGATCATCATTTATAAGGTCATATTTCAAGCTCTCTTGCTTTGGTTTGGCATCGATGTGCCAAAACACATATAAAGAAAACCCTAGTTGCGCAGAATAAACTCCTAAAAATGATTCTGAATCTGCCCTGGCACTTCTCCACCTCAGAATTACACGATAGAGCTAACGTGGCGCTTATAAATGATAAATTAGAACGCTCAACGCATCAATTTTTTGAAAGATGTAAATGGTCCGAAAATCCATTAATAAGCCAATTAACTAGTTGCTAACACTATAGGTTGACGCAGGATAAACAAACTGTCCGTAGTATGAAAGATAGCATTTAAGTGTAGCTTTAGTATTTTCACTAAGCTTCTTAAAAATTTGTTTTCTCCCAAAAACTCTTTTACAATACATAACTCATAAATATTATCTGGTAATGCCAAACAAAAATATTCTCATAGTTGAATGAATTAGAGTTTCTAGCACTAAATCAAATACTTTTATTGTATATACAAATATAATTCGAACTAAATTGAATTGAAAAAAAATGAAAAAAATGAAATAAAAAATTAAGGGATAAGAGAATTACTTTCGAATAAATGAGAGTGGTGGCTGAAAAAAAATACAGGGTGGGCCAATAATTTTTGCACTTTTGTAATCGTTCTTGCGTGGATACCGAGCGGGGAAGGAGAGCGGGCCACAGTTGCAGCAGTTCGATGGTTATAACAATAGGTCTTGGATGAAGCAAGATGGGATCAGTCAGTCTAAACTGCGCTTCTGTATTATTTTGATATTTTTGTGTTTTTTAATACCTATTTCAAATATGGAATGGAATGAGGAAATTGATATTGCTTTGTTGCAGATACATGCAGACCGCCCAATTTCATGGGATATCACCACTACCTAATATAAAAATATGAGGCAGGATGCGTTCCTGGAGTTTCGCCTCTCATGTGGAATAAAATAATAGGAAGTTGAACGAAAAATAAAAAAAAATTCAAGGTCATTTTGTACGGGAGAGGAAAAAAAGAACTACTGGACCTATTTTACGAAGCGAACAGTCTTGTCCGCAGATTGACTATATGTAGTCGCCTTCGTTTCGTTTTACGATGCGACTGGTGACCAGCGGCACAGCACAGTTGGGACAAGTGACCAGCAATTCAGTCTGCTTTTCACTGTGCTTCTTATGGGCTCTACCCCTCGGTTTTGATCAGTGATCAGCTTCAGAAAATGACCAAAAATGTATTGTTCGCTTTTATCCCTCTTTCACTGGTCATTGGTCACACTAGTCGCCTCGTATAGAGCCCTGGTCTACACCGAAGGAGACGTTCACATATCCTGAGCAATGTGGATATGCCAACAACCCAACGGTGCCGACTGAAATTTGCCGATCGACATTCTGCTTTATAATTTTGGATTTGTTATTTTGGATTTTCTAACTGAGATTAGTAATCGAGAAAATTCTATATACTGCATCAGAAGGCACTTCGTCTGAAAGCTAAGAACCTTATTCATTCGACAAATGAATGGGAAACAGTTATATGCACTACTATCGGGCCCATCCAAATTTAATTTTTTTCTCTCTCACCTGAAAGTATGATATAATTGTTTTATCATTTGTCCAAAGCATATAACTCTTTACTTTCTGATTTTCTTTCATAATGATTGTTTTTTACGATGTGTGGAGAGGAAATATTAAATCTCTATTTACTGTTGTCAAACTTAATTTTTTCCAATAATAGCTGATTATCTGAGGAGCACTACTGAGAATTTCGCACCTCAAAACAAATGAAATACTTCCCCTCCCTTAATTTAAGATGATTAATGGACAGGTGAGAAGACGTAAATTATAATTGAAATAGTAGGTATGTACTTTCTTAATAATATAACATCACACTTAAAATTTCAGGGGCGCTTGGGAGAATTCCGCTCACCGTAGCTCGAGAAATACCTTATATAGAGGATGGCCACAGAAGTGACGTCCAAAGGCAAAATTTAGGTGCCTCATATTGATGATGGTTCGATGGTCATTTTGCGTAGTTTTCGAGTTACAGGGTGATTCAAAAATTCGGGATGCACATTATTATTTCATATTTATCTTTTGATCTACTCAATGCAGCAATGTCAAACCCACGCCCAATAACTGCTATCTTAATGTGCTTTCCATAAATACAAAAAAGGTCTCAAATTTCCTAAATTTCATGTTGTTCTCAATTTTTCTCCGAAATTAATGTAATTTATGAACATCTTTTTTTATTGAATTACCCATCTTATTGCCTTTCTAAAGAGGTACAGCATGTCGAGGTAAAGAAAAGGTATCCAAAATTATACTATTACAAAATTCACCAGCCGAGCGGCTAGTTAACGAATTTGTACCGAAAATGTAAAAAAGTTGATCGGACCGAATTCGAACTCACGTCTCCTTTCACCAGAGTCGAAAGTCTTTACCACTTGGCTATGCGATAATTTGGCAATAGCACTGATGGAAGTGGTAAAGTTCACTTTAAGTGGGACTCGGTTTGGGGTTTTGCGTAAACAATAAAAAAACCACAGTGTGGCGCGTTTCCGACTATTTTTATTTATTCCGCAGATTTAGTTGAACGCTAAGCCGCGTATAGAAGGGCCATCTGCACCGATCCGTTCTCCTGTTACAACTAGACATCTACATTCAGCCAAAGGTGAATTAAAACGTGAATTAAACGTATGCAACGTACTAACATTAACTATAATAAGTTTTACGTTAGAGAAAAAGCATTTTGGAGTTCATTTAAGTTGAATTTGTTGTTGAAATTCAGATTTCTTTAAAATTCCGCAAAAGCTTTTCTTTGTGTAAATTCGTATATCCTCTTTTTCCTGGACGTGTTGTACCTCTATAGAAAGGCAACAAGAAAGGTAATTCAATAAAAAAAAGAGGTGCATAAATTACATGAACTTCGGAGAAACATTGGGAAAAACGTGAAATTTAAGAAATTTTAGAGCTTTTTTCACTTTCGCAAGTGACTGTATCTGCCTGCAGTGGTAGAGGTAGATCAACATTGGCGTGAGTTTTATGTCGCTGCGTTAAGTAAACAAAAGATGAAAATAAAATAATAATGTGCATCCAGAATTTATGAATCACCAGGTAACTCGAAAATTACTATGCTCTCTTATTTATTTATCGTCTTTCCATCTTCTCTCAACGCATTCTTACAACGAAAAGGTTTAATTATATCACAAAAGTCAATAATGTAATGCAATACTTATTTATTGAAACATGGACAAGCAGGTAATATTTTTAAGTTTTAACGAAATGGTTAATGGTACATAAAAAAAGCAATTTATAGTGGGGGTTCAGCGCGATTTTATCAGCCTGGGAGGACCGCACTGTGACGAGTGAAAAAGAAATTTTTTTTGTTTTGATGAAAGTACATACCTACTATTTAAAA
The DNA here is from genome assembly GCA_947538895.1 of Neoitamus cyanurus. NCBI lineage: Eukaryota > Metazoa > Arthropoda > Insecta > Diptera > Asilidae > Neoitamus > Neoitamus cyanurus. The sequence goes on from OX384540.1 coordinate 231,377, forward strand.
AATATGTAAAAATAAAAAGCACCAATCTTGTAAAAAGTAAAAATTGTTAAAGAAATTCTTAAAGGGGGTAGATGTTAGTAGTTAACAATCAGCTGAAAAATTGCTTATTTATTCATGTGTGTACATTAATCTCACACCGTAATCTGATTGTAGAGATCTAAGTGGAAGCAGCAACGCACAGAAAGCGCCACCCGAAATGGGGACTCTTAGAGTTGTCCGTTGGGATATCCTTGGATTAAATAACCAAACTCCACTTATTTCGGGGGTATAATTATTTTCCAAAATATTTCAACCTAATCTAAAGATGTATCATGGGACTGTAGTTGGAGCCGAGTACCAGAATTATGATGATTGTGGTTACGTAGAATATATACTCTGGGCAGTTAAGCTGGGATCAGCAAAGTGACTATGCACCCGCCTTTGCTTACCCGTTTGATATCGATTAATTAATTTACTCATATTGAGTCGGAGGATGTGGAGGGGCGTACACTGTACAGTCACCATGAAGCTTATAAGCAACAACATCTGCAAATATAACTGTTCGCAGTGATTCATAGCCTTTGCATGGGCTGGTACCTGCTGCGATGTAGATTTCCTCCTGGCGTTCGGACTAGGGGCTATCACCATGCTGTCGATTAAATGTATCAGTTAAGCACAGCGTGGCTTCGATGCGACCGCTAAATGTAATCAAATTTGCTCTTCCATATATCGGTTTTGGTAGCATCCCCACACATACTTCGATATCCTGCAGGGCTAAGGTGGAATACATCCACTTGTAAATTGGGTTATGGCCCATCAAATACACACACCGCAAGCATGTACCAGATTTCCATAAATGTGGTGTAATGAGATTCTGCAAGATGCACAAAAAGGAACTATGTATTTAGGAATATTTGTTGCTTCACCGTCAGTTTCACGTAGTACCCAAAAGTGGTCACAGCACTTAGTCGGGGGATGAAAGAAGCGACCAACTAGGGACTGGATTTGCCGGCTTTTAATTTTAATTTATAGCCTCGATAACAGCGCTTGCAATTTATAGTGGTCGCTGTATTTTTGTCGCACACTACTAATAACATTTATTTGGGTTTGTTCCTTCCCGAGTAGATATGCCCTCATAAATTGTATTTACGCAAACAAGTTATGAAAGATGCCCACGGCTGTGCTCAAAGTGGAGTTCGGCAGTGTAACTATATGATGGGCAGTTTACGTGTGTAATACGAGAGCGAAGAGCATTTCTGTTTGAGTGCTGGCCATCAATCAAAAATTCTCTGCCATTAGTTGCAGATAAAATCCCTTTCCCTTAAATGGCGCAGGCTACTGTCATGATGTCAATCTAAATTTCGTCTACAAGACAAAGCAAACGTAAAAGAGCAAAGGAAATTTGAGTGCTTGGCGTTCGGGGGTAGGACGAAATTTCCGGAAATGGACACCCTGACTTTGAAGAAACATGATAAAACTTGACAGAGGCTTCTAATGTATGCGCTTTCCGAGAATTAGTATTTTTTTGTCTGGCAAATTTCACCATTTCTCTCTAGCTTTTATGGAAAAAATTGTATTCGACTAATGTGATGAATTAAAGGATTTCTCCTCGTTGACGGAAACAATCATAATGATGGAACGATGAAAGTACGTTTGAGAAATAGTAACTTTTAGGCAAAACAGCACTTTGGCTCATAAACGTGATCGGAGGCTACAGTCGTACACAGGGCCGTCGAGAGAAATTCCGGGCCCTGGACTGAACTATTACGGGTCCATATAATATACCGAATATTAGGCGCATATGCAGAAAAAAGGTTCGGGAAGGGTTTTCATAAAAACCTACAAATATGGATGTTCTCAAACCCATTTCTTCAGAGTCACTTGTCAGCTTCATTTTAGTAAGTAATATTAGACATAACACCAGTTAAACACATTTTTAAGGTCGTTTTAGGTTTTTCTGTTTATATAACACAAAAAACACTAATGAATTGTTGTATCAGCATTGTCAGCTGTGTCTGCGTTATATAGTATAGTCATAAGCCAATAGCACGTGGGCCGTATGCAGCACTTCGTATTATAGCACCGCCACCACGTAGCCGTAGCGGACTGCACAGGTCTAAAAAGAGCAAATTTGAATAAATATGTTCACAGGTTGTCAATTTTAAATTCCCATCTACTTGGAATCAAAAGTTTTTCTGTATTTAAGGTTCCAGATAGTTAATATTTACAAAAATTACATACATATCCATATTCCATAATCAAATTTTGTAAAAAGTCTTTGAAAATCCGGGTCCACCAGAAAACACGGGCCGGGGTGAATCGCCCCATTTCCCCACATCTCGACGGGTCTAGTCGTACAATGAATGATACGTCAACTTGACAAATGTGTGTTATGGTGCGTTAACAAAATAAAATAAAATAAATTCGTATTACCATAGTCAGTATTTCAATTCGTACAGTTCAGATAATAATTCTAAACACGTGTTAAATTGTATTAAAACATTTAAAGCCATTTAGGTAACGGTCACATTTCAAATCTTTAAAAGAAAACAAAAGGAATTATTTTGTGGAGTATACTTTTATTACGCCTGAACTACTACATATTTTATTTGAAATTCAGCAATACATAATTATTTAAAAGAGAATGCTATTGTGTGGATGGTTTAATTACTCGTGAATTATTTAATACCATTAAAGTACCACAACTATGCTTGAGAAAGCTAGTCTTTAAAATCTTTAATGCTTGTTGCTAAAATTTGGTGGTATAACAGATTGTGTCCTTGGCAAGATGTGCAAGTAGATATTTTTACAAAAAGGGATAAGTTAACAAGAATTTTACGTGTCTTCTACGCTCCCTGCATGTAGTGGGGAGATGAAATTCTTTGCGATAATAAAATCTGTCTAACAAGGGATGAAGGAATATAGCGCATTCCAGTTAAAGTGGATCAAATTAGAGTGGAACTTAGACGCAAGTTACAGCGCTTAATGGCGCTGGGGAGGATAAGATTTATTGCGACTAAATTACGGCCACGTAAGAAGTGTCAACATAATTAAAGAGAAGCAGAGCTGTCTCAAATTGTTGTAATCATGCTGGGATATTGGACATGTACGTAGCATGCATGTTTGTACTCTTCCATTAGGGAACTGCGGATTACTTCTGAATTTATAGGCGACTAAGCCGTTATGATAGGCACAACATAAAATAGAATGTGAGGCGAAGCGACAAACAGTTGAAAAGCCCTCCTTCGATAGGAGCTCCTTTTCAGCTCTAATATCAGAGTTCTTTGTGATGGGGATGCAACAAACTTTAAAGGATTTGCACCCCCTAATGAACTCTATTGTCATCAAGTACTGAAACTGTGTTATTTCAGGAGACTTCGGAAGGACGGCATTTTAAAATAGTATCTTAATCTATAAGGAACCGACACATGTTGCATTTCCGCTTTTTTACGCCTGAAAATCTGAAGGATTATGCTGTGCTGTTAAAAAGTGCAACCCACACAGAATATGCGGCACCGTTTCCAGTACTGAAGGGAGGGTGATTATAGAAAAAAAAGTGTCCGCTAGCAAGCAGAAAATACATTTACTGCTTATAGCTGCTTGGGTGTGAAGCTTGAAATGATTTGCGAAGTATTGTGCCCAGGTATCTCACGCCATTATAAGATGAAAACGTCTCGCTAAAATTCAATAACCTGACAAATTGACATTTATACAGCTGCGCAGAAAGTGAAGTGCTTGCACGGAATCCCCTGGCGCCATAGTGTAATATCCAGGAAAGCCCTTGAAATTCTCATTTGTGCGATAGCAGTTCGCCTTGTGCACAAGTTTAAGTACGTTTCTACCGAAACTTTCCGCACTTTATGGGAACTTACGTACATATGTACATACATACATACATACATCATTTTGCCGGTTTCGCTTTCTTTCAAGAATATTTTTGGGTTGCGTTTGAGGGGAACTTTGGTTACACTAGTGTGATATTTTCGCAGTTTTAAAAACAAAGTAAAGAAGTTCGCTTCACAGTTGCATCCTTACACAAACAGCATACGAATACTTAGTTATAGTTAGAATTCGTTTTCAAATTCGAACCCGTAAAGCATCCAACTACGTATATGTACATATGATTGATTACCAGAAGAATAATAAATATGCATCAGTTTTACAAATTGAGGCGACTATAATACATATGTATAATGAAAAAATTAAGCCCTCATTCTGTGGTTCTACGAAAGGTAAATAAAATTACTGGTAATTACTATTATTATTTACCAGCTATTGTACTTTGGATATAGCGCTTTCTCTGTGGTTCTAGGTACTCGATTTTGCAAATATTTTGCACATAACGAACCATTTTAGTATGCTGCTTTTAAAACATCCTTTGAGACTTACACGTCCTTTGCATCTTTCCAAAGGCTGGTGTTATTGAGTAAATATCTAAAAGAACAAACTTGGAAACCGGGACTATCCTCTTACTGCTCTGTCTGAATTGCACATGAACCAACTAAGTTTGCGGGATTATTTTAACTGCCGACTATGGTAAATTAGCAGCCAGACATCGATGTACTATACATACATATAACGAAGTCCGTTAAAAGTAAAGTAAGTCACCGTTTGAAATTATATGATTTACGTTTTAAAAGTTAAGAAGTAACGGAGATTAAAGACCATGAAAATTAAATATGTTATAAATTTAAACCCTTTTACCGGATTTGATTAAATAGCGATAGAGCAGTGTTTTTTCGAAACACTGCGTGAAGTTGGTATATCTAAAGAATTTCTGTAAATTGGTTATTCTAATAGAATTCTACTTGGATTTATATTGTGTGAATGTGGAGTAGAGGAATGGCTTCTTCAAAATCCTATCGCTAGACGGGTCGAATAGTGTGGAGAATGTACGATAAACAATTTCCCGCATACAGGTCCCTTGCCTAACCAATTGTGGTGAGGCTGCACTTTCTATGCTGAAATTTAATTAATTCAAACTCATGCTCCTGCAACAATGGAGGCGGCTGTGTTCAACTTTAATGGAGGGTAAATATTTCCACCCTTAAGTTACAATCTGGCAAACCACCACCGCATGGCATACATATTCATACATACGAATCCGCAACGCAAAAATAATTTTTTCTCTTGTTAATTAAACTTTAGAGCAGACAGTCCTTTTGAAGCTCAAGTATAATCCTAGCGTCACTCTGCTCAAGCAGTGCTTCTGCTGGGTTCTTCCTGCTGGGCCGAAATATGACTACTCATTTAGATTCAGAGCAACAAAGAATTGTTCTGCTTCCTAACGAGTGGTGGATTACTTAAAAATATTGCAAGGGTCCTTGGAGGTACGGCGAAGGACAGCCCGAAGATAACTTACTGCGTTCCGTGTGCGTGTTTAAGTGGTTTAACCATCTAGGCAAATTGACTCCACGCGGTGCTCGGAGGGCGTCGTAAAGTTGCTCGTCCTGTATTTACGTGTTACCTAAAGCAGGCGAAACAATCACTGGCTGCTGATTCTCGTGACTTCTAAACTCCAGCGATATAGAGTCTGCGAGAATCCTCTGAATTGTGTACATGATTGCGTCCTTTCATTTCAGTTTGTATCTATCAAAAACTTTTCTGAGGATTCACATGTGACATGCATGTGGGAAATTATGCGTTCATAAAAGGTAGACGCTTCAAGAATTTTAAGTTGCCCTCGTACGTCCTTTCGGCTTACAAATTGCAAGTAAAGGGACCATTGGGAATAATTGGGTTTTTCTCTAGGGAAATTTTTCCATTCCCCTTTCCAGAACGTGTGGATTACTGAAGGCCAGGGTTGATTATATGAAATCATCTCGTGGACGGAATTCCCTGAATTCGGAAATGAATTCTGAAAATAGTTCGTAGAGGTATACAAGATTGCTTCAAGTGTGAAAAATTACGGCGTAAATTAGTTTGCAATTTTCCTCTCGCTCTTCTATCGCCTGATGACCAATTCATCTACGATATGCCGATAATGAAAGGTCGAACTCATTTTATCAATTTTTATTCAAATTTGGAATGAAGAAGCCTTCGAAGACAGGTTAAAATTATACAAGCAGGAAAGCTTGCAGACATTTTTCGCAAGTATGTAGACCCTCCGCTAAGGAGAAAAAATTCCTATTGTTTCGTATCGTTCGAGTTTATTGAACGCCACATAGTTGAGTTGTTACAAATATATCAGGAGTAAGAATAACAACGAAATAACGAGTGGAGGATGCCTACTAAATCTTGGATTTCAGTTTAGGTCTATGTCTATAACACTGGTCGACAAGGATTTTTACCCAGAAATACGAATACGCGATATCGATATAAATTATTCTATTGATTACGAATCTGAATACAGAAACGTTGCTTCACGTGTTTTTTTAAAAAAAAACGGGGAAAATCGGCTTTTGAATAAAGCATTATTCAATTCAATCCATATTTCATACAAGCACGTGCAGGAAATTTTTGAAAAACTCCTGAGTCTTTAATAATTTTGTACAATAGTTAAAGCTTCCAGTTTTCATTTAAGGTATGTCTTAAATTTATACGATGATTGATTTTTTTTTTCAATATTGAAAAATGGTCAAAATCGATGATCCATAGACATAGGAAGAAATACTATCCAAATCAAAAAATTTTGGAGCGATAAAAAACACGAAAAATGTCATCAATCAGTGTATGTAATCATTGTTCAATATTTTTATTATTATAAATGCGACATACTCGTATGTATGTACATATATAGTATAGGTACGTCTGCACCGAAATCGGAAAAACGGGAATACTTATAGGATTAAGTTCATGCACATGTCGGTCTGTCAATGCTTTCTTAAGTTATAACCGCATAACCTAGAAAAGCGAAAATCCACACGAACCAAGTATCTATGCAATGATGCGCGTTATACATTAGACCTCCTATAACACGGCGGAAAAGTATGATTTATTTTATTCAATTTAAATTTTAGGATAAAAAGAAAGTAAGCAATCCACCTTGGGCTGTGAACGACTTATGTATTTTCATAATCTATGGGAATCGTACAACACGAGTACGTATACTATATATGTATATACATATAACACGGAAAATATCGGGCGGTCAACTGTAAAGTTGTTTGGAAATGTTTACCTCCCTTTTCAGTCAATATTGGAGGATAACCCTGCCTAGTGTAGGATATAAAATAAAAGCTAGTAAGTACATCAAAAAGAACAAATAAATAAAAACCAAATATTGTTGCAATTAAAAAAAACCGAAAAAACTGCGTAGATAAAGGCTGCAAAAGATTGAATGAAAGGAAATTGTGCAGATGTATAACAATGTTAACCTTAAAGGAAAATTTGTGGAAGTACAAGAAGTTAAACCATACCCATTTAAAAAAATTTAAACAAAGATACAAAATTAGTATACCCGTTAATCCAATTGCTTAGCAAATAAATATACAACCAAAAGTCAAACACCTTGTGTTGCTAATGCGTTCTTGTTGAAGATCCGCTGTCGAAAGAATTTATTTCCTGTAGCCGTTATTCTGGTTGGCCTATCACTTTAAGTGACGTGAATCCTAGAAGATTTCTTATAGGAATCATAGCACGTAATAATTTAGGTTTAGTTTTGACTTTTCATTATTTCCGTTTTTTAATTTATAATTTTACTATCTGAATAACCTAGCCTTGTAAATAAAAAATATTGCAAAATGAATGAAACGGTAAAATGCCTGTGGCGCTTTTTATTCGCCTCCCGCGGGAACCCAGAATATTCCCTTCCAGTGAAAATCCCCTCGAATTCAGTTCAACCGTTTCCGAGAATAGCCCGGACAAACAGACAGCCAAAAATTTTAAAAATCTTTCTTGGTTTTCATTATCGTGTAAGTAAATATGAACTTATAGAAAGGAAGTTATTTAAAAACCACAAACCCTAAGAAAACAAGTTCATGAAAATTCATTTACGTTGGTTCCTTTTGGTCGTCTTTTTGAAGTTCGAAATTTCGATAGTAGATTATATATCAGTGGCCTCAAAAATCCCTGTATATTCATTTATACAGAAATTAGTTAGTCCACCATAATTCCCACAAACTCCTAGTGTTGATTTTTATGGCAAGCCTTTGTAGTTTAAACTTTTCGGTGGCAATATTGGGTCCTTCATTTTGAATTTGATAATTTTGATGACGGGTTCGAAGTAAACACACCTAACAATTTTTTAGTACGCCATTTGGAAATCTTACACTTTATCAAAATATAAAGTACCTATCATATATGTATATTACGTCGGAATATGTAAAATATTGTGCCAAAAAGTGAAGTCAATAGAAGCAGCTGTTTAGACACAGACAACATTTGGCTTAATTCAATACAAAATAAAAATTCATCATTTATTTTTATTGAAGTTCGATTATAGAGTTAAAACGTACAAATTATAAAAAAAAACAAAACGACCGGCCAAAAGTGTTTCCACATTTCAATAAAGAGAACATTTTAATAATTTAAGATTTTTTTTGTCATTGTTAGCATATCCATTAGCCATTCTAAAAGCGTCACAGCGACCAGGAATTCTACTATATTTTTGTATCCAATCAAAATGAATTTTTGCCATTCTTCTGTGAAAGTTGATATAAATACTCCTTATTGTAACAATTTCAGAAAAAAAATTACAATTGAAGTCATCCTATAGATCCTCTTTGGGGTTGAGTTAGATCAGCAAATTGAGTTGACCACCAAAGTATATATAGTACATTGACCTTTTTTTTAATATTTACATTTCTGTTAAAAAATAGCACTTTTATGCCAAAAAGTGATAATTAGAACTTTAAATTATAGGATCCATGCAAACCAATTGGAACTCCTACATTTTAAATATCAGAAATTTACACTGCACCGCACAAAAAAGGTCATACCTTCTTCTTCCACTTCTGCATACAATGTGTTTTGTGAATAAGCTATCACACTGATTGACCAATCCTCTTTCCATATACCGATAATAAATAGAATGGCAAATTGCCTCTTTCGCAATTCAAATATGAGAGGCATCAGCCTTCGGAAAAAAGGTTAAAATTACACAAATTTTACGGGCGCGTCGCGCCACACACCGAGCACAGTTTGCTGTTTTGGCCGAAAATCGCCAGAGAGCCTGTTTTAATATTAAACCAGCACAACCTGCGGTCGTCGCACATAACTCACAACATACAGCATAACACCATGTCGACGCAGCGCAGGGTGGCTAAACCCGCTTATGCCAAAAATGTACAAAACGAGGATGCATAGTTGTTGTCATTTTTAATCGATGTTATCTAGCTCATTGACCATATTGTTAGCTGGCTTAATCGAAATTTATGTGCATGTGGCAACGCAATGGGCCGCTTCTCATTTTTCAAGGGAACTCTCAAAATTAGTCATTTTCCTATTTTCGCGGTCGCGATTTTAATTGATTATTTCAGTCGGCGTTCATCAAAGTCGTGCGCACTAATACGTAAAACGTTTATTGATGGATACTGCCGGTTGTTCCGGCGTTTTGCATGAATTATTGGCCGGACATTATTAGGTTTTGTGGTTTGCGGTGTTTGATTTGAAATTACACTATAAGATCGCAAATTGGCTGCATTGGAATTGCTTGAGAAATTGACGGCCGTTGCAGGCCATCGCCTAACCCAATCGGTATATGATCTGGGAAAGCGGATATTAACCTGAGGCGCTGCCTTTATTGGTCGGACACCCTCGGCGCGCCCTTCTAACGGAGGAGAGTGTGGGCAAATCCGTCTGCAAGCTACCTTCAGCCGGCCTGCTAAGTCATTATATCAGCAATAAGGAGCAAAATACTGGGGGATCCGTTTTGTGACTACCAAAGCAGAAACATTTAATTTACATGGGGCTTGAGTGGAACGAGAATATGACTATGCGGGTATGTTGCGGCTTTTAAAAGAAAAATACCACAAGTTTCCCGGAAAGGTTAATAGAGAGCAGAGAAAATGTTGCCATTTTACACAAAATAGGAGGAGTTTTCTCAGAGCCCATTTAAGAATTTATCATCGAAATTATCCTTTTGGCATTTCAATTCAAAGTTGACATGCTCCTTTTTCTTCCGCCGACGCGACGTAGAGATACATCCAAGCTCCCTCCGCATTCATTTACCTTCACATAGCCATCATTTTACACGAAAAAGTTTTAATATCTTCGACATGTATGGGGAAGCGTTTTGTATACCTACTCGTCTCTGAACGCACTGAGGAGACACTGGTTACCTCTTTTAAAAGCAGAGCTCTGTCGGGATCTCCTTGTCCATGCTCGCCGTATACAGGATTTTAAAGTTTAGAAATTCGCGTGAATAGATCCAAAGTCATCATCTGTCTTCCTTTTGACATATCTGAAATTGATGTTTACCCTTCTTTTACATGTGTATCCTAAGGGTCATATTGACACATGGGATATGCGAAAGTGCCGGCGTCCTTGTTCTTGCTCCGCTACAATACATGCACACGAAGCAAGCATTGTGAGGGACAAGGCGACTCATTTCGCTTTAAGGTATCAAAACGTTCTTAGGATTTGATCCTCGGCTGTTTGCTTTGAGTCCTTTCATACTTTCTGCAGATGAATTATAAGGTTTGACCAGCTAAAACCTGCTTACTCATAATGCCCATAATGCTGAGTATGTTGTTTGTTTAAGGAAATTATTAGGGAACCCCAGAAAAGGTGCCTCTTAGGTGCAACTTAATCGTAATGAGTTTACTTTTATGCCTCGTTCTCCGGTGGGAGGCTTTACCTTCTATGGTTCTGACCGCCAATACTTTTAGGGGAGCGTAGTCCTTTGGTAGGGTGAACTGCGATTTATCATTCAATGTACATATATTTCTCTTACAACCTTGCTTAACAAGAATTATTTCACTTTTTAGGAAGATATTTTCCGAATGCAATTCCCACAAAACGTAATAAACGTGTCAGGAGTAGGGCCAGATTACGCAATTTATAGGCACCTTGGCAATGTAAGTCACTCTCCCCTTTTATAACTTCGTAAGACATAGTTTTGTAAAGGACCCCGCACGTTTTGTATGGGAAGTGGGTTCCAGTTGATCACGCTGAAATTTTGATATATAGTAGCCCTCGATATTGTGATCAAATGTTTTCACGGGTACGAAATGATTCTATGGCTAGTTTCAGCGCTATACGACATTGAAGATGTCAGTTATTGCAGATGAAGACGTATCTAACTTCTATACCAATGGGCCGGTGTATTCAGCCCATATCTATCCACATCATATGTAGATTATTTTGCAAGAAAGCTTTATAGTTAGGTGCTGTCCCCAAAATTCAACCCCCAAAGGGGTAAAAGGGGTATAAATTGTTGTGTGGAAAGAAATATTTGTTTTATCCGATTTACTTGAAACTGTGCATAAATACTCTGCAATACAAATAATAAAGCAATTTCCCATACAAAATGGACGATAAATGGACCCCGCACGTTTTGTATGGGAAATTGCTTTATTATTAACTTACTTAATTACATAATTTTATTTATATACGTTGTTTTTTTTACTGCATCACCTACAAATATTATGTTAAGACACAATGAATTACAAATAGGGCGTCAATTTAAAAAAAAATACTTGAACATTTGAAACTTCGATCAGATTACGACACTGGACTACAACACAACTTGAAACGGGAAATAGAAGGAGGATATTGGCATGTTTCGTCGAAAGTGGTATAATATTCCACAAAAGGGTTCTCTACGTATAAAATTGTATATCATTTCTCTATCTGGTTTTGTTGCCCCATTTGGAATGGTAAGAAGGTGCGCAATTTAGTAAAAATGGAAAACAGGTACCTACATGAATTTCGGAAAAAATCTGGGAAAATCGTGAATTTTAGGTACCTGCAGTTGTAGTGGTAGGTCAACCAAATTGGTACAGTAGTTCTTTGGCGTAAGTTTAATCTGGCTGTGCCGAGTAGATCAAAAGAAGGAAAAACCAAAAAATATTATGAATACGATGAAAATGTCGAATTTTTTAATTACCCTGTAACTTGAAAACGGTGGAGATTTACTCCCCTTCATACAGTACTTTTTCGTTTTCCAAGGTGAGATCTATCACGCTACTCTTTTCTGCATGCGTTATAAAAAAAACACCCTATATATTTGCAATTCTGTCATAACATTCGGGTTCAAGTTGATTATGTGACATTACCATTAATAAGTTTATACGATTTCTCTGTGGGCACTAGTTTTTCATTTCTGACGTCGCACAATGCTTGAAAATCGGGAAAAAATGACCAAAATGTGAAGACAATTTGTAATATTCATAAAATTTGGCTCATTAAAGTTTTGCGCATCCCTGATTACGAATTCAATATTAGTATTCTCAAAAACAATATGGCGGACGAATTTCACAAAAATTGAATTGAATGATGAAATATTTTTTTCAAATGAGATTTTTTCAACCTGAAATTTTTAGTTGTAATTTTGTTGATACAATCAATAATCGGAGGTATTTGCAACTAGTTTGTTATATGTATAAAATGTGTGTGTGGCAAATATGAAAAAAAAAATTCAGAGCGTAGCCTCGCGGGGTTTTTACTTATCCGATCTTATTTCCATATAATATTTTAAGTGGTTCAGGTAAAGAATATTCAATTGAGTTACTCATGTTAATTTTAAATTTTTAAATTGTGTTGAATGAAAGATTCGTAATAACAATACTCACTGCCAGGAGTAGATTCCATTTTGTATGATTAAAAATAATCAATCCATCGACTAGTAATTAAATTTGAATAAACATATATTTCTGTCTATTTGACACGTCACTCGCGACGCTCAGCTTCATACAGGCTGCTAGACGCATACATATAAGAATATCTGCTTATATCTGACAGTGAAAACAATACTAGAAACATAAATGAAAAGATATCAATCAACAAGAGTCCCTAAATGAAATATTTTTTGTTTGCTTTTCGTCAGTTTTTTTTCAAATAAATAAACTACACCATTTTATCTACAAACTCAGGCTCAATGTCCTTTGGAATAATGTTCCCTAATATAAACTTTTCACAAGCCGCTTTAATTTCATTGTCAGATGTTGTCCAGAAGTCCATCATAAATCCAAATAAGGAACGATGAGTTATAGAAGGAAGTGCTTATTCTCCAGGTCCGTGCATGCGTGCTGATTTCGTGCCGACTCGTGCCGCGTCCGTGATTGTGTAGGCAGAATGCCGCGAAATGCATCGGACATTGGCACAAAACAACTCGTAAAAGGATAATTTCCCTTTTAAAAATATCTACGGACTGAAATTTGCTTTTTTGTGCCAATGACACACACAGCGGAGCCCATAGGCAGTTACCTACTTTGCTGTAGCGAAGGTACTATTTTTTGTTCAAATTTTTCAAAACGATAATTTTAATGTTAACACGTAATAAAATAAATTCAGTTCATTTTAAATCAATTTATGTCCTATTTGTGCAGTATTCGCGATTTCTTTATTCGCGGTAAGGATTTTATGACAATCAATATGTCATATCAAACTGAAGAACATTTTTACTTACTTTTCGATTTTAAATAAACAACTCTGGGCCATATGCACCAAATGAGTATATCTTTTAAATTTAATTATGTCACTTTCATTCAACTTCTACATATGTATGTAGATTGTATTTAAAGTTGAGGAAAGGAAACAAATTTATAACTAATGGAAGAATCTTGATGGATGAATGCGGCTCTGAGTTGTACATCGTAAACTATGCTGAAATTACGAATGTATTAAAAGTAGCTGAATACATAAAATAATTAATTTAGAGTTAAAAAAATAACAGTGCACATCACCGCCTGGATTTACAGTGTTCGTATTTTGATTTAGTACTCATATCTTTAAGTATTTCCACACCATATATGTATGTATGAAAAGTCTAATTTCAAAAAAGTTTTAGAATAACATTGCTCGCTTTTTCCAGTGTACCATTGCGTAGATAATCTCGGACCTTATGTCTAGCGAGAGCTGCTGTAAATAAAAATAAATACATAAACCTGCACTCTCACAAGCAAACCACCAAATACCTATTAATCGGTATTACTGACCATAGAAGGTATAGGGAACTATGAGGTAGTTATTAGATTTGCGGATGCTATTGTGTTTGCTATAGCGATGGGCCCGAATCAGTGATTTATTGCCGATTGGGATTTTACGATCCTGAAAACTGAAGAAATAAGCTTGACTTGGGGCTGGGGCAAATATGGAGAGATATAGCTCAACTGTTTTGTGCCAAAAGTGCCCGTTGGTCGGTCTCACACCCTAGTTTATTTTTTTTAGTGAAAGAAGGCGAAGTACGGCCGTTTCTGTTTTCCCCAGAAGCAGTGAAAACGTAGGTGGAAAACAATAAAACGAGTAAATGATCCACTTAAGTGAAAATTGCGCTCGTTTTTCTTGCACTATAACAGTAATCGCAGCAGAAATGTTGAAAATGTCTATGAAACCTGCTCTCCAGTCTCGCGGTGTAATATTCATCTGCAGTCGTTTTTCACTTTGCTGGATTTTCAGAAGAAAATTCTCCGTTTCTGCCCTTTCTCAATCGACCGTTGAAGTTACAATGCACGGACTTCTTGCTGCCGTTCAATCTTACACCGGGAATTTGCTCAAGGGAGCCGCGTAGGAAAAATTTGAAGTTTTAATATTGGCGGTGAATAAGGTTCAAATGCTTAGTCAAAGAACCGGCAGCCACCGCTGTAGCAGCCATCTTATCCAGTCTTCCTCAGCCCGGGAACGGAAAACCGAGTGCAGAGCGGAAACTCATCAATCACAGATCTCATCATGAGGCAGAAATTCTGGCAGCGAAGGGATTTTCCTCATATTTACGCCTGTAGCTGTAAAAGGTGAAAATTTTTTAGTGCCGTAGTAGATTTTATAACAAATTGCAACACTTCTTGCCCATCCATTAAAGGGGCTATGTTCGCCAAGCACCGACGGCAAGGTAATTTTTCTGCTGCCGCTGGGAAGTGGTGAATTTTTTCATTCAAAAGGAGCATTACCATTTAGTCGATACTCCCCAAATGATAACTTCCTTTCAAAGTGATTAACACGCGGAAGAGTGCTCGTGATTGATTGAGCAGACATTCCATTCTGTTTGAGAATTTTTCATAAGAGGCGGCAATTTGAAACTAGATAAATCCCGATCCCGCAATTTTAGGCGAAATGCATAGCCTAGGTCTGCCGGCGGCGAATTGTCGATTTGGACAAAAACCCGCACGGAGATGAACCTGCGTTCCCGTATACTCGTACATATATTCGGGTTTTCATTGGCATTGCCCATTTATTTTTCATACGTTTATATCATTTATTTATTTATTTTTATCTACCTCTTTTTTGATATTCAGTGACCCCAATTGTTGTTGCGATCCCAAGAACGAATTATTGATTGACTTCCTGCTTTCTTCCAATCCGTAATATGGGGAAAATCCCCCGGGTTAAACTTTAACTCGATAAATATTTAGGTTCTTTTAAAGTTGTTTTATTTTCCCTTAAATTTTTTATTCACCGCTTTACATCGCATTTACGACACGACATTTACCCGGTTGACTGCGTGGCGTGACCAGAGAGGCTTGTAAACCTTCGTTGTCACAGAGGATTTGTGGGAATCAAAATACTCAAAGAACTCTAGTTGGAACGCATTTGCTTAATTGATGCTGACGACACACACTTTTTCTTGAGACATATACTGTGATATGATGGTAACCAAGTCAGATACTATTTTTTAAGTAAAAAAAAAAAAATTAATGAGATAAGTATGAAGAAGAGCTAATCAGTCACTTATATACACATAAAAGTCCGAGAGGCCCCGACAGAAAGCACTGCCTCAAAGAATACCTACACAGAATTTTGTAGAAAGTACCAGGTGTATCGGAAAGTGCTTACCGGTTTTTCTAACTGATGTCGCATACCATACCGTAAGTACAGATTATAATGATTTGACATACAGATGTGACCAAATTATTATCACCACTTGAAAAAAATCTAATTAATGTAGATTATAAAACTACTGTTGCATTCTTTTTCTAAATTGGCATCCCTTTACAAAGGTTGCCTCAATTACGAAGAAGTACTGCAATAAAAATGTCATATTCTTGGAAATATCCCTTTCCTGGTGCAATTATTACCTGAATGACCTATTAGGGAAAGTAACACTTTAGATTTTTTATTATGTTACTAATTAGTTTCAGTTACAAATTGCCTTAATTTTATGGTTACTGTGCAGCATTTAAGGATGAGTACTAAGCCGATGATATTTAGACTCATTTTTAACTTCGAATAGTGAACGTGATAAAATTTTTGTAGAATTACATAAAATTTAATATGGGTAAAGCAAAGGATATCACTGCAGTGACCCAAGGCGAAAATTTTGGCGTTGTTGGTAATAGCACAACATTCTCATGGAGTAATAGCTCAGAATGTGGGAGTTCGCCGGTCATTTGTTAGCAAATTTGCAAAAAAAAGAAAAGGAAAATGTGGTTGCAGCCGAATGACATCAGGCTACCAGAACCGCTATCTATCCTATACCTATCCGGTAAGTCTCTAAGGCCTACTATACATGACGTTGGTGCAGAAATATCTAAGCGGATAGTCAGACGTCGACTTTTTCAATCTGGACTATGTGCAAGACGACCACGCAAGAAGAAGAGCCTGAATTTTAGGATGGCTCAACAAAGAAAAACATGGGCGGATGGAGATTTGACATGGACTACAAATGATTGGTAAAAGGGTAAGATGAGATAAACACTATTTTTCATATTATTCGGAAAACGCATTTTACAATAAATTTTTCACTTCACTTAAATTAAATCTATTTTTTGAACAGGTTATATTCAGTGACGATACCATGGTGAGTTTGACACTACCTATGTCCAGGACTGTTCGCAGATCCAAAGGAGAAGAGTATTTATCTTAATGTGTTCAACAGCAGGTCAAGCAGCCAGTAAGGGTCATGATTTGGTCAGCAATATCGTCCAAAGGACTCTTCCCACTCTACGTCGTTGACCGAATAATGACCGCGGAGCAGTATTTAATAGTCCTTCAGACACAGATGATCCCAACTATGCATGTAAAATTTAACGGAGATGGAGTTTTCATACACGATAAAGCCCCTTGCCATACAGCAAGGAGAGTTATGGAGTTTTTAAGGACTAACAACATCCAAATCCTTGACTGGCCAGCGAATAGGCCAGATATGAACCCTATCGAAAATATCTAGGCAATTCAGAATTGATTGAAGCCATGAAGAAAGTTTGGGAAAATGATGCCGATTTGGTCACCACATCTAAAAACGCTATCACTTAAATGCCACGTAGGATACAATCCTTGAAAAATGTTCACAAAATATTAATAAATGCATTTACAACAAAACTGTTTTTTTTATACGTTTTCATACAATTTTACTAAAAATTTCTGTAGGTGATAATAATTTGGCCTGTCTGTAATCTGTATGTATATGTCATTTTATTCTACTGTCATTAAACGTTAAAAACAACAAGTTTCATTCCGCCTAAATAATAGCGTCATAGTATTATAGCTCTGTGAATATGTCGAATTTTGTGCCTGAAAAAGCATTCGCGGCATGCATTACTTTTCTTATTTCATCAAAAGAAAAAGGCCGTTGAAAGTCATCGTTTGCTTGTATAAACTTACGGAGAGCATGCTCCAAGCATAAAAACATGTGAGAAGTGGTTTCGAAAATTTAAGAGTGATAATTTTGATTTGAAAGACAGTAAACGTGTTTGGTGGGACCAGAGTGGTGTGGTGTATTATGAACTTCTGAAACCTGGTGAAACAGTTAATACTGATCTCTATAAACAACAAATAATCAATTTGGACCACGCGTTAATCGAAAAACGTCCAGAATGGGCCCAAATTCATGGTAAAGTGATTTTGTTGCATGACAATGCACCGTCACATACAGCAAAACTGATGAAACACGCATTGAAATCGGTTAGATGGGACGTATTATCGCACCAACCGTACTCTCCAGATCTGGCCCCGTCCGATTATCACCTTATCGCACCAATGGGACACGTGCTGGCAGCACTGCAAATTTCGAAGAAGTCTTGGAAAGGCATTCATAAATTGCCAGAAAGACCGGTAAAGAATTTCCGGTACACCTGGTAGGCTCATAAACATGGAGCCAGTGGCAGAACTTGAAAATCGTGATCTAACTATTTTTAATTATATTAACAAGGACGCATACACAAACATGAAAGGTGCCTCACAGAATACCCCTTAAATTTTTGTAAATTTAAAGTTTATAACCTCTTAACGTATACAACCAATGTTAATCTACCTCTATTACTGCAGGTCCACTTACTTGCGAAAATAAATAAAAAAATTCACATTTTCTCCGAAATTCATGTAATTGATACACCTCTTTTTTACTTTTATTGAATTGCCCATGTTCTTGACTTTTCAGAGATGTACAAAATGTGTACTTAAATTAATTGTAATTAAATTTTCCATTGTAGAGCGATTCCATGTGAGCGTCAACCCGAGGGATAAATTGTCAAACTGATGATAATTTTTTCCGTAACATTTATTGGGTTGTCAATATCCCACATGCTCCTTTTCTACTATAGCATTATAGGTTTCGCTTTGCGAGCGAAAGATGCTTCAAGCTTAGTTTACCTTATGGAGCTACAAAAAATGAAATTTTTGGATTCCCTGTAATCTATCTCAACATTTATTATAAATGGTAACATTGAGAGATACCAAGTATTTTTAAAATGGACGAATGGACAAACAAATTCTTAATAAAATGTTACTTCTCTTTTCTAAGGTGATTTATGATTCGTTTCCACCAATATAAATAGTGATTTCATGAAGGACGTCCAAATAAGGCATTAAGACAATTTAATTTATAATTTATGATCAATTAGTATTAGAATAATGCATTGTCTTATTAATAATACTTGTGTGTTAAAAATCAGAGTTACCTTACAATTATGCCTCATTGTCAGTGCACACCATTTTTAGTTAAAAAATTGAACGATTGTGAGTATATTCGAACAGAAGGAATAAATGTTTGCAGGTGTAAAGTCAGCACACCCAATGAGTCTGTTGGCGTATGCACATATTTCTCAGTACCAAGTTTTCATTTTGAAATATTTGAACGGGAATGTTGCACATAATCCCCAAGACATGAGTCCCAGAAATTTTCCCCATTCATGAGTTCAGCGCTGGTCGAGATATTTATGTCGTAGATACGTCACCCAAGTCGTGGCCTTATACCTATATCTCGAAGAATGTCTCGTGCTCATCAGCAATAATTTAGGATGTTCACATTCCTGTGCCTGCTACGGCAATGGCAGACACTTACCACTCCCCGCGCCGCGCCGTACAGTTCGTTAAGCCGAAAAGGGAGGGAGCGTTCAGTCGTCAACCAATAACGGCTGGAAAATAGGCCAGCTTAAGTAGTGTCGACTGGATAAGAACCGAGTTTTATGCTGTCATATAAGCTTCGAGATACGTGATTGATTAGGAGTAATGCTGTCAGGAGCATTGGATCGGTCTCCTGAGCTGTCACCCGATTTGCAGCGATTTTTCACTCCAGAGCACTCTGACATCCAAGAGTGTTAAATGATCCAGAAAAAGGCACCTTGACCTCACCCGCCTTAAGTTAATTAAGGGCTCCCAATTACAACACTGAAACTTGATTACTTTTTAAATACAAATATTTTCAGCACTACTGATTTTAAAATGCCCACAATATATGGTATGTACATATGAGTTGGTGACAATCAAAACGGTTCTCTCCACAAGTATTTCGAGTAAATCGACAAAAACCGTTTATTCAAACCTCTGTGTACAACGGTATAAACTTACACCATTTTCCAACGCGCTGTGAGTTGGGTCATATGTACTATCAAGGCGCCCGGTCGGGCGCCGTGTTGATAGAAAAAAAAAAAAAAAAAATTTTTTTCGTGCGCCCGAACAAAGACTTATTACGCGAATGTGAGAGAAAATGTCGTTATTTTCGGTGTTTTAGTTCTCATTGATGATATCCAAGACATTTTGGAAAATGTCGATAACGTATTCGACAGAAATCCAAAAGTTATCTTAGCAAAAAAAAATTTCAATCAATTACGTTGCGGGGTTCAGAAGTTATTCGTGTTTCTTTAAATAAAAATCTTTAAATAATTATTCAGTGTGCGACGATTCTTCAGACATCCGCTACTTCCGGTTGCGATGTATTGCGATGTCTGCACGAATTTACTCTATCGAATTCAGTGTACGATATATTTTTCAGCCATCCGCTGCTTCCAGTTGCGATGCTGCACGCCTTTACTCTATCGCATATAATAGGCGAAGTCATCACACCGAACTTTTGAATATTCATCATAAACAACCGTTAAAAACAAAAATGCTAATATCTCGGAAACCGTTGCTCGTAGACGATTTTTAATGAAAATTTTATCCCCCACCGGTACCATCACCTTAACCGGAGGAAGCATATAGAACCCATTGGCATTTCAAAAAATGTAATATTACTAACTTTAATTATTCAGGAGCCGTTAAAAAACAAAAATGCTAATATCTCGGAAACCGTTGCTCGTAGACGATTTTTAATACGCTTTTATTAGCTTCACTTGACCCACTTCCCGGTCTTCGATTATGATGAAATTTTGCACACGCTCTGAGTTCTGATGACAATACATGACTAGATAAGAAACGTCATTACAAATCCAATATGGCGGCCTCCCCAAGATGGCGGACTGGCTGTTTGAAATCCACCCCCATGATATGGATATCAAATGAAAGGGTTTGCTGTCAGGAATACGAAAAAAATAGTCACGTGACTTAAATCCAACATGGCGGACATCCAAGATGGCGGACAGGCTATTTGAAATGCACCCCCATGATATGGGTATCAAATGAAAGGGTTTGCTGTCAGGAATACGAAAAAATAGTCACGTGACTCAAATCCAATATGGCGGACGTCCAAGATGGCGGACAGGCTATTTGAAATGCACCCCCATGATATGGGTATCAAATGAAAGGGTTTGCTGTCAGGAATACGAAAAAAATAGTCACGTGACTTAAATCCAACATGGCGGACATCCAAGATGGCGGACAGGCTATTTGAAATGCACCCCCATGATATGGGTATCAAATGAAAGGGCTTGCTGTCAGGAATACGAAAAAAATAGTCACGTGACTTAAATCCAACATGGCGGACATCCAAGATGGCGGACAGGCTATTTGAAATGCACCCCCATGATATGGGTACCAAATGAAAGGGTTTGCTGTCAGGAATACGAAAAAAATAGTCACGTGACTTAAATCCAACATGGCGGACATCCAAGATGGCGGACAGGCTATTTGAAATGCACCCCCATGATATGGGTATCAAATGAAAGGGTTTGCTGTCAGGAATACGAAAAAAATAGTCACGTGACTTAAATCCAATATGGCGGACATCCAAGATGGCGGACAGGCTATTTAAAATGAACCCCCATGATATGGGTATCAAATGAAAGGGTTTGCTGTCAGGAATACGAAAAAAATAGTCACGTGACTTAAATCCAATATGGCGGACATCCAAGATTGCGGACAGGCTATTTAAAATGCACCCCCATGATATGGGTACCAAATGAAAGGGTTTGCTGTCAGGAATGCGAAAAAAATAGTCACGTGACTTAAATCCAATATGGCGGACGTCCAAGATGGCGGACAGGCTATTTGAAATGCATCCCCATGATATGGGTATCAAATGAAAGGGCTTGCTGTCAGGAATACGAAAAAATAGTCACGTGACTTAAATCCAACATGGCGGACATCCAAGATGGCGGACAGGCTATTTGAAATGCACCCCCATGATATGGGTACCAAATGAAAGGGTTTGCTGTCAGGAATACGAAAAAAGTAGTCACGTGACTTAAATCCAATATGGCGGACATCCAAGATGGCGGACAGGCTATTTAAAATGCACCCCCATGATATAGGTATCAAATGAAAGGGTTTGCTGTCAGGAATGCGAAAAAAATAGTCACGTGACTTAAATCCAATATGGAGGACGTCCAAGATGGCGGACAGGCTATTTGAAATGCATCCCCATGATATGGGTATCAAATGAAAGGGTTTGCTGTCAGGAATACGAAAAAAATAGTCACGTAACTTAAATCCAACATGGCGGACATCCAAGATGGCGGACAGGCTATTTGAAATGCACCCTTATGATATGGGTATCAAATGAAAGGGTTTGCTGTCAGGAATACGAAAAAATAGTCACGTGACTCAAATCCAATATGGCGGACGTCCAAGATGGCGGACAGGCTATTTGAAATGCACCCCCATGATATGGGTATCAAATGAAAGGGTTTGCTGTCAGGAATACGAAAAAAATAGTCACGTGACTTAAATCCAACATGGCGGACATCCAAGATGGCGGACAGGCTATTTGAAATGCACCCCCATGATATGGGTATCAAATGACTTCTTGAGAGTGGGCACTATACAAGTATGCTGCGAGATAAAAATAACTGGGTCGAAATTGACGACTTACACGTTACGAGAAAATTCTGGCCTTACAAAGCTAAAGGGGTTTATATTCTGCTTCTTCAGCAACAGTCAGTCACTCAATAAAAAAATTAGTGGAAAAAAATGTTCGGGGGCGATTTACATAACAACAGACGAATATTCATATCCTTAAGCTGACCTTATCAGAGCCGGCTTGATTATAGACATTGCAGTATTATATGATGCAAAGGCGAGCGTAGCGAGCGCGATTTTTTTGGGTTTTTTCAAAAGACATGACCTTAATTAAAGGCAATTTTAAGACAATTTTAAGTTTTGTTTCTTTATATGTTATAGTCGCCATTTAAATCGCCGCAAATTGGCGCACAATAACTTTGCTGACATTTGGGAAGGAAGGGGGTAGGTGGAAGTTCAAACCTCAAAACCGCTCCTGTGTACGCGCCCGCCATATACGTTAATATGAAAAAAGTGACTCCTGCTAAAAACGTCACTAATTAATTATTAATTAATTAATATACTCTATAAATCGACAACAAAAAAAACTGATATCCCACAAAAAAAAATTGAAATTTTTCTAAGAAGAAGTGTTGATAGGAAAAAACGGCTCTGGCAAACATTTCTTGTACGAAAGACCTTAAATATAATATGAAGACCTTATAAATAATAAAAATCCAGCAACAAACAGAACTGATATGTGCGAATATTACAAGAATATAAGATTTTCGCTGATAAGTGGGTTGGAGGAGGAGGATGCATTACACGTCAACACGAGAGAGACAGCAAAAGAAACCAACGATTCTCTTCAAGACTATCAACAGCCCGCTTTTAGCGAAACCTAAAAATTTAGATCGTACGTAGAATAAGTACGCTCAGGAAGGAGCCCACAAAGCTATAAAATGATACCGAGAGAGGCAAGCATATATTTTAAAGTATTTCAAGCGTGACCATTTAACAGATAAACTGCAACAGCACTGACAGTACTTCCAAAAAACTTTTAATTGACACAATAAAATAAAGAATTTTATTAAATTAAATGATTAAATAACAATAAAAGTTGAAAATAAGAGAACAACATTTTATTTGTCGTAGACTTTATATTTTGACGCGATAAAATGAAAGAAAGAATAATTGATAAAATAATAGCAATGAAAAAGGAAAATTAGATAAAAAAACATATAACTCCGTAGGTCTGCCAGTACCTACCGCCCGCCTGTAGGTAAGTAGGCAGGGCTTATATGATGTCAGAGTTCAAAGTGTTAGTTTTAAGGGATGTGACAAAAGTAATCAAATTAAACACTTTTAATTTCAGAATTTATTTTGTAACAAGTATGTATCTGTACGCAAAAGCGGGCTGTTGATAGTCTTGAAGAGAATCGTTGGTTTCTTTTGCTGTCTCTCTCGTGTTGACGTGTAATGCATCCTCCTCCTCCAACCCACTTATCAGCGAAAATCTTATATTCTTGTAATATTCGCACATATCAGTTCTTTTTGTTGCTGGATTTTTATTATTTATAAGGTCTTCATATTATATTTAAGGTCTTTCGTACAAGAAATGTTTGCCAGAGCCGTTTTTTCCTATCAACACTTCTTCTTAGAAAAATTTCAATTTTTGTTTTGTGGGTTTTATTTACACTCAATTAAACAAAAATGGTGTAGAAAAGAATTTACTGTAGTATTGTTTTCAAATGTGAACAAAGCCCGTTTTAGTTGTTATCAACTTTCTCATTTTCGTGTATTCATCATATCATAAATTATCATACATATTTCACATAGCGAGGGTGCACAAAATTACAAATCGTTCGAATCAGCAATTCGTATTTAACTTACCTCAAGAAACAAACCTAATCAAAAATCTACAGAGCATAGCCACGTATTTATTTAAGCAAACTGTATTTATTATGTATATATATATTATTTTTATAATATACCGCAAAAGGTTTTCTACGTATATCTTTTCTCTACCTGAACTTGTTGTACTTTCTTAGAAAGGTAATAAGATGACTAATTTAATAAAAGTAAAATAAAACAAGTAAATTAATTGCATGAATTTCGATGAAAGTTTGGTAAATCTCATGAATTTTAAAATTCAAATTTGTGCTCCGTTGTATTGTACTTGTTCTGTATTAAAAAGTTCTTCGACTCCCATTTTTTGAAGTTGAGGGCTGGAGTTTATGGTACGAGTTAGATAGTTTGGTAGTAACACTCATTGGGACTGATTTACTTCGACTTTTTGGCTTCCAAACATTTTTTGGTTTTCCAAAAACTTGAGAATGTGTCGAAAAACTTGTCGTTTGGGTATTTTGATTTAGTGTGAAACTCACTGGTTCCATTGGGAAGGATGGCTTTGAAGAGTTATTTGAAATTTCAGTAAGGGGCTTATTTACGTGGAATTGCTCTTGTTGATTTGGGTGATAAGGCTCTCTTGGAATATACAGATTGGATTCGCGCTTCTCTTTTTTAAATTCAATTTAAACTGCCTTTCTTGTTTGTCGCTGTAATTTGCGATTAGTTCTTTCTTTATTTCTTTGATTGAATCCGCGCAACATATGTATATTGATCACTTCCCGAGCTGATACTTTCTTTAAGTTTACTAATTACTGTACGAAATAAAACCAAGTTTTGGTAATTATTTGCATCTACGGTATCGTAAAAATGGCTAACTATGCTATCATCACTTTCCATGAAAAATTTTAATTCATTGGCATTGTTTCATTGTGTACCTTTAAGAAATTAGGAATCACCATATTGCTTAATTCTGGAATATCACTATTTTTGGTTTGAACTGTTTTATTTTCACTCACAAATATATTCCTTAATTCAGAACACAAAGTATCAATGTATTGTTTTCGAAAGCCTGATTGATACTTGCCGATAAGGTTATTATCAGCCATATAACTTTGAATTTGGCTATGTCTAACTTTTTCTAATGCTTTACACAAATAAAGTAGTACGCTTATTGGTCTAAAGTAAAAGTAAAACACTTTTGTTGGAACAGCTGATCTCCTCCAGGATGAGGGAAAAATGAAAGTTGTAAGGGTTGTTTTAAACATTTTGGTGATAAAAGGATTAATAGTGATAAATAACATCTAAAAAAGCGTGAACTGAGGTAGTAGACACCAACTGCATTGGATGATATTGATAATTACGACTAAGAAATCCCATACATCTGAAACTAAATCCGTCAGGTGAGGAGCTTGAGACATTATTAAATGTATGAGTATAGACAACTGATTGGCTGAAAGACTGGTTGAGGCAATGGAAGTTCAAGTTATTCAACAGCTTCTTTGGAGGTAATTTCACAATAAGTTTGGTTTCAAGGTATTTTCTCTTGGCAGATAATATTTTGTTATTTACTTAATTTCGCACATTAACGCACATAACGTCGATAGACAACCCCACATTCTGTAATAAAGTCACATATTTATTTCAATTGAGAACTCGTAAATCTTTTATTTTTAGTATTTGGGAGTAATAAAATATATTAGCGCTAATTTGAACCCGCGATAAAGAGTGATTGGTGCTTCTTGTATATTGAAGTAAACATACTTAACATTTGTTTAAAATTGTGCTAAAATAAACAAAAACAGGTCCGTCACTAACCATATTATTTTCCTCAATTAGATACTGAATTTTCACACAACTTTTTCAGTAGCGAAAGAAATGTTTACAAAAAAAATTGTGTATATCAGTCAGTTATTTGCGATTAAAAGCAAGTAGGCCTAGACAAGACACAATATCCAATGGCTCATATTCTAAAAACTGAGCGAAAGCTCACTCCCAATTTTTGTATAGAAAAGCTGAGATCGAGCTCGATTTTTCCTTGTAAATATTGAGACTGAGCTTTTGCTGTTGTTTTAGAATATCAGCCAATTACTGATCAATTGATCACTTTATTTGTCTAATTAGGTCAAGCTATCATCTATTATAATGTAAATGTAGTGTGTTTATGTGTAAATGAAATTCAAAAAATATTAGGCATGCTATTTAAATTTAAATTGTCATGCTTTTGCCTCCCTTCTTATATTTTGAAAGCCTATTATTGTTGTATATTAATTCCAAGTGTAATTTTTGCATTCTGCAGGTCAACGAAAACATTACCTCTGAGCGAGTAAAAACTTATACATACATAACATATACATTATACATATTTCCTATTTCACTGCACTGAGGCTCAGCTTCCGCTTCTTAATCGTTTATATTCGCTATGCTGGGTGATTAGCCCGGAGTACTAGCTATCCTAATTGGTGGGGCTTCCATCTGTCGTTTATTAGGGAAAGCGCACTGCAACCTGGGACTTTTATGGTGGATACAATAGAATCCAGGGAAATTGTATATTTTCCTCAGAATTCTGTAGGCAAGGGTTTAGGTAATAATGTAATGGGGAGGCAATCGCGCATACATTTTGCTATAGGAAATTACGAAAATAGTAAAATTAAGTTGAACGGCTATGATCGGCTGTCAACATTCGCGAATCAGTCAAGATTTGTATTGTATTGAGTATTAAGTTTGGCACTGTTGTTATATTGACTTTAAAGCAACTGTGTTGTTATTTTTTGCATTCAAACTAAACATACAGCGTTAAGCTTATTACTAAATACTAATGTAAGGTGAAGAAGCTTCTAGAAAAATTATAACAAATCTATCTGCGTTGTTTGCAATTCAGTTAGCGAACACAGCAATTTTCTGGAACATGTCCATTGACTCCAAAAGCTGCGTTCTTTATCCGAAATTATCCAAGAGATTTTGCAATTGGAGCCCATCTTTTCTGCTATAAAAGCACAAACATAGGAAAATTTATCTGAGAAAGAGCCGTCTTAAAAACCGATGAGGGCGGCTTTAGAGGATAAGGCGATGAGAACGGTAGACGCACATACTTTTGCCCTTCGGCACCATTTATAGGTCGTTATTTGATATACTGGTGACTGGTTTATACATCACTTTTCAATATTTAGACCGAAGGCTGACACTCGCTAATAATTTCATTGCGGCCGTCAAAGAAATTGGGCACACGCAGACCATGCTTACGTCTTCAAACTCAGGTTCTTTGGATCCATTGCCACAAACACCCTAAGCATGTATACCGCCGAACGCCGGAGTGGGCTATTCTGGCGTGTGCACATGTTCACGTATGGAAGATAAAATATCGAGTATTTTTTCTCCACTTAATAACCCTACCCTTTCTTGCCTAACAGAAGACTCCGAGCAGAAAAATAGGAAGAAGTTGTCATGTTTGTGTATCGGATTTTTACCTCCTACCCCTAACTTGCGGGACGGATACCCGGTACAGAGAGCACTCTGCGGAGTAATGTAAATCCAAAAGGGGTATGCGGATGGGATTATTGAATAATAAATGTGGAAATTTATTTGTTTGGATGCGTATGAAAGATGAGGTTTATTGGGAATTGGGGACCATTTCAAACGAAAATTGATTTCGAATATTTTTACTTAGTTCCTTTGATCCCCTTGAACTCCGCTCCTTTCTCAATTTTCGTTTTCCCAAATAAGTTGCGGATAAGAAAGATGCCCTTAGCCCGAAGAATTCAATGAAGTTATCCACTCGATCTGGGAGTTTGCGGCGATGGAATTCAATTTCTGCCAGCCTTATACCATAATTTCAAAATCGTGTACTGAGCAATAATACAATTATTAAGTGGCACAAAGGATGCTCTGAGGAGATTCTTTTCATTTAATGGATATTTCCAGCATGTTCCGAACGACACAACTTGCTGTACCTACTTGATAATTGAAGATTAACTAAAGCCTTGCACAGCATTAATGATGTAAGAAAATTTATCGATTTTGTCATGGTAAAATTTAATTCCCGACTTGTAATTAAATCCAGGACGAGAACGAATTATTCGAGCCTTTTCGCGAATAAATTCGAAACAAAAATTACCCGGAGGAACTACCTAGTCCAGGACTGTAGTTCTGCGTCCTCGTCCTCAACTCGCTGCTCTCTTATCAAAATAACGCTCTTATGAAAAATAGAATGTGCTTAGAGATGATTGAATAAATTAAAGGAAATCCTCTGACTTACCTCGACCTCCTCGTCGTGGGGTCTTTCATTACCATGGCTTCTGTGATTTCGCCGAATCTACTGAAATAGTCTCGTAAGCTTTCTGGAAGAGAAAAAGAGGGGAAGAGTCCGTTGAAATATTAAAATGTAATTCGGTTGCGGTGTGATTTTATAATAACTAATTTGGGCCCTGAGCTGCCAGCCCATATTTTTCAGTCAATTTCAGGCGGGAGCTGCAATTTACCTTCACTAAATCGTAATTTATTAGCTAGCGACGTAGATACCAAAATAAAAGAGGATTTTTCCTGGTAATCAATACCTACAGCCCTTACGGATAGGTTACTGCATGGAGTCTACTCTGATGTATCAACCTGAATTAAGTTTCAATACCATGGTGTGGAGGAAGTGGCCGACAAGCACATACAAGCCGGGACAAGGGAGATGCCAAGCGAATAAAATAGAGCGCGACATCTAATTGGATACTTTGTCACTCTTGATGCATTGGAGAAACAGTTTTTTTTGTTTTTCCTCTTTTTGGTTTTTTAACTTCTCGATTTTCCGCTCTGCACCCGGGCAGAGTGGTCCGGTAATTTTTTGTGTAATTTTTCAGAAAATCTCCCGAGTTGGCTACTAGAATGAGTGTCGTGGTGCGACAATCTTATTGATGTAATATTTCAGTCTTTACGCGCTATAATCAACCAATTTAGTATCCGATTTTCTCGCTGCTTGCCGAAAGCTGCTGTTATATCTCGTGCATTGGTGCAACTAGGATTTTTTCCTTGCCGGTTGAAAAGTGGGAAAATACCTTTTTCTCAGACGAAATTAATTGATTAAACGTTGCGAGGAGTTAAATGTAGAATGCCAATCTTAATGTAAGAATGTACTATCATCATACGCTTATGATTATTTTAATTAGTTGGCATTATTAATTCAAATCGGAAAGTTTGACTAGGACTAGTGAAATATATTTTCCTCATTTTCACAAAAAATATCAGAGTACTTGTGCTATGCATTTAAGCTTTCTAGTGTAAAGTACATATATTGAAGAACAATAATTCAAATAATTGTATGAAATTTGTTCGTTCTTACTTCAAGTACGTAGACCTGTAAGGAATAAATGTCTGTGGAATTATTTATATATTATATATATGTATATATTTTTTTTGGCGCATGCTCAAATATATAATCAATTAAAATATACAGGGTGATTGGGAGATGGGTGCAAAGCTTTAAGGCGCAGCTAGTAGAGACAATTTACATGGTTTACAATTTAAATGGTTCTAAATTGTCTCTACTAGCTGCGCCTTAAAGCTTTGCACCCATCTCCCAATCACCCTGTATAATAGTTTCTCACAATTTTTCCCTTCATTTAATTTATTTTCTTCTTAATTTTGTAATGTGGTTTTTCTCTCAGTACGTGGATAATCCGCAGTTAAGATATTTTGAAGTATTACAAGTAAGTCATTTAATTTGTTTTATCATTTCATAAATTGAGCGATTACTAAATAATATAGAAAAACAACTAAATAGGAACATAAAGAGATCAGATCCTCTTACTGGCTTTTAATTCAATTAAAATATCCACATAATAGAAGTTATAATGCCGCAAGATAGAAGATGAAGGAAGTCGAAGTAACAATTGCACAAAACAAAAATAATACACTGCTGAGGGACAAGATTTCGAATATGACTAGAGCATGGTTTAGAATGTGCAGAGTAGCTATGTATATTTTTTCTAATTAGCTTATAACAAATGTACATATACGAATCCCTTTCTTATTGGCAGCGTTATCACAGCTTTCTTCTCTGCATTTTTTTTACTTCATGAAATAATACTTCTAGTTTTCTTAACACAATTGGAAATACACGCGTTTTCTCGTATTAGGCCAATCTACAAAGTTGACGTGATCAACATTTTTATAATACATGATACCAAAACTCAGCCAAACGTTTAAAATTATTTTCTGTCTGGCTGTTTGTCCGGGCTAATCTCGAGAACGGCTGGACCGATTTCGATGGGACTTTCATTGGAAGGCAGAGTCTGTTGTCGGACATGATTTCGGCTACTTTTTGGTTCATGTGGGAACAATTAAGGGGACCTATATGGCTTAAATGGGGTTTTGCGGAGTCAAAAGATTTTTTTTTTTCAAGAAAAAAACCACATAAAATCTAGAAAATGAGGAAACTAGTATATTACTGAATACTTTAAGATTGTTTAAGGCCTATAAAAATCACAAAAATACCCATGGGCTCTTATGGGTTGAGCGTCTCTTGCAATGGTGGAATTTCACCGTTGCCGTAGCTTTTTTCCAGAACCCCTGATCGGAAACACATAAACAAGACATTTTCTATTAGATAATACTTGACTGCACAGAATGAATTAATTAGTTTTGCTTTCCTGCAATTATTTTTGATTTTGTGTAGTTTAGAGTTCAATTTTTGAAATTTTTCATTACTTACTGAACAAATAAATATTTTAAAAAATAATTATAATCTAAATATTCAAATATTTTTTAATTCATTCCATGACCAGATGTATAATAAACAAGGCCACCAAATTTCAAACAATTTGAGCTAACGGTTTTTGCAATTTTCTACGGCAACGGTCAAAACACAGAATTCCGAGCAAAATCGAATTAAAGTTTGACTTTACAGAAGAAACACAAAGTTTTTCAACGAAAATGCTACTTAGAAACGCACTGATTAAGGTTCGTTTACACAACAAACACAAGAGAGAATCTCAGGGAACGTAGTTGCTCTGCTGTGAACCAAAAATAGCGCGGATTTAGCGCGTCAATTAGGCTTCCGTTATTACAGAGTATTTGAAGTACTTTTTTTAACGACTAAAGTCTAAAAGTAAAAAAGGCATAACTTCGTTATTTTCTTACGGATTTGAGTTTAGTTTGCAGCGTTTTACTCGCAAATAGTTGAACAAAAATAAAAGCCAATAAAAAAAAATCGAAAATTAAGCCATATAGGTCCCCTTAATAATCGTCTCCGCACATGAAACAATTTCTTCCATCCTGCAACAGTTTTAACGCACTTGAAGTCACGTGCGGCCGCTGGTAACTATATCTACTTTTCGCAGGGAAGGAAAAAAGGGTTTTGAAAGTTTTGGTTCCAAGGGGCCCGGCGTACCTTGACTCATACCAGAGTATGCAAACACTCGTAGGCGGTAGTTTCAACAGCTCTCGGATCTTTGATAGCAAAATGTGAAGATAACAGACGCGTGAAAATACTCGTAGGGGAAGAGTGAGATGTGATCCTACCATTTCACCATTAGGAAAGACTCGTAAAAGGATAACACATCTTTTCGAGTTATGCAAAAATCGCCATATAAACGCTATTTGGACAACTAGATGGAGGGAGGAAGCTAGAAGTAATTAAGACAATTGCAACATTCAAAGGAAATACTCGCTGCTTTCAGACCAAACGAAAACAATGGGATGTCCTCTGCTGAAGTAGTTAAAAGCATAAACATAACTAGGGCTGTCACGAAGCTATTTTTCAAAACTAAGTAAAGCCACTCACACAGCCACGCGTGTACTCAAATAGGGAGGATGACAAAAAGGCGCACATTTTTCACGGAGCTCCACAGACTGATAGGCGAGAAGAAAAGACAATTGAGTATTGTTATCAGAAGAGATTGGAGGGATGCAGCAAATGCGCGGGCCCTATAGCACGAACAGCAGTGTTGGCAGCGCTTCGTCGGCGACGAGTCGTGCAAAGTGGATGTACGGAAATGGCGGTGAAAAGCGAAAAATGTCTTGCTGCACAGACAAAAATTAATGCAACATTACTCCTAAATAAAGCATTCTATC
This sequence comes from Neoitamus cyanurus, assembly GCA_947538895.1. Taxonomy (NCBI): domain Eukaryota; kingdom Metazoa; phylum Arthropoda; class Insecta; order Diptera; family Asilidae; genus Neoitamus; species Neoitamus cyanurus. The sequence goes on from OX384540.1 coordinate 263,666, forward strand.
TCGGTGCAGGTAGGGGTCGGCAGGATGGCAGATTTGTTATTACATTACGCCCATATCAAGCCGAACTATTGTATGCTTGGCTCGTATAAGGGAAATTAGTTCGTCCTCAATAGACTGCACACTTGAATAACTTTGAATCGTGTTCTAATGAGAAAACCAACTGAGTTTTGTGAAAGGGTAGCTTTATGCACCACTTTGTTATTAAACGGAAGGACGATTTTTTGCCCTGTGTAAGTATAAGAGCGTGCTAACCCTTATACCCTCGCTCGTACTGCCCCCATTGCTATTGTTTCCTTTTGGGTCTTGTTTGCCTGCTGGTCAGTAACTAGAAAGTTATGGGGAAAAGTTTTGTAGTAGTTTGGTCAGGTGGAAGTGAAGAGCATATTGAATGACTTTTTGAGGTTTCGTCTTGGGTACTTCATTTCTTATTCTCAACTTTGAAAAGCTTCAAAACGGAATAAGTTTTCAGACGAAGGAATCTTTGTCGGATATCAGGAGAGCCCTTGATAGGGTTAAAGACAAAGTGCGAAGTTTATTTAATCGAATGCGGAATAGAGATAATTGGTTAATTTAAAAGATTAAAATTTACTTCAATCACTTTAAAATAGTCCTGTTAAAACTTGCTACAGGGAAAGGTGAACTACGAGTACATTTGAGTCGAAACACAATATGAAGGATGTGCAAGATGTACGTATTTCTGCCTTGCGTTTTGTTGCTAATACAAAGTTTTAATTTAAACAAGAAATCAATTAAACAGAAGCGAAGTATGTAATATCATAATAATGGTATCTTTCTACTTTACTCTCCCTCTATACAGGATTTTCGGAACTTAATTTGAATATAGGGTGATGTGATCATGGACTACCAGTATAGGCAAACTATACAGTGTCGTATAAAAAATATTGTACGAATCCATTTTTATGTTATATAATAAATTGGGATATAAGTGTTTTATTGTCCCCAGGTAGAACGTATAGCTCATTACCTACCTGTATTTAGTGTGGGGCGCCGCTCGGAGCCCATTACTTCAACCACTCTGTATATACAATTACAAATATACCTCTTTTTTCACATCAAGTTAAAGTTAACAACAACAACAAGGTTTCTTCACATCCGATTAAGAAATATCTGGCAGTTAAATTTAAACGAATGATCAGGTTCCAATTACCTAATAGTCTACTTCTTACTTCTATCTAAACTATTATAATAAAGAGAGACTAGGTGACTGATTTATTAACGCAGAACCGTAACTACTGGAGTCAAAATCACGAAATTTGAAAGCCAAAGGACGTAATAAGTAGACTGCGGATTTTATGCAACTTTATTATTTATACCTATTGCGGAGACTCTCATGATGCGACTTTGAAAAATGCATGATGTCAAAATCAACTGGTCTTAACCGACTTAATCAACTGGTCTTAACCGACTTAAAGAATAGTTTCCGTTCAAATGTTATTTATATACATATATACACACATATACATATGTGTATTTCATTAAATTGCATATAATCCGCAGTCTAGTAATAAGAAATGATTTTTGGAAATTCAGCCTCTTAGGGTGTAAATAAGGGGATGAAACTTTGCATGAGAGTTCTGTCCGTTAATGGCTTCGTAACTCGAAAGCTTTATGTTTTTTAGTTTGAAAATATGATCTGCGGCCGGGATTTAGGCTATAAGTAATTGTAGGTTCTCAAAATGGTGAATTCAATATGTTGACCAAAAATTTTCAATTTTAAAGGATTCCTACGAAAATGGGTTCCTTGTGTTTTGGGTAGGTTCGGATCTGAAGTGGAATATGAATATATAAAATATCATAAAATTTAAAAAAGTAATAACTGATGAATGCAAGAACATTGACAATACGTTGTAAAAGCCTGGTCGAATACAATCCACGAAGATCTCATGCCGTTGTTGAGGCCAAACGAAGACACGAAGGATGTGAATAATATTTTGACATGAATAGTTAAAAATAGTTTTGTTTTTTATTTTTCGAACAAGCATCCTAAATTTGATGGATTTATAACTATGTCGCTATACACTTACTTGTTAACAATTATTCCCGTTTATCCTACAAATATGCAGTTTGGATGAAATTGTGTGCTTTTTAATATGAGATGATAATAATTTTTTTATATACAGCATATATATATGGGTTTCAAAAACCTCTTTTTTCTAAGCTCATATGTTTATTTACACAATACCAAAACTCAAACAAACATTTCTAACATTTTTGTCTCTCTGTTTGTCGAGAACAATCTTGCAGACTGGTGAACCAATTTCGATGGCACTGGAAAGTGGAGCATTTAACAGACTGTCTGTCTGTTTGTCCGGACTAATATCGGCAACGGCTATGCCGATTTCTGTAAGACTATCAATGGTCAATGGAAGATAGAATATTTTGTCGTTCATGATTTAGTCTGCTTTACTAAACCTATTTCGATGTGGTCTTTATTGGTAACAAGGAGAATTTTGTTGTTCATGATATAGGCTACCTTTTATTAGTAATATTTTTATTATAGCGTCATCGTAACAACTAAAAACTGATGACATGATATCACTGAAAGAAATTATTAGAAATATCAACAATTTTTTTCGTTAATTTTCAGCCATCTAATTATATTAATCGATAGAACTAAAATAGTTGGAAAACCAACTAGTTTTGGATATGATTCTTCTACTATTGTAGTTCTATGCACTAATTTTATTTAGATGGCCGAAAAGTTAGTTGATATGTCTAATTTTTCTTCCTCTGTCCTCGTTAGGTTTTATTTTAAACATGGAAATGTGAGATTTTCAGTTGTGAATATTATATTTTTCCAAGTATGAGGATTCTGACTGAAGCTTAAAATATTGATTTGACCGTGCCTCCTTAAGCTACCTCGCCAGTGACTGATCGAGTCAAGCACCAAGCAGAACTGCGCATTTGTCGACTGTATGCAGTGACTGCTGTTTACATTGTTATTCTCGCGCCATAACCTTAGAGCACCTTTTTATTTATAAAAATGTCTCCGAAAGTAAATTGTGCTTGGCACTTGACTGGACTAGTCACTGACGATGAGCGACAAAAGCATTGAAAAATGACTTTTACATTAAAACATTTCTCCAGAATGGCTGGTAAGACATCATTTTCTTGGCACCATTCGATATCTAATATTCTGAAATTTCAGAGAACCATTTTCGAAAATAACTAAAAGAAGCTTCAGAGATATATGGTTAAATTTGATGACATGGACGGTACTAAGCTTACAATTATGAAGTACAATTACAAGCGTTGCAGGGAATCCGAATTCGATCATTTTGTGTATAAGTGTTAAAGTTAAAGTAGGATCAAGGTTTCGAACGTTGATGGGAAATAACATAGATGTCAACATTAACCCGATTGGTTGTACGGTATTATCTGGTAAATTTGCTTTACACAATTTAATGACATTATTCTTCAATACTGATAATAATGATTAAACAAACATTAATGATACTAGAAAGAAAAAAACCTATTAGATATGGTAATGGAAATAACATAGATGTCAACATTAACCCGATTGGTTGTACGGTATTATCTGGTAAATTTGCTTTACACAATTTAATGACATTATTCTTCAATACTGATAATAATGATTAAACAAACATTAATGATACTAGAAAGAAAAAAACCTATTAGATATGGTAGGTAGAGCAGATATGTACATATATATTTCAGGTTGAAATTTTGTGGGAGATGTGAAAATTTTGAGCTATAACATATTGATTTTATAGTTTGTGTCGCAGTTCGTTAAGCCGATCAATTATTATCTGCCTTACACCTTTGCAAATTTTTCGTGTTTTAATTTTACCGAGAGCTAGTCAGAAGATGGAAATTTTTCTAATACTACTTGCTAATTTTACTTTGCATAGGAATGGTATGGTTTACATTTGTATAAAAATTGACATTACATGGTATAATTATTAGTTTAAATCTAAACAGCTGGAAAGTTTATTAAATCGTATCAAAGTATGCTTTAAAATTGAAAAAAACTCTTAAAAATGAAAGCGGTGAGATTGAAGTGAATGCTAAACAAAATGTGATAGCACCGTCGTAATTTTGCAACGAAACTTATTTGAATATTTTATTTTTTTAATAAAAACAAATCTTTCAAAAAGTTTGAATGTCAATACCGTCCTCCCTTTACGGTCCATTCAAATTAAGGGCGGAAAGTGAGTGACAGAGAAGCAACAAAATGAAAGAAACAGAATTTGTAACCACCCAATTTTAGAATATTAAAGACTCCCTCGCAATAGAAAACTTTCATTCCTTTCAAGTTCAAGTGGTTCACCCCGCACCTCTGCAGGTAGGAGTGCGGAGCATGCAAAACACTTTGTGCTCTTATCCTACTTCAAGTGTTCAGCTGCACAAGGATTTTTCAAAATGAAAAAAGTTTCCTATGCACCCAAACGCTATAGTATCCCTGGTCCCTGTCTGGTGGAGTTCATATGTACACACGTGTACGTGAGTATATGGTGAAATATACCGTAGTGGAGCCCAAGCGTAAGGGAGATAAGGTGGCACCACTCGTCCCAAGACGGAAATCTTCATGGCGGAGGGTTGCAGAACCTTTTTTATTTCAAAGTACTATAAGCCTTCAGCAGATGGCTGTACATAAAAGGGAGATGCATACAAACATGGCGAATGATTTCACCGACGTCTGGGGCTTTGATTTGACACTTTTCAAAATAACTCAGGAACCTCAAAGAGTCACCCTTCTTCCCTCCGTTTCTTTTATACGTGCCATGCACAATACCCTAATGACTACAGAGAATGAGACCGAATCTCACGAAGCAGCATTATACACATATGTATGTATGTATGTATATGAAAATGAGGATGGAAAAGCATCATAAAAATGATTCTCTCCGGCCAACGGGTACTGCAAGAACGAGAATCATTGAAACGACGCTAATTTGCAAAAATATAGAAATAATAATGGAAGGCAGGTTTTCTTGTCGTAAGTGTTAAGTAATTAAAATTGCTTATCCTGAGTCGACTTCCATTATGCGATCTGTATTAATAAAAATTTTGTCTGTGACTTGCACTCCATTAATCGCATAAAATCAACATTTATTCGAAGTATACTGCACAGATAACAAATTGAAACCAAAACTAAAAAATTTAAAAACGTATCTGTTTTATATGATTTAACGTCAATAAATTTTAACATCTTTTTTTTGGAGTAAAATTAAGAAGAACGAATAAATATACAAGACTATATAGTCAAGTTATTATTATGGATATGATTTTACACTGTTTTATAATATGTATATTAATAAATGACAGACATAGCTGCTTTCCGTATTTAAGCAGAAAGATACCTCAGCTGATCTGAAGGGTTTTTCCAAATTACATTTACAAAGATTCCTCAAATCAGCTTAAAACTGTTCTGGGGTGTCAGCTGTAAACCGGAACTTTCATCGTATATGTGAGTTTTTACGATAAGAGGGTACGAAATCTTGGGATTTTGGCAAAACAAGGAATTCGTCAAATTGTCCCACATTCTTATAGTTACTTTGTGCATGTCTGTAAGAAGGCGAGTAACTTTATTAGTTTTTAAAAATGTTTGTTTAACTTCCTATGTTAGTAGAAAGTTCAAATGTTGCAATTAAAATTCCAATTACTTGTAATTAAGCTCAAGCTTTGAAAATTTACACACGTGTATGAGTCCGGTGACAAAGTAATATAGCATATCCTATATTGTTGTAAATCTAAAATGACGCATTAGTATAACATGAAAGGTTTTGACCTGTAAAATACAATAAGCTATGTAACGTCATTTTAAACCCAATGTCGCTGAGGCCCCGAAAAAATGCTACAGTCAATTTTCAAAAAAAATATGTTCAGACCCTATTAAAAAACTATCGGGCGCGATGCGACACTTCTGAAAATCCAATAAAAAGTTGGACAAATAAAGTAAACACACCAGGATTTGAATGTTTATGTAATACAAGCAGACCCATCCCCGCCTTGTCCGAAGTTTTTCATACTTATAAATTAAAACTATTTCATATGCGAAGACGGGTTTTCATTATTCCCGCGTGAAACTAAATTATTTCCAGGATAAACAGTAGCCTAAATCATGAATGACAAACGTCTCTACCTTCCAGTAAAGGTTCCATAGAAATCGGTTCAGCCTCTCCTGAGCGTAGCCCGGACAAACTGACAGGCAGATAAAAAGTAAGACTAAATCACGCCTGACAGGGAGTTAATCACAGCGAAAGTCCCATCGAAAACGGTTCATCAGTCGTTCCCGAGGTTAGCCCCGACAAGACAAATATTTTTGACAGGCTTGTGTAGATTTTTGTGTACATAGTGTAAATAAATATATGAGCTTAGAAAAGTAGTTATTTTGAAAGTAATAACCCAATTTTATAAAAATTCATTTGCGTTGACATCTCCCGGGCGCCATTTCAAAGTTCATTTCGAAAGCAGATATAAAATCTTCCATTTCAAAAACCGTTATATATTCATTTATTGGAAATCCGTTCAAGTTGAGGATTTTTGGTCGTCATATTAGATCCGCCATCTTTAATTTCCATCTCATCATCTTCATCCTCTGAGAATTATTTTTCGGAACGAATGAAGATTAAAACTAAATCCGCAATGATACATGACACAACCGATTATGATTCCTGCTGGATCTTCATTCGAACGTGACCGTGTATCGCGGGTATAAATCTTATAATCTAATTTCACTGTGGGCGTAAAAAGAAAAGAATAGTTACCAACACGATTTATTAATTTATAATATACAGATTTTTCTTTTGACCGAGGACTGTGCAGACCATTCAGGAATCCACTGTTGTACTACTGACTTGCCGGTTTTAAAGTTTGAATTTGATTTGATTTCAAAATAACATTTTATATCGCGACTACAACAACACAATGTTGGAATTTTAAAATTGGAGTATTCGCTTATTTATTGGGTTCTTTGCACTGTTATCACTCCTCCGGAACTTTTTATGGGCGAGATAATCCGAAGAATTCTACAAGATGATGATGAAATATCAAAAATATATCTTGGAAAATCGATAACTGGAAAAATAAGATAGAATGCATTATAAATATTTATCGAGTATCATTACATTAAACTAAAATTCAATTCAGTTGAAGAGGTGGTAATATTTTGATAAAATGTTAACTCATCAGGTCTACTGGTAGCGATGTGAACGACATAAATTTAGTGTTTACGGAAGTTGACTTAAATAAAAGTAGGTACTTAGAAAAAAGATTTTCAAAGACATGAAAGTGTAATCCTTCCCACTTTTTTGCATTATAATGCAATAATATATTAATATGTATGCCTGCGGAGCAATTGAGGCCAATCGAAGTTTAATCATTAAGAAAGACAAAATCTTAAGCTTTTCAGCCTCGTACAATATAGAAGATAAATCGGATTATTCTAGAAAGTATTAAGCTCTTCTAGGCCAAAGGACATTGAGTACAAAATTGTATCCGGAATGCTACACGAAAGCACTTTGGGCTTTGTATACCGGGTGGATTACAATACAGGTTCCTACACAATCAGGGGCACGATGAACAGGACGACGGGCACAGAAGCGGACGAGTAGCACACAATGAAATGTCAACGTGTGCACATTGAACTCGATTAAGTGACAGACAAATCCCCATTTCAGGATCAGCATTATCCATTCACTCATTCAATTCAGCGCACTTAACGTAATTTGATTTTTATGTTCAGCCAGTCATCTCAAATTACGCGCATGCACGTAGATCTCGCGCCCAAAATCCGAGAAGACATTAATGCCCCGAGATATTATAAATGAAAAATAAAGTGATAAACACTCAAATTTAACGGCTGTACGTGATGGATATAAAAAATTCAGGTTCGTCGTTAGAAGCAGATTTTTATGTTAGTTTTTGCCAGGAATCAGCTTAATTTCAATAAATTTCAGACGTTCAGCGCAAAGAAGTAAATAAAAGAGCAATAATTTGCTACCCCTCGTAATTTCAGGATGAATAGGGATATTCACAAATGCGCGAAAAATGTGCATATTCCGTAAATTGTCGACTTGTTACGATTTAGAAATATAGTAGAGATATTTGAAGACAGAAACGCACAGTTCCATTAAACCTTACTAAATTGTTGACTTCCTCACATACTTACTAGATACTCTGAAAGCTCGAATATGAATCAAAGTCAAATTTCAAATCGATAACATTTTTTTAACACGTATACATTGTTTAGATATATGGAGGCTAAGGGTAAATTGTAACGCAACCGGAAACCGCAAACTGTAGCCTTTCTGGAAACTCGTTTTACCGCCGCCGCCTAAAGTATCAATTTCTGCCCAAGAGTAGGTACTTCCGTTTTTACTTTCGATAAATTGAAATCACTTTGTCTATAGGAAGAGCGTTCTCTCCATGTGGCAGCGCTCGCGTACTTTCCCCGTAATCTCTGCCTTGCGATTATCTTTATAAAGTCACCCATTCCACCTAATTTTCCGTAAGGATAAATAATTTAATTTCCGAAAGTCACTTGTCTGAGGCAGAAATTCACCCAACTACGTCGTTTCTTCCGCACAGTCCATAAGAGCTCTGGCTGAGCTGTGCCGGGCCGGGGCCAGCCTTCCGCACAGAAAAGTCTGATGTTTGAAGATAGAAGGGACTCAACCACAATACCACTGCCAGACTTAAGTGACAAGAATCAAAAATTGTTTGTGACCACTAAGGACTCACTTGAGTTAACTCCATTCGTTAAGGATGCCAACAGTCGTTTCTTCTCCCTCTCTGTGGGCTTGGATGCCTGTTGTTTTCGTTTCACTGTTTTTGGCCGGTTATAGTCCGATGGTTGATTGGTAGTTGTTGGTGCTCTGCTACATCTAGTGGCACACGGCGATTTTTGCAGCAACGTAGATACAACTCTTTGTTGCTTAAACCTAGAAAATTTACAGTTGCCAGATTGTAGAGTCAGAACTCGGAAGCCCTCTGACCGTGGTATACGGAGGGGGTGGAGTTGACATTGATTGCCTGACAAATTCATGGTTCTATACCACTTACGACTGGCAACTTAAGGTGGAATTCTGCTTTCATCCCACCAGCGTGTGTGCTGCTCCCCTGTTCGTATTCTCCGACAATGATTTAAGTTGTCGGTATATCTACCCAAATACTATCCGAGGAGGATGATCCAGTGGCACTCCTTGACTGACGGTTTGCAGGACACATTAATCTGGCAGCCCTGACTGTCCAGGGGGAGGGATTACCACCTACTTGGTTTTAACAAGGCGGAGAAATGGCTCTCAATTTTTCAAACACTTAAAGGGATGTGACGTCGCCCCTGCCTGTCGAATGCCGTTTTTGCGCTTCTGCTCCAAGGAGATTTGCAGCAGGATAAAGGTTCGATTCACTTCTTATCTCTCAATAAGTGAAAAGCTGAATCAGTTCGGGGCAATTGATTTTCAAATACCAAGCGAAATCATTAACAACGTCCACGAGGGCGACAGGCGTCCTGCCCTATATACGCCCGGTGGTCCCTCGCTTTATTATGTAGTTTTTTCTGCGGGTCTTCATCGACAGCAATTTCGGTTGGTGGGAATGAATTTTGTCATTATATCTGATTTATTATCAATTATGCTGGCGCAGGAGGGCAATACATGCCGTTATGTGCCTGAAAGCTTGTGTGGATGATATTTTTATTTTAATTATTCGGGACTTTATGGACACAGTCCAGCCCGGCCGCATTTATTGTGAATAGTTGCCTGTCGCCGTACCGAGCGATTCAATTTATTGTTTATGTAATTATGACCACATGCAAATGTCTACAGTATATCACACATGGATAAGCGCCCCTTAATTTATGGGCAACAAACCGAGAGACCCACCGCGAATATTTCAGGAGTCACTATAGGTGCGGCAGCAGGACCTTCCCTAACCGATTGACGATAAATATCTGTCAGCTGTAATCTATTAGTTAAGTCGTTTATAAAAATAACAATTGCGAGCAGATTTCCTGCCAATAAAGCTAACTTGGAACATCTCCGTGCAGATGGGGAAAGGCTATTCATACTCTCCAGCTCTGGCCAAATTCATAGTTGGCATGGTGTCAAGGCTTTCCGACAGCCCTTACAGCGCTACAGGGTAATGTAAAATGTCAAAATAAATTTATTAAACACATAATTAGGATGACCATTTATTAAGCATTGTTGCTTAATATGCACATGCGAGGCAGTGGCATTGCCTCAGCTATTATACTCAACTGGTCGCTGTGAGGACCTTGGCTATAAATGTCCTCAGTCGTGTTCCACCGAAGATTCAAGAGTGCCCTCAAGAGTTCTTCAAGAAATCTGCTACTCAGTCTTCAGCTATTGATTGGATTGTTCAAATGGAGTGGTGGAGTGGAGTGGACTCCGCCTGATACAACAAAACAATTCTTGCTTGCCGTGGGCACACTGTGTATCGGAGCATTTAGTCCAGTCTGAGACCACAACACGGTTTCCGGCTCTGGTTGCATTTATGAGACAGTTGATTGAAGAGTTAAATTCAGATTTACAAGGCATGGAAACGGCATTTTAAAGGTAAAATGTTTTTTTGCCTGATCCCCTTCAAACAGAACTGAATGGTTTCTGTGGTCTCCTATCAGGTCGTACTGCGACAGTTAAAAAGCTTTCAGTCTCGATAAACGCAATCAGGACGTCTAGTGGATATATCGCATGCTCTGTATGCACACATGTGTGCAAGTATTTATGTAGCTGCAGTGAGTTTGTTAATACTTCGGCGACGTCTCAATTACATTGCTTTTGTATACGTATTCCACAAATTCTGTCGATTGTCAGAAAGAGTGCTGACGTTAATTCGGCCGTAACTTAGTATTTACGAAGAAGTACAGATACTTGTTGAACACTATGTATAAACATAGAAAACGACAGGATAGCATCCTATATACATACATATAAAGAGTTCCCAATAGGAACGACCTGGTGGCGGCCATATTTGTTTATAGTTTTTTGACAGGTCTGTGCAGTTATGTTCAGTAAGGTTCTCAAGAGTTGGGGCTCTCCAGGTTGACAACCTGGCGAATTTTGCGATTGGATTTGGGTCTGCATCCTTATAAGATGGCATTGGCACAAGAACTCAAGCCGACCGACCATCACATTAGTCGTCAGTTCGCTGATCAGTCACTGGAAATGTTGGAAGCCAACGGCGATCTTCATCGCAAAATCATCTTTTCAGATGAGGCTCATTTCTGGCTCAATTGATTCGTCAACAAGCAAAATTGCCGCTATTGGAGTGCGTCAAATCCACGAGTGGTTCATGAATCACCATTGCATCCACAAAAATTGACCGTTTGGTGTGAATTATCGAATTATGGTATGGAAGAAACATCGGACCTTATTTCTTTCGAAATGAGGCAGGAGATGCCGTTACCATTAATAGCAACCGCTATAACACGATGTTGCCCGATTTTTTTTCCCCGGAATTTGATGAAATTCGACTAGCCATAGCTGAGATATCGGCCGAAATGTTGCACAGAGTCTTCGAAAATTGGCGTGAGCGGATGAACGAGTGCAAGAGGAGCCGCGGTGGACATTTGGCTGATATTTTATTCAAATCATAAATCGCATAAAATTATCTTTCAAATAAAGCAATCAGAACCTTTGTGCTCGAAAAATCTGCGAATTAAAGTTCGGACGTTCTTATTGGGAAACCAGAAAACATAATAAAATATACTCTTAAAAAAAAGGGACCAGCTAACTTTATCACTTAATTTTAACATGTTTTTCTTTCATTATCAGTGTAAGTGATAAAATCGGTTGAGCGCCGGCGGTGCTAGCTGCGGAAATATTAAATTATTTGAAAGCTTCAAGCTTAGCAAGAAATATTGCGCCATGTAGCTTGCAATCCAGCGCAGTGGCCGAATTGCGCACATCAACTTCTGTGGACTTTCCTCGCCTCGAAACGCATGTTGTCTGGATTACGGCCTTCGGTAGCTCGTTTCATTTTAATTTTTAATACTAGCCTAGCTACTACCTTAAAATAAATAAAAAAGATAACAATAAAAATGCGACCGCGACCAAAGTGGTAGACAGATGTAACGTGACATAATTTCCTTTGGTCATCAGCTGTTATTATCCGCTAACAATGAAATTTGTATTGCAATTAAAAGCCACAATTAACCAAACTAGAAAGAGGAGCTTAGTTTTTAGTTATGCATATATTCATCAACGTGAGTGTCGCCGGGCACCAAACATAACTATGACGACATCTAATTTGCACTCCGATTCAAAAAAGAGTTACGAATATCGTCCTTTGGGCAGAATTCGAAGCACAAATGCATTTATAAATATTCATTGTCACATAAATAGAGATCAAACGAAATCCCTAAGTGCATGAAGTCGGGAAGCATGGCCAAACGATGGGGCGGAGTTGAAGCAAATTTAAATTTCGGAAACTATTTTTATTGGAAAATATGCAGGGCAAGTTCAGTCCGCTCTCCAATATTGTCTCAGGAACGGCGTAGGAGCCTGTTAAAGGAATACTTACATTAAATTAAGTCGTCCTCGCTACCACGTTCATAAGAAACGGAAAATAAATGCAACAATTCCTCTGCCCCTCGCCTGTTTGCCGGAAAAGTTTTGCTAACGTCAAAGATTTTCTTTTCGCTTGGCTTCCCATGCCGAGCTTACCAGCTTTCTCAATATCATCACGAGAAGTGGTTTTGGGACTAACGAGGTGGGCACTCTGCCAAAAAGGACTCATACTTTGTTCGCGAATCGCCATGCAAAATGAAAGAATAACACCCTCGAAGAGACATGTGCTCCACACTCTTCCCTCACGCCCGCACGCCCTCTACCGTCTAAAACATATCTCTCGCTGTTGCGTGAGGTAACGAGCACGCCTTCTATTTAAATGAATAATTTAAGGCTGAGGCCTGTGCTTTTCAGTGGACTCTGGAGGCCAAACATATGTAAGAAATGCAAGCAGTTCACGCTGCTAATGTCATCCCTGTCGGGCTATTTCGTACGTGGAAACTTTTTGCGTGGGAGTGGCGTTCAGCCGCCTCAATCGCTGTATACTTTAATAATTTAAGGTTGCTTTGTAAAACATTGCCAGCGCTCAACGCAGCAACCAGTGGACCATGCAAATGGAAAGTTTTGCAAGAACAGCGCCCGAACGCAACTGGAGCAGGAGTAAAAGGATTTGAGAACATAATTATTCGGAAGTTGCCTCCAGTGAGCATCGAAATCGAAAATAGGCGGCGAAATAAGATTTATGAAGGGCCCATTTGAGAGATAAATAAAGGATTACTGAGATAAAGACTGGCAGTTCCAGTGAAACTAACAATTTGTTGGGATTTGGGGTGCCCTGCCCATCCGAACAGCCCCTCCCCATTCGTTTAGCCGGTGAGCAATTATTTCTCATTTCCTTGAATTAAACACAATTGATCCCAGGCGGCAGAGTTAAGCGCGTAAACTTTGGCACCAAAGCAGCATCTGTTCGGCTTACATTAACTAATACTGCTTCGCACAAGAACATTTCTGTCTCGCTTTCTTGATTATCCCGGTTGGTCTAAAAATGTTCGGTGCAGTAAAACACATGCTACATATGTATGTGCATACTTCCTTTTGGTAAAACATGATGATAGTCTAATGAATGATGGTGTTTCCCAAAGAACATATATATAACCATAAAGAAGTTGAACATGTCTAATTTGCCACCCAAAAACGTATTCTGATCGATAGAAGAGAAGGAAGGGTTTCAGGGCGGGAAGTGATAACCTCCATAGAAAACCAAACCAACAAAAAAAGTTAATTTAAAAAACCAAAAAACTCGACTGACTGTAAAAAAGAACTAAAAAGATGTCAGTCGGGTTTTTTGGTTTGTCAAATCAACTTTTTTATTTCTATCTTTTCAGTTAATTTATTAAGAAAGTTTGAAAATTTTAAGTTTACAATTTTTCACGCAGTCGGGCTTTTTGTTTTTTTAGCATTTCTCATTCCAAATTACATTTCAACATATAATTTTTATATATCATATTTTTGTAAGCCATTTAAAAAACCCGTTATGTTGATAACCCACTCGCTAGGTTTAGAAGAAAAAAAAATTTTGAAGACATATAGATATTATGGCGCCAAAAATCGGCCATTTTTATTTTCATGATTTTAATATATCCAGTGTCACTCTCGCAATTAATACGAATCTAACGACACCGCTCAAGCTAAAATCCATCAAGCCGTTTAGGCTACAGAGCGTGCCAAAGAAATATACATACATGCATGCATACATACATCCATATATACACATCCATACACCCCAAAAACATAACTCTCCTTCTGGCGCAGTCGGGTAAAAATAGCTGCAGTTCTTTCATTTGCATTGTAATTTTTGTCACCTGTCTCACACATTTTGGTCATTATTCGGTAACTTTTTCCTCTGTGTGAGAATGACCATTTTGTGCTGCCACATGCAATTCAGCGCATCTGGTACAGGTTTCGGCAAATGGTTTTTGGTTTCATCGTGGTTTGGTTTTCTATGGAGATTAGGCATTAGAAACCACGACTGATTGCTGTGGAGACAAACGTGACCAGCCAGCAACGCACAGAAGTTCGAACGCACATGTGGTTTCATGATAAAAGCTAAACAGAAAGTGATTTCCTTGCAGCAGTAAAAGAGCAAAACGAGCGCACCCCACTCATCAATAAAATAGGAATGATTCCATGAAATAAAATTCTCTGGACTTCCGATTTCAGTTCACAGTTCTCGTAATTTTCCCGCTTTTCCTAGTATTGGATCCGGCGAGCCCTCATGCGGACTGTCAAGGGCACATCAACTCATGTTCGGCACCCCACAACGCATGACTCCATAAGAATAACATTGTGCACCTGAATTTCTGTACGTTTGCTACCAGCCGCATCGCAAGGTGAAGGCATCAGAAATTTTTGGTCACACTTCCGATGTAAGAAGCGTGTGCTTGTATTCATTGTACTACTACTGCTATAGAGTTCGGATGACAGAATTTTTCGAATTAAGTTTTTAGAGTCTACTGTGAGTTCTTTATAGCTTTAAATTTTTTGGTATTATGCAATTCAAAATCAGTAATTATCTACAAATAATTAAGAAGTAATTAATTACTCTATACAGCTATTTCCATTTTCACGTGGGCGTGCCTTCCTGCTAAGTGTCCTATTTGAAAATGCAATGGGACAGGGAATCTGCCTTTGGAGCGGCAACGGTTTTTGAGATACCATGTATGCTAGTTATGATGCCAAATACTACTTACATATATACATTTACCGGTGCTGTCATCAATTATGTGTTAAAATGCAACTTAGACTGGGACCGTGAGCCGCTTAACAAGGGACGATATTATCAAATTTCAGTTACTTTATTAAGCGCGATTGAGGTGGGACACATAACTGCATCCGACAGCTTAAGTGATTCTGCTTTGCAACTTACTTCGCTAAGCAACTTGAATTGCTTGTTGAGTTCAAATATCCTTAAAAGTTCTATGTAAAGCTCGACAAAGCTCCATCAAATGAGCATTCAGGCATCGGAAAAAGCTCCTGTACGTGCTGATGCCTCACAATCCTTTCGAAGGACATGTACGAAACCACTTGGGAATGCAATCATGGGGCTCAACTGAACCGAAGCAAGTAGCTGTCCACTCACGAGATAGAGGCAGATCCCAGCGACAGAACATTCCTAATTTATAGGATTGGGCCAATGAATTCAATTGCCACCCAACCCTGAGATAAAGGGCAACTGGCGAGTAATTTTGTTGCTCCCGACCAGCAGATGTCATTGCAAATTGTTTCAATTTATATCGATAGAGAGTTTCCCACGGCAGCATGCATGGGTCACAGGATCGATGGATTACATTTTCAAGGAGGCACTGAGAGCATAACCGCACTTTCAGAACATGCGTTTATAACTTTGAATGTGCCATCTCAATGCTACTATAAATTTCACCCCATTTCGCCTTTACCTCGCTTCCAAATAATTGAAACCCCTTAAAGCAAAATTGTGCTCTCCACTCCTACGATTGCTGACGTATTTCCTTATGGGTCTATCTAAGAGCAAAAGTAATTGTGGGAGGGTGAAAGCCCTACATGTGTTCATTATTTCGAGTGAATAATGACCAGTTTTGGTTTAATTGATTGCTCTCTTATTACCTTTTGTTTCTGATTAATATATGAGCCAGTCAGTGCGAGCATAAATATGAGCCCGAAAATTTCAGATGTAGTCGGAATCCACAACCTCTGCCTGCTCCTTTGGCAGCAAATTTCTCCCGTAACTGCTTGCACTTAGTTGGTTCTGTGCTCAGTCATGGATTACAATTAGGTTGCATAACTCATTCTTCCCGAATACCTACGTTACCCAGCACGGTTTACTTGGCCGCTAAACTTGATCTGAGCTTATAGTGGCAATAATTTTGAAAATACATATGCACACATGTATATACGCACTCTACGTACGTGTATGTGTATTGTACGTGGTACTTCCAAGAAATGTGGAGTGCCTTTATTATACTCCTCAAATAGTTTGCAAAAGTTTTCTTATGAAGGGATTGTCATATATATTGTATGTTGGTTGTTCTAACCTAACTTTAGTAGAAAGAAACCCAAACTCGCTGAAAAAAAACTATTTCAAACAAATCAATCAAAGTTAATGCAAACATCGTTAATAGTACAGCATTTTCACAATAATCGATAGTTATTATAATTTATCAAAATAATGTTTACCATCGCCAGCAAAGGTTCGGTCATCTCATTGTGAGATAAGCATGAGTAGGAGGATTCCAATTGGCTCTAGAGTGGTGGTTCCCAGTATATTACTTATACTGTGAGGATTAGGTAGACTAATAATATACAATGCACAAGATTCCCATTTATTACGACAAACAACATTTTTCCATATAATCCTAAAGAGGCATGCATTCATATACATATGTATCTTAGATGTATTTCTAGTCTAACTCTGATCTAATAAGAAAAGTAAATCTGTTTAGCAGGAACACAAATTTCAGCAGGGTTATTCGTCGAATTTAGAAACGAAAACCTGTCAAACGGAAAGCCAACAACAACCAGCAAGCTCTCCTGACACTAATTGTAAGAGGAATATTGAATATAAAATTAAGCGCTGGTGATAATGCGGAATAATCATTTCGGCGTTTGAGTGTAACAAATTCGAATAATGAAGAGGCACGCTGAATTATAATTTACATTTAATTGAAAGGTTTTCTGTAAATTTCTGTTTCTGGAATGTGCGGATAATTATTGCAAGCGCGTGTTTTAATGCTTTGTGCAGTTTCCCAACTGCGCGGAAAACCCCTGAATTTCCTTGGATTTAATGACAAAACTTTAAAACTCATTAAAGATATTAGTCTTGAGCCAAGTCAAGGTTTGAGCTTTCACAATTGGAGGTCTCAAAACAGTGTCATGTATAGCCTTATTCAGCAAAGGGGCCAAAATAATGACATATTGCCTTCTGGAAATTACCACATACATTTCATACATTTTATATATTACCTACAATCCCGTGAATCATACGGCGCGTAATATTTATGAGAAACAGAGACCCGTCAGCATCGATTTTTCTCGTTGCGAAATGAACGCCTACTTTTCTCCAGAAGCAGCTAACTCATTGGGGGACGGTAAAAAGTCTCATAACCGAATTATTGGTATCAGGCTACCCAACGAACCAACACATTTGCTCAATTCTGTGGGTGGCCATTAATCAAAGCCAGGAACGACCGAATTTTTTCTCCTGTTCGATAGCCAAAATGCGGTTAAGTTTCTACAGAAAGTGGCAGGCGAAGCATGGGCTTAGGCTACCCAACGGGGTGATATATTTAAAATCACTTAAGACTCTAGATTTGATTTATGACTCCCGGCGAAATTCTCGTCAAGACGCTCCCATATCCCCATTCCATGACAATATTTCCCAGTTGAGAGTTATTGACACGTGAGCACCTTTAAGGTCGGGCTACAGCTCCTCCCACTCAACCTCCCATTTCCAAGGCCTAATTAGACGTTAGAAAAAATCGGATCGATGAAACACCTCTGCTTCCTGGTTCGCACGGGGAAGATTGGGGGATAGTTCCCAAGTTTCCTTAAAGATACAGTTTCCAACTAGATAATTATTAATTACCCCCCGTCTCAAAGTCGTATGACAACTACAATGGCAATTTGAGTGGATTCGTCGTCTGTAAAGTGTGCCGTACTCTCCGTCGAGAATCCATAAGGAAGTTTGTCTTCGAATTAACTTTAATAAATCATCGTGGCCAATAATTGAGATGAACTTCAAACGCCATTACATAGTTGATTAAGGCAGCTCTAGTAGCTGAAGGAGCAAAGTGTGGCAGCCGCTCGATCGATGTGAGCGAAGTTTAATATGTGTGCACAGTACGGAGCTCGTGCATATTAATAGTATTCTGCCGTAATCCTCAAGGTAGAGAAGACCATTCTTGCCTGTCAGGCAGCGGTATTCCCCGCCTCATCATCGGCAATTTATCATTTATTTAGGGTTGCGTGCTCAAATCGAATGCTGTTTCACCATCATTTTCTATCAAACGAATATTGGCAATTGGCAAAGCAATTGGAAAAGTATTCCGACTCGTTTATCATAGACTTTAGGAGATATCGTAATTTCGATGAAATTTCTGCCGAGGAGGAAAATAACTCAGGAAGAAATTCATATGCAGGATACGGGAAATATTCGCTTGTATGTTTCTCAAAATTATTGTTATTTTGCGCCGGGTGCTCCTTGGGGAGGGCGTCTGCGATAGCGGAATGTTTATTCTCACATTCGCCAAAACGTTCATGCATTTTTCCACTTAGCTCTGCCCTACATTGACTTTTATGTTAAATCGTCGCTTTGTGCTGTAAAGAAGAGCTTTGCCTCCTTCCTTGTAGCAATATTGCGTGGTTTGGGCGTGCCTCGACAGATGGAGTTGAAGAGCCCGAGGTAATTGAAGAAGGCAGCGTATTAAGCCATCAACACCATTTTCGGCTGGATATTTACTGTTTTCGAATGTGATTAAAAACGTCGTTTGATTATATCATAGTGACATTTTTCTCTGTTTTAACATAAAATAGGTTATCATTGAATAAAAGTGCGGTCGAAAAGACGAAACTTGTAAGCCCCGCACCACCTCAAGTACTATCGGAACGTTTGATATTTCAATTGTTTACTGGGACACCAATGTAGTTTAATTCACAAATGCAATTTTAGTAGTGGTATTCCCCTATACTTTGTGTCGTGGAAACTTAACCTATCATGGTTATCAATATCAGTTGGAATTTTTATTACTTAATTATTATAATTAAGTAAATTACAGAATTATTTTATTTAATTAAAACTAATAAAAAGCCCTGATCAGAAATTTTCAAAATACAGTCAAACTTGTAAGAGGAACACTAATGCATACGTAATAAAAATATATTATGGAGAAGTCACACAGAACCTTTTTGAACGATTTTCTCATTCTAAAAATATCCATTCAAGATAATGAGTAAAAAAAGCTCTGATGGACTTAATATTAACTGTCTTCCAAATTATGGGACTTGAACTTTTGAGAACGTTTTGCAGTATTTTTGCTCCAAATGGTTTTAACCTGAATGTGCTCTACATGAGTTGCGAGAAGCTTAAGGAATAATATATGTAAGTGATTTGTATGACACGTTATTTGGTACGAAAATTCATTCAATAATAGTTAGTGAGTCGTGGCTCAATGAAAGTAAAGCTCAGCATAAGTTTCCCTCAAATTGTAATTGTTTTGGTGTAAGTAACACAAAACTACAGAATTACTTAAGTTTTATGAAAACTCTTGTTTATAATTGTCAAATCTGACAGAAATGGCAGCTGTTCCCATTCTTCACTTCTCTATAAACCAAAATGCTGGTCACACGTACAGGGATTTGTGATGCCCTTTCCTTTTAGTTTTCTGTTCTAGATCATAACAAACTTCTCCTTAAACTGCCATATAGGCAGCGTATAGACAGATCGAAAACAATTTGTGATATGGTTCAAGATAAAAAATCAAGACCATCTTCCTTAAGTACGGGAGTTCCGCAAGGCTCAATCTATTACTCCTCAGCCTCTATATTAACAATGTAACGAGTGCTCTGCATGATGCTTCTATTCTTCTATACGCTGATTGGATTGATCGAAGATTTTGTTTATAGAATAAATGAGGATTTAAGACAAATTCAAGAATGAGCTTTGAATAAATAACTCCATCAGTCGAATTGTCCAGCTATTTCCAAAAATTTAATTGATAAATCAAAACTCCCGCCAATAATTCTTAATTACTCGATTATATTTTATGCCGATTCTGTGAGGACTATAAAACTATACTTAAACTCTAGATTTACTAGCTGCAATATAAAACTAACATCACAACAATTAATAAAATCAACAGTGGATTAATTACAAAGCGCTCCCCACGGATCTTGAGAAGAAACTCACAATAGCTTTAATCTTTTCCAATTTTTCATATGGTAGCCTGCTTTTTCGGAAATTACATTAGAAGTGTTAACACAATTAACGACGGCATTTAACGACGCAATCCACTTTGTGCATAGTCTTCCTAGGAATGTGCACATATGTATTCTCTTACTTAATCCTTGGAATTTCCTTGGAGTTCTCTCTCTCTTGGTCTCGCGCGGCTTATATTTTTCCACAAAGTTTTAAACCAAAAGGTTTCGGCTTAACTACATGACAAATTCCGGTTCCTACATTCATCTACTACATCAATCAACTACTTATTCCACGCTGATTGTTGCAATATCGTGAGCGTTCTTACTTTGTTATGCATTAAAGAGCACCTTACAAACAACTAATGGCACATATTAATATTAGTATTACTATTAGCATCCACTCTTACTTGCTTTTCTTTCTTTTTTCTTCTTTAATAATTAGTTACTTATGTTCGAATCAGCTTGCTTTCACTTTATTTTTTTTATATTATATTACACTCGTAGTTGTATCTCAATTTTTCTACCACTCTGTTTGTACATTTGTAAGATTTGTAATTTGAGTTGACTTAAGATTAAACCACCTTCCAAATTATGGGACTGGAACTGTTTTTATTCTGTTTACATTTTTATTCTTTGTATGAAAGGCACTTGTTAAATTACATATTCATACATTCAAGTTGTAAATATACACAATAATACTAATGAGAACTCCCACTTAAGAGTCCCAAAACCATCTAAAATTAAACAGGTATGTTTTCTTCTAGGAATTTGCGAATAATCTATTTAGATTAACTGCGAGAGAAGACGTTATCAAACTGTATATACATATTTTATACAGTAGTATGACTCAACTCAGGAAAAATTCCATTTAAAATTAGAAAAATCGGCCAGTAACAGCTAGTCATTGTTTGTCGTAATTCTGAGTAAAAGTGAAAGTAAAAAATTGGAAAAACTCCGACCTTCATGCAATGTCATCGTTTAAATTGTTTATCTGCTTGGATTCTTGTGTACCTACTGTTCTGGAGAGGTTGATTAGACGGAATTAATCTGAGTCAATGGAACAAGAGCGATCGACAAGGGCGAATACAGGATGTCCACAACAGACCCTGGTTGTGAATTTAAATACGAATCATTACAATTCCAGAGCACTTCTTAATTATTTCACCTAGCGCGGTCCCTTGCCAAGCAAGATTTTAATTATTCAGGACTGTTCATCAAGATGTTGTTATAAGGTCACTCTGGCAATCAAGCTTCGTCTGTCCCCGACCGGCGACCACTGCTTCGGGGAGGTGCGAAGCACTGTTATTGCTATTTAATTGATTTTCTCTGTTTCTAATAGGTTAGTTGCCCAAGCTGTATTTTTACCCGGGGTGTCATCGTTGAATATTAAATGAAGTGGAGACGCCATTCGCGCGCTCAACCGAACCACGTTCATTTAAAATTTCCTCTTGGAATTTATTATAAGCTTCATAATTGCAGGTAAAAGTTACATCGACCTGCATTTGAAGGGGCTAAACACCAGGACCCTTGCAGAAGTAGGTAGCTTGTCTGACTTTGTTCCGCGTCAAGAATATTGCAGGTTTAGAAAGGGTTTGGCCCAGCTGTAATTAGTACTTGCTGGCACAAATTTTGGACGAAAGTGCGCATCTTAGTTGGAATTGCATCCGTGGTAATAATATTTTGGGGGCATCATATGACCTCTCGGAGAAGTAGACCTGGACGTAGTGCACTGCTCTGACTCCCAATTTATTGAGTCTTTAAATAGAAATTAGTTCGCAGCAAGTCACAAAATACATATTTATGTGGATTACACCTGAAATGGTCCTAATTTACTTTTGGCAAGGAAACGATGTCATAAAATTTTATTTACACTAAATTAACAAGCACCTTATTAGTAGGAACAGTACTATAGGCCCACAAATATGAAAGAGTAGGCAAATCTGATCGGATTTATGTTTGTCATTGAGGGCTCGTTCCCGGAGCTGGTGCCAGCTAAATTAGCTCCACAATGTGAGAGTATCGTTCTGAGGCTTCTTAGAGCTGCACTCTGAATACGAATATATAAATAGCTTCTTTATTTCCCGTCTTATTTCGCTTTAGTTTCTCATTCTGTCCTCAGTCGTATAGGCTCGGCTAAGGATAGTTAGATTTAAGATCATCATTAAGATCCCATGCAAGTGCATACTAACTCTATCGGCACAGGACTATATCGCACTTAAAATACATTTGCTGAATAAAGTGAATGAAAAACTTCGCCTGCGTTCTATTCTTGACCATAGACATCTTGGTGGCTTCATTGAGGATCTTTGTTCTGTGCTGTCTTGTGCTTTCATTGAGAGTTTACCTGCAGAGAAATTGGGTGGCAATATACATATGTATGCACATACTTGTTTGCTAGCCAAATATTCTCATTTAAATGGTCTTCCTAGGACTTTGAAATACTTACAAGTTACTTTAATTGACGCAAAAGATTTTTCCCTTTTCTTCTATATATATAAATTACGGAGAGAAAAAAGTAGGTAATCCCATCCGCATTAAGATATTTATCATAAAAAATTATGAAACTACTTCCGCAAAAGTATAGTGATGTTGCAGATGTTACACACCTGACTAATTTACTATATATCTACATACCAATAGGTGGCAACTTCAAAATAAGCAATTTCCTTTTAAGAGTGAGCGAACTTAAGTATCATTGTACTTAGATAACACAACCACACAAAAAAAAAAAAGTGGGGATTACTTTTGATGCCATACGTCATATCCGTAGTATTTTGGCCTGCTGAGCACGAATCTGCGACCAGAATTGAGCCGTGACGTCCAGATTTTTTTCTAACCTCAAAAATGGGTTAAAAACAGAGAAAATCGTGGAAAATACACTCGTAAAATTCGGAAAAAATTTATTTTTAACATTTAAACCTATATTCATATGAATTGAGACCTGCTGAGCACGAATCCGTCACCAGAATTGAGCCATCACGTTCTGATTTTTTTCTTAAATTTTTTTTTATTAATTTTTAGAAAAAAATCAGAACGTGATGTCTCTATTCTGGTGACGGATTCGTGCTCAGCAGGTCTCAATTCATATGAATATAGGTTTAAATGTTAAAAATAAATTTTTTCCGAATTTTACTCCACGATTTTCTCTGTTTTTAACCCACTTTTTGGAGGTTAGAAAAAAATCTGGACGTCACAGCTCAATTCTGGTCGCGGATTCGTAATCAGCAGGCCAAATTACTACGGATATGACGTATGGCATCAAAAGTAATCCCCACTTTTTTTTTTTTGTGTGGCTGTGTAATATATTAGATGAATTATACTATTTTAACATTTGATTTACCGCCATTTGTTCAAAAAAAATTCAAAATGTGTTCGTATCGCGCCGAAATAACCCAAATGAGTTCGGCAATCTTCGGTTATGTCACGAAATTACTCCTGATCGCCTCAGTAGGGTGAATTCGGTAGCGACGAACAGATGTGTATTTTGTGTGCGACTACTATACAAATATATTATTTTTCGGAATTAAAGCAGGTGACGAATTTTCTCCATTTGGTCATATTTATTCTATACTTAATGTCATTTATTTATAAATCTAAAAGTATAAGGCAGAGATTTTATCAATGTTTGTTTGCGGTATTTTTATTAATCCAATTAAACTCCAACTTTAGTTTATTGGGACATGAATTTTTAATTTTTATGTGGTTCCAATTACACATATAAGAGTTTGTTGGCTCTGATTACCCGATATGTGAGGTGATGGAAGCGAAGGCATTTTTTAATAGTGATTTTCATAAAGTTGGGATTTTAGTTTCGGCAATAAAAATGAAAGATAAATAACTAAAAGTCTGAATAATGTTCAAAATAATTTATGATTAAAACATAACAACGACGTTTTATAAAATATCGCTTACATTGCTCCAACTACCCCACACTCTCCTACGTCACCATTTAGTGCATTTTCAATGGAGAGAAGATTCCTTTACAGATGATTGAAAAATCTTCATTATCAACCTATAAGGCGGTATCCAACCACTGAAGTTTGTTTGTTTATGTGTTTTTAGAGTTCCGTACGTAAAGGAAGAAATTAACCCTTATAGGATCACTTCGTCGTCCGTCTGTCTAGCTGTCTGTTTGTTTGTAAGATCCCTTTTCTCAGGAAGGCGTGGAGGTATCAAGTTGGAGTTAATATCAAATTCTTAGGTCTCCGGCCCCTGGGGCTATAAGAAAATCAAACTTGAAAGTCAATACATTCAAGAAATACGGCCATTTATGCCGCATATTTTGACCCACGCAAATAAATCAAAACCTATAGAGTACTTTTCGTTGACGTAGAATCATAAAATATGGCAAGAAGCAAGGGCTCACAGCACATATTAAGTGAAAAGTCCGAAAATCGTTAATTTGTAGTTGTATCACATGAAATAATATTTTTTTTAAATTACAGTCATTTAATATGCGGCAAATATTCGGAACCCTTAACGCGCGAGTCTGACGCGCTCTTGCCTGACATTTTATTAACTTGGTCAGCATAATTTCGCTGGAAGTACGCACGAAATGTTCATAAATTTTTGAACTCTAGTTTAATAACTTTATTTCTCAAAACTATTTGAAGACTACAGAGGAAAAACAAGGAATGTCAGCATAACATCGATTTTAAACTAATAATGCAATCTAGTGGCATTTGTGTGTACCTATCATCCTGCAAAATAAACTAAAGCAATAAACGTCGTTGTCACCGGCTATGACGGTTTTAGTGGTTGTTTGAGGATGGCAATAATCATGAAAAAACGCTCGCGAAAAAATTAAAACCGTCGTACTAAATTACAATAATATTTCAGTGCAGTGTTAAAATATATTAGTAAAAAAATATATTTAAAAAAAACAATAAGGAAAAACTGTTCAGACTTTTAGAAATTAAATTTCGATTTATGCAAATGTGCCTCTGATTGACATTCCTTGTTTTTCCCCTGTAGTCTTCATTTAGAAAACTGAATCTTTAAGTGAACGTGTAGTAAGATAAAGAAGTGTCATATTTGTATTTCCTTAATGCTTATAATTTTTAACGAAAATACGCTTTTCCCAATTATGTGCCGCATTCATGATGTAAGCGACTGTACCTACTTAAATGATGCACAGTAATATGCACCCAACAGGGTGAATGCTCTGTGCACATATTCCCAAAATTATCTTTTGGGTGCAATGTAAGGGCCAATTTTTATGAATAACTTCACGCACGATATTAATAAATCTGCCAAGTTGGCCGGCATAGATGTGCACAAAGAGGGCAGAATGCAGTTGTTGTCCACTTGTCTTCCCTTCTCTGAATGTTCTGTCAGCAGCATTTTGCCATGACCAATTCATTCAAAAATAATACCACTTCAAACCAAAAATAAAGCATTCGTGCGTTTTGCTGGGTGCTTACCGAGTTTTCAGTAGTCGTGAAAACCGAAAAGCCATTAACAGCATGGGCATACATATGTATGTCCGCATACACTTTGTAAAATTTCATTTTGTCTTACCGAATAACAACTTTTTTGCCTTAGGTACGTCTTTATTTCATCGTAAATTTTGATTATAGTTATGATTTGCATAAATGGCTCAAATGCACAGAGTCAAGTTCAAGCTAATAAACTCGGAAAAAGTAGATCACTTCTCGTACTAGCGGCAATTTGGCATCTAATTCAAAGTCCTCCCCTTAAGTTGAAGGCGTCATTTTGCGAATAATTTTTCTGTCGGTTTGAATTAAACGCTAACAACGGCTTAAAAGTGTTCGACGGTATCAAAAGGGCCTCCCTCGCCTAATCCTGATCTATCAAAACAAGCGAACAAAACGTCGGCTTGTATCTGGCAGAATCCAAGTGTAAATATTTAATGGCGGCAGATATCAAAGGAGGTTTCGTCATGGCTGATGGATTTATTAAAATTGATGAAGTCGGCCTCCCATTCATCTCTTGACGTCTTAATGAGACCAAGATGTTGTTTGCATGATTAGGCTCTTTCAGTCCGGGTGTCTAAGTACAAAGCGAAATTGTTTGAATGAAGAATGATAATTGAAACAGAAAACGCTCTAATAATTATAGTATATATCTCTTTATTTCCAGAGTCCCTTTTGACCTCTCTAAAGGGCATGACACTTTCAATACGGATTTTCCACAGCTTCAGATTTAATTCGTAAAACAACACTTCCTCCTTGCATGACTAAATGATATGCCAGTACCATTTAGTCATGCAAGGAGATCGCAGCAAATAGTACAGTTGACCTTAGATTCTCGAGAACCACACGATAATTGATGGTTTTCAATTAGTACGTCTCGCAGCAAGCAATTTATTTATGGAAGCTCCTATTGAAGTGTTGCGGAATTTTGAAGTAAAATATTTAGACTTAAGAAGATTGTATTTCACATTTTATTTCTTTTATAGATAGCGCAATAATTTCCAGTATGTAGATACTTATTACATATTTTTAAGATGCTTTTAATATATTCACTATATGAATACCAGCTGGCATTTGCCACGTCATTCAGGTCAACTACGCCAGCTGCAAGCGCGCATTGGCGGCAATTTAGTCATTTGGGTGTTGTTTGTATGTTCATCTAGCGACTTACCATACTTTTCCGTTCGTGTTAATAACCTTCTCGCGCACGTCATTATTTAGATACTTTCAATGCGGCCCTTCGATATTTGCACAGTACTCACCATCAATCTATAACTAACACTGCACGTAATTTGCATTGTTCGACAATAGCGCACGTAATTCTCTAAGAAATTGTTCTTGGTGCTGCTAATTGGCTTTAATTGGTGGTTATCGATTGATTGGAATCTATTAAAGCTGACTCTTTTGACAGCTTTCAATTCTTAGTCAGTGAATGTTGAAAGTCCTAGCCAATATTCGCTAAACATGGCTGGTGGTAAACAAATTTAAGAGCGGACTTATTTAAACAAAAAAAATTTGACCACCTAATTGTTTTCAGTTGATGTCATAGCAAAATTACTCTTTACTCACTCGCATCGATCGTTTGTTATAAAGCAAGTCATTAACACACTCGGCTACAGCAGGTCATATAGCAAGGCCGCCCAGAGAGTGATGGTAGGTAGAATAGAACCATTTTGCTTTGTGCGCCTTGAGTTACAACATATTAAATCGAGGATGCTTCTAAAATATGCAATTATTGAAAGGGAAATAGGGAGCGCTGGAAAAAAACGGTTTTTTTTTTTAGGAAAACGTGAAATATTTATAGACAGTTTCGTACCATTTCTCCTAAGATAATCCTCTAAAATAATCCTTTATTTAATTGCATTCATTTAAACCCTTTAATATATGTAATAACGGGCGTATTATATTTGAGAATAATAAAATAAAAATTAACCAATTCCTACGGCATACTTATGTATGATCTGAATCATACCTTGCACTTTCCTAGGTATATTGTCTTAATTGTTCCGACATATTAATGGATGTTTCGTATAACGCATGCAGAAATGAGTGCGGTCATATTATAGATCTCACCTACACCAATGACAGGGCACTATATGGGGTGGGACACATCTCAACAGTTTTCGAAATACAGGGTGATTCATGCATCCGCCATTTTCATGGTATGCACATTATTATTTTATCTTATCTTCTCATCTACTCAACGCAGCGACATCATACTTACGCCAAAAAAACTACTCTCTCAATATCGATGCATACAATAAATCCCGATACAGTTTTTAAATTTATCCTAATGGACTTTGACCTATGTGGTTATTAATAGAAGTATGCAATATCAGGAGCCCATTCGACACCGTTTGGAGTTAAAACACACCGAATTTTTTACTGTGTAGAGCAACAGTGTTAAGATTTTTGGAAAGGACATTAAGAAAGTGGTTTTTTGGCGTTAGTTTGATGTCGCTGCGTTGAGTCAATGGAAAGATAAAATAAAATGATAATGTGCATACCATGAAAATGGCGAATGTATGAATCACCCTGGAACTCGAAAACTGTTGAGATGTATCCCACCTCATATAGCGCTCTGTTATTTGTGTAGGTGAGATCTATCATATGACCCCACTCATTTCTGCACACGTTATACGAAACACCCTGTATACTAGTTTTGAACCATTTCATATGCATAACATATAGTTGAATATGTAACTATTTCATAGACGAACAAAATAGTGTAAAAATATAAAAAATGTCAAAATGTGCACATTTGATTCTGCAATCATCAAAATCCTGTGGGCTCTGGGCTTTAGCGTAAAATGGAAACAATACTTCCTCCTGTTTTATTGGCATGGCGAAAAAAAGCTATCAACATTAACTTTTGATTACAACCAAAGAGCTAACGTATGTACATATACAAGTTTATTTTACGTTGAAATATTTAAGATTTGTATATGAAATCGGCGTGCTGTCCGGTAGGGTCATTCAGGGCCAACATCAACGAATTATTATACAAAAAAGTAAAAGTCAGATACATAAATAAATAATTGGAGCCGGTCTGAAATTCCGGCGTGTAACATCACTTGAACAACTTCCACGACCATAAAACGCAAGGGGTCAGTGTAGCTTGCAAATTAAACTTTTCTCTGAACAATATTTAAAATGTAAGCAAAATTACGGTTTAAATTTGCGACAGGAAGTCTAATGCCAAAAGGCAATTTCCCGTAGGAAGACTCCACCAGCGTCAGTACCCACTATACACATATTCTCTTATGCAATGTAAAACTTTGATAATGTACATGAAATTCAAATTAGTGGCGAGAAGAGGGTTGACAGGCTTTAAGCGGAATTAGCCATGATTTGGGACATTAAAAACGAAATTACTTTTGTTTCTAGAAAAAGTGTAGTTACACACGTCTTATGTGGAATGCTGTAGCAACCTAATAAAAAGGACTTCAGTTTTGAGTTTTTGAGTTAGAGAAGGGGCTGCATAATTTGGTGTAGAATTATTGCCACTGAAATGCTTAAGGAATTCAATTTTCCAGGGTATTTACTGGTTGTGTTTTTTAGATATGGGTACGAATAGATGCAGTAGATGAGGGTATTTAAATCAAGCTAGCGGGAAAATACACGGTCGTTAATTTCACGAAGTGGCCTGAGTAAAACATAAGATTAGTTATCAATAACATTGGTAGCGATTTTAATTCTACAGTGTGGCCACTGAAAGACTTTTATATAACTTTTACAAACACATGCTTTATTATGTTTTATTATTTTATTTGAAAATATAACAAATGGAGATTTTTAAGTATAATGTGTGAGAAACAATGTTGCTCAAATGACCACCATTTTCCTTCGCACAAATAAAGGCTCTTTTCATAAAATTTTCCATGACCATACCGTACCTAAGGTTTCAGGTCCTAACCGTCGGATTTCTGCTAGAATGTTCTGCTTAAGGGGGTATTCTAGTCTAGGAGTACAAATTTTAGGTGTTTTTTAAAATTCGTTAAAAAAACAGTAAGAATATTTTTACTAGCCATTTTTACCAGATATTTATAATATCTTAACAATACAAAAAAAAAATTTTAAAATTGAAAAATTACTGGTTGGTAAAAGGGGGGGGGGGGGGGGGGGGGCTGAAAAATAAGGGTGCGTCCTTCT
The DNA here is from genome assembly GCA_947538895.1 of Neoitamus cyanurus. Classification (NCBI taxonomy): domain Eukaryota; kingdom Metazoa; phylum Arthropoda; class Insecta; order Diptera; family Asilidae; genus Neoitamus; species Neoitamus cyanurus. The sequence goes on from OX384540.1 coordinate 293,718, forward strand.
TTACAAGATTACAACCCTTCTGGTCATCTTAAAAAGAAAAGAAAAAAAGATTCTTGATCACTAGGAATGTCGCTATCGTCTGAACTAGAGAAATGAAAAAAAAAATGTTTCACAAAATGGCGGCTGTTTGAAAAAAAATATTGAGATTTTGCCCTTTTTTTCAAAGTTTTGAATTTTTTAAAAATAGTAAAAAACTAAATGTTTACATAATTCTAGTTCCAACGATAGAGGGATATATAAAGAAGTTCTACACCAAATTTCAAGTTAATCGGTTCGTTAGAACTTGACAAATCATGTCAGACGTGTTGGAAAAAGGAGTTTCGAGAAAAACGCATTTTAAGATTTGAGCAAAGTTGTAGGCAGTCTGTACTTACATCACCACTCACAATTTTTTACTTTTGAACTGCGCATACACAGAGTACGTACTCTACGATAGCTCAGAGCAAACTGAGCTGCACTGCACACAGTGTATAAAAGACTTTCTGTAGGATAATTCAGCCTCAGGTAGTCAGGGAACGTCTACTGCCTATTGATCGATTCACTGTGGCAGGTCCGGTTTACTCGCTGTGCCACTAAAATAGCTATAACTCTGTTTGAAATTTTAAAAATTCCTTTGGAGGATATAGTTTTGAAGGTGAGATCTTTAAAAATATGAAACAAAAATTCGATTTTTTCAATATTCCAGACTAGAATACCCGCTTAAGATCTTGAACTGTTCGACATTTATTTACGTAAGCCGTTCTTTCAAGAAGCCCCGCCCAGAAAAAGATTTCTTGCGCCGTTAAATAAGATGAATGCGGTGGCCAAACAAATTTAGCATTTTTTTTAAAATTATTCGTTCTCCGAAAATTTCTTGCATGTGGTCTTGTCGCTCTGGTAGTAAGCGCAGTAGCCTCATCCTGTTTGAACCATATCTCCCGATTATAGTCGACGCCTGGATATAAAGAGTTTTCAAGCATTGTCCTATACCGGGCCTCGTTGATTGTTTCTGGCTGACCTTCATCATTTTCAAAGAAATAGGGGCCGATAATTATTTCAGTCATAACACTGCACATATAAAATTAGTTGACTAATGCCCAACACTCAGGCATACATACTACGAGTAGGTACGCCTCAGTGTTGGACATTAGTCAACTGTATTTTAAATGCAAATATGTACAGTAATTTCTTGAATTTCGAAAAGTTACTTTCCTAAGTTTTCTTGATATAGTAAATATTAAATTTAATAACGTTCATTGACTTTCCTGAATTTCTGTAAACTGCTATACATACTTAAGTTTGTTCAAATAAACTCATTGTTGCTATTCGATACAAATATTTGCTCTGAGCTTTGAACTTCCACAACTTATTCCCTTTCAATTTTTGTGAATAAAAAAAATCTTTTTTTCGACTTCCAAGTGTTTTATTTTTCCCATTTTACAACTCCATGTCCGAGTGATACGCGACGTTTCAGGTATCCATGTATAATAATTAAGCGATTTTATTACCCGACTACCCGGTTACCCGTTTATTTTTTAATACGAGTATCGCTTCTTTTGTACACGCGCACCCGGGTGCCCAGGTCTTACCAGAAAATATCGGATAATAAGCAGGTGCTCGGGTAACGGAGCTTTAAGCCATTAGCCTTAATTTGTAGTCATAGTGTATTGACCGGTCGCGAAACGGATTACAGCATATCTATATATCTTGAAATCTGGATTGGATCCCGATAGTTATTGAGCATGTAGCGTTCGCCTCAAGGACACTCCGCCATCCAGCTTCTATGCTGCGTCAGTGCGTACACTATGGACCTTTTCCCAGAATTCATTTTAATCTCCAAAAGATGCCCTTAAAACAGCGCACAAAAAAAATATTGAAAATGAAGAAGATATGATTTTTTCAAACCCTTCAGTCTTTCAGGGGCCACCTTGTAGATTTGAAATGGGTTTCGACTGGAAATTGAGTATGGACTTTGAATTAGTTGCAATTGATTATTTTTTTTAGATTTCGGATATCTGGTGTGAGACATTGTGAAAGTATTTGGATTTGTAGTGTAAGTAGGTACATAAAATTAAAAGCTAAATAAAATCACTGATAAAAATCACATATCATAATTCTCCCTAATTTTTGGTGTAAATCTATACAAGGTACCTACCTACTGTTTTGTCAGTACATTTTACTGCTTGCAATACTTCAACAACAAAACATTTTGGCTTAATGGAAAATTCACTCAAATTATGCCTTTTAAAGACAGCCTGCATATATGTAGGCAATGAGAAATTTCAAGGTATGCATGTTTAAATTTTCCGAATTAGGTACATACGAGTACGTGTACATTTCAGGCGTTAAAAAAATAGTGCCTGTGAAAACAAGTAAATTAGTCAGAGTATTTTTGGAATTACTCATTACGCCCCGGCCTTTTATTTCCATTTGCATTTCCTTCTGGTCGTTGCTAGTTCCGCAGGAATGTGACTCTTTAATTACGAGGTATGTGCAAAGGTGGCAGAGCGAGCTAAGGCCATGATTAGCAAGCCGGCTTCTCTAAACACTTTGTGCGCGGATCCCAGAAGTAATTCAATTAACGGAAACAGAAATTTAATTAAGGAAACAATAATAATCACCGCAAAACGGTGATCTATCAATTAAGACTGGAACACATGCACCTCACACAATAGGTGCGATAAAAAGTTGGTCGTGCTGCCGCCGCGCGTCCCCTTTCACGCTAGCGAATATTGCGAAATAGTTCGGCTTCGTTATTAAACAGCGGTGAGCGAGTGAACTATGAAACTGTATGCGCCCGACCCGACACTCTTTAACCGTTCCAGCCCCACAGCCCGAGAGCGCGTATTTATCCAGCACCTGATGAGAAATCCTTAACATCCCGGGGCCATTAGTTTTACACGCAATTTCGTGACACAGGTACCAATTAAGCAGTAAAATGCTCCCGTGCAACTTTGCAAGCTCGTCTGCATGCTGAGATGTCTGCGCAGAGCGGAGGTGTTCACCGGTGTAAAAGTAATTAAATTCAGGATATATCCGATTTGATGGATTTTCGCAATTTTTCTCTCCTGCTCGAAAGTTGTTTTAGTTAAATTGGAAGTTTCCCCGATTTTTTTGTTTGTTTTGCCGAATTTGATTGAATTGCAGTGCCATCATCACGTTCACACAGCTCCCCGGCTCAAATATATTTAAGAGGGCGACCCAGCACGTTGTTCCCCATTTTTTACGGACATCTGATCAAGCTTTATTAGCCTAACGGAGCGACAGTCCTTTCTTTGCCTTTTGTTCGTTTTTTGACTTAACTGCGGCAAACAAATAGCTGATCAATACTGTTCTGTAGAATTTCGCAGTGGCTCTTAAGATTGTTCCATTACTGTTCATTTCAATAATGATAAGAAGGCAAAAGCTGACCTGATAACATGCTTTCATCAAAGAAGATGGAACATTTTAAAATTAAGAGATACTTTCCCGCATACCAATAATTATCATTTAAACCATTTTCTTTAAGCACTTGGGAAAGCAGGACTGTTGCGGGTGGGACTATACCTGAAATAGTTATTTTAAGGGGATGTTCTACTGTTAAACACTTAAAAAACAAGAAACCAAGAAGTAACTTCTAATCAAACATCCTCTACACACTGAACTTGAAATTTAACAAAAAAATATAATTAATGAAAAATATCTATGATATACCATATATAAAATAAAAATGTGTTTGTTGGTTAGTCAATCACGCCTAAACGGTTCCTTCGATAGACTTAATTTTTTTACACAAGGTAGAACATAGTTCAACTTAGCATATTGGCTGTACGTTATTTTGATATAGTGATTTCAAAATTGCGGCTCAAATATGACCGGCTATCAGATAGTCACTTTATTAAATTAGTTAAACTTCAAGGGATTACCCTTAAACGCAGGGGGAAGTTTTCGGAATTGCTGATTTCGATTCTGCCATCAAAAATTCCAAATTCAAAATGACGGATCCAATATAGAGACCGAAACTCCTCAATTTTAAGCAATTTTAATAAAATTTAATACGAAGACGTGTTTGGGGTTACAGAATTAAAATCCACCAAAATTCAAGATGAGTAACCCATATGGCTACCAAAGTTCTTAAAGTTCTACGGATTGCCATGAAAATCAAAGCTATGGTGTATTGGAGGACGCTGACTTCTAATTTGCTATCGAAATGTGCGGATATAGCTACAAGGACTTTCAATGAAAATAAATTTCATAATTCAAAATGGCCGACCACATGACAATTCAAACTTCCACACATACTTCAAAGGGATACCACGAAAATTAATACTTAGGCGTTCTCGGGCTGCAGATCTAGAATTTTTATATCTGAAATAGCTAATTCATAATCGAAGATTTCTAGTTGAATTGATTTCCATTAAATAAAACAAATGCGAGCTTATCACAATTTCTGAATATGATATGAAAACCCTAGAAAAGCGAACGAAACTTTTTGATTTCAAAGAAAAGTAGCATACATACCCATATATAAATATCTATAAAAGCTGATATTGAATATTCTATATAAGTTTATTTTTTTTTTTATGTTTTTCTATTCTTTAGTTTTCAAAAGTAAAATGTTTAATTAAATAATGAAAAATTTTGAAAGATAATGTTGATATTAAATTCAAGTGTCCACATTGCATTTACACTATTGGGGGTCAAGTTAACCCTGCCAATCTTCCCCCGATCCTCTTTCCTCCAGCTATTAAAATCTATAAAACATTTTGTGAAAAGCACATTGCAGTATATAAGATATTTTGTACAGTGTAAAGGGACATTTCAGTCTATTAGTCAGATAAGCAAAAACACATCAATTGTAAAGTGGAACTTTTAAAATATAGCAACATTTGAAGTCTTTGAAAAGTGTAATTTTTGATTTAAAAGAATTTTTGTAGACATGAGGCTCTCTATAGATCAATTGTGAGAGTTGTGGATTACTGAGTTCTACTCCCCGAGAAAAGAAATAGTAAAATTGACATTGAAGCAATCAAACAATTGGTAGCAAATTGTTAATTAAATCCCAAACATTGAATATAAATATATAAAATTGTAACTGTTACAATGTTTGTACGATCGCCAATGAATTAACTTTGCCATTGTAATATGTATTAAACAGAAGAAACCTTGCTATTTCGAACAAGAATTTAAAGTAAATAACAATTGTCTCATTTACTTGAATATGGTCATATTTATCACGACTCATGTTAAATTTAACTATATGGCCACACCAAATCAACTAGGTTTCTTAGTTGAAAACATGGAATTCGCGGTATCGCGCTATTCATGCATGTGTATGCGTATCCTGCGACTTCGCATCGCATCGTTCCGAGCAATGTGCAGTACGATACCGCTCTGTTTAACTTTGTAATTAGTTTTATTTTATTATTATCTGTTAAATTTGAACCATAAAGAAGAAATGAAGTTTGTCACGTAATAAATCTACCATTTTGGGTTATGTCCATAAAAATATTAATTCCAAATATGTAGTACATATTATAAATAAATGATTTTTATTATTATTTGCTTTACTTTCTTCATGCCAAATTTCAAGATATTGTCGTTTCATCTTAGACATTGAAACTGAAAATTGCTTCATATGGCTGAAGTATGTTGGGAATGATCCTTGGGGTAAAGCCGAGGATTATTGGAAGAAAACCACATCATTAAGAAAACCTTCAACTGTTTTATTAAATGAATGGGAACAATACTCGTTTTCGAATGGCCACATACACGTGAATATATTATTATATAATAATATTTTTCATCATCAATAAAATTTCTTGACAGATCGACATTGATTTTTAAGTAGGTACTCACACCGAACATAATTCGGTGTATGGGTATTTCTCATGAAATTCTGAAATTGAAGTCCCGAGCTATTAGTGCTGAGTCAGGTGCATTAATTATCAATGTAATATTTATATTTAAATGCACTTTAACTATGCTACTATTTTTATTTAAAAAAAAACCAGACGTGGTTCAATAAAAAAATATGGTCAATTTAATGTCGTGAAAATCATTCCCTCACGTTTTCCCCTAGTCCGAGTTAATTGATAGAAAAGCAGCCTTTCTAAAAATAAATTATGTTCTTATCAATTAAATATTGCTAAAATATTCGAAAGATAGTGTATATATTGTATATATATACTTTTTTACGCTACGGAAAATATATAAATCATAAAAGAATTTTAAATATCCGTCCCTTAAAATAAAATCATTCCCTCACCGTGTTACGCGAATATTCGATTTATAATCGTACCGAACGACATCTCTGAACGCAACCTTAAGTTTTTAAAACCTGGCAACACTGTTATTATGTCAATGTGGCGATTTTTTTCAACTCCACCGCCGGTTTGTGCAAGAATGCATTTGGTTTAAATTATTTAAAAATTACATTTCAATAACTACCTATATAGAAAATGAACAAAAATATGGAAGACCATTACTCTCAAATACACCTCATATAGCCAAACGTTGGATTTTTGCTATAAAAATTATTTTCTTAACACAAAAAATTTAGATGTAATCCAAACTGAAATTTTGTGATTTGATCAGATATATTCGTATGTCAAATTATTTTACGATTCATTATTTTAATAATATAAAACTTAGTTCTTTCAAATCCAACGACAAGTGTTTTAAAATAAAAGCCTATCGCACTATTATCCCAACAAATATAGAATATAAAGGTAAAGATTATAAAGAAGGACATTTTGTACCAATTATAGACTCCACTTTAAAATATTTAAAAAAAATAAAGATTTTAAAAGAAAAGGATAATCCTATAAATACATGTGGTGTTTCTGTGTGTAATGTGTCCTTATTTGTGGTACCACATCGATCTGGACACATAGCGAAATAATATAGGAAGGATCATTTGTACGTTTATGTTGTACATAAGACTGTTATTATGTTATTAGGAGTATCTAAAAGAATTTTATAATAAAAGCCACATTAAAAAGTTAAACCGGGTTTGTGTACGGCATCAATGTATGGTTCTCACTATTCAATTCTGAAAGAAAGTACGAAATGGCAGTAAAACATAATAGCATTATAATGCGGCACGGGAGCGGTGAAATTATCGTTCTTTCCGGGGATTTCAGCTTTTCAAATTAAATTCGTAATTTTCCATTTGGAGCGAAAATATCTTAATTCAGCAACACTGGCCATAGTAGCTGGCATCGTCGCGCAGGAAATTTGTCCTTCAATGGGCCCATCTTTCGCCCGATATTGGCTTTGGGGAGCAGAACGGCCTCTCGGATATTATGCAAGTTTCAATTTCCTTGCGCAGGGAATAATTTGGTTAAGGAATTTGCCTTCTTAATAAAGTTATTCACGTGCGCCGTAATGTCTGTTTTCCATGTTTTACCCCTAATTCTCCGCGGTACTAAAATAACCAAATCGAATGAAAGTTCGCAGACAACCCCTCGCTCAGACCCGGACCAACGAATGAAAAAAGCCCAGGGGTAGGAAATTCTGAGAATGAAAATGAAATTCGCGGCCGGAAATAAAGGTAGCGAAAAAAGAGAATGAAATCCGTTGTGCCGGTTGGATTCTATAGAACAAACTTGCGGTGGAGCACACTCCACAGTCCGCATACATCGGCAGCAATTGTACAAACGAGGGAAAGTATTGGAGAGGCAAAAAATTTATGAACGGAGGGAATTCCCTGTGGGCCTGTTGTGTTTGTTGCTTGGTTATATGTGCACTTTGTATTATAACTTGGGGCATCTCACATAGCCCGTATTATGAGCACATACCCTGCAGCTTAGAGCTCCTCCATAGAATAACGGAGCCCGGCATCCAGCTTTTTAGCAGTTGGCAGGAATCCACCAAAGCGCTGCACGGCAGGACCTTCTATTTGCCTTCCTTTCCAAAGTTGTTGTTATTACAATTAAAATGTTCCCAATCCGATTATAGCATTTCCCTGCCCACGGCTGCAGCCCTGGTTAACTGCCACTACATTATAGAGGTATGTGGCTAGGATTCTCCAAACTGAGCATTCACTGGGGAGCTCTCAGGTTCGAAGTTATTCGTGGTTTTGAGCAAGTTGTTTGATTTCCTCTCGCCGGCGAATGCACGATCCCACAATTCCGCTGGTGGTGCTCCGGCGCGGATCTGATTCATTGCAATTTTAATTAAAGCAGCTAGCTAGCTGGGCGCGTGGAAGACCGATTTCTTTCCTATATTCTTCGCTTCCAGTGAATTCCGGCAGCTTAGTCTGCGGGTCGACCGCAGATGAGCAGTTGTATCTAAGCGAAAATTGATTAAAGCAAGCACACGACACGTCACATATATAGCAGCGCCGGAATCTCATTTTCTCCCCTCCCCAAGTAATTAAAAGATAATTTCCGTTAATTACACTTTAATTAAATGTCCTCAGAAATGAATTTGGGCGAGTGGCTGGGGCAAAAAAAGTAGGGGGCGAAGAAGCAAAACATTAACGAAAAGCGATGGAACTGCACGGCCAAAAATTGAAATTCTCCTCAGTAATCAAATCGAAATGAACAGACGAGCGCACGGAAAGACGTGCCGAGCCATCAGAAAGCAAAACACGGGAGTTCGGTCGAAATTGAAAATTTCATGCAATTTCCTCTTTAATTGTCACTTGGTATTACTATTAGTCTCGTCATCGCTTCTGCAGCGGAATGCCCGCACCGTGCCGGCCGGGTTGCTGTAGATCACAGAATTCAATCATCCGCTAGTCCGGCTGGAAATTCAATAAAACTCTTATCGTGCTTTCGATGATTGAATGGAATTTTTCATCAAAATGTGGACAATGCGGGAAGCCAACAGGTTCTATGTTGATTGCCCTTTCAGACCACTATCAACGCAAGTCTAATTTCAATATCATCATAAAGCACGTACATACATGCTGAGATAATGGTGATTGTTCGCAATAGTGGCGTTGCTCTGCAAAATTTAAACAAAACCTCCATAAAGGCACATAATGAACACTTCATGACTGCTGTCGGTATGTTAATACCTGCAAAACTCGAAAATAAATAGCTCCACATGTTGTAGGAGGGTAACTCGTCGATATGCACCTCAGCTTCAGAGCGTAGGAGTAATCGAAATCAGAGTACACTGAACCAAGCTTCAGTTTCACTTTATGAAAAAATTATTAAGGTCTATATACCCCTTTAGAAAAAAGATATAAAAAAATATTTCATTATATATAATAATAAAGGTGATTTTTTACAATGCATGCAGAAATGAATGGGGTATTAGATCTCACCTAGCTAAACATAAAAACACGATATAAAAGGGGGTAACTCTCAACCATTTTCGAGTTATAGTGCTATTCATAAATTTGATATTTTCATGGTATGCACATTCACACATATGCATGGTATAATATTCTGTAAAGGGTTTTCTAGGTGTAAATTGGTATATTCTTTCTCTAGCTGGACATGTTGTACATTTTTGGAAATATAATAAGATGCGCAATTAAATAAAAAGCAGCTGTATTAATTACGGGAATTTCGCAGAAAAATCGGGATAATCCTGGATTTGAGGTCATTTCTTTTTCACTTTCGCAAGCGACTGTACCTGTAGTAGTAGAAGCAGATGAACATTTCTGGAAAGGGCATTGAGATAATGTTTTTTTGGCGTGAGTTGGATGTCGCCGCGTTTAGTAGAGTAGAAGTTAAAAAATAAAATAATATTGTTCATACCATGAAAATGTCGAATTTATGAATCATCCTGTAGCCCGAAAACGATTGAAATTTACCCTCCCTTATATTGCTTTTGACGGGAAAACGTTTTGCAACTCGGAATATATGGTATGCTCGGGATAAAAGGGCAACTGTTGGTAATTTGAAATCCTTATATCTTGAAAACTTTAACAGAGATATCGTAAAACTAATAGAATTTATATATCTAAGATCAATGTTTACTTTAAGTGAGGCACACAGAAGGCGCGGCCCATGTGCACGGAGAGGGGGCGGGTGGAATAACTGCTCGATTCAAGTGATTTGCAACTTCGAAATTTACAAATTCTAACTCAGTCATCCTATGGCCGTGATCGGGTGCTTCTTGGAAAGGTTTCGATGAGTTCTTTCGAAATAATCATCTATCGTGAATTGGTAAGATTGGAATAGAATTCTGAAAATTGTTTCGTAAAAATGTCATCAATCTGGCCACCGAAAAGGTTCAACTTCACAGGATTGCTCTGAAAATGTGTCCTTTGATGTTTTCGGGGTGGTTGATCGGATATACTATCGCCGGATCCAATATGGCGACCGAAAATTCTCAACTCCCTGAACCTATTTCGATGGGATGATGGATGAAGGATCCGTACTTGTCCAACGTGTGAAGACAGGCATAAAAGCTAGTCGGTATTATTTTGCATCCATCAATTTAACTATGGCCGTAGCTAGGGAAGTTGGGTTTGTTTTTATTAGTGTGCCCCTTGCCGACAGTGCGCATCGCGCGGCGTCCGTAAAAATGGAAATGTACAATGAAAAAGCACTAATTGCATTTCTTCGCTATCCATTATTTATTAGGAGAGACAATATCTAAACGGCAAAGAAAATATGTTAACAAAAGTTAAAGTCTGCGCTAATGTCAAATTTACCTTGATTTGTTTGCAAGTAAAAAAGTGTGGTATCTTAGATTTATTTGACGGCTGTAAAAAATGCCGATATACCGACAGCCATAGTTTGAACTAGACTTTTATTGTTTCTTGAAAGAAGAAGCAATTACACTTTAATGATAAAAATAAACCTGGTACTTTCATGTTAAATTTTTTTACAGCTATGAACAATCACATTGCGAAAATTACGCACATTTAGCTGACACTATTTTTTTACTTAATATCCTTATACTTCCGCCAAATCATGCAACATTTTTTTGGTTGTGATATTTTTAAAGAAGTAAATAGTTTGCATACAACAAAACAATTACCCCTATATTTATTTACAATAAAACGAAAGAAAATGTCTATTTGCACGCTCCGTGTCCATGTAATATTCTTGTAATCTCCATGTATAGGGAAATACAAACAGATAAACATACGTCGTACATCGGCATAAAAAAATTCGTAAAAGGAAAATTTGCCTTTTACAAAATGTCTACTGCCTGAATATTCTCCATTTACAAAATATTTATGGACTGAAATTTGCCTAATTGTACCGTGAATTGATACCATGTACTCCATATTCTTCCGTGTACACGGATATTACACGGAAATGGAGAGTTCAAATAGACACTGCCAGAACGAAAATTTCGCTATTTTGTCTACCTATGCTTATTAACACTAAAAGTAAAAACTCGCAGTATATTTAATCATCATAATTGTTGTGCCATGAATACGAGAGGATTAGAAACCGGCATTTGTAAGTGTAAATACTTTTATGACCGATTTTAATTAGAATAGACCTCTTTATTTATGGGTCAGATAAAACCACTACACTCACTGCTCGAATGACTACATAATTTCGTACTTCAATTATCTATTTTTGATTTTGGTTATCACCTAACAAAGTTTCTGGTCAGCGCAACTTGAACTACTTGAAAAATATAAAACGCTGTTATTATTCCAACTACAGAGCTAAATAAAAATATTATAGAGGCAATGATTAAATGACAGGTACATCTTTTCGTATCAATTTGCAAAGATCATCAATTCAATTCAATGGAAATAACATTGATTAATTATTTCAATGCAAGTAAATGTAGAAACATATTTATGTATGTATTATCATCAGGTTTTTCTGAGGTTTCTGATGGGATTTGATTGGAATCGCAAGCAATACGCCTTCAGGATGATACTTCGTAGTTAAGTCACAAAATATGATTTTTTCGAAAGTAAAAATCTCGTTCATTTGGAATTCGAACCCGGGGCCTCTGAAACAGTGGCCCACAGCCCTCACCATTAATCTACAGACACAGTTTTTCTATCAGTGAGCTGATCAACATGAGTTTACTTTATAACAACTACATATGCAGTCGATTTTACAGAAACGCAATCATTCCATATTGCGATTCTGTTTAATAAAACTTCGAAAATGTGACGTAATAAGATAACATTCGTCAGTTGAAAGAGACATTTTTATTAACAAGAAATCCGTTTAAAAACCAAGAAATAGATTCTAGTGAAATTGTTATGCATATATTCTTTTTTAACATTTTGCCCGTAAATTTAATGATTGGCTTTACTATGCTCCAAACAATTCAAACAGATAAACCTCACCACAGGAATGATCAGGCCCAAATTGCTGGTTTAAAGAGAAATAGTTTTTAGAGTGTACAAATATTTTTTCATATATAAAGTGAAACAGCTACTTCAGTGCGTATGTATGTATGCAATTGTAAAATTTTCGAACATTTTCTTCTAAACGATTAAATTAGTTCATTCACTCCAAATTTAAATTTTTTAAATATATTTTCACATTTTCAGCACTTTGTTCTCTAATTGAAAACGATCGAAATTTTGTGAAGTAACAACATATGTATGTATAGACATTATAATAATTTTTGGCTTTTAATTAGGTACATACACTCTCCCATCCACACTCGAAGTCTGGCAAAGGCTGCTTTCAATTAAACTCCTAAGTAAAGAGGGAGGATCTGACCAGTTTCAGTTTCAGCGTAGCAATTTTTATGCACACCATCGGAATACCCAAATTAGTTATACGAGTAGCAAGCAGCACGCGAATATTCGCCGATGCAAGTCAGTGGTTGATTTTGCATTTAATTAGGGCCAGCAACTGTTTCAGCGAGCGCCATTTACGTTCCCATTGGAATTCTTTACTGCTCCGCAGAACCGCCCGATGCTGGGACGAATACATTAGTGAAGAAGCCAACCCTTGCCGTACGTCACAATCCTCGGGATATCCACTTCCTGACAAACAAGCACGTGGCAGCATGACTGACGTCACTCGCCTGACAGCTTAATGTTTGCAATCATGGAACAAGCTCTGATCATTTACACGGCGCGTGTAATCGAATTTCACTTGCAGCGGGGCTGTAGCGATTGGCGTAATTACATCGGTAAGGACGTTGTCAATGTCCGCACGGATCCCACACCACCCACGCAGCCGTGATTGTTTGCAAGGATTGACAGCGAGTCTTTTCGGCTCCCCCGGGGTGCACTCTGCCATTATCCTAAACGGTTTTCCTGTTCCCCATTTTCAGCCATTATTAGTTCGTAGAACAAACGAGTGCGCAACTTTCATATGTATAAATCCAGGAACGCTGGAAGGGCACCGAAGTCGGTACTGCTTACTTTGCATGGATGAGTGAAACCTGTTTTCTAAGGAATGCGAGGACGCCAGCTGGGTGGGGCGCCCATTTTGCTGAGCAGGAAATCTTAGCGGAGAGGGCTGTGATTTAGTGGTTCTCCACCAGTGGAGGACCAGTTTCTATAAGGAAAAGCAGAACGCTCCAACTCCAATTTAATTACGCTTATGGCCAATTTTCATAATTGATGCAAGCTCCAGCTCGAGCGTTTTATGCGGGTAACAAACTCCTTCACCTGGATTTTTCCGGATAAAAAAAGTTCGCCCACATTTTCCTAATGCGCGGAAAAACTTGCTTGCTCTGGTATCTGGAGTTCCGCCAGAAAGTCTTCGAAAAAAAGAGGAGGAAAACAACATGGTATTAGCGCAGACTCGCTGTGTTAGGATATCGGTGGAGTGTCAAGATCGTGATGTTTATCTCGGCAGGTTTGATGAAAATGTAGAATATTTTAAATTTGGAATTTATTGTATAAATATCAATTTGAGCATAGCCTATGGTAAAATGGTCAACTTCTATGAGATTTATTGAGAGATTCTATCATATCCAAGGTATTACCCTTGTACAAAATGCCTAAAATCCGCTCAAACTAAAGGACACAAAAAATGCCTTTAAGTTATTTATTACTACGCATTTAGGTACTACTACGTTTCTCGAAAATTGCTTTATTTTTTTATATATTTTTAATATTGCTTAATGAGTGCCGGAAGAGTAGATATGCATTAAATATGTAGCAATAATTAATTTAAGTTCATTTTAGTGTGTGTGTTCGAAAACGGCGGATTTTCTAAAAAAAGTTATCTTGCATATCACGAAATTGATGCGAGGCGAATTTTTATTCTTTATTTTCCCCGTCTTCCCTGCTACAAAGTACTTTCAAAACTGCTCACAAATCGAAAAACCTCGGATATGATAGAACTGACATTTATTGAAATTACTACCTGCCGATTTTGGTGGCTTTGAAGTTGTTTATTTATAAGTCCTAGTAATAGTGTAACGGGAGTGTATAATTCAAGGATAGTTTTGCTAACATGATACCACAATTTTTGTCACCACTGGAGATAAAAACATTTTTTTTATACATAATACGTCAAATATTTCATGTGCTCTTCTTCTAATAACTAATCTATCGATCTGAAAAATTTCTGCTTTCAAATATTTTCTGTGATGGGGCTACTTCCAAAGGAGAAAAGGAAGCCGTAACAGGCAGACCGGCTGAGTATTAATTTGCAAAAACTTTGGGGATCAAATTATTTGATTTTTCACAAAATCGTTTCATTAACAATTCACCTGAGCGCACCAAACCCCTCTTCGTTCCACCCAGAGCTTAGGGATTCTGTTCTGTTGATTGGAATTCATCTTATAAATCTCATCCAGACTATGGCAGGGGGCACCAATTAAAACTTTTAAAGCGAAAATCGGCTCACCCCAATCAATCTTATGTAGTGCCCAGACCGCGGTGCGGAACACTCCCCGACAAGGTATCAATTTTGTTGATTAATAGAAGACCGTCGTCTTAATCAAAACACCCAGGAACTGATTTTCTAATTACCGGGAAAATAACAAAGGTAATCACCCTCCGCTCAGTGGCAACATCTGATACCCGCCAAGGCGGGTTTGTCCTCGGGGGATAAATCAAAACTCATTTCCCATAAAATGCCGAACGACGCCGCGTCGAGCGGAGCGTTTCGCCCTTCACGATAGGTTGATTTAGCTTGATAGGTGTGCGCATAATATTAAATTTTAGCCCATCTCGGCTAGCCCAGCCGGTACCTAGTGCACACCTTGCAGGTGCCCTTAATATGTGAGCAACAATGTGGGAGTTAATTTAAATAAAACCGCACAGTTTATTTCCCAGGCTACTTTAAACGTTGCTGGGTATTGGGATTAAGGCGGATTGACACAGCCCTTTCTGAAGGTTTTCGGCTGCAGATTTCGCTGGCTTTAGCTTCTGTTGTGGTTGTCCTTACGGGTGCGGTGCGGTAACATTGCTGGGATTTGCTGGCAAGCGAATGTACATATGCTTTAAAAAGCAGTTTTGCAGAGATTATGAAACTTATGGGATAAAAACCCAATCTCATTTCGTTTGACAGCACACCAATGGACATCGGTTTTTTGTTTACAGCGACCTCGATCAGAATCAGCTTTCTCCGTCCGTTTTAAGCCGGAATCAGAATAGAAATGTAAAAACACATAACGCAACATAAGCATTTAACGAAACTGAGCTTATGATGTCAAAACTAGAATATTGCTTGAAATACGAACGGAGAGTGGCATACATAAATGGAATTGAGTCCTCTTGCAGGAAACATCGAACATTTAAAAAATTGTGTGCAATTTTTAATTTTTGGAAGAATTATTAAAACGTTGATAATTAAAAAAAAATAAAACGAAATATAAATGATGGAAAGAAGAAACCAAACTGTTACGTCATTTTACGTCTCGTGCGACCCTTACGGCACCGTACTTAAGACTAGTAACGTATTCTAAAGTTAACGGTGATTCGTTAAGGGATTGCATGGGCTTTGAAATTTCAAAAAACGTAGTTACGTATTCTAAAGTTAACGGTGATTCGTTAAGGGATTGCATGGGCTTTGAAATTTCAAAAAATCCGATTTTTTAAATATTTTATTTAATATTACAACATGTCAAGAACATTCTCCCAAAGTTTTAATTCAATCGAAGTAAAACTCTTGGCGAGAGAGCCTTTGGAAACTCCCCTCATTCTGCTCGACCTGCCAGTGGCCGGCAGCGCCGTAGGTATGTAGTATATCGATACAGCTTCTTAGCGATTGTGTCTTTCTTTCTTTATATAATCCCTCAACGTTTGTTAAGCACGAATTAAAGGATTCCTTTGACATTGCAGCTGCAATTCAATGTTCTTTAAAAAAAATTTACTCCGTTTTATTCCAACTTTAAACTTACTTTTATCGCTTTTTTCTCAAAACCGTATTTTTGAAGTCGGTGGACACAATTACTCAAAAACTAATACACCGACCTTGTTGAACTATTGCACACTTATTATAGATAAAATTGACTAGTGATTGAACGAAGATTTTTTTTTTTTTATCACATGTTACTTTATAAGGCAATACATACATAGTCGAGATTTTACCGAAAATCTTACGGAATGGCTGTAATCAGATTTAGCGTACCACAATTCCTGATATGTTAGAATTGACTGCTTATACTAGTCCATTAGTCGTACAGGCGTAAATATTAAGACATAATCAGAGGAAGGGTTTTTAAAACAAAATTTTTCGAAGTTCCTGCCCCAATGTTTATCTCTCTCATTATGGGGGCCCCATAACATCTATTTACACGCTGCCATTAACTGGACAAGCTATGCTGCTTTTGTCAGATGTATGCAAACCAGTGAAGTGAAAAACGAGGCGATTTTCTTAATTTGCTGAAGTTAATACAAGTCCTTTTAATACGGTGTGATAAAATAGAATATCAATCTTGCATATTGACAATCCATAAATTCATAAATTCCTGTAAAGTTTAGTTTTTTCGGACTGTTAACTGCATGTAAACAATGCGTAAAATAGTCCTTTACGCCATCCTCACAGACTTTTACCACAATTACTATTTATACACACAAAAACTGATTCAATCTATTTAAACTTCGAACTAGCACAGATTTCAATTGACAGTTCGTTCAGATGTTTTATTTAGCTTCCCTCTTGCACGTTGTTGCTGTACTCCTCTACAGAGCTATATTTAGGTAGTCGCTCATGTACAGGGTTTTTACACCACAAAAAATTTCGGATAAATTATTCTTGGTTAGGTACATCGAAAGGATTGACCTCAGTCTTAGTAGCGTGGACTGTGTGCACTCGCAACTCTATTTGAGTATTTACTCGCTTAACTAAAATCATTTAATATAATCAAAATGCTAACATTTTAAAAAGTTCACTTAACATTTTAATATTATTTTTAAGGTAACAGCTCCAGTAAGAGGAAAATTGTGTTTTTTGCGTATACCTACTAAACCAAGTTTTATGGCAACAATTTTCAAATGACGTTAATTTGATGTACTTACATAACGGTACACTATATAAACATTCTAGCTGACTAAACAGTGTAGGAAAAAAATATTATTTTTGAACCTCTTGAAGTGCACCAGTAATCGCTTGAAAAACGGCGGAATTCGAAGAACAAGCCGTCGTTTGCAAATCAAACATATGTATGCCAAAATTTAAACGCGTTTTTCTCGAAACCACGTTTTCTAAGGCGGTTCCAGAGATACCTCAATACAAATTGATCCGATCTCCTTAATTTTTTTGTAATTTCGACCAACGAATTTATTTGTCTTCAAAAGTCAATATGTAAAATTTAATAAACGAAAAACCGAATGTCATTATCATTATAAGTTTCTGAGAAAAAATTTTGAAATTTTGTTAAAAAAAACGCCTTCAAAACTACTAAGCCCACTTAGACTTTCCCTTACATGGCACCAATACTCCGCACTCCCCTATGCTATCTGCTTTATGCAGGGTGTTCATGTACATACATATATGTATGTATATTACATACTATATAACATTTGTATTACATACAAATATTGCGTGCTAGAATGTTGATTATTTATAATATTCCTTTATTTAAATAGACAATCACACTTTCGTTTTCTAGTATTTATAATAATTGCTCGAATAACCGTATAATTTAAATGTGAGGCATTAATTTTGAACTTTCCAAAACCCGAAATAAAATGAGATCATTAATTTATTGTCATCCGTTATTAAACAGAAATAAAGTCGGCAAAATCTGCATGTTCGTCCTAATCCGAGCGTTATCTGCGAATCCGCTATCGGCCTGCAATAATAGCTCGGAAGTTGAGTTGATTCAAGTGCCCACGCTGTGCAGCTTTCGTCTATCCTTGAGTACCTATAAAGCGATATTACTCGGAAAATTCCCAATATATATTCTCATCGACTTTTAGAGCATTAAGCGTGTTAAGTCCTTCCTACGTGTCGAGATCCGTTTGAAGTCTCCAGCTGTACGAGATCTCGCAGTCAGCTATAGAACGCAGCACCTCGGGCGCTTTTCCCGGGAAAATTTTAATATCGCAACACTTCTTATCCGTCGGGTCTCATTCAAGCTCGGGGTGCGGCAGACGCTGAAATATTGTATAATGATTCTCACTTCAAATTTAATCTGGGGGCATTTCTGCGACCAAAATGAAACTGAAATGGGAGCCGGAGATTTCGTCCCCCGGGCGCAGGGGATTCGAAATCGGCGATAATCCCTACGCCAACAGTTTCCAGTAAATCGGAGGCAACCACTCCGGCAAAAATGTGGTGAAATGGCGAAATTTTTTGTTGCGGCAAAATCAATCAGTAATCCAAATCCCCACTTTATATCACTCACGAATACCTGCTGCAGGAAGAAGTGCCGACGGTATCGGCAGCTCTTTTTGATTTATACGCCCCGGCCCTGGTTATCTATGGTAGGTACGAGGGCTGTTTTCGGTAGTGATTTGTAATCTATCCATATCTAAGGAACCGACCAGTCTCTTGGATCGAAAATTGCAAATGAAAAATGAAATGTACCCTTCACCTCGAACCCGGGGCTTAATTGACCGAAGTGTATGCTGTCCCAATTGCATGGACCCTTTTCATGGGCGGGCCAAACGGAAGGCACCCACGCATGGACATAGTGAAGCGGTCCTAGAAATTAATTTCAGACGACACTTGCAAGATGCGGCCGGCTCTTTATTAATTTCCATGTATGTATGTGCGGGATAAGGTTTTCATAAGGGCGATTATCGGTACTTGATGAAAAAAGTCAGAAGTTCCGCATCACGCGGGTGTTTGATTGCGGGTTAGGCGAGCTTTTAAGTATCCGTAAATCTGGGACCCTCACCCTGAAGCCAGTTACATTCATTTTCAGTTCAGTTACTTCTGCGTGATAATACTCCTCACAAATAGCCTCCAACTGGGGGATGACCTAATTGCCCTTCTAACGTCCACAGCACTTGTGGCTTAACAACTAATACACACAATCCGGGACATAATGATAAGACAGACCCGAAGTTCAAAGCAAAATACAGATGAAATATTTCAGGGGCGCCTTATCATTATGCCTCGGACTGTAGTCGATCCGAACCATTCGCACATTTCATATTTGACTCTGTTTCTGATAGCGTTCACTATTGCGGCCGAAGGACCATCTTTCGGGGTTAGGATCGACCTCTTTTTGCCGAGACCACATTGACGGTAACATGACTTCGTCCCGGAGAGCTCATAAATCGCAATTATTGCTTGCCCATATCTGCCCCACCCCCAAGTGCTGTAATGAATCATTTGTGGTCAAAGGGGCATTTTGGATATTTACCAAAGTTTTGGATTGCTAGCGCGGCGTGTATCGCGCAATTTAATGTCATAAATTTAATTGTAGCCTCTCATGCGACAACTGCAAGCAACTGCATACGACCGCGCGCTCCATCAGCGGTAGGAGAATGGCCCTCGACTTATACTCATTTCGCTTCCAGTTAAATTTCGGCTGGATTTCTGAATTTTGGCATATATGAGGGCAATTGTACAAAATGTTGTGTGCCGGATGTTCTAACAGCCCAGAAGTTTTGGACTAGTTCCAGATTTGCGGATCGTTTAATGAATCCTAAGGACGGGCTTGTTTCTGTGTCTTGTAAAACAGAATCGGGCGAGCGCTTTTGGCTACTAAAGCACTTCGATGCCGCTTTGTCCTGTTCCTCCGAGTAAGCCTCAGTTAATTGCAACATTATTTCAGTGCAACACTGCCAAAATTGACTGCAACTCGCCGAGAAAAACCACGGCAATTTGTTAGAAAACTCCTTCACAGAGATAAGGAATTTTATAGCTAGGCGAGCGACTTTTGTAATTAAGTCAGAAAATGGTAATGCCATTTAGTCTCTACAACGTGTTTATACATACGCTTGCCAACTATATTCTGTCATTCATTTTCGTAGAAACTATGGGCGCTTAATTTGTTCCATTATGAGAATAAAAAATGCACAGATAACACTCAGTTGTGTTCGGCATATATTAATCCCATCAGAAACATTTCATGTAAAAATTGTTAGTTAAGGGGGGACATCACAGTAAAATTTTCAATGTTTCGAAAAAAATTTTGTTCGCTTAAAAGGTGCTTTAGGGTCTTAATAATAATATACCAAATGATGGAATACGGCAAAAGTGTCCGAGTGCCCAAATTTTTCATTCTGCGGTTAGAGGTATATGAAATTTTCATATGGTTTCTCAGTACTTAAAACTTTAAACGCGTTTTTCTCGAAACCACTTTTTTTTAGCTCGCCGAAGACATAACTCGAGCAAATCTTTACCGATAGACTTGAAATGTTGACAGTAGCTTCGACATATCTGTCTCCACGGAGCTACGTAGGATTTTTATTTTATATGGCTTAGTTTTCTTTTTATCGACGATTTTATGGCGTTTTTTTTGTTAAAAATTAAATTTTTTTTTCAAACATGCACCATTTTGTGAAAAATCAATATATCGAAAAAATCCTACGTAACTCGCTAGCTGTTGTTATGTGAAAACTAAAAAATTTTAGTTTTTTCTTCTAGGTCAAAAATTAAGGAGTCTACGTCTTCGGCCATCGACACGGTTTCAAAAATAGGCGCCTTGGGGCATATGCTGCGCAGCCGCCATTTTTAAATATTTTTTATTGAAAAAATTACATTTTGTACTTTTTTAGTATTGCTATAAAACCTACTTTACAGATTTTCGATTGATACTTTTATTCAGCCAAAATTAATTCCCGAAAATATGCCTATTTTTTTGTGTGCTACTGTGATGTCCCCCCTTAATCAAGTAGTTTTTATTTTAATTAACGTTCAATTTATATAATATAGTTGTTTTATTTAGGAGTAGGCATATATTAAATAGTATTGTATCTCAAATGTGCCATAATAAAGTAGTATTATTATTATATTATTTTTGTACAGGCATGTCCGCAGAGAGAAGGCCTTCTATGTAAAATTTGTATGTTATTAAACGGAAGGTCGTCCATGAAAGGTACTTCTGCAATTAGATCATTAGATGCGCCACTGCTTTGACTGGTTCAGATTATAAATAAATACGGGTCTTCTCCGAAGTCATTCCGAAATATTTTGCTCTGTACTGCCCCGAATGCTCCCTTACGAGATCAAAGTTTGGACGGCCTAGGCTCTTGCAAAGAAAACACTTGTATTCGCATTAAACTCCCACAAATAATACGGAACGTTGAAACAATGTGCAGCACTCCTCAATCTGTACTAGGGAATGCATGTTTGAGCGCCCAAAGATCGCAAAACACACAATCCAGGGTAATGTTTAGAAGAGACCAAGCCCATAGCTCCTACGGAAATAGCAAAGGGCTTATAGTTTGCATAATCATCGATGCCTTTGTCTGCTCGATATCCAATAAAATTGCTGGCTTGATTGCGAATAAGACGATGGGAGTAATTGAATTTTAAATTCTTATCAGAGCAGTAGGAAGAGAATATTCCTTCTCAGCCGAATTTTCTGAGGTCTACTTGCACCGGCTCCACCTTTTGAACCGTGGCGCATTTCCTCTTACTTCACAGATCTGCTCAAAATTGGAAGTTTTAATGGACGATTGACTTTGCATGCATCAACAAAACATTGAAACCGAGCATAATCCTACTCCGCTGCAGATAGTGCAGTATCCCCGGTAGCTCCACGCCACTCAACCCGAAACTCCTGCAGGAAACAGACTATGGTGTGCCTAGGTTGCGGGGCTCCTCCTCAGAATAGCTTCTGTTCGATTTCGTCATACGATTGTATTTTGATGGCATTAGGTCCAAGTAGTTGATGTGGCACTTGAAATTTTTGCAACAACCTAACCCATCTAGGCAGCGTATTGACACAAATTCGTCAACTCGATTTGAGTAAAACGTTTCAGGCGGTGAGGTTAATTCGAAGTGAGCGGAAACGCTTAAAATCGCTGCCCGCCGACGAGGGTAATCGCATTTTTATTCAGGTTCGATCGCATTCGATTTTCACGTTGACAAGGCACTATCCAAACTCATTACTCGCAACGTCAATCGGGTGGCAATTTTCCGGTACAACAGCCAGTGAAGTGGAGACATTAAATTCTTCCGGCCTCGCCGAATCTTCGGATCGACCACTCTGGGGCTGGCATCTGCGCGCCATAATATGTGTTATGTTTCTCTAGCAGGGCTCCTTTGACCTAAGACGAGTCCCGAGTGGGGTGCCGCAAGAAGTTTACCAAATTTCGACCATGGAAGGACATTGATTTTCACATATGTGTGCGGAAACTCTACACCAGTTGAGTAATTAGCTGAAAGTGTGTTCAACAAAATTAATGATTCAACACATTTTCATCTGCTGCTGAAAATTCTGCTCGCTTTCACATTTGCCACCTCTTTGCCGAGACAACGTGTTCTGGCAATTTCACCTTAGTCGAGCCACTTCCCTCTAAGCATTTTGGGCAATGTAAATTAATTAGGAAACATAATTAATTTACTTCATATACCTGCCTCGGACTGCACTAGAGCCCGACTTTTTGTTGGCAGAGCAAGCACATGAAATCAGTGCGGTTGGTTACGATATTAATTTTGATCGCATACACTCCTAGGATTGCCAACGCTCAATTTTCCTCTCGATTAACTGCTGCGCTAAGTCGAAGCAAACTTCGTATTAAATGAAACCACATCACATTAAAATATGTTCGTTTGTTGTAAACAAACCGACATTAACGGGGGCAACATGGATGATAGTAAAAAAGAGATTTTTTATAAGTAAAAAAATATAGGTAGGTACACTAAATGTTTATCACGTGAAATTACACTTATTGCCACTAGATTTTGTACATAATATAATACTAATAAAAAAAAAGTAATTCAAGAATCTTTCCTTTATGAGTAGAGTACCTACATGGGGCAAAGTTTACCTAATGTAGCAGAAAGTTGCGTATTTTTCGCGGAGGTTTTCCAATTAAATTATACTTCTGGCCAATTGGAATTGTGTTTCTAGATCAGTTGACCTGTGTTTAATAACCCTTTCTTCGGAGGAAATTTTTAGCGCTGCCATTTACTTATTAAGAAGTTTGCAGGTTCATTGTGTGATCCTTTATCACCTTTGTTTAGTCTAACCTAAGGTTGGGTCTATTTGTGATCTCTTGGCAGTTTTCTTTTATTAAACGCCTTCACCAAGCTGGTCTTCGTAATGAGATTGTAATTACAGAGGGAATGCTTCATGTCTCACTAATTGCAAACAGGCTGATTTAATTGATTCTGTGCAATCAAAAGTGTTTGATGTACTTTCAGGAGTTCCACATGGAAGCCATTTAGGTCCTCTTATTTTTATATGTAATATTCATCAATGATGCCTACTTATATTTTTATTTTGCCCAGTGTTTGCGATCTTTGCTGGCGATATGAAAATGGTTGCTACAATTCCTTTCGCAGGTTAGAAAATTCTGTTGCTTTTCAATATTTCAATTGTTTTATAAATGGTCCTATTCGTGATCTCGGAGTGTATTTTGATCGTAATATGAGTTGCAGTCATCATATCGATTATATAATGTCAAGAGCTTGACGTTAGGCATTATTAAGAGGAATACGAAGGATTTTCATGATACATACATATATTGACCTTTAAATGTCTTTACACCGCAATAGTTCGTTCGATTCTGGAGTACGTTGCGATCGTATGGTGTCTTTATTCAATTTTTCATTCCTCGGGTCTTGAGTCGGTACAAAAATTCGTTTAGGAGGTTCGCACTGAGAAAAATGAGTTGGGAAATATCCACTCCATCGTACAAATCTCAAGGTCTTTTTCTTACCCTTGAAACTTTGGAAGTCAGAAGGAAAATCGTGGCGGTTTTATATAATATATTATGTCTCCTGACCTTCTTACTATGCTTAATATTTATACTACTGGAACCTTTTTAAGGACTAGAGATATTTTTCAATATCATAACGTAATTTGTAAATTGCACAAAATAGCTTGGATTATATGAAAAACTAAGAAGTTCTCTGCTTTGAAAGCAATGCAAAATATTGTTAAATTTCTTATATTATATAAAAAATAGGCAAATTCTGAATCTAGTATAAAATGGAGCTATTATAAACTACAGGTCCCAGCTGAATCAACTCCCCATCGGGTAATAGAATTGAAAATATTACAAGTATTAGAATTCGTGGAAAATTAACCAGATATGTAATTAGTTTAAACAATAACAAAACCTATAAGGATAAGTGATTTTTAGTCATTACAATGTCCTGAATCAGCTAAAATTGCTCTTTTACCACGAAAGTGTCATCAATTCCCATTTCACTTAAGCCATGAAAGGAAGGAACCACAATTTGGAGCCGTAGCAAGTGCAAGCATAAGTTGCCTTGGGATGTGTTGTTAGGGGCTGGTGCTAAAGAGCACACCCACACACATACAAAGGCAGGGAAATTATTTCATTATAATAAAATCCCAGTGCTTAATTTCGCACGTTCGGGTAACAAAAGGGGGGATTTAGGGGATAGACGAAACTGACCTTTGCAGTGATATCACACACACCCAGCAGTCCTTCTCCGTACTGCTGCACTGACCCTCTAGGACAATAAAGATGAGACCAGGAAACATAAACCTGCGGAGTAGAGGCGAGTGCGGAGTGCGGTACAGTACAAATTGAATATCTCTTTATTTGCAATAAAACTGGGCTAGCCTGATACGAGCTCCAAATAACCACTTTTTCTTTGCAATAAAATGATGGACACAATTTATTTGGGATTGGATGATTTCGGGTCTAGTTTATGCTAGTGTGATATAGTCTGCTTCCTTTTTAATGACCTTCAATAAGCGATTCGTTCCTCGTTGGCTATTGGATAATTAGGCTACGATGACGTACTTAAAATTGTAGGTCGACGAAGAGCTACAAAGTTTTAGGAGCCCATTTCGCTGTCCTTTGAAAAATTGAGGAAAAAGTACTACCAGCGTAATTTATTTTATAACTTTCACAAAAATGTTACACATGTTACAATTCATTAATAATATATTTATATTAAAATTCGGGGGAAAAACCGCAATGTAATACAACAAAATGGTAATTGTTTTTTTCCATGCATTAATTATAAAGATATCGTTATTACAATCAATACTAAGTTGCCAATTCTAATCTAGTTTGCAGTAAATACACAGCTCTCATATACATTTCAATCTTGGATTTAATTTAATCGATTCTACTACACTGAGGGAAGCAACCATTGTCAAATCAAGCAATTTATGAAAATTGAACATAAAATATGCACTAGCAATATTGTGCGCTTAAAAGAACATAAAAATGTTTGGACCAAACAGTTACGCAAATGTGAGCATTGTTGAACATTTTTGTTGAAATCCTTCATACTACAGTCAACATAGAATTTACTCCACTGAATTATTTTCGTTCAATATAATTCACACTTGAAATTTAAATAAATAGCATAATACGCCTCTATCATATTTTGTGTAAAAATGAGGAAAATAAGAACTAGTTTCTCCTCCAAAACATAGTTGCTGGACCAGGTCCAGGACGATTGAACCTTTTGATAAATGCGCATAAATTAAAAATTAAACTCTGTACGACACCTAAATAAGGTTACTCCGTAAATAAACATTATGAGTGATACGGAAGACTTTGCAGGGTACTCAAACTTAAGCCTGGCCCCCATAGAATCCGTCGGCATCAGGCGTCGCTTTCGGCATCGCCGCACAACCGCCGCACAACTATTGAATACATGCATTCATATTGGAGCTACAGGCCCAAACCCATAGAGTCCGTCGGCATCAGGCGTCGCTTTGTGCGGCGCCGCACAACTATTGAATACATGCATGCATATGGGAGCTAACCCATAGCCGAAGCGCGCGGCAGCGCGTCGCGAGAGAGAATTTTAGAGGAATCTTCTATATTTCGCGCGGCAGCGCGTCGTAAGAGAGCTACTTAAGAGAAAAGCGACGCGAGACGGATTCTATGGGTTTAGGCCTTAACCCATAGCCGACTCGGCGGCAGCGCGTTGCGAGAGAGAATTTTAGAAGAATCTTCAATATTTCGAGCGGCAGCGCGGCTTAAGAGAGTTTTAAGAGAGAAGCGACGCGCGACGCTTTCTATGGGGGCCTGAAGGCCTAAACCCATAGAATCCGTCTCGCGTCGCTTTTCTCTTAAGTAGCTCTCTTACGACGCGCTGCCGCGCGAAATATAGAAGATTCCTCTAAAATTCTCTCTCGCGACGCGCTGCCGCGCGCTTCGGCTATGGGTTAGCTCCCATATGCATGCATGTATTCAATAGTTGTGCGGCGCCGCACAAAGCGACGCCTGATGCCGACGGACTCTATGGGTTTGGGCCTTGACTTTAGTGGCACAAGCTTTAGCCTTAGCAAACCCCAGGCTCAACAGCCCCAGTTACAACAAGTCAACTTCCAGCGTCCACAAACTTGGACCATGCATGTCCAGCGTTCTTGAACTATGTTGAAGTCAGGATGGAACAGCACGAGTAACCCAGTTTGCAATACGCAAACATTACTGTGCAAGAGACGTCAAAAATTGCCGAATGCCGCCATTTTGGAGAACTAACCTCGAGCCTGCAAATACGCAGCGCTTCTAAAGCACCTTACCTAAAAATATTCTAAGACAAACTCCTCAGAAACAACAAACAAACTTGACTTCAATATAAACAAAGCTTACAATAATTACATCTGCAGCAACGACAATTACAATAGCAGTTACAGCTGTAACAGGTCCAATAACAACGACAACAAATTCGGCAACAAGCTTCTCAACAGTTGCAAATCCGGCAACAACAGCAGCAACTAGCTCAACGGTTACATTAACAACAAACTCAGTATCAGCAAATGTAGCGACAAGCTCAGCATTACAGTAACAACAACAAATATTGCAACAGAGATATTTTATCAATCAGCAGTCATTTCTGACCAATTTATCAAGAAGGGGGTAGCTGTGACGATTTCACAGTTGTCAAATTTCACCTCTCAGTCGAGGCACATGCAACCTGAATCTGAAAGGCAAGAAGTCAAATCTCTTTGATTAATCACCAACTTTACACAGAAGCTTTTCTTCCAAAAACTACGATGCTGTAAGAAGCTGATGCAATCGCATGAATAAAGTTGTTGCTATACCCCCTCCCCTGCGTACACACCTGCCACATACGTTTATAAGTACAAATGACTCTTGCTGAAGTAATAAATTCCAGATATGCTCTATAATTCGACAAAAAAAAATATCCCCAAACAAAGAAAAATTTAAAATTTTTCTAAGAACAAGTGTTGATATCAGTTCTTTTTGTCGCTGGATTTCAAAATAATATTTAAAATCTCTTTTACATGAAATGTTTTCCAGAGCCATTTTTTTCTTATCAACACTTGTTCTTAGAAAAAAAAACATTTTTTTGGGACGACCTTATTTCCAAGATTTTTCATTTAAAAATATCGTGGAGTTGGTGGTAGTTTAGCTATATAAAGAAATCTTTGAATAGAATACCAAGGGCTCATAAAAAATTTATTTGATATGTATTGCTTAAATGTGCATTGCATTAAACTTAAATGTTGGAGAAATAACGACTCTATAGATATACATATATAAGAACTTTTTTCATTCACCTCTTTATCAGCATCACATGCCAAATTCTCCTATTGGAATGAGAAAACATAATTGTGATGACATAGAGAATGTTTTTTTGAGCTCTCTATAATCAAACCGTTCGTTAACGAGATTTATATATATTTTATATACTTTTTAGAATACATAAGGCAGATTGACGAAGACTTTTCGGATTCTCCTGATAATGTCCCTGGAGTTGTATTGCGTAAATGTGGTGTTCCAATCGTTCAGCCAATTACTTTTATGTTTAATTTATCTTTACGTTGTTGTGTATTTCCTGACATTTGGAAGCGTTTTTATGCCATCCCTATATTTAAGAAAGGAAAAAAGGACAATTGAGAATTATAGGCCAATTTCTAAACTTTCACCTATTCCTAAGCTGTTTGAAGCTATTGTTAAGGACCACTTGTCATTTTACAGTAGCTCTATTTTATCTACTAAACAGCATGGCTTTGTGAAAGCTAGATCGACGGTCACAAATCTGGTAGAATTCTCAAATTTCTGTGTAACTGAACTAGAAAAACATAAACAAGTCGATTGTGTGTATACCGATTTTAGTAAGGCATTTGAAAAGCTTTCCCATAAAGTGCTAATTTTTAAACTGCTTCGACTAGGCTTTTCAAATGATCTTGTCAATTAGATTAAGTCTTACCTAACGTGTCGTTCGTTCAAAGTTAAATTTTCCCATACTTTTTCTGATTCCGTTTCGGTCTTGTCTGGCGTCCCCCAAGGTAGCTATCTTGGACCATTGTTGTTCACGCTATTTATCTTATTTCCTCTTGTTCGGAATTCGCTTGTATTAGCCTACGCCGATGATTTAAAAATCTTTAGATCAATCAAGACTCTACAACATGCACATTGTCTACAAGATGATCTTGCCAGTTTTGAACTGTGGTGTTTGAAAAATCATATGCAGTTAAATGTCAGCAAATGTACCTTTATTTCTTTCATTAGGAAATGCTGCTTTTTGGAGTACTATTATAAAATCCTCGGTAAGGCTTTGTCTAGACAAGATAGTGTTGTTGACCTTGGCTTAAGCATCGATAATAATAAATTTAATTTTGGACGCCATATCAATAATATAATTAATCGGGCGAATTCAGCACTTGGTTTCGTAAAACGTTGGCCGAAGGAATTTGACGACCCTTTTATCTTAAGAATTTTGTATTGTACTTTCGTCCGTCCCATACTGGAATACACATCTATGGTGTGGATGCCTCACTATGATGTGCATATCAATCGTGTTGAGGCAGTACAGAAAAGATTCCTACGCTACGCTCTTCGCCTCTTGCCATCGGCGGACCCCTGCAATCTTCCTCCGGAAGCAAGCAGAGGGTGCGGGTGTTTTATTTATGCATGATATTGTTACTGGCGGTATAGACTCTCCCACTCTCTTAAGTCTCGTGAATATTAATACACGCCCTCGAGTGACCAGAGGACGAGACTTTTTATATTCTTCCTACCACCGGACAAACTATGGCACTTTTGAACCGATGTCGTCCATGTCAAGATCTTACAATAATTATTTTAATTGCTTGGATTTTAATAATTCCAAACTCACACTAAAGGATACACTATTTAACTATGTGGAAGTCTAATTTTATTTTTAATTATATTATATTGTTTACATGTTTCATACATACATAGTATTTTTAATTATTTTCTTTTTTGTGAACTTTATTGCATGGCTATTTAATGATCCTTTTTCTTTTTTTTTCTTATTGTAAGTGTCAGATGGTCAACTAATTGTAACTGTTGATGATGAATAGATGAATAAATAAAGTCCATGCCCTACAGAAAAAGTTGAAAATGATTTTAAGCTGAATTAGCTCAATTATGAAATCATTATGCCTTAGCTAATGCAGTAGCTACATCACAGGGAAATTAGAACATGCCTACCATTTTGTAACTTCTCGAAGCAAACGGCTCAATTCCTGCCGCGGTAGAGCCAGTGGTTTTGCTAATTTAGCATTGAGAAATTTCGTCATATTTCTTACAGTCGTGAGCCCGATTCTGTTACCGCAAAGTGAATACCTGTGCTAATAACTCTGCCGTAGTCATTCAACGTTTGATTTTGATCTTTGCGGGCAATTTGCATATCTAGACCTCTTTAAAAGAAAGTGCTGCATTAAAGTGGGCTTCGTATTTATTGCAGCTCATTAGCAATTCGTGTGGGCACTTTAGCCACAGAAAAGCTTTACGAGTACATTGGACAGAAAACTTAATTCCTTTCATTTTTCCAGTATTTACGACGCTCTGTTTGGGTTAAGCATTGATTAGGTACCTACAGGACACGGGGGTGAACCTCCAGATCTGGAAATCGTTTATCTTCCAATTCCACTTGCTCACTCGGGAAAAGGTTTACCTGAGCCATACCAGGCGCACAGTCGTTCGCAAGTCGAACAGGGTTGGCTTGAAAGGTGAAAATTCGGCAAAGGCATCACCTGGAGAACTGCTCCGAAAGTGATATGCAATTTCCATGCCATAAATTTTAATTTTACCTGACAGGTGTGCGAAGTTTTTTTTTCCTTTATTTCCACTTGCCCGGCTTAACACACCCGCACACATTTATCAGAACAGATCTGACATACGCATCCGAGTGATTTACCTTCAACCCGGATCTTAACATTTTCTCACCTTTTCCACCCACCTGGGGCTTTAGGTGAAGGGGAACATTTTTAAGTGTCTGCCATTCCGAGAAAAATTCCTTCAAGTGCTTATCATTAGGCGGGCAATTTCAGCTCGAGTGGAATGGAAGCCCTCTGCGAACTTTTCCATTTGATAACTCTCGTCACATAAATAACATCGGCATTTCGGAGGCGCTCTCCATTTCGTAGAAATATTTTTGAACGCACATTATTACTCCGAGTATGGGTGGTGCAAACCTTCCGAGCAAAATTATACAAAACACTTGCTTTTCCGTATGATTATTAGTAGCTCAGATGTGGGCATCACTCTTTCATGATGTTGAGTTTACATTGATTTTTTATGATATGGTAAACGGTATCAGTGGTTTCTTTTTAGAATTGATATGAAAAAAAGCCAGCCAAATGGTAGGTAGTCAGACTCCCACATAAAGGTTCCGTATTCACATTTAACATAAAAATCTAGTAGTTTTAAATAAAAGGTATGAGTGGCGCGGTACTCACGAGAATTGATGTGTCATCTAAGCTTATTTCAATTCAGTTTCAAAAATATGTTGCATGGTTTTGATTAAAATTTGTTTTATAATGTTATAATAAAAAGTAAGAGGAAGCAAGTTTTCAAATTTATTGTTTTTCAATTACACTTACTATGAAATTTTGGGCTAGTGGTAAATAAAATAAGATACATATATACAGCTATGATTGTAGTGTCTCTAGATACAACGAATATACAGCGTTGATGGTAGTTTTTGAATTTGCTGTTGAAATGCTTCGATTCGTATCCATTCGTAGATTACGTTTGTCGTATAATTATGAAATTTAGTGCGTAGCAATGGTTTTTGAACTGGTGTCTGATGCATATCAAAATTCTCATTCCAAACAACCTTCCGGAGACATAAAAATTTACGCTCCGACTCGAAGCAGCCATCCCAATACAGATCCCGCCTGGACTATTCAGCTATTTTAGTTTATAGTAATGTCTAACTTAGACATTTAAAAGTAGTTAGGTACTAAAGAAAATATAATTATTCTCAATCATTTTCAATAAATTTCAATTTTTATGAAGGTGTAAAATTGGAAATAAATTCGATTTAGTTTCTGAAGTTTTGCGTAATTTCAAAGGGCAATGAGACGTCGTTTATTAGAATTTTATAAAATTGCGAACAAATAAAATTTACCTTAAAGTGGACAAAACGTTCTCCTACTTTCAAACTGTTTTAATAATTTGAGGGGAAAAGCGCACTGATTAGACCGTAGGCGTTAGGCAAAAAAGGAGTCCGAACATGCCATACCAGTGAGAGAGACATCAAGCCAAGATCTCGAGCCTCCATCGGTGAACGGTGGCCGTTTCATTTCCACACTGTTTACATTGAAATAAAAAAAATTACAGAAATAAGGAAATCTGAAAAGGGTAAAAATATCAAAATAGAATTGTAAAAATTCCCTTTGACATTTTAACTCTCGTTATTTATCTTTAAATTTGTTGCAGATGCTGCATTCAATCAATGCTTTTCGTTCTTGTAACTTTTAGTTTTAGTTTGTCCCGTATCAAGCCAGTTCGAAATATTTTTTAAGGCTTCGTTCAGTCTATAGTCTAATTCAGTTATATTCTCTTCACTAATATACAACAGGCAATCGTCCGCGAATATCGCAATCTCATAAAACTTAACCACAGTGGCATATCATTTATGTATATAGAAAACGAAAAATATCATTCCCAGTACCTACTGTTGTTTGAGGTACACCTATATTTACGTATTTTGAATCAGATTACAAGCCATTCACGACTGTTCTCACATTCCTTCCCTAAAACACCATACTGTTGAATCAAGTCGCAAAATAAGGGAAACCTTAATATAGATTTATATATTTTTTTTACATACACACATATATCAGAATTAAGCACAATGAATCAAATCTTCCAAATTAAGACACAAATATAATTTAAATAACAAGGTGGCTGCTTTGTAATAAAAAGAACTCGAATAAAAATCGATGCGGCATTTTAATCTTCTATTTTTCTTATAATATGGGTTGTATTTCATTTTATATATTTAAGACAATTCAATAACTTGAAAAAGTGACCTTAAACCAAATTTTATTATTTTGAAAGGGCTCTCGATTGGGAAATATACAGTATCCGTTCCAATTTAAAAAAAAACCACATGGACATAATTATAATCTCGAAACTAATAACTTGCAAGGTCACCAGAAGACGTCCCCCTCTGCCACAATTATATTAAGGGGGAGAAAAAGTAAGTTTCGTTTTTTTGGTAAAAACAAAACTTTAATTATAAAATATATCTTTCCATATTTAACCCGAGGAGTAGAGGCCTTTACTGTTTGTATTTTTCTGGTTTGATGTGTCATACTATATAAATATTCCTAATGGAGAGGTTAAAATTAATGGGCCAGGTGTATCGATGTCAGATAAAGAAAATCACAAAAATAATAATAATCGATTAACCGGCGTATAACTATTTCAATTTAAAAATTTTGCTGTTAATCCTTTTTGATCTTAGATAATTCAGGCAAGCAAAAACATTCCCTGCAATACTCCCAATACCTCGCTAGTTCTTTGGATGGCAGTGAAGCCTTTCAAGTAACAAAAGTCACAAACAAGGCCCACCCGCCCCAATGCCCTCTAAATTACCACCAAAGCAACTCAAGTCCTAGACAGTTAGGAGTAAACATAATTTTATGTCTTAGATGCGGCCATAAATAATAATATCCACAGCAAAAGGGAGAAAACAAGAAAGCACATATTGGCCGGATGCCAAATATATTCAAGACGTACGTACCTCCACTTTGCGTTCACCTCAACCACTTTCCTCCCCAGTGTCATTTTTCTTTGATTTAAAGATTGCAGACTGGTAGCGATCGCTGTAGCATTCTTATTTGTGGGAACCAACAAAGGGCGAGGAAGAGGAAGCACCGACGGCAGGAAAAGCTGGGCCGGGAGGGGCCATCGACGAAGCGGATATGTCTTTCGTAATGTTACAGATTGCAATTATTATCGGAGCGAGTCTATCAGATGGAAATTTTTATGGAAGCTCTGCGGGGAAGTCCCGGGCAAACTTGTGCTCCCTAGGCAGCAACAAACTTAAAGACCGTTCCCGGATCTTGTTATCGAAGCTAAATTTCAATTTATGTGATCTTTGAGTGTATTCGAACTGAACGGTCCATTGGGATTTATGGCTGCCTCGATGGTTTCAAGGCCCCCAGTTGCCCTGGCTCCGAGTATATTCAGCTCTAATTAAAAATTGCTTTTAATGTGTTTTCAGTTTACCGGTCTATCAGCTGAGCGTTCAATAATATTTCATGCTAGCCACAGAGGTCAAAGTAAGTGTTTTCACAATAACTCAAATATTGAAGCAAAATTGTATTGTCGCTTCTTTGGTCATTTAGCCTTAGTTACTTTATTTCTTGCATTTTGTGTCCGTAAGAAGGATCAAATTTAACGACATCCTTGGTCATAAAATTTTCTTTGCATATTTCAACACACACAAGATAACTATACTCGGTACCAAGAAGTACGTGTTTTCAATTTATTGACCTTGTACTACGTCCATGGTACCGATGGTATATTACGCAGCTACCTAAATATCTGCGCATGTTCCTTTTAAAATATCCTTCGCGATTTGCAATTGTTTTGCAAATTTTCCAAAAGCTAATGGAATTGGGTAAATATATATTTAGTGAAAAATCAAACAAATTACATGACATATTTTCGAAATATCGCTTTTTCCCCAGATATGCTCGATTTTGCTAATATTTTGAATGCAACAAAATATCTAAGTACTAATCAAAGCTCTCATTACGTTGTCAAGGTAATATCCCAATCGACAAAAACCCTCCACGATCCCGAAATGAGCTCATTTAGAAGCAGTTGGCGTCATGTCCATGACTCGAGTGGGGAATCCCGCATTCGTCGGTCGTCCTAAAACCGCTTGTCCACCAGTTCTATCCTTACGAATAAAGTCAACTGCAGTTCTATGGATTTAACTTAATTACTCCAAAATTTATTTCACTTCTAGAAAATTAAATAACCGACTTGAATTCACAACAAGGTAAACACTTGGTGGCTCTCGAGTGCAAAGAAGTGGAAAAGGCGAAAGGAATTCCTTGCCCCTACGCAATTCCCCTCACCAGCGGGTGGCATGGGCGGACGGGGCCGCTACCTCAATATGCTTTTTTTCTTAAGGAAGTAGGAATTCGACTTCGGCAAAGTAAAAATATTCCACATACTGCTCCGCTCCTTTATTTGCTCCATCAGCACCTTCCGCACTAGCTCCCTGGGCCGAGGAGCGGGTGGGCGGTAATGAAGGATCTATTTTCCTTCACCTTTTCAATTCCCGGCGATGGTGTTGCTGTTTTGGTTGGAAATTTCGCTCTGTTTATCTTGCTCCACGCAGCCGAGGCAGAAGTGCCAACCGAGAAAAGAGTCAACATTTGGCCCCTTTTTGTTGGTTTATATTACTTAGGATTTAACGAGATT
The DNA here is from genome assembly GCA_947538895.1 of Neoitamus cyanurus. Taxonomy (NCBI): domain Eukaryota; kingdom Metazoa; phylum Arthropoda; class Insecta; order Diptera; family Asilidae; genus Neoitamus; species Neoitamus cyanurus. Next base: position 328,723 of record OX384540.1, read on the forward strand.
TATTATCTGCTGCGAGGACTTAAACTGTGCCCGGCTACACGTGGTGCCCGACCACCTACCCCTAACTGCAACTTAATGTTATTTATGTGTTACGTGCTCCTGTAATTGTACTACAGCGGGATAGGTTATTCGTGGAAAGGAAGGCACTCATGCCCCGCGACCACTCAAATGAACAGCTCCCGACGCAAACACGGTCTGTACATATACATATAATGGTTTGAAGGAAGCGCCCACTTATTTATTATTATTTCGGGAAGCGACTTCTTTCTGCTCAAATTAACGCTTCAACTGCGCTGTTCGCCTCGGGTTGCTCCTAATATCTTCCTTAATTTGAACACCTTAGACCTCAATTTCCCGCGTTAATGATAAGGGTTGCTCGCCCCATCGGGTGTGCCTTCATAGCTCTTTTTAATTGAATTTTTGATGACATCCCTCGAAAACAACGATGGCGGCGTAAAAGCGACATCACGAAGAGAATTCATGCCACTCCACAACACATCTTGCTGCAATTGCGTGTAATAGCGTTCCATAATATCCGAGGTCCTCCACATTTTCCGAATAACTGAATTTTAGACAACAACTGATCATTACGGGTGTGCGAAATGTTTCCAACTGAATTTTATTCGATTCCAAAATGAAATCGAATATTCCGGAATTCAAATTAATGAAATGCCTATAACATTATATGGAATAACTTGATATGCATAGTTCAAGTTCCTTGAATTAACGATTTAACACTTATAATCTGACTCTTTAGAAAGGAAAACAATTTGAATCATGTGGGATTTGAACCCGGGACTCTAGAACCATAGCTCTACCCACTAATCTACGGGTAGCCTCGTGGCTATAAAAATTCTTTTAAATCAAAAAACATTCCAACTGTTGCTACTTTACAACTAAAGCGTTTACTTTTAAATAAATAAAAAACACTTTAATTTCAAAGCGACACTTTGAAATTCACAGTATTTATTTTCGAATCAAGTAATCTAAGCATACTTTTCAATTAAATGCATTGACTTTTAATTTTAAAGCTAATATTTTCTCTCTCAAATTCAATGATCTATTTGTAATAAATCCAATGATTTTCATCTATAATTTGGAGTTAGCCCACAATAGGATGCAAACGACCCGGGTTAAAATTTCAAACGTTACACTCGTATTTGAATGTAAAAACAAGCAATACTCTTGTCAATTTAAGAATATACATATTTGCATTGTTTTAGAAGTACAATATGCGTTTTTATTATAGTTTACAGGTATCATATTTGATTCAAATACGCACAACTAAAATATATCAAATATTTTAATCAACAAAAGTAATTGTTAATTTGAGAATTCTTGACCAAATAAAAATATATATGTATACATATACATGTATTATATTAAAAATGTATACAATCTTTTTAACAGGAATTTGCCAACCTACAAATCGCACTATAGTTGTTGTGGAGGAGGACTAGTCTTTATTCTCCTCATTTTTACACAAAATATCAGAGTACTTAAGCTTTCATTTTAAATTATATGTATAATGAATATGAGTTGTGTTGAAGAAAAAGGAATCAATAAAAAAATTTTGCCAACGCTCACATTTGCGTAACTAGCAAAAATATTTGCTCCTAACATTTTTTTTGTTCTATGTGCCTGAACTTTCAAATGAATATTTTATGTTCTACTCTCGTGAATTGACAATTCTTATTTCTCTAGAAGGAAAAGTATGCTAGAAACATCATATGTATAATTGTATGATAATCAGCTATTTGTTTACAATGCAAAAAGTTGATTACAACATGCCTAGTTGCATGAAAATCAACTTGACGTGCTAAATTTTTCATTAAGCAGCGTATAAAAATCACAGCAAAATTATTTGCATGAACAATCGAAGTCGATGATGAAATACTCTATTCTGCACCGGAAGATATTCTGACAATGCCCCCAATCTTTTTTTTACATTTATTTGATTTCATTAAATTTTATTTGTTTACTACGGATCGGGTCACTATATTTTTACTTAGAGCTTTTCATGGATACTTAAATATATTTCCGGGCTTGTTTAGTAATTGTATTGTCGGGTTGCATAGTTCGAGAGTTATCGTGTTGACATCTATTCGGACAGACGGATGGACGGACATTTTCTACAAATAGTTTAGATCAATTCAGGGGACCTCAATATGTATATTAAAATTAAAATATCATTTTTTTTTAATTTTTCATGATTTATATCATTTTACTTCCTATAGGAGTCGGAACGGAAAAAGCACTGCCGGGTTTTTTTGCATCTTGTGTTTACTTAAGAGGAGGCCTAAAACTGTGTAAAAATAAATCTGTAAAAGTGTTTTTGATATTATTTATGGTTCTATTTGTTTGTTAGTTATTCTTAAATAGAAGAAAATTACTCGCAGTGATCGTAATATTTCTTAAAATTCCAATTGAATCCAAATGATTACTTTATTTCATTCTGAATTATTCTGGTAACTCCAGTTACTCGAAGTATAGGTCGAATATTTTGAATAAGTTGAAGAACTCCTATATACGTACAATTCGAACAATGTGCACTACTTCGATTATTCCACTAGATTTCCGAACCCAATACTATTTTATTCGACTACTATTTCCTCGCAAACGAACAGTTCAATGTAAAATTGTTGAGTTGTATTCCGAATTACGTCTTTTAACTCGTATTTTCCCCAAATGACCTAAATTTGCCCATTTTTTCTATCACCCTATTATTAGTTATTATTATTTTTCTGTTTCATACACATCAGGGTGAAGATATCACTGTAATAGCATCTTAAGAATGAATCACTAAAAGATAAAATCAAACACAAAAGTTTGTTCATTAAGTTAAAAAATTAAATTATCAAAAACTAAAAACTGTGCAACTTGATTTCATAAAGAAACGTAATAAAACAAAATATCGAAATGTATTGATTCTTGCTCGAAAAGACTCTCCCTCAAATTGAAATGTTACTTTGACCTTAACCCTGCAAGGGTTAGTATCCTTTTTCTCAATTATTATGCAGGAAATATCAATCCTTGTGAGCAAATATCGGACGAATATGCGCCCATTCCGGCTCAGTACCCTAGAGCCTGATGATCCCGCACTAAACGGCTGGTTCAATTGAAAGTGATATGAGAAATTAATTTTCCTATTTAATGGGAATATCTGTTTCACTAGGTTCATTAATGAAGCAGCTTCGGTTGGATGTGCTTAGTCCCTATCTCAGGAAGCAGATTGGAAATTAATACCTACTTCTTTGTATGCGTGTGTGTGTGTGCTTGCATGCTGGCGCTGAGTGATGACCTCTATCTTCGGCTGACATGAAAGCCTCACCTACAACAAAACCGCACTTCGGAACATGCACATTTAATGGTTAAATTTCTCCCGGACGGTGAAACAATTGGAGCTGGTGGAATGAAAGGCTTCGACCAAAGCTCCGTTCGTATTACCAAAGTGCACGGGTGGGCAGGCGGGGAAAGGGGTCATTCACGTCCGTCGGACACTAGAAGGTTGTGAGCAATTGAAATTAATGAGTTATGATTGATGCCGAATTACCCATATCATTTGTGTTTTAATTAAATTTATGACATACACTCGGTGCGGAACAGATATATGGCCCTTGGACGTGAGGATTACCTCTGGCGCGGGACTTCGATGCCTATAAGCCATGAAATCAATTAATTCGCTGAAGATGCTTCCTGTTCTGACAACCAAGTGTAGTTCATAAAAACGAAAATTGGAATTTTTGGTATTTTATTATTTAACTCACGAATTTTTATATCGGACAACAAAGCTGTCGAATGCCGGACATCGATTGCTTTCACGAAGGTGATCATATGATTCAGTCAGCTACAGAAAGAATTTAAGTTATAATGCATTCATATAGATTTTTTTCTGGGTTCAATAGACAACAGGCGCGAACATTTTTGCTACCATTGGATTTTTCCGACGATCAGCGTGTTCGGCCGAATAATCAACAGATTATATAATTCACGCTACAACACCTGGAGCGTTGTTAAATTAAGTAGATACAGCAATAGTCCTCTTTAATTTAGCTGTTCATAGTTCATAACTCACAACACTCGAACCAGCGTTTCCCAAATTCTAAATATCTATGTATTTTAACCAAAATAGAAAATTTTAGAGTTGTTCCATTATCGTTTCTCGACAGATTATGCAACCTAACATTTTCTAACGCAATTTAATCACCAGTTTTGCGGGAAGTGACACTGTCCTGCTGAAACTGCATGTCGTCACAGGTGCACATCTTTCAATTTTTGGCAAAATAAAAAATTATGAATAAACCCAATTGTCATGAACGTCGAGAAACCCAAATATATTCAGCAACGCTCCCATGCACCATAATAATATGGTGTGTTGAGTCTTGACCAAATGTAGATAATGCAATTTCTTCGTTGAATATCTACTTAGTAGATTGCTGCTAATGAACTGATAACTGTGGATATCTAAAAAAAACTTGTTAACGTATCTTGTTTAAAATACTTTTTGTTCAAAGTAAGTATGTAAAAAGGGCTAGGGGAGACTGGGTACGGTTGTAACAATTTTGCTTTTGTCGCTCATATCATTGCTATCACCAGATCTAAGAAGTAAATACAACATTACAAATTGCAGAATACTCTTTTGAGTTAACATTACACTTAAAATAAATACCATATATGCAGTATATTTTTGTCAGCAAGGCATTATTCAGTTTGTGTGCCACTGTTACAACCGTCCTCATGCCATGGACGGTTGTAACAGTGATGGGGGACGGTTGTAACATACCCAAAACAAGTAATTTCAATGAGTTTTATTACAAAAAACAATCAAATTCAACAAAGTTATTATAATATTAAAATCAAGATCAAGAAAAATCTATGAAACGTAATATGTATTATTAATAAGGATAATTTGAAAAGGAATCAACCAAAAATATTTACTTTTGATGCACAAAACACAATATAACCTCCTCCAACCACGCGGACGGCGCGGTGACAGTGGTAATCGTGTGTGTACCTGCCCGCCGCGTCTCTTTCCCCCTATACTTTTCATTCTCCAGTAGATAGTTTAGGAAATATTCGAGCTGTTACAACCATACCCCGTTACAATCGTACCCAGTCTACTCTACTATCCTAATTTTTTTTTCAGATTTTGTAATCACTTGGTTGGAAAGCTAGAGGGAGGAACACATTTTTAACGACTTTAGGAGCCTATTCACCTAAGGAAAAAGACTGTTAAGAACCTTTATTTAATTTTTAGAGACCTGTCCAATGATACCCCACACAATTCCTCACATCCCTCAGTTCTATAAACGCTACCCCTAATATTTTTTTTGAATTTCATTACATAACTAAGTGGAAGCTAACACTACACACCCGTGTGTAAAATTCATCAGCATTAATGGAAAGATGTCGGAGTTATAAGGCTGTGACCTACGGACAGAGGGATGGACATGACGAAATTACAAGTGTTTCGTTTTTGCCATTTTGTTACAAAACCCTACAAATGGCATACATTCTACTTTTCAAATTCCGAAGGATCAGACACGTTCCTGGCGCACTTTATTATAGATATACAATATAATCCAGACTCCGAAGTACGAATCCTCCGACGTCAACTCTGCGACACGTCACAGAAACAATTAATATTCCACATTACGAAAGAAGGGCTGAACAATGACTCACAAAAAGCAAAATGTGGCTAAAATACTCTTTTATTTGACTGATTCAAACAAGATGTTGTGAAAAAGAGTTTTTAAATATTTTACGAATCTGGTGTGTAGAAAACACGTCAAACACGGACTAGAGCTCTGTACAAAGGCAAAATTTGTGAACTCTGTTTAGAAATATATGAAAATTTAAATATTGGCCTATAGTTAAGCACTGCAGTCTTAATTTTATTATTTTTATTAAGTCATCGGATCTGCCAAAGTAGTTATTTGAAAGTAATTTATGTTTGAAAATTCTAGCTTTCAAATAGAACTGGTCGGGCCCACTTTTAGAACAGAGTACATATTGGGCTGAAATAGCGGTTTTAAATTCGGGAACCATGAGTCTGATGAGTGCCAAAAGAAATTTGCCCAGAGCGTCAAAGTTTTCGTCGAATAAAAATACAAAATATATTTCTGTGCGTGATAAAAAGATTAATACATATAAATATAAAAAGTTGTCAACTCTATTTTTGGATACAATGCTAAATTTTAAATATTTTTGGTGTAAAAATTATCATGATGATTGCACCTACTTAAATAATCCCAAATTCACAAAATTCAAATCAATTATCAATAAAGAACTAAACCTTACGGGGCTTAACGGTCAGGGGATTTACCATTCAAGTCAGGGACATGACACCAACTGTTCCCCAAATGAATTCATTTCGGGAATGCAGGGGGTTTCATGTCGATTGCGAGCTGCCACGACAGCGAATGCTCATTTTCAGCTAAGCTTTGAATCACCCGTCCGTAATGAGAGCTTTGATTGGGTGCTGGAAAGTGCACCTACCGCAAATAATCAAGTCTCCCCAGCAGAACTCAATAAATCTAGCAAAGTCGGCCCTGATCCTGATGCCTGGTCCTACGGGCTGGAGAATCCCTGGAGCAGTAGTGCTGGGCGCAATACAACACTAACTAAAGTTTTAATTGAAACTCATTGTTTAATTGCATATTTTAGTCGGAACAAATGGAAAATTTCATTTAATGCGAATATCCATATTAATAAATCACAAAGTTTTTGCCCAGTGACTCTGTGCCATTGAGGCCCACCAACTTGTTTTCAATTCGCTCAGATGAAGCTGTTTCGGAAGAAGGGTGCATTCACAAGTGTGCCCATTACCATTCCGCAAGTCCTGAATGGCAGTGGCTGCTTGCTGACTTATCTTGAAGGGCATACCGATGCTATTCAGAGATTCCCAGGAAAAGACAACAAACCATGACGATGACAGCACCACCATGCATCTCAATTCGAGCACAAAATTCTATACAATATTTTGTATAGTAGGTACATCCGAGGTCCATTCCCTCGTTGCGTCCGGCGCTGGAAATTAGGGCCCCCTTCGCAGCCCGGTGCAGGGTGGAGCAGCAGCGCAGGATCCTTGCTCTGGCCCCGCTCAGCCGTTAGCATTTCAGCACGTAGTCGGGTGAAATTCGACAGCGCGCCGGGCGGCCAGTGGGTGGCAAAATAATTTCCCTACAAATAGCGCAAAAGGATACTTCGAAAGTGTATGGAAATGAAAATTATCTGTCAGGTCGCATCGTTGAATCTATTATTCCACTATGTAAATCTGTTTGGGACCCTGCGTCTTGGGTGTTCTTAAGCGCCCCGATAAAGCGACGTGGATGCTCGTCGAAGCCAAGGGGATAAATGGTAAAATGGTAGCGCTTCCTCTTTCGGGTGAACGGCCACAACATGTAGACAATGAGAAACCGAGAATTTGCCACGCATTGGAAGGCCGCTCAGAGCTTCGCTTCAATCGAGAGCGAAATGAATAATCGCCCAAGTCCTTTGTTACAGAGTTACTTGAAAGTTGATCTTCCTGGCCTTCGGGAGATTTATTCCAGCCCGGAAAGTTCCCGTGCTGTCGACGAATGATTTCCTATAGGGACTTGAGTTAATTTGATTTCTTTCGACGGATAAAGCACAGGAGGAACACCTACTTCCAACTAACAAAAAGCAACATGAAACAGAAGATCATTCACAATTTAATCATATTTGATAAATGTTAACCCTGTGGACGCCCAAGATAATTATAATCGAAAGCACCGGCTCTTCTACAACGCCACCAAATTGCTCGACTAGAACTTGCCAGAAATCACATCAGTTGTTTTTACTGAGAAAAACGCTTCTCGTTATATGAACCAGAAGGACTCTCTCACTTTTTTCACGATCTACGGAAAGAACATCAGTTTTTGAGCCACCATCATAGCTGACAAGGATCGCTTATGGTATGGGGAGGAGTATTAACAGGGAAACAAGATGTTGGAAGTACATCAGCCTACTTTTACGAGTAGCCGCTGACGTAGGCTCTTGTATCAATGTCGTTGATTTTCCAACACGACCATGCAGCTATCCACACTGCTCGCCAAGTAACAGACATCACCGTCCTCGAATAGAAATGTGTGGGGATGAATCACTTGTAAAGTGTATAAAAATGGCAAGCAGAATGAAAACATTGAAGCACTAAAGGAAGGTGTCTTAGCTGTTTGGACCGAAATACCACTAACCTTTTCGACAGTACGCCCGACAGGCTCATTGAATTAATTTCTAAGAATGGAGGTCCAACACTTAGTACTTATAATAATGCTTATTATTCCTTAAATTAATATAATCATGTTAGTAACAAAAAGTAATGTAAGCAGATAAAACACTGGTCAATATTTTTCATGTTTTTGCTTGCCACAAAAGAATTGATAGATGATTTGGATAGAATTTTGCCAATAGATTTAAACCCTGAAAGAAAACATTTTCCATCACGCAAGATTTTCAAGAAAATTAGAGTTAAAATGTAAAAAAGTGAAAAAAAACCATTTTTCCATATTTAAAAAAAATTAATCAAGTATCGTACAAAGTCTACACATACCTTAAATGAAAGCTTAAAGCATCAACTATTGCCTAAAATTGCAATAGACCCAAGAGCTTTAAGAAATTTTTCTAAATCTTGAATTTTCGTCAGCATATGTATGCTTTTCCCTTGCAGGGAATATGGAAAGTTACTCTTCATTTGGTGCATGTATTTGAAAACATGTTCTACTAAAGAAATGTGTGGAGCTTTTATGTTTATTTTATTTTATAGTCATAACATAGGGTTTTTCCTATTATTTACGCTATATATTTAATGTATGGAAAAACTTCAAAAAATTTAATGAATCAACGAAAATCACCCAAAAGCGGATTTTTTCACTTTTTGACACCGTTTTTCTCAAAAATTTTAGCTAATGAAACGTTTTCTTTTTCTAATTCAGTATCTACAGGAAATAATACATCGATGTCACCTATTTGTATTTCAGTGGCAAAATCCTTGTCGACCAGTGAATTTTTCTCACAAAATATTAAATGTACCAATTTGAAGATTTGTTTTTTATGAAGATGATTTCTTGTATGCAGGTAGTTTTTTTCCTAGAATTCCCAGGTAATGGGAAAGTGGCCGTCATTAATTGCAATTCTTAGAAGAATAAACCTATTAACAAAATTTACCTGCACGTGTAGTGTTACGCATATTTGCCATTTATGGCCGTGTAGCAATTCAAGTCCTCTGCAGTGTATCAAAACCAAAATCCAACGCGTTTCTTTCGTTAACCACATAAAACTGGTACCCAAAACAATACCGATGAACTGAGTTGCTTAAAAAATTTTCTGATTATTCAGCACAAAATTCGCTTAGTAGGATTTTCTTTACGACTCTTTGTTTTTCTTTTCTTTTCAGGAGGAAATTCTACGAATTTTGCTTAAAAACTGCTACTCTTAATTTAAACGTCCACTATTTTGTCAAAAATCTATGTTACTTAAATCAGCTATGATACGCCACAGATTCAAGAATATTATGTACTCCAATATGGCACATAATTTTCAATTGTTCTTTAATAGAATAAAATTAGAAGGATTTCCGGAACACTTGCATAAAAAATCCATGGATATCCCAAATAAATGTCTACAACAGGCTCCAATGCGCAAAGACTAAAGTCCAATAAAACCAAAATTCTTCCTTATGGATCAGATGGCGTAGTTCGGAAATGAATAACACCTGGCGAAAGGTATAAACAAGAATGTTTGAGGCCTGCAGACAAACAAGCAGGAAGTAAATAAGTAAAAAATTCAATTAAAAATAAATCCGCAGTTTTTATTTTGTTTAAATTTAATGTTGGAACGGATGCAGAAAGCTCGAATTTATCAACGGCATAACACTACTAGCGACTATACTACAAACCTACATTTAATCGACGGATTCATGTTCAACAACACGATTCAAACACAAAGCACATCGTCAAATAGGTAAAATTGTGGTTTTAACAAAAAATATCACAAAACTTAATGAAATAATAAGTGTAGATTTGCAGGACATGACTCTTAACAGTACCGTTGTAAAAAATCGGATGAAATCTTTGCCCAGACAACGTCTGAGTGGGGTAAGTGGTAAGGTAAGTGTTAACAATTATCCCTGATATTGATATAAAAAAACCGATTGGATAAAACTGTGTGCCTTTTAATATGAGATGTTGGGGTTGTTTGAATATTTTTTTTACATACTATTATTCATATATTAAAAGGTCAAAATCAAAATGATAAGAGAATTCCATTTTTCTATAGTCCTCTTATAATTGCAAGCTTCAGTAGCTGTTCTTCCAACACTTTTGTAGCACAGTGCATTCATGGTTTTTTCTAAGAACTCTTAATCAGTTTTACTATCAAAGCCCATTTATATACCCCATTACCACAATGCTTTCACCACCAAATCGGCGTTTCAAGAATTATTGTTTTTCTGTTCTGATGTCGTGCCAATATTATTACAATATTAAATAGTTTTTCATCTGAAAAAATAATTCATATTTTCCGATGCAAATTGTTCTGTCATCGATATGTTTTGCTTTGAGAACTAGTTTGCATTTCCTTTACTTAAAATATTTGGTCCTTTTCACGTTAGGTTAAGATTTTACGTAAATCAAAAAATGTGTCGTAGAGTAAAATGTAACCTATAGTTCTCAGGCTTTATTGTTAACTGAATAATAGTTAATAATAATGTGCGAACAAAAACTGTTTATTTGTAAGAAAAAAAATTAAGTAGTACCTACCCTGTTATGCTTTTTACAAACTTGGAGTTCTCCATTTCAAAGAATTTGAAGTGTTGTGCTGCCACATCTACATAGTTTATATTAATATTTTAGACAAAACTTGTGGATGCAATATGTACTTATAATTTTTACACGCAGGGGCTGGAGTGGCTGATAAAAATCATTTATTACTGAAATGCACTACCTTAATTTTTGCGATGGTGTAAACTGAAAGTTAATTGCTTTTAATTTGCAAATTGTGAGACAATAGTATCCACAGACCAAATATCCTTCAGCTATCTTAACTGTTTTAATTTAGAAACCTGGTCATAAAGAGAAAAGCAGAACTATGACCCTTTTACTAGGATTTAAGTGTTAAAGGTCGGCTGAAAGTCGTTTTAGTCGGAATAAGGTCAATCCCCGATTTTGAAATGACAACTCGTTACTCCTGATTTAAACTTGCCAAACCCATATTGTCGCCAGTTTCAGCAATGGCAGAACGGACGCGACGGCTGGCAGAGAGCTAAGCTGCCGTGAACCGTATGAATATGCAGAGAAATCCAGTGCTAATAAAGCTAAACTGCTTAAAAGAGAGGTTTTATCACGAGACCCATCTCCGTCACTTAAAGGCAGCTAGTTCCTCTTTTAAAGTTTTATGACAAGTGGATTCGTCCACCCTCGCCGCCAACTTTATTTTGTGGGAGAGTCACGTGTGCTGGCAAAGTTCCTTACTTAGGTGTAAATAGAACGACTGTGAAACTTAAGCTGAGCACACAACATGCAAATAAGCAACAAATCTTGGATTTCCTTAGTAAACTTCCAAGCAATTCCACGAGCCAGATAAATTCTCGCGGAGAATACTACGGAGATAAAGCGGAGCGACATAAGAAGTGGGAGTGGAAGTGCAGAGATGCGATAAAGATATTCCCAGCATTTACGCTGGCAAAAAGTTTTTACTCCCCGAACCTAGAAATGCAACACCGTCAGTGGTATGTTGACGACATCCATCTTCACCGCAGACAACTCAGCATCCAATTGCTTCCCTTACCCCGGACGCGATTATGCATGCAAAATGCAAACAAGTTGCACGCGATGGAGAACTAAATGAAAACTGCTAGGGCTCCGCTCATCTTTTATTTTCTTTGCGTCGAGCAATTACACGATTGTTTGTGCCCCAACGTGCAGATAACTGTCTACGTGCATACCTATATGCTTATGGAGGGGGTAATCTTGTGCACGACGGACTTCTTTGTCTCCTCCTCGGCCACGCGAATTGGCATGGACTCCACGTTCAGCCTGGGATTGGGATCTTTGTTTGTTTAAAGTGATTTAGGGGTTTCGACTTTCCGCTTGTTTTTCGTGCGTAGGCACGACGCGCTTTCCATATGACCCACTGAATAGTAGAAACAGGCGTTACTAATGGGAAAAAATTCGCGAAATGGGAAACACAGTTAGAAGCTAGATTGAGAAAGCAAAGCCAATATCTCGGCGAGGAACAAGAATCGAAAAGGGAATTTTTAAAAATTGAATGACCAAAAAGGCTTTCCCACAGGGCCGCAGCCAGGGGTGGCCCGACAAATCATTCAGAACCACTCTGTCCAGCGGCCGCCGCACAGAAACCCCCCAAAATAGTAGTCAACGCAAATAATCAGCAGTGGAACAGTAGAACAGTGCGTTGTCCTGTAGGTATTGATTTTGCGAACCAGAGATGTTTGTAATGTTTTAAAAGAGAAGGTCTTTAGATGAAAAACAAAACTTGAAAGTTGAAATAAGTTTCTACGGAAAAAATAAGAAGGAAGAAGTTTTGTGGAGAATTTTATAAACTACAATTTTTCTTATAACTATTTGCTTCGAAAATTGTTTAATTTGCGAAAAATGTGCTTAAATTAAGGGTACTTTTCAGGATACGTTAAAAGGACATCCAAATAAAGGTATCGACAAAAATTTAGCTTGGTCGGACTTTCTTCGTGATTTTGACCTTTTTGGTGACTAATTTTATTAGGCTATAACCTTAATCTTACGTATGTATATATTTATTGTATAATTTCAATCATACTGTTATTTTCAATAATGTGGGCTGATATCCACGTCAATTTTTAATAAAATTAAATAAGATATCACGCGTACACATTTCTCGATACTTCTACCAATCGGCATAAGATTTGATGGTGTAGAATTCGTCACGGACAGAAATGTATTTAGGGAATTTTGCTGCATCACTGACTGATGCGCCGTATTCCTGCCATGTACCGAATTAAAAAAAATGCACAATTTAAAATTGAACTAAGTATCTTGATTTTCAGGCTTCAAAAGGTTTCAATCCAAAACTCTTAAGAATACAGTCCTTCAGCCTATGGTATCTTAAACTAAAGATACCTATATATATATATACGTAATAGCTCGTACGAGGTTCAATTTATTTTTCGGCTACCACGTATTTGAAAAAGTGAATGCTGCCTCACGCAATAAGTATCCAGTACCAATGCACTTTGATACTGAAATAACTGAAACTATGTATGTAGGTATTTTAAAAATAAGTAAATGCCTGTTCATACTTTCATTTGCTGGTGTGAGCACTTTATCAATAGTTAATCTCTAATTTCTTCGGAATACTAAACTTTAGAATTGCGGCTATACTCTTTGATCAATGCTGATGTTGTAATATATTTGCTAGAATTAATTTCAGATTTTTGTTTGTCGAAAATTGCAGAAAATTGCTTGTCGCGCCCCATTTATTCCTACAATATTAATATATAGGAATTAATGGGGTGCGACAAGCAATTTTCGCAATTTTGAATATTCTTTCTTGCACTTTAACCACTCAATTATTAAAAAAATGTAATTGTTTTCTATGAAACACTAGCTTTCATTTATATGTAGACACCCAGCTCCATGGCGTTGCACCTTTTATTGCAAATGTTATAATTATTTGATAATTGTTAAAAATGTCGATTTTTTTAGCGGTAACAAAAAAGCCGTTAAAATATAACGGTTTATTATATTTGACTATGTATATCTGGCTCAAAATCACCAAGGTGCAGAATTGGTTTTGCTAGCAATTTAATGTCTTAAATCTTGACTTTATTGAGAAAAGAAAATTAATAGTATACTACAACTAACCTGTTTTGTGTGTACATCAAATAATACAATTTATTAAAGAAGTACATTTTAAATTAAATCAATATAATTGCAGAGAAAGTCATTTCGGGAACGCGTCCTAATGTAGGATCTTCAACAAAAAGTCCAAAATATTAATGATCAATTTAAGGTATTTAAATCGTGTCATTACTTACTATACCGTATTTTTTATACAAAATCTAGTTTTGAAAAGGATTGTAAAAGATTATTTTTTGTTTTAATTAAAAAATGCAAAAATAGTTTGTCCGATAGCGCATAAGTCATTTCAGTGAACGCATCGATAACCGAACAAAAATATTATAATTTTAAGTGAACGCAGCCATTCTGTGTCAAACATCAGTAGAGGAAGCAAACAATGACAAAGCCGGCTGTCAGTATAAATATCGGCAAATAAATTTTTAAATTCATTATTCGTAGAGCGTACATCAATAGTCCGTCATTTCGGGAAAGTGTTTTTTACATTTAATTATTCATGTGAATCTTTTTTACGACCCGAAATAACAAAGTAACCTCAAATATATTACTATTTACAAAGTCGCAGTTTAAGATGACCGCTGAATAATCAAAGCACGCGCGTATGTGAAATCGTCATTTCGGGAACGTTCCCGGACATGATGGTACGTTCCCGAAATGACTCTTGTGTTCTCGTTTTTTGACGTATTTTGCTTGTAAAAGATATTGTATTTATTGTTTTTAATATTGTTTATATATTATGGATACATAATATACCCATGTTATTAAACAATCCTTAAGTTATGTACTTTGTTTTGTTTTTGTACATTTTATCAAACTTAGAAAAACGTTCCCGAATTGATGGTTTTCTGTAGGATATTCACAACAAAAAAAATTTTGAATTCTGTGCGCTGCCCTGTCAAAGTTTATTAATATACAAATTTTGCAACAGTATAAACCAAGAGTCATAACTATAGCTTGAAATTTTTTTTGGCATAAAACCAATCTTGAAATTCGCAACCTTGTTGATTTTGAGCCATCTATGTATTAGTAGCCGCATTCTCAACTTCCTTATTTGATAAATTTACAGAAGCTTTTTTATCTGAGTGTAATCAGATTAAAATTAACCTTATGGTAATGATCATCAGACCCCCGAGACATGACTTCTAGTTCTAGGTACACCAAAGAATAAAGTGTTTGAAATTCCAATTACCCATCCTTTTTATTTCTCTTCACGTTCGAATAAGTTGAAGAAACTGCTCGTTAGAGCCTAGTTGGTCACACTTCGCTGAGTAAACATTTGTTGGCCAGTGAGTACGGTGCGCGGTTGTTCGTTCTGGAAAAGAGAGGTGTTGAAAATCAGGGCACCCCAATCGTTGAATCACCAGAACGAGGCAAAAGGATAAAGCAGAAATTTAAACATCCTCCCATCCGGCGGAAATTGTTTCCAATTGGCATATGATCGAAGGTCTGGAGTTTTTCCTTCCAATCTTGCAGCCGAGCTGGTTACGCCCCTTGAAATTTCCTCCTTAGAGAAGCAGACAAGCAGTTCCGGGTGCAATAATTGATTGAAATAGGTAAACAGATTTAAGCGACGATCAATTGAGTTTTCGCAAATTTGTCAATTTTGCTCAGGACGTCATTAGAAGAGCCTTTCGCCTGTGAGAGCTGCAAAACTCTGTTACGGCTTGATTGGATCCTGGCACTCCGGGGTAACTGCATTTATATGCGGCGTGAAGTAGCGCGAAAGGGCGAGCATACAAAAACAATGAAAAACAAAATATAAGCGATTGCCGTGAGTCTTGGGGAAGTGTCGATTAGACGATGATTAATGAGCGCTTAAATTTTCGTTTTCTTTGATGGATTGCGACACCTTGCACTACTGGGCGCCGCAAGGCAAGTTACTCAGTTCGCCTGAGCAGCTACTTTATTTGAAGATTTATTAGGTTTTGAAATCCCATCACCGGCTAATCGCGTGGGGAAGGGATGATACCCCTTAAAACCCGACCATTGATTTTCGCTGCTTCTCAGCAACCTGGCCATGGCCTTAGTGCTTTCTCGACTTTTTTGTACTGCCGCGAAGCAATTAAGCACAACACTCACTTCTACAAAAGCGAATTAATGTCACATAAATAACGGGCGCATAAGCATTTGCATCTCAAGCAGCTGCCTTCCAGCAGCTTTTCTTTCTTAAACCATCACATCCGACGTGCACAAGTCGCTCCATCGTCTTCCGTAAGAATAAAAATATCCACGAATAGTTCCTCTGCGGCATTGTCAAGTACTCTGGAGCGAAAAGCAAGCGAATCGTAAAAATATAATGAGCTCAGGGATATGGAAAGTCGATTTGGAACAAATGTAAGTACGTGGTAGAAATAATAGCCGCAATTACCTATAATTTCTGAGCGGGAAGTAAATTATTGTAATCCAAACGCAATTACTTTGGGGTCGCTAATGGAGGTGCTCCGATTTGGCACGAGTGATGCTCACATTTACACACTTCAGGGGGCTCGATGGAGCAAATTGATATCGAATTAATTCTTACTCCACCTCCCTTAATCAAAGTGGCAACCTTTCCAACAACGATAAAAACCAATTATTGTCGCCGTGGGAACGGCTTTATAAATTCTTCCCCGAGAAACGAAGAAGCATTGGCACGTGGTAGAGCAACCTTAAATATTATTTTACCAATAACAATTTCTTGTTCTGCTTAATGTAACATACAACTAACAAGAGGTATCTATAACGCAAAGGTGCATGTAAAGTATGATAACAATTTTCGCAAAAACCTGGTTTTGTGCCATATTTTTCTAGATGAAAAATAATACTCCTCAATGTTTAAGCCATTCGTTTTCTAAACTAAATATGTACTATATATAAATTCAACACATACAGAAACTCAATGTCGGCCACTCAAGAAGTTGGAGGGAAAAAGAATTGAAAATATTAATCAGGGCTGGCTCTCATAATTTTCTAACAGAGGGAAATTATTTAAAACAGGTCCACTCGCAGCAGCGGCAGACCGAATTCAATCTAAATAAATAAATGCCCTAAAGGAAGAAAAATGGTCGTGGAAAATCTACGCAGGCAACCGTCCGGACATTAGAAGAATAATACATTGCCAGAAATATTGCTAATTCAACCCCTTTGAAAAGTTCATTAATTTTTCCCAATTTAGAAAAAGTCCGTTTTCCCCTCGAACCTTAGCGAGGAGCTTAAGTATTTAACTTTTAGAGGCGAAGATTGGTGAGGGCGTCTAAGGCTTTTTAGTCAGTTTAATAATTGCGGGGGAAGTTATCCCTTAAATTGAAAAACTTCCAGTTTCGAGATAAGTAATCTCTACTAGCGAAATAAAAGAAGAGAAACAATCTGAGAGGTGGTGGAGCGAAGTGGTGCTTCCGTAGCTAGACAATGGACGGAGGGCAGAAAGAGCTGTAAGTGAAAATGGAGCCATCTTACTTTATTGAGTTGCACTCAGACCAAAATAAGCATAGTAATGCATTTAGTGATCAACGAGCAAACGCCCGAGGAGCCCCCATATGCAATTTTTTCTTCGAAAGGCTGGTGAATTGCTATGAAAATTCCTGTTCTAACCCTTCGAGTTCTAAAGTTCATTATAAGGAATGGAGAAACGAGTGCGAAAATGAAAATTCAATTAAGCCACAGACAATGGCTATAATTATGGAACTGCGATAAGAAAATTCTTATGAAGTGAAAATTTCCATTAAGAACTGGATTTCAAGTCATTCCGAGGAATGAAGGAGGACTTAATATGGATTTACTAAAGCGAAGGACCGCTCTGAATGCAGGAGTCCTCAAACGATGCGAATGGTTCTTAGAATTGGAAAATGTGATAAATTGCGGCTTTGTTTTAAGCTGAGGATACACTGTATAAAAAGTGAATGCACCCCTTAACCCTAAAATGATGAATAAGGTCTTCCTACATACGTATATATATAATTTTGAGTCTTCAACGGTTGAGAATGTCGTGAGGTTAAATTAAATAAACTAAATTAGAAAAAGCTATTTTTCAAAAACAAAACCCTTGAAGAACTAAAAAGTAAAAAAATAATTTTACTCAAAAATACATGCTGAATATTTTGTTCATTATGACATTTCTACTTGCATAATAAAGGTTTTCTTAGCTAGTGCCACAACGCAATTGATTTAAATCCTTGGGTCATATATTTACATTTAGAAAATAATTTTTACAAAATTGGGTTGCGCAAGATGGAAATTAGGTAGGTCCATAGAAAGAGAAAGCGCTAGTCGCTGTCGTACAGCTGAGCGAGCCTATAATAGGGCCATATGACTTCAGTAATTGACCACCCTTTACAAGTCCTTTAGAAACGTCAATTGTGGATAACAGTATAACTTTAGCACCGAGCTGATTTGTGGCGTAAATATCCGAAACCTTTTCTATAGAAAACATTCCAACACTTTCTGTGTTGACTTTGTGCAGGAGTGCCGAAAAGTCTTCGTCTGCTCTCAGGACATTCAGTGTACATATTAACAAAACTGTCGCAATCTTGTTGCCCCATGTTCCCTGTAGTTGTATTAAACAGACGCCCCAAACAGGTTGCAAACCAATCGTGTTGGATGATCGAAAATTTAGTTCCCCCTAGCGGGAGGTAATTGCATCAGATTGCCAAAAAATTATATAATTAGACCTCCAAAATCTTCTTTGCTGTTTTTAAGCTATTTTATCCGAAAGTCCACCTTTGTATAGTCTATGTTAGAATATGGCATTATTGCTTGGAGAAGCACTTACTCAACAACCATTTAGCCTCTGACTGAAGATTGCGAATAATAGAGTAAAATAGTGCTTACGAAAAACGAGACTATTTTCCACCACACAAGCATATGCACATTTAAAGGATCCAAATTATTTAATAGTCTAGGAAGTGAGTTTGAAACGAAAATTATAAAATAAAATTAAAACAATATGTAATCGGCAACTACTTATTACAGGATTTTTGGAGTATATTTTATTTGAATCTACTACTCACAGCACTCCGCAGACGTGTATCGTACGGCTTGCACTGATCCCAAAAACAATTATTATCAATTTTTTAGTTCTTCAGTTTATATTTTTGAAGTCGGTTTTATTAACATAAGAGTTACTGTTACTGAGACAATTTACATTTACCTACAAATAGGACACTATAAACTGTAATTCGCAAATACTGATTTGAGCAAAAAAATTCTACCTTATACATACATATGAATATAAAGGGGAGATGCAATGTATTTAACATTAAATTTACATGGAATAAACTATCGACAGGAATGAGATGAAGAGGAGTCCCCATATAACTTCATCTCTTCGAGAACACAATGTTTTTCTTGTTATTTATTTATTTAAATTTGAACTTCTACAATAATTATTAGCAGTCCAAGTACAATTTTTATTTCTATTACAGCAAACATTGATCTTGATTGAACAAACTATGGGAAACATTTTTTTATCCCTTAATTGTTAGCAACGTATAATTCACATTTTAAAATTTTACTGTAAATGTTAGGAAAATACTTAAAACGCAAACATTAAGAGCACTTGTATAGATTAAGAGCACTTGTATAGATTATGATTACTTCCGCTGTCTAGAAAGTGAAAGGGATAATATAATCAGCAGAAGAAAGGTGAGTAATATTAATATTCTTCATAATGGAGAATCTCAGAACTGAGGGCATTGCACAAAATCCAAGCAAAATTCAAACAGGGGTGCTTACGAACAAATTTAGTGGATGCAATGCGCTTAACTACGGGAAGCAAAAAAAGAACCTTGAAGATTATTTAATTTCTTAAGTAATAACTGATCGGTTATTTCCCAAAAAACGAAGTAATAATTTTCGGCTGTTGTATATCTCTGAAGCTCTAGCTCTGAACAAATAAAACTAAAATTCGTAAACATGAAGTCATAATTTTTTAGAGTAATAAAGATTCTTTAGCCACGCCCTGTATTCAAAGAACTCTTAGTCACACCTGCCATTGTAAAGCCACTGCCTTACGGAGGATCAGCAAAAGTTTGAAAGCTTCTTCTGTAAACTATTCCGAATTGTACGACTAACAACGTATGCATCTTGCACAGTTTCGCAAAAATATGTCCGCTGGTGCCGTCGGCGCGCGCCTAGAAAGGTGCACTGAAAGCCGTTGAATAATAATAACTTTTTGCCATTCCACATAATGCAACGAACTGGCATGCCATTAATGTTGGAAATATGCCCTGTCGTTCCCACAAAAGAAGCAAAAACAGGGCAAGAGCTCAGCTTAAGAGAACATTAAGAAAGATTTGTGGATTCTAACTTTCTTCAAGGATAAAGGCTGGAGAATGAAGTGGAGACGAGGCAGACAAAATATCCGAGTAGCTCCCTTATACGCCGGCGGACCAATTTAAATTTTTTGCCTGACTGGCCCCATGCATGGAACGCTCCTCACTCCGGTCGGCTGCGAGAAACGTATCCAGAGGTCATCTTCACCTTTTTGGGGCAATAATATTCCATCCTATGTGGGTTGGCCCGGAGTTGCAATTTAAATTCCTAAATGCAAAGCAGGCGGTACACTTACCATCGGAAACTTGGAGATGTCCCAAACTTCTCCGGCAAACACATTATTCAGGGTCACATGTATACGTAAATGCATAAGCAGCTCGCTACGTACCTGAAAGATAAAAAGAGCGACTTGAATTTGAAATGCCTTTGGAGATGCTAATAATGACCTGAAAAACAAAACGGCTCGGACTAGCCGTGGATCTGTCGAGCAGCTATAAGCGCCTTCCGGGGCCCCAGTTACAAGGGGGTCCAAGCTGCCCTGGGTCAAGCGGATTCCCTTGTTATCTTCGCCTCATTTTTATTATCATGTCCTGCTAACGCTGAGCGAAATGCCCGAGATCTTGTCGACCGATAGTGCGAGTGATGATACACTTGCCCAGCGTGCGTTATTCCTCTGTAAATATTTTACACGCCTATGCCACTTTTTACGATTGGAGCTAATCATCGCCAACGGCTCGGAAACTGAAGTTGGTTTTCCACTGGACTGCCCCTTGTTAAGGGCGGATAAGCATCCCATTTGGGATGTTCTGTGCATTTATCTATTTCTGGGCCGCTGAACTTGTCCATGCCTTCCGCTCCGCTCCTATTAAAATCGTTCGTTATTCCGATTTAACGAGTAGACGGGCAGTGCACAGAACATTTGGGGAAGGGTACGGATCACATCATTTTACAGAACTTTGCAGCAGTGTCCAGTTGCGGACTAATACGAGTCAGTAAAACTTTCTTGAAAAGCACCAAAAACCTGGACCAATCCGTAAAACCACAGACACTAGGTGTGTTTTTTATTTCATCAGGCACACGCTCTAGATTAGTATTAAGTGAAAAAAAAAAACCGGCCAAGTGCAAGTCTTACACGTATCAAATAGGAATGAAGAAGTCGAGCTTAAACTAAGCATTACTAATTTTAATTTCAACATTTCCAGGCGAGTAAAATTGAGAATGCTTAATATTTGCCGTTACATTTGCACGCCTGATTTTTCTGAGTGTAGTTGGACACAACATCTCTAGACCCTTTTTTATGTATCGTGCAGCACTCATTTCGCGAAGAAGTGAAACGTATGAATATATGTGCATAGAACCAGACCGATCACCTTGGCATGTGCCCCAACTTGTTCACGCAAGTTTGGCGAGGTTCTGTAGGATCCGCACTGTCAAAACCGCACATTCACGCCGCTTGTTCATGATCTTGTGCATGCGCGTTAATGGTTAACCCTCTTAAAACAGTTAAGAGAAATAAATAACCTGTACAACATCTCCGTCATGCGTAGGAAAAATAATTATGATTTTCTTGCTTTGCGTTTTTTTCATTTGTTGCCTGCAAATTAATGGAATCTTAGTACCATTTTATTTCAGAAAGGGAAACAATCGGAAATTGAGATTCCAAAATTACTCAACTCTGATTTCGAAAACAGTCTCCATGTCCAAGCACCTCGGGTGCCGGGTAATATTTTAATGTGCGGACGCGTAAACCTTTTTGCCATAAATGACCTCCAGAGGCTCACGAGCACCGTTTGCTTATTAGATGTAGACACTAAGTGCCCTAATTAGCCCTGTACTTTCTCCTGATGGGTAGCAATCCCATCTTTAGAGCACTTGTCATCGCCGTCAGAACGCAGCATGGTACAAGGATCACAGAGCTGTATGTGATGTGCTGTGCATCTCTGTGTATGCACATTATGCTCACCCTTGAGACCGGACACGTTGGCTGCAGCGGCGAGGTTGGCTAACAAGGAAATCGCCGACAAATTGGATACTTGAAATGCCTCCCCCTGCCTATCACATTTTGCAGCTTTACGCCTGACAAATTGGAACCGAATGCAGTGCGCCAATAGCCCCGCTATGAGTCGCAAATATTAAGCAATGCCGTGAATTAATAACGACCTCATTAACGCGTCTGAATGGGCCAATAAAAGCGAAAAGGATGCGCGAACATAAAACTTGCGAGTTATGCAACCACGGAGAGGGTGAGACGCAGCAGTCGGCGGAGTCCCGACGCACCCAATGTTTTCGGACGCTTCCAATTCGACGCGCTGCAATGTTTTGCACTAACAGAAATAGCGCCACCGCCACCGACGGCAGCGTAAACATAAACAATAACAACAGCAGGATGTCCCGTGGGGTAATAGTGACCGAGGCACCAACTGCTCCGCTCCTTTTGTAAATTGTATACCGCCCAATTAACAGTTCCGGCCGCCCATCCTTGCCTCTGTACATAAATTATATTAACACATCGTCCAGACGACACATTCCTGGCATTCTGTGTGAGGTGTTTGAAATGACCAGAGCGGTGGGCTGGCCGGGCCGGGTTATGAGGAACGGGCCGGGTCGGGCCCCCGCCCTGCACAAGGGCCACATGGACGGAGGGGTGCCGTTTCTGCCCTCCCGGTGGAACGGCATAGCTGTGGACGGCGGGCTATGCAGACCAGCTACCTTGTGCACTTACGTAATATTCAGTTGGCATGTTAAATTATGCTGTGTTCACATTAAATGTTTAATTGATTATGTTAATTATGAGATGATAATTACACAGTAGTCTCGAGCAGCGGAGCGAGCAAGTCGCTTTCTATAGCGGCCGGCTGGCGGCAGGAGGGCACACTTGGGCAATTTATCATGTCATTGTTTATAGCCGTCCTTTTTGTGCTCCGGTGGAATTGTGTCAATCAAAATGCCGAGGACTGTGTGCAGTGTCGCCGGTGCTGTGGCGCTGGCAGGAAATGGCACAGCTTGTATGCAATTTAAAATTTCATGTAACATTTTGGCAAAAAGTGAGAGGAGTGGGGTCGGGCCGGGCCGGGCGCAACACAGGTCAGCACACAGACGGAGTCGCAGCAGTTTCAAACTGCTTATTCAACTTTTTGCCATATCCCCGGGGATCTCAGCACAAAAGTTCTGCAGGGGCAGACGATTACATAATTCTGTTTTCCACATAACAAACGAGTTGTCTCCATTAATTTATAACGGCGCTAGATCAAAAATGGGCAGAAGAAAATAATTGACTGCTCCATATGTCAGCACCTCCTCCGCCTCCGGGAGCGCAGCACGAAAATTGCGGAAAATCTTATAAAGTCTGTCCGTCCACCCCCCGTGGGTGAAATTTGCTTTTTGCAACACATTCAACTGCCACTAAACGAGAAAGACGGCGGAGCTCCTCCAGGAGACGTCCGCCCGACGACGAAGACGACAAAGTGGCCGGGCCCCGTTATCCCTTCCCATTTATTACCCGTCTGACCATCTTAGACGTTCGGACTTAAAAAGTTCCTTTTTCTATCTACAATCTTTCAAAGTCGTGGATTGGGTGCATTGTTTGATTTATTGCCTCGGTATCGAGCAAGTTTCCTGGTTTCCTGCTCAGCAAATCCCAACATATGCAAGACGACGATTAGAAAAGTTTTTTGCTACTCGCTGCAACTCTGGGCTCTCCAGTCTCCATGAGTTGGCCGGCAACCCGGAGATTATGTAAAAGGAGTAAGCGGGGCGAGCGCGAGGCGAGTGTCTGTCGCAACGGTATCCTGTCAATGTGCACGGGGCCTAATTTTTTCGGGAGTCGTCTGCCACCGTCATTACAATTTGTAAGAAGGCGTACTTGGTGCCAAAATCAATTTCCTTGAAACTCCGATCTGCACGTTTGCCCCTAATCTGCTTGTCCGAGGACGACGCGCGGTAAAAACCCATCGTACAACCGACATACAGAGGAGTGGAAACGTCTAAATTTGACGACTATAAATTAAGAGCAGCAGAGGGTTCTTGTTTATCCGAAAACTTTTATAAAGAAGCTGATGAAAGAAGATAAACAGTCGCCTGAAAAGATATTCCTCCAAGTTCCAACGACTTGTTTGTAGTTTTCTATTTTGCGATATTTGCCAAAAATATATCCGGAACGCTTTTTGTGGGGTGGAATTGCATCCGACTGGATTTCAGATAAGGGTTTTAAAACAAAGAGGCGAAGGCGGCTGCTTGCCGCTTCAATGGGCAGGGAGACGTCTGCTCCGCAATAATGGCGTTTTCCTGAAGAAAAATGCAGATACACAGGTCCCCTAAGGGCCGAGGCCACACCAAGTAAAGGTGGTTTTCAGTTGTTTGTGCAATTTAGAAACTGCAAACAGATGTTAACTGACGCAATTCAGGTTTCTGAAGTAAACCCGGTAAATGAAACGAAAACCAAGAGGTCGTTCCATTTGCGCACCTATGTGTTATTGAGGACTAAAAGACATTCCCCGGGAAGTGCATACACTCCAAAGGACGTCAGAGAAAAATTAAGTCTGGCGAAAGCGCTATGGTAAGAAATACTTGAAAATGTGTATGTAAATTGCCAAGAAACCTGAACAGTATCTTGGCAAAGAACCTTTTGGCTTTCATTTTTGCATCAAAGTACGTTCGGGATACGCTTCTTTATTAATGGGACCTATTGTGATTGTCGATTTCAATCAACTCTCGATTTCAATCTAACTCTACGCCCTAAGATGCTAGGAAAACTAATCTATTTCAATCTAGTGAAGTCTTATTGATTAAAATCGAAATATATATCTACAAATGTGGATTTCGCTCTTCAAGATGCAGAATATGTTAGTTTAACATGATTATTTTCCGAATTCAACATATCTAAGAATGTCAGTGTCTGGTCTTTACCAAAATTAGAAAAACAATTTGTAACTGTGCCTATAATCCTACATCATTTTATCAATCTTTCTCTGAAATATAAATGAAATTAAATGAAAAAAACTTTAAAAACTTGTTGCACATAAAATTTATCAAAGAGCATTTTCTTACACAGTCCGACATAAGACTGAAGTGATGATTGTACCTCCCTAAGGTATTTGCCTATTTAAAAAAGAAAAACTAAGTGGTCCTTTTTTCTAAACTTTACTTTTGTTGCATTCTGCAAGGGATACTTAATGTACGGGCAGTTCCTCATAAATTTTTTTTGCAACGACTTTCCAGCTCACCAGCTACGTGGCACCTTTAGTGAATTAAAAAAGGAGGTACGCAAACATTTCTGCGCGTTCAGTCTGAATTTGCGAGTCAGCCTTTTCTTCTCCACATTTGACGAGGCAAACGTAAGCACTGTAAGCGAAGCTGATTGCATAACCCGTTAGTATTTGTTTGCACCTGTGTCGCGCCAGTGTCTTTTGCTGAGATTTCAGCCATCCTTTTCCCTACGCCCGCCGTGTCGCGCAGAGCCCGCAGAAGGCAGTCTGCCTCAGTAATTCGTGTTTACTTTCTGAGAATGCACCGTCCCTCGTTCCCCGCCTGGCGGGTGGGGTTAATCTCCACCCCCGCGCCCAGCGTGTATCCTATTTAAAGCTTCAATTTCAAAATTGAAAGTCTCTTCCTCTGTAAGAAAATGAGATCAAGGCTAAGCAGCCTCTCAATCGGAAGAAGATTTGCATTCAATGATGAAAATTGGATTTGAACGGATTTGACTTGATAAGCAGGCTAAGTATAAGCTATTGCAGACTTGAATGGATAATGAGAAAAAAAGGAGGAAATTGAGAAAGAATAAAAATGCAAAGAAAGTACACTCGGGCCGTGCTTGCGAATGTTGGAATAACATTTATGGCGCTGCAGGCCCGGACCGTACTCAGTCGTATCCCCCTGCGAAGATCCCAGCTATGGCGGCGAACCTGAGGAAGAAATGATCCATGAAAGGACTTCCAAATTGGAAGAAATGATTTCATTTGGAGGAATCCGAAAGAAAGTGCACCAGAGAGGATTGCATTGACATAGCGCCTGCTCTAGGCTACTCTGCCGCGCCCCTCGCAGAAAATCAGTCTTTCGATTAGCATAAATAGCATAGATATTCCGGAGTCCGGACGCATCCACCACAAAGGAATCACTTGCAGGTGACGGGCTTGGCCTGTCACATTAAACCTCTCGAGGCATTGAGTCTTGACTCGCTCCATTAATTACGCACAACTCGCCGGCCACAGTGCATTTGCTGGCGCTTTAATGCATTTAACGGCCACCTAAGCCCGCTTCGCAAATACAACAGAGGTCCATTAAATATGCAGTCGTTCTGTGCACACTCAAACAATCTCTTCTTATCTGAGTGTTTCGCATTAGTAAGTTTACTCCGAAATAATGTCAATAATCTACTCAATATGCAAACACTGACGCTGGTACTTAAAGCCGCTCGCCGCGAATTGTGTGCCCGCAAACAAATGGTTTCGTTTTGTGCATCGTCACTTCGTTCGATCTAAATCTGAGCTTAATGGGGGGAATTAAGCGAAATGTGGAGGTTGCCTCTTCCCATCTGTAATGCTCGTTGCAGCTCAGGCATTCAACGGCTTTGAGAAAGAGCTGTTGGCTATAACTGTGCTTTGAAGGTAATCCTGGAGTTTAGTAAAGACTGCATACTCAAATTGCTTTCTTTTTATGTTTTTTTTTCAAGAAATTCTACGTCTGCAAGGAAAAGCGTAACGTAGAAGTGGTGTGAAATAGGCAGTAGATACGTTAATTTATTATTTCAAACAATTTTAACCAAAAACATTACACTCACAGGGAAAGACCACAGAAGACTGTGGATACAAAATTGTTTGTTGTTCCCTGTTTTTTGAGTTATTTATGGGATATTTTGAACGTAACAAGATATCTGAGTTGCTCCTGTATTTTCTGTTGATGAAGTTGGTTAAGTACCTAATTGTACCACGTTTTTAATTAGCCTTATCAAAAAGAATGCCAGCTAGTGTAGCAATTTATTCAAAACTTTATCTATGATTTCACGATACCGCATGATATCAAAAGTCCTAAATTGACAATCATTATTAATGACTTAGATAAGAACCAAGAATCATTTACAACATGAACTGCTTTATATGCCAAAACAAATTACAGAATTTTAAAGCCTATCTTGAAATTTGAAAGAAATTCACAATACAAAGCCCAATAGTTCCTATAAATGTAGAGTTGAAGGATGTTTCCAGAGTTATTCTAATTAAAAGCCATTTCCTAGTCATAGGATTCATTTAAATTATGTAGACACATCTTTATCAGATTATACCATAGAAATATTAAGTACTATTACGAATAATTTTGATTTTTTGAATCTTGGTAATTTAGATTTAGAAGATAGTATAGTATAAATAATGAAAAAAAAAGAACATTTTTACTTTACCGAATTACGAACTGTTACGCCCCACGTTGCGTGCAAATGGTACAGTAGAAATAATATGACGAGAAAAGATATTCAAAATTGAATTAAAGACATTAAACAATACACATATAACATTTCTATAAACATCAAATTTTAAGGACGAACATAATTATGTGTCAAATCTTGGAATATTTATAAACCACTGCAGTAATTCTTTCAGTTTAATTAATACCGAATACAAGTTCTCCAATCATCTCAGGGCAAATAATTTAACCCTTAACGGCCACACCTCATTCTGGCCACATGGGGTAACTCATTACCCCACGTTGAAGAACCTAGTTTGTAGAAAACATCGGGTGTTTTAAGACTTCTCACCGATTGTTACATGTTAGTTGAAGTGTTCTTCAACATTTCCAATGATTGTTGTACGTCAATTTATATATGGCACTCTAAAAACTGACCATTTATTTCAAAGGTTTAAGACCTTTAATTTCACCGTTTCTAAACCTGGGGTAACTAGTTACTCCGTGTGGCCCTTAAAGGTTAAGGAAGTGCCTATTTGCACTTCTGATGTGCCCATGTGTGTGTGTATCCGTACACATAGGTACCATACGAATCCGCCAATTTTTAGTCTGTATAAATTCTTAAATTAATTCAATAGCAACTTATTAATTATCTTGTTCCTCTCTTCCCAAATTTCTTATATTTATTTTGCGCCAACATTAAAATCTCCTATACATAAAAATCTCTGATTTGTTTTTTTTTATTAAATTTAAAATCTGGATTTTGGAATCCATTTTCCGCTCTTAATAATTTGAGATTTGAAATTAAAACAGCAGTGTGTCTGAGGGTCGCGAAATTGAGATTGGAATTCGATATTTTAACCATAGTGTGCCAATGGTATAACGGTTAAGAAATTATTATTTTCGAGCTTTTGGGGAGCGCGAGGATCTTTATACCTGGATTTTAGGGTCGGGCACACTTTGTAATTTCCGGGACTCGTCGGTTTCTTGAGAACTTATCATATATCATTGTAGTAAACATATAGAGTTAGAAAGGTTTTGGAGTTATCTTGTTAATTTTAGCAATTTCGGTACATTCTGCTTGTAGCTAAAGACATATCTGACTACGCTCCTTTTAAAATATCCTTCGAGACTTGCCAGTAATTTGAATTTTTCCAAAACGTTACCGTGGGTGATCCCCTAGAATGCGGGTTTTCTTCTTACATTTTGCCCTATTATTCTTATTAATTAGATAGATTAGATTTCGATTAGAGCCAAAATCCACGAAGTAAAACCTATTAAAACCACCAAATACATTGACATCACGAATTTTGAACAGAGTTACTTAGATATTGTTGAGTTCTTTGCATCAAGAAATCATTACATTTAATGGAATCTTCTGCTATTTCGGCCCTGGCCAACTATACTTGCTTTGGTCTCAATCAATTAATTAAAATTTAGCATGACTACGGTTTGGGGTCACGTCGCACCAGCAGGAATACTCGCTGCGACCGCGCTTCAGTTGTGTAGGTGCAAAATAAAGAGACAAGCGGCCCGGCCCGATAGCAAAAATCCCGTGAGCGAAGCCGTTAATATTCAAAGCCTATTAATACAGGAATAATGTAGAAAACCGCGATGGGTTAAGGATCCCCCCAGGCATGCCGCTCGATACATTTTTAATAACTTCTTTCTTCGGCTGCACTTGCACAATGTTAAATCACTGCGGCCTCGGCTATAAGCAACAACCGCCATGTTTGCATAACCTCACTTCCAGCAGCGACATAACCCAATCTGAATGGCACACGGAATTCGCTCTATGCAACAAAGGATTACTCCTGCCGTCGCAATGCTCCTTTGGTTTGAATAGCCCAATATTTGGGGTAGAGCCACAAACAATCGTGCTGTTTCTGCCTATGCGCTCCCGATAGCTTGGGGACATTTTATTGTTTTGTGTGCGGCTTTCGCATGCTAACGTTCCCTTAATTCCCTAAACTTCCGAAGAAGAGTAGTTACCGCAGCCAAAGTTACTATTATTATTCCCGGCCGCAGAACACTGGTGCGATGGGTGAATCCTGGTCCGCTAAGGCATGGCGTGGTCTCTTTTAATTTCCAAATTAGTTCTCTGGATAGGCGTTGCAAAGCTCTTTACGGCTGGCAGGAATTGCAAGCCCGCCCTTCCCCCACAGACGGGTCACCGATTAATTTTTGGACCTCCCCGGAGTTCATGGTCACTGAGTTAAGGAGGCATCTGCGGCTCTATGTACTCGTAACTTAAAGTGCTGAATTGTCATGGGAACTTTTCAGAAAATAACTGCGGGTCTACTTCCGCCGTTGGTCTGTAATTTAAACTGCAATGGCCGGAGTAGGTATCGAATGCCTACAGTTAGTTCGTTTGCGTGGCAGAATGAAGCCTAGCGTAGCTTTCGCGCCATGCTCGTCATTTTCGCAAACTATCAGGTTTCAAAGTATACCACGTCAGAATGAAGTCGATTAATGTTCCGAAGTGCGAATGTTGAAAATTGTTTGCGATATTATGAAATAATATCATTAGAAAACGATGTTCGCTACATCCGGGAATAATTTCCGGTACCTGGAGAATCAAAAAGTTGTTTGGAGAGGGGGTAATATTAAAGAATATCTATAAAAATTCTTTTTTAGGGTTTCATAGTCACTAGAAGCTCTTATAATTGTGTCATGTTCGTGCATTTGTGTCGTTATTCCTAATTTTACCACCTATTGTGAAGAAATTTCACAGCGGGCGTTTTTAATATTCATAGGACAGACGTGAAGTGAAATATGGAAAGAAGGGATTCTAGATTTCTTTTGCATATCGTTGAAACGATTTTCCAAAATGCAATCGATGTTCCGATGTATCGGAGGAAGAATCATCGTTTCAACATCGAGTGTGCGATGTCCCAACCCTAGTGTGCACCACCATTAGATTTTCCTTAAGTTTTTCCTCACCAACCATTTCTAATTTGAAAATCTCATCCTGAGTGATTTCTTAAAAATCCCGCAACAACGAAATAATTGCGGTTTTCATGAGCCCGTCATATCCATATCTCAATGCTGTAACGATAAATTTGATTGAATAGATTTTAAGTTATCCAGAAAATGCATAAATATGACTTTATTTTATTTATTTTTGTTGAACTTTTTTTCTTCTCCTCTGGAATTGTAACTACGTCAGCCTTTAATGAATTCATAATAAATAAATAAATTACTTAAATAATTGTCTAACTATTGAATTGTCAATATAATCACACCTTTCAATAAAATTATTGGTTGACAATACTGTTTGTTGTTATTCATATTAGCTAATGTGTGAAGCTCTGAGGAGGCGAAGTGCCAAGGTAAGTTAAACATCATTTTAAGGATTTTAATTTGGGACACTGGAAACTATTTTATGTGAGTTTGTCCAAATTGAAACCATACACCTGTATGGTAACATGAGTGCTTAAAATATTACTTTGTAAATTATAAGCTTGGAAAATAAGCTAACGGTGAGTTCATTGGTAGGAAGGGTGTAAAAGTCTTATTAAAATGCTTACATTGTTAAGAACTATTGTATGCTTAGAAAAGGTGAACTACTTATCAAGCGAGATTTCTAAATATTTCACATGCTCTTTCCAGATAATGTGCCCACACTTAATACGGAAATTATTATTTGGTAGATCTTCTTCTCCGAGTAAGGAACATAGCTTGCGTTATGTTGGGGTTCATGTTTATTTTCCAGTTATTGAAATATTTTTCGAGGATCTTTAATCCGTTTTGTAAGTTCCTAGAAATGTACATTGCATTTTCACCGGATTTTTATACCTAAAGCTGTATCATCAGCGAATATACATATATGAGTGACAAATCGATATATTGTGGAAATTGTCTATACAAACATTATAAAGGGTAAGACCCGAGGCAGATCCTTGGGGTACTCTTGAGGGCATATATTTTCAGCAAAGATACAGCTGCTAGATGGTTTGTGATCAGTATGTCTTGCCATTTCAATATTCATAGACAAAGTTATTGAAATGAATAACCATGGGTCGTTTTTACACCACGCCTACTCTAATTGATAATACGTATCCACAAAGACGTCGTACAGTTTGCACCGAAGAAGTTGTTTCTGCTGTGGAACGTAGTATTGAGGAGGACTCGAATGAGTTGATTCGCCATCGTGCACAGCAGTTGGAGCTGTGTCCATCCACTTTATGGAAGTTTTCGAAAAAAGATTTTGGTTTAAGACCTGAAAAGACATGTGCGTCGTACGTTCGGTGAATGTGTCGAAAACAATATTCCGCTTGATCGTTATTTTAAACACAAAATGTGATGAGGCTCATTTTTAGTTGAATGGCTAAAGGTCATTCAACAAAATTGCCTGATTTGGTGTGCTAAAGAATCCAGAAGAATAGAAGAGACGCTGTTACATCCACTCTGTGATTTGCTTTATGGGCTGGTGAAATCATTGGCCCATATTTCTTCAAATATGAAGCCGGCCAGAACGTCGCAGCCAATGGTGACCGGTATAGATCAATGATTACTGATCACATTTCCCCGTTGAATGGCGTTAACTAGGAAGAGCTTTGATTCCAACAAGATGGCGCAACATGCCACATAGCGCGCAAAACTATCAATTTAATGCAGGAAACATTCGATGAGCACATAATATCGTATGATGGACCTGTGAATTAGCCTCCACGTGTTTTGTGACACCTATGAATTATTTTCTGTCGGGTTATGTGAAGTCACTAGTAAACCACAAACGTTAGACGACTTGGAACTCAACATTCGCCGCGTTATTGCCGATGTATGGAATTGAACATCCAGATTGCGCTTCATTCGAACCATCCCCGGCGCCTATATGCCCCAAATCATATTTTTTATCATTTAATCATTTTAATCATATATCACCATATCTTTCAAATGGCCATGGCTATTAACATGATTTTATGTTATTTTAAACTTATATTCCTCTAAAAAAAGCATCATATGAAATCTAGAACGTGTGAGAAAGTGACAGTAATAAATGAATCTTAGATAAAAGAAAAACATCTGTTGGTGAATACGGCCCTACATTATTTTTATTATTATTATTTTTATACTATTTTGCAATAAATTACGTACTCAAGCAGTTAATGGAAGAAGGAAGCAGATTTTTACATTTTATGTACAAGACCATCATGCCACACCGAATGAAGAGCACAAGTATATTTAATAAAACAAGCCCAGTTGAATACCTTTAATTGAAATAATTTTTGTCGTTCTGGAGATATTAGGGCCTTGCGGCAAGCACGTTCTCAGTGAGACATCTCAGTTGGCTCACTGAGACGGCGTGTTCTCGCACATCGTCTCACTTTCACATTGAGCAACAAAAATGAACGCAGCTTTTGAGCAACTGAGCCATCTGAGATGGATTTTCTGTGTCTCATTTGTCTCAGTTATATGTTGTGTGTTGCGGCAGCCCTTGAGCAGCCCTCAGAATAATATTTAATTTAATTTTATTTATTTATTATTTATTTCCAAGCGAAAGTCCCTCTTAAAATCGGCATAATCATATATAATGGGTCTTATTCTGGTAAACACGACACGACTAGCCAAGACACTTTCTAAACCAAGGATTTTAGTATTGAAAGTGTGCCTTGGCTAGTCGTGTCGTGTGGAAACGACCACCAGAAATATTCGAAGCCAAAATCAGCTAATTAATCCAATTATCCTACCCAACTGAGTCAACTGAGACAGTTGCTCAATATCTTGTCTCAGTTGTCTCAGTGAGAACGTGCTACCGAACGGCCCTAATATTAGAACATGATTTTGAGTAACAGCTGCCCCTATAGACGCATACGCAGTATATGTATGTGTTAACCAATTTTCGTAGGTAACATAAAATAATCTACTTATCCGCAAGAAATGGGAGGAATGGGAACAAATTTTTAATTCCGTGCAACTCTGCGCTTTTCACAGATTTTATTATTCCATTCTGTCTGTCGACTTTGCATGCAAATCCCACTACGGGCCGTAGAGGACGACCATTTCCTGCAGGTGCGGCAACGCCTCCATCGTCGCACCGGACTGTAAAGTACCTTCGGTGGCGCACCGTCGGCGCCTAAACCGTAGAAAACGGTCGCCTGCTACGGCACTATTTCAAATGAGGCAGTGCAAACGACCCAGCGAGAAATTTAAGAAGTGCTTCATGAGAAAGCATTACCCCGAGCCTCCGATACCGCACCGTCAGTCACCATGTAAAATATCCTTGACGCACCGGCAACAACCGGTCGTCTGCTTACTGTTACGGGCCTAAAGGTTAAGGGAAAGGGGACCTTCAAGATCGCTTTTAATTCCAAAACTATTTCAGCTGCAGGATGGCCCGCCCTCCATTGCTGCAACTGATTTGGGACGAACAAAAACTGGCTTAAGAAAACAAACGGCAACATCTCACCAGGCAATTAATAAACGTTTGGATGTAGCAAAGCGACGGCAACTTGAACGAGGAAATTTTAAGGCATCCGGCGAGCGTTGTATGTTGGCGAGAATAGATTTTTCCGAGAATTTCTGCGTTGCTTTCATCAGCGTCTTTCTTTGCCAGAATATTGAAAATTTACTTTGCATAATTCGCCATCTTAAAACGTTAAGGTATCCGTCTCTCTTGAAGTGCCGCAAATAAAGGCGTGCTTTAAAGCGCGCTGCAGCATTGTTTTTAAAGGGCCTTAAAGCCGGCGTCGCAAGTACACACATCCGTACCGCCTCGGCAAGAGCAGGAACACCGGGTAAAGATAACTTTTACGGAAAAAAGTGATAAAACTACGAGGGATGTACGGCGAATGCGAAACCAAAATCCGAATGGGGCGAGAGGAGCAGGGTTCGCTCTGCTCTGGGGGAAATCTCTGGAGTTTGGAAGATAATAACAACACATCAAAACCAGTTTAGAAGGGAGTAGGACAACAAAATTTCCATATGGAAATATTATCCTGTATACACCTCAAGTGTTTATGAAAATTTCATTAGCATCCTTTGGGATATTATCCTGCGATATTAACACTCCGGCTGATAGTATTTGGCATGGGCTGGATTACGTGATTCTAAGTAATAGCACTGGATTTTAAAGAGGACCGGGCTGGAACGAAACAGACTGCTGCGACAGGCGGCGTGCCGGAATGCAGGACCTTTTCCATTCCTGATGAGGATAATTATAACAGGGTTTACAAGATAAATCAGGAATAAGTGATAAGTTCTGAAAATTGTATGTGCTCCTCAACGACATTGAGTTCCCTTTTGGGTCTCTAAATTTGGTTAATGCTATGCTGACACGACCAGCCCCAGGTACTCGTACATGATCCTGCCTTTTTCCTTAAAATTTCAATGGGAACATGCCCCAAGTTCGTTTAAAGCCATAACTCAAGCGACGACATGGGAACAAATTAAGTTTTGGCATTGGTCGAACTTTATGACCGAGTACTTTGGTAAGTGCGGTGGTGGAAAAGAACAAAAGATTTTAGGCTGGTTTTGAATTGCTAATATATGTATGTATGTAGATGTGAGTAGTTAATGCAATCGTAGGAACAGTGCCTTGTCATAGCCGTAAGAATGACTCAACACATGATCTAAATTGCTAGTTTTGGACTTGCTAAATTTATTTATTAAAGTGTAAGGTTGCCTAGAATCAAAATATATTTGCCTACCTCACTCCCATTAATGGGGGAATAGGGCTTCCACAAAGCGGCTCGACTTCGGGGATCTGCTTCCGATTCTGACTGGATTCTTCACAACTTTGGACCCTCTGAATTGCTCTAAGCCATTCTGTGTGTGCAGATCATCTCCATACTCTCACTTGCCTTGAATCTGAGTGAAATCCAAACCTAGATTCTTCGTCGTGAACAAACATTGGAATTTTGTGCCGAAACTCACTTTTGACACTGCTCACACCATTGAGCTCATCCAATTTTCTTATAAAAAGTTCAAGCGAAAACAAGCGAATTAACTTATATTGCTAGTTATCTTTGCATCTCTATAGTATATGTAGAGCTTTTAGAGTGAGTGAAGCAGAAAATAGGTGCACACAGTCTCCTTTCACGCCATGTCAGTCAAAACAGTTATTGTGTATGACAACTTCTTGTGATCACAACGTAGTTTCTTAAACTCTTTTTTATATAAATTTCTGTTAGAGAAAAACTTTAATTATGATGAAGCCGTCAAGCTAAAGTATGTAACAATCTTTAAATTTTATCAGACAGGTATCAGAAAATAACCGTAATAAATATTTTTAGACAAAGGATAAGTACCAATTTTAATATTTTATGTAAAGAGAAAAAGATCAGATCAAAGTTCAGTCACATCGTAGGTCCCTCATATTTAAATATATATTTATGTTATTAGGCAGTACTTATTTGCCACCTTCGTAAGTCCATATTAACCTCCGTACGGTCTTCGTATATACGGACATGCGCAACTCGCCAAAGTTTGCTTCGGTCCGTGTACGGTATGATCCGTATATACGGATTTCTCACCGTACATACGGACTATAATACGGAGACACACACACCAAGACACACGTGGAGTGAAAATAGGCACAGCCTAAAATCGTATAGTCCATATTTACGGGCCGCAAAATCCGATCATACCGTACACGGGCCGAATCAATTATCCCGAATGGATTTGGATGTTTTGATGTTTTTCAAAATTTATACAGGGTCTTACAATAAAGGCACTCGACTTTTAAATGCAAATAAAACAAGTTATTTCTTAAACTTAATTTCCTGGATGGCGTTCGTTATGTTGACTTAGGGCGCATCAATTGTTTGCGGTTTATTGTCATAGACCTGTGATTTAAGATAGTCCCAAAGGAAGAAATCTGAAGGTGTTAAATCGCACGATCTCTGTGGCCAGTTTGCGTCGCCTTCAAATCGCTCGTGCAGAATGTCCATCGTGGCATGTGCTCTGTGGCACATAGGGACGTCCTGTTGGAACGACCGAATATGTGCCAACAAGCAAAGCCGCGGCAGACATTTAAACGACGTTATATTCCATACTTAATGCCTTATTGAAAGACCCTATATAACCCACATAAAATTCGTGATACGAAATTTCGTTGAAATCAGCAACGCAATATGCGTCATCGTCCATTATGTCGTCTTTATGGACATCTATTCAACAAAAGAACCTCGTAGCCCGATTGCGCTATCTTTTTAGAAATCAACATACAATATTATAAACGGCATCGAGGTTAGGGCGATTTTATGCAGTATATTCCTACCATGTCACTAACCATGAAGTTGTAAATAAATAAATAAACTCACACAGAAATGAAAGAAAAGGGGACTTATCTGTGTATTTATGGAGTAACCGAATCTACCTGAAATGGTTGACCTGAAAATAGTTCACCATACCATGCACATACCTGTAGTTAGTCCAGCTAACATAGGCAACAAAAAATTTTAAATTCGGAATTACTCTCCTAGAGCTGAAAATTGTTACAGACCTTAAAATAAAGGAATAAATACTTTTATTCAACAAATCATTCATGAGATATCGCGATTTAAAAATTGGAAAGAACATTCTGCATAATTTGCACTCTTTTCCACACCACCTTCGAGGTAGGGTATTTGGCGCTTTTTTTACATAATTTTCCCCGCATTCATCCACGATCTATTCTCATCAAAAATGTTTGTTGTTATTATTAATCTTTACATTCTACATCAACATTCATATGCTCTTCTTCTTCTTGTTGCTGGATATCTGAATATTGCTCAAAAAGCAAAGTATGAAATATTAAAAAAGTATTTAGACCTTTTTGTATAGAATTGCTTAAT
Organism: Neoitamus cyanurus; assembly: GCA_947538895.1. NCBI lineage: Eukaryota > Metazoa > Arthropoda > Insecta > Diptera > Asilidae > Neoitamus > Neoitamus cyanurus. The sequence continues at coordinate 366,014 of OX384540.1, forward strand.
CTATAAGATTTTTATGTATCTCAACGACAATAATTACTTTAAAGAATATACAATGTATACGATACCTATATCGTATGGTAAACCTTCGAATAAGGATAGATGGGGACTATTGATATGTTTCATTTGTAATGATGTATTTAAAGTCTGTACAAATTTTCAGTTCCACGCGAGTTATTCCTAAGTTGAATGTTGCGTGTAATCGTCAATAATAATAGTCGGCGGTATTTCAATCTTTCTTTGTTTTCAATTAAAACCATTTTGTTTATTTTTAATAGACTAATATTAAATAAAACTTAAATGTATAAAATACACGTATCTTCATTCAATTCATTTAAATTAGTGTAATTACTTCTTATACTGCTAAAATCCTCTCTTGGTGATTCCATGGGAGACTCTATGCCTGCAGAGCAACGTTCGGTCAATTTCACCATCGTAGGAGAAGACATGTTCTGCAAGCCATCCATAGACTTGATTTTCGGTTTGAGGAACCTCGTACTTCTGCATTGGTCCAATATTCTTGCCTTCTAAAAATTCCATAAACTGTTTGGCCTTGTCGGGGTCCGAAACTCGAAAATTTTCTGTATGCCTTGAGCTGGCTTTAACTATTAACGGCTTGGCGGTACTTTCAAAACGAAAATTCTCGTAAACAGCCCAGTACCGTTTCTCGCGTATAATTGACTCCAGTCTTATCGCATCGGTGGGATCCTTGGGCATTTTACGAAGCTTGCTTTGAAGCAGAGGGAAAAACTATATTAACCAATGAAGCTTACTATACTGTAGAATGAAGAGGCTCGACAGGTATATATGTACTATAAGTCAGTTGGTTCGACAAGACACAAATGTCAGACATTCAGTGCTTGCTATGAACACAGGTACAGTGTTTCGTTTCAAGCTTGCTTTTCTCCTACCGGGAGAGCTCTGTCAATTAAAATTGAAATATCAATTCGGACGGTAGCACCTGTGCGCTATTCCACCAGGTTCACACAGAGTCGGGGTCTCATTAAAATTGTCTTAAAAATGAAGTTGCTAACTGTAGAAGTTCTTGGCTGGGAAGCCACTCGAAACTTAAAGAGTTCATTATTTTGCAGCCGTTAAGGATCCCACTTTTTGCGGGGCAACTAACAAACCACCCGGGCCTTGATAGCAGGGTAGCAAATGAACTTAAAAGATTTGTCCAAAGCACTTTGTGTGCTAATGCCAGGCTCTCGAAGACGTCCGGCAGCAATTAAGCCTCGGGAATTCCCGTTATGCTTACAGTTTGGCTGAACGGGGTAAACACTCACGAAACCGCATCTAATGACGCACTCCATCCTTTTATTTTTCGCTTAATTTTTAATTCCGGCTACTGTCCAGATGTTTTTGTTCGTTAAATCTCTGAGCTACTTCCTGCCCCTGTCTGCATCCACCTTATTTGGTTTGAGGTTTGCCATGTTTATTCCCAGCGTATGTGTGGTGCCTGCAAGCAGTTCAACGTGACATATTAATTTCAACCAGGACATGTCTCCGGAAGCGGATGAAGGCAAAAAAAAATGAAAACGGCGAGGAAAAATGCTGCTGGGGAAAAGGAACAAATCGCACCTCTTGTGGAAAATGTGCGCAGAGCTGGAAAGTTGGGCAAACAAAACTTGCCACACATGTGCCGCATGTAGTGCTTGTTGCCCCCAGTTCTTCTGATTTTTGGGTCACTTCCCTTTTCAACTGACGCGGACACCGGCTCGCCAATCTTGGCATTTATTGGCGTAACTAGGATTTTTTTCGAGAGAAGCAAAATACGCTACCTGCCGAAAAACAATATTTCTACAGTCGGGGTGCTATATTTACTCTCTGCTAAACTAAAGATGTGTGCACTTAAAGTTACATATGTATGTATAGATCAGTAGGATACTGGGTTCAAAGTGATCCGTGCCGAGCTTCATGATTCTTGATCTTGATTCTTGATTCTTGATCTTCATGATCCCTAAAAAAATACGGTTGAACTATGGACTATCCAGGCACTGACATGTATGGATATAATATACCCAATATTTTGGTTATTTGAAAAAGCGCGATGGAAAATTAGAACTGTTTGGCTTATTAATACACCGAAATTTATAAAATAATCATGTTGTGCTTACTACAGTGGTTCCCGATAAAACAGGAGGTTGAGTAGTCTATTTTTACATTCGTCAATTTTAACGTTGCATGAATTTCTCGACTCCTTTCTGTTTGACAGTTTTTTTTCATTTTGTAAGTCTCACTGCTTAATTAATAGTTTTCGCCTCTCATTCGGATCAAAATCTTCTTAAAATGGCCACATCTTCCGCCATTAATGTTAGAGTGGAATCAATTAAAAATGAAAAACGGTATTGGACTATTAACGAGAATTTTGGTTGCGGAACCTCCTCACGCCAGCCATTAATCATAAAATGCTGCTCTAGACATGCTACTGATTTGCAGGTCTCTGACCCTGAAAAAGTGAAAAAGTTTATACACTGTGTGGAAGATAAGCGGAGCATGCGACCCAAAGAGAAACATGAGTTCCCCAAAACCGAAAATCAAGTCTATGGATGGCTTACAGAACATGCCTTTAGATACGACGGTGAAATTGATCGTAAATTGTTTTACAAGCACAGAGTCTCCGACGAAATCACAAAGATAGGATCTGTTAGAACAGTGAAGAAGTGAAAAATGTTGCACTTCTTGAGGAATGTTAAAAATGTAAATAAAAGTATTGTATGCATTGAAAAAATAAAGCGATTCACAATTTTAAACTAAAACAAGTTTGTGAAAAAAAACTTCAGCACATAACAGCCAGGGTAAAAGAACCAAGTACAAATACACCGAATGTAAAAAACACAGACACATTAAGTAAAAATAGGCGTTCCTTATCAATAAGTGAGTTGTGCCTATGTCGCAGCGGCAGTGCCTTATATAGTCGCGTATTTCACCTGCAAGCATTCTCAATTTCGTTCTATTTGTCTTTCTAGGATTCCTCCAGAGATTAGAGACACTTAACAGATTCAGGTCGGACGTATGGGGACGCAGGCGGGGCTGTTACGAGAAGTCTATTTTTCCTTCTTATCGTGGGATCTGTGGAATGACAGCAGATTGGTATATTTATTGTGTTGGGAAGCGAAGAGAAACAAATCAAATCATAAAACAAAATTATTTCACAGATCTCCCCTTTACCCGAGGGATATGAGCCATATTTCCAACGGAATTGTGCCGCCTATGCCTCTAAAGTCTTAGAGACGCAGTCGCTTATGAGGAAAAGTTCCTCTTTGGTTTTCTGGATGAAATGATGACAAATGAACTGCCATGCCTGTAATAAGCCACGATTTGTTTCAGGACTCAGGGCCCGCCTGAAGTTTCAGCCTTTGCAGCTGGAATTTGTGACTCGAGCGCCGCAATAATATCAGCTCCGCTAATTTCTGTTCACATGCGAATGGGAATGGCTTCGCTGGCACATTGACGAATTAACCTGTCTCAGATAATCCGTGGGCGATTTTGGCGCTTATCCAGTGTGGATTAGGTACGCATTGGCCTCAAATCAAAACGTCGCACTCGCCCATATCCTATATCTTCTTGCCCTCGGCCTACAGCGCGCGGATTTCCGCTTCCCTCACAACAATGTGCGCCATTGCTGCTGCCGGCTACTTTTGCAGTCCTCGAGGATGTAGCCACCAGCCGGAATCAATAAAGTCACTCCGATTTGATGCGATATCTGTTCTCGGCGGCGGCGGCAAGCGGGCAAGGTAGCTGCACACGCATTTATTGTTGCCTTTTGCTCGAACTCAGGCGGGATTGCAGACAGGACCGGTGGCTAGACACGGACCCGGCGAGTCGGGTTGCTCAAGGTACTGCACCGCATTGCAACGGCCCTGTTGCAGCCCCATTCAGGGCATACAAAAATTGCACTAGTCGGGGGTTAGGGGCCGGCAGCAACAGACCCCCAAGATTTGCAGAGCCATTGCAGCACTGGTTACGATTGCAATGCCAGTAATAATCGGGCCTGATACTGATTGTTGAATTATGCCAACACTAAAAGCCTGCACCGTCCGAGTCGGGGGCTCCCGGCTTCCGCTCCACAGATTCGGATGTTATGGCACAGAGCTGGAGCAATTAACTTTCCCTGCATCCTGCGGCTCTGGATATTATGGCTGGTTACTTTCTCTGCATCCGGTGATACCGGGTATTATGCTGGCGTTGTTTGTTAGACGCCGCTTACTGGCACCAGAATCCTGGAAGGGAAGTGGAAATTCGCAACCGGACGGTGCATTCCAATCTTAAGATGGTTTTCCGCTTGGTCGGATGTGCGGTTCTACATAATGGCCTTAAAAGAGATTAACCGATCCCGAACGCAGTAAGGAATTCGATTGCAGCGAATGGGATCAGGACCGTCTCTACATATGGGCTAATGGGGTTGTAGCACAGCGTGCTTGGTTCTGGGGTTGCGCAGCAGACTGAACAACCTTATGTACATAAATATTAGATATTGACAAAATTATTGGCATAGTTTGCCGATTTTCCAATTTGAAGCTCTTACTGTTTTAAATACCGAAACTAGTTCAAACTATTCCAGTAACAGTGAAATTAATAATTTGACACCTTTAATATAGAGCAAGCCCCTATGGCAGCATAACCATTAATTGCAAGGAATGATTACAAAAATACACAAGAACTTACGACCCACACTTTCCTTTAACTGTCGATGAGTAACTGGAAGTACCACTCTGATCGAGAACAATTCCTTATAGGATTTAAGCGTATAGTAAAAGCACTTAATAGAACCACAAAATATTTGCAAATCAAATTGAAGACCGCGAATAACGGTCTACGACTACGAAAGCACATACAAAGTTTAGGGAACTACAATTTTTTATACTATACTTTGAAAATAGAGGATAGTAGATCCCAGATGGCTGATTTAAATAAATAAATTATAGGGGGACTTTCGGGGTTTTCAAGTTTAGATTTAGGCGCGTACATATCTCAAATAAAGTGAGTGAATGCACAGTGTTGAAAATTAAAGATGCCGGATCCTAAATACCAAAGCAGATTTGTTGCGTTGTAAATTGATTATTGAGTAATACTTTAATATAATACATACTAACTGAGTTACCCGCCCTTTAAATAATAAAGAGAGAATGGTGACTGACTCATCAACGCAGAGCCGTAACTACTGAAGCCAGAATCACGAAATTTGGACAGTAGACTCTTTTCATGATCTTGGCACGCATTTAAAAGGGGTTTTCGCAAATTCAACCCCTAAGGTGGTAAAAATTTATATAAGAGTGTGAATGGTGAACAATGTTGTTTTTGATTCGGTTTACTTGAAACTTTGAATAAAAACTCTTTCTCGGAGTCGGCAATGTGAAATCTGCCATCGATAATTGGAAATTCAATGTGGCGGATCCAATATGGCGACCAAAAATTCCCAACATTAAAGGATTGATATGATAACAGATTATTTTTGCATTTCAGGTCCATATTATCAATAGAATTTTTGAGAAATTCAAATTAGTGAATTAAATCTCAGAGAGTATCAATTTATCAATTCAATTTAGTAATTATATGCCATAAAAAACATAACCTGTAAAAAAGACCGAGTTTCGCAACTCAGTTCTTCTATCGTAAAAAGTTGTGAGATCCATGTAATACCAAGTCGGCCAATTTATTCAGTCCCTACTTAAGGGTCCTTCTGTTACACACAATTTATCTTTTTTTTTTATTTATTTTTTATTAAAAACACAATGTATCTCACAAGTAATATTATATTAAATTAGATTGTTTAGTGCGATTGCCAAGTCAATCTATTTATTTAAAACATAAAAGATTTTTAATATTGATATGGTCACTATAAGATGTTGTAGGTAGTCTTCCTTTTTTTTTTGTTATTTGTACGTATACAGGAACACTGATTCATTCACTGCAAATGTATTAATTATTAATTCATCTGGGGTCCTGTATTTATATGGGATTACAAAGTTATTTATGCAGTTGGTGTATCTAGAAAAAGAGACCGAAATTGCAAAATATTTTAGTTTTTCCTTGATTTCTACAGTAAACACTAATTGTATTCTAAATTTGAAGCTTCTATGTCTGCTAGAAGTGCCTTAGAGTTTTGATGATCAGTCAGTCAGTGAGTGACAAAATTAAGAAACTTTGATTAGTTATAATTCTTAAAGTACTGGTTCAAATTGAATGAAATTTGAAATATACCGTGTTTATACAATACCTGCTTAGTTACTGATTCAGGCTTCTAGTTTTATGCACAACGAAGTTATAGGGGGTCGAAAATGGGTTATGGTCGAACTGCTTCGAGAAAAGGATGGTACGGCGGTGCTCGACTTGGCGGGGGCACTACCGTGCCCCCAGATATCAGAAACCGTTGTTTGTGTTTTAGCATTGTGTAGTGACTTACATTTGAGAATTCTTGAAAATCAGTTTTTGAAATCTTGTTGAATGACGATGCATGCATGATAGTGGATGCTACCATCTGGAAAATGTTCATGTTCACCGTGCTTGGCAGCAGGATGACACATATTACTACCACGGCAAGAGACCATACACAACGCCGCATATGTACATACATATGTCCTTGACACACCAAGGATAAAATTGTGTATTTCGTTTCCAATGTAGTCGAATCGACTTGAAAGGGCTGAAATCCACGTATAAGATTCCTGTAGGAATTCCCCTTTCAAATTTGTATTTTTTTAAACCCCACAAAAAAAAAAATTCCACTCCCCTCTTCGCATCTCTTAAAACAGAATTTCTCTTAATAGCGAATTAAATTTCCTGCTACTTTTCCTAAAATTTAACACACAGGAGTTATAATTTCAAATAGATATCAAATTTAATAAAATCAAAATGTCGGCTCAGATATGGCGTACACAAAATAGATGTTCATAAAAGCTAGCACCCAGTTGTTTAGGGTTATTGATTTAAATTTTTGGTGCCCAATTGCATAAATTACAGATGGCAGTTTTAATATACATAAAATATGTATGTACTCGTAGCTGACTCAAAATACTAACCTTCTTCAGATTGACATAAATAGTGATTCTCTGATTTTAATCATTAGGACCAACTTCAAAAATTCAACAAGCGGAATTGTTATAACATATAGTTGGCTCAATCCTACCGCGTACTAAAATCTTAAATCGCGTTGCAAATTAAAAAGTGGCGACGTATTTTGAATATACGGCCGCTTCTTTTTATGTTTACTTTTGTTAAATGCAGTAAATTTACATAAGTTACACTTCTGCATGGTATAATGTGTCTTTTAGATTTAGCGTAAAACCTTATGCGATTAAAATACATATCTGAATAATCAGAACAGGCTGAAAACCTTGCCCACCCACTACGAGGGAAACCTGCACCGGACTTTCTCATGGAATGAAAATCGATCTGTCGCTTACCTCACTTGTGCTGCTTTAATTATTGTCGGTTCGAAAAAAGTATGCTAATGAGTCCCACGTCCGAGGCACGCCAATATTTCGGGAACTGGTGGCACTGGATATCGGCCGGCCCCAATCTATCCCAACTGGACGCCAGACTTCACAACTTTCTAATAGTCGCGCAACGGTTTTGTAGCGGGCGGTGGTCTGGGGGCCGAAAAGAGGTCACCCGGCGATTTAACCCAAATACAGAAAATCCCTTATCAGAGCAGGGTGATAATTTATGCAACTTCCGTGAACGATTGCCATCAATAACGACTCGTCCAGCAGATTTGTTGCAGACTTGCGCGGTGCACTGCTGTAATCTCTGAAAATTTTTCTATTATCCAACGACGCTCCACACGGCAAAGGCACGGGTGGCATGTGTGGGGCCCGTTGGCCTGGGCTTGAAGAATGGCTGCATAAATTTTTCATTAGATCTCCCCTCCCCTTGAAAAGTGATTGATTGAAGGAATGATTGACTGACTGATTGAAGCACGCACACTCTGCAATCCGCTCTCTTCTTTAGCATTGATGTGACTTTGATGGGGCCTCCTGATTATTACTAGGTGGTCTATGTATGCAGCGCGCATCAGGACATGATCATGAATGCATCACTTGAGCAATAAGTGTTACAATTTCACTATAAACCGCGTCGTCAGAGCTCAGAAGAGCCCTTCGCTTCTTGGCTGCAATTAAGAGATGTTGTGCCCGCAGTCCGCACCACAGATCGCCCATTACAAAAGGAGCTTGTGAAACTAAAAATGCAAACTACCTAGCGTCAATTGGAAGGATCTCAGATCTTGCCAGCGAAGCTTCTTTGATTTGGGCCAGCTCGTCGTTCACACCGCGAAGCTTGCATCCATAATTCATGTCTGTTAATTATCGCATTCTCTCTCAATTGATTTGCACATCTAACTACTAACCTCTCCTGTGGAGTTTTCCATAAAGTGAGCCAAGAAAATCATTTTTTTTATCGCGGCAGTAATATCCACCAACTATAAAATATCCTACACTGAGACAAATAAGCATTCAAAATCAATCAATCGTTGTTGATATGAATTTTACGAAAATATTCATTGAAAATATTTTTTGCTTGGCTAGAATAAAACATTGTTTGGATTAAACATTATTTTTAGTTGTGCAATTGAATTGAATTAGTTTTCTTCAATATAATTCAAACTTGGAATTTCAACTATGTAGCATAAGTAGGTACTCTGATATTTTTGGTAAAAATGAGGACAATAAAGACTAGTCCTCCGCAAAATTTTTTTGTGGAATTTGTAAGTTTGAAAATTGCTGGAAGTTATAATATTAAAATTAATTGCACTGGTCGGTAAAGATTTATCCTTAAAATACGAATAAGTGACACCCATATAATTTTTCCAATAGATTAAGAATCTAGAATCAAAAAAATACCCCACATAAAGTATTTGGAAAACGTGGTTCTGATTTTCTGAAAAAAAAATGTGATTCGAGAAGGTACAGCTCAAATAATAAAATAAGCCCGACACTACATATGAATATAAAATATATGAAAACTTAAAGTTTCACAAATGTTGTGAGTAGAACAGGTATAACATCCTTCAACTGGAGCATAATTCTCCATATTTCATGCAAGACAATAGCTGATGAAAATCCAAGATTTAGATAATTGTTGAAAAACATGGACAATGGTTAACAAAATCATGTTTTTGAATTTCAACATTAATTTTTTTGAAAGTCTGACGGGATGGAGATTTCTTTCAGGCTTGTAATCTATCGAAATAATTTTATTTAAATCATCTATAATATTATTTTCTTGCGACAAGGAAAAAATATGAAAACTGCAGACCAGTGTTATTTTTATATTTATTTGTTTAGTTATAGAAGTTCATGCGAAAGCAAATAGATATATGTATGTATGTATGTATATAATATGTGTAATGTATATAATAATAATAAACACAGAGTCACAAAATAATAAGCAACTACTACTTATGAAGCAAAGTAATCCATACATGTGTATATATGTATATACTCGTCCATACATAAAATTGAAAATCTGTGCGTTTGTTTGTTCAAGCACTTTTATTTTTTTACCGAACAGTAAATCCTTAATATTTAAACTTAGCGCATAGGGCACCTTTCATTTTTGAGCCCCAGAGTGGCGTTATCAATATAGCGACCGCTCCAATACGACGACCCAAAAATGGAAATAGACACCGTTGGGTTTTCAGGACTGATTGCCAATCTGCCGTCAAAATTTTGAAAAATCCAGATGACAAATCCACTATTAACAGAAATGCCCCGAGTTGATTCCGTAAGCATTTCATGTTTTTAATTTAATTTGCGGAATACTGAAAAGTACGAAGAAGAAAAGGCGCGTTTCCGTCTAAGTGTACGGATTCTATTGTTGTCTCATTAACAAACCTTTCAGGAATACAATTCCCAATCGAGTGCAACGTTTTTGACTCTACACCGCGCTCCGCTCTCCAGCAAACACTTTCAGCTAGCGACTTTGGGACTTTTGGCGTTTAAAAGAACAGCCCTCGTGCCGTAGTCGCAACCCGAGCTTCGTGATCATTATTTTCCCATTCGCACCCATGCTGCAATAATTTTCCCTGTCATTTGCACGCCAAGGGCCAACATCAGCAGCCGAAGAGCACGGATTCCTTCCCTGGTTGCACTTGTTCTGCAGTGTGCAACGACTGTAATTGTGGTGGTCGAACGTGCTGGACAGACGCTGGTGCCACTGGCCGACGGCAGCGTCTCATAAATAGCCCCAGTCACCAAAATGACAGTACCAACGAAATCCGGGCAGTACCCAAACAAAAGCTTATGTAACGGGCACCAAATCTGCTTTTCAGCTTATGTGGGAAGCGAGAACGAACTCTCCCCATCCCCATTTCCAGCGCCCGTGCCCGGTGCCAAGCTAGCGCTTGAGAATGGCTTTCGGTGCGTACACGGCACGACGCGTATGTGGGTGGCAAGCAGGGACGCCAGATGCGCGCTCTCTTCTGGGAAAGCGACCTGAACCCAAACAATAGCGTAAAAGCTGGATGCGCGCACGGAGAGGAGAGCGTCAAATGTCCCATCGCCGCAGGAGCTTTGGGCGCAGAAGAACTTCTAAGCGGTAAAGGCGAAAGGAAAAACTTCGAACGGGGCCGCTGTAAATAAGCACGGATTCCAAGAAATCATGATGGCAGCGAAGACCCGACTACGGCCAGTTGAGCATGAATGAAAAGCTCGCCTCGGCTAAGCCAAGCAGGAAGCACCTTCGGAGAGCTGAGCGGCAAGCTTTGGAACCGCACAGGCTTTTAAGAGCATCCAAAGAGTTGACCCAAGCCCAAGCCCACTGCAAGTTTTCCAAACCAGCCAAAGAGAAGGGAGGCATCCACACCACAGGGCACAGACGACCGCTGTGTTTGTGAGATTTGCTGCTCCACACTCTTCAGGTCGGGCCCACCTCGCGTGTGTGTGTCGCAAACTGTCAAAATCAATTCTTAAAGCAGCCCTGGCTAGGCCCCCGCAGCCGCGCCACAATAACTTTAATTGCAGCGACTGCAATAAAGTACTTTTTTATTCAAATGAAATTGCTTTAATTAGTCGCGCCGAACATTGTCCCTGGATGCAGCGGCCAATTGGACTGCAATAGAACTTAATTTTTGCACTCTCAGAATGGGGCCTTTTGGGTATATTCGCCACTTGCAAAGAATTCTGAAAAGCAGGTGATGCACGAGTAGTCCTTACCGTAGCTTAGTGGTCTCCTTCTCCTTGCGAATCATCGGCGTGCACGTGCATTCGCTTAGTTCACCGGTGGTGCCTCGAACGAAAGTGCCTTCAACAAACTTGCGTTTTATGTACTTTTCGGCGAAACTTAAATTCAGCGAGCCAAAGGTGCTTCATTGTTTCGCCAATAAAATGAACACCCCGCACTAAAATAGGACGGCGTTGCTAAGCATTCTCCGCAGAGCCCGTCCCAGTCATTATTCTGTGCAATGTTTTCCTCACGACAATTCTCAGTGCAACAAAACTAACTCAACTGTATAGCAGGAAACCCGCAGCAGAGATTATTTTACGACGGGAAGCCGGGCCGCGCAACCTGCCCTGATGGGTTGCATCAGACTTGGAGCGACCCTGCTTCAGTGCACCGCATTTGATGCTGCAGGCAAGCTACAGAGTTAGTACCCATGATCTACGTACTGACAACCTTATGGGTAATTCCATCATGATTTCTAACATCTCATCTCAACTGAATACAGCCCCGAATTTTCCAACCAAGTTAAACACAAACCGCGATAATCCCAGGTCAACCTAACCTTGGTCCGGAAGAGTAGTAAAACATCTTGGACTACGAAAGTTATGCTTCCGCGAAAATTATTAGAAATCTGGAATTTGTCTCAAAGCGGAGACGGGTTCCAAAGATGCTTGTAGTATTAAAACTATTTTTTTAAATAATATGTTATACTATATAAATATTTTATAATTAAACATTTAATTTTATTGATGGCGAGCGAAAGAAATATCAAGCCCACAGCTTTCGCACGTACGAGTATGTAAGTATCGAAGTACTAAAGGTATTAAAAGAAAGAGGCACACGAAGCATAATCGAGGTGCGAACAATAATGGAATGCGTGTCACCACATACATATATTAGCATCATGCTAGCTGGAGAATACGTACCACCAGCTGGTGCACCTGGTATATTTTGTTCCATGGACTGAAGAATTTAAATTTACCACTCTGGCACTTTACAGCTCAACATGCTCACTAGGGACAAAGGTAGGGGATACGGGGGCTAGTTGGCATAGATTTGAAATTATCGCCTTTTTTTCTTCCATTAATCACACTTGATATCTAAACATTTTCTATGGAACAGTAACTTTTGGGATATAATTTCCATAGACACTCATTTTTCTACACATAGTCGTATGTACATGGCCTATTAAATGTGTTAAAAGTCCCTAGGTCCAGCTATGCCAACTTTCCCCAGAAGACGGGTAGGTTGGCACATGCGGTGGGATAAGTGGGCATATAGCTTGTAAAGTTCATATTCATAGCAAATTAAATGACTGTTATTTAAAAAAATATTTCACCATGTGATATAACTGCAAATTAACGATTTTCGGACTATTTCCTTTACTTGTGGTGTGAGACCTTGCTTCCTGCCCAATTTCATGATTCTAGGTCAACGGGAAGTACCCCATAGGTTTTGATTTATTTGTGAGTGTCAAAATATGCGGCATAAGAAGATTGATTTTTTACAGCTCCAAAGGACCATAGACCTAAGTATTTGATATTAATACACCTTGATACCTCCACGCGTTCCTGAGAAAAAGGGTCTTGACAAATAGACAGACGGGCAACGAAGTGATCCTATAAGGGTTATTTTTTCCTTTAGAGGTACGGAACCCTAAAAATGGAAACTGTGGATCGCATTCTGTGATAAACTTTATTAAATAAACTTAAAGAATCAATTTGTTGAAGACAATTAAAGGAATTCGAATTTCTCAGTTAAAATATTCACAAGCTGGGGCTCAATATCAAAAGTCTTTTAACGGCGTTTTAACTTCATTGATCAATAATAGTGTGAATGTATCGAGTGTACATTTTATTTATAGTAAAACAAGTTGACATAACCCAACTTCGCCCGAGATTTCCCATACTTTTAACTTAAACTGTTGTAGAATGAATGAAACTGTTTAAAATTTTATCTCAATTTTGAATATTGAATGAAGACGGTTTATATAAATTTAGCCGTTCCCGCGATTAGTTGGACAAAAAAACAGACAGATAAAAAAGGAGCCTTGATCATGACAGACAAAATCTATCTTCCAGTGTAAATCCTATCGAAATTAGATCATCCGTTCCCGATATTAGTCCGGAAAAACAGACAAAAAGTAGCAGACATCATACTCGACCACATTTTCCACTACATTCGGTCCCAGGATTACTGTCAATGAACTGTGTAAATTTCTATAGCTTCGGCGTTTTTGGAAGTAAATCCGTTTATACAGACAGACAGACAATAATTTTATGAAGTTAAATTCGATTTAAAATTAATAATGAAATATGAAAACGAAAACAGTATTTAAAAGCTGAAAAATCGGAAATCACAGATAAACAGTTCTAATTATATATTTATAAAATGCACGTGGAGATCGGCCAAAGGTAGTATCGCCATGCGTGAGTTTGATGTCGAGTGTATGCAAAGTTTGAAGTAAATCAGTTCAAAAAGAACTAGTTTTCCTCAAATTTCCACAAATATTTAAACCCCGTTTTACACTTTTGGAGATTGAATTTTGAGAAATGCTGAAATACGTGGTCCATTATTTGTGTTGTAAAGTGTTTATGCAAAGTTTCACATAAATCGGATCAAAGAAAATATGTTAACGCACACAAACATTTATACCCCTTCGGGGTTGCATTTTGAGAACAGCACCTAACCCTGAAGCTTTCTCGTAAAACAACTTATGTGTAACATATATAACTTATGGTGTGAAGCTGGGCTCAATCGGTTCATTGGAATAGATGTTAGACTACGGTGCTACCTACCGGGACCACACCTATGTATAAACCATTCTCGTAACCTAACTAACACATGGTGTAAATATGAAGTAAATCAGTCGAGTCGTTCAGAAGTCACTAACAGATGCATCAACGGGTATATATACATATATGAATAATAATACATAGAAGATAGATAGATAGACGAGAGATATTATGGTGTGACAATCACCTTCACATCTTCAATCGAACAATTGAAACATAGCGTTCGATCTTCTACATCTAGAGTGAAAATTAATTTTCGGCGCGTTCTACCGACTCTACTACGATTTTCCTCTACTTCGAATTTTCGGGAGACGGACACCATTATTGACAGCTGTATTAAACTTTGGACTGCTCACAACAAAGTGGAGCGATCTTGTATTTCGTTTTCTTTTCATTTAAGTATGATTTTCCACTAAACCTAACTAATTTAAGTGACTATTTTGTAATATCCTACAGTATTTGAAAGTCAAATCACAAAATTTGAAGTAAAAGCAGCCTAAATAAAATGCAGCTGGCTTAGGATTTCAGAAATAATTCACATAAAACGTAAATTAAATTAATTTTTTAATGATGGTACTTCCAGAGCCATGTTCAAATAATAACAATGCACAAAATATGTAATAAAACAATCAGTCTAGTGAGAACTAAGTATAATGCATGCAAACAGCAGTTTTTGCTAGCGGGCGTAGTAGGCAGTGAAACTGTGCATAATATTACTTATAAGAAAGTTTGATATGCTACTTAAAAATGTAGTGAATAGTTTGTCGCAACAATCTGCCACGTTACAGCTCTTAAATTGATAATACTCTCAGTTTATGAAAAGTTGGCATAATATAACCATCATTGTTGGCAACGACTCTGTAATCTCTCCATCTGCATTATCCAGAAGGACCCACTGATGGCATTAATTTCTTACGGTGCGGTGCAGTCGAAACATCAACAATTCGCGGCGGAAACGCGCCGCTTCCGCTGCAAACGAGCCATAAATCACCCAACACAAAGCAGCCCAAAAAAGCTAATTAGATCGCAACGATTAGCAACTTTTGCAGTACATTCAAAAGTCCGAAGGAGCAAGTCACTCGGTGATGGAACACTTCCCAAATCCGCAAAGCAGAACAGCGCGAGCACCGCGGGCACGAGAGGAGGAACTCATTAAAATAAAATTTATATCAGATTGTTTCCTTTTTGTCTTTCCCTCCGCCCCATAATTTGCCTTTTCATTCATCATGCACCAGTTGCAAAAATAATTTCCGAAAGCCTAGAAAACATCAGCCCAATTCATTGAGGTCGCTCTTGCCAAAAAGGATGTGTATTAGATAAGGTTGCACAAGCAAACGGAGCGCCCGTCTGTGCTCGTCTTGCGAGTTTATAGACGTGGAGGGCCGGAGGCAGCAAATCACAATAGCCCGGGGCTCCGGGGACGAGTGCAGAGCATTCAAGTGCAATATCTGTGCCAAAATGCCCCTTACCGCGGGCACTCCGCTCGAGTCCATGTCTTTTTGCTCCCTTGGCCTTCCACACACTATGGACTTTTCCCGGATCTTTCGTTTCCAATATGACTGCAAATTCAATGTTAAAATTTCACATAAAAGCGGGGCGTCGCACCCCGGAACACCTTGCAAATGCGTTTCACCACAACTCGCGAAAATAAATGAGGTGGTGTTGCCTCCCATTGCCTAACCAAATGAGCTCTTACACAACACGTTAGGAAAAGCTGCTCGAAAACTCATTATCACATGGAGCATAGAAAGAAAAGGTACCTTTCCCTCTAAGACGGTTTGATAATTAATGAATGAGGAAAAATAACTGCTGTACCTATGGTGTATATTCGAGTATTCGTCAGACCTCTCTTGAGACTGGTCAGCAAAGTCGAATGCAATTTTTTCGCAATAATTAACCTACTGGTTTTATAAATTAATTAAAAACAAACTAAATTTATATTCACCGCTGAAAATTAAGCCTTCCCATTCCCCATCCCACATGAAGCGGGTTTTCCACTTTATTTTATTTTCCTTTGCAGTTTTTTAAAGACTCAGAGATACGTAGATATGGGTGGAATGAAAATCCTGTTTGTAGCCGTCAAACATGAGTCTCTTACAATTCACGTCGTTGGGGAGGGAGGAAGCTACAACTTTAAAGGTGTTTTTCTTGAAAAAAAATTTCAAATTTACGAAAGTTCAACGCCATTCAAATACAACTTTAATTTAAAAAATTCAAATGTGCAGAAAATTAATCTTCGATTTTAGACTAGAATAATAAAAAATGAAAATCATTGTTTAGGGTCCACCCATACGTCGAAACGTCGTAGGTCCTACATTCAAAAATTTCACAGGGACTTTTTTATATTCGCAAAGATGGGCGTGAAGAGAATTTGTCAAACCAAAACTGTGTTGGATTTGGATACTTCCCGATAACTATATGTTACGTGGATACGGAATATTGCTGAATGGACTTTCTAAAATGCAATCAAATTGTTTTTTTTCGTTTTAACGGCCTAGGGATGAAAAGATAGATGGATTAGATAAACGTGTAAGTTTCTGAAGCCGTTTTCAACTTCCAAGATTCTGAAGCCGTTGCAGAATTTAAGCTATTTTGAGTGTTACGGGGGGAGCTATGAGATATGTGGAACAAAATCATTAATATTCGTTTCACTTCATAAATTGTTTCAAACTTTGCAAATTAGCGTAAAATCAAACTTCTTAAATCTGGCCCTTCCAAATGGTTCTATTTAGTTTCACCTTCCATATATTTGTTTCGAACCTTGCCACCGATTTTCAAACTACTTCTTCTTAACCGATTCTCATGAAACTCTGCACACGTATTCAGTCTGCATGACAACTTAACAGTACAACATTATGATAATTATTTGTGCTCCAAAATGGCGGATCCAACATGGCGATTGAGAGTTTCAATTTCCAGGGATTTTCATGAAAATGAGTAGTTTTCGTGACTTCAAATGCCATCAAAATTTATAAAAATCAAGATGGCAGCTCTAATATGGCGATTGGAAATTCTCACATTGATCGGATTTCCTTTTAATTCAATATGCACTGCAGAGCATTTGAATAGATACGCCGTCATAAATGGCACCATACGTGCAGGTCAATTTTTTTAAATAGGTTTTTGCAACTCAGGATTGCAATTGATGACGACCACTTTCCCATTACCTGGGAATTCGCAGAAAACAACTAGTTGTATTTAAGAACAGAAACCCAGCAGTGAATTTGAATAGGTACACCAATTTATTTGGTGCTATTTCTTGGTGCAGATATTGGATCAGCAAATATTAAAGTATAGTTAGTGGAAATCAAATGTGGCGCAAATACCAGCTTACTGAAGAAGGAATTAGTAGAATGGCGGCATTAAAAGAAAAAGGATGTTCTTCTAGAGAAATTGCTCGTAGCGCAAACGTTGTTTGTGCATTCTTGTGAAATCCAAAAAGGTTATGGGGACACTATAAAGGGCGAGTAGTTAGAGCCACTACAGAACGATGAGGGATGAGTATTTGGCGGCTTATCTGAAACTCTTCAGAATCAGCTCGTCAAATTGGTCCATAAATAGGAACCTTAACCAGTGTATGGACATTTTGGCTGATTATTAAGGCAAGCCCCAACTTGAGACGTCTTCGACTCTTCGGCTCCTCTATAACGCCACCGAATTTCTCGCCTAGAATTTGCCAGAAATCACATCAGTTGGAAATAGGAGTTGGAATAGTGTTGTTTTTACTTAGGAAAAACGCTTCTCTTATATGGAGCAGATGGACACTCTCACTATTTTCACGATCGATCGACGGAAAGAACATCAGTTTTTGAGACGCCATCATAGCCGACAAGGATCGCTTATTGTATGGGGAACAATCACTTATAACGACTCTTTAGAACTTGTAGTATTAACTGGGAGACAAGATGCTGCGAAGTACATTAGCCTTCTTCAACGAGCAATCGCTGACGTTGATGAAGCTGTAGTATCAATTTCGTGGATTTTACAACACGACCATACAGCTATCCATACTGCTCGCCAAGTAATAGAGTGGTTTCGGGGTCAAAATATCAACGTCCTTGAATGGCCATTAGATCTCAGCATTATTGAAAATGTGAGGGGTTGGTTCATTGGTAAAGTGTATGAATATGGCAAGTAGTATGAAAACATTGAAGCACTATAGGAAGGCGTCTCAGCTGCTTGGAACGAAATACCACTAACCTTCATCAGGAGCCTTTTCGACAGTATGCCCGACAGGCTCATGGAATTAATTTCTAAGAATGGAGGTCCAACACTTAGTACTTTTAATAATGCTTATTATTCCTTAAATTAATATAATCATGTTAGTAACAAAAAGTAATGTAAACAAATATAATTTTTCTTACAAAATATTAAATGTACCTAATGAAGATTTTTCTTATATGCAAGTAGTTTTTTCCTAGAATTCCCAGGTTATGGGAAAGTGGTCGTCATTTATTGCAATTCTTAGAAGAATAAACCTATTACCAAAATTTACCTGCACGTGTACTGTTACGCATATTTTTCACTGCCGCACCCACACTTCGCTCAACGACTCTGATTGTGATTCTTCTCGTTTCTTTATCGGTGGCTCTTGGAACTAGACGGGACATCTAAGAGCTGTACCAGGCAGCATCGTTTGAATTTTTATAAAGCATTACAAATGATTAACTTGCAAAAGGCCGTTTTGCAACATTGTATTTATTATCGAGGGTATTCATTCGAACTCATCCAAATTTGAACCAATTCCCGAAGTGATTTGGTGTTAAAGTGGTAAATACTCCTGGCCTCTATTGTACCTGTTACGAATAATAGGAGTCGTTTGATGGCAAATTCATGAAGATTGCTCTAACCTTTACATGTCGGCAGAGAAGGTAGAAGCCTTTAATACATATAGAGTCCTTCTGCAAGACACAGTCTAATAAAAAAAACGCCACCTGCTGCAATTAGCTGTTAATCTCCAACCGAGGTCTACTTTCCAGAAGTCCCTTCTCCTTAATCCTGTCATAACTCACGTAAGTACAGCAAACATATTGATGTTCCGTATGCTGGTAATTTATTGATATTGCATTTATGAATTTCCTGGTTATATGCCATAATCGATTTGCCCAGGATGCTATAAAAATTCGGGCATGTAGTTGCTTTATAGTCACTCACATTGTTGGATATTTCGGTTGATACCCCCACCAATGGGTTTCAGTGCTATTCACTATCATTTGGGGGCTTTTCTTAAAGTTATCGATAAAAGAGACTGTGCGTTTGAATCTCACAACCTTTTAGAAAACTCCTAAATCCGGTCGAGTTAATATTTTTACATTGAAAATCTTGGCAGTAGGCCAATAAAAATCAAACGAGGTACATCTATGTGAAGATTCCCGCTCAAGGTATTGCAACATTTTAGTCTCATGGCGGGCATTGCATTATATCTCTCATGTTTGGCTCCAAGTTTGCCGGTGAGACTTTTTAAGAAGTCCATTAAGTCCTCGGAGTATGGCTTCATGCATAATTGGCTTTCAAGGCAGATGGAAACTACTATACGCTGTTTGCTTTCATCATGACCCAATTTTGGACCTTTAGATGCTCCAAATTTACAGCGTCCACTATGATCCGTGTCGCAAAGACTTTTCGCAGTAAATGGCAGCTCTAATTCCTCTCTCCCTATAAAAACGTTCATTCGTATTCACTTAAATCGCCTAACGCTGGAGAAGAAAAGAGGCGACAATAACTTATACAGTCTAGTCTATGAAACAGCATACGTATAAGCAGAAATGGAAAATTCGTAAAGTTTTAGTGGTTAGGACATCTTTCCTTTGTCACCATTTAGATTTTCTTGTCGTAATAGCTGGCCCCCGAAGCTTAAAAATTCGACCACTAAGCCGGTCCCCACCCGCCAGACCATAGCTAGCAGAAAGAAGCAGTCGATGGACTCAATAGCTGTCCTATCTCCGGCTCCCATCTCCAGCTCTTGTGGCATGCAGCTGCGCTTCCTGTGTCGTGGCCGCCAGCACTAAGAAAACTGGGCTTTTCTTATTTTGTTAGAAGAAAGCACGTGACTGCTAGACAAAACAGCGGTTCGCTCTTAATTTCACCCACAAAGCAGTGGAAGGAGCACACTGTCGCAAAACAGCCTTCATACAGCCGAGCGTTGTTAAGCAGGCGCTGTCCCGAACGGCAAGCCGAACATCACGAACTTGCCAGAGGGCACCACGAAGTTCTTCGCTTTGACTTCCGGCAAGATTCGAAATTTATTGCCGCTTTCCTGTAATGAGAAGCCCACGATCAAACGTACATACGTAGACTACTACGTATATGTATGGCGGCGTGGGTAGGGCTCCTCTAAGGTGCGAGGAGTGACGAGGAAAGCTTCGCATTGAAAGCTTTGTTCTTTATCTGCGAAGGACACTAGGACAAGATGCCGAAGCTGGTCGTATTGGACTTCCCCGAGTAGATAGAATTTTTTTAAGCATTTCCTCCCAGGACGGCAGATAAATTCGGTTCTGTTACCTTGTGTGCCCTTGGCTTGGTTCGTCGACAAAACGCTGCTGTCTACCCCCATTAAGGATCTCTGTTGTGCCGTTGCACAGGTTTTTTGGAGCGAACAGAGATTGTCCAAAGGTAAGGATGGTACAAAAGACTCCCTTTCTCCTTTGATTCCTGAAATTTGTTAAT
Organism: Neoitamus cyanurus; assembly: GCA_947538895.1. Taxonomy (NCBI): domain Eukaryota; kingdom Metazoa; phylum Arthropoda; class Insecta; order Diptera; family Asilidae; genus Neoitamus; species Neoitamus cyanurus. The sequence continues at coordinate 386,635 of OX384540.1, forward strand.
TTGTATCAAATTACTTTAGAATCTCACCACCTGAGCAGCGATGCCTCCAGCAAATTAAATGAAAAGATTTCGACAGTCCACCATTTTGATTTCGGCACAGTTTAGGCAGACGAAATTGTTCAATTAAAATTTTTTTTCTGGTTACATTCTACGTAGGCATAGCAAAATCTTTTAGCGTACCCCGTCGAGTAAAATATCGTTGAACTGATCTTTTCAAATGTGATAGAGTTCCTACATATTCTTTTTGATTCGCGCCTCAGTGAGTGTCCCCAAATACTCCCCCTCCACCAACCCTTTGCCGCTTCACCTTTAAGTAAAACATTAAAGCAATGATCAAATGTCTGGAACAAAGTCAAGGAATTAGAGCTGAAGAGCTTTACATTCAATGAAGATATTACGGTTGCAAATCGAAAACTTATTTCTTTGCTTCAATACCTTAAATGCCATCATCCACATTTTTTTTTCATTTTTTGTCCAAAAGTTCGTGTTGTGATTTAACATATAGATACAATATGGTGGCCGAAAATTAAATTTGAAAGGATTCACTCATTTGTGCTTAGAGGTTTTGATGGTAGCTGATTTTAAATCGCCTACCGAAATTTTGAAATACAAAATAGCGGATTTAATATGACGATCAAAATGTAAATAAAATATGAATACGCAAGTTTTCAGGAAAACAAATTTCAAATTCAAAATAATGAAACAGCACTGGCGAATTATTTAAGAGCAAAAACTGCTTTGTGTTCATCGTACTATGTACTTATTAAATACTTTTGTAAAAGAAACAATGGAGGCGGTATAACACAATCACAAATTTGCATGGCGGCCATTTTGAAATTCGCCATCCTAGTTTTCATTATTTGTTGTTATAGCGGCACTAAAATAGCGGCGGAAATATTTAAAAAGCAAAGTGTGTGATAAGACACACCGACGGCGTGACATTTTCCCAGTTAAAAACGGATATTCAACGATATTCAAAGATCGAAAATTATAATACTACTCTACAGTTATGACGCCGAGTTTTCCTATGAATGGAACACCACTGAAAAGAGACTACGTGTGTATAAGGTCGTCTTAAAACTAGCCTGTCTGAACTTTGTTTTGATTATAAATAATGACATAATTAAATAAATTTCTGTTATGCTTTATTCCTATGGGAGAAGCTTTATTAAAATAAACGCAATCACAAGCAAATCTCTTATTAACTTAATTTTTAGCGGATATCTCATTTTCTTTTAATTTAAATTCCCCGCCAAACGATCTTTCCTGTCACTCCCTGCAATTTGAATGTCAACCGTCATCAACTAATTCGCCACGACCGCAACTGACCTGATATTCTCCAGTCCGAAGTTCTCTTCCGGTACGAGTGAGGCGCCTAGCATTCTTCGTTACGCAATATCCAATTGAATTAGTTTTCGTTACACGTTGAAAGTGTGTAAAATGTTCAAATTTCACTCCCTTGAAACCAAAAGTGTCCTTTTCGCGAATATCGCGTGCTGGGCGATACCGTGGGTGGTTTACAAATTTTCTGGGGACATTTGTGAACGGTAAGTTCTTAAATTTTCTTTGTTTCAATTTAAAGCAGTGAGCAGTATGGAAATGAGTCATGAGGCCCCTACGATGCTCTGGAGATTTAGGAGGTGAAACTCCGAACCGATTTCCAGTCCTGTCTGAATTATGTCTCAACAGTAATTTCTCTCTCGTACAAATATAACTGTTGGAAAGGGTTGGTCGTCTGTTTGATCCACTACCTGCTGAGTTCGGCCATTAGATAGATAGAAGATTAGGTGCATTGAAGTGTTCTACTGTTAATGCTAAAGTACACTTTCCTGAATTTTTGAAATTGTTTTCGGTGCTACCCAACCAATGTTTTCAATTAAGTAGGTCTCACATTCGGTATTGGATATTAAAATTCCTTTAAAGAAAATACTTAACTTAATTTTTAATGCGATGTGGTATGAGAACTCAACATACACAAATACTACATGGCAACAAGCTTTTATATAAAGTAATAACTATTGTAGAATAACAAACATTTGATTTAGCCTTGTCCCAAAATGTCCATAAGTAGGTAGATAATTGTATATAACATATGTAATTTTATTTTTTACTTTTTAGTACATTTGACTTACATAAAAACTTGGTTTTAAGATGATGTGTATTACAGTTATTTTATTTTCGATATTACATAGCTATAACTCCGTAACACTTGATTGTAGCATAAAAGTTTTCAAAATACATGTTGTAGAGAGTTAAGTCACCTACAAAATACATTAAACATATATTTTTATTACCAATAGAAAGGATAAAGTTGCGTTTCTCAAGTTTAATGCTTGTAATAGGTGTATTTCCCTGTGTGACACAAAAAAAAATTCGAAAGTTATTTTGCACAATATTTATAATTCACTTCAATCTAAAACGATTTGAAGAGCGGAAAAAGAGAATGGGCAGTAGAAGATCTTGCAGCTTCAGGTACCCATGCATCCTGTGGCGCATTTACAAGACAAAGTTTTAAGGGGGTAGTCTCATGTTCGATCTTCAAAAAATCAACCGAAAAAACCCGTCGATTTTGTAAAATTTTTTTTACAAGGCCGCCATTTTGCTATTTTTCGCTCAAATCTTTTAAATCTGCTACGGGCCAGAATGACAACCCTACTGAATAATAATCATTTTGGAATTTTGATTTCAGATGATTGGGAAAGGAGCAATCAGGGGGGCGAGCTACCTACTTTTTTTTGAAGAGACCTACTTCGCCTCACCAAAATGACCTTAAAAAATTTCTTTTTTTATTTAAAAGAAATGTTTTTGTATTGTTCAATAGTTTAGTAATAACATATAATTATCACAAGAAGATTGCATTTCATTTTCCACACAAAAAAAAATCTTGAAAAACCTTCAAAATTTAAGCTCGGACATGAGACTACCCCCTTAAAAGAAGAACATCTTCAATTACAAAGTTTCTGAACCCCTGCTTCTCTCTCGTCCAACCCCATTTAAGGAGGTAATTTTTTTCCCACCTACGCCATTATGTGGTGACATGCTCTGAAGGCAGCTGGGGTTGGTGGAAGCTTTGCCAGATTAAGTTTGGTGCTGGTAGAAATATAGTATTTCTCCTTATTGAGCTTGAGGTTGCTAACATCAACATCAATCAAGCAAAGGAACATGCCAATGGGTTAATAGTCACCTCATCAAAAACTTTGGCTTGAAAGTATGAGGCAGTAGTGAGGATATTAACTTGAGCGTGTTACTAACCGGAACTACTATGGTCGAGAATGTGCACCTCAGAAAACCAGCGAGAGGTAATTCTCCTGAAGTTATATACAGCTTATCACCGTTCAAGTACAAATCTCAGGATAACGTCCTGCTCCTTCAAACAATAAGTGGCTTCGACACTACCTCTAACATCTTTGGTTTTGAGAAAACCAAGTTTTGCGCTTGTTCCCACAAAAGCCCACTGTTGCTTGACACAGTTGAAGAAATCCACGATCCTGATGCCACAACTACACAAATTTTGGAGGCAGGAAAAACGATTTTGGTAGACTTGCATGATAGAGGTTTAGACCAATTTCTCACCTCTCTTGACCTCTTTGTCACTTAGTGTGCATAAAACATTTCCCCGCTCTCTTATAAAAAAATATAATAATAATAGCTCCAATTCCATTGATCGTAGCAAAAAAACATATTAACTTAAATTTATACAAAGTGTTGTCTTCCACAAAATTGGATATAACTTATTTTGCGCTTAATCGCACTGGAACGGAGTTATGGGCAAAAACCTGGAAAAAGTTCTGATTTTCGCGGGTTGTTCCAAGATAGCGAAGGGAGCACAGGGAGAAGACGATTTTTCACAGCATTTCATTTACCACATTTTCATTTTCAACATATCAAAAATCCAGTATTACCGGACCTATTGTAGAATAAAACCCTCTATTCAGTGGACTATAGCATGCCATTTATATATGTCAGGCTCCTAAGCCAGTCATTTACATTTTTGCTATTGCGAGATATTTGAAGAAGAAATTTACTCCACCCTGTCTAAAGATGTGCAAGGGAATATAGGAAATCCTGATTTGGGAAATATCTCGGCTTAAAGTTACTTAGCCGTTTTTTTTGGAATTGGCCTAAAACCTTATGGAAATGTTCCATTTATGGTTGGAACGAGTGAATTAGGTAAGTATAAGTTCCCGCAAACAATACTTTCCCACAAATTATCTTGTTTTAACACCAAAAATTGCAAAAATCAATTGACTTTGACGTCTGTTTTCGAGATATAAAATTATTCAGAGTGGCTATTCGCATCGTCCTTGCTTTGTACAATCGAAATTTGTGCTCATGTACATGGTAAATAACTTTTTAAACATCGGTACGAAAGAATTCGTAATAAAAATTTACCTTTCTTAAAAAATATCTTCTGACAGATGATTTTCCTTTAACAAAATTTTCAATTTTTGGTGTTAAAACAAGCTAAAACAAGCTAATGTAGTGTGATTTTGCCGATGAAAATCGGTCGTAACCTATTTTACGAAGAAAATGTGGGATGTCCTGTACCTACATACATACATACATATGTATATCCAGTCGTCGAAGGAGAAAAACCCCTTCAGCTTTAAAAAATTTATTTTCTTCATGAAGGTGCAATCGCAACGTACTCTCAACTGTTCACGTAATTTTACAAAGGGAGAACGGACGATCCAAGGAAGCATGCAGGGAAGGGCTGGCGAGCAGTAATCTTCCTCCGTCCCGGGTAGGTACCTCAGGTTCTTGGCTAATTCTGAGTGATGGAGTGCCTACTCGTAGCAAAGTGATGTGATAACGGCCGAGATAGAGCCGCCGCCGGGGCGTTATGATGAAAGGCTGCGAAGAGACGGTTAAGCGCGTCGGTGGTCGACCCATTTCGTGGGTCATTCGTCTTTTTGTTCTAATGATCCACTGTCAGTCCCAAATCCAAATCCTTACATCATTTTTTAAACCTTTTCGCCCTCGTCGAGCCCGAAAAGAGCAATTTCCTTGACCCGCTCGAGAGGTGGTACAGAAATTTGCCTACAAAGAGAATCCAGGAAAATATTCTGTTGGGTGCTTATCAAATCACGGTGGGGACAGCATTCAGTGATCGCCCCGCAACTGGCTACGTTGACGACAGCACACCGGCGAGCGGCTTAGGCTCCTCTCGGATGTCGAGATATTTCAAGAATTTTCCTTTCGAGTGTCCTTCTGAGGGTGTGGGAAAGCTACTTAAAGTGCTTGTGGCGGAAATCCCGCAAAGAATTTACAGCTTCAGACTTGATGACATAGCTCTTGGGAATTTCGCATTATTTCGCTTTTGTTACTGACGGTGCTGCTGATGCATTTTTCTCCCTTTTCAGCTGTAAGGCCGCGCCGTCTTCCGCCGACCGGGTAGATCTATATTGCATTGTCACACCACAAAGAGGGGTCTTAATTGGCATACTTGAGAGGGGGAAATCGCCGGACTTAGTGGCTATGGCGCTTAAATACCTCCAGTATTTTTACATCGCAACTTGCGGCAAGTGCTGATTGTGAAATTTTTGAATTAGCTCCCCCGGCGGCTTTATGAACGAACTAAATGCGATAATCGGGCAAGCAAAGCTCTAATTAGGTCTTCCGGTAATTGGAAATTTCGGAGATTAATTGAATGGAAAAGTAGGTGCTGCCGGCGGATGTTAATCTAGATAAGACCAACTTGCATTATGGCTGCGTTGTTCGGCCGCGTCCATTTAATTTCCGATTTTCAAATTAGCGTCGCACTGTCGGAATGAATATTACAACTGGCTATCATTTCACAGAGCAACAAAATTCCGCCGTAATAAAATCAATTCCTGAAGGTTACTTTTTGGACATTTTATTTAGGTACTCGTAAAAACTGTAGCTAAAAAAATATGTATATCTATCCGCAATTCAGAGATAATTTTGTGTCGAAACTAAAATTCCATATATTCAACTATTTCTATTAGAGCTCTATATTAAACGGTTTATCATTTTGACACTAACGTTTTTCTAAGCGACGCGTTGTTCTTTAATTTAATAAATGATTTGTGTTTCTTAATAACTAAACATTTTACAAAAACATATTCATCATTTAACGTTCTTTTAAGAGGTTACCAGCTTAATTTTTTTTTCAATTTTTTTTAATTGCCTTAAATAATGCCAAAACATCCCTAGAATCAAAATATACTTTGTAGAAAGGTGTATTTAAATGTTAAAATGTTTTTAAATTTTTTTTTTATCGCGTTTTTCTCGGAACCACGTTTTCAAAAAAGGCCAGCAGTAGAACTCGAACAGTTTTAACACACGATTATAGCGATTGTATATCAGGAAATAAGTTATGAGCCATTTAGTTCGAGTTTTTTCGTCGAAAAAAACGGGTTATTTTCAAACAACGAAAAAAAATTCTAAAAATATAGTCTTGTGTAGTTCGGTAGCAAAAAGCATGTACATAATGAAAAAAAGTTTTGGCTTACTTTTGTGGAAGGACCTTTTGTACATGGTAGTTTACGCGACCTACTTTATAGCCGCCATATTGAAATATTTTTCAATGAAACAATTTTTTTTTATACATAGTTCAAGAAGTACTTAATCAAATGTAATATCATACTTATAAAAGTTATTTTAAATGTATTTATGAAAAATCATTAAAAACAACTCTTATTTTTGGGCAATAAGCTGGTAATAACCCCTTAAGAAATGTTTAATTGTTTGTGAAGTGAATTACTTTACTCCCATACCAAATTTTTCAACCATCAAACGGAAGTGAAAAGTAAATTGTAAACTTAAGTGCTATGGAGAACAGTTGGGCCAGTTTTTATGATATATCTACAGGGTGTTTCGTAGAACGTAGGCCAAAATGAGTGGGGTGGTATATCTCACCTAGATAAATAAAAAAGCACTATATGAGAGGTGGTGAAATTTCCTTAAAGTCACCTGGGTTTTCATAGACACACTATTGTACTCTTCAACGATTAGAAGAAATTCGTTCTGTTGAATGTATGGCTGTTCCAGAACAAGGTATAAAAAAACGCACCTATTGCTCATCTTATATCATCTTGCCAAAAGGTACACGATCCAAAAACTACCAAGCTTTCGTATTGTACCTCACGGCTCATTTTGGAGTACGCTAGCCGTGTTTGGTCTCAATTTTACGGGGTGCACACCTATTAATCATGTCGAAGCGATCCACTATAGATGTCTCCGGTTCGTGGCCTAGCTCAGATGGACTGTTCTTGATCTCCCTGGATTCGCTTGAAAAGAGACGTTATACATATCTCTAAAACTGACATCTTGAAGGGGTCTAATAATTGTCTCGAGCGTGGGCGCGCGATTTCTATCTCGGATTCACCATTCTCCTTAAGCGCTCGTTATTTTCTTCAGTTACCGCATCCTACAACTAACTACGAAAGACATGAGCCTATCACCTCGATGTCCTGTTTGTTCAACATGCACTTTCCTGCTTTGGTTATAACATTCCTAAGACTAAGTTGGAAAATCGGCTATTAATTAATTAATTGGGTAGGTAGGGTTTTTCCATTCTATTTTTGCCATGAACATTTTTCCGTGGTCATTCATCCATGCGACAATTTTTCCATCACTGAATATTTGCCTTTCACAAAATGACTAAAAGAAAAAGAATTAATGAATTAATGGAAAGAATGTAATGGCAAAAAGGTCCTACAATCAATAATTATGCTATTTGTAGTAATCAGTTGTTGACGATTCTTGCATGAATAAATAAATAAGTAAATAAATAAAGAATTAATATAGCAGATTGCAAATATTCTGGGATCAGCTTGATGGTGGTGTGTACTCCCAGGGTAGATCATACTAAAAACCCCAACTGACGAATCTTTCGGATGCTTCAAGATAGACTTCGGTCTGCTTTTTTTCTTCCAAAATAAACATGTACCCAAGGACTGATTTGCTCCACTTCCGCAACAGCAGCAAACCCGTGGTGACTTTAATTGTAGCTTCAAATGTTTTATTTTCCAAGCGTTGCATTACTCTCAACAGAAGCATTCGGTTAGTTGTCTCGCCCGGAAAGAGTTCTTTAATGACTGCAATTCTGCCGCACACTCGGCTTGGCAGTTTTCCTCCCTGCCCTGACTGCACTTGACACATTTACGTAATTATCCCCAAACTTTCCTAATATACCTTGTAAGGACTCCGCAGCACGCTGACGCCATAACTTCTTCCACAAAAGTTTCGAGTAGTCTCAGAGCGGCATGGGGGACATGTGCATTTAAATCGATTAAGTGAAATTGACTCAATTTACTGGATCAGGACAGCTCGGCGGAGTTTCTGTGTCATCCGCCTCCCTCCGTCGCTTCACATCCGTCGCAGGGGGAAGTACGTGCAAAGTCCCGTGTATCTCATATTTTATCCGTGCGAAAAGCCCCGCTGGTATGTAAATCAGTAAAATTTATTCATAGAACCGAAAGCAAAAAACAAGTGAAAAATCTAAGGATCGCAAAAAACTCGGCGGAATAAAAACCTGCTCATGGTCGTTTTCAGAAGGGCTGGAGCTGGAGCCGGACCCGGACCCGGACCAGACCGGACTTTTTGCTGCTATTCCCGTTCCGACTAATCTTTCTCGGTGAACGACGGCATTCGAGAGCCCGCTAAGGCTGCTGCTCCCTGTATTTATTTTCGTGGTCTAGGCCAGCATATGTCCGGTACCTGTAGGACGGTCTTCGCAGCCCACAGCCGTCCCACGGGGCTGCAGTTCAGAAGCTGAGCATTTTCAGAAGCGAATTTAAATGATTTTATAATTTTTAATCCCGCTGAAATGGTCCTGCGGGGCAAGCGAAGGTGTGATGGAGGGGACTTTCGGCGAACTTCCGGCAAGGGTCGGTCGGCCGGGGATGATCACCGGCGAAGCGCGGTGGCTTCAACTTGTGTCGGATATGCAAAGTGATTTTAATTACGAGGATACCTTCGGTTGGCGTTTTGTTATTACTCGATTGTCCCGCCGGGCTTACTCGGCAACTGGCTGAATATCATTATCGGATTTTGTGCGACATTTGCATTTGAACCACAATCCGCCCTTAACGCTTGGCGGGAGCACCACACTTCGGAAGCCTTTTTGTTCTGTCTTAATTTAACGTACCGCACGGAGAGTTCACATTATATGAACTGCACACGAGACCTTATCTGCTGAAACACCAAAAATGCCATAAAGTAAACACATTTGCGCTCTTTAGGAAAGCGCCCGATAAATCAGGATAATATTCAGAAGGGCTTAATAGAGACAGAGAAAACACTTGCCTTTACTCGCATTCTACGGCCGGAATCAACCCTCAAGTGTTTTTCTACGATTTGCAGAAGTACGTGCTCAGCGCTTTAAGCAGGCGAATCATCGCTTCCCAAACGGAATTCGCTGCCGAACGTACCCACTTCCCCAATGCAATCTTGTTGCTGCCCTTGAGGGCGGCGGTATAACAATTTGTGCTGTTTGGGTAAATCCTCTCCCTCCCTTAAAATTACTAGTTTTTCCTATTTGGCGTTCATGTTTATCCTAATAAATTTTCCTGAATATTTTGATTGACCCGCTGCAGGCTCAGCTACTTTATTTGATGCACGCAGAAGAATCAGATTGAAGCCTCTGCATAGGTAACGTCACTCCTAATTATGATGCAGTTAAAATTCGAAACAACTTGCATTCATTGAAGGAGGTTTTATTGGTTCGGGCTGGCTCTCTAAATAACAGAAGAATTTGTGTTTGAATGAGCATGGAAAAATTGTTTAAGCAATAAAAGTGTCTATTGGATGAGAGTATACCAGAGGGCATGAGAGTGGGTATAAGAATTATTTCTGGAGTAGGTTTATGGAAATTCCCGAGTGGACGAAATAAGGGAAATATATCAAATAACTCTTAATTAATTAATCATAATTCAATTTCAAAAATTTCAATTAAATTCATTTAAAATAATAAATATTTACCATTTATTGGATTTATGTTTAAGGTAGAAAATCACAAAATTTGTAAAAGACTTAAGAAGTTTTTCAAATTTATTTAAAGATTAATATAAAATAGGTCAGAATGTCATGTAGATGCTTTGCATTTGAGAATATCTAAGTTGATGCGGGGAGTGATTGTTCACTTAAAAATCTACTTCAATAAGTGGTAACAGCAACACTGTAAAATATTCAATGCTTAAAAAAATTTAATAAAAAAGATTGTATTCTGATTAATTAATTAGGAGTTATTTGATATTTTCCACTCCGAATTTTCATAAACCCATTCAAGAATTAATTCTTATACCCACTCTCATGTACCTACATATTCTGGTGCAATTTCAACCACTCTATCGCGCACTCTTATACACTCTTGTCAACAGGTCCATTCGCCGAGTGAATAGACACTTTATTAAAAAATTGAAAAACATACGTAATCGTCGGAAGTCTAAATGACGTACGGGTTGAAAAGATCAATTTGATTTCATATTTTTAATATACATAGCTTTAAGATTTTCGGAGGCCCTGGGGCAGACTTCATTCGGGGGCCCGGATTTTTTTGTCAATTTTATCCTTGCACACATTTTGAATAATTTTCCAAAACAATTTGATTTGTTTTAAGTTATTGAACGCACCCTTTCAAAACATTTTATTACTTGTCCCTTAAATGAGCTAATTCTTAATGAAAAATTCTAGAAAAATACCCGAAACCAGAAAAATTCATCAACTTTGAAAAATCTTGAGTTTCAGAACTCTGGAAAATTTCTCGAAACTGCACAAAATCATAGTCAAGTTTTCAAAAAAATCTAATAACTCATCCAAAATTCGAACGGAATTTTCTAGGAACTCATAGCACAAATATGAATCCAGATAACGATCCCAAAACAAACAAATGGTTCTAATATAAAATACTGTAAGTATTACCTCCCCAAAATGATATTTCCATGTTTACAAAATTTTTCAACCGATTCGCGTTCGGCGCACCGAAAAACATAAGAGAAAATTTAAGCGGGTTATGTATTATTTTAATTTGGATAAGTTAAAGCTTTCTTACTCTTCAATATGTCCAAATTGTTGAGAGGATGGCTTACTTTGTATTATGCCAAATAATAAACCTCTTATTTTTATTTCTTTGTGATTGTTATACACAAATTAAGGGTGAGAGATCTTTCTTAAATTTAAAATATGTATCTCAAAATTATCTTAAAGGCTGCATGGGTGAAGAAACAAGTTGAATGCACTCGAATAGCTTTTAATTGAACACAAAGTATTGAATTTTGATGCAATTATTGATGATTCATGCATAAAATAGAAAAAAAGCAATTCGTATGCCTTTATTATTATGTGAATATTCTGTGTTATATGTATTTAAGGGGTCATTCTCATTAGAACAGTGAAAAAGGGGACAAAATTTAAAATTTTTATTAAATGTTATCCTTTTTATTGAATCGTTCACTTAGATTAATGAATATTGAATTTATTTATTTACAAGAAAAAAATTTAATGTGTTAATTTGTGTCAAAGATGGCAAAGTCATCAGTGGGTGATGCAGGTAATATCTGCTCATAGCCTCATATGAAACAAAAACATTAAAAATTCACAAATTGACAATATGACGCGCATTTGAATTAAACAAATCATGATTCGCTATAGTTTTTAAGACTGGTTTGATGCGAAACGTATGGAATTTTCAACCTAACGACGTTATTCTGGTAGCTGTCATAGCGTACAATAACATATTAAATTTTGAGACCGATCGGTTGGAAAGATTTTTTTATTCTACCTGCACTATTAAAAAAGAAACTCTTTTCGAGCAAAAATGCGTTTAAAATGAAGGCATGCAATTTGTGACTGAAACAAGTACTCACGGCTAACCGGCGATTCCATGCCTATACAAAAATACTTCGGGTTTCTCATACAAATCTTCCTATTTTCTATATGTCTATTTTTCATAACAATAGAAACGGTTATCAATAGAATCGAAGAATCGCAGAAGGAACAGGAAACCTGCTCGCTGTATCGCCGAAAGGACGGGATAGATGTGCGCTGCGAGACTTTGTATGTATAATTCAAACCTTGCGTGTTTCCCGAAATGACTTTTTACGAGCTGCCATACACAATACAATAATTCGGATACTAAGTTGAAAAAGCAACAAGATACAAATAAAAAAGAGGTGTATTAATCACATGAATTTCGGAGAGAAATGTGAATTTTAGGAAATTTCAGAGCATGTTTTCACGTTCGCAAGAGACTGCAGGTATAGAGGTAGATGAAGATTGGTGGCATTTGTGGAAATGACATTGAGACACTGTGTTGAATAGATCAAAATATAAAAATAAAATAATAATGTCAGAGAATTTATCAGTACAATGAAACGCGTTTCTCCTTGCTGTGAGTTATCCCGCAGAATGACGTCATTTTGAATTTAAACTCTACAAATAATATAAAATCATTTGACAAAAAAAAATACGGACTCTTTTTCCAATAAAAAAAAGTACCAAGTGATTGGACTATGAGGTTGATTTGAAAAAAAAACTCCGACTGTTACTCCCGCTGAAGAACATAAATAGTGCGGGATATTCGTCAAGAACTGCGGACAGGATATGAAGTATGTATATCGTTTAGTGAATGTCCTAATCCTAAAATTCACTAAATCGTAGGGACAGAGTATCTCTCGGGACGCACAAAGCATGATAAACCGCTGAAGGTATTTTATTGGTAGCTTTAGAAATTAAAACGCCCGGCATTGCAGCGACGTGGGATTCCTTCTAAAACAGGAAGAAGCCAGTTGAGGCGTCGTGGTCCTCTCGCCGAGAGTTGCCATAAATATAGGTAAATAATAGCAGCGAACGGGGCTCCTCTCACCGATGATCTATCTCTACGAGGACCTCGCTGCATAGACCAGCACAACTGCGCCAGCAGAACCCCCACTCACAATCCCATTAAAGCCTTAATCCAGCTCTCACATATTTCTTGAGCGAAGCACAGACAGCAGCAATAACACTTTCGGATAACACGCCGTAATCATCCCGACATTAAATTTATTTCAGGAATTAGAGGGGCAGAGTGTCGAGGATGCATGGGATCACACAAGACGACGAGGAGCAGCCACTCCGGCAAAGGAAAACGCACTCATGCGGCGTCGGAGCTGAGGGCACTGTGTTTATACTCGTATACGTCCCAGGCACTCATATTACTGGAGTTTCAAATCTATTTAAAGGATACTTACTCGTCATCTGGGATCCAGCGGCAAACATACAGGATCTCTCGAACGTCCTTCGGGATACCATGCGGGCTCGCCTCGCCAGCTCAGGCCCACTGGGAGCGTGGCTAAGGTTGGGGGAGTATTTGGGATTGGGAATTCCTCCTAAGGACCTGCACTGCACTTCTTGTCTAATAACAGCGAAAAATCTGTTCTAGATTTTGGAGATGAGAGATAAGGCAATAATTCTGCTGCTCCGGAGATTTAGTGGGACAGGTATAGCCCCTGGGAGAGGCGCCCACTTCATATCACGTTTTCATTGACACATACGGTGCGCTGTGTGGATCAGGTCGGGAGTGCATAGAATCTGTAATCGTTTACGGGACCGTCCAATTTCAGATGAAGACCTGGAATGCTCCTGCAGGTCTACTATACGTTTAAGAGGCCAATTCAGTGCTAAATACCTTGTTGACACGACTTAAAGCAGCTCTATTGCACCTCCGAGGGCGGCAGCCAGCACTGCTCCCAAGAACCCTAAATTGAGTGTAATAAGACATTGCTGCTGGCGCAGTGGTGTGCAGAGGTAATTGGCAGAGAGGAGCCAAAATTTTACTGCAGAACTGCGCTAGCAGGGCTTTTAGCACTCAGTCGATAGCCACATACACACAAACGTCACGCCACAACATGCGAGCGTATAGCCCCGGTGCATTGCGCGTTGTAGAATCCGCAAGTGCCTCGGGCAGTGTTTTTCTATTAAAATGTGCTTTCGCCCTCAACTCAAGACGTTACCCGGGTCTAGTTTGCGATTTTATTTACCAATTTCCTGCGGTTTCCGTAAACGAGGTTTTAAATCTAATAACCGTACGCAGAATTTGCCAGGACGAAACGAATTTTGAAATTGGATTTCAAAAGAGTTTCTCATTTGAACGTCGCATAGCTGCAAAGTGGGCGGCTGCAAGGGTAAAGGAAATTAAACGAGGTTACTGGCGATACATTAAATTATCCCAAAAGACCCCTATGGAAATCACCGGTCTGCACAACTGATCAATTCCCCAAAGAGACCAAGGCATCCAGGCTCATGCACTGAATTGTTTTTGTTCTGGCTCGGAGCAAACGAACCGAGACATCTCGAAATCTTACTTTTATTTTAGACGCTTTCAATAACAGGTACCTACACAGCCCCAAAAAATTGTCCATACAGCATGTAAATGTTTTCACTCATGTTTCAAATCACCTCCTTCGTTTAGAGCATTTATTTTTACCATTTTTTTTTATATAACATACGACCATTACACAATATTTTCAAAATGAAATTCTTATGCTTTCATCATCAAAAAATAAATAAACTCAAACAATTGTCCGTACAATTTAAGAGCAACAGGAATTAACTAAAATAACGGTCATGAGTTCTTATGTGCTACATAGAGGTTGATACACCATGATGTTATCAGTTATTAATTTGATGTAGAAAGGTGATTTAGTACCTACGTTGGCTACATATTATACATATATAAAAATTAATGTTTGTCGTATTCTATGTGTTCCTAAATCATTCGATTGTGAGGAAACTTTGAAGAGCTGTTTTGCGTTCGCCCGCGGAGGTTTCTGATAAAAAAATATAAATACCGTTGAAAAATATCTAAAAACACGTGAAAAATTAAAATAGAAAATCATTTCGATGAAGTGGAGAAACAATATTTACCCTTGAAAATGAAGAGAGTTTTCGGGATTCAGGAGATTTTTTCGGGATTCAGGAGAAAAAATTTAATATTTCGGTAAATAACAGACGTAGGTGGGCTCACTGGAAGCATATTTAATGAGTAATAGAATTTTAGTGAAATGGAATATAGTATGAAAGAGGTAGGAGTTTACTGTTTATTTTTTTTTGAAAAGACGGATGGGGTAAGGATGTGAAATATTTTCAGAATTTCAGAATGCGTGTGCCAAATTTGGGATGAAAATATTAATAAATGTAGAAAGTGTGGATGTTGAAATTGGAAACTTTTTAAGAGGCTTTACTTTTTATTTATAGTAAAACAAGTATTAGCAAAAGGTGAATGTTTAAAAGGACCATCACCACGCCTCTGTGACCTACTGGAGAGGGGTGCAGTAGGGAGGGGATGTAAAATTAAGGAATAAAAGTCAAATGATATCCCTGGAAACGCCGACCGGGTCCAGGAAAGCTAAATGTTAATAAATTATTTTAGACCAAAATGAGTAATTAATAAAATACAAAAACTGGTAAATAAACTATTTACAACATAAAACCATTCAATGAGTCTTACATCTCTACCTCTACTTGTCCACACTAATCTCGAGAACGGTTGAACCAATTTCAATAAGACTTTCACTGGAAGGTTTACCATCTTGAAGTATGTACCGTGAGATTACGGGATCGTCTTTCAGTTGGTGCAAATGTGCTGAAGGTTCCTTGCTTGCTGCTGTAAAGCAGATAGCATTGTCAGTAGCTAAGTGTGAACACCGCCTTCTCCGGCTAACAAAGCGTTTAAGGCTGTGTTAAATGCTGCTGATGTTAAATCCATCACCAATTCAGGGTGTATGGCTCTTGATACAAGACAAATTAGCACATATGTTTTGTAGACCTTTTAACCTCGTCTTTTTGGTCGAAGACTGAAAGAACTCGCGTAATCTACTCCGACATTTCTAAACCGCTGGATGAGTCCTTTCCCGCGGAAGGTGACCCATAAAACGAATTATTGTTTGAGACTTGTAAAGACAACATGTACTACCTTACATGTCTGGACAAGAAGCACGAATTTTATTCCAAAAATGGGTCACATGTGTGCAAATTCCAACCATGTTTGCTCCCAGCGGTAACAATAATGCTGGCAGCATAAACACACACATGCACACACATATATTTATCACCACGCATATATATAATTGTGCGCATGGGACCAGATAATGGGTTAGTTCCATCGCATAACGTAGGCAAATGATGCAACTCGGTACTGCGTCTTCTGCCATTTCCAACCACTTAAATGGTGTGTAGCTCTTCATGGCTTGATTTCTGGGAGTTGTGCCTCTGGAGATTTTTGTTCAGGATGACGAAAGCTACAACATTCTATATTGGAACCAATTTGGCCGACACCCAACTTGCATACAAAATGTGCGAGGTCCTAACGCTAATGTCCAGTCTCTCGGCCATCGCAGCATAATATGAAAACAATATCCATAATTTGTTTCCAACTGCTTTGTTCTTATTGTATACCTATGTATAACATTTTTTGTTTTTTGCATACCTAATTTGGTACAAAACTGTTGGACCAACGTGCCGAACTGATTGTTCTTTTATTGTTGTTAGTGGACCTACAAAGCAAGTTTTTTTCTATACCTATGCGGCAGAAGTTGAACAAATGTATAGAAACTTTGCGTACGTGTTACATGGCTTTAATAACAATGACTTTATTATACTCCTAACGAAGCTATTACCACTCGCAACAAGTATCATCTATGATTTTATTCCAGCAAGCTACTGTGGCCTGATGAGTTAAACATTAGACAAACGACTTTCACATTTTCACAGAAAATACATGCCACGCGTGTCATACGGTCAGCTCAAAAGTGAGCAAAGTGCAGCCGCCGAGGGTTGCTGTCGAACGTCTCTTTTTTATAAATCATAATTAAATGCACGCAAGCATGCGATTTATGTGACAACTATTTATTACAGTTTACTTCGTCGCTTATTTGCAAAATTATCGCCTTCGCCCTCGAATTTCCCCGGTGGGCTGGAGTGGGTGATTTGATTTAGCGCAGCTGAAACGCATGGACAGATCGAGTACCGCACTTTCACGAGCAGCCGAGATCTGAATTTGTTTTAGTTGCGGATTCCCTTGGAGCGACGTGCAAATGATGTGGTGCTCTGTAAATAATTTTAACTATCAAAGCACTGACGAGTGTTCTATTCCACGCGACTGCTTTCAGCGACGAGCACTTATGCTTTCAGGTTAGGGTTAATTGCAAGAAATCACAACGCGTGGATGGCTGGCTGCATGGCTGCAGCAACCTTTCACCGCTCCGCAGACACTCTTGTCTAGTTGCTCATACTTTTCTTCGCTAATTTCATAAGTAATTATGCATTTTACGTTCCGAGCACCTCGCGACATCCGCTTGGACCAGTCAGTATTTTATCACAGTGCTCGAACGAGCTCCTTGAATTAGAGCATGTTTAAGAATGCAGTAAGCAAACGCTGCAAGCTGAGTAATCACGACCGATTCATGCATCCAGCATAAAACAGAGGGTGGTGTGGTGCCTTGTTCTTTTTTTCTTAATAAAGTTTCTCGCATCAGGTGCTCGCAGTTCCGCGACATTAAAGCAGATTTAGTGGTACTTTGGGCAGTAGTTATTGAACACATTAACAACAGCAGTGGACCACTATATCAAACTGCATGAAACGTTCTCCGCAGCTGTTTGATAAAAGTCAATTTTTGGGGAATTTTCCTGGTGTGTCGGACTTGCCCCCAGCACGATTGTACCTGAAGGAACATGCAAACTTTTAAACCTCACAAAAACAAAAATTAGCAATCGTAGTTGCATCGGTGCTGGATGGGATTTATGCAGAGAAGCAGACAGAGAGTCGCTTCCATTGCATCCAAATTGTATGTTGCAGGCACCACCTTCAGCAAAAGTAACCAAGAAAACTTTCACGTCGCGTCGTCCCGTTACCCAAATGTTGAAACACGAAGACGCATAAAAAGTCATGATGCTCGCTGTATTTTGTTCTCAATTTTTCACGTTCAAGGAAGTAGAATCGAGTAACACAAAATATTTCCAGAATCAAGCACGAAAAATTAAATGTTACTACTCGATTCCCTAGTTTCTTCATTTATTTTTTCAAAAGTTAGAAACAGTACCACAATAGCACGGCAAGTCTACGACGTCAAATTTAGCTCTATTTATAAGTTTTTGTACTAATACCTTAGAAAATGGAAAAAGTGTCGATGTGATATTTATAGACTTCTCAAAGACTTTTGGATAAAGTCGATTTTTATACGAGTATTTCGATAACCAACCTCAAAGTTTTTGGAATAGATGGCTCTTTACTATGTTGGATAAGATCAAGATTGGAGACACAATTTTAAAATATGTATGCAACTTCTGGGGTACCTCAAAGCAGTCATCTTGGCCGACTGCTCTTTTTTATTATTTATTAATGATGTTATTTCCAATTTTTCTTTTGAGAAATGCCTTCGATATGCCGATGACCTAATACTTTATGCTTTACTATTCGATCTGTGGCCTGATGTAATTTATTGCAAACGATATTGATAAACTAAAGTTATGGTATTCAAGTTCAACAAATTATTTGTTTCTCAATATATCTTAATATAAAGCAATGACAATGCACAGGTGTAACAATCCAGTATTATGGTATGTATTACAGTATTCAAAATGTCTCCATATCAAGAGTAAGTGCGTTCGAGGATCTGGTAGTTATAACGGACAATAAGCTTTCCTTTTCTAAGCATATAGACTAAATAGTATGTACAGCATTTAAAATGTCAGGTTTCATAAAAAAAACACTACAGATGTTTGCAACCCTGAAACTTCAAAAATCAGCTATTTGGTCTTCGTGCTACTCTACTCACATTAAGGGGATAGCATCTGTGCAAAAATACCTTCACCAGATGCATATTTCGTAAATTTGCTACTTTACAGATATTGAACGACACTCCATCGTATAACACTAGACGTCTATTATTTGGCTTGCGTAAACTTGAACAAAGACGAATATGCAGTCGTGTTCTTTTTATTAAGGACATATCACATATAAATTTCCCGGAACTGTTAAGACTAATTGGAATTCACGCTTCTTATTTGAATACGTGTAAAAAAAATTATTTGTACCGTCCTTTATGTGAAAATAATTATAGTAGGTAATAAATCATTCATTTTCTTTATTTAATAATCATTGGGATTTTTTACAATAAATTTGATATGATAAGGGATGAATTTAGGAATTTGCGTTTTTTTATTTTTTGCTAAATAATAATTCGTAGTTAATATTCACTATTTTAAGATGTACTCGTACTTCCATAGTCCGTGAGATTTATTAATCGGTAGACTAATAATAAATAAAAAGAGTTCCAAAATGCGTTAGATTTAGATTTAATATTTGAATTCATGCGGTCTGTGTACTGGGGCGGTATAATTATTAAATTGCCGCCATAAATCCGAAATCTGGAGGTTATCGACGTCAGAATTTGTTAATTTAAACTATTTTCAGGCTTTTTTTCTATTATTTCTTAACAAGCTCATTGTCATACCAATGAGGGTTGTATAACGTTTTATTTCTTTTGACCAATGAAAAAAACCTACCAACCAGTTATAAATTACATATATCATAAACAAGCTATTCCGATCAGCTTCCTGCAAATTGTACAGCCGCCACAGCCATTCAAAAATGAGATAAAAATGTAAAATTTGGCTTTTCCAATTCCAAGTTAAAATAAGACAACGTAATAACACAAACAGGATGATCAGGAATGTCGTTGAAAATCGAGTTAAGACACTACGGATGAAAGCTTCGGGTTTTGTTGTTGACCTGGGAGGCCCTTGTCGCTACCACCTATTTATTTCAGCCTTTTTGATAAAACGAAATCATAGAAACAATAAAGCATTGAAAACTGGCTGTGGACGTTTAATTTCTCTACCTATTCAAAAAAGACATTCCACCTTTTTTTAGTGTCTCGCGAGGTACCACTCCTCCGCTGTCTAGTGAATAACGGACTTAGACGTTCGCTCAACGACAAATTTAATATCCTGTCCGCAGTTCTTGACAAATCTCCCACGCAAGGGAGGGCTGTGCTAGGTAAGCATTCCCGGATGGCCTCCCCACGTCCACCCCTATCACCCGCCCCAAGCGTTTGTGCTGACATCTTAATTCGGAACTCTCCTATATCACACCGGGAACTCTAAATGAGCCCTTTTAGTGGCGGCCCAGTGTACTTCCACGTACTTTTTACGTCTATGGTTTTTGCCCTGTTTTTTCTTCGTCCTCTTTTTTCCGTCATCCATAAATCTCCTCATGTGGTCATGTTTCTCGCCATTTGCGTGGATTTCAGTGGGCACATAGCTTTGCGGGAAGCTTAAGGCAAGTGGCAAGCACAACTGGGAAGCAGCGCTGGAGGAGTCCCTAAAAAACGCACACGAGAAAACAAAGCGAAACCATCCCCAACTGGAGCTTCTGTTTCAGTTGTGAAACAAGTGACTGCGATATTTTTACGAATGGAATTTTTGCAGAAATACAACGCTGCCCATGTCGAGTCTGCTCGGCGTTTTTGCCCCGAACGTAAATTGGGAGAAATAAATGACTCAAATGTTTTGTCTCCGCGGCAGAATCTAGCGAAAAAAATTGAATTGAATTCGGGTATTAGGGGAAATTCGGGAGTTTCGAGCAAATTTAAAAATTTCGCCCGCTGCAACCAAATAGACAACGAGCCCATTGTAAGCGATTCTTCGACAATCTGTTTCGAGTCAAATCGCAGCGCGCCTGTTTGCAACCGATTGATTAATTGTCTAGTTCTGGATGGCCCCAGGCCCCAACCCACCACCGGCTCGATTGGGGCAGGACAAAAAGTCGGGCGTGGCCGGCCTGGTTCTTCGACGTTTTGCATATGAATTCGATTAACCGAGTTTTGGGTGCAAGCGAAGTCCCGTGTACACTCAAACTTCAATGCCAAAACTTTATTTGAGTTTTTCCATGTTGAGTGTTGTGTTGATGTTGACTCTTCATGCCGTTTAACTAGGCTTGTTTCATACAGGCAAATGCTGAAAATGTTGTCGCTTTTTGCAGAAAGCTAGTCAGGCATTTCTGGTTTGGCATGGTGTGTAAATTTCGATACCACGGAACACCAAATGATGCAAAGGCCGTACCATTTTGAACGGTACTTGATTTAAAAAAAAAAAGTCCTTTTGATTGTGAAAATCACTATTTGTTAAGTTCAGAAAACTAGGATATGTTATATTGGTTGAGACATTCTTGTAATTTTCCAAAACTCATTACTTTATCGCAACCTGAATATTTTTTATTAAAATTACTTTCTACAACTTAAAGCTAGTTATTGGTCAGTCAGTTCAAAAGTTAGAGGGTGGGCACACTGCTAACGACTTTAAAAGCCCCAGCCAACGAAATAGAATTGTTACCTTCAGAGATTACAACAGGACCAGCCTGCCTATTCTTGCTGAGGCCTGCGATCGTGTGCCCTGGGAGTCCATTTACCATATAACTTCCGTTGATGACCAAATTTCCTCTTACCTCTTTCATAAACATATTCCTCTGTGTTCTCGAAATTCTGATCGCGTGGGCGTCTTTAAAACCTTTAAATCTAAATCTAAATATGGAAACAGACAGAAATGCGGCATTAGTTCGGAAGAACATTTGGAGAGCTTGGAGCAGAAGTGATTCAAGTGAAATTTCGTGCCGGGGCAGAGATGGCGTCATTTCCACTATCGTCGACCATGTCAAATAATATGCTGATACAATTAACCGCAGAAATGTCGCCATCTCTGTCCTGGGTCAAATGTTACTTGGAGTTGGATTACTTCTGCTCCCGGTTATCCGTTTATTAATTGTGAAAACCAATTAAAAAATCTACAATCTTACAACGACAATCAGTAACGTGCTTATTTTGGTGTACTTAATCGGCCGTCACGACCCAAATTGGGTGGAATGGACATAGATGACATGTGGTTTCAACAGGATGGCGCAATCTGGCACACCGTACTAAAATGTCATTTCATGTCTAAGTCAAGAATCACACAAATGACGAAGAATTTCATTTAAATTTTCAGTTTTTATTTACATAATCTTCAAACTATTTTTTAGACACCATTTAGCTTTAACGACCTAGTAGGGTTGGCAAGAGTTGATCCATTCGGCTGAAAAATGGCTCTGCACGCCTTTTTGCAGAAAATTGGATTTTTTTGTTTCGTCTCACAAAACGTTGAGCGTTTGCAAAATTTGGTTTAATTAGCAATCCTACAGGAGCAAAATAAATAATTTGCGGATTTTCTACGACAGGCAATATGCAGTTTTCATTAGCATAACTTACATTGCCATATTTCACAGATATCTTCTTTAAGTTATCCCGTAGCCTGGGATTTGAGTTTCGTGGTGGCAGACTTAAATTTTCCTACGGTGTTGTATGACGATGGAGACGAAATTTATGGTAATAGGCCCTCAGCTGGGTGCTGCACTCTGCTTCGATGTGCACCCACTTCTGTTCCCCTGAGCGCCAAGAGCGACAATTTACGTCAAGGTACCTCACCGAGGGTTTACCATTTAAGATATATGCATGTCGCTCGAGTCACAGTTCATCTCTCTGGTTGAAGTTCGCCCAAATTTGCTATGCCTGCGTAAAGTTAAAGTGGAGTCAAGCAAATAGTCCGTATACGAGGAAGCATGAATAAATTTGTTTTGGAAAAATACATGTAGGCTTTGGTGTACCTTAGACGCCATACAAATCAACTATAGAAGGAGGAAAGGGATCAGACTGGACAAGGCCCTTATACAGAAAGATCTAGGGTGAAATCCCCGAGGGTCCCTACGTGATTAAAATGTGAAGATGATTTTCAGTGGCAACATCTCACATAAATTGATATTATCTAGGTCACGACTCACGACGTCCAAGCTCAGGTGAAATAATCCCTCCTGCAATAAGCTGTTGTTAAGTTGCTGCAGCGGGCTCGCTCTTGCGGTTATTTACCCCAACTTTACTAAATTTGCATAATTTTTCCCCGTAAGCGTCCCGGGAGTTAAACCTTCAGCAAATTTCACTCTTTCGCAGGTCTTAAAGCAATCTTGCTGCACATTAACAGACCGAGCTGCAGAAATATTTCATTGACGCGGGAACAACTTTCGAAGCGTATCTTATCATGGGAAGCACCGCTCCAACACTAACCCGTGCAAATCTGCATTCAGATGGGATTACCATAATTTTCTATTTTGTTGGCATTTCCTTGCATCCTCAGGTTCCCTTGCATAACTTCTGATCCGACGAGCATTTTTCTGATACTCGCCGGCCCAAAGACTGATGCAGCATTCATGTAAGTACAACTGCTCGTGTGTCGCTACACCATCTTCGGGGGCCCTTCGCGCTCCTTTTCCGTTTCCTGTCTGCTCTTCGCCCGAGGAGTTAGTAGCACATTTACTTTTTCCCGGTACTGTGCTGAACTGAGATATTGTAACGTGTTGCAAATAGGAATGACTAGGAGGACGTGATTTGAATAATTTTCCACGAGTGCTGGTTGCGGCCGCTCCTCTTGACTATAACCCACTGTTGCTTGATTCGTTCTGTTCGCTGTTTTATTACATTATTACTACGAGAAAATAGAAAAACCAACAAAACTTAGGGCGAGATTAGACCCTTCAGACGATGGCGATGATTATCATTATATGGCTTGAGCGAAACGCTCCTTGGACATCACATTGTGTTTGAATGTAAATGGCAGTTTATCCAGGACGAGATTGGACTCTCAAGCAGGTTTTCGTCTTGCGACAAAACTATTTAATGCGCGTTTCTCATTAAAGCGATAACTTAAAAAATCAGAAGCAGAACACAAAAAAGTTCTCTTCACTTAATAAGCAAACAATTATATATTTGGTGCTGCGTTTCCTTAATTTATTACACACCCCTCTCAATATATGTAGTTGTTACTGTATTTAACAAATACAATATGTATGCAACTGTATTGAGAGAGGCCAGTTTCCGGATTTTCTTAAACACGACGTTGTGCTCCCAATATACATATATAACAATTATCAACCTTTAGCATATAGTTCATTGAGGAAGATATGTAAATATATGAGTAACTTCTGTATAGCACACTTACAAAATTATAACTGAAAAGACCGGATTTGTAAAAAGCAATATGGATTCTAAAAGCAGAGCAGCACGCCAGCAATCAAGATGGATGGCTCAGACTTAGAATATACCTATGTATGTAAATTTATAACTGTAGAAGGTTTGTTGTGGTGCTAACAACGGCACATTGCAAACACAGCATTGTTATAAAACGGAACAACAAAGGAAAATTTGTTGACGATAATCGTATAAATACGGACCCCGATTTAAGAATATGCACCTGTAACGTAAGATCGCTCTATCATCCTGCGGCGGTGCAAGAGCTAAAAAAATTCCTCAAGCTATAGAACAATCCAGGAGATAAGATGGATTGGGCATGGAGTACATAGGAGAAAAACCTGTCATATTTATTATACTTAGCATAAAACATATATAAACATACCTTGGACTGTGTGCTTGGCCTTGGGCACGGTTGAGACCTAACGTGATGGGATGAACCCCGATTGACGAAAGGCTATGTACCATCAGAATCATAGCCAAATTCTTCAACATAAACCTTATTTGTGTCCACGCCCCAAATAGAAGACGCCGAAAAAACAGATAAGGACGCCTTATATTCTCAAATCGATAGTGGCCCAAGTATGAAGTTAAAACTGTACTTGGTGCCTTTAATGCTAAATTGGGAAAGAAACCACCTACGGCGCGGCGGTCCTATTGGGAACCATAGCATGCATAACACCTCGTCGCAGAATGGGCATAGGTTAATAAGTCTGACAGCTACAAATAACTAAGTCATAAGCAGCACTCGTGTCCCGCACCGAAATATTCATGAAGTAACTTGGCTGTCACCAGACCAACAGACCAAACCTAAGAGTGCACGACAAGCTTCAAGTATTCTAGACCTCCGTTCCTTTCGAGGAAACATTAACAAAAAAGGTCATAAAATTCGGTGAACTTGGTAATTTGTTATACATAAGAAATATACGAGTCGAATTGAGAACCTTCTATTTTGAAGTCGCTAAAAAAGGGAAAGGTCATCTGTAATTAGGTATTTCCACATTTTACGTTTCTGGAGCTGACGTCCAGCACAATTCAGGAACATTTCCACGCATTGATTAAGATTAGGAATCAAACCCGTCACTGCTGGCGCGGCGCAAGGAGATTCACCCCAGAAATAAATTGGTTGTCCCTCGGATTTAAGTGAGCAACTGGCCAAAAGTGGGGGAAAATCGATTTTAATTTGCAGAAGCAGTTACGATCCTCATCTCGAATGTCGTCAGGAATCGAGCTGAATAAGTTCTCCACTTTCACTCAAAGGTAAGTCTGCATTTGTGTTGGGATTCCCACACTCCCAGCAAGGACTTCATTACAATCGAGTTCTAGGGAAGACCTGCACACCCACACCATCCAAATGACTGCTGAGCGGAAATCCCTTTCTCTCGCGTCAACAAGCCAGAAAGTTGGCAGCTGCGGCGCGCAAAAATGTTTCCAAGAAAAAGAAGCGGCACCCCGACATAAATGATTTTCCCACGAGATGAGGTTTTCTTGCAAGATGATATGAAAAGCAATTTCGCCGTGAGATCCGCCCGAATCGCTGGTGCACCAGAATCGACAGCGCCTAGGTTCGGTGCACGGCTGCAGGCGGATGTCATGTAACCCATTGAGGCAAGTGATACTGCGGGGATGGCTTGTTTTCCCATCTGCAGACTCCCAGACTGCCGCTGTTCTAATGACTATGCAGCGCGATTTTTCTTAATGCGGCTTCGCCACCGTTATCGTTAGTTGGATGCCCCTGTCAACGTATTCGAGAAATTGTATTGCATTTCATTTCCTCGCCGAGTGGCGGTATGGTATGCGTCTGGCCTGGCGGCAAGAAAGCTGTTGATTTTCACCTGGCGACAAGCGGCACCCTGGAAATTTTCACCGTGCGCCAGGTGCAATTTATCACTTGGAGATTTCATGAAATTCAGTGGCGACACCTCTGAGAGACTTTCGGCTTGGAAATGTGATCGCTTAAACGCCGCGTCGATTTAAATCTATTTTCGGGCTGGGAATCAGCCACCAGTCGTTCGCCGCAAGGAAACTTCCCGCAGCTGCCATGGCTGTGTGGAGGTTGTCAGCGGTCGGCCCACCAGAACCCTGCCCGGGTGATTGATGGCCAGGGACCATAGGCGTTTGAACTTAGTCATGTTGAACATCAATTCCGGGTCCATTATCCAATCGCTGGATGTGCGTAGCTTGCACAGTATCATTAATCCGTGAAAGTCTCGCGTGCTAATGACTCCTCAAGGACAGCTCAGACCAACGTGCACCCAGGGGAGTGCGGGTAAAGGCCCTAAAATTTTAATGTCTTTATGATTGATGAAGCAGGCCACAAAGAAGAATTGCGGCCATTGCGCCCTTAATATTTTCAGCAATTTAGAGACGTCCTTGAACAGCTGCTTGTGGATGTTATTTACTTTCCCAGGTGAATTCGATAGAATGATAATATCTGTTTGAAGCAAAAACCAAAGGTTTTTCCAGGATATTTTTTGACGACACTATAAAATAAATCAAAACATCCTTTCAGGCATTTATTATTTATATATCGAAGTTTATAAATATATTTTCTTTCTTTTTATTAAAATACAAATGCGGTGTACAGCACTTCGAACCAAGGCAAGGTACCAACCGACACGTACTATAAGTGATGAACATCGGCATTTTGTTTTCATTATTAACATGAGTTTTGTCACAGAAGTACACACCGATATGCAAATTTTACATTAGGTTGAGAAAAGAAATTAGAATTTTCGGCGACAAAACCGAATCTGTTTTGTTTATAAAAGTCGTAATTATCAATTAATCGTAAAACCCGGGGTGAATAATAAATTCGAGATGTACATCATTACTTTATTTTCATCTTTTAATCTAATTAACGCATCGGCATCAACCTCACGCCAAACATCTACTATCTTAATGTGCTTTCCAGGTATGCTACCAAAGTTGGTTTACCATGCCCACTGGGGACAGTCACACACACACACACGCTCTTGCGAAAGCGAAAAAAATTCTCTGAAATTTCGTAAAATTCAAGATCCTACCACAATTTCTCCAAAATTGATGTAATTAATATACCTCTCTTTTATTTTTGTTAAATTTCCCTTCTTGTTACCTTTTCAAAGCGGTACCTACAACATGTCCAGCTAGAGAAAGTATATAAAACTTTATATGTAAAAAAATGTTTGCGGAATTTTAAAAACCTACATTTTATAAAAAAAATTAACTCAAATTATCCCCAAAATTATTGGAAAATTTTTTTAAATAGGTACGTAGATAATACTAACTAATAATAAAATTTCTTGGTTGAATATTTACTAGTACTAGTAGATTGCTGCTACTGAAAACTGAAAATTGAGGGTATCTAAAAAACTTATCTTGTTCAACATACTTATGGTTGAAAATATTTACAAAGTGCTACTATCTTGATGTTTTACTCTCATGGTTGGAAAATTTCAGGGTAGTGGGAGGCATATTATTAACGACTTTAGGAGTTTATATCTTACGAAATATTCACCAAACGGAAAAAAAGTCCCTTAAACCTCTATTGCATTTTTAAAGATCTGTCCAACGACAGCCCACACAATGGAGTACGCGAAAATAAAAATGTTAATCCCTCAATTCTATGTATGGAATGTATACCCCTAACATGTTTCCGCTAACATGTTTGTTTTTTCATGATTTCATTATACAATTAAACGGCAATTCACGTAAGACACCTGCCTGTAAAATTTCATAAGAATCGATAAAAAGACGGTGGAGTTATTAGGCTGTGACATACAGACAGACAGACGGAAATGACGAAATTATCTGTAAAGTTCCGAGTTGTATAATAAGTTATAGAGAACAAATTTTCCGTTTCTGAAATTTTGGTTAGGTTAGTCTATAGTTTATTAAACTAGGTAAAATAGGACCAAATTACGAACTCAAAGTATTTTCTTTCTGATTTTATTGATCTCTGATTTTTAATATAGTGACAGATCCAACACAGAGGAATTTCGACGTTTGAATCTAATGAATGGGAATTTGCGATGGAAACTGAAAGTTATCAACTTTCAGGACATCTATGATATGGGTACTTACTTGAGAATTCATACGGCCTTTTTCGAGCTTTTCTATACATATGAATTAAAACTTTTGCGGAATGAATGAAACTGTTTCATGTACAGGGACGGTTTCTCATTTTCGTCGCGGGAATCCAACAGGCGCAATCACTCCAGGATCGTCTCCGGATATAAAATCTTGACTGGGGACTGTGACTGTCCTGCAGTTTGTTATAATTGTTTCATTTTTGTGTTCCTAAGAGCGGCCTGAGGTTTCATACTTTAGAAGGGGGCGGAAGGTAATATCCCTGTGTGGGATCGGTTTTCCCCACAGGAAATAATAAAACTTTATATCGATCATTTTTTTCCGAAAGACCCATATTTTTGAGTTTTTGAGTCATCTCAAGATAAAAAACTCATTGTGATTTTTAATGATTACAGCGCAATCTGTCACAAATCAAAAGAAACTTTCGGATAAAAGTGATGATGTTTTTCCGTGGAATCCGAATATTCAATCGAAAATAGTGGTTCCCATTTAAAATTGTTAAGCAAAGGGGTGTTGGATTGCTTTTTACGGGATTTGGTTTTCCCCTCGGAAATACTGAGATTTTATATGGAACATTTTTTCGTACGACCCGTACTTTATCAGTTGTTCAGATTCTCTCAAACTAAAATTCTCACCCTGTACCAATATGTATTAATTTTCTAGTATGCAAACCCCAGGCAAGGCAGGAGACGAATATCTGCTAGCTTTTCAATAATTCTATATCATTAATATGACATCCCAGGCCTATAACATGACACTTTATTGAAATTTTTTTTTGGAAAGTGATAATAAAAATGTTGTTTCTTTAATTGATACAAAATTAACGAAGGTGTTAAGACGGATGCATATACCGAATTTGGTTACAAAAACATTAGTCTGATAATATATTACCTATGATCTAATATTTCTTAACTTTAAGAACTTAAAACTTACTTTAGTTAGTTTGGAGAGTTTAATACATGGTTTGTAATCGATAAAAAATTGTGATATTACAACATGCTAACAACAGGGCAATTAAGAATTCAAATAGCGTTTTGTTGATATGTGAATATCTCGACCACCAATCTACTTTTCATGGGAATTATAATTCGCAATGCGTGTAGTTTTGAGCAGTTTATCTGGCAAAGCATGCAATAACGAACAAAAGATTAATTAAATAGTCAACTCTAGTTAATTTCCTTCCTACAGATTTTTATCTCGCTGATATTTATAATGCGCTCGACTGAAGTTCACTCTGTAGTTATAGCAAGTCTGACGATGTTCGCACACCTTTTTCGAATACAGGTTTTGGCTGTCTGTATAATTTTATCTGCAGTAAGGCTACGGTGGAAATATTTTAAAACTAAAATTCTAACGCCCTCTTGGTTGTCAGGGATGGGACTACGAAATCCAGAGGATAGAAGAAGGCTTAGACGAAGATCCGTTTTGGGACATATCTAATTTAAAATTAATCAGAATCCGAAAAGGCATTTACGCAGTAGACGGTGCTGCAATCCTGAAAGTTGACTTCGACGACAACTACACAGTAAGTAAATGTACTTTTTCTGCTTTTAATACCGATTGCCGTTCCAGTTCGAAGTAAAGGCGTTGTACAGTCCTACAGGAGGAAGTTATTTCCAGAAAACTCCATTGCGGTTGGCACCGAGTAAATTCTGTGATTTCTTAAATTCAAATTATAAGACCATTTTCATGGAAACGTTAGCCCCAAAGTCGGATTTTCCAGACATAGGAGACGACCATTATTGTCCCTTGCCTGCCGTATGCGCAAGTATATTTAGATGGAACCTTAACTCTACTTATTCTATTTACAGCAAACATATAACATTGACAAATACGAATTTGACAAAGACTCTCTGCCAGAGATGAATAGGGGTTACTATAAGTTGTTGCTCTTATTCAACTCAACTACAGATGATCGCAGGGCGCAGTGGGATGTTCTCGTTAAAGTGGTAGATGATTAATGGTCTGGAAAATAACAGCTATCTCAATCCGCAGAAACACTAATGAAAGATTCGGTTTAGCCTAATTCAATCTAATTTCAATGCGCAGAAACACTTAAGTAGCTAAGAAAGAATTATCCACTACTGTTTGTACGTTTTGCTTGATAGTTCACCCTAGAATAAAGTTACCACAATCAATAAATTGCTTATGGGGTTTCCGCACCCTAGGACCTCAAAATAAACGCAAATCATTGTTTTATTTTGAAGTTAAACTTCCGCAGGGACGGTAGAGTAAAAGGAAATCATGCAAATGAAAGCATTACGAAATTATGCAACGCTCCCCTTCACTGACGCGGTAGAGGATTTCTATAAAATTGTGTCCCTATGTGTTTTCGAGGTCGCTGATCTCGAATCTATTAGCGAAAATTTGAAAATTCAAGATGACGGGTCCAATATGGCGACCCAAATTTCTCAACTACAACGGATTGCTACAAAAACTGCTCGTTTTATGTCTTCATGATGGTTACTGATCTAGAATCTGCTATCGAAAAGAAAATTAAAGATGGCGGTTTTCCTATTTCACTCCAGTTAGGAGCATAGGGCTTCCACAAAGCCTCTCCACTTCAAGGCTCTGTTTCAGTTTCTTTAATCGGTTTATATTCGGTATGCTGGGTGATAAGCTGGCTGGCATCTATCGCTTATTAGCGCACTCTGGGAGTGGAAACGTGGGGTCCGGCACAAAACAATACGTAAAAGGAAAATATGCTTGCTATGGACTGAAATTTATCTACATATTTGTACCGATGTACAATATATTTCGCGGTAATCGGCACTCGGAGTCACAGATGCAAGGACACACGTGGGGTGCAAATAGGCACTGCCTTAAATTGTATAGTCCATATGTACGACGGCCCGAAACCCGGATCATGCCGTACACGGATCGAACCAAACTTAGCCGAGTTCCGTGTGGTCGTATAAACGGAGTCCGTACTATGGCTATTAAAGATAAGTTTACAAATAAGTAAGTTTTTTCAGCTTTTCTGGGATTAAATTGGTTTTTTTTATCTACGTAGCGAAGAATCCACAATAATAAAATCTTTTGAAAAAAATAAACTTCAAAAATATAAACTAAATCACTAAAAAGTTGAAAATAATTGTTTTTGGACATCTGCGGGGTGGTGTGTCGAGTAGCTTACGCGCCGGGAGGAACAAACTTTTTGGAGTGGGCAACTCGAAAATCTAGACAGTCCGTCATCTTGCAGTTATTGGTTTTTGATGATGGATTTGCGATCAGTAACCCCGAAAACCCCCATACACCACTCTTTGTATGAAGTTTACATTTGACACTCCGCCATGCAGAAATCGTTATTTTTATGGTGATGGTGATTCGTAAATTTTAACAACCTTCGAATAATAATTTCTATCACAATGGAATTACAGTTCAGAATTGACAATCCGTCATTCTGAATTCCTTACTTTGGACAGAAATAATTAAACCCCAAATAATAATATACGTGAAAAAAAATATGTAAGTCCTTCATCTTAAATTTATTTATTTTGGCAACAGATTTCAAATAAGCAACCCTGAAAACCACCTTATACTAAATTTCATTGAAATCACTTAAAGCTTAACATTTTACAGTCAGCCATCTTAAGCTTAGAAAAAGTCAGTAATTTTGACATAAAAACTTATTCACGTGGCAACTTTTGGCCGCCATCTTGAATTTCGAAAGCAGATTTAAAACCAAACCCCAAAAATACGTACATATTCATTTACACGGAAATGCGTTCATGTTGATTTTGATAGTTGTTTCAATATCAGCAACCACGTAAACATAAAAAGATTCAATTTCATGGATATCCTTTGAAGTTGAACCTTTTCGGCCGCCATATTGGATCCGCCATTTCGAAATCCTACAATTACTTATGGCAAACAAAATTCACAATCTCTCTAGGCATCATCAACTTTCCAATGACATCTACATATATAGTACTTATCGAAATAACCGATTGATTGAATGTGATTTTTAAATGGAAAAAGAAGATTGATACTGTAATGTTGTTGTAACCTGTCTTCTATAGTTTTAAGCGCGCGATTGATCACAATATAAATCCAGGAGTACTCCACCTCCATTTGATCTGATTTTTGCATTACCATATCTGCAGAAGAAAGACTTCCATATAAGTTTCTCAGAGAGTATAAAAAAAAGTGAGTTTTTAAACTCATAAAAAGGTCCGCTTGACCTCTTCTGGAATATATTCAATCTAATGGAATTTTCTCTTTCCATGTAAAATTGACGAATAATCCTTTTCATTCATCAATTCATCTATTTGCATCCTTTGGAAGATATTTAATTCTCGATGCACCAGTTCAATGAAATATTTTCATTCTGTTTGTTTTTCAATTTTATATTGTCGAAAAAAAGCTTCTGCGCATCCGTTTGGCCTCCTCTGGAATATATTCAATAGCAAACCCGTTCTTGCCGGATTTTTCATATTTGTAAATTAAAACTGTTGTAGACCTAATGAAACTATTACATGCGCGAAGACGGTTTTTCATTTTTCCCGCGGGAACCCAAAACTATCTTGGGATAAAATGTAGCCTGCATCATGAACGATAAAATGCTGCACCTTTCAGTAAAGGCCTCATCGAAATCGGTTCAACCGTTCTCGAGATTAGCCCCGACACATAGACAAAATTTTTTGACATGTTTATGTAGTTTTTGGTAAAGTGTAAGTAAAGATATGAGCTTCGAAAAAGGCAGTTATTTCAAAGCATAGCCGATTGTTCTAGGGTCACTTTATGTGCAGAACGCCCACGGGCAGGAGTTAAGACACTCCGTGAATATAACGGTTTAAAGAAATTGCATGTATTACTTATAGTTTTCCAGAAAAACCGATGAGAGACAGATAACACTGGTCGACAAGGATATTGCAACTGAAATACAAATAGGTGACATCGATGTATTTTTTCCTATAGATTACGAATCTGAAAACGAAAACGTTTCATTAGGTAAAATGTTTAAGAAAAACGATGTCAAAAAGTGAAAATATCCGATTTTGGGTGATTTTCGTTAATTCATTAAAACAATTTTAAGTTGTTCCATAAATTTAATGCATAGCTCAAATAGTAGGACACACACTAAATCATGACTATAAAATATAGTAAATCTAAAAGCTCCACACATTTCTTTAGTAAAACATGTTTTCATATGCATGCGCCAAATGAATCGTAACTTTCCATATTCCCTGCAAGGGAAAAGCATATGCTGACGAAAATTCAAGATTTAGAAAAATTTCTTAAAGCTCTTGGGCCTATTGCATTTTTTGACAATAGTTGATTATTCAAGCTTTCATATAAGGCATGTGTAGACTTTGTACGATACTGATTAATTTTTTTTTAATATGAAAAGTGGTTTTTTATGCACTTTTTCACTTTTTAACACTAATTTTCGTAAAAATCTTACGTGATGGCACATTTTTTCATTCAGGGTTTAAATCGACGGACAATATTCTATCCAAATCATCTATCAATTCTTCTGTGGCAAGGAAAAACATGAAAAATATTGACCAGTGTAATTTCCGTTACGCAAACTTTCTAAACATACAAACATATGTCTGATGAGTGAACCGTCAAAAAATATTTTCCCATACATATATTTATACCCTCTTTCACCTCCTTGACGGTTGAAATTTGAGATATGCTATGCGTTCCATTATTTGTGTTGCAGAGTGTTTTCGGGGTCGCTAATCTGGAACCTACTATCGAAATGTGGAAATTAAAAATCAGACCCTTTGCGTCTTGCTGGCATTGTTCACTGTACAAAACACAATGTATTTGTTCTTTTATTATTTTACCTACCTTTCGCAATTATAAAATACGTACATATATATTTCTCATTTAATTGAAAATGGTTCCCAAAAATTTTGATAGTAAGAACTAATAAATATGACAGTTGCACTGAGAAAGTAAAACGATAAATGACACCCGTAGACGCCTGGCGGGAATAACTGATCGAGTGGTAACTGATATGTTTGAAAATTATTAAACTACTAATATCGCCATTGAAAAATAGGGGTTGGTGGTAGAAGGGTGAAAATTTAAGGTTTTATGTATTCATAAAAATTATAAAAAAATAAAACAAAAAATTTTGTCAAACTAAATTTTTTTGAGGTGGACCACCCTTATCACTTAGGGGTATGAAAAATAGTTTACGTCCTATTCTCAGACCTACTGAATATACACACAAAATTTCATAAGAATTGGTCAAGCCGTTTCGGAAGAGTTTTGTTACAAACACTGTGACACGAGAATTTTATAGATATACCTACGGACAGAGCCGGATTAGCCGAAAAGTAAAATAAGCAACTCCCTATGAGCCCCGCGTCGTTTAGGCACCCCGCGGCTAATAAAATTTGTTGTACAATGTAGCCTGAATACGGTGTCAATTTCTATCAGAATTTGGGGCACAATTGTCGATTGAATTACTTCAAGGGCTTTTACGAAGTTAGACTTTATTTTAAAAAAATCTAAAGATTTGCGGGATGTTTTCACGTTAATATTTTTATACACTTTATTGGTTCGTACATTTCTTGTGAATGCTTTCATTGTTTGGCTCCCTTATATACAATTTTTCATTCCTCTCATGCGGAGAGAGCAGACATCCTTTACTAAAATTGCATTAAGAAAATTAAACTGGACAATATAACTCCTTCTTATAGATCTGGGTATCTTTGTTTTAGCCTTGTAATCGAGAAAAATCGCAATGGTCTTGTTTATAACAGCTATCTTGTATTATTGCAGTATGTATATTATATTCTTATTATGATAAACATTTATTGCGTTGGAGCATGGTGAACTTTTAAATGCCACACATCCTGGGTGAGAAATAAAGGGCACATTGGGTCACTTCGGCCTGATCAGTTTCAAACGGTTGCTGCAAAGTTACTACTGATCCCATTCAGTTAAAATATTTTGCGACATACCTAACGGTGATATCTAATAATAGGATATTCCAAAGCATTAGAATATTAAAAAAAAGCATTTGTTAAACCCGAAAAATTTACTATTTTAACATTGAATTTGATAACTTTTTAATTTTCAATGTTTTTTCGTAAACATTGTCTATCTACATAAATTCGAATTTGGGACTTTTGGATCGGCAGACTAGCACGCTTACCACTAGACTACTCGCGTCCCTAGTTGCATTGTTTAGTTCGAGCTTATTAAATTAGTTACTCATATTATAATTAAATTCTTTTAATTTTTGTAATATTTAGAGTATCCTAAAAGGAATGGTGTAGAGCAGTGGTGTCCAAGCATTTAGCTTCCCTGGGCCAGACTGGACGAAGACGAATTGTTTTAGTCCACACATTATGGTAAATACACTAACACTACCGATACTGATTGCTCATCAGATTTTTTGGTTCTAGTTTTATTCTTCGTGTACCTATTTCATCCTTAAAAATAGCTGCTCACAACTTGAGGCGCTTCTGAATAGCGATGAAATTAATAAGGTATGATTGTGAAGAGAGATATAATTTCTTTGGAAAGGCATATATATCTTAGAAAAGCCTAGTACAGAGACATGATGGAATTCTTCATTAACTTGTCTATTTGACAATTGGCATAGTTATATGTTTGTGTGTGTACCAAAAGGTTGATGACTTTTCCGGAAAACCTGTTCTAAAATTCCTGTATCAAATCGAAAAGCAAGTCTACTTACTTTTTCGTGTTCACAGGACCGGGTATAGCCAACATGTCAAACTGTATAAAATTTTTTAATATGTAGACTACCGGCCTCTGTCAGTTCTGCGAATTTGAAATCTTCCTATTGCCCTCACACCACCTCACTCACATTACCTTCATAACTAGTCAAATGAGTTACCTGAAGGTGATAAGCGCGATTGTATGTAGACTTGTTACTTTAAGAGATTTTCTGTATTTAATTGTCGTCCAACAGTCGAATGTTTAGTAGCGTTCAATTAAAAGAAATATTGAAGATATATTGATTATTTAAAAGCCTACAGCAGAAACGAATAGTACTTTCTGTCGATTTAAGAACCACAGAATGACAAACTACGTATGCAACTACTGCAACATTCTATTTGTGGACAGTACACCTTTAACATCTGCAAAGATTGCAAACGCTAATATTTACCAGTTTTCTAATTCTTAATTGAAATATAATACTTCTCTTAAGTTATGCTTATTTGTTTGAACCAAAAAATGATGGAAATACAGAAATATACATGTTTTTAATTTGTAGTCTATGAGTCGAATTATTAGTTATGGTATATACATAGTAATATTATAATAAATTAAGTTTAGTTATGTAGGGTTGAATAATCGGTCAAGTCTACTACTATGTTGCCCCCATAGTCAGTATCTTTAAATTTAAGGAATGCATGGAATTGGCCCTAATAAAATATGCAGCCTTGATGACATGACAATCTGTCCACGATGTCTATCTTTAAAGCTTTCGCTCTCCTTGGCAATTATATTTCATCATATGTAAATTTTGGTAGGCATTTGCATCGCCTTCTATTAATTTTATAAGTCATTCGTTTTTAGCGACCCCGGATGTCATTCTTAAAAAAGAAAAAATTATGTTTCGTATATTTTTCCAAACTATCCAAATATATGTTTTCATGTATTGTGCACAAGAATAGGGTGTCGTTAACGTAATGCAATTTTGGAGCAGCTGTGAAACTATGAGATTCCAAAAATTATTGAAGGCAATTTTCCATGATTTTCTAGCTCACGACGCTCAAGCTAACTCTTCACAGTGGAAGAGGTTGTAGTCACATTTTTCACCCACCACCTCATTACTGAGAAGCTCTTCGTGTACTTCTAGTGCTTCCATCCCATTATTCTTTGACGGTATAAGTGCCATCGCCCCCATTTCTCTATTCATTTCTGGGCTTATGCAAACTTTAGTAAAAACTGCTGACGCAAATCCCATTTCACCTAAGATTATCACCAAGCAGTCTTAGGTTTAGCCAGTCTACCCGCGCTAATAGGAGCAGCCCACTTATGAAGTGCGGCGTACACATGCAAATAAATTTCCTTCCTGATTAGGGGGTTGTGCTCTTTTTTATGCATGCACTTGTGTGGAGCTGGGGCAAGCTTGCTCAGAAAGTCAGAAGACATTTTTACACCGGCGAGAAGCGACGCCGCCGACGTGAAAAGGGAATGAGCGCGATGACTGAAAGCTTTTTCCCGCGTCTGAATGAACGTCCGTCGTTCCCAAATTCTGGGACGGGATCCCGGGGCACTAGCTCCACCAAGTGAAATTGTTTTGTTTGGTGGAAAAAAAACTATGGGACTGCTCCACATTATAGAGAAGGGATTGGGTTATCTGTCCTGGAATGAGGAGCAGGCAAATTAATAGTATGTATTGTAGAACTTTGTGTTAAAATGTTTGGCCAATTTATTGCATATATTTACAACACTACTAACATTGATGAAAAAGTTACAATCATGAATAATTTTATTTCCAAATTATACGCAGTGCACGTCTCAATAAAAATTAAAATTAGACGAACGGTTTACCCACCATGGATAACTCTTGATATTAATAGATTAATGTCAACTAGGGACATGCTTCTTCACCGATAGAAAAGAAATAAAACAAAAGGAAACCGTATTCTTTTTGTAAAGTAGCGTAACTTGGTTACTAATGCTGTGGGTTCTGAAAAAACAATTATTGCGATTCCTTGATGGAATAACTCTCGCGAATTATGGTCGCGGTTACGGAATGGTGACATAATGCAAACAACGTCAAATGAATGTATTGATATAAAGCCTGCTGATCTGAACCAATATTTCACGGTCAACAATACGAAGGAGACAATTTGCAATTCCTTACCGTAGCCAAATTCGAATTTGCTACACTAATTTTATATTCTTGGAGTTACATGCAATGATATCGCATTTGCAATGAAACCCATCTTTTCTTTCTTAAGGCTTTTGATTCAGTTGACCATAGTAGACTCATTACAAAATTGCAAACCCAATTTGGTTTTTCAGTTTCCGCTGCAGAACTAATAAACAATTATTGCTGCTGGTGTTCCCCAACGTTCAATTCTAGTGCCCCTACTCTTCTCCATTTACATACATATATCGTTGACATGACTGCAACAAATATTAACTGTGATAATTTGAAATACACTGATGACGTACAGCTTTTTGGAGGTGCTCATGATAGTGAAATATGTGATATTAATAACGACCTTAGGCCTATTCCTATTTCTTACGTGCTGCTAAATTGTGGAACAACCTTCGAATTTAATGCAAGACAGATCCTTGAAACAATTCAAGCGCACATGTAGAGTAGCTCTTTCAAATGGTTAATGAAATTTTTTAATTCCTTCTTGTTTTTTTATTATCTTATTCTTCTCTCCTCTTTCCAACTTTAATTTACATTTGTTATTACTTCTTCGGATCAGGTCACATCTTGAAAGCATTTAAATTGTTATTTTATATTTCATTTATTAATTATTCTTTTTCACCCGATGATTTCTTTCTTATCTATTTGAATTAATGTTTTACTGCTCTTGATCATAATTTACTTATCAACTTCGATAAATGTACTTTGTAAGGCTAGGGCTTTGTACAGTTATGAGAATAAATTATTATTATTATTATTATTATAATACATGCATTGACGTCACGAGATAATAGTAATACTGAGAATGGGGATCCTCTGACCATCACGAATTTCTTTGACGACCTTTTGACACCAGTATTTTGGGCACCTTCATCTGTGACAAAATCTAAATAATTTAACTAATACGAATACTGCGACAATTGATGGAAATAAAAGATCTTTTATTTGATGACATATGTACTTATAGTTATAAGCCATCTAATAACATGTATCTATCTCCCCAAAATCTTAAGATTTTGCGAAATTTCGCAAAAGCTAGAAGTTAATCTCTTGGACTTCCTATACAAGTAGGTGCTTTTGAAATCATGATATTTCGAGAGAATTACATTCAACATTCGGCGTCACTATTGACACTATATTTAATTTTGGAGTTCATATTAATAACATTATAAATCGGGCTAATTCAACGCTCGGTTTTATTAAGCGCTGGTCT
Source organism: Neoitamus cyanurus (assembly GCA_947538895.1). Taxonomy (NCBI): domain Eukaryota; kingdom Metazoa; phylum Arthropoda; class Insecta; order Diptera; family Asilidae; genus Neoitamus; species Neoitamus cyanurus. The sequence goes on from OX384540.1 coordinate 425,801, forward strand.
AAGGATCTAGCTGACCCTTATCTCCTCAAGTTTCTGTTTTGCGCTTTCGTACGTCCTATATTGGAATACACGTCAATAGTGTGGATGCCTCATTATCATGTCAACATCGACCGCATTGAGGCAGTACAAAAGCGGTTCCTACGCTTTGCCCTGCGAGATCTAGCGTGGAATGATCCCTGTGATCTTCCTCCTTACAAGGACAGACTAAAGCTCTTAGATTTGACGTCTCTCTCTAAACGCAGAGAGGTAGCAAGTGTTATATGTATGCATGATATCGTTACTGGCGCTATAAATTCACCTAATCTTTTGAACCTTATTAATATAAACTCGCGTCCTCGCATAACTAGAGGACAACATTTTCTATACTTTAATTATCACAGGACCAATTATGGCTCTTTTGAACCAGTTTCTACCATGTCAAGAAATTATAATTCTTCCTTTTTTTTAATAGACTTCAATTATAGTCGAGTAGCGTTGAAAAAAAGATTATTTTTGAATTAGTAGAATTTTTGTTAAAACTTTTCTTAAAATTTTTATTTTCCATTCATTATTATATAATAGTTTTAAACGTCAGATGGTGTGTGTACCTGTTGATAAATAAATAAGTAACATCATGAATTCTGGCATCCCTAAAAATTATATCTATTTGATTTTTATGATTAACTCTCATTGTATTCTTTGTCTTTCACTATTCACTTTATGCATGTAATCAGCCGACGATACATAATAGTTTTTTATAGTTAAACTTGTGATTTAGACAAACGTTAAATATACAAAGTAATGTAACTGAATTTAAAATTCCTTTGGTTTTTGTTTTGGAAGGAATAGTGTACCTCACTTGAGTTTAAATCGGTGGAGCAGTGATGAAATTATAAAGATACTGTTACAACGTCCACAGAAAAAGCAACGGAAAATTCTCCGAGCAATTATCTAAGAGATAATTATACAAATGCAATAGCCGGTCTTTAAATGATATTGCAACCAGTAACTTTTTCACACTTAATGGCGGACGCGTTAAACGCTTTGCAGGCAGTGGTGAATAGCCCGGCATTTCATTCAGCGAAGAGTTGGTTCAGACACCTTCTGAAAATCACCCAAAAAGTGTTCGCAGGAAGAAGTAGGCAGGGACTCTACATTTGTAAGAGCTCCGCCGCTTGTCCTAGTCCTCTGTGGTAGTTTAGTGGAGAAGCACTGCCACGGGGCGGTCTGAGAACGCTTCTTTTTGAAACTTTGAGATACCGAAGCACGATGTCGGGAAAGTTTACCAAGACACAAATACAGTCGCTCGACAGGCGAAACGAATGCAGGAAGCACAAACAATTTCCACTTCCATAGGTCAAAATAGTCTGGGACTCTCCACCCAGCGCAGCCCATTCCAACCCCAGCCCCGACAGGCCAACGTGCTATACACGCGAGACCGAGAGGGCGCAGCAGTCCCTCCTAGCTTTGACCTCATTTGGAATGAGTTAATGATTTTTGATAAGAGTTTTCCACGTTTATGGGATTTTAAAATAGGAATCGTCCTTTAAGCGAGTTTATGGGGCATGTGCGCACCCGGCATGAGTTCCTTTCCCAGAAAGACGGATTTCCCCTCCAATGCTAATTGTCAGCCCAGAAGTTGTTCTGTACTGCAAATGCTTCTGATAATTGCCAGCTTGCAGAGAGCTAATTTCTAAAATGGGGGAAAAGATAAATTGTCCGGGCTACTCGTTTCACAGCCCAATTGTCTAGTTATAGAGTTTGGTGAACGTCCGTCGATTAATCGCCGTAATTCGCCCAATTGAGGACAAAAGCACAGAAGGATGAGAGAATCATCATGAAGTCTATGATACGCTAATAATTAATGTATACGGCAATTACGGTGCAAATTAACAGTATGTGATACGAGCAAGGATGCAAAGTATTTAAGCTGATTTCCTTTAACTCCGACTGCTACATATTCATTTGCACAGAATCTTTAAACTGGTGATCGCGTCAGCAAAGTGACGATACAGTGCATGTAAAAAATATTCGTACAGCAACTTCTTTTTGAATAAACTATAAATTTTATTAACTTCCCTTATTTTTTTCGGAAAAGTTTTTAATATAATAAAGTTCTACAGAAAGTATAAACTACATTTAAGTAAAAACAGTTTCCCATTCTTGGCGAAAAGAAACGCAAAACCATTAATTAATAAAAAAAATCCTCCAGTCCAGGAGCACAAAGTATTCGTGCAGTTGCAAAAATTATAACGAAAACATATTAGCATAAACTGTGAACACAGTCATTTTATTATTTATTTTAATAACTCTTAAATAATTTCTAATGTGTCCTTCAGCTTGATTGCTTACAGTTTTGTTGACATAGATTCTACTAATGTTACAATCACGGTATAAGAAGTTTTTGATCATTCTTCATTCAGGACTTTCTTTAATTTTCCTCGGTTGGATATAGACTCGTACGTACGACGTTTACGTTTTTTAATTTCATCATCTCACAGATGTTCTATAATCTATAGGGTTAACATCTGTGGGTTGGGGACAAATTTTCAAACAGTTGGGGGGTATTGCATAAAAGCCATTATTTGATGTCCATAGTCCCATCTATTATACGGGGATTTACTACACCCGAAGCACTCATACATCCACCTAACCGCAATTTTCTTTGTTAAGCTACGTATTTTCTTTTCTCTACGCAAAACGTAATAAGGAAATATCAAAGAAATATCCAGATGAGTCTAAGATATGTATATAATTTAGAAAAATAGCGTACAATAATTTTGCCAGAGGCAATGCTTTTAAACTAGATCATAGCCGACTAAGTCCTAAATATAAAAGAAGAACTAGATACTTACATCATTACAGACATATCATCTAAAGGGTTGTCAATAATTACCTGGAAGAGAAAAAAGGAAAATCAATTCACGTTAAATATATTAGCATTGTAAAGTTTTAATATATTAATTCAAAAACGACAGATTAAAGGTTAAGAACTGAGAACTGAAATAAAACAAACATTATGAGTATACCAATGTTAGCTCAATAAATAAATTAAAGATAATATCAAATTAATTTCATTGATTGAAAAAGTAGCACTTTGCCTGAATGCAACTGCAATTCTGAACATGTTTTTTAGGTGTAACGACACGACAGGCGCATTTTTGCAAATACATATACACTAGGTATTATTCTAATAAAAAGTCGACGTCTCCGTAAGAACATTTGCAATCATATGGTATTTCCGGAAAACCCATAAGACCTAACATAACCGTTGTCACTTTTGATAGGCAGCATGATCAGTGCTTTTATGAGAGGCAAGGAAGGTTGACAGTCGTGCAATAGCAGGCGATAACTACGGGCTGCCAACTCAGGTAATTTTAAAAATTAAATATTTGAGAATCATTAAATTAAACAGAAATAACGATGATTGAAATTCATCAAATTCATTTAAGGGGGGAGATACCTTTAGAATTTTCAAAAAATCGATTTTTTTTTTTTTACATAATTCGATATATAATATGTTAAAAATATACTGTCAAAAGGACAAATCGAAATACTGAATATTAATGGAGTTATTGGGAAAAACGTCAGAGCCCGCATACCGCCATTAACCAGGTAGTCGGAGAGCTTGGGTCGGAGCAATGCCTTTTCACAGTACGTTTGTGTATTCTTTTGTCTCATAACTTACTCTCTTACTTGGCGACGATATAAAACAACATCTTCTACCAATTTACGAAGATTTGTCCAGAAAATATTTACTGGAAAGATGCTTGGGTGGCCATACCCAGAATGCCAACGAAAGTTTCATGCAAACTTTGAACGCGATTATCTCGAAACTGTGTTTTCAAAAACTGCTCGTTCTGTAACTCAAAAAGTTATTGACCGATTAAGCTGAAACATTCAGAGGTTTCTCTTTATAGTGCTATCGGAAGGATGTACCTATAAATTTAAAGCTATCGGGTTAAAAAATAATTTTTTTTGGGGTCAAAACTCTTGAAAAATAGCCAAAAATCTGGACCTATGATTAAACAGCCGATATAAATTTTAATTTTTGACTTTTTTATTATTTTATAGGTTTATCCTTCCCTTTAATATGTTAGTAATCGACAAAAAAAACATTTTTATTTCCGATAAATAGAAAAATTTTGACAGCTGCAGCAGTTTTCGATGACTCGCGGGAGACGCTTGAGGATTTATTCTGCAGAGCCGCCATTTTGTAAAAAAAAAAAAATCTCATGTTTTGCACACTTTAATAATGTATTAACAAGATGTCAAAAGTCATAAATGATCCAATTATTTTATCACCTTGAAAAAAATTCATTAAAATTGACTGATTTCACCCGTTCTAAAGGTATCTCCCCCCTTGAAAGTATACACGTATGTATATATGCAGGCACGTAGTGGCTATAACAATAGTAGCATTTTTATTGCTGTTTTACACTGATTTAAATGTACTTTTTCTAGAATTATTAAACTACTGCAATTTCACAGCTGTTATTGTTTTACTTTCCTTGAACTACTACTCTATCACTGTCGATCGAAAACTTGTATTTTTAATCAGGGACACAACATTTTTCAAAACCTTTATTACCCACTTTTTGTAAGGCAATGACCTTGTTTAATCCCCACTGAGTAGACTATAGCTTGAAAATCTATTTCGAGTCTGATTTCTACTTCATTTTTCCGTTAGGTATTTATCCAACATCATTAGCTATGGAAAAATGCAAAATATGAGCAAGTATTTGTTTTTTAGTTAAAATTCCTGTCGCCAAATTTATGTAGGTATATTGGTTTTCTGGTCATCTAAAAAATCTATTCATTGCCAATATATGCCCACTCTTAATACAGTGGGTAAGAGAGGGGAACTGAAATTTCCTTTAAATTTTATTAGGCAGCTCCAAATACTCTTTAGAGTTGCACACGAGAAATGTTGCGGGAAAGTTTTAAACAAAAATTATTACGCTTTAAATAGGATAAGTTTGTTTCGCTTAAATTTTCGCCTTTCATTCTTCTCCTGCACACGAGCAAAAGTTGTGGAGTAGACGACCAGTAGGGCGGAGCTTGCGATATAATTACCTGACACTAAGCGTAACGAGTATGTCGTTCGGAGTAATAGATTGTTAACCTTACTTCAGGGAACCTTTCTTCCTTCCAAGTTAGAACCAATTTATAAATCAACAGCAGCAATTATTTATTTCGCTAACAAGCAATCTAAAATTTCAAAATTAAAAGGAACTACATAATGAGTACCAAGGACCTAACAAATACCGAATTAGTGTATACTTGGACGACTTCGAATTTTCTTTTATTGGTGTTTACTGTTCAGTCAAATCCTGCTTGAACAAGTAATCACGAATTTTCATTTAACTATTGTTCCTTATGATTATCATCAAACACGGTTCTAGTTGAAAAATATAAAACGCTCTTGTTTTTCAAGTACAAAGCTTATTAAAAATACTATAGAGGCAATTATTAAACAACAGGGTCCTCTTTGCATCAACTTCCAAGCTAGTAATTTCAATGGCAATAATATTGATTCAATTATTTCTAGACAAGGAAATGTTGTAGAAACATACTTATGTATGGCACGTCTTCAGGTTTTTCTGTGGTTTTCGATGGCATTCGAGCCCGCAACGCTTGAGCTTCTAGTTTTTAACCGCTAGCAATATGCCAATAAGATGATACTTCTGATCTTTTAGAAAGTAAAACAATCTCATTCATGTGTGATTCGAACCCGGAACCTCTGAGCAGTAGTCTAGAGCTCTCACCATTAATCTAACAGATGCGGTTTTTGTCTCAGTGAGTTCATCAACATGTGTTCACTTCATACCAAGTACACATACAGCAGATTTGACAGAAGCGTAGTCGTTTCATATTGCGATCCCGTTTACTAAACTTCGAGCATCTAACATCATAAGATAACATTTATCACTTGAAAGTGATGTGGCAATTTAAATAACTAGAAACCCGTTTAAAAATCAATATATAGAATATAGTGAATTGTTATATATTCTTAATATTTTAACAACTTTCGGGTTAATTTAATGGGGAAATGATTGGCTCTACTACGCTCCCGTCAATTCAAACTAATAAACCTTTCCACACGAATCAACAAGCCCTAATGGTTGGTTTCCACTAACATATTTTTATGAGTGCAGTTAAATAAACTAAATCAAATATTGAAATGGAAGTACAACACACCCTATGAACATGTTCCGTCATCCGTTTTTTATAGTGATTTTGTTTACAATTGTTCATCTAATTGTGCGATTATTCATTAAAATCATGGCATACATGCACGAATTGACTGCGAAGCTTACAAGAAACACATTCCCATTTAAACAACACGAAGTCTTATTTGTCAATCGTAAATTTATTAATTATACAAAACTACAAAACTACATGTGGTACAATGGTAAGTAATACGCGCTTTTATTAATCCATCCTTACTCTACCCTTAACTATCCCACAAGTGTCCCGCGGTCACAATTTTACGTTCTTTTACGTATCGTAAGTAAATATTTATACGAAAAACCATTTGATCTAATCTATCCCCAATGTTTTACGAATCGAAACGTGTGAAATTTTCATAGCATGAATAGTTCAATATTTATTAAGAATTAAACGAAGAAGTATCGAATCAACCCACAAGTGTCTGAGAGTGCTTTCTTCTTTGATAGGCGCAGATAAATTTACACATTTCGACGCGACGTAAAACAAATGATGGTCTGTTGCATTTTTCAAAATATCATATATATGTAGATATTGTAGGCATAGCATCACTAGTTATAGGGACAAATGTGCATCCTGGAAATTTGAAATTTAAAACCAAGTACCGATTCAAAAATCACATACATTTGGAAAGCACATAGGTGGAATATTGCTAGGCGGCGTTATTGCATGAGCAAACTCGGCATGCTTCCACTGCGAACGGAAGGAGACGCAAGGACTGGGTTAATATAAGAGTTGTAAAGTTAATGTAAGTTTGAGTGAAGTTTCAGAATTTCACGTGAATTAGTCGCGTGTTCCTCAATTTCCAATTAGACCAGGTTGTTTGCCTGCCAGTTGCTTAACATGAAGTTCGAGGGCTAGTACGTGCGACACTCTGTCGAATCATTTGCGAGTTTCACGTCGCTTCCTGCAAGAGTTGGTCCATGAAAGTTCTTTCGAAAAACAGAAACGAATGATGCTCTCTAAAGTGCCCGGCACCGGCTGCTGGCTTGTTCAAGAGACCGAAGACTAAAAAATTAATTTGACCAATGAGACGTCCCAGTTCCGGTCCTGAAAAGTTGCATGCAACTATTCCGCACATAGTTAGTCGAACTGTTTTCGCAGCCACATGAACTCTCCGCCAACTGAAGCTATATTTCATCTGCAGATTTGACCAGAATTGCGTCCTTGTGTCTTTAACCGCTGCTGAAAATCTGTTGATACTTTTCTTCGCTCGCTCCGGGGCCTGTCCGAACTAGACCGCTTAGTGCTCCAAGCAGCATTAAAATTCTTTGGTAAAAGTTTCTGCTCCGTCCTCCGCACTCAAGATGAGGGGGTGATAATCACCAATTTTCGGCAGGAACGTCTCATTGAAGCACCGGGGTATGCTCATGTCTAACTCTGCACTTTCGGATATTGTGAGGACGTGTTTAGGGAGAAAATTTTCGACACCTGACTTGCTGTTAACAAGCCGTTTTGGACTCCAGTTCGCCATGATCCGTTGATACCTAATTAGGTTAATGAATCCGAACGTAAAAGCGCTCCTTTCCGTGATGGTGTGCCCGACTCTGAACACATTTTTCACACAATATGTACATATGTATTTGTCTGAGCATGCTACTTTGAAATTTTCTTATAACCTTCTTGGTTAGAGGTTCTTGTATTTAGTGCTGCATCTTCCAACAAATTGTGTTGAAAGAGCAATCTACTCGTACTATTTTGGCGTTAACAGGAAGCTCAAATATTTCCAAACCAATCAAGGGATTGCTCAGAGAAGTAGGGTGATAACATGTGGCGAGTGAAAAAATGTTTTGTTTAAAGGCCCTAGGTGACATGATCTGATGTCTGATATACTCAGATCGGGAGTAATATCATGTGGAGTATAGGCTTGGCAGATAAATTTTTTTTTCAAGGTCGTCAAATGGCGGGCGCTTCCAATCTTCGCAGGCCCCGACCAAATCATGTCGTGACTCTTCGAGTTATCAGGAGACAGTGAGGCGCCATTTTTTCAGCAGGATCTTTCTAAATTTCTTTATATGTATATACTAAAGGGTCTTTGAATATGGACGATCGACATTTTTTAGGTTATAGCGGCCATGTTGTTAGAACAGCATCTGTAAACTTTATTGTAAATTGTTCAGCAGTGTGGCAAATCACCATGGAAAGTTATAGCGTTGAAGAACGTGTGCAAATCATCAAATTTTATTATCAAAATCAGTGCTCCGTTCGAGAAACGTTCATCGTCGAAAATCATCTTTAGCGATTAGCGCTACAGATCGATGATATGGATACCAACGACATGAGTTTCCAACAGGACGTCAAAACGTGCCACACAACGCATGCCACGATGGACATTCTGCACGAGTGATTTGAGGGTGACGTGAACTGGCCACCGAGATCGTACGATTTAACGCTGTTAGACTTCTTCCTTTGGGGCTATCTTAAATGTACATATATGCGAATATACTGCAAGCAATTGATGCCCTCAAATATTCTTTCAAAGAAAATAAAAACCTAATGAATATCTCACACATAAGAAATATGTACATATACCAATTTATACGTAGAAAACCTTTTGCGGAATTTTAATACAACCTGCATTTTACAAAATAGTAAATTTAAACAAAATGCTTTTCTCAAATTAAAAAATTATTACAGTTAATGGTAGAACGTTACAAATGTTTAATTTGAACTGTTTTCTTAATTCTAATTATATTTTATGTGTAACTTCTCTCCACGTAGACAAGTCACTCTGATGGGTCATTCAATAGAACTAATAAAGATTATATTAATTTCATGAATTTCGGAGAAATTGTAAGAGAAACGTGAATTTCAGCAAATTTTAAAGCATTTTCACCTTCGCAAGTGACTGTACCTGCAGTGATAGAGGTAGATCAACGGTGGTGGCATTTTTGGAAAGTACATTGAGATAATATTTGCGTGGCGTTTGATGTCGCTGCGTTAATTAACAAAAGATCAAAATAAAATAATAACGTGCATCCCGATTTTATGAATCACCCTGTAACTCGAAGAGTGTTGAGGTCTTCATAAGCACAACCTAGCAGTAAAGCAATGAAGTAGTGCTGCTCCACACTTTAACTCAATGCGAATGAGCGGATACTAACGAAACGTCGCAGCACGGGGGCATTTCTGCTCACTTTGAGAAAAGTTGAAAATTTGCTGCTTACTGTGAGCAGTGTTGCGAATGTTTTTTAAGTAGTATGTGTGTTAGGGAGCACTTTTGATTTGCGACACAGTTCAATTCAAAACTTTAGGTTATTTGTATTTTGGGACAAAACTATCTTAAGCATCCTGTACAGGTAGTAAACATGATGTTATAACATACCTCCCAATTGGCATTTAGATAAATCGATATATTCATATGTATGTGCGCCCATTTGGCAAAGCTATAATCATAGCAAAGCTTTACTAAATATGCTCTGGTAAACGTGAGCTATATTTTAAATGCTTACATATTATTTTGGCATTGGCAGCTAGCAGATAAAGAGCACCGATATTAGTTATCAGTGTGATCCTTCAGAATAAATAATTAATTGGTCGCAAATATGTTATTTAAAGCGAACAGGGGCTTGGTATTTGAATTTGGATTCCGAACACCATTCTCTCAAAAAATCAAACCAGTCGACAAACGTCAAATTTACATTATTCTTCTTGTTTGCTGCTACTCCTTTGATGTTGCTCTTTCGCTGCTTCATTCAGTTACTACGGACGGCAGCGGCCAGCGCTGCTACTGCTTACAGCTCTGCTGCTAGGTTGTGTTTTCGGCCTAAGTAAATCAATTGAAGACGTGGATTGAACTTTCATCGTTACGTTTTTATTAAATGCGCAGACAGATTTACAGCGGAGCCGACAAGAATATGCCCGCCCCAGTTTAATATTAAAGTGCAGTCAGTCTTGTCGATCGATATAAAAGGCGTCTCAAGAGCAAAATTCCAACGGCATTAATACCGCGGGCTAATTATAGGGCAATTGATCACTTCTCGGCGATTTTCTCGACCGCAGGCGACAGAATCGATACAAAAATAGCCCCCAGCTGAATCGCTACTGTCTTTGCACTGGGCAGAGCCACAATAGAACGATTCGCAGCTATGCGAATAGAGCTTGCCACGCGAAGGCACCTCGATTGGCAACGTTGTTTTCGCAACGACCAAAATGCTCCGTTTACCACCGCTCGGATTGACGCCATGGAAAATTTCAGCGGAATGGTGCACTAATGAGGAGATTTAAGAAGGCAGGACGCGCCTTCCCCCGGTAGCGCGGAAGGGTCCTCGGAAGATAACTAGGTATCTGCCGTCACTGGCGTAAAAGCGCCCATTACCGCAAACATTTAAGTAATATTATCCCGGCGTACTCCGAAAATAGCCCAAACGGGACTGACCCTTAATGAGTTGCGGTCGGACGAAAGGGAGCAGGCAGTCCATTCGGGCTGCCCGGGACCAGCCGTAGAAGCACTCCAGATGATTTGCAAAACGCGAATGCGGCCAGTGAGCGAGTGAAGCGCTCAATGGGGAAGCCAACCTCAGCGGGGCAAATTAATCAAAACGTGCCCGGCAATTAATAAAAGCGCTTTATTCAGACAATTCAACTCTACGAAAAATAGACCAGTGGCAATTGGATACGCCGTAGAGGGCTGGCACGGCAGTTTGTTGACTGCTCGGACGCGGTGTTGTATCGAAACTGCCATGCACCGAGACGTTCGGGCATTAGGAGGATCTACTGCACCCGGAACACCAAATAATTATCCGGGACACTCATAAATTATTCAAGAGGCCAAGACAGGACCACTCGGGTCTTCAGTGCTTCAAGGAGACGATTACTGCACGATTATAAGTTTGCAGCGGCCGTGCCGGCGGCGCTAGAGCTGGGAGGTGCCCGTTTGTGAGTTGTTTGTAGTTCGGTTGCCAAATTTCCGCCCATTCGATGTTCGAACTCACACGGGGGCCAATTAAATTTCAAATTAAGCACAGGTGAGGTGTTAAGCTCCTCCCATAGAAAGCTTAAGAAAGCCGAATTCTTCGATTTTGAGTGGAGCCAGACAGCGACATAGCGACTAATTTAGAGAACTTTATATTTCATCGTCAACTGTTTCTATTAGCGGTCCCGCAGTGGCACGCATACCAAATCGTGCGGATCAAAATCAATTAAAATATCTAAACAGAAGCTTCGCTTCAACTAAACACAATTGAACGTTTTAGACTTTTCCAGTCCGTAAATCCTGTATATGTAGACTAGTAAAACAGCCACGATTAAGGGATTAATTTCAAACAACGGTATTCTAGTACTTATTCGTAGCTAGATGTTTGCACAAAACTATCAGCTTTCAGAAAAACTCAAACCACAAGGAAGCCCTGAAAGGAATTACAAAATAAGCGTAGGTACCCAGGTAGCCCTTACGTGCAAAATGTTGGAAAAATGGGGCAGACTATACAAAAAAAAACACCATTTTCTAAATGTGATGTCTACGTTCCGAATTCATCATTAGATATTTACACAATATTCTGGCGTGCCGCAATGCAGCCCTCTAGATCCGATGGCTCCATTCTGACAAGATTGGATAAAATCAAGGATTTAGGTGTTTCAAATCAAAAACTGACGTAACAGGGCTTGGAAAATATATAATAAAATTCGTTCCAACGAGCATCGAAAAAAACTTGTTGGCATTCTTAGCAAATACCTGAAGGCATCATGATCTGCATTCTTTAACTATTTGGAATCTGTGCAAAATGAATTCAAACTCAATCCCAAGAAATTTTCATTCAACAATGTGAAGCATATGCAAATCTGAAGGTTTTCCAGCAGTATTTAACTAGATAGATTATAGACTGTACCGCTCACGATCCCCTAATATTAGGTAAATTAAATACAACTGGGTTAGGTCTAGAGGAAATATTTTAAGCTACAAGATCTTTATTGGGGCAATTATATCATACGATTTTTTTACTGTATAAATAGAGATACCGCAACTTAAAACTTTTTGGTGACAAAAAGCGGCACGTCAAATTGCGTCAAGATTTCGTAAAAAAACACCCCTTTGATGTTTTTGGGGCAAAATTTTTTTTTCTCCGAATCCGAACGACTTGGATGTTAAACGATAGGTCGTGCCATCACGAGCCCAAAATACAAATTACGTGGGTTGCTACTTAAGTCTTGAGATATGGCAACACCAGTGTGAATATGTCAAATCTGACATTGTGATCGTAAAGTTTGCTATTTTTAATGGTAAACGTACTCAGAACGTTTTGTCATACGAGTGATATTCGTGTTGTTTACAGATACTTGAAAAATTACTTTTTTTGGATGGTTTCAAAGCTTATAACGGACATAGGCAGAAACAATTTTTGTGTTTTATATATATAGAGCATAGATTTAGAGCAAATAAACTGAGAAACTAGAAATTTATTTGGAACATACTCTCTCTTACAAAATGCGACTGTGCACCCAAAAACATTCCGTGGTTGTTGATCCTGCTCCTTAACCTACGCACGCTTGAGAAACATCGAAAGGTGGCGATAATTATATTTTTTTTACATTAATTAACGCTGAAATTGACGCACCTGAGATTTTTTCGAGTTATAATAGATTTAACGCCTAAACGCATTCGATGGTACAATTCTTGAGTACGTGTCTTGTGTTTAGTCACCGTTTTACAGTAGGGTAGACTGGGTACGGTTGTCACAATTTTCATTCGATCGCCCATAATTTTGTAAGTATGCCACTGAACTGGCAGAAAGGTGTTTTTTATAGTAAAATGTACATTTGTCTACGTATAAATACTAAAATGTGTCCCTAAGCACAATCGATTACCTCATAGGGGAAAATTTAAAAAAAAGAAAAAATGTCAACCGACCACACCCTTGGGGTGGTTGTGACAGTGCTTGGGGTCGGTAGTGAAAAGATTCAAAAATACACCAAAATGGACAAAAATCACAATTTTTTTGTAAGTAAAATCTAACATAATAATATAATCGTCTTCTGGACAAATTAAACATTTACGTAACAAAAGAAATAAAATCTGAGAACACTTCAATAGCTTGTAACTAATAAGACACTGTAGCATCTACTTATTATAACAGTCTCCATATTAAAATCAGTCAAAAAATTTAACTAAACATTTATAATTATACATTACGGTAACTGCATCAAAACAAAAACAAATAATAATAAATGTTATATCTAAATCAGTAAAACAACCGCACCCAGAAGATATGTACAACCGTACCCAACACACTCCTTCACAAAAAACCAATCGCAATGACACTACAAAATAATCTACGTACAAAGTAATCACTGCTATTTAACTACTAATGTTTAACTTATAACGAGGAAAAACACTCTTTACTCTATCTGTACAAACATAACAACAATTATTAAAATAAATCAAATAATAATATTTACATTTAACAGTTAAAAAGTAATGTAGGCCTCTGCTAGCGTTAATGTCGCGCGATGGCTGACGCAGTACTGTGAAACACGTGCAGACGGTCACGCCGCTCCTATCTCCCCTTGCACCCTTCGCGATATTCCTTGAAGTTTCGCTAATATGACGACTGGCACAACCGTACCCAGTCTACTCTACACATATCAACCGTGTCCAAAGACGGTTTGTTCGATTTGCCCTTCGTGGCCTCGACAGAACCACTCCAAAGATGGTTTTGTTCTTGACTTCAATTCCATCTCGTTCATTGAGAAATCGGGATTTCTTAAAAATCCCTCAACATCGAACTAATTATAGTTTTCATCAGCCCAGCCCATCCATGTCTCGATATTTTAATGAAGAAATTGTAAGTACTTAATCAGTTCTTAATTCGTAATTAATAAATAAAGGAAGCAGAACATGAAGAAACATTTATGATATATGTATATGGTTGACGTGTCCAATGACAGGAAAGGTACATAGTTTTCCTTCTGTTGATTAGGAATCCGAAAACGCAAATGCTGCATTACACAGCCACACAAAATAAAAAAAGTGGGGATTACTTTTGATGCCATATGTCATATCCGTAGTAATTTTGCCTGCTGATCACGAATCCGCGACCAGAATTGAGCTTTGACGTCCAGATTTTTTTCTAACCTCCAAAAAGTGGGTTAAAAACAGATAAAATCGTGGAGTAAAATTCGGAAAAAAATTATTTTTAACATTTAAACCTATATTCATATGAATTGAGATCTGCTGAGCACGAATCCGTCACCAGAATTGAGCCATCACGTTCTGATTTTTTTCTACAAATTAATAAAGAAAAATTTAAGCAAAAAATCATAACGTGATGGCTCAATTCTGGTGACGGATTCGTGCTCAGCAGGTCTCAATTCATATGAATATAGGTTTAAATGTTAAAAATAATTTTTTTCCGAATTTTACGAGTGTATTTTCCACGATTTTCTCTGTTTTTAACCCATTTTTTGAGATTAGAAAAAAATCTGGACGTCACGGCTCAATTCTGGTCGCAGATTCGTGCTCAGCAGGCCAAAATACTACGGATATGACGTATGGCATCAAAAGTAATCCCCACTTTTTTTTTTGTGTGGCTGTGTATTGAACGTCCGAGTAAACAAACAGTTTTATGCTTAAAATTGAAGGTCATATGACAAGCCCATTCTAGGCTAAAAAAATTGAAAAATTGGCTATTGAAAATTCTAAATCAGAGGCTTGCAAGCACATCTTGTTGGCGAGCATCAAGCCCGTAGCAAAGCAAGTACCGTTGCAGTAAAGACGAAGGGAAACAAACCCCAAATGCAAACCCAAAAGGAATGGTTGGTTGTTTTTTCACCAATTAAATTGCTCACCGCGGCCAAGTACTTACAATTTATCTTACGGGTTCTTTTTTTTTATATATATATATTTACACTTGGGACCTTTTTTTGTTTTGACCTTTCTCGCTTTTGAAAACACTCGGGTTTTGTGTGGTTCCCGATGGGATTCGAGCTCCGGATGTTTGAATTCGTAGCATAAATCGTCACCAATACACCATGAAACATGATACTTCGTACTTTAGTGGTAACAGATCTATACATATAATCTGAAAGGCATCTGGAGGTTCGGTAGTCACAAATTAAATGTTTTGTCAGAGACATTAAAATTTCGTTTTATTTTTTCTGTTCCTTATTTAAAGATATATTAAGCCGGGTACCTACACATTTGAAGCGAGGCCGAGGCAAACGAGCGCACGACGACGCCTCGGATGCACATCCGAACACACGTACACCCCGGAGTGCTTGGTTTTCTCGCCTCAGATGTGTATCCGGTTTTATTAGCATTTTAGTCGTCCCGCGAATAAAAAGTGAAGTATACATTTAACTCACTTGCTTGATTTTTCAAAGCAATTTTCAATTCTTTAGGGCAAAGTCAGATTCAGAGTTTTCACTAGCCCGGTAGAAGTTGGCGGACTTAGGTACATGTGTGAGTGTGGCGGAATAAAATCCGGCGCGACGTCCACCTGAGTTCAGCTTTTTTTATTCGCCAGGGTATACCTGGGATAGCGGAATCAAATTCTGTTCAGACAGCTATTAAACCTAGTTCGACGATAAATCAAGCTAATGCACACCTCTTGGAACTATATAACAATTAACTTAGAACTAGTTGTTACCTCATTTACATATGTCAGATTCGAACCCATCATCAAGATAACCGTTACCTACTTCAAAAATGTGATGTCTAAGTTTTTACTTCTCGCTAATTATGTATCTAACGTCATCAACCTTGAGAAAAATGCGGGTAAAGTTCGAAGGACATTTTAAAATCAGCGTACTGAGATAGTTCGTTAAAGCTTCCAATAATATGAGGTCTTTAGTTGGATTCATTAAATTATTAATTAACTCCAATTTTAAAGGGATGATCGCTCCTTCTTAAAATTAGCCTTTCATATTTCGAACTTTCCAAAAACTAGTTTACAGTTTATGTGCCTATCCCTTTTGAGTTAGCTGTCGATGAAAGCTTTCGGTGCTAACATAGGCATACTTGGGATGTTATCGCTACCTGCTCGTCTATCTAATGTCGGAGTTAAGAAATCAGCACCTTGCGGCTTTCCATGATGATGTAGCGATTGCATCTGAATTAACAGAGAATCCCCAGAGGAACGCCTATTATGCCCGTCTAATACGTACGTACGGTTGGGTGTGCTTGAATTTCTGCAAATTGAGGTTATGCGAAAGCCTTTTAGAGAGCAGAGTCCGGGTGTTCGCGGCAGAAGCCCTAGAAGCAGCCGAGCTGGAGATTCGACTCCGACTTCAGCTTGAAATCCGCGTGCACAAGGTGTTAGGGTGTCACTAACCTGCACCGCACCATTGTGTGCGCCAAGGAGCTTTCGTGCGCTAATTCAAAAACTCATCGTACGCCCTGTTGACTCGATTAGCATTCTTTACGAACAAATCACTCACACACTCCCGCTTGCCTGCCTGAAAGAAATTCACCTAGTCATTTTGGGGCTGAGCAAAATAATTTGCCGACGTCCCGAGTTGCCGCACATAGCCGGCATTCAGCAGGCGTCTATGGCTGCCAGATCCGGGCGATACGTTTCATTTAGATGAAGTTACAAGATTCCTTCATGTTAATTGCCTCCAGAAAGTGGCATTATGTTTGGAATTTTGTTGCTCTGGGGATTTGCTGAACAACATCCTCAATGGAGGCACTCTCGGCAGAGTGAAGCTATTAAAAGCCGGGCGAAGGTGGAGTTAGACTTGTTTAAGTTTGGTTAGGTTATCAGCGTACAGAGACAATGCCTAATTGAGCATCGGCACCCTCCAGGACGCTATTGTAATTAAAAACACATGATAGCGTGTTGCCGGGCTTTCGGATGAGCAACGTGCCAGCCAATTGTTTCCTACAACCCTACCTACAGACAAAGTTCGGATCTGGCGAAGTGTTTTTATGCGAAGTACTGCGGCGCGATTAGGACTTCCCTAAGGAACTCATATCCTATTAATTAATTAACAATAGACATTTATATTAACGCGAAAGTTTGTCCCTTTGTTGGGGATAAAAGGAAATTTCCTGATTAGATATCTTTAGTTTTTTGTATAGCGTACTTTAGACTGTAGACATCTGCAATATGCCTTACCCCAAGGAAATATATTATTCAGGAGACCACGGTGGTTTTTTATCATTTTTTAAATTGCTTAATTTAAATATACATATATATATAATATACATATTATATTTAATATCGATAATATTGTAACGCGAACGCGAAATTTTTTGAATTTTTTTTCGAAAACATGATCTCATTTTTAAGGAAGTTTTTGTCACTTCATATAATCACCATTTAATCCACCTTCGACTGTGCTTGAACAAACTGAAATATCTCTTTACAAAAATAGTTGGATTTTAAATTTTAAAAAAAATCAATCTACGGGCCGGGCACCGGAATGAAAAATACAGAGTTTAAATTTAAACTTATTTGGTCTGCATACTAAAGATTCGACCTCACTAGCTTGACTACCTGCTTGAGGGTATCGAAACTCGAATAGTTGTTTTGTATCTTGTATTTTTCCTGTTGGCACAGATGCTTGTATTTATTTTTGTTAGATTGAATACACATCAGAAAAACAAAACAAAAATTACTAACATATCACTTTTAACTTGGGCAATTGTGGCAATTAATTGTGAGATCTTTTTCTTCAAAAGTCTTTAAAAATGCAAATCAAAAAATTCTGGGGTCATACACTCTAGAACCCCACCCTTCTATACCTACGAGCCTGTGCTTTTTCCACGTTTAACTCATTTTATAGGCGTAGATTCAATATGCAGTATAGAAACGCTTTATAGTATTTTGCTAATTGCCAATGTTTTATTTCTGTTTTTTTTTGGATTTATCCTACGCAAAAGTAATCGATACGAGTAGATATCGATACCTGTTATTCGACACCGAGTTGGTACCGATATTTTTTTCGATACGAGTACCAAGTAAAATATGATACCTACATATTCATCCCTACTTACACGACACCACTTTAAAAAAATACAGCTCGTTTATTTTAATTGGCTTTTTTTATTCTTTTTTTTACAATGAGTTATGTCCACGTACCCCCTGGGATATGCTGGTGAGCCCCAGGTTGAGGAAAGCTGCTCCAGCATGAACATGTTTGAATTCTCTAGTTTCCTTCTCCGATTACCGACACTGACTTTCCGATTTTACGTTTTCTTTTGAACGAATTGTTTATATAATAACTTTGGGCCGACGGGGGTCGCGAATACGGAACACCCCCTCCCCATGGAGCCGTCCACCGCTTGTTTTATGACTTTGTTTTTAAATGTCTACAGTCTGATCTTGCAATCTATTTTTTGTTACGCTGGTTTAGAGCTAATTTTTCATAGATCTGGTTAGTAATATAGGATACCAGGGCTCTGGTACTATCAAAGGCGTAATCTCATCCTTGCCAGAGCAAAATTTAAAAATTGTTCAAAATTTGCTGATTGGAGTGAACATGCATAAGTCCTCAGTTCGTCCATGCACGCCAATACCGGCCAAGCCATTCACCACTAAACCATATGGTACTGTTTTCCACGATTGTACGAGTATATGTTTGAGAATTAATTTCCGATTCGCACCAAGATCGACGAGTTATTTTGTACTTCCTTCTAGGGCAGATATAAGGAATTGACTGAGATCTGAGATCATTTGGACGCTTTTATCAATTTGGACCATTTGTTGCCAGATATTTGTGTGATCAACCTTTAGTTTCCCAGTCGCACCGAAAGCTCTTCTGCACTGCCAGAAGGTCGCAAATATATATACATATATACTTAATATAATATTTTTATTTTTTGGGGCCATTAACTATATTCGCGTCTCTTTTGCCACCATATCCACGTAACATGTTTCATTGGTTTAAAGATCTCCAGTTACGAATTTGCGCCCAATGAGCGCCCTATGCCCAAAAGGGGTATAAAAGAAGAAAACAAGTATGTATGTTAATTTTGGTTGTTGCAATGTATGGCTCGAAAACGTATAGCAAAAAGATATGTACCATTTTTAAATTTCATGTACCTAAGCGGTTTAAAGCTACTGAAAGATAAAATGTAGGGAAATTTACTTGCATATAGCATTAATATCAATAATGGTTTTTCATACCAACAGATCACATAGTAAATATTCATACACGCATACACGAATGCATATACAAAAACACTAATGCACACACAAATAGCGCGAGGGAGGGGAGAACCATTTTCCGAATAATTACCGAATATTCAATTATAGAAAATGACGAAATTAAGATGTTTTAAAGCTGCATACATCCGTCCGCATATTCATCGCTCTTTTTCTTTGCACTGTCAGGATGTTCGAGTTGAGCTCACATTTGTTATCTGCCTCTCCGTATGGAGGGAGAATTCTCGGCTTTATATGTGAGAAATAGTTATTGATTCAAACTACCATGTAGCAAGGAATGAATAATTGCTCATTTATTGAAATGTAACTGAAAAATGTGTCAAGCTCATCAAGAAAGTGCGTAAACAGCAATACTTTAAGGGAGGCATTTTTAAGTGAATGCATCTGAAGAATATTGTGTCAAAATTTTAAGTCGATCGGAGCAAAATTGACGAAGTTATGAGTATTTGAGCGTCCGTTGCTCCAGGCCAGGTTTCTATACCTGCTCGACAGCTGTGCGGCGCGCTTACCTGGCGCGCTATTTTATTCATTTATAATCCCTAAATTAATTTCTTGATAGAAGCGTCTTTTCGTTGCGTTGTGTATATTCGAGGCATGGTATATGTATACATCAGTTGATCGCTGCATGCCGTGCTGAGCAGTAGTAAAGTGACGCTAAAAGTTTGACTCTGTTTTAGTGTGCAAAACTTTAAAGCATTTCTCTGAAACTTGTTATTTTTGAAGTCCGTGCACACCACCAAAATCCACTGGACCAATCGTTTTGAACTTTTGCACAGTACTTCCTCACAAAATTCACCAGGTAACCCTGGGAGCTTTTTTGTTTTTTTAATCAATATTAATTTTACAATGAGAAATTAGCAGCTTTTTATTAGCGAAAATCGGTTTTTTGGCTTCCAAGTGCTGCTAAAAATTGATAAATCGAACAAAATTCTCCCAGCGTTACCTCAAGCAACATCTCCTTGCATTTGATTTACAATGTATTTTGATTTTTTGTTTCAGATGATTCTGTTGCGAGTTAGGATTTGCACCGCAAAACAACTTTTTTCCACAATATTTGGCAATGGAAATTTTGGAAAATATTGTTTAAATGTTGTATTATTATTATATGGAGTTTGACTGAATAAAATAACACTATCTGTATCGCCAAAACATATTCTTAAAAACATGCCCGCCTTAAGACCCCTTAATTCAGAGTTTGAGTCTTTTCCAAACCATGTACGGCATTGAAAATTGAACAAGGTATTCATTCTGAAAATTGTTTTTGTTTCAATTTGCTCTTCAATTTTCCGCGTTTTATCCGTAGCACAGCAGTCACAGTTACGTATTTACGCATTTCATCACACTTTGCACGTTTGATTCCCATTCCCGGAATACTTCGAATTTTCACCTTGAAGCGACAAGTTCGGCTTTCGTCAGTCGTCTTGTGTTCCTCCCCGTGCGGGGAGGATACACGTCAGCAAGGAGTGAACGATAAGGTAATCCTATAAAAATGCTTGCAGGCAATTCAGCTAGTGTGGGTTTTCGGGAGTACCCCCTTCCGTGCTGTACCGACGTTCCACATGCAATACCGGTTTCATCTCCGGCTCTCCAGGAGAGATTTCGCAGCAACAAAGCCTTTTCATCTTCTCCCTTATTGTATTGTATTTGGAGACATCAGCTACTTGCGGTGATCACTCTTTTGTTCAACAAGGTTCAACCGAGTTGGGGGGTATTATGGTGCATAAGAAGCGGAATCAAAGACGTTGCGGCATGAATACTGTAGGTAATGGCGAAAGCTATAAATTTTTAGGGAAGGAATTTTGGGCCGATTTTCACGTTAATGGAAATCCCGTGCTCATCCAGTGAAAGCAAATCGGCCTTCTGCAAAATGCCGACAATAATTCTCTACGGAATCGCAATTTCTTTCTAACTGCGGGAAAGTAAAAGGCAAAGTATAAACGGATATGACCTATTTTTCTCCGGCGAAAGGTCCATTCTGGAGGCATATTGGGACGTTAATTCCCTCTCAGGCTTCGAAATAACAAAAATGTGTTTGCTTCTCCTGTTCAATGGCGGAAAAGATGATTTTCCTCACTTTGTGTTCAAAAGGCCAGAACAAAGCATCAAATTATGAATCCAATACATAATGTCTCTAGTTTTAAATATGATGATATGTATGTGTGTGTACGTGGAAAAATTTAAGATGAAGGATGCAAATGGCATGTTTGAAGTTACTCTTCCAACGTGTGCCTCCTCTTTCCATTGATATGCGAAATCTTTATTTTCGGTTGAATGTTGCATGAATTGAGGCACATTTTCAATTTTTACAATTTTCGGCTTTAAGACTTTACATAGAAATAATGGCGGAAATATAATACATTTGTTATTACTTTTTTTTATAATCAAGCGGCCTCGGCTGTGCTTGGTGGCACGTATTCGGGAGGTTCAATTTTCGAAGACTTTGTCGTGGCTGAATTTGCTGAATGGCGTTTGTTATGTTGACTTTGAGGGCATCAATTATTTGCCGTTTATTCGCATAGACCTGTGATTTAAGATATCCCCAAAGGAAAGATCTAAAGGCGTTAAATCGCACGATCTCGGTGACGAGTCTCACATCGCTTGTGCAGAATGTCCATCGTGGCATCCGCTGTGTTGCACGTAGCGCCGTCCTGTTGAAACCACATGTCGTCGGTATCTATGTCATCCAGTTTAGGTCAGAAGTTGCTTATCATCGATCTGTAGGGCTTTGGGTATACTTCCAAATACGTGCCACTAAGCAAAACCACGACGGACATTTGAACAACGTTATATTCCATACTTAATGCCATAAGATATTCTTCAAATAAATTAAAAATGAAGTGTATATCTCACACACAACTAGTTTTATTTACATTTCAAAGTTGAGCGTCCCTATTAAAAGACCCTATAGCTGACACTCAAGCCCCAGGCTTACTATTATTTATATAAATACATATCGACAAACTCTATACAACCCGAATCACCGGGCTAGCACGCCTGAGTTGTGAGTTACACTGAATTTCAAAGAGCGCGAGTACCGGTTTTGTTAAATTATCGCTGGGCCCCCTCCCTCCGTCCCGCTCGCCCGTTGCCCTAACTAAACATCGTGTTAGAAAGCTTACCGGATTTGCTAACAAACAACAGTTATTAAGACAGGAAAATGCCTACGTTTCCGTTACGGTCCAAGTTTCTGGCATGGTAACCCAGTGTGAATTAAAGACGTTTCACATCAAAATTAAAATTCCCCCTAAAGGCAATGAAATTACTTTAAGTTATTAAATGCTGAACCTCACAGCGGACTGCCAAAGCCGTTCTTGGATAATAATAATGTACCCTACCGAAAAGCACCCTGTTTTCCAATAAATATGGGTGCAGAATACCTTGCAAAAGGGATAAACTTTGCGGTAAAACTGAAACGCATAAATCCTTCCAAGAAGTAAATTCCTCCAGGGAAGTCGAAGGCGAATGGCTGGCTGGTACTCCAGAACAATAAATTTAACAAAGGATCAATGGGTTCCTGTAAGAGGGAAGCCAACTTTACAGCCGCAGCATCGGCATGATCTCGGGATGCCTCTTCAAGTTTCTCTGGGTTATCCTGCCCCACTCAATAGAGACAATTAGCAAAAATTGTAACATCAGCTAAATGTACTCACCCCAGGCCCTGACTGCAGCAAGAAGGCTCCGAGGAGAATGGCAAGTACTTGAGTTTTATAAGACCCTCCTGGAGAACGGGCTGCCTTTGTAATGTCCTCCGCTGAAGTATAAGGTTTCTTTCCTCCTTGGTGGGAGTAGGCAATTGTACCGTTGCGCAGTGGTAGTGACAATAAGCTACTTTTGATTTTGCTATAAAATATGCACCTATTCTTCAGGTGCGGGGAATGCACCTTCGATTCGTGCATAATTTGCGCCGTCTGCGGAGAGAAATGCCTCCGATCCCGCGAGCCCCGCTTCATCGAGCCTAGAGGGCTACCATCCTGCCGTGTATGCGAAGCGGGCACTGATGGGCTGGACCGGCAAAAATTATTCCTCGGTACGCCATTATATCGCCCCAAACTGGGATTATGGGGACACTTCTGTATCTTCCAAGCAAACACATACACCTTCCTGCAGCAGTGTGGGCGCCCAACGGCGCAACGGCGTTAAAAGGTATTTCTGAAGATGATATCTTCCTCTGCTCGCAAGCTAAAAAAAACCCTGAAAGGTGGACTCCGGCAGGTACCCGAAGCTCTACCTTTGCATATTCAGGCTTCTCGTACGAGCCAGACACTTCCGTCTTATCGAGCACCTCATGTCGGGTGGCGAAGCAGGCCAGGGCTGAGCGTGGAAAAGTGATTAGGACTGCTGAAGCACCAAAGTGAATAGTGCTGAGCAGAACCAGAGGAGGCTGCAGGGTGATGCGAACGTTGCACGTTGGGGCGCTCGGCGCAAGGCTACCCTAGTATAGTGCAGGGTGTTATTCGATGCAGATCCGTTGGCCAAAGCCTCCTAAGGACTTTAATTTAGATCGAGTACATTTATCCTTTCCGAGTTAAAAACGCTCTCGAAACGTCCTTGGGGCGACAAAGAGTCTTCCAATTGCTGCCGCCCCTTTCACGCAGCCTTCGGCATCATTATGCAGCTCTGCTCGCCATCGCCTCGCCACCACTGCACGTCAGTTGCATCTCTGTAAAGCGCCTGCACGACTTGTGTTTTTCTGTCGATGTGGCATATCTTATTTTGCTGATTGGGGATAAAATTGCTTCACACCGCAGACCCGCTGGTGGGTTAAGTGCTGCCCCATAAGCCGCCCCTGCATTGTCTCCCCACACTTATATTTTCCCATGCAAGGGGTAAAGACACTTTTCTCACTGTAATGCTAACCAAGAGGCTGTTTTGCAGTGCAATTGCAGTACTGGGACTGTACATCCTATAACCGTTCAAGGTTCCCCCAAAGAGCCCCACAATTTAACGACGTAATGCGCTTATTGTGTGCCAGCTCGTGTGGGATTGCCAGCAGTTCAGATAAAGTGCCAAAAATAATCAGGTCTGTTGCATGGTGGGTCCTCGCCAAAGAGGGATAAGGGCGTTGGATTCACATGCAAATTTGATCAGTTCATTCCATTCAAGCTCTGTGCAGTCTTTTGCGGTGCAACCTCTATTACGGTGACAATCTGGTGGTAATCCGTAAGCGCGTAAAAATGGAGCGATCTCAAAAGCATTGATGCTATTATAGGGTACCTATAGGTATGCTTGCTAAGGTACTTGGCTTTGCCTTGCGAAATAAAAGTAGTAAAGTGAATCATGCAGAACATTAGTTACTCAGCATATACAGGGAACAACTTTTACAGCTCGCTGTGACATATGTAGTAAGTATGTATGGTTTTGTATTAGTTCTCAAATATCGTTTTTAGAGCTGTGTCACAGTTCGTGCAATTTAATCGAATCGTCAGCTTAGTTCAAGCAGCTCAGATAAGAGAAGAGAATTTGGCGCATGGAACTACTCATCATAAGGTGGTCCCATGTTAATACAACCGCACCATAGAAAAATAGCCAATTAAATAGTTTGTATAGGAGGCATTCTCCTAAGATTACAATCATTCTATTCCACGAATCATAGCAAAAATATTGCCTAAAACTCAAAATAATTAATTCCTAAAATTTCCGAATTACCTCTGCGGCTTACAAAATTGCGTGTACTTTTTTTTCCTTTAGGTTTCCGTAGCATATGTCCAAAGATAAAGCTCGTCAGAATGAGCTCCTTTATAACATATTTCAATTTCATAGAAATCTGAAGTAACGCAACTAATCTTACCAATTATTCATTGTTACTGTGAATTTCGTAATTCACTATACTTTGAAAGAGGTTGCACAAAAAGTCAATGAGGGGATTTCGGGGGGCTTTGGATATGTCTCAAAGTGTGCCTTTTTACGTCGATTCCTTATTTCAGATTTTAGGAATTAATTATTTCGACCCGAAAGTCTTATTTTGCTCGGACTACTCATTCTGAATGAAAATCTCGCTCTTAGGGACTGTGAATCAATATTACAAACTATTATCAAAAGTGATATCTGCTACTAATTGACGATTATGCAGCAAATGCGTATCAAGAAGCATCAGACGGTCATTATAAGGAGGGAGAGTAACCGGAAGAGAGTCGAAATTGTTAATATGATTTTGATAATATGGAGACCACACTTGGTTCACATATTCCAGAATATGCCAAACAAATGCAGAAAAAAGCTACTTGTACAGCGTAACGTTGGAGAATTCTCATGACCATATTTTCATGAAATCTAACATTGACAAAGATTTCACAACAATTCGATTAATATGCTCAATAATGTGATCCTTAAGTCGCAAACAAAATGTACTCGTCGAAGAGTCTGGCTCGACGGAATGTAATCAAAGTATAAAGGCGACCTCTATAAAAAGATATTATTTTGCATTTAACAATGTTCAGTTCCAAGTTATTATGAACACACCAAAAGCTCAACATTTCCAGATCCATTTGAACCAAATCGCAGTTATCACTAATATTCTTTCTATGAGCGAACAATTTAATGCCGGCGTAGGGAAGCTTGATGCACATATTGAACAAATATGATGGTATTCAGTTAATAAAATGTAACGAAAAACCCAGACTTTATAATTTGAGAATTAAAATGGAATGAGAAAGCTTGTCGAAGGCTTTACAAAAATCGGTGTAGATTCAATCAGTTTGCAAACCTCTCTGGAAGTCCTTAATTACAAAAGGAACAAATTCAAGGAGGTTGATAGTTGTGGAGTGACCCCGAAGGAAACCATGCTGATTTATGGAACCCAGATGTTTGCAAACAGTTGAAGTTTGTGAGTATATTATTGTGGCAGAAACGAGGGGTCCATTTCTACCAAGAAAGCAACCGGGAATTCAGAAATTTACAAATATTAAAAAGTGAATAATAATGTTGTTATTAAATTATTGACGCAATGCAATAAAAGAAACAAAAAAATTACCATCGCCTTCCACTTAGCACTTCCAATTAGTAGATACATACAGTACGACAAGCGGTGTTGAACGCAATTTGCTGCAACGTTTTCGCTGCGTAACGCTACGATCCACCGACGTTTTTCTTGCTGTGGTAGCAAGCTGTAATCGATACTTCAAATACAAATGGCGTCGTAAAGCATAATCTTAACATCAGCATAAAGACCCTTTCTTGCAGAACCCTTCCCAGCAAACGGACATCCCGCACCAATTAGTTCCCTGTGGAAACCGTTCTTATCCGCTTAATGGCAATTGAAAAACAAATTTTTTCATGTCATCAATTTCATGCAGCGCAAAAGAAGCCTACCCAGGCCCCGGTCCAAGGAGAGCCCCACATGAAGAGGGAACTGGTTGGAGCAGTCATCCGAGACACATGTATGTCCATGTCCTTTCACTCTGCACGGCAAGGACAGAAAAAACATTAAAATTTTCCCTTCTTATACTTGTTCCTTTCCTGCACTACTATGTCAACATAATTTGCCAGTGTCCGTGTGCAGACGAATAATTTGCGTTCATTCACATCCGTGGAGCGGCTCACATGCTCGCAGCCCGTCCGTGTGCGATGCGAGTGTATATACCCTGCGAGGACCGAGTATCCAATTCAACTGAATATAATGTGAATCGGGGGGATCCCGCCCGAGTCCCCGCATAAAACATATTGCTTGCAATGCACTCGACGCTGCAGATGTCTGAAGATTCGAGCTTTGATAAAGGAAGACAGATAAGGGGTGCGGGGCGGTGTTACGTCTCTGGATTCTGGAAACCCTCGCCGTTCGTGAGAAACTTAAGCCCAATCCTGGAGATATCTGTGTGATACGTCCCGTTGCGGATGACGGAGAGACGATAATGCTATTGATGACACCAATAGTCCGCACCCCGCGCCAGACCGCTTTCCACCGCCAGATTGGGTAGAGGTTTAAAAGTGCTGTCACTGAGGGAGAAGTGCGCAAGGTTTAAAAATATGGCAGACTTTATTAGGAAGGAAGTAATTTGAATATTCGAGTGAATCGCGAGCGCCAGGACGACCACCCTGCCTACCAGCCACCCTGATGGCTTGATGTGGCGTAACATCTAATTCTCTCGACCGGGCATGCCTCCGGAAAAAGTAAATAGCTTCCAATGCGACTATTCGAAATCAGGAAATTGATTTCGCAGATGCCGGCAGTGCCCGTACCTATTTTGAATTTCAGATCGGCGACCCAACGGCAGATAATTTGGTCGGATGCGACCGGCGATTTGTTTTTCCCCGATAAATTTATTTATCGGGTCGAGGTGCATTTGTGCATTTGGAGAGGCGGGAAGGCGCCTTGCTATGGGACTCTTGAGGTGGTGAACTCACTAGAACTGTTTGTGGGCAGGCGAAACTGGGAAAGGTAGTCTACGACGACGTTCTCGTGACATTCCCTCCAAAGTGTCCAATTATATTTCGAATTGAAGGTTTAGAGAAATCGTTGACTTCTTTCCTGAGAAGGGGCAAGAAGTTTGTCCTTGTATTTTTGAATTGGTGAGTTTACAACAGATTGTGTTCTTTAATCCCTTATTTGATTTGGCGAGAAAAGGCGTTAAGGGGGCACTCTGAAGTGAGAAAACATACTTAGAGAAATTGCAAGTAAACTACTAATGCAATTACCTGTACATATTTCCCCTGTTTATCCAAATAACTTAATTGGACCCAATCTACAAAAAGGCAATCCTACAGCCTCTAAAACAAACTAGTTTTTATTCCCGGCTTCGCACAGTATAAAACAGTCGTGTCAATTCTTCAGAATTTTTCATCACCAACTATTTGTGAAAGCCGAGTTATTATAAAAATGTAGAAAGCTCTCCAACATTTACAATTGCGTTAATTTTTTTGTCAATCACTTTATTCTCATTTTAAGCTTATTTAAACAAAATTAAGTTATATCGAGTTATATATAAATATTATTTTTTACTTTTTAGTTCACATCGCTACAAAAACATATTTTTTACAAAAAAAATTTAAAGTCAGTGCTCATTTGCCACCTCCGCAAATCCGCTTAAACCTCTGTAACTACTGTTACTTTGTACATATATACGGAAATACGGAACTCGGCAAAGTTCGGTTTCCATGTGTGTGTGTTCGCATGCCAAAAATCAGGAAATGCTTCGCACATCGGCACAAAACAATACGAAAAATGAAAATTTACCGTTTACAAGATGTCTACTGACTAGCTGAATATTTACCTTTTACAATATATCGAGTTCCGTATTTCCGTATACACGAAGAACCTACATGTATAGGTTTAAACGGACTTACGGAGGTGGCAAATGAGCACTGCCTTTTTTTCGATATATAATATAATTTTATTTTTAAATTGTTTGATCTTAAAAAAAACTCGAGTGTAAAAGTAGCGAGAAAACTCAAGTCTTTTTATTTCGTATATGACACTGAATATAAAATTATGTCATTAAAATTTTCGTAACCTGGCCATTTCATCTGGAAATAATTCCATTTTCCTCATCAATTTCCTTTCTTCATTTTACACCCCCTCCCTACATGCACCCGCTCTCATATATGCCCCAGCAGAGTGTGGGTGGTTTCATATTACGTAATCTTTATGGCAGATTCGAAATCAGTGACCCCAAAACCCCCTAGTGCGGATTTTCAGAGCAATCGCTTGAATTTTAACTTTTTCGGTAACCTTATTGGATCCGCCATTAGGCACTGCCACATGACTTGTAGAAAATTAAATTTTTAATTTTTGGAATAATTTTTCGAACTATACAAAAAACTGTGCTGTAAAAAAAGAAATAGTAATAGAGGTGTTGAATTTAGATGTACACATTTAGCGACTTTTCCTTACGTTTCAAGTTATGAAATTAGCAAAGCACGGCGGATAACCATTAGTGGATAATTATTCCTCGCAATTGTTATTTCGTTACTCCCCTAGGGCCATAGTGCACTCTTAACCTCAGCCGCCGATTACCTACAAAAAGCCGGCTGTTGAGCAAATTGTGTTGAGCAACAAAGAATAAGTCAATTGGTTTGGAGCGAATTGCCTCCAGGATGCTTTCGTCATTGTAGCAAAGAAATTCAGTAAGTGAACTTCTTTGGCCCTTTTGAGAAAATACCTTCTTTGCGACTTTTACGACCAAGTCATACGTGGAGAACGAAGGCCCAATTGTCCGCAATTATTCAAATTAGTTACACAGCCCGCACGAGGGCACGAAGGATAAACAGCAACAACCTCGCACGATTTGAGGGCGATGAGAAATCCGATTTATCCTTTATGGCTTTTAAATTGATTTTTATGGGTCCGTTTTCGATCTTTTCGCCAATTGTGGATGTACGAGAGCAGTGGGGACGTTCGTCTGCCGCCTGACCTGGCCATCGTTCTTACGGTCGTACGGTTGAGTCGATATGTACATTTATATGAAATATGTAAGGATTTGGCGCTCCTTATCGACACTTAATTTGATGTTTGTCGTAAAAAACCCACTTTATGCGTTTTATATAGTCTCATTCCCGAGGGGTAGTTGCTGCCCTCCCGGGCTTCATTTGAAGCACCAACCCTCATAAGAGGCACAACCGTGACACGCCTTGTTTTCCGAATGATACAACGGTGTCAGTCGTTTGGTGAGGACCAAGAACTCAATCAAGAGATATTGACCCCGATAACCTATGATGAAAATATTACGGGTCCTTTTCAAGTTTCACTGGAATAATTTTGGATATTTAAGGAAGGTTTCAAAACTCTACGCCACACTTTCAAAAGAAGAATGGGGCGAGTATACAAAAGAATGCCTATTCGCTGAAACCGAGCATACGAGTAGATAATAAATGTAGATAAGTTTTGAGAGATTTTAAATTTTATGGAAACATTTACATAATTGAAGTAAACAGAAGCAGAAATTAAATTGAGGAAAAGTTTGCACGACTCTGACTGAAACGCTGTTCTTGTACTGAGCAACAAATTAACAAAAGCAATTTACCCCTTTCCTTTTAAATTTTAACCCACCACACCACAATTCAAAATCAACACAAGTTTAAAAAGTCTCTCAACTCAAGTTCTACATTTAAATATAACGAACAACGATTAACGGTTACTCCAGTCCTGACAACACGACGAGGATCTTCTCAGTCTCTACTCTTCAGTTTGAATGTCGGGAAACAGCGGGTGGATCGCTCAGCTCAGCACTGCGCGACTGTGAAAAATTCAAATATATAATATTCGCGTGTGAGTGTCAATAGAAATGTGCCTAATTCGATTGCTTAAACGTGGTGATTGTGAGCTCAACCAAACGTCCCAATTGTTAAAAGAGAAAATACAATTTAAGATGGCGTCGACGGCTAGTGGTACGTTTGAATTGTTTTTTTTTAATTTCAATGTAAACAATGTGGGAATGAAACGTCCACCATTCACCGATGGAGGTTCGAGCACCTGCCTTGATGCCTCTCTCAGTGGTATGACAGTTCAAAAGTGTTGGGGTTGTTTGAGGTGCGAAAATCCTTCCGCCGTCTGTTCGGAGTCTTTCCTGCTTGACGTCTATTAGACCAGTGTGTTTTTTTGTTTTTGTTTGAAGGTAGGATGTTGATTTGTCCACTTTAAGGTGAATTTTAATTTTCTTTCACGATTCCACATTTGTTTAGCAAATAATTCGAATAAACGACGTCTGCTTTTATATTGGAAATTTCTCAAAACATTAGAAACCAATATATAATTGCATAATTCCATTATGATGTTAGGCTTTATTAAGAGAGACTCGAAGGATTTTCATGATATCTTCACCTTAAAATCTCTACTCCGCATTGGTTCGTTCGACTCTGGATATTTCTTCTATATAGAGAACAAACCTTTTAGTTTTAAATGATTTCGCATAAACACTTTACACGAAACATTCTAAAGCACACTTCGTGTTCCCTATATAATTTAATTAATTTAAATATTTTGCCCCGACTTGACTTCGTGTCGCAACTTGCACATTATGAAAAAACAAATGTTAAATTACTAGCTCCTCAACCAGCACAACTTTTCAGCAAACTAGTTTGCAGGTAGCTGTACTATGTTCGTTTCCACAAGCTAGTAACAAGATGGAATAGGTGATAGGATAGGAGAGCCTACTAGCTCGTGTAATCCTCGAATTACTGAGAAAATTTATCTGGAAAGTTTCCACTCTATCGTACAAATCTCGATGCCTTCTTAGCATTGATTCTTTGGTAGCCGTGAGCACACAGCACGCGTTGCGAGGCGAGGCGAGGCAACACAAGTTGGTGTGTGCAAAGAGGCCGCTGGATCGGGAGTCGCAAGCTGCACAGCGCGATATTTGATCGATATTTGATGGTAAGTTTGAAGCTCTCAAAATGTTTGACTTTTTCGGTGCTAACACCGGCGGCGCTCGGGCAATTTTATCACACTGAAAGAAAAGATCCGGAAAAATCAGCTATTATTTTCGATGATTTTCTATAATCTAATTTATATATTTCTATTATTTTCTTTATGTCGACTTACATATGTGATAGGTTATGCAGGGTATAGAGATAGGCGAAATCGGTCATTTTAGTGACTTAGGTCATACAAGTCATTTGTATGTGACTCATAAAAAATACTCGGTCATTTGTACACGATTCAATTTGTAGATGCTACCACTAGTGTCACAATTGACAAATTTACTCTTGTTGTTGTTTTATTCAACCTCTTAACACGACGAGCGAATGAATGCGCACTATGTGTGCACAGGGCACGAGTCGACTCCCTTGCCTTGACTAGCACAGCGCCGCTTCGCCTCGCAACGCGTGCTGTATGTTCACGGCCTAAGAGATATATTATGCTATCGCATCATGTCTCCCGACCTTCTTACTATGCTTAATATTTATGCGTTCTTACTTAATTTAATAGCTATTTAACTATAATTACTTTTTAGTTAATAATGCGATGCGTTGCAAGTGCAGACTAGTTATTATTTATCTGACTATTTTTGTAAGAATTCGAATACGAACACTTTTCGGTGCAACATAACGTAGGGGATGATTAATTTGTAAAAGGAACCATTTGAATTCACTGCCGAACATGCATTTGTGCTTAGTTTTCTTAAGGAAAAGCCAAAATGAGTGCTCATACGCAGACAAGCATGGATTTAAGTGTCGTAAGAAACATCACTGCATCAATTTCCACTGTTGGAGTGTGACATGTCCATGCATATGTAGATCAAAGTAAAACCTTTTTTTTAAAGAACTATAATGTTGTTTTGCGGGGAGCGAAACTCCTACATGACACAAATTATGCAATTTAAAAAAATATATAAACTTTTAAACTTTTGTTGTTGTAAATAACCGTTTTGCAACACGTTAAAAACTAGCAACTGTCTACATTAACTAGAGAAATAAATTGATTTGAAATTTTTTCTTTAGAAGATTTCGTGTTATAATGAAAAATGTACAATGTCAAAATAATCCTATTTACTATTGGAGTCCACACAATCCTAGAATTCAAAATTCGACACCACACTTGAATGGTTTGTTTTTATCATTTAAACAGTTTTTGCGCAGCTTCACTAATTCAATATGGCAACAGATAGATGGTGGTTTTTATAATCGTGTAATGACGGTATTCAATTTATGCTTACTTGGTGCTTACGATCGTAACTTTATAGAAACTTTACAATGAAGTACACAGTTAAATGCAATGAGGCAGCCGAATTCGAGAAAAGACACATACTTTTCGTGAAAACAGCTATTATTATTTAGTACTTGCACATACAAATTAAATAAGAAGCTTGACGTGTATTGTACTGATTTAAAATCTGAAATTAGTATCTTGTTAAAATCTTGTAAAAGCACAACGATTAGGATCTAGCGAGCTGTGTTCGCCGCTCTGCCAATTGCTGACCGGAATTAGGCCATTTGCGGAAAAGGTTCCAACATGAAATTGGTACTTTGTTTTAATTTTATGTAATTCGTTCCCAAATCCCCCGTTCCTTATGCTAATTCATCCCAATGTGTTTCATTTTACTGCTCGCCATAAAAGCCCTCTTGCCCTGGGGAACTCCTTCGGAGTTTCGGAAAGAATATCCTTTTATGAAGCATAAAGTAAAATTCATTTTGTCAGTGACTTGCATAAATTGCGGTTTGATCCTTTCGCCGCGGCTTGCCTTAAATTACATTAAAAAGTGGAATAACAGCCCGCAGAGGAAGAGGCAGCAGCCAATAGATACCTACGCTGGGAATCCAGCGGCGGCCGAATTGTGGGGCTAGCCCTGAAACCTTATCGGACGCTTATGATTTATTAGGCGGACCATAAAACTGCGCAAAATAATTTACTCCAAGTACGGCTAGTCGCTGGCATTGGTAACTGTTTTAAAACACCACAAGAAAATTTATACGGAAAACTTGCTGCAGCGGAGGGGGCAGTGTAGTATTGGCCCTTCCTGCTGGCGGACACCCTGCACTTCCGCATGGAATCTGTGATGCTTCACTCTCAAAACAAATGGCTTACATGTGTAGGGAATAATTTTTATGAGAAAACATTCGAAACCACATGTTACACATGCTCTAGCTCTAGACGTAGCGTGCGGGTTTTCGTCCTCTGAGGGGCACACAGGTGAAGGAGTGGAGACAGCCCGAATTCAAAAATGCGAGCAAGGAAGGCTCGGAGGTGCTGTTAGCCAATCACCACTAGTGGTAGGTTAGGGATCCATCAAAAGGAGCAATGCTTCGCTCAAGAGAGGCAGTAAAGACACATCAATGGGCCGCGCCGGGGGAGCTAGTAACAATTCTAGGTAGGTTTGAGCCCTCCCATAGAATTACTTATTTATCGGGATTATCGACAGATCCAGTTATTTCCAACACTCGCAGGGCGCCGCTCACGCACCCAGTCGGCCGTGACCCGCAGTGGCCTTATCATTAATTCAAATTTCCATTACATTAAAGAAAGGTTCTTGGGAGTGCCGGGAAACTCAAAAAAGGCTTCACTACAAAAAGGGAATTTCTAAGGAAATTCCCGGAATTATCGCAAACTATGTTATGGATCAGTCTATGAATAACTCATGCCATTATTGAATCCCACTAAATCATTCAGTCGAGATTAGGTACATGCGAGGCTATTCATGGGGTCCTTATTAAAATTCTCCTCAGATTCCACTCGGCAGAAAGAAGCCGAATATGAAGTTCGCCGGAAGTTTTTGTGCGGGGGCGAGGGGGCACTCACATGACTAGCCGAAGCGCCGAAGAGCAGATGCAAAGGATGGCCTCGGAAAATCTCGCAGCCAGCTCTGAGATTTCATAAAAGCCTTTAAACTTTGACTTGGAGAAAAGTTTCCCTTGAAATAAATAACTAATTCGAAGTGTTTGAAAAACGCGCCCGCTCCCGTGGAAGGGCACCATAGCGGACCCCGCTGAAGGCGCGAAGAAATTCGTTTTGCGAATGGGAATTGAAGACACAAAGCACGCAAATTGGATTTTTATGGAAGTTGTGCTATGTATTTTCTGGTTCTTTTTAAAGCGAACTTAACGCGCAGATATTTCAACAATGAACGCCTTGAACTTTTTCCAGTAATGGCGCTTATAATGGAAGACCGATTCTATTGCGGGGTCAATGTGAAGCGGAAACAAATCGCAATGGGAAAGCTTTAAACCTTTGTGAGAAGTGAGCAACACATTCAGGGTACCCCACAGTAATGGACTCGGCTCAAATGCATTCCGCAGAACTGCAGTTTCACAGTAGTATAAACAATTATAAGCAACTTTTTTTTCACACAGGGTGGCACATTCTTAAACTGACGAGATTTTCAAGTATGCAATAGGCGTTTTTCTTTTTTAGTATAGACCAGAGCGAGAGTTGTCAAACAAATGCTCCTGTTTCTTTTTACCTCAGACACAACAGAGCTTGTAAGTTGCATTTCTTTTTGTATTTAGAGTATAACCAGAGCGCGCTCCATGGGCTCTAAAAAAATTTGATGAGCATTTGGAGTAGAAACCGAGCACAAATGATTTGACTTTTGCCTGAGAGCATAAGAGCAGCAAATTTGTCAAATTAATCAAAATAATGGTCGAGGCTGGCTGTTCTGGCTTAGAAGGTAATAAAATTTAGCAACTGGGCGACAACGACAACGGAATGTCGTCCAAGACAACGACATGTCGTCGGGGCCAAACTTCCCTAATAGTCTATTGTAGACGATAACAATAAACACACTATTTTTCATGCTGTGAGTGCCAGCAAGACAGCAGCGGCTATTGTTTTGCATGCAGTATTACATATATTACATTTTTTAACTATTACCAACTTACTTACGACTCATATCGAGTGTCTATCGAATATTTGGAATGTGATTAGACCTTTTGTTTTGACGACCGTAATTTTTTCTGACGTTTCGTTGATCCGTACCACGTATCGATCAAATAGATTAGAGTGCTAAGAATGATTGCCTGTGTTCAGAACTCTTCTGAAAATAAACGCAGGCGGGTTAGTCTAACGTTGTTCAGATTGGGGTGACTAATGAAACCCAAATCGAAGTGACATCATAATTTTCCATAAGAAATCAGCGAAGCAATGAATCTTAATCCAAACAAATAAAGTGTGCGGCTCGGGCCTCTCGCGCCATTGTCGAGTGCAGCGGAATCGAAAGAATGCGTCCGGGGAAAGGGCGACAATAAATAAATCCATTGAATAAGAAGCAGAACCACTCGGAGTTGGCCGAGCTAAAAATACTCGTACTTTTCCCTTTGGCTGCGCTAACAAAATCAAATTACACGGTAAACAACAAGTGGCCTCATAGTAAACAAAGAAGTCGTGTGCGGGTTGGTTCTGGCTGTTTATCGAGTTGGTCTTATCTCTTGGCAGGGACCCTAGGACTCATTCATGCAACTTCGTGCTTCTCGCACTGCGCTGCTCACGGAGATAAACAAATTCATTCGCGCAATTAATCGCATGCATTTGTTAATTGAAATGTGGCCCGCGACAAGTGAGTCGTCGGCGCGGCGCGGAGAGGGGACGGACAATTTATTTGTTTCGGTCGCGGGGTTGCACCGCTAAGTACTTCCTCAACGCACTTTAAATCAACTGAGATCGGACTACTCGTTCATTTTTACTCTAGCTTGACAGGATTCATGAGAGGACAGTGACAAATACTTCAGTTCCACTTGAGGTGCTAAGTTTTAAAGGCCGTCTTAGACTCCTCTTTGCAGGGATTTGCGTGTTTGTCAGTCGGTTCATTAACATTTTAACTACATACATATGTACATATATATTCTTGGCCAAGCAATGTCCAATATGACTTTTCAAGATTTCCTATTGCCTCCTGCATTCAAAAAATCAGAATAACTATTTGCAGTGAAATGCATGCCAATGGGAGTTTCGAAAATCAGCCTGAAATCTGGTTTGTTTGCAGTTATGCATTTGCACCATTTTCTTCGGTCCGCTTCGATTTATGGAACTACACTTCTTATAGCACGGTAGTGACAGTTTACATATTGCAGCTTGTCTACACAACATATTTTCATCACTTTCGGAATCTTCGAGACACATACATATAACAGCACCAGCAAATACCTAAATTCATATAAATAAAACTTGATTCCAATTAAATTAGACTTATATTTTCAATTCAAAACTAAATTCTGTTTAATATTTTTTTTCTTTGGCAATGATACCTACTGATACTGATTCGAAAGACGACTCCTTAGCGATCCAACACTTGACAATGATCTTGTTTCTATTATAAGTGAGAGCTTGTGTAGACACGGTTTCAAAAGAAAATTGTACACATTTTGTAATGGGCAATTTAATATAATTGAATAAAATTATTTAATTTTTTTGGAATAAATGATCAGTTAGTTGGAATGGGTTTCATTCCAGAGTTTCCATGGTTTGGGCTCTGGTTTCGCTTAATTGGGAAAATGTTGTACTTAAAATGGAAATGGCATTAATTAATTAAAAGTTGCTCTTAGTTTAATCCAGAGTTATCCAGAACGATTAGAACGAGTTTTCGAACACCATACCATATCAAAATTTTTATGCTGTAACGAGATACAATCCTCTAAAGATATTCATTTGTAGATTTGTCCCCACTCTAACTTTTAAATCAATTAATAAATTTTCTGGGAAAAATCAGGAATGTAACGTTTAGTAAGATTTCACTTCTGAGAAATTTCTTAAAGTTAGTAAATTTTGGAAATAGAAATTTTCAAAATTCATGTCTTGTCGTTTTTCTAATGCACGAAAAATGTTTCTTATCTCCGACTGTTCGTTGGGTGGAGTGTACGCACCCCAATATACATTATTTAACACAAAATAACCTAATCATGGAAGTTGGCCAGTGCTGTCCTAAGTCTGATCTGCTCCCCTGACCATTCCGAAAAGCCCAAATATGGAGTGCCTGTGGCTTGTGGCCTGTAGAGCAGTAACCTGCTTTCAAGTGCACATGGCCTAGACGGGCAGTGAATGATGCATAATCCATTTGGGGCCTCAGCGGTGGGCCGCCATTGATCGACGTATTCAATAAGAGCACAAGCACTCCGCCGTACGCACAAAACAATGGCCGCACTAGGAAATCATGAAGAGCACCGTTCCCCCCGTGCGCCCCGTATTCGTAAGAATAATGAAAAATCTTGAAAATCCTCCATTTAATGCGGAAAGTTATTTTGACCCATTTTTTCCATTATCCGAGCATTTCGCCATTATTGTGCAGCGCCTGATTTGTTAAAAGGAGCCCCCGCCCGAGCCCGTCGCCGTGTTTATCCGCATTCTTCATAATTCATATCCCAACTGATGAGGCTCCTCTTTTCGTAATAGCGTCTTTAAAGTCCACAAAGAGAAGAAAAATAAATTCAAAGACGCAACGCTTGAGACGCACTGTACTGCGAAACTGAACAGACTCGAGCCAGACAACTACTGCAGCATATCAAATGAATGAGCCGGAAGGATGGGGCTGGGGCTGGCTGCGGGACTGGGGCACCGGGGGCAAGGCGAGGCCTTATTTGTTCAAACCTATTCCATTTCAATACTTATTATAGACATACACACGCAATTCTATACTTTAGAGGCGGAAGTCGGGAGTTTGTAGAACGAGCCCATAAAATATTGCAGCAAATGGGGAGGAAGTGTTCCACGCCAACTTCCGAAAGTTTTCCTTCATTTTCTGCTTAGGTTCAAATGAAAAGTCGCATTATGGTTATTTTCAGAATGATGGCTGAATTAAAGTTGCGAGCAACGGCGAAAATTGGATCTGAGCTCTTTATGCTCAGCTCTGTGGCCGGGAACACTCATTAATTAAACCCTCTCCGAGCAATTCACCCTTCCCTCGTCTGGGAGACGGAGGCTAACCTTACCTGGACTTGTCTGCCAACTTAGTCCTCCGATGAACATTTTTCTGCAAAGAAACAAAAGAAATAATATCTGTTAGTAGTCTGTCGTGATTTCGGTATTTTATTCGGCGATCACACAAATTGATATCGATTTTCGAATTTAAGGGGCCATTAAACACAACAAAAAAGGGGAATTGCATAACAGGAAAATAGAGTACACAGAATTGAAAATAGTTCAACAATGAATGAGCCACACCTTTTTTAAAACAATTGGAGATAATTACAAACATTGAAACTTTCTGTAGTTTCATCTTTTTGAAGAATTCTAAACGTTGCTGTTTCAATATGGGACTAGAACTTAAGTATATCGACAATTGAAGTTTTCTGCAACGGAGAACAACCTGTCTGTCACTATGGCACCCCCGTTTTTCTCAATAACTATTAATGCTATCGACTTGAAATTCGGCATAGTTGTATGTGCTTACAAATATGTAAAAAAAAAATTTTATTTTAATTTCAAAAATTAAATTCAGAACTCGATATTATTTTTTATATATTTCGTGTGAGGTATCATTTGAAAGGGCTTGCTTTAGGGATTGTAAAAACATATTTTATTAATTTTAAGCCCTATTAGTTTTTGACTTAAGTCCAAATTTGTACGGAAAAATACTATCATCGATGTTTGTAATCCAAAACATCTGAAATTGTTTGTACTAATATAAAGTCTGATGTACAGGGTGTATCAGTTAACGCATTCCAAAATAGTGGGGGGGTAGATCTCTTATAGCCAAACAAAAAATCGTATGACAGAGGGGAGAAATTCCAACCGTTGTCGAAAACTAACGTTATATACGTATTTAAAATCATCTCATCGATCAAATGAAGACTCTTGTTGTGCATTTCAGTCACTTATGTATATTAGGTTAAATTTTTTAAGTACAGGGGACCACTTAACTCTCTAAACGCTCTACCTCGGTGAATACTGACTATGTTAACGGTTTGCTACTTCTTCGTGTAATATTTATGTATGTGACCTATCTGTGATAACCAGCTGTGATATTCCTCTAATATTTTTGGGTTAACATGTAATTATTTTATGTTATGCTCAATTAATTACATTGTTTTACAATTATTACTTTAAGATGTTTCCCTTTTAGCTCATTTACAATATACTGCAGAAATAATAACACAGGCCAAACAAAATATAAATTATAATTTTCACTATTTCTTTTTTGGTAAGTATTTAGGTATGCTGAATTAAAATACGCAGCTTTGATTTATAGCACATCAAGATTTTTTATATAACGTGGGCATATTTAAAGATATTTAAACAATTTTTATAAAAAGCTCGAAATATGATTCCTAAAATCGCAACAAAAAAATAGTGAGGGTAGATAAATATTTAAATATCAACACTACCATTAAAACATATTGCTAACACAGGAATTTTAAGCTAAATCTAATAGCAAAAAACTATTTTTTTCAGAAAACTTATGTGATAGATTAATTCATATTTTCGTCATATCTACCTACCTATCAAGATTACTAATTAGGTTTTGAAGGGGAAAACCATCGCAGGCCTGTGTAATTACAGTTAAGGTAGAGAAATTAAGTCAAAAAGGGCTAATTTTAGTGATCGGACAACTGCAGCCCTTTCATGATCTGAGAGTACAGTTGCATTAAATTTGGAAGTTTGAAGATTTGGCACTATATATAAAAATAAAATGTATGTAGTATATAGCAATTTGTCTATTTCATAACGAGTTTGCTTGGACTGCAACGAAACTACAATGAAAAGTGACGGGACTTATGCGCATTTCATCTCCTAATGCCACCAAATTAGACATACGATGAAACGATTTAAAATTATGTATAAAATGGCTTCGTCTTATTCAATGTTGAAAGGACACTCCAGGACATAACCATATTCTCCGTCACTAGGTGATTTGCAAGTAAGTCACAGCGACACCAATTCAGAAGCACTTAAGTGGAGCATTTATCCGAGCTCCAAAGTCATATCCAATTCACTTTAACTGTGTCCTTTAAAATTTTGTCAAGACGTAATAGGAAGTGAACAACACATCACAGCCAAGTATCTCCGAAGTTTTCCTGACATAAAAATTCAATTAACGGAAGTCGCCGCCGTCTTTAGCGTGCATGCCACTTTCCCATGGTGACATCGCAAGGTCGATAAAGTCTTTCCAACCAGTTCCGGAAAGAGCCGAAAAACACTTTTGTGCTTGTTCTTTGCTTCCTTTTCTAAGACCCGTTTGCACTAGTGTGTATAGGGAGTGTCGTATGGGTAGGAGGTTCTCAGGATAGTCCCGAATTTTAGTGGCTGACAACGTCAGCGGTTTAATTAGAAGAGATTTAGATACTCCCGGCTTGCCAGCGCACGTAGACATGAGAAACGCTGGTGCTTCTGATAACGCAAGAAGTTTTGCTTATCGACGTATGGCGGACAGATGCAGTTGCCATTCTATTATCCGAAGACCGACACAAGCATCCAAAAACTATTAGAACCATCGAATGAAAACTGAGAAGGATTCCATTTTCCCACTGAACAAATTCACATGTTTAAGCCAATTAGAAAGTACATGTTGTGAAGGGGCGGGCGCTCCATGCTGTTTACAGCAGTAACAGACGCTATCTCTTCATCGCTTTTCTGCAATCCACAGCACGCTACGAGTATCCTTGAAGGATATATCAATTGGGAAGCAATTGGGAACTTATTTAAGTTACGAAGACTTTTTCAATAAATGATAAATGGCTTTTTGAAGCATGTTCGGAACTAACACATACAGCTTCTCCCATTTAAATGCGACATTTTCGCAATTAAGCAAAGCGTAACCCAATTAAAATTAAAACTTTCCCTACGTTATTAAGCTAAATCCAATTAATTTGACGCTTGTGTTTAACTGAAACTCAATGTTTCCCACTTAAATAAAACAATTTCTCTTCCACGAACCACTATAATCTTTTGGTTAAAATAATTTAAGAAGTTACTCTAAAGCTAAAATTTCGACCTATCATGCACATTTATTAATTAGTCATTCGCGCTATTTAATGAGGTATCGAGCATAATGTAAGTATATAAACACGAAAATCTCCAACTTAATAAATAAATCAAAATAAATAAAAAGCACCTATAAAAAGTTTCCAATCATATTAGAAAAACGAAATAAATTATTTAGTTATATTTTCATTGAGGTTCTTTTAAAAGGAAGGTAAGCACAGTAAGCCCTCTTATAATGCAATATAAAGTGTCCATATAACGCGGGGTAAAAATTGTGAAGACTCTCCTAACCCGCGGCACTCTTACTCGAAAAGTACTTGAGTACCAAAATAACGGATCCAATATTGCGACGAAAACTTTCAACTTCAACGGATGGACATGGTAATGGGTACTTTCAGATTTTCAGAGTCGTTGATTTCGAATCTGCTATTAAAATTTGGATAATGAAAAACGCGGATCCAATATTCCGACTAATAATTCTCAACTAAACGGATTTCCTAAATGTAAATTTGTATATCCTCTCTTTACCTAGACGTGTTGTGCCTCTGCAGAAATGTAACGAGATGGGCAATTCAATAAAAATAAAAAAGAGGTGCATTAATTACATGAATTTTAGAGAAAAATTATGAGGATCGTGAATTTTAGCAAATCTTAGAGTATTTTGTCACTTTCGCAAGTGGCTGTAGCTGCAATGGTGGAGCTAGGTCAACATTGGTAGCATTTTTGAAAAGCACATTAAGATAGTAGTTGTTTGGCGTAAGTTTTATGTCAGTTCGTTAATTAGATCATAAGATAAAAATAAAATAATAATGTGCATCCCGAATTTATTAATCACCCTATAACTCCCAAACAGTTGAGATTACCTCACCCTGGCATACGATTCTTTGTTTGCCTAAGTTACATCTATCACCACATTCGTTTTTGTCCCCCATAGATATGTTTTCGGGTGCGCTGATTTCAACGTAAATAAATTTTAATTTTAACTGATTTTAATGATTTGTTTAGGGTAGCTGAATTCAAATTGAAACTTATAAACTTATGATTGCAGATCCAATATGGCGACTGCAAATTATATGCCTAAAGGAAAAATTATGTAAATTGATATATAGCGGTTTTCAGGACCACTTAATTCTGAATTTGCTGTTAAAACTCAGAAATTCGATATGACGAACTTAAAATACTAAATCAGTTCAAGTTTCTCAAACAGTCGTAAATTTGAGCTGCATATGTATGCTTTAAATTACATATGTTATGTACGAACATATTGTTAATTTGATCGAAAATATTAGGGTTATCTATAGCTATAAATCTACGTATATACTTAGGGATTTCAAATTGATAAATTTATCTTTCTTGAATAAAAATTCATTGAAAAAGGAAATGGCGAGATTATAGCTTATGAAACGGCAAGGTGGAATCGAGCTACACCACTTTGCCTTATAACCTTATAAACAGTTTGAAAACGAGTTAACGTCGGACCAAATAAATATGTACTATGCTTAATAGAAACACTTAATATATTTTAAATAAATACTTTGTTATACATTTTTACTTATTTATTTATCTTTACATTTGATGCATCTGATCTGCCTTTTACATTTACGCATACATTTACATAATATATAATAACTCGATTCGACTGGAATGAGATACATACATACATATTGAACGTAGCGCAGAGTCAAATCTACTCGTGTCGAGATATTGAACGTACCCTTTGAATTGCATCTAGAACGAATTATTCAGCTCCCAGCTCAAATATGCTGGAGACCTACATATTGACGCAATCGTTGACAGAGTTTTCCAATTGAAGTAATTAGACGCAGCAAGCATTTTTAATGGATTGATTGCGGCTCTAATTGTTCTCAACATGCTCTCATTTCATAAGTGCAAAGGCAAGACGTTACCAAAGATATCTTAAATCGAGTCTTGATATTATTATTATATTTATTAGCAAATTTGTACAAAGGCAAAGCCACAAAGAGTTCATTACAAAGTTTTAAAGTATAAACAAGAGAAATGAGATTTTGTAACCTACATAATAAAAATAGAAAGGGGTTAAGAAGAAGCTAGATTTAATATTAAAAGATGGCTAATATTGAACTAAAAAAATAAATAATTGAAAATATGAAGATTCATATTGTTACGAAATTTGCCAGCCGAGCGGTTAGCTGACAAATCTCGGAGGCGGAAATGTTCAAAAAAATGAATTGAAGGGGGCTCGAACCGCAGACTTCGGCCTGAAAGTCGGTGTGCTTTTCCGCTGCACTACCGAAGGTTTTGTAGAAGCGCTCGATAGGAGGGAGCAAAGCTTACTACAGGGCCGTAGTTCCGGGCACATTAAATGAAAAACACCAGCTCGAGTTTTAAAATTCACTTTAATCTTTGTTTATCCATTTGGCACCACAATCAAAAATCATTTTACAAAAAAAATGTTAGCCGTCGTCGTTACCACTTTATCGCCCGCACACACTCGATCTCTGTCGTCCAACAAATCCTCTTTTTCGGAAGTTCAACGGGAACACTTCTAACGGCATGCAGCGAAAATCAGAAATGCCAGCTTGCCTTAGTA
Source organism: Neoitamus cyanurus (assembly GCA_947538895.1). NCBI lineage: Eukaryota > Metazoa > Arthropoda > Insecta > Diptera > Asilidae > Neoitamus > Neoitamus cyanurus. The sequence continues at coordinate 469,965 of OX384540.1, forward strand.
GCTGATCGGACAAAACCGGACAAATGCATTTATTGATTGCAAAATGCACTTTTTGCAACAATATATAACATAGATAGCTCTGATTAAATTTCGTTCAGTTTCACAGTCAGAGTGCAAGTTCTTCCAAAGCTTCGCTGCCGTCGCGTAAAAGGAGTTTCTTGATTATGATTATATTTAAAACGCTTGTTATGCAGGTTAAAAACACTTTATTATATACAAGTTATGTGATATGCGAAGCGTTTCGCCCTATCAAGGCATCAGTTGTGAGCCGCTGCCGGCATATTTAATGGTTTTGCACGTCAAATTCAGACTCAGTCATAAGTGAATAAATAAAATAAGACAGGACCCAATATAGCCCCGTGTGGAACGCCCAACAATAATTGGGCACAATCTGAAAGCAAACCATCGGCTTGCACCCGCTTCCACCGATTTATTAAGCAATTCCTTATTAGAGTTACCGAAGTCGGTGAGAAGCCAAAACAAGACTGCAATTTGTAAATACAACAAAATGTTGATATCCACGGAATCGAAAACCTTTGAAGAGTCAAGCAAAACCAACATCATAGCTCTGCCCAAGTCACTTCCGTCTATAAATTTAGTAATGCTTGAAGTACTGTGGTTGGTGTTTTCCGGAACCCATTTTGTTTTGAAGACAGCAAATTATTGCTGTCTACGGACACATTTATTTGTTGTGCCAATAGCTTTTCCAAAACTTTAGATAAAAATTGAACAATGCTGACTGATCGATAAATCTGATGGTTGAGAAGCATCACTGTTTGTAGTTAACAGAATTACCTGGGCTGTACAAGTGGTACACTTTTGTATTAGAGAAGCATTAGAGGAAGTGCCAAAGACACTTAATAAAAAGTAAATATGATGCATTTTTTCCGCTCTTTAGATTTCCGCAACACTAACAGCTTATAATGCAAAATAAGTTTGTAGAATTCCAAAATAAAAACGATAAGTGTTATTTTTCATCATTTAAACTCTCCAATTATTATGAATTTCGTATAGGATACGACAGTAGTCGTAAATTAAAAATAAATATACTATGATCATTTACACATTCTATATAAATTACAAAATTTCTAAGGGCGAATTGAAAATGGCATTGAACATTTTTAACAGCAACAAAGTTTTCGCAGAGCAAACGGAATTAGATAGACCGGCAATGAAAACTTCTGTTACTTAATTATTATTAATAGAATACTTCAAAGCAATCTTAAGGCCAAAATGGCTTTGAGGAATATCCGAACCCATGCCAACTTTTTGATTACAAGAGTTCAAAGAATCAAATAGCAGACTAATTTTAATAAATGAGGTGCTGGACGATTCGCATATTACGCCCAATTTTTTTTCAAAACAGTAGAGTGTCTTATCTATCAATAGATATCAAAGGTACCTACATAGTGAAGTGAAATATAAACTTTGTTATTATCAACACTTAAGACGATGCGGCACGTTAAAATAAATTATTAGCAGCTCCTTCATGAAAACATACATATTTGATAATCGAGTTTGAGTTTCTTTCTGACTCTAGAAAGCTTCATAACTAAGTAGCTCCATTTTATCATATCATCATATCACTTTCTAGCTTCTAAATTCCCTAATAGTAAAATTAATAACGTTAAACTAGACCCAGACAAGAGTGTTCGTATACCTACATGTAAGATATGTCACATAAAGTAGAGGCGAATAAACAACTATAATATTTGTTAGTATGTTAAAGGGGAGTGGAGATCACTTATTATATTCCACAAAAGGGGACTTGCAATTTTTTAGGAAGTCGCGAATAGCGAACGAGTTTAAAAAATATGATAAATGTTTCGATCAGAGGAAAGCTAAACTGATACGAGGAGGGATCGATTTGGTAAAATTCCAAGTAAGAATTATAACGACCACAAATATTATTTGTTACCGTTGTTGTATTTCGTTACCGACCTATATTAGGCTAACGCCATTTTTAAAAGTTTGATGGAATATTATTGGACGTTACAGGGTAGTGAACAAACTTTATTATTAATTGATCACTTTTTATTAATTTCACAGTTTTTGTGAATTTGCAAACTCAATTTTAGATTGCATGAAAGAGACAAAATATGTTTTACAAGTAGAACACAAACTGAGAAAAGAATGCTTGCATAGATCTTTAAAGATTTTAAACAATTGTAACAAGTTTATGTTTTTTTTAATGTGCTACAAAAAATGGAAAAATTATAACCTAAATTATTCCCAGGGTAAATCATGCACGACAAAAGACTCAAACTTCCTTCCAGTGCAAGTCCCATCGAAATTGGTACAGCCGTTCTCGAGATTAGCCCAGAGAAACAGACAGACAGACAAAAGCTTGCAAAATGTTTGTTTAGGTTTTGGTATTATGTAAATATATCTTATTCAGCAGTCTAGGATCACACAAAATCGACTCCCACATACCGTGCCGGCGAAATCATTGTTCCCCAGTGTTATGAAATTTCTCCCCTAATATAAAGCCTGACTGATCCTTGAGCTACGTGATTCTGTAGCTAAGTGTACTTATATGACTTTTTCCCGTAAAGAAACTGCTATTAAATTTCTGTACCTGATGGATGAAAGTGAATTATATCGACTAAACTCAGTGGGGGTTACATTCAACTCTCTAATTCGTTGTTGGGTTTTGTTAAGAGAAGGTCAAAAGAATTTAATGATCCTTACGTTACCAGATTCCTTTACATAACCTTGGTTCGTCCTGTTTTATGATATGCTAGTCCTATTTGGGCATATTTTTATAATTTTCAATGTGATCGTATTGAATCTCTCCAGAAACGATTTCTACTGTTTGCTCTTATAGGTCTTCCTTGGATTGATTCGTTTTTTCTGCCGCCATATAGGCATCGTTTAAATTTAATCTGCTTGCAGACGCTTGAAGCAAAGCGCGCACGACTTCCAGAATTGTCCTCGGCTATAAAATGTGATAATGCAGAATTGGTTTCTTTGTTAAATATTTCCGTTCCTCGTAGTGGTATGAGACACTACAATTTGCTTAATGTTCCTCAGCATAGTACTAACTATGGTCTACACACGAACCGATCGTCTCTTGGGATATTGATTACGATTACGGTTACTGGACGGCATAATTGTAATTTTATGTGCATACATGCTTGCATTATCTCTATTGGAAATTGTTAATATATTTGTAAATTGTTTGTTACCTAAAAGACATTGCATGTCTCAATGCGAAAAAAAGAACACCTCCGATCAATTACTATCATATTTCCTGGCTTAAGCGAGCTAAGGTCCATTCTAGTTGGGCCTTAACACTGTTTTTTGGAAGGGTGATTATGTTATCACTTGCATGGGAGCACAGTACGATTTATTTTCTCTAAAATGAACAGAGAATCTATGAAGCTAGCGATAAGACCGCGTTCCATGATCTTTTCCAGCTGAGTTGACCTTTTTGCTGCATAATAAAATGCAACGCAATTTCTTTGTGCCACGAACATATTACGTAAGGGGGAGGAGATAAAGAAGACTAATTGAAAGGCATTCACCCTAGATAGCTCTTCCGCCGAGAATTGTCTTACGATCCCATTGTCAGATCAGCAGTCGGGCTGAGGGCCCAGATGACGTCTTTGCTGGCAACGGGAAAAGAAGAATCAAATGTCCCGCGAAGGAGAGAAGTTCGCAACAAATCACTGCGGTACGATCGCGCGGAAGAACCACAAGTGCAGCAAAAGGTGGCAGCGCAATGCCCTCTTCAGCAGCAGTGAACCGAACCGGGTTCAAGTAGTTTACTGCGCGCAGTTAAGAAGAAAAACACCGGCAGCGGCAGTCCGAACTGCTAGCCCGACCGACCGACGACGCGACGCGACGTCTTGGCCACCGCAAGTCAGATGGAGGCGCTCTGGTGCGACTCAGTAAAGCGGATAATCGCAGCCCGTTGGGCTGCAGTGCGCCCGTCAATCTCTCCCCTCGTCCTGTTTTGAGGACAAATTTTCTAATTCATCACAAGTCGCATGAAAACGTCAACGTTTCATCTCGGAGCTGCAGCTTTGTCTCCGCATGCATGTGCTGAAGACGATACCATTCCACATTTAGACGGAAACTAGGCTTAAGCCCTCGAATGGATGCTGGAGAATACTTGCAGATTGTCATCGCCCTCCTCATTTTCGCGACGCCTCTCCCCGGTCCACCCTCAAGTGGATGCACAGAGGAACAATGGGCTCATGCAGGCTGCTGTATCACTTATTGCATGCTCTGCTCGAGGAATAGCTGCCAGAGCACACAATAGCGGTCCCCTCACCGAGCAGTTTCTTTTCTTTTCTCCCCAGAACTAGCGTGCCAGAAAAGATTCTGTTGCTTGGTGTAATGTTTTTGTGCTCCGCACCTCGCCGCCCACCCACTCGCCCCATACTAGCTGTAAATAGGACATTATCTGCCGCCTACCCTCCACAAGGCCTTCGGTGATTCTGGGCGATTTACACTGGCTGTCCCCTGTGTACCTACCAACTCGCAAAATTAAGTGATATCTGAAGCCCACCTTTAATTGGATTAATGGGCTACACCGCTAAGCGTTCCAGCGACCATCTGCGAGCTTAATTCCCGCAACCATTTTTATAAACTAAAGGGCTGTCCAAATAATTACCAATGCTGCCATGATTAGCTGAAGCCGTACTTTGTGACATCAATGCGACCCAAATCGTATCATCCCTTTTGTGATCTAGTCCATAGATTTTTGATGCAACTTAGTCATATTAAGGATACATAATATGTATATAAAATATAAAACTTCAAGATCGTGGATCCAATACACCAAATTTGAAAATTTTACAGAGCTTTTATGACATGATTATAGGGAGCTTTTTGAGGAAGTTAAGTTCAAATATATTGTCAAAATTGCAGAGGTCACGATGGCGAACTGCGTAACGTGTCGATTTTCATATAATGTGCTCCTGGCGTTTTGAATCGAAGATTAGAAAAATTCTAGGACAGTATGTATTGGCATGTGGGTAGGATTAGTAGCGTGGTGATTCCTAAGTGTACCAAACCAAAAGTGGGGGTCAGTAATAGCCACCGTATTGGAGAACAGTTGTGACTTGAAAACGTCTTATAACTCAGGATTTATGGCCTATGCAGGATCTGAGTGTAACGCAAATAGTGGAAATTTGAAATCCTTATATCTTCAAAACTATAACATATATGGAAACTTGGCGGGTGGAATCACCGCTCGATTCGAGTGATTTTGCAACTTTGAAAGATAACAACTTCTGACAGCGTGGCGCTCGAGTGCTCATTGGAAAGGTCTCGACGATGTAATAATATAGTAACATTCTATCGTGAATTGGTAAGATGGTAACAACATTTTCAAATTTATTCGAAAAAAGTTTATGAAGTACATGAAGAGAAAATATAATGCAAAAGAGCGAAAATTCATACTGGATGAAAGGCCACTTCAAGACGAATCCACTAAGCCCGAAAATTCATCTCTAGAGCGAGGACAAGAGTTTCGAACCAGGGCCCGAAATCGGCAGGTTGAAGTAAATCAACATGCAATTCATCGCCCGCCATCTTACGCGAGCCTCTCACTAGCGCATATTTTACTTAGATAAAACAAATTGCATTATATTGTAACTTGTCTTTATTTTTAAACTATCCTCATCATTTTTCCATCATTTAACGAACAGGGTTTTACGCAAAAGTCTATGGAACGATCTCCGACTGTGCCTCAACCAATTTTTCGATCTCACGGACAAGTCACTGATGACCTTTTCGTTTAGCATGTCCCATCAATTTTATTGAACACGTATTTTGTAAAATCAATAGTTTTCGAATTACAGAATGACGATAATTAATTTTTGCATAAAGTTAACAGTTTGCAACATATTTTGCAAATTTTGTAATGATATAACATGCAAAATTTTGTACTAAAAAAAAAATTCACATTATGTTTTTTGTCGTAGGATCAGCGGTTTCTTAAATTATCCTGAATCGCAAAACTATTCTCCAATATGGTGGCTAACGTAGGCGCCTACAATGCCAACTGATTGGGTTTACACTCAGCAAACACCCTCCTACTCTAACCCCACATTCCAAAACCAATCCTAGAGTTTTTGCATTATTATATTAAAGTTTTGTTGATTTGATTAGGCTCAATTAATATTTCGTTAAGAGCTCGAACACCTTCCACCATAAAATCTATTACAGTTTACTTTACAAAATTTATCAATCTGAGAGATGCTTCCCTCCATCTTATTCTAATTGGGCAGTGATAAGAAAAGGGAATTCAGATAGGATCATCTCTCTGCTCAATTGAGTTTTTACAGCTCCGAAGTCTACTGCACTAAAATCGCCCGGAAATACAGTACGAAGACGAACCGACTCACTTAATGAATACCGGTGTTATCACTGGTTGCAAAACTTGCAGTCCTATTATTTATCTTTTGACAGACTTCAGGTTCTTTATGAAGATTACGCGATATGGTATGATAATATGCACATATGAGAGAAAGAAATATGGCTTTGCATAAAGATAAGAGCAAGATGCAAATATATTTGAAGTTTTTACCGCAATTATGTTTTTGAGACTTACTTTATTGCGATTTTGCACGTGCTGCCCCGTTGGCAATTATACCATTATTATTATTTGACAGCACTCTCTTACACACTCTCGTATGAATAGCATCTCAGTTTTCCGACCGCCATCGTAACTTTATTGCTCAGTCCATGTTATATTACAATTGATTATTAAATATTAAAGCCGCCACTTTGAATTTGTACAATCTGGCACCATATCTGCAATCAGCGACTTATAAACCTCCACATACCAACTTTCATGAAAATTCAAATAAGTTGATTATTTTGAGTCCGCCATATTGAAGTTGCCATTTTTAACTTCAATAATTTGGGCACCATATTTGGAATCAGCAACTCCAAAAACCCAACATACCAACTTTCATGCATTTCTGGGCAATTTTACTATTCTGAGTCCACCATCTTGAATTTTCTAAAAGTGGGCGCCATATTCGGAATCAGCGAACTCAAAAACGCCCACGTACTAACTTTCATGAATATCTGTGCAAGATCATTATTTTCATTTCGTCATATTGAAGCCGCCATCTTGATTTTCTAAAATTATGTACCATTTTCGAAATCAACTACACCAACCAACTTTCATAAAAATCTACACTACGGTTTGCTTGGGGGGAGTCTTACATTTTTTCGTTACGCTCCCAGATGAAGTTTTGCTTCAAAAACTTTTATCAAATTATTACAGTAGTAATCTTTTCACAGTAATATATTTTGCAACATTTCAAATGTTTTTTCTGGGATATACATGAGACTCTCTAAGGTGGGCCGTGCCCCCTGGCAACGATCATGTGCATTTCCCATATAACGCGATTGAGGGCGAATATCGATAACTTTTCGGGCACAGGATTTCAATAATTTTTAAATCGGAACCACGATGGCCACTTTTAATTTCAGGCCCAATGTCAAAAACCACACTTCACAAATCAATGAAATTGCCGCCGAATTTCGTTTAAATATACTATTTTCTTTTTAATTAAAATTCAAGTTCCTGTTGAGACACTTTTTGGAAGCATAAGCTCAAAGAATTGGAAAAACGGCCACTGGCGTACTCCTCGCTTATCGTACAACTGGATCTCCCTTGCGATTTAATTTCGCAAAGCATTAGGGGGATCGACTTTATTACGCTCTAAAAGCCTTGTCATAAAGGTAAACCTAGCCCTGGTCAGAGGGGTTCTTAGCCAGCCAAAAGAAGCCCTCGTCTCTCATAAATGGAGATGCTGTAGCTCCAGAATAATTACGGTGATGATGGATCGAAGCTGCCTCACTTACGCGTTGTGTCTAGGGAGGATAGCTTTGTCGCAATCTTAAATTCGCTGAATTCCTCATCAGTCACACGGAGCGCCCGAGGCACCGTTATTGTGCTACTTTCATGCCCTATTCATTTGCTTTCCCTCGGATTGTTATTGTTAAATGAGCTGATATAAAAACCGAAGAAAAATGGAAGCCATCCAAAGATAGATGGATCGCGCGGAGCTCCGCAGAGCGAGTGCAGCCACTGACTGCCCGCACTGCCCCAGACGTCTCATTTAATCGGAATTTTACCCGTCACATTTTGCCCAAATGCGTATTTGAAGTATCATCTCTTGCCGAGTTTTCTCCGATTTTTCTTGCTTTCAATTTGTAAGCTACCCTAAGCTTGTTAGGTTCGCGTCCCACAGGAAGGGAGGTTTGCGGGGCCGGGGCCCGTCGCCACCCTCAGCACATTACGCTTTATCGCACGACGGTGATACTGCCGTTATTATTCAGAAGTGCAGACACAGGGTAGGCCCGAGCTCAACATCAATCACACCACGAGAAGCCCAATCCCGAGCACCCTGAAAAGGAATGAAAACTCATCCCTGGCATAATCAGCGCGTGCTAGGCGAAGGAAGTCAGTCAAGTTTGTCCCGAAAGGAAAGTAGCTGAACCTTCGCTGAAGTTGGTGGGCCGAGCGCGCGATTAAATAATTAATGAATGTCGGATTTAAGGGCAACACCCTCCCGCCGCCGCGCAGCCCACTTCCTCAGGACGGTTGCAGCGAATCGGAAGCTACCGCAAATATTATCTCTCCAGTCCAAGAGTGAGTGGCGCAAAACTTTCGAGGATCATCCCTGGCGGGTGGGCGATCCGGGCCCGCACTCTGCCACTTTCGAAAGGAGTCGAGTCGAGTCGAGTCGAGCCGAGCAAGTTAAGGAGCGTTTTGTAATTTAAATTATATTTCGATTAGGGGATTTGCGACTGTGAAAAGGTTCAGTTAGCTGACTTCTAACTTGGAGGGCACCTAGCCCGCTTGATAGCGTTACCGAAGTTTCGCTCGTTCGTAATTTATGCAACGTGCCGGTGCAGCACGACTAATTGCTCAGCGAAGAAGTTCCGCCGCTATGTTTCTTTCCTTTAATTGAAAGGAAAACCTGCCGTCGAGGCAATTGGCAAGTTGTAAGCGGGGCATTGCTGCCAAGGATCATCCCCAAGGCGTGCAGTGCACACTGGCGCCACCCCCTGGGAGATTCAAATCAGCACCAAATTAACTTAAAAAATTAACTAACAGGATATACTGAGTATTAAGTTCCGGAAAAATTCTGAAAATAACTGAGCGACCACTTTTGCCATCTCTGAACTGATTGAAACAGAAACTGATGAGATGTAAGGATGTACGTCTAAATGACTTCTCGATAAAACCCTTGGCCGTATTTTACATTTTTGCAAAAGCTGATAGTGTAGCTGTATTCTACTGAAGAATAAACAAATTTATCAGCATTAGTATTTAGGAAATAGAACTTTTTCCGTGATGACATGTAACAAGACATACCAGCACTAATGACATCCAAATAGATTTAATAAATTATCTGTTTTATATCACTCAGGATTCGAAGGGTTCAATTATTCAACCCCGAATTCGTTTCCTCTCTTTTAAGAGTTAATATTTTTTGGAATTGGTATTTCATTGAGCTTGAGAGATAATGAATAATGAATAAAGGGGAAAATATTCCCTTTTTCAGCATTTATTATTATTATTGACGTTGTTGACGAATCCGGCGGCCTTTTGGTACCACCCAACATCTAAATCCTGCATGGAGTTGTTTCTGCAGCGTGGAACAGGTTCTTCTAGATCAGCTGCAGTAAATCTGGGGCGGATCTTGTTGATGTTCTCAGGCCTCACTACACCTCCTCTGGTGGATTGACAACACGTTTCACTCGGAACACGATCGTCGGTATTAATTCGGCTAAAACTGCTAGACTGTTTTACCTCACCAGCTTTAAAGACGCTGATGTGGCATTCAAATTTCTATTATACATCATAGTCTGGTGCATCCGAATCAGCTATTGCACCTTTAACGGCGGGTCTAGAGGGCCTGCAGGGTCTGTGTCGGCGAGAGTACCTTGTATCATGGTTCACTTGCCTAGGCTGGCAGGATATTATAAACCCTGTTTGCCAATTGTGTCGACTGATCAACCCGACATTTGTTACAGATCGGTTAGCATTCCTCATGGGCCAGAAGACGTTTGGACCGATGAACCACCTTCTGAGGTTCATGCTCCGCACTGCTTAGTTTACTTATAAAGGGTGTTTTCTTAGAGGTTTTTTTCGAATTGGCATTGACACTGTTTCTAGTGACGGTAAATTTGACAGCTGACAGATAATTTGTACTCAGTACGTTTTGTCATTTCACCATGAATAGACTTACGCCTGAACAACGCCGCTTGCAAGTTGTCTAAATTTATTTCGAAAATCGTGGATAAATTCAACGCAAAATTTTGTTCAGCAATGAGGCTCATTGTTGGCTCAAAATTGCCGAATTTGAAGTGCAGAAAATCCAGAAGAATAGAAGAGACACCGTTATTTCCACTTAAAGACACTCTTTGGTATGCTATGGACTGGAGGTATCATTGCGCCATATTTCTTCAAAAATGATGCGGCCAGAACGTTACAGTAAATGGAGAGCGCTATAGATCCATGATTACTGAGTTTTTCGTTCCCTAGTTGAATGGCGTTAATTTGGAAGAGCTTTGGTTTCACCAAGACGGTGCAACATGCCACACACCGCGCAATACTGATCGGTCCATTATAAATTTATTAACCACCCGCAATATTCCGATTTTTCCTTGGTCAGGCAATTCTCCCGATATTAATCCCATTCAGAATGTTTAGGGGCTACTACAATCTGAAGTTTATTTATTCTCTCCTTAATCCTGTCATAAAAACCTCAAGCAAAATACAGTGAGCGACATGTTCCCTGCATAGTTTTCTGCATCGATTCCACATTTTTTAAATATTAGTATTTTGTCAAGTCCCCTCGATTTTATATTACTTGAAATACACGATTTGTCTGCCATTTGTATACCCGATTTTACCTCGGAAATTATTCCATATTGCTTTCCATTTTCATATACTTTACCGAACAACACACCCCACAAATTCTCAATTGGGTTCAAGTCCAGAATACGTGCGGGTCACGGTAAATTTCTAAACTTACAGCTTCTTTTAGATATTGTTTTACAACTTTACCCGTGCGAATAGCAGCATTATCATGCTGAAAAATAAAATATAGTCCAGACTTTACTCAGTGTATTCATCAAAAACCATCTGGCGCAAATCTACCTAAATTTCCGACGTCAATCTAGGAGGAACCCACATCAAAAAATCTGTCCCGTTGTATCCAAGGGCTTCCCAAACCATTCCCACTTCCAAAATTACGGCTCATTTTAATTTATTTTGCATCTGAAATATCATGCCAATAGCATTGGCTGATATTGGCAGCCATCCGGACTGTGCAAATTGAATTCTTTTTCATCGCTTAAAACAACTGTCTGCCACTTTTCAGAACAGGACATGCAGTTTTTAGCAAAAGTCAACCTGGCCGTTTTAGGAAGTTCTTATTCGCACCGAACTGTGTCCATTTATCTGTACGACCGAAATCTGCGAAATGCATCGCCTACTGACTGAATACTTGCCTTTTACAAAATATCTACGGACTGCCGTCTACAGACACATGGAAGCACGAACGGTGCGAATAATGATTGCCGCTTTAGGCTTGGTTTTTTCAGCCTTTTGGTGTAAGCTAAAGTCGGGCTTGACTTTAGGATTTGCTGCACTCTTCGTGTACGTAAAAAGAATTTACACCCACTTCAGAAAATCCACACTTTTATGAAAAAATATAATAAAATCAACTTTATTATGTTATGGCAAAAGTATAAAGTATTTTCCGGAAATTCTATTTAAGAATGTAAAAATAACTTACTGGCCTTAAACTAGGTTCAACAAATGAAACCTATCTCAGTGTTTAATGGAAAATAATTCATGGAATTGCTTACAAACAAGAGTAAAACAAAGATACCAGGATACCACAGGGTGACAATAAATCCTTTCATTTTTAGTTTTCAAACTACATATTGCATTTCGGAACGATGATGAGGCAATTGCTCTAAGTTAATTTCGCTCACTGTATGTATGTATATGCATTACCAAAGTGTGGCAACACAGCCCGGAAATAAAAGAAATTATTAAGCGATATTTTGAAAGTATGCTATATAGAATAAACGCTACTCTTAATTCTGACGGTGGACCTACCAAATACTAAAGATTTGTTACTATTACTACTATTACTATTGTGAAATAATTTTTAATAAAAAATCTATCCAAAAATCGAGTTTTCCACTTTATGTTCTGTTTCTATCATCTATGTATTTTTCAACAAGGGAAGGCAGAATATTATGAAAATTGTTAGTGGTCCTAATTCGATGAGCAAGGGCTGTATGTATGTGTATGGTAATTATAGTAAACCCCTGTACCAGAATTGAAACAGTAGAAAAGGAATAAACAATAAAACAAAGGTGTGCATAAGACAATTATTTCCTTTAAAGGAATTTAAGCGGCTACTGGCGTTTTTGTCACTCTCTCGAAATTTGGGTTGCCTTCATGCGCAGACGATCCAATTTAATTCAATTTGACGGTCATAGCCTCAGTTTCGTCTGGTCGCCAATACTGCTGCAGAAGAATTGGGAGCTGCCGAGGGGTTCGCATCCTGTTGCAGTGTAGTGAATCGACTGCAGCAATACGCTGTGACTTATGCTGGGCCACTTTAAAGGCATTTGCACGTAGTGACGAAAGCTAGGTAATTAATTGGCAATAAATTAGTCTGCAGACCGACGAAATGTTTTTGTTTTCTGGCTTATTTAAAATGATTTTAATTAAAACGTGCGATGAAATGTCCGGGGCAACCTCATCAGAACGAGCTGCCCAAATGCTTTTCCCATGCGGAAATGCTGCGCTGGATATGAGGACAATTGACAAATTTCAGTTGATCTGTTCTGGTTCGCCATTCGCTTGAGGCTTATTATTGCCGCCACTGCGATATTTTTCAGCGAAATAACATTGTTTTCTACTTTACGCATTCATTTCATCTACGGACACAGCGGTTTTAATTTTGTTGAAGGAATTCTCGACTTTTTGCCGCTCATCGAATATGTGAAGCTATTCTGAAGCGGTTATACTAGGTGAGGTAATGAGCCGTTTTATCGGCATTAGAACAACTCCATTGTGTTTAGGTAGTAGGTGCTCTGGACGTTGTTTCTACACCTGAGTTGAAATTTTATATCTAGAGTTTGAAGAACAATGTGAAGTGTGAAAAATTAAACATTAATTGTGTGTTAATCGTTTATGAAACTTTAAAGGCGGTTTTCCCAAAACGAGGTTTTCAAAGTAGGTGATAAAGATATCTCCAGAACCGATGTACCAATCATTCGAACATTTTAATTGCTTTTTCTTAACATAATTATCTCGTCCATAACCGAAGGTTTCTTATTTTCGATTAACATTAGATTTCTTATGGTCGCAAAAATGCGATTTTTTCGCTGAAAATCGATTTTAATTCTTCTGGAGCCGCCATTTTGGGAAATTTCCAAAAAATTCGTTTACCTTCGGACAAGACGAGCTCAAAAATGATCACCCTTGTTTTTATTGTATATTTAAAAAAAAACACATTTCGGAGATACAGTGATCACCGCAACACGCTCTTTTGACGATACCCTTTAAAAGAATCATGTACAACAACTACAAATATAAATTTATTCCATGAAAATTTCAAAATACCATGTTGAACATTTACTCTACAATATGTAGAGTTTTTTTTTATAAAAATATACAAACTCAAACTAAAAAAAAACCTGCAAAACGCTTTTTGTTTTAAACTCTAAAATATGTGCCCTTAAGTATATTTTAGAAAAATATGGAGAAATTCAAAAACGCCGGGAGTTTGTTAGAAAGCCAAGAACCATAAATGTGATTTGTAGATGGAAAGTAATCTAGGTCCGTCAACTTACTCTTTACTTTACACAGGAATTTTATTATTAAAAAAAAATAGATGACGACTTGTATATCCATTTCTTGCTACTTCATGTGTAACATACAGGCTGCTTTCAGGTTCGACATTCGCATGTCGCGCATTTATGTAAGTAAAGTAGGGCAAAGCGAGATGCGACCACGGATATTCTCCGAACATCACCGTACCTATGTCTCGATTTGAATTAAGTAAATAAATAAAGAATATTTTTATGTTTCATACTTCTCGTTTCTTCCGTTGTCGGGTTTCATGTTTTTCATAATATTTTTTTTATTTACAACTTCACAGATTCTGATAATATGTAGTAGGTAAGTAATGTCATGACATGATCAAGGAAGCAGCTCATACTAGTACTCTGACATTATACTATGATGATAGTTCAATATCTACGTCCAGAAATTTTCCCTCTTCAATGACGTCATATAGTTTGCCGTATTCTGCTCGTCGAACCTTTTCATTTGATACCCATGTCGAGGAATTTGTGAAGATAGAGGTAATTCGCCATTTTGGGGCATCCGCCATATTGGGTTTAGAATAACATCACATAGTTTATCGTGCCTTACTCGTCCAGCGCTTTCATTTGAAACCCATATTAGTTTGGTTTTTATTATCAGACATTTTGGCTTATGGTGACCACCATTTTTTTGTGACGTTATATAGCCTATGAAGCCCGGAGGATTAGTACAATTCTATTGACCCTTCATTTATGAAAATCGGTAAATGCAGTGGGGCACTAGGCCGTAACATCCGGACAAACATACACAGGCCGATGAACACATAACCCATCCGTTGTCAGGTAAAAAGGTAATGAAGCAGAATACCAGTAGAAAGCACTTCGAGCTTCTGAATAAGAGCTTAAATATAGTGTCGGCTACGCTTTATTCCTATCGATATGAAATATAAATTCCCACTTATTTAATTTTATCTTTCTTTGGACGATTAATTCGGAAGAGCTTTCGTGCAAGGCTCCACTTGCGCCTACCTGTTATTTTTTTATACTATCCGTTTCAACCACTGAAATTATTAAAGTGCTGTTTAAAACATGTTCTTCAATCTCTGGATGTGTAGGTGCACAACTGGACATAAAACAGGCGAAAATTGTGATTTCCCTGATGCAAATGACGCCAATGCTCTGGAAAGCAAACATTTTTTCCAAGTAATGAAAACCTCAACAAATTTGAAACGATACCCTGACATGGCAGAAAGTGTGCAGCAGCAGAAAAGCCGTCACAGAGACAAAAGCAATAACTGGTCATTCGCGGGCTCTATTCTAAACCCATTACAATAAGCGCTTCATTATCCTCGCTGGGAATTTCGTGGCGATTTCCGGCGGTTCCTCCCCCGTACACCTTGACAACCATGCCCAGAAAGCTCGGCTCGGTGCGACAGATCAAAGCGGCTCTATGGGCCACCGCTGCCTATGTGACAAACAATCGCTTCTGGCGACCGTCAACCAGCCCTGCATGACACTCCAGAAGTTCATTAAAAAAAGCACGAAAGGCACCGTTTTCCGCGTCTATGGCAACTCGGACCGTGGACCTAATCACACGTTCCAATTCGCGTACGTACATATTTGCATTTGACTTTTTTCACTCGCTCTCTCCCGCGGAAGCCAAACGGGCGAGCTTTGAAGTTCATTTTCCATTTGCCAGGGGCCGAAGTGACAGCTCCACCTACTTTTCTGGAGCTCCTCGTTCGTGGGAGCTTTGTGTTGAAGTGTGCGTTTTCCGAGTCCCCCCCGCGGCCCTAAATGTGTGACTACAAGCAACGCACACATCTCCAGCGTGATGCATGTTAATTTGTCATTACGTCAAACAAAAGCTCCGTGCATACCGCCGGCCATTCATTCATCAGTCAAGCCAGTAGGCCATTACTAAATCGCCAACATGAATTGGGTAAATAAAATTAAGCGCCGCTTATTGTAAAAGCAAGTAATTGCCGTTCAGTGCTGCCACTCGCAGCGCTTTATGGCCATGTAAATCGCAATTACCGGACAAATTGAGCCCCGCCGCTAATATGGAGATAATTTCGCTAATAACGGCATTTTGTGCAGTTTCCCATATTTTTCAAATTGTACGATGCAACGACGGCATGAAATTTTGGTGCAGAACTGCTGCACACATTGCAACGCAACGTACTCACTGGGATTTTTTTTTATTATTGTGCTCTTTGGGGGATGCTACGATTTCCGTGGCTTCATGGCTGAAAAAGGATTACATACATACTTGTAAATTTTTACCTAAGAAAAAAAATCTGTTAACCCAAAGCGTGCATTTCATCTTACTTCGATTCTATTCTTGGAATTCAGACCTTCAATCTGATACCCCACACGATGGGTGCTCTAAATCCGCCATTTTGAATTTTTCTAATTTCTATATACCCAAAATCAATTGAATCTATCAATACCTGGCCAATTCTAGCCACTGCATCCACGGGGTAGTTAATTGTTAGTAAATTTTATCAGATAAAAGTTTCTCGGGCCTCAGCTAGCTAAGGGCTAAGACAAATAGTTTGTCAAAGAGACAAAATTGCGCAGCAATACGGACAATTAATCGCCAGTTGGTGAGAGACAATCCCCAAACAGCGACGGTAAGGCCAATTCGAATTCCGATTAAGCATGAGACGCGTGATAAACGGTTGCTTGGATTTGCATCAATCCGCATCGAATCGGGTCTTTTTGTAATTTCAATGGAACCCGTGAAGAAGTCAGCGTGTGAATATTTAGAGCATCAGTCGACCAATTCCCCTTATTTTTCATCCGCAGCGCTCCATGACGCAAAAATAAACACTTTCCGGCGCAGAAATGCTCAGCATCTGCCCGTTCGTTTGTTCTGGAATGCCGCCCGTGGCTGTCTATGAAGCGTCTCGCGCCGCATTTGCGTGTTATCATTGCAGGCACGTGACTGGCTCTTCGTGGGCCCCCAAATTGATAAAATTCGTAGTAAACGAGGGAAAGGTGGAACATTTCATTTGGGGCGAAATTGCGGCAAAATTTATGGCATGCTTCCGCCGACCGCGCTTCGACCGCTTATTTATCGGTCGTTGTCTCCGCGATCATCGGATCAGCCGCTGCTAATTCCGCTTTTCGAGGCTCGCGGCTGGCGAGCTCACGTGCAGCTCCGTCGCAGATGCGAGTATTTTTAGCCCCAGTCCATTATTGACGTCACATTTCATTTCAAATGATTATCGAGAATAACTCAGAAATATGAACAGATGGACGTAGACGAAGAACTAATAACACGAGGCGGACCATTCGGCGGACCAGGCTGCAGGGGACGATCTTGGCTTCGGGCCACGGGGCGCGCTGTGGGGGCAGCCTCTGGGGATGACGAATTTATGACGCGGCCTTATTACATTTTCGCCGTAAATCAAATGCACTTAGGGGCTTTACCCGGATCGGTGCAGTGCTATTACTAAAATAACAATACCCCGCGCGCCACCATTATAGCGCTGCTGTGACGTCCGTAAAGCCTGCTAATAATTCTTCTTCTGGCTCTGGCCCAGCTCGACCGCCATATACGATAAGCGAATTTTGCACCGCACAAAATAAAGTTCCCATCGCCCCAATAATAGTGGCCATCCAATTATTTTGTTAATAAACGTAGCTCTAATTAATCCCGCCCACGGCGTCGGGCACGTTCTGCCGGCCGATTTGGTGGCGTGTGTGTGTGGACACACCGTTCCCACGGAGTCTTATGTAAATTGGTTTAATAAAAGGCCACATTTATCAGCCGTGCTTATAAGCAATGCAGATTAATGCGTTCACCGTTTTCAAACAATCCTGTGAGCATCTTCAGGTGGTTTGATTGATTGCTTGAGGAAGTCTAAATTGACTGTGCTCGCAAGAAAGCGTGCAGCAGAACCAACTGACGCAGCCTAGTGACGAACTTAGCAGTCAGTGCTCACTATACCGTAATTCGCACGTACCCAGCTCTTACGTAAAGACGACGGCTGAAACGGAATAATACACAATTTGCCCGTGTACTTCGGCCTTAGTTCTCACATGAATGTCGATTCAGAAACTTTGCCAATTCAACCCCAGCCTACGTGTTCCTTGCTGTCGACGTACACAGACTGAGTTATGAGTGACAAATTATCTAAAAGGGAATTACGCTCAAGACCACAGAATTTTAGTTTTTAATAATAAAATGTCTATATCACATCACCATAAATTAGTTAATGGTGCACCCACACAATGCAACACGTTCTTGTGACCGGTATTTTTTATAATACCCTTGTGTGAGTTATCCGAAAGTACCGCGGGCGGCATCCATCAATCCAGACTATCCCTTGTTTCCGACCCTCAACTTTAAAAATAATCTAAAACGCGTGGGAGTAATAAATTAATACTAAAAAATCTCAGTTGAAGACTATGGCCATCCCAAAATTTTGGGAAAAAAAGTTAATAAGATCGTCCGAGTTTACATCGTGTCCAATATATTCGAAAATGCTTTTTTCTCGCTTGTAGTACTGTGAGCGAAATTCATTTAAACGTACTTAGCTTGTTCTAACTATTGCATCATAAATTATGTTGAATATTCAGTAATATAGCACGCCACTCCATATTGTTATTGTACACGAACACGTGTTTGTTTAGAAGCGACAAGCACTCGCTACAGTTATAAGAAAACTACATAATGAAATCAGGGGAATTCATTTAAACGCACGTGCAGTTTTTAACTTTAATCGTGTTTCGCTGTAGAGTATCAGAAAGTTAAATATGTATATAGAATATCATTTTTAACCGAGGAGGAGGTTCTCAAGTCAACTCGGAATTAATTTTATGTATGATCACGCATAACTTCTTACAGAGTGGTCTGATTTTGATAATTCTATTTTTATTGGATAGGGTATACCTCGAAGTCCGTCCCATTTAAATTTGAAGAAAATATTCCACCTCTAAGGAGAGTGTATATTAGGGGACGTGTGCATCTTACGCGATGTCTTCGCCGATTGTGAACCGATTTTAACTATTCTTTTTTTATTGAATGGGCTATACACGAGGGTGTTCTCTTTTAAATTTGAAGAAAATATTTCACTTTTAAGGGTGGAAAATTAGGGGATGAATCCCGATTATTAAACTCCCACTTACCGCTAACCGATTTTAATAAAACTTGACACATACATATGTAGGTGTGGTTCCAATGAAAATAAAATGTTATGGTGACCTGCACTAAAAAGTTAAAAATAAAAACTTAAAAAAAAAACCGACTTCAAATATATAAACTAAAGCACTAAAAAGTTTAAAATAATTATTTTTGGAGTCGGTGCCAAACCGTATGATACGCGTCTGTGCTGTGTTGGAAAAATGAATGTGAACGACGCCTGCCCGTTCGGGTTGTCCACTCGATCCCTCGCGTCGCGAAAGCTACTCGACACAACACTGCGCAGACGCGTATCATACCGTTTGGCACCGACTCCAAAAATAATTATATTTTTGAAGTCGGTTTCTATTTTTTTTAAAAAAGTTTTTGTAGTGCTTGTCCGAACGTTGTTTTTGAAAAACCGGTAAGAAAACCTTGTTTCAAATTTCACCATAAAGCAGCACGCCTGCCTTTTTCAAAAGAACCCATGAACTGGTCCGAAGAATGGAATGGAAATTAATTTTGACGGTTCTGATGGGCTTGCTTCATACTGGCACAACTTATACCATAATAATCCCCCAAGCCTGATTTTCGTGGGGGAAGCGAACGGAGAATGATATGAGGTTCATTGTGTTCTTATGGAAAATTAAAAATTTCGTCTGTGTCCCCAAAACTCAATTCCTAAAAGTATTGCGAAATGTTGGATAGGGTCATAATTCCATATTTTGAGGATGTTGGCGATCGTGACATGATAACATATTTCAACAAGATAACGCAGCAATGCACGTTTCTAAAAGTTGTTTTGAATGGGTGCGTAGCGAAATCAACTTACTGAGGTGGCCTGCATACAGTCCTGACCTTAACCCTGTTGGGTTTGTTAGGATGGGATAAGAGGTTCTAGTGGTAAACTAATTCCTTTGATGTCCAAACTTTAATTTCCGTTTCTTTGTAAATAAAGAAATACAATGATTCGACGCGTCCTAAGGGCCTGATGGTCTGCTAATTGTGCTGTGATCGGCTGGTCCGGCGTTGAAATTGCGGCTGCTAAATTGGCGATGGCCTTCTGCTGCAGCTGAGTTGACTCGTTGCTAGACGGGTGGGTGGCTGGACCAAAAGTGTCTCACCTCGAACGCTGACGGTGGAGCTAAGCCTCAAACTCCTCATTCTCTTCGGGTGAAGAGAATTGTGTGACGTTTTTCGTAATAACTTAGTACTTTAGTAGATCCTCCGTGATCTCTTTGATAGAGATCAGTGAAATGCTTCAAGAGTCCAAAATACTAAAGCTAAGGGCAAGTTAAGGCAGCAACGCTCAACATTCTCCGGCCCTGTGAGTGTCTTCGACCTCGCAAGTTATTGAAATTCTGATGATGTGTGGATGAGCAGATTGCAGTTTACATCAAGCTGAACGAAATTTGAACGAAGCCCTTCTTTTGAGACGTAAGATAAGGACATTAGATTTACCACTACGCTAGTAAATTTGGGGTATAGGAATCGAATTGGAATTCATTTTTTTTTTTTTTTTTTTTTTTTTTTTTTTTTGTGTATGAGTGAAAACAGTTCGCTAAAAATTTAAATATATTTCGTTAATGTTATTTATTATTTTTTTTAATGCTGTATTTCATGAAGCTGATGCGGGGTAGTGCACGGTAATAAGCATAATTTATGAATAGGTCTCTTTAGAATAGCGTTTTCCGTTTTAAGAATTGCAACTCTGACTAGATCGTCGTTGCCTGGGCATACTTCTAGTATTCGGGCAAGAGGCCATTTTAAGGGGGATAATCGTTCATCCCTGATTAAGACGATATCGCCAATCTTTACATTTTCGTTTCGAACTTTCCACTTGGTTCTCTGCTGCATCCCCGAAAGATACTCCCTCGTCCAGGCCTTCCAAAAATCCTGTCTTAGTCGCTGTACCAATTGCCAACGACGGAGAGAATTTAATTTGACCAATTCTAAGTCCTGTTCGGGAGGGGCGGTGATGGAATCGCCAATCAGAAAATGGCCAGGGGTTAACACTCTTAAATCCTGCGGGTCATCAGTTAAGGGACTTAAAGGCCGAGAATTCAAGCAAGCTTCTATCTGGGCAGTAACCGTGCTCATCTCCTCGAAGGTAAGAGTAACATTGCCAACAATTCTTTTTAAATGAAATTTAACCGATTTCACCCCCGCCTCCCACAACCCTCCAAAATGCGGAGAAGACGGGGGGATGAAATGCCACTGAACGCCTTTCACGTTAAACAGACTAGCCGCTTCGTGATTCGCCTTGATTATGCCGTTTTTGAGTTCTTTATCTAACTCGGATTTCGCACCGACAAAATTAGTTCCGCAGTCTGAGTAAACATGGGAGGCTAATCCTCTTCTGGATATGAAGCGACGGAATGCGGCAAGAAATGCGTTGGTACTTAAATCAGTTGCCACCTCCAAATGGATAGCCTTTACGCATAAGCATACAAATATTACAATATATCCTTTGTAACACCTATGTCCACGGCCTCTAAATGTCTTGAGGGTAATAGGGCCTGCGTAATCAGTACCTACGTGTGAAAAAGGCCGACTAATGGTTACTCTCGGACTGGGAAGATTGCCCATCAACTGTATTTGGGTTTGTTTAGCGTGTCTACAACAAGGGACACATTTTCGAATAATTCGTTTAACCGTGTTCTTGCTTCTGATTATCCAATAAGATTTTCGCAAAATTGCACACGTGAGGGTTATTCCAGCATGCAAGGCACAAATATGCGCGTCTTTGATTATTAATTCCGTTAAATATGACGTGGTGGGTAGGATATATGGATGTTGCTGATTATATGATAAGGATGAATTTTCCAGGCGACCACCAACTCTGAGCATACCAGCTTTGTCAATGAACGGGTGGAGAGTAACTAACGGACTAGATTTTGGAAGCGCACCCGTCTTTCCCAAATGTTCAATATCTGTTGAAAAATAATTACCTTGGACAAATTTTATCCAGAAATGTTTAGCAGTTTGGATTTCCGCGGCTGCTAGAACTAAAGTTTTATAGTGACTATGTTTCCGAGCTTGTGAAAGAAATCTAAAACAATATGCTGTTGCACGTAAAAGCCGCGACAAGGACGAGCTGCGGTTTAAAATATGACCCCATACTTCGGACGGAGGCTTCGTAGTATGAGACACGAAACTTTTGAGGGGTTTGAGTTCCAAATGATGTTGGTCTTCTACAAGATTTTCAGTTGGGTTTGGCCAAAATCTCTCGGGTTTACTCAACCACTCCGGTCCATTCCACCAGAGGGAATTACCAATCAACATTTGGGGTAGAATGCCTCTACTTGCAGCATCTGCTGGATTGTCCTTTGAGCGTACATGTCGCCACGGGACATTAGGAATATTTTTTAGAATTTCAGAAATCCTATTGCTCACAAATGTCTTGAATAAATTAGGGTGCTTTCGAATCCATGAAATAACAATTGTGGAATCTGACCATGCTACTGTCCGACAATTTGATGCCTGAATGGAGGGTAAAAATGCCTTTATCAATTTTGACAATAATACAGCCCCACACAACTCTAAACGAGGTAACGTAACTGCTTCTACTGGGGCGACTCTAGTTTTAGCGACCATCAAATTAACATAGATCTTCTGGTCGATTTGAACTCTTAAGTATAAGACAGCTGCGTAAGCTCGAAGTGACGCATCGCAAAAGCCATGCAATTCGACAGATGCATTGGGAGATGTATATAAGAATCTGGGAATGGAAAGCTCTTTGAGGGATGAAAGATTTCGACTATAAGTCTCCCATTCTTGACCAATATCATCAGGAACTTTGGAATCCCAATCAAGCCCTCTTTTCCACAAATTTTGCATTGCGATTTTGGCGGTGATCGTTGCCGGTGCGAGCCACCCTAAGGGATCGTATATACGAGCAATTTGTGAGAGCATATTTCTTTTAGTAAGGGATTTATATTCTTGCGTACCTAATTGATAAAAGAATGTATCTTCCTTAGGTGACCAATAGATGCCTAACGCTTTTACTACGTGCTCGCTGCCAAGGGAAACTTTAGGGGAGCTTAACATTTGAGATTCTGGAATATCTTCGAGAATATTTGGGGAGTTGGTAGCCCACTTCCGAAGCTCGAATTTGGCGCTATGGAGTACTCGAATAAGTTCCTTTTGAGACTTGATGGCGTCTTCGATGGTGTGAGCGCCAGACAACACATCATCAACGTACATATCCTTTGTTAAAATCCGAAATGCGTCAGGAGCATGATGTTTCTCATCCTCGGCCAATTTTAAGAGGGTCCTCATTGCAAGAAAAGGGGCACATTTTACTCCAAAGGTTACCGTCAATAATCTGTAGTCCTGCACAGGTTGATCAGGGCGACTACGCCATAAAATTCTTTGCAAATCCTTCTCATTGGGGCTGATTCTGATTTGGCGGTACATCTTGGTGATGTCCGCTGTAAAAACGTATGCCCACTGCCGCCACTCAACAATAAGGAGGGATATATCTCTTTGCAATGGGGGGCCTGCCAGCAATCTGTCGTTCAAAGAAAATCCATTATTGGTTCTACTGGACGCATTAAAAACAATTCGAGTTCGAGTAGTAAGGCTTTCTTCCTTTACAACCGCGTGGTGGGGAAGATAACAGATGGGTTTGCTATCATCAAAGATTTCGCTACTAGGCACTTGTTCCATATGCTCTAATTCGAGGTATTCCCTGAGGCAACTATTATATTCTTCTTCCATGGAAGGATTAGACTTAAGTCTTCTTTCGAGATTTAAATACCTCCGAAGTGCGATTTGCCTAGAATCGCCTAAGAAGCTTTCGTCTGGGCCACAAGGAGCAAATGGCATGCTCACCATAAACCTACCGTCTTTAAGTCTTTGCTGCGTTTTTAAGAAATGGGTTTCGCAGAATTCATCGGTAGTAGCTTCTGAGTGGGGAGTTGGGATTTCCTCCAACTTCCAGAATTTTGCAATTTCATCACAAAGTTGCACCTGAGTATGAAAATTTACACAGTTATGTCTGGATGGCTCACTGTGGATCGGATTTTGATTATTATCGGTGTTTATTTCGCCAAATAAGATCCATCCTAAACTCGTGCTTTGTGCGATGGGGGAACCGGGACTGCCTCGAATTATGGAGTTTTGAACGATTGTGGCATAAATATCAGCACCTAATATGAGGTCAATTCTACCGGGACAATCAAAGGATGGGTCCGCTAACTTAAGGTTTGCTAAGTGGGGCCATGAATCGATTCTTACCTTTTGTGCAGGCAAAAAATCGGTTAGAGTATTAAGTACGATTGCTTTAGTGCTCAACTGGAAGTTTTTATTGCTCAGTGAATGAAGAGAGATTGTTACGGCGATTTGAGATTTAATTGTTTCCGTATTTCCTAACCCAGAAACTTGTGTGAGGTATTCTTCAGGTTTTATCTTGAGCACACACATGGACCGTCTAGTGATGAAGGATGAATCGGAACCAAGATCGATCAAGGTTCTCATGGTGTGTGACTCTCCCTGCTTATCAAGAATACCTATCAACGCAGTAGCCAGCAGGACTTGCCGTTTTCCATAATTGAAATAAGCATTATGTTGTATCTGGGATTTTACTGAGGGCCCACTGGATTCATTTTCTCCATTAGGGGTTATGGATGGGGAAGCCTGCTCAGGAGATACAGACTTGTTCAAATGAAGCATAGTGTTGTGGCGTTTGTTGCAAACTCGACAATTTGACTTACTCTTACAGTTCTTAATGGAGTGAGTGTGAGCTAAACAATTGAAACAAAGCTTATGTGTTTTCACAACTTTATGCCTCTCCGATGGTACCAATTGTTCGAATTGTGAGCAATTTTTTAAACCGTGGGAGTCCTTGCAAAGGGGGCAAGATAGTTGGGATGCATGAAACGCGTTTGATTTTGCAGGATTGCTGGGCTTACTTGGATATCGCAATCTCTTTGCATTATTATTATCAACCATTTCCAGTGTGCGAAAGCGACACTCTAAGAATTCTTGGAGTTCTTTAATGGTTGGCAAATCAGTACGTGCACCCAACATCTGCTCCCAAAGTTGCCGCGTTTCAATAGGCAACCGTTCAACAATAATGTAAATTAATATTGGATCCCATTTATCGATTTCGATTTTCAAATTTTTTAGAGAAGCCATAACTGTATTCGATGTGTCCAAAAGCTTGCGGATATGTACAGAATTCTCATTGGAGACATGAGATTGAGCAAATAAGGAACGAAGTTGAGAATTAACAATAATTCTTTTATTGGTATATCTCTTACAAAGGGTTTGCCAAGCCACTAAATAATTAGCCTCGGTGATAGCTAAGTGCTTGATTAAATTCTCGGCGTCCCCTTCGATTACCGACCGCAAATAATGCAACTTCTGTACATTTGGAATTTTCTCATTTTTGTGGATGAGAGACTCAAACAAATCATGAAAGGACGTCCAGGAATTGTAATCGCCATGAAACTTAGGGATATTAATTCGTGGTAGAACCATGTTATCTGATTCGGATATTCTGGGCGTTTCCGCTAATGAAGGCGATTGAGAAATTGTAGAACGTTTATGCATTATATCGTGAATTGCATCACTAATGATTCCCTGATACGTGAAAAACGACTCTTCAAACGATAAATAATCATCTCCTTTAAAATATGTGGTTTTTTCAGTTTCTGAATCTGCTAATATCCGGATTTGCCTATCGTTGGCCGCGAACTCTTTCCACAAATCATTTAATTGTTTGAGACGTCCCTCTAAATATCCCGAACTTTCTAACCGTTCCTTTGGCGATTTTTTCCAATTAATAATAAAACGATTTAATTGCTCCATTAACGCGTTTTGATCCTTAATTAATACTTTGGCCGATTCCATGTTAAACCACGGGGATTTATGAAGAAACTTTATTACAGGAAGATTCTATAAAATTATTGTGGGGGATTTTCTTCGCTGATAATAGTTTTTGCGAGTTATTTAGCAAGAGCACAATAAGCCAGGAAGCTTTTATTCATATTAATTAATTAGTACAGTTCCCCAGCAACTGGGGTTCACCTGTATACTCTAATTCGAGACTGCAGCTAAGAACAATATTATTTAAAAATGTGGTTCAATCAGCTAATACCGTTAAGGTTGAATGATTATCGAACAAGTACCAAATTGTACTGCAATAAATTTGAAGCACGTTTTCAATTACCTTGAAGGCACTAAAAGCACAATTTAGTCAGTTTTGCCACTTCGGATTATTTTTTTTTTGAACACCGTTAGCACTGTACCGTTAAGGACTTATTCCGCATCAACACCATGAAATTTTTGTTTTTCACCTTTATAAATTTTCTTCTTTTTTTTCCGAACTATGATTTTTTAATTTGAGCAAAAGCGAACAATATTTTCACATACCTTTTGTCTGCCGGGATCCGGTTCGAAGGACCATGTTGGGTTTGTTAGGATGGGATAAGAGGTTCTAGTGGTAAACTAATTCCTTTGATGTCCAAACTTTAATTTCCGTTTCTTTGTAAATAAAGAAATACAATGATTCGACGCGTCCTAAGGGCCTGATGGTCTGCTAATTGTGCTGTGATCGGCTGGTCCGGCGTTGAAATTGCGGCTGCTAAATTGGCGATGGCCTTCTGCTGCAGCTGAGTTGACTCGTTGCTAGACGGGTGGGTGGCTGGACCAAAAGTGTCTCACCTCGAACGCTGACGGTGGAGCTAAGCCTCAAACTCCTCATTCTCTTCGGGTGAAGAGAATTGTGTGACGTTTTTCGTAATAACTTAGTACTTTAGTAGATCCTCCGTGATCTCTTTGATAGAGATCAGTGAAATGCTTCAAGAGTCCAAAATACTAAAGCTAAGGGCAAGTTAAGGCAGCAACGCTCAACAACCCCATAGAGAATCTACGGGGTATATGGTAATGGTCAGGACAATTTAATAACAATTATGATTTAAAGGCAGAAATAATAAATTGTTGGGAAATCATTGAAGATAACTTACTAAAAACTAAAAGGGATAATTTTATCAATGCCACAGATACTAGTTATATAATAATTAAAAACTGTCTGAAAATTCTTCTTCTTTTTATTAGAATATGTTTATTTTGTTTTACTGCATTGAAATGAATTTCGCTGCCTTTCGCATATAGAATTCTGTTTTCCGTAATTAAATGCTTTATGATTTTGTTAATGAGCATTGTTTTTTCGATTTTTGAAATATATTTACGTTTATTTATTACTGTCACAATTGTTTTATTTTTAGTTTGAATCAAAATGAAAATATCTGCAAAATGGCAAGTGCGTTTAAATAAAATTCGCTCAATGTAGTGATACCAACGTGTGGTGCGGATAATGCATGTATTTCTGTAATTTTCAGATCCTTGCTTCCATGAACAAGTGCGAGCGTCTTGCCGTATTTTTAAAGACTTGAAAAACTGCACAATAAAGCGTGATTTTGTTAATAAGACATGAAAACGGTGAGGCTTCCAATTTTAAAGACCGTCGCACAGTGGGCCAAAACGAATTTTAGGTGACCAAAAATCGATTTTCGTCATGTCATAGATTTTAAAAATTTTAATGCCATTCGATAGCAAACTAAATGTATCACCTTATGGCAAAATTTTTTTTTAATATTCACCCCCCCTCTATGTGTTTGGAATGGCTAAAGTCAGAGAAAAATCTGAACAGCTCATTTTCCTTATAAAATGTTCGAGTTTTCTATGATTTCAAAGTTATATTGTGAAAATGTTTGTATGGGGAGGTTGAATTGTTGTTAATGAAATCACTTACTACATAGGAGGAGGTCTTATTAGGCCAATAACTTATGATAAAAGTCAAACAGTTTTTTTAACAATAGCTTTTTAGTTGAAAAGGGCGATTTTTCGTTGAAATTTTTATTTCTTTTTGACTTTAAAAAAAATGGCCACAGATGGCCACGCTCTCCTTAATACCGACGAAACTATAAACCCTCCTTTATCATTTAAAACAAAAATTGGCTGCGTCCACCTGCGAACTTGGGAGAAAATTGCATTTGAAGTAAAGTCTACCTTGCTTTCACGTGCATATTTCCACACAATGTTCCCATTTATGCAGGCATTTTATGACTTTTAAGGCTGCATAATGTTTGTTTGGGAAATAAATTACAGTTTTCCTAATGCACGTTTAGGATTAACGACATCATTTGTATTTAAAGAAGTTATATTATTACGTTTTATGACATTTTTAACTGACTTTGACTTACTCTGCATATGCGCCCTATTCAGTATGTGCTTAGTTCTTTATAACATCCAGGTAAATACGTACGATGATTATTGACTTTGATTTTTATGACACCTAATTTGTTTTATTATAATTGCCTGACATAAGGGAGAATTGTAATTGTGTGTGTGTTTAAAAACATCAGTTGCAGGTAGGTGAAAGTAACGGAAATCTTAGCTACTTAAGAGGTTATTACCAGCTTAATTTTGGATTTTCAATTTTTTTTTCTATTGGCTTAAATAATGCCTAAACATCCCTCGAATCAAAAGAAACTTTGTAGAAAGGTGTACTTAAATGTTGTAATGTCTCTAAACCAATTTGTCCGAAGCTACTCTTTCAATATTTTTTTTTAACGCGTTTTTCTCGGAACCACTTTTAAAAATCTGCCAGCAGTAGAACTCGAACAGTTTTCATCCGATTGATTTCAAATTTTAACTGGACCTTTATTATTAAATTATCTATAGAAGTACACACGATTGTATATCAGGAAAAAAAGTTATAAGCCATTATAAAAAAGGATATTAGGAATAAATGAAAGAATGATGCATTAGAAAGTTGTGAGACTATTCGAATTTTTGTAAGATATACATATGTATGGTGCAGTGGGGAGAGGTTATAAAATGATACGTACAATAGCATAAACAAAAAGCCATTGAAATTAGAAAAACGAATGTGGGAAAAGAAATTCGAATATATTCGATTTTTCGTCGAAAATACCAATATAAAATTTTTATTGTTTTGCATAAATTTGTAATTTCTTTTTTTTTTATTAAATATTGATCATGCAGATGACAAAATAATTAAAGAATAAATTAAAAATGTTGTGAAAACTTTTTAAATAACATTAATAATTCATTTATGGAGTACTTCAAATTTCTTTGATTTAGTTAGCGGCACCCTGTAAACCAATTAAATATTTTTTGTTGGCAGTTAAGGGGTAATAATGTCAAAATTAATTAGCCTAAATTTCATTATGATATCTTTAACACAACAAAAGTTACAGATTTTTGATAGCGACCAAGTCGTTTTGGCCCACTGTGCGTCGTAGGCCACGTTCGGTAAGAACTGAACGAATGGTAAAAATAGTGAGAGAGCGGATTCAACGAAAAAACCACCGTTCCGTGCGAAAAATGGCTTCTTCGGTGCCACGCTTACAAAAAGCTAAAGGTTCATAGTGTTTCGACAGCTGCTAAAAGAATAAATTAGAAAGAGTAACCGCGTTACTTTCCTGGCATGCTGGTGATGAGTTTATGCTTCCGCACGAGAAACTCTTTGTCCTGAAACATCCGCACAATGCTCAAAATGGCAGCTTGTGGGCAGTATCAATAGAGGACATTCCAGTAACGCGGTAAACTGCTTCTGGCGTTCAATGAAAAACGTGCTAAAAATAACGCCGAGTATTATAACCGGAAGTTTTAGAGAAAATTGTTACCCCTGTAGCTTACAACACATCTATGAAAAGAATTCCTACGTCTTCCAAGAAGACGGAGCACCCGCCCACACAGGAAATGTGGTTCAAGCGCAATGTCG
This sequence comes from Neoitamus cyanurus, assembly GCA_947538895.1. Lineage (NCBI taxonomy): Eukaryota > Metazoa > Arthropoda > Insecta > Diptera > Asilidae > Neoitamus > Neoitamus cyanurus. The sequence goes on from OX384540.1 coordinate 499,691, forward strand.
AGCCAATTTGACCGATTTTATAGCCAAGGATGAATGGGCTCCCAGCTCTCCAGATTTGAACCCGCTGGATTTTTTCATATGGCTGAAGCTTAATGACTCTAAAACTGCAACCCCGAAGCAATTCAAGAGGGTTATCCAGCGCGTTTCAATTTAGTTTTTCGTAAGTTAAATTTTTGTTTTAGATCCTACGGTGCACTCATACCCTGCGGTCCACCTGGAATTACCGCCTACTAACCATCTGGATGAAGCTCCGGCCAAGAAGACCTTTAAATGCTACTTTTATTCTGCAAGTTTTGCTAGGCGAATTTATTTTGCATTTTTTCAACAAAATAACTTTGTAGCAGTCGAAATGAATTCGACGAGTTTTGCCCTGAACTAAAATTTCCTTCAATTGAAACATTTTGCAACTTTGAACGGAACTTTCTGACGAACTCTCGTATAATTTAATATCTGTGCCAAAAGGCGAACAGTTGGACCGGGCCGGATGCATCGTCTGTCGTGTAGCATTTTCTGTATTTCTGCAAAAATTAACGCTAAATTATGTAAAAGTGAGTAATGCGCCAAGTTATGGACAACAAAGCTGTCGGCGAGTAACTGCATGAAATATGGCAGCAACAGGTTTACCGGTCGTTCATTTCAGAGGCGTCACGTGATTGCGAGCAAACATATTTTTTGATGGTGCTGCAGACGCAGCCGAAAAGAAAGCATTCTTTATATAGAACAGCTGTCTGGTGTAATCCAAAGTATTTCCTTGCTTGCTCCCTAGCAGACACAGATTCCCACTGTGACCCGTGATACCGGTGGTGGCTGCAGGAATGTCAACTTTATTGAAAGGCCTCTTTTCGGTCCCCTCAAGTCGCGGAAGCAATTTGTTTCAATGTTTACGAATTGCTAACATGAAAGCATCGAACACCGAGCCGCTGCTTTATTTTTGAATACTCTCTTAGCTCATCTGTCAGGTCTCGTCAATTTGTCATGACGGGGATGATTAGAAATTGGACGTCTTTGCAGGTCCAAGCAGCAACAGAAACCACCTGCTCGGAGCGCTCTAAATAATTTGCTAAAAATTAAAAATATATTCTCAAAAGCGGTGAATTCTATTTTTGGCATCCGGTTCGATTCTGTCTAATTTTACCTGCGAGTTAAAAAACATTTGTCCCACAAAAACCATTCATTATCTCTATTCAGGCACACAACTTCGTTCCTTGACGCACACAACCATCTTCGTATCAAATTGCAGTTTAAGGATAAACAGCCACTTGACGGGCTAAACAATAATTTGTTAAGCTGGAAAATTTAAAGCTGAAATTAACTTTGAACATTGTAATCGGATTTTCTGGGTAATATTACATAAAACAGTCAAATTTACACATCCAGAAATTGAATTCCATGTCGAGCTAATTTTACAACACAATCGGTGCAAAATTTATATAAAAGGGATTTTCCATTTCAATCAATTTCAAATCCCCATTCCACCAAGATAGAGCTGCGCCTGTTCGGTTCAATGTTTACTTTAATTTGAACATTTGAACAAATTTGAACAAAGTTGTAATTTTATCTTACAAAGTATGTAAAATTGCTTGAAAAAAGTAATTTTTATAGCCACAAGGCTATCTGTAGATCGATTGGGAGAGTGATGGCCTAGTGTTCCAGAGATCCCTGATTCGAATCCCACATGAAAGAAATTATTTTGCTTTCTAAAGAGTCAGTTATGAAGTCCCAAAGGAGCATAAGCCTTACGTTTGCACACTAGAAATCAGCAGTTCCAAATACGAATTCCATCGTAAACCACATAAAAACCAGCAGCATTAGAAAATGTAAAATTTCATTGATCTCAACGGAATCCCAATCACACACCGGTGTAAAATAAATTTAACGGGCTAAATGAATTTCACACAAATTGTAATTTTGCAATTGAATTACACTATGATATATGCTTTTTCATTTACAATTTAATTTTAACAAATAGCCATACAACAACGGGGAACGGTTATTTCGCGTAAATTGAGAGACGGGTGTAAATAATGCAACAAATACTTACTTGAAGTTTACTGGGGGTATTGCGCTTTGAACGCCATTTTTGGAGCAAGATTTTAAGATTTATTTTCTCAGAAACTACAAAAGATATTTTGATTTTTGTTTTCGTTATTTATTAATACAAGTCTCTGGTACCAAAATATATTTTTTTTGTTGACAATACAAAAAAAAATCCAGCTGTCAGAGCTGGTCAAAGTAAAGATGTTTTTCGCGAAGGGGTTAACGGTCACCATGATTGCAGCCCTCAGAGACGTCTGAAACAAAAAATTCCAAATTGTTGTTAATTTGTATCCTATTGGTTATCGCCTGAACCAGGAAAAAGTAAAAATATAGATATTGCTAAAGTTATACAATTTTTAAAAAAATATCGATTTTTTGGTTTTTTTTTTCGAAGTAAATGTTGGATTAAAAAAAACTATTTATCGCGTAAACAAAATCGTAGTTCCGGTGATAGCGGCTAGTATAAGGATGATTCTGTATAAATTTGAAGAAAATCGGTCAAGTAGAACTTGAGATATCGTGGTGGCCGTTTTGAAAATGCTGTTTCGAGAAAAACGCGATTCAAGTTAGATAGATCGCCGCACTCGCATTGCATCGCGCTCGCCGCTCCAACTTTGAGGCATCATAACTACGTCAATTTTATGAATTTTTGAAAAATTCATTTTGGAATACAATCTTAAATACATTAACAATAGAAATATTTAAAAAAAAAATTTCGATTTTTCAAAATTTCAAAGCGCAATACCCCCTTAATCGGAATTCCCTTGGCTTCTTATAGAAGATTAGCTGTATATGGTCATGATGTCAAATACTCGCATACATTCGACCAACCTTCACCTAATTGCGCGTTCATAGATAACACCGTTAACTGCCTTTGTCTCTTTAAAACTCCCACAATTTGAAAAGAATTGCGAAAACCGTCACCCCATCTTGCGGCGATTCACACATAACAAATGTAAACAAAAATTATCTTATAGTGGCAATCATAGAATCGCAGTCATTGTACTTGCAATGATTAAATTCGCCTAGTATTTTCTGTTATGACTGAAAGTGAGATATATTGCCTGTTGTGGGTATTATCAGAAGATAACACACGGATTATGAGTAAGCTTAAGCACAATATGTGAAAGCTGATCAAGCACAAGGCGAGTTATGTGCGCTTGGAACATTTTAACAAGGTGCTGTATTCTAAGGCTTCGAATCAACCAATTTGATATTGTTTAGCTTGATGTTTTTCACTGATCCTGGCGGGAAACCAGTTTTCCAAAAGCAGATTGAGAACAAACTCAATTAATTTAAAATGTTTCCATTAGAATTTTATGCTCGCTCTGGCACCACTGAGTAACAGGAAAACAATTCATTGCTGCACGAGAAAGCAGCAAATATCTTTATGTTTCGCATGGAGGTGAATAACTTAACTTAATACAAATGAAAAGTGGTAGGTACCAGTCGAAGCTACTAACGTGAGTATTCCGTGAACGTCGCTTTGGCGAATGAAACCGAAAATTCTTTTTATAAGCCAACATCTATTTAGGTAAACCCGGTGACAATGAAATGTTCGAGTTATGTGTCTGAAAGTACGGGCAAACCAGTTGATCCTGTCATTAACTGTGCACTGAAATGCAACACGTTGCTACAATCTTGGAGTAGGAATGCTTCCTTTATTGTTACTGATGTGCTCAGTAGTATTCAACCCCTTGAAGTACTTACTTATTAATTTGTTTATCAAAAATGCCTAAGAGATCATACAAAGAAATTGTCAATTAAAGAGAAAGTAAAAATAGTGAAACACCTAGCCACCTAGGCACCTAAACGTGTAAAATGTTCGGCAACTCCTGTGAGGCGTTATTCGAAAGTACAGTGGGTGCGAAAATTTAGAGCGAAAGAAAGGGAGTGGAGGGGCTAAAAACACAACACCTGCTGATGAACCCCTCCTAAAAATTTTAAGATTGAAAAACCCATTTTCATCAGCTTCTCCGCTTAGAGAGGAACTCCAACAATCAACAGGAGTCAAACTTTCAAGAGAACAACTTAAATTAGATTTAGTGATTTGGGCCTTCATGTGAACAACAGACCTGTTACCTACCTGCACACCTCATCCCATTGCGAGTCCACCACCGAACAAACAATAATCTGACAGAAGCATTAGGATGCATCTACACTGCAATCAAACTCTGAATACCCAGCAGCGAAGGGAAGGCTCCTACCATGCCTGTCGAAGGCCTTTTTTTCATATCACCATCCATTATTTTTTGTATAAGTATGTCCGCAGAGATACGGCCTTCTATGGAAGGTTACATAGGAGATGCATGTGTAATTACCCAGAAATTAATAATAGTACTTGTGAATTACTTCACTTTTGATTTTACTGCAAAAACGTAATCGCTTGATATATAATGAATATGAATAACATAAACGAGCCATAAAAACTATTTACTTCCACATTCCCTGGTAACGCGAATAATAACTAATAATTCTATGCTTCTTGAGCCGTACCTACATATATGTGACAAACAGGCGTGCGAGACATTTTGGGCTGTGTAATTGCCTGTATATTTCCCTATTACCAGTAATGACCTGTGTAAGGCCTTCCATGGCTATAGCATTTCTATGTTAATTGTAATTATCAAAATAACGCAAGTGTTGCTGTGTAGTACTTACAAAATCATGCTTTCAGCATTAATGTGTAAGATCTTTCTTTCCCTACTGGGTTTATATCTACACTTTACACTGCACCAAGTTCAGTACACCACTGAAATTTACACTGGACTGCCATTTCTTACCCCGTTATTCGTTATTTCCATATGGTTCCTCTCTCTCTCGGTTTCGCTATTCTGATAAAAATGTTCTAAAGATCAGAGCGCTTTCTATGCCCTTCTAGGATCCAATCAATATCACTACTAAGCAAAACACATGCATAAGCATTACCACCGTATACAAATTTAATTTTTTTCTTTTTCGGGGCACTTTGAATTTCAACCCTACCCCAACATGGAATCGAAAAGGCTCATAAGAAAACTCCAGTAAAGGCAGCCCGCAGCAGTTGGATTGGAAGAACCGGAAGCAGGAAGAGTCCCAAGACCCATGCTCTCTCTATCTAGCACATGATCCAATTTTATGTGTATTATTTCAAAATTTCCTAAACCTGAGCTAGCCATGAATCACCCTTTATTAATCAGTTTTCTGATGGATGAGTAATAAATAAATAAAAATGGTAAACATTTTGGGGCTTCAATTCAACTTCTTGTGTTAAGTCCAAATAGAAATTTTAAACGTTTGTCGACTTGGGCACATAATTGCACAATCCTTGAACAAGAAAACTGTAGAACAGAAGGTCATGTTCACGAACTAGTAGCAGTTTCGCAAACTGAAAATTCTCCGGAAGCAAATTTTGTCTAAATTCCTTTTTTAGCGAAGACGTCCAATTTTTTGTTGATTTAAATTCCCCGCCAAACGATATACGAAACTATGAAAAATGTCTCGTGGATTAATATAACATTTCCTCTCAATTTCCCCGCGACTTATATTTCACCGCACCCCAGGCATGATATTCACCAGATTTCCATTTCCAGTCCGTAGTTATTTTCCGGTACATGACCATCGCCCAGCATTGTGCCGATTAAGAAAAATTGAATTAATTTAGTTTTCGCGGTTGAAAGTGTGTCAAATGTGCAAAATTCACTCCCTTGAACGTGAAAAGTGTCATCTTCCTGAACTTCGCGTGCTGGGCGATAACGTGAGTGAATAAATTTTGTATTTCTGGGGACATGTGATAACGGTAAGTTCCAAAGTTTCCTTTCTATGAAATAAAAGCAGCGAACGGTATGAAAATGACACCCTTACGGTTCTCTCTAGCTTTCGGAGTCCAAACCAATCTCTGATCTGAACTCCACTCGTGTCGTGTGGTTCATCTAATCAGTAAGTACATTTCTCTCTCGAACAAATACCATATGTAACTGTTGGAAGGCGTTGGCTAGTCGTCTGTTTGGTTCGATTAGCGAAGATCAACTGTATGGAACTGTCTTACAGGCGGGTGGGTGGTCGCTGTTACATGAAAATTAGAAGCTTTATTTTTGCCGGAAAAGTTATCTGTCAGAGTCGAAGGTTCTTGATAAAAATAACATTTGCCTAAGAACGCAAATAGATGAAATTTGTTGTGCTTACGCGTATGACTCCCTGGACTGCGGTAAGAAAATTTGGACCCTTATAAGGAATTCCACTGATGACAGGTGGTAACTTTGGCTATTTGGCTAATTATAAAAATAGGGAATATTTCTTGGCACATATTGCGTGCATTTATAACCTTCAGAAGACCTCATCGTGTAGAATTCAACCCACCGCAAGGCCCAGCGTAGACTTGACTGAATTTTGGAAATTTATTTTCGGTGATACCAAAAAAAGTTGTTGCTTAAATTAACTTCATTTGATAAGCTCTACTCATCAATCATCATTAATCCGTAGCTTCTATTTTTATTTTATTACATGAAGGCACATTAAAAAACAATATACGTATGTCGGTTTAACATTCAGTACGTCACTTCCGTTTTGCAATTACAGTCTTGTGCATAAGTTTAAAGTCGTCTTCGTTTTTGCAATACCTTTTGAATTTAATCTTGAATATTGAAGATTCCAGGTATTCGATTATGAAGACTAGAGGGTGCAAATATAATTATACACAGAGCTACTTTTAATGGCAGAACACACATATTAATTCTGTTAGCACAAAACTCGGTAGCAGAGCGTGGTTAAAATAAAAGTACACTGATCGCGATCTGGAGAGCGATTGACGTTTATTCATTAAGGTGCATTAAGTAGTACATTAGGGTTAGAAAGCAAGGGATTTTATTTCAATGATATCTAGCTCCAATCCTAACAATTTCATTAAGAAATTAAAAAGCTAAGATCAAATTACTCAACAAACAGGTGTGCAAAAGTTTAAGGCGACTGGACTACGAGTTGAGAAGCATATCAATGTCTAACGCAGAAACAGCTAATTTAGTTATTATTTCAACCAGATTGCCATTTGATCGTATCCCTTGAGTAATTTTCGAAAAATTAGGATTTGCTCCAAGCTCAAATTGTTGCACTACTGAAGTGATTATGTAGTGACGGCCGTATTTTGAATCCAGCTTCACGAATTTCTCGGGAGCAGAAAGATTTTTTTGGGTATATTTATTCGATGTTTTAGTAGGTATACAAATATATATATACCAATCATCGTAATAGTGTTTCCGGCTATAACGGCAATTGTACTAACTCGAGATATCGTGGTCTCACCGATTCGAAAAACGGGTTTGAATTGAAATTTTGAAATATCACTCGCCACTCCATTATGGGAAAAGAGTGGATAAGTGTGGATAAGAGCATTCTGAGACAAATGAGGATTGATTTCATTGAAATAATGACTGAAACTAAAATTTCTCTTGACAAAGTTGTGACGTTACACAAAGAGAACTAAATACGTATAGTGCCAACGACGGCGACATATTGCTGAGAAGCTCGGTATCAGCAAGCATTCGTATTCCTAAAAATTAGGCTCGGAAACTCTATTTCCGAAAGTAGTGAAGCATAACTGGTGGTATTACAGGTGGCACACTTTACAGTTCTATGTTTTAAAGACCCACAGACTTCTCTAGAATAGAGACCGATATACATATGTATATTATTGCGTTATTTTCCTGTCGACTGGGTTCATGACTGATCCTAATGGCCATCAAATCCAACCGAATATCTGAATTCCAATTTATCGCATTTTTATACATACATGCATATATGAGTTGAACTTATCTCCGCCGAAACAAACACTCGAAATCCCCTAAAGCCCGTATACATGTGCGGCTCAACTTGAGTCCCTGCACAAAATGCTAATAATATTTGACCGCATGCTGCTAATAAGCAAATAGTAACGCGTATCAGCGGAATTTCGATAGTTCGACGTTGAGCCCTGCGTAAAGTGCTTCGAGGGCTATCCTCGGCCTTTTGCGGTCGACCCGCGCCGATATGCGGCCTTATTTGCTCATTAGCACGTGTGAGCAGTGCCGACGAGCGCTTCGAAATTGTAACTATTGCGCAGATAACGTACTTGAAGACACGTCGGCAGATTATCATCTCAAGCGCGTGAGGGTACGCGCGGGTAAATAAAACGCTGGCGATTGACAAAAAAGCAGTCATCGCTGCTTATCGCTTGGGGCTCCTCTGGGCAAATATGTGACGAGGTTTGCGCGGCGGACGGCTCGCTGCGGCCGGGTGATGTTCGCAGAGAAAGAGGTGAAGTTTACTCGGTAAATGGGGCTTAAAGCATCACTCAGCGACCTCAAGATAAACAGATAAGTCGGGTGCCGATACATCCGCTGGCCCGAGGGTGGTCGGGAGTGCAGTCCCGGTCGCTGTGGCCGACTGCGCTCTTGATCAATTTTAATACAGTCGGACGTGGCGTGGCGACTCGTGAATTTGCAATGCAATGAAAATGGCTCGGACATGTCCATGTAGTTTGGCCGGCCACTGCAAGTTTTATGGGCTCGAATTAATACCATCCGTTCACCGGAGGCTGCTCTTGCGCGCTCAAGTGAACGCAATCTAATAGTCACGTTTCTCACTTGTGGCATGCTTCCAGCAGGCTCTGAATTTGTGTCCACTTCCCATTGGTAACTGGCTTTAAGAATATTTTCTTTAAAAACTGCCATGGCTTCACGTGTGTAAACGTGGAGCAATGTTCCCTGCCGTCAGCAGGGTAAATGTATCAACTCGTGGCCTTTATGGGAGGGATCATATCTACCGAAATTGTATTTTTGACAGTTAGAACATTTACGGTAAGATAATTTCACAGCCGAGTAAAGGTGGATACAATCTGAGCAAACAAACGCATGTGTTTATGTGCACGCAACTTTGGAATCTAATCTTTTTTAGTGTAAAAAAGCTTTGAGTAAACACAATGCACACAAGCACATTTGTTTAAAAATTTGGACGCGCCCAAACGAGAACATTTGCCCGGGCTCCATCACAAATCCTTGGCCATCGTGAGCCCAACGAATATGCTTGGTATATGTTATATATGTATATGCTTCCGTCCACTGTCCAGTACATGCGGTCGTGGATGTAAAAGTAAACACGAGCAAGTGTGTACGTCTCCACAAACAGATGTGTTTGCTTTTGCATGTTTTCCATTTAAGGGGGTAGTCTCATGTTCGATCTTAAAAAAAACTTTTTTTTTCGGATCTTCTCAAAGTTAAATAAGTTGAGAATATACTGTAAAAATTTTAGACCGATACACTACGTCATTTTAAAGATACAACATATAATAGGGGAGAGCGCACCCTGCATCTGCATATATGAAATTTTTTCTCTAAACTTTAAACGCGTTTTTCTCGAAACTACTTTTTTTTCGTCGGCACGGATGATTAAAGAAAAACTATTGGACCGATTGGGCTGAAATTATTATATACATGAATGGTTCTGGCCAGTACCACAATTAGATGTTTTTATCCATTTCTTTCTGTTTTATGTCGATTTTAAACCGAAAAAAATCGTCGATTTTTTAAAAAAAATTTTACAAGGCCGCCATTTTGCTATTTTTCACTCAAATCTTCTAAATCTGCTACGGGACAGAATGACAACCCTACTGAATAATAATCTTTTTGGAATTTTGATTTCAGATGATTGGGAAAGGAACAATCAGGGGGGCCGAGCTACCTACTATTTTTTGAAGAGACTTACTTCGCCTCACCAAAATGACCTTAAAATATTTCTTTTCTTATTTAAAAGAAATGTTTTTGTATTGTTCAATAGTTTAATAATAACATATAATTATCATAAGAAGATTGTATTTCATTTTCCACAACAAAAAAAATCCTTAAAAACCTTCCAAATTTAAGCTCGGACATGAGACTACCCCCTTAAGTTGGACAATCGCAGCGCATGTGCAGCGGCAAAGTCAATTGATCTTCGGGTTTTCCTCAGTTCGGCCGCATTTTGCGATTTATGAATGAAATGGAGCGGAATACCCAAAAAATCATTGAATTAATCGATTATTATAGAGCGAAACCTTGTTTGTGGAAACCTCAGGGCGAATTTTTTTAAATGTCATCTAAAAAGTTTGACCATTGGATTGAAATTCCTCTCGACATTTTAATTAAAATGCTTGTCTTCTGAATAATATGTGGCATTTGTTTTTTTTTTTAAAGGTATTATTGTGTATAATATGCTGATGGAAGGATTATTGAATCAATTCAATATTTTCGTTGCTACAGTCTGTCGAACGCCCTGGCATTCCGGCCTAGCCTAAGAGGTGATCGGAAATAATGGAGTGTGTCGAGTTGGTGGACAATATTTTCAGGAAAGGTTCATAATGCTTGGACAAACCTAACTAGCAAGGGCGTCCTCCCCTCATGCGTCTCGCCTGTCCCCTCCCGCACTTCCGGGGTTCTGGTTAGGGTGTTCCTGAAAGTCAAGGATTTCAGCTTTCATTTGAGCCTAAGTTCACGTTTTTGCTTAATTTAAAAAAACAAAGCAAAATTTCTTGGTTTTTTTTAGATTACAAAAAATATCGCTTCATGTTTTTAGCTCAAGATCAAATGAAAGCGGAAATTGTCTACTTTCAGAAGAAAATATATTGTCTTTCAACAACCTCATCAGAACGCCGCAAGTGGGGGAGTGGGACATCCCATGTTAGTTAGGTTTCTCCGAGCATAATTAATCTGCTTTTACAAATATTTAACTCAAATGAACCCCAAAATGCTTTTTCTTGAATTCAAAACTTATTACAGTTAATGATACTTTACAAACATTTAATTTAGACATTTGCTTTTTTAATCAAAGCCTTTTTAATATTCCGCAAAGTTTGTTCTATGTATAATATAAATTTGTACATATACATTCTCTGCCAGGATATGTTTAACCTCTTTATAAATAAAAAAGATGTGTACTTATTACATAGATTTCGGAGAAAATGTGGTAGAGATAGATCAAGATTGATGACATTTTTGAAAAGCAAATTAAGATAGTAGTTGTTTAGCGAAAGTTTAATGTCGCTGCGTTAATTAGATAGAAAGATAAAAACAAAATAAAATTGTGCATCCCGCATTTGTAACTCGAAAACGGTTGAGATGGCCACCTTTAAATTTATTTAATGAAGAAAGTTTTTCTTTATTAAAAACAATGAACGGTTTGGGAATTCCTGTTAATCTGGAAACCCGAAATTACGCAGTCAAAACAGGCAAACTTCAAATCCAGAATGAAAAACGCAATATGACAACTGCTGCGTGAATTGCTCTCGTCGCTAGACAGTACAGCAAGTCGCTGATATCGCAAAATTATGAGGCATATGAAGGACTCTTGTATGGCTCAGATGACTAACATTTAAAAAAATTATATTTATAATCCTTTGTCACTTTTGAATTTTGAAAATCTAACCCCAAATTGGTGTTCAACATCAGGTAATTTTACTAATTTTTGGTCTACCTTATTCTATCCGTCACTTGGAAATTTGAAAGTCTGACCTCCAATTCGTTTTCAACAACCCCAAAAACACTTATGCACCGACTTTGGAAAAAATAGTAAGTGTTTTAATCTTTGGTTCGCTATATTAGATACGCCATTTTGATTTTTGCAAATCTGATCTCAAGTTCGTGTTCAGTAACTTTCAAGAACCTTGATGAACCAAATTTGAAAAAAATGGTTAGTTTTTGTGATTTTTGGTCAGCCATATTAGATCTGATATTTTTAACTTTTAAAAAATGATTTTAAATTCGTATTACAACCCATAAAGCCCCCAAGTACTAAGCTTTGTTCAAAACGAGTAATATCTTGGATGAGTTACTTACCACACACAATTCCAAGCTACTTGTCGAAATTTGATTCTGTACACAGTTAACTTTTGTTATTGTGATTAAATATAAAATAATAATAAGTATAGTGTCGGTTCTTGCAACATCAAAAGAATACAGTATTCATTCCTCAACCGGCCTTGTAAAATTGTCCCCATATAAGAGCCAAAAGCACTACTTTAGGACCTTAGCCAGTTTCTTTACTGGGCTTGGGTATTTACGACAGAATTACGCGAAACGCTTCCGACGCAGTGGAATAAGAAGAAATCCGTTTGAAGAAAAGTCGAGGAACAAAATGTTTTTTTCTTTCAAATACATTGACCGTTATCTATAGGGTTAACCAACACGAACTGACATTATAGATTATTAAAAAATCAAGGATATTTTATAATCCAAACAAGGTACACACTCCTCGAGTGATCATGGAATAGAATATCTGCCAAAGTTCTCTTACAGACGGCCAATCTGTTGAAGAAACTTTCTATTACATCTACGCAAAACTAAGGCTCAATTACTTCTCGCGATATTCTCGTTAAGTTCTTAAAACGTTTGAAAAGCATCGACATAGATTTTATCCTTAGTCAAAAACAAAAAAAAGATTCTAGAGGTGTTAAATCGCATGATCTAGGCGGCCAATTGATGTCTTCAGAATGAAAAATTACATGTTCAGGAAACTGATGACGCACTAAGTCCATTGTTGCACGGCTTGTGTGGAACGTAGCGCCATCCTACAGGAAATAAATATGTATTATCTAAGCTCAAAGCGTCGATTATATGACATAAATAATAAGTTAACATCGTTCGGTAACGCAATTTGTCCACTGTAAAAGGGGCACCAGCTTCATTTAAAAAAATCCAATCACGCCTTCAGCCCATAAATCGCATCAAACTGTTACTCGTTGTGGATGAAGAGGTTTTTGGATAATTTCGTCCGGGTTTCCAGTGCCCCAGATGCTACAGTTTTGTTAGTTTACGTATCCAGAGAGATGAAAGTGAGCTTCGTGGTTGAACATGAACCGCACAAGACCGACCATATGGTGCAGTGTAGTAGGACACCGTATCAGAGTTGTATTTTAGGGGAATTTTATAATTTCATGATCAATTGGGATAGGTTGGTCATTTTGAAATCAGCGGTCTGAAAATCCCCATATACCAAATTATGTGAAACGTATCGTTCGACTTCTGCGTCTTTCGGGTCTCCTTGTACACATCCGTGCACGTTTTTTCACGAATAAATCACACCTTAGGTTTTGCGCCGCAACAAAAGAAGTTTCATTTCAAATATAAGATATTTTGGTCCAGTTACCCCACGCATCAATTCATTCACAATGTTTCACACATTCAATCGTAAGCGCTAAAAAGGATCAACTCACATGCCTAGTATCCTTCGAACGTCTTCGGGAATTCCATCGGGGTTTATTTAATTGCCTCGGGACGTGTGTCCATTTACACTTTCATGTTTCGAATTGTGGACTCATTTGTCGGCGGCGTCCGCTCTGTGCCGGCGTAAATAAACCGAGCTTTGATGGACATAATGGGATTGTCCGGAGCCTAAGCAAATACCAAAAACTAATTGCGGGGAAAAAAGAAGGACGCGGATCCTTTCTTGGTGACGAAGTATAACCATGAGGACCGCAAGAAATACCTCAGCGGATTACTTCCACTTCATTAGGCTAATCATCTTCTACACGTTTTGCGGTCGGGCGGCGGGTTAATTAATGGCCGAATAATGTCAGCCCCATGATGGAATGCGGGGTGGCCCCAGTCACGGAGACGGCCTCTATTTTATGTCCCGGATAAAGCGATTACACCGAAGGAAATTGAGGGAAGTAGCCACCGGGCCTAAGGGGATATTCGTCAATCTCTGAGTCGACGGCTTTGCTACGTTTGCGCTTCGTGCCCTCGAAATCTCCCAGAAGCCATTGCTTTACGACACGGTCCCCATAGGTTAAATTGGTCAAGGCCAACTCAAATTTAAGGAAGAGATTTCCCGGGATCCAGAAGGATTAACCCTCATATGTTTCGAGCTTTGCCTTTCGTGCGCTACGTAGAGCCCGTCGCCCGATCGCAATCCCACCTGTCAACGACCTTAGGTACAGCACACATAAAAACAGTCGAACACTCCAGGTGCCTGCAGGCGCAATGCGAACAAACGGATTTCGCTCTTCTAGCAGCGTATTTTTAGAAATACCTCCTGCTGATTGCCGAACTGCTGAAGGTGTGTTCTGCTTGGAGCGCGGGACTCGGGAGAGCCGCCGAGCGATAACGGGAGGTTCCAACAAGACAGCCCAGGAAGCATCTTCGCGAAGTGTTTCGTCACTTTCACATACTCCGGCCCCTGCAAAGATAGCACCCGCTCCTCGGGGAATGATTTTGACAAAACAACATGTGCGTGCACATTTTCCGTCTGGAGTCGGTGAATGGGGAAGGCGATAAGGATAAATCAGGTCTTACCAGCAAACACCGTTCACCTCGTGATCTTTGCAGGGCAAGAAGCACGAGCCGCCTTTGTGTCCCGCACCAGCCAGATATCCTGGGCTGGCTGATTGTGCTGGATACAGAATTTACCGCAGCCCCCGTCAATGCCTTGACAATTTATTTCAAGGGAGGAAAATCAACAAAACGCTCGAATCCACCCACACAAGGGTACCCATCGCTCCGACATAGTGGGAGCACATTTACATGCCATTAAACATAAATTTCCCCTGGATATAAGCAATTCAGCAATTCGTTGAGTCGCACTCTACGAGTATCGTCATCAGGAATTTCAGGTCGTTCATGGCTGCTATGCGCTACCATTACCTGAGACAAAGGAATTAAAGGTCGGGCACCACTCGCCCCTGTTAGGCATATTCACTTCCGGCAGGGCAGTGGAGGCAAGGAATACTCTTACTCCAAAGACCAATGTCTGCAAGAAATTGCTGAATACCGAGACGCTCGGAGGTTCCTTTCAAAGATTAATCGAACTTTACATAAATTGATTTCCTCGAACTCTCTTTATCATTTGAGTTCTTTTTGCCGCTTTAGAGTTTCGATTGGTCGCAATAAAATGCATTTTAAGACAGTCTTAACGAGAACATACAATCCGAACACTTTGTTTTTTGTGGACTTCAGCTTAGAATTTCCATCGCCTGTAGATCGATCTTTCATGTAAAGGGAGGTGGTGTGGAATGTGGATATAGCATTCGTACCAAACAATAAAACTTATTCGACCCGAAAATGGTATGAATAATCGAAAAATCGAATTATTGATAACAAGAGAAGCTTGGAATTGAACCGTTCTTGAGATTTAGAAAGCATTTCAATGGGACTGTATAAATAGTTATGGTCCGTTTTGCACCTTTTCCTCTTTTTGCTTTAAAAACTGGTGCTATTTTAGTGGATCCTACAATACTTGAAATAACAAAATGTCCGAGTGGGACGCAAGCCTATATAGCCGTCGTTCTAATTTGAAAAGTTTCAGTGAAGCGACGAAAATGCAACATAAAAGATCTTGTGAGTAGTTCGCTCCACCACAATACTTACCAATCATCAATCCAAGCAAACCTGCACTACATGCTGCCGAAATTCCTCATTTATTTCGAGCTAATTTTAATATCGCCACTTCTAATAATAGAGGCCATTAATTTTCAGCCGCCGCCGCAGGAGCATATTACAGTTTAAGTCATAACACATTGTTCAGGCATCCATTTCTATTAATTTTTATAATTTACAGTGGAAGCAGTGGCAAAACAAAGTGCAAAGTCAACGCCCTCCTCTCTTCAGATTCCCGTTGCTTCCTGAACCGCCAGACGATTCAGATAAAGTTATTGAATTTTCTCAATTTCAGTCTTATTTATCAAAAGGTGCTCTTAGGTAACCGATAACTCAATACGGAGTTCTCCACTGGAAACCCATTTAAGGCGAAAATTCAGGCGATCCAAAAATAAATTGGGGCCCTACTAAAAAGAGAACTTTGTGCCGGCATATCCCAAGTCAGACATTCCGTGCCTAGTTATTTCAACACACACTGCAGTAGCGAATCACACCCATACAGACCAGCAGCACATCCCTCGCCTTATCCTACTGGGAGGAAATTTATAGTTATACGATAGAATAACAACGAACCGGCAAGCCCTGACCTTTAGCGCTTTGATAAAGTTTGCCCGAAAAATGATATCCTCTGTATATTAATTTCTCCTTCCCGGTTGCTGGCAATGTGGATGCCGGGTGTCTGCTACACATTTGTGTCTGCAGCACGTCGAGCGGACCTGCCGGGACTTTGCATTAGGCAAAGAAAACAGGAGGAGCAGTAAGGGAACACTTCGCAAGAAATGAAGCAATTCCGCATGTCGTGCTCAATTCTCGGGCAAGCAAAGTAGGAGTTTGCGGCTTTTCGCAATGACTTAAATCGCGGAACGGTTTTGATTCCTTCTGTTATTGCCCTGTGTAAATTTGCAATTAGGAGGACACAGATTTTTCAGGCTTATCAAAACTGATAAAACAGAACCTGTCATGTCTTGTCCGTTTATTTGTTTATTTGTTTGTGCTTCAAGCACGCCTAAACGTCTGCATGTTTGCTTTATATCCCAACTTATTTATAATGATCAGCTCTGAGGGAAATACGTAAGATTTATAGCTTATTTGAAATCTTGAACCTTGCTTAAGAAACTGGCGTTCATAAAACTAAATCATATTCAATATAACGGGAGAAATAGTTAAAAACAAAGTATCCGAAAAGTGCCAGTTTTTGATCTTTAAAGAGCGGTTTCCCTCCAAGGACCTATTATTAGCCCGGTTTGAAAACGGTTGTTCAATGTCTCATTAAGGAAATGTCCCGCAAAATTTCATCTAAATCGGACATTTCGGGTTAGGAGTGTTGCGTCGTTAGTCGAGCTACGCTTTATGTTTATGTTGACAACAAAATATAGGGTTCCAAAATAATTAAATTCATCACGAATGCCGTTCAACGTATGGGTCAAATCGGAGAGCATCACGTTAAAAAGCGGTATTTCCAAAATGTGATCTCGACAATTTTATTTAAGCTTAGTAAGTAGCTCGAGGAAAATGGCATTTACTCCCAAACGGAGTTTTGACAGTAGATCAAGGAAATTTGACCAATGCATAAATTTAATTGAAAATCGAAAATCAGTGATCCAGTTTTTCAATTTAGTCACCCTTTAAATACCAACATTCATACCGCAAGGGAAATCACTTGGGAATAATCATTTGCATTATTTCTCATGTCAACATTCCTTTTTTCTAGACAAATGCTGCACCATGCTCAATCATACGCACACCAAACGATGCATTTTTGCTTCCGCTTCTGACATCGCATAATCACTTTGCGTTAAACATTACGTTTAAAAGAAAACAAAATTGCACAAGTGCCTAACGTCTCTAATGGATACGTATCTCACAAACACATTTTTACCAGTAACACAACCAAAAACGAGCATTAGCCATTCTGTTTTATACAGCTTTGAAAACTTATAAATAACCGTTCGTGCGTTCGACTGTAAAATTGCGCTATGCTTTTACACAAGGCTGTGGACGAGTGTATTTATTTCTTCTTGATGTTTTTTGATAACCGTAACATGCTTTTTAAATTAAAAATCCCAACAATCTACTTTTTCTAACAGTGCGCAAGGCTGCGCACGGGTTTTCTTGTGTTAATAAAGTTAAAACCATTTAACTTTCCCCAATTTCAAAATTAATGGCTCATATGTAAATATTCCACACGGACTCTCATTTTTACCTCAAGGAAATTGTGCTCGGACACTTTTTCCTTGGAGGTGAATTTGACTTTTAGTAGAACAGCGCCACCTCCCCATAAAAGTACAACTAGGTTTTTCCTTTGTCTTTTCTGCGAACAGCATACCACTTTGACAGCCGAAACGGAAAAAAATTCCTTGAGTATTCCTTAACCATTCCCTGAGCATTTTATTAAATAGATTTGGTATAGGCCAAGAAATTTCTTGGGAACAGCTTACTGGGCCACCCTACACCAGCCCTTCATAGCTCCTTTAGTGCAAGGAACATGTTTAAAACTAAAGATAAAAGGAACTAATGACGATCAATCATCAATATTTCATGAAAATTGTGTTGATAATGTTTAATTAAACCCGAAGCTCATACTGCTTCGCGCACGACGATATATCGTCGTTGGCACTTTTTGCAAATGTCCGTATAGTAAAAGATACTCCAAAGTGACTAGTGCGGTGATTTTTTGGATTCGTACTCTCTCACACACATCTATAGACCCCAGTAGTATTTTGCTTCAAAAGCGGCTTAAACCTATAGAAAACAGCGTTCCAAAGGTCTGATTTCATTCCAAATCGGACTTGACGGACTTGGAAATTGAATAAAATTATAAGGGAACAATTAATAGGACAAGTCCGCCTTTGTTCGCCAGCTCCTCTTCGGCAGTAAAAGGGTTAAACCTTTTCCTTTCATGTGCCAAATCCACGTTTCCAGGGATCACCGCACTAGTCACATTGGGGTGTCTTTTACTGCACGGACCTGTCAAGTTATAGTCTGCATAAATTGTTAATGCGTGCTTGTCTATGCATGTAAAGTATGTCTTTAGCATACTATAATTGCTTTTCTTACTGATATTTACCTTTTACAAAATATCTACTTGCTGAAAATGTGCCCTTTACAAAATATTTGTGCAGACTGAAATTTGAGTTGTACCTCACTTTGTACTAATTCCTTAACATGTGTGCTGAGTTGTGCGTTTTGTAGTCAACCAAGAAGATCACTCTCAACGCCGCCAAAGTAGTGTCTCCCTTCAAAAAACACGTTTTTTAATTTTTACAAAGGCCTTTTCCTTTACACACTTAATTTAAATAAAATTGTTTCTGCAATCTTACGTGACATTTTATTTGGCCCCTCTCCTCCCTTGTCGAATATTGCTACTACTAATTGCAACTAATAACACGTCTTCTTTTTATATTGCGCACATATTTTAATGATAGCATCCCATCTGTTAATTTCTTTTATTATTGTTGGACTTATCGATTAAAAATAAAAATGGGTTTGAAATTGGTGACATATTCAGGGATTACCTGTACGATTTATTTTTCTTTGTTACGCTAATTCATGTGCTGATCTGAGGGTTCTACCTTTTCCTGCTTATATTTCGCATTTTTATGTATGTATGTATAATAGAGAAAATTTGCGCCCATTGCACAGTTATTATTTTTCCCCTCTAAGAACATTATTGGCAGTTTTCGGTGCACCTCATCCACATAAAAATGTTGATCCTTTCTTAATCAGGAAGTTCACCGATTATGCAGCTGTCAAACGTAGGTACCTACTTTCAACAAAAAACTTGTGAAAATGTGAATTTATACAAAACAACCCTAAAGTGCAGTTAAAGAGTATGTTGAGTCGGCTGGTGCTTACATTGATTAACAAAACTTATTTTGAAGACAATTCAGCATAACGTGCACCATTAACCTAAAATATACGCATTACATTTGCGACTGATTGTGTAGTTGTTAACAATAATAAATGAATGAATTCGCATTGAATCACCACTTTTTGCTGGGCGAAAAAGAGTGCCAATTGGACAATTTCACTGAGCAGAGCTGAATGGTATGCAATAAATGGGGACATCCGTCTGGAATCCCCGTACACCGGGGATGCGATGCAGTAATGGCCACTGCAAATCCGCTAAATCCGGACGCTACAGCGCTTGTACATTAAAAAAGCGCATTTAGCCGCGATTTTATGTACTAAAAATCCACATTATCCCGACCCCCAATCCGGTCCTCAGCATGCGACTGACCTCGGCAGAAATTTAAGTGGCCAATTAAGCTGAAATTATTAATACTACCCAAATAATTCACCGCAAAAATCCATTTTTCCAACGGTGCAACAAGGGCCGAATAACTGCTACAATCAAATTATCATAATTAACACCCGATTCGCCTATTTCTGAATTAAATTCGATCTTGTGTGGGCAGGGCGGCAGGACCGCTTCTCGCCCGAACGAAGATATCATTGCCCATATTAACACTCTTTCAATTATTATGAGTGCGCCACTATCTCTCTGGGAGTGCGGAAACGCCCGCTTCGAAATTTGGAATTTTTGGCCGAGGATACCCAAGGCCCAGCCGCATGGACCGCATTACTGCAGTGCCTGTGCGATTGATGCCAGTAATCTCGACGCAGTGGTCCCAAACATATCAAATTATCCCCAAAACAGATACGAGCGTGTGCGACACGGCCCGCACCCGATACGGTAGTGCTTGGGATTTTTTGCAGCACTGCCTGACCGCGGCGTTGGCTAGGACAAACGTACAATATTTTGAGGCCCACCACTACCCCAATCAGACCGCACAGACGGGAAGTTATATCTCGGATAATTTGGCAACGGCCACAATAGCGGCAGGTGAGCAGTTCGCCTCGAGCCGTGCGGCGATTGGAGGAGGATGCACTCCCAGAGGCCCAGCCGAAGCCGGCCGGAGTCTTCCTCCTTGACTCGGGGCTGAAGCCTGCTCCAAAGTCGCAGACGAATTGCCAGGCACGACTTGAGGCACAACTCCAGCTCATTCATATCCAAAAATTATTTACTGCAATGCAGGTATGACGATATTTCGATTCGATTGGATTGAATTCGCCTTGCCTCTGCCGCCCATTCACATCCAGGTAGGACTCGTGCAACAACAGCTTTGAATGAGTTTTTCAACCTCGGCGGGCTTGCAGACAGCAGGTAGGCTCAGGGATCAGGCCGGCACCCGAGGAGCGCAGACTACGGCGAATAGAAGGACTCGTCGTGCGCCGCCCCACCGGGGCTTGCATTCAGCTGTAAGTTGCATAAAAACTGATTTTTCCGCAAATGCAGGAAAAAGGTCACCAGCGGCGGAGAGGCGGACTGATGCAGCGCCTATTGGCAACCATCAAGTAATAGAATAAGTTCTCCTCGTGGTCGCACAGCTTACTGGGCACAAAGATGCATCGCTTTGCGGGCTAATAATGCCGCGGGCGCACTCCGGTCCCACTGGAAAAGTTTGTAGCTTTTTCTGCCTTTGCCTTCCTAGCAGCAGCACCACCAGCCGCCCAGCAGCCCTGGAAAATTTATCTGGCTGTAATTATACTGATGGAAGGGCTAATAGAGCTCGTCGGTATTGCAGTGACATAACCCACTGTGTCTGCGCTTGTGTTTATGTAAGAGACCCGGCTGCTCTTCGGCAAACTTTAAATCCTCGTGTCTTTCATGCTAACGGGGCCAGACTTTGCCATGATTAATGGAAAATATGTGATAAGCAGGGAATCCCGTCTCCCGGGGTCGGCGCTAGACTACTTTCATACCAGCGGTTATAATTAGTTTCCATAGCAATGCAGGACTTTTTTTAATCTGACTGGACTCGTGTACATAGTTGTTCCCAAAATTCTTCTTTCTTATATCAATTTAAAAGGCCAATGAGCTAAATAGTTTGCGTGGTTGACCTGGTTGTTTGGACGATTTGTTACGAAAGATTCAGATAACGATCTTTCGGCTTCTGAGTAACCTGAGTCAGCAGGTAAATTTGTAAACTAGTACTTATATTGCAGAAGTTCACACTGTAATAAAAGATAGCAGAAACGAAGTCATTAGCAGTATTGGCACATAAAAATAAAATACTCTACCACGGCTTGTATTGTAATACCAACGAAGAATGGTCATTTGTTTTTTGCCATTTGTCATTTTTGTCAATTGCGTCAGGGAATCAAAATAGGGTATTTTTATTTGAGGTTGTACCTGTTGTCAGCTCAATTAATTGATTTTTCTAGCCAGGGCAAGCTTTTAAATAATTGGGGGCTTGTATTTACATATTAGTGATTTTAAAGTCTTTTTTGGAACACTATTACTATTACTCCATGTTTTATTAGTTTCAATAACTACAAGTCTATTAGAATAGTTTTATGAAATAGGTCCCTGCACTAGTAGAAGGAGGCACTTAGAGAGAAGAATGCCCACTCTTCACACACTCACACATCTATGTACATACATCTCTTTCTGTTTCGGGCCGACCGCAGCATTTAGTTGCAAAATCACTAATTTCACGAAAATAAACACAAACTTGTTATAGTACATGCAGTGCTAGCCTAAATATTTGCAACTGAAATGCCAAACAAAAGTATTTGTTTAACACTTCCTTTATTTTGACTTGAGATTACTAATTCTTACACAGAACTGTTTTATGCTAAGTGCGGTGAACAAAAATAACAACAAATAAAAATTTTCAGTTCTCAGTAAAACAACAAAAAATAAAATTCTATTCGCGTCACAATTTTAGTTGGACAAAACATTTTCCAATGTTGAAAAGAAAGGCTCAAGTGCTACCTTTCATGCAAAAACAAAGCTTTACCGTTACCTAGTTATCAGCACATGTACATAAGTGTTTTACGTCGGTCGTGAGATCATTCATTAGCAAGGAACATTATCGCAGGCTATTGTTGCATTAATGTCAGTATTCAATATGTTATGTAAGTAACGTGTATTCTAACTAACTTCTTCTTAAGCTAACAGAACATTCAGTTAAAGTTCTCTAAAAAATAATAGTGTGCCTCTGAAATTATTGAGGTGATGAAAGGCTAATTAAATGGTTTCGACAAATAACAATATTTTGTTATCTAACCAAGTTTTTCAATCATTATAGCGTTTGACAGTCTTCGGAGCACTCTAAGAGCATTTTTTCTTCTTATCTTTTTAATTAGAAATAGAAGAAAGTGATCATCAATCAATCGTACTAGTCAATCAAATTCGCTATTTAATGGTTAATTTCTGGTGTTAGCAGAACATCTCGTTTATTATCAATAAAATTCATTTGCCCAAGCAAAAAACATTTTTCTTCAGCATTTAATTAGCCTTTGATCAATCTAATGATATAGAGGACTTATATTAATTTTTGAAGTACTTTAACAGTATCCTGAGTATGTTTAAAAAAAAAACTATGAAATTGATAGTTGCGCACTTAATTAGCCTGTTCTGGCTCTGCCCATGTTTTTCTTTTAACTTCCGACATCTTAATCTTTGTTACATAGATAAAACAGTTTAATTTGGTGGTGGAAACTTAATGTTTTCCACAGAACCCATTTGGGCCATGGTGTTGAACCAATTATTAAAAACTAAAAATAAATGCTTCTAAATATAAAGAAATTGTAGAAGACACGATGTTCTTTGTGCCGATTAAAATATTCCTTTATTATGGACGTTCCAACACGACGACAACGAACACTCTTCGTCATTGTGAAGGATGAAGTAGGAATAGTGGAATTCGAGTCTCTGATCTCAATCCAAATGAGAATCTGTGGGAGTTTGTAAAAAATATTCTTCACCAACATAATCTCTGTAATACGCTGTTAAGGGTGAGAATGTTTCCAAAATTTCATCGATAACTTCATTTCTTCCACGCCCAGAAGAGACGTGCACAAGTCATAAAAAGTCAAGGTCAATACCTCGACCTGTGGCCTTCGCTATTTATAAAATGTTTAATAAATATGTATTAAATATGGCTTTGAAAAAAATAAATAAAAACTTACCCGGGGTCGTTGGGCACCTCTGCCGGTGATCCGCTGGCGACTAACTCAGGTTGATTCTGGTGATCCATCATCATTTGGATTATGTTTTAGTTTTACTTAACTTTCTGCACAAACTCGTTAAAAATTTTAAAATAACACCTCACACCCTACACGAAATGGACACTCCACAGATCAACGCTATTTACAAAACACACTACCTTCCAAAATATTTGTGGCAATGAACACAATTCAATTTCACAATTTATCGACGTTTGGCTTGAAATTGCTTTCTGACGAAAACTTATAAGTTGCACTTGGTTTAGCACTCACACTATTTCCTTAAATTTAAGTATTCCTGGTTTGCTACTATTTACATCAGATTTCAGTAGAACCACACACAGGTAGCTGCTTTTTGATCAGGCTTTTGATTTTTTCCAGTGCGCAAATTTTGAGATAACTTCTTTGATTTATTTTGAATTTGATTTTTCACACATTTTCATTACACAACTCTATGCACTTTTTTCTATCTACTTCACTGGGAAAGCGTAATATTTTGAAAATTGTTATTCTAGAGTTCCAGACAGACTTTCGGGCAAAGAGAGAAGAAAACTACTCTAAGAAGTATCTAAAACTATAAATAAAAACAAATATTAATAACAGCTGTTGGGGCTGCAAGAAATAAATAGAAAACAAAGCGTCCGCGACATTTCCCAGAAATACTGTCCATGTTAAATTTAGCTGATGCTAGTTCAGTATAACAGTTTTGCTCGTTCAGACCTCTAGTGTTCAATCCCAATTTAGGAAAAGGTTCTCTAGAGTGTAGTGTAGAAGATACGGGAGATAGATTAAACTCGGCGGTACAGGCACGAAATAGAAGTATAAGTAGGAAATGCTATTTTTTGTCAGATTAAAGTGTTCCCCACTGCTATTAACAGCGTTTCCCATTCGTTAAATGACTTCCAAAAGGTCTTTCTTTTTATAAATCACTTAACGAATGGGAATCGTTTCAAATAATAAGTCTATCTATATTTCCTTTTATGATATTTGTACCGAGATTTATGTATATGTACTAAGTTTGATGTTATTTTCTCCATAATAAAATTGAGATTCCCCTATTTCGGTATATGAGAACAAGCCTTCTTATACATGGATTTCAGACTCGGTAATCGGTAGGACTACCAGCTGATTTTCCAACCCAATCATTTGCCAAAATGAACTTGAAATACAGCAAAGTATTGTAAATTTGTCCTGGGTTTCCATGACTCAACTGCGAATTGACAAATGAAATCCTTACAGTGTTAATATATCAATTGGAGTACAATAAATTAAAATAACGATAAATCTGTGAATACCCTAAATGAAAATCGGAAAGCTTTAATATTTTTGAGAATCCGTATCCGAAAGGTTCATAAGGGCCGCACCACCAAGCTCTTAGCCGCACTATCGGACTCTGTACTCTTTACAGGGACACCTTCCAGGTATACCTCTGTAGCGGATGGTGGCGTATTCGCTGGGTCCGCTGAGACCTGTTGGGTCCTAAACAACCCTCCCAATTGATGTGTCGTCGGGGAGGTTACACCTTGGATAAGTGTCGCTTGGCGGCGTCTGTATCCTTCCTGGAATGGAGCTGGAGAAACTGTTGGATGGCTGTAAAAAAACCAGCCGTTGATCCTTAACCAGAGGGTCCTGGTAGAAGTAGCCGCACTGAAATACAATAGAAATGCGCCCTTGATGCGTCTCAGAACGAGGGCTCTTGATCTCTCATAACGTGAAGAAAACTCCGAATTCCAAACACATAAAAAACATTTATTTGCTTCAGGGATCGTATTTTTCACAAGCGAACTCTAACTGACTTTTTCACAGACTAAAAACAATTTTCACTTCTCTCCCCGATCCTACTGGGTTTTCCCCGCACCCCTTGCACTGATTTCTAAGTGTGAAATTTACAAAGTACAAATGAGATTTTCTAAAGCTACTGCTACTATTTTTACTCTTCCTTCGCACTCAAAAATTATTACTCGATACCAGAAAGGACGAGCGCGATTTCCTTAAACCTTGTGGTGACTTCCATCAAGTCGGGAAAACCATCCACCCTAGACTCACAAAGTTTCTCAACTTAACCGAAATCCACAGAACTCCACGGCCGCCACATCACCCCCCTTCCAGCGACGGCTAAAAGCAAGCGAAAGTCTACTTTTTTTTTTTTTTTTAAACAAAAATTATGTGCGAAAGGTAACTTTTTTGTAATGTGTTGTAGGAATTTTTATCTCATGTATGCCTGGGGTGGAAAGTGAATTTTCTTGTTGCAATCCTCTCACAGACACTTGTCTATGCCGAATGAATTGTTCTATAGCCAATCGCTGAATTGACTGCCTAAAGGTAGAAGTAGAAGCTCACATTGGCACAAAAATCAACATATTTCAGCTTTTTGACTATTGAACTTTTCGAGATATTCGAATTCGAAAATATACGATTTCGTAGCTTACTCACTCACCGATTACACTGGTCAACATGGATTTTGTTTCCTAACATATAACAGGTCATTTCTATAAGATTTTTCCCACACATTACGAATCTGAAGACGAAAATGCTCTATCAGCTTCGGTTTTCAGGAAAAATAGGGGTAAAAATACGAAAACCCGTATTTTGGCGTATTAAGTAAAATACTTCGAAGTGTTTTTGAAAGTTGGTAAGTGGATAATATAACAATGTGAACTTTAAGCTCTCCATAAAAATTTGAAAAAGTATAAAATTCGTACAAAGTATTCTGATAAACAAAACTTCTTCATAAAAAGACATAATTGTAATGATGATTAAAACAAAGTTTGTTCCAGAGAAAACAAGAAAGGTTTATAGGGTAATTGTATTTTATGGCAAAATTTTAGATTTCCAGCTTTCGTTTGAGCTACTTTAAGAATTCTTGTGTCATTTAGTTATATATTTTATAAATAGCCAAAATACGGGATTTTTACTTTTTACCCCTATTTTACTTGAAAACCAAAGCTGATGGAGCACGAAAGTCTTCAGATTCATAATCCACGGAAAAAACCCTATTAGTATCCCCTAAAACATTTCAGGAAACAGAAAAAAACATCAAAAATGTTGGCCAGTGTTATCAAAACTTCGGCAAGGCTAATTCCACCTTAGGTTTTGAAAAAAGACAGTCAAAGGAATTCAGTGATCCTAATGTCACCACATCACTTTATTGCACCTATGGGAGAAAAATTCTTAAATACGCCTGTGTAGTTTGGTCTGCTTATTATGATTCTCACATAAAGCGCATCTAAGCGGTTCAGCGGCAGCGCAGATTCATCAGATTCGCTCTACAAGGTCTACCCTGGGACAGCCCTAGAAATCTGCCTTACTCAGACGGATTAAAACTTCTGTCGCTGGATACCCTTGAGCCAAGACGTCACAACGCCAGAACTGTTTTCGCTTTTGATTTTTTGATGGGTGTCATTGACTCTTCTGAGCTCTTGGACGCGTTTTGCATATCGATCTCCCCCCCTTTCTTGAATTATCGCGCCATCGCACGGATGAACGGCATGGACGAGTCGATCTCATCGTTGTCTCGTTTATTCAATCGAAAGTTTGATTTAATTGATTTTAATTTTTCAAGACAACAACTGAAGAATCGGCTTACTAAACCTAATTTGTGAATTCTTGTATTTTTTAATTTGCCTGCAGTAATCAGTCTATTGATGAACGATTTATAATAAATAATGTGACAGTATAAACTGTGTTATAAATATAGTAAGATATTGTGCAAAAATTGCTTACTTTGCACACAAAATATTCATAAATCACCTTTTTTAAATAGCAGAAACGACTCGTTAGGAATTTTTAGTTAATATCATAATTGGCATTGTCATCCAAATAAATACAAATCGGAGGATAAGACTGCCTACTGTGATTAGAAAAGGGGTATTATTCAAGAAATCTATATGATCGCTGACCCGAAAGAATCCCTTCCTTTTTTTATTATTTATAAAAGATATGTATGTATATGTATAAATAATAATAGTATATTACATTTTGCATCAATAAATAGGATAAACCAATACTATCGGCTCCACTTTATTCCATCTTCTGCCTTTCAGTTTCTATTTATTTTTTTGTGAGAAATTGCTTAAAAGTTGCTTTTGAAACTACATTATACTTTCTAGGGTTCCGTACGTAAAAGGTACAAAGAACCCTTATGGTGAGACTTCGATGCCTGTCTGTATGTCGCCCCCATTTTTCGCAGTAACTACTATACTACTACTTCGCTATCAGCTTGAAATTTGCCACAGTTGTAGAAGTCATTTTGTCGTCATCTATTCCCGGTGAAATAATTTCAAACATATTTTTATTCAAATTAAAAACTATTAAATTAACACCTCGAATCTTTTGTTTGCTTTTTTTATATACATATTTGTGGAATGTAACTTTGCCTACTCGTACCTATGGTACGGGGAATCATTTTAAAAGGCCTGCTTTAAGAATTGTAAAAATATTATTTGTTTTAATTTTATGTCGCATTAGTTTTTGACTTATGCCCAAAATACCATTGTCCCCCCTATCTCCGATGCTTGTAATCCCAAAAATCAGAAATAATTCTTACTAATAGAAAATCCGATATACATATGTATGTATATTACATGGAAATTAAAACAAAGTTCCAAACATTCATAGTTTCCGAAAAAAGAAATCAGTCAACTCCTTACCCCACCCTAATTGATGAATTGAGGAGTGTCTGTTCAAAAGGTTATATTTGCACATTTTCCAAAATGTAAAGTAAAAAACAAAACAAAAATCACATATTGTAGGTAAATAAAAACTAATAACATAAAATTCCAAATAAAGCAAATCAATCCAATGCAGAGCCACAAGTAAGGTCCACGAAATGAATTTAAAGGTAGCCAGTAATTATTATCATATGCATTTCTAAATGATTGTTTAATTAATGCATGTAAATTTATATTTTGCTATACATTGGTGACAGTACATACAACTATTTGGTTTTAGACATTAACAATCTTGTTTAAATATATTATTGTGTAGAAAGTTATGCCAATGGAAGACAATATAATAGCAGTTTAATGCTTCAATGACCAGTGAAACTTCCTTGGGAGGAAATAAAACTCAAAACCCTAAAAAAATTTACTGCAATCAAAGCTTGATTGATTATTTAGTCTTGCTTAAATTAAGGTGGACATATAAGATCCTATCACAAATATTTCATGTAAAAATGTAGCCAATTCTCGTGACTCTTTCACTCTAAGAAAAATAGTTAATTGAAATACGAAATTAGTTGTTCGAGTAGAAAATTGTTTTCAGTGTAACTCTGGGTGAACTAGTGATGGGACAGACATTAGAAAATTTTTGCTCTAGATTATGGTAAGACGACACTTTTTAATCTGACAGATTAGTCTGAGTTGTGAGCATGCATGACAATAGGCTATGATTTCGACAAATTCTAATACGCTTTCCTGTTTGGGATACAAAAAAATATCCCTACCACTTTCGCTTTTTATTTTCAATCGAGCATTTCTTCATACATAGCATTAATGCATGCACCCTAAAAACTCTGGACAAAAAATTCTTGATTAATATATATAGATATATTCGCAAGTTGATTTCGATGTCTAGTGTAATATAGACACAATACCTACATATTTGTATATTTTCTTAATGGTCAACATGCACATCTTGGGTGACACCGTCTAAAGATGAAATTTTGTTTCACTTTCTTTCGTTCAGAGGTGACATGATAATCAATTTAGAAAGCTAGTATATGGTACAGTGATTCAAACAACTGTTGCAACAAATAACCAAGTAACAATAATCTGGCAATACTAATATATTTGCATACAGTTATATTTCTTGCAGCAGCAGAACATTTTTTTTGGTAGCTGCTATGTACATATATTCAAGTATTAGAAAATGAGGTTCAGTTTTATGAGCCCAGGGAATGCACATCTCAATTACGAATCATGATGTGTACATGGAGTGTAATCCACTCTAGCCGCTTTCAACTCTCTATTGGTATTTTGAAAAGTTAAGACCTTTTTTGTAGCTAAGATCCATTTATTCGCTTTATAAAAAAATTGTGGAAAATTCACTTGAAGAAGACACTATTTTATATTTACGTACATATATAGTTGTTTGGGGTGTATGACACCCCATGTGCTGTTCTAGGGTTAATTATTCCAAGATATGATATGAAAGCGTATTAAATTCAAAAAATTAACGACAATATGAAGAAGACAACGGTTGCTAAGACAAACTACATACATACATATGTCCATTTTTATGCTACAAGTAGCAGGAAAAACCGGTTTCCACTAGTCTGCTGTTAGTAGTGTATGCAAAAGTAAATTTTTCGGTTAAGTTATTTGTTCCGTCTGCGAGTTCTTTATAGCTTTATATTCTTTGCTAGAAAACTTTGAACATAAATGTGGATAAACAAATAAATGTGTAAGTTCTTCTTCGCCATTAGCTGCGTTTTTTTCACGATTTGACCGGAATAAAATTAACTAATTAAAAATAATTATGTTGCGCTAGAAAAACATTTGTGCCGAAAATAATTATCTAGTAAGTTATTTAAACATTTTTTATGTTATAAATTAGTTTTTTTTATTCCTTTTCTTTAAATATTTGCTCTCCATTTGTGGAATTGAAATCCCCAATGGCTTTTTCCGACCTGGCATCCCTCCATGCACATTTGTTCAATACCCACTATTTCACTAGCTCAGTTGCATGCATATGTATGTAAGTTTTCATCTGAAATGCAATTTTTACTTATACATATGAAAATTATTTTGTTGTATGGGATGCCCTTTTTAAACGAATGCAAAAATCTGCCAAACGTTGCAAGAATTGTTTTAGTGGCTGTATATTAAAATTGGACGTGATAATTCTCTTTGTCCTTTTAATCACATTGTGCTAACCTTCTACATGCATTACTAAAATCGTCTCTCCGTAATTTTTAGCCTGTCATCCACCACGGTGTCAGCAAAACCAATTTTTGTTTAATTCAGGCAATGCAATCCGTATTACAAGCATTGGACAATGATTGTATACTATTTATCTTTTTGCTCACATCCAGCTAATTTTATTTCAGAATACTACTCAGATCATATTTTTCTTATTGCCGGGCCGGGCATCACGCAAATTCGAGTGACACGGCCTGATGGAAATTTCTTCTGTCCCAGTGTCGGGTCGGGTGACGTGACAGTAAAAATTTTCAAAAGTGTTACCCCACCACCAATTCACTCTAGTTAGAAAAATTCTAGAAGTACTGATATAAATTTTGACAAATAAAAAGAGTACTCGGACCTATATGCATCCTTTATGCCTAGTTTGATGAGTACTCGGCCGAACAAATAGAAACAGCTTCTATTAAATCGCTCGTCCATTTGACTCGGTCTTATCCGTAGGCCGTTCAGATAGGACGAGCGCTAGGCCGAGTTCACAGTCTCGGCCAAATATTCGTCACGTGTAAAAGGCATTACATTGGACATTTCAGTTACTAAGAAAAAACGACTTTCTGGGTGAAATGACTCCTAGAGTTAAAATCTGAATTTTACCTAAATTGTGTTTTCAACAGTACCTGATAGCCTATTTAAATTTATTTGATATTATTAGCCGTATCTCGTATACAGGTAAAGGACGCTGGGTTAAAACTTTCACGTAGGCACTTGAACTGTTAGTGACTATGAATTTTTTATATACATATCTTTACCGCTAGGAAGTACTTTAAAGCTTCAATTGTTTATTTTAAGCTTTCTGCTGTCATTTGGCGGTTATAACTCACTCTTATTACTAATTTTGTTACTATATATTAACAATGTATCAGTGGCTGTATTTCGAGTTATAAGTAATATAATATAAAACTATTCCCATTTTTATAGTATTTTGACATGAGAGTATTTTGAACCACTAGATAGCCACTAAGTAATCCCTAATTTACTCTGCTTAACATAGTTTATTTAAATTATCTTTTGTGTATTTTTGTTTGTAGCTTGTATTAAGCGAATGAATAAATGAAATGAAATGAAATAAAATGAAAGTAATTTTTATAACACTCTCCGTTTTGAGGGCATTCTTTATACAACTATTATCATTATGAAATGTAGAAACCACAAAAATTACTGAAACTGTGTATTCGACTTGAGATATTTTTTTCACATTTATACAGAATAATAGCTTCGGACAAACGATCAAGGGAATTCCATTGATACAAAGCGTGTCAGTCATAAAAATGCGCATTTGCAGAATTAATTAAAAACAACAGCAGTGCTCGCCAGACAACCCAACGTTTTCTACGCCAGAGCTGACTGCAGTGTGTTCAAGTTGCCCTTATCAGTGAAACCGAATGCAAAATCACCAGTGGGAAGCTGCAAAAATAGTTAGATGCTGCAGAGACCGCATAAATCGCTACATTTGACCTGCCTGTTTTTCTTATTTCGCATAGAAACGAGGCTGTGGAGGCAAAACCAGAACAAAGTGTGCAATTGTTGTTACCCACCGGAGGAAGTGCAACTGCGGATGAGTCGGGGGCTCCAGCAGCATCTTGCTGGGTATGAGCCTTGATAACACCCACATAACTGTTATACATCGCTTCGCATCACATATACCAATTGCACGCAACTTGATAAACTTTCGGGGCAGCTCAGGGACAGTTCGATTTCTGGGAAACATCAGCATCACGTTGCTTTCCACGTTGAAAGTCAACAACAAAGTCTGTTTATAACACTTTTGAGGCAGCTGCATCGAGTGGCGCGGATTTAATGAAGGTTTGTGCGCTCGCGAAAACAATCACTTCTGAAGACTTTTCTGCTCGCAAGTCGTACGCGGGTTGGATATGACGAATATCCCGTGTCCCACTGATAACAAAAATTTGAATTTCAAATCGGAAGCGTGGAGAATTTCAAAAGTAAACAAAGTAGAGCGGCGGGCGAGGAGGAAAAACAAATATGTACGCAGATCTCCGGAAACGATGGATTCAGGGAAGGGAGGTGCAAAGACGGCGGTCTTGCTGCATGTCACGGGAAGAAACCTCGGATAAAGTGTAAAAACAGAGATTGACACCACTTTTTCTCGTGCTGGGTTCTCCTCCAAGGAGGGGTTCAACTGTTATACGTAAGCACTACGAACCCAAACAACTTCTTTCTAACAAGCGAATTTCACGTTTTTTCGCTGAAAACGTTAGCGACAATATACGACTTGGCGGTACGAACAGAGAACGCTCAAGGCCACACTGCGTTGTTATTATTTATAATAAATTGATGACATGCACACGGGATGACAGTCGGTGGGGACACTTATAAACATACCGGCGCGAAAAACACCGAGCTGACTGCTCTCGAGTACCGCGACGAAGCGGCCTGGTAAGGTAACTGCGGTCCGTGGAGGGCTTGGCAAATAATGGGCCCCCGTGTGTTGCAGCAATCCGGAGATTAAGGTTAACTCCTTGAGACTCCTCACAGTGTTGACATTTTTGCTGTCACCAGCGAACTAGAGAAAATGTTGAGCACTACACAGAGACCCAACCGAGCCCTATACCGCTAGGCGACCGCAAATTGATTTTAATTACATAAATAAAAGACACAGTGGGTATTTATAGTAACAGTGCTGTACCGGGTGATTTACGGAAATTATACAGCTTATCTTAGCCGCCTGATTCTAAGCCGATAAGTACTCGACAACTACCAAAACGATACTGAAAAACTCCACTCTGACGTACAGCCACAACAGGCCCAGTCCCTCGCAAGCAGAGCACACGACGGGCAACCCAACATAACGAACGATAATTTTCCTTTTCTTTTTTCTTCTACACTACTAGATTGTCTTCTTCTTTTTTCCTACATTTTCTTCACGTCCTCTATATGTATGAAAACTTATGAAATAGAAAAATAACAAAAAAGCTGGCGCTGTAGAGAGTCACTTGAATATTTGAATGGGAACCTAACAAGACTAGAGAGCAGAGAGCCTGGGAATTCTTGTCAAGTATAACAGATACAACTAGAACGCGGCACACCACGAAATTTAGGTCTAGAAACTTTGCGCTCACGAGGTCTCCAAAAGCTAAAGCCGTTCTCCACCGCTCGGCGCGCTCGCTCTCGTTTCAACCCAATCCCCAATGCTGAATGCACGGCCAAGCCAGACGTTGCTTACTCCATCGATGGGGCGATAGAGCCTACTTTGCCATCACCGCCGAGTTGCACCGCTGTCGGGGCACTTTCTACCGGTGAAATACGCACCGAAAATCACCCTTGCAGCGTGTGAAGAAAATGCTACCCGCTGGGATTTTGGACATGAGGGCCGCCGTTGCTTATTTATTTTGCCTCGAGAAGCTCAAGAGCGTCGCTACCAGCAAGCCATGTTAATGGTCGCCGCACAGAGGAATCTCTTAAGCTAGCGGATCCCCATTCACCACAGTGAAACAGGCCTACATTGTGAGACTGTTCCGGCGCCCAAGTGTGCACCGAGTATTCACATGCACCGAGGCCCACCGTGGTCCGCGATGCAACTCGATACATCCCCTACAAGCGTCACATATGCGATGCACCCAAGCAAGCAGTCGAATGTGTAGCACATACCGCTAGAACGGCTGTGGGAGCAGGCTGATGCATCTGCCGCTAATAGGCCGCTTCCATGTGTTCGCCGGCCTGCTCGCTACTACTCCGCGCTGCATTTTTTCTGGGTGCTATTTTCCTGTAAAGGCATCCGAGAGAAAATTCCTCCGGAAGGCGCATCTACTAAAGGTAAACAAACATCGTGGAGCAGAGAGAAAAGCTCCCCGCGGTACAAATGCTTTCAAGGGGGTTAGCTCCCTCCACTAGAGGCAGGGCAGCAGCAGAGCTACAGCAGCGCCCGATTGCCGTCAATACAGCTAACGAGAGCTTTTACTCGGTTCAGTCACGTGTAGCCGTACCTGCCTGGCCTGCCTCTTTCGGCCCAAAGTCACGCGAAGGAAAAGTATTGGGGAAACTCGGTCGCCTACATCGTACGCCCGCCCCCGCATTTCCCACGAAGCTTTCGGGAAAACACTCAGAATTTTCCTTAATAATTTTCTCTTGCCTCATTAAGCAAAGCTTGTTAGCATTTGGAATTGCTTTCGTGGACTTAGCTTTGCAGCTAGCTCTATGGATCAAACAACGGCCCTAGTGCTAGCACCTTCCGTAATCGCAGTAATTAGGAGTTTCTTTGACGAATCGCCGGCGCACGTCGCACGGGCCTCATAGACCTCTTCCCTGATTGCCATCAATTTGGGCCCCTTAAATTCGATTAGATCTCGGCACTTTCCCCAGCCCCCACAGACCCCGCCGATCGGCTTCGAATAGCTTTGTGCGCGCCCCAGTCGGGTTTAATTGCAAATCGAAGTGCCTCTGTGGCTCGGCTCGGGCCGCTCGACTAGACCGACTATGAATTTTTAGACACCATCCGTTCAATTGAATTTCGTGGTTAGCCGTGCAGTGCAATGCTGCACCACTTACATGCGAGCGTGCAAATAAATTCAGCGGCGGGGTAATGACTGACACCTTTGATGTTTCAGTTTAATTAGCCGCAGATGGAGCATGGCTAGAACGCAATTGCGTAAGCTCTGATTAATTAAACATTACTTTAAGAGCATACCGGCCTCGGCCTGGCCGATATCCGATAAAAAGGCACGTGTGATGTGCCGTCTTCGTCCGATAGATACGCACGTTCTTCGGCAAACTTAGCTACGGGCCAAGGTCATGGTAGAATTGCTGTCGACGCACGTTCTTCATTCTGCCAATTAACGGAGATTATTTTTAAAACATTTTGATCACTCTCTCAAATGTTTTCGTAGACTCCTTCACCCTTCTAAATAAATCAGAGGCCGAGACAGCAGCTTTATCGGATTTATCTGTAAAAATACACTTCACAAAAGACGTGGTACGCCTTACAATCTAACGGTATTTTGGGTGTGATTAAGGGAAAGGCGTGCAACAGAATCTCTGGTTGTACTTTACATTGTTCTTATATAATGAGTCCTACTGCGATTACCGATCAACTCAACCAGTAAAGCAACTAATGTTTCAGGCAGCTTTGAAAATTTGTGTCCACTAGCCGAGTGGATTGATTACTGAAATCGATAATATTGCAATAGCGCGCAATTAGTTAGAGAGATGAGTGCAATAATGGGTCAAGTGCTATCCATTGACGAAATATGCCCAAGTTACCCAAAAATAGATATGAAATGTCCCTCTATTGTCAGGACTCTGGCGTTTGACCGCAATCGGGACTCGCAACTGAAAATAGAAAAATAAGGCAACTGTGAGCAGTATGCTAATGTTAAAATCAAACTAGTACTAAGCGCAGGGGTGAATATCATGCGAGCCTTAGAAGGAGCCACACAACCTCCCACAATACGGAGCAGGTAATCACCATACCTTACTCCTACACGTTATTCTCACATTTATGATGAAGGTTGTTTAAAGTACAATAAGATAAGCCTTTATCACCAACAAAGCATGTTAACTAAATAATTGAAAACGTTAAAAGATATGTACATATATCTTGTACACAAAACAAAAATAAAACTCAACTAAAACAATATTAACAAAGTAAGTCAGTGATATACTCGCCAATCTAATTATATGCAAATTCACGAAGAAATACTTTACTTGCTAAGCGTCTTTAATCATTCACTACTTCTAGTCGACTGAACGATTTTACGTGATTAATATTTATTATCCTGAATATTCAGACATGTACTAGGGAGGTGAATAAAAGGCGACCCTTATTACCCTGAGAATGCGAACGCGCTACTCTCGCCTCTACTAGTTTACTCAAGCCTAAACTGCGCGGCTCCATGCAAACGAAAAACGAAATGAACCCTCATAAAGGCGCTGTACCTTCAATTAATCAGAAAAATGAATTCGAGTAGGTGTACCTACTGGGTACCCAAAATGTGTCGCCGACACAGGGAAAGGATGATCATAATGAAAACAATGTGTTCTGTTTCAGTAAAATTCATTCTTCTACTTAAAAAATAATTATGGTTTTACAAATGCAGGGTCCATATCAATCCTAGCGGGGGCGACCAGGAGAGCGTGTCTGAATTGTAACGT
This sequence comes from Neoitamus cyanurus, assembly GCA_947538895.1. Lineage (NCBI taxonomy): Eukaryota > Metazoa > Arthropoda > Insecta > Diptera > Asilidae > Neoitamus > Neoitamus cyanurus. The sequence continues at coordinate 536,127 of OX384540.1, forward strand.
TATAAAAGTACAAAATAAGTGTTGTAATTCGCTGATATTGTAACACAGCTTTTGGACGACCAAAAAATAATCTGTTTTAAAATTTTGGTCTGGTTTGGCAGTATTTCCAAAAGTCAAAAGTCAATCTTTATTTATTATTTTATTTTTTTCTGTATATTCACTTCACTTAAGGGGAGGGTAAGGTATTAAAATTTTTTTTTTCGAATTTTTTTTTTATTCCATTTTCTAAATGAAGAACCTTTCAAAAATATTGTGTGAAAATTTGAGACGGATCGTAGCAAAACTAACGAAGATACAGCAGTTTAAGCAACTCGCTTATGAACGTTTTACTCTAAATTTTTTAGTGTTTAAAACTTTAAGGCGTTTTTCCCACAACTCATGTTTTCAAAGTCGGTGCCCCTCATAAGTTCAAAACTACTGCACCGATTCTTTTGAAGTTTTGAACACTATTGCTGTACATAATTTACGAGGTAACACGGGAGAGTTTTTTCAAATTTGTTAATAGTTTTTATTTTATAATAACAAATTATCCGATTTTCTTTGGAAAAATCGCGTTTTTTACTTCAAAGTGTTCCCAAAAATTTAAAAATTTAAATTTCGAAAAACCCCTCCCGCGTTACCTGGGGAAAGCGATTATCTAATGACAAAAAATTTCCTTTTTGATTTGAGATGATCCAGTACCGAGTTATGAGGGGGACCGCAATTCTATTTTTTTCTGAGACGCTTCCAAATAATGGCTGCCATTGCCTTATTTTTCAATATTTCTACATGCAAATTTTACAAAATATTCTTCAAATGTTCTACTTTGATGTACCATTAGCTTTAATGAATAGATTTTAACTGAGTTGTCGAAAAAAATTCACAAAAATGTGCCTTTTTTTGTACGAATTAACCTTACCCTCCCCTTAAAAACGGTTTCTTCCGGGGTACTAGATCATGCAAATCTTGAGTCTTTAAAATATTCCTAATTGTTTCAGGGTTCCAGGAGTTCCCCAAAGACTCTTGCACTTGCTCACATGACTTTGGGGCAGAAATAGCGGGATCTTCCTGCACCTTTTTTAGAACCCGCCGCTCATCGTTTCCGTTAAAAATGTTTCGGCGACTTTATATTCCTTTGTTAACCACCCTGTTCTCCTTAAGGAGGTAGTACCATCTAGAAGTCCCAAAAATTCGATTTTTTTATTGATTAAGATATTGATAAAAAAATCGTACCTGTTTATTATGTGACTTAGCTAATCAAATGTACTACTTGCTATTTCATTTTATTTTTGTTTTTTTCTGGTATTCTTGGCGTTGTGCAGAAGTGAGTGTGCAAAATATGAGGGATGGATTCTGCCACCGGATATGAGTGTTATAGGTAATACACTGTAAATTTAATCATTTAAAGGGTACGGACAACGATCCTCCCGCCCCGATTTTGAGGAAATTGTTATGAAGGAGGCCATTATAAGACACCTTGGAACGCATGCGCGGAAACCTACAGGAAAAAAGATAGAAAAGATAAAATATTGTATACAGTATATACATATATATATGTATATTGTATTCATCTATGGGGGACGTAAATGAATGGGGTGATAGATCTCACCTAGGCAAACAAAAAGTCGTATGATAGGGGAGGAAGGCAACCTCAACCGTTTGGGAGTTACAGGGAGATTAATAAATTCGGGATGCACATCATAATTTTTTTTTATCTTTTGATCTGCCCACTCAAGTTCACGCCAAACAACTACTATCTTAATGTGCTTTCAAAAAATCGCACCAATGTCGATCTATGTAGCTCCACCACCTCTTCATCTAGCTTGTGAAAGTGCAAAAATGCTCCAAAATTTCCAAATTTCACGTTTCCACAATTTTTCTCCGAAACTCATGTAATCAATACACCTCTTCTTTGTTTATACCCTACTGCGCGACAGCAAATTTTTATACCCTCGAAGCATCCCAGAGGCTGGATGGATTTAACCACACCTTTGTAACCATTTTTACACCAAATTTAAATTAAATGCAGCCCAAAATGCTTTTTATCTCAAATTAAAAACTTGTTAGAGTTAATGATAGTATGTTACAAAGGTTTAGTTTGTATTTTTTTTTATGATTTAGATCGCAAAAGGCTTTTATCTATAAAACTGTATACTCTCTTTCTACCTGGACATGTTGCACCTCTTTCGGAAGGCAACAAGATGGGCAATTAAATAAATATAAAAATAAATTAAAAAAATTAAAAAAACCCGACCGTGTAATAAACGATATAAAAAAGATGGAAACAAGATGACGTAGGAACATTAGTTAAAAATAAATATTAATATGTTCGAAAAAATAAATGATTTGTTAGCTTTCGATTTGTTCGAGATGTGACTTACCGTTTTTCGGGATACGTAACAAAGTCGCCTAATAATTTTGTGAATTTTAAAATCACAGAAAACGCAATTGCATATTAAATCATGCTTCCCATAGCTAAGCCGTAAAATATTCTTACTGAACGGCCGTTAGAGATATCAATTTAGAATCATCTTTTGAAGAGCAGTTCTGACTGAGCGAAAAATATGATTTTTTGATATGCGAGTATTTAATTTTATTTTGATCGAGCAATGAATGCGAAGAACTAAAAAAAAATAGTGTATAATCAAGGAAGAATAGACAATCAAATCAAAATAACTTGTGACTACATTTTTATATACATATAGTATAGACACTGGGGTTCTAAATGAAATGTGAGGCTGACTGCGGTGTTATTTTTTGCAAATATCTAGAAAACCGTTAACTTTTCGACAAAAAGATCTATAGCCTAATTTTAGCTGATACAATTTCCTACAAAATCGGTTCGTTTTTTTGGACCGGTAACCGTTGACGGGATATGTACATAACGTATAATGGTTTATTTTGAACCTGAATACTAATGTGTTGCAAAAATTGAACTTGTCACAAATTGAATAGAACTTTTACTATTTTTTTATGTTTATTCTTCCTGGAATATATAGCAAATGCCACAGTACGCACTGTGTCATCAAATTCGTCCCTATCGTAGAGATACTGACCGTCCCCAGCGTCGAACTGGGATGGGTCCCCGATATACGTAAAAAAGGAGAAAATATTCTATTCTTAATCTTTGAAAATAAAATAAAACAACTTTTGATTCCCAAATAATCTTATATTTAAACTTGGTGATAATAAGCCTTCGCTTCGCTTGCGCTTTTGATTTTCATTGTGATGCTTCCAAATTGAATTATTTTATTATAAATGCAACAATTTTTATAAACGGATATCTCACTTTGTGCAACTATAGTCCAAGGTGCAGGCGGTTTAAATAGTGATTATATGAAGAGACAAAACCAAAAACTGTTTTACAAATGTACTTAAGTGAGGTCATGTTTTGGCAAAACCAAAAAAAAATCGCGCGACAAAGGCGTGTTATGGATTTTGTAACAGTACAGAAAGTGATCCATCTTCCTACAAAACGAAATAAAAATAAATTTATTATCATGTGATTCTTCCAGCACCATTTAGAAAAGGTCATCTTGAAGGCAGTGAGCGTTTTGAAGAGATTCTATCAGATGAACAATATTGCATTGTGTTGTGGATAAAAGGGAGCAATTCGTTCATAAAGGAGTCAACAGCAAAACTCCAAAATGACTGCTCTGTGATACTCCTGAAAGGACTGAAACGAGGTCAGAAAAAGAAGAAGAAGACTTAATCCCAAAGGAACGACTGGGGAGATAACCTACACGGACACGGCGAAGCAAAAATAGCCACTGCCCATTGACTTTATTTATCTGAAGAAAGAACCTTTACCACGTCAAATGTGTAACGGTTATGATGTTTGCTTTTAACTATGGGTGGCTGCTTTTTAAAATCAGCTGTTAGCTTTGTGGTTTCTGTTATATTAAATTGTTTATTTAAAATTAGCGACAAGTTGAATATCGACGAATTTCAATTCCAATCTCTCATCCAGGTAGTTCCTCTTGCGTCCTTCAAATAAGGTAAAGTGTATTTCCTATAATCAAGATATTAAAAGACATTTTCCTTGTACCTATATAGTTACAATATCTGAAAAAATCATTGTATGTGCATCTCGCTATGAAAGAGAAAACTGATGTTTAGAAATGCGTCCCAACAACATGACTTTGTGGCAGAGGTGAACATTGGAATGGAGAAGATTTCTAATTCTCCAGGCAGTATTAACAAAATGAAAAATGTTATCATATTGTAAGCTGTGGGCATACTCGTGGCTTTGACGCAAGCCCCAGCCATTGCCTAGATTGTCTAGATCTAAAAATCTTATTTAGAGTCGTTCACCTAATGGATGGAAAAGCACGAGGCGAAGTCTTACAAACATTCTAGACGTGATGATAACGGTCTGCCTACATCCTGAGGGCTGAGGCGACTTCTACCCCACAACAACACAACAAACCACCGTAGAAGAGCCACATCAAGATGCCCCAAATTCAAAAGGTTAACGTATCGCACGGAAGCCCTACTCCTTTCTTTGGGTCTAATCAATAAGGCCGTATCAGCCAATAGCATCAGCTACCCTCCGCTAGGTTTGCCTAATTAAAAAATTTTATTGCTCGGGGAATACGGGATAATAAAAGTAAAAAGGCGGCCCTCTGCTGGCACGTTGTGCTAAGAAAAAACCGGGAATGGGTTAAAAATTCTATCGAGCGACAGTGCAAAGACTGCGGAAAGCCCCTGCGGGCGAATTATCGAACGAAACGCTCAACTTTGAGGTCGATTACGGTAGGCGTAGGAAGCTACCCAGGCTCGAAGAGGCGCACCCGGCACCCAGTCGAACCCCCTAATACGACCTGCCGGGATCGCTGCTCTTAAAGGCCTACTTTGGAAAGCTCGAAAAAGCCCACCTTCCCGGAAGTTTCCCGGTTTCTTGAGGACGCTGAGGCTATTGACGTGCCTCCCATACAAAAGTCTCGGCGTGGCTGTGCCTGTGTGCTCGGGCGGCGGGCACTTTGTGGCGTTCCTTAACAGTTGCGATTTGCTTTTCCCTCTGTTTCCCTTTTCGATTGAAGAGAGGCCCTCTGTTGTATGGGTGAGACTTCGACTGCTTGCGCTGTGTGGGTGCCTCAAATCAGGGCTCCCCAAATCGCTTCCTGTGCACAAATTTGAATCCTTCTCCCCAATCTGCAGTGAGCTCCGACCTCAAGCACTCTGCCTTCCACGCGGTGGCACCCCCTCTCCCACGACAATCGGCCGGGGTTTTTCACCGAGCCCTCCTTCGCCCGTTGGCTTCTAAGGGCAGTAACAGCACAGATGTGCGTATTTCGGCACCCCGCGGTAGTCATCAAATAAAGCACCCATTGAAGGGTGGGTCTAGGCACCCCTCCGGGCAGATTATTAAGCGCTGGGAACAAAATAGCTACGCTGCGGAGTATTCCGGTGTTCGTAAGCCCGGCGAGTATTTGCAGACGGAGGTATTCAAAAATTGACCTTGACACTGGCGCGTCACCCTTTCGGCACTGCTAGAAATTTGATGCTTCTAGGAATTTATCCCCGAGTGCGGAGATCTAAATTTGTTTGTGATAAAGCGCGAAAATGACCCTCAGGGACGTTTAGCTCTAATTTAAGGGGCGCTTTCAACAAGGGTGTGTAATGATTGCTGACACCTAAACTGAAAGTCATTCAGCACGTCGGTTTGTCTCATTTATTTTTAATGAAATCGTGAAACTGCCGGTGCGAATTAACTTCCAACTCTTGTTAAAACACACTGTAGAGATCGGGGTCTGTTGTTATGAGCACATTAGGAAGAAAATTTAAAACTGGTTTGTCGGATGTTCCTTAATGGTCATATTTTTTTTCTTTCAGTGACCAGGACCGAGACATCCATTGTGGCCCAAAGCAGGTAGACTCGCGGAAGCTCCTGATCTAAGTTTTGTTTCAGACCGTTTCGTTTAAGATAAAAATTGTACGGGCGTTTGTTCAGCGTCGTTCAAGAAATTTCATGCTTTCCTTTGAATTTTGTTTTTGGGAAATTCAATGTTTTTTTCTTAATTGTTCTGCGCACCATCTGTGATGCAGTCGGGCTGTCGCGCCAACCGGAACAAAAGTCAACGACCCAGATAGCAAGATTGACCTCCTAATTTGTCTCTTTTGAAAAGTAGGCGGTTTTTGAAACAAAAATGTAAAATTAAGTAAAAAACAATTAGTTATTATAAACACGGTATTATTGCATAAATGATGATCAAAAAATTGGACCAACTCTAAATCATCATTTTGCCACCGCCATGCTTCACGGTCTTCAATGTATGTATAGTGGGCTTTATGTTCTTTGCATGGTGGGCGTCGAAAATACTTTGTAGGGCACCTTAAACCAAGCATTTCTATTTTGATTAATCAGTCCATGGTATATTTCGCAATTTTTTTTAAGGCCAGTTAACATGTTCCTTTGCAAATTCCAATCGTGGCATTCTTTGTCTTGTATTATAAAAGGGAACTTTTTTAGGACTTCTGGCTTTTTATTCTGCCTCACACAATCTTCTTCTTACTAAAGCACTGACTTGAAGTTGTAGGTCTTCTCATATTATTTACAAGTTGTAAAGAGATCACATTTTGCTGCTCTCACTATAGCAAATCGTCTCGGCTATTGTTTTTGATATTTTCCGCGTTTTTCAGGAGTTTCTTCCGACTTGATGGCATTTCTTTTTATTTTTGCGGAGCACCCCATCACATCCTGAATGAATTTATATAATTTTTCCTGTCTAATTCATTTTTTTATTAATATTGTTTTTCAGGAGTACAATGTTTTCCGGTGCCCATTTTCAGTACCTTAGATCTATACTTGTTTTAATCAAAAATGGTTCATGTAAAATGGGTTCACCTCTAATTGTATTACTAAATGCAATAAGCTTCACAATCAAAAAAAAAGCAGCTAACAAATTCGCACTGCTATTTTAATGAACATTCAAAACGTGAATTGTTACCGTTTTCGGGGAATTTCCGAATAATTTCAAACAACTGCGCTAGTGTTGCCAGTGCTAATATTTTATGGGTGGCAAGTGGCATATTTGAGGAGAAGTAGGTGCGCGTATGCATTCAATTCTTTAAGCATAAATTTTATATCTTTAAGATTTTTCTCAGCACTATTTTATTGAACACAACTGTAAATTGCAATCGTTTTAATCCCTTCCTAAAACTTAATTGCGTGTGTTCGGATGCCAAAATTTGTTCACGATTTTCGTTAAAGTAGTGAAGAATTTTGTTCAATCAATTTTTGCTCAATTTGATTTAATATTGCTTCAGCTAATTTAATATTCCAATCACCACCCCAAATTTTTTTTTCAACATAGGTACCACCATTTTTTTGGTGTCGTTTTATGATGGACTTTTTCGTATTTTTATTGATGCCAGCGATTTCTGCCAATTCATTAGTTCTTATCACAACTGATGCGGTTATATATGTATAAGTGGGCGATTACGTAAAACAACAAGACGGCTTGAACTTATACTCGATGATTCTGGCGAGGTAATTTGTATTCGCCTGCGGGAATGCGTTGGAAGTGAACTTCACCACTTGAATCAGAAGATCATTTATTCATTGTAGCCTTTTCAAATTAAAAAGTTTTAAAAATTAAACAATTTATTGAAGCGTATTGCGCCCTTCAAACGTATGATTTCCTCGCGGGAATATCACTGTTTACATGTGCCTAACAATTACAATATCAAACAGCCTATTACTCAGTACTCCGCTGTACCCCTGTTATGCTAATCTCTTGTAAATCCAAATTATTAATTATTAATTTTTGTGATTTAAAATAAAACGTTTCAATAAAATAACAATTATGTATAAACGTAAATCACCAACTGAAATTACTAAAGAGCGCGACAAATACACTACTGTTGCTGATGACAACGTTTTATTTTTGTTTTCTAGAATAACCGAGGATTATTTATAACAATTGAAGAATGTTGCTATGTATTCATCGCCAACCCCACGGACGTGTCTAGTCTACCTACTTATGTACCAACGGCAATGAACTGGTAATTGTTTTGAAATAAATATTGTAATAATAGTTTTGATTTCTTACTACCTAGTTTACATTTGCTGTTTCTTAGATACATTATTTAAACTAGCTTGCCCGGACCCGGCGTTTCCCGGGATACTATTAAATTTGTATTCCTGAATTTTACAACGCCTCCCTACTGCACCACCGCCTCTTCTATGTGACCCAGATATATAGATATTTTCCAAGAGTATTATTAAATTTAGTTTTCCTCATTTTACACCACCTCCTTATCGCACCATCTCTCTTATATCACCCACCGGGGTGGGAGTGGTCTCATATTTGGAAATTTGAATAGCAGATTCGAAATCAGTGATCCCGAAAATTCCCTAGTGCGGATTTTCAGGGGAATCCCTTGAAGTTTAACTTTTCGGTCGCCATATTGATCCACCATCTTGATTTCCAAAATTTTGATGGCAGATTCAAAATCAGTGACCCCAAAAACCCAAACCAAAAACAAAAGTTCGGATTTTCAGTGAAATCCCTTGAATTTTACTATCTCGGTCGCCATATTGGATTGAATTTTAAAATTATGAATGCAACCTCGAGATCTGCGGCTCCGAAAACCTCCAATTGCCTTTTGCATAAAGATTCCTTGAAGTTGGAAAATTCGCTTCCTATACAAAACGGAAATTTCGATTTTTTCGATTTTCCGGCTTTTCCTTTGGGGTTTCCCGAATTTTCTTTTTTTTAAACCTCCCCTGTATTATAGCGAACAAAACAAAAAATCATCGAAATCGGTCAAGCCGTTTTTGAGTTTTAGCGAGACTAACGCACAGCAATTCATTTTTATATACATATATAGAAGATAGAAGTTCTTGATTTGCAAAAGGGTGAGTTTAAAGTGCAAAACCTTTATATTTAATGAAGGTCAGTTAGAAGTAGTATCTCGATAGACGAACATTTTAGGAAGGCTTGCATTATAATTGCATGCTCTGCCATGTTGAAATGAACCGACTTGAAATGAAGTTTTAAAAGATTGCAAACCATGGCCTGGAATAAATTTCATAGCAGTGCATGATAAACTTGCAATCGGACGGTAGGTAGAGATAGTGATGTTGGTCCTATTGTGGCTAGCTCTACAAAATGCTGAAAAGGACTAATGGTTAGTCCACTAGTATTGATTCATTATTCATTTTTCCGTACCAACAATTAGTTGAAAAGTGTAAATACCGCTCAGCTTGATACCCTCGACATGTGTAGGTGTTCACATTTCGACGAATTCAGAGTTTTCTTTGTTTTCTTCCCACGCTGAAGACTGAGACATACTTATTTCGGAGTGAGCATGGAAGTTGAAAGGAAAGTGTACTCTGAACACTACGTACACTCCACATCAAATTGTGAATTTAGCATTATACTGCGCTACTAAATTTAACTAGAGCAGAACCTTTCTACAGACATTTTAATGAATGTCTTCCATGGAGTAATTTTCAAAAATCTTGTGCTGAGTCTACAGCTGAACTATTCAATCTGAAAATATGATCCTGTTCCACGCAAAGGGTTCGTGTTTTTTTGCCTTTTAATATCAAGTACAATTTCGTGTGTAAGCAAATGTCAGTAGAGAGAGAAATAACGCCTTTGTCGCAAATTTTTATTGAGTCTTCATCCTGAAACAGAGCTGTTTACAGAGGGTTGTTGGCTTATGTCATTATTACTAGTAAGAAGCGCTGTTAGAGTCGCGTGAGATAAACTGAGTGAACTTCGGCCTCTATTCGATGGCGTTGGCTGGTTGTCGAATTCTGGGGAATGCGGCCTTTGCATCAACGCGTTGCGAAGCTGCTGGCCCACAGAAAATGAGTTCGTGATCAATCCCCTGCTCTTGATGTTCAAATCAATGAAAAACATCCGCATCTTCTGTATTATAAAATTAGGGATTTTGAACGCATGGAGAATAGCCAGAGTTACACTCTCCTTATTTCTATATTGTTCAGACTTTCCCAATCTTATAACCTCATCGTAAATAAGAAACAGGAATCTAGAGTTTTTGTGCTCAGCCGGAATGATCTTTTGCTGGACAAGCCACTCGCGATCTTCGCCATCAGGCAGGTACCGAATTAATTCGGGATGCTTACTAGCGAGTCGTTCTTTTCCATCTGTTCCGAATCCGAATGCCTGATTTGCCTGCACGTCCAGCAGAAATTTTGTCTCTAAGTTGACACTCGCGGTGTTCCAAAATATTTGCCGCCGTTCCGGCAATTGCGTACTTATAGTTGGTGGCGTATTTTGTGGTGCGTTTGCAGTTAAAGCCACCTTTTTCAAAGCTGGTACAAATTCAGTTGGAATAGACGATGTGGGCCGCTTTACACTTACTTTGATTTGTGTGCTTATTTCGGGTCGTATGGTTAGGGTTTCGGGATGTGTGTTGGTTGCGTTGCTAGTCATGGTGATATTAGCCTTCGCTCGAGAATTATATTGCGATTTTGAGTTCTCGAGGAGTGCACAGGACATTTTCTGTAACTGAAAAAATATCATGAGCATAATTAACGAACTGTTAAGATAAATTTACATTACCACATCGTCAGACACAGAGTTTTCACCTAAATTGTGTTTGATATTTTTGAAAGCAGGCTTGAAGTAGTCCTAAAACAAGAAAGACAACAAATAGTTTAAAGCATAAAAAACTTGACAGGAATATGTATGCCACTTCGCCCGACACGAATTATATTTAAAATCAAGAATAAACCTAAACCACTAAGCCGTAAGTATGGGTCGATGAAGTCACTAAAATGACAATGCGCAATTAAAAAAAAATTATATTGAAAAAATATCCAACCCACTAAACTAATCTAATTATTTTTGTGGTTTTGTGTAAAAAAGACTTTCCTTAATAGACCTAAACCTTACGGTGCTAGGTACACAGTATAAAGACCAAAAGTAACTGTATGCTCAGCACAGAAAACTGTTAAAAATAGTTTTGGCAAGTTGTCGCCAGGGGAAAAAAATTTCTCCGTTCTCAAAAATTTCTTACTTTGAACACCAACAGTTTCTACATTTATTAATATTTCCATTCCAAATTTCACACACCCTGCTCCACATGTTTTCTAAAATTATTTTCACAGCTTTGCCCCCATTCGTCTTTTCGCAAAAAATAAACAGTAAACTCCTACCTCCATTACACTTTATTCCATTTCACTAAAAAAACTATTAATCATGAAATCGTCATATATTTACGACATTATACTACTCTCCAAGGTCTTTCCATTGAGCCCACTCACACTACACTACGTCCATTAATTACCGAGTTATTTAAATTGTTCTCCTCAATCTTTGAAAAATTCAATGCTTTTCTTCATTTTCACGGGCAAAAATTGTTTTCAGTATTTCAAAGTGTTTTTCTATTTTCGTTTTCAAATATTTTTCAACAGTATCGGTAAATTTATTTTTCTTAATTTTATACCCCTCCCTATTGAAACTCCGCTCCTATATGCCCAGCGGGTTGGGGGTGGTCTCAAATGTGGAAATTTTTATGGCATATTCGAAATCAGCGTGCCCGAAACCCCTTGGTGCGGTCTTTCATTGCAATCCCTTGAAGTTTAACTTTTTCGATCGTGATGTTGGACCGCCATCTTGAATTTTGAAAATTTGATGGCAGATTCGAAATCAGCGACCCCGAACAACCCCGAGTGCCCTTCTTCATAAAGATTCTTTGAAGTTGGAAAATTCGCTGCCATATTGGATCTGCCATCTTGAATTCGAGAAAAATGGAATTAAAAGTATACAAAAACACTCTTATATAAAAATGCAACTTTGTGTAATAATTTCAAGTTAATCGCCTACTTTCCGAGTTTTGCGGACACAATCATACGGTAGCTGAATTTTTATAGACCTATATAGATTTTTATAGATTTTATAGACTGAAATTTGTCTTCTCCAAAATATTTAATTGACTGAAGATTTCCCGCGCGCGATTCATTGACTACAAAGTACCTGCATGTAACATAAACATAAAATAAAATGTCAATTCAATTATAAAATGATCAGTCAAGGCCAAAACACAAATATTCTGCAAAATGTTTTACTAGGTTTGGATGTTTATATGGTCCAACCAAATGCTACCAACCTCCGTGAACCTTTTAACCACAGTGTCTATTTCCTTGTCGAATGCTGTTTGGATGTTTATTCTGAGAAGTTCCAGAGACCGCATGACAGCTTCAGATGAGGACTTTGGCCCGGTAATCTGGGTTCCAAATCGCTGCTTGAGGCGCGATAGTACGCTATCGGCCATCTGCGGCGTTGTTACATACTTCTGAAAGAGCACATACATATATTAAAAATCCAGAAAACAGAATGTAATTTAAAAGAGAAGGAATATTGAACCTGTTGCAGATAGCTAGTTTGGATAGATTATTATGGTTTCTTTGGAATCATATTATAGGGAAATTAAAGTAGATTGCGAGCTGGAATCTGGGTGGATCGAAAACGCCATTATTTATACTGCAGTATGCAGGCACCCGCAAAATTAGATTGCAATGAAAATGGAGTTATGTGCGTAATACGAAAACACAATCATTTAATAACAACTCAACTTCTTCCTCTGTCCAAAAAAACTCGAGCAGAAACTACTTTCAATATAAAAGTAAACTATCTACTATATCATTTACGTAACTCACAATCAGCCAAAGTCAGCTCTTTCGCTGGGTTTAACGGAACTTAACTCTTCTCTTGTGGACTCTAACTCCTGAGTTAACTCTGCATGGCAACACAGTAATTGTGGGTTAAAGCTATGATTTAGTGGAGTGTCATGTTTAACAAATGTGCTATTAAAAAATCGAATAAACATGTCACACATGGAGAAATCAGACATATTTGCCTTTGAGTTTACATTTTCAACCGACTCCAAAAGACAAGAGGCATCATTTCGATCCATGTATATTTTTCTCCATACATACTACTATCGGCTGACTATTATCCCTAGTGTAAATTGTGCTAATTGGTCCCTCATATTGGATTTTTAAAATTGGACACCATGAAAACCAGACACTCCAAAAATTACCATGTACCACCCATAGAAATATAAGCAAATAATGAATGGGTGTACCGAGTAAAATCCCTATGCATAAGCAACCACCTAAAGGTAGCTTAATAGAAGAGTACAGCATACCAGCGTGCGAGAGGGCAGTTGAATCCCCCACCAAAGCAGAGTAGCTTGTCGAGTGAATGGGAGCGTAATTGGATATATGGGGGGCATAGACATAATGACACGAGCCTCGGAAAACTTTCATTTAAACGCATCCTCTGATTATGACTTCATATTTATGCCTGTACTGGGCGACCTATGCACACAGATAATTCTTACACATCAGGAAATGAGCTACGATAAATTATATATATATTATGGTAACAGCTTTTTTAAAATATAAATAGTACTGGAGCATTTAACTTTTTTTTAAATTGGCCACCATATTTTAAATCAGCGGCAGACTAAATTATATATATATTATGGTAACAGCTTTTTTAAAATATAAATAGTACTGGAGCATTTAACTTTTTTTTAAATTGGCCACCATATTTTAAATCAGCGGCAGATGGGCTGGCCGTAAATTGGAAAAGTTAGTTTTTTACTTATTTTCTCTTCCTGAAGTAGCGATGCCAACAAAAATTACTTTAACAAGTTTTAAAACGATAAGATATTCCAGACTAGGATTTTCAGTCAAAAAATTGTGATAAAACGGAGCGAGTCGGGGAAATCAGTAAACAAACGGGCGCAAATCGAGCAGGAAACAAATAAAAGAAATGACGTCAGACTAATTGCATGACGGCTACGGCATCCGTTTTTAAGGATGAAGTGCAATTTGGAAGCCTTCTTAATATTTCACAGAAAATTTCTCGGCAATATAAAAAACTACATAGGAAAGAATTATGTGTGGAATAAATAATATTTTTATTTCGAAACAAGGTGGGGAGACAGGGGAATTCAATATTTTGGAAGTAACCCTGGCCCACTAGCACTTACAATAGCCTGGGCTTGTGCCTTCGACGAACTCGTGTTGGACGAAGAAACAGTTTGGCTTGATCCATTTGAGTCGTCCGACGAGGCACTTTGATGCTGTAAACTTTCACTTTGAACTTTCCACACTCTTTGTATCACCATCCCGGCCTTCTTTGCGACTTATAAAACATTCGTCGTCTTCTGTTTGTAAATAGGCTAGCTATCGATTTTTAACGAAATTTGACGGACCTCAAGCCTTCACATTGCCGCTAGATGGACCATACCACGATAAAGCTCTAGTTGACATTAGACCAATATCCGGAAGAGAGAAATATGGTGTTTTCAACTCAACCCTCTCCCCTCTACCTTCAGAGATCTGCTTGCTCCTTAAGAAGGAAAATCTCTGAAAGAGGTGCTCTGATCAGGATCCCTGCGAGAGTCACTCTCTGAAAGATTGTACTTGAATATAGAGTTCACTATAGTTGAACCATGCAAATATAAACTAAGCACGGAACGGGTGTAGGCCAGATTCAGCGTACCACATTCCCTTATGGGTTAGGATTGGCTGTGTTCGTGTTGGTCGCTCAGTGCAGGCGTAAATATGAAGACATAATCAGAAGGGGGCTTACAATTCAAAATTTTCCGAAGTTCCTGCCATAAGGTCTATTTACGCCATTCACTGGCAAGCTACGATAAGTTTGATGTTTTATTCAGCTTCCCTCATACACGCTGTTGCTGTACTCCTTTGGGCTATCTTTAGATGGTCGTTCATGTACAGGGTTAATACACGATACAGCCGTTCCGTGCTTAGGAAATATTTCTAAGAGTTCAACACGAAATCTGGATAAGAGTCGAGCCGGAGCAACTCTTTCCGTTCTGTAGAATTAAAACGCTATACCTAAGTATTTACTCAAATTGATTTATCAAAAATCTCTATCGAGTTGATCCATTCAACAATTCAACTTGTTGCTTGTCAATATAAAAGTGAAAGTACCTTAGCTGACTGTTAGCATTCGGTGAAGGAAACGAAATTTGGTCGAATCGAAATTACGAAAGTTTCGAAATTCTGATCAGCTGATTACGTTTTGTTTAGATACTACCTGTCAGCATGTCTGCTTGCCGACTAGTGCGTTCGTATTTCTCGTATTTCTCCGCTTGAAACATGAAAATGTGAGTTGGAAGCATTTAAGTAATTTTAGAAAATGGAAAACGTGTCAAGGTACAAGGAGTTATTCAAGGCTCACAGGGAAGATTCTCAGGAGGAGCGGCGTCGGCAAGTTTTGGGAAAGCAAAAGGAGCAACGTTCCAAGACGCAGGATTGTGGTCGGAAATTAAAAGAATTAGTGGAGCATGTGAGGAGAAAACAACACCGTAAAACGTACAAAGAGAAATACGGTACTACACTTACTCTGCAATTGTCCGAATGGCTCAAGGAAGCACCTGAAGACTTGGAACGTTGGTTTCTGGTTCCGTGCCCAGCCGGCACACGATGTCTTGTTGTTGCCAACGCTGGACGAACGGAAATGTATCACAAATCCGGAAGATTAATGCACACCTTTACTTCGAACTTGCCCGGGGCTGGCCCGCATCGAGACAGCGTGACTATTCTCGACTGTGTTTATGTAGAAAAACTCTCCACTTTTTATGTGCTTGATGCTGTGGCTTATGGAAATCATAATTTATCGGATTGCGAGGCAGAATTTCGCTTCTTCTGGGTTAAGTCGAGATTCGCGGATAATCCCCTAACAGAAATCTCCAGTTGTAACGAGTACGCCTTCAAGCCCCTAGAGTTCTACGATTTCGGGGATCCTGCAGCAATCGAGTCTTGTTTTCTAAGGTAGTTTTCTGATTACTTAAATAAATGCTGTTAATTTGGGTGCTCTTCTAGGTACCCGATTTGGGACAATGACTTACCCGTATTGGATGGCTTTCTATTCTACCACAAGGACGCTAGCTACGTGTGCGGCGAAACACCTCTAGTCGGGTGGCTCTTCGCGTTTATGGCCCCGGAAGTCCTTGGTGTTACCGTTCACGAGGCATATATTGCCAAAAAGCCAGCCGACTACGTCAACTACTTGCATTATATGAGTAGTTTCGATGAGGCATACACAAAACGAAAAAAGAGGAGAAGAAAGAAAACATCAGATGAGGAAAGTGACATGGTTGTGGACGTCCTAGAAGCTGAACGTCATTTGGAGCTTCACGGAAACACAACTGAATATCTCGACATGGAGGAGTGTGGCGAATGAAATATGTCTGATGTATTCAGGCTTAACAGTTATTTAAACGATGGGCCCAGCGGACAACCCAGACAGCGGGATTTCTTTAAATTCTTCAGATTTGCATGTAGCTACCCTCCATTATCTTGTATAAATGTATAAATCAATGCTGCCGTGGTTGCCCCTAGGGTCGTATAAATATATCTTTTAAGGAAATTTAATACTTAATTTGCTTTGCCTCCTTTTTGATCGTCGGTGTGACGTCATAACAGGCGAAGATGAAGACGAAGACTTGGCAGGCCCTAGGTTCCTCATGTGTGAGCTAAAGTATCGTTGTCTCCGCATTATGCCGATAAGTGAACTAATTTTCCTTTTTATATAACTAATATGTTCCTTCCATGTCAGTTTTTGATCCAAGATGATTCCTAAATACTCTGTAGTGTCGGTTCTTCTGATGTGCAGTCCTCCAAAATCAGATACATTTCATGTACATAGTTCGTTTTTGTGTTTATTTTCAGCCTGTTTCCATATAACCGATTCAGGTAGATTTACCTACTAAATGCGATTTTTATTTTTTTCTTTCTCGCTAGATATAACTAATTTTTTCTTAAAGAATGAAATGAAATGATTCCGTTGCATTTTCGATTTCTGAAAATCACCAGAAAAATGATGACGCAGTTGCTTAGGGTGCAACTGCAACCCCGCATTAAAGTTTTCTACAATTGTAAAATGTTTTATAATTGGTTCGTTGTGAACCTGGTACGTTACAATATTCCTAGTGAGAACAGTAACGGTTTCGAAATTGTGCTAAATTTTCGGAATAAGAGTAGTTTGGAGCTGGATTACTCCTTCCTAATAATTTGGAAAAAAAACTCAACTTGGCATTACGTACTTCTTGTTTACCTTCAATGAAGTGAAGTTGGTCATGTTTCTGACAGATTTTTGTTTGATAGTTTGAAGGTATAGAGAACTAAGCGCCTCGGTTTTAATCAATTTCAACAATTCTAGAAGAAGTTTGCGCCATTTCAAGGTAAATAATTAGCCTATCTTCATTTTAAGTAGCAGTAGCTTCTTTCTGCTCAGTCAGTTACTCAGTTACTAGATTGGAACACCCGCTAAAAGTAGCCGGCACGTACAAAGTTGACGTGCTTGTCGCGCTATAAAGTCAGCCATTTGCCAAAAGTAGAGAATGAAACGCAGTCCACGAAATTCACCCGATACGGCTTTGAGTAAAAGCCTTTCCTGGATGCTCCGACATGGAGCCTTACAAGAAGGGCTGACAATATCCCCAGATGGGTTCGTAGATCTCAATTCAATTCTGTCAACCAGAAATTTCTCACGTAGGAACTGCCGAGCAGAAGACATCTTTCGCATTGTTGAGAATGATTCGAAAAATCGCTTTTCCGTGCGCAAATGTCCCCAAACAGGCAGATTCCTTGTGAAAGCGAACCAGGGTCATTCCATTTCGGATGTAACTGAAGTAGGCTTGCAGAAGGTTTCTGATCCTGGTCAGATCCCATTGGTAGTTCACGGAACCTACATGAGGAACTGGGAACAAATAAAAAAAGAGGGACTGCAGCGCATGAACCGCAATCATATCCACTTTTGTAGGACTGATGACCTATCTGTTCTTTCTAAAGAGCCCATAAGTGGATTCCGCAGCAACTGTGAGGTTCTGATATACGTGAACGCTGCTGCGGCGATGAGTGCGGGAATTGACTTTTTCATTTCTGATAATCAAGTAATTTTGAGCGCAGGGTGCAATGGCGTGATAGCGCCGCAATTTTTCCTTAAAGTCTTGAACAGAAGGTCCGGGAAATGTCTTGAGGTTTAATACATTTCCCAATTTTTTCGAAGTTTTTGGCGAAATGGTACAGCAGCAAGAAGAAGCTCCTTGGAGAACGAGCGTTGCAACTCCGACGGCCGCACCTGCAAGGAAAGAAGATCTGTCGACGAAGTGCAAGACTTGCGAGAAGTATTTTCCGACTTTGCAGGCTTGTCTAGCCCACGAAATGATGCATTTAACTATGGGGACAAAACCTAAGGTGGATAAAAAGAAACGAAAAAGACGGGAACCCGACTTCTCTCTCGACGACGAGACCCAAGAGCAAAGAGACTTCAGACTTTGCGTGAAGACCACTCTGTTGATATGTAACGAGGGGAACGAGCTCAACGTTTTGTGTCGCCTTTTCCAGCCAAACCCAGAAAATTTAAACTGTGTTTACGATCGCATCCACTTTGATCTGCAGGAAGAACTTAACCGGAAGGGAAATTGGCAGATTGAGGCCTTTGGATCCACAATTACCGGAATGGCTTTTAAGTGTGAGTATAAAGTACTAAGGCATTTTTCATGAACACGAAGCTATAAAAATTTGGGTTCGATGCTATTAGACCGCGTTGACGAGTTATATGCCATTTGATGAATATCAAAATTTCAATTTCGTGAGAGAATAATAATAGTTTCAATCCGCATGTCTATACAAAAAATTGCTGAGACATCCACTTGCCCAAATATTTTTATTTTATTTGATGTTCAGCAGGCTAAAGACTACCACCGCAATTAAGTAGATCCGCTGGAAATCAAATCCATACGGAACGTAGGAAATCTTGAAGCAGGCCTGAACGTTTACAAAAATCAGAAAGCACTAAGCTATCAATTAGTTGCAGGCCGCTTTAAAATTTAGTACATTCCAAACGAATTTGATTTCCGCCGGATTCCATCATAATGGACGTAGTCAAACTTTTTAGTATATTTTGAGAGCAATTAAGATCGCAGTCATTAAGTACCAGTAATTTTCAGTATTGCTTTCTTTTTTTTCTGAACTATAAATGTGACCGATGCGGTTATAACTTTGAAACAGAGCGAACTAGAAAGAGTTCTCCTAATTCACCAAACCAAACATTTTAAAAGCTTTCCTCCCAAGATTGTAAAAAAAATTTGAGTTTAAGGCCTCAATAGAAAACACTCGAGGTAGACCACTAGCGATACAATTCCAGCGACAAACTTCTTAAAAATCATAAAATCACTTCAAATGATAGCAATGATAATAATCTTTATTAAGCAATTGTAACAAGAAACAAGTGTTTTTTAGTACAGTAAAAACAAATACCAGGATTAATTCAATCGAGAATGAAGAGCTAAGAAAGCAATGCTCATGCTAATGCCTTTAAAAGCTGAACAATTTAGAATTCATAAATATAAATGATCATAATAATTTTAGCACGTGTCGTAATTGTGCGTTGTTCATGAATATAACGCTTGATTATTGCTCTTCAATATTAATCCGTTGTATTTTAGGGAGCGACATCGATTTTTACGTCGACAACAAGAATGGAAATCAGCCGGTCAAGAGCACGTTACAGCGTGTAGCAAGAATTCTTCAGACCAGTAACAGATTTTCTCAAGTATTGTCGATTCATAGCGCTAGAGTACCTATTATTAAATGCACTCACAATATGACTGGCTACAGTCTGGACATCAATGTTTCCTCAAAGTTTGGCGTTTACAACAGCAAATTCATTGCAAACGTATTGTCGTATGATCAACGAGTGCATCCTCTCATGCTGATCATAAAGATCTGGGCCAGCTCTTGGGGCCTGACGAGAACCGGTAGGATGACAAACTATTGCCTCACATGGCTGGTATTCTTTTACCTTCAAAACTGCAAGCCAGCCATTCTACCTTCAGTGAAGGATTTCCAGAAGAATGCCTCTCCCCACGTTGTGAATGGAATTAATTTCGGGATAAACAGGAACATGAAAATCAAGTCAGTTAACATCCAAAATATAAAGGAGGTGGTTGCTGGCTTCTTTAAATTTTATGTCAACTACGACTTTGCGAGCTTTGTTATATGCCCTTTTACCGGCAAAAGTACACCTCGTTCGCAATTTCAAACAAATCCGAGTGCTCTCCCTGAATACAACAAACAAATTGAGCTGTTCGCACAGCAAGACAACAAAAACCCGGCTGACTTCCAGTCGCATCCGCTGAACGTGAGCACATTGATCGTAGTCCAAGATCCCTTTGTGTTGAATCAAAACAAAAGCGCAACTGTGGGGCCCAAGATTTTCACAAAATTTAAAAAGCAATTAGCCAAAGGCCACAGTATTTTCTCTCAGTCTCCCAGCCGAACACCAAGTTCGTCAACGTTATTGCTGCAGTTATTTTACGAGCAAGATGAAGAAAATAGGGGCGCCGAATTAATTTTACATAACGAACAGAAACCAGCTAAGCCATCTGCGGAAAAGAAGAATCAGTGCAGGTTCAGCCCAGTGGAGACAGAGTTGATATATGTCAGAAATTACCTACGGAAGAATTTCCCAAATCAAACGTTTGATAAAATGGAGGTAAACAAGTTTTGGGCGGAAAAGATTGTTGAATTTACTGGAGACGTTCTACAGAACTATTTTAAAGTGAAAATGTCTTCATTGAGAAAGAGCGGGGTGAAAACTGCCCGCACTATGGGACAGTCGGATGTTTATAGCAACAAGTATACTGTCAACTGTGAGCTCTCGGCAAACATTGATAATTGGAGTTGGCGGAAAAACGAGATCAAACGAGGATACGCCGCATACTTAAAGGAGCAAATGGAAATAACGAATAGGTTCGAGACAGAGCGAACTACCGCCAATTACCCCATTAATCTGCACTGCACTTTCCTTTTGAAACCAGAGGAGGACTTTACAGCGGTAAATATTTTAATGGAGGATCTGCACGGCCCCAAGAGCGGATTCAAAACTTTCTTCACTGAATTTACAGCTCGAATGCGAAATTTTTATAAAGCACTCTTTGACGGGCTTTGTCGTGCATAAAACTACGTACCACTCATCCAAAAATTTTGAATTATATTTCATATATACAATTTCTTTATGTTGAAAAATAAAGATTTAGACGGACAAACACTGATTTTTTTCCAATCTCCTGATGCTTCTATTCGAACTTGGGCTGATATAAATCGCCTGTAACTGCAATGAATGCAAAAGCCCCTTCTTCAGGGGTGGGTACATCCATAAAGAACTCCGTCGTTCTTGGGTGTGTAGGATCAGTGATCGGCTTCTTATCTGTTCTAATCTTGGCTAACTCTGTGATCGGGACAATTTTCTCCAGGGGGTAATCTTCGAAAGGACCAACCAAGTCCTGATTGGCGAGGTGTCCCGCTAGAACCATCATGTAATCATTCCGAATACCTTTCGAAATTGTGCAGTAGCTCTGGTCAATGCTACATAAGGCTTGAATCCACTTAGCTGCGCGAATGCGATCTGAAGAGCGGACCAACATAGCCGCATATGGTTTAGTTAGATATAAAAGATACCGGAACTGTTTGTCTAGTACCTGTGCTTAAAATTAGCTTATTTTTTTCTTAACTGCATTAAAAGAATTCATACCTCTCCAATCGCTTTCTCCCGAAAATATTCTTTGGGACAGGCTTTGTTGTGAATTGGACACTTTGATTTAGGAGGGGTGGGGTCGCCTTCCGCATTTTGTTCTATTTCTGTTACGGCCTTTAATTGTTCTTCCCAAGTGTTGTCTTTTTCAAACTGAAATTCTCGAAACGCTGGTCTCTCTATTTTGAGAATGTCAGGTAAAATGCCCGCTGGAGGTAATGAACTAAAAGGGCCCTCGATCGAATCCAAAACCAGAGACATGCAAAGCATTAACATAAAGCGATTCCTCTTGTCTCTAAGTTTCGAAACATTGTATCCGGGGCTAGATAATTTGTGCACCCATGGCGGCACCATCTCTCGGTCCTTCTGGTCGCAAAGCATTAAAATAAGCTCCTGGACGAGCTTGCTGTAGTAGCGAAATTCGTTGTCTAAATTATCAGCGGTTTTTACTCGAATAGCAGCATCCGTAGCAACCGACGGATTTATTGAGATGTTCGAGGACATACTGAAGATTTGTGGAAATTATTTACGCAGATACAATAATTACATGTAATTTTACTGTGTCCAAGGGCACGAATAATTTTTGCTGTAAAACCCCCAGCTTCCTGCGCTTCGAAGTAACCTTTGTAAAATCACTCGTGAAAAGTTCTTACGCAAGTGTGGAGTATTTTTTCAGATTGAACGAGTGGATGTTTCTCTCTGTAGAATGTTCTAGTGGAGTATTAGTATTCGAGTTTTCTTCCTCTTCTTCCCAGTCCGAAAACGGTGTTTCGAGAAAAATGCGATACAAAATTTAAATATTTTAGTCATACATATGTATGTATGTATAAACTACTAAACCATACTAAAAATGCTGTAACTTTGTCGTTAATGGAGATTTTAACATAATTTTTAGTTCAGTTACTTATTCATACATAAAGTGTATGGGTGAATACTTGTAAATGGGATCCTCCACCTATAGAGCAATAGCCACAAAGTTTTTTATGAACATTTGCTGCCAAAGGAGTTAAAGAAAGTAAAATCGTAAGTGAGCCAAACATAAACTTACAAATTTAGAATTAAAGTATCAGTTTATTATGAGCAAATTCCCGTGGAAGATCATTGGGGTATCCACTATTCATAGCGGAAATACACCAGGGGAATTACATATTTTATTTAATGAGTAAATATTCATATAAAATGAATTACTTGCAGACATTTGTATATTACTTGATTATTTAATAAAATAATATTAATATATTTATATTATATAATCCTCAGCGTTACACAAATAACTCGCAGCAGGGGAATTACAATGATACTGGCACTATCACATTCTATAGGTTCACCGACCACTTAACAAGTAATCTTAAAAGACAACCAGCGAAACTCCTCACTATAGAATAACTTCACATTGCAATGATTCCGCATTATAATGACAAGTGTGTTTTTCATTTCACGAATTATAATCGAAGTCAAATTATTAACGGTGGAGTTACATAATAATATGGAGACACGAATTAGGAAATGTTTAATTGATAAATTGACTATTTTTTCATTCAACAGCGAGACCTGACATTTATATCTTTATTTTACATCAATTAATTTCCCACTATGTTTTAAAATTAATAACAATTTTTAATAGGACAAAATTAACGACACCAAAAACTCTTATATATTCGTTTAGATGGAAATCCGTTCAAGTTAAGCATTATCGGTCGCCATATTGGATCCGCCATCACAGGAGCCATACGGACTTGTCCAACGGTAGCCATGGAGGCAATAATAAGATTTACTCCCATGCACATTTTTATCTTGAAATTAGCTGCAAGTAGTGCTCTGAGATTGTATCTCACCCGTAATATGCCAGTTGTTGACAATGGTCACACGAGCAACCTGCAGATCATCCCTGACCTAAATATATTTTATAACAGACTACATGAATGACCAAGGAACTATGCTTCGGTAGGAATTTCGGACCCTCATTCCTGAGCACGCAGTTCGGGATGGCTCTAGCCCCAGACTAAATCCCAAAGCCTTAATTGGTTTACAGATTGATCAAAAAAGAAGCAGGGCGCTGGTACATTTAGACCCAAAATCAATGCCATTGAATATTAATAATTATCTAAGTATAAAGCACTCTCGTCATGGTGTTTCTCATCGAAGCTGGCTATCTCCAGCAAAGTTACTCTCTCTTGGGTACCCGAACATTCCGTAATTGAGGGTAGTTCAACTGCCGATGAACTAGCTAGGGAAGGTTAATCGTCCCGGACCCCGGGACCTTCGTCCGGAACCCTACTGCAGCATTAATTGGTCCTCGATCAAAGCTGTGTTAGAGAAATGGTCTAAGGACCAACACTCTCTTTTACTGGAGAAATATCTCTGAGCTTCGTCAGGCAAAAGCGCTGGTCAGCTCTTACTCATGGTCTGAAATCATTGCCGTCAATACAGCGGAGTAATACTCAAACTACTGGTAAGCTACTTTTCAGGCAATCATGGGCTAAGCCTTAGCCGCTAACAAGATAGCCGCTAACAAGATAAGCCTGCCTAATGAGGGGGAGAAGGGTCTTCGGTCGGGAACTATTGAGTTCGGGTGACATTCGATTACCTCCTACAACTGATTTAGCGTTCCTTAGGGTAGTAGTAACGGTGTTTTTGCACAAAATACCTGCCTAGTAGCAGAGCCCACCTTTAGGGTCGCCCCAATTAATAATAAAAAATTGAATCCGCCAATTTGACTACAATTACTTTCAGTCTAAAACCTGGCCAGAGCCCATATCTAGGAACTGAAAAAAGCATGTAAATCGGATCAGTGGGTCTTGATTTATGTGGCCACTAACGGACTGAACTCGATACAAAACTTTCGTCCTTCATCTTAGGGGTTAAATTTCCAAAAATTCCTTAGGGGATGTCTTCGTTCTATAAGAAATCTACCTTCTAAATTTCAAGTTTTAGGCTTTATATATAGTTCTAGAGACTTCCAGTATGTTTATCACCTTTCTTTTAAAACAGTTTCAGTTTATAATGCTTTTATATTGTTTGATTACTCATTGAACACTTTTAGCCCATCATGCATCATGCGACACACTCGCTTACTCACTTACATATGTATGGCCAACTAATTTTTTTGATCTAATAATAAAATATGTCAGTGAATAAAACACAAGGTTAATTTTCTTCGATTTTTTTTTGTTCCCCGTGCTTGTTAAATAAAAGTACAAAAAAATGATTTATGAAAGTGCATAAAACGAAAGTTCGTCATTACTTCACAGATGGCATATGGATGTTCCTTGAAGTCACGAAAGAGCTTTCTTGAGATTTTGAGCAAGTTTATCCATAAATTGGAATGTCTCTAGATAGTCGCTTCTCTGTACGTTGTTCATTCCTTTGACGCAAATCGCCAGGTCCTTCGTCATGAAGCCACTCTCGATTGTGTCAACGCACACCTTCTCCAAGGTTTCCGCAAACTTCTTCAGACTCGAATTGTTATCCAATTTCGCTCTATGTAGCAGGCCCCGGGTCCAGGCGAAGATGGAAGCAATTGGATTGGTGGATGTCTCCTTACCTTGCTGATAAAATCGGTAGTGACGGGTAACAGTTCCGTGAGCAGCCTCCGCCTCTACAGTTTTACCATCAGGACATATAAGAACAGAGGTCATAAGCCCGAGCGATCCATAACCTTGGGCTACAGAATCTGACTGCACATCTCCGTCGTAATTCTTACAAGCCCAAACGAATCCACCCTCAGATTTCATAGCATACGCAACCATATCGTCAATGAGACGGTGCTCGTACCAAATACCGTCAGCCTCAAATTTCTTTTTGTACTCCTTCTGGTAGATCTCTTCGAAGATGTCCTTAAAACGACCGTCGTACTTCTTCAAGATCGTGTTCTTCGTACTGAGGTACAATGGATATTTCCTCGACAAAGCGTATTTGAACGAAGAGTGCGCAAAATCAACGATGGATTCATCTGTGTTGAACATGCCGAGGGCAACTCCAGGTCCCTTGTACTGGTGAACAACATGTTTGATTTCTTGGCCACCACTGGTTGGTGTAAAAGTCATAGTCAAAGTGCCGGCTCCAGGTACAACAAAATCTGTGGCTTTGTATTGGTCCGCATGGGCGTGACGGCCGATAATAATTGGCTTCTCCCATCCAGTCACCAATCGTGGAATGTTCTTGCATATAATAGCCTCTCGGAACACTGTACCTCCAAGAATGTTACGGATAGTTCCATTTGGTGACTTCCACATTTTTTTCAGCTTGAACTCCTCAACACGTTTTTCATCGGGAGTGATGGTAGCGCACTTAATTCCAACATTGTACTTTTTAATTGCTTCGGCGCAATCGATGGTAACTTGGTCTTCGGTCTTATCGCGGTGCTCCATACCAAGATCGTAGGTATGCAGTTCAATGTCCAGAAAAGGTAAGATCAACTTCTCCTTGATCAAATCCCAAATGATGCGAGTCATTTCATCACCCAAAATGTCGACCACGGGACCAGCTTTAATTTTTGTCGCCATCTGAAAGAGATACATTTGTAAGTCGAGTATTCTTTCAACAATCAAAACCTATTCTATAATGTTACATTTCTTGGAGCATAAACAAATTTTTTAGTTATCATTTCCGTCAAGGAGTTGTACACATTCAGTCGTCTAATGTCTGGGATTGCTTTATTATGCTTTTTCACTTTTTTCCTTTAAAACTATCGGACTACTTGAACAATCAATCTATTACGTCAGTTCGCTAAGTCAAGACAAATTTAAGTAAATGCCATTGAGTTATACCTATGTGCAGTAGTTGCAACCGTTGGACCTGCAAAATATTTGCATGTACTTGTGATTTTTTTTTTAACTATATATTGTCTTACAAAAAGTAGTTAAGCACAAATCTCACAAGCAGTTACGCATTTTAGCTTCTACACTATACAAAGTATGATGTAAATGTAGATTTTGAATTGCGGGTGTGAGCCCAGCACTTAGACCATATGGTCCATTATGCAATACCACCGAGGAAGATCAGCCATCATTTTAATCTCGTTGCTCATTTTAAGCAAAGTATACAAAGTATAATATCTGGTCTGATATGATTTGTCTGTCTCATTCTTCACACCCGAAATTAGATATTCTACAGTCACAAGCTATAGCGGGAATGATGTTGATCTTAGCCAACAAATATATATTGCTAGCTGGCTCAGATCCGGCGTTGTTCGGGATACGATAACTTGGTCCACTTAATTATTATTACAAAGAAGGGTATCGAAAAACTGTTTGAAGCCGATTACGGCTGGAGGCACTTCTAAATAATCACCAAAATAAAAAACAGTTTAAAAAATTTGAACAAAATATCCTTTTTTTTCACGAATCTGAATACACGTAACCCCATAAATGAAAAAAATGCTTGATGCTCTTGGAAATAAACGTCTTAATACTTTATATAAGTACAATAAAGATAACGTTCGAAAAGTTGTAATCAGCGTGTGATTATTAATATCCACGAAATGTGCATAAATAAATTAATAAATGTAAACAGTTGCTATTTGCAAAACAAGCCTGCTTATCAGATAAGACCCAGCGAACATTTCTTCTTCATTTACATCATTTTGGGTACAATAAACTTGATAAATCTGCTGTTAATTAGATTCGCAAAAAATAGATTGTTTCCAGCTCATTGAGTACATAGGAAGGCGTGTCAGAGGTTCTATACTACGTAATTGCGATTACTTCTGCCTGTAATATTAAAGGGAGATATATCTGTACGAAGTGATGCATACCTTGCTGTTACCCAGGCCAGCGGCAGAAGGAGGTAACAATAACGTGATTTACCGCCAGCTTTCATTGGACATAAAATTTTAACAGTCACAATGCTATGCAATCTTAAGCATTGAATGGATTTGTTGCCTTGCTCTTAATCACTTCATTTTTAAGCGAAGATAACCCTGGAAGCTAATGCATATCGCATGACTCCTGATAATGGATTTGTACGAATACATTTAGTAGGAATCAGCTTTTTGATGTAATATATAAATAAATAGTAAATAGTGACTGGCCCTTAGGTGTACATAGTTATAAAGGCGGCCCGGCCAATGACCTCTCCCGGTCACAAGACTACAGGGCTATAAACTATAGGCTCTGTTTTATTAAGCCTTCGTGACCTTAAAACTTCTTGTATATTATTACTTATTCTTAAAACATCACTGAATTTCCAATCAGTTCCAAAGTTCACGTGAATTAATTTCCAGTTCTTACAAAATCGCTATCTCCGACTTGGATGAAACTTGCAACTCATCTGTTTCTTTTGCGGTGCCTTCTAACACCTGAGAACTTTTATTAAAAATGTACGTGGAGGACTCACCTTTAAATCAAATAATTCGGAGAGAAAGTGACACGTTACAAAATAGCTAAAATGGCCCTTAACAGAAATAGTTAGCAAACTGACACCCGACAGCACCTAGTCACAACCTGTACAGCCAAGCACCTCAAAGGAAATGTCACAATCCGTTCTGTCAGTTTCTTCAGAAATGGGAAACCATACATTCTGTACTAAAAAGAGCAATCGTGATTCGAGAGACTGTGCCGGAGGCGCTGTTGTGCTAAAGCTTATAGTGGAGACTTATCCCTAAAATATTTACGCCCAAAACCAAAACGACGTGGTACTCGAAGACACATACTGCCCAATTGTTATAATTCGGGAAATCGATTTATTTAAATCCTAGAAAATGTAATCTATGAACAATAAGACAAATATTTACAATTCAATGAAATCGCTGAATAAAAAGCCTGCATTCGGAAAAATCACCTTAAACTAAGTATTTGCTGACCGGAAAGATACCCTAGAAAAAGCGCTTAAAGCTTATTATTGTACGTTTTTAAATTTAAGGGTTTTTATATTTTCATAAATAATAATATTTGCAGTATTTTCTCAGCGAATTTCAAGTAAACCCGACGAAAATTGACAGGCATATAATTTATCTTCGGACGACGTTTTTGCCTTCAATGGAAACTGTGATCTCTAAATCCTTTAAACTTTTAAAAACAATTTTGAAAAAAAAACTCATAAACCACCTCTTTTTATCGGGAAATTCTTGTTTCCTTGGCCCGCTTTTTGGGAACGGGGTTCGAAACATTATGTTTTGCTAATTAACGGAAAAATAATGAAAAAATTCTATCTCGACCCGTTTTCGAGATATACGGCAGTTAATACTTGACGAGCCACCTTAATTGGGAAAACTTTAACTTTTAGGAAAATTCTATTATATTATTATAATTTCCCTTTTACAAACTGTCGGTGGAGTTAATTTTCCTTTTACAAAGGAATCTAAAGCACAGTAAAGTGTTTCGAACCCCGTTCCCAAAAAGCGGGGCCAAGGATACAAGAATCGTGTCCTTTTTTTGTTGTCTGACTGAACATGACTCCTTGAGAGATGAGTTTTTCTTATACAGGGTATTTCATCTATCGGGGACTAAAATAGGTGGGGTGATAGATCCCTTCTAGACAAATAAAAAATTGTTTGGAGGGGGGCAATTTCAACTGTTTTAGAGTTACAGGGTGATTCATAAATTCGGTGTGCACATGATTATTTCACTCTTATGTTTTGATCTACTTCACGCAGCGACATCAAACGCACACCAAACAACTACTACAGCATTCTCTCGCTAATGCGCTACTCCGCTTCGGCAAGTACCCTTTTTTTATATAATAAATCAAACCGAAGTTAGTATTATTTAGTTCTTACTAACAAAACACGCTGTCATTACGTAAATCTTTATAAATTTAATTATAAAACGGAATAGCGATATACTTTGGCTTTATTTTAGATAATATTGAGGCTTTTCGCAAAACACACACATCTCCTAAAACTCACGCTTCTCTCACATTTTCTCCGAAATTCATCTAATTAATACACGTATTTATTTTTATTGATCTTTCCATCTTGTTGCCTTTCCAAAGAGGTAAAGTAAAACATGTCCAGGTAGAAAAAGGACACAAATTTATGCGTAGAAAACCTTTTGCGGAATGATAAAAAATCTGATTTTAAAATTGTTTTATTTAAATCAAACTTTGTTTACTTTCTACCATTTACTGTAATACTAATGAACTATTCGAATATTTTGTTCGGCATTTTCATCTCAACCTTACCTATAAACTAGTCGAGATAAACTTGATATTACATATTCGACATATACATACGTGTACAACTATCTAAATACTAACCACACCAGTCCGTCCGTTCGAGATACTTCGGCGAATCCAAACAATTTTCGCCGACAGCTGGAAACATTTAAAAAGTCCCATCAAAATCGTAACTGTGTCTGAGGGTTTCGAAGTTGTAACGACTCTTAGCCTTCGTTTACTCGAATAATATGATCCTAAATAATTCGCTGATCACAACTGGCTAACTATTGTATACAAGAATAGCTCCACACTGCCTGCTTAAGAAATGGAATTTTAGTTTAACTTACAGCTTTAATCAAACTTATTAACTATGTACGTGAGTACATATGTAGCTGCGCCTCGAAAGAAATTTTGTCGCACTTGCACCCACTATGTACTTTGTGTTCAAATTACTTTCTTCCCCGTGCAATTAGGCTTGAGCACGAGATAATATCTATGACCTTTGTGAAATTGAAACCTTTGGGAGAATGAAGTGCGGCTTATTATTCGAGGCTTGGTGGTTAGAGCAACAAAGAATCAAAACTGAACTACGAGTATAATGGAAGTTGCCTATTTCGCGGAGCATGGCGAAAAAAGACTTGTACGAGTTCTACAAAGATCACGTTCGAGGTTTTCATTTCAAAGGAAGTGAAGGCAAGTTGGGTATATTTACGGCCAAATCTGAAGATCAGGTCAACTGAATCGCACTTGCAGGCCGGACTGCTGCATACCCTCTGAGGAATTGGCAGCAGATCACATTACTGGCGAGTGTGTACTTTCTTTAATTGCTGGCTCATTCGAAGGCATTTGTCTAAACGAATAACTAGAACCCCCTTGAGCAAACGAGCTCCTCTGCGGGGCAGTGTTTCGGAATAAACAAGCCAAAGAGCATCGCACTTTTCGACTAACAGCAAAAAACAGAACAGCACAAGGCTCCGAGGCAGAGAAGAGCCGTTCAGTCAGTGGGATCCACTGGCCGCCGGCAAATTGCAAAATGTTAAATTTCGCTGGATTTTATTGCACCATTGAAGGATTTCTCTGTGACGGGCAGCAGTTAAAGAACTCCCGTAAAACTTTTATGATTTACTATTTGCCAGACTGGGCGCGAAAGGTGTTCCGATCTCCTGCGGCAGCCTGGCTATGTTCGTTTTAGTTTGTTGGAGAGCCTCTAGGTGTTCCTTCACTAGTGACGATCTTCGTAATTGATCAATGAACCTCATGTTGACGCTCCAAAAGCATTTTATGCTCCTTAGCGTTTGAGGTGAGTGAATGGCCAGGAATTTATAAGAAAAGGTTTTTGTTCGAAATACTGATGTTCGCAAGTGGAGTGAAAGGCATTTACGACATTCAGTACAACGTTACTCTAGATTTATGGAGGAGCAAACACATCCCGAAATAACGAAAACAAGGGTTACAAGAGATCACGATCACCATTTATTCTCATTTTAACATCGCATGTATTTTACTGCAAGGTGGATCATTCCATAGTAAATGGAAACATATGTACTTACATATCTGCACCTAACCTACTTTCCATGAACAATTTTGAATTATTTCCTCGCAACCATACCATAGAATTATAATAAGTATCGTTGAAGATACAGCGACATGAATTTTTAATAACCACTCGAGCTCCACCCCGTTGCGCCCCAGGGCACAGTTTGTGAGATTTTCCGGACCCTGTACAGCCCTTAAAAAATACGAGCGGCCCTTGTTCGACCTCTGTATGGCCATTTTTTCATTTCATTTCTTTTTTACTTTGGTGATGATAGAGACACCATCTATGTTGCATTCGATAAAGCATAAGACGAAGAATGTTTTAGATAGTGCTCCACTTTACACTGGCGTCATCGACGGTTGATGCAACAACAGCACACATTTAAATTACGAAAATGTGTACGGAGGTGTACATTAATTTAGTCTAGCTCAGGTTTCGGAAAAGCGATTAGGCCGTTTTAAGTGTAATTTGTTTTGTCTTTTGCGCCTAATAAAATAGGATATAAATAAAACGTCAATATTTAATAATTCTTTAGTGGCCTTCAAAGTGTGGATATTTCTTAAAACTAATAAAATGTAAAATATATACTACATAATAAACACCAGACAAATCACAACAAGGTAAATAGGAAGAAGGATCGTGCAATGGGGCATCCAAGAAGTTCCGGATGTCCGATGCTGAGCGTCGAATGGGCGTTTTCATACTAGACGATAAAGGTAACGATACGATACATTAGGGGAAGAAAATACATGGCAATATATGGATACCTTTTCATGTTCGACGGTAATGATATATCTTCCACGATAACTATATACCGCCGACGATAGTGGCCAAACTTCCCTAATCATCTATCGTCGACAGTAACTATAAACTGTTCCATTTACACACTATGTTGCATGCAAAATTAATTTGAATTACATATGAGATAAATATAGCATTTATAGTAAATACATATTATCAGGTTCAGAAAACATGATTTTTATTGAAAAGTAATGCTGTCAAGGCAAGCCTACATAGTCCAGCCCAAATAGACACAAAAAAGTCCAAACCTAGACAAAATTCCCACAGAGCTGAAAATTTGTACAGACCTTAAATACGTCATTACAAACGAAATGTCTAAAGTCCCGACCGATCCGACTAGTGCTAAAAATTTTATTCAAGGTCAAAAGTCAACGCTATCAATTTTTCGGAAATTTCTCGTAATTGTAAAAATATTTCATGCAAAAGTTGTGGACCTTGCAATTGTCTACAAAAATGGTTCATATAATATTTTTCCTACGAATCACCATTCCTCAGATATCGCGATTTCAAACATCGAAAATATTAATATGCACTCATTCGCCCCCGCGGTCAACCGTGTCCGTCACGACAAAGTCATAAGCAAACTTGTAGTACTCGGAGCGCCCTCTACGCTGGTATCCTCACATTGTGCAAAGAAAGAAAGATCGCGGGGAAAAAGAAGAACGGGCGCATCTCGTCACACTGATATAGATCCGGTATGACCAAATTGTTTTTTTAATTTTCTCGGCTTTTATTAAAGCTACGACAAAAGTGATGGTACCAGCGTAGAGGGCGCTACGAATGCTACAACTGTTCAGCTCTGTGGGAATTTTGACTAGATTGAATACCTATTTTGACTCGACTATACACTACGAAATAACACTGTTGTGTCGTTATCATTCCGTCGCTGTTATCGTCTATGGTAAAAGGTTCAACGATAATCGTGCCGTTATCATCTGGTGTGAAAACGCCCAATAGGCTCGGTTAGTCCGCTTCAAAGTTGAGGCGTCACGCTTCCAAGGCGCGCAAGTACCCAATACGAATGCAACAAGAATTATACCGCTCAGTTAGATGTAATAGCATATCTGATGATATGAACGATTACCGATTCGCACATTGACCTATTCTACGCAAAGGTACGGAACCCTAAAAATAGTGATGTTCTTTCTTCCCATTCAACAAAGTGGTACAAAATAAAAACAAAATACTATTTTTAAGGCACTGTTGCAACTTCATACAATGAAAATATATTTGTTTACAGAAATGCATAATGTAATGAAGTGATTTTTAAAATACACTATTTGGAATTCTTCGCTTAGGATCCGGAATAACATTTTTTTACATTAAAATTTCCACATTAAGTTGTCAGCGCATTATGCACTTTCGATACACACATTTCTTATTGAATTTTAAAGGAAATCCAGGTCCATACTCGGAACGAAGATCCACTTTGAGCAGGTTGAAATCAACTTCAGTGCAATCGCTGCAATTTTCGGCACTAAGACAATGTGGTTTACTTTGAAATGGCATCTTCTATTGTTTCACTTTCGGTCTTCTACAAAACAGTGGTCATTGACACTTTTCTGCGACCGATGGTTTCAGGTTTTTAAATTCTCTCTCGAAGAGCCGTTTTACGCGCATTCGGGTTCACTTGGTTGATTTCTGAACATGAATGCTGCTCTAGAATAAAACTTGTTCCGCGTGAGAAAAAGTGAAATTAGTCTACATACTTAGGTCTGCATTTCTGTGTCATAGCCAAATACACAAAGTATAATTCTGGAACCTTTTGCTTTCGCCATGTGGAGCTCCACAGAGAATGGCTGTAAATTAGTCTCGCTTAAAGATTCCTAGTTTCATTTTTATCAATTACCAGCTTGTCCGGACCCAGCATGCGCGGGATGTGTTATTACGTATTATTATATTTGGTCCATTGAGTTATTATTATATCATTACATTATAGAATTCCTCTATGATGTAGAACGCTCACTTTTACCTGTTGTAAGGTGGCAGTTGGAGATTAAGTTCAACCCAGCGTGCAATGAGAAATCTACGTAGTTTCATTTGCCGCACAGAAATAAAGAACACAGGACAGACGATGAAGTAAATTCTTTTTAGCAGCTGATGAATTTAGCTAGACAGACGCGGTATTTTTGTAGTTTAATTCAGTAGGTTTCTAATCAGTTGAAATTTCAGGGAATACTACATTGTCTCATCCGGTATTATTAATGTTTGATCTTTGGCCTTTCCAGTCCGGGAAAGGCCTGCATACATCTACAAGTATATATGTACCCAATGGGAAAAAGAAGCATCAATTATGCATTCCGAAGCCTTTCTCTGGAAGGCAGGAATGCCTGACTCTCCGTATCATCTATCATATCTTTTTAACACAGGCATGTCCGCGGAACGAAGGCATTGTCCACGGAACAAAAGCTTTATATATAGCTTACCACTAGATTACCCAGAATTCATTTAGGAGGCATAGCAAGGAAGCTATTCGGAATCGTTTACCTCGAACTCATTTTTGAGTGATCCTTTTTCAGTGATTCATAATATAGTGCCTGGATTCTATTTGTCATCTCAGTTTCCGTCATTCCGTGACAGCTTATGACTGAATAACAAATAAATTTTCATATAAGAAAATAAACAGGCAATTCAGTTATAACCTGACATGTGACGGAAACTGAAATGACAAACAGAATCCAGGCACTATATTATGAATCACTGAAAAAGGATCACTCAAAAATGAGTTCGAGGTAAACGATTCCGAATAGCTTCCTTGCTATGCCTCCTAAATGAATTCTGGGTAATCTAGTGGTAAGCTATATATAAAGCTTTTGTTCCGTGGACAATGCCTTCGTTCCGCGGACATGCCTGTGTTAAAAAGATATGATAGATGATACGGAGAGTCAGGCATTCCTGCCTTCCAGAGAAAGGCTTCGGAATGCATAATTGATGCTTCTTTTTCCCATTGGGTCACTTCTAAGATCTACACCAACTACCTTAAACGTTCGACCTTGTGTTTAAATTGAAATGACAAATCCGTAGGAATCCTTGGTATCCGTGGGATTAGGGCCTTTTAACTGCCTGCAGGCCCAGTCAGAATGGTTGCTTCAGGGTGTGTTTCTTTTTTCATTTCACGGAAGGAATATAGAACGAATGGAATTTGTGCAGAACATTCGGAATGGAATGAATAAAGAAACGACTCAGACAGAATACAATTTTGACGGTTATTACTAGTGACACACAGGGTGTTTCGTATAACGCATGAAGAAATGTATAAGGATCATAGATCTCACCTAGTCGCTTCTTTTAATCGTGTCAATATCAGATGGGTTTGTATACCTGTTGATCTATGAATAAATAAATTAAACGTTTGCAACGTACTACCATTAGCTGTAATAAGTTTTAAATTTAAAAAAAAACCATTTTGGGGTTCATTTATTAAACTTTTGCACACTTGGCAAGCGTCGTAAGGTGGCAAACATATTATCCCTATTTAAGCTAATTAAAGGGGAGATTGACGCATCTGAGATCTTGGCTCGAGTGGGTTTCAATATACGGTCCTGTTCACTGAGAGCTTGTAGCTATTCGTTATTATCCGTGACTCATCATCGAACTGAGTATGGCTTGCATGGCGCATTATCTTCGATGTCGAGGATTTTCAATGAAAATTATAATTAACTAGCTTGCCGGGACGCGGCGTTGCTTTTAAATATTTATTTATGTAGATTTTACACAACATCCTTTCTGCACCCCTCTCCTGTATGTTCCAGCGGGGTGGGGGTAGTCCCATTAAATCAAGCGTAAATTCATACATAAACCCTACTACATCACTTTCACCTATTCCTAATACTTTTTTTACTGTAAATAAATCAAGTTTTCCATTTATTTCTAATCGGTGGGGATAAAGTTTTTGCCGCTCTCAAAAAGTTTCGACTTTCAACACCCACAGTTTCTTTTTCTACATTTATTAATATTTTCCATTAAGCCCACCCACACTACACTACGTTCATATTTAAATTTTTCTTCTTAATCTCGCAAAAATCCATGCTTACTTCATTTTCACGGGTACAAATTTTTATCACTATTCCGAAATGTTTTCCTATTTTCGTTTTTCATATATTTTGAGATATTTTTCAACAGTATTAATAAATGTATTTTTCTTCCTTTTACATCCCTCCCTATTGCACCCCCTCTCCTATATGACCCAGTGGGGTGGGGTGGTTTCAAATTTGGAAATTTTGGCATGTTCGAAATCAGCGACCCTGAAAACTCCCGAGTGCCCTTCTTCAAAAAGATTCCTTGAAGTTGGAAAATTCGCCGCCATATTGGATTCGCCATCTTGAATTCCAGGAAAAAATTTTAGTGTCCAAAACCTTCACGGCGCACAACAGCTCACCAAAGTTTCATCGCATTCGGTGAAGAACTTTCGGAGATTAGCGATTAGGAACAAACGAACATTACATTATATACATAAATTGATTTTTCCCAGAACGTGACGACACTGAAGAGTTTTCTATGCCATCAGTAAATATGCTTGCATATGTGTATATCTTGTATTTTTTGATAAGTTGTCAGGTGGATGTAATTTCCTATTGGCAGATGATATATAATTAAAACGGTTCGAATCGTTAATGACAGTGTTTATGTTTCAATTTAAGCTTGGTTCAAAAGATCAAAACGATTTCTACTTCATATCGAAGCTCAACCATCATCATCTTCAAATTGAATTCTTTTCATCATCGTGAGACTGCCTTTATTTCTATTCGCTTACTGATTTGGATGTACTAATATGGTTTTGTAAGTGAATGAAAAAAAATTTTGAAAATGTACGCAGGGAGCTTTGAAGAACTAAGTAAACTGTGCACTTAAATTTTCCAATCTAAATAACGGTGAGCTTTAAAGAACCATGAGTGCATATACTGTGAAATTTGAATGTGAGCTTTTAATAATATGGCGGCTTTCTTTCTCCCCGAAACATTTTTAAATATTGCAATATTCTGACAGTTGGTTTTGCTTTACTGCGGCTTCCTAGCAAACGATGCCAAATGCTTAACCGTTTTCTTATAGCTGGAAGCGATGAATAAACCATGAACAGAATCATGAATGGGTTTACAAAGTTTTACGAGCCGAAAGCAATCAGCATTTCTGTTTTGGCTGTCGCGCCCCGCCCAGACTCAGTAGAAATTTTTGGAAATGGATAAATTTTAGATCAAATTTAAATGCGCATAACTTATTGGCATGGTGGGCCACACCACGCCACAAAGCCAGTCCGCTGTATGTGTCACACTTGAGGCCCTCAAACAGAATGAATAATTGCAGCGGCCCAAAGAAACGAGAAATTCTTTTCAAACCGAATCGCGGCTGCAGCTTATCGCGTTTATCAAACACCGAGAAGAAAAAGATTCACCCAAATCGTCCATCACCTGTAAAATTGTGCTCGCTAGCAGGTCGAACGCAGCATACAATGGGCGAAACCAATTGAGGCACTTTCTCGCTCCGTGACCATACAACTTGAAAAATTGAGACTCGAGAAACCTTAATTAATTGATTGTCCGTCGGGGTCCATTGAGGAGCGCAATCTTCACATTTCCGGGGAATATGCAGTAGTTGAACTACTTTTCGATTTCATACAAAGCCGACTGTACCCGATTGTTGATGGGCCCATTGAGCTGCCTGGCCGCATCTAGGAGGAGAAAAAATTAACAGCATAGACATTCCTGAGGTGTTTGGATGGAAAGTGCTCATCCAGGGGAATTCAGACCACAAACTGGGGCGCTAATAACTTGGCCTCGAAATTCTGGCTAATGTTAACGAAATAATTGCGGCAGAGGATTGAATAAAATTGCTTCCACCCACCCTGTCTATGTTTGCGGCTCATCAGCGGGTGAACTCCTGCCTCCTCACATTGGTTTTGCCATTAGGACTGCAGATATGCTTCCCGTGAACTCGCTTGAATAACCTGTGAGCAACCATGAGGCCGCTGATTGGCACACTCAACAAATACATATGAGTTGCCTAACAATAAGTCAGCGGAATACAGCCTAAGTACTGTAGATCCTCGCAAAAGGGAAGACATTTTGGCGAAGTGTCACGCGCACATTTTGCTCTGCACAACCTCACGAGTCTCTACAGTGCTTTATTAGCAGAGCAGTCATGTCCAAAAAATCTTCGTTTTATTGTTCTCCTCTGCTCTCATAACAGCGTGGAGATGCTGAAGTGGAAGAGTTCGCTTTAATGGTTAATCGAGCACATGTTCGATGCGGGTCCAGCATTTCACTTAATTTCCCTAACCCAAATTTAATACCAGTTTTGAATAACCGACCTTAATGCTCATTAATGTTCTGTTCAACACCATTTCGCAGCTAATAAATCGTAAAAGAGCTGCTCGATGCCTTAATAGACACTTTGAAATACGCGGTGCTTTTGTTATGCATAGCACCGTAATTACGGCAAGTGTTCTACCTTTCTTCGGAAATTTCAACTGTTACGGCCGAGTGGTTAATATCTATTAGGAGTCGAAAGATTTGCCGCGCTGCTGCAAGCAATTTAAACTTTTGCTACAGTCCAATTGGGGGAATCACGCCCAAGTTTTCCTTTTATGTTTGTTCTTTTCACGTTCTAAGGCCCGGAATAGGTCACCGAGTAGGATGTATGCTATAATTAGGGTGAATTTTGCACTTGCTAATTTGAAGTCGTAAAACTATATTTAGTTAGAATTTTTTTGAATTCTTGTCTTGGGCAGCTTTTTTGTGTTAAAGTTAAACTTATAATACATATGTACATATTTTAGATGTGTTACGTGTTTTAAAACTGAGTACTGCAACCTTTACTCCATTTACCACTCAATTCTTCTTCATTCCAGAAATGTTTGCCTTAAAAAAATGTCCGGAAAAGTAAACTGATTCAACAGTTATCCGATTTAAATTTGTTTTCCAGTTGTTCTTAATGCATTCAGGGAAAAAAGGTGTAAAAACCCCCGCCGTGACGTAGCTTACCATAACTCTGCGACTTCTACGTATTTTTGCACATCATTTCGCAGTCACATTCTTATGAATTGGATGAATTTCTGGTAACTTACTATATAACTTGGAATTTGTCGGAGATAGAAAGTTAATTTCTAATCGTTAACAGGAGGAAGGGCGAGAACTCCATATTGTTGACCTTGCATGACCTTGTTCTTTTGAGTAATTCTTTCGAGAGAACTTGCATAATATGTATGTGATATTCGGAAGCCCAACGGTTTGTTGCCCTTGGGCGATTACTTCTTTGGAAAATGACAATAATTTCCTCCCTCCCATTCATATGTAGGTTCTGTGGTTAAATCTCTGCTGGTTAAGTGTTTCCTCTATAAATGTGTCTGTCACCTTTTGACCATTTGTCATTATTTCGACTTGATTGTCTCTTTGGGGTTTTTCGATGTCATTATCTAGGGTTATATGGAAGTAGGAATTTCTGGATCCTCTTCTTTAAGGGATCATCACAGTGTGAAATGTTCGAAAAATCGATTTTTTTTGTTGCATTATCGGATAGTATACACGGTAATAAACATTCCCTAAAATTTTCAAATCCAAATTCAAATTATTACTGTCGCTACAGCGTTTCTTGTCGAAAGGGAACGGAAGGAACTGATGAGAATCCCCGGGCGCTTCAATCTTTAAACGCGTTTTTCTCAGAATGGTGTTTTTCAAAACGGTTGCCACTCTCAAAGGAAGAGTTTTGAAGATATCTAGTTCCAATTTGGAGAGAACATTTTTAACGTCATTCTTTATCGCGCTATGGAAGCTTTTTTTTTTTTTTGAAATCTTCCTATTTTTTTTTACGAAAAACTGTCGAAAAAAAGGGCCAAATTCGATACTTTTTGTTCAAACCGCCGCCATTTTGTCAAATTAAAAAAAAAAAAAATCCTCCATAGCGCGATAGCGACTTCCCAACAGATTAATAATCTTTTTGAAAGTTTTGTTTCAGATCAAAATTGCGGCCGCAATCGTGCCAACCGTACAGGTGCTTTTTTTTTTACGTGTCATTTCAACAAGTTATTCAAGTATTATACACCTAATAAATAAACATAAAAAAAATCATTTTGTATTCTTCATGAATGTATTTATTTATAAAAAAAAACCGGACCGATTAGTTTATTACAACATAAAAAAAAAATCGCGAAAATCAGTGATTTTGCGGAGGGTCACACTGAGACGATCCCTTAAATTTAACATCTCTAGCAACAGTAAACTTCTTGCCATCCGGTAGCCATATTCTATATCCTTTTGTTTCGCGAGGATATCCAATAAACAATCCTCTTATTGCTTTCTCGTCTGGCTTCCCTTTTAACGGATTTTTATTTGAGACGGACACAGCTGATCCCAACGTCCTTAAATAAATCCGTGCAATTTTCTTCTTTTCGTAAGGTGTAAATCCATTAAGATAATATAATACTGGAAGGACAGCTTCAGCCCAAATCTTTAGTGATAGTCGCGATTGAATCAATAAACAGTCCGCCATATCTAGCTAAGTTTTGTTTAACGTTCGGCGACACCATTTGGCTGTGGCATCCTCACGACTCAAACAACGTTCAATTCCCTGAACAAATAAATTAAACTTCTCATTACAATATTCCTTTCTAGTATTGAATTACTCCACTCTGCTGTTTTAAAAAGAATGCCTCGCATGATCATCCATGTTGACCTATTTGTAGTACTTCGTCACTATGCCACTCATTTGTTGGAAACGGTAGTGCGGTCATTTTTCATTTTTCGTGCAGACATCACATTGTGAAAAGCATTCCACATCCTTTATAAACTATAATTATCCTTATTTTGGTAACTAGTCCAGCAATATTCAAAGATCTCTTGAATTGAGGTGTCCCAAACGCTTGTGCCATATCTTGACTTTTGTATGAATTTTAGTTTCCGCCAGGCTTGCCATTTCATTTCCCTCATTTAGGTAGTAGATGGTTCCTGCTTGTAATTTTGGCAACATAAACTAAATTTGACCTTAATTCCGGTACAAATAGACAAATAGAGTGTATCACGGAACTCAACCCAATTGAAATCTTTTCCATTGGCAACTGACAAACTTACTGTGCCTTTTCGTTTAATTTCGCTAGATGCCTGTCTAGCTAAATTTATTTTACCATATGTGGGCACGTTACCACAAAATGCTGCAGAAGTATCAGCCATATCCTTTGTATAGTACTGCCTCCTTTTATCAGGATATGACATGTCTTTATTGATTGGACAATCAAACGAATTGTGGCCTTGCTTACCACACTTAAAACATTTTCCTTTGAATGTGTTTACTAGTGCACTCTTCTCATAGCTGTTATGGTTCAGGTACCTCGTCTCGAAACTCAATGGCACTTCTGATTCTCGAAGTTCGCTGGAAGACTTTATTAGCGCCATTATTAATGAAAGGTCTTGTTGTATATGTACATCCATTGCGGCTAGTCGATCGACTGCGTCAACGAATCTATTCATGTGGTCTCTAATATCACCACCTTCAATTAATTTTCGTAACATAACTGCTTGAGGAATGTGGTTGTTCTCGGAAGACCTTTGGAGGCATAAATAGACTCCAATTTCAGCCATACTTCCCGAGAAGTATTACACTCACGGACATGTTGTAGTTCTGTAGGATATATGGACAGGATCAAGTCTGATTTTGCTTTCTTATCAGCCTTGATCCATTCCTACGTCACTCGGGATGCCGCAGCATCTGTTCCTGTAGCTGGGGGTTTTCTTCATTACCATATTCCCAAAGGTCGTTTTTGGTCGGCTTGCATCTTCCAAGTCTCCTAATTGTCCTTTAACAGAAGTTCCTAAAGAACTAATTGCAGTCGCTGCCATCATATTTATAGCTGATCAGGTTGCAAGAGAATCAATTACAGATCTGCACATATCAGAACTAATATATAAAAAACCTCCTAAGCAACATACGGGAATAAGAGTGGAATACAGGAGACTAATCGTAGAACACATCCTTGCTGAAATCCGCGGAAACATCCAAAACATTCTTCAAAATAACTCAGTGAACATTAGAAGACTACAATCCTTCCTGCAAATAACAGGACTAATTAAAAACATATGAATATCTATATATATAAAAATGAATCCCTATTTCCCTTGGTCACGCCATCACGCGTGAACGGCTGGATCGATTTCGCTAATTCTTTTATTGTTGTGTTTGTTATTGTCAGGAGAAGGTTCTTATGAAAGAAAAAATTAAGAAAATTGCGCGGAAAATTAGAAAATTATGTTTTTGGTTTGGGTTTTTGGGGTCACTGATTTTGAATCTGCCATCAAAATTTTGAAAATCAAGATGCTGGATCAATATGGCGACCGAAAAGTTAAACTTCAAGTGATTTGCCTGAAAATCAACACTTGGGGTTTTCAGGATCACTGATTTCGAATCTGTTATTCAAATTTCCAAATATGAGACCACCCCCACCCCGCTGGGAGATATAGGAGAGGGGGTGCAATAAGGAGGTGGTGTAAAATGAGGAAAACTAAATTTAATAATACTTTACAGTTTACAGTTAAAAGAGTATTAGGAATAGGTGAAAGTGATCTATGGGGTGTATTGTGTACGAATTTATGGTTGATAAAATGAGACCACCCCCACCCCGCTGGGTCACATAGGAGAGGCGGTTGTGCAGTAGGGAGGCG
Source organism: Neoitamus cyanurus (assembly GCA_947538895.1). Taxonomy (NCBI): domain Eukaryota; kingdom Metazoa; phylum Arthropoda; class Insecta; order Diptera; family Asilidae; genus Neoitamus; species Neoitamus cyanurus. Next base: position 578,747 of record OX384540.1, read on the forward strand.
TTGTAAATTAAGGAATGCAAATTGAATAGTATCCCGGGAAAGCTAGTATAAAATAGAATTGTGATGTACTCGCATATAGACATCTAAATTATATTGAGTTTTACCTGTAAAGAGGGCTCACATAATCACAACTGGTTGGCGACTCTCTTAAAATAATATCAATAAACAAAAGACAAAAAAGACCGCTCTTTGTAAAATATCCTTAAGGATTTGTTCGTAATTTGCATTTTTCCATAGAGCTGTTGATGTTGCATAAATGTGAAGTACAAATTAGACATCTTATTTTGGAAGCAGTGCCTTTTCGGAAAAAGTTTTTGAGAGACAGTTCATATGGTAAGTAGTTTATGAGTTGTGAGGTGGTCCGAGGAACTTCTTTGTTTCCGAAACCTTCAGCCGGCCATTTACGGCATATTCTGTTCTGAACTTAATTCCCAAGTCAATCGGAAATTATATATTTTAAGCGTAAGTAAGTATGTAGTATTGTCGGTTTTAAGACATCCTGCAGTGTAGATGGCCCAGAAGAGTTTTCAATTATAATATTACATAAAAACATTACCACTTGGTATACGCATGTACAGCACATTTCACATTTTGAGCACTTGTTGTTAAATTTAGTGGGTCAACGTTCTCTGCAGTTTTTGAAATAATTTACCTTCGCGCGGTTATCTGAAATTTATTGCTTAACTCAACTATTTATCACGCAACTCTTTCTCTTGGATCAGTGGAGCTGAAAGCAGAAAGAGCTCGATTGTGATTTTATTGAACGTCTTGCATTCGGGGCGTGATTATTGGCAGGAGACTTTTTCTTATCTTCCAAAACTCCAGGGCAAGCAGCTGGCCTAGAAATGAGCGTGCAGTGTGTGATTCGTAGAAATGCACTCTTTTGTGGGGCCAGCAGAAAGACACATGAATTCCTGATGGATGATGTGCGCCAATTTTCGAGCAATTTCTGGCACGTAGGCAGCATAAAAGCATTCGACGTTTCCATAAATTCGCTACTTTTCCTGGTCGCGGCGAGAATCCATTCAGGTGTTCGATCCGAGCATACTTTCCTGCTGGCCAGGAATAGTTGTGCAATCAGGTGAATGCCTCCGTGCCGTTGAGCGCGGGTGCGCGATGGTCTGCCGGCTGGATTTTTCCACTTTTGTGGCTCATTGGTATGTACAGTTGGCGCGGATCATTACATAGAGTATTAGGTAACATGTCTCGGCATAAATTAAACATAAATTTAACAAGGCATTAATTCCTGAAATGGCCAGTCCATCTCTTCGGCGTCTCATCTTAAGCGCAGCGACGTGGAGAAATTTTGCAAAAAGCCAAAATGAACGGGATAGACCGAGAAGGCCCCAAAGTTAAAGTCATGGTCACAAGTAGTGGAAGACTTACCGTACCTGGAATGGGCACATGGGACCGCCGAAGTCTCCACGGCGAAAGACCAACACAGCCGGCAGTCCGGTATTCTGCAGGTTTTTGTTTCTATTGACTTTTGCCTGAATGTTAACCAACTGGCATGGAGCATGCGCGATTTACCTAAAAAATTTCCCATTGAGCCAAGAAGTTGGCAGTGTTGAAAAGCAAAAGAAACACGGCGGGCACCAACGCAGCCAAGAGCGCAAGGGACACGGCCGTCGCCGTCGCACCGTAATTCGCTGGGCCGGTGCTGGAGAAGCAGGGGAGCCACAAGAATAACGAGGAGCGCAAGAACGACTACATGGACGGAGTGTGTGGATTAATTTCTTGTACTTGGCTCGTTTTATGTTCTTAAGTCAGATGATGGTCTTGTCCTCACCAGTTAACTTCTGACCATCGCTGTGAACGTATTCTTCGGCCGATGGTTGGTGCAGCTTCACTTGGCCATTAGTGGTGCTTCTTTGCAGTGCTCAACTATAAATCTGTGTTCCTAGTGGTCCGGTTTCACCGCAGTAGTTAGGATTTGGCGCTAGTGTACCAATAAGGACCCCTTCATACACTGCCCAGCGATTTAAGCAAAGATCCTTTCGCGGAATGTACAAAAGACAAATATCTGTTCAGTGCTATTCGTGTTAATCTTGCTTTCTTGGGATAGCGTAACGGTACATCGTCTTTTTTCCAAGACTGCCAGCATCCATACTCCAGCGATAGTTAACCAGCTCTCCCGGCATTGCACCACCTTTCGTTCTAAGTGACAATATCTTGAAACTCCCTGCAAAAAGTGAGACCTCAGTTCCTCTGGGCAATGGTGCCGTGCTAGATGCGGAAGAAGTAGCGATAAGAGACCACGTTTTCTAACCGTCCTTTATTTGTTCTATCGATTCCATTCGGGGTTCTGTGACGTTGAAATTCTTCTGAAAGTTGGACAAGTAAGTGTCGGGAATACTTAGACGTGTAAAAGCCTCCAAACCGGCCAAAATGGCGTTAACTATTATACAAAAGCTCGGGGTGCATTTGGTAAGTTATCATTAGATATAACGTCAACATAACTTTACTTATTTTTAAAAATGTTCCACATTCGAAGAGTTTAAGTTTTATCTGCTAAAGGAAGAACCGAGGGAACCGAAGGGACAGATACTTTTATTAATTGATCTTATTAGTATATTTACAATATAGGATGTCATGTTGTGAAAGATAATACTCTAATTTTAAAAATATGTGCTGGCCTCCCCTTGTCTCCCAACATAATAGCTTGAACAATTACAAAAATAATCCTGACTGATGGACAATCCAGTAAAACTTACACAGGATTATAACGTAGAAAAAATGTAAAAAATTCGTACATTCTTCCTTTCCTATCCGTCCTTACGTATTGAATTGCGGTTTTGCTTGGTGGGAAGTATTCGGGAAGTCTAATTTTCGATGATTTTGTCGCATGAATCTTGCTGAATTTTCTGGATGGCGTTCGTTATGTTGACTGTGAGGTCATCAATTGCTTGCGGTTTATTCGCATAGACCTGTGATTTAAGATAGCACCAAAGGAAGAAGTCTAAAGGCGTTAAATCGTACGATCTCGCTGGCCAGTTCACGTCGCTCTCAAATCGCTCGTGCAGAATGTCCATCGTGGAATGCGCTGTGTGGCACGTAGTGTCGTCCCGCTGGAACCACATGTCGTTGGTAGACTATATCATCCAGTTTAGGCCACAAGAAGTTGCTTAACATCGATCTGTAGCGCTCGCCGTTTGTGGTAAAATTGGAATACGTGCCACCAAGCGCGTGAAGAGTGTGCCGCATTTTAACAGAGGCTTACAATTATAGTTATTTAATTGGTACTTTATTTCGTTTGGAATGTTACTGAACATTTTTGGTCCCAAAAAATGAGTTTTCAACATACACACATACTACTTCGCAACAAGCTTTTATATAAAGAAAGTAATCACAATTTATTCAAAAATTAATTTAGTGACCTATAACCAATGGTTTTGTGCACATTTCAAACTTCTAAAATGTCAGTAGTTTGGGAATTGAATAGGTAATTATTATTTGATTTTTTACTTTTTAGTACATTTGACTTAAAATAAAAGCTTGTTTTTAAGATGGTATTTTTACAATTTTTATTATTTATCTTTTGGTCCTTATCTGCTGCAACCTATTGAGAAGCTTGGTAGTCTGGATGTAGCATCAAGTTAAGAGTCATCATTTTATTACATTGTCATAGGGTTCACATAGGCGTTCCAAGCTTCAAGCTAATCTGATAATGAGAACTGGTTCAAAATTGACTTGTATAGTTAATCGCATTCTACGCGTTGAACCCGTTTATTTGATACCCACATTAAGGGGCCTGCGAAGGAAAAGGTAATTCGACATCGTGGGGCGACCGTTATATTGGGTTTAGAATAACGTCACACGGTTATCATATTTTATCATCAAACCCTTTCATTTGATACCCATATCAGAGGGGCTGTGAAGAACGAGGTAATCCACCATCTTGTGACGTTCGCCATATTGGATTTAAAATGGTATTGAATATACGATATTACAACGTCACCGAACAAAGTTTCAACCTATTCCGATAACGGGAACTGGTTCAAAAATGACTAGCAGACATAAAGAACAAAGCAAGTTCAATCAAATTTTGTGAAAGTGGCTATCAATTTATTTATTGCTATTTATTTTAACTTTCATAGTAATGAAAACAGGTCACAATTATTTTACTTTATATTATATTTTACCCCGAACGTTGTCCACGTACAGCCAAATTAAATTAAATTTGGCACGTACCCTCCTAGCGGTCACATGGACCCCGGGGTCGTAGGAACCACCTTAGGAGTCATTGTTCTACAAGATATTATATTTTAATTACCTCAATTGGTGTTGCTGCTACATAGTACCATAGAAAAACTAAGCATGAAGATGTTCCACGCCGAACAAAAATTTGATCCGCTTTTCCCTGTTAGCGAAGCATCCACCAAGCTCACGCAATTGAAACGTAAAACCGTGCCGTCCTGCCTGAACTGCCTGCTCTTTGAATGATAATGAGAATATGTTAGTTAGTTTTTCTATAGTACATACTATAAAAATTTGCAAAAGGGACAGACCGTATTCGATACCGTTTGGAGTTTTATTTACACCGGTTTTTTTGCTGTGTAGTTTGGCTAGTATGCATGATCCGTACACCACGTGTTAAAATTTAGCGATCCAAGCGCTAGCTTCAAAATTCGGGATGCAGAAATGTTGTATATTTGATGGACCCATGTCCATCCATAAAGGATTAACAAAGCTTTGCTCTTTACGTAAGAGCATAATGAGCATAATTATGTTTCTTGTGCTATATCTTTGTGTGAGTACCGTCAAATTATCAACGATAGCCCGGATACCTCTAGTGACATTTAAGTGCAATTGAGCCACAAAAATATGAAATAAGAAGCTCTAACGGTTCTGGCATTGATGACTCCTTAAGTGTCTTTCCTCCCGCAACTTTTTTCGGGCAAACTTCTTTCAATTGCCTCACCGCCCCAGGTACGTGGTTAACGAGCTTGAGTGCCCCACGAAATATTCGCATTATGGAGTCCCCGGGCTCTCATCTGTTTTCCAAAAATACAAGATGCGATCACAAGGGGTCAATTGACGCGATGGTAAATCTCGGCAAAGTTGAAAGCACTCAGACGCACTGCACTGAATCAAGTTGAAGTGGTCGTTGTTCGGAAACTCGCCATGGCCGGGGACCACCGGTGGCAGGCACGTGTCTGTTTGTTCTAGGTATTTTCGAGACCCTCGACGTATTTTTTACGGGATTACACGGAAGTCCAGTTGAAGCACTCAAGTGCACTTGGTCGGGAACAGTTACGCCTCGGATCAATTCTCCATGCACTCTTAATTCCCTGTATAATTGGCTTTTGGTTCTTGTTTTGGGAACCTGAGAGGCCCGGAGTTGGACCCCATTTATCTCGGGTTGATGGGGAATGTCTGATTTGTTTGTTGCAGAGCCATAATTTGTAAGTTCAAGTGGACGGGATGTATGTGTACGCTGGCAGCGACTTAAACTGGTTACACCTCGAGTCATTCGTCAATCTCGCTCCTAGAATTTTTGTTGCCGTTAAGTGAGGTATACTCGTATGCTATGTTAGGAGCTGTCGAAGAATGCAAACTTGCCGGATTGTGCTGAAGAGCACTTGTAATGTGACCGCACATAATTCGTACCCCACAAGCTCTGACCCATTAAACCTGGTGGTAATCGAGTTTGCTTAATGGTTATTCGAATTTAATTTGCATAGTGCGCTTTGCGGCTGCATGTCACTCTTGTGGTAGCAGGCTGCAGCAATGGGTTTATGCATTTCTTTAAACTCTTTTCGTTTATTGATTTCGCTAAGAAACTTCCTGTAATTCATTTATTGAGCAATCTGAGTCCGAGTCATCGCAGGAGCACAGAGCTCGTTTTATTTGCGTTCTTGTAAAACTCTATCGGGAAAACGGTATCGGATCTTTAAGAACACAAGCAACTAATTAATTTACTGCGGAAGCATGTATGTATGTATACATCAAAACTTAATGGGCGCCCATTCAGCGCTGAACAAGGTTTACCTATTCTATAAAGGTCTGATTATGTTTTAACTGTACCTAAATGTTATATTGCCACAACATGAGAAGTGAGCTAACATACCTAAAGAATTAATGCTCAATGACTGCAGTTTAAGCTCTAACCTTTAATATCATTTCGTCTGTTATAATCAGGAAGAAGGATTTAAATCGTGTGTCAGGAAATAATGCAAAAGTGGGGTAATATGCAACGACTGCGGTCATAAAGCATTATAATGGTTTACACTTTATGTTGCGACATTTAGGTATGATATACAAAAACTGGGTGTGTATTCATAACTCTTATACTTTGTGAGTAATAATATAGACGTCGCCGAGGATAACAGTCGCAAGAGTGGCCCGAAATATTATTCCCAAATTTATTTTCGCTGTTTATGAAAGCAATAAAAAATACATTACTTTCTCTATCCTAGATTAGGTTAGGTTGTTGTGTCCCTTGGCTTATTATGGAGTCGAACCCACAGCCTGCAGCGCTTCGCTGATTTTGCCGCCGATGCGTCATTTACTTTACTATACGAGTATAATATGGTTGGACATGCGTTATCATATTTGTTAATGTAAAGATTATATATTATAGTTTAGATAGGTTAATTAGGTTGGGTAGACTAACTTTTACAAAAGACAAAAAATGTCAAAGCATTTAAGTTCTATTTATAAATTTTCTTATAAACTAATAATCTTATCTTACTAATGCGAAAGTTCGTAGGTTTGTTGTTCTATCATGCCTAAATGGCTAAACGGATTCGGGTGAAACTTGGAGGATAGACAGTTTATGTCCTGGATTAGATATAAACTTTGTAGTAAAGTGAAAGGTGTAAAAATGTCTGACCAAAAATGGCCACGAAAAGAGTTAACTCTAGGGATTTCCATGAAAATCATCATTAGGGGGTTATTTCGCGGTCGCTGATTTGTGTCTGTCATCAAAATTTTCGAATTGAAAATGGCGTATCCAATATGGTGACCGAAATTAGTCAATTGTAAGCAATTTTAATGAAATTTAATATGAATACGTCTTTGGGGTGACAGAATTCAAATCTATCAAAATTCTTCAAGATGGCGGATCCAAAATAGTCTCAGATCGCTTTTATTTTAATTTTTGAAGTGTCCGCCAATTCCACCCAATTTTGAAGTGCGAAGCCTGGCATGCTGTTCTTGTAAATGTCCATTTGCTCTTCACGAAATAAGTGTTCGAAACATATGTATGTATTTCTGAACCGAAAATAGATGCCTGAAGTGCCGCCGCTCTTAAAATTTCTTCAGTCCAGTATTGCTGGAGTAGTGATTTCTTTACAAAATAGTAAATCGCTTATGCCGCAAGAACATTAGAGCTGTTTGCACCACCATTTCATATAGACTACTTACAAAAGAATTCCCAAGTAATTGGTAATGTCTTTATTCCGTTAAGGACGTTTTAAGATTTACAGTTTTCGGCGACTTCTCTCATTTGCAGGATTTTTTCCCCTTTTGGTAAAGCAAACGAAATGTCTCTATTCTTTTCCGACTAGTTGACTGGCAAAGTTGCACCTCAAACATGAGTCGACACGTTCTTGTTTGACGCGTGTATGCCGGCGTTTGCATTGCATCAGATTTCCTTTTTTCCAGTTCAGTTTCAGCCATATAACAGAAAGGTTCGACAAAATTTAAAGTGTTGAAATTTTTGCAATTTGTTATTCAATACAAGCGATCAGAATTAAATTTTAAAATTCAAAATTTCTTAATATTCCGCGAAAGGTATAAATTGGTATATCCTTTCTCTACCTGGACAAGTTGTACTTCTTTGGAAAGGCAACAAGATGGCCAATTCAATAAATATATAAAGAGGTATATTAATTAATTCAGGAAATTTCAGAGCATTTTCTCACTTCGCCATTGGCTGTACCTGCAGTGGTAGAGGTACTTAGTTCAATATTGATTGCATTTTTGGAAAGGACATTAAGGTAGTAGCTGTTTGGCATGAGTTAGACCTCGCTGCGTTGAGTTAAGATAAAAAATAAATGAATTTTCGTTGCCTAGGTGAGATCTATTACGCCGTTCTTTTTGGCAGGCATTAGGTGAAACACCTTGCATAATAGTATAGAAGTGTGTATTCTCATTATACACCAAAAATAAATAAAATTGCTGTTATTGATTTTTTGATATAAAATTCTGATATTTACGTTACAACGCATCACAATAGATTGACCCCTTAAGTCTATAAAACTATAGCTTGAATTAAAGTTTGTGCACATTCGAATAATAGGTGCGAAGTGTCCATAATTGGTGCGGTGTAAACGAAGAATAATAAATTTAGTTTTAGGTTTCTTCTAGAGGCGAGTGGTTTGTATTCTATCCGCTTATGATGGGATATGGAGTGTACTAATTATTTTGGCATTCAAGTCCCTTCAGGGGAAAAATCAGGAATCTCTTCTGCACGCTTTCAATTCTGTCAGAGAGTGATTCATAACATATAAGGTGTTATGAGGCAGTTTCATTGGAGTCATAAATGCTATGGGCCGTAATTCAGTATCTCTGTTGTCAAGAAATCACGCAAAGGATAGGTACTTACTAGCTATTTGATTTTTTTTATTTTTCTCTAATTACGTTAACTGGTTATACCACATTAATTCTAAGAAGCAGGTAGGCAGTTGAGAGAAGAGATTGTAAAATTATGGTGTTGAGGATTCATGCACATATTAGAGTATTAGACCACCAGTGAGTTTGGCATTGTAGTTAAAACCTTTGCCCATACAATTTATAACACTTCCCCCTAATTCCATCCTAATATCTCTGCGTTTGCAATGAATAAGTGAAAAATTAAATTATTTACATCAATGGGCTTTGTGACTGGAACTCAAGTCGGTAGATGAATATCGCCCGACTCCAAAACACCGGACGGTTTAGAAGACATCGAAATAAAGGATAAGCCTGTGAAGCACAAAATGCCAATTGACTGACAGCGAAGCACGAATTTTTCACTTGGTGCGATATGACAACCCAAGTATCAGTGTTCGTCGAATCTCAACGGGCGGGCGCTCAAAACATGCAAAACACTGAACACATCATACCTGTTTAGACGTTTCGCCTTGTGGCTCGTTCAGATGATTAACTTTGAGTCCATTTACAATTGGAATGAAATCAAGACGCAAACGGCAAAACACTACTGCATTCCAGAAATCAAAGTTTACTTCAACTTCTATGCATGAACATATGCATGTTTACTTCTTTTACATTTGAAAGTGAAATATTGGAACATCCAGGAACATTGACTGCAGATGAATATAAAAACTGCCGGTTTTCATAACATCACAGATTTGGAATATACCAGTATGTTAAATAGATCTGCTCCTGGGCCACTTTCTCTTGATGTCCCCTCATTTTTTTTCCTGCACTGGCGCATGTACTGCCATCGAAGGTTGAAGGGGTTTTATTTGGACGCATGTCTCTTAACAAGTCGCGTATATGTATCTCTAATATTATTTTCTCTTTTCTTTCTGTTCGGGAATCCGCATGTTGTACATCATACAGTCATAGGTAACGTTAGTTTGTTGAAAATATTCGTTTGTTTTTAAATTTTAAAACAGTGAGGCAACCAAGCAATAGTTTATTATTATAACATACCTATTAGGTATAATATTAGCACTTATCAGCTCTGGTTAGCAACACAATGCGAAATTGCCAGCAGTAAATTTTCTGATGTCCTATCGCGTCTCTATATTCTAAGCACGGACGTGACTAAGACCGTTAAAAGTTTTTGAGATGAGCTTAAAAGTTAATACGTTAAACAAAATGTTAAGTTCTTAAATTAACGATTGACCGATTAACGGTTTTCTGCCCAGGTTTGCATACAGTTGTGGGTATTGTTGGAATATTTCCAGTAATTTTCACGGTCAGTTAATTGCTCGTGTTTGAAATTGCTTAAATATGTACGTTACATACGACGTTAAGCCGACAACGACTGCAACAAAAGTGTGCAGGGAACACTTAAATGGAACTATTTGCAATTGAATCTAATCAGTTGATCTGGAGAGTTCTACATAGAGATTACATCCTTGCCCTCAATTTCTATCCCGTTCAGGAAATCCTTACTGAGACTATATAAATAATGTAATATGACGGCACTCAACGAAGAGTATGGTCCGTGTGCTAGATATGAGAGTTCCGTTAGATAAAGAATATTTGTCGAGTCTGCCACGTTATGCTAAATGGCAGTAGGTATGAAGAGTACGAGATCATAGATCTAACCTGCACTAACGTCATAAAATAATACGAAGTATTATATAGTTACAATATACAGGAATGTGATTTATACGTAGGTATGTTTGTCCTCGCAAACAAGTAAATTTTGTCCTACAACGCATGAGGACGAGCTTGCTGTTAAACTTCTAAAGTCCAGCTCTTTTTAAAAAAGGCATTCCGAAGCTATCAGTCCTTCATGAAAACAGATTTCTTGTGTAGAGACTGCCTGCATTGGGGTTAACGAACTGCAACCAGGAGTTTGACTCACTAAAGTAAATAAATTTGAAAAAGACAAAAAGTCAGTAACTCAAATGAGCATGTAATGGGGTTCACTTAATAGCAGCGCCCAGAAGATTGAAGCCGCAGAGATGGAGCCACAGTGTCGCTTTTTCTTTTCATTTTGCAATTGAAATCTTGTGCCTGTAAGGTTCAGTGGACCCAAGAGGCGGGCAGATTTACCGAAAAGAGTCATCAAGCGAACCCGATCAGACGCCGGTAATGCGGTTAGAAGAGACCAGGTAAGGTTGCTTAGCTGGAAAGTATGATGATATGTCGGTAGAAGCCCAAAGCTGCCTTGCATGTTTCGTTAAAATTAATTTACAGCTGCTGCACGGACTTTAGCGACCGCGGCCAGAACAATCCTCGCGTCGTACAAAAGAAAAGCCGAAGAAGTAAGTCGATGGACACCGAATCTCAGACGCATTTAAATTGCTCTCCGTTGTCTTTATTTTTGGCAATCTTGCTGGACGACCTCTTCAGGTGAATTAAGTGGTCATTTTCTTGTTCCTTGGAAGGATCCATGCAGTCGAGGAGATTATAAAACAACTTTGTAGGTTTATTAGACATCACTTCCCTGCCATACCTTCAGTCGAGGTACTTTAAAATTGTGTTAAGGACTGCAAAGTTGCGGGAACTTTTATTACCGACATAAATTTACCTTCAGTGTAGATTAACATCCGCAGGGGTACCTATTAACAAATTCGAAGAAATTAAACTTTTTATAAAAGTATGGAATTGGGAAATTCAGTTGTGCAATGAAGTGGATCCAGTAATATTCTTATATTCAAGCGATTACCCCTTTATGAACGTCTCATTTCGAATAAAGTCATAAAACTTGTTCAAGCCTCATCTTCTAGTATGTGCCACATATTATCCTTTATATAACATAGGGGTGGCGGAGGGTTGTAGGTACCCAACTGCGTGATAACCCAGGTCATTTTGCAGGGGAAACTACGATTTACAATTAAGTGTTAAGGTCGAGGTGCGCGATACCTGCAACCACAGACAGACACAGTGTGTTCGCTTTTCAGCATTGCCGTTGGACATCTGGGTTATTTGTCTGTGCTGCAACTACATATTGCACTTTTTCAACACCGGAAGTGGAGGTAAAAATAATCCCACCCAAATTTCCCCGACAACCTTCGCTGTTTTATGCACGTCACATTTTCATGATTAATATTTCTGCTCTCACTACGGTTTTCGAAGGATTGTAGGCTAAAAGGCTGCTGTACTTGTGAAAATATGAAATAAAGATATACACCTACTTTTTATCAAATGTAAATTTCAAGCTGAAATTTAACAAAAGATGCGCAGGCGGATAACATATGGATATCGTCAAATATCACAAATCACATCAAACAAATTCACAATTGTAGCTTAAAAATAGACACGCCGCGAGGCATTCACCCAACCTAAATAACTGTTTAATGCAAATTATGTAATATTGGAACACACGGCCCGACTGGCGTCATCCTGTCAGTGTTTATCGATGTTGTAATCGCCAACTTTCAACTTGACAGTGAATTTTTCATGATTTTACCTTCACCTGCACAAGTCACAAAGCCGAACCAATTTAATTTCGCGACTAGTAGCGAGCGGCCGGTGGATAAGAAGCTCGGTGAAGCCTCATCTGGTCAACAGGTTTACTCCCCGGTACCTAAAGTGTATGAATTATGAATGGCGTTTGGTAAATGACATAAATTATCACACCGTATCTTTCACTCGATGCGAAAATCAACCGTGTGCGGGTGAGCTTTTTATTGTGCAGTGAATACTGCGGAAGAAAGAGTTATCTTTTGTTTTTATCTCACCCAAGGATATTATTTTTAGCAGAGCAAATCAGCGGCTGCTAAATAACTTATAGAAGTCTTAATTCTTGCTGGATTAAAAATACCTTTCCCTATATTCTAACTTATGTTACTTATAGTTCGAAAAAACTAAGCATAAAGAAGTTGCATGCCGAACAAAAATTGGAAACGCTTTTCGCTATTAGCATCTTATTCTCATTCTCATTCAATCAAAGAGCAGACGGCAGTTCAGGCAGGACGGCACGGTCTTTCTGTTTCCCTTTCGGTGGATGGATCGCTTACAAGGAAAAGCGTTTTTGTTCGGCATGGAATTTCTATGCTTGTATGTAGGTACAAGAGCATGCTAAAAATGTTGTATCTCTCCAACAACTAGGTACATCTATCTAAATGACATCTTACTGTTTCATGCACAGAATGGTGACCTTGACCTTGACCTTGACATAGAGATCAAATTTACACACAGACCCAATTACCCAATCGTTTTAGTATCAAATTTTAAGTTTCCGCAATTATGAGAATTTATGATTTAATCCGTTGATGGATTACAATTAGTATTTTTGTCGAGTAAAGTATTAATTTAATTTTGGAATGAAGTGTAAGCTTATAGGGTTCTTTTTATGGCGTATAGGAATTCTTCGTTGATGTTAAACTCTTTTCAGCATAAAATTAATTGTAAGTAATACTTTGATATTAATCCATTTTCAGGTTAAAATTAAATGCGAATAGAATTTAAATATACTCTGTTCAGAAGCTACTTTGTATAAACCAATTTTTTTAAATTTTCAAATTTTTGTTAATCTCACATAATCCCATTAGTTTCTGAACAGCTCATAGTAAGCAATTCTAAGGTATGCAATATCTTAATTTGGTCTGAATTTTTAAAGGTAACATTTGTCTCGTATAATATGGATCATATTATCTTTTTGACAATTTCTGTTCAAATACATCCTGAATTTGCATGTAGGAATAAAGTTTTACTGGCTTTATTTCAAAGAGTTATGAAAAATATCAAATATATGTATGTGCATATTGTTTAACAGAAAGATAATAGCTGCGTTTTTTTCATATCCTGTTCTGGATCAGGCATTTTGCATTGCAATGAATTTTTTTAAACTGTTGTCTATAGCAAATATTTTAAAATTTGCAAAAAGGGTATCAAATTGCCTCGATTTTTACACATCCAAACTTCGAAAACTGAACTTATTAAATTATTGGGTTAATTTGTTGATGCAAACTGGCTTAAGTCAATGAAATTATTTTATCAATAATATTATTTTATCAAAATTAAAAAGTTTTGTTAGGGCCCGATAGCTCAGACGGTAGAGCGCTGGATTAACAATCCACGGGCCGTGGGTTCGATTCCCACCCAAGTCACCTCCAACCTGGTAAAAAGCTGTGGGAGGCGCTATTCCCAGAAAGCGATTAGATGGCAGTCCCATCAGCTGGGATAGCCACTGTGAGCTAATCACTCAGCATGGCGAAAAAAGAAACGATTTAAAGATACTGAAGCAGAGCCTCGGCTTTGTGGAAGCCCTATGCTCCCAAAGGGAGTAGTAAGGAAAAAAAAAGTTTTGTAGGCACTATTAAAAAATTTCATTTCAATCAAAATGCGAAATCTCATCCAGAGCAGGATATGAAAAAGCCCAGCTTATATATCCTGATATTTCTAATTTTTTTTCAATTTCATAAAAATGTTTATTTTAAAATATAACAAAGCCTGGATCATATGAAAAGATGTGCTCCACCTATTTTTACAGCAATCAGGTTCCAAAAAATAGAAGGAAATATTTTAACGACTCATTATAATTAATGCCCGTTTGGAAGTTACAGTGTCATTCAGAAATTCGGTGTGCCCATTATTACATTATTATTTTATTTTTATCTTTTGATCCAATCAGCAACACCAACATCTTGCCAAACGACTATCTTAATTTCCTTTCCAAAAATGCCACCAATGTTGATCTCCCTCTACCACTGCAGGAAATTTCCTAAAATTCACGGTTTTTCCACATGTTTTTAAAAGGTGCAACATGTCCAGATAGCAAAAAAAACCAAAGAAATTCATACGTTGAAAATATTTTACGGAATGTAAAAAATTGACCGAAAAATGCTTTTTCTTAATAATTAAAAATTTTATTACAGTTAAAGATTGTACGTTACAATCGTTTGGAATGAAAAATAGTAATTTTATCCATTTTTGGGGATTTGCAACACTTAAGATTTTTAAGAAAATATTTCTAGTGCCCAAATAAAAAATTCTGAAGGAAAATCTTCATTAGGTTTTTTTTTAAGTAAAACTATTATATTTTTCCTGTGCTATGACATAAGATATTCTCAACTGCTCATAATCTCAAGAAAAATTAGAAAAACAGCAGAAATCTTCTGCCTTTTACCTCTGTTATCTAGGAAACCTGAACGCATCTTTCATTGCTTCCATTGCGCTTTCTTCTTCATCTTAGGATTAAACATTGAAGGGGGAACAAAAATAATATTCCAATTAACCCATTTTCTGCAGCATTCTATTTTTATTTGTTTCTGAATGAATATGCACATTCTGGGGTTTAATGTTGTTGCGTGTGCTTTCATAATTTCATATTTTCTAGTCGTTTGGCTTATTCTTTCCTTCCGACACAAGCAGTGCCCGTTTTAGGTCGCATTCTTCCAGATGACCTCGCGAAGGTTATTGAGTTGCAGCGATAGCAATTCGCACTGCTTCTGGCATCGCAGACGAAAGGCAAATTTTGCACTAATGAAATGCTTTTGTAGTAAGTTCTCTGCTTGAACGGTAATTGCTTCCTGTCAGAGAGCAACACCTTTTGAAAAGGCTATAAATCACAGATCATTTATGGCGTCCCAATATGGCCTGAGTTATTGCTAATTGCGTTTAGGGTTTAATTTGCAAGATCCTGTAGGCATTTGGATTCCTACCTATGTATATGAGGTAAGGGCTGCCTACAGTTTTCAAAGTGCATAACTGCAGTTTTACGAAGATCTTGTGGAAAAGCGATTGTTTGGTTGGCAACATGAGATCACCGATTGCATCCCTAATTTTCGCCGTTTAAAGGTGGCCATTAGGATAATTTACGATTTCCAAACCCCCTTGGGATGATTTCTGGCCCTTAATAAAAATCAGCGTCGGCAGTAGTAATAAATCGTTTAATGAACCGCAAAGGTCTTCGGCTACGTCAGAAGCTCATATGGTATAATGTGGTGCACCCGGCAGTGACTAAACTGCAGCACTACCACACCGAGGTTCTAAATTGGTCGGGTGCAAATTTGCATAGATTGAATGATTACGTCTGAGTGATTCCGGATGAGAACGGGAACCGATGTCAGCACCAGACTCAGGAGTGTCAAGTTATTTTAAACTAGTCAAATTAGAGTAGTGCGAATCAAGAATGTGTCCAGAGGGGGTGCAAAGAAAGTGCATTTTTCATTCTATATGTAGATTATAGATGATATGACGAAAAGATTCCATGTACCATTGTGCGTTGCTATTGTATTTAAAAGTTGATCAAATGAAAGTGTTTAAAGAATTATATGCGTGTGTTCTTTTTTGTAACCAGGCGGGACATCGGGTGTCATGACACTCTGTCCCGGGTCAACTCCTGATGTATTCCTGATATATTCTTTTACTCAAGAATACGTCTATCTTTCAAATTCGACATCAACCACCAACTGAAAGCATTTGTTACAATTGGTTTCAAATTGTTAAAAAAACTAAAAATAAAAATTACTTATTTGAGGATTTTATTCAAAAATTACTGTGATGAATGTAACTAAGATATTACACACAAACACAAATCACCAAGCAAAAAATATTTTCTTTTCATTTTTTGCGGAAAATCAACGATTTAGAAATCACTACATGTAAATTCGAAATTGTTGGTCCCTTTTGTTCAAGTACTGCATTTTTCTATTTAGCTATTTATTTGCGCATTCTTCGAAGGCTGATTACTTCCAAATTTAAGGAAAAAAGTTAAAAAATTGCAGTTATATCATACCATCATATGTGGTATACATTTATATGTACATTTTCTGGACAAATTAAATTTGATGCAAACAAATTTCTCGTTGAAACATCGAACCATGGATCCCAACTTCTCAATGAGCGAAACGGATTAGATAAATTAAAACAAGTTAACAAAGCTGAGCCGTGTTCTTTTATTGTTCCATATAGAAATTGCCACCACTCTCCCCACACAAAAAACCTTTTTATCGGGAACAGTGAAGAGGAGCCTAAGTCAGAATTTAAGTATTCCCTATCCAATTCAGTCGCAACAACACGAAATATTTCGGAATCATCAACGTAAAAGAAAATTGTTTAATAATTTAGGAACACTGAAAAGTCGTTAACGTAAATATTAAACAAAATCGGATCGAGATGGCTGCCTTGAGGCACACCACAAGTATTAAAAAGGTGGTGTTATGTGGAACAGGTTTTTCCGATCAACCTTACAAAAATTTTAATTTTTTTTTGCTATGGCCTTTTCATTTCTGGTTTATAAGTATACTATAGGAATAAGAATTTTGGATTATGATTGCTGCATTGTGCAGGCGATAGTGAGGCCAAACGTATGCACGTCGCGTCGAATATTGGTAATGAGGCTTGAACTGACTTTCCGAGATACATATTTTCGCCAATCTAACAAAACGCATTCACCACGCCTCCTGCTTGAAGTATGTTTGAAGTGAGGTATTTCTCTCCGTGCCGGACACCATGAAAAAAACCATTTCGAAATCCCCAGTGTGAGCAAAACTTCTTCCGCCTTGCTTTTTTCGTTCAAAATTATTTAGGTACATAAGTGGGCAGAAAAGCCACGACCACCACATTTATTTGTTGTTATCATGCCGACATTTCTTAAATCCGTCTCGGACTGGGAGTGCAGTACTCTGTTATGCAGGAGCAGCTCAAAGCTGAGAAGCTGTTACCAAGATATGGCCGCCTCATTATTCGCTGACCCAGTTAAGCGAGAGGCACTTACATTTCCTACTTTCAGGTTCTGTTATCAAAGAAATTTCAAAACTTGTACACCTACTTCCTAGGACGTGCCATTTGCCGATTTCCCCTGCAATTTCATTTTTATTCTACTCCATAGCTTTGGAGCGTGGCGTATCTTTAACACCTTTTTTGGATAGTGCGGAATTCTCAACTCACGCAAGAAATGCAAAGACATTTTCGCAGTTGCTCACGTGTTTGCCAATATTTTGCAATCGTCGGTTTGTATTACCGTTAATTTCGATTCCTTAAAGAAGCTGTGTCGACTTCTTACCGGCAAGAAGAATTTCTATTGTTCTTGACATATGCAAGTGGCTGCGAGGCTTTAAATGGATCGAAGTCATTTTACCAGTCCGTCCTAGCGTCGCGTCGTGGCTCAACTGCACTTAGCAGCGTGCTTACGTTCTAAGATTCTTTACTTCACTGGGCTGCACCTGATAGACGCCTTTCGGTACAATGCTGATAACTATACGTATGTATACCATTACTGGTACATAGCGGATGCAAGCATTTCTGATAATGATAGCCTCTGCTCCCTCACTTTCCCCCGCCCGCTAGTGCGTGGACTCTAGTGGAAATTTGCACCATAAGTGTGAGTTGCTTTCCCCAGATAAGAGGGCTCTGCTTCGACTTCCAGTCGAAGATATATGGAACGGGAGCCCGTAATTTTCCGAAGTCGATCAATCCAGATACGACAACTTACACGCATTCAGTTCAAAGTGAAGTTCTTGATGACTACATCCATCGGTTATGCAGTCTATTAATTTGCGTATTTCGAAAGGAACAAAATTCGAGGGTAGGTCAAATATAAGCCGAAACTCTTTTAATTTTTCTTTTTTATTATGTCATTCCAATAATACAAATTATCAAACAAAGTTATTTTTCTGCGTAATCTCCGGATTTATAAATATATTTTTTCCAGCCGCTATCATAAAAAAAGGAGCTGTGAAGCTAGCCAATTGCGCACCTTCCAGTTACCTTTTAAGACCAGGGGCCTTGGGCCAAACTTTTTTTTCAATATAATCCTTACATTTATTTTGAATAATTTGCCCAAAAAAAAGTGTTTTGTTTTAAGTTAAGCGACCCATCCACTGGCACACATGTATGCGCAAACCTTCATAAGTACATTGCTATCTATTGATAGATTTATATGCGCATTCACGATGTGTGCCCAACATGTAACATGTATGCCAGTGGATGGACCGCTTTATTGAACGCACAATTACACATGAAGTTAATTTTAAAATAAATGTGAATAATTTTGCCTTTTGTTAAATCCTTGTTTTTTCTCTTGTCCTTTCTTCCAATTTATCGCCCCTTAGCTCAGCGGCCTGGGGCGACTGTCCCACTTGCCCAAAGATAAAGGGGCACTGCCACGTACAGTTCGAGAACAGATAATAGCTTTTTAAAAAATATTAAAAATGGATAATATCTAGTAAGAGATTAAATAATTAGACGTCGTATTTTGGTATCGCAATTTCCAACAAAATATCTAAATACGTTTCTTCACAAATATCCTTCAAGACTTGCCCGTATTTTTGTATTTGTACAACAGCTATTGACGTTGGGAAAATATCTAGTAAAAGATTGAAAACCCAGAGAACGTTTTATGAAAATAACGCCATGGGAGAAAAATTCGGAAACGGTTTCGATCAAATTGTATGCGTCAATAGTACACTACAAACCTAACTGTTGAAAGAAAAAAAATGCCCTTCACGGGAGAGAGTATTTGAGATGGGTCGCACTTTTTCACAAGCTTTTATTTAACTTTTTGTTAGTATGTTTGGATCACATCTTGCGAATTACCTTTTTCTTCATAACCCTTTAAAGCAGTGGAAAGCAATTAGCTGTGTGGCGTCATTCTAAATCCAATTTGGTGGACGCCCCAAGATGGTGGAATTTTTTTATTTCTAGTACATTTGACTTAAAAGATTGTTTTAAAAAAATATAATAGTTTTTACAGTTGTTATTTCTTTAATACATTTCGATCGCTTCTGGTGCAATGCAGATAGACTCGCCAGAAACAAGGCTCAGACTGCTCTTTGGCAATGTGTGCCAACGCCAATGAGTTGCAACAATTCGAGTCTTACTAATCAGAATTTCTTTGCACTTCCAGATATTAATCGGTCTGATACACGCTTTGAACAGACAAGTCCTGGCAGCAGAGTTGGGTACTCGCTGCCAGCATGACATGGACTGCACCGACTGGATAAAAGGAAGCGCCTGCTCTATGGAGGGAGTGTGCGAGTGCGCCCCGTACTTTGTCCAGTATAACGAGACGACCTGTTTGCCCTGTGAGTAAATCCAATACGCCTCAAGATCTATACATTTTCAGATTAAACACCGATGAAGAAGGTCTATGTTTGCCTGAGTAATTAGACTGACTGTGCTGTGCAGTTGGCGTGCATGCTGAACGTGGGCTCATGTTTGCGTTCACAATTTTGATGAGTTCGTTTTCATTTACTTTTTAGTCAGACTGAACTGTCCGGGCAAATATTGAACGTCTTCTGATTACCTTTCTCTTTTCCGTTTTGTTGCAGCTCAACTTCTTGGAAGCGATTGTGTCTTAGCGGAGCAATGCACTATGAAAGTTGCCAACAGCAGCTGTCTGGAAGGTGCATGTCGCTGCGTCGAAGGATTTTTGCAGTTCAGGAAGCATACCTGCTTGGGACGTATGTAGTTGTTTTTTTTAATTATATTATGAATTCATATTTATGCTTGTTTTCTGCGAGTATTATTTTTACGGCTACTAAATCTGAAAACAACATCGATACCACTACGAAGGAAGAAGAAAAATGTGTCCTTTTTATATAATTCCAAAATGTCTAAATGATATTGATTAACTCATTTAATACTTATTTGTCTGTTGCGAGTCAGAAGATTATTAACCTTTTGCCACGTCTGCTTTGTGTTGACAAAAAACACCACCATTGATACTCAAATATGAATACTCGTATACAATACACATAATATATAAATAAGTTACCATTACTGGCAAACTAAAGCCATATTTTGTGTGACAATTGAGCTATAACAAACGAAAAGAAAAGATTCATCTTATCTTATAAAATATTCCTCCTGGACATATTCACAATCATCTAAAATCAAACAACGAAAATTATGAAATTAACCTATCTATGTTAAAAGAAGAAGAAGAAAATCACAGCTATATAAGAACGGATTGGAAGAAGAAGTCGAAGGGGGCATGATAGTTTTAAAGGCCGTTTTTTCAATATTTTTCAAGAATTTATTTCTCAGAAATTAATAATGCCACTGACATCCGGTTTTTGTGACTAATGATTATATTAAATTAAACTACATAATTTAACACACTTTGGGGCCAATTTATATCAAGTATCTTGCATTACTTTCGGAAGAAAATTTTCAGATTTAAGACCTCGAAATAAATATTACATTACTAAACATTAAACATCATTATTATAAAAATATTTTTTAACATAACATGACATATCATATTTTTATGTGAGAAATTGGATATCTAATGAAATTAAGTTTTATAAATAGAATTTTTGTAAAAATTAATTTAGGGAATAAAACTCAATATTGCTGATTTGAAATAGGTCATTAAAACATTATGGGAGACCAAAAGCGGTAAACTGTATAATGATTGCTTAGTTCACGCAGTGATTGCAAAGGGAAAATTGTTGCTTTTCCGAATGATTTCTAATTATGTTTAGTTAACGTAACATTACATTCAGCCCATCATGAGCCATAATTACATTTCCACCTTGGTAGCAGTCTGGGTTAGGCAAGTTTATGGTCAAGTACACGGAGTACGTACAAAAACAAATGCATTAAGTAACTATACGAGATAATCCCAGTCGTAACTGTAAATTAGAGAAGAAATGAAAAGTGAGCTCTGCGAATGCTGCAAATCACCGCAAAGGTGAAACCTTCTGCTATACCGCCCATCAGTGTCTGCATTGAATTGGTGACATAATCGACGTGCGCGAAGCTACAAGCAGCAATCCCAGATCTTTGCATGGTCCCAGCGGATAGATAAAAATCTCGAGAATTTACTGAATGAGTTCATTGTACAATTACGTGCCATTGTAAGGAGATTATTTCGCGATGCGTTGCCTCCGGCCTTCCTTTAGCACTCTGGGAAGCTGAAGAGCCGAACGTTTCTAGAACTGTTTCTTCTGGTCTTATCACCTGCTCATCAATCAGCAGCACGGATGGTGTGTTTTATTGCAGCTGGGAATACTCGGCAGTTGGCTGCACCTACAATAATTACGGACTGATTAAAACTATTCCACTTTGAGTCGTGCACCCACCGTAATTGCAGAGCATTGGCCGCCCTATTGGAAACATGCTGCCGTTCCTGCTGTTGGTCCTTAATTGGAAGATTCGCCATAGGAAGATGGCGATTTTAAAATCAACTAAACAGTAGTAGCTGTGCTGATTTTAGGTTACCGCCCTCTGTCTGATAAAACAATTGGAATAGATCAGTAATCAGAAAGCCGTTGAAAGGTGTGGAACACCACGAAAATCGGTGTGTTTTATAATCTCTTATCTCTAGCAGACATTCCTCAAAAGATTCGGATTTTCACCTACTTTGGTATACCGCAAGCTCAAATAAAAGAACTTCCCTATCGAACTTATTCTGGGTTCGATGTAAATTTTCAAATTTCGCTAAAATGGGCTGTTGATAGTCTTGAAAAGAATCGTTGGCCTGCTTCGTTGTCTCTCTCGTGTCGACGTGTAACGCATCCCCCTCTCCATTCCACTTATCAGAGAAAATTTTATTTTTCGTGAAATTCGCATATATCAGTTCTTTTTCTTGCTGGATTTCAAAATTATATCTAAGGCCTTTTTTACATGAAATATTTTCTAGAGACGTTTTTCCTGTCCACACTTTTTGAAATAACACCATTCTGAATTTTAAACAGTTCAAGCAATAAGTACCGCAAAAATTGATGGAATAGATACCATTTCGGCTTTTCTTGTTTTCTGAGTATGAAAGCAGTGCTCACAGATAGCATAAATTTTTCTCGTTTCCTAAACTCCCCGTCAATAATTTTCTGAAGTGTTACAGTGTATTCTTTGCACCAGTAACTGATATTACAAGGAAGGTACTTAGTTCTGTCGTTGTGCTCGTGTAGGAACACGCGACATTCAAATATGCCGTAGAATAACGTACTTTACGTCCAACAATATATCTAATGATATTTCCACGGTTCAAGAGATCGATTAGAAATAAAATCAGCGTCTTGTTGTTTATTTGTTCCATTCACAGTTGTGTCAACATACTGGCGAAATCCAATCGTGTCAACACGCCTGACGGATGTCATGTACCTTTGCAGGCATCGGTCAAGTAGAAGTTAGATTGCTAGATAAACTATTCTCAAAATCTAACTAACATATGATAGAGTCAGAGCTGACTGCAAAAAAGCAATTTGAATTTGGGCTCTAAAATTGCTGAATTTGGTCGATTCCAGGTACCCTCGAGGCAGCAAAAGGCCAGGCCGTTTTTGCAAATCCGTGCATAACAATGAGCTGGCGGCCTGATTGCTTTAGATTTAAGTTAAACATCTAAATTATTGGTTTACTAACACGATTCTTTGTAAAACAGTGTAAGCAAAAAAACTTCAAAAGTTTTAAAAATGCTGTAATCTTTGTGAGCTTAAAACAAAAGTTTCAAAATTGAACCAAACTTCCGACAGTGCAGTAACATTCGTATAGATTAAAAAAATACCAATAATAACACTTGCAATATTCCACTTTTTGCAGTAAAGGAAGAGTTAAAACATAGCGTTTAGCTAAATTATTACAAATTACGATTGGCCAGGGGAGATGCAGCAGTTACCGTACCCGTTTCCATGGAATTAGATACGTGACTGTACTAAGCAATTAGCACGGTCAAACGGCTCGCGCGACGATTGCTGTTAACTTCAAGTCAAGGGCGAGTCGGTTTAATTTTATTTTTTAATAATAATGGAATCAAGAAGTAGTTTGGCAAATAAAATAAAGATTGTGGGTCTGCTTGTTTATTTATGTAAGCCATGGATTACAAGCTAATGTCTTAGCAAGAAAAGGAGTTGGGGACATTTTTTAAAGTTAATTTTAATTTTTAATTTGATATTCAGAATAACTAAACAAATATAGAATTCATATGTATTACTACGCCTTATAGCAGACAATGATTATTATAAGATTATGTCATTTTTGTAAGCTAGTTCGTAAAAAAATTATATTTTCGTCCATTGCCACTAAAAGTTCCTCTTATCGTAGAATCATCCATAAACGCTATGCGAGAAATTATTAATATGTTTTACATGATACATATTCTCAATGTAAATTTGTATGTTTCAAGCCAAGGGAATTCTTGCGTCTGGACTATCATACTTTTGTTACGACCGACCTAATCATTCAAAATCCTCGTTATATTCACGTTCAACCAAAATAACTTTAAAGTTGCTTACCCCTACAATCCGCCGCCCATACCGAAATGTCTTTTTTGCCAGGTATAAAGAGGTATAAAGTTCCTCTGCTCTGTGCATATATGTAAGAAGCCGAGAAGTTCATTTGTAGCAATTATAATGCTTGTAAAAACGAGCTGATAATAACGCTTAACTACTTTCCGGTATTTCGCAAGATCGTCGAGTTAAGAGCTAGTTAACAAATTCTAAACATATGCGATTCCACCGTCAATCCTAGTCGCACGTCTGATCACATAATGAATTAGATGCCAGCAGGTGCGCAGAGAACTCAAAGCACCACTCGCCAGGCGTAATGTTGGAAAAACTCGCTACTGTGCAATTAGCTTATTAGCGAGAATTTTTTGCATCAGTTCAACTAGATTTGTGAGCGCCACCAGTGGATGCGTGAAATGAAGTGCGCTCAATTTGCAGCACTCGATCAGCCGCCCGAGATGCCTGCGCTGCTATTATGCTGCCAATGTGACAGCAGACCGATCACGCTTGATTCGATGATATATGTAATTTTTTTACAGCACACGTAGACGGAGAATTATGCGTAATTATATTCAATTACGGAAGAAACGTGTCACAGTGAACCGAAGTGAATTTCACTTACCTAATGAAATAGAGTGAATCATTGCTCAGGTATGCCTTCACGTGTGATGTGTAATTCACTGTTGCCTGATTAGGGGTTTCCCCACTAGATTTCGTGTTATTTGATGTGTTTAGTGGATTTTTAGGGTGAAACTTTATTAGAATATGATTATGATTTTTTTCGCTAATGTTTTGTTTTTCCCAAATGAGTGGAGCGACGAGTATTATAGTAATCTATGTAAAACTTTCGATTGAGGACTTGGGTCAAATTTAGCAGTTGAATGCTTACTTTTGTCATTTTCCGTTATGATCTATTATTGCCAAATTCAGATTGGCATATCCCCGTGAACTTTATTAAATAAATATCTGGGGGAGATTCTTGTTTCCTTGGCCCCGCTTTTTGGGAACGGGGTCCCAATTTTTGGGAACGGGGTTCGAAACATTTTGCTGTACTAATTAACGGAAAAATAATGAAAAAATTCTATCTCGACCCGTTTTCGAGATATAGGGCAAAATAGTTCATACTTGACGAGCGACCTTAATTGGGAAAACTTTAACTTGTAGGAAAATTCTATTATATTATTATAATTTCCCTTTTACAAACTGCCGGTGGAGTTAATTTTCCTTTTACAAAGGAATGCAAAGCACAGCAAAATGTTTCGAGCCCCGTTCCCAAAAAGCGGGGCCAAGGATACAAGAATCGTGCCAATATCTGCATATTGCAAGCTATTTAACGCCGTAGAGGTATTCTAGCAGGCTCAGTATAATCGACTTCAATCTGTGTGCGCTCATCCAACTAATTGTGAATATACAGCCCAGCAATTTAGAGTTATGGAGACGTTCATATTCGTCAGGTCAAAGTCATGTTTGACGTGAAAACGTCTTTAATTTTGGTACAGAGAGCCATCCAAAAATTATGAGCGACATCAAACGTGTATAATTTCAAACGACTAATCCTCGAAGACTACTGGACGTAGAACAACGAGGAGGGTAGTGTTCAAAAGAGAAATATTAAAAAAAACAAGCAAATTAGGCGATTAGGCATGATACGAGTATAGGGTTTTGGTTGTGGTCTGGTCGTGGTTTGGTTTTCTTTGGAGATTAGTCATTAAGAAGCAAAACGCTACGAGGAATAAACAAATATGGTATTTCCTCAATACAGGCATTAGTATTTTGCAAACAAGGTGGGGAGCACAAAGAAAAGTTTTAAGTTATTAATTATTGTAAATGAAAATCTGCAACAACGAAATATTTGTAAAGACATTCTGCCAATAATTAATTATCATAAAATAACATGCATGCAATATTTTTCCGCATCCTCCCTTGAATATATATACACATATGACCTGACGACTCTGATGTCAACCAAGCCTAAAATGACCAATCACTAGCTAATTGTTAACATAAAATAATAATTAATTGTAATGATATTGCTGTAAATTGTTATCAACCTGTTTGTTA
This sequence comes from Neoitamus cyanurus, assembly GCA_947538895.1. Lineage (NCBI taxonomy): Eukaryota > Metazoa > Arthropoda > Insecta > Diptera > Asilidae > Neoitamus > Neoitamus cyanurus. The sequence goes on from OX384540.1 coordinate 604,552, forward strand.
AGCAGTTTTTTCTGAAATACATTCTGCTACGAAGGCGATTCGTCTTATTTGTGCACAGCGGCACAAACCGTATTATTATTGTTATTATTTCTTTCGATTGAAATTCATATATGTATGTTAATAAAATTTCTACTGAGTAATGCTTTTTTGGACTGTGCCCCGCCTACAGATATTTCTTTTGAAAGTCGCCCACTCTCCTAAAAAGGTTGCCGACCCCTGAACTAAACAATAAATTTGGCCGATCCATTGGTCTGCCAAAAATTTGAGCGTTTTGAAAATACTGAAGCAAAATACAAATTTGTCTTTCTGTTATTAAAAATAAAAGCAATATGCGTCACATTTCTCTTCTGAAAAGTAATTCCAAAAATTAAATTTGGTTCATTTGGGAATATTAAGTACTATGACCCTCTGACAGTGGCGTAACTTTTTTTGCAGGGCCCCTCCGCAAGATAAAATGTAGGGCCCTCCCCTTAGGGCCCTTACCTTGACCCCCTCCCAAATCTTCCCGATTTTTTAGAAGAAATTAAATTTTTTCGAGAGATAGGTAAAAAGGCAAACGAAAAAAAACATTGTAAAATAACTTTTTTTTATATAAAACAGAAAATTTATTATCCTACGGTAATGAACAGAATAAAATGTTGGATACTGTTTGGAATTCAAAGGGTATAATTACCAGCAGACAGGCGTACATACACAATTTCTATTAAGCTTTAGCATCATTTCTTTCTTCTTTGGCACACGTCGTTTATACCTTATACCAAAAGTAACTTTTCGAAATTTTTCTAAATGCAACCGCTATTTTTCTAGAAAACGTTTTTCTCGTCTTGATTTTTGGGACGCAAACAGTTTGATCACATTATGCAAATTTAGACTCCAAGCTCTTTCATTTTCAATACTTAGTATACGAAGTGCTGTGAGTCTTTCCTGGCTCATGGTACTCCTTAAATAATTTTTTATTATTTTTAATTTAGAGAAAGATCTTTCTGCGGTGGACACGGTGACAGGAAGAGTTAAAAACTGCAAGAAAGCTGTGCTTAACTCTGGCAAACTTGGTGTTAAAGTGGAATAATCTAAAAACAACAATTCCGCCAATTGCCGGATTGTTGATTTTTCCTCAATTTCTAAGCTCGGAGGCCAAATCTTTACTTAAATCATCGTCATATTCCTTAACCAAAAGAAAAGATTTTTCGTCTATCTCAGCATCAGTAGCCGATAACAAGAATTTCGGCGTGAGTAGCCCAAACAAATCGGCCAGTTCTTTAATACTGGAAAATCGCTTTTTGACCTGACTTGTGACAATATCTATAGTACGATTAAATACCGACACCTGAAAATGTTTCTCTGCGTCTGTCAGTCTTTCATCTTGACGTAATTCATCGAAATGGCGTTTTACCTTTTTAAATCTCTTTTTTTGAAATTCGCATTCAACACCCCACGTTTTGGCGAGGGTTGCTGCCTCAAATTTAAGAATAACAAACTCATTGCGTAATTTAGATAGTTTTGAAGTTGCATTTTCTAAAAGATCTGATGCTTGAGAAAGATCGAAATGTTCCAAACTTGCAAAGGATTGAGCAAAAGTTATATGAGTCGTTCTTTGGTATGATTTCGACGAAACAATAAAAAACGCGCCACGGTACGAGGGGTGTCATATTGTTGCCTACAACTCGTCGCAACGGTATCAGTTCAGGCGGCGGCGTTTTCAAACGAAAAGATGAGTGTGAGTCAAGTCGAAGTGCTTAGCAGGACCCTAGTACGCTGTACTCTAAGGGCCTTTCGTCAAATACAGTAGGCTACATAAGTTTTCACCATTCCGTCGGAATGTGTAAGGCGAAGGCGCCAGGAGAAAGAAACCGCGTCTTGTAAAATACGATGGAATCCTACCAGGGCATTTCCCTGATGAGTTAGTTTGTTTCATTTATTCTTCATAAAGTCGGGGGCCCTTCGGGCCCCCTGACCGCTGGGCCCCCCCGCGTTGCGGGGTTTGCGGGCCCTTACGTTACGCCACTGCCCTCTGAGGTCATTTTGTCCATATTCTGCCTTTAAATAAATTTTTAGAAATTTGATTTATAAAAATTTGAAGAGATGTGCACTTATTTCAGACCTTGTAGACGCTTTATTTCGCTCCAGATCGCGTACTCGCTTTTAGAACAAAGCCAGCTGATTCATCAAGTTCCTTATTTCTTCGGTTTGCTGAGGTTTTTTGGAGTTCATTTTCTGAATTGACGACATTAATATTTTCCAGTGAACTATTTCTTGAACTAATCAAATTGTTTTTAAGATTTGTTATTTCCTTGGTATTAGCACCTTGATGACCAAATATTGCCTGTAATTGGCGGAATTTTGTGCTTGGATTTGGTCGTTTGACTTGGCTCAGACATCGCTTGGGGTATATAATCGGCCACAGCCTGCTGTGTCAAAAATTCAAATTTCTTCGAATTATTGTCAGCTTTCCTGTCTTTCTTTTTGCTATCACATTCGCTATTCGAACCGTTCACAAGTTTATTATCTATATTGTGCCTTTTTTTTCTGGCAAGTTTCAGATTTTTGTCCAGTTTCTAAAGAAATTAAAACCAGTTGGACATTTCTGACCAACAACCACTCTTTTGTTGAAAGAGCACATATGGCAGAAACTATATTCGGATACAAATCGCTCTGGAGCAAAGTTGATTTCCTTGGTACTATCATTGAAATACGTTTGCAGATATTTCCAACAGCGTGCACTTTGTAGAATCGATACACTTCGCATTGGCTGACGTTTACACCACATTTCGGCATTAGCCCGGGAGCCTCTTTAGGTTGGCCGGACAGAAATTGATTTAAATAATAGATATATGGCGGACGGTAGTTCGTCAAAAATTTCATAATATCTTATGTTTCCATCACCCTTTGCAGCTAGATACAACAATGTTGTATCATAATCAAAGTATGGGGTGACAACCCTACTCGAAGCGTCTATCCCTTCTAGTCTTTCTTGTCTTTCGAAGTCGTTGCCACAGAGACGTTAAATGTAAAGTGCAGAGAAATAGATCATATCATTATATTATAGCAACTTATCGTCTTAGGACTATATTCGTTATGTCCCAAATAAGGGTAAGGTGATCAAAACCCACCGTAAAATAACGTTGTTGGCAGTGGGATGCCGGTAAACTTGCAATATTTTACGTTTGTGAGCTCAAGGTCACTCAAGGTTGATATCAGACCTTCTTCAGGAATCTCTCACACTTTAACAATGCAATCATTTGAGCCCGAAGCAAATGTTTTGTCGTTGAAGGGATTCTATTTTAAATCGGTTAAATGTCCATTATGTCCCAATTACTTTGCAGCAGTATAGTTTAACATATAAATGTGTTAACTAAACAACACGAATAAATTATTGTAAAAAAAATTCTCCAATCATAAAAGCGTCAATGAGATCACAGTAAAAACAAAGAATAACCGGCGATTTTCCAAAGTACCCCAGAAATTGTATTCAAGTTTCCTTTCTAAATATCTACTCACGAAGGAGACACATACTATAAATACGAGTATGACTTCTCGGTCAACTAGAAATATCAGTGAGCATAATTGAAATGAAAATTTAAGATCAGCAAATGGATCTGTTAGTAGGTTTCGAGCTCTTGTCCCAGATGGTGTCAATAAGATATGCAGGTCGTGATCACTTCTCTTATTGCACTCAAGTTTCACTTGACGACAGTCATTAACAACATAAACGACTTTTAGGAGTTCATTGTTCCATGGTAGCACTTCTGAATTCCACGAGTGAAAACTGCCAGTGGATTATATTGCCTCGAGTGAATTTACTTGATGGCCTGCCTGACGCTTCTTGCTCAAAATAAGGTCATTTACCAACCAGTTGGAATTATTCTTTTTACCGAAAGAAAAACAAAAATCTGAAGTAAAACCTTGTGAAGCCAACAAATAAATTCACTTTCTTTGGTTTATGAGGATAATTATTGCGATCTACTAGGACAGAAAATGAAATTCGAATTTTCGAATTATTCGAATGTTCTATGCTATTCGTACTCGAATTTGATATTCGAATATTCGAATTTTTTGCGTGCTTTGATTTATGAGGATAGTTTCAAGGAGCTAGATTTCTTATTATACAGGGACCGTGACGGTTATGCATGCCTTCTTCGTGAAATTCAGATGTAAAGAATTATTTCTTGATTTTTATTTTAATAACCACAAAATAATGTCTTTATTTTTTTATTGCACCATATTGTAGAGCTCATAATTCAAGCGGGCTGAATGTTTGAGTTGAGTGATGAGTTGAATTACATTTTAGTTTTTCACAACCCTGGATTTTAGAGAAATTCCAATCAATAGGGTGAAAGTAATTCTCGGATATATGTAGATTTGAAAAAATTCCATGTGTAGCTTTCAAAAGTGTTTAATTGGTTAGTAAACAACTAATAGAAAATTACTCCCGCCAGAATTTGTTTTGCTACAGAAAGACTAAGATATCAACATTTTCTGATGCTAGGCTGCTTCTCTTGGCCAAGGCGATATTTCCTGCTGTGGAAAACAATCGCGTTGATGCGATACTTATAAGAAACCTAACTGCTTCAAATGTTTTAAAAGATTAAGTGCTAAAATTCAGTCGTTCGGAATAGAGCGGAAGTAATTTTGTAGTTTCATCTTAGACGCCTTAGACGACAGACAGTCGGAAATGGATAAGTGCACATTGCCCAGGCAGAGTACTTTTTGAGCAGTAATCAATTTATATCACTTATGCGTAAGTGCACAACTTTGCACTATCCCGTAAGAGTACAGATTAGCACTAAAACCTCGTAAAGGATTTTATGTGATGTTTTCGTCAGTCCTATGTAATAAAAACTAAACCAAGCTACAAAATAACAGTTTATTCCAACGGATAAAAAATATTATCTTTTACAAAATATCTACTGTTAGAAGACAAAACCACATTAGGTCGATAGGGAGAGGTTGAAGTCACGGAATCGACACTCGGCCTGCCCCTGGCAAACGGCCTAGGCGGTTCGCGAACAGCCTGGATTCCTTAATGTCCTACGATATATACATACTGAGATTTTTTAGAGAAATGAAAACACTTGGTGATGAGCGCTCAATATCTTGTAACGTTTTTAACACCAGAGAATCGTTATGTTTTTAAAAATTTTGTCAAACAAGTGCTCTCATTCTTCTAAGATAGTAAATCTTCTACTCCATCAAATTGAGATGTTACACCACCCTGTATTTGGAAAAATGGACGCACCTATTAAATATGTATTGTATAATGTATATAATAATCTTTATTTTCCTCACATACATATGTACATAGTAGTTTTTAAGAACAATTTTAAAAAAAATCAGTAAAAAAAGGGTAGATATATGAGCCGCCGGGTACTACGCTATTTTGAAACTGGTGGAAAAGATATATCAAGATCTACTTAACCAATTTTGATCAAATTTAAACCACATATTCTTTATAAAATTACATACGATGTAGCATCGATTTTTATATTGGATACCGCATTCATTTTTTATAAATTCAAAAACTTAAAATTTCGGTTAAAAAGCTTTTTCAAATAGTTGTTATTTCTTTAAACAAAATTAAATTTATTTTTGCTGTTGTTTTATTTCTTTTATGAAATTACCGAAGTTTAACGCTCAATTATTTTAATATCTTTAGGCAGAAAATTTTTGATTGCTCGAAGCAACAGCAAGCAGGGGGAAGTAAAATAACAATTGTAGTTTACTACATGCATAATTTTAAAACCATTGTGTTGGAATAAAAAAATTACAATTTTGAAGAGATCAGGGTCGTATTGCGAGAAACGAAATGAAAATGACAAATCGGTATTACAAGAAACGAAATCGTTATACCTTATCCTACCTATCCTTTGCCCCTATACCATACCATACTTATATTTATTCATTTATTAATATACAAATATTCAAAATGATTCTTAAAATATCCTAAAATAGTAAATCAATTCCCAGATGCCAATTGCCAATAGCATTTAGTAATAGCACCAACTTGCGAAAATTTGCTTGCGAGCGATCGCGTTTAAAGAAAACAATAAAACAATGACGCACCCACCTCAAACACCCAAAAGTGGCCGACAGGCTGTGTGGTATGGTACTGCGCCTCTCAAGAAGCTCTTACCGGCTCGTATTTGCATTTTGTATGAGGTTGTTGGCTCTCTTCAAATGACACTGTTGACTTAACGTTTTGAAACTGTCATTTTACCAGACATTCTGGAATATTGTGAATAGCAAAATACATACATATGTACATTGTAATCATTGAAACTGTTTGCGATAGTCATTTTAAAATTAAAATTCTGTTCGTATGCGAGCAGATATTATTTTTAGATATCCCTGTTCAATGCTCACCCTGTCAAATCTTCTACAGTTAGCTTTGAATTATTTGTTTGATTGTTTATAATGCCAATGATATATTCGTCAAAGATATTCCTCTATACTCGTTGATCCAGTAAGTAAAATAACTTTGCTAGAAAAATTAGATACATTATATCCCAGATGGGTCATGGGCATGACTAGATCAGTTATTAAAGACTAGAGTAGAAGGAAAACCATTAGACTTCCGTTTAGTGTTCATACCCAGTTGGGAAAGGAATCGATTCTGAAGTAATTCAGAACACATTCTGCGAGTTAAAATCGATTCCACTTTCGATTACTGTATGAACAAAGAATTCATTACTTTTACACAGGCATGTCATAGGCTGGAACCAATCGATTCCACCTGCATAACCTGGAATCAATTCAGAATCAATGGAATGGAATTCATTTTGAATCGATTACAGAGAATGTATTGCGAATCAGTTAAAAGGAATTCATTCTGTATTAGTGAATTGGAATCAAATCTTCCCAGCTGGAAAAGAATAGATTCTGGATTAATTCAGAATACATTTCGGGTGTTAAAACCTGATTCCACTTTGGATTACTGTAGGAATCTGTTATTTTTATTATAGGTACCTACTTCAAAATGTGGAAATCTGGAATAAAAAAGTGAATGAAAAACATTACTTTGGGATAACAAAACATAAAGTTTATTCTTTAAATAAAAACAAAACAGAAAAAATAATTAAATTAAACTAATTAAATAATACTCCATTATTGCGAAATTTGACCCGCTCAACAAGTGTGCGTTTGTTCATACGCGATTTAACTGCGTGGAAAGCACTTCTTATTATCTTTAGATAATCTGGACCGTCATACATTCCTAGAAAAATATGCTATTAAAATAAGAAACAATTTTTAGATATCCATCCACTTAAGTACTTTACTTGTAAACAATTCGTTTATATTGGTGTTTTTTTTGAAAAGTCGGTTTCCCATGACCTCCATCATAATTGTATTGGAAAATAAGGTCCTCTGCCTGTGCAAGTTGTCGCTTACTTAGCTCTGTCTTTTTGTACATTTCTACTGTCTCTAGATATGTATTTTCTCTAAAATAAAATACATTTACTAGAAAAGTGTTATTAGCCCTAATGCATGAACAACAACTAAATAATTAGTAAAATAAATAATTAAAACTAGACGAACTCAACGAAGAAAATATCTGTTCTGACTTCCGTATTCACAAGATTAAATTTGCAAATATTCGATTTTTTATGAAGATCTTCAAATAGAGTTTGGAACTTGTACAATTTCATGTTGTTCGAAAGTCAGAACAGCGCCCAATGTTTAATTTATTATATTGTTACTTTCAAAATACTTACTTGCAAGCTGCAACTAAACTTTTTAGCCTGGATAAATTATTCGAATACTTTGCACTGTACACTTCACACGCAACCTTTTCTAAACTGAAATGAATAACCATGCTGCACGTGCACCGCACAATGTTTTTAATAACGGGACTTCAATTAGCAAGAAAAATCTCGCTCACCCTTGTGCGGGAATCGTTGATTTTGTGTAGGCCTTAACAAACGATCGTAGTCGAACAACTAATTCCTTACTGCATTACTAGGAAGCAAAAGTGGAATCAATAGGTTCTCTTGTAATGTATTCGGAATCAATTGCTCTTGAATCAGTCAAACTTTTCCCAACTGGGTAAATTGCCCGAATTGTCTATGGGATCAAAGAACATAAAGCTACATATAGTATATAGAACTCGCAGTCGGAACAAACAACTTGAATCGAAAAATTCGAACCCTGTAGCTGAAATAGTATGTACAACGAATACAAGCAGACGTTCATATTCAAACGCTTACATCGGCAGTGTAACCAAAAATTCCTGATGGTACAGAAATTATAAGGCGCGCAATGTTATTCCTATGGACTAATGCTTTGTGTGTGTGTGCCGTGTATGCGCTTGTGCCTTTAACTGAAGTGCCGAAAAATTACGAGAAGTCTGAACTGATCTCGGAAGCCCGGATAATTTTAATTCATTCATTTAAATATGGTCGCAAAATCGATGGCTTCTTTTTAATTTGTTTAGGCATATCTTAAAAGTAATTGTGTATAATTTTAATATTTCTTATTATTTGTTTAGGACACACTACAGCAATTAAAAATCAACACTTGTAGTGCTTAATAGTAATGTGTACCTATAAATTGAATTTCTTTTAAAATCATTTTTGGACCATTGGCATTGGATTATGTAAAGTTCAACTATATTGAAAACAATATTTTTGCACAGATTTCCTTCCGGTTCATACTTGGACTACATTAGAGTGCATGCACTATTATAATGGACAACTGTGCGAATAACTATGAAAAATGGTGATCCCTTCCTTTTTTTTTAAAAAACCCCTTCGACATCAAGGTCCTTCAACTTTCAAGTAGGCTATAGTGTTGCGCCATGATGAGCGCTCCGAAGTGTGTCAGCCTTTGGCGATCCAAGGCTCTTGCATGGCCTTTAATTGGCCTGCACTGAGGGTCTCTTCAGGGGGACACGCCTCTCTGTCTAGGCTAACCTAATGAGCGTCGAGTTGTTTCGGAGAGGTCAGCCAACTCTTCGGAAATGAGGGTGACGTATGGGACATCAACCCCCCTTCATCAGGGCCAACTAATGTGTCCAGATGTGGCCCTGACTGGTTTGATGAAGAACTCGTTTCCCGGTGGGGCATATTTGCCACAGATTTAGGCATTTTAGGTAGTCAGTAAACTTTATCATTTTCAACCGACAAACATATTTCATTCACTCTCGGATATGCTGTACCCAGAACTCCTCCTGAGGATTAAAATCTTATCGACTTTACTAGATAAGACAAAAATAACATAGTTTTTTTTTCTCTTATTATTTGGAGAATATTTGTTTGAATGGGTCGGAATTGAAACACGCCATTATGAGTCGTTATAACAAAATATCAAAAATGATAAAAACATTAATTCAGCAAAAGCAATCTAATTTTAGAAGGTCTTTTAAATTGATATGAAACAGATTGCAATGCGAGGTAACTGGTCATTTCCCAAACACAAATCTACCAATTTTACGGTGGAAAATGTCTACTAGCGTGGCGGCAATCAGGCTGCGAAACATTGCAAGCTCGCGCTAACGTAAAGTTTAAAAATCCAATCGGATCCAGGAAGTTTCGGAAAAAATCGAATGACTGGCGGTCCAGTATTTATTCCATCATCTACGTCTAATGAACGCCACTCGCACTTCACTAGTTCTGGAAAGTAGAAACCGATCGGCTTTATGCAATCAAAGCAAAAACAGTTTTTGCTGACCGTGGCTTGTGCCCATAACAATTAGGTTCTAATACATATGAGCTTGGCTTTGTCGGCTTTGGGGAAAAACTGAACCTTCTGAAATCCATAGTGAACGGAAAAAATACTTCATTAAAAGTAAAATGATGCGAAGAAGCCGCAATCAATTCCACAATTCCAAGCGCCAACTGGAACGACTTTTTCCTCTCTCATCTTTTTCACTTCGACGTTCCTAGATCTGACCTATTTCGCGGTCGCAAAAAGCGCCGGGAAAAGCGAAGATTAGTCGCCCACAAAACCCATCTGCTATGATGAATGGATCGCTTACGTCTATTACGTTTATTCATCTGACAAAACGGTCTATTTTACGTGTTTTTGCCTTAGAGCGCTCCCTCCTCGCCGGCAAAAAGTTCTTGTTCATCAGTCATCCGCTCACGCCGCGGGCTATAGGAAAGTGTGTCAGAACATTGGTTAGTCATCATCGCCGGGTTCTGGCCAGGCCGCGGCTGAAATTAGCAAATCTGTTGGAACCGGTTAGGTGCGGGGTTCTGTTCCCCGCTAGCGCTGGTCTGCTTCCGTCCTTGCGATGAGCACCGAATCTCAGATCTTCTAATGGACGTCTTAGAAGAATCCCCATCAGCACTCCAGCCAAATTCCAGTGCACGCTGCGAAGTTATTGTCTGCAGGAAGTCGACAATTACCCGCTCTTTGAATTTCCCAGTCGATAGCGCGCCAATTTGGCAATGTTTCTTATTTCTGCCGCCGCCCGCCGCCGGTGCGGCGATCCTCGGGTGATTGATAGAAAGCTAACGAGACACAACGACTTCTGGGTCTGGGCCCAATGTCACGGTATACCGTTCTTAACCTAAAAAACGTGTTGCAGTGCGCCTACCTGGTGGTGATCAGCACGTTGTCGGCATGAGATCGGCACTTTCAATTAATTGCCCGTTCTGTGACCGGTCTTGCCGTGATTTGAAAAATTAAAAATTCTGACAGTGTCCACCTTTGACTTGCTCTTGTATAAGAGCCGATATGTGGCGGGACGGATAGGTGGTAGATTCGCTGATTGTCTTATAATTAGAAAACACCGTTAGGCATCAGTGGAATGCTGTAGCCATTGCTAGGACCAGTTTCCAAAAATTCGAAGAGGAGGCACAGCTACGACGGAACTATCTCCGACTGTTCTCGTTATTATCGTGGGCGGGCTACTACAAACGGGTCAAAATCGAGTGGAAGACGAATGGAGAATGAGGGCGACCATAAATCACAGTCTTCTTATGGGCGAATTATGCAAATAGAACGCACAGCCGGACAGTATACCAACGTGTAATGTAAAGAGATACAGATTTCAAATGGACACTATTCCAGCGCAGGGTATAATACGAATATCGCAAATCGACTGCAACTGAATTTCTTCACGTTGTTCTCCAAGAATGATCAGGATGAACACAGTCAATTTCGATCTGTGCGTCCTTCAGCATTAAATTTATGGAAGCAGATTAATGCTTACGCCCCTCAGGCAAGAATGAAGCAACGGTAATCTAGACCGATCAGTTTGTGTCTGCCGTTGGATAGATAAAATAAAAATAATACAGACGAGAACGGATATGTGTAAAACCTCTAATAGAAAAACCTTCATTAGCACACATGCCGCGTACGTTCTTTGCTTACTCGCCACACTGTGGAACAAGTTTACTATGATATATAAGCGCAAAATTATGTAATAGCTACACATTTTTTCATGATTGCAAAACCATTTCAGGCCAAAAAAATTGATTTAATATTATTTGAAAAGACGGATATGTGCTTTATGATTTATTTTATAACTTACAATTCAATCAAATTTATTATCAAACCCTACTGCAATTAGAGAATAATGAAGCCGGCAGATATTTTCTAGACTGAATGAGACTATTCAAGCCGACTATTATTATTGGTGATCTTGAAAAACAAACCAAGCTAGCTTAAGGGGGTAGTCTCATGTTCGATCTTCAAAAAATCTTTTTTTTTTTGTTGCATTTTCTCAAAGCTAAATAAGTTGAGAATATACTGTAAAAATTTTAGGCCGATACACTACGTCATTTAAAAGTTACAACATATAATAGGGGAGAGCGCACCCTGCATCTCCATATATGAAAATTTTTTCTCTAAACTTTAAACGCGTTTTTCTCGAAACTACTTTTTTTTCGTCGGCACGGATGATTAAAGAAAAACTATTGAACCGATTGGGCTGAAAATTTTACATATTATTATAAACATGAATGGTTCTGGCGGGTAGCAGAATTAGATGTTTTTATCGATTTCTTTCTGTTTTATATCGATTTTAAACCGAAAAAAACCGTCGATTTTGTAAAATTTTTTTTACAAGGCCGCCATTTTGCTATTTTTCACTCAAATCTTCTAAATCTGCTACGGGACAGAATGACAACCCTACTGAATAATAATCTTTTTGGAATTTTGATTTCAGATGATTGGGAAAGGAGCAATCAGGGGGGCGAGCTACCTACTTTTTTTTGAAGAGACCTACTTCGCCTCACCAAAATGACCTTAAAAAATTTCTTTTTTTATTTAAAAGAAATGTTTTTGTATTGTTCAATAGTTTAGTAATAACATATAATTATCACAAGAAGATTGCATTTCATTTTCCACACAAAAAAAAATCTTAAAAAACCTTCAAAATTTAAGCTCGGACATGAGACTACCCCCTTAAACTTTGAAACTAAGGCTACGTATAGCAATACCCAGTTGTTTGTATAACAAATGGACAGTTCAGAGTGACATTTTGGTTATTCACATTTTGAGGAAATTCTTTAGAATGGAGGAATTAATTGGGTTATGTAGGTATAATACAAATGAAGCACCAGCGTGGAATGAATTTATTTCCGCACAAATCAGCGATATAATTTCCCAAACTTCAATCAGAAGAGCTCCCTCGTGTTAAGCATTTTTTTTTGTTATTACTTTAGTTTGGTCACACTCGCTTAACTTCATATTGAAAACTTTTCACTCACCGTCAAAAAATAAGTTGCAATTGAAGTCAATTGGCATAACTTAGTTTTAAAACTCACCCTGGTAAATACCCACTTGCTTTGTATTGGGGCATATGTTCCTACTGATTTAAAGTCTCAATGGCCGAATATCGAATTTTCGAGTTACTGACGATGGACTGATTGGTATGTTCGAACGCAGAAATGAGTTTTTATATCCCAAAATTAGTTTGATCCAAACAAATCGTGGGGCCTCTGCTTTCGGTTGACGTGTGGAACTTTTTAGAATTCACAATGATGGCCTCAGAATGGTGGCTGAAACTGGCAGTGTCAGGAAAATTGTCGTTCCAAGGTGCATTTCACTAAAACTACTAAAATTAGGTAAAAATAATATAAGGAGCAAATACTCGTAATTTTTTCCCAAATTATTGAGATCTTCACCATAGCGCTAGTGTAGAAAGTAAGTGAGATAAAATAATCAAGATTCATCATAAATCATAGCATTAGTGAGTGACCAAAATTGGTATTAAAAAATTGGAAATATATCAAAGAATCCATCAATATAAAAATATTAGGGAAAAAGAAACAAAAAGTAAAGGTAAATTTTTGGATGGTTTTAAGCATCTCGGTAAATACTAATCGTAGCGTATTCAGAAGAATTTTCGAGAATAATTGTTAAAAAATAAGATTGGGCGTAAATTGGAATTATTTTATTGAAATAAGAAAAAAAGTCAGCCAAGTGCGAGTCAGACTCGCGCGTTAAGGGTTCCGAATATTTGGCGCAAAGTAAATGACTGTAATTTAAAACAAAATGTTTTCATGTGCTATAATTACAAATCAACGATTTTCGCAATTTCTTCTTTATATATGCTGTGAGACCTCGCTTCTTGCCAAATTTTATGATTCTAGGTCAACGGGAAGTATCCTACATATATGTTTTGATTTTTTTGGGAGCGTTGACTTAGAAGTTTGATTTTTTCACTGCTCCAAGGGACATAAGTATATAATATTAATATCAACTTGATACCTCCACGCGTTCCCGAGAAAAAGGGTCTTGACAGACAAACGGACACGAAGTCATCCTATAAGGGTTCTTTTTCTCCTTTTGAGATGGGGAACCCTAAAAATATCTATCCATCAATCTTCGTCCGTATATTAAATTTAATCTTAATAAGTATAGACAAACAGAAAAACAGCGAAATTTTAAGATTTGTACGGAATCTTAAAAATGATGATCCCCAAAACAGCACTCCTAGCATGGATACAACGAAGGCAACCCTTTTAAGTCAATCTATATCACAAAACACAGTTTCTAAATTAAGAAACGGTAAAAAAGCAAAGATTATTGGAAACATCTTATATATACATAGGTAATAATCATAGTAGGTAGTAGGTACTGACAACGTCCCAGAGGACATTTAAAAGAATTATGATATCTGCATGTGGAGAATTTAGCAGATATCGGGAGTTTTACTACCGTTGTACTCAATGTGCCCAACTATTTGGATTTACCTGAATAGTTCGGGTAATTCCGTATCCCACCAAAAATATTCTGTAAAAAACTAGCCAAGTCTCGATGGAGCTGCTTGTATATCTCTAAAAAGTAATGAAATCTAGACAAAGTCGTGCCAAGTCTAAGGTTCCTTAATGCGATTTCTTTATTATTATAGTTAATGTTGTGTGACTTGGCCGTTGAAGGGTACACAAGGTACAAAACCTGGTGCTCCATGACACCATTGCACCAATCTGTCGCCAGAACCGCTACCCATTGACGATATAACATTACGTGTAAACAAAATTGACTTGTACCCACTAACGTATAAAGAATGTTCAACGGCCAAATCACACAACATTAACTATAATAATAAAGAAATCGCAGTAAGGAACCTTAGACTTGGCACGACTTTGTCTAGATTTCATTACTTTTTAGAGATAAACAAGCAGCTCCATCGAGACTTGGCTAGTTTTCAATTTCAACACCTATAATTTGAGTGGACTATAATACAAATCTTGATGTTTGTTCTAATGCCTCAATTCGTTCAAAATTAGGTTCGAAAACTACAGTATCTATGTATAACTACCTATTTAAATAAAATAAGTTAATTCCATGCAGCGCCCGACTTGAAACCTTTCCCCATCGCTATACTAAAAAAGAATTTGTTCGCACCTTCTTTTTCCAAGAATCAGCAACTCTTGGACACTTCCCGCAATTAACGTTCATTTTTTTCGCTTTCCCTGCTCTTTATGTCAATTGGGTAATTTGGCGGCCCATACAGTCGCCGGTCGCGCAACTGTAATGGCGCATATTCTGTCGTCCCAATGATCACTAGAATTCCGATAGTTAAATAGTGAGAAAAAACGTATTTCAGGTGCCTGGCATACCAATTAGCTTGCCAATTTAGCGAGCTGTGTGCGCCCTGCGCTGGTGACTTTCCCATCCGTCGAAGCATTCAAATCACAACCTCGTGTCGTCTATTCTCGTTGAGGTAGAAATCTTGTAGTCAGAGTCGCCAAGAAGCTCGTCGTCTTATTACCGGGCTTCTTGCTTTCTTTTGCAGCACGCCTCCTTTCCAGAATCACACGGGTTAACAGTAGTTTATGAACGAGGGAAAATTCTATAATCCCATAGGTCTGTTGCTACCGACTCACAATTATCACTGTCGATGTCGCCTCTGACGATAATTCAATAAAACTATGTAGTCGTTGGTAATATTAATCAAGTCGCTAGGCTTCATGTGTTAATGTCTAAAAAATGCCGTAGATTTTTATATTTGCGAGCGTTTATAATACAGCGTATGGCACGACCCATCTTTCACTTAGAAAACGTTTTAGAATAATTAAACCACGGAAGATATCAAAAGAGTCACTCGACTTCGTGGAATTTAAAAGACGTCCCGATCGCGCGCCAATTATGTACATAACATATGTATATGTATCTATATATTTCGGGAGTCGGGAAATATTTGAATATTGAGGTGTTCTCTATTTACATAATATTTTTAATTAAAAATGTGGAATGAGAGTATTGATATTATTAGCAGATTTTGACGGTGAAGGTGCAAGTGGCTTTCAGGACAATTTCCGAAAAGAGAATCCTAACAGCGCGATTTTGGGCGATTGCGGTTAGTGGACGAGGTGACTGGAATGCAAACAGACCTACCAAAACGTGCCGACAAAAGTCAGCGTTAAAATAAGGAAGCAATCAGTGAACGGCTGTGATGCTCTGTTTTGCCAGATGTGCCCGACAATGCGAACACATGTCACACTTCAAACAAGTGGCGAGAAGTGTGACTTGAAAATCAAACAGTTTTTTGAAAAGTTCTACATTGACACCTGGCCATGAAATGTGTCCCGCTAAGGTATTTAAAAATATGCGTCTCCGTGTCTTCGGTATTGTGGAACTCGAATAACTGTTATTAGCAAAAGGAAGTGAATGGCGCTGCTGCTCTCGAAGTGGCCAAAAGCAGTAAAACGCGTCTGAATTTATGCAACAATAATTTGTTGGAGGTGTGGAAGGCTGTGCAAACCCTGTGACTAACAGAATTGAGGGCAAAAGCCTTTCCACTTGCTCTGTTTATCAGATCCTCATTCGTCAGTATCAGCAGGTATGTAGATGTCATTCCAAAAGCATCCAGTCGCAAGTGCCGGCATGCATACAATAAGCACCTTGCATTTCTTGGAGCGTGAGCGGTTGAAATGGCCCTGAACTGAAGAACACGCCGTCATATCCATTCATACGGCTGCTGCCTGGTTTCTGATGCTTCCAGGCACTCAGGAGGTTCTTGACATCTCTGCACAAAAATTCCACGGTGAGACAAGTGAAACAGCCAAAAGAGCTCAATGAGGAAAAGGCGGTGAAATGAACCAGATAAGCAGCGGATATGACTGAGTCGAATTTAAATTGTTGCAATTTGTGGATTAATGGCAATTCAGCGTTGCATGACCACATAAGAGCCCGCCGATTTTAAAACCTGAATTGGTACAGCAACTCTGCAATGCTTAACGCATATTATGCCACATATTAAATTTCATTTTCTCGTATCGTTCTTTAGCCCTCAATAAACGCGAATATTTTTGTGAAAACGTTTAACGATTTCTGCGAACTATGGTATAGTCGCAATATTACCTCCTTTTCACCTTTGCAGATCGTTTGAAGCCATGCCAACTTTTGCTTTTAAGTTGAAGGCGCCGCCGCCGGGGGTCTTATTTGCACAAAATAAAGAATTTTACGGCTTGGGGTTGACGAATAAAAACATAAAAATTGTTATCGCTCATAGAAAAGAGAAAACTCTACAAAGCAGTACAGAACTATACAAAACTTTAAACTGGGAACTATTCCTTGCGTTCCGTTGGAACAAATAATTTGTCTGGTTCTCAGAGTAAACATAAATTTAAATTCAAATTCTAAGTTAAGGACTGATAAAAATTCTAACTTATAAAATTTAGTAAGCTGAAACTTATCTCATTCTTCATTATTTCAGAATTTCAAAGGTAATTTTGTCAGTTTGCAAATGCAAAATCAGAATAGCAACAAAAAAAACGGTTCTACGAGTCTTGCGTACACAGTAAATTTTTTTAAAATATACTAAATATGTTAAATTTTGAAATTTTTATTTTTAATTTGCTTTCATCTGATAAGACAGAAAAAATGTATATCGCTTAAAGCGTGTACCTAATATTAAAGAAAATTTATGTTTGTGATCCATAACTCATTTAAAAATCGCTGTAGGAATTGAAATCGCATACAAGGAGATTCAAAAATAGAATTCCACGCGCCAATTTCAGTCAATATAAAATTGCATTTCATTGGCTGAAAGCCTAAACCTGCTAAATCCATTTTCTGCCCCATAAGACATTTGTGTACCATTCGAAAGGGAACGGATGACGAATCGCGTGGGAAAAACATCTATTCACAATTCAACTCTTGAATTAACATGAACACATGATGAGTGAAACAGCCCAATCTACTATAATTAAAAATCAATATTATGCTAATTTAAAAAAAGGCATATTAATAAAAAGCCATCACATTGCAAAATTTGTTCCTTATCAATTAATGAACAAAATAAAAAAAATACACCGACACTGTATTTTGGCTTTGGTCCTATAGTCTTAAGGTTCAATTATAATCAGTTTATGGTTTCCCCTGTAAAATTACCCTTTTGTAGGTTATGTTGGCAGGCTTACACTCGACGATTTCTGCTAATTTAAAATTCCCTTACAAACAGGGAAAAGACGTGCCAGATGACTCTTGCTCACGAAAGAGCACTTTCTGTTTGATTTTTTTTAAATTTTCGTATTGGCTTAAAAAACGTATATCGACGTAAAAATAACTGGATTTTTGAAACACCTCTGATTGCTCCGAAATGATAAATTCGGCCTCTCTTTTTATTATATAGTGTTGAATTTTTGTTTATATTTTGCGTCGTTAGAACTTATTACCGACGGTCAATATTGCTTCTGTATACTAACTAACCACGTCTATAACTGACCGTCGGTAATAATACGACAATTTTAGATCATATTATATGATACCAGTCTAGCCATTGATCTTGCGTTGCGAGCACGTGCCACTATTTGTGTGTTCTCTGTTTGTAAACAGTTTTCTGTTTAAGCTCGATATAGCCACTAACATCGCTATAATCGCCTTAAATGATGCTTTATAAGGCCTCTCTTATATTCTGGACATATTCGGATTAGCGGGGGGTCGAAATATATACGATTTTTACATGGGAGCGTACTGCGTGTATCAAACTGGCCGAATGCTTAATTTCGAATGAGGCAAAAGCCGCAAGGCGCGGCTCTAAATCGACCAGAAAAGGCCTGGACCCTATTTTATGAAACTATTAGTCGAATACTAATAGACTTGTAGTAATTGGAACTAACTTTGCTAGAAGTCGATAGAATACTCAAGCATTGTGGTTGAACAGAGACGAACAATGTCGATGTTGAGCTTGGAATTTGAAAAAAATGGAACAGTGTTACAGGGTGCAAAGAAATATAACAACATATATATTTTTCTCCCATTCTTCTTACATCAATTGACAATTTGGAGCAAAAATAGTGACGAATATCGCGTTCGGCTTCTTCCTTAAGTTACTGAGTCAACCCAGGGTAGTTCACATAGACGTCTCTTTTAAATAAGTTATACAAGGAAGGAGTCCAAACAGGTTAAACCGCAATTTCTCGGCGGCCAGTTGTGGTCTCCAAAACTGAAGATGATGCAGCATACAACATTGGTTTGCAATAACGTCATTGCTTCGCGTGCGATTTGACAGGTCGCGCCATCCTGTTAAAACTACTTGTCTTTAAGGTCCATTCCATCCAGCGGCGGTGGACACTGGACGATTATGCACACCAAAAACACGTAACTTGCGAATTGTCACTGTGAAGTTATTTTCATTTTTGTAATGGATCTTCACAATTAATAAACAGTTTATGGCGTTGCGCACACAACAAAGAGGTATTTATCCGCTGTACCTCAAATGTGCGTTTTATTTCATAATTTTTGTCTAAGGGCATTACGTAAGTTCTTTGGTGTTTTTAGCCCGGCTTAGTCCTCAATCTTTAAGCAACACGGTATCAACATATGGATTAATTTTATTAAGTAGTATTTCTTTCATGCTTAATGCAATTTCCTTAAGTTTCCGCTACTTCTTTTTTCTACTACTGCATCTCTGTCAAGCCCACCATTTAGGCCATGTGCTTGATAGGAATTGCTAATAAAAAATCTTCTTGAGCAAATATTTTAAATGGCGCGTTGCTTACATTGCGACGGCACCATTCACCCAATTGAGTCGGCACGGAGAGGTAGCCAACGGTTCACATGCATTTTGTCATCCACTTCCGTCTTTTATCTGATACGGGGCTATCTCCAATCCAGCAGCAGCGAGCAAACCTTCAAAGCTGCGCTGACTTGATCGATCGTGGAATTCTCCCCGACAATGCAGGAGGAATTCCTGGGCCTCGAAGCATAGCTCTTTTTGATCTCACCTCTATGGACTCGGAGTTGAAGCAACGATCTTCAGTTCAGCTCGGTACGGTGTTCATTAACTCGAAAATTGTACCTGTAATGTACGAACGAGTTGGTGCGCTTTGCGCTATGCCGGGACCGAGTGTCTGGTCCGATTTTCGCTATTAAACGGGACATCGTGTAATTTTGTTCATGTACTAGAGAACTAGTTATGGAACAGACCTCACGGCTCGTCTCCGGCCGATCGCCTCCTACTGATCTTGACTCGGTTGCTGATTGAGTCAAGTGGGCTCCCGGCTCATTACCGGAGCTAGTTATTTATTTCAGGTCTCCCGTAAAATTAAACTTAACGATGTTAACCGATCCACACGACATGCCCAGACCTTTTATTGTTATTGGCTGTGATTTTCCTCCTCTTTATGGCGATTGCCGTGAACAATGGTCTAGAGGGATGTCTAAGTAGGTCAGTAGCATTCTTTCATCTTTCACCTGTTCCCTTGATTTTTCTCGAACGCCTTTCAGTATCTTCTCGGGATTTCGAAAGTTCGTGACTAACCCAGCCGTTTCATGCGTCATTGGAATTTCATTTGGTGCAACGATTTCAGTTATGAGTGCAGCAACAGCTCGGAACGGAATCACCAAGATTGAGACCATAGAAGACGTCATAGCACGTAACCACATTAATTAAAAGGCTGCGTACAGCAATAATTAATTATTAGGCTTTTCAGTTGCAATTTAGTATACACAGACCAGACTTAATCATAGAATATCAACCATTGACACCAACAGGGGTCTTATCGCACCACGTATGTATGTGTACCAAGAAAAAAAAGAAACATTTGACTTGAGGGATCAACACGGTGCTGTGTTTATCCATCGCACGTTGTTCTCGGGCATATTCCTTTTATCCGTCGTAACTTTGCGTTTTATGATTAAAAAAAATGATTCTGCACCTTACTTTGGAACGTTTATTTATTCATAAAACTGCGAATCGAATGCACAAACCTTGAGGAGATCGTCACAAATCTTACGAGATAGCTAAGAAACAGACATTTGTAATGCCTAAAAGTATGCTCCTGTTAAAATTTCTGTGGAGTAATACTAATTCAAAGTTATGTGCAACTTTTTCTGTAGTGTACCGGAATTTACTATAAGTCTCTTCCTTTAAGATTTTATACAATTTTGTTAATGATTAGTCAAATAAGCAAATGAATTAATTTCAAATTTATTTTTATTTTAGCGGCTCGCCCTGGCACCGTTTGCTACAGCAACGCACATTGTCAAATGTGGGACACCCGCAGTCACTGTGATTTTTTGATTCCAAACCTATTTGGGCGATGCCAATGTACATCTCCAGCACGTCAATTCGGAGGGATGTGTATGGATGAGCAACAAGAGGATGAGATTCCTGGTTGGGAAAAACCACAGCAAGTAGCATCGCCCGAATTTGCTGACACTGTAACAGAAGACGGTGCTGTTGTTATAGATATAGCCTCAGATAACTCGGGAGGCCAGATGTCACCAACTACAGTAAAATCTATTCCCTCTGAGACCATTATTTCTGACTCCTTGAATGTTATAGTGAAACAACCAGAAACTATTCAGCACAAAATTTTCGTTGAAGCAACAACCCATCATATTAGTGATTTAGATGTAGAAGATGACCCTGAAACACATTACCATTCTGAATCTGAAGAGACTCATGATAACGACTTCAATTTCCCTACTGTATCGGATGATACGCAATACAGTTATGAGGACGAGGACCAAAAACAAGGGACCCATGAAGAGAATGATATTTCTCACCCACCCGACAATCCCGAAGTATCTCCCCACCACACAACTGATTCTTCTGAAAGTTTGTATCAGAACAACTTGGTCACTGAAGAGGCTATTAACAGTCAAAAACCATTTTACACAAGCCCACTCACCACTGAAGGTGCAACTTTAAATGAACAAAATATGGTTCAACAAACATCACATTACAGCGATGTAAAAGAAACAACTCCTGACTATGAAATGAGTTCCGAGATTCATACTGAAACCATTACTGAAAGAAGCCCTACTACTACTTTACCCACGACTGTACATCCAGTGCATGAAGAACTTCACAATATTCCAGAAAGTCAAATAAATGAAATTTCTTCAGAAGAAAACTCCAGTGCCGAGGAAAGTGATGAAACTAATGAAGTTATCAAATCTCCAGAGCAGCCAAATTTACTAACAATAGAAAAAGAACGCCTCCCAGTTACTACTACAGAAATTGTCATGAGCCATGATGCAAATCCTGCCGATCACATTGAAACAACTGAAAATATAAAAAGCACAGAGCTGCCACCTAACTTAGAAAATTCATTTGTCCCTGACAAATCTTCCGAAGAAATAGCGCTTAGCACTGAAGCCACGATAATAAATCCAGTAACTGATTTAATTGAAGAAGCAGAACTAGTGCAAACCACACTTGGGATAACTGACAATATGTCAAAGGAAAGCGAATCAGTAGAGGAGGAAAATAACAGTCAAGTTAGCGATAGTCCTGCAAAGCCTGAAAGGCATGAAAGTAGCGAAGACCAACAGAGCTCCTCGCACGATAGCAGTGAAAGTGAAGAAGAGCATGCAATTTTTACTACGCCCAAAGAAAGCGTTGAAGAAATATCTACTACTACAAAATTGAATACAGGAGATCTAAACAGTAGTAGTGAGGAGATCGATGGCGAAATAGAGCTAGATTGGAAATCAACTACTCCTAAGACAAATTCAGATTTTGAAAGTAGCGAAGATAGCAGTAGTGAAGAAAAGGTGACGGCTACAACAAGTAAAAATGAAAAATTGGAGGAAATTAATAGCAGTGAAGAAGAAATAACAACACAGAGAATTAAGGAGAAAGAAGAAGATAAGAACAGCGAAGAAATTAATGAAAGCAGCGAAGAATTAGAGACCAGCACCAAGATAACTTATTCGACAATTCAACCTGAAACAACAGCTGAGACCACTGTAAGTAGTGCAAGCTACGAGGAGAGCACAATTAATGAAAACAATGAATTTAAGGCCACTACTGTTAATCCAGACTTGGAAAACATTAAAAATGAAGAAGAACTCTATCAAACTACAAGAAACGATGACCTGGCTACCACAATAAGAACGCCAGAAGAAACACACGATACCAACGACGAAATATTTGTAACAAGTGAAGATTCTATTGAAATCGTAAATTTACAGACTACCACAAATCCCTCTCTAGACAGTGAAAACCAAAAGGAAACCGAAGCAAATACAAACGAAGAAGCTAAAACTACTGAACAAGGACAAAATGCTGAGATTTTTTCAGACGTTGCGACAACGACGGTTGGCTATCCAAACAAAAATTTTAGCCTACATATAGACGCAATACAAGAACATCAGAATGTCAACAGTGAAACAGAAGAAGATCAAGATGCTATCGACAGTGAAAATTCAGTAATCCTTACACCAATGAATAGTCAGACTGTTTCTCCATTGACAACTGTTCAACCGGAAAATATGGATAACTTAAATTTGGATTTTACTACGCCAATTATTTCAGAAGAAAATTACCAAACAGAAAGGGGAAATGACTTCGAATTGGACCACAATATTGCCACAAATCAAAATGAAGCTGTAGAGAGTACAACCAATAGGATGAATAAAGTCCCTGAAGATGGATCAATACTTCTGGAGGAAAGTGAAGATGTAGGTAGTGGCTTAGAGCCTGAAGTCCTCTTTGATTCCTTACAAGATCCCGAAGAGGTGACACCTACAACCGACGAAGTGATCATTGATAAAACAGAAGCCCCAGAAATGGTTAGCACCATTGGACCTTCCGCAGCAGATGAAATTGAAAACGTCGAAGCAAAAACAACTTCTCGGCCGTACGAAACAACCTTTCCAGAATCTGTTGTTTCTACAGATACTACATATTCACTTTTACATGACAGTTTCGAAGACCACACGCTATCTACAAAGTATGAGGAAAGAGAGGGGATGGCAACAACTACAACCCATCCTGAATTTAATGTAGAACAAAAGACAACAGACGAAGAACAATTGGAAGAAACAACTCCTTTAACAGTCGACGAGAACAATATTGAACATTTTGACAGTGTATACACCATCAAAGCAGACGATGACACATATACCACACAAGCAGACGAGATTCAGGAAACAACACAAACGTTAGATGAAGAACATTTCGACAATCGAGAAACCAATCACCACACTGCAAATGACGCCAACATGGCTCCTACAGACGGCAACATGTTACAACAGAATCGAATTGATGACGCAAATTCAGTAACAGAAAAAACTGAAGGTATTAAAACAACTATCTTTCCAACTACATTTTATCCAAACATCGTGGCACCAAAACGAAAAATGCCCGTCGACTACAATCAGGCTGCATCGAACATTTTTCCAGTAGTAATCAGCAGCAACCAGCACCAGGCTCTTGACTATGCAGCTACTGCTGCGCCAGATCAATTACCATTTGAATATCCTTCTAAAATACATCGAGATACATTGCACTCCGACAATTTGATTTTAGATCAACACACGCACAAGGCAGATACGTTCTACCATAAAACAGAAGCGACCACAATCCAGGTCACTTCTGAATGGGAGAAGCACACTTCTTCCATCGAAGAAAAGGAGTCAATTTCGAACAATCTCGCGGAATCTGCTACAATACCAAGCCCTATTACATTGGCTGAAACGACACAGTATCCGATTCGCCTCACTACATCCACCTCAGAGGTAGACTCTCAGACAACAGCCCAAGCTATGCTAAACCTTGCTAGTCGCACTACCGTAATGGAACCGGACGCACCAATCACTACGACGCTAATAAGTCTTCAAAATGAAGAATTTACCACACCTTCCGCAGGTCCTTCCACAACCCGTGCTTTCATATCGATGAAGCCCACAGGTAGATTGACTTCAAAATATCAAAACTATTTTCAATGAGTTCTTTGCTAGAAATTCGCAAAAGAGTTGACTTGGGAGATGGTCCAGTATCTTTAGGATTGCAGTGTGAATCCGACGCACAGTGTCAGCTTGCCGACCAAAACACGTACTGCAACCGCAGAGGTATTTGTGATTGCATTCACGACAAAGCAGGAACTGAATGCAACGCTGTAACGACAGGTTGTCATCCAGGCACCTTTCAGGTAATTCTAATGAAACTCCACAGGGGTCCTATTACAATCTGCCAATTTAAATCAGGTCTGTAAAATGTAAATACTAGTGCAAGCATTACTTTGCAGTTAGAATTATGTAAGTATAGGGAAATGCAGAAGGTGGGATAAGTTGAAGTACTTGAAGTTTCGTGGGGCTTTCTGTTTGGCCCCAAGTGTTTGTTAGGGTTTTTATTTTATTTATAGTGCGAAAAGTAAAAAAGCTGCAGCTTCCGGTTTTTTAACGTGAAACGTTAACTAGGGTACCACTCCAGAAACTTGGACCGTAACACGAATGTAGGCATTTTCTTCTCTTAATAATTCCCGAACTGTAACCATTACGTAAGTGAGGCGTCGTGTTTTAGAAAATCTGGTAAGCTTGCTTATATACCGTGTCGTTGGCGCTTGGCGGCGGGAAGGGCGCTCAGCGCTTATTTAACAAAACCGGCGATCTTGTTTCTTTAATTTCGGTGTAACTCAGGACGCAGACGTCCTAGCGCGGTGATTCGGATAGTTTTGTATAGAGTTTATCGATATCTATCCAAAATATGAAGTAGTAATAGTGAGTGTTTGGGCAATATTTCTATGTAGAACTTAAGTGTACAAAAAATTTAAAAACACAAAATTTTACACGGCAGTGGCACTAGTCCGCGAGGCGTCCTCAAAAACTGGTGTGCCTATATTTTCTGCAAAGATTCTTTATGCTCGGGGAAACCTCACTAGAACCATCAGAACACCGGAAATGGGGTCCTGTTAAAGGGGTGAAAATGTCTCGTTTCCATTTCAATCCTATACGCTCAAAAAGACTTACTGCTCCACCCAATATTTGGCAATTATTCACACAAAGATACTACAAGAAAATTGTTTTCCAAAAAAAAAATGGCGGCCGTGACACGCGCCATTAGAAAGAAGCCTCTAAAACACGGTTCTCACGATTCAAGCCGAATTTTTTATCTTGAACAAAATTCTTTTTCAAAAATTGATTATTACTCAATTGGTTATCGTTCGACGAGAGCTTTTTAAAAATTCGAAATAGTACCAAAAAGGCGGTTTTTTCACGTGTTTTGTCAACTTAAGTTAAATACGGTTTTTTTTTCAAAAAGCCCTTTTCGAAGGATAGCCAAGTATTTGAAGAGTATTATGACTTACCATATTAACTGACTAATTTAGCTCAATCGGTCGAATGAATTTCGAGAAAACGTGTGCAACATTTTGAAAAAGATGATTACGAGAAAACACGTTGAAAGTTTTGGAACTAGAATACTTGAAGACAGCTGACTGGTTACGCAGCGTGATAATAGGGCTGGCGAGCGAACCGCAGCGCATGGGGGTGATCATGTAATTTGTTTACTTCGTGTATGGTATTATTTAATAGTAAACCTTCCAAGTTTTCAACTGAGTGATTACGAGTCATTAATAAGGAATTCTATATTTTTACAGAAATAATATTTTATTTGGTGTTTTTGATTCTATATTTTAAAATATAATTTCACTTACAATTAGATATTTTTGTTTCGTTCACAAACATTTTCCATGCACAAGTTTCCGTCACTGTTCATATTATGAATCTGCCCTATAAATTCCATTATAATGACATAATGACAAAGCTTATAATTCATTAAGATGGTCCCTGAGATGCATGTAAACGAATTATTGTGTTCATAAAATCATGAGGCGATCTCAATGAAGTGGCAGATAATATAATTATCTCAATATTTCGCGTTGGTTACAACTCTATAAAAAATTCAACCCCTTGCTCCCTGTCCTTATATGTAGGTATAACATTAAAAACGAAAAGTTTGAACAGACCACAACAAACAATATTTTGTTATTATTATTATATTATTAAACAAACAAATTACAAATCAACTTTCTAAAAAGAATGGGTTTTGTCTTAGTGCCGGTCCAGTGGAGTCTGCATTAGCTGGTTCTTCGTATGTGACGGTCGTCCAGACTGCAGCGACGCTTCAGATGAAGAATGCATCTACAATGGCAAGTATAACCAAAGTTGTCCAACGCAAGCCTTTAGATGCGTGCGAAGTGGGAAGTGCATCAGTCGAGCGGCACTGTGCGATGGTAAGAAGCAATGTCCACACGGTGAGGACGAATTGGGATGCAATTCACTTAAAACTGGAAAGTGCCCACCTCATACCTTCCGATGCAAAAGCGGTGAATGTCTGCCGGAGTATGAATACTGCAACGCCATAATTTCGTGCAAAGATGGAAGTGACGAACCACCCCATCTCTGTGGATCTCGCTCTGTGCCAAACTTTTTCTTGCGGCTTTTGAGTGGACCAGGAGGCCGGACCAACAGTTACTGTCCACACAGATGCAACAACGGACGATGCCGGTCCACTGCCATAATCTGTTCAGGACGCGATGGATGCGGAGATGGAACAGACGAAGAAACCTGCTCCGTATGCCGTAAGGAATAAAAACTTAATTTAGCGAAATCCCATTTAATTAATCGAACGAATTTTCAGGTTGCCCTACTCCTACATTCTCGGAGCACTCGCTTTTGAAGGACAAACTGAAGCGGACCCCTCTACCAATTTGGTGATTCCCCGATTTGAGTAGCGTCCGACGGGTGCTATACAGTCATGTATCCTCATAGTTCCAAGTACATATAACCACGTGGATTGTTTTTATGTCTAGATAAGCGTAGTTTAAGGACAACGTTAAGAATATTTTTTTCAATGCTTAGCTCGCAATTGATGCCTTGCTAGCAAAGGACTCGAAGTAAGCCCAACTACTGAAAGATGTAAATCGTGTATTTTCCGTGTTGATTGATAAATTACGGCTTTACTTTCAGCCAAATTAAAAAGAAAATAAACAACACTAGTTGGCATTGCTACAAGTGGCAGCCCTTTGCTTTAGCGATGACACCAATTGATATATTGAAGGATTTTCGCCGAAATTTCCTTTTCTTAGGGAGATTTCTTTTTTATTGTTTATTTTGAAGAAGAGTTCGCTCTTAAAGCTTTCTCTTGTCGACTTTCCTTCTAATAATGTGTTTAATGTAAATAGGAACGTTTTCTATTATTTTTATATTTTATACATTTCAACTGATTAAAGTAAGATGAAAATTGGCCAATGTGTTTACTTTTCTTTTAACGTGGCTATATTGTGTTATTGTGGCATTATACACCAAGAGGACAACTTTAGAGTCTCCTAAACTGGGATAACTAATAGCTCTTTTCCCAATTATTTTGAAATTGTGCAATGACTGCTCACCGGCTGAATATTTTGGATAACAACGGCAAAAAATAAAAAAATAAAAATCATCTAATTATGACCCTCAAGGTCCGTTTTATGGACAAAAATCAATTATACGATTAAATTAAGTGTAATCAGCCCTGCAAGAGATGAAATTTAGAGAAAAATAGGAAAACAGCAAATATGTGCGGCTTTTCGCCTCCAATCACCTGGCCGGGCTAGCAGCAGCTGACTAACCTCGAGAAAGCCCAAGTGCGTGTCGTACACGCATCAAGTTACGTTTCCGCAGCAAGTATAATATAATATAATATATTTAATATTTACATACATATTTAGGAAAGTTTTTTGAATGAAGAATTATTCGCCTAAGGAAAAAGTCTCTTGAGAACTTTTATTGCATATTTGAAGACCTGTCTAACGATATCCCACACAATGGGGTGTGCGAAAATTAAAATTGTCATCCCTCACTTCTATAGTGTGTATATATGATATACATGTAGACATGATAGGGGTGATAGATCTCACTTAGCTGAATAAGAAGAAGGGAAGAACATTGTATTTTTCGCACAGCATAATTTATGCTTTCTTTTCCTCCTGAAGTAAGAACATGTAAAATCTTCTCCTGCTGTCGGTGAGGAAGAGATGCAGTGCTTCTACGAGACAGTGCACCGTAATCCGTATCTCACAGAAATAATGAGACAGAATTAACCTGGAATTAAGATTTTCCGCTTTTTCACGAGAAGATCCAAACTGGATGGCTTAAAGTGGGAGCCCCTCCATCGGAAAGGAAGGTCCTCAGAGAGGGTGAGAAGAAGGTCTTCAGAGACGGCGAGAAGAAGCGTCTGAGGAGTGAGGACCTTGTTAATGTAACTGTTTCGATGATTTTATGACAACTATCCCGAAAGGTATTTTTTGTGTGTGAAAATTTCATATACATATATTGTGAAAATGTGTTTTAATCGTAGGTACCACTAATTGAAGCATCAATTATATGGATTACCCAAAAATTTCAGAAGCTATAAGCTAATGCTTTAAAAAGTGTACCATCACCTTTCCCAGATGGGTGGTTAATTTTGGAGACGACTGTAGAAGAAGGAACATCATATCATAAGATCGATTTATTTCATTAACTGCCATTCTAATGTTTGCTTACGAATTACGAAACAAGTCTTCACCATCAACAAAATAATACATGTATTGCCCTTGATCTTGAGATGAACAGCGTAACAATAATTGCTTTTGTTTGGTACGGGTCGGGTTATAATTAAGCCGAAACGAATGATCTTAGCACATCGAAGCAATGTCTAACAACTGTAAGTTAGTACGGCTCTGCGAAGCGTACTTCCGTAGAAAATCATTCAAACTTTACTTTTTCAACTTCTTCTCAGAGTTCACGGCTAACACCTTCGCAATGTTTATTCTCTGTAGTTTTGGAGAAAAATCAAGGTCGAGATGTTAGAGATGTTATCGGTAGCAACTACGTATTCTTTTACCGAAGGCGTTATTTCATTTAAACGTAAACTCCATTGAATAATTGACTTGTTTTAAAATATTATGAATTAAAGAGTCGTTAGTGTAAACTAGGTGGAAATTAAACGGTAACGAGTTTATATACAGGTTAAAATTAAATAAGAGTGGATGATGGATGACTTCCTATAAAAAAATGATTAGTTGCTGAAAGTAACGCTTCTTAATAGGCTTTCCCTCTTATTAATAGGCTTTGCTTTGCTCCTGAGTCATTGCTGAATTATTTATTTATTTTTAATTTTAATTTTTATTGGAAATTTCCTTTAAGGGAGGGGTATGGGTTTCAGCGTTAAAAAAAACACTTTTTTTAGGAATTTTTTTTGAAGGAACGGATGGAGCAAATTTATTGAAACCTTTTGTACATTATTAAGCATACCTTTAACAATACTCTGTAATTTTTTCATGCAGAAATATTGCAAAACAAGCCGGTGATAGAGCTTGCCCCAGAACGTCTTTGAAAAAATACAATTTGCGGTGTTCACTGTATCTCGGTCGGAAATTATCAAAAATCAAAAACCATTAAAATTTAGTCAAAGTATTATCAAATCCTCCCCCCCTCGAGCTCCGATTTTTTTTTTTTTCATTTAAAAATTTTTGGTGGCCATCTAAAGTGTAAACTGCTATTTTCCACGAAAAATTCCGCCATTTTGTGGGTGGGAAACCCCCTTAATGTAAAAAAAAAATTTTTAACGAAACGAGGGGGGGAGGTATTTTATATGTAGAAAATGTGTACCAAGTTTCAAATGAATCGGTCTAGTAGTTTTTAAATGGCAGTGAACACGGACTTTGCAAAAGTAGTTTTGAGAAAAACGCGTTTAAAGTTTTTTCACACAGCATAGAAGCATAGAAGACAGCATGAGAAGCGGTCACTTGAAACGCTGTATCTTCGTAAATCGACGTTCGATTTACTTGAAATTTTGACACGATACTTTCGACATGTTGTACATTCAGGAAAAAAATTAAATAGAAAATGCTAAAAAAAAAATTACAAAACCCTACCCCGCCCTTAACTTCAACTGCATACGAGTATACCTATATTACATACTGCTCACTCGACATTGCGTAGTCTCTGTGAAGTGTGTGCGTTCGATTTCCGATTAGTAATCCATTAATTGTGATTTTTGCAGCATGCTTTATTAATTATCCAAGGACATCAAAATTCTGACTATTTTGTAGGTTATTCTTTATTTACAAATATTTTTGTAATGCAAATTGTTTAGTATAAGAAATTGCAATAGTGTGTATATTGTGAAATTACTTATTTGTAAAGCGTAATCAATGTTCCCTGATCCCCTACCGTGAATACAAGAATCTGAAGTTAACATTTTTTGGGGGGTAGTAAATGCGACGTTCCATGTAAAAAGTGCATAATTTTCAAGTAAAAAATATCACGAATTATACTTGCGCTATTAGCACCAATAGTTTCTCTTAAACCCAGGCCTGTCAATGTTCTACTCTCGTTGGTTTCTTATTCTTTTACTTCAATGGTATGACACTTTTTGGGCGGAAAAGGGAAGTGTCTCCACTTCAAACAAGTTTTTAATAATTATAATATTCATGTCTTTAGACTAAATATTTCGACACTTTAACATGATTTTAATTTTGAAAAGAGAGGCCAAGAGTTTCGAACCGCACCCGGAAGGTGGCTATGTGTTGCGAAGCGTATAGCCCGTATATAGGCTACGACACACAACCCTGCCTCAGAAAATAAAATAATAATGTGCATCCCGACTTTATTAATCACCCCACCCAAACGGTTGAGATTGCCCTCCTCCTCCTGCCACACGATTTTTTGTTTGTTTAGATGAAATATATAACACCATTCA
Source organism: Neoitamus cyanurus (assembly GCA_947538895.1). Lineage (NCBI taxonomy): Eukaryota > Metazoa > Arthropoda > Insecta > Diptera > Asilidae > Neoitamus > Neoitamus cyanurus. The sequence continues at coordinate 635,909 of OX384540.1, forward strand.
TATTTATCCCCTGTATAGTCTCCTCCTAACGAATATCAAAAATTGAATTTTACAAGTTTTGATTGAATTGAACTTATTGTCTTGACTTTAAAATCAAAATTTCGACTAGTTCTAATTAAGGGAACCTTACACTTTCTCGGGTCGGAAAAATTTAGAAGGCGTCCTATTGGAAAGTATTATATTTGAATAATACGAGTATTCTCTAAAATGTTCAGAGGAAATTTCCACATACTTTATTTACTATTATAGCGCAAGTGTAAGGCACACCAAATTTACCGCGCAACGGCGGTGCAGATGCAAATATTGGCATAAATTCAAAATGCTTAAAACTTAAAACAATAGGGTTTTCAGGGCTGCTGATTTCGAATTTAGTATCAAAAATGCAAAATTTAAAATTGGCGAATCCAATATGACGGATGAAAATAGTAAAATCTTCGCTATTATCGCAAAACACAGTAAACAGGGGTCTTCGAGGTTGCCGATTACGAATTTATTAATTTATTGTCAAAAATGTAAAATTCAAGATGGCGGATGAAAAGTGTGAAATTTCGATGATTACCACAAAACACAGTACATATGTATGTAGTGTTAATTTTACGAATATTGAAAAGAAATTAACAGAGTATACATATAGTATGTATATTCCAAAGGTTGTAGAATAGGAAAATAATATGTTCGGAAAAAAGTTTTGTTGACCTGAAAAAAAAGTGTTAGAGTTCGTAGGAGGAATAGACTGGGCTCTACATGAGATCTCATTACTTTTTTCGAGTGAAAGTGTTACAAGACTTGCCTTTTTTTTGCATGAAATGTTTTTGATGGGGCATATTTTCTTTGAGGTTAAACATCAGCCGAAAATTAGTTCTTAAGTTGTTTTATGGATCTGTTACATTTCCACCCTTAAAAAATGTTTTTCTATATTACTTGAAAACATTAGCGATTCCGTGGCATGATTTACATTAGTTTTCAGTTTTTCAAGATTCAAAAGTGAAGAAAAAATGATTTCAACAAAACTGGTTCCAAATTCTATCTGGATAATTTCCTCCTCACTGTCCACTACGATCGAACAATTTAAAGTCAGCCTTGCGATTAGTGTCTGTTCTTAACAACTGCACTTTAGCAATTGAAATTACATAATCCGTAGTGGTGGCTATAATACGAGTAGTTAGTTATTTGAAAGCTATAACTCCGCACACAAATCGATTCACCCGTTACTAAATAAACAACGGAAAATGTAAAACACGTGGAAGCACGCAGTTTATTTCTTTACTAACTTTGTTTTTAACAATTTGTTTTATCAATTAACCCATCCGACAGACAACAGTGACTTCATATTAGTTTACTGACGTGGCAGTTAATTCTAGAGTATATTTCCATTTTTCTTCTGATTATCCTTGGAAAGCAACCCCGCTCTATAAGCATTAAATGTATTTACAGATTACTTACGTCGTCGCCGTCGCTCGTTTTCCCGCCCACTGGGTAGTACATGCTGTTAGTCAGTTAGTGTGCCGTGTAACTTAATTGAATCTTTGATTATTTTCCATTACTATAGTCGGCCTTAATATTTGTTTACTTCTGTCTTTAAAAATAAACCGTTTGCAGCAGTACCCATGAACTAGTTATTGTCTAGCATGCAAAGGTTACCTCGTCTGCATGAGCTCACTAGGTACTCAGCCAACAGAAAAGTAAACTTATTTTGTTTACTTGCTCAAGAACTCTTTTGTGCCATTAATCAATAGTTGGCAGTTGAGTAAGTGAAAACTGAAAATTTAATTTTACACCCACGCGGGAGGGGGCCTGAGTATCTTTCAACAAGTTCTTCCATTCGATGCAGGAGCTAAAAAGCGTAGTGTTTGACGCTCGTATAGCATTTTCGGAATAAAAATCGATTTCCACTAAACCCCATTTTATGCTCAGGATCTCGAGGGTGCAGTTTGGCGCTTATGGAAGAGCATGAGTTTTGCTGCGGTTCAGTTTCCTGCACTGCACAGTGCACCATAAATGGGGCGAGAGCTGTGGACAAATGATGTGCATTTCATTCTAGTCGAGTGGAAATCGAATCACAAAGGGAGCGTGAACGCAAAATTCCTTTCTGAGGCTCTGAGCATGGAGCAGAGCACTATGTCCGTAGAAAGGGTGGCACAGCGAGCACAGTGGTGTGCTGCAGGTAGGAAGCCTCAAGCCCCGCCGAAGAAGGATGTAGAAACCCGCCACCCGCAGACTGAGAGGCGCTTATACATATCAGGCGATCGCGCAGAATCCAGCTCCTACTGTAAGGAATACGTGTGCAAAAAGCGTTGGGATTTTAGCAGAAGAAGTTGCTCACCCAGCGGGCCTGCCGGACGTCTTTAAAGTCTCGTGCTGTATGTAGCTTTACAATATTCGGTTCGGTCGTCACTGTTCAGAGAAATAACAAAAACTTCGCAGCGACTATCTGTGCGACTCACGCAATCGGAAGTCGCTACGAACCACTCATCAATTATCATCACATCAAGGGCAGGTTGTTCGGAATTCACAGGCAACTCATCGTCGGGGGGCACCATAACAAATTGCCTCGGAAAGGGGTTAAAACGCTGCACCTGACACCGTGCCAAGAGAGGACACCGCTTTTTCCGGCATTTCGACGCTCTGTGCCGTAACTTCTCGAAAGAGCGGCCGGCTAGATCTTCACGTGTAGGACCACAGCTTCTCCGCGCAGTTTCATTTCATCGCAAGTTCTTACTTTCAGCTCAGACGGATTCTCTGTTCACTCGACATCGCGAATCTCGACCCTCGCAGATGTTTTCTTTGCTGGTCGTACTAAAATAAACCCACATTCGTACTAATCCGTCACCGCGGACAGCCACGCGCCCGAGCTCCGGTGCAGGAGGCCGCCCTTCTAGCCCAACTTTGCTTTATGTGATCCCAAGGCCGCGTTTGGTGAAGTTTTCGTGGTTTTGCTATTTATCAGTTTATTAATGGTGCAGTGGGTGATAAAGGTGCTAGTACAGGTGCAGACGTCATTCTCCGGAGACTATTAGCAGGTAATCAAAGCTTCGTCCGACGACCGACTCGGGCAGCTCGCTCAGTCGAACAAATTCATCGCGTGCTATTAGAGTCAATCCCACGAATTTCCCGCACTCATGACCCCTGATTTACGTACAAGTTGATAACAGCATCTCTAACGAACTCCTAAATAAATAAACGCAGCGAAAGACAAAACGAATGCTTCTCCGCGCCGCCGCGCCGCCCGTTACCTTATCGAGAAGTTAAAATAAACTAATGCAAAATTGCTGAACTAGAGCCTCGATTATTGCGCTGATTGATGCGTTCTTTGAAAGTCATTTTTTGTTACTCAATTACGTATTAAAATTATATTGCATTCTAGTCAGCTGGTAAATTTTGTGCTACGTTTGTAGTTTGCTTACATTGACCGCATTCCCAAGAAATAAATTTGTGTTTCAGACACACCTGCTTTTGTTATTTTCACTTTGATAAACAATTTCTTTATATTTGCATCTGTAGCTTCAACTTCATAACTAGAGGAAGTGGGGCTAAGACGGGGTACTTAACGAGTGGTGCCCAATAAGACATAATACTTGTGACCTGTTCACAATTTAGACACAAAGGCCAAGGATAGTAAATTTCAGTAGAAATCCAAATCAAAGCAAAACTAAAACCCCATTAGTTCATTTTAAATTAATTTCTTATATTTTTTTATCTATAAATGAGTCTAACATAGCAAATAAACTTATTGGCAACATGTTTCTTTGCTCCCTTTGTGTAAGTCGATTGCTGCAAAATGATTAAGAACTTCACTCGACGATATTTGGGAGGCTTGTTCGGAAGCTATTAGGAGGTGTTAATGCCGAATTGTGGGGAATTTCTATGCGCCGCCGCCTCAGCCGCCATATTGAAAAATATTTCGGCGGTGGTTTTATTCAAATAACTCGGCACTCATTTGAGCTATAACAAAATTAAGGAAAATATGTTAAAGATTTCTAAAGGAGCTACACTTTTGTCATACGATGGATGGTTTTTGCGTTATTTTTTCAGTACCGATACCCTAGCTCAGAATGAGGTTGTAAGTCTATTATTATAATTTTTTAATAATGACTAGCTGTTCCTCCCAGATTCGCAAGGTGTAAACAATTTCCCAATGCGATTTCTCCATCCATCGCTTGGATCGCTTGATTTATCGCAGTACATATTTACATTGTGACTATATGGTACCTGTATTTATACCTTGCCAGTGACTCGACCTGTACCTATAACTGAATCGCACCAGAGCCTATACCTGTGTCGTATCTATTCCTTTACCTTTCATCCATATTGGATGTGTCTTTTTACATTTCCAAATAATGACGGTTGTAGAATCTTGTGAACCCTTAAAGTTGAAAATGTTAGTCGCCATATTGGATAGCAGATTCGATATCATCAATCAAGAGAATCTAAAAATACCCCTTTTTATGGGAATGTCTTGATGTTGAACCTTTTCAGTAGTCATATTGGAATTGCCGTTTTGGAGCTCTAAAAGGAAAGGTAAACCATATGTTAAGTTGATATATTAAGAATTTCTGGCAAAAATCAAAAGAACCACGATTGAAAGATAAATAAACAAAAACATTAGGTTTCACGGGTGAAACCAACTTACATAAGTCTTTTACTTTAAGGTTATTTTAATTCACTGAAATTATTGGTATATGGTATTGGACAATCTATACATATAAATAAAATTTAAGTGGCTCTCTATAATTTTGAATAAATGTAAAAAATTCAATGGATGCAAAGTCTCCCGAAATCATGAACGACAAAATACTCTACTCTCCCGTAAAGGTCTCATTAAAATAGGTTAAGCTATTACTCCGGACAAACAGATGGACAGACAAATAGTAAATTAAATCATATCCGACAAAATACTCTACTTTCCGGTGAAAGTTCAACGAAATCGGCTCAACAGTTCCCGAGATAAGCTCTGATAAAAAACTGACCGTCTTTTTGAAATGCTTGTTTGGGTTTTGATATCGTGTATATAAAGATATGAGTTTGGAAAAAAGCAGTCTGGAAACTACAGAATGCTGTAAGAAACTAATTTCATGAAAATGTATTTACCTTGGCAACTTTTGGCTGACATCTTGAAGTTCAAAATTTTGATGGCAGAGTTAAAATCAGTGACATTAAAAACCCTTTTATATTAATTTACAATCCGTGTTTGAGAAACAATCAAAGAAACAAAGCAACAGACTTTCGTTTTTATATTATACTAGCTTGCCCGGACCCGGCGTTTCCCGGGATACTATTATATTAAATTTGTATTCCTTAATTTTACAACGCCTCCCTGCTGCACAACCGCCTCTCCTATGTGACCCAGCGGGGTGGGGGTGGTCTCAATAAATCAACCATAAATTCGTACACAATACACCCCATACATCACTTTCACCTATTCCTTATACTTTTTTAACTGTAAACTGTAAAGTATTATTAAATTTAGTTTTCCTCATTTTACACCACTTCCTTATTGCACCCCCTCTCCTATATCTCCCAGCGGGGTGGGGGGTGGTCTCATATTTGGAAATTTGAATAACAGATTCGAAATCAGTGATCCCGAAAATTCCCTAGTGCGGATTTTCAGGGAAATCTCTTGAATTAGCGAAATCGGTCCAGCCGTTCACGCGTGATGGCGTGACCAAGGGAAATAGGGATTCATTTTTATATATATAGATTACTCTGCTTCCTTAGCTATCGATTGGTGAAAAATTATTCCAATTCATGCTTTCACTTTTCTTCCACAGCCGTTTCAATTTTGTCGGTACCCACGGAAACAACCAAGTTTTCAATATTTTCACCAACTTTCACCAACCCGGCCCAATTTCCTATAGTGCCTCTTCTTCCTACCCCTGAGATACACAAACAAAGAAAGAACAAAAACACGTTTTCACCAATAATTCCCACATTTCATGGTCTCATATTTGGAAATTTGAATAGAAGATTCGAAATCAGTGATCCCGAAAATTCTCTAATGCGGATTTTCTGGGAAATCCCTTGAAGTTTAACTTTTCGGTCGCCATATTGATCCACCATCTTGATTTCCAAAATTTTGATGGCAGATTCAAAATCAGTGACCCCAAAAACCCAAACCAAAAACTAAAGTTCGGATTTTCAGTGAAATCCCTTGAAGTTTAACTTTTTCGGTCGCCATATTGGATCCGACATCTTGAATTCCACAATTTTGAATGCAAGCTCAAGATCTGCGACCCCAAAAACCTCCAATTGCCTTTTTCATAAAGATTCCTTGAAGTTGGAAAATTCGCTTCCTATACAAAACGGAAATTTAGATTTTTTCGATTTTCCGGCTTTTCCGTTGGGGTTTCACGAATTTTCTTTTTTTTAAACCTCCCCTGTATTATACCGAAAAAAAAAAAATTATCAAAATCGGTCAAGCCATTTTTGAGTTTTAGCGAGACTAACGCACAGCAATTCGTTTGTATATACATATATAGATTTATAGAAGATTATTTGGTAACAATAGATCAGAAGCTTTGGTGGGTCTATTATTCCACCATGCTGAAAATTACTAAACAAAAAATGTTTCTTATCACGAATGCCAAGTTGACAAAATGCGATTGATGCGAATTGCATAAAATTTAGCTACGAAAACTGTGTGTGGGTTATAAATTATGATAAATTGGAGCCACTTTCGTGCGAAGGAAACCCACATTAAGTGCTGAAGATACATTGTTCAAAATAATGAAGATAAACGTATGCATTTTATTCCACTGGTATAAAATATTGAGCAGACTTTTTATTTGTTATTGAAATACATTGGCGAGCAAAACCTATCGATTCGACTCAAAATTCTGCCATTCTTATCACAACCCTAAATAGCGAGTAAGCGAGTGCTGTAAAAATGTTTGTGTCTATATAATCAGCATTTCTTTTTAAGTGAAATTATCAGACGTTGGCCGGTACGTATCTCCACTCATACGCGATCGCACCAAGTCTTAAAATCTGGTGTGTGAATCAAAAGTGTTTCGCTATAGACGTGCGCACCTGGTTGTAGAACTTTATTTGCTGTGTAGACACCAAGGAGTTGATATGGAGAGAAATGTACAAGTGAAATGGTAAAGGTGATCTAAAAAACGAACACAAAATAGAAGATATACGAGTATTTATCGATTTCTGGTAGGGTTTGTAGGCGTCTAACAATCCTTTGGCCTATTTCACGTTTTCACGAATGGCGTAAAGGCCTTTTGTTAGATTGGTTTTTGGGGATTGTTTTAGATGAATTACCTGTTTACTATAATAGTATAATTGAGTGCCATACGAGGACCCTATTTCATTTCACTTGTAAATTATTAGCAGTATAATCCATGATATGTTTATAAAAATGAAAGTGTATCAAAACTTTACAGATAGGCTATCTGTTATCTTTATAATGTGCAAGGTTTCAAAATGGCGGCTCCAAGATGACTAGCGGTTAGTTAAATTATTAAATTAGTTAATCTTCAAGAGAATGCCATGAAAATCAGCACCAGGGGTTTTCGCGGTCGCTGATATCGAATCTGCCATCAAAATTCCCAAAAAAAAATGGCGGATCTAATAAGGCAACCGAAACTCTTTACTATTAACTTTAGCAATTTTAGTAAAAATTAATGATATCGAATATGGATTTCAAACTTGCAAAAAGTTAAAATGGCAGACCCATAATGGCTACCAAAGTACTTAAACTTCAATGGATTGCCATTAAATTTAAAATAGGGGGTATTGGAGGACCCTGGCTTCGAATCTGCTATCGAACTAATTCAAAATAGCGGAGAAAGATCGAAATAATTTAACTTCAAGGAATGGAGGAAATGAAAATCTACCAAATTTCATAATTCAAGATTTGTGGACCACATAACCCAACATTTTAAAGTTCAAAGGAATATTACAAAACTTAATAGATACTTAGGGGTTCTTAGGGTGCAGTTCTTTAATTTGTATAGCACAAATATGTAGCTAATTTAAAATGGCAGATCCAAAATGGCAATCGAACTTTTTTGATTTCAAGAGTTCTCCGTTTTCGCATCTACTATTTCTAATTTAATTGATTTCCATGAAATGAAAGAAATGTTGGCTTATCACAATTTCTAAATATATGAAAGAGCTAGAAGAGAGAACCAAACGTTTCGATTTCAATGAAAAATAACATACATCTATATATATAAAAATGAATCCCTATTTCCCTTGGTGACGCCATCACCCGTGAACGGCTAGACCGATTTCGCTAATTCTTTTTTTGTTGTGTTTGTTATTGTCAGGAGAAGGTTCTTATGAAAGAAAAAATTAAGAATATTGCGCGGAAAATTAGAAAATTATGTTTTTGGTTTGGGTTTTTGGGGTCACTGATTTTGAATCTGCCATCAAAATTTTGGAAATCAAGATGCTGGATCAATATGGCGACCGAAAAGTTAAACTTCAAGGGATTTGCCTGAAAATCCGCGCTTGGGGATTTTCGGGATCGCTGATTTCGATTCTGTCATTCAAATTTCCATATATGAGACCACCCCCCACCCCGCTGGTAGATATAGGAGAGGGGGTGCAATAAGGAGGTGGTGTAAAATGAGGAAAACTAAATTTAATAATACTTTACAGTTTACAGTTAAAAAAGTATTAGGAATAGGTGAAAGTGATGTATGGGGTGTATTGTGTATTATGTACGAATTTATGGTTGATTTAATGAGACCACCCCCACCCCGCTGGGTCACGTAGGAGACGCGGTTGTGCAGTAGGGGGGCGTTTTAAATTTAAGGAATACAAATTTAATAGTATCCCGGGAAACGGCGGGTCCGGGCAAGCTAGTACATATATAAATATCAATAATAGCTGACATGGAATATCCTGTTAAAACTTAGAATGTCAAAACTACGAAATCAATAAGGCATCTAGAATTAATTAACTTAAATTAATAAGAAAGATTAAGGAGATTTGATCAGAACAATAAAATATTTTCGGGTGAATAAATAACGTAACACAGTTCACAAATCTTCTGTGCAAATAATCGATTGCAATAAATTAAATGCGTAAATAGGATCATTTAAGTAAAGTCAAACTCAGTGCAGTCACGGGCCACCACGCGAAGCCGGGTAACTCAGCTATTTAGTAAATCAATAAATTGATAACAAGGGAATAAATGCTGGTTACTTTAACCCCGAAAATACAGATAAGGTGATCGATTGTATAAAATGATAATCTGAAATTCAAAGAATACATCTAAAAGATGTGAATACCGTCCCCTTTCTGCGTGAACCTCGTATCTATGTACATTGTTTTCTCATTTTTTCACCCATTTGAAATAATCCTACTAAATCGTAAGAAGTAGTTTAAATGGCAAAAATAAATTTCATGAAAAAATGTTGATACAAGGGTCACGCAGAAAGGGGGCGATACACTTTATTAGCAACAACTGAGCTATATGCTAAGTTTGTTACTTGTTTTCACAATTGTTGCACTGTCGCATCTAAGGTATTATAAACCTTTCGTGATCACAATGTTGCCATTATCTTACAATGTAATGTAATGATAATTTCATGAAAATCGATAGCGTTTGGGGTCGTTAATTTGTTTGTTTACAATACAAAAATAACCAACACATGAAATATGTATATCATCCAATGGAGCTGCTTGATTATGTATGAATTAGTATATTATGAATTAAAAACAACAACAGTTTATAGCCAAGTCAGTGGTTCTTTGAAAAAGTTTAACACGTTTGCAAATTCACCCATCATAGGTATTGTTTTCCTCATTTCATTCGACTTTGATGACTTTAAAATTTCCAAATAGTTAGTTTCCTTCCGGAGTGTGAAAAAGAATTTAATCACCACATAACATATGTGTAAAACCACCCCGCGTCAGTAGAAAAGAACTGAATCAGTCGCAAATTTATGTACCTATACATCAATTCATATGTAAAGTAATGTTCCCCAGACTCTCGTGCTCAATCAACATAAGCAATTTATTGCTGGTACATTTTGTGATATTGCACATACTTTCAGTCTGATAGCCGTCATTGCGTCAGCACTGACAAAGTATGATAATAAACTTTGAGGCAGTTGTTGGTAGTAACCAAAATAAAATAATAAACAAATAGCTGTTCTGCCGGTACGATGCGATTGGGGCGCAATCAAGTCAAATATAACAAATCATATTATAAAGTGTTATCCGGACATATCTGGTTCCAACGGCTGGTATTGTTTTGCTTTATTTTGTAGACAATTGGACAAATATATTCATTGATTGATAAACTTTGTGTAATTTCCATAAAAAATTGGCCTCTTGTGTTCTGCATAATCTCGAAATCTCTCTTCGAATTTTTCGTCGCCACAGAGCACAACTCTGTATATCCGCGCTCTAGTCCCCACACTTGTACATATTCCCCGCGTTAACACCTGATTTTAAGCCTGTTTTTGTCAAGTTCGAACTTTGGCTCTTAATTCGTTTAACTAAGGCCGGCGCTGCTTCTTTTGGGAAGTATCACTTATCACTTTCTTAACTTCTTCTATGATTTATCTTCCTTGACAGGGTGCAGTACATGGATTGAGGTAAATATTATTGGTATATTAACACACAAAATCCATCCATAAAAAAAATTATTTATATTAAGTTCAATTTGCCTAAGGGGCATAAAGTAGTCTGTAAAAATGACTAAGTAAGCTCACGCGCAAGAGTTTTTGAGACCATCACAACATAGAAGCTTCAATGGAGCACAAATATGATTATGACTTTCACATTAATGAAAGGTTTCCACCAATCTAAACTATCAATTATCTAAAGAGTTAGGGTGGGGCAGAAAATTAACAGATTTAATTATATTTCGGAAACTAACATTGTCGGCAACTTCTATTTTCCTATAATATATATCAGACCTTCTATTAGTAAGAATTATTCCAGATTTTTATGGTCACAAAAGTAAGAAAGAGGGCAACTGTTTTTTTGCACAATGTTGGGCATAGGTCAAAAACTAATGCGCCTTAAAATTAAAAAAAAAATATTTTTGCAATCCTTAAAGCAAGCAACCCCTTTCAACTGATACCCCACATTATATATATATATGGATATATGTATGTGCATATAAAAAAAAAACTTCAAGTTCTTAATATTTTTTTATAAATAAAATAAACATAATATAAACATATTTTTAAAATTCTTTCACCGGGAATAGTCACAATATTAATTAAAACTCTCTACGAGCACACGAGGATATAACTTGTTGTTCTTCTCCTCTCCTGGCGGGACGCTTTAGTTGCAGCTTCGGCCTTTCTTTCCGTGTCACTGTTTGCGCACTTTTTTCGATTTTCTTAATTTTTACATATGTTCAAGTGTTTGCGTTAACATAATATTCAAGCGTATTTTGAGTTAAAAAAAATCATTTGGAAAAAATTATGTGCTTCCAGAAACTTGACGCAACTTGTGCCAAAATGGCTGAACATTATAAAAACAATTATTTTATTTATAAAGTTTTGTAAACATTATATTTTTTGTTTATAAATGTTGTTTTGACGTTTTTTCCAATGTACATTTTCATTTAAATAAATGTATGTTATTCCTCAGCTATTTCTGAATGTAAATTCACTTTAAAATTTATGGAGTTTTTTTAGGGGTAGTATAACGTTAAAAAAGAAACTAAATATGTTCAAAACCGTTTGACACACAGTTCTAGGATTTTGTGAACTTATGTTCATAGTAGTTGTTAGCAAAGTATCACAGGAGTTTTTGATCATTTTGAATAGGTTTTGATTTATGTCTATTTTAATACCATATTTCAGTGTATTTTTATTTGTATACAATTTTAAATTAAAAACTTTACATTAATAAAGAAAAATATCTTAAATCTCCTGTGATGTTTTTGGAATAATTTTATGTGCTGCACAGTGATGAACAGCTCAGGTCGATAACTAAAATCTTTTTTGAGATATCTTGCGCACGAGATAATCCTACACCTTTACGACCTATTAGTCCAAGACTCCACTGTAAATATTGGAGTGCATAAACAGACTTCACGAAATTTGCAGAAAAGATTCCTTATGCTAACTAAAATAGGATGCCTCGCTCTGCTCAGTCCCCTGTCGATTTCGAGCATTCTGAAGAAGGTGGTAAAAATCAACCTACTCTTTTTCTCAAAGTATGTCATTTCAGCTTTCATTTGAGCTTAATTTCATGCTTTTACTCGAAGCGGGTTTTTCTTAATTTAAAAAATCATGAATTTAGGGACTCCACTAGGGAACCACTTTATAGACTTGCATATAAATTAGTTAGTCTTCGGAGTTCACCAATCATATTCAAAATAGCAATACATCCGAGATTATGTAGTTTACTAGTCACTGAATTATTTTATCGTACTTATGAACATACTTTACATACATGTTCAAAATGTTAGTGATTTATCTTTAAACAAGTTTTGTTGCGCAATGAAATGTCACTGTAATATTTATATAATATACAATCAAAAAGCTGAACTCGTAAAACTTGTTCAACCAAATAGTCATTAAAAACAAACATTCATTTGCATATGCGGTTTTCAACTGCAAGACGAAGTAAATATTTATTAAATATTTTTAGATTTATGTGTTTGCTCTTGAAATGTTTGCATGCTTTTCGCACGGTTGCCGTGAAAACAAATAGCGCAGTAATCGGATTCATTATTTTCTTGGAAATGCGAAGGGTTGCATAAATTTCCTGAGATTCCAGAAAATAATTACTTAGTTTTTGTTAAGTGCCTATTTACTTTTGGAAAATATAAGAATGAAAAGGTAGTTCACATTTCGCTGGTAAATGGTTTACAAAATTGTTTTTAACGTATGATTCAAATGAAGGGGTTGCTAGCTAATCGATGATGCAACCCAGGAAGCGTCGCTGAGAAACAACAACAAATTTTTGTTTTTCAGTTCATACAGTTTTGACGGTTGCCACGTCAGTTTTTCTTTATTTCTGCCTTTTGTCTCATCTCAACTAGAAATTATACGTGGAAAATTAAAATAGGTATGTAGTTCCAGGAACACTAATATATTACACAAATGAAAATGTTGTTGCAAAATGCATTCATACGAATTCTTTTTAAAATGTGAGGTGCCGCGTGCTGGCCAGGTACAGTAAGGCCAGCATTATAAAATATGTCTATATGACTTATATAACCAACATAACCATTTTTATCGCGTTATGCTATGTTAAGTCCTGCAAGAAAAAGCACCACTTGCACTTAAACATTTTATTCGAATATTTTGATATCTAAAACAGAAAATCGTCTACGATCCCAAATGAAAAAATTCGCATTAAAAACTCTGTTTAAAATAGCATTTCTGTAAACATTCTTTGATTGGTAACAGGAGAGTATCTTATAAATATTCCACTTTACGCTTATCCAGAATATGTAGAAAATGTTACACTGTTGGATTTGCCATTCACGTTTGGACGCAGTCAGTTTATCACACGAGAGCTTCCGCTGTGTTTCGTATTTGAACGATAAGGAAACCGGCAATTCCAATATTTCTGAGTGCGGGTTTCAGTAGTTCCAAGGCAGTGTTACGCGCACTTTTTTCCATCTCTATATTTCTTAAGATACTTCCTGGTGCTCATCAGTAATTATTTTGTCATTAACAGAAGGTGGGAAATGACTAACTATGAGCGCTAAGCCAAATGACTGCGAGGAGGCGCGAGATCCGCTGCTAACAGAAGAAAATGTGCTCGACAAAGATGTGACCAAGAAGAAATGCACAGGAATTGTACGTAGAAAACGTTCCAGTGACTCGTCCACCGAAATCCATAGCAGTTTGTTCCACCTCATTAAAAAGAAACGCTTCATTATTTTCATAGTGTTTATTGTAATTGTAATCTACCTGAACACATCGGTGTTTTCATGGGACGGCACTGCTGACAGAGTTCCTGTCTACCACCATTCACATGTTCCAGGGATGAAAGGTGAGTTCCCATAATCTTCGTTTGTAATTCTTTCCTCTACATTTTCCACTCAGCGACTTGTAGTACGTATAATTATTGGGAAGAGTCAATAACAATCTAGACGTAGTGAATGAAGTGTTGTTGTTGATCGCTTACATAATTGCATTATGGCTACAACCTCTTAGCGCCTGTCTTAATTGTTTTAAAATGTTGGCTTGTTTTTTTGGACTGATCAGAGGGATTGTAGGTTTGTTTATGTTTGTTATGTATTATGTTGTGCTTATTTACCTAAATTATATTCAATGTTTATGCACATATGTATTTATTTCCTCATTTTTTATTTTAATTTTTACAAATACGAGCTGTAATCAATTATATGCAATTAAATTTATGACTGACATTCTTTTAATTACCATATATGGAGAGCATGTACAACATGGATCGAATTTAATTGTACTAACCGCCCTCGAAGCTCGCTTGTTAATGAATATTTCAAAAGATTAATTAGAAGACCAATAATTATTTATATTAATTAACTTCTGATTCTCTTCCTTCCATTTGTAATTAAAATATAATTATTGAAGACAACACTGCATGTGCGTCTATAGAATTTCATACCGAAACACAAACTCAGAATTATTTTTTTAATTATATTGCAATTTTTTAGTACGGATCTTTACCGATTTTTTTTTTACTTTTTTGTACTTTTTATCACGAAATAGAAAACTGATGTATCTAACATCTTATGACTTTTTTCATAACACAGCGCAAAAAATACGAATTAAATTAATGAAAACGAATTGAAGGTGAATATCTCGTGACTGAAAGGTTCAAATCAAAAGGTCCACAAACATTTCTTGTTGCATATTGACAGACCCTTAATTGGAAATATATTACATTATTATCGTTAACAAAACTATACCTACATGAGCTATGAATTTAATTATATAAAAAACTTTAATTTAAATACATACGTAAAGAAAATAAATACAAGGTTATGCTTCACATCCTCTTCTTTCCTGGACAAAATTATTGACACATTTAATATTTACGCACACAAAAATTCAGTATAAGACTACATTTCAATATTTCGTGGGTAGACCTTTAAGTTGGGTCTTGTTGGCAATATGATACTTTCTTACACGGCTCTCCAGTTCTTCCCATAGATGCTCAATAGGATTAAGGTCTTAGGGGAGTCGGCAAGACGTGGAGGATGTTATGAATGACCCACATTCAGACATCATGAGTCGTGTGCTTTGGATCATTTTCGTGCTGGAAGTAAAAACTGTTTCCTAAAATCAATTTTTCTACACTTTTTATTCACATTTTCTTTTAAAATATTATACTAAGCCATTGTCCGTTATGCCTTCTTGCCTTCTATGAAAGCTAGTTCGCCAACACCATGCCACACACCCTTACCACCACACTTTACCATGCATTTTAAATATTTACCCTCTAACCCTGTGTTTTGTTTTCTTCATACTAATATATAGTTCTGATTGGAACATATTGAACTTGCTCTCATCAAGAAGAGTGCAAAACTCGTTAGATTTGATATTATAATTTTGTTCAAATTCCAACGTCGTTCTTTTATTTGATTTACTCACGACGGATTTTCTTCTGGCCCCTCTAACTTCATACCCAGCACGGATTACTTTTGGATTTATTGTTACTTTTTTTATGATTTTGCTATCAATTCTTGTAGTTTGCTTTCGCGGCCGAACACTACGCATACGACTTTGCTACGGTTGACTATTCTCAAAACGTTTTACGACACTGCGAATTGTGAATCGACTTCTTCCCCTAATTTCCCCAAGTGCAATATTATTTTCCTTTCTAATTCGCTGGGTTTTTTTTTGATTAGAATTAGACCAACGAACTGAAATCAAACGTACTCGTATGAAAAAAGTCAGTCATATTAAACGGGATTTTTCCGTAATGTATAATACATGTCTGCGCTGTCAATGCAGAAAATACTCACAGAGTTATACTGATGAAAGAACTTTATTTATTCCAATTATTTTGTACCTGAAAAGACGTATATGTAAATAGCACGTATTCTTCGTTTTTATATATTAATGAGTATTTTTATTTGAATTTTTTTGCATGATATCGAAGAGCAACTAGATGGAAGATTTTGACAAAAATTCTAACGTTGTATCACAACATACATATTTTCATAATATAAATAGTTTTACTTTAAAACTTCAGGTGTGCCAATAATTTTGTCGATCAGTGTATATAAAAAAACTTCACTGTGGCTGCGATATCGACTTGCTTCCAAAAAAGTGCCAGTGAGCGTATAATGATTCGCCTGGTGTCGAACCCAAGCGAGTTCTATTATTGCTACCATACAATGCAATATTGTTTCAACTCAAATAATTGAACAGCAAAACATATTTAAAAACAATCCCAACTATAAAGCCCCATTATCCGGCTTCTAAGTGCGAACATACATACCGCATATTTTTAGGGCTGCACTTCCTATGCAACCTATTGTTGCTATAGAATTTTTCAGTATGGGAAGTTTTACGTATGTATCTCATCGAGCTGAATTAGAAATACATATATCAATTCAAGTAGACTTACAATCAGTAAATTAGAAATTACAAGGGCTGATATAAATAGATAACAACATAGAATCATCATTATCATTAATAAAGGTTACTTACATTCAAACAACCAACTGGCGGAAATTGTCCCTCGTATCAATTACTTCATGTAGAACTGATTACAGTCTATTTAAAGCGCGTTTGTTTGATTGCCTATACTTAACGTATTTTTGTATATGTCAAGTCAATGTATATTAATAAAAGGAAATATGATACGTATGATTGTTCGATTCTATTTGCTCCTAAATGTTTGTTATTATCTACCAACTTTAAATTAATATATGTATCATGAATAGTGATTGTTCACTCTTAATAGTCTTAATAACAAAATTGGAAACTTGCTATACCAGGCTGTTGAAAAAATCTATCTAACTTGTTTTATAAAACTTTAAAAACAATCTCTAAACAAGATATGACCTGTTATTACAACACTGTTGTGCAAAACGATAGCAACCGGTTCGATAAAAATGTAAATCTATATTTATTCTATTTCCACAACCTTACGGTAAAAACGATGTTATGGTGTTTTGCACTAATTGTGCAAGAACTCGTACCTCATAAAAAGCAAAAAAAAGTGATTGTAGTAAATAATCAATACAATGAAAAAAACAAGGTCTCTTAAGTAAACGGGATTTTTCTGTTTACAATAATTGCACATTTGTGGAAGATGGGTGTCAGAGACCGATATTAGTATCAATACTTCGTACAGCACATGAGTGCTACAGTACATTTACAGTACTGTACAGTACTGTACAGAGTACAGTACATTTTTCAATTAAAACGAGATAAGCAATAGACTAAGCACCTTAATATAAAATAACCTATATGTCTATATGGGCTCAGTTCTCGAGTGCGCTCAAATGATGTACAGGACTGGATCCATTCGCCCTGCATATATGTATATAAATAAATAAATCATTCTGGCGCGTAATAAGTTTCACAATAGTTTTAAATCACAAATAATTCAAGAATATTTTAACGCGGCTACCCAAATTTCTATTGCCAAAAGGTACGACATCTATAATTTCGCAACTAATTAAAAATTTTAAAACAACCGGAAACATTCATACAGTGCAATTGGGTGGCAGCCCACCGTCCGATAGACAAATGTGCGTATTTATTACCAAGGACCCGTTTATGACCCTTAAGTATAGATGCCAGTACATTCCGGAGATGCGCTATAGAAAACAATTTCAAATGCAAAGAGATTTTAGTAACGGTTATGTTGCCCCATGTATGTTAGAGTGGAAATGCCGCTTCGGTGTTTCAACACGAAAATGATCCGAAACACACATCCAGCTTGGTTAAAGATTGGATTTATAAGAATTGAATTTAATTATGTACTTGATTGGCCGATCCATCCAGTCAAATGGTTGGAAAAAGGGACAATCTGAACATTTTGAGTAGGCAGCGTTTTTTTTATTTAATCTGTTGGGGGTCAGTGGTGCAGTGAATATAAAACTCAGTTTCCGGAATTCCAACGCCCCCTTTTGTCCGCCATCTTGAAAATAAGGGTGCCAACGGTTTTTCAGCGATAGCTCGCTATTCGCTACTCGAGTCATCGAAATCAAAAACCACATATGCCGCATATTTTGACACTCGCAAATAAATTAAGACCTATAGGGTACTTCCTGTTGACCTAGAATCATGAAATACGGCAAGAAGCAAAGTCTCACAGCGCAAGTAAAGGAAAAATTCCGATAATCGTTAATTTGTATTTATATAACATGAAAAAATATTTTTTAAATTAGTCAAATAATTTGCGGCAAATATTCGGAACGCTTAACGAGCGATTCTGATTCGCACTTGCCCGACGAAGGGGAGTTAATAATTAAGCACCTACCAAACATATATAGGGTCCTGCAATAAGGACGCTCGACTCTATTTTTATTTTATTTGAAAGAATATTTAATGGCATTAAGTATGAAATATGACCTCGTCCGTCCACCGCTCGCCGTTTTTTGCAAAATTTGAGTCAACTTCCGAATACATGCCACCAAGCAAAGCCGCGGGGTCCTTTCAAAGACCCTATATATTCGAATTTGTTTAACTATTACTCCAGAATACCTTTACTTTTCCAAAACCTTCCGCAAATTTTTGAAATCACAATCAAAGATGACTTACATAATTACAGTTACATTTTTACAAAATCTAATATCTGTACGCATCTTGTAATTTAAAAATTTTACGGCTAAAGACAATACAATCGCTAATGGGAATGCTTGTTTTAGTTTATGTTTCATATTCTGCAACATTTTATAGTATATAGTGAAGTGTTGATTTCGATTTAGCATTCAAAACATTTATCTGTGTTTTTGTAATAATTTAATATATTTTTATTTTGCCATTAATTTGCATGCATGCGGCCGCAACTATTTTATGTTTGTTAACTTCGTCACACTGTCACCGCCTTTATGAATGAAATCTGTTTTCTGCGTAATCTCTGTCCCGAAATAAATCCGATAAAGCAGCCACAACTCTGCCCTCAGGCTACCTAGTGTATAGCGATAAATGCAAGATGCCCAACATGGACCCGTACGCCACTGACGTTATGAAGTATTTCAAGCGCGAGAAGTACCAGCCATGCAGTCGTAGCGAACCTCTTACCAGCACTAAGTATTACCCAAACCACAAAAAGTACATCCTTCATCTCGAGGAAAGCCTCCGGGAGAAATACACAAAATCTCGCGGTCAGCTTGACTGCTGCTACAACGTCATAGAGAGATCAGGGACTGGAACTAAAGCGGACAAGGATTACAAGTGAGAAGGGTCACTGGTTTCTCTTACTTAAATAAATTAAATAAATTGCTTCTAGGTTGAGTGAATGCCTAGACCTAACGAGATCTGTGGAACTGCCTACGAGTACTGAGAACATTCTTGTGAAGTGTAAAAGTAAAAAGCAGGAAACGTATCTCAACGCACATGCCATGATTCCGGAACGACCGGAGATTCGAAAGCGACTTGATGAATGGAGCAATAAAGACACGAATCGACGACACATCAGCGTGCTCCTTTTAGGTATAGATAGCATATCCAGGCAAAATCTTATTCGAGCTATGCCAAAGACTGCCCAACATTTATATGATTCTGAGTGGTTTGAAATGAGCGGATACAATAAGGTAAGGGAGTTGCTCAAACTATTCGAATTGTTCAAATCATTCCATCTATTTTATTTTTCCTAAGTATTACGTTGTTAGTCTATTAAATTCAATATGCCAAAATTTTTGGATATATGGCTTAAAAGTTGCTCCTACATTAAATTCTCTACGGACTATAGATTTTATTGAATTCAAAAATTGATCACACTATTGGTGGACATTGCACCCAGGGTGGATATTGATCCAAACACTCTAAATGAATTTATCGTTAACTCGGGTATTAACTTATCCCATTGCTTGGATCCAATGCATGTCATCTGTGTGGGCTACCAAGATCGGGTTTCCCTGCTCTGTTCTCGTATGTGATCAATCATTATCTCACTACATCATCGATACTCACACATATCTACATATGTAAGATCACTCCTCGGTTTCTTAATCCATGGGTACCTGGCACACTGCGGGTTCTCATTGCTTTAGATTCTTACAGGAAAAATCTCTCCTTAATTTACACGAAAAAACACATTTCCATCGATCCTCCAAAAACTCCAAGTTCCTTATACCAAGATATCATTCATATTATGGCGAATGTTCTCACCTAGTTACCTTGCCCAAGTCACACGTACGTGTGAACAATCAACTGGATTGTTTGTGGGTGGCTGAAGGTGTTTATGAGATTTAGGCTTGATCAACAGAGCAATAAATAGGAATTCACGAGAAATTGCGCATAAGTTAAATAAAGTACGGAAAACTTTTTCAATCCACACTTATCAGCTCATTGATTGCCGTTACTCCATATTCCGAAAATGTCGATTCTCCTTTGAAGAGCAGCTTAGTTGTGGTTTCAGGACTACCACTTCAAGCTTGTCAATCGACCGTCAAATGACCCTACAGTGATTCTTGTTTTTTTAATATTATTGTTTACTTATTTTCAGGTGGACGACAACACATTCCCAAACTTGATGGCTGTTTTAGCCGGCTACAACCAGACCACATCGTTTCATAAGTGCAATCCCTATGTAGTCGGCGGCTTAGATAAATGTCCCCTTATTTGGTACGACTTTCGCAAGTACGGATATGTAACAGCATACGGCGAGGACGAGGCTTCAATAAACACCTTCAATTATTTGAAGAAAGGCTTTGAAAAACCACCAGTTGATTACTACTTGCGACCATTCTTATTAGCTGCTGAAGCACATTTACCAATTAAGCGAAAATCTAGTCTTACGTTTTGTTTAGGTTATCAACACTCTGCTGACTACGTGTACGACTACGCTCTTGAGCTAGCCACGAATTACAGGGACGACCCTTATTTTGGTCTTTTCTGGACGAATACTTTTAGTCACAATGTGATTAGCGACTGTTCATCTATGGATGAGAAAATGGTCAGCTACCTGCACAAATTTTCCGAAACAGGAGTGCTCAACAGAAGCGTTATATTTTTCTTCAGCGATCATGGAATGCGATTCGGACCAACCAGAAAACTGCTCTCTGGACACTACGAGGAGCGACTGCCATTTATGTTTATTTGGCTACCGCCTTGGCTTAAGAATGATCATCCGGAGTTTGTAGATGCCCTTAATGTAAATAAGAATCGATTAACAAACCCCTACGATGTTCATATGACCCTGAAACATATTTTGGAATTATCAGGGAGGGCTAAGGACCTTCCCAATGCAGAGGACTGCGTCAACTGCCAAACTTTACTTAGGCCAGTACCACACAGTAGATCATGTGAAGATATTGCCATCGAGGACCACTGGTGCACTTGTTACCCTTTTAAAAGTATTAGCACCAAGTCACCTGTCATACATATCATTATGACGTATACTATAGACTACATTAACGAGTACGTCGCCAACTATAAGAATGGTTCCGTTTCTCATCTTTGTGCCAAGATCTCCTTACACCAAATCAAAAGCGCCTACAAAGTAATGCCCACATCTAGCGACAGTAAAACCAATTCGACAATAGACAGCTACCGCATTGTGTTCGAAACAATCCCAGGACAAGGTTTGTTCGAGGCCTCCGTACGTTACAACACAATAACAAATGATTGCGAGGTTACCGGAAGTATTAGCAGGCTTAATACTTACGCTAAGGACTCAGCCTGCATAAGCGACGGAGGCGCGAAAAAGTATTGCTTCTGCTCAAAAAAAGCGCATGCTTCGGGGCGCACAAGTGGTTAGCCGCAAGCGCCACATTGCATTATACCAAATACGCGAAGATACCAAAGGATCAAGGGCATTTTCATATCTGCGCCAGTTAACTAGAATATTTTTCGCGTTCCTAAGATATATTTTGACCCATGTAGAAAACCAAAGTTTGTGATGGCGTGCCGGCCGCCACTAATATCAACTCTGTGATTTTAGTAGTAAATAAAAGAGGGTGCCTTTATAAGTAGCGATAAAGACACGAATGAAAAAGTTCAAGAACTCCAGGAAGGAGCCACAGTAAGAGACTTGCGGACGCAGCATGAAGCTGTTTTTTTTCGTATGTGCTATGTTAATAAAGAAATATTTTCTTGAGCTAAATATTGTTTCTTGTTATATAAAAAAAAACTCTTTTGCAGAAAACGTCTACTATGTAAAATACTTGGGAGTGGTCATCACATGTAAACGTGAGCACGAATGAAGCATTTTTTCCTTCAAATAATTCAAAGGGAAATACCTAACGCGGAAGAGTATTTGATTTAATTGTTGGGTGGAGAAGATAACCAGAGTTAAGTACCAGACTCTGCGATGCCATTGTTCTCATCCTTAAAAACCTTACCCGGACTTCCTGGCAAACTTAGGGCCTGTCCGAACCCAAGTCTTTGTCTCGTTATGACAGTTAATGTCGTCAGCAAGCAAGCTAAGCTATTATAACATATAAAGCAAAGACAAAAACCTATTCGAATTCGTTTGCTTAGCTTGTAATTTGAATCAACTTTTGTAAATAAATAAATTTATAAATTACCCTGACTACCAGGCAACTTGGGTGTTAACAAATGTTCCCTTTAAAAAGTTTCTCATTAATTTAAGTACTTTTCCAACTGTACGCAAATCTATCTAACGAAGTCAACCCAAACCTCAACAAGCTAAGTCAGCCTTAACTGTTAAACTGCCTAGCTAAGCCTACTAACATAGATATGAATTCGAACAGTGACGTTATGAACTGGCATAACAAGACGAAGACTTTGATTCGGACAAGCCCTTAAGGTCTGTTCGCGTACTTTTGACTAAAATCTTTTAGGTCTATATGCGGGTTAGGAAGATTAACCAGAGCAACAATCAGTCTTATTCAAATATTCGATATTCTAATCGATCGAAGGCCAAGACTCTTAGCAATCAGATAAAGTAGCTTTGAAAATGTGTCTTGACTTTCGATCGAATAGAAAATCGAATACGGGAATCGGCCTGAATGACTTTTCAACGCTGATACAGAAAATCAATTAGACCACAGTGACATATGTAGTTATATGGTTAGCGATAGAGGTAATTGGTAATTTACATTAATCAAATGGGCTGTGAAACTGCATCACAACCGTTTTGTTGACGTTTTGGAAGGCAGCCGTACATGCAAGCTATGGGGGACTATTGTCAGATCCGTTCGGTTCGAAATGCAGGAAATTAACAAGCAGGCAGGAACTGGAACGTTTAGAAAACTCAACACAATTCATGTCGAACAGACTGATAATTTCAGCCTACAGCAAATGTCCTACGTCAGACGATACGCTAAACGTAGTTAAGGAAGGAACAAAAAAATTAAACAATGATAATAATGCAGGACAATCAGAATCCTTAGCCAAAATTATATCCGAAGAAGATGATTATGCATTTTGCAAAAAATTTAATTCAAGTGAACCCCAAAATGCTATTTATTCAACTTATTACAGTGGTAGTACGTTACAAACGTTTAATGTGAAAATGTTTTCTTTTTAATTCCGCAAAAGATTTTCTACGTATAAATTTTTGCATCCCTTCTCTACCTGGACGTGAAAGAAAGAAGAAGAAAATTAACGAAAATAGGTTGGAAAATGCAATAAAAATAGTTTAAAAGTTAATTACATGAGTTTCAGAGAAAATGTGGAAGAAACTGAATTTAAGGGAATTTTAAAGCATTTTTTCACTTTCGCAAGTGACTGTATCCGCAATAGTAGAGGTAGATCAACATTGGTGGTATTTTTGGATATACATACATCACTGACATATATGAACTAGATTGCTAACTCACATCTGAAAAACGAGACCCTTTCTCAATATTTAGTATTTTCACAAAAATACCCCGTATACTAATCAGCTGGAGATTTAGGTGCGACAGAGGTAGATATAAAACTCATTGTTTCTACCTTTGTCTAACCTATATTTCCCGTATATGCCAACATAAACTAAAAGTTGCGGCAGAAAATGCCATTGCCATCTGCTGGTCATCGTCAAACTATTGTAACAGCTATTTGTAAAAGCAAATAATTTGAGACATCTGGTGGTAGTTATTCCGGAGAGTTGGCAAGCTATTTTAACTGTCGTTGCAAGTTATAGGGAATAGTGATTGTGGCTATTAATTTCAACCTTATTCACTCCAAAAACCAAAAACAAGGGTAAACATTTTTCAATGTTTACATTTACGTCTTCACTGATATTTCCGAGAGAAATTCAAGCGGATCGGGGCAACGCCATCTTCATACGAATATTAGAATGAATTTTTAATATGTTGTCTGCCTGGGGGATTCAGGTGAGAGCGGGATAGTTAGATTTCGGCGAAATTTTGATCTCATTTTTTAAATGAGTTTTTTTATGGGATCAGCAAAATGTAAAATCAATTAAAATAGTATTTTCCATACAGCAAAATTTATTGGGAATTCTCGCTAATAGTAAACAATAATTGCTGAAACAATGTTCTTTAAAAATCAACTATGGTTGTGACTGTCGTCTAGGGGTTATGGGTAATAATAAATCAGCGGAGGAACATCTTTTTATGCGGACCTTGTGGCGGCGATCGGTTTGATTGAATGACTTACTTCGACCACTTTTTTTTTGACCCTGATGCTTATTTCCGCCAAAAATGTTAACGTTTCCAAAGCAGGAGATTTCGATGGGGTTGTTGCCATTACTTCTCTGAGATTCGCTATCGTGATGCACTTCTGGTACATTGCGGCGATCTTCCAGTAGCGTTTGTTGAATATTTGGCGGCAATTCTGGGTTTACAGAGTTTATGCAACCATTATTTGTTGCTGTAGGTGTTTCGATGGAGCCGTCACTTGGTATATCCGAACAGAACGTACTTGCGTTACTCAAAAATGAATTCCTTGAAATTTTTATTTGATATGTTAATAACCGAACTCCAAAAAAGTATCTTTACCTTTCGCTCGTCAAATAAGATCCATAGTTCATCTCTCGATTGAGAAAGCCATCAGTCAAAAAAGTTTCTGGGGTTGAGAATGTCTGTCGGAGTTTTTGCTCAGTAGGTGAACTATCGTTATGAAAGAACACCCAAGATTTCTTCAAAAAACTGTTTTCGGTATATGTTGGTTTTGGCGCATTATGTTCTGCAAGATAAATTGTTTGGAAAAAATGCGGGAGTATGATGTATAACTTACTCTGATTGCTGGTGCTTTCAGTTAAGGGCGTTTGCGAAATTGCCAGGGAGAGGGATACATTGAAAGACGCATCCTTGAACTCTGCTGAGTTCTCCTCGAGTGGTGTAGATGTCCTGAGGCTGTATGATCTTTGAATATAACACGTAACATAACAGATTGTGTCGGGAAATTGAATTACATTTATATAAATCTACATATAATTCTACTCATATTTAATCGAAAATGATCTTTCCAAACAAAAACTTGGAAACTGAACAATTTATCAGATTGTACATCCGAAAAAAAGAAAGTTTGCAGATGAGTACTATAAATAGCAAGTGAAAATGGATGAGATCCCGAATCGATTTCATAAGTTTTTCGAATTTGCAATTTTTGTGCAGAACATTTAAAAATGAAAATTAAGAAAATGTGTCTTGCAGAACAAAAATTAGATCTGGAACCTGGTAGCGCCCCGTCGAATAAAGCGCTACCATGGACAAATAACAGATAGATGTCCATTTTCATATCAAAAATAGTTCCTATGAAAATAAATCTGAGAGAAAGCTCAGCCACTTGAGCTTTCTTGTTTGTGTGTGTGAGATAAATTCTTAATACGTAAAGCTATAAGAGAACACACTCTCACCGTAGCTCTCCATACAGCTTGCCGCTGTACCGTCCTCCTGCTCGGTGAGCTGAACTTCTAATCCGCTCCCTCACTGAATCACATAGATTGAGTTGAGACACGTTAAGGAGTTGTATTATAAATCTACGAACTTTGAACGTGTAACGTGTTAATTTTCCATTTTCGACACGACTTTGAAACGGAAAAATTATAAATTTTGGACTTTTCTTTAAAATTTCTATTAGCCCTAATAAGGCATCTAACAGCTTAACTGGTATAGGGAGTGTCACAGAGCCGCCTCTACTCTGTATTGCGGTGGACATATCCCTGTTTAACCCTTGTTTCCATCGTAGTTAGCGGTCCCCATTACCTAATTCTTCCCATCCCAACCTTCTCCTTAGAGCCTTGAGTTCAATTTCATTTTTTTTATTATCTTTCACTCCGGTCCAAGAGGCCGCGCTGGCAACTCACGGGGGAGTGGCGGGCTTGAGACCTCTGTGAAATACGTGGGGTTGGTGATGGCGCGGACTACCCGTGCGGAGGCCTCGGATTCACCTCACCCTCGGGTCTAACCGGCGTTGGAGAGACCTTTCCACGGACCCCGCGGGGTCTGTGTGTCGGAGAGATCTCCCAGGAATTGCAGGAGTTGGATGATGTAAGTTAGCTACCTGACCGGGAGAATAAATATTTTTGGGTTTGACCTGTTACTTTTTGTTTTTATCTTCCATGCACAGATTCCGTGGGCGAAGTTGTGAAGGGTCCTTTTCCTTGAGGACTCTCATCCTGCACGGTGTCGTTGGGGCAATAGCCCTAGCTATTCCGCTTTTCACATTTTTTTCCCTAACTTCTATTAACCCCTCCGAGATGCTGGCTTAGCCCCATTACTTATTATATTTCCATTTCACAAATATTTTTTTGTTTGCGCTTAAAAGACAAATATTCAACAAACCAGTCCGGAATTTTTCTTGTTAAACCACTCCTGATGATCGAATTATTTTGGTCGGATGTGAAATGAGAGGCCCTGACTTCAACCCTCGGAGCGGAGTATATATCTATGTATTTATAAAGTTTGGGATTTGTTTTTATAAAATAAGCTAGAACAAGGGGATTTTCCCAAACGTACAACCGACTTTCGTCGTAAGTGTGCATCTACAAGTTTAACGAACGACACTTTAAGCTCAAAAAATCTCGAAACAGTGTCTTTTGACGTTATCGTTAGGATTGTTTTTTTTTTGTCTGTTAATGGAAATTCAATTTTCTAAATAATATTTAAATTTTTTAAGTATATTAAAAAAAAATTATCTTATCGATTTTAATTTACCTCCGAAATCACATTTCATATTTTTCTAGTTTTTTGCCTCACACTCAAATATTACCAATTTATTGCTGTTCAACCCATCTAGTCCCCTTAAGGAGGCACACACCTCTCTCTCGACCCAAAATTTAAAGTATAGCCAAACTATAACCATCCGATTTAAATGAAAGTTCGGTCAATGGGTTCATCCTTTCAAATAATTAATTTCTGTTGGTCCGGACGAATAAAATCGCGGGCACAGATAGTACATGCATATGTATGTATGTATGTGTTGAAATTTCAGTTTCCTAATGTAATACAAGATGACTCACGAATTTTGCTGTTGCATTGAACAGGGTAATTCACCCCCAGTGGATACCGGTGAGTTGCCTTGTAGCGGCCCAGCTTTGCCGGAACAGATTTTCCCACTCTGTGACTGGGATTTTGACGAAGACGATGCTGCAGGTTCTGTAATCGTGATTCTTAAATTTGTTTGCATTCCGTTAACAATTGCCCGAAAACTTCATTGATCTTACCACACATGCCTGTAGCAGACAGCACTCTGTTGGCAATTTCCTGCAGGTTTTCCGACTGACGTTGAAGCTCCAGCATGGATGGTGAAGGAAGGCTAAGTTGATTTCCGGAGGTTGAAGGATCGTGGCTTCTGCTCCTATTTATTTTTAACTAAGAACTTCTGAATGGTCGTAAATAGTTTTACCTTGAGCGAGCACCATGGTGTCCCCTACCGTGCCGCCTTCGCCGTCTACGTGATGTGATCATATCGTCATCCATACCAATCTTGATAACCTCTTCATAGTCTGGAGGGGCTTCGTAGTCTGGTGGGTCATCTATCGGAACTTCTTCTGGGCGATCTGAAGAATTTGTCGTTATTTTGAGTTTTGAAAATCCAACTATTTTACTACCTAACAACTCACTGATGGTTTGTAAATGGTTCTGCATTTCCCTATGATTCCGCGCCCTTATTCCCATGCGATATAGTAGGATCATCCATCCCGAGAGCACGAGCAGAATTCCCAATGTACTCATTACAAAAATTCCCGTCGCAGTCTTAATGTCCGGGTATTGTTCGATTTTTGGGAAGTAGTAGTTCGGCTTATGGGTGTACCATTTCCGATCACCTGACACATGAGCCCATTCTTCTTCACAAGTTTCCGGTTCATCGCTTCTATCGCCACAATGATCGAACCCATCACAGTGCAGTCGGATGGAAATGCAGTGACTATTTTGGCACAAAAACTCTGAACCTATGTAGCAGTCTAAGAAAAAAAAACACTGCTAAACTACGTATTGATGCCAATAAAGCTGCCACTCACTCATGTAATTAAATACGCTGTACACTATAGCGAGGCGAGATGAAATTCCAAACACACCCTTTAGCCTTATGTAGAAGCCACTCATCACAGGGCCGATGTGATTCCTTTTGCTCATGCCGTTGTTAGGCCAGAAAACCTTCTCTATCTCTGGCGTGTTAGACGTAATGCCCTGGCGCACCACGAGCTCCGACTTTGACGCCATACCGTACAACGCATCTACCCGCAACGAAATGTGGGTCTTCATCATCATGTAATTGTTGAGGGGTTTAATTATCCAGATACAGTCATACAACCGCACTTCGGTTGTGTTCTCTATCATGTTCATCATGGTGATGGCACCACCCGGGCCTTCGACCATTCCGCCACAGTCTAGTATTAGAAGAAGTGGTCGGAATAATTTCTTCCCTGTTAATAAATGTTACTAATCTACCTGTATAAGGAGTGGTCTCTCTCAATATCAACTGGTTTGAAGAAATGAAAGTGACATCAGCTCTGTAGCCAAGACCTGGCGAACCGTTTCCCCTAAAGGTGAGCAGAAGTGATTTTCCGCTGCTTACGATTATCGGAGGCCTGAAATGCTCGCCGGTGAAGGAGTTCAGTATTTGGCCATTGGAGTCAAAAATCTAAACGAAGCAAAATTATGAAAGAAAATAAAATTTGTGAGAAGAGGATCATCAGCAATCATAAAACTGCAATCTAATAATTCAATAATAGATCGAAGTATTATTGCGTGTAACCATCTAATACCGTTTTTTCAAGATTACGTACATAACTGCCTTCTGAGGTATTATCTAAGTTCTAATCCAAAGGTATTTTGGAAATTTAATTAATTCATTTACTATGTAATTTAAAAGTAGAGCATTTAACATAATACGGAAGAAATCCATACTTGAATAACAAAATAGAATTCAAATTCCTACCAACTATCAGTTTCCAGAAGAATAAGCTCGATGTAAGCGCAATTTCTAATCATAAATGGTAGTTCATTATATTATATGGAGCGACCCTGTATACTCGTCAAAATTTGAGGAATACTTCTGTATTTGAACGTGCGTAAAATCCGAAAAAATAGGGCTGGAAGGTTCGACTTAGGAAAGGTGATAGGCACAGGAGTTTATCATGAGATCCATAAGAATATAAAATTTGTTTACTTGTACCTCAAGGTCGAAAATTAAAAAAGAAGCAATCATATGGTCATGATATGATTAACCAATATCATAGAAAAATTAACCATAAAGAAGTCTCATGCTAATAAAAATTATAAACGCTTTTCGCAACGAGGCATCCACCGTCAGATATCCACAAACTTTCAGAAAGCTTTTTCATGAAAGTTGCATGTCTCACACACTCCGAATTGTTTTCATTTTCATTTAAAGAGCGCATCGTTCAGGCTGTTTTTCTTTCAATTGCGTACGCGCACAGGCAGTATGCTTTTTATCCTGCATGAGGCTGTGTATTATAATAGGCCTGACTATAATAGTCTTACGAGATCTTAAGACTGCTTAAGATTTTGTACGATCATATGAAGTGCCACACTGACAACTATAATAGTAGGCCTGACTATAATAGCCTTACGAGATCTTAAGACTGCTTAAGATTTTGTACGATCATATGAAGTCCCACACTGACAACTATAACAGTCTTATCAAATCTTTCGCTAACTTTCGAAATCTTCTCGAAATCTTAAGGGGTACGGTCCACAGCGTACAAATCTTAAAGGAACTTGACAAAAGTGAAGTTTGTGTACAAATTTGTTGATAATTCGAGAGAAATTTAAATATATGTTGAATAAAATGGAAACATTAAGTGATTTAACTTTGTTGGTTGAATTAGTGGGAGATGTATACATTAAGACGATTATAGTTTAGCTTAAGATTCGTTAAGATTTGACAGAAACTTAGCCAATCTTAGGGAAATTTGACAGCAAATCTTAGAGAGTCTTAAGACTATTATAGTCAGGGCTAATCGCTGAAAATCAAAATGAGGCTTTTATTTGGAATCGAGTCATACGAAAAAAAATTGCTCGAAATAAAACCTCAACTTTCTCGACCCCGTAAGAATTAAGCCCCCGAACCCCTCTGGGGGTGTGGATGGAACCTCTATTTTTTAATGCATATGGGGAAAAAACACGTCAGTTTTATCCGCAAAAATTGTTAGCTTCGTGATAGATGGAGCTGTAATTTTAATTTCAGCGATTACAGTGCAAGAGTAATTATTATTATGCGTGATGCTATGGATCAGTGATTCCTTAGCCTTGAGCGTTATTGTATAAGTTCCGAAAGCCCTGTGCGGATTTTGACAACTGATTTAAGGAGTTTTTGGTGATTTCAGATATAAACCCCATTTTTGTCTAGCACGTAAGATGAACTCAGAAGAAGGGTTGAAAAAGCTACATATTCCTTAGCAAAAACTGTACGTGATGAAATTTTCTGAATATCATTTTCGTAATCAGCACCCAAAATTCTACCGGATTCACATTTTAATCTGATTGTGAGATAGGTCCTGCATGCCTGTATAATTTGCAATGTATATGGAGTTTAAGAGCTAAAGCGAAAGACGGACACTAGATATAACCTTTTTTTTTCTTTTTAAAATTACCTATACGAAACAATAGTCTAGATTCCAAACTATGTAACTGAATAAAACTACTTTACTCCCCCACACATGGTAACAATGAGACAAAGAAAGAACATTTAAAATAAGCTGACTTTTTATAGCCAGGGATCCCCCTCTTTTGTGTCTTTACCTCCATTGTTGAGGTGAGTCCCAGCTGGAAGTCCGTGAAGTCTACTCGAACATGGCAGTTTTCTGCCTCGCATGTTAAGATGTGTTCTATGCCATAATCTCTAGGATATGTCAACGGGAAGTAAGGCGTTGATATAACTTGCGGGGCTACTTGGGAGTAATTACTCACAATGGATTGCCGCGGGGAGCCGCTAACGATCTTAACGTTTCCTATTGACAATTAAAAATGGATAAAACGCGATCAAATCGAATACCGAAGGTCTAGTTCGAATCGACGCGACGCGTACTTACTCTCGGAGTAGTACTGAAGTGAGAATACGTGAGTGTGAGAGGCCCTGTAAAATAACTTCAACAGTAACGTCCTTGTTCGGCTGCGAAATACTTTTCCATCGCCGCAGAAGTACTGTCCCGAAATCTCAATGTCGTAGGGTGGTTCCGAAAACAAGATGTGATCACAGGGACACCGTGACCGCAATCTTCCTGCACTGGTGGATGGCTTCTCACAAGTCTTCGAGAAGTTCGTGTAGGTGAAGGTAATCCTAATGACGCACTCCGCACACGTAACCAGCTCCAAATTGCACTGATACCACGTATCAGCAATGGTCCGATTATTGATGTTGATCGGCGCGTATAGGTTGTTCTAAAGTAATCCAGGTGAGCAAGCCGTCAAATCTATTCAAAGGTCAGATATTCACTCGAAATGATGGCGCTGATACGTTAAACGCGTGCAGTTCTCCACGTTCGCCTAATTCCAGGAAGTGCCGTCGGCCATTCCAGTGGCTGCAGATGTCTGCATCCCTGTGGCCATTGGAGTACCCGACGGTGGTGGCTGCGCATATGCCGATTAAAATCAAAATTATATCGGCATTGCAAAATTTCATAGTTTATTTTATTGGAAATCGATGGGCACAATTTTATTCCGCGACGTTACTCGAAGTAGACTCATCCGGAATAAAAGTTCAACTGACTTGGGGAGCTGAAAATTCTAACGTACGCCTCGAAGAAGCCATCGAAGTCCTCCGCACAAACTTTGTAATCGGTAGTTCTACAAGTGCTGAAGCATACACTATTAGCATTTTTAGTTATACACAACCAGGTGCGTTTATGGGGCTTCCACATTTGTTTGTGGGCCTCAGCTCCAACGCGTTGGAAAGGGTTGTTGTGATGAAGTAAAAAAAAAATCGCAAAATCGTTAATACCTTGAAGCTAAAAATTCCCACAGACTAATGATATGTGTTAATGGCAATTTACTAGCCCATGCAGAATGAATTCCCAATAACCATTGCAAGGGTGTGAATGCGTCTCAGACAGGTTATTCCGCGGCATTGGCATAGGTATTTACTATAGAAGAAGAAAATAGATATAATTATATATATATAAATTACGAAATAAACGAGTTAAGGTCGAGGAAGAATACTTTGTCAAATATTTAATTGGTAGGAATAATTAGCACTTTTCATTTAATAACGATAATCAGCATAAACTCTCTGAACCAAAATCCCGCAAACATGTTCCAATCGATTTAGATCCAGAGAACGATGGTCACCTCAAGACTTCAACTGACTAGGCTTGAAAGTATTCCATCGTTTTCCTATTCGTATAAATAGCAACTCTCCTCAGACCGCGCCAATGCCCGATGAATTCATCTAGAATCTCAATGTGAAATTTCTTTTCATCTGAAAAAATTACCTAAACACGGTATCTCGATTGGAATATGTCGAATAATAATTATTTGAAATATTACTTGCCGAGGTCCAATCAGTCTCCATGTTGCCATCTGGATATTTTATTCAGGCGTTTTATGGCGTTGTTGTAGCAATAACGGTATATTTTAGCACACTCGATTTATAAATTGCGCTTAAAAGTTCTCTATAAAGTTTACCGACACAAGTTCACTAAGCATAGTTCAACCTTATTCCGGCTTCTTGTAAAATATCAATAATCTAAGTCCTTTCCCACAGCAACATCGTAGGTAACGAGATTTCTGATGGGCTAGCAAAAAAAGGGGCCTGCACACCATTTATAGGCCCTGAACCTTTTATAGATCGGACGCCATCTCTCATCACTCGCTTTTTTCAAGAGTTGGCTCAAAAACAAGCATAACGAAAGGTGGACCGCAGTACTATGTAAACATGTACAATGGACCTCTGGTCTATGTGCCGGGTACAAGAACAGCGCAAAAAGTTCATACAGCCCTTGGTTACCTTTTGCCAAAGAACTTCTAAATAACAAGAAGCTCCATATCAACCCGAAAATTGTCCAATTGTGCAATTATACTAATAATAATAATAATGTTTATACCAATACAATAATATACATATAACCATGGTAAAAAATTAAAAAAACAAATAGAAAATAATAATTGAAAAGCAACTAAACATCTAATGGGACAAAAGCAAAGGAATAGAAAACCATAATATATATAATAATATAAGAATATAAAACACAAGTGTCTTACCTCCCTCATCCTAGTTCTTCCGTTCCCAACGCGAACAAACCTCACCGTGTAAACGTAGTCTTTTTAATATGAATTTGGTGCACCATTCAGTTTATGCTGAAATCAATTTGGTGAAAATAATCAGTTGGTAGAATTTGTCTGGTGACATTTTGAATGTTTTATCCATTAAACTATTATTTCAGATGCTTCGGTACGTCCAACTTTTTGTTGATCTGGTACTCAAGGTATTATGACTCCAATTAATGGAAGCTTTACTACATAAACCTGAGTTTAAAAAGCCAAAATTCTCCAAATCAACGGCCTCACTTCCACTTAGCTTCTGCTTCTTTTTATTACGGTTATATGTATGTACGTTTAAAGCTGCATTTCTCATGACACATTACTGCAATAACATTACACCCACCAATTTTTTTTCAGTTTTATTGCGAGAACTACTTATAGTTTTTTTAGCTTTGAAAATGTGTCGTGAATAGTCGTGTCGAAACGACGACCAGAATAACGCCTAATATTTCAAAGTTAATTCATCAATATACATATTATACTGCCTTTGTCCGAAAATATGAAATATGAAAATAATCAAATAAAACTAAAATTAAATAGAAAACAAATATTCATAATATGATAACATATTTTTATCATAACAATATAACCAAATACAAATAATTTTATAAAATTAAATAACATAAAATTATTTTATTTATTTTAATTTTATCAAATATGTTCCGTCAATGTAAGCAATACTAATATAATAGCCAGTTGCTTTCGAAACTCTAGATAATCTAAGATTTTCCTTCCAATGTATACCATATTTTCAGACAGAGGGAATAGAATATACGAACCTAACCAGTCGCATTTTGTGATTTATGGTGTATTTTAAAACTCGTGGTATGGTATAAAGTAGTTCACCATGGTGAATATTCGAAAACGCCCTATGTTACATTTATATTACAATGCAATCTATTGTATTCAACACGCCAAATTTTGTTTGCGTTTTGATTGAGGTGGAGGATTTGAATATCTAATCTTTTCCTGCAGTACTATCACCATCTTGATTTGTGAAATTGGGAAAAATATTTGCTCAAAAATCTCATGTCAACTTTTATTAAAATCTAAAGATTCCATTTACATTTGACTCCCTATCTTGAATTCTCAAATTTTGACCACAGATGCGAAGTTTTCAACCCTTAATTCTCAGTACCAATTTGAAACATCAAACACTTTAAAACTAATTCAAAATTGAAATTTTAATTGCGAAATTAACAAAGCAGGAATTTTTCTGTCCAGGGTTCGGGGTGCTGCTCCTGTAAATTGCTTGGGTCAATTATTTGAAAGATAAAACTTTTTTTGAAACAGATTTATTTATTTAAACGTTAAAATTCCATTTTCATATCATTCAACTCAACTGTTTTTCGCTTGCAGACTGATTCAAGTTTCTGCAGAAATTCATCGAATAAGACGACGCCCTTGAGCATGCTTGTCTTTTTAAAGTCCTTAATTTTACTCTTCTCGCTATTCTCCTCAGGTTTGTTCTTATCGTCAAAGGCGTTTACTTCATCCAGAAGAACGTTGATGGTAGGTACAGTAGTGGGATCGAATTTTTCTGCGGCATTTGGATTAAATGGTACACAAACCTTTCCCGTCTTCGGGTGAACACAGAAGGGCGCTTTTAGCAAATGATTCATCCCCTTAGTTACATTAATGTCGAGACGAGGATACGTGAATGCTAACTGAACCTCTTCCACAATATTCTTATGGTTGCGGGGCAAAGTTGATTGAATCCTCGCTGAGTTTACGTAACGGACGAATGCGTCCCATACCGCCTTTGAGTCGGTCGAGTCGTGGGATTTCAAGTATACATCCAAGTCTTTCCTGAAATTTTCGTCTGAAACCATATGCAGGAGCTTGTTCTTTCCAGCTGGAGTCGAAAAGATGTTCTGGTCAACCAGGCAAATTTCTTCGAACACGGATTCAACTATTTTCAAGGCTCTCTTTATACTATGATGGATTTTTTCTCCAAGAGACACTTTGGACACCTCATTCTCCTTCCCCCTAGCTGTAACAAGATGAAAGTATTCCGCTACGGCTGACCTTCCTTTTTCGTCTAAGAAACGTGCCTCCTCGTCGCACACCCAACAATGTATACCTCGACGTCCAGAAAATACCCAGAGGATGTGCTTGAATCCAAAGTCCTCTCTCAAACCAGTGTTCAATATGCGACAAGCTATCGTCATGAACTTCCAGCACTTCGTGCACACCGCAGCTCCCTCGCAACATGTCCGGATGTCGTCGTAATCAGTCATATCTATGTCGAAAACCAACTCCCTCTCGATAGGACGCATCGTCGGCGTGTTTTTAAAGTCCCTGGGGTTGTGACTCATTACTGCTCCAATGTCTATTTTAACCGGCATCATTTTTAAAACCGTAGCCTTCATTTGCTGCTCAGTGCCCATTGATAAGTATCGCGCGTAGATATCATTCTCGAGAGTGAAAGAAATGTCCCGGTTGGTGAGTGTAGAATGTTCTGGCGCTTAAAAGTCGAAAAATGGCTATTAAGCAAAAATTAAATTAGAGGTGCACAATACGTGAAAGAAAGAAAGATATTATCATAAAAATGAGAGTCAGAATGAAAAGCCAAACATCATATTGTCAAATACACTTTTTTATGTTGCAACAAGAGTTACTAAGAATGAGTGATGAAGTCAAGAAATAAGCAGTGTCGAAAATAACAACAGTATGTAATGCAAAGTGATCAGGCTGAGGAGCTACTAGAATCGAAGGAAAAATAATAACCATAATTATATATGAAAATTATTTTTGAAATAATTTGATAATTTCGCTGCCTGCTTTTGGGTGTCTGTGAAGAAACCTAAAAAGCTTGACAAAACTCGATCGGCGATAGAATAGGAAGATGAACGATAAAGTTATTCAAGTGAAATTCCGTTTGACTGGAAGTCAAGAAGCATGAAACGGTCATTATAAGGAGAAAGAGTTAACGGGTTGTCCCACGGATATTCTTTAAAAGCGAACCTAATAAATTTACACTAAATAGACTCGATATATAAAGCCTAGCATTGATAAAGATATCACAACTATTCGATTAACATGCTCAACAAATTTGGGTTTAAAATCTAATAGTTAGTCTGCTTCCATTTGCTTTATTTATTATCTTAAAACCAACCAACAACCTTAAATTAGAAATTAAATGGTTGAAAATGTTATATGACCAACTACTAAAACATCATGTACCATTTGCGGTCACAAAATACGCCAATTAAACAGTGGCCGCTTACTGATATGCGAGGAGAAAATGTATTTTTCTCGCTTTCCCACTAATTAGAAAACACATCAAGGCATCCTTAGAGAATAAGAGATAAAATATACCCAATTTGTTGACAAATTCAGTTTCCAGCCACTTGGCCGGCTTCTGATTTTATTTGAAAGGGCTTGTTTTAGCAGTGATTTGTTCGGAATTTTATTTTCAAAACCTTTATAAAGGGTGGGCCATACATTTTTTCAATTTTCCACTTTTAAAATAGCCCTGAAAATAAAGATTATATTTAAATAAATGTTTATTTAAAAGAACAAAAATAAACGGGAAACCCATTTCAATTAAAAATAATATCGTCTAGATGTCCGTCATCTCGCCGCTGGCATTCCTGAAATCTGGCACTAAGATTATCGAAAACTTTTCGACAGAAAGCGCCGTGGGGTATGTTGACAATTTCTTGAAGAATATTCGCCTCTTTAGTAGGAGGCCATGGAATATCTAATATTAACCACGGGTATAGTCTCATTGGCCATACATTGGCATGTTGCCCCATCTTGCTGCATCCAAGTCCTATTGTTGAACTGCTGCAACTATGGCCCGCTCCCCACAAAAAAGTGTAAAAATTTGCGGTCCACCCTGTCAGATCAGAAGTGTTAAACCTGCCGTTTTTAGACTGCATACAGAAACTAAAGATTATGAACATTTCAACACGTTTTTAGAATTTTATAGAATGGGATTATAGAGTGTTATTTTCTTATTTTGCCACTTATAATAAAAGGTGGGATGGTAATGGCAGACTTAGCCCACGTATCATAAAAGGAATGAGTTGCTTATAAAAGCAGTCAGAAAATCTGCCACCATTGAATAGGTACGATAAAACACAATCTGAGAAATCCTTTGATGAATTAAGTTGTTGCAAGAATAACTAAAATTCCTCCTGGGTCCTGGAATCACTTAAGTTATGCACTGCTTACGCTGTAAGGATGGGGTCAAAGCCCTAACATGTTTTGCTTGGCTATAAGGAGATCCAGTTATGGAGGATATCTCTACAAATTACAAGGTAGTTTCATGCCAGGACATCGGAGAAACATAATTTTGCTACTAAATAGGAGTAACCTGACAAAAACAAGACATCTATTCCTCACAAATGAAATGTAAATTACTTACGGTTTCCGTAAGCCAGCCACCGGTACATGTGATTGAATGGATATAAACGCTTGTAATAAAGCGGCAGCAGATCACTTAAAACCTCTGGATTAAACTCTTTTCCCGTGCTGTCCATCGTGCAACTGTCTTCATATGTTTTGCGCCAAAATGGGTATAGCTCAATTAGCAACGGATTTTCGGTTTTCGATGTGCGGCAGCTGAAATTCCAATTATGATTTAATTAAAACACCTATTGCTTTTGTGAGAATCGTTAATCCTACAATTGGAATCCTACCTCTTTACACAGTTTTACACCTAGGAGCCTCTCACAAAGCTAAGCTAGGAGCACACGCCAAACGCTACACTTTTCAGCTTCTCAAAACAATCAATTGCATCGCAGTAGTTACCCAGCCTGCAAAGCTGTCAAAGTGGTGCCTTGTCGTCATGTCTTTCTAGTTGCTTAACCTGAATTTCTCTCTTCCAAGTGAGCAATTTATCATTTAAGAGAAATTTCAGCTGGAAGAGTTCATTCGGTTGGATTTTGTTAAAACAATTCAGGGCCGTAAATTGTGTCATTTTCGAGATCTGTCCTGTTAAAAAATACGGAATTCCGTCAAAAAGTGCAGTTTTTACCACAAAATTAGGAAAGCAAGTGAGTGCAAGTTCGCATCGCATAAAGCCACGACACTCACTTCTGTCGACAGGCTTTTTCACAATTGCTATCTGACATTGGGGTGAATTAAGAATTTCACAGGTGTTGGGTGTTTGTTTTCTTCTGTGACGGAGGTGGTCAAACTGCCTTATCAGCCGTATCACGCGAGTTGATATTGAAAACGCGTAATTTCACAATTAGCAAGTAAAATGTAAAATGTCTGAACAACCTGGCACATTATTTGCATATCCGCCTAAGCCGAAAGCCTCCGACATTTTTCCATTTACTTATGACTTCTGGGGCTTTGCAATCTTAGCTGCTTATGGCCACATAGCAGAACTGCCATTCGGAAAACGCCTGGTTAGGGCAACCTTGGAGCCTACTTAGTGTTCGTGCCGGAAATTTCGGCTGCTTTCCGAGAAGCGGGTGAATGGGCATCATATGGACAAGGTTCGGATGTTTTTCAGTTGCAGCTGACGGATGAAAATGGGATTGCTTACAAGACAGCTTTTCGTTTCGTAAATTTTTATCTTGCCAAGCCAAATTGCATCGCTCTTTGCTTTGTTGTTGCTTTGCTAATACATATTTTTTTAGATATGTATGACTTGGTGCAGTTTGTGGTCATCTGTCGTCACAAGGTTCCCAGAGAGGGCATGAATACTATATTTCATTTAGCTCTAGGTTTTTTTTAAAAAATTTGCATTAATTGGCTCAACCTAAAAGGTTAAGGTTCACTAAGCAATATTGCTTCATCATCGATTTATGTGGTGCCAAAGTTCACATAATAATAGCAGCAGAGGGACATTTTGTAAAAGAAGCAAAGCAAAACAATTAACCGTTTGCATAAGTATCAGTATACCAGATTTCTATAAAATATAAATTTAGTTAAAAATTACGAGTTGCCGAAACAAATTTTTCTGGCTTCTGTTTAAGCGCAAATGGCTTATGTCTTCTTAATCGACTTAAGGATTTTACTATTTAATTTCTTCAACATGTTGGCTTATCGGAAATATACTTGCATGCCGATATATACAATGTTTATAGCACCGAAAAAGGAAAGGGGGTGCTTCCCATTTAGATACATACTATATTACATTGTTACCGGATTTCACTAAACGAAATGTGGTTGGATTCAATAAATGAGATGCCATTGGAAATAACCGAGATGTCGTTAGGTATGACGTCGCAAGAAATTCCATATGGAGGACGCTAGTCGTCTTGATACCTACTCTACATATCTGAAACTAAACAGTTGTAAATAAAAATGATGATAAAAAATAAAACTAAAATCCGTCTACGGAGAAAACAAACTGAAACGCATGAAACAAGAAAATATTCGTGCTTGAATCATAGCCTGAAATGCTCCTCTAGACAGGGAATTCATTGTTCTGACAAAATATTTTAGAATTCGCCGTTTTAAATAGACAATTTACTGAATTGAAATCGACGCATATGTGCAGTGATGTCCAGAGTATAGCAGTGGTCTGATGCCTTTTTGCCCTATGGGTGCCAACTTAAATGAATACCTTATTATTTCGCCTCACGATCAAGAGTATGCTCTGAATATTACCGTGCTTATGTGGTCGATTTGAATTAGGTTTTTTAGCTTTAATTTGTTTAATCTGTAATGTAATTTTTACCTTGTGTTCCTAGGGAAGAAATGTCGACCGAAAGTCCAATACCTTATTCAGTGACAGCTGATCAAACCCAAAATACCTCACAAAGTAGCGGTGGAGAACCTGATGGCCCTACATTCGCTAAGCCAGATGTTTTAGATGCAACTGAGAGTAAAACAAAATCGGAGAAAGATAGTGGAAAGGATGAGGAAAAAAGAGATGATTCCATGTTCGAGTGCAATATTTGTTTAGACCAGGCTAAAGACGCTGTGGTAAGCATGTGCGGTCATCTGTTCTGTTGGCCTTGCTTGCATCAGTGGCTCGAAACCCGACCTAACCGAAAACTGTGTCCGGTTTGCAAGGCAGCGATTAGTAAAGAGAAAGTTATACCGCTGTACGGCCGAGGTAGTACGAAGCAAGAGGATCCAAGGTAAGAGTTATTATAATAATTCTTGACACGTCACTAAAACATTGCTTGTTTTTAGGAACAAGGTCCCACCAAGACCCGCTGGTCAGCGGACAGAGCCTGAACAGGCTCCAGGCTTCCAAGGCTTTGGCTTCGGTGATGGTGGATTTCACATGTCTTTCGGAATTGGCGCTTTTCCTTTTGGGTATTTTGCTTCATCATTCAATTTTGGAGAACCACGACCAACAGCCAGTATGTTAAAACTCTTTCTTGACTACCATTATACTTAATTTCTTCTCTTACAGCAACATCCCGCGGAACTACGCAATACGAAGACGAACAACAACTCTCCAAACTCTTCCTATATTTAGCAGTTCTTTGCATCGGCTGGCTGCTATTTGCTTAGCATGGATCCAATTAAATCCTAGTTGTCGAATCTTTTGCGCTGCCAATTCGGAAATTGTTTATCCGTTTTTGTTTGTTAACTTGAACTGCCTTTTGTGCAATTTGTGCCCCCAGATAAAAATTGATTTGAACTTCGGGAATTTTTCTGATTTGGCAGCCGCAGAAGCTTTTTTTAACTGTCTGTACTCTAACTGGTCTCCACACATTACAATTCGCAACTGGTCATTTATTTGAAATTTTTTATCTAAATTTGTTGATTAGTTAAAACCCCAAGTGTAGAAATTAAAATACAGTTCATTCACAAGAACAGAGTTTGGTTTGCACTTCAGTGGGCGCCCGTGATATGATGAGCAAGCCACTATTTGTTTGTAATCTTCTGCCTCCTTTAGGAATTGTGCGGAGATACCGTTTTACTTTCATTTTACATATATGCGAACTTTTCCTTTTCTGAAGTTAATTTTGCAGGGCTGCGACGGCTTGCTCACTTGTAGTTATATACACGTATTTTTGACTAACTCTCCTAATTGTAAATCGGCTTTGTATCACCATTGTATTGCTCAGGGGAATGAATCCAATAAATTTAGGCATTATTTATTAATGCTCTTTCTTTTCATGCACGTTTTTGCTGCTCAACTGCGTCGGGGTCAAAATATATCCCTTGTGTGAACGCCAAGTTTACAATTTACCTTGGCTATGTACCATTTCACGATCATTTGAGTTTTGTTGCTACTGTTAACATATTGAACTGCAAAGAAATCTCAAAGGGCAGAGTTTATTGGGGTTATTTTACGCATTGTTACTGTAATATTTTTGTTTTATAACATATGTACATAAACATTTCCTACATTGTTCAGGAGGTTTTATTAATTCTCATTTATTTATTTATAT
This sequence comes from Neoitamus cyanurus, assembly GCA_947538895.1. Lineage (NCBI taxonomy): Eukaryota > Metazoa > Arthropoda > Insecta > Diptera > Asilidae > Neoitamus > Neoitamus cyanurus. The sequence continues at coordinate 677,921 of OX384540.1, forward strand.
ATTCATTCTCCGCCCAGTGGCAATGTTATTAAATTTATACGTTGGTTTGGTATAAGTGTGAATAACTAATAAGATATAAATTTAACAGATACTAGAAGTAAGTTGGTACAGTGGGATTTACAATTAGCTATTGAGTGTTAACGCAGCACTTGGCCACGTACGTCTAGATTCCAGTTTTGTTAGCTTGGACCCAATGAGTAATGCTTCCGTGCGTAAGCCTTGCTTAAATAGTGTAGCTCTCAATAAATGGAAAGTTATAACTTCACATAGCATAAAATCTTTGAAACAAATTGCGAATTAAAAATAAATGAAAAGTATTTGTTTTTCTAATGGTTGCTCAAAAGATATGAACGCTCTTAATTTTAATGATGATGCCCCTACACCGGAGGGCTATTTCAGTGGCTGAAGCATTTGGGCAAGAGATTGGTTTTTGGTTCTGTGGTCTCTATTGGCCAAACAATAACTGTCGCAAGGAGCTTATGAATTCGCATCGATTAAAATTGCATCGTAAATTCAATCCAATTCAATTTATTATTATTAAAACCCTCTACAGTAACGAGATATAAATTTCGAAATTTCATTCATTTTTATATAAAGTCGATTCTACTCAAAACAGACAAGCTGGTAGAGCAGTAGAGCAAAAATTGGTATAAATTTAAACTTCTTGCCTATATTTAACAAACTTCAACAAGCCCTTCTAGAAAACTTTAACACTGGAAATATCCTTTAGCGTAAATGGTAGCTTGTTGTATAGCGATACTGCACTGCCCCCAAAGGAGGATTTCTTCAACGCAGTAATGTGTTTTTTTAATTATGTTCACCTATTTAGTCTATCAGAAACTGATCCAGGCAGAGAAAAGGGTGATGTATGCCGACATAATCGACCTTAAAACAAGATGTCGTTCCGATACATTTTTCCTATAAAATAAAAACTTGAGAACGGATTTATGAAACTATGCATCTGAAACAAAATTCTTCAGTAGTGGTATCATATAACTAAGAGCGATAAAGGTAGAGGGTGCCACATTAGAGAGGTAAAGTGGTAAAGATAAAATGAGTACAATGTGGCTAAAAAATATCAAGATAGCACATTCAGTAAGGCAGAAGCTGGGTGCATACTAAATTTCATTAGATTCTTATAAAAGTTAGGATGTGGTGTTTAATGTCTAATCTCTATAAGAAACCGAACCACACCCGCACCAACTAACATAGCTGCAGCTCTTTTTTTTGCATTGAAATTTTTGTCACCTATTTCGCACATTTTGGTCCACATGCGGTAGCTAATAATGAGTACAGACGTGATTTGTTAGCAAATTCAGCCTTTTGGTTTTTGGTTCGGTCGTGGTTTGGTTTGTTATGGAGATTAAGCATAGGGGCCGATAACTTGAAATTTGGTCCGTTTTTTTAAATTAAGAAATAGCGGAGGTAACATGACGGTTTCTTAATACTGTATTTTAGTACAATTTCACAAAAATTGGTACATGAGAGCATTTGGGGACCGCTAATTAAATATGTGAAAAATTCAAAACGGGGTATTCCATTAGCAGATTATAAACACTAAATTATCACAAAAATTGGTTCATGGAGCCAGGTCGAATTTCAAGTAAAACGTGCAACTATTAAAAAAATGATGGCAAGGCAAACCTCTTAGCCAAACACCATTTATAAGCGATGGCGTCGAAGATGAAAGTATTCCGAGTTAAGAGGTTACACCTAATCGTCACTCCAGAAAGTAAGACTTTCTTTTTTCTTGTATGCTTTAATAGATGTACAATAGACACTCGAAATTTCATTTTGATTACTTATTTATTATTATATAAAATAAATCCTAAAGAAAGTCCCACTTTCGAGAGTGACGATTAGGTGTCCCTTAAGGAAATAAGAAATAACATCTTGGAAAGAGGAAACGAAAGGTATTTTAAAAAATAGTTTGTTAATTTTTTGATACTATTTTATCTTTTGAAATTCTATATGGCATTTTACTCATATTGTATATGTATGTCTTGAAATTCATGACAAATTCTCTTAACCACGCAATACTGTAAGTTTAGTAATATTAAAAAGCTTCGGCGTTAGGTACTTCATGTTTTGTTAATGCTAATTGGTGGTAAAAGTTCGTAAAAATGTGGTCGAGATTTATTATCGACAATCCAGAAACTGACCGGCTTTGGGAAGCTCAATTTAGTTCATGTCAATCTCACCAATCTTCATATAGAACTAGCCACCACTTTCCCCATATAAAAAAGCTTACTGTTACCGGTAAACAGTGGAGCGATTTTCTATGGGGATAGTAATGGCAACTTCTATATGGAACGTTAAAAGAACACGAGGATTGTCTTGATCGAGACTGAAAAAAATCCCTGGAGTCGGAAAGGAAACTCGCCGATTTTGAGTTTGAACTGCATCTGCTAACTTCTGGTTGTCGTTCACAGTGGTCGCCTTTTTACGTGGAACTCTACGTGCCTCGTTCTCTTAGACAGAAGCTAGAAAATCGCCAAACAGCTTTGTTATGTGTATATTAAAATATAGATTTAAACATTAATGAAATTATTAGTTGCAGGGGGCTTTCTGTTTGTTCCTACTTTTTGTTACTGTTTTTATTTTATTTATTGTGGGAAAAGTAAAAAGAGGGCATTCCGGTTTTTTACAATTTATTGTTCATATAAAGGTGCTGCAAACAAATATATTTCTGAAAAAACCATGACACCCGTAACACGCGCGCCATTAGAGGCCTCCAAAAATCGGTTACCACCAAGGTTGATCTGATAATTTTTCTTTTTTCGAAAATTGATTATTATGCAATCGGCTATCGTCTGACGAGAGCTCTTTTAAAAATTAAACAAATTACCAAAATGTCGGGATTTAAAAAAAAAATTCGATTTTCACGTGCTTTTTCAACTTGTTAATTGAAGTTAATATACATATTGTTAATTAAAGTTCTTTATATAAGTTTTTAAAAAAGCTCTCGTCGAACCATAGCTATGTGTTTAAAGAATATGAACATAAAATGTCAGCTCAATCGGTCAAATGAATTTCGAGAAAACTCCTTTAAAGTTTTGGAACCGGATTTAAGACAGGTAACTGATTACCATTAATCCGGTTATTTACGCGTGAAAATAGGGTCACCCACCGCCCCGCAGCACAGGTTCAGACGCTATGCACCGGCCACCATCAGATGCTCCGTAAATGGAAGACTTCCGTGAAATTATTTTACGGCGGCATTTTTATGGATGTTAGAATTGCAAAACTGCAAAAACAAAAATAATCATAGATTTTCAAACCATCTATCATGACTCTAAGAAAAAGTTTCAAATAAACTCTACGTATTTTTTGTTTGTGGAATCTTCTTCTTTTTCTCATGTACCTACATAGTGCTTTGGGTCAGGAATTTTGCATTGAATTGAATTTTTTAAATCGTCACTCCTAGCACACATTTTAATATTTGCAAAAAGAGTATCAAATTGCCATGATTATCAGGCATGTAAACTTCAAAAATTGAACTGAATTAATTATTGCGTTAATTTGATGGTATAAGTCAATGCAATTTGATATTCTTTTCTTAAAATTAAAAAGTTTTGTTATAGATGACTATTCCAAAGAATGCTTGTTTGTCAATCATGCTTAAACGGTCGCTGATTTCGAATCTCCCACCAGGATTTCCAAGTTCAAAATTTCGGATCCAATATGGCGAGCGAAATTACTCAATTTTAATAAATTTTAACGAAATTCAAAATGAATACGTCTTTGAGGTTACACAATTCAAATATACCAAAATGCCAAGATGGTGGACTCAAAATGACTACCGGAGAACTCGAAATTCAAAGGATAGAAAATTAATACTAGGGGGTTTTCGGAGGCACTGATCTCTAATCCATTATAGAAAATTTGAAAATATAAGAAGGTGGATCCCATATGTACCGAAAAGGTTCAATTTCAAATGATTGCTATGAAAACGGGTTCTTTTATGTTTTCGGGTTTGCTAATCTCGAAAATCTCTCGGATCCAATATGGTGATCGAAATTTCTCAACGGTTTTTCGTATAAATAGAGATGTAGGGATTTTTGGGGTCGTTGATTTTGAATTTACTATAAAAATTTCGAACTTTTAGATGGCCACCAAAAGTTACCAACATAAATGAATTTTCATGAAATAATTTTCATTAAGTTGGGTACTTAGGGTCTATAGTTCCTGTTTGTTTGTCCGGGCTAATGTCGGGAATGGTATAACAGATTTCGATTCAAACACAGACAAGGCCAAGTAACTCAGCTAGTATCACAATAAATTATTGCGATTTTCTGACACATTATCTTAAATTTATGTTTTAGAATTACTTTTATATTTGACTTTTCATATTCATACTTTTTGTGATGTCTCCTATGTTTCCCTTTTCTTTTACTGTAAACTTTGTTGGAGTTGTAACAGGTAATTTGATTGTTGTACCAAAACTGTCTAAGCCTTTAATTCCTCCTCCGCCTTCCAATTTCTAATAATCTATAATCTCTAAATTGCATATATTTAATCACTTTGCTCCGAAAGTCTTTCCACCCTTCAAAGTATCTTTTTCTTATGAAAGGTGAAGTTCCTCCCTCGTTTTCTAAGCTAAAAATACTTCAGTCAGAGATATGACACGTACGCATTAGCGTCATTCCTTTAATATTTTTTCATTGACATCACTTCAAGCCTAGATTCGTCATAAATATTAGTTATTAGAAAAATGCGTTGCTATGTTGGAATTACAGTGTAAGGTAGAACAGCAGAGTTCAAATTTATCGATTCACATGTTAAAATATAATGAGAAGCTGACATTTTGCTAAAATTCGTACGAAAACTGAATTAATTAGGAGCCATTAATTTTATGAATTTTGTGGGACGATAATTACATAAATCTGTACCCTTAGCACTTCGTCACACGTAGACCTCTGTTCAGAGCAAAACACAAATCAATTTGAAAGATTTATTGCGACTCGGTGATAACACGCGACTGTGTACAGCCCGACACAACCCTTGTCATCATATATCTAAGCCACCCACCCTATAAATCTATGGATACAACAATCTGCCAACATTTGTCCTGAGAATTTTTACCTCTTTAAATAACATCCTAGTGAATCGACTTACTTTAAAAATATGTGCAGGTGCCGCTTAACATCGCGACGCTACAGCAGGTCTGCTTATAAAAAGATATTTTAACAGTACTTAATGTTTAATTCAAGCAAAGCCTCCAATAATGGCCTTGATATTTTACGTTCAATTTAGCTTTAATGTTATCCAATTTATAGGCGCCGCACAATTAACTCGGACCACGAAGGCTGTCATTAAAACGCTCATATTCAGGCTATGACTTGCCTGCAGCGCCTTTTCCATGGCAGGAGTAATGTATGCTTAATGCAAATAAATGCTTTTAAGTATACGCTTTGTTATTAAATAAATAAATAAAAGCATGGATAAACTAAATGGGTTTTCATTAAATGTCGCGAAAAGCCAGACCCTCATTGTGTTTGGTTAAAAGTATCTCTTGGATGCTTTGGATGCAGGAATTCATCCTCATCCATTGTTAACGTAATTATTTAATTTTTGGAATTAAATTAAGCCTTGGTGAGTGCAAAAGAATTAACCTTTAGATCCTGTAAGTGCTATAGCGAGTAGCTATGAATAATATTTATAGCGAAAGATTTTAGTTTACATTTGTAAACATATCATAGAAAGTATTTATAACACAATGAAAGTGTTTTATCTATTTAACAACCGAAATGTAATTGACATGTTACCAGCAAAGCTCGAAACTTCTCGAAAAGTTTAAGGGAGGTGTTATTTTTTAGGGGAAGATATATGATATATCTACGTTTTCTATGGAATATAATAGTATAAAAAAGTCTTAAAAATACACATTCCTAAATTCAAGTAGAAACACATAAAATTTGACAAAATTGTAATCCCATTAGTGACACGCAACGCTTAAGGCCTTGGTGAAGGATTCTTCAATAGTGTTTTTAATATTTACTGAGACAGCATTTTTATACATAGCTGGTTAAAGTGATTCAAAGAAAGCTTTGTAACAGGGCGGACTTTTTTCCATTCTGTTCTAAATTGTATCATGATATTAAACGCACTTGTTAAACACTGTTGTTATGCTTAATCAAGTAGGGAAAGGCAAGGTGATTTTATTAAGGATACTACTTGCCCACCAAAAGTAGACAAGTTCACCAAAAATATTTTTGTTCACGAGTGCTTCGATCGAGAAAACTGAGCTTGATCTCATACCCTACTTGAATTCACTTGTCTAAAGATCAAGTATGAATTATATCGAGGGGAAATATTATTTCATGCTTCTAATAAGCAACCGTTCCGGAAAATTTTGTTGTTAGTATGTGTGAGTACACTTGTTAAATTGTATAATATCAATAAATATGATAAGAAGACCGCTTCTCAAATAGTTACCGCCGTAATAGTTATTAAACAAAATAGGTGTAAAATTACGGTTTTTCGCGAATAACTTTTCAAATTTAATATTATCGAAAAAACTGCTTTTTTGTACGATCAAATCCCTTTAATATGAATTTTTTAATTAAGGTCTAATACATAGCTGCATAGTTCGTGCGTATGAGCCATAAATGGCCATACTTTTGATTAGTAGCAGCAAAAGCAAAAAAACAAAGTGCTTATTGGAGAAAAGCACTTCTTACTCGATGCATGTATTTAAATGATCAAAAACATATTTAAACAATTATTAAACTAATAAATAATTATCATACAGTCACTTATTTCAGTAAATCTTCTGTAATTTTTTAAAAACCGAATTACTTTCATATTTAAATTGTGGATTGGTTTCCTGAAATTGTCATTATTAAGATGTATGTATTCGAAAAATTAAAAAAAAATTTTCTTTTCAATGCGCACCATTTATTTTACGAATTTCTTGAAAACCAGCATTTTATTTTTTCCATGCGTAATTTCAATCATTAGGTGTAAAATACTTATGGACATTCTGTAGGTGATCGATACACAGCTGAAAATCCATACTTTACGATTGAATAGTATATTTTATCAAAAAATAAAAATTTTAAAGATTTATTTATGAAATACGAACAAAAATATTAATTTCCGTCTGTTATCACCCAAAAAAACTTTTATTAATGTTCTAAATACATAGAGGTTGTAGCTGAGATTATCTTTCAAAAGTTACTTTTTATATTTTTTAAATAATTTGTAATTTGTGTCCAGTAAACCTATCTATCTATATAAATAAGTAAGTCTTTTGACGTCGTTACCTTATATCTCCCAAACTACTAAATGGATTTGAATGGGGTTTTCACTATTGGATACCTTGGTTCTTCGGCGAGGTTTTAGACTACATGTGATTGCACACTGAAAGAAATGATTATAAGTATCAACTATTACATAGATTCGTTGGTTTCCAGTCATCTAATTAAATAAGTCGGTAGAACTGGGAGATCAACTAATATTGTAAATGGTTTTGTCCAAATATTGTAGTTCTATGCTCTAATTTAATATATTATATACTTATGGCAGAAAGAGTAGTTGATATTGCTAATTTTCTTTCTGTGTAGCGTTTCAATAATTAACGAGTATTGCCGATGCTGAAGTAAAGTATACGTTGGCTTTGTACGGAGCCATAAGCTTAAAACTAGATATTTATAAATATCGATATGGAATGTTTGTCAAATTAACTGTGAGAAGTCCTAGCACAAAATTTATTATTTATTATTGTATTATATATCATATATATTATTATTATTTATATCACCACCAACAATTGATGCTTTACCTCAACATTTAAAAAGAGTATACCTGCAAGTTCAGTTGTGGCTTGGCAATAAACTGGATACAAATGATTAGGGGTGGAGGAACGACGGAAATTCTTATACTAATAACTATGACAGAAAGTCCTGCTCCGCAAGACAAACACTGGGCCTATAATCGATGATACTGAGGAAATTGTAGATAATTAATAATGTACATATTTTTTATATTATTAAAATCGTCTAGCTTATCACGATTTGATTTCCCCTCCATTAATATTATTAATTTCACGAAATACGGTTATTAAATTGTATATTATATAATAATATACAAATAACATTATCATATTTGTACATTTTCCGTCATATTGGATCCGCCATTTTGAATTTTGAATTTTAAAGATCATATTCGTAATGGGCAACCTTGAAAACCCCTCTACTAGCATTTTTGTCGGCTTCATTCTATTGAATTTGGCACACAATACAATTTATCAATTTATTTTGCAATAATTCTTTATAATTGAAACAATAAGTAATCAGCGGCATTTCTTAATGTGTGGACTTTTATACGTAGAGCATTTGTAACAATTTAAAAAAAGTTTGAACACGATACGACCCGTTACACGGAATTCCGAAGTTAAGTCCCTTTTTTGTCTTATTTTACTGCACTATGAGAGTATTTCGAACAACATTAAATTTTGCCTGTATGTTATTCATAAAAGTTTAAATTACACCAAGGTCGGTAGACTCTCATTGCAAGCGCCGATTGCAGCTGCGACGACATTGGTGATCGGACATTGCACATACGAGTCAGCATTTAATGTGGATCAACCCGTCACTTCGAAACAAATTGTATTGTCGCATTTAACATTGATCAATGTAATATTCTTTCAAATTTTTCTTAATATGACTATATCGGAAAAAATCTTAATGAAGAAATCGTGTCGGCGCGGCGTTGTATATGCGCGTAGGTCAAAGGTCGCTAAATCGTTTTTCTCGATTGTTTCGTAAACGGTTCGTTTTACGAGAATTTTGGTTATTATAAAATTTGTTTACGTAGGACAAATAGTTCTCGAGATATGATACTGAGAAAAGTTGGAGCAAAGCTTATACTCTACTTTACTATACATGCATACATATATGCACCCAGCGGGAACTGGAAGCGCTTTTAATAGGTTTCTAGAGCGCATCATCGGAAGCACAGAGCACTTCTTACGCGTACCCTCATTCATTTCCTTTTTACACAGACATGTCATTAGAAAGAAGCGCTTCAACTCTGTTATGTTGGAACCGCTTCAGCTGTGCTATTTTAGGAGCACTTCACCTGCCTCCATTTCAGAAGCGCAATTAATGCCACTTAAATGTGTGCATCGATGAGCGCTTTATACTTCTATCTCACGCAATTACCATATTACCCTGCTTAAATACCCTGGATAAATAAAATATAACAAATTGCACTTTTCACTCCAAGTTGTTGCAAGCACCGCACGTTTCAAACGCAAACAAAAGACTAAAATTATCCAGAAAATGCTCTGTGTCCCCAACATCTGAGTCATCAGACAGCCCCTTTTGCGCGATTCAAACTACACAACATACGAGAGTACGAATGTGCTTCCAACAGCTATGAGTCGGAAGCGCATTTTCTCCGCTTCTTTTGGAAGCGCTTGACTTATTTCCCGCTGGGTTGCTACAATTTTTCTGAGCCTCATATATCGAGAACTACTATTCCTACATTTTATATAAGACCATTTTTATACAGATTTTGATGAGGATTGAGTTTTATAATAATCAAAATTTACATAAAACCAATTGTTTATGAGATAATCGAGAAAAAACGATTTTCTCGACCTTTGATCTTTGTGCACTTACAACGCCGACATGATTTCGCCTGAGAGAATATTTTTAGTATCCGAATGAACAAAATCCCGTAGGAAAATCTTCATTGGGATTTTTTCCGAACTCTTTTTTGCCTGGGCTACAATTTCTAGAACCGGAGATAATTTTCCTTCAATGATGATGTTGTTTTACTTGCATTCAACAAATTTTAAAAAAATTATTAGCATGAGAAAACGCCGCTTTTCGCAAGCAGGAGAGTAGCAAACCAGCAATATAAATGCCTCGGGTACTTCCAGTTCAAGTTCTAGCAATCAATTTACGAAGAATGAAATCATCCCAATAAAGAAAAGATGAACAGCACTTTATAATGGCAAGCCCCCACAATCATATCAGTGAACCTTCGAGAGCTCAGCACAAGTAAAGAACTTGGTAGGAATCGTACCATCCGACTACGCAATTAAAAATTCCCGCGGAAGCATTTACGTCATCCATTCAGTCTCGTACTAAGACAAACGTTACAGGTTAGAGCCAAACGCCAACAAGGAAGCCCCACCAGAAAGAAATGGTAATGTTAGCGAACAATGGGAAGTACTTCAAATTTAATCCGTCCAAGGGATGGGGCTCGATACAAAGAGCAAAAAAAGGATTCCGATTGCAGTTGTGTTCTAGGAAAAAGTTCGAAGAAGAAATCAGAATCCTCCGTCAAATAAAAAAAACTCCCGGTGTCCTCTTGCGGGTGTGAGAGGATATTTAGGCTACTCATGGAAACAATAATTATCTGAGCGTTCCACAGCCTTTATTTTTAAGGAATTAGTCAAAGCAGACCATACTAAACCCGTCTATAATTACAACCCGTGAAAATGAATACCGCACGCAAATTAAAAATTTGTGAAGCTCGCACTCGAAAATCATGGTGAATGTTTATTTAAGGGAGAACCTTGTTTATGGTGAAAAAGAGGAAAAAAGTAACAAAAAATGAAGGCAAAATATATTTCTTTTTGGTGCAATATAAAATAACTTTTTTATTAAAGCAGGGGACAGGCTGGAGTGGCGGGGATTAATTCGCTATTTTCGTAAATTTTCATAAAGAAATATTATATATATATTTTTATATATTATATATATATTTTTTTATTTATTATTACAGTGGACTCGCGATATAGAAATCCACGGGTGTTCACTTTTTCGAGAGGATGTGTTAGGTAGTAACATACAAAATCATATGAATAACAAAAATACCTTGCAAGTGTAAATACAATTATTAAAAATGAAATAACATAAAACTTCTTCTGAATAAACATGTATGTATGTAGGTTGTTTAGTAGAAGAAGAGCTCTTACGGGCAACCCTTCAAAAAATTTGTTTACCTAAAACGTGAAACTGCGCGCGGGAAATTGTGCCCTTTTGCTAAATACCTTACTGACTGAATATTTGCCTTTTACCAAATAAATATTTCTCTGCACGAATCGTGGACATCAATGAAATGGACAATTAGAAAGGTTTTTTGATGAATAATAACTTTTGTTAAGGCAACGATCTAAACTGTAATGGGAGAAAAAGATTATGAAGGATGAAGTGATAAAAATCGTGATGTAATAAACTGCACAGATCTCAGCAGCTACCCTTTTGGTAAAATAGGATGAGGGTACGCCGCCGCGCCGGGTCGACGAGTTTATGTCTCATCTGCGAAGGTACGTAGGGAAATGGAAAAGATTGAAAGAAAAACAATTTATTATGCTTCAGCAATAGAGTTAGCTCATAATTTTACACCTTCAAGCTGATACCTCGCCTTGCGTACCCTCGCTGTTGTTGCATCTGTAAAGTTAGATAGAGAAATGAACCAGAAGAATATATTAGTTCAAACAGTAAAAATGTACCGAAATTCATGAAATAAACAAGAAAATTGCGACGTTTTTCTAAGTCTATATATATAAGCATATAAAGTGTCCTCGACTCTAAAATCCCGGTATAAAGATCCTCGCGCTCTCCCACAAGCAAAATCAGCGCTCCAAAATAATAGCTTCTTAACCTTTAGAGATAAGTCAACGTGTGTTTCATATGACTTATGCCATTTTCAAAATAAACGGCTCATTTGTAGCCTCAAACTGGAAAAAAGATCAAACTGAATATAAAGCGTGTTCGTTAATTTTACAGGTTGTCAAGTTACAAAATATTTCCTGCATATACATATGTATTTAAAAATTTAGCTCATGTTTTTTCTGGCAGCATGGGAAAATCCGCTGACGGACGGGTATCGGACTCCGGACCCGTATTTTTGTGGGTGGATTATCAAATAAAAACGCCTTCATCATGCGCAAAGCACCCGGGCTGGTGTGCCCGTGATAAGATAGCTCAAATAGAAACATACATACTTACCTATTTAGAAGATTGGCATTGGCGCCTTGACAAAAGTTGTTTTTCGTCCCAAGATACCTACATATCTCATCAATGGTATCGGGTAGGCCAAATTCCATACATTTTTGACATTTCCCATAATTCTTAAAGGAGGTTGAACAGGAGAATTAAGGGGGAGATACCTTTAGAACGGCTGAAATCAGTCAATTTTCATGCATTTTTTTCAAGGTGATAAAACAATTTGATCATTTATTACTTTTGACATCTTGTTAATAAATAATTATGGCGGCTCTGCAGAATATTTCATCAAGCATCTCCCGCGAGTCATCGAAAACTGCTGCAGCTGTCAAAATTTTTCTATTTATCTGATATAAAAAAGTTTTTTTTTGTCGATTACTAACATATTAAAGGGAAGGATAAACCTATAAAATAATTTAAAAAAATTAAAATTTATATCGGCTGTTTAGTCAAAGGTCCAGATTTTTGGCTATTTTTCAAGAGTTTTAACCCCAAAAAAAATTATTTATTAACCAGATATCTTTAAACTTTTAGGTACATCCTTCCAATAGCACTATAAAGAGAAACCTCTGAATATTTCAGCCTAATCGGTCAATAACTTTTTGAGTTAAAGAACGAGCAGTTTTTGAAAACACAGTTTCGAGATAATCGCGTTCAAAGTTTCGATACGGTATAACTATAAGTTAAAGTGTTTTACCGATCAATCGGCGATTCCGGATCCATACAATAAACCTTCGGCCTCCTCAAAAAGCTGGTTATCTTCGAGCTGCTGCTGTTTTCGAGCTGTACGAGCTGCTTTTGTTTCGGAAAGACTCATCCGGTTCTGTTTCACTATTCGTGCCTCATCGGTATTTTCGGCGAAAACTTTACAATGCGTGCCAACAATTATACCCAGCTCGTTCACAAGTGGTGTAGCCGTCATTAAATATACCAGCAGCAATGAAAGCTAAAATTTCAACAATTTTTAGCCCAGAATTGAGGTGCTTCGGACATATTCGCCAAATTGTCGCATTGAAACTTTCGTTGGCATTCTGGGTAAGGCCACCCAAGCATCTTTCCAGTAAATCATCTCTGGAAAAGTCTTCGTAAATTGGTAGAAGATGTTGTTTTATATCGTCGCCAAGTAATGGAGTAAGATCTTCAAGCTGGGATCTTCTTTTCACTGCGAAAAGGCATTGCTCCGACCCAAGCTCTCCGACTACCTGGTTAATGACGGTATGCGGGCTCTGACGTTTTTCCCAATAACTCCATTAATATTTAATATTTCGATTTGTCCTTTTGACAGTATATTTTTAATATATTATATATTCGAATTATGTAAAAAAAATATTAGATTTTTTTTAAATTCTAAAGGTATCTCCCCCCTTAAGTACCTACTCTATAAATATCTGTAATCGCTCGAACGAGTAATACAATTTTGCAGTGGTTACATTTAGATTGTGTACTTCGTGACATAACCATTGAAAATATGTATGCAGCAAGAAAGTTTTGGAACGCTAAATGCAAGCAACACAAAACTTACAAAAGCCTCCCTAAAGGGGAGATGGTCCCTTTGGTTTCCGTTGTTGTCATACTCGTACACATCTCCTCAGTTATGAAACCAGTAATCATTGTGTATTTGAAAGTTCCAAACATCCTTTATATACTTTTTGCCTATTTATAGCTATTTACAAATCCCTCGAGGTTCTAATTACCTTAGATAGGGAACTACATAAAATATTGTCCTTCATGCATTTTGCAGCCCTGTTATCTGCTGCCATTCTCTCTGGTTTTCGGTTCCACATGCATAGATGGTTACCTGCAATTTCCTGCAGCGATGCAGTGTTCTATAAAATTAGATTTATTTTTGTTTACCCCGGAGAGTTTCAATAAATTAAAATCGAATCGATTTGGTTCTTCCCTAGATTACAAACTGACAGTCCGACAGCCATAAACTTTAATATATTGCATCATGGGATTATCTTACATGAGGGCAGAACTTCAGTCACTTGAATTCAATTTGAACGCAGTACATATATGAACACAATATTTACCTAATATCTAGATATATAACATACATATAACATAATGATAATATGAAGACACATAGGTGAGAAAAAGTTTCTACAGTTTCAATTTCCCAGTAGAAAATCATTTCAACCTTAGCAACATGAAATAACGGTTAAATTAAAGCGTTGATTGTCACAAAATTAAAAACCCCGTCACCACTTTTTTGTGAAAATCGGGTTTTATTGAGAAGAGAAAAATGTTCCAGTTCATTTCCATTTTACTATCACCAATTCTCTCCTAGTTTCATTTACGGTAATTACGGCAACTTCGCAGGTCTGGAATAATAAAAAGAACAACGCTTTTCACATTTTAATTTAATCGATTCTGCATATTGCAGATGCGAAGCACATTCCATCACTAAACTTTACCAATCAGTTTTACAGTTCTCCTGGAGAGAAACGGGAACGGGAAATGATAGGAATGCAAACCACCATCGCCATCCGCACAATTCGTATTGCGATTCAGAGACCTGTAGATGCAGTAAAACACGTTTCGGCTTTAAAATGTTATGGTAGTGTCATTTACACTATTAAATGCTATCCTTATCGAACTATTTAAAGCTCAAAAGGATTTGGATATGGTCTAGATACACTACTATTATTATTAAAAAACATTTAACTCACATGCAGTCGAAAATAAAATAAAGTATTTTAAAAATGTGATCAAGTGAGGTAACGTACCAGTGCACTTCGGTACTGAACATACTGAAAACAGTAAATTTCTAGTGATGCTTCCATTTGCTGGAATTGGTATGAACAATTTAGCAATAGTTAGTCTGAAATTTCATCGAAATAATACAGTTTGCAATGTTGGCTCTACTATCTGACCAATGGTGGCATCATGCCACACTTGCTAGATTTATATTTTATTTAAAAAATAATTAATTTAAAATTTTTTAAATTTTTAAAAAAGTATTATATATAATTGTTTTCTACCATTGAATTATTTTCATCATTTTATAACCTGTTTGACCCCCCTTATTATTCGAATTACTTATCCTTATCTAAACCACAGCATTGGCCATAACAAGTTTTAACTTTGCCAAATTTCAAGCCTCTAGCTTGTACCGTTTGGCCAATGGGGACTTGTGACAGTTAGACGGACAACAGTGTGATCGCATAAGTGTGCTGTTTTTCCAATTTTGGTACGGAGCACTAAAAATGGCAAATTTGTTCACTCACGGCGCAACTAAGTTTACAAAACCTCTGATAATGCATGTACTATTAATTATGAACCAGTGCAGTACTTATAGAAATCGTATGGTACTTCGGATGGCTAATATTTATGTAGAACTATTTATTTGTTACTTTTCGGCTTTTTTTATTATTTATTTCATTTTACAAAGTAAATGTATAAAACGCAGATCCAATTCGCGGAATACAACAACCGAAATCTGATTTTACAAAAGCGTCCCTGTTCTCCACAAAAAGGAAAACTTTCAAAAGGTTATACGACGGTAGAAATATTTTCTTTTAAACAATTTATTCAACGAATACTACAATATATAATTTAATGTTTTTAAAATTAGAGGTTATTTGGGATAAATTAACTTGTACCATCGGACATCACAAAAATAAGAAACAGAAAATCAGAATCAAACTAATAAAATATATAAATCTAAATTAGTATTCTAATAAACGTTTTTTGAAAGTGATTTTTTCGTAATTATCAAGTACATTAAAGCAATCATTATAATTCTTACTCATCATCAAGTTCCTCATCAAACCAGTCAGGGCCACATTTGGATACATTAGTTGGCTCTGGTGAAATGGTAGTTGATGTGCCAGACAGAAGAGTAGGTACGACAGAAGAAAGTATTGCTTAAACGAAAAAATAATATTGAGTAATGTATTTATTAATTTAACTTTACAAAAAGTATTGGTATCCCACCAAAAATATAAATGTGATAAAGGGGCCAAGTTCAGTATAAAGAACAAATGGCGTTTCACACAAGTATTACAAATAAAACTCACCAAGAAAGCAATAAATTTTCTTTTTAAACAATTTAAAAAACGTAATATATATCTGAGCTTGAAGGAACTTTAATATATGTGTGTATGTAACTTGGTACCCACTTGGCCCCTTTTTGACATTTATGTTTATTGGGATTACTCGTATCTATTCGCACCACAAGAACTCTCAAACGGTAAACTTTGGGGTCCGAAAAGTTGACACATGTGGAGTTTTGGGCTCCTGATTTGAAATACTGTGAATAGTTTTACAATTTCAAGATAGCGCCTCCAATATGGTGTACCGCACGCAACATATGTACTTGAATCCTTCAGGTTCTCATTAAAGTTGGCACATTCGATTTTTGGAATTTCTGATTTCAAATTTAAAAATCCAAGCTAGCAGATTCGACATGAATCAAAACATCTTGTGAGCAAAACTTGAGGAATTTAAAATTGTCGTAAAATTAAGTCTTGCCTTTTAGAGCTTCAAACTTGAGAGTGGCTCCATTCTTTTTGTTTTTTTAATATCCATATGTATGTATTTCACACAACCATTAGTTCTAATTTTAGAGTGCAGCTACGTGCGCTCACGTACACAACACTTACGCAACTGTTCAGTCATCTGTTCCAGAGAAGTTGTTTTATCTTATTGAAGACCGTATCTTTCGTAAATTCACATCAATTTAAGTGCACAACTGGAGGGAGCATGAGGACGATATCCCTAAGCTGTTTTATACGTTATACGCTCTTGGTTAAGGTTACAATTAAGGATATGTCAGGGCGAAGGAAATGGTTTTGTAATATTTTGTGAACAGACGACTCAAACAGAAGCCATCAGTTATACAAGTTATGTACCAATGTGAGCGCACCATTTAATTTGAATTTGCAAACTATGTGGTTTGCGTTTAATTAAAGCGACGGAAGTTCAGACTCGTTTGTAAGATTCAATCAGTAAATTGTAACCAAGCATTCTTGTGGAGCCACAAACATGCTTCGACTTTCACCTCTCTCTTTAATATTTTGGTGCTATGCGTGGACGGTACGGGGTACATTCAGGAAATAATATTTTACGGTGGACCCATTATAAACGATATCATTTCAGTTCCATGGCATATATTTTGCTTATCTGGAACATCTTTAAAAGCTTACTCCGCCATACAGGAGGCTACGTGTGTCCAAACAATGAAAAATATATATTCCTCTTTAACGACTGCATTGCCTTTAAAAGGTTATCATTTTCTCTATAGAAATGTAAGCTGTGAAGATTTATTTATCACAAAAGGAATATGTTATTATCAATAAATATTTCCTTAATATTTTACCAAAAAGGTCAGATGGTCTTAGTTTCCATGAATGAAGTAAGAGAACAGGAATTTAGTGATGTACATATGCTCGTACGCATTCACGTCTGATGGGTTCTCTCATTTTATGAATCCAATCAATGTGGAAAATATTTGTGGGTCTGAGAGATAGAATAAAAGTGAAAATATTCTAATGTAGGTAGTGACTTCAGCTTTGTTCGCGTGGGTATTATTCTCTACTAACTTCAATACCCGGCTTCATCCAGTGCTTTTATTAAATATTATGTCAATAATCAAATACTGAATTTATATGAACTCTTGGAATCTATTCACTGGTCAACATTTATGAGGTCCTTTTCATTTTCCGGAAATGTATTAGGGGATACCAATACGTTTTTTTCCGTGAATCACGAATCTGAAAACGAAAATGCTCAATCATCTCTGGTTTTCAAGTCAAATAGGGGTGAAAAGCCCCGTATTTTGGCTATTTTCAAAATATGTAACTAAATGACAGAAGAATACTTACAGTAGCTCAAACGAAAGCTGAAAATCTAGAATATAGCCAATACAATGCAATTTGTCTAAGAACCTTTCTTGTTTTCTCTGGAACAAGTTTTGTTTTAATCATCATTACAGTTAATGCCTCCTAATCAAAAAAGTTTATTTTATCAAAATACTTTGTACGAATTTTTTAATTTTTCGAATTTTTATGGAGAGCTTAAAATTCTCATTGTTATTTGATCCACTTATCAACTTTCAAAAACACTTGAAAGTATTTTGCTTTACGGGTTTACTTACCTTTTACCCCTATTTTTCCTGAAAACCGGAGCTGATAAGCATTTTCGTGTACAGATTCGTAGTGTTTGTAAAAAATCCTATAGAAATGAGCTGTTATATGTTAGGAGAAAAATCCTTGTTGACCAGTGATTGAAAGCTCATTTCAAAGAGCATTTGAGACGATATACTTTTTTTAAAAAAAAAACAAACTAGAGCCACTTTGAAACAAAATATCCGATCTAATGCAGACCTACTTCTGAGGTAACTGACAATTTTTGTGACTGTTGTGTTGCTACGTTGCGTAGCATAGAAGTTATGAGGGTACAAACAAGTATGATCAATGTGAAACGCATACACATTGTTTTATATAAAATATAGCGGATACCCTCTGATAGCTATCCGGCGTTGCTCAGGTCTAGCTCAGGATAATATTAAAACCATCCGAAAAAAATCTTTAAAAAGCACCGACTTCAAAAATATAAACTAAATAATAATCAAAAACAACTTTTTGAAATTCAAATGCAACTATATGATATAAACTTCAGTAATAACTATTATATTTCAACGTGAGTACCAACTTTTTCCATCCCAAATACGTACAACTAACTCAAATTTAATTACAACCACTTCAAGTGTAAATGCTATATGTAAATTAGTACCGACAATTAAGATTAACAGATCTAGTATTTTGCGGTCTTACTTTTATACGTAATGTGAAGTATATTTTTAGTACATCGACTTTTCATAACTTCATCTTGATGCTAAACTACATTCTGTAGCTAAATTACAAAAGTTATTTTCAGCCTTGCTGCCTCGCGCATAATGATGTTGTCCTAGCCATATTTATATTAGAAGTGCTTCAATCATTCTTGTTTTGTAAGAAAGTATTTGATGTTCTTTGCCTTCGTCTCCTAGGTATCCAATTACTTGCCTTTCACCTCCTGCTGTTTTCCTTTTTTTATCTTCTCAGTTCCCCAAATTAATAAATATTTCCGCTGTTACTTTACTGTGACTGAAATAACTCTTTTCGCTAGCATTTTTGATGCTTTAAAAGAGAATGAGCTCAATTGTGAACTTTCCGTTTAATGGTAATTTCAGAGAAAATTGGAAATTAAGAACAATATTCTAATTTCGTGCAATCAGCAATTCAGTTCAACGATGCGAAAGCAAAAAATTATCTAAAAAAACCAATTAAAGTCTATTGCAGCATCCGTAATGTCAGTTATTGATTGATACTGTAAATAAAATCGTTTATAAGGTAATCTACGGCCGAGAGACGGGACTCTGCATAATTAATATCGTGGGGAGGCTGATGAAGCCTATAATGAACGCAAAATACAATAAAAGGGTGGAGAACATCAGATCTCGCATAGGACGTGAGGCTAATGTAAACACATCCCGCAACTTTCAGTATACTCGTATGTATATGTGCAAACATCTTCTAACTTATTTTTGCGAATAAATACGGTTTCGTATAGATTACTAACAACGTTATCCTACACCGAAAAAACTTTCTTAAGACAAAAAATAAATAATTGCTTCTGAATAACACTGATGGCGTAACTCTGATCAGGGTGTTAATTTCATTTATAGGAATTTAAGAATTCGCCGTATCTTTGTGAATTTACTTATAAAAGATTTTTTGAAACGTTCGGAGTCATTCATGATTGTGCCAGGAAAGGAGATTGGGCAAATGGCACTTGAGCCAAAAATAGCTTTGAATAGCATAAATCGCCGCAAATCACACCCTCAAGTTTTCTAAAGATTCCTAAATACCAAGGCGTTAAAAACAATATGAGCACACACAAAATATAAAATCTTGAATAGCGTTCTAATAAAAAATTGAAGTTATTTTGAAATAAAACATGTTAATTGAAGAGATGTTATATGAACTCCTTTGAAAATAAATGGCCTACTTTAAAGCGAATTGCATTCAGGCAGCGAAATTATCAATCACTCATCGTAAGAATGTGATATTGATTGGTTCGATTTAACTTTTTCCGAGAATATCTTGTCCCAGGCGACGTTCTAATGCCCAATCTCCAGAAGCAACCAAACCACAACCGAACCAACAAACATTGCGTACCAGATTAGGCCTGACTAAAATAGCCTTACGAGATCTTAAGACTGCTTAAGATTTTGTACGATCATATGAATAGTCTTATCCAATCTTTCGTTAACTTTCGAAATATTTTCGAAATCATTCGGCAAGTCTTAAAGGTACGGTCCGGAGCGTACAAATCTTAAGGGGTAATACCACTCTAGCGACCGAGAAAAACGCCAAATTTTGACAATTTATTTTGGAAGTATGGAAAAAGGGATAGGATTTCTTTTCACGGGATTTATTTAACAGTTATTGAAGTTGGAAAAAAAAATTTTTTATTATAATTTTAATACAAAATGGCGGCGGCAGAGCTAATCTTTGAAATCACCTTTTTTTAAAACTCCCACCTCGGGAGGACGGATTTCTCGTAAAGTATAAGACGTGGAACGAAAAACAAAAATATTTTATAATCTATATACTATTGCTTATGGAAGTACGTAGGATTTTTTTTTTAAATCAAATTTTGAAGAAATGGTGCACTTTTGAAAAAATTAATTTATTTTCGGCCAAAAATTAAGCAGTAAATTGTTTATAAAAACAAAAGTTTACGATCAATAGAAAAACGGCTACGTATTTCCATAGAGAATATAATTGTGAAGCTACTGTCAAAATTTTAAATTGATCTATGCAACGGTGTTCAAGTAATCTGCCCTCCCAGTTTGAAAAATATGGTTTCGAGAAAAACGCGATTAAAGTTTTACGAGCACTTAAATCCTCGGAATTTTTTTTTTCCTCTAATCTGCGATGCCTGCACCATACATTAGGCTATCCGCGTTTATGCTCGCCTCATCCTCTTCTTACCAGGATGATTTCAAGGACAGTCGGGCCTTTCAAAATTCTAGAGTGGTGTTACCAAACAAAAGTGACGTTTACGTGTACAAATTGGTTGGTGGCTCTTCAATAAAATGTGCGGACATTGTGCACAACTAGTTTTATTATACCACTGAGATCTCACTTTTTGCAAGTGTCAAAAATACATTAAGACGATTGTAGTTTAGCTTAAGATTCGTTAAGATTCGACAGTTAAGTTTCTGTAATCTTAGGGAAATTAGACAGCAAATCTTAGAGAGTCTTAAGGCTTATAGTTCCATGGAAACTAGAGTTGGGTTGAGTTTCGTTAAACCCAATTAAATTCCACGAAAGAGGCTGAGTTTGGCTGAGTTACATATGTAAATATATGTAATATATGTATTGGTAGATTGTTGACAGAGGAAGAAGTTGAGTTGTTCTCCATTTTTACTTCAAGATCCCCAGGTATATAGAAACGCACAGGGTTACCCACATCTCCTTGAAACTCAACGAAAACTAAACTCTGCTCATGGAAACACAGCACATAATCGACATAACAAACATAAAAAAATTGACGAAAGTCAAATATTAACATAAGCAAACCATAATGAAGCATTGACACGAAGAAGGAAATTAATTTTCTCCTGATGTCAAGTACTGTTGCAGTCATATGACATCTGATTAACGAATGTTTAACGAAGAATCGCTTGTTATCTCATGTCGATTGTGGGGTCGTTCATAAACTATAGCTAGAAGCCAAACCATAATGTGCACACCGTTCCGTACGGAAAACTGTCAAAACTAGACGAACGGAAGTTTATGCATATTCGACAGGCTGTCAGAGTGAGAGTGTGGTAAATCACTGCGATTTATGTATTATTAAAGGGCACAACATTAATCAAATTTTCGAAAAAATGCATTTCCTCATCCATTGTCCCTATTTTCAGATGTTGTCATTTCGCATATGCAAGGTACGCTCCAGATCGTACCTTGCATAGCAAAACAGACTAGCCGAAACTTGACGAAACGAACGACGATTCCCATTGTGTCTTGGAGATAGGTTTTGTGTGTATTCGCAAGTTTGCATGGGCTTCCGTACGGAGCGGTATGCACATTATGGTTTGGCCTTAAGGTTGCACCACTTAAGTGACGTAACTTATGTGTTTATACTTATTAGTCGTTCAGTGCAGGCGTAAATATGAACACATAATTAGAGGGCAACCATTAAAACAAAATTTTCCGAAGCTGATGCCATAATATCTATATTTCTGGACAAGCTATTCTGCTTTTATCAGATGTGAACAAACCAGCGAAGTGAAAAATAAGATGAGTTTCTTAATTTTCTGCAGCTAATACAACTCCATTTGATACGGTTTGATGAAAAAGAATATTTATCTTGCACTTCCATCAATCCGCTTTTACAAAAAAATTATTTCCCATGCGTGTTGTTGCGACAATTACCACAGAACACTTCATTTCGTAAATTCACCTAAAGTTTAGTTTTTTTTCGCACTGTTAACTGCAAGTAAACAATGCGTAAAATAGTCCTTTATGCAAGCCTTGCCCATTTACCACAATTAGTATTTATACACTAAACTAGTTTGTATATATTTCTATTTAGCTTCCCTTTTGCACGATGCTGCTGTACTCCTCT
The DNA here is from genome assembly GCA_947538895.1 of Neoitamus cyanurus. NCBI lineage: Eukaryota > Metazoa > Arthropoda > Insecta > Diptera > Asilidae > Neoitamus > Neoitamus cyanurus. Next base: position 700,516 of record OX384540.1, read on the forward strand.
ACAAGGCTATCTTTAGGTGGTTCCTGATGTCTTTTTGTTCAGTGTTTTTTTATTCTCTGTATACCGTTTTTCATATATGTATGTACATCTGAAAAGTGGGAAGCGCATAAGATATTAATTGTTTACGAAATAAAATAAAATATATTTCCATATATAAATAAATTTGTACAAATGAGCATATTAACATCAAGACCACAAATGTTCATGCAAATTTGTTTTGCTGCAGGTTCTTTGGGAAATAAAAGGAATTAAAAATTTTCATTATCCGTTTTACAACTGCAACACCTTGACACATAGGATTTAGTTCCTGATTTTCTCCATCCATGGGGCATCGGCTGAAGTCCCAGTACATTTTCAGCTGAGCAATAGCTTGCGGCATCTTTATAACTACATATATGATCTTTGCTTTTACGGTTTTCCGAAGCATCAGATCAGGTGGCGTTTTGGGAAAACCGGGCATTTACCAGCACTGAGTTGGCTGCTTTTGGTCTTTTGGATATTTGCAAAAGGCGTGAAATACTAAAGTCAGCTGTTTAAATTTTGTTCGAGAATTTTTCCAATTTATCTTTTATAAAATCAGTTTATGTTGGGATATCATTTATAGCCCAGTCATTTTAGGTTTTATCTACGGAAAAATTCAAAGAGTGCTGAATTTTTGAATACACCTTTATTACGGCGTTGTAATGAAGATGTGAAAAATCGACATTGATATCGTGCCGGCTAAAAAAGTTATGAAGGTCAAAAGGTCACGAAAATCAGTTTTTCGCAAATATCTCGCGACCTATTGCTCGGAGGCCAATAGAGGTCATTATAAAAATTGTTTGTCGTGAAATTATCTACAAAAAATGCCTCTTGCATTTCTCTGTAAAATTAACCGTTTTCGGTGTAGAGCGCTGAGAAAGCGACTATATTATGACGATGCACTTGTTTCCTCACCACCTTCGAGGTAGAATGCAAGGCGCGTTTTTTTTTACATGGTTGCCCCCGTAGGCATAATCCATGATATGTAGTAAGAGGTTTTTTTATTTAAGAGTGAAAAAAATATAGAAAAAATAAACTTTAGTATATAATTTAGTTTTGTCATTCATTGTCGATATCTTCAGTTTCTATATCAGTCTGCAGTCAATTAAAAAAATTATAGGAGTAACATTCGAAAAACTTCAATTAAAACGCTCTGACAGAGTTCTTCCATTATCATCAGTAAACACTTCTATCATGGTTCATAACTGCAAGGTAACGATCGATCCGTTATTGCTATTTCAACGAATTAGTTTAAATAAAAAAATTGAAGAAAATCTTTGTGAATATTTACAATATGAATTAAGTCCATATCCAACAGCACTATTTGATAATGTTGGCATGAGAAAAACCCAAAAGTCGAAAATATACGTCTATTTTGAGCCAATTAATTATCAAGTAGTTTGTGATAAAGCAACATACATAATCGATGGTGGATTTCTTATGCATCGTGTCGTATGGCAAAAAAATGATACATTTCATATTATCATTAACAAATATATTAATTATTTATCAAATAATTTCGGTACGAAAACTGTTGTCATTTTTGATGGTTACTCTGATACCAGTAAAAATATCAAAGCGATGGAACAACTAAGACGAACCGCTGCCGTTTCTACATCTTTTGAAGTGCACTTCAATGAATCAATGGAAGTTCCTATCAGTCAAGAAAAATTCTTATCTAATCGATTTAACAATAGTATATTACGATACAAGGGCGGTAAGTAGCCGATTGCCCACGATGGCGGTGTTAGACGCACGAACGAAGCGAGTGCGTTAATAGCCATCGTGGGCAATCGGCTACTTACCGCACCGTGGTTAATTGATGATTTACCGCATGGAAACACGTGCGGTAAAGTACCACTTTAGTACCCCGCACGTGTGCTGAAAAAGAAAATTAATTGAAATGCTTATTGAGAAGTTCGAAGAAGTTGGTATTGCTACAAGACAATCACGTGATGATGCTGACGTCTTAATAGTTGAAACAGCGGTTGAAAAATCAATAAATAATACTACAATTATCGTTGGCGAAGACATAGATCTGTTGGTACTTCTCATAGCACGCACACAAATACTTGATCAACCTACATCAATTTTTTTTAAAAAACCAGGAAAAAACAATGTTGAAACAAAAATATACTCGACTGAAAGCCTCAACAAGTATTCACATTGCAAGAAAAATATTCTGTTTCTACATGCCATGACCGGATGTGATACAACTTCAGCACTTTTTGGGAAAGGAAAAATGAAAGTCATGAAAATATTTGAAAAAAGACACGATTTAAACAATTCTGCAGAAATATTCCAACAAGAAAATTGCTCTCGAGATGTCATTGTCAATGCTGGAATACATTTTCTACTAGCCATGTACGGTGCTCCAAAGTCAGAACATTCGATAGATAATTACAGATACTGTAGCTTTGCTAAACTAACAAGACAAAGCACAGCTGTGAAATTTCCATTATTACCACCTACTTCTTCAGCAGCTCAACAACATATTTATCGAGTGTATTATCAAATACAAACCTGGCTAGGAAGAGAAATTGATCCAGAACAGTGGGGTTGGAAGTTAAAAAATAATATACTACAGCCAATAACAACTTTATTACCACCAGCACCCGATGATCTACTGAACACAATCTTTTGTAATTGTACAAAAGGTTGTGGCGGCAAATGTGGATGCAAAAAAATTGGACTAAGATGTTCAAAAGTTTGTGGACATTGCCGTGGCCAGTCATGCTTAAACGCAAACTAAAGTTTATTTTTTCTATATTTTTTTCACTCTTAAATAAAAAAAACTCTTACTACATATCATGGATTATGCCTACGGGGGAAACCATGTAAAAAAAAAACGCGCCTTGCATTCTACCTCGAAGGTGGTGAGGAAACGAGTGCTTCGTCATAATATAGTCGCTTTCTCAGCGCTCTACACCGAAAACGGTTAATTTTACAGAGAAATGCAAGAGGCATTTTTTGTAGATAATTTCACGACAAACAATTTTTATAATGACCTCTATTGCCCTCCGAGCAATAGGTCGCGAGATATTTGCGATAAACTGATTTTCGTGACCTTTTGACCTTCATAACTTTTTTAGCCGGCACGATATCAATGTCGATTTTTCACATCTTCATTACAACGCCGTAATAAAGGTGTATACAAAAATTCAGCACTCTTTGAATTTGTCCGCATATTGGGGTTTAAAATGTCTAAAATGACTGGGCTATTAGCCGGAAATAGAAATATTTGATGGTAGTAACGTTCAGAATATACTGAACGAAAAAGATTCAATGGCTGCTGATATACCGTTTCTGCGGCGATAAAATACAAAAAAAACTGTTAAATATTAATACTAATAGTGATTTCCATTTCCTTTTTAATTATGTACCGAAGATCAAACAGAATAATTTTCAAAATACACAAGAACCTACAAATATTGGAAAATGTGTGCTTGTGCTGGAGATATTAATTGGAAATTGGGAACAGGTCAAATAAAAAAATATCCAGTGCGATGTGAGACTCACACGTCGCATGTTCCGCTCTAAGTGTATAATTAAAGGAGTAGATGTTATTTTTTATATTTGCGCTGTACTGAACATATTCTAAGAAAGCTCCTGAATGCTACTCCTTACCTCTCCTAAATTGTGAAGAGTGCCCCCATGGAAACTCATATCAAGCGCTGCGCAGATATGTAATGTAAAAATTGTAGATATAAAGGGAATGATTGAGCTTTTTGTGCTTCCATGGAGTTTTTGAAGCACCCGATTTCCCGCTGAGTTCAGGTTAGCCCCAAAATTACCGGATATGAGATATTATTGAAACTGGCACAACAACTACCGCTTGATCTGAATCTGTTACCTCTGCGACAAAAGAACGGAAGGCGAAAGAAATATTTTGGCTATTTGATTACTTCCACCAACAACACAGCGGTTTCAATTCAATACACTAAACCATTTTACTTGAATTAACCGTTAAAATCATTTTAAAATGTTCAGTTGAAATCGTTGATGACTGGACTTAGCTCCGTGACGGCCATAATCCTTTGCATCTACAGATTAGGGCTGCTCTTGCCCTTCCTCGATGGTGCTAAGACAGCTTAGGGGAGAACTTAAGAGATTTTGCTAATTTGCTAAGTTCCGTTAAATCCACTTTTCAACTTTGGGATGGCGCAAGAGGTTTCGTGGTGAACTTCACTTTGATTTTGGTAAATTTGGAAATGAATTCATTATAATCAGATTGGAATTTGACCTTCGTACACTTTAAACTCTTGCAGTCTCTGGCCCTAGTTGTAAAATTTTCTTTATCACATCTAGTTCTTCTATAGTAAAAATATTGAAATATACAGAGCGGCCTTCATTAAGCCTAAGAAAACATTTAGAATGTAATAATATTTGTGCGTATCTTTTATTATGATAATGGCTTTATGTGTAAGCCCAATTTTAATCCTTCTGCAATATGGGAAATACGACTAGTCACTGCTTGGTGAGACTTCTAACCAGAAATTGTATTTGCTTATTTATTTATTAAGACAATTTCATCAATGACTGATTACTTAAAATAATGGACCGAAAAGTTAAGATGATATACAAATCAACAATGTTTGATCTTAATATATTTTTAAGATATGTTAAAATCTAACTGAATAAAACTGTCATTGAAACAAGGAGACTTCGACGTGACAGATTCGTTGTAACCGTACTTACAACTTCTATTTCTCAAAGAGCGAGAAGGAACTGAAATATTAAAAGAAGACAACAAATCCGAGGTATTAATAGCTGTACTTCTTTCACAATTTTATCCGGATCAGATTTAGGCTGTGTGCCAATCCAGCGTATCTAATTCTTTTTTCTCCGAAGTCTTTTCGGAATATAGCTGTGCCAATTCAAGACGTTTGCTATTCACTACTAAATATGGAAGACGTCGAAATATCTTATTATTTCAGAAGAGAATTGTGAAGTGTGATACCAACTTAAACTCTTAACTAAATAGACAAGTTTTTAAAACAATTGGCACGTTTTGCTTGGTGCAATAATTTTACACCACCAACTTTTGACCCATAGAAATTTCGCCCCATAGAAATTTCGTAGACACACATTTTGAGAAATATAATATTTTTCTGAAAAAATACAACTAGCGCTGAAAACTTCTATCATGTAACTGGCAAAAATATTTAATGCAAAAATCAGAACGCAAGAATACTATCATTTGTACAAATAATATGCAAACTATTGATATAAAGTAGGAATTTTGGGAAAAAAAATAAAAACTTAAATAACTCGAAAACGGTGAAACTTTTCATAAAGATATATTGTGCTCATTTGATGGCTAATAAATAAGCTTCCTTATCACCAGTTTCCAAGTTATCCACTATTTACGGAACACCTTATATAATCTTTGGTATAAGTCATGCCAATGCGATGTTCCTTTAACAAAATAAAAAACGTTTTTCGGGTAACTAAGTATTCATGAAGTCAATGCAAGATTTACTCGTAAATCTGATCCGAATCAGATCATGGAGATTTTGCGTCGAGATTCTAAAAATCGCGATGGATAAGTTTTAGCCGATGCATATAGAGAGTAGAATGACATAATTACTCCATGGAAGCCCGCGGAGTGCAAAATGGAGAAATCGTCGATGTACGGCTTCTATGCGGTTGATGTGGGTGATACAGCTAGATGACCAAAAGCAACTAGCGTCTGGGTCTCCCAAAGGTGACTGCACCTAGTCGTGTTAATGTTATGTAAATGTAAGGGTGATGAAAAAAGAGATTAGAAATATCAACAATTATTTTCGTTGGTTTTCAGCCAACTAATTAAATTAGTTGAAGGAACTAAAACAGTTAAAAACTAACGACTTTTGTATACATATGAATAAGCTATAAAACTAGTTGGGTGTCCAACTATTTTAGTTCTAACAACTAATTTAATTGGTTGGCTGCAAATCAACGAAGAGAATAGTTAATATTTCTAATGTGTTTTTTCAGTGTAGCATTGGCCTTATTGGGTATTGCATTGTCAAATATAAAAGAGCGCTTTAACCAAGTCTTTAGTCTTATCAAGCTGGAACAGTACATACAGTATATTGTAATCAAAGTTCATAGGTAGACTTTTCCTGGAAAAAGACATAGTACACTTTAGAATTAAAATATTGTGACTAATTCGGTCAAATGCTTTTTTAAAATCTGTAAAAATATGGTCCACTTGTTTACCACTTTCCAAGGTAGAAATACAGAAATTCTAGAACTAGAGAAGGTAGGCGATGTCGATTTTCCTTTCCTGAAACCGTGCTGACAAGAGCCTAAGAATGGCTTGCAATGGAAGCACAGGACATTGTAAGTAAAATCCTCGAATATTTTTCAACAGAGGTCTGAAATTAGAAAAGTCATTCCTGCTACCCTTTTTGTAAGATGGGATAAAATTGGGATTTCCATGATACGGAAAAAAGATAAATTAAATAAATAACACAAAACACTAACAAGAACATTTTTTGAAACTGTGTTGTCGTCAAGTAAATCATCTGTTTTACACCTAACGCTTGGACTTCACGAACGTCCAAAGCGGTTTATGCTCGGCAGATAGAATATTCTTCATGTTAGCATGAAGATACATGTTAGCAATGTCCAGATACATATGTACATATATTGATCGCGTATATCGGAATAATCGAGAATATCCTTCCCGCTCCCAGAATCACAAAGGCGGTTCCAGCTGGAGCTTTTACGTTTTTAAGATTTAGTCGAATTGCTGTTCTTTGAACAAATGTGATTAGTGGAAAATCTTAATTGAGGTGAACCCCCAAAATATCGCTGCTGCATTCCTCCACAACATTATTCACAAACAACATATTCTTTTGTACCGACAGCACTGCTATAACTATAGAGAATGCAAAATAAAAACACGACGACGACGATTATTAGTAAATAAATAGCATACATACCTTTTTTGGCGGAATAAACAAAATAAAACCTTCAAAATTCGATAAAATTTTATGTTTAAGCAAACATCTTTGAAATAAGAAAAAGGGAATATTCTATAATAGTATTTTAGTTTTTGTTTGCGCGAGTAATTTATTTCATTGAAACCACTCGGAGAGGTCAACAGAATATTGTTATGATATTTAAATTGTTATTTGTTTTTTTTTCGCCGAATATCCTCGAAAATCAACAGAAAAGGAAAAAGAGAAGACATTTTTTAACTAACATTTATTTCAACAATTATCAATTGGCCATATTAACGATATCATAAATATACATCTATGTATATTAGACACTCTTTTAACTTACGTCGACTTACTCTAAATTAGTTACAGGGGTTTAGTATGTTATGTCCAAACGTTAAGAATACATTTATATCTATTGGCATTGCTTGCAAAATAATGAAGAATATACAGGACACAAAATGTTAACAATTTCGAAATTAACTTTTTTACTCCTAAACAAACTCTGGTTACATAATTTTGTACAATATGCAGCGTAGCTAGTGAATTAATTTAGCAACTAAATCTAAGTGTATAAACTAAATAATTGCACGAGTTCATCGCTCTTCGATGAACAGAGTGTTTAGCAAATATTTGATTATGTCAAGCTGCATGCCTCAGTTGCCTAAGTTCACTGTTAAGTCTTAATTTGAATTGGAGCTTCATGTACCTCCAATGCACCGCTGGCCCATCACAGTTCTCACTCAATTAAGGACAAAATCCATTTTCAGCGAAACGCAGCTCGATCGTAGGTAGCACTGCAATGTAAAGGAATTTGATGTTAATGAGCTTCTGCTAGGTTTATTTAAAAGGATTTTAATTAAAATTCTCTGCAAGGGCTTCCCAGCGAATGGAAATTGCAAAGTTGCAATCCTTTGATACTGGAGGAGTATTTGCATTTTCAGATTCTAATTGTGAAAATCAGGGAAACAGGTATGACTTTATTACGCTGAAGATTCGTTGTACTTTTTAATCTCATTGTGCTTTAAAATTAGCTTGAAATTTTATTCTGGTAAATATTTTTCCTTTAAGTTTAGTTTGAATGCACGGCAAAATTTTGACTGCTTGCAAAACATACCTATAAGGTCCCGTTAAACAGCATTAATATAATTGCGAAATGTTAAGGATTCAGTCCTTGAACTAGCGGAAATGGTATGCTATTATTCATTACGTACAAGCCGCATTCGATTATTGTAGGATAAGGCTTAAGACATAAAATTAATCATTCTAACTAGTTTATGTTACAAGTTTCGCATATAACAAGAAGGATTCGCAGGTATGCTCCCTTATCTGCACCACTGGGAAGTTTTACAAATGTTCTCTGTCGCAAGATATCTTCTTGCACAATTTAATCGGAAATGTAAATTTTGGTGCAGAGAATTTAACAATTGTAAAGTTTTGCCGTTTTCCTAACGAGCCGACATCCTCTTTGAGTGGAATGAGAACTTCGGATCCAATTTAATCACTGAAAAGTTTGCCTCGATGTGTTTTTTTAGAATTCTTCTTGAGAACTATAATTGGAATTTTCTCAAAGAGCATTCAATTTAAAAATATGATTACGGCGACGTTTCTGCTGTCTTCCACCTTTTAAAACGACGCTAAACGACTCTGCCTCTGACACCTTGTATTTGCCCACCCTAACAGATGGAATATCAAGTTTCCACAGGAAATTGTATTGCCGGGGTTTATGGGTTAATAAAGTTCGTAAATCTGTAATTTATAGGATACACCGCCCACAAATCACTCGATCTCACCCATTTCGGGTGATAGTATTTTACTGCTATTGGGGCTTTAAAACGATGCCTTCTTCTCCGAATGATCCATTTAACTTTCGATCCGGCAAATGAAGTCATCATTTCCTTGAGCATAAAATCCCACAAAGGTTCCCACTTCTGGCGTTTGGCGCATACCCTTTGTCATCAGGTTTTGTGATATGTTTGTGGCTGTTGGTTTTAGTAAAAAAAATCTGTATTGATTCGGATTGATTATGTACCACTTGTGCGAGGAAAAGGCTTAGGCGTGAGTCACGAGACGAGATTAGGATATAGGAAAAATAATAGCACATAAAAGTAAACAGAAATGAATGTCTCTGAAAAAAATCAGAATGTTTAAAAGGACCATATCGTGTATTAGTCCTACTGAATTGCGTAGAGCTTATGTTAAATATTTTTCTCGAGTAATTTTATTAACACTGGAACTACCGAACAGTAAAACGGTGGGCCCTAAATTCATTTTTAAAATGACCATTTTACTTTTGGTTTACCTATTTGGAAATTTAAGGTTATAGTGCACAGAAATAATCCAGTGGAATACCACCGAAGAATAGAATTCAATATTTGTTATTTAATAACCAAAAAGAAAAGAGAAATCAAAAAATTAAAATAACTGAAAGCCGTTTAGTAGAAACTAAAGAATATGCCTGCTGCCGTAAATCCAAAAATCCACTTATAGTGGAATGCTTAGGGAAATAATCTCGGAACCTAATTCCTCTGAATGAATTATGTTTTTAAAACAAAATGCTAAAATGTTTCCCAATTTTTTTTGCTCTTTGTTTATTAGATTTTTTTGTTTAATAATCCGCCGAGTTAATGATGGTCCTCAAAAACAGTTCCGATTGTGATTAAATTTTTTTTTAAATGTAGATTATCTTATATTATTTGAAGTCAGAAACATTCCAGCTATTGGACAAAATTTTTTATGTCATATAAGCAGTAGAAACAAAGTTGTAAACACTTTTTTTTCGAAAATATTTAATCAAAAGCGAATTTATTAATGAGTGAAAGCACGATGGAAAAGGTAATTATATGTGATTTTTCATTACTGTGTGTTAAAAGTAATTGAATTACATCTATTTTTAAATCTCTTTTTTCAAATTTCCTATACGCTGGCGTCACGTATGATATAATATACGTCTGTTGATTTACAAGTATTATAATTATTCAATTCCAAACAAAATTTTAGCGCTTATGTTAGATATACATATATACCTACATTTTCTGAAATTTTTAGCTGTTTAACTTCAATATTTTCAGCAGTTTATTTTTCGAATTTTTCCACGTCAACGTCACAAAGATGTAAAAATTACGAAAATCAGTAAAAAATTTAATTTATTTATTTATTTTTTATTCACTGCAAACAAGTTAACAATTTTAACAACCTTAAGATTGTTTTTATTGTGTTATTTCATATAATCCTAAACGGAATGAATTTTTTTTTAATTTTCTAAATTTTATTTTTTTGCACGATTTAAAAAAACAGAATTTTTGGAAAACTACAGGCCCGACAAACAGATGGACAAACAAATATTTTTGAAATGTTTATTTGTGGTTTCACATTTGAACTTATGAAAAGGCAACTATTTCGAAACCACAGACCCTAACAACACAACTTCATGAAAATTCGGAACTTACGGTCGCGATATTGAATCCGAAACCTTCAATTTCCAAATTTATATATACTACCATATTCGAGAACAGCGACCTAGAAAGCTATGGTTCCCACTCTCTTTGTCATTGGATCCAGTCTTACCTATCCTGTGGCACTCAACGTGTCCTATTTCGAGCTACCTTCCTAAAGAGATACTAAATACTTTTGGAGCACCTTAAGGAAGTCGTTTGGATCCGCTCCTTTTTAACAATTATAGTAATGATTTACATACATACATTCCTCCATAATACTAATGTTTTATGTTATATGCTGAAGACGTACGCCAAGACTTTTGAAATGTGCTTCTCTAGTCGTAATTTTAAATTATTGAATACTGACTTATACGCCATTTTAAAATGCTGTTTTATTAACTCTCTTCCACTTAAGTTAAGGGGGACCCCATCCTGAGCGTTCAGAATTACGCCTTTTTTGGGGATTTTATTTTGAAAAATTGGAATATGTTTCAGACATTAGGATTATTTTATGTTAATGTGCTTCATTCCAAGTACATTAAGGATTATTTTCGTTGAAAAATTTCCACAAATTCATGAAAGCATCGGGACATTGATGTGATCGGCTCGTGAGATCCATATTTAGTTCTGTGCTTCAGAATTCTAAGGAAGCTAACGTGCCCCAGTAAACGAGCTGTTAATACATTCGAAAATAAGGAAACCAATGTACGAGAATCAGAAAAAAGAGCCTTGGAAATGTCGCGTCTATTTTGAAGAAAGTCCAATTTGATGAGTTTAAGCCTATTTTTATAAAGGGGTAAAATGATAGGGTTATCCCAAGGAAGCCCATCGAGAGCAAAACGTATAAATCGGCTTTGAACTGACTCAGCGTGATTGATGTGGAGAGAGAAATAAGGAGACCACACATAAGACGCATACTCGAGAATAGGATGAACAAAGATTCAATATAGGGTCGTGGTTATCTAGGAATCCTGAAACTCTTTAGCCCGCCCACCTCTTTATGAAGCCAGGACTCGCGTTAGCTTTGTTGACGATAGAATCACTGTGAACGGCAAATCACATGTGATTATCGTAAGAGACATCCAAATCTTTGACTCTATTTACTCTGGTTAAAACACGATTATCAATAGAGTAATTTAAAAATATAGGAGTCGTTCTACGGCATAGATACATCGTAGTGCATTTATTTATGTTAACAGGGGGTCTACTAGTGTGACCGCCTCAAAAAAGGTGATATTCAGGAATTTTTTTTAAAGAAAACTACTGCATGGAATGTTTTAATGTTTTAAGGATAGTTTTGTGGATATATATTAAATCCATGATAAAATTTTCGGACCAAAAAATCGAAAATTTAGCAAATTATTTACAATCTCCCAAGGCTCCAAAAAAAAAATCACTAAACGGCTGCAGTGATAGCGACCTTCACAGTGCCTGAAATCAAAAAAACAAAAAAGTTTATTAAACTTAAAGGTTTTTCCCGTACCATGACCCTCGGGCTAAAAAAAAATTTAAATTTAGCAAAATGGCGGAGTTTCTAAAAAAAATTGCAAATTTCGCGCGAAAATTTAATGATTTTTGGCCTGTCAAAATTACATTTTTGATTTGATCATAAAACTGGAGGTTCATGGTACGTAGAAACATCTTTAAAAGAAGCTGCAATAAAAATCAAATCGATCGGATGATTTGTCTTCGAGTTATAACTGCGGCCAATTTGACAAATGTAGTTTCGAGAAAAACGCGTCTAAACTTTAAGGGTATATATAGGTATATAGGCATATGGCTAAATTTTCGATTTTTTTTATTGGCTTTTCTTTTTGTTCAACTATTTCCGAGTAAAACGCTGCAAACTAAACTCAAATCCGTAAGAAAATAACAAAGTTATGCCTTTTTTTACTTTTAGACTTTAGTCGTTAAAAAAAGTACTTCAAATACTCTATAATAACGGAAGCCTAATCGACGCGCTAAATCCGCGCTATTTTTGGTTCACAACAGAGCAAGTACGTTCCCTGTGATTCTCTGTTGTGTTTGTTGTGTAAACAAACTTTAATCAATGCGTTTCTAAGTAGCTTTTTCGTTGATAAACTTTGTTTTTCTTCTGTAAAGTCAAACTTTAATTCGATTTTGCTCAGAATTCTGTTTTTTGACCGCAACTTTCGAACCGATGAACGGCTGCTCTTAATATGGCTGTAACTCAAAAACTATTTGAGATATGCACTTGAAATTTTAGTATGTTATTTTCAAAGGTATAGACTATCGAAATATGCAAAAAAAGAAAAATCGATTTTTGAAAAATTTCACACTAGTAGACCCCCTTAAACAAGTTTTATAATTTTATTTAATTAATAGTTGTGAAGGTAATCCCCCTTGAATTCTTAAAAATTGCACGTACTCATGAAATTCAAATCCTATATGTATTAGATATACAAATAAATAAATGAATGAAAAAATAAAAGTCGAATCGTAAAAAACAAATTATGCTAGTACTAACCAAAATGAGGGAAGAATGAAAAGGAAACAAAATATTTAATGGGTAATGGGAGAGGACTGTCGTAAAAATAAATAAACTGATTAACACATTATAGGCATCTATGCAATCAATCTATCGAATTTTCCGCAAATATCAAAAGAGCGAAATATAAAATTAGATAGATAAATTGCCTAGATGCCTGTTAGCATTAAAAAATAATTTGATCAATTTTTATAGCCAATTTGATTTGCTTTTATGACCATATCCCATTTCCACAGAAGGCAAACTGCTGTCTCGGGTGCGTCCCCTTTTTATTTTACCTCTAGACTGTAGCCGCCTTTGCACGACAATTTTAAAACAATTAAATCGGTAACCCAATTTAGGAGGAGTAGCGGTCACAAACTTCTGCCCAAGGCCCTTAGCGTATACGTGTAGATAAATATAGTAGATAGATTCAAGGATAAAATTCGCCCCAAATCAAAGAGTTGAATGTTAAACCACATTTGGGTTCGGGGCAGAATCCAATAAAGACATGTTCCTTTCTATAAAACAAAAAATTTACATATTATTATGTACCCGAATGAGAGACATTTTTATGATACAAATGAGCATTTCTTGAACTCACCGTGAATGTGATGATACGAGAACCGAATCTGGCATTTGACAAGTTTTGTCTGCAAAGTGTGTATAAAAAACTGAGAACAAATAGAACTAACCAAAGATTAAAGCCTTTAAATAAACCTTTTATTGAACAAAATTAAGAAATCATTAAACATACATATGCGACATTTCTCAAATTTATTATTACCCATTATGTATTTACACACCACCAGTAGCTTTTGGAATAATATAAAATAAGGACAAGCCCCGTAGGAAATGTAAAAGCGAACGCTACATATACTATACCATACATGAGTGGCGTAGATAATTTTTCGATGGGGGAGAAATTGGTGTCAACAAAATTTTTCCGATAATAGGGAAATAGGAATATGAATTCTGAATAAATCTACATTTAATCAATTTATTTATTGTGTGGTAAAAATATAACTACCAGGAATAATATACATATTAGGATCATTCTAATTAAATTAGATTTATTTATTTATGACAGATTCATCAACAATCTGATTACTATACAATAAAGCCATTAATGGAAATTTACATCGACAAATATAAACTTTAACGAAGCAGATTCTTTATCTGGCCTCTCGAAAGATGAAAATCAATATTAGCGAAACGTAAATTAAAGGAACGTGACATCGAAGCTATTGGCTCATTGTAGCCATAATTGGTGCGATGATGTGTTAAGTGGAAGAAGTCGTGATTCCTCAAAGACCGCGCGGGTATGGAAATATTAAGGAGAGCCAAAAGTTCGGCCGAATTAATAACACCGTTCAGACAGTCGAAAACCAAGACAGTTCCGGAATTATTCTCCCAAGGTTGCATTAGCCTTATTGATTATGGTATTTATGTGGTCTTCAAAAGAAAAACGCGAATTGAGTGTAATCCCTAAGTCACGCACTTTGTCAAGTCGTCTGAGGGGATGCCCATCGATCTTGAAATTAAAAAGCAGAGGGTTTTTTTGCGTGAAAAGGACATACAAGTACACTTATTGATGTTAAGAGGAAGAAGGTTAATAGAACACCATTTATGAAAGGCATCAAGATCCGAGTTCAAAGTTTCGCAGTCATGATCATTAGATATTGAGCGAAAAATTTTCGCGTCGTCAGCATAGCAGAGAATTCTCGAGTGGGTTGGGATGAAGGATACATCATTGATGTATATTGTGAACAACAGTGGACCAAGATGACTACCTTAGGGTACACCTGATGTATTCTTATTATAATCGGAAAGGAATCCACGGAAATGGACACATTGAGTACGCTCAGACAAATACGAGAAAATCCAATCAGCAAAACGATTTGGGAAGCCGAGAACAGACAATTTATGAACATGAATATTGTGATTAATCCTGTCGAAAGTCTTGCTGAAGACAGTGAAAATACAATCCACTTGCTTGCCCGATTCAATGGCAGAAATGCAATAATTCGAAAACTTCAAAAGGCTTGCAGTGGAAATAAAGTAAATCACAGACGAGGGCTTCGAAGAGTTTAGCTATACAACTCAAATTGGCAACAGGACGATAATTTGAGATGTCGCCTTCAACGCTTCCAAGACATAGGAAAAACACCAGTACGAAGAGATAAATTAAATAAATAACAAAGAATGGGGACAATTCGGTACGACTCATTGGCAGCATTTACGAACTGATCCCGCATTTCAGAATAAGCGAGAAAATCGGAATCACTCCTAGAGGAACAGAACCTCCTCCAGGCTTTAGTTTTTTTATTTTTCAAATATTTCACCTGACTATTCAGCCAAGTCTGACAATGACTCGAAAGACTCGTCTTTTTAACTGGGATACAATCCGCAAAACTACGTGAGATAATATTATAAAATGAATTGACAGCCTTATTAATGTCACGTTCCTGTAGGACGCTATCCCAGTCACAGTTTAATAGCCACTTATTTAATTTCAAAAAGTCTGCCTTTTTAAAGTTATAGCAATAGTTAGTATGGAGCGAAGACTCAACAAGCACTGGATCGAATGAAAATGTCAAAATAAGAGCCGGGTGATGATTCGATTCAGGCAGTAAAGGTGCAGTGCAACGACGAACCGTTGTACCAGCAGGATCCGAGGAAAATATCAGATCCAGATATCTGTTGTAATCAATAGCAACGGCATTACACTGTGTCAAACCAGAGGACGCGATATTGTCAAGGAATGACGACATGTACGAATTAACAGTCGTAACGGAAGGAAGCAAGATGCCGTCCTCAGCCTCACTCCAACTAACGGAGGGTAGATTGAAGTCGCCCACCAGGAGTATCTCATCGGAAAAAGATGTATCGCTTGTGAGTTCGTCGAGAAATGTTGCCAGCCGCTCGTATGAAGCCTAGGGTGAATTCGGAGGGATATAGACCGTTGCAACAAATATAGCTTTGTGTGGAAGACGCAAGACAATACATAATAGCTCAATATCCTCAAAACGCGACGTATCCAACTGCTCGCAAGCTATGTTCCGGCGAACAGCGCACAAAACGCCTCCACCAACAGGAGCATCCAATTCGGAGTGGCGGTCACGCCGAAAGGCAATGAAGTCCGGGCTGAAGAGCTCAGTATCATTAATCCCTCCATGAAGCCAAGTCTCGGTCAAGCAGACCACGTCAAAACAGGAACCAGTCGTACCAATAAACAGGCGAGTCGTTTTCGAGCGAAGTCCAGTCACGTTGGCATAGTAGAGGGATACATTTATTATTAGTTTTTGAGCTCCGTGGTGAGATGGGACATTCCTTATGCGTAAACTCTCGCACAATGCATCCAGACGGCCAAATATTAGACGATACAATAGAATCGAATAAATCCTCATGGTGCGAGAATTCTAAAGAAATTTAAGTGATCGACGCCTGTGAGCAGAGTTCAGCTTCATGCAGTCCAATGTGCCACGTGAGATCCCCAAGCGCGAAGAAATCAACCGAATCACTTCATCTTCAGAGGTCTCCGGATGAAGGCGCGAGACGAAGATAGGTCGTGGACGTTTCGCGGGCCTCAAGGTAATAACATCCGCAGTACATGGAACCGTCGCAGGAATTGTGAGAGACTCCGTCATGGGAGCCGGTCGAGAAATCCGCTGGCGATCGCTCTGAGTTTGTTTGGCATTCCTGGCATAACAAGACGAAGACTTAGATTCGATCAGTTTATGACGTCACACCGAGCTTAGCTGTGTTTGAATTAATTTCTACGTCAGTGAGCTAAGCAAAATAATAGTTAAGTCAATTGCGAGTCAAGGTTTGGGTTGACTTCACCACATAGATTTGCATAAAGTTGGAAAAGTACTTAAATTAATTGAGTAACCAAGTTGCGTGGTAGTAATGCCAAATATTCATAGAAAACCAAATCACACCCAAATCAAAAGACTTTTTGGCTGAATTTGCACATTATTAGCAATATAACAGTTAAATGTCAATCAGTAAGAAATCTGTACCAGGTACGCTGAGTTGCATGGCCATTCTCACACAGAGGAAAAGCCTACCGCATGATGACCAAAATGTGCGAGATAGGTGACAAAAATTGAAAATGCTGCAGCTATTTCGATTGGTTTGGTTTTATATGGAGATTAGGTATAAGGGAGGTTTAATTTATTTACAAAAGTTAATTCTAATTACAACCTAAGCAAACGAAATCGAATAGGTGTGTTCTTCGGCTAATTTGATATAATAGCTTAGCTTGTTTGCTGGCGGCTGCTATAACAAAATAAGGACGAAGACGAAGACTTGGATTCGGACCAGCCCTTAAACTGCCTTTTATATTTCCTCCTTATTTAAAAACCAATTGAAATTTTCTTAAAATAAAATTATATGAACCTATATATTTTTTCGAGGTGCTTTTTAATGTAGGATTAAACTCTGGGTAATTTCTTTTTAATTTGTGGTTATAATTAATTTGCTCAACGTAACGGGAAATGTTTAATTAAAAGTATTAATCAAATGGGAATTTTGAACAAATGTTAACGTTGTAATTCCACCAAGAAAAGTAATTTATAATGAAACTTGGGCACTCACCATTTTTACAATGCGTAGGATCTTTCGTTCTCTGTGCTGTTGTCAAGATTTGAAGTGCCCGTATTATCTGAACTTATAAAATGAGTCTCGGACAGCTTGAGATTTATAGTGGCTTCATTGACAACTTCAACTTGTCCTCTTACAGGCTCATCATTCAGCAGTATATCGATTTTCTTGGGTTTGGCCATTTCCTTGCCGAAAGTAGGCTCGCGGGGTATTATGTCCCTCTTGCTGCTGTTTGGCAAAATATTAACATCCTCGCCGTCGTTATTTCGTCCGCAACTGTTCCTCTCAGACTTGCAACTTCGGGTGATATTGATTATGTTTTTGTTCGATGGGTTGAAGCACGGTAAGACGTGTTTAAACTCCTTTCGGAAGTTCTCATTCAACCAAGCGTACAAAAATGGGTTGTAGCAAGTCGACGACATCGCTATGGAGTGGGCAACGAAAAACAAAAGCGTGTAAAACCGCCATTCGCTCGACTTTGCGTAGAAATCGTTGAAGATGTTTACTACATTTATGGGCAGCCAGGATATCCCAAATACAGCCACCATGGATATTAACATCCGGTTGGTTCTCTTTTTCCTGTCCCGGTCGGCTTCTTCCTTTTTACTGCTCTTGCTCCCGGGCTTTGCCCTGGCACGGGTGTTTAGTTTCAATGACACCCACGTATAGCATATCGAAATTATGAAAAATGGAAGCACAAACTGAAGAATTGTTGTTACGGAGCCGAAAACCTTCCTGTAGTGCTCTGATGGCCAGTCTTCTTCGCAGTAAGTGTTCATTCCATCTTCGGTCATCAAGGAGAACACCTTAACGTACAGGCCGTATGGAAGTGTTGCCAGCACCGACACAACCCATATACTGACTATAATAGCTATACATGTCGACAGCCTCATTCTCGGATGAAAAGGGTATATGATAACAAAGTAGCGGTCTATAGCTATGGAAGTTAGTGTCAATGTGGAGATATAAATGCTGCACCCTTGAGCGAATGGCACCAAGTGGCACAAGGCTCTGCCAAATGTCCAGCCCCCCATGAATGTGTACAGAGGCGTGAAAGGTACTGCCAGGATACAGAGCAATATATCGGATAGTGCTAAATTGGTTATGAAAATGTTCGTCACCGTCTGCATCGCCTTATTTCTCAGAACCACGTAGCATACGAGAACATTTCCAAACACGCCTAAGACAAAAACCGTCGAATACAGGATGCAGAAGAATATCTGAACTATTTGATTATTTATGAAATCGGGGGATTCAGATTCAGTGTTATTTTGTTCCACTTTCGTGCTGTTCTTTCCATCAATAATCACGTAACTGTTGACACTGGCATTGCTGAATAATTCATTATTGAAAATGGTGAAGTTGATTTCTGCTGAACTGCTCATGGCTAATCGTTTAACTTCACTCACGCGTGACGTAACACATCAGCTCAGGAAATTTGTCGGACGTGACATGGCCTCAAGTCTGGAATGGAAAATAATCAATTTCTTAATGAGAATTGGAAGGATGTAATTTAATATAATTGTAAATAACGTTCAAAATTACGAAAAACCGGTGGGTTTCAATGTAAATGTAAATATGTAAATAAGCGCTGAAATTTAACTGTCTAACTAATTTATCAAAGTTGGTGTGATATAGATTTTTTACATAATCTGTTCTTTTTCCACAGGATAAAGTTCATCATAAACTGGTTTGTAATAGAGGTCAAGGTAATGATGGATGCAACATGACATACATATAACGTTTTGTTACATTTTTTTCTAAAAGGGTATGAGTTCTGAAGTGGACGCGAAAACCAAGTGGATTTCCATGTCAGCTGGTATTTTATTTACCCGATAATTGTATGTAAGATTGATACTCTGACGTACCGATAATAATTAACTACCCCATGTCTCAATCTGTTATTTTAATTTTGCATTACAATGATAGGGGCCCTCTAAGGACACAACATATTAATATTATTTAATTTTGGTCCTAAAAAAGTGCATTTAATCTCTCGCCTAGTCGCGCAAGCACGGCCGTACTACCTTTTCTCGGAACAACTCAGGGCACTTTGACCCCCTGTATATTAATAGCCTGAAATTTCTGTCACTAAAAATACTTAATGTACTTAACGAAACTCTCAAATCACAAGTTTCTAACTATTATAGTTAACAAAATATTCACCATCAAAATTTCCTTATGTCATCACTGACTGATTGACTCAACGATCACCAAAAATATGAGATACTTCTAGCAGACCTAAACACTTAAAATTTTGTAAGCAGGCTAGATTTAAAGTGCGCTGCAGATTCCATAGGTGAAAATAGGTTAAGGTATTTCTAGCAGACCTAAAAACTTATAATTTATTAATCAGTTGGTCTTTAGTTTATAGAGAAAAGTAAAATTAAAAAATTGTGAAATATTCTCTCCACTGCTTAATTATCACAAGAGAATTTATTTCTAGGTGGTAAACTAACTATTTCTTATCAGTTATCACCATCTCCCTATATAAATAAATTTTCTTCTACTTAATAAAATAATTAAGCAGTGGAGAGAATATTTCACGATTATGTATTACTTTGAAGTAGCCTCAAAAATTCACGAATGCGATTCAATAGAGTGATGCTGGTGAGAATGGAGGAGACCAGGCGGATAAAAAGTAAAACTATGTATCTACAAATAGAAGTGACATCCCATCAAAAAGATTTCATGCAAAAAATTTAGCCAAGACTCGTCTAGAGCCAAATCTGTTCTTCCTACAAATTCTAACACTTTCATTCTCAGATCACTCCAAGTCTCTACATATTAGCTTAACAAAAAATTCGTGGCTTTGCCATTACGCAGTAGGAAATTTATTAAATCCCACGACCTTATGTAAACTTAAGTCCACAATAAGCATACTATAGGCCAATATATCGCATATGCAATGTATGGTGGGTTCGGTATTAAAATTGAGAAAGAACTGGCTTTCAAATGCTCTTATTGTTGTTGAAATTTTTTGCAACCCTATAAACGCTCTCAAAGTTTGTAGAAAATTATGGGATAATTGCACAAAGCAATAAGAGATGACACAATTTTTTTAAATTTTTAATTTGATTCCTTTCTTTTATTGATATTTCAACAACTAATGACCCAATAAATCCATATTATTTCTATACACATTCATATATTTATTAATTGAAACTTAACGTGTTTCATAAATATCAAAAGAAATACCCTATAACATAGCAGAGATATTTTTAACAATTAGACACGAAACAAATGAGACGGCAAAGCAAAATTAAAAAAAAACATCATCTTATATCTTACTCTTTATAGGGGTAGACGAAATTCTTCTTTTGTCCAACATAGGGGAGTCAAAAATTGACAAAAATGTGTTTAGTTACTGAATGGCACCTTGTAGTAATCGAAGAAATAGGTACCTGCCTATTGCCCACTATCTGGCTTCGGCAAGAGTCCTTACAGCTGCGACAATGACTGTTTAATGGAATATCTAGTTTAGCTGCATGTTCCCCTATAAGTCAATGGCCGGATGCACCGCCATACTTGAACAATGTTTACGCTTGAGAGGCTCATGCGTTCTACCAGTATTGTAAGCAGACCAGGTCAACTTGGATATTTTACAGGTTCCAAGGCTTACTCATCTGCTGTTGGCGACCGTTATAAAATGTACGTATAGATATCCTTCTTGACGGATCCAATAGGAGTGTGAACTGTCTCACCCAAAGATCCGCCAAGAGTTGTACCCAGTTTGACCAGTTCGTCAGCCCTCTTATTTCCGTTCACATTCCTATGTCTTGGAACCCAAAGCAGAGGAGCAAAAGACAAACGACCGCCCACCCTGGTCAGTTGCTCCCGACATTGCTCCACCAATTTAGATGAGACAATTGAGATTGATTGCAATATGGTTGGATGTCAATCTCTCTAAGGGGCAACCAGTCTAACTAATCGCCATCATCTCCGCCTGGCATGATTAGGAAGGTGGTAAAATTCGTCGACATTAAGCTCCTTACAAAATACCCCGGCCGCAACTCCAAGCTCGGATTTAAACCCTTTTGTAAATATTGCTAAGTCGAAGGATTGCAATACGTTTCCCTCTTAGATTCCGCTCTAGTAGGAAGCCTTACACTGAAGCTGTGCCCATTGAGACACTTCGAGACAATGAAGGTAATTATTTCTTCAATTATAAGATGTTGGTAGGCTAATGCATTGTTCTTAGGCACAGTCCACTGCGCCGACATATATGTATAAATCTAGAAAAGTTATTTTCCACAACTGGTAGAAGCGAGACTAAAACTTGCCATCCTATAAAAATCAGTTAACATTTGAATGCTGCTTCGTGTATTACTATATTTAATAATATAGCAATACTTAAACAACATATTCTGAACTGAAGTACGATTTTACACGTGTATAGCATCAAGCAACAAAAGCGCCATAGAATGCAATACAATAGCAGTGGAAAATAGTTAGTTGAAAATGAGGATAATTGGATTACCTTTAGGGTATAATTTCTGTTCTTTCAAAAAAGCGAAAGATAAGCTGAATTCTGTGTATACATACATATAAGTATATATAAAGTATCTTACATATAGTTACCCATATGTATAACCAAAAGGTCCAACAATCTCAAATTATCTATATGCTATTGAGAAAGTCTCTACATGATGGATTCCTGTTCCGTAAGTCAGCAGACTAGATGAATTTAAAAAAGAATAAATTGATAGCTAATTTAAAATTCCTCTGGCGAATCGCATTTTCTGTTTGCTACTGTTTTAATGTGCAAATAACTTTTAAGCGATGTTTCAGTAACCTTTGCGTAACATAAAAGGTAAATTTTTAATTAACTACGTCTGTGCAAAGTTGACCCACTTAGGGTAGTGAAAACATTGAGCCTAATTTAAATGTAATTTAATTTGATGGTCTTTCAAATAAAATTTCTGCCCTAGTTTCCTGCAGAAAAACGTGCTTTCAGGGAAAAATGAGGTACAGATGGCAATGGCACAAGCTTTTAGTACTGATGAAAATCTTACTTATAAAAACAAAGTGTTTCCCTCGCTTACCGTTATCAAAACAATTGCTCTACTATATTAAGTAGTTTGCATTTAAACATAGCAATTTACTTTTTCGTCGGTAGCAAAACCCAATTAAAAGAAAGAAGATTCCGTTATTTACTTAATTGAAATGAAAGAATGCGTAAAATTATTGTGAATCATGATATAGTGGAACTGCATTTGTATGACATAAATTAAATAAACTTAAAAATTAACAGTAATTTCAATATTTTAAAGGAGAAAATAAAGTCAATATGTATTTTGTGTGGCCATCACCGTTTTGAATAACTTTAAAAATTCGGTTTGGCATTGAGTTCACAATGTTCTGCAGCTCTTCATCTTCGATATTAGCTCAAACCTCGAATGTCCTTTGGAAAATTTCTCAACAGAAACCGAAGAAAACGTTTGATGCTTCTGAAAATGTAGCTGGAAATTTAAAGCTATTAAAAAAACAATGGCGTAAGGCAGAACATGATATCTCTTTTCGTTTTTGCACAATAATTTTGCAATTCAGCTCGCTCCGGAATATTTGCAATTATTGGAAGTTTTGCTGAACGTCAAATACAGTCTTTTATGAATCGCTGATTAGTTTACAAATAGAAGAGTATTCAGACTTTCAAACCCGTTATGAAAAATTCAAATCGGTTAATTAGAGAGCCTAGGAAATTTATTTAAATTTTTATTAATTTGTTTGCTTATAAAACACAAATAGAATATTTTCACGTTATCCCAATACAGATCCCGCCAGTACTATAATGGTAGTGTAGTTGGCCACCCCTGAATACATAAGTACATAGATCACTGTAAAACTGTGATCAATCAGCCATTTTCAGCTTCATATCCGTAATCCACGTAAAAACCGCTATTGACGACCTTTTTTTTTTAAGAAAGGCCAGCACCATATAATGATTGACTAATGTTTCCTGTAACTATTAAACTCTGCCCTTACAAGTCAATTTGCTATTAATTTGATGTTGTTGATAGCACATAAGTATTTCTTGCTATTTATGTTACATTATACATATTTACCAGCATGCAGCATGTACCTTGACTACACCTCGACGCAATTTGCCAGAAATCATTTTTATTGATATTTTAGATCAGCAGTTTTCTTTCTTCAAAGTTAAATAAGCGACACTCAATTTACAAAAAGGGAATGCCAAGCTAAAGGATATTCCCGCAGTTAAGCTTTCATTTGTATTAATAGGAGAAGCCGAATCTCTTGAAGCAAATCGCGATTTCCATGAATTCGGTCCCAGCTCCCAACGGGCTTTTATTTTCTCCGGTGCTTTTACGTCGCATGGAACCTCTCCAACTGCGGAATTTGATTAAGAATTTTTGGGGTAACATTAAAAGAAAAAAGTTATTCCACAGGATCACAAATTTTGCGTCCTCCCACAAAATATTGAGTTTCATCTATTTCATATATTCATCATTAGTTGTAATTTTCTATGACAAAGCACAATCTTAAAGGATCTATATAATTCCAAGGATCATGTCACCGTAACATTTTCTGACATCAATAGAGAGGGGTAGATTGAGCTCTAATTTCTATAAACCTCAAAAGGAGCATTCTTCACATAATGCTTTAAGTTATATAAATTTCCCATCGAAATTGTTTCAGTACACCCTTTCAAAATTGTGCTGCTTGAATCCGATTTATTTATTTATTTCATTTATTGTAGATGAATCAGCCAGTCGGGAAATATTTTAATTTATAAAGCCAAATAGACTGGGATTTCTTGACCCACTGCACGTCGTGTTCATTCTCAATGGTGAAATTCTCTCTGTAATAAGAGGGACTAAATCATCATTTGTTTCCGATGTGCTGAAGTTTTATTAGTTTTGACAACGAATTCTGTAATCAATCATTGGGATCCTACATACAATTGAAGAGAATCCCCAGCAAGCTCACTGGATTAAGGGCAATTCTCACAACTTAATGTCAAGATTATTCTGAATGAAGTAGATTTGTAAAATTATGCATAACGATGAGAAAATTACTTACGCAACATGAATTTTAGTTCATATTTTGATTATGTCTATATAAAAACGTGATAAATGTGTTAATCAATACACATATATAAATTTCAAGTGTCTTTCTATGATTTACGAATATTCAGATTTTCAATACGGAAATTGGAATTCAGTGAAAATTTGTACATTGAGATTTTGAGGGTCACTGATTACGAATTCGAAATTAGTTCTCGCAAAAACCAAATAGCGGACGAATTTCATAAAAAGCAATTGAAATAAAAGTTATGCAAATCTATATGTAGTGGTTCTTTGCCGGCTTCCACTTAGACATTATGCATAATAGTGAGGTAACTCACCTGGATGCTGCCACGGGTAGTTCCTCGCTAATTGATTTTTTCATTACCAATCCCCAATTTTCCACCGAAGGCATTAATGGGTGCTAGGGATTTCAAGGCATGCAGGTTCTCGACCTGTACTGCCCCCATTTACCGTAGGAGTATACTTTTACGGATTAATCCTGAATCAACCTTTAAGGTCTTCTTGAAGACGCTGGTAGTATGGATTTCTCAGCCATGTATGGTATCGATGTGTACATTGACCTGCTAAATTCTTCTTTACGCTCCTTGTTCGAGAGACATGTTCCAGCACGGACTAAAAGGATTGTGTACACGGGTGAGCCGTGATACACATCGGATATGCCTTAGAATCCTCTTTTTACAAGGTCGTTGCATTGTCGATTTTAATTTTGAATTTTTAATGTATGTATATATGTATGTATTATAACTCCAAAGGTTGAATTAAATTGCTTTTTTTCTCTCTCTCTCTCTCTTTTATATTCTAATTTTGATTTGCTTATCTAGTAGGTTTAGTTTAGGTATATAAATAGTAAATACACACTTTGGCGAACTTGTTTGTTTTGTGATTCTTGTGTCCATATGATAATAAATGAAATAAATGAATGAATGAAATATCGACGGAGCTATAAGTTTAAAACATCTGGCCTTTAGGGTTTATTCTGAGGACAAGTCTCCAGAGAACTAGGAAAATATTTGCAGGTTCAGGAACAGTCTAGAATAATTTTGGAATTTAACACAGTTATCGATACTGTATAGACAGGTGACAATTCATCGTTACGTTTTTTTTTTTTAGAAGAACATTTTCAAAACACATTATGAACACATTTTCATTGAAATAGTAAATAACCTCGTAAAACCGCAGAAACGAATGACAGTTGTCAATGTTGCCAGCAATATAAAATATAGGACGTCGACTATAATTGCATTTTAGTTGCATATTTTGTGTCCACAGAAGAAAGTATAAAACACATACCAACATTTCTTAATCTTCTACAAATAAATACTTGTGAATATGCTTCACATGTTGACAAATACAACATATCAAAATACGAATTTATCTATATTTCAATTCATCACATATTCATACACCAAGGGTCCGAACAGTCCACAGAAGGAGACAAATAGACGTTTAACTTTAAAAAAAAAAGTATGAAAAATATGAGTACATATGTAAATAAGAGCAAAATGTGTTTTTGTCTGTAATCCATCACAAAAATAATACAATATCGTTTTTGTTTATCTCACACTGTCTGCATTTTTTTTTGTTATTTGCGTTTGACCCATAACCACCTTTTATTTTTTGACTAATTTAACCTCCAATCGCAAGTATTGAACATTCTTGTTAAGATTTGTGATACGAAATAAAGTTATTCTAAAATTTTCTTTTAAAGTCCACTCAGCTTTTATTATCACAGTCCCTTTCAAATCTTCAATCCTGTTGTTTTTTCTTTTCTTTCACATAAAAATAGGCTAACGATTTTTATGCTGCTATCAGGTTTCTTTCCCATTTAAGTTTCACTGTAGCTCGAAAAATGCGATTATTCCTTGCGGTGAGACTACCGTTAATATAAATTGGACTATAAAGGTCATCCGCATTGCCGACTCCAGCCTTCTGCTAATGTAGCGAATTCGATTCAGGTAGTAAGAATTTAAGCTTCTCCCTCACTGCCATAGGAGAGCGCTTTTATCGCTTGCACATTTAAATTTAAAATCACCGCAGGTTCAGATTGTTTACTTTGTGGAAAAGCGCAAGAAAGCGGAAAATAGATGCAGACAGTAATGCCTAAGTCAAACCAATATAATGACATCGTATTATAAGCATTGCTCATTCTTAGACAGGATAAAAGGCGATTCAGTCATGACAGTGTCGCAAATTTTGTGACAATATTCAAAGCGCTCGGTGGTGTTCTTTAGGAGATTCAACTATAGTATAATGCTGATGTCCCTACGAAGCAATGCATAATAACGCGTTACAAACCAAAAGTGAGACAAACAATGTCAGGCAAGTGCGAGTTGTGCTCGCGCGTTAAGGGTTCCGTAAACATGTTGAAAAAAAATAAATATCCCGCAACTTGTCTGAAATATCAATATAATTCATATTTGTCGTTGATATTAGTACCGTTAGATATCACAGTCCAAGAGGCGACCGAGTACCCACGTGCTACTGACAGAAGTCCAATCAATTTTTAATTTTTCCTTCTTTGTTCGGTGTTCTGTAAAATTAAAGCGTAGAAAGTTTTTTTTATAAAACGAAAATATGTACGTAAACTTTATGGATTTTTTTCGATTTTTTTCCCACTGGCAACACATCAGTAGCAGCCGTACGTCCGTCGCCACTGGCTTATTCTCCTTGTTATTTTCTGTCGAATTAGCTGTAAACTGAATTTTTTTATTTTCGCTATACGAACTCGCTATAACGCAAACATTCAGAGCCCGAGTTCTTCCAGACGACCGAGAGTCTGAGAAAGGCACCAGCCTCCTGGTATCTTTGGTAATAGCGTCTAACCGCTGATCTGCTCAAACTAAGGCGTGCTGCTACAACACGCTGAGTTAGCCCACAACTGTTTGAGTGGCTTGTTCCTGCGTCCTGTTCATTTCCGGTATTTTTTTCTTGTGTATTAAGAAGCTATGTTAACAGGTCGAAGGTTAATCTGCAAATAATGACGTAGTAACAGGCTTATATCGCCCACCGAGTTGTATGTAGTATCCCAATATTTTATTTAATGCTTTTTATGGACTTAGGTAGGTATTTCCTGGAAAACACTAAGTAAAGTCCTTATACCTGATCATATCTCTTTTATTCTTCTTATTACAGTTAATTGATTTTAACTAGAAACTTTTCTGTTTGAGTCATGCCTCTGAAATGTGAATACTGTGAGGTGAGCCTTGTGCGTGCAAAGTTACACAACGCACGGGTAATAAACGGATTTCCGTGTTAATGAATATATGTAATACGGTTTTCGGGGTCGCTGATCTCGAATCTGCCATCGGTAATTAAAGATGACAGATCTTATGCGGCGACAGAAAATTCTCAATTTCAAAGGATTTCTAAGAAAACGGGTCCTCTCGTGTTTTCGGGGTCGCTGATCTCGGATATTCTATCAAAATTTGAAAGTTAAAGATAGCGCATCCAATACGGATAAATTTCCGTATATGTAATTGAATATACAAGAATTTTGGAGACTCTGATTTAAAATCAGTTTCAAAATTTCAAATTCCAATATGGCGGTCAAAAGTTCCGTAAATGTGGTGTCGTTATATTGGGTTCTTGGAGTCTGTGGTTTCCAAATAACTGCCTTTTTCTAATCTCATATGATTATTTACACTATACCTATATACCAGTATAAATCTACCCAAACGTGTGAATAAATTTTGTCGAGAAAGGCTGCAATCACTGCAAAAAAGTTGAGTGGCCAGTGGGTTGTGAGGCTGGCCAACTACTTTATGTACCATTTTGATTGAAAAGCGTGATCAAAACTGCTAAATAGAAATGAAATACATTTCGAACAAGTTTTACATCTATGTAGCATGAAATAATATCATTTGACTTTTCCGGTTGCACGAAATTGTATTTTATTTATTAAGAGTATGAAATTGAGAAACATATGTACGTGTTTTGTTTCGCTATTAGTAGCATTAGTATTATCAGCCTTTATTGTGTTCTGATCGAATAGAACGTGTTGACTTCTCAAATTAACACTTTTGACAATTTCATAAAACTGGAATTACTTTTCCATCATGGGTTCTGTATTCCTCCAAGTGTCCACACAATATATATTCTATTAAAATTATTTTACATTTAACGGGAATGGGTATACACATTGCTTGATGTATTTCACAAGATTAGTTTGGGAGGGAGAAAGGAAAGGAGAACTTAACCTGTAACCCAATCTCTTTGGCTTTTCGCGATGTCTGATTAGCACTTCGAAACCGGTTTAATACAGCGTGAATTCTAAGAATAAATTCCAACATAATAAAATCTTTACTTGCGTTTCTTACACTACTGGTAACGTCTGTATCATCCTGAAACATACTGCATTTATAGCAGCATCACTTTTCCGACCATAGGAAGACTGGAACACATATTAAATTTTATTTTGGATATGCATAATTTGAAACGCTGAAAATGACAACATAAATTGATATAACAGCTCTGCAAAATTCTGTGGATGTACATACAATCCATACGTAGGCATTCTGTGCACTTCACTCAGGGAAATTCGGTGGCAAGTATGCTGCCTATTTATATTGACTCGTCTGCTGTTGTGAGGTGTACAATGGAAACTCATTAATGAAATTTCCAATAAATTGAATATCCTTCGTCTTAGCCTCGTTATGTGCCTGATGCTGGTCACGTTTATCAGTAACAGGTTAAGTTTATTTTTCAATGCAAAATCGATTCGCCTATATCTGATATTTTAAGTTGGAAAAAGTTTTACAAGTGGCAATATTTTGAGCTTAACGAAAGCAGCCAATTTGTATTCTGAAAGTATATTACGAAAATATCCAGTGGGTACGTTACTGGAGACTTTTGCGGGGAAAATCGACTTATGTCATTATAACTGTAGTTTTTTAAAATTCTTTACTATACAGTAGTGTGGAGCAAAATTTGTGTTTGTTTTTCTTTTTTTTTAATGGTGGTGTCTTTTAATGCCAAATTAAACTATGTGAAATATTATTTCAATTGAATTAGAATAAGTGCCTCCGCAACGTATCCAAAGTTCACAGACCTGTAAAAAGTTCTAATTAATGTGTGGCATTAGTGTTACTGCATTGGGTTTATTCAATAGTCTATTTATACAATCTATATAAATAAAAATCAATTGCCGCATGTATGAAAGATCATCACGTAAGAACGGCTCGACCGCTTTGGCTGATTTGTTTTGTTGTGTTCGGAATTGTCAGAACAAGGTTTGTATGGAAGAAAATTTTTGGAAAATCCACTGGAAAAGTCGGAAATTTGGTGGTATTTTTGTATGAAAATCTCAATTAAAAAATTTTACGTTCAGTTTGGCAGTTCTGCTGTCACATGTTTTCATAACAACAACATAATACGCAATGAATATTTATATTTTGCGAAAAAAAATTTCCCGGAAAATTGAAAAATTAGGGAAAAACTGAAAGTCATAAAAATTAATATTTGTTTGTTTGTTTGTGTTCTATGTGTCTCTAAACCATTCATCCGATTGCGATGAAACTTAGACGAGTTATTGTGCGCTCACCCGCGAAAGTTTCTGAAAAAAAAATTTTTCTTGGAAACCCAAGGGTTTTCCATGAAAATCCGTACTAGGGTGTTTTCGTGGTCACTGATTTCGAATCTGCCTTCAAAATGTCCAAATAAGAGATCACCCCCCGCTGGGTGATATAGGAGAGGGTGGAGTAGGGCCGTGGTGTAAAATGAAGAAAAATAAATATAATAATGCCTACTGTTAAAAAATATCTAAAAACATGTGAAAAACGAAAATAGAAAAACATTTGGATAAAGTGGCAAAAATATTTACCCGTGAATATGTATTTTGTGTTTTGGATTGAAGAGAGAAATAGAAATATCCCGGTAATCATTGGACGTAGTCTATTGTGGGTGAGCTCAATTGAAGCGCCTTGTAGAGTAGTATAAATGTTAATAAAGGAAAACATATGGGTGTTGAAATTGGAAACTTTTTGAGAGCGGCAAAAATTTACCCCTGCCGATTGGAAATAAATGAAAAAAAAAGATTAATCTATAGTAAAAAAAAAGTACCTATTAGGACCAGGTGAAAGTAATATATGGAATACATACAGTAGGGAGGGGTTGTAAAATTAAGGAATAAAAATTTAATACTATGCCGGGTAACGCCGAGTCCGGTCAATCTAATAAGTTATAAAAATTGTTTAAGTCACAATATTCAGGAGAAACGGAGAGTGAGCGGAGTGGCACGACGAGTATAAGTATAAAACTTATTGAGGTTATTTACCTCTTTCGTTATTTAGGTTTGATATTTCTGTTTATGTAATCCAATCAGGATTTCCCTTGGACGAAAGTTTTCGTCACACGAAATGTAAACAATGTAAAAATTTTGTTTCTTATTAAATCCTGTAATAAGACAATTGATTTTATTTGATTTCTAGGTTTTAATTAGTATTTATTGCCCACTTTAAATTTTGTTCACAACCTCTAAACCTATAAAATATATAAACTTTCAATAATAAACAACTTCCTTTATTTTATGTACAGACGCGGATAAATAAAATATCAGGGTTATTGTCGTTGTATGTCCACATTAAAGTTCCAGGCACAGACCCGAGTAAAAAAAACTCAAGTATGGTTATTACGATCCTGCCCTCAATAATTATTCAGATTTATGTAATTTTTACTAGTGCAAGGCACGGAAAGGACCCGGAGTGCATTAAAACGTCCTTTATTTTGCGATGCTGGAGTAATAATACAAAATATGTTATGCTACCAACTTTTATAGAAGTCATGAAGTTTTATTGTGGACCAGATTTTATTTGAAATGTAAAATGCAACAGGCCAAGGAACCCAAACATTTACGGAAATTTCCAAAATAGTTATGTTGATGAAGTAGCCTAGTGCATCCCTAGTACAACCCATTACCCTAACTATAGTACAAGCCTATAAAAAAAAGCAGTGCACCGTTCGAAGGGAAATTGATAGAAGCCGCAAGCAAGCAAGGGAAGTAAAACAATAAAACGACGGTATTTAAAAGAAAAAGCTAGTGAAGTGGACCGGAAAATTGGGTGTAGTGCACGTGGAGATTGGACATAGGATTTGGAACTTCTAAAATATATGAAAACGGAGTCATAAATGTCGCTAATAGGTAATATCGAATATTTTACGACTGGAGAAAATTTTAATCTTTATATCCACGATGTGCAGGAGGTAACTAGGTGCCGTTATTCATGACGCTAATGGGACCAACAACATATGAAATCCTTAACTCTCTAACAACTCCACTTACACCGAACACACACACCTACACTCAATTAGTGAAAATTTGAAAATATCACTTTTCCCACAAAAATTAATGTGACTACAAAAAGATACCGTTTTAATTCTCGGAATCAAAGAGCTGTCGGAAAAATAAGTGATTATATTATGGCCGTATAATCCAACGATTTTACATGGCAAAATAAAAGAATATTGGAAAAAACGCTTATCGTTGTCTGTTTTACGGGTTTAGAATAATTGTATCGGAAAAATATCATAATAAAATTTTAGATCTGCTCCATGATCAGGTATTTTAACGCTAAACATTTTGATGACCATAATTTATATATTTATTATTTTATTTATTTTAATCTATGGTTAAACTATTTCAAATAAACGAACACCATATCAGTCTGAGATTATTTTTGTCATGCATTAAAATCCAAATGGGCTCGTAATTGGAAACGGTAAAGAGTTTCCATTTATCGAGCCTTTACCAGCTTTACCTTATGCTATTCGATCAAAGACTAAGCGGATTAGCAGTGAAGATGGCTTTACATAAAGATAAAATCAGTAATTCGCTCTGACAATAAATGAAAGTCCAGTAATAATTGGGACATATTTACGCCCCTCACATCAATTCATGAAATTTTAGTTTAGGTTTAGTGTGAAAACTCATTTCGTACGACACGAAAGTCAAAATAGGCTGTTATATGCACGTATACTAGAAAATTGCTTTGGTTTTATCCGCTACAAAACTAAGTTCCATTTGTGGTCCTTAAGGCGGCTCAAATTGTACCAATTTTCTATAATGAGTCCGCAACCGGGGTTGTTGTATTTCCCGTTATAGTCATCTGCTAAGTAGAGACGAAGGAGCTTGAAAATTGGCCAATTTTCATGAAATTATGCTGCGATTTTTTAGGTATGTGCTCTACACGACTATAACTAAAAATTTGTTCCATCAAACTATGATTCCATTGTTTTTAGAGTAAGTGCAACAGCACATTTAAAAAAAGTCGATACTGAGATGATATGATAATACGCAGCCCTCTGTGTAATGTTATAATGGAGTGGGATATTTTAAAATTTACATAAGTTAGTCCAGTAATGAGTTTAGATCAATGAAAAAAAAACTACATATAAATATTTGCTGAGAGGAGTTCGATGTTTGGCATATTCTTTGCAAGCGCTATTGCCTTTTCGGCAGAAGTATAAGCTTAATTATTTTCAACAATAATCATAAGCTTTCAATGATATAAACTTCAACGATATGCAGAAGTAGACAATAACATCCACAAAATATGAAATAAAATTCAGCATTAAGCTGAGATGAGACTAGGCACCATAAGATTATAATGTTAGTAGACTTCAAACTGTTGTATGTTCCATGACATAGGAGGAGTCCAAAATAAGGGCAGAAAGAATATTAACATTTTATATAACGCCGTAGCGCATATCCCATCTTAAAAAATTAAGGAGTTTGTTTTGTTTTACACTCAGATCTTCATACTATTTAACCTTCAACAAGGTCACCGAACAGAATATTTGAATATTTTTGTGTTCTGCGGTGAATTCATTCTCTTTGCAGCTTTTTTATCATTATGAAGAAAAAAAATATTTGAGAATTAAGTCTGAAATTAATTAAGTCACATTTAGTTTGACTAACACTAGATTCATATTAAAAACATCGGAACATCTAATATAAAATAATATTCGCATTGAAGAACTTGCTTTGTGAGGATCACTCATCCCTTATAACATTTTAATTTTAATTAATATTACCAGTGAAAGCAATAAAGTACAAGAAATTGTAGTTGAATTGGGAGACATATCCATAGATTAATTCAATTGGAAAAAGTTCCAATTAAATAATTTTAACTTATTTGCTTCCCTTAGAAAATTTTTCTTCTTTGAAAAAAAGATTAGTTATATTTATGCAAATAGGATTTTTTCTGTAATGATAAAAGCATGTCCAAATAATTTGGATAAACTTAATTCAATTAGAGAAAATGTATTTCTCATCTGGTTCGGCTACGTATTCATCATTGCGGTTAAATAAAATGATTGTTAGTTGTGTAATAGTGTGCACAAAGGATTTACCTGGAACACGGCCAATGAGACAAGGCGAGGTTTGCGTGCAACTAATTCATTCCCCACCCCATTGGTCCAAAGCTGACGGAAGCAGATGAAACTTTTATTGCGATTTGGTCGACAGAAACCAGGAAATTGTGCAGCCACGCAGCCACAATACTTAATTAGAAAAATGTTGTACTTAAATTCAAAATGGTAAATTTAACTTCTTGTCTTGCCTCTGCATTGCTGCGTGTGGTAACAGTGAGTTGAGTACAAAATGGAAGTGGGCGTACTGTCTTTTGGCTAATTGCAATGCGACATTTGTAAATACAATTATACAATAAATTCTACAACCTCTACACAGAGTTCTAAAGCAAATGTCTTAATGAAACGAAAGACTGACTGTATACCATTCGGGCGAAATCTAGCGACGTAACTTTGAAACAGTTCGTGCAACTATTATTTGATATGATTATTTACAAATGAGCGTTAAAAGGGGTAACTTTGGCACAGATCTTTTTCTTAACTGGTTGTCCTCTAATTCATGTAATCGCTCACAACGAGTCATTTTCAGATCTTCTCTATCCAAGGAGATCAAAATAAAATCGGGGGTTCCTCAAGGCAGCCACCTTGGCCTTTTACTCTTTATTATATTTATCAATGATAACTGCCTCACAGTACTAATTCTAAAATCCTATGCTATGCTGACGACGCTAAAATATTTCGCGTCATTAATAATTCCTCCGTGACCCTTTTCAATAATTGGTGTCATAAAAACAACTTACCGCTAAATATACCCAAGTGCTTGGTTCATTAACAAGACTTGACATCTTGCGCCATCTTCAATTCCAACTCACCTTCTCAGACCATACTGATTTTGTGGAATTTGTAAAATAAATAAATGAAGAACCCAATAATGATAAAACCTCATCCTGTCAATGAATTAAAACAATACCTACCAAGTGCGAGTCAGACTCACGCACCGAGGGTTCCGTACTATTATTAAATCGTTTTATTCATTCAATAATCTATCAATATATGCAAATCTAATAAATGAGTGATAGCTAACCTAAACAAAACAAACAATTGTGTGGCGGAGGTGGGGACAATTTCAACCGTTTAGGAGTTACAGGATGATTCATAAATTCGGTATGCACATTATTATGTTATTGTTATCTTTTGATTTACAAAACGAAGCGACATTAAACCCAAGCCAAACAACTACTATCTCAATGTCTTTTCCAAAACTGACACCAATTTTGATCTACCACTGCAGGTACAGTCACTGGCGAAAGTGAACAATGTTCTTAAATTTCCTATAATTCCTATCTGTACCTGGATATGTTGTACCTCTTTGGAAAAATATTAAGATAGGAAAATTATTGAAAATAAGAAAAAATATATTAATTACATGAATTTGGGAGAAAAAAATGAGGGAAAAACGCGAATTTAAAACAAAAATTCAGGAAATGTTTTCAACCTTGCAAGTGACTGTACTTGCACTGATAAAGGCAGCAACCGACATTTTGGAAAGGACATTAAGATAGTACCTAGTTCTTTGGCGTGAGTTTGATGTAGCTGCGTTAAATAGATCATAAGATAAAAATAAAATAATAATGTTCATACCGAATTTATGAATCACCCTGTAACTCGAAAACGGTTGAGAATTCCCTCCCCCGACTTTCTTTTTGCTAGGTGATTTGATGATACACCCTGTATATATGATAATTATTATACATAGAAAGTAGCTTCAATTAAGGTTAAAAAAGAAAAAGGATATTCAGATGATAAGTATCTGCTGTCTATATGGTGAACTCCGGTTTTGTAATTTGTGAATTAACCCACAGTCGAATAACTATCCCTGCGGACAAAATTATCTTCATTAATTCAAATGACGACTGGACTATAGCCCTGTCGCGACATATGGGCAGGTTTGTTCTGCATATTCATATGAGGGAGTTTTCAGAATAATTGAATTTAATTTGAATTTCATCCATTTATTGCTCCATGAAATCTGATATCATATTGTTCCCTTTCGTTCGTAACGTCTCCATATGAATACAATAACAAAACTCCTCTGCAAACTTCGGGATCGTATTGCTGAAAAAATGTAATTTGCAGAAATCTTTGCAAGAGCGCCATTATTTATTTATTTTACAATTGAGTGGATTTTCTCATGGTAGTTGGAAATCACATGACAGTGAAGAAAATCATGATTTGATGTGTGCCTAAGCCTATTTTTTATTGATTTACAGAATGAAAAAAAGAGAAATGAATTAGTACATTAGAGTATTTTATAAAGAGCCACAATTAAATAGCTAATGCCTTGTTCCCTGTAATATATGTATAAGGACATACAAAAGTTATTATGTTATAACAAATTTTTTTCAAGTTTCCTCCTTGCGGTTATCTACATATATGAGTAAACACAAAAATGGATGCATGTATATATGCACGTTCAAGAATGCCTGAAGAAATTAACTTACAATCTGGAAAAAATGCTGTAGGGGTACCACGGGTGGGGGTTGGAAGGGAGCAACTTGTAGAAATAATTTAAAGCGACAGATATTACTGTCGAATTTATGGTTTTCAGGGTCACTGGGGTCATTAATTATACTTCTGGCATTAAAAAGTAAAATTTCCATAAAAACTTTTAACTAAAATGCAGTGGCGTAGCGTGCCTTGGAGGGGCCCTGTATCAAAATTAGTTGGGGGCCCAAATGAAGGGTAAAGATTTCTCACAAAAGAAACAAAAATGCTTGCATTAAATTAAAATAAATATTTATTGATTATAAGTTATCACTTCCTCCTAGAAATTGAGCTAGCCAAACAATTCAAATTAAATATATGTACATACACTTTTCTTGCCTTTTTTTCGGCAAATTGATTTATTAAATCATCTATAGCTGAAGACGATTTCAGTTTTTCTAAAATTTCTGCCTCTATAGACAATAGTGACAAGTCTGATAGCCGTTCCTGTCCCATCGAAGTCCTTAGGTAATTTTTTATCAGTTTTAAGTTTGAAAAACTTCTTTAAGCTGTTGCGGTTGTAACTGGAAGGGTCAAGAATAGAAAGCATGCTGTTATTACTTCCTGAACACTGGACGGAAGGCTATTGAATTTTATCAGCAACAATTCCATAAGTTCCTTAATGGAACGAATTTTTTGAATTTCAGATTTTAAGCATGTTTTCAGAGCAATTAATTGTTCATAAAGATAAACTGAGATGTCTTTACTGTATTTAGACAACAGTTTTCCGGAAGCGTTTTTTATCACTTCGTTTGAAGAAGATAGGAGATTCTCCGGTTGTAATACTTCGAACATATAACTCAGGTCACAAAGGCTCTGAAATTTTTGTTTAGTTTGAGAAATTAATATATCTGAACAGCAATAGTATACATTGACCTTGAAATATGTTTCCGGGTCTGAAATTCTCTCATCTTACACACGTTGGGGGCCTCTGTAGCCCGGGGGCCCCGTATCATTGATACGGCTGATACGGCGGTAGCTACGCCCCTGCTAAAATGCCTCCAAGCGATTGACCAAGTGCAATCAAGGACTAAAATGAAGCAACATATATACATAATAAATTCCCGAGAAGAGAAGTAGACGACTTGCAACGCTACGAAGAATTGCTACATCTAGAGCTTCAGAGAGAGCAAAGCAAGGTACTCCAGAGTCCGGACATCTAAATTAATCGTAGGGGATGAATGCAGCATGCATAACAAGAAATCTCTCGAGACCCTTGACGTCTCTCTGAGAGATCTGAGAGGAAACGAAACAACAACCTTATGGGAGCTTAATTTTTGTGGCGACATGTGCGAAAGCTAAGCAAAACATCAGAGTATGTCACGTCTGGGAGATGAGAGCGCTCAAATATTAACAAAAAATCGACTGGCGATCGGAGAAGGTAGATTAACAGTCGAGCCTTCTGGCAACATAAAATTGCAATCAGATTTTTGTATGCTGGTAAGTAAATCGTCCGTCGTAGAGCTAATAGATGCAGTCCGAATGTCGACCAACACATTCACAATTTGAACTGGTTGCGTGGGAGAGCCACTCTTGTTGCTAAAAAAAGATCACGTCCACAAAATAAGCAATCAAATTCTTCCCATGTTACCAGGCGTAGTACTGAATTTAAATCTATCGATACTATAATAGATGCCGATAAGATCGTC
Source organism: Neoitamus cyanurus (assembly GCA_947538895.1). Lineage (NCBI taxonomy): Eukaryota > Metazoa > Arthropoda > Insecta > Diptera > Asilidae > Neoitamus > Neoitamus cyanurus. The sequence continues at coordinate 738,550 of OX384540.1, forward strand.
AATTTCTTAGCAGAGTTCCCAAACTCATTTGATACGACTAGATTGCCATTCTTAAAGTGGGCTGTGTATAAAGAAGATGATGGGCAATGTAATTGAAGCACCTATCTTAACAGAAAAATGAGAGGGTAAAAGAGTCTTTATACCTTGGATACCACTCATTCCGACGGATCTCCCTTTTCACCGAGATTGAAATTTCCAATAAGTCTTGGGATCTCGATCACGTTCAATAAGTCACAGAAGCCGTTTGATTTGAGATCGCATTGTTTCTCCCATGGACAATTTTATGTTGCTGGCTCAAGAGTGCGTTCTCTCAAGAATTTATTTATTCTTGCTCCTGGAGGTGAAACTAAAAATGTTGCTTATAATTATGTTTTGAGACAAATTAGTATTATTTTTACATATTCCCTAAAAGATTATGCATTATAATGTTTATGCACTACTTATAGTATTATAATAATTACATGTAAATAATATTACTTCAAATTTACATATACCACTTCTTTTTAAGAGCAGATTGAGATAAATAAATAAAATGGCAACGTCGTGCAATCAGCTAGTTAATAACTAAAAGTTGAATAGCACAGTTTCTTAGATGGACCCGCTAAAAATATGGAAGTATAAGCATCTCTTTGATAATCTTTACAAATTTTATTTCCATGCATTGACTCCAGACGACTTAGCAGAAAATTATCCTGAACCACTTAACTCTTGGTAAGCAGATTTTATTAAAAATTCATCCTCAAAAGGATATTGCCCCCCTCTACACTTCCTCTTTCCGTTGCATTCATGTATCAGCCTCATTTTTAATTCATTTTGTAATGGCATAATTTGCAGGCATTTATAAATCACTTACTTACGAAGTTCACAAATGTACAAGTGATTATATCAGAAGGCGCGTACGCCCGATTCAGGAAATTAAATTGTAAAGTGTAACGATAATGAGAATTTTGTTGCCAGGGTGTATTACTAATGCCCGATTTCACTGTGTAAGCTTAAGCCTCGAATGAAGCTTAAGCTCCGGATTAGCTAAATTTTAGATTTCACAGTGATTTAAGTCTTGAAGTGAGCTCAAGGTTATGGGTGAGACACGTCAGAAATATCCAGGTAGCGTTTAAGAACTTTTTTTATAATTGACTTATATATGTATATATAAATGAAAGTGTGTTTGTTTGTTACTCAATCACGCCTAAACGGTTGCTTCGACAGACTTCATTTTTGCACACAAGGTGTAGTGAGTAAATAGTCCAATTTAACATAATATGTTACAGTTGCTTTGCAGTGAATCTTTCAACTGACTAACTTTTGTATTTGTGTACAATAACATCAGAGTTTTATAAAAAAAGTATTTATTCATTACAATAATATGTTACTAATTTTTATCATTTCCTTAAATATGTAGTTATTTTGGTTATTCTTTTAATTATTTACTCTGTTTTCCTTATAAAATAGATAAACTTTGAAGATTTCATAGTTTGTTAGATAGTTTTATATCAGATTTTTTTCTAATATTATTTATCGCACGGAAAAGAGCGTGTGAACACTTTTTCACTCGACAGCTGCCTCACGTTCAGCTGCTATGATGAGTCCCTCTCTATTGCACAAATTATTACACTCAACACTTTTCTGTTGCGCATCACTCGGTTGCTCAAATCCTCGAATTTTTGAGCGCGACAACCGTTAGTCTTGACCGATTTTGTTTACCACAGTGTTCGTAATAAAATTATTTTTATTTTAATATATATTTAAATATATATTTCAATGAGAAAACAGATGAGTGCAAATTCACAATATCAACTCCACTTTTTATACCTGGCAACCTGTAATAGGGACCAATAAAAGATAGACGACCTAACATTTCCTTGTTCCTTATGCTTTGAAAACACATGAGTGTACAAATTTAAAAAAATTAATTACATTATATTTAACTAAGGGTAGCCTTGACCTGATATAATCAGACAACCCATCCGCGATTTGTTTGTTTGCTATTAAGTTTGATAAAAAATACCTTACATTAGGAAAAGAGCTGAGTGAAGGTCCATTTTAGGCGGGATCTAAGCTATTACATAAGAAGGCAATTTAAGCACAATCCACTGATTCCTTTCCCTCTCTCCTATTTCTCAAATTCAATATAAAATAGATTTAGAAATACATATACCCGTTATTTACTTTATTAAAAGTGCACGCTTTTAAACCAAAAGTATATTTCTGTTTTAAAAGCATAATTGTATTTCATTGCATTATTTAATCATGTTCGCTATTAAGTTAACTATTTTTAACTTAGCTGACTATTACATTTGAAAATGTTTTATTTAAAAGAACAAAAATAAAAGGGAAAATTATTTCTTGAAAATAACATCGTCTAGATGTCTGCCATCTCATCGCTGGCATTCCTCAAATCTGGAACTAAGAAAACTTTTTGCCACAAAGCGCCGTGGGGTAAGTTGGCAATTTCTTGATTTAGCTGGAGTATTGTCGCTGATTTATTTACATAGACCCGACTTTTGAGATAACTCCATAAAAAAAATTAGGTGGAGTTAGGTCCGGGCTACGGGGAGGAGATCCTCTTAGCTAAAACGTCTTTCAAAATTTCATCAACTGTGTACCCTAGTTGCAACAGAGCAGCAGTGGCCATTTGGCTGACATTTTATTTCAATTTTAATGTCAACAACATAGCTTTACAAATCAGTAAGAATGCCGACCAATTTCATTGAAATAATGTGATTTTTTTCGTAATTTAAAATTGAAGTTTTTGATGAGATACCCTTTTGATATTGGAATTGTACGAATGTAGTTAAAAAAGATTTTTTTAGTTAAGACACAAAATCAGAGTGGCAGTCAAATTGTGAAGATTCCCCCAAATAGGCCAACTTCTTTAAATATTTTATCATGAGCAGAAAATGGTCTCAGTATTCAAATTCAGGTATATGTATGCATAACAAGGCCGCACATGCATTATACCTATCCAGATCAAAAATAAATTCTAAGTTGTATAGAAACTTTATTTACCGTCACTCATAGGAACTATTTTAAATGTTGAAAAAACTGTTATTGGCATGACTTAGTCCTATTCCTAGAAGTCACTATTTTATTCTTAAAGAAATTCAATACAGTTCAAAGTTCGAAATATAGGTCGATGGTTGAAGCTCAATTTCTCTAAGTCGCGAACATTGATAAATTATGGGTGGAAATGTTAGATGAGATTCATAAAACTAAACTACATTACCATTTTTCAGGACTCTACAAGGATTTAATTACATTATTATGCTACGTTCGTGATGCATGTCATTTTGTAGGACAACAAACCCAACAAGCATTAATATTTGCATCACGGGTATCTATCCAACTACACTTGCACGTCTGTAGCCTCTGTGGAGATAACCAGTTTTAGAAAGGCTTACTACTATTTGATTTATGCTCTACGCCATTACAAGTTAAGAAAATTTTGAAAATATTAAAAAATTTTTTGCAGTTGATTTGTTTTATTATTATTTTATTTATTATATATGATTTATTTTATCATATTATTTTTTGTGTGCTTCGCTAATGTCCGCAGTGAAGAAATTTATGTAGTTTGGATCAATCTTCTTTGGATTCAACATGAACATGACAATTTCCTTTTTTGTCAAACGTTAAAATTATTTCTATGGGTAACTATTGATCTGAATAAATTAAAATAGCACAGCTGGTTGCTATTGGATAGCCACTTTTACCACAAGTCATTAATTACCCACACATGGAAAATAACTGTTAGAGGGTTACTAAATTTCTTCACTGAGATAAATTTGGATATTTTTGCATATATTATTTGTTGTTTTAACTTGAATTAATTTTTTTCGCGAATTGAATTCGAATTGGTAAAAAGTCTTTTAAATTGTACGGTACTTTCGTTAAGATATTTTAAGTGTAATTCTCATTCGATATGGGCCTTTAGAGAAAAGAATATTATTTATTAAAAAGTCTACGTCTGCTATTTTATCGTCAATTTCGCTAATAATAGTCCTTTAAGTTTAATTTGGAGCATTTTGCATGCGTCAACAGAACTCCTACCAGGACCGATGCTACGTACTTAGAATATCCAGAAGTTCCAGAAAAAACTCACGGAGTTACCATAACATTATTTTGCATGACAAAAACGTTATTTGCAGAAAATGCTTATAAACTATTAACCTTAAGAAATATTATGACCACACGTGTGGTTAATGTGAATGAAAATGGCCTTTCCTACGCCCTCCCGTTATTTAGACATTTACTCTAAGGCTACCCTGTACAGTAATTTCATTACAAAAGAATGAACCTTTTAACGGTATGTGATGTATTAGCGGCTGTGCAACTTCAAATTTATTAACAATCGCAAACATTTGTAAGTACACATTACTTTACTGCCACCGTGGGTATGATAAATATCCAGCTACCTTAAACTGAGGACTGCAGCTCTGCGAAGAACGTTTTCTGCCAGATTGTAAAATCCTCAAAGCGTGGACCATTCTTTTGAGGACGGAGATTCCCTTCCAAAAGAACTCATGACATATTCCTCATTATTACCAGCGTCTATGCTGCTGTATTTCCCATTAAACACGATTATTCTTCTTTGTTTTCTCTTATTGCGTTATCGCACGGTCGCAAAGGGGGAGGTTTCCTCAATAACAATAAAATTAAATTTAAAAGGTCGCCATATCTCGTTGTTTCATCATTTACAATCGCAAAGAGATCGGACTTACTTTACTGCCATATGTGTTCCAAAGTTTATTGAGATATCAAAGTATTTCGGGATCCAAAAGAGTGGAAAGCTTACAAAGACGAGTTTTTTTTCCAGCGGTGTACTCAATTATTTTTATCTTACCGAATATGAAGCAATTTACTCAGTCATATTGCAGAAGCGTGTTGGCCGATAGCTGAACATTATCGCATATGCTTTCACACTGAACGTTAAACACTTAGCTGAGGAGCCTTTTAATGGAAAATCTGTGTCGTTATTTGCAGAGCTATTGAGGCTGATTACAATGCAAGATCACTTCAGCTGCGATAATTAAAAAGTCTAAATACACCACTTATGCACAATCACCCTGCGTAAGGACACTACTCGAACTCATCACAGCATTCAATGCGGCGGTTATTTTGACGAACTTGTCCATACATGCCGGCGTACAAAGCACTACGCCCGATTCATCCGAAGCACAAGACGAACTGATTTGCCGCACTTGTTCGTTTCCCAACTCCACTGCCATATGCCAACAGGTTAAAATGGCAGCTTTCCAGGCTCTTCCAACTATAGAAAAACATCGAAAAACTCCCATGTTAGGAGGTTCCCCTATTTGTCGCTAAGACTTTTCAATGCATGCGCAAAACACACTTTACTTTCATTCCGAGTCCCAATCTCAACACGTGCAGATTCTTCGCAGATTGGAGAATTCAATTCAGCAATTTTATCATATTTTTTTATTTATCCAGAATTAACGGAGTTCTTGGAAGGCATTTGTTGGACTTTTATCATCTTGAATGATATCACATTTGTTTGGTGTTTAAAACTGTCCAAAAAAATGAGCGCGACGCGTTTCGCATTTTTAGGGCGGATAGATACATACGAGTACATTGAGAAACTTGCCGGGAAACCGTTAATCAACAGAAATTCACAGTGCTGGCGCTTGATTAATAACCGAAATTTTCGTAAATCTATAATCGCAGAGAAAGGACAAAGGGCATTTTGGCCGGTATCCAATACAAACGACATGAATACCAAATGAAAGCTTATGACGCTTTTATTTTTATCATGGCAAGAAGGCTGTGACGGAGTGGCGGAGAAGAAAGATTGTCCTTGCAAGTAATTATGAAATGAAGAGGCTTTTTTTATATTTTCCGCAAAAACAGTAGCAAATCGTATTTAATAACTATTGTTTTTTATAATTAGCGTTTTAAAAAAATGATACCCGAACGGCCGGTGGATGGCTCCCAATACCTTCCCTTTAATTTCCATTTCAGTAGTACATAGCTTTGAGATCTGCGACCCCGAAAACATAAAGGGACCCATTTTCATAACAATCCTTTGAAGTTGGACCTTTTCGGTCGCTGTATTCGACCTGCCATTTTGACTTTTTTTAATGTTTTATTAACGATGTTCCATGTTCAGTTGCAAAGATTTCTATCAGTGTTAAAATCATTAATTCGAGTATATGCAGAAATAAACTCACGTTAGCGTTTTAATTATATTGATTCCTGGACATGTCATTCATATTATCAAAGACATTTTTTCAAATTAGTAATCAAACATCGAATTGTAACCAGGATGCAACTTTTTTAAGGGAGCTCTCTGTTTATTTCCGCTCTGCGCTTCGTGCTTTCCTCAGCGAAAGCTGTGGCGGTCAATATTAATCAAATCTGATGAAAGAATTGCTAGCTCTACAGCTTGGGACTTCTTATTGAATATAAATTCTTTGATAACATCACTTAATTCATTGACTCATTGACAAAAGCTGACGATTTCTTTCTTGACCTAGATGTTTGGTTGGTGCATTGCACGTGGCTAGGCAACTAGTTGCAAGGAGATTGTGTCAAGAAAGAGGTATGCAATGATAAATGTATGAATGAGCCGTTGTTCGTTGGAAATCTGGTTGAATGTTATTCAAGACAAGAATAAAATCTTATTGAATCGACTTGCTCCTTGATTTACTAGAGATTTACAGCAGGTACGTGAATTAAATATATGACGACTTGTGAAAATAAACGTGTTTGTATGTATTGTACATGGAGGAAATATTCCATCAAAAATTATGCTGTTAACACTTTGGATGGTGCGCAAAAATATTAGCCATGTTCCATGGTTCCATCAATTGCATCGCTGATTTAAATTAAAAAATTTCTTTTTCACAAATTCGCTTCTGCTTAGTCTGTCCGTAAGCGAAGAAGGGTCCTCGCCTACTCATTATTGTGTCGTAAATATCGAAATAATAACCCACTCCAACATTTTCTATTCTTAATTTATTTTGCAAAAATGTTTTGCACGAATACCTTCGAATGGCTTTTATTAAGCTTAAGGTGAACTGTGACGACAAACCAATTCCTGCAGATACAATATTTTGGTATATGCCCGAACCCTTATCAAAATGCCTCAACATGTTTTGCTTAGCAAATAACCGCGCGCATACAATCAGAATAAAAAATCAGTTAAAGACCCATGTCATAGTTAAAAAAAGCAATGGAATTACAAAAAAATCTTAGTAAAAGCTGAGGTTTAGTACATAAGATCCTATGAAGGCACACTTAACTAATTTTACTAATAAATGTTTGGAAAATTAGGATGTGAGAAAATTTATTATTATGTTATATTTTTCTTATATATTTCCAAAACCTATTAGTATTTAATGCCTGAAAAAAATCAACTCTTTAAGTGGAACAGGATTGGGACAGGATCCAACTGCAAACCGCTAGAAATTGCAAATAATATTAAATAATTTGTGGCCACTATTTATTTTTGAAATGTTTAAGTTAAATGTTTTCATTTATTATTAAAAACACACTTACTCAACAGCAAAATAAAATTACTATCATTTCAATATCTGTTATAAAGAAAAAGATAGAGCCCGCTATACAAGAGTATGAAAATTACATATAAAACTTTCGGTCAATTAAAGTGAATCATTAAAAAAATTAACGGTGACGATTTTTAGTCTCTGATACGTAAAAGATCATCCTCAAATTTTTTCATCAAAATTATAAACAATGCCGGACACTTTTTAATTCATTCTTGACGTTTTCATCTGAAATGACCCAGCAACATTGTTGGGTGCACAGATGATAGCAATCGATATTGACTCAAATCGTTATCGAATCGAGTCCCCAAGTACGGATCATTGTTTCGCGGAAGGTATAGGACGTAGCACCATTCCAATGAAAAGAAATATCATTCAAGTCGAATGCGCCGATTATAAGCCATCAATAACATTTGTCTACAAAGTGAATTGGTTGTTGTTTTACTTTAGAAATATGTTTATGTATGAATGTGAAATTAATGGAGTGCTTCGTTTTTGGCCACCAGCACAGGTTTTTGAAAAACTTGCCTTAAAAATTCCGTTTTCTGATTTTATTTGAAGAATTATTGAAGAAAACTCTTTATTTTCAATTTAACAAAAAAAATAGAGCCTTTTACTAGAGCGTCTTCTTGCCGTTAACTTTGCCTGGCTACTTTCCCAATTACTATTATATTATTTTTAAGGTTTTTACAGGATCACAAAGGAAGTCAACTTAAATGTATATGCACAGCTTAGCTACTGGTATATTTTCGTTTCCGAATTCGTGATCAACTTAAATAATAGTATCGAGATCACCAATTGCTTAAACAGCAAGAAAATTCTTGTGAACTAATTTAATAAATTAGCATCATAATCCAATCACTATAACGGTGACACCAGCTTCATTTTCAAAAAAATACAGTTCAATCACGCCACCAGCCCAAAAACCGCACCAACATATCATTCGTTGTGTATGGGAAGGTTTTTCAACAATTTGTGTTGGATTTTCAGAGCTACAGATGCGACAGTTCGTTTTGTGTGCATAGCCAAAGAGGTGAAATTGAATTTCCTCGCTGAGAATGATTTTTATTCCATGATTAGTCGAAGAGTTTGTAGCCAAAAATCATCCTTGATTTTTAATAAATTAATAATGAATAAATTACGAATAATTCTTATCTTTAACTTCCATGGACGAAGTTAAAGCATTCCTATATTCTCAACTTTTCAGCGCTCTATAAAGCACAGACATACACATGGGAAAAGGACATACAGCACCGTACCATTAAATGTCTGTTGTCATGCTTAATAGTTAGCTAAATATTCCTAAGATTTACGGAACTTTGCCAACGTAAAGCTTTCAAACGCGCTTTCATCTACAAATAGTGTAGTTTTCTCAGGTTCATAGGACTTAGGATTTTCTTCGCTGTCCACGGGAACATTCCCTTCGAAAACGCACACTGGCCGGACTAATAAGTTACTTGTGTGTTACTATTATCCCATGTAGATTGGCTTCCCTTAATACCGTTCGTGCAATGCCCTCTTGTCTACTTCGGATATAAGCTTCGGAGCACTTAAAAGAGGGTCATTCCGGGATTTCCTAGTAATCCGTCGTTTGTCATGTAGGCAAACTTTCCTTCCTTTATCATTAATTTGGATTTCACGTGTAGGTACCCACATATACCGTTTATTTGTGTCAACTTCTCTACAGAAAATTTAAAATCAATTATGTTCGTAAATTATTAAATTATGATGGATTAATAACTGATTATGGAGACAAAATCAATTAAATAAAGAGTAAGATATTTTAAAACTTGAGCATTCATCGGTGTGGTAAAAAATAAGGCCACATTACACAGAAACACCATATATGGCACAGTTTTGGAATCTTCAGATCACCGTTCTTCACTGAAATGTATAAAACTCACATTATATCGCTCCATTATTAAAAACCTGCGAGTTAAAATTTACGATATGCACACAACATCTGTAAAATTGCGCCGAGCAGATTATGAAGTTCTAATTTGCACTGCAACACCAATTCGCACGAACGACCTAATATCGGCACGGCCCGGCCCTCACAACTGTTTGCACCAAAGAATATCTAACAACAAGAAGGGGGGCAATGTCTAAAACTACATCCAGAAAAATTTCCCATTAGCTAAAACAGAAACGAACCAGTGCCATTGCATTCCTGTAAGAAATTAAGATAGAGAGCCATAGTCGGCAAAAATTTCTCACGCACAGCATGTACAGTGTGAAATATAAAAGCAGCATTTCTCCACTCTGCATTTCGCAGGCGATAATTAAAGACTGTGTGCGGCCTCTCTAATACAGTGGCATCTCAATTCTACCTCCCCTAGCAATGATAACATATTTGGATAATGCGAATGGAAGAAGGGGGAAATCAAGTAGCGCACACACAGTACGTACATAAATACGTACACGGTTGCTTACATTTTTCACTCTGTTAATTAAAGAATGTGTGCGGGTGGTTCTGTTTATTGAAAAATTTTAAAGACTGGAAAAGTCTTTGAATATTTTAAAATTTCTTAATTTTTCCATGAAAATATATGATATGATATGATGATATGTTTTGGGGTCGCTGATCTCGAATCTACTGTCGAAATTTAGAAATTGAAAACGGCGAATGCAATATGATGAAAGAAATTCTCAACTTCAAAGGATTGCGATGAAAATGTGTCCTTTTATGTTTTCGGGGTCGCTGATCTCAAATATACTGTTGAAATTTGAAAATTAATTTAAAATTAAATGATGAATCCAATATGACAACTGACAATTTTCAACTGCTCGAACCGATTTCGACGGGATAGAGGATCCACATTGGCAAATTGTTTTAAACAGTGCGAACCCGGGCATAACAATGAATATAAGTAATACGTACATATTTGAGCATTTGTCCAAATTTAACCCCCAGGCTTACCCCTACACCATTAACAATTTAAAATAGGTTCTGCTATTATTTTGCTTCGTAATATTAAACGTTTACAATTTATTACTGTTTCGGTTAAGTTTATGCACCGTTTCATAAATTCTCCGAAGTTTTGTATGTATTTATTAACAAAGTCCAATATTTATGAAGCATCATTATGTTATCACGATCCCCGTACGTGTAACTAATTAATTAATTGACACCATATAGGCGTAGGAAAGCATGTACTACACGAGTAAAATTAATCGTGTGCTTATCTTGCTTTGCTTGTTGATTGATGGTTGATTTTTCCAGAAAAGGTTGATTAAAAGTATGTTGGAGCTATGTACATAATACATTATATGCAGGTACGATACCTACGCGTAAAACGTTAAATGCAGATACTATGTAATCAGTTAGAAAATAGTATATTACGATACAAGGGCGGTAAGTAGCCGATTGCCCACGATGGCGGTGTTGACGCACGAGCGAAGCGAGTGCGTTAACAGCCATCATGGGCACTCGGCTACTTACCGCCCGAGTTACGTATGCTATTTTTCAGCACGAGTGCGGGGTAAGCAGTAGGTACGTTACCGCACATGTTTCCATTCGGTGACTCATAAATTAACCACGGTGCGCTAAGGAGCCGATTGCCCACGATGGCGGTGTTACACGCACGAGCGAAGCGAGTGCGTTAATAGCCATCGTGGGCAATCGGCTACTTACCGCACCGTGGTTAATTGATGATTTACCGCATGGAAACCCGTGCGGTAAGGTACCACTTACCCCGCACGTGTGCTGAAAAATACCTAAATTAAATGTTTTAGAGGAGATACATTTCAGTTTATGGAATATTTCATAAAGGGCAAGATTTTCCTCGCACAACAACTTTTTCTGGAAAAATCACTCAACAGGCAGAACAAACGGTGGTATATGGTTCGAAAGACCGAGATTAAGATTGATAGAAAATATAGGGAACAAAAAAAACAAACTTCTAGGAATTTTAAACTTTAATTCGAAATCGAATTATTCTAATGGCAGATAATTTTCAAATCCATAAAAATATTAATTTAACCAAATCTATTTCTACAGTTGTATATATTCGTTATTAGTATACAGGGTGGCCGAACCACATGAAAAACGAAATAGAAGGATTTAATGTCTATCAGAATAACACACATGCACACATATGTTCCGCGATTTTTGATACTCTTCAAGATATTCACGATTTTAAATTTTGTTTAGTTTCTACCCTAAAAATAATAAAAATCAGTGCAATTAGAAAAAAAATAATTTGAATGAAGAGATAGGAACACCAAAAAAATCAGAAAATTGTGAATATTTCGAAAACATCAAAAAACGCAAAGCATAGATGGCCGTTACTCTCTCGATATTAAGGGCCTCTGTTTAGTTTTCCACTTTTATTGTTCTGTTTGGACCATCCTGCATATCGCCAAAAATGGTATACTATAGTACTTTATTGCTTAGCGCGTTAGAAAATGGCTACACCTTAAAACTAAAATATTTGTATGATTGGCAAGACATATTATAACAAGAACATTAAAAAACAGTTTCCAAAAAATTAATTGAAATGGGGCCAGAGGCCTGTAAACGAACGAAATTTGTCCCAAGTCAAGTTTGTTTATACACCTTATAATCTATAGAGTGCAGTCATTGTGTTCCTTCTGTCATTAATATTGAAACCACTACAAAACATTAAAGAAACTACTGCGCGTACAAAATCCCAACGCGTACATTTTATCTCCGCCTTTAGGCAAATTTATTTCGTGTCGAAATTCTTTTAATCATTTCTTTCTTTTATTCGAAATGCCGAGGTAAATGCACAAATCAAACATTTATCCTCTGGCACCGCTCCTTTGTCCATATTATTTGCTTACTTATTTACAGGTCAACCTACAGAGGATGGTTTTTCTTTCATATCCTTCAAATATTCAAACCATAAAATTTCAGAAGGCGAGGGAAGCGTTTTCGATTTAAAAGGGAATAAATGTTGCAGGGCATCTTTGCCAGTTCCGCTAAATATATGATGTATCAAAATTATGCTCAGCCTGCCGGCTCGTTCGAAGTCTGTAAAGCGTTATCAGAAAAGGTTTTTCCGAGCCGGGTCCACCTGTTACACAACGGTGAATAAGCAAGAATAATTTTACGATTAATAAATCTCTTGAAATTCTAAACTCATTGATTATACCCCAAGGACAGCAATATATTATTTACATACCTGCTGCTTTGTACGTGAAATAAAAGTCCCTTCAATAACTGCTACTTCTGCTGTATTTTGATACATGTTGAAAAAGGGGGGATTGCTCTAGATGGTAAATAATTTTATCCTTGAAAATGATTTCTCCAGAGAAAACTAAATTATATTTGGCTTGAAGACATTTTACGAAACCACTTGGAAATATGTTGGCTACATTTTTATGAAATAATTTCATTCGGTATTTAAATTCAAAGCTTTAGGACAATTTAGAATAATTGCTTTACGAAAGAAGAGAAAGGCATCGTCTCAAAGATTTCTGCTAGAGAATGTCGCGGTGCCTTTGCGATTTATTTATTATATTTTGAAAATGAGCCCTGACATATTGAACTGTATGGTCCAGAGCTGTTGTTCAGCTCCGATTGAAGCCATGGGCCCTTGGAATAAAGCTGTTCTATAGTTGTGGCATTCTTTTTTTACACCATCCGGGCACACACTTTTAAGCTAGAAATTTAATCACTTGTCGCATTTTAAAATAAGATTCACGGTGAGTCAGATTCACGGCTAAGCGTTCCGTACAAAGAAAAGACATTTTAGATTCCTGATTTTAATCTAACATCTGTAAAAGCCTCTATTTGTTTTGAGAGTTACAAATCTAGTTTATAATATTAGGAGGGAAGAAAGCGATATTTATAACTTGGAATCACACTTCTCAGAAATCGACATAAAAATAAAATAATTAAAAATACATGCATTTAGAATACTCAAGCCAAACTTTTTGAAACCACACACGCTCATGTAAATGTTGCGCATGAATGACCTTAGGGTATATTAACGAAAAGATTCCTTTTTACATTTTTGATGTTTGGAATCATGTCTTACTTGTAAGGACTAATTTTTGTTAAAATTCTAAATGTCAAATAAACATTGAGAGGTTCACTTACCACATACTGACAGGAGCCATACACCCCTTGAAACCCCGTACGGGACGGCCCTGACTTTACATATATGTAAGTACAAAAAGTATTTTCATCATCTCTGTAATTCTGCTATCCCAGGGCTATACAATAATAGCCGTTCCTCATCGTCGTAGAATTCGTTTTGAGCCATTTGCTCGGTTCTACACTGTGTCCGAACATCTTTTGTGGCCTCGAGGCTCTCCCTCACTGACCTCTCTAGCCGCTGTTGTTCCCGCGTGTTATTATATTGGCTTGGTCTGCTCATAACACCGATAATTTTACGAATTTCGATGCAAAAGTTTTGGATATTCTGAAGACTTTAAGCTAAAAGATTCCCTAGAAAATCGATTTTTCTACCCAAAAAAATTAAATTCCCCCTTAAGCAGATTGGGGAAATGTTTGTTTATGGTTCATGTAAAAAACAATGTCTAGGCAGGCACAGCATACCACCCAACAACAACACCTTCTTGTGAGCCCGTGTCTATAGGGAACAGAAAGTTAAAAGATGTGTTTATGCCTTTAAGACAAATATGTTTCATTGTATTTATTTTTCTATTTATAAAACCTATAAAATTAGTACAACTTGCATGATTTATTTTAAAGTTGCGAAAATAATTCACATTTCTATATTGTATATATATTTTAATGTATAAAAAAATGTCAATAAGTGTGAATGCAGAATTTGGAAATATGATACCTAAGACTATTTGGACTCTGTTTTGAAGAGTGGTTACTGCTTCTGATATCAACATGAAACTCAATCATGATGATTCAAATCAGCATCAATTAGTTCAATCAAGATATCGAAGTAGCGCGTACATAGCTATAACCCCCGTTTTCTTTGGAAATGAGATCTCCCATCGAAAACTCTATCAGCAATTATTCTACTGCAGAGAGCCAACCAAATTTCTTAGCAAATCTCACTGTCCGTGCCTGTGCTCTGTGGTAGCTGGTCAAGAAAATATTCTATATAATTTGCTCTATACTTTTACTCATATGAGTACTTGGTATCGTATAATATCCTTATTTCATGACACCCTGTGTTCCGCATGTTTTAACTAAAGGCCCCACTAAAATGGACATATGCAATCATAAGGAATTTCAAAACCCTTAATTTTAAATAGGACAACTCATAATGTGCATAACTTTCGTTCAGTTCGATATCTTAAGCTCGACCAAAATTTTTTGATCAGGAATACGGAACACTCATCTGTTAAAGGAGTATGATTGAATTCCTTGATTTCCAAATAATCAAAAGAAGTCAAAAATTTATTTACACTGCTGAAACACAAATGCATATGTACGAGTATATGAAGGTGTCATCTACTTTATACGTGACAATTGCTTGGGCAACCACCTTTAGCCAGGCAAGAGGTATAAGAAATATGTATGTACAAGTACATATACCGATAATGCATTATTTCTTCCTAGAATTGAAACCCATAAAAATTGTATTTCACTTACTCAAATAATGGGTGGAAAAGCAGACCCAGTAAATAAGACTGCACACGCTAAAGACATTAAACAAAAAATGTTGAAATTATGCGTTGAAATTCAAATGTCTATGAAACATGGTTTTGTGAAACAACTAATATTTTGAACGACAGGGATAGATGCATGTATAAATAAATTTTGGAAAATGTAAAATTATTAAATAGGAAATCTGTTGCAATATTATTTGATTTAGTAAATGCACATATTCTTTGAAGGACAAAAAATGTCTAACATATAAAATATATAGTATAATGGATGTGATTATGATTTAAAAGGTTCCCTCAGAAATGTTAATAAGCATTCTTGACAAAACTGGATTCAGATTCAAACATTTTTTAAGCAAAAGAATACGAATGCTACCACCCATCCATCAAGTTTGTACAAAAAGCGTTAAGGATAACTAAAAATAAGAAACCTAAAATCACATCTTAAGACTCAAAACCACAGAAAGTGTTTAAAAAGAGTAATTAAGTCGCTTTGAACATCACATCTTTCAGTAGTAATTCCTTGACAGCATAAGATAAGACTGAGATTTTGTCTGCAATATTAAAGTGATGTCGCCATTTATTTTTGCCCCGGAGTCCGGCTATGTTCCATATTTGCCTGCTTCACTTATAAAGAGATGGCTAAAAATGTTATACAAATAAAAATGTATTTCACTAATGCTTGATTTTTAATGTCCTTAACTCACTCAGGAGTGAAACATCGCAAGGTTCTCCCGCTTCCAAAAGCCTGTGACGAGCACGTGTTCCATTTTCCCCATTTTTCCAGATCATGCGCGGGAAAGCGATTTAAATATTTAATTTCACGTGCTCTTGTAATCTTTCGGCATCTAATGTTTAGTGATAACTTTAATTGATTAAAACGTTCTGGTGTGCTCTTGATAATCAATCTTCAGCTTTACGATCCCTCAGGGCATTGAAATTATCAGATTTCTATATTAATCGCACTCGATGATTGCTATTGTTGCTTAGAGCTCATAGGGAATTAAGGCTTATGACTAGATAATTACCATGCTGAATAGACTTATTGCTGCTAATGAAGATACAAAGGGTAGAGATCAAATCCTGTACCGCCATAAACACAGCGAATTTGATGTCACGTTTTGCGTATTCCTTCGAGAACTGTGTAAAATTACAATCACACTTAATTGAAGGCTTTGCAGTTTCCAAGGCGACCACGATAGGAATCCCTCGTAAAGCCTTGCGAATACAATTTAAATAACCGCAGAGGCGTTTTAATTAGTCACGCTATTGGTAAATTTGCCGTGATTTGTTGAATGTTTTCATTACGCAAAATAGATCCAGCAAGATGGAAGTTCTTTAATTTAAGTAATGATCCTGAATAACAAGTATTTTACATTTGGTCGAGTGTAAATAAAGAACGCCTGTCTCGCCCGTTTTATCGTTTTCTTTGTGCGGTTTAATCCGTTCACGCTCTAGGCGTTTTTGTTTACAAAATTTCTGTTTGTGTGTGGGGTTCGGTTTTCACTTTGTTGCGCTTTGTTTGCATATGCGGTTACCAGACACGCGGTATCGATTATATAACACTAACGTCGGGGGACGTAAATATAAGTTTTTTTCTGAATTGTTTGTTATAGGTGTATGATGTTAAAATACGTTTTTTCGCATACATATGTATGTGCTATATAGAAAATAAAATAATATTTTATAAAACAATGTCATTTCTGGTATATAAAATATTATCCAAAGAACAGTTTATTGTGAGAAATTAGACAAATATTATTAAGGAACTTTAGTAACTACTGTGTTGTCTCAATGGCTACCTAATTTAACTTTCCTCAAGTTTTTACCCGAGTTTGACAGTATATGTATAATGCATACAGTGGTAGCCAATGAAAGAGGTGGACATATAAAATGCATGCAAGTATTTGAATGTTACATACATATATGAAAATAAAACCTTTAATTTTTTACAATTTATTTATAACTAGCTTGCGCAGACCCGGCGTATCCCGGGATACTATCAAATTTGTATTCCTTAATTTGACAACGCCTCCCTACTGCACCACCGCCTCTCCTATGTGACCCAGCGTTTTGCTATTTGCGTTTTGCACATGTTTTAGATATTTTCCAAAAGTATTATTAAATTTAGTTTTGTTCATTTTACACCACCTCCTTATTGCACCTCCTATCCTATATCTCCCAGCGGGGTGGGGGTGGTCTCATATTTGGAAATTTGAATAGCAGATTTCCCGAAAATTCCCTAGTGCGGATTTTCAGGGAAATCCCTTGAAGTTTAACTTTTTGGTCGCCATATTGGATCCGACATCTTGAATTCGAAAATATTGAATGCAAGCTCGAGATCTGCGACCCCGAAAACCTCCAATTGCCTTTTTCATAAAGATTCTTCAAGTTGGAAAATTCGCTTCCTATACAAAACGGAAATTTCGATTTTTTCGATTTTCCGGCTTTTCCTTTGGGGTTTCCGGATTTTCTTTTTTTTAAACCTCCCCTGTATCATAGCGAACAAAACAAACAAAAAATAGCGAAATCGGTCAAGCCGTTTGTGAGTTTTAGCGAGACTAACGCACAGCAATTCATTTTTATATATATAGATAGATAGAAGATAGATGCTTACCTAAAACAAAACTAGATTCTGCAAACAAATATATAACAAATTCATATTCTTTAAAATAATCACCATTAAAATGTTTAAAGGCGGTCAATAAAATAGGTGTAATTTCTGTAAATGTATCTAAACACTTTTAAAATTAAAATTAAAGGCAAAATTCAGTAGTAGTCTAACATTTTGTAGTAGAACCCTGGTTTTTTAAAACAGCAGCGTAACGTTTGGACATTGAGTCAACGAATCCTCAACACATTTCTACAGGGATACTTTTTCATGATAGGCTGTACTACCTCCCACAATTCTCTTTAATTTTTTGTTTTAGTATCACCTATACTATCTTTAACATATTTCCAGAGATACTCGATATGATTAAGGTCCGCCGTTTGGACTGACCAATCAAGTACCCTCACGTGATTCCTATCGAACTATTGTTTTGCGCGATTTAAAGTATGTTTTGGGTCCCTACCTTGTTGATATACACATACAAGTGCCAAATTTTCCTCAGCATCATATTTTTCAGGATCTCGACAAGTGAATCCTGGGTCATTGTATCCTTTACCCAAAATATAGTGACCTACCATGATCGTGTAACGGTGTAGGCCCTATATACATATTTTATGGAATTCGTAGTGTAACGGGAGACACATTTTTGATTCTGCTGATCAACTTGTTTGGCTCTGGCGGTAGAAGGCCACCGAATCAAAAAAAATTAATGTAGCTATCGTTATGCATAGCCGAGTATTTTTGCAGTTTTTGGCGGTTTGGAAAATTGTTTAAATTTATAAGCTTTTCAGTATTCAAGTGGTGTTAAAAAACAGTATTCATTAAAATTTCAAAAATTGGCTACGCACCACTAAGTGCCACTGCGATTACGAAAATTTCAAGAAGACAATGTTTAAATCGGTAAAAGTTGTTTCGAGATAAACGCGTTTAAAGTTTTCGTTGCGTTTAAAACGCACTGTTTAGACAGAAGCCGTATGTGTGTAAAAAGGTAAATTTTCGGAATTTTATCTCAATTTTTATTACTACATATGTATTTATGAATATGTATACTACCAAAAAATTCTAAAACAAAAATCAAATATCGCCTCGTAAGAATTTTTAAATAATGCTGAAAAATATATCATTCAATGTTTATGTCCAGAATAACATATTATTCATCGCAGTCATACATCAATATTGTGATTACTTACTACATTTAATAATAATGCAAAACTGGTGATGAAAATGAATTTGATTTTTTTCTTGGAAAATGAAGTAACTTTGTGTTGTTTTATTCATTGGACATAATAAAAAATTCCACGAACTGAACTATTATTTTATTTTCAGGGACTTTTCATATTTTGGGTGTTTCAAAGGATTTTCCTCATATTAAGTAGTCACATAATTTATGCTGTGAGCGACTGTATATGTCTACTGACAAAGCTGACTTTTTAGCTAGCTACGAGAAATATGAAAGTCAATAAAGGGGAAATAAGCATTAAAGGAACGGGACATCGACGATATAGGTTCATGAAAGCCATAATTTGCGCGATGGTGGGCTAAATAAAGAAAATCATAGTTCCCCACAGAGCGGGTGGGGACCGAAATTTTGAAGGTAGCAATACTACCCTGCAAACAATCAAAAGTTAGAACAGTTCCGAAGGCTTGGCTGAGTATGAGGAAGGTCATAGTTGTAATAATTTAATGGTAGAGAACTGTAGTCAAACAAAAAATCTCTTAAGGGGGAATATTATCAAATTGTGCATTTTCAGTCCAAAGAATTCGGTCCATTTTGAGAGAATTTCTTTAAAATGCAGAAGCACACAAAGAACCCTGTAAATCAGTTGTCGAAACCTCAACCAAGCTTTCGGAATTATGAATTAACGGTAAAGATTTTAGATATCAACTCCATTTTTATCTAGCACCTAAGATTAACTCAGAAGAGTCGAAAAAAGCCCAAAAACTGGAACATCGCAAAAACTGTACGACATGGATTTTTTTAAACACCATATTCGTAATAAGCGCCCCAAAAACTATCACAGTCAACACTCCAATCCAAGGGAGGCAATTCATTGTAGACCTGTGTTGTTAACTTAGACCTGTGTTATTAATAATGCTATAAAAAAAATTTACTTAATAGTATATTGTGCAACAAGGGCGGTAAGTAGCTCGCTTCGCTCGTGCGTTTATTGCTGCCAGCGTGCGCAATCGGCTACGCACCGCCCGAGTTGCACATTCTATTTTTCCGCACGCATGAGGGATAAGTACCACTAAAACGCACGCCTTTGCGTGCGGTAAGTTGCTTATTTCCCACTGCTTGCTTTCGACGGTCAAAAAAACACGCTGCAGAAAATAAAACACGCACCTCGGTACCCAAGGCAAGAGATACGGAGATCCCTGTGTGCCGCACAAGTAATTTTTCAGCACACGTGCGGGGTAAGTGGTACCTTACCGCACGGGTTTCCATGCGGTAAGTCATCAATTAACCACGGTGCGCTAAGGAGCCGATTGCCCACGATGACTATAAACGAACTCGCTTCGCTCGTGCGTCTAACACCGCCATCGTGGGCAATCGGCTCCTTAGCGCACCGTGGTTAATTTATGAGTCACCGAATGGAAACATGTGCGGTAACGTACCTACTGCTTACCCCGCACTCGTGCTGAAAAATAGCATACGTAACTCGGGCGGTAAGTAGCCGAGTGCCCATGATGGCTGTTAACGCACTCGCTTCGCTCGTGCGTCAACACCGCCATCGTGGGCAATCGGCTACTTACCGCCCTTGTATCGTAATATACTATTTCACGTCAGGAGTATGCATTTCTCACTTGCAGGAGCAATGAGGAGATGCAGAAATATTTCTCGCTTGCACTTGCAGTAGCGTAAAGGTTTCGTTACGACAAAATCTTTATTGCCAATGGTCCTTTTTATAAGTGTTTAGGATTGAAATTTTTGTCCTCAACAATTTCCAGGTAATCAGCAACATTCTTGAAATATGCACGCAGAACCTTCCTCATTACTTTGCTGCAATATTTCTTTATTTTCACTAAGCAAAACTCGTTACAAGCGATAGTCTTGTTGTAATTATTTCTTAAATTATGCGCGTATGTTCTTACTTCACCTTGAGTAAACGTGCCCTGATATGACTATAAAAATGTTCAGAAGCACTAGTCTTAAAGTGAGCTTTCCTAGGAGAGGAAACTCTGAAACTCTTTCTTTAAGCGTTTTATGTGTCTTTTATGACGCGAGAGTAATTTATGGGTATTTATTTTTAAACCGTAATAAAACTTAATGCTCCTATAAGTTGTGCATTTGAAAAGTGAAGAAGTTAATTATCATTATCACTTGGTAAGTTTCTATATTCGGTTTGATTTCGTTACTAACATATCATACGTAGTTTCATTGCAAATATAAAATAAAACAATTTGATTAGGTCACACCTCTAGTTCATATTCAATTGTACAAGTTATTATCCTAAGCATTAGAAGAGCCCGTAAACACATTACGGTTATTGCGGAATTATTCAACCGAACACAATTAACATGGGAAATTTCCCATTTCGCCAATTCAGTTGAATACTGTTGAAGGATGAAGCACATCATTTAGTAAAGATGGGGTACAACAAGATTAGTGTAACACCCACATAACTTAATAATTACGCAAACGGTGAAAATATGGCAATGATATGGAGCGATGCGGTTCACTGTGCGAAATATTTACGCAGTTTTATTTCTTTTCTGGCTTCGCAAACTCATAGCTGTCAAAATGATTTAAGCTGTAATTTAAATTTCCCCAAGCACCTCACAAAATTGCTGTCATGTTATGGCACTCAAATTGAATTATAAAGGATGCAGTGTACAGAGATGCTAATATGAGTGGATTTTCCTTATGCTTACCCCAAACTGTTAAACCTCATATAAATCTAGGCCCTCACTTGTGATGATATGGCTTTGAAATTGCCGCATTAATGAGATTAGGCCATAATTAAAATTAAGATGGTAAATTTCTTAAGAAATTGCCTTTTAAAGGTATTCACTCGCTCATTTGCTAAGAAAATATATTTTTCCAACCTATCTTAATTGAATTCGTACTGAAAACATTTAGATGGAAAGAAGAGCCCGTGGCACTTAGCTTATTAAGACTTGAAGTCGTTGAAATTTGCATCATAAAAGAAGTCCAAATGAGTTTCCGTTGTCATTAGATCATAGCGAAACAACACAATATTCGCGGTCTACCCACATCGCGGACATTTAATGTTGTTTGCATAAAAATTAAATATTTTACGCGACGTATACCGGGACTGTGTTGTCACTTCAGAGATTCACGAAAATAATTGGTTTCTGTAAAAAGACGTTGTGCTCCTTTGGTACTTACAAAAGTTGAGAGACTTCATGTTTTGAAAATTGGATGAGCTAGAACTCATGTTTTATTAATACACTCTTTACGGCAGAATAATTTAAAGCAAAACGACCATAGTTCGAATAGTGAAGTCTGGTTCCTTTAAAACTAATTTAAATTAGAAACAGAGCTTTAAATTCTGATGGTAAGCTGCATACACATATATAGCATTTACACTTCGAAAGTAACCAAACCAACATCAAGAACTACTCAAATTTTGGGTACTTTTCAGGATAAGCTCAGGACATCGAAACAAAAGTCTCCACAAATATCTTTTCGTAGTCAAAATCTAACTTGACTGGACTTTATTGCAAAGGTTGCTTGAAATTGAAATAGTTATTATTAAATTTGGAAATATTATTAAATTTTTGAAAAAGTTGCAGTTGGTTTTTATGTGGTTGTGTGTACATGGTTTTGAGATATTTACACTTGAATTTGAATTAGTTGTTCTTGAAAGGCTTGAAATACATGACGACTCGATCGATTATAAGTCGATCTTCAAACTTTATCGGTTTGAAGTATACCATGTAATCACAATGAAACGTTTGATATTTGATATTGAACAAAGTGAATGAAAATGTGTGTTTTTAAAAGGTGGCATATCAATATGGAAAAAAAATGTTTTGAATACTGAAGCAATTGGAATCGGAAAAAGGCGAACAGTTGTAGAAACTTGAGTAGTTTTGAACCTACTTCAAGTGCGCAATCCCCCACCAGCGCCGCAATTTTGGAGTTATTGGAACGAAAAACCATATGTAATAAAGACTGTTAACAACAATATTGCAAATTTTTAAGAAGATCGGTGCGTTCTTTCTTCAAGGAAAAACAAATCACGAAAACTGTCGTTTTTCCCCTCTCCTAAACCGCCAACAGACGATATGACTTGGTTGGTCTGATCGTATCATGTGTAAAGTCAGGTATCGCGTTCACAAGACCTGGTAGTATGATTTTACATTCGGTAGGGAATACACGGCCATCATTGACATTAGTGCACGCACGCACACACAGGCTAAATAAGAATAAAAATCACGCGATACAGGCAACCAAGCGGAAAAATCCGCAGAGAGCAGCTCCACGCGACATGATTTGGTCAGGGCCTGACAAAATTGGAAGCACCCGCCATCTGTCCTTGAACAACAATCAGGTTTCAAGCCTATACACCGCATGATATTGCTGTTGATCTGAACACATATCAGGCATCAGATCATGTAGTCTGTAGAGCCTTTATGCGGAACTGTCGGTAGAACCTATTCTCAAATTCACGTGAAGTGAATATTTCCATTATGAGCGAAGTGGAAGTTACGTGGGAATATTTTTCACATGAATCGGATCTCAGAACAGACCCCAAATAGTTTCAAAAATAGCTGGGCGCACATGATAATAGAATACACAGGATGAATGGTAACACGACGTATTCCTTTTGCGACATGAAAGTAATGTAATTCCCCCAAAATTAATTAACTTTCTTCCATATAGAGTAAATATTCTTCTTTGAGAAATTTGAAAAAATTTTCTGTATATTTGCAAAGATTTTCAATGTCGAACTTTAACCGATATCCGCTACTTTTCGATTTAATTTGCAGCATAGTAAAATTTGATCTTTCTTAAGCAAGATAAAAAAATATATGTTGTTACGGTGTTGATTGAGGAAAATAGGATATTTTGAAATCACCTCTCCATTTATGCGATTTGTTGTACCGCGCGCCGATATTAGTATGCATTACCAATTTGCGTTACCGATATTGTACAGTTCATACTAATCGCATTGAAACAGTCCAGTGAAGAAACACTGAAAATATAAGAAACAATTCAAAAATCACAACAAATTTTTAAATAAAAGGGGCGTAAGTGCTATCTGTTACCGGAAATGCGAATGCGGATTTCCATTTGTTCTAAGTTTATGGAACTATCAAATCCGCATTCCCAATCTCACCGATGAATTCCAAAGAGGCTCCAAAATATAAATAACTTTGTAACTAAGTATAATGATTCATTTATATACATATGTATATAAAAATAAATAATAAAGTGTAGAAAACAGAGAAAGAAATAATAAAAATTTTTCAAATTGTTCCAAAAGTTGGAAATATCTTTAAAAGGATATTTGCACGTAGTATCTTACCAAATGAAACTTTGTTTTCCACAGTAAAAAAATAATCAGTCGCGACGCCGACAATACCATATTTTTTTCACTCACACTTATTAAGACATGATATATGGATTCCTCTCTATCTTTTTTCTCTTTTCATTTGAAATATATGTTTATTCGATAATACCTTCTACTCTACCTATCAAAGAGCACCCTGGATGCTGTATTCCCATGATCCGGCGCCCAAAATTCAGAAATGGGGAGGGGTGGGATGTCTCCATTACTGCTCTAATTACCCATTACTTCTTCGGACTTCGGTTTATGTATGAGCACATGTAGTAAGTGGAGAAAAAGTTTACAGATTTGCATCTGTAAGGATCTTACATAGTTTATATGTACATTCACCGAAATTTATTTCCTGCTGCAAAATGATGAGTTTAATTGTCCATAATGTGATTTTGTATTACTTTTGAAGGTGAACCAATTAGATAACGTGCTATATTTTTTTCTAATATTGCGTTTAATGTATTTCTTCTTTAAATTTTCAAATCCTTATTTCTTATAGTGAATCACATGCTTATTTCAAATATCACCACACTTTACTTTTACAAATGAAGTTCGGAAGGCACCTAAATTATACTTTTTTTCCAATTCATATTCAAATGTTCTCTAGGAAACCTTTTTATTGTATTTCTTTGTTGAACTGTGATTTTTTTTTAAGTATACACTTTTTTCGAGAAATATCTGTTTATTCTAAAAATATTTTGGCATTTTAACCAAAGTATTCTTTTTCTACGCGATTGAACATTTCGGCTCAAAATTATTTTTTTCTGCAATCTGGTAGGTCGAGGAAGCGATTAATTTTCAGGACCAACCATGCTTTCGAAGATGAACTCTTTGCCGTCGCTCCTCGAACTCTAGAGATAAAAACGCGTACGACACGATGGATGCTGTACACCTAGTTTACCTAAACACACAACCGCGATTGTGTGCCCGTTAAGGGTTAATATAGCCATACGCTTTACAATTTCTTCAAAATCACTAGAAAAAAGTCAGGCAAGTGCGAGTCAGACTCGCGCATTAAGGGTTCCGAATATTTGCCGCAATTTAAATGACTACAATTTAAAAAAAATATTTTTTCATGTACTATAATTACAAATTAACGATTTTTAGACTTTTTCCTTTACTTGTGGCATAAAGGCCGTATTTTTTGATTGCGATGACTTAGAAGCTTGATTTTTTACAGCTGCAAGGGACTTCACCTAAGTATTTGATATTAATTTCAACTTGATACTTCCACGCGTTCCTGAGAAAAAGGGTCTTGACAGACAAACAGATAGACAGACAACGAAGTGATTCTATAAGGGTTTACTTTAGAGATACGGAACTCTAAAAATAACGAAAACGACGCTAGGGTTTAAATAAATTTATTATTATTCATAACATTTTAGTATTTACTTAGTATTATTTAGAATGCACCACTTTTCAATTTTGAAGCCAATAAATAGTATTGTCGATTCATAATATAAGGTGTAAAATTAAACACCAGATCTAACTTATATTTTTATTGGGTTTTAAAACTGAAACTGCCTATTTGTACCCCACGTGTGCCAATGTGTGTGGATGCCCGTGTGCCGAATATCGCCCCAGCGAGAAATTTAAGAAGTGCTGCATGAAAAAGCATTACCTATCATTTCTAAGAGAATGGATATGGAAGCATATCGCTCCGAGAATGTTTTCCACAGAATATTTGCGTAAAAATAAACACCAAAGGGTGTTCATACACGCTTATGATATGCTTCCTGCGAAGGCTTCTTGAAGTTATTTTTTTTTTGCTCGCATCAATGCTTCCTCCCAATGACATCCCCATGTTAAAAGAAGAAAGGAGAGGCCATGCATACATTACATCGAAAGAAGCATTAGCAATTAAGTTCTAGAATAATTCCATTTCTCGCTGGGGCGAAATGCATCATACATCAGCACAAAACAATACATAAATGAAAAATTTGCATCTTACAAAATGTTTTCTGACTGAATATGTTCCTTTTACAAAATATCAATAGACCGAAATTTGCCTGTTGTACCGATGTGCGATGTACTTCGCGGTATTCGGTACTGCCTTTAAAATTTCAATTCTTATAAGCAAAATAAACCAACTACGAGATATCGACATTAGGAATCACCTTTGGGGGGATTATGAGAATCCAACTCCTTATCTTCTAGTTTTTGAAAAATAAATGGCATATCAAACTTTATCCGTCTGATTATCGTTAAATTTTGGATGGTTTCCTAATCTGCACGTGTTTACTACCGAAGCCACTGTAGAGCGAGAACCAGATTTATTGAAAAGTGTATACGGCACTTTCCTGCAGCCATTAGAATCTGTAATTAAAATATTTAATTATTATGATTAACTGTGCATGATATATATGGAAATACTTACTTCGAAGTAATCCCAGCAGGAAAAATATCAAGCGCTTTCCAAGAGCAGCGAGTTGGAATCACTTCTCCTTAATACGAAAGCCACAGAGAGAAATGCGTTGAGCAGTATTTTCACAAAATTAAAGAGCGTGCCAAGACAGGTTTACTCTTGAAGATGAAGTTGATGTGCGAAAGTGCATTTTTGTGCGACATTAAAGTTAAACCAAATTAAGTGCCAATTGTGCGACGGTGACTTGTTTCATTTCACAAAGGCATATCATAAGAATCATGTGTTTTTTATTCGAAAAAAGACACCGTTTAAACAAAACTTAAGTTAATGAAAGCTTTTAGCGCTTCCATATTTAATTTCTTCTTGCGCTTCTAGAGCGTTGCCCCAAATGCAGGTTGAGAGCGCTCCCCTTCGCGCCCATGTTAAAATGATATAAATAAGGGTAGGGCACGGGAGCCTTTCGAGCTTCTTAATCCATGTTTGTGCGCTTCCAATTCCTGCTGGGATCCTCCTTCCTTTTGCCTTCACTAGATATACAACTATTTTTCGATAGCTTGTGGAGATACTACTGTTAAAATTTTTACGTATTCAAAAATGTGCCCTGTTGCGAAACCCCGAAGTGTGACATTGAACAACAGAAATCGTATGATGCAAATGTTCCAACTCACCATTGCGGAACACCCTGTACCACGGACCAACCCGAGGAATGGGGAGAACAAAAATTGTAATATTTCATTTTCAATAACCTTTCGAAGACTTTATTAAATGGCCAAAATGTACCAATTAATTGTAGGTGGCAAAAAATGGTAAGCCATTCGGTGTGGAGTGAAATGAAAAATAGATAAGTAAATTAAAAAGATGATACTCGTTTTCTATTTTCACATTATAAAATATTTTACTATATTCACCAATAAAAATATTTAAAATTACCAAAGTAATTCTACATAAGACTGCTAACACATGAAGTACTATTAACAATAAAAACTATCACCAGCGGCCGCAACATTTTTGTTTTGGGTCAGCTTTGACCCATTCTTACTTACACGCCACATGCATACCAACAAGGTTTACCCAAATGCAATTTCTCGCTCTTCTTTAAGCAATAGCAAAAGTGTGCTGCAATTAGAAGCCTACTAAGGCTTTTTGTCATTTACCCCCGATTCCAACGAGTGCTTCGTCCATTAGTTCGTCATCGGTAATACATGGCGAATTCGAGTGTGGAGATGGCATGACTAATGGTGATGGAGCTGGTGACTTAACAATGTGCAAAGACACCGACGGAGAAGGGGGGAACGACATCTTTTGCGTTGAAGGCACCTTTCGTAAGGAGGACGAATTGGGTCCTGAGCGCTGTTGTTCGGAAGCTCTATTATCAGATTTCATGCTCAAATCCAGCTCAGTATTTTTCGTCATGTCTACTGCACAGGGGGCTGAAGGTGGTCTCATTGTCATTTCGTGTGTGTGTGACGTTTGAACCCCTGCTGAGTCAGAAGATGGCCTAGCCATTGGTGATGAATTAACAAATGCATTGGTCAAAGGGGAAGGAAACGAGGAAAATGTCATATGTAAGGAAGTAGGAGTTGAATTGAACTGCTTAGCAGACTGGTCTTTCTGCAGTGCCAAAATTGTATCAGCGCAGGACGATTTCGGCAAGTGACAATCTTTGCCGAACACAGCACTAGTTTGAGGAGGGTACGATACTTTGGGCAATACATTATTAGGCTGTGGGTTAGAATTAAACTGAACCAGAGGTAAAGGATATTTGGAGGATGAGTTCTTTGTCATGGTCTCACTTAAACTTTTTGCAATGGACTCACTGCTGGATAGAGCAGACCCGCTGGAACTTATTGGTGGTGAAGAGGATGGCGCGCTAACGGGAGTGGTAGGAGCAGATGTGCTATTTGCTTTTTTAGAATCATCACTGGATCGAGCAGATAGTTTTGGAATCTGAAATTTGGTATTTAGGGATTTCATAAATCCTTCCATGGCATTGTTTGGTGATGCAAATCGTAATATTTTCATAACATCCGTTGGGTCCGGTCTTGGAGCGACAGATTTCTCATTAACTGTACTTTTAGACTTATTTGATTTATCTTTCCTAAAGGCTTCGGAGAAGGAACTGGAACTCAAATTCTTGGAGGCCGTTGAACTTTTGGACGTCAAATTCCCCGAAGAATGAGATTTCTGAAAACTGCTTTTAGTTTGCGACGCAGGTAAGGACAATGCCGACGAGGACTTACTTGAGTTAAATTGAGGTGCACCTTTTTTCGATGCTGGCCCACTGATTGTACCTGGTTTCAGTCCCGTATGCTTTTTTGGTGACCCACTGCTACTATGAGAAGTTATTTTTGAAAAAGCGTTAGGAGATGAAGCCTTATATGTAAGTAGAGGAACATCTTTAGAACGAGTTTTGTTGATTGTTATCTTCATGCCATCCAAACTTGGTTTTATCATGTATTCTGAGTTAACATTCATATTTGAGCTATTAGATGTAGATTTTAAGTTTAAACCACCTGTAGCCGATAACTTTGTGTAAGCATTAGGTCCACTCTTATCGCCTTCCATTAACTTTTGTGCTGACAGACCGGTATCTTCCCCTGTATTTTGAGCTGATTTCAATTTATCTATTACAGCATTAAGTGAATTTTTTCGTACTTTAGGTTGAGAAGCTGCATGACTGACCCCACCAGAACTACCACTATTCGCAGAGGATAATGCACCCAATTCAGGTGTATTTAAATTCGGAGGCCCATCTTCACAATAGTTTTGTTCATTAACTGGTAAAAAAGTTGAATTTAAATCTATTTGTTTTAACTTAACAGTAGATGGCTTAATTTTAGGACTATTCCCACCTACAGACACCTTAGCACGATCTTTATCACGATCTCTCTCTTTATAAGATGTCTTCGATCGATCACTTTTAGGACTTAGCGAATTCGTAACACTTTTTAATGCAGACATGCTGGGCTTTCCGGAACTAGTTGAAGAACCCTGCTTCGGTGAAGTTATACTATACTGAGTTTTTGGATAGGTTGTTCCGCCTGACAAATACTTAAGGTTTGTACAACCCGGCGAACCCTTGGGACTGGGTTTTGCATTTGTCCCGCTGAATGGCGGTGATATTTTTGATGATAATGAATGTGGCAGTTTTGTCATAGCAGAATCGACAGATAATTTTCCACTTGTCATTTGCCGATTTAAAACTTCCTGCTGTTTAGAAATCATTTTCTCCGGTGGGCCCATAGAGAGATCATCCTTTTTACGCTTACGCTTTTTTTCGCCCTTTCCCTTTTCTTCATTCCTTTTAGTAGAATTTGATTTCTTGTCTCCCTTGGCAGCATTTATTGGAGTAATAGTAATTGATGTCGACAAGGGGTGAGTTGCAGACGCCGTAATTGGTATTATTTCTATTCCAGGACGTTTGTTTAAATCAATTCCTGATAAAGGATTGCCTTCTGCAGGGACTGGTGTAATGCTTATCGTTGACGGCAATTGCTTCTCTCGAGTGCTTGTATTTTCTCCTTTTCCAATAAGCTCGTTTGCAGCCAAACTATTTCCTTTTAAATCAGGACTTTTTATACCTTTTGAAGCTAAAATGCTTTCTTGTTCCCCTCTGATTGCTTTTCGAAATGCGTGGGTAGCGACTCCTGAATCCGATGTTGGTGTGGAGGTGCCCAAAGAGCTGGAGTCACTATTTTCAGAAAACTGTGGACAATTTATATCAATATTACTCTTTGGGCTTTTACAAAAATCCTCCCCGGTCTGATAACCTTTTATTGCACCGACATCGGTATAATTCGTTTCATTGTTTGTTTTTAGCGCAAACTGATTCATCATGGAACTGTCATTCGAAGCACAAAACATATTAACGTTATTCTCGGAAAACGCATCCGCACTATTCATCATTACTCCAGATGGATGAAAAAATTGCCTATTACCACTAGCGAAGTTACCATTTATATTCCTTTCGGTTTTCGTCTTTATATCGCGCATTTCGTTATTTCTGCCTCCCGGATCGCTAGGACCAAGGGGTAAATTAAAGTTTCCGTTTTCCAAACCTCTGAGGGGTTTTAACCTTTCCTGCTCCCAGTACTTCAAGAGCGCTCTAACTGTTACAGGTATGGATAAACTAATTTGAGCTATTTTAGACAACTTAACCGAAATGACATCATAGTTATTAGTTAAAGAATACACGCGACACATGATGGTGGTAGCATCACTCAAATCAAATTCTATTGTTGCCATTGATTCCTCAAATGGATGCTGCAATGCCACTGATATTTGATATATAGAGATGGCGTTTACTTCGACGATAACCGTTGATTCCAAATCTGGAAGGCAAGAGCATTATTTCAAGATTAAAGATTTCCAAATCCACTCACCTCCCATTTTGCTCTGTGCTCGAACACAACTTCCCAATAGAGTATGAAACAGAGCTTGCCTTTTAAGGACAGAAAGAATTTTCGGCACTTGGGACGGTTCCGTAAAAGGAACGCTCGTAATGATTGAACCCTGAAAATATTTTATTTAAGTATTCAAGCTTTTAACTTTCTCACTTTTGAAAAATAATGGCGCGCAGGACGACTCTAAGAAATATTGCCTCGATTCGATTAATATAAACTGTACGGGCAGGGACTCAAACGGCGTTAGTATACCCCAAGCTGAGGCAAACAAAATGTAATATTTAAAAAAAGCCTAATGAAAATTGATTTTAACAATGACAAACTACTTATAATATATTTAAATAAATCGCTTATTAGCAATTACATCGATTTAATCCGCGAATGAAACTAAGGAATTTATGAAAACAAGAAATATGAAATAAATCCTGTCGAAAGCTTAGCTAAAATCTGTAATTATCCAGTCGATTTGACAACATGAATCCATAGTAACGAAGCAATAGTAAGGGATTTAAGTAAATTTGCTGCCGTTCATTTATCTTTCGTAAATCCATGCTGGAACGCAGCATCTTAGAAAAGTGACAGAAGTTTGTAGTTCCGAATTTTACACGCCTGTAGTTCAGGCTCACATTTATTGCTATTTACGGTCAGCGTTTTCAAAAGTCATGTATTGTTTTGAGTTGGCTCTTCAAGCGCTCTTTTTGATGGTCAAGCTAAATATAGTTTAAGTAAAATACTGCAACCATGGAAAAAAGTTATGTAATTTAGGCCAACTTTCCCAAAAAGAAAAATTCCAACGCATCAT
Source organism: Neoitamus cyanurus (assembly GCA_947538895.1). Lineage (NCBI taxonomy): Eukaryota > Metazoa > Arthropoda > Insecta > Diptera > Asilidae > Neoitamus > Neoitamus cyanurus. Next base: position 770,344 of record OX384540.1, read on the forward strand.
TAAGGCAAAAGGCAAAGTGGACCCTATTTTCTTCGGAAAACATGTTATAAAAATCGTGAAATAAATATTGTAAGCATTCACTCACCTTCAATTTTTTATTTTCAGTAAAAAAGTAGCAATGGTTCTGGTCCGGAAGAGTTACAAAGAGACCCCTGGAAGAGTGGTGCATCTGACCATCTGAAGCTGTTTGTACTATGTGTTGCATGATCGATGTTGAGGCCTTAGGATTCCAAAGACAGCCCTCGGTGGAATGAGTAATTGTCTGCCGTAGGGAATCACACACAGGCAGTGGCTTATTCAAGCGCAAAACAAATGTGGCAGGCAAAAGGGTAGAATTTGTAGGAGTCATCGGAGAGTAAATAGGAATGCTTGCTCCTTGGGGATCGGGGTTGAAGGAGACTGTTGGTAAAATTTGAATCTTATTCGCCGACGACGCCTCCAAGTTCACGGTAACACTCATGCCGATATTCTTCGTGGCAATCAAATCAAGCGTTAGAGGAAGCATTGTTTTCGTGTCCAAATTTAGCAGATCGTAGGGGTGGACGAAATAGGTTAATTTCATTGGATGACCTCCACGTCGCTTCTGCACAATGCCCACGCTTGATGCCATTAGCATCGTCTGCGTGTCCTTGTGGAAGTTTTGTATAGTGAAGAGATTGTACAAATCAGTCTCCATTGCCTGAAGGGCAACGAAGGCCTTGCTTTTGACCTTAGGCTCCGCGTTTAACTGGTAAATTGACGACAACCCCTCCAGCTGCACAGTGAAGTCTGTGAAATCACTGTTAAGCAGACAAGTCACCAGTTCGCTGCAGGATTGCTGTTCGATCTGAGATTGAATTAAAAACTTATATACTGCTGTTTCACATTATAAAGAGCTACCTTGCATTCGTGGTGAACTTTGACGTCACTCAAAGTACCGTTGTGATCAATAATTATCTCTAGGTAGAACATGTCCGAAGAAATGAAGAGGCCTGAGGTGTCTTCCATGAACTTCAGACCGAGCTGTCGGGAAAGGCTCTCTAGTCGCTCCACCAGCCCCTGACGAGTGGTCACTTTGATACAGTGCTGCATGCTGTCCAAACATTTTTGAAGGTTCGACTTCTCGACAGCATCTAGGGCATATCGCTTCTCCAGCATGGACATTCTCATCGCCTTGGATAGCTCCTGAAACGTCTTATGCTGGTTGGAGTGGGACCGCAGACGTTCCATAAGCAGTTCGCGCTGCCATTGTTTATTTTTCTCACTTGATCCCAAAACCCCCACTGGCTCTGCACAAAAGGTTACTTTAGAAATACTAGCTTCAAGCAGCATAATTCAACTCACCACTTGCCTTAGAACTAAGCGAACTCATAATTTCACAACAATTTAATGCATATTTGGGAGAATCTACATCACTCACTGATTCAACCAAGCCAAACCCCCAAATTGTGCCCGAGGCAAAACCCAGCCAAGTGACATTTATGTATAGCCTCCCTCACGAAAACACGCTCCGATCCGACAGTCGCAAAAATGAAGGCCGTGTGAGTTAAGTACTGCCAGATGGAAATTATGTCCGTATACCAGTTCACTTACTTCGAGCTGATGCTATGTTTGATGGGGTTCTAGTAATTGGGAGGAAACACAGCCAACTTATAAAATGTACCGCTAAACCTCCTGTCTGGTGTTTCAAGCGTCCGCCAATTTGAAGAAAATCGGTTCCGAAAACTAAAAGCAAACAAAATCAACGCTGGAACTCATTTTAATATTAATAATGTAACTTCCCTGAAAGTCCTGAGTTGTATAATTTAATTAATTAATATTTTTTTTCACGTATTCTGCATATGTATGTATATTTCAGTGTTACAAAAACAATCTGTAAAACATAATACATAAATTTTTAGAATAATACAAATCAATTAATTCCCTGGCACGTTAAGATTTATAAACTTTTGCCGAATTCCAACTGTGCCAAAGCAATGCCATTGCAGGTTATACCAATGTTAACGATTTAACAATTCAAACTCGTTGCTATAAACCTAGCACAATTATAACCGGGTGCGTCGCATGCATGGAAATATGAACTAAGCACGGAGCGGTTGTAAGCCAGATTTAGCGTACCACATTCCCTGATGGATTAGAATTGGCTGTGTTCGTATGATCGCTCAGTGCAGGCGTAAATATGAAGACATAATCAGAAGGGGGCTTACAATTCAAAATTTTCCGAATTTCCTTCCATAATGTCTATGCCCCCCTTAACATCTATTTACACTTTGCCACTCACCACGTGCTATAATTCTTATTTAGCTCTCCCTCATAAACGCTGTTGCTGTACTCCTCTACGCAGTTATCTTTAGGTGGTCGCTCATGTACAGGGTTTATACACGATACAGCCGTTCCGTGCTTAGGTTATATTTCTATGGTCGCGTGCTAAAAGTATGGAAATATAAATTAAGTTTAGTGGTGCCAAGTGAACGAATAGAATTGAGGTTGTAAGCACGACCGCGAACAAGCGGCAAGCGCTGTAATCAGTTCGGTTCGACGATTCGTTCTTTTGATTTTGAAGTTTCACTGGGGTGGGTCATACTTCGTGATTTTTGCAATATTAAGTAGCTATGGTTTTCAAATCTTACTACGGTGATCAGGATATTAAAATGAATATTTACGGTGGAAATATAACTGCTACGACTCCATGGCGGGGAAAGTTCAAAAGTTTGTGAGCATTTCTCAATATAAGGTAAGCATATAAAACACGTGGTGCACACATATTCAGCAAAAGTTCATTTTCCTCAACTCTATTTATATTAGATTGATTTCGTAAAGGAGAATTTATAATATAAAGTCCATGCACTGCTCGTAATTAGCTGGTCCGGCAGCATAAATATCCTAACCTCACATGTCTGTTAAGATTCTCACTTAAAAATTAAGTATATATACGAACGAGAAATCGCCAAGGGTTCTTGGCCTTTCGCGGTATATTTAACTCGAACGGTTAGCTCATTATAAGATAAAATAGTTAAATTACAAAATCTGCCTATATATGATGAAAGAATGTCGAATGACTCGTGATTATACAACATGCACCACCAACTGATAGTTTTAGTCTTTTTTTATTAAATTAACTTTTAAAGAGAATAAGTGAATACAGCATTCGCATTAATTGCAGGGAATGGATGAATTGCAGCAAGATGCAGCTGTAGTGGATTCACGTATGCCAGGTACCATAATTTCTGGTGAGTATTTTTATGTACCCCTAACTCGAAAGTTTCATCGGAGTTAATTTGCATTATCCTTTTGGCATTTCTGGGGCCATATTTGGTCAGACGGGGCGAATCATCTCATTTCGTTTAGTGGAGCTGATTTGCGTATACAATTTTCATACGATTTTTACACGCGATTCAGTTATAACAAACAAAGCGAGACGACTCGCACCGCGTTAAAAATTTGCCCTCAGATTTAGTTTATCTTGCATGCTTACATCTGAAGAAATCCAGCGGGTATGCGGGTATTGTTCCTAATTGGCTTGATCGGCAGGCTGAAATACCGTAACCTCAGGTATCTGCTGGAACTCGCACTTCAAAAAAACATTTAGTATAGATGCGAACGAGAAATCGCGAAGGATACTTGCCTTTCGCGGTATATTTGACTCGAATGGTTAACTACTTATGATATCATTAAATGATGAAAGAATGTCGAATGAATCGTGATTATACATTCACATGCACCACCAACTGATAGTTTTAGTCTTTTTTTATTAAATTAACTTTAAAGAGAATAAGTGAATACAACATTCGCATTAATTGCAGGAAACGGATGAATAGCAGCAAGATGCAGCTTTAATGGATTCACGTACGCCAGTTATCATTATTTCTGGTGAGTATTTTTACGTACCCCTAAACTCGAAAAGTGTCATCGCACTTAATTTCGACATATCTGCAAATTTTCGTAATTTTCTGTTTGTTAATTGATTTATCGAGGGTACTCCCTTAAGGAAAATTAATATAAAGTCCGTGCAGGTATTGCTCCTAATTAGCTTGATCGGCAGGCTGAAATACCGTAACCTCAGATATCTGCTGGAACTCGCACTTAAAAAAAAACATTTAGTATAGATGCGAACGAGAAATCGCGAAGGATACTTGCCTTTTGCGGTATATTTGACTCGAATGGTTAACTACTTATGATATCATTAAATGATGAAAGAATGTCGAATGAATCGTGATTATACATTCACATGCACCACCAACTGATAGTTTTAGTCTTTTTTTATTAAATTAACTTTAAAGAGAATAAGTGAATACAACATTCGCATTAATTGCAGGAAACGGATGAATAGCAGCAAGATGCAGCTTTAATGGATTCACGTACGCCAGTTATCATTATTTCTGGTGAGTATTTTTACGTACCCCTAAACTCGAAAAGTGTCATCGCACTTAATTTCGACATATCTGCAAATTTTCGTAATTTTCTGTTTGTTAATTGATTTATCGAGGGTACTCCCTTAAGGAAAATTAATATAAAGTCCGTGCAGGTATTGCTCCTAATTAGCTTGATCGGCAGGCTGAAATGCCGTAACCTCAGATATCTGCTGGAACTCGCACTTAAAAAAAAACATTTAGTATAGATGCGAACGAGAAATCGAAAAGGATTCTTGCCTTTCGCGGTATATTTGACTCGAATGGTTAACTACTTATGAGATAATTAAATGATGAAAGAATGTCGAATGAATCGTGATTATACATTCACATGCACCACCAACTGATAGTTTTAGTCTTTTTTTATTAAATTAACTTTAAAGAGAATAAGTGAATACAACATTCGCATTAATTGCAGGAAACGGATGAATAGCAGCAAGATGCAGCTTTAATGGATTCACGTACGCCAGTTATCATTATTTCTGGTGAGTATTTTTACGTACCCCTAAACTCGAAGTGTCATCGCACTTAATTTCGACATATCTGCAAATTTTCGTAATTTTCTGTTTGTTAATTGATTTATCGAGGGTACTCCCTTAAGGAAAATTAATATAAAGTCCGTGCAGGTATTGCTCCTAATTAGCTTGATCGGCAGGCTGAAATACCGTAACCTCAGATATCAGCTGGAACTCGCACTTAAAAAAAAACATTTAGTATAGATGCGAACGAGAAATCGCGAAGGATACTTGCCTTTTGCGGTATATTTGACTCGAATGGTTAACTACTTATGATATCATTAAATGATGAAAGAATGTCGAATGAATCGTGATTATACATTCACATGCACCACCAACTGATAGTTTTAGTCTTTTTTTATTAAATTAACTTTAAAGAGAATAAGTGAATACAACATTCGCATTAATTGCAGGAAACGGATGAATAGCAGCAAGATGCAGCTTTAATGGATTCACGTACGCCAGTTAACATTATTTCTGGTGAGTATTTTTACGTACCCCTAAACTCGAAAAGTGTCATCGCACTTAATTTCGACATATCTGCAAATTTTCGTAATTTTCTGTTTGTTAATTGATTTATCGAGGGTACTCCCTTAAGGAAAATTAATATAAAGTCCGTGCAGGTATTGCTCCTAATTAGCTTGATCGGCAGGCTGAAATACCGTAACCAAACTCGGAAGTGTATTCGTAGTTAATTTGCACAATTCATTTTCTTTTTGGCACTTCTGGGCCATATTTGGTCAGATGGTACGAATCATCTCGTTTCGTTTAGTAGGGCTGAATTGCGTATACAATTTTCATACGGTGTAAAAATCCGTATGCGATTCAGCTATAAGAAACTAGATGATTCATGCCGTGCAAAAAATTTTGAGGACTCCATCAATTTCTTTCCGAAATCTTCCGACAGTCTTCTCCATTCGCCAATTAAAATATCGTTTAATTTCTGGGTTTCCGGTATTCTTTTCGCAGCTGTATCTTCAAAGACCTTCAACACATTCTCTATGATGTTTAGCTCCGGACTATGAGAGAGCCACTCCAGGCAATTGATATTCTTGGTGCTTGTTGCTGGGTGGACGTGGTAGTATGTTGCCGGGTATTGTCCTGCTGCAACAAAGACCCTCGTAAAGCCATTCAGTTTTCATGAATGGAAGAAGGTTAAAGATATGTATGTTCCCAAGTGGGAACAAGAAACCGCAACGAAAAATTCTGCACTAACTTCACACAGAACAGGATAACGGATCATCAGATCAAAGGACGTACGCGCTGGAATTCTCCAGGGCGGTGAAGAGCTAGAGGCCTCCATTAAAGAAATATCCGCTCAAAAGCGCACCGAGGAGCCGATAAAATTTATCGAAGCTAGTTACGAAAACCGCTTGTGTGCCGTTGTTCCCCCAGTTCTCTTCCCCTTTATTATTTTAGGTTGCGATGATTACATTGCTGAAACAGGAAGGTGACATATAATCTACATCAGTATAATTTATAATATATTGTAAAAAATGCGTTAATAAAGTAACTTTTATGAAATGAGTTTATATAGATATAGCCAAAATATACAACCGGTTGTGTCGCATTCCAGAAATACTCATGGATAGAAGACACGCTATACCTGCGAAATTGCTTGTTGATTCATCTTAAACCCCTGGGAATACACCATAATATACTGATGCAAGCGTTGAGATTTTACTTCCGATCAATTTAACCTTTCCTATATTCGTAGTGGAGTTTAGTTTGTTTTCGCTTGTTTTAACACCAAAAATTGAAAATTTCCATACAATTTGTAAAAGGTAAATCATCTGTCAAAAATTATTTTTTGAGAAAAGTGAATTTTTATTAGGAAACCTTTCGTACCGATGTTTAAAAAGTTATTTACCGCACAAATTTCGATTGTACAAAGCAAGGACGATGCGAATAGCCACTCTGAATAATTTTATATCTCGAAAACAGACGTCAAAGTCAATTGATTTTTGCAATTTTTGGTGTTAAAACAAGATAATTTTCAGGAAAGTATTGCTTTCCGACAACTATTTTTACCTTATTCAGTCGTTCCGACCATAAATGGAACATTTCCATAAGGTTTTAGGGCATTTCAAAAAAAGTGAGAAAGGGAACTTAAGCCAAAATGTAAAACAAATTATCATTGCAAGATTAATTTTTTAATATCGGTACATCCATAAGCATGTTCCAATAAAAATAAGGCACAGAGAGAAACAAGACAACAATGCAGTACTGAACAATTTAGCGCAGTAGTCTGAAGCTGAATTGCGCAGTACTGCGGCAGTGCTGAAATTTCGAATTGGCCCTTACTGTGTTACCATGCAGAGCTAACTCAGGTTTAACTCAAAGTTGTACTGTTTCATAGTCGTAGATTGTTTAATCTTGTATTGAAAATAGGGTCCGGTCAAGTGTTTTGGACAGAGCTTAGAGCCAGAAGTTGAGTTGTTATTAAATGTTTAAATTCACGTATATAACTTCATGTTTACTGCAAGATTTGACAAATTTGCCCACTGCATAGCATGGAAATATAAACACACAGTCATTCCCCTGAAACTCAACGAAAACACAACCCAAACTCAACCCTGTACTGGAATACAGTGCATGACATCGTCCTGAGGTGCGCAATAAAAAGTGTCTGCTATATTGTGTATTTCACATATTTCACTACAGATGGCAATGTGAAAAAGAATGACAGCTAGAACAATACGTCGCTTCTGTCATAGCGTTGAGTCATACAGCTGATTGCTCGTACAGAGTTAATAAATTTGTTTTCGTTTTTTCGTGTGTAATTTGTTGATAAAAACCGCAAAAACGGGGAACGAAATGTCAGTCTCGGCAATGGAAAGTATCCTTTTAAAAAAGAATTGAAAAAAAGCAACAGTAAATCCGAAACTCAACTTTTCTATGTGGATTCGAATTGGTTTGGAGGAATGAGAAATTTCATCCTATTTCCTTCGCGTTTGCCTGATCACGTCATTTAAATTAAGCAGATTCATCATAGATTGGATTTGTACACGATATTAGGTAAATTGTAAAAGGAAATTTTGGCTATAAACCCCATTCCTGTTGTGTCTTAATTCTCACTACAAGTCACGACACCCGTTCTAATTGTATTTAAAAAGCTGGTTGCGCACTGTCATAAATATATAAGTAAAAAAGTGGAAACAGAACTCCATTCTCGAGAAGAAAATTGGACGGAAAACAACAATGTTATACAAACTAGCGATTTTTTTTTTGCAAGTAAACACGGTTCGCGACCTTGAAACTCCCGAGTTTTAGCTGGGGAACAAAATGCGCTTTCGGGGAAATCACATCTTTTCTACAAGTCAGCTTCTTTGTTTTTTATAAAGGTAATATCATTGTTGAATTTTAAATGTTCTTTCCAACGGGACGGGAGTCACCATCGTGACAGACCGGTCCGAATAGGGTGCCACATGGCCATTAAACTCTATCCATAATGAGAATTGGACCGTCTCATTCAAAAATGGTGTTGGTATGTTACCGCCGGGCCAATTCCCCGCAAAAGTTTTCTGCAAAGTGATGTTGCCCCTTCCACACCAGTCGCTGTATTTATAGGAGCACGACGATTGGAAAATGTCCCAATCTAATATTCACAGAAAACAATAAGAAGGACAAAAACAACTCGTAATATAAATCGGAACAATTTAATATGGTAGTCAGCCCAGTTTATAATTTTAAATTTGCTTAGGTTTTCATTACCTAATCTAGCATTAAAACTAAATGCGTGGAGTAGGTTAAGAGCGTTTACAATCCTTCTACCCAAAACTACCGATTAATAGGCCAGGTAACCACGGTGAGGGCTTCCGTAAAAGGAAGGAAAGTCGATGGAACGCGACGGTACATCAATTATAAATCAGAATCTTCGTTTCTATCAAAAATGCGGCCAGGGTCTGTATATTATCGATCGAGAGGGGAGTCAGTAAATCCCTAATATCATGAGCGGTCCGTAAATCTGGTCGTGCAATAAAATTTAAAACTTCAGATGAAACTCTGAAGTTATATCTCACATATTTGATCATTACAGCTACTGCCAACTAATTAAAAGCGATTAGAAAGTGATCATTCCTTTATTTAGTCTCTGGGGGGTCTGTTTGTCCTGACCTGACCGCTTTATTCCCAATAGTGGTGAAACGCCTTGCCGGATAACTTGTTATGAAGTTCACAAGTTTGTATTTAAATTTCGCATCTATTATTAACTCATATGTCCTCAACCACAACCGCAGATTGGCAATATGGCTTATAGCTATTCCTGTCCCCAGTATTCTAAAACTACACTCATCCAATATCTGTTTCTATTTTCCACCCCTTTTTATTGAGTGTATGCTTAAGATTCTCATTCTCAGTAATGCCTAAACGCCTAATAATAAGAAATAAAGACCTAAATTGGTCTTCAGTCCAAAAACAGGCAATTTGTTGCCCCCCACACAATGAAAAACTATGTGCCTATAATAAAGTAAGCTAAGCTGAGTTCAATTCTGGCACGGCTAGAAATTACAGTAAAAGAGGATTTTGTGAGTTTCCTTAATTCCAATTGTTAGAACACCTCTTCAACCTCAAATTTGCGGTGAAGGATCTAGAGAGAAATTCTAAGAAATGTGAAAAGGAGGAGAAATTAGAACGAGCGAAGGCGAAGAAGGCTATTCAGAAAGGCAACATGGATGTTGCGAGGATACACGCCGAGAATGCAATACGACAGAAAAATCAAGCTCTCAATTATTTAAGGATGAGTGCTCGTGTTGACGCTGTATCCAGTCGAGTGCAATCGGCGCTTACTACGAGAAAGGTTACTAATTCAATGGCAGGTGTTGTAAAGGCAATGGACGCTGCAATGAAGGGGATGAACTTGGAAAAGATATCCACTTTAATGGACAAATTCGAGCAACAATTTGAGGACTTGGACGTGCAGAGCTCCTACATGGAAAATACAATGTCCCAGACCACTACAACGGCAGTTCCCCAAGGCGATGTGGATGGGCTACTTCAAGAAGTTGCTGATGAGGCTGGGTGAGTTCGCTGATTTTATTCACATGAATTCCTATTTACATATTCCTTGCAGTCTCGAATTAAACATGGAACTTCCAAGCGGGCCTCAAGCCGCTACGATCGGAACATCGACTCAGGTATCTCAGGAACAAGACGAGCTAACTCAACGTCTTGCCAGACTACGTCAAGCTGAATAAGAATGGCAATAATGACAGAGATAGATCATGCTTGCGTTATACTTGTTGATAGCATTATGGGTGCACCGCTTTGTACAGGATTTTGTCATTGTTTTACTTTTATTGCATTTCCCTAGCGGGAAATATTCAAACAATTTTTATAAACTTGAAGATATTTTCGAAAGAAGGCATTATGAATGTAACCATGTAATTTTAAGTGAGCCGAAGAATAAATTATTTAAAGTACTCTTGTCGCTTTACGTCTGTTCGCATTGCTTATAATTGTTCAATAGATACTCATATGATGTGGGGTGATGTACAGTTGTGTTCAATAAAATGTCAGTGCTGGAAAAAATATTAAAGATATACAATTTATGCTTAAAGTATTGAATGCATACGCAACTACTTCTCAAATATGCCATTAGAAACAATTAGCAGTGGCAACACTAGCGCAGATGTTGGAAATTATTCTGAAATTCCACGAAAATGACAACAATTCACATTTTGCGTGCTGATTAAAATTTATTGCTGCTTCTTTTTTTTTGATTCCAAAGGTCATCTAAATTTGCATTTAAACTAGGGCTGATGAATAAATTCGAAGCAGGGTATTCGCACATTCGAAGGTTTGAATTATTCAAAGATTCGAATACGCAAACTTCGAAGCGACCCAAAAATTCGAATTATTAGAAGCTTCGATAATTTAGAACTTTGAAACTTTAAGTAACATGAAGCCTTTAAAATTAGCGAATAATAAAATGTCGCAATTATTATTCTTTATTTTCTATTTGTCATAATTTCATCAAGAAACTGATTACTTCGAATTATGACAATCTTTAAATGTTATCCTGTTGAACATATGTATGTTAAAAAATTAGGTTTCATATTATAACGTTTTACTCCAGAATTTTTATAAAATGTGCGAAATTCACCCCCTTGAGTGCGTTATTATAAATTTAGCATTGCGGGCAATGCTGTAGATGGATACATTTAAAAAATTTCCTAGTGACATTCGATAAAGGTAGATTTCAACAAATTTTTTGGTTTGAGCTGGCCTGTGGTACTCTCTAATTTTCGGAATATAAACTCCGCAATAAATAAATTTTTTTAAAAATTTACCTCAAAAATTATCAATCCTAGTCGAAGCGGTAACCTTCCTTATAAAAATATTTCTTTCGGGTGAGCAGTAGAATATTTTGACAAATTATTTTTACATTGGGTCTATTGTGGAATCCGCCGACGGGAATGCGAATGTCATATGTTAGTTTATGAAACTAGGAAATCCGCTTTCGGAGTTTACAGCCCCACCGGCGGATTCCATAATAGGCCCCAACGAAAAAAAAACCGAATGGGAAACAAGCCATAAGAAATCATGTAATGAAAGAAAAAGAGCAGTGTTTGTTATAAATACTTTAATGTGCAAATTCGGGGTACATTTCTGCTAGAATGACATCAAAAGCGCAATACATTAAGTGTTTATTCAGCGCCGGCGATTGTAAAACATCCGCCAAGTACCCCGATCCTTTCCACAAATTTTCCACTCTCAGTCTGGCTTGTCTCTGCCTTTCCAGCAGCTCTGAAGGGGATGTATCCGAGTGTTTTTCGTCGAACAGATGTTGCTCCAGGAGTTTGATGAGTACAGCCAGCCGTGGTTCATATAAGCCCATTTTTATCAGTTTTCTTATAACATGACAAATTAGCGAGTCGACAAGGCTCGGTGATATACATATGAAACCGAAGATTAGGCGCACGAATATCAAAGGAGCGTGCAGCAGACTGTAAACTTAAAAATACTCCTGTCAGGTTTTACATTCAAATATCATAAACTGTAGAAGACTCTAGTTAAATAAATTAGGCACAGATTGGTCGAACTCTGCTTGACCATATCATTCATTCATTATTTTCACCAGTCGCAATTGTCAATTTTGTATACCTACTTAGACACTTTTATCAGATATGTAGTAGATATTTATTCAAGTTCATCAAATAGCTGATTACATAAAAAATTGTGCAATTTATGTTTCTTGGAAACAAGTTATGATCAATGCCTGGAAAAGGATTCCTCCCGGAGTGATTGTGATTTTCTCGCATATTCAGAATTGCGAAATCAACGCAACGAGTCTTACCGCGCTTATATTAACAATATAAAATCTTACCTTCGCGATTGTCCGAAATAGTTCTGGAAGTTTGTCAATTCCAAGCTCCGATTTTACTCTTACTGGTTATCCAGTCCACTAGTAGTAATAACCCTAAGGTAGTTTTGCAGACTTCTTTAAAATTGCATTCAGTGATACCAACTGTGATACTAATTCTAAGGATTTTTCCCATCTGACGCAGCTTCCGCCGACATCTCTTGAACTTATGGACGTTATATTTGACGACATTAGTATTTATAATAATATTTCTAGATTAATTAACAATTTCTCGAGTGAGGATGGAATCCATCTTGTGTTTTGAAAAGGTGTGTTTCTACTATTGCCCCCATTCTTTGTTATTTATTTAATTTATCTCTTCGTTCTTTCGGTATCTTTCCAATATCTTGGAAGCTTTCGATAATCACTCCCTCGCACAAGAACGATAACAAGAGCGACATATCAAATTACCATCCTGTTGCCAATTTCAGTTGTATGGCTAAACTCTTCGAAGTCCTAGTCTGTTATGTAGTACTTAATTTCCACTGCAAGCCTTTTCTAATGCCTTTCAACATGGGTTCATTAAAGATAAGTCAACCACTACAAACCTTTTGGATTCCTCAAACTATTGTATTTCTGCCATTGAGTCGGGCAAGCAAATGGATAGTATTTTCTTGACTTCAGCAAGGCTTTCAACAGGATTAATCACAATATTCTTATTGATTATTAATTGTCTGTACTTGGCTTCCCAATTTGTTTTGTTGATTGGATTTCCTCGTATTTGTCTGAGCGTACTCAATGTGTCCATTTCCGTGGAGTACTTTCCGATTATATTGAATATATGTCACGTTCCTTTAATTTACGTTTCCCTATTATTGATTTCAATCTTTCGAGAGGTCAGATAAAGGATGTAAAGGCCTAATTTTGTATCCTCCCCCTGTCGCGAGTCTCTTCTTGCACTGAAATTCTCTTTCGTTCCCCTCCAAACACGAATTACTATGAAAAAAAAACTACAAAAAACGTAGTTTTTGGCTTCCTTTTATTAAAAACCCCATGAAATCGCCAATTATTTCACCCTTAACACGGAGGGATAAGGTTTTGGTAGCTGTAGGAAATATTTGTCGAAAAAACGCAATTTTATTATACTTCAGCCTTTGATGAACTAATAATAACATTTAAATATTTTTTCCCTAAAAAAAAAGCGACCAGAAGCACTAGTGATTTGCTTATTGGTTTTATATCTTACGCAGTCTAGTTCCTTTGCTAGTGTTCAAATTAGATACAAAAAACTATATAACTAGATACTTACTTATGTATACAAAGCACTGAGAAGGTCCCTTAATATTGAAGGAAACGCTTGACGAAATCTGTACGTTTTTGGATGATCTGTTAAGACCAAAGAGGTTGCCGAACACCAGATTCCGTCCGGGAGGGTGGGGTCTGCGCTTTGTTTTAAAAGTTACTTCAGCAACTTCTTCTTGAACTTCAGGACTGAAAATTGAGAAGGGTGCGAATATTACATTAATGTAAAGACTAAAACTTTAAACCGAAATGGAATAGTATACTATTATTAGTATATTTGAAGTCGACGCGAAAATCTCACTAATATTAATCATATATTTACGAAGACAATAAACGCAAACCCATGATTTACCGAAATTCGGTTTTACCGCCGACATGACGTCAGTGTGCACAAAATACTAAATGTGCCAATTCATTCAACTTGAATGAAATTTAGTATCCTCAGTCGGCCTTTTTGGATTCACCATCTGGAATATTAGAAATTAAGCACCACATTTGAAATTGAGTTTCCCCAACGACGAGAATCCGCAATCTTGAATTTTCAAAATTAGGCACCATATTTTAAATCAGAGACGCTTAAGACCCCCAATTTGTTCGCGAGTGTAAACCGACCGTAACTAAACTATTTCACCAATATGACCTCGACGTACGTGTTTATGCGACCCGTGTGATGTCCTGCCTAGAGACGGAACTCCTAGTCTTTTTAACTCAACGGACCTTTTCTGACTACGTCCAGAAGGATAACAATTCTGGCTTTTCTATGTTAATAGCTACATCAACGTCTCTATTCGTTCACTACAACAACACCGGGCCCATATCTCGTATTGGGGTATCTTGATCATGGATTGGGGGTTTTAATCTAAAACAGTTAGCACGATCCACAAAAAAATTATTAATCTGTTCCATTTTCACAGTAGAGGGTGAGGATTATCAATTTCGGTCCACGCGTTGCTAGGTTTTTTATTTGTTTTTAGGCAGTAGCCTTTCGCATTGTCCGTATCCGTGTAAAATCTCACTTATACGGAGTACACGAAATCCGTGTCCGTTTTATATTATTATATTGGCACAAAGCAATACCGGCTGAAATCTTCCTGTTTGTACCGTGTATTTAGCATGTACACGAACCCTGATTGCGTGTACTTCGTGTACGTGAGATTTTACACGGACACGGACGATGCGAATAGTCACTGCTTGAAAAGAAATAAAATAAATCAAATTAAAAAATTGCGTAAAGAAGGGTCGATTATCTAAGCCATGGTGGTATTGGATAGGCATTTGATTTATTTAACTTACTTGTCATCCAGGGACTGCACAAACGTCGCTAAAAACGCATCTAGATTTTGTCCCCGTTCTTTCCTCAATTTCTGGGCAACAGAGTTATATATGGTTGTGTTGCTTGCGATCTGATGAGTATAGTTCTGTCAAAAAACGTTTCAAAGTCAAATAATATTTTAAGAATACCTGTGGCTCAGCTAAAGCATCCCAGACAGTTGGCACTTCTGTGGCGTCTAAAGGTGCTCCGTCTATAGCTCCCCTGAGGGCATCTTTCAATTTAGATCCCAAACGAGACACAGTGCCAGTTTGGTCTGTATTCCTATAAATAAAGGTGTACGGTGATTTAAGCAAAGCAATGCATGGGCTGATTACTTGTTGTCATCCATTAGCTTAATTTCCTTGGTTCCATAAATTAGTTTGAAGTACTCAGGTGTTCTATTGAAGGCCTTCTGCCATTTTCCTTCTAAACTAGCGCGAATTCTCTCATGAGCCTCTGATAGCGAAGAGACTTTCGTTTGCTTTAAGTCAGTCGACAATTTCAAGTCGTTGTAGTCTTGGAGTAGCTTCTCAGACTGCTTATATAGCGAAGACAATTTCGCAGGATCAGTTGTTACCTTTGGATCTTGAAGCTCTTTATTTAAATTATCTAAAAAATCACATTTATCTTTACTTTGACGAATTTAATTTGCACTTCTTTACCAACGTCTAAGTAAAACCGAAGAATGTCGACTGCGCCTTCTTTCTTGAGGAATTGCATAAACGAATAGAGCTTGCTGCTATCGTTTAGCAGGCTCTCCTCGTGGCATATCGTTATAATCTCGTTCCGGGACGTAAAGTTTTTCAAAAACTCCACTTTCTGGTTGACTTCCTTTGATTTCATGCTCTTGGAATGTGATTTTGAGGTCGCGTGAATAATTATCAAATTAATTAAGTTAGGGTCCGAAAGGGCATCCATCATAGGCAAAAGTACCCAGCAAGCTATCAGTTCCCTCACGAGACTGAAGAATATCTTGCTGTCGAAATTCTCGCTGTGAAACAGTCTTGGGATTAAACACTTTGCAACGGCTCGCAAGTAGTCCATTTCAGCTTTGCGATTAGTCGTAGCAGGATGAATAGCCCTGTCATTTTGTATGAATCCACTGGGCAACTTGTCCAGGGCAACGCCATTTTTTAGCATAATTTGTACCGCCTCAATGTGGTCGAAGAGAATTGGTAAGAGTTTATACGTGACAACTGTGGCTGCATCAAATTTCTTTACTTTTCTGATGATGTGACATGTTGCTTCCCTCAATCCCTGCTTAAGCGTTTGCACGAAGTCGTCATCATGGGTCAGCATGGAAAACCAACTTTTGACAAAACTATTCAGAATTCTCGTGTAAAACTAACAAATTGAGGTCAGCATTATATCTCATGGATACTTCATAGGACAAACTTACGCTTTCTACCGCTTCGTCCAGCTTTTTATCTACAGAAAGCCCTAGCCAGGGCTCCCTAGGCATCTCATCTTGTTTGTGCCTTTGACAATGCCTTACTTCGCAAATATCACACTCTGACTTCGATTGCTCAATCTGCTTGAATGGAATTTGTATGTGTTAAAACTTGATCTGGACAATAAGACGAGCAGTTTTAAAATCTGTAAATGCAGGTCAATAAGCAAAGCACAAATCCCATAATGTTAAAAAAATTCCTGGAAACGGTAAAACAAAATATAACCTAAATATGCCCTATAAGTTGCACAATTCCTGTAAAATAAACAATTTTTTCTGGCAAGGCAATCAGCCTGATCATACAATATTTCATTTGCATATTTACCGACATCTGTGCCGCTCATTTACCAAATTAATTAATTTTGTTTCTTGGCCCCAATTTTTGGGAACGGGGTTCGAAACATTTTGTTGTGCTAATTAACTCCACCGGTAGTTTGTAAAGAGAAAATTAACTCCACCGACAGTTTGTAAAAGGGACATATTATATATATAATAATATAATAGAATTTTCCTAAAAGTTACGAACGTTAGGTGGCTCGCGAATTGCCCTATATCTCGAAAACGGGTAGAGATAGAATTTTTTCATTATTTTTCCGTTAACTAGCATAGCAAAATGTTTCGAACCCCGTTCCCAAAAATAGGGGCCAAGGATATAAGAATCTCCCCTGTTTCTTTAATATACAAGGTGTTCTATCTATGGGGTGATAGATCTCGCCTAGGCAAATAGAAATACACCTTTCTTTTTTATTTAATTGCCTATCTTGTCGTCTTTTTAAAGAGGTACAATATGTCCAGGTAGAGAAAGAGCACACAAATTTATACGTAAAAACCTTTTACGAAATGTCGATGCATTAATTAGATCAAAAGATATATATAAATGTATATACATATAATGTGCATCCCGAATTTATTAATCACAATGTAAACTACCCTTGTGCTATTTCTTTTCGCTAGGTGAAGTTTCGCCCCATTTATTTTTGTTCCCCACAGATGAAACACCCTGTATTTGTGAAGCTATGGCGTATGCATATTATTTAAGCGTTAGGTTTTTAGTCCATGTACGTATACTAGGATACACCTTTTTCATTCATTTTTAACCCTTTTTTCTATGGTTTAAAAGTAAAAAGATATGCCTTTTAGCTTTTATCTAACTGTCTGCATGTCATGAAATCTTAGTTGAATTTGAGTTAGATCATGAAGTTCGAATAAGCTGAAATTTTGCATGCATATGTAAATCTGATGGCAATGCAATATATTGTGTCACTGTGTTGATATGATGATGGAGAATGTAATATTATGGTCTCGACGAATACTATAGTCGTAGGTGGTATCCAAGGTTTGATGATGGAACCAAAACGTGTTACAAGAACTTCACAATACCAATTTCGACCAAAAAGTTTATTGATTCGTCACACAAAAAATTCCATATCAGATACGTGGAAATAACAATCGGATAAGATTTTATTATAGGGAACGGAGGAACGGGTAAAACGTTTTTTTTAATCTGGTGAAAACCCATCGCTGTCACACTAAATTCGTTAAAGTTTCTGCTCTAACTAGAGTAGTGACACGTTTGATTGGCGGTTCTATAAACCTGTGTGTAAAATCTGAAGTGTACACGGATTACACGACATCCGTGCAAAAGTAACCTTTTACAAAATGTTCCGTCTACTCAGGGTACGTCAGATTCTACACGGACGATGCGAATAGACACTGCTATTATCAAATGTCGATGCTTACGGGAAATTATCTGGGATTAATGCGGAAACAATAAAAGATATCGAATTTCTATTTATAGCCGAAATATCGATGGTGCAGTGAGAGATGTTATGTATGGTGGTCTGTTGGTTAAATAGCTAGTTAAAAACAGCAGAGAATATTTTGGAGATTTAAATTTGTTATTCTTTGCAACCTTTTTGTAGCGCCTGTTTACCTTGAAGGAACTAAAGGAGAACAAGAGACAAAAAGCTTGCGACAGTTTTTTTAATACACTGAATGCCCTAAAAGTAGGCGAGCTTACCACTGAACACTTCTCGGCACTATAATTTAAAGTGTCATCATTGCATACCCGACTTCTTAAGTAACTCCTGAATAAAGAAAAACCTAAAGAAGCTCGCCTTCCTTTATTGCGTCCAGTACAAAATTAAAGCAACTATAGAACCCGTTAACGGGACACTTCCGTTCTGGGTGCCCTAAATTTGAAAGCGGGCTTCGAGGCACTTTGTTATCCTAATAAACGGAAAATTTTTGAAAAAATTCCTACTCGCCCAGTTTTCGAGATATTTAATAAAATAGTCAGTACTTTTGCAGTATTAAAAATGTCAACTGATTATTCTTTTTCACAAATTGTTTCGAAGCCCACTATAAAATTTATCAAATTTAGGGGCAACTCGTATGGAATAATGCCCCCGTTCACGTAATGCTTACATTTCTTGAGTACCCGAAAACATCTTTGGACTTCCTCAATACTGTGGTGACCTGTTCCTTGTAAGTTATTAATACTAGAGGTAGTACACAACCAGAGATAAAGGAGCAAAGTGCAAAAATCCCAAAGGGAATACTGAAATTAAAGTAGTTAGTCGAGAATAGCGATTGGGTTGGATTGGAGGATTTACCTTAAATAAGTAGAGGTCAAAATGGAAAATAATATCACAGAACCCAAAATACAGCGGACAACATTATCGCCAAGAATTTTGCTACAAGTTTGTCTTATCATTTGTGTCTTCATTACGTTACGCCGAGTAGACTTTTATCAAACGAAACCTCTCATTTTTATTTACAACCTTTGCAACACAAATCATAACACAACTGACAACTGTCACTACTTGCTCTACAACAATCGCTGCGCAAAATTGCGTTTACATGCGAGAGTTTCTAATGGCTTAACGGGAAAACTGAAATATAATTAAAATTTATTTTGCCATTCGAGAATTGAAGATACTACGAGTTCCTCTGTGATAATACAGTGATAAAACTTTCATTATCCTTGATCATGGGCCAGTGAAGTTGACAACGATTGATAAATTTAAGAACTTGTGAGCCAGCATTTTAAAATTTTTGATTGAATTGATTTGAAAGGAAAATATTCAGTAATTAGACATTTTGTAAAAGGCAAATTTTGTAAAGGGTAAGCAATATTGTTCGGTTTAATGATCAGGCAGTTCTATTGTAATTGCTAAAGATTCCAATGCATGCTCCTGCAAAAAATTTTCATAGTTGCTGTACGGGAAAGATTTAACAGCTAATCCGAACGCTCCCTTTTATTTGACTTAAATGTTTATTGTTTATATCAAAACGTCACTTGAATTATTCTTTTAACTGGGAGAAGCAAGTCAGATCTGTAGAAAATGTTAAAAGACTATAAAAACCAGAAATATCGCCGCATGATGGAACAACTATACCTGAAGTGTCAGGAGATTCAAATGGAGAATGAGCGATATGTGTACAGGTGGGAAACACTTTGTCGATTGGCCGGCATTTGAAGTTAACTTGTCCCCACAGGATAGCAAAAATGAAAAAGATGATCAAGCGACGAGTGAGAGATGTGTTAAACTTGAAAAGCAGGTTGGACAGATATAACGACGGCTGGCGGAATGTCCCGATGGTTGCTCCCCACCGGACAAGAAAGACTGAACTAAAAAGGGGTCCTAAGCCCAAGCAAAAATCCGCTGAATCCAAATCCCGACACACCAATAAGAAACAGAAGTTAACAGAGAAAACCATTAAGCAGAAAATCCAGAACGTAAATAAATTGGACTGAATTATAAAATGCAAAAAATTTAACGTAGGTCGAACAATTCTCCTAGGTCCCACCCCCTCACACTCCAAAGAACTTTAGCTGAATTAACCAGTTTAGGCAACGCTTTAATAAGGTAATGATGTGAGTTACTCGTCGAGAGCAATAAAATGAAACTTTACTGAAATGAAAACACATCTTTATATAAATAGCCATACCATAATGTTCACTTTCTCTACAAGGAAATCTTCGTACTTGGGGCTCCGCAGACAATCCATGAATCATCACTTACATATAAGTATGCATGCCTATTACATAATGCTAACAAAAAACGATCAATAAACTGACCCCTAGCCATACAGTTTTATGCTTGTCTTCATCATCCTATTATCGCCAGCTTCTTGACCACTCTTAACTGAAGTATCCTGTATATGGGCGATTATACGATAAGAGCTTTTGGTGGCAATGGACGAAAATTTCATATTTTTGTACAAATTAATTTACAATAGTGACATAATATCGCAATAACAGTATGATGCAGTAAGATGCATTTGATAAGTTAGTTTGTTCAGTTTTTCTGAAAATCACATCACACTGTGAAAAATGTCACCCCTGGGTTGTCCCCAATCAGTTTTTTTTCCTAACACAATAAATTGAAATCCGTAGTGTTAAACAAAACATTTTTCTTATTATTTTTAAAATATTTCACTCACGCAAATGAAAACCTGTTAAACCGCTCGCCTTTACTTGAAGTTATCGTAACGGTGCGAAAACCTGACGTATTAATCCAATACTTAGTAATGAAGACATCTAGTTTGTCTGGATTATTTAGGATTAAAATCAGTCAGGTTTCCGCACTGGCTTCAAAAATCTAGTAAAATTTTAGAATTCTATGTTGAAAGTAGTAGCAGAAGTATTTCAATGAAATTATTTAAAACTTTAAGGTTTGAGATTTTATGGAGTCGGTTCTATTTTTTTTTATTTTTATTTTTTGTTTCAGTCTGTTTCATTGGCTCTCTAATTTTCTAATTTTTTTTGATATTTTTTAAGATACTTTTTAAGTCGATTAAGAATCTTCCTTTTATGAAGTCGGTTTAAATTTCGTACGCCATATTGGATCCGGTATTTTTGATTTCCAAGTTTTGATAGCAAATTCGAGATGAGCATCAGCATAAACACCCCTATTTTGATTTTTATGGCAATCCCTTGAAGTTTAAAAATTTCGGTGGCCATTTTGGGCCCGCCATCTTGATTTGAAGATTGATTGATAGATTTGAAATCAGTGGCCCTGAAGTATTCTTCATATACTTACTTTAATTTGAATTGTTTGAAGTTGAGGAATTTCGGCGACATATTGGATCAGCTATTTTGAATATATACACCCTGTTATATACTAAAACCTCCCCAGAAATATATAGATTATATCAGCGAACGCATCTTCAAAATCGGTCAATCGTACAAACAAACATACTGACATGATTGACTTCCTGTCATTCTTGCGGAAGGGAGGCCTTAATTGCCTAAATCTCAAGTTTCACAGTAGGTGTGTTTTTTTATTAACCCACAGCGCTGTCTCCAGTACTCTCCCCATACAAAATCCAAAACCCAGCTATTTTTTGGGGGGTTATCTGCTCTACCCCCTGGAGACAAAATTTTCTGAAATGTCCCACAACCTACAATTTACAACAGGTGGGTTTTGGTTTTTGTATGGAGAGAGTAGTGGAGACAGCGCAGTTGGTTAATTAAAAAACGCCCCTAGTCTTACTTTGAGATTTAGGTGATTGAGGCCTCTCTTCTCTATTGCGGAAGAGATAATGTCATTGAGCGGACTTTTCGGTTGAAACGGAAGATATGGTGGACGACCACAGCACAGAGAAAGTGTGAAATTGAAACTTTCTCTGTGCTGTCGTCGCCTACCATATCTTCCGGAATAATGCTGAACAAAATAGTAACAATAGGGTTGGTAAAAATATAGGAACGAGGAAGAGAGCGGGACTATCAACTATTGCCGAAACTATGAAATCGAGAGAAAATTCTACGGTGGCAAATAGTGATGACGAACAATCTAAGCCGAAGAAGAAAGGAAGTAAAATATGCAATAATCTCATAAATGATCAAGTTGAAAGGATACAAGAGGTGCCATCGACCATCGGTAAGAAATGATTTGTTTACTATTTACTTAATTTTAATCCTTCGAGAGTGACTGTGTCATTTAGACCCAAAATTTTTCTTCTATCTACCATAACTTTGAGGGACGGTGAACTCTTGCTTTTTTTACGATAAAATTTTTTTTCGAATTTATAAATAATATTAAATTTTTCATAATCATGAAATTTACTCGTTTACAAACTTGTGAGAGTTTTTTATACTCCTGTGAGCTATTAAGCAATAGAAAGTGGTTTAAACGGAGAAATACTTTGCTCAAAATTTTATTGAAGGGTAGATGTTTTACCTAATGCCTTTTTGTACCACATTGGTACTGGTACACACTGGCTAAATTTAAACCAAAGGTTTTCAGGTATCCTGAGTTTGCATACTATATACTAAGCTTCATAGACGTGTGCTGTTCCAACTTAGCTTGGAGGGTGTCCGATTCGGAAGTCCTTTTTTAGTATTCAGAGCTACCCTGTAGGTTGAGTCTCCTGGGGTTTCCGACGTCTCTAAGCCTGAGGGCGTTCCACTATCTACCACCTGTGGATCCGCCTGGTAGCTGGCATCCAAGGCATTTTTTATCTAAGAGTCACATTAAAAGTCGTCTTAGGTAAT
This sequence comes from Neoitamus cyanurus, assembly GCA_947538895.1. Taxonomy (NCBI): domain Eukaryota; kingdom Metazoa; phylum Arthropoda; class Insecta; order Diptera; family Asilidae; genus Neoitamus; species Neoitamus cyanurus. The sequence goes on from OX384540.1 coordinate 793,116, forward strand.
GGCTCATCTACGCACGTAAGTAGTTCATGAAAATGTCGTTCAAATAAAGTAATAAAGCCGCCAGTCCATTGCGGCGTATGAGGCAGAATGAAAAAAATTATCTTTTGGCTTTTTTTATAGATGGGAAATAGTCCTTACAAAGGGGATTCTTCAGTTAATTCTGTAAAATATTTTATGCTTGTGTAGCCCCACGATTTGTGTCAGTCTTTTCAGATCACGCCAGAGTGACGATAAAACATTACCTGCAGTCCGACTCGCACTTGCATGTATTCTACATAATTTTTTCCTTTATTTATTTATTACAAAAATTCATTGCAAAATGGATATGCACTTAACCAGAATGGTGTGCACATTAATAACTTAAAAACTTCATTGGTTAAAAGCGGTTATGAATTTCTTTGCCGTGCAAAATTTAAATGAAGAGAGAATATCAGATTACACTAATTTGCATCCTCAACAAAATAGATGACGAAATTAGTACCCAGCGTTATGCTCGACTATTTACCAACTTATTAAAAGTTCGTTGAATGATTTCGTAATGCTCAGACCGCTTGTAATTATAACTACCTATTTTGATCCATTCAGGTGCGTGTAAACGGCGTTAGCGGAACGAATTGCTAATGCTAAGGTCCTTAACAAATCATAAATAGCAATATGTTTGCAACATTTAGACACGCGTAAGTACGGATATGTAATTCATCTTGATGTTTGTGTAATGCTTTAGTTGGCGGTGTTATTGTTTGATGAATCGAAGCTCTGAATGCGATTTTACGTATAAACGAAACAAAAACAACCCATTTTTGACTTCGCCGGACTTCGTTCGAAAAGGTAATTCTTTGCATCTGGTGGGATTGGAAGGTGATTCCGACCCACCGCATTCACTGGAGCTTGCATCCCTTGATCACAATTTTTTCCGGTCTTTGCAAAACTGCCTTAAAGGAACTTCAATTCTCTGGAAGGCAACAAAAACCACTTGGAGCAGTTTTTCCCCCCATAAAACAGAGAAGTTCTGCACGGGTGGAATGATAAAGCCATCCGAAGAAGGGTGGGAGATAACGGCGAATACCTTGATGAGTAAAGTTACATGTAAATAAAAAAAAGTCGCCTTTCAATTTGAAAAAACTGGAACCAACTTTCCGGCCATCTTAATACGTTTAGGCTTATTCTATTTTCACCTGAGATTGGAATAAATTTAATATTTTAAACTTTCTCCCCTTTCCTTTGAAGCTATATTGTCTTTGGTCCCGGCACGGTAATTTTAATATCTTCTCGGATACCAATTTGGGCTTTTCACTCGAAATCATAATATCTATCCCTGCGGCAGGCTAAGAGCGCGTTCTTCCACTTTCTTTAATTGCAATTTAAACAGGCTTTCTTGACCCACCATTCGGAATTATGCCAGTATAGTTGTTGATATGAAAAAATTCAAACTATACTTGCAAAATTAGTGTTCCCCATTAGCAGTTATAATAGGCGGAGAGGCGACCGCAAAATGTGAAGTCCATTAAGAAACGACGAGATTGTTTTAAACTGAAAGACAAATCGTAATTTAGGAGGTCCCTAAAACCATGGTTTTTTTTTATTTCAAAAAACCGTTTCGAATAGAAGTATGAAATTGATTAAATGAAAGTGGAAATCCCCTACTGTCACAAAAAAATACTTTGCTTAATCAGAACGCCAGAAATCCGCGAGATAGGGGAAACCGATCAGGGGGGAGACAACCTATACCCTATAGCATAAAAGATCTGAAAATTTTGGAGCTCCTCTCCATGGACTTTCATGATATTTTTTCAATGGGGATCGATAGCTGGCATACCAAGAGTGTGCAAAAAATTTGACTGCAGAAATTATTGATTAGTTCAGTGACAACACTTATAAAATTAGCAGCATCAATTATTTACAAATAATTATACAAAAAACCATCAAATCGATTTGGATGAAATTTTTTCTATTTCTTTATCATAGTGCGAGATATTCTATACCTCAATTTCAAGATTGTACGTGTAATCTAAATTGTCGGAAAAAATTCACGCGAAATTTTTTTTTGTTTATTTACATTCATTAATTATTTCTATTTTTCAACAAAAATTATACATAACATAGCATAGCATGCCGCTTTTTCCTACGTTCCTCTAAGCTATTATTGCGGCATGTGACCACGCCTATACTCCGAACATCACCGTACCTACATATGGGTCGATTTGAATTAAGTGAAGAAAGTAAAAATATTTTTTTGCTTTATAGTTTTCGTTTCTTCCGTTGTGGGGTTTCTTGTTTTTTATAATAATTTCTTTTTAATATTTTGCAGAACTTTCGATGCCAGTTTTTAGTCGTATGAGGTTGAAAAGAACATATTGAAAAATTTCTTCCTCTTTGGTTTAAGTCCCGGCCCAATAGGGAGCACTCCTGGGGCCTTATTCTCTATTAAAATTGTGAGCTCGAATTCGAATCATATGGCTGAATTCAAAGCTGAAGAAGTCCCAAATTCCAATTGGAATTCATACATTAATTCAGCCATATGATTCGCATTCGAGCTAACAATATTGTAATAGAAAATAAGGCCCCTGAGTCCCTGAATTCAGGGTCCAGGTCCGCCCGTTTATGCGTAATATCAGCAGTACCCTCTTACTACGCCTGCTGGTATTTTCTGCCGGTGATGTGCGGCTAACAACATTAGCAAGCCTTAGTGAGCTTTAGCTCAAACTGATTCTTTTTCCAATGCAACGAAATTTGTTTAGTTTCGAGACGGACGTGTCAAAACACTTGAAGAGAAAAACTCATCTCCATCGCTTTTCAAATTGAGCTTTTTCTCTTACAGTTTTAGATAAGCAAATGTTGCTGCATTTTAACGACTGTAGGAAAATTCTGTAATGGTTGGAACTGGCAGCCGGCACTTAACTAGAAGTCGTCGCCGTCGTACGAATGGTCAGCTGAGCACTGAGCCGTGTATTCTGCACAAAATTTTAAGATAAGAAGCACATTGCACTACTATACCGCAGCGAGGATGTTTCAGGCAGAAGAGAAAAGACCCAAATCCTTGCCTTGCCATCACATCTCAGTTCTCACATCACTACTTTCCCGGATCCTCTTCCACCTGCTGTCCTAACTCTCAGTTTTCTATCTAGGAAACACGCAGATTAGATCCAGTCCACATATCATAAAAACTATTTCAGTATAGACCTGGTTTCGTTTCGTTCTAGTCGTCTAGACGAACGGGACGCGACCCTGCAACCGTGGCTTTCTGTTGTGCTGTGCGGAAGGTGCGTTTGCAGTTTTTAAACTCCAGCACCGGCACCACGCATGCCAAAGAGCACCTCTCTTTGTTATTGTTTATGAAGAGCTGATCTGAAGCTGAATTGAATTTTTAATGTTTTGTGCTGGCTGCTGAGAGCTGAATAGGGTACGGAATTACTGTTAAATGGTTTTAGTCTCTCATTCCGTTTTTATCTTTTTTCAAATTGCATTGCAATTTCGGCGTGCTTCCGTAGAGCTGGTTGTATTTAGTGCTAATGCATCTGACAAAATTGGCATGACTATAGTAATTTACCAGTTGTGTTTCAGTGTTTGGTATTGGTACAACTACGTAAACTTTTAGCTTAGGCTGACAGACAGAGGATTTTACTTCCCAACAAAGCAAAAATGCAAGTGCATTGCCCACCCTTTTGTCGGTTTTTTTTTTATAAAAAAAATAAAAAATTAGGTATTTAGCCCAATCAAATTAACGCAAATTATTAATTGCAAGCGCAAAATTGATGTGCTCTACCATCAGGAGTTATAATCGGTGGAGAGGCGACCACAAAAAGTGGAGTCCATCGAGAGAAGCGATGAGATTTTTTTAATTAAAATAATTAACCATGTATGTATATATTTATAGTGGTGCGACAGGTATTTAAGGGAGTATTAAGGCATTACACCTGACGCATTCAACGGCCCGTGCAAGATATTTTCAGTTCCATTTTGGGGTTGATCTTTTTCTCAGCTCTCTGAATCCCATAAAGCTTACGTAATCGGGACGTTATTCAACTATTATTGATGAGTATTATTATAATTAAGCGGGTCGTCCAGACACCCAAGTTGCCTTTCGAAAGCAACGCCGCCTATAAGGTCTATTGTGCTAATCGCTTCTTTTTTAGGGTTCAGTACCCTAAGGATGCCTTACGGCACCCTATTACTAAGCCTCCGCTGTCCGTCCGTCTGTCTGTCAGCGGGCTGTATCTAATGAACTGTAATAGAGAGAGTGTGTATTTCTATTGCCGCTATAAAAACAAATCATGAAAATACCAAGATGGCGAATTCCAAAATGGCCGCCATGCAAATTAGAAAAACAAAGTTTCGATTATATTATAGCGCCTCTCTTGTTTCTTTTACAAAAGTATTTAAAAAGTACATAGTGATATATCTTGTACGGTACGGAACCCTTCGTGTGCGAGTCCGACTTGCACTTGACCGGTTTAAAAAAAAACCCTTTCCACATTAAGACCCTTTGGACCCGTTTTGGGAATGAGTGTGACATCTGGGACATCAACCCCCATTTGATCAGGGCCAACTATAATGTGTCCAGATAGGCCCTGACTGGTTTCATGAGGAACTCGAGCTTTCCTCATGGGGCACATTTGCCACAGATTTCGGCATGGGCAAAACCCATGAGCACGGGAGTGAATGTTAAATTTAAACCGAAAGTCGCCAGGTATCTGGAGTTTGCATACTATCTACTAAGCACCCCCTTAGATACGCAGCCCTCGGCGTACGCTGTTCCTCCTTGAGGGGTGTGCGGCTCGGAGCTCCTTTTTGGTATTCAGATGTACCCTGGGGCCGAAGCTTTCAAAACGTTGGGTACATCTACGTATTATATTATCCCCACCGATTTATTATGACGATTTCTTCTTTCAAGCTTGAAGGATTTCGCTGCAAATGGATACTTTGGATTTTCAAGGTTACTGATCTCCAACTTGTTATGGAAATTTATATTTCAAAACGACGATGATGTCACGAATCCGTACGCTGGGGCACAAAGTCTGTGTGTTTCAAATAAAATACTTTAGGCTAAGACACAATCTCAGTTCTTGTGCGAGCTCTAAGCCAGCTTGTTTTTTTATCGCTGACGGAAAAGCTATGGAAAAAAAAATTGTAAAAATTTGCTTGTAGCTTGACGCTTGTGAACATTAATTAATATTCCATATGAATGGCTAGATTCTAGCTAATTTCATAATTTTCTCCTTCATTTGCTCAGAAAGCAATCGTCGCATAAAATTCAATTTCCTCCAAAAGTAATCGTCGTCAGATCAGCTGTTACCTACAAGCATTATGGAAAAACTCCAGGAAGCACAGGAAAGCGGCAATCTGGCAAGTTTGAACGAAGCATTGAAAGTTTCTCTTGTGCTTTAAGTTAATATTTAGGTGGTGTGTGTGTTCTCTTCCTAATCCAGTTCTTCGCCCAGCAGAGCTCAAATAAAGTGAAGTGACCAAACCAAGTGAACTGAACTGAAGTCGAATCCTCTCTCGTGAGCACTTCTCTCTTGAATGATATTTACCTGTGTTTGCTCGACAGTCGGCCCAATTCCGACCGCGCTGAATCTGTAATTCTGCACTGCACTGCGATTGCCAACAACTGACATTATTTGCCCATTGTCAGTTTGTCGCGTACCCTGGCCGTCGTGTATCGTGTTTGCGTGCGGTGTGAGCTCTGCTGGGGTCCCAGTAAATTATTCGTTGACCCGGTTGATGTCCGTAGTTAACAGTGTACGCAGATGCCTGCCTGCTTTTCATACGAACGGTTCTCGCATGAAATAATCGCCATATCATGAAATTAATTCCCCGCCTAGCCTTTGCTACTTGTCCTCCATCCGGTCTACAGTTCTCCACTGCTCCTCACTGTGTGTAAACATCAGGTAAATTTACCTGTTCTGGAAGTTCTCTGTGTAGGTCAATTCGTGTGTGCATGAATACCGCAGTAAACGCCTGCCCTGCAAGTTCCTTTCAATGCAGAAAAGGTTTTTAACGTGTTTTGTGCAATCGAAGTGAAGTGATCGTCTTCTTCTGTCGAGCCGCGACGTGCATTCCAGCTGCTGAACCCGAACAGCGATTCTATAACTCGGCGGCGTGCAGTGCTTTGTGTGTGTCGTGTCACGTGTGTGTGCTGGTATATACCTTGGTCGGCTTTGTTTTTCCCGAGTCGTGGATAATAAATAAATAAAAAGTGGTAATGTGCCCGTGAGTGGTGGTCGAATAAAGCTCGTTGCGGCCCACCAGATTGCTGTGCTGTGCCGGTGCAAGAAACTGCTGGGATTGTTTAACGGCCTCTGTTTTCGTTTTATGCCCCGCACGAGAACAAAGTCCAGTGCTGAGTGCAGTTAGAATTGCAGAGCCCTTTTGGATTACCCTGTACTAGTTCTTCAGTTCGCTTTAGATCCGCCCTCCTGCTTCTTTCAGGCAGGCATATTCTCTGATATTGCGCCCGGGCATTCACCACACCACCAGCTAGCTAGTCATCCAGTTTGCTCGAGGAATTGGAACAGGCCCTGGAGAGCTCGTCGTCTTGAATAAATAAATACGAAATCCAGTGGGATCCATCGCAGCACGAAAAACAGAAAATCTGTTAAGGTAAGCGCACGAAACGGCGAGAACGCCTGAATTACACATTCATGGGGTGAAATGCGATCATTAATACATAAAATGTGGCAATAAAGGGCCAATCACTGTCTGGGCTCTCATTAATATCCTCCCGGCTGCATGCTGTTGTTCTATTTTTGTAAGTCCTACAGCGGCAATAAATAACGCAAAATTAGAAGTGTGTCGTTGCCGCTGTCAACGCCCGCTCCGCTGCGGTTGGAAGCAAAGCGAACGTAAAGGACGCGGGTGCTCCATCGGCTTTTCATCAAAATGTGCAAAAACCCTACATTTTAATTAAATTCTCCTCGCCGGCCCGCGCCCTCTCTGTCATGAAAAATAAAGAGGTAATGGAATCCGTCTCATTCCGCGGACGCAAATTGGGGCCATAGTAATGAAACTTCATGTCTTTTGCGACAGATAAATGCCACTGGATAGTTTGGCAGTGCTTTGCAGGTGCTAAAACCGTAAATCCAGAGGATAACTGCATTCATTAATCAACTGATCTTATTTTTGCCCTGAAGCAGTTTGATGTGTCTGGCAGTGTCGCTTTGCGCTGCTAATTGCCAAATTAAGGTGCTCTGCTTGATGTGATGAAATCAAAGTTGGGTCAAAAGGAGAACAGATCTGTTGAGCTATTTCTTGTTTTATATATTTCATCTTCCCAAATATCCTTCATTATCAGCGCACATTTAGGTACATAATTAGTCACTTCAGGAAAACATGACGGATCAAGAATGAATCCCTGAGGGAAATCACATACCAAATGAACGAGAGCAGAAGAATCACCATTACTGAGAACACTCTCTGAGATCTATCAGCTTAGAAATTCCTCAAAAGACACAAAGTTGAATTGGAAAAATTAAAGCGCTCTCTCAGTTTTAAAAGGAGTCTATTATGGCAGATGCTGTTAAACGCCTTTGAAAAATCCAAGAGGACGAATATACCAATGATGATGATCAAGCGATGAGCGAATATCCGATATTCCTTGTTTGGTTCTGAGAATAAAACATACAATTACGTATATCTACCGATTAAGCTCCAGCCCATTTGTATTCAATGCTTTTTTTAGTGTTATCGAAAAGAGATAGCAACAATCTGCTAAAGACTGAAATATTACCCATTGTGTGAAGGACAATAATCTGGGAACTTCTACTGTACAGTATAAAATCATATGCGTATTGGGTGTAGTGTTCATATGCGAATAAGTAAAAAGGTGCTAAAAGTATGGCTCCGAGAGTGCGAACTTCTGATGATATTGCAAAATTAATTGTCCGATTTCGTGATCAGGATAAACTAACATTAAAAGAAATTGGTGAAAAAGTTTATATGTGTAAAGGAGGAGTGTTGAAAGTTTATCGTAGAATAAAAAATCCCTCTATGCCTAAGCAGCGAGAGAGGCTGAGAAAAACTGATAATAGGTAAATAAAATATTGCTGTATCTTTTTTTATAACATTAACAATTAATTTATCATCGCAGAACTGATACCAGAACTTCTCCTGTATTGAAAAAGGACCCAAAGCTAACTGCTTCTGAAGTAATGGTAGCGTCTGGAGTTAATATAGTGAGCGTGCGGACAAATCGGCGTCGTTTGGCGAAATCTAGTCTTCATGGGAGAAATTCTGCGAAAAAACCGTATGTTTCGAAACCAAAAGTTAAAAAACGACTATGTTCGCTCAACAACATTTAAACTGGTTACTCGAAGATTGGAAGAAGGTGCTCTGGACGAATGAATCCAAGTTTAATTTAGCGCAGAGTGACGGTATCCATTATATCAGACGACCAGAGAATACCCGATTTAATTCCAGATACACTATCGACACAATTAAGCATGGAAACAATGGCTTAAGGAGGCTTCAATTATTATTCGAGTATTGGTCCACTGCACCCAATTCTTGGATCCATCGATCAAATAATGTATAGAGCAATAATGCAAGATGTAATGCTTCCGTTTGCTAGGGAAAACATGCCAGAGTCATGGATACTACAACAGGACAACGATCCAAAACATACACCAAGGTCACTTAAATGCTGGTTCGCGAAAAGTGATGTCCAAGCAATGGAGAGGCCGTCTCAATCCCCAGATCTTAACCCAATTGAATACCTGTGGAAAGAAATCAAAAGACGTTTAAGGGGAAGGCACTGAATTAGAAACGGCGATGAATTGCTTGGCGCTGTTAGTGAAGAATGGAATCGTATGCCAATTTCAATGCAAAAATTAGTTTAGTCGATTGCTTATTAACATGAAAAAATATTTCCTATTTCACTCCAGCACAGTCCAAGCTAGGAGCATAGGACTTCCACTTCGAGGCTATGCTTCAATTTCCTTTAATTGTTCATGTTCGCTATACTGGCTGATCAGTCCGAAGTAGGCAACCTGGCTGATGGGACTACTATCAAACGCTATCAGGAAAAGCGCACCTCAATTATAGATTATAGTCCGAGCCCGGCTCGAACCAGGGACCCCAAGATGATAGCCCAACGTACCTACCACTGACCTCTCAGGTTCCCAAAATTAATGCTTAACATAAATGAAAATAATTATATATTGTATGCAGCTAATTTGAAGGCTAGCAGAATGTTATTCTTATCATCCTCAATATTATTAGTTAATGGGTTCAGATAATTCCAAATATAATTTCACACTGTTAGTTTTAATATGATGTACCGAAACACGAGAGCAAAAATCTAATGCAAACTATTCCTCCATTATTTAAGCTGCGAATAAGCTATTTTAAAGTCGATTCTATTTAATAACTGAACCCAATAAGTAATAGCTATCTATCTACTAATGTATTTGAGAACACTGAAGGGAATCAATTTCAGGCAGCTAAGAGTTGACCAAGGTAAACGTGTTCAAATAGCCATACCACAATCGAAATGAAATATTTACAAACGAAATGGAAGCCGAATAAAGCTCAAGTTATTTTGTGATGAAAACTTGCAACTAAGTTTGTGAGATATCCAAAAATATCTCTACGCAAGCAGCCTGCTGCGTAAGGCGGCTACCCGCTATACACCCGCAATTGAAGCCGCGTCGCGTCAGGCAGGGCATACTCGTACATAGCTGGGCTGAGGAGTTTCTAGAGACTCCACTAAAGAACCAGTTTCAAGAAGCACCTACAAGTTTGAGTGCTCAACGACTGTTGGAAACCGGAAGAGAAAGAACACCTGCAGAAACTTTTCTTGAGTATTTATATGCGAGGAAGAAAATACTAAGTCGAGTGCGAAACTGTGAAAGTCCATCAGATTCTTTCAGCTAGGAAACATTGGCATAACTAACTAGGATCTTCTCTTGGAGTGGAGTCCTGTAGTCTTCTTTAATTAGTTAGCTCCTATATAAAGATTCGTGTCGGTGTGTAGGTATCTTCAAGTTTACAATATTTATCGTTGTTATCTTCAGCGGAACATAAAACATCTTTTTTAATTATTATTTCGATTTACCTCAATTTGTTGTGAAAATCATTCTTTCCGCTTTCACAAATGGAAATAGCCCTCTCCCTCTTAAATTCTTCTGCACGATTTGATAAGAATTGGCGGGTTAGAGGTGATTTCGAATCATCTTTGTTTTCATTACACAACAGCTTGCTTGATTTTGGCGTACTTTGGAGCGAACTTCTTTTAAAGAATGCAGGTGTGCTCACAACAAGGCTGTAAACTTTTTCCGTATCTTTACCAGCACTAGATGATGATGGTGACTGAACATGTATCGCAAGAAGGGCGGTAATTTTATTTTTTCTTCCATCAGCTTGCGAGGAATTTAAATCGATAAATATTTTAAACCATTGGAGAAATTGCAAATTCTCTTGGGATTTTCCCTTAACCATGCGCTCTATCCCTTTCGATGTTCATCTTTTTTAATGCATTTTGAAACAGTTTTAAAATATGGATATAGTCCAGCTCGAGTTTTTGTTGTACTTAGTAGATGTGTATTTATTTATGCAGTTTAGCAAGTCCTTGCGGAAGAGATTTGCTATGCCACAGTTGGTTCAAGCAGCGTTTAGTGGCATTTTGCACAATATTTAACTAAATTCTCCAGCGGATTACACGTAACACATGCAATGGATTTAAGAAGTAACTATGAATCTTAAATGTCTGAAATTTATTATGGTCAAAACGTATTCGCAATGTCTATGTCTTCTAAACTATCAGCAGATGTGGAAATTGAAACTATAGGAACAAATACATAATAAGTTATTAAAAACGCGTATAAATATGTAAATACGAAAACTAATTAATGCATTTCTTTTAACACAAATTCAAAGAATTCGGTGTATCTACATTCTACAGTACTGCACGGTTTTTGAAAGCAAATAAAAACAACACAGTTATTTTGTTTTATTTGGCAGCATTAAGCCCTTAGGTCAATATTCATATTATGTTTTTTTTTGTGACAGAGCTCTTTCCATGAACACGGCTCTTTTTTAATTATTAGGTAGGTACGCATCGTTTTTGTGCAACATCTTTTGTTGCTTTTTGCTCGGAGTCATGCAGCGCAGTAATATTGGGGGTTCTGAAGGCGTGCTGATGAAGTCATACTTAAAATGAGATTCGTCGTCCTTTACGACATATGAATCCTCACTTCACATTCTAGCCCGTTTGCACAGCGGTGAATTCGGACCCCAATGTTTCCTCCTACATTTCCTTCTCGAAATCCAAATTTTTATAAAAAACTGCGTTATCAATAATTACAACAAGTTCTAATTTATTGGTTGTTTTATTTTCTATTTATTTTGTGTCTGAAAGGTACACATCTCATGAGACCAAACCCAAAACCACGCTCAATTCTTAAAGGGGAATTTATTCGTCCTCCGATTTACATGACGAAAATAGGAAGAGGCAGAATGGCAGGTAGCCATTGTTTACGCGAATATGGGACCCATGCTAACGCTGAAGACAAGTTCAGGAATAAAGTGTCGAATCTATAGTCGCCGTCTCCTTCGCCATATTAGCACATTATGAGGTTGTTGTTTTGGATTTCAGGCTATGCAGAGCATTTTACACAGTAGCACATGTTTGAATTGTCGCCTATTTCTTGCAAGAGTAATAGGAAAATAAGGACCCAAAAATATATGAATATTTGGTCGTAAAGAACAGCTGACAATAGCAGAAAACTACCTTGGTGCCGCCCCCTAAATATTGGTTCGTGCTATCCGTTTGAGTTCATTCATCATACGTGAACATCGAAATTAGTGATGATGAGATCCACACCAAAGGAGATTCTGACGATGCATTCTCAACATCTGTTCTATTTCATTTTAAATTTCTGACTTTGAAATAATTTTTAACAATTTTTTTTCCATAATTTTGTCAAAAATAAATTATATTTTCATAGTTGTTTCCTATAAATATATCTTTATATATAAATATCTTTTTCGTCTTCTCGAATTTGTCTGTTGCTAACGTATAGTAGCATACTAGTGCGAAACAGTTTGTTGAGGGAATGTCCAAGGCATAGGTATGATTTGCTTCTTAGTTAAACAAATAAAACATTATGACGATTTCAATCACTGAATGACCGTGCAGATGGGGACTGTCTGTTTTGTTTAACTTTAAGCTACATAAAGCTATAAAATAGAGCACTATGATGGAATTCGCAATATCATTCAGCAATTGAAATCGTCATAAATGTTTTATTTATTATTCGCGTAGAATAACGTCTTAGAGACATGCGGTATGAGTGAAGTGAGTTTTTGTTTATAAATAACTTTGGCGTGAAAATGTTTTATAAATCAGGATTTCTGGCCTGTTCGGGATCTGAGTGCGTAACGCAAATTGTGGTAATTTGAAATCCTATTATCTTGAAAACTTTAACAGATATCGAGACACTAAGGGAACGTATGGATAGAGCACAGATGAATGTTTACTTTAAGTGAAGCAGACAACAGGTGCGGCCCTTGTGCGCGGAGAAGAGTCCGATGAAGTATCGCTCGATACGAGTGATTTTGCAACTTTGAAAGATAACAACTTCTGGCTTAGTCGTCGTTCTACGGTCTCCCTAGAGCAAGTGCGAGAGTTTCGCGCAGGGCCTCTCACTAGCGCCGCATGCACATATTTTGCTTAAGGGGGGGGTAACGTTAATTCGGCGTGAAAAAGGCCCTTTTTCAAGAATTTTTCCAGACGCTACAGGCAATACAAATTTAATTAGTCGATCGCAGCATTATAGTACAACCTGTGAACAATATTTTCCTTAATATTTTAAAACAAAATATAAATAATTAAGCCGACGACAGCAAATCTTCGGAGGCGCATCGAAAAAAAGTTGTCTGTCGGTGAACAATCTTACTGAAGAGTGGATCATCTGAATTCAAAAAAAAAAAATGTGTCATTAGATAACCGCTTTCCAAAGGTATTCCTGGGAGGAAATTTTTTTTTTTCGATTTTTCAATTTTTGCTGACACTTAGAAGTGAAAACACCGATTTTCGTCTAAAAAATGAACCTATTTGTTATTGTAAAATCTATAATTATGAAAAAAAAAAAAAGCTCCCAGCGTTACCTGGTCATTTATGTAAAGAAGCTGTATACAAAATTTCAAAACAATCGGTCGAGTAGATTTTGCTCTAAACTGTTCACCGGTTTTAAAAATGACAAGCGTCAGAAAATCGCTTTAAAGTTTTGCATACCTGAAAATCGAGTAGTATACATGAAAGCAACAAACGCTCAAAGTTCTGTATCTTAGTTAGTTTTACTCCGATTTGTTTGAAATTTTGACACAACAATCTTAAGATGTTGTACAATCATATGAAACAATAAAAAAAAAATGAAAAATAAAATTTTTTAATACGTTACCCCGCCCTTAAATAAAACAACACGTATTATGAACATTTTAACTTATCTTTAATTTTAAACTATCCTCATCATCTTCCCATCGGTTAACGAAGACGAATTCACGCAAAAGTCTACGGCACGATCCCCGGAAGTGTTCCGACCAATTTTTTTTTATATATATGTATTTTCTTTATTCGACTATAAGTTTATGTAAAGAACAGGCAAGACAACGACGTTAATAAATTATGTACCTAATTATATGTATGTGTATAAAATAGTAAAGGGAACCAATCCTAAAGAATTATATTAAAGTTTTAATATTAGGCACCTCATTCAAAATTTAATACACTAAATCTAAATAAGGTTTGAATTTTGAGCCACCATCTTGAATTTGTAAATGTTGGCATCGTATTTTGAAATCAGAAATCCTTAAAACCCCTATGCAGAATATGAATGAATGCATCATAGGATTAAAAAGCTTCACATTTTCATTTTGACACTACCGTGTTTTTCGGCCGCTATAACACTTGCCGTACGAAAACGAATCTTTTGATCCATGCGTTAGTTTAAGCTCTGCGGAGAGATATCGAAACAGACATAGATGCATACTTACATATGCATTATAATGCGCAAAACATTATCCTCCTTTGCGCGCGGAGTCGGTTAATTAGGTCTTTTTTCAATCATCGCTTGCTTTAAGTTTGATTCATTTTGTGTTTGTTCAACATTGTAATTAATTCACGCATTTCTTCCTCGCTCTTAATTGTCATCTTTTGTGTCTTTGTAAATGCTTTTCATGCAATAGCGTTTGCTCGCGGCCATGGAAAAGCAATTACACCATTCCTTTGAGCACAGTACAGACCTTTTTCTGTCATCCCTGCCATTCATTAAGTTAAATGCTATTATAAAACTCGAAAACTTAGACTTCTTATGACTTCTTACATTTCAAATTTTGTGGAAAATATAGCAGTGAATGCAATTTTGTCGTCCTGTAAATGCATTTAATTTCAAGCTCCGGGAAGCAACAATTCCGATGGAATATGACAGGATGTGTTTTTAAATGTTTTCACCAAGCAAAACGCACACCAGACGCGAGACTTACTTATCATTAACTTATCATTGAATGCACGCAAAGAATGAATTAGAGACTAAAAACAATTTGAATATTTGCAAAATGTACTGGAACCCACTCAGGGGCTCATGTAGGTAAATATTGATTTTGTTCATAAATAGTTATTGTTTAAAATTTCAAAAATCTTATGTACAGGTACTCCTCATCCATCCATAAAACACATGGACCATTCGTTTTCAGGTCTCTGTTCGTTAAAATAACTTCACTTTAGACCTACCTACGGTAAAGAGATGTTTTTCAAAATGTCGGTTTCATATTTTCTCGAATATTTTATAGTATATTACGATACAAGGGCGGTAAGTAGCCGATTGCCCACGATGGCGGTGTTGACGCACGAGCGAAGCGAGTGCGTTAACAGCCATCATGGGCACTCGGCTACTTACCGCCCGAGTTACGTATGCTATTTTTCAGCACGAGTGCGGGGTAAGCAGTAGGTACGTTACCGCACATGTTTCCATTCGGTGACTCATAAATTAACCACGGTGCGCTAAGGAGCCGATTGCCCACGATGGCGGTGTTAGACCACACACGGGCAAACCCTGCTCCTGTGACTCCCGAGTGCTCCTCAGGTAGCTGTTTTGACTCCCGAGTGCCCACCTCATTGCTACTGCAAGTGCAAGTGAGAAATGCATACTCCTGTCGTGAGAAATTACTTGTGCGGCACACAGGACATAGACGATGCTCCGAGTGCAAGCGAGAAATATTTTTTTGGTGGCGAGAAATATTTTTTTGGTGCCTCCTGCAAGTGCAAGCGAGAAATGCATACTGCTGTCCTGAATCAGTGATGATGGACATGTACTCACTCCTCATTGCGTTAATGGAGCGACCCGAGATGACCCGAAATGCGAAAGGTTTATGGAGGTTTTTATGGAGGTATACTGCTCCCTTGAAGTCAAACTCTGCCCAGCTATGTGTTAGACGCACGAGCGAAGCGAGTTCGTTTATAGCCATCGTGGGCAATCGGCTCCTTAGCGCACCGTGGTTAATTGATGACTTACCGCATGGAAACCCGTGCGGTAAGGTACCACTTACCCCGCACGTGTGCTGAAATAGTATATTACGATACAAGGGCGGTAAGTAGCCGATTGCCCACGATGGCGGTGTTGACGCACGAGCGAAGCGAGTGCGTTAACAGCCATCATGGGCACTCGGCTACTTACCGCCCGAGTTACGTATGCTATTTTTCAGCACGAGTGCGGGGTAAGCAGTAGGTACGTTACCGCACATGTTTCCATTCGGTGACTCATAAATTAACCACGGTGCGCTAAGGAGCCGATTGCCCACGATGGCGGTGTTAGACGCACGAGCGAAGCGAGTTCGTTTATAGCCATCGTGGGCAATCGGCTCCTTAGCGCACCGTGGTTAATTGATGACTTACCGCATGGAAACCCGTGCGGTAAGGTACCACTTACCCCGCACGTGTGCTGAAAAAGCAATTAAAATGTGTATAATAAACACGCCGCACGCATTCATGTATTGGGTTAATGAAAGTCAAACTTAGGGGAATAGGGGTTAAGTGTATAAACGCTTTTCGAATCTGCTTTTTAAAAAGGAATAAAAATGTTTAATAGTTCCCCGACATGAATGACCATGATGTGTTAGATAATGCATATCAAATTCAACAGGGGAGGTTGTGGGTTGTTATTATTTCACGCCAAAACTGTCTCTTTATTGAGTCGTGCTTCTTTTCACGAATGAAGGAAACAGGACAGCTAAAATTTTCTGTATGTTTCGCACGAAACGAATGCATCACACGTATGCTGTTTCCAGTTTACCATGTCATTCGCCGCGCACGAAAAATGCTCAAGTTTTTGCTTTACAAAATGCTTTCGACTCGTCTATTGTGTGTTTGTATGCACAGCTTGGGTGATGATTTCTGAGAAAGAACCTTTTTACTATTGCAAGCCGCGAAGTGGGTTTGTCCAGCACACAACTGTAGGGCCCAAATATAATATTGCAGTGAATTGCAATGCAGTCAAGTTGTTCTTAAATTTTCTGGATCGTCAAATCTTTTGTTTTATTAAATAATTGTTTTTCCCTAATATCCTAGCTTAGTAATTATAGGCTAGGTAAATCCTCTTTCCAATTTGAAGACATCTCTAAGGGCACAATTTTCGCGTTCAGTTTAATTCGTTTATTTGAAATTTTATTATCTGCGGTAAACGCAAACATGGCCTCCAAAATTTTCACGAAATTTGTGCTAATATCTCAAAAAATATTTGTCGGACAATTTATTAAATTTTTCATGCTTCCATACTATAAGTATGTTTTGATGATTAAAAATATGAGTCAGAATAATTTTTGAACGAACAGGAAAAAAAGACAAAATATTCGAATTTATTTAATTCACACAGAATGGATACAAAACCACAAAAATCTCCTCATATTAATTATTCAAGATAGTGACAACAATAACTGGTTAACATTTCAGCACAATCGGTCCAGTAAATTTTGTAAAAAAGTGTCGCGCAAGCTTAAAAAGTTTAGAAAAAAATCAGTTTAAAGTTGTGATTAGTGTCCAAAAATCGCGGAACAGTTGCACATATCTTAAATTGGGAGGTTTGCTCTATTCTTCTCATACAAAATAAAAAGTCGAAAAAAATATTTTTGTGTCAGCAGGGAAAGTATACTCCCTCCTTAAGTCGGCAAGATAGTTTAGGGCGGACAGAAAGAATCTGGAGAGAGAACGCTTCCCCAAACTTTGACCCCTCATAAGTTTTAAAGAGGGACGGAAATTGTTTTCATATTTACGAAAATGTTTGCATTTGATTAAGATGTACCGTTTGCCCCTCGCCATTTGAAAGAATTCACTTGCCTTCTACCCCCTTCCAATAGGTTTCAGCGGCTTACGTACATATACAAATTTCCATTAAAAGTTTTTTCCTATAGGCTTCCGACATTTTATGACATATTTCATAGCACAACGCGAGTAATATTCGAAAATAATTTCACATGAATTTATTTTAATATCAAACGGGGCTAACTTTTACCCAAAAAAAAAAAAATTAGTGTGCCAAATTTTGTCTATTGGTGAAACGAATTGTTCGAAGCAGCACATTGGAATACACAATAAAAACAATAACTATTATTTTTTATGGTTTGAAAAATGTTAGCGCTAAGTTATTGCACATTAAAATCGTTAACTAGAAATATAAAATATTTGTTTTTAGAATGAAATTTGCGACATTCGTTTGGTTAAGAATGTTATTAATTAGTGAATCATATGGTGATCATAGGGTGTGTTTCTTTATTCGTTCCACGGAAGGAATAGAACGAGTGGGAAGTTTTGCAGAACGTCCAGAAAAGAAAGAATAAAGAAAAGACTCGGACGGAATCTAGTAACAGTATATTGTACATGTGCATGTATATGGGATATAAATAAATATAGAATAATAATAATAAAAATGTTGCTCTGCACGGTTTATAACGTAACTATTTGACAGCTGAAAAGAGAATATAAAGAAACGCTTTAGGAATATCCCGAACATTCCGAATGAATAAAAATAAATAAATAAAATAAACAGCCAATAACTTATTGATGCCACATTATTGATCTAAAATGAAATAATTGTTTTAAATACATAGTGCACTGCATTAAAAGTACATACCATAGTTCCAAATACAAATTACTCTTCAAGTTTTATACGGATTGCCTGCAAACAATTTTCAATTGCAAATATTTTCACAGCTGGGTATATTTTGCACAGTAGCGCATAATAGGCTAAACATAAACAGGTCCAGGTTAAACATGGATGGAGAGCGTGGATCGATACGAAGTCAGCTATTATCTTGAATGAATGTGCCTAAATTTTAACTGGAGAGCATATTGGCTTTTGGTAAAACAAAAATTTCTGGTTTAAAAACATATGCAGATTTTATACGAACCCTTGCCGAAGCTAAGCGTTAAATTAGAGCACTGTTTAGTCACAAAAATCCGAGATTCTGAGTAAAAGCGAATTGAAATGGAAATTTCATTGATCTCCCATAGCCGGTATGCAATTTTGTGGGTATTTCAGAGCACTTGCGTCTATAAATGAAAACACTGTATGCACTTCATGGGGATAATTAGAAGGTTTTGTGTAAGGGGATTATACACTTTATGTGCATCCAATCAGAAATGAGCTTGACGCATGACAACTCACTTTTTGTACACATTTTTGCGTATTAAAGGGTTTTAAAACTCGCTTCCCAAAATGCACGACTTCACAATGTTTTTGTTATAGGGCTTAATGTGACCTTTTCAACGCCAACGAGTGTCCCACAATATTTACGAGGGCAGACATTACGCGTAACGACCACTTCGTTAGGCAGATAAATTTGCAGCGTAATGCTGGGAAAGTATCCTATATAAAATATCTTCATTAGAAGGACTTCTCGAGGACATATTAATGAACCAAACATCTTTGTAGTTTATGAAGGATGAGTTTTCAGTTAACTTGCAGTTTGTATCAAAAATTGCGCTGCGAAAGATTGTGGTATCTATGTTTCTAGCCACTTAAAAAAGTAGGAAACTAGCGGAAGTTTTTGCAAGCTTTGGGGACCCAATAACATTTTAAATTAATTTTAGTTGAAGGCACTGAAAATAATATCATCCACAGAGCGGCGAGCTAATCACCGGCTTGGGGGGAAGGTGAAAATCTCATTGAAAAGTAAACTATTTAGTGCACTTTCCTAGCAAATTGCATCTGGATTGCTGCTCTGTACCCTTTCAGTGAAAATTACCCTTGCAAACTGCCTGTATATCTTATATCATGCAAAATTCACTTTAAAGCTTAACACGCATTTTGCTAGAAAGAGGAAATTCCATTTCCTTGAGCATTTCGTGTATCTAGTTGAGAAGATGAATGAAGAGTTAGGACGGTCGGTCCTTTAAATAACGCTTATGCATAAGAAAGGTAGCATTAATAATTTTTGCTTGTTAAGTTGTTCCGCCGTTACGAAAGATTAGGGCGAGAAGGGTGGCCGGAGCAATTTATAACCCAGTCCAAGCTGGCGAATTTCACAGAAAGGATTAAAAGGAAAGTGTGAGCGAGTTTTCTTCCACAGTGAAGTGTACCCGAGTGAATCCTTGAATAGAGTAATGAGAGATGAAAAAGCTCTCAGACGTTCGCTGCAAATTGTTGAGATATTTTCGATTTTTCCTTTTATTGCCTTCTTGCTGGGATTGAAAAATTTTCTTCCCCTAATGGAGTCTTCCCTTACGTTCGCAATTGTTGTTGCGCCCGATGCTTCGCAGCTTATTTAATTGGAGTCTAATACGAATTCAGGGGAGGCGTAATTGGACTATGTTTCCCCGAAATGCAAGGGAAATCAATTTTGCTACTATTTTTGTCTACGGGCACCAATTATTTCACATTTCTTTGAAATTGTTGCTAGCTGCGGTGGAGACTCATTGTTTGCGTTTTTTATTGTAATTCATTTCCGAGCTATATCTCATTTCCTTGTTTTGGCATTGCAATCTAGAGAGGGGAGCAAACAATTAAGTTGATAAATGAGTTGAAAGTAGGACTTGTGCCGTTTGCCCTTTTCGTAAATTGGTCGAAAATTGCATGATTATTCAACAAATAATGTCACTTGAACCTAAGTTCGGAAATGAGACTAATGAGGAGAAATGAGCATTGAGATGGCAGTCCCTTTTGGGTTGTTTTAATTTTCCCGGATACGTGCTTTAAAATGCCTCGCTGAATAATGGACTAAGTACATATACAATTTAATGTTACTACACAGTATGGAGAACCAATGAGGTGTTGGTATGATTCGAAATTCGAACACGCGATTTATTGTATTATATATTCGCATAGAAAGAGAAATTAACTGCTTAAAATGAGAGATGTTGTGTAGTTGAGTTAGCTGTTGAAGATATAAACGATATATACCTACGCTGAGAACAAAATCTGAAATCAAGGAGTGTTCTACTTAAATTATAACGGAAGAGCTTTTGACTTTTGCAAGCTTAATTGAAACACTTTATTTCTTACATCACCATTAAACACAGTGAATCTCTGAAATAGATTGATGAAGAATTAATATGATATAAACCTAGAAAGGCGCCGTACTGTTCTAGATTAAAGAATACGTGATGAAAGTAACATACGGTGCTTGCAAGCAATCCGCAAGCCCAGTACTATCCGCACCCAATGCTGCTTGATTTCGGTGATCGAACGGGAACCAATGAGACAAACCCATAACACCCAAAAATCCTCGCACATGATGTGCAGTAGATAAAACATTTTTAACAGCTCGATCCAATTAGCCTCTGTAGTTCAGCGATAAGCGTGCTGCGCTATCACCCACCATGCCCAAGTTCAATACCCACTAACTGAGATAAAATCTAGAAAAACATTAGTTAACAGAGAAAGAACAAATCCAATAAGAGGGGCATGGAAGAGATGAGAGGAGTTGTTTGCTCTTTTGTGTGAAAATCGAAAAGAGCATCGACACACATATGCGTAAAAATGAAACCCGTACGATTGCTGATAGAAATCCAGAGGGTCGGAGTTTCCCGCCATGAGCAAGGAGGCAAAACGAAAGTAGCGATTGCAGTCAAAACTCCAGCGAATATTCTTATGTAACTATAGATATTAATTCCGATAATCCAAATTTTGAATTATTTCATGCAAAAGCCCCCCATTCGTTCTAAAAATAAAATCTTAAAAAAAAATAAAAACTGACTTCAAAAATATAAACTAAATAAAGTACTAAAAAGTTGAAAATAATTGTTTCTGGAGTTGATGCCAAGCCGTACGATACACGTTTGCGCACTGCTGTGTCGAGTAGCATGCGCGCCGCGAGTGACGAGTGGAGTGGACAATCCGAACGCGAAAAATTGGACCACACGTACATTACTTACCAAAATTGGAGGTTGGCTCGTATGTGGAATACAAACTGCTTAAAACGAAGACGCGAAATGAATAATAATAAGAATTGTTTAATAGATCAGCTGATCAGCTTTGTAATTCTATGAATAAAACATATCCATTGTAGCAAACAATAGAAATCATTTTGGCCACTAACAAGGAATTTAATAGTATTTTTAGTTAATGGGTTGGAAAAATGTGTAAATTAGCGAGAATAACGGCGTTTAGTACCAGGCAATTGCACAACTTTTTTGAGCTTCCTTGATTTGAAAGTAAATCATAGGTAATATATTAAGGCGTTGACGCAGCTTCCTAAAGGTATTACTTTTCGTCGAATAATAAGAATAGTTAGAAATAAAAAATGAGTCAGGTGTGACTCAGTTTTTACAGAGTGCATTAGAAAACAATGTTATAAGTTTTAGATGCGCCCAATTTTAGTTTATTATAATTTCATTAATCTCTTAGCATTTTCCTGTACATAATATTTTAAGTTCTTTATAATATTCCAGTTTTCGTGTTATTTGTTTAGTGTAATAAATTGTTTAGCTATTAATTGAATAACAGAAAAGTGCAGGTATACAATTCTTTTATAGGTCTCTAATGTAATTAATAATAGTAAATAAAAATAAATAAAGTGCGCTGTGTATCTTTTTCTTTTTTTAAAATTGGCACGAATATATTTATAAAATTTTAAATAAATATTGAACTTACATTGAAAGAATAAGTGGAAAAGAAGCTGACGATGACAAAGAAGACGACATATGGACACAAAAGTGGCAATGAAATATTTCGGCTTATGATAGGGTTACGGAGCATGTTGTTCTTCGGTCAGCTCAATACTTAAGGGGGGCGATATACTATGTGTAAAAATAAATCGATTTTTTTTTGCATAAATAGTTAAAATAACATCTCAAAAATATGTCTCTACATTTTTAGAATGCGCATTATTTATTGATTAAAAACTCTTTTAAGTGCTCCGCCTCAACACGGCGCTCGAGCGCTGTTGCCTGTACCAGAGCATTCGACTCTCGCTACCTGTCTTTTGTATTGACGACCCGGGTAAGCAGATGTTCAGAAACTCTTTTATTCCTTAATTCTTAATTCCATGAAGGACTTCTGTATGGCCCTCGAATCGCTGACTAGCTGGTAAGTCGCTGTAATCACAGAGTCTCTGTGTGTCAAAACTTTACTCGCGTTTCTTTAGAAACTACTTTTTGTTTTAAATTGGCGGGCAAGATAACTCAAAAACTTCTCAACCTATTTTTATGAAATTTGGCACACGTCTTTTCTATAGTATTATCTCCTAGTTGAACCTCAAAAATGCCAAAACAAATTTCAAAAATTACCATTTTTGACCCAAAAACCATCGAAAAAAAGGGTGAAAAATCGGCCTTATTTTTTCTGAGGCGTGCCAATTTACGATTTTTTGTTTTTTTATTGGTTCCACTAGAAGACACATGTTTTATGAACACGCTCAAACCAAAATCGTACTAATCCTTCCTTGACATTATTTTGAAGCTTCATTGCAACTAATTGCATTACAGTGGTTGTGCAATTTACAGTGCGAAGATAAGAGAACAAAATCGATTCCCTGAAAGTAGACTTCTTGATTGCTTTCGAAATTTATTTTTAATTATTTTTAATTATTTCGGAGCAAACGACGACGGGAATATTAATTATCGTATTTCAGGGTTCACTAGAACCTTGAGTGTTGTGTTCTTAAGCCGTAGACAGCTTCTTATTACCAATACAAATATTTTGGTCCAACGGTGTACAATAAAATGTGAAAACGAACAATCCGAACCTAAGCAGCTTATTTCTTTTTACATTTTTAACTTCGGCGAACTTCGCTGTTAAACTCGTAAATGTGGATAAGAACTTTGATAACTTTTACAACAGGAGATTTATGTAAAACACTTTGTAATCTGCTTAAGAAAATTTTTGTCCAAATATAATTTCACGTTTCTATGCAGCCAAATTGTATCTGAGCATTATACTTTCGTGGATTCCCATGGAATTTATCTATCGCGATTTAAATTTTCCACCCATCCTAAATGCTCTTTGTAATTCTAAAAAGTTTGCGGGCAGAACTTTTCCGTTTTAATGAAGAAGAAAAGTTTCCCTTGCGTCCGCTGCTGAAGAAATTCAAATTTGACAACAAACTCTTGTAAAATATTTTTAATAACGTTGTGCATCACGTGTGGCTTTCCGCATGATGTCGTTTTCACCCACAACGTTGTAACTAGCAGTAACTATATTGCGCATATTTTTAAATAACTTGCACCGTGCGTTCTTTAGTTCAAAAGTCAGCTGTGCGATTACACTGCCAGCATTTAATAAACATTTCTAAAGAGGAATCTAAAAGTTTTAATTGATAAATATTAAATTTTAATTACACTTTCCAAAATTATTTGTTTGAATCTGGGCCACGAGTTTGTAGGGATTTCATCTGAATAGAAGTGACGTAATTGAGAAACACCGATGCATGACATACCCGACTTGACAATTCACGCCGTAATGGTGTGTACCAATTCCTTAAGTTCCAGCAGACCAAACGATTCGTAAATAAATCGAAAATGAATTATTTTAAGCGGACATTATATGTAGTTCGTTAACGATATCGAACCTGTCGGACTATTTGGAATTTCGCTAGTGAATCGTGCTACATCCAGCCTGAAAGAAAAAAAGGATCGTTATATGTTCATAAAAGGAAATAGTTTATACCTGTTGTGTGTTGTATCATGTAAAGAAAGGGCTTAAATCTACACGAGATTTAATTTTAATTACAGGGAATTGATCAAAAACAAAATATGGTACTTTCCTGGTGCTTGAAAGAAACCATCCCCAAATTTTGCATGCTTCTCCAACTAATCACGGCATAATGTATGCATCCAGGATATAGCCCACATGTTCCAAAATCGACGGTTTTCGAACATTTCGAGATTTTAGCGGAAAATCTGGATGCTGGATGATCCTTCAATTCGTCGCTGGTAACCGAAATTACTGGAATACCTTCCTTAATTGTACGAGCTTTCAGTATTTTGCGGTTTAGATATAATGACAAAATTATTGCTTACTAGCTGAGTTGCCCATGGTTTTTGTACTTGTAAGTTAAAACTGTTGCACAATGAATGGAATTGTTTTGTATTTATCCCGCAGGTACTCCAATACATTTCCGGGGTACAAAAAGTAGCCTAAATCTTGTCCGACAAAATACTCTGCCTTTCAGTGAAAGTTCCATCGGAATCGGTTAGGCCGTTCCTGAGATTAGTGCTGACAAACAGACAGACAAAAATTCATAAAACTTTTGTGTGGGTTTTGGTATCGTGTAAATAAACATATATTTCATTTGTACGGAAATCCGTTTAGAAAATTCGGTCGCCACATTGGTTCCGAGAGATCTTCCAGCTCAGCGACTTCGAAAATATGTACATATAAAAGGACCCGTTTTCATCGCCGCCATCTTGGAATTTTGGTAGATTTGAAATTTGTAACTCCAAAGACACCCTCATATTAAATTTCATTAAAATTGCTCAAAATTAAAAACTTTCGGTCGCCATACCTATCCGTCTTTTTAAATTTGAAAATGTTGATGGCAGATTCAAAATCAGCGAACCCGAAAATCCTCCACGCTGAATTTCATGGTAATTTTTGAACGTTTAACTTTCGGTAGTCATCTTGGAATAGCAATTTTTAAACCTTATACTTTACTACAAAGTAGTCTATGTTCTAATCCAGGACATAAATTATCTATCCCCTAATTTTCACCCAAATACATTTAGCCGTTAATGCTTGATTGAGTAACAAACATCCAAACTTTGCATTTATAATATTAGTAAGATTATAAAATACATGAGATTATAATTTAACTATTTTATTGAAGTTATTTTTATCCTACGCTTATATGAAAATGTCAAAATAAAATAAAAATTAATGAAATGAAAATGAAATAGCACATATTTATTAGGTTTCCTATAATTTTACGATGGCCAGGAGAAAATTGTTTGGTAAATAAATCCTTGCAATCCTGTAATTTTGTTTTTAGAAAGCGGCAACAATTTTTAATCAATTACCTCTGATTTCGGGAATGTCCCTAAAAGATAAAAGTGCGTATCTAAAAATAAATCTTTCCTCGTCCCTGCTTTTTTCTGTATATCACCTTGCTCGCAGTGGAGACGGTCTAGGAAAATAATCGTTGATCCCCCGGCATTTCTCCCATAGACACTAATTAGGCTAAGGCACAACAAAGTGGAACGGAGCCGGCGGATAAGCCTGCCATGTAATTTTCGTAAATTTCAAAGGCCGTTTCGGATTGCTGAAATCGGCATTTTTATTGTTCTGGGCTAATCACCCTGCCAGAGGTGTGTTCAGCGATTTCTGTTACAGATATTTGCCCATTGATCGGGTAGTGTGCCGAGGGCTCATTGTCTAGCGATAATTGGAGCAAATTAATTGTGCTAATAGTTATTTTTCCAACCAAAGTTTGCAACTACTTTGCGGCTTGGAATGGTCGGAAAGCGTGAATAGTGTGAGACAGTTGGAAGGACGAGATGTGCACCAAGCTAAGTGGTTCTTCCGAGTGAAAATAATTAAAGACGCCTGTGGAGTCCTCTTGCTTTGTTAGGTTACGGCAGTTCTTTCACTTTTATTTTCAATCACTAAAAAATACATGGAAAAATGCGTGGGGCCCGACAGACCTGAATGGGCTCAGTCTGGATTTATTTGTTTATGCCACCCTTTCATGCTCGACATCCGGTCCAGTTCTAAATCAGTTTGGACCCTCGGTTAGCTGCAGGAATTGCGCACAATAGAGGCACACGAACACATTGAATTACATTCATGCGGAATTTACTGGCTCGCCAATTTAGCAGCAGCGGCACACTGTCTTTTCATTTTATTTTATTTTATTTTCGGACTCGACGTGGATTGCAGAGCATACAGCATAAATACTGAATGCAAATGTTGTGCTTCATACGTTTGCGGAAAATCTGGCAAACTTTTCCCTTGCTTTTATTTTCACAGTCCGCTCCATGTCCATGCTGTGATTACAGGTCTGGCGGATCAATCACGACTTTCATGCTGTACGGCGAGAAGCGTGTTGCCATTTACTGGAATAATTGAATTTTGATTTTTAAGGTACGTTCGTTCAACGACTGCCGCACCCACTCAGGAAATATTAATTCCGTGGAATTTTCTTGTCCTTTTTTTCGAGACTTTGATTTCTTGTTCATTCAGGCGACTCAGTTCAGCCGGTACAGATCAATATGCGGTTACGGATCGGGTGACACTGCTGTTGAATTGAAACCCGATCTCCTCTTCTCGCTCACATGCGTTTTCGTAAGTGTCTGGCGTTTTTATCAAACGCATAATGTTCTCTTTGATGTTCATATGTACATATATTAATTTTTTCCAAAGCTTAAATTCGTGTTTATAAAATTCATGGGTAGGTAGTTATTAATAAAATGTGAGGGTTTTTTACTATTGTCCTTTTTTGTACTTAATGCAAATAATAAAGTGTCTCGGAGCGAATCTCTCATAATTCATTCAAATAAGCGCCTTAATAATAAAAATAGTCAGAACTTTGTGTGCTTTCGTCAGTTTCCTCTAATAATAATTTAGTGACAGTATGTAAGCAGAAAAAATATGTAATAATATGCTAATGACTATAGCGATACTATCTTAATTCCTTAATGGATAAGCGTGCGAAATATGCAAAAGCTAAAAGGCGAAACACATCACACAAATTTGTGGCGAGTTATACGTGGGATCGCTGCCCATTAGTCGGTAGCAAATAATCCGCAAATGAGAAAATCTTTCAAGAGTTGCTAACGTGTAATGGAATTAAAATATTTCCTATTTGGGAGTGTTAATGAAAATTCATTAGCGTTTTTAAATGCTCAGAACATTTGGTTTCTCACGGCATGCATAAGGTGTACTAACCCTAATGGAAACATGGAATAAAATTTGTAAGCGATGTTTCTGTAATGTTGCACATTTGTCGGTTACTCGTGTGACAATGTGAGTGTTCATCTATGCCTGGATAGCGAGATATTTAACTCGTGCGAAGATGTTACGTTAGTATTGCCTACCTGTCCATTTAAGTTCTCTAATTATTTCAAAATTTTGTGGACCATCCCTGCGCTCTCCAAACCTCTGCGAGTCTTGGTTAGGCAGTTGTTTGCGGGGTCATTTTGTTCTACTCTTCCAGCAGCATCATTTTCATTGCCTCCAACCACAGCATGAATGTTTATTATCTTGAATCTTGCGCCTTCACTTTTTAATGGGGTTCATAGCCGGAGCCTGGGGTGGTTTTTCCAGAGTATCTGATGATATGCACTCTTTAACTATAAGTGCTTAATGCTTGGGATCGTTATCTTGTTGGAAAAGGAAATTACGTTGCAGACCCAGTTTCGTCGCACTTTCTTTTAGATGACACTTTATAATATTCAGGTAGGGAAATATCTATAAACATCTATAATATACGGCTTGCTGACCCAATCCACTGACATCAGTTCTAGACCACTACCATTTCGCCTCCATATTGAAGGGTTAAGTGAAATTCTTCGTTTTCATACTAACCTGTTAATAGAGAGCTTTAAATATATTAAGTTGCCTGCATCATTGTAAAAATCTGGAGATGTCTCTAAATACTGTTTAGCGAATTCCACTCTTATCATTTTCCTTCCTCGCTACATGTTCATGGCATCCTATTATATGTATTCCACGGCAAACAGTCTCAACGTTGACGGTATTTGCTCTGAATTGATTTAACTCACAATCAAGCGAAATTTGAGGACTTTTACCTTTATTTGATATCACTCTTTACATATATGTATGTATCTTCCGAAAAAAGATATTGCTATTAAAATGCCAAAGAAGCTCTTCTATACTTAATTTCGCATAAAATCCTGACCAAAATGTGCTTCTTCTTAAATTTTATCAGTAAAATGATGAAAACTTAAATAACTCGAAAACCGTGAGACTATGTTATGTTCATTTGATAGCTTAAAAGCTGACCTATTACCGGTTTACATATTATCCACTATTTACGGGACACCCTGCATGTATCTAGCATTTTCCTCATAGACAACAAAATTGATTACTGACTCAAATTTACGAAGTTTCACGGCGAGAAATGCTTACAATTAGAATCACAGCACAATCGCATTTTTCTAGGGTAATTTAGGGCAGTAATAGGAACCCAATGTCTGATATTCTAGTCTCGGATGTCAGGATACAAGCAAAAAATGTATACTCGCCTGCAACATAACAACACCAAAAGTAGATGTGCGTTTTTATTCTGAACACGAATCAGTCGCAAGCTACCAAATAGCCCAAAAAAGAAAAACGAGTGTCTATATTTTCCTTAATCCGCCACAGTTGTTGACGCAAATGAGATTCCTCAACCGCCCTGACTCCATTATTGCCTGACTACCTTCTATAGCTCCCTATGCAACATTATATAATTATGAAAACGGTTTTCTTGCAACGCTATAATTGTCACCTTTCCCTGTGGCCAATTGACAGATAGGAAATATTATAATTGCTGAGGAAACTTATTTGTCCGGAGCTTTTTTTTTTACCCTTGCAAAGTTGCTGTGAATCGTATGTTTACCCCACTTAGTGACTGTGTAAAGCACTCTGACGAGTAGATGTTGACACTGATAGAGATTCATGTTATCGTTATGGCTGTGGTTACATTAGAGGTAGTATTGTGGGAAAGCGTGTTAGATATCGCAGCTAATTAAGGTGATGAGTGAGAATATTTTTCGGGGTGGTGACGTTTTATTAAGGAAATGTTGTTCTAAATTTGTATACAATGAACCCACTTAATGCATACCATTAAACTGCAAAAATAGTTTGCTCAGCGAATTAATTTTCATTTCATTCATTAAATTTATTTCACGAAGAAACATTTCCCTCAGTAGCGTTAAATTCATTAGGCGAGGCGAGAAAAGAAAGAAAAATTTCAGTTCTCGAACTAGAACCCCAACGGATCACTAAAACTATTTTTCTCTGCCTTTAGTTTATTTTGTCACTTCGCTCTTTGTTGAATGTATTCTCTTGCTTTTTTGCTTTTGTCGTTAAGCTTAATAATAAATATAATAATTTTGTTCTTCTCTTCCAGGTGATTTACTTCAAACTTGAAATACAATCCTGTAGTTCATATGATATACTTATAAGAACGTAAGTAATGCAGTTCATTATTCAGTTCGGTTATGCCCAAGTGCTAATAATCAACGAAAAAAGATCATTTTGCCTACTTTGAAACAGTATACACTAAATTGAGCGTTATAGCCATTCTGAAGAGGAGATCTCATTTATAATCCATGCAGAAATAAGAGGGGTGAAAGAACTCACCCAGCCAAATAAAAAAACCATATAAGAAGAAAGACTGAGGGCGGAAGTAGAATAACAATTTTGAGCCTACAATAAATATATGTATTTGTATTGAAAATGCTGCAGTATTTGAATTAAACACGATCAGATCGAATATGTGAAATGCAAAAACAAACAAAAATCCTACAAAAAAGTATGTGTATGTATGTAGAAATGTATTAAAGCGGCGTTTCACAATATTGATGTGATATTGTGCAGTGTTATGAAAAAGAAGGGAGTCATTAGCTCTGTTCCATTGGGCTGTGTCCCAGGACTCCAGAGTACTTGTATATATCCGCAACTATTCAAGCTTTAGCTGCGAGTAGATGTCCTGAGTAGTTTTGCCATATTATTGTGCTAGATGGTTTTTTGCGCCTGTAGGTAGTCTAATTCAGGGAAAATATTTCGTAAATCACAATACTTAATGCAGCATTTTGTAGAAAAATTATTTTCCATTAACGAGAATTAACTCAAGAGCTTACTAACTCAAGTTTAATGTATCTTAATATAAATACAAATTCAAAATCTACAATATGGTTGATGTCTTTACTTGTTGTGCCAGAAGGGCTGGCAGGTAAATGTAAAAAACATGTTGTTTGACTTGAGAGTCTAAAAGATTGCATAATAAATGTGTTTACAGCAAGTTGTGTTAGAAAAGCTTAAGTTCGAGTTTTTTTTATCTTATCTTCTGAATATAGATGAAAAATTTAAAAAAGTCTTTTTAGATCTCGAAATTCTCTACAAATTTATATTTGTATCAACTTTTTTTCGTAAAGTGAATGCTTTTCGAGTTCTAGCGCGAAATAGGTTAACAAATTAGGACAATAATTGATTTTTCGCATTTATGTATCTGTATGTTTGTATGTATATTTTGGGTAATAAAAAAGCTGTAAGCTGTAGAGCACAAACTCCGCAATAGATAGAACAGAAAATTGGGCTCAAATGAAATTTGGAATCCTCTACTTTCAGAAAAAATAGGTTATCTTTTACAACCCTCATCGGAACGCCGGAAGTGGAAATATTGTCCACCAGCTCGGTATACGTAGACTCCATCTTTCGTGTAGTCGCTGCCGCGCTTATACGGGCTGCAATCGGAATCATTAATGACCACTTTTTACGCCGATTTTAAAGCTTTGCGCCTCTCTAGAGGCTTCACCTTTTATCACAGGGAAAAATGTTACGTATGCAGTCTATTGCAGATTTTATGCTCTACGAGTTACGAGATACAAAAAAGGCATAAATGCGAAAAACCAATTGTTGTCCTAATATTTGAATCTTTTTCGCTCGAAAAGTATTAACTTCAGGAAAAAATTTGATGCAACTAAAACTGTACAGAATTTCAAGATGTAAAACTTGTTTTTAAATTTTTCATCTAGCGTGTCCATCAGATCAGATATTTGCGAAAGACGATTTCCTATTCTATCCCCCCAACATATACCCGTCGTCAACTCAGGTGTGGTTGGTTTGCACGCAAAAAATACAATTTGACTGAAATAGATGGGAGATCCAGCCGATGCAATGGGATACATATGTACAATATTGGTGTTACTTAAAAGAATAATAAGGCATAGGTATACAATTCGCCTGTTGTAATGTCCAATGCGCCACAGGTTTCCAACCTCTTAACAATCAAGGTAGTCCAGTGGTGTCGACACTATACCCGGGTACAGAGGATCGATGCATGGTTCGAGCTCCGTGACGGCAATAAGTTATTTCGAATATGGCGACATTATACGATTCAAACTATTTATTAAACCTAAAAAAATCGTAATTTTCGATCTTATAAGGCGGACTACCCTCTCAAACGACAATAACGTGGCGGTGCATTTGATATGTGGTTGTTCTCATGAACAGCCACAAAGCTATTTCGGTTAAATTCCAACTTGTTGAAGGATTCGTATGAGCGCAGATGTTGAAAATTGTGAAATGGAATGGAGTGGGAGTTTTAAAATCGATTTGGTCCATGAAATAATGTATTTACAGAGATTGGAATTTTGTCTACATCACGTTATGGCCGATGATGGGAACAGTCACACATGTCACGTGTTTTGGTTTTTAAACGCCCACGATATATATTACTTGACGATGATTACATTCACCTGATTGTATACCTGGTGTTGTCCTTCGTAAATTTATCTTATCGCTTGTTGACCCCTGACTTATTTGTTTAACATATCTGTACGTTCCTGTGTTGTTTTTCCTAGTGCATGGGAATTGTTTCTTTAAGGGTAAAAAGAATTTAATTGAAAACTATAGGCCTATTTCGCAGCTGTCACCCATTCCAAAACTTTTTGAGGCCATAGTGAAATTTTGTATTGCAGATCGGCCTTGTCTGATAAGCAGCATGGCTTTATAATAGGTAGATCGGCTCTAATTAACCTTGTGGAATATTCTAGTTTTTGTCTTAATAATCTCGAGAAGCTCAAGCAAGTAGACTGTGTATATACCGATTTTAGCAAGGCATTTGACAAGCTTTCCCACAAAGTACTAATTTTTAAATTGTTACGACTTGGCTTCCCTTCTAATCTGGTCCATTGAATTGAGTTATATCTTGCAAATCGTTCCTTTAAAGTCAAATTCGGGTCGTCTTTTTCTGAAGCAGTTGATGTTTCTTCTGGCGTAGCCACCTTGGACCATTGTTGTTCACACTCTTTATCAATGATTTGTTTCTACTTTTCCAGAAAGCTCGCGTTCTGTTGACGATTTGAGGTTTTTCATGCCGATTGAATCTGTACAAGATGCTCAAGATCTTCAGGACGATCTTATTATTTTTTCTGATTGGTGCTCTGGAAACCGTATGAACTTAAATATTGCTAAGTGTAGTTTAATTTCTTTTATTAGAAAATCTGCCCTTATAGACTTTTTTTTACAAAATTAATGATAAATCGTTAACTAGTATGGAAAAGGTTGTCGACCTTGGCGTCACTATTGATGTCAAGTTCACTTTTGCGTTTCATCTTGGCTAGATAATTAATGGTTCCAATTCCACTCTAAGGTTTATTAAGCGCTGGTCCAAAGATCTGGCGGATCCGTTTGTTTTAAAGATTTTGTTTTGTGCATTTGTTTGTCTGGAATATGCCACGGTGGTATGGATGCCTCTTTATAATATTATATTTACATTCAGCGGATTGAGTATGTACAGAAGCGTTTTATCAGTTGCTGTTCGTCATCTTCTATGGTCGGATCCCTTAATTCCGCCTCCTTAGGAAGAAAGATTACAACTCTTAGATATGCGGTCTCTTTCCAACCGCAGAGAGGTCGCGGGCGGGATTTTTGAGCATGATCTTTTAACTGGCGATATATGGTAGACTCTCCCTGCCTTCTCAAAATAATTAATATTAATTCGGGTCCTAGAATGGCCAGAGAACGAAGTTTTCTTTATATTCTTTGTCATAGAACCAATTACGGTTGAACCACTGCCGGCTATGTCAAAGAGTTATAATGCTTTTTCTTCTCTGCTTGATTTTCGATGTGATAGAGTAATGTTATATATATACATATATATTTTATATTGCGTCAGATAGTCACCTGTAGCTGTTGATTGACTAAATAAATAATAAGGTTAGTTAACATTAAAAAATAAATAAAACACTGAATTGAAAGGAGAAGAGAAACAATTCGAATTACATTTTAAATATTTTTATTGTCGCAATAATATTTTCCCACAATGGAACGTAGGACAATTAAATTCCTATAATGATGCCCTAGTCTTTTTCGCAGACCCCCATATTTAGGAATTCAATATCTGAAAAAAATATTTTATTTTTATTTTGAAAAGTCAACTCAATAATGCAATGCTAACTTTTATCACACCACTTTTTTGCGCAACTGAGGTCGTATATATTTTGAAATGTTCTTTTCTCGCCTTTCGTCAAACCGCATACGAACATAATATATTTGGGTACAAAGCATGTATTTCCACACCACTCCTTATAGGCTAGAGCCGATGAACAGAGTAATGCTAAAGTACAAAAGAAAATTATTAACACTTCCTACTTTTTTTTACTTTTATATGTTTAAGAGGCAGTATAAATCTTTTTATTCTCATACAAAACAAAGTTAGGAAGCCGGTACTGTTTCCTTGCACAATTGAGCACGAGTCATTTTAATTTCTAGTAGTCCAAGAGTTGGCTGCAAATAAGCCTATCGGGCAACAGGATGAAATGTGTTTTAAATGTTAGAACTTACAGCGAGAGTAAAAAAAACCTGGTTTGCCTGGACAGAACTTTGGCACAAGCTTGGTATATGGTATTAATAATAGGAGGAAAATCGTATTTCGTAAATATCTCGTCTTCTCGATATGCTAGATGAAAATTTCGTAAACATTTTGTTAGATCTCTAAATTCTCTACAAATTTAGTTATGTCAAGGTTTTTTTTCGTAAAATTAATACTTTTTAAGTTATAGTGCAACAAAGGTAAAAAAATTAGGACCAAAATTGGTTTTTCGCCTTTATCTCCTTCGGGTAAACCGTAATATAAAAATATGTACATACAAAAGCTGTATTCCAGAAAAGAAATTAAAATATACGACTCGTCGGTATGGTAGAGCGGTAAGGTACAAATTTCACCGGTGAATTATATGAAATTAACTGAAGTCGTTTTCTCCAATCAACTGTACAATTTTCTTATTACCTTTAACCACGGTAAGGCATCAAATATAAATAATGAAAATTGTTGAATGTCAATAATGTTGATAAGCCGGAAACTCTGTCCTACCGAAAAATCGTGCAATTCCCCAAACACAACATGGCCGCCGATACTTTTTCAGCGCCAAGCCACACTCCTCTATCCAGTAGTTTTAGAGATCAGTGGATAAAATAAACAATGAATGCTAGTTCGTTCATTTTCATTCGTTCAAAACATTCAGAAAGTTGTCTGGCAGCTATCAGCTGACTTTTACCAACATGCGGGACATAAAATCTCTCAAAACTTAACACGTAGCGCCTCGAGTTTACAGTAGAATAACTATATTGTTCAGAACAAGAGATTAGTTCTGCACAACCAACAGAGCACGAGCAGAACAGCAAATTGTATGCTTATTCCAGAATAAGTTCCAGTACAAAAGAACGCAACTAGAAAATGCGCTATCGAACGAAATTAGGGAGAGATTAAGTCGCAATGAAGCCATTAATATTTCGGGCGTTTTTGTTTACCTATCTATATGAATTGAGCTTGCTAACCGCAAGACAACATCATTATCGCCAATCGTCTTGACACGGTTGAAATCGGGATCCCAGTAAACGCAGGCATTCTAAATCAACTCTGAAAAATTTTTTGGAAAGGAGAAACTGAATCAGATAGCTGCGAAGGGAAGCAGGGTGTAAAATTATCAGTAGAATTTCATCGGCAAGAGGGTCTGTCGTGACGGTAAAACTTACCATTACCGTCCTGCCTTGGATGTTTACAGACAAGGCTGCTTATCTAGTACAGGAAGCAACAAACGGATATTACAGTCCTCGTCTGATTTAAGGTAAGAATTGAAAAGAAAATACTTTCCCCCGTAAACTGTGGTGATCGACTTTTAGAGGAAATAAAACGGCGGAAATAAAACGCCGCATGTATGTAGGTATATGTATTTGAATTGCCAGAATGAGGAAATAACATTTGAAACAGTTTTTGTACTGATTTTCAGATTTTCCAAATAGTTTGTAGGTACCTACCACTGCTGCTTTTCAAGTTACAAGTTTTTCTAACTTTTCTAAGACCAATGCTATCTTTTAATATTAAAAAAATAAAATTGATAATAGAATAGTGTTTAGTGTTCCGTACCAAAATTGGAAAAACGGAACAGTCATGGCCTCACGGTGTCTGTCTATTTCAGTCCTCAGAGCCAAACGGTACCAGCTAAAGACTTGAAATTGAGCATAGTGAAAGCGTGTTATGGGCCCAATGCTTTGGTTTAGATATGTATAAATAATTCCGATAATTGTGGGTAATAATGAAAAAAGTCAACCCTATTGTGTGGGGTGTCTATTGAAAGCCAGGGAGCCCCAGAAAACAATGGCATATTTTTTTTTTAAATATTTAAAATTTGCTTAAAAATTGCGAAAATTGCTTGTGCCACTTCATTTATTCCTAAAATATTAATCGGAAGAATCTAAAAGAAATTTAGCAAGTGTGTCATAACGTCAACATTACATTGATCAAAGAGCATAGGAAACATTGTTAAGTTTAGTATTTCGAAGAAATCGCAGATTAACTTCTCACATAAATTCCGGCAATCTACTTGGTGATTTACTTTATTGCAGTATGTTCAGTATCAAAGTAAACGCGGCTCGCACTTCACCACTTTCTTTTACTTCGAAATTTTCTTAAGGGATTACACACCTGCAGCATTTTCAAAAATTAGATTTTTTTGTTGAATATCACTTATATAACAAGTGATATTCGCTGGATACTTGACATGCAAAATGTTTTCGTCCTAACGTTCTGGACTTTTCAAATGAGTTCGACACTATTAGCCATTCAATATTTCTTAACTGTCCTCTCGGTTTGGCTTCACCAACGCTGTAAACTGGTTGGTACAAGATTTTCTTTGTCATAGACCATAAAGGGTAACTCTAGGTAAAGGTAATGACTCAGACCTGCTCCACGGGTGTCCCACAAGGGTCCATGCTTGGACCCCTGCTGTTCAGTCTGTATATAAACGACCTCACTGAGGTTTTACAGCATGTAAGCTTCATATTTATGCGAATGATGTTCAAAATTTACCTGAGCTGTCCTACGGACTTCACCCAAGACTGAGGTTCCCGCATAAATAATTACTTGGAGAAAATACACGGCACGGTCGGGAACAAACTTAACCTAAATGCTTTGCCTTTTACAGAATACTGTCCGATCTCCCAGACATACCTCCAGTAATGTTGACAGATGTGGCTATTCTTTACGTAGAAAAGGCGTGTAGCTTGGGAGTCATTCTTAACTCTGAAATGAAGTGTGGCGACCATGTCAATCACCAGGTAACAGAAATTTATGCCACTCTCCGCCATCTCTGGTTCTCAGCTTGCATTCTTCCCCAAGACCTCCGACTTCATTTGGTTAAGGTGACCTTCTCCTAACTGGGGTACAAAAAAATCGATTTTTTTTTTTTCACGGAAAAACATACCTTAATATGTCTTTAATCATGTCCCAAAATTTCACGAAAAAAAAATATATGGTTTTCGAGTTATAGTGATATATATTTGATGATTTTCTCCTAACTGGGGTCAAAAAGAATCGATTTTTTTTTTACGGAAAAATGTTCCTTAATATGACTAGAATCATGTCCTAAAATTTCACGAAAAAAAAAATATGGTTTTCGAGTTAAAGTGCTATTAATTAATTCTGTAAGTCTGCTCATTTCCTCGGTATTGTGCGAAATATTCCACTCAAAAACTCTTTTTTCTTTAAACGCATTTTTCTCGACTTAATTTTGTCAATCGTAGTTCCACGATATCTCTTGAACCGCTCAACCGATTTCCATAAACCTGAGTTCAATTTGTTCTGAATTCAATTGTTCACAAATCTATCTAGGATATAAGACAAAACCCAAGTAGTTTTTTTTTTACAGCACTTTTTGTAAAAAATTTGTCGAAAAATTCTCGATTTTTGACTTCAAAAGGCTGCAATTTTTTTTTTAGTCGAGCGATTCCTTAGATCCTAGTTAGATTTATACATTCTAATGTCTAATTTAAGTGGTTTTTTGATTTTTCTGTGTCAGTTGATTTGGCGAGCCGCAATCACGGAATTACGGAAAAAGGCCGATTTTTTTTGGCGCCCTCTGGCGGCGTCGGGTGAGCGAGAAATGAAAAAATAAAAAAACAAATTCTAGTTTTTGTTAAAGACTTCCAAATAAAAAAAGATTCAAGGTCATATGTTGTTTGGTTTTCTTGTAAAAAAATCCCAAACTTTTGCTTTTTTTTTAATTCAGTTAGGAGAAGGTCACCTTAAGTCACTAGTAATACCACATTTCACTAACGGTTGTTTTGTGTCCACTAAGAGGGACTCTTGCTGCTCAAGGAAATTAAATATCTCGTTCAACGACTACAGCAGATTCATTTACGGAATGCAAATGTGTAATCATGTATCCCATTTGCTCGGATGTTCGATGGAGGTATCTTAAACGTACAGCCCTTTTATTCTTCTATAAACAGGTTAATTCCGCAGAACCTCCATATCTGGAGAGACCGTAATTTTTCAAACAATCCTCTGTTATGGAAGGACCTTACATCACCCAGTCAATTCGCCTGTGGAACGCTCTACCTGATAACGACTTATGGAACTGGTAAATGAATCAATTGCATCCTCAAATTCACATTCTTAAGACCGATTGTCATGAAACTTTGGTGAGCTGTTGGGCGCTCGTCCGGGAAGGTTTTATTTTAAATTTTCGGGCTCGTTGATTTTGAATCTGCCATCAAAATGTCCAAATTCAAAATGGCGGATCCATATGGCGACCGAAGTGTTAAACTTCAAGGGATTTCCCTGAAAATTCGCACTAAGGCAAACTTGAGACCACTCCCACCCCGCTGGGCAGTGCCGGCCCGTGCCTAGTTTTAAAATGGAGCGATTTCCATAAATTGTTGACTCATTCATGCGGGCCGCAGCAATATTAAAGTTATAAGTAGTAAATTTACGAATCAGTGAGATATAAAATTATTCCGAATCTGTTTATTTATTTTATAGAATTCATGCATCGAGCAAATTGGAAATTAAAATTAAACATTAATGCGAACGTGGAGAGCGGGAAAATTTGGGACTTTTTGCAAAAACAGGACCTCATTTTTAAGGTTTTGTGTATTCATATAATCACCATGTAAACCGCCTTGGACTGTGCTGAACAAACGGAGATTTTTTTTTACAAAAATGTTTGCATGTACTATTTCAATTTAAAAAATTTGATTTGGAAGCACCAGGATGATAATCAAAAATGCAAGCGAAGATTTAGAAAAGTTTAGATTTAAGCGTATTAGGGCTTAACAATTTATTTATTTGGATTACAAAAATTAAGCAATATCATCTTTTCTTTTTCTTTACGCATATGGGCATCCCTTCCCGGTTCCGCAGCTGGAGAGAGAGGTAGGAGTTTACTGTTTTATTTTTTCTGAAAAGAGGGGTGTGGTAGGGATGTGAAAATAATTTTGGAAAATGGAAAACATGCGGGGCAAGGCGTGTGCCAAATTTGAGATAAAAATATTAATAAATGTAGAAAGAGAAACTGTGGGTGTTGTAAGTCGAAATTTTTTGAGTACGGCAAAATGTTTACTCCTGCCGATTGGAAATAAATAAAAAATTTATTTATTTATGCAAAAAAAATTATAAGGAATAGGTAAAGTTATGCAGGGAGTATTGTCCACGAATTTACGCTTCATTTAATGATGCCACCCCCACCCCGCTGCCATATATTGGTGAGAGGGTGCAGAAGGGAGGGTGTGTAAAATTTATATAATTAAAACTTTAATAGTATCCCGGGCAACGCCGGGTCCGAGAAACCTAGTAATAAATATAATATATAATAAAATTCTGAACAATTTTAGATATATGTCTTATGAAAACTAACGAAGGGCAGCAAGACTAAACTTGTATTAAAAATATATTTCGTTTTTAATATTAATTTTTTAATAATAACTAAAACTAAATGACAATATCCTTTTTCTTAACTTTTACCCGAACACCTAATTATTTTAATTATTTTTATTGAGATGGTGACGGTACACCGAATTTTAATGTAATTCAAAGTCGACTGAGTGAGTTTTAATCAAGTAATGACCTTATTTCCAACTCATTACGAATGCCCCAAAAAACGCGAAAAATTCAGTCTTGTGAACATTTGGGAAAACGAACTTTATGAATTGTTTGCTTTAACGAATTAGCTTTATTTTATGTTCTTTTTTTTAGATTTAAGCGTCTGAAAATTCGACCCTTAAGGACTTGTAGAATACTATTTCTCCTTTAGTCGGCGACTTTTTCGTTAACGACAAGATTGCTCCTAATGAACACCTAAGAAGCAGGTCATAATCGGGTAATAAAAATATTTCTGATTTAAGGTTCTAAAGCAGGTCATTCATTAATAAATTGGCTGATTACAGTGCTGGGAAACAAAAACTGAAAAACTGTGCATTATGCTCCAAGCCACTTTCAGTTCACTTAGTGCAACAAATATAAACAGCCGAACCGAACGAACGACTGCAGTCAGACAAAATAATAGCAATGGTCGTTTGTTTATTGCGCACAATGCCACAGTCAATTCCAGTTTCTTTGTGGTGTGTGGCCAAAGAAATATTCATGGAGTCCAGCCGTCCTGGACGATGTTTGCAAAAAGTGTTTGGATCGCAAACAGCCCTGAACTCGATAAGCAAATAGAAAGAAGCAGACTCGGCTATTCTCTTTTTCCTCAATTTTCTTGTTATCTGTTGAATCAGTTGGAAACCCAACTTCACCGGTGCCTCAAGTTATTCGAGAAATGAGAAAAATGATAATTACATGCAAACATGCTGTCGATTTTACCTCGTTGCTTTATAACGGTAAAATGGATTTGACTCAAGTAAATTTTATATTACAATTCTCGATATTTTTGCAGTCCCTCTTTTTATGAAGCGTTTCTGAATTTTCTTACCCTCCGGCTTGTTGTTACCCCCATATTGCGGAAGTGCGCAGGCAGGACGTGGGGAAGGGAAGCCAAGTAAGCCACTTTTCGCCGTCAGATTGAACCTTCCCAACAATCGAAGGGGAACAGTTCATAAAACAATGGGATTACACGAAGGGGGTGAAATGAGGAAGGAAATATTGCAACTTACCTACGAGTGGGTGTCGAGGGGATCCGTGTGAAAATAACCCTCCACATGGCCCTTCCGCCATATGACATTCCAATGGCAGCAGAATAATGTATGGAACGGCCCTTCCAAATGTATGGCCACTGCTTAAC
This sequence comes from Neoitamus cyanurus, assembly GCA_947538895.1. NCBI lineage: Eukaryota > Metazoa > Arthropoda > Insecta > Diptera > Asilidae > Neoitamus > Neoitamus cyanurus. Next base: position 833,764 of record OX384540.1, read on the forward strand.
AAGGTCTAGTGGGTGTAGCGGAACAGAAAGCTTGCTTCGAACAAAGCAAATAATTTTACTTTATCCGGGAGCTGATTTGAGGCTCCAGTATAATTTTGATCCTAATTCGGAAAATATCTCTGGATCTTACAGACGTCATAAAAGGTAATTTGTAGCTGGGGATTTCGGATTACACTACATGAAAAAATACTGCCAAAAATATTCGTTGTGTCGATTACCAGTTTTATTATCACATTTTCCTTTATATAATTTTAAATTTTAACAATTATTAAATTGCACTCAGAAGGATGTCTTAATGCACTATTAAAGTAAATCTCAACGTGAAAGTCTAGAGAGGTGGTAAATAGACGTCATTGACTGAAGTAAATTTAAATTAATATCTAGATGAACTGTAGCAAATGTTTTCCATTTATCGATTTACCTTGTGAACTGGCTGTACAGTAGGGGAAATTTGATTGTAATTAACAGGAAAAGGATAGAGATTGGGAGACTTGATGCGGTACAACATTAATACAATAAAAAAAATTTGTCGTATTCTTACGAGTATTTTGTATGTTCGGGGAGGGGATTCTATTCACTTTCTTGCCTGCTCTATATTACTTAACAATGCGGCAGGAACTAACCTCACTTCTGAGGTTGTACTATCAGAGTTCAATAAAATTAAAACCAACCGATCTGTTTTGGGTGCGTTTGGTGACTGTTTTACAAAATTCTCGGACGCAGTGTTAGCAATCTGGCCTGATCGTTGGCAAAGTGCAGTTAGACAAGAACGAACAATTCATAAAGAATTGAGGAATTTGTTTTAGATGTTGAATTTATTTTTCTACAATAGCAACGATGTGTAACTCGTACGAATATTTTTAACAATTGTTTTTTGTTTAGAATCAAATTCTCTACAATTTTCATTAAATAATTTTTCACGTGCAATTAATAATAAAAAAGTTAGAAGCCGGAAAAGACGAAAATATTTGATCAAACATTTTGTGAGACGCTAGATATATCTTTGGTATTTTCACAAAAAAATGCATTGGAAGTTTTCTCCAGAGAATCTTCTTGCAATTAATTTTATTTTTAACAAGAAATCGCACTTGAAAATGTTCTTACGAGTAACGTTAGTGAGATTGGGCTGAAAAACAATTTGCACCCTTTTTGTAAAGATGAACAAATGGGGGTGGTCCCAATCTCGGAAATTGAGTTTTATGTATAGCAAAATTACCATTTGACTGGACTTTAAGTAGCTAAAGGAAATTCTCTCCTGGTCAGTGTTATTTACTCTGATACTCTGATGTGATCTCTGCAAAAAAACGTACTTACATATGTCTGCTTGTCTCGTATGGCTTATGACGAAAAATGTTTTTACTTTTAAGTACGGAACACTTAAAGCAATTAAAATAGCTCATTCCACGCCGCGGCCGGCCCAACAGAAATTAATTATATGAAAGGATTTTGAAACGAATTTAAAAGAAAAGTTCAAATATTTATCATTTTTCCGTTGCAAAGTCGTGCCGAAGAAAGACGACTAGAATACAATAAGCTATGTGACGTAATTGTAAAACCAATATGGCGTCCACCACAAAATGGCGGATTACCTTTTTCTTTAAAACCCCTCGACATGTGTATTAAATGAAAGGGTATGATAAGTAGAATACAATGAGCTTTGTGACATCATTGTAAAACCAATATGTCGGATTAACATTATCTGTACAGCCCCGTTGATATGGGTACCAAATGAAAGGGTTTGATGAGTATAATACGACGACCTATCTGTCGTCATTCTAAGTGCAATACGGCGGATGCGCCAAGATAGCGGATCACCATAATGATTAGAACTCCCTTGATCTATGTAGGTATCAAATTGATGGGTTTCATGAGCAGAACATGGTTAACTATGTATATATGGATATATGTATATGTATATTATAATTAAAAATAATATGGTATGTACAGATTCGACCCCGTTTCAGTTTTACTATATGTGTGTAGATACATACGTGTATATATGCATAGATTGAGGTACAAAATAAAGTTTAAGTGCAGTGTGGCAACTAAGATGATGTTTAGCATACTCAATGATAATTCTCAGTTTTCAGAAAACCCTTAGGTGGAATGTAAATGAAATGAGAGAATTTCACAAAGTGATAATCTTGCCCGTATTTTCTACAAACTGGTGAATAAAACATTTGAGATTTAATCCATGACCCTGCCCCGAGAGATACACCGAAACAGCATAATAAAGTTATGGCCCTATTCAAACAACTTCGCAGTAAAATTTTATGATTAAAGTCCTACAAAGGCGCAAAGGTTTGTAGGCATTAACATATTTCCTGTGCAGAACTTAAAAAATGTCAAAGAGTAGTGAAATTATGGGGCAAGTTTAAAATTCAGACACAGCTTTATGGCCACATACATTCGGGTCCTCGGGGATTTCAAGAATTATAGCAAATTTTCACGTAACTCGTAATAAAGCAGCCCACTCGTCCATCGGCGCGCCAGGCGAGGCGGGGCTATTCCAATGAATATTAGAAAGTGAAAAGTTCTTCGCATATCCCAGAGATACCATTCGGAGCAAAATATTCCATCAGCAGCACTTTATTCCCCCGTGTTTAGTGCTGCTCTACATTCCTGAACAGCTGCTCGTGCGGGCGGATGCATGGAACATCCAGGATGATTTTATTAGTTGTACGCGTTATTCAGCCTAAGGGCGCACATACACCTCCGGAGCGGAGTAACTTGGGGTCGGTCGGGGGTAGGGTCCTCTATTAAGGTACGTATACTCTTCGGATGGGAGCAAACAGGAACTTCAGGTAATAAAAGTCGGCGATAAACTTTGTTTTGCTGGATTTAATGAATTACGCACACAGGCGCTCTTAATGGGCAGGGTAATTAAGGCGAAATGTACTGTGCACACATTTCTGTTTTTGTTCTCTGAAAAGTGGGTATGTAGGCCCTTGTCGAATCCGAGCAGACTGCGTATGGGCGGACAGAATGAACACCCTTTGAACAGGACTGCCCGTATGATCCGCCGTGTAGGGACGTTTTTAAACATTTGTTTTAAGTAGTTAAGTTCCCGGTTTGCGCGGCTCCGCGTGCCGGTTATGCCTGGGTTTGCAGCACCGCACCGCACAGAAATTCGGCAACAAGCTAAACTTTATCGCGAGAGTCCCTTGATAACCCACTTCTCACTCGAGTTGCCTGCTCTGCTTCTGCTCATCGCCATTAATATGCATAAACCCTTTAAAGTAATTTTCAAGAATATTTTTCAAGAACTGCTAAATTTGAAACTTTTATAATTAAGCATTATAGGGGGAAGATGAAAATAAGAATTTGTTGCCGGGAGCCCGCCGCCGCCTGGCTGGGGACATACAAAAGATATTAATCTGCTGGGAATCCTTTCGCAGCTCCTTCCCAATGCGAGGACGTGTCAAAGATACTTTTTTAAATTGAACTTACGACGAGCGAGGTGTACATAAAATGGGTGAGGAATAGCCAAATTAAGTTGTAAGTTGAGGCAAATTACAGCGGAGGGAAAAATTAATTTGCGAGGGAGCGTGCAGTCTTCATGATACAGTGTTTTTTATGTGGGAACTTGTAGAATTATTGGTGGGGTGGATGGTTCAGCGCTAACAAGTTTTGAGTGTTCTCCGGAAGCAAACAAAGCTGTAAATTGTTTAGAGGCACAAATTTTCTACTGTAAGCGAGGTAAGGTAGACTGGAGCAGGCACGAAAAAAGTCAATAAAACTACGGTGTGGTTATTGCAGCATTACTACATAGCTTTTCTAGTGGTCTGAAATTTTCGTACGTGAGCCCTGATTAAAATGGTGGCTGCAATTGTGCCACTTGGAACGGCCTACAAAGTTGGATTTAACATAGTTTCTGTAGGCAGGCACCTGAAAGGGTTTCTGTGCAATTCACAATTATAAATCCAGTAAAAGGAGGAATTTGTTGTGGACAAATTTCCAGAAAACTGGATTTTTGCCTGGACGTTGTTATTGTTATTGATATGATGATCGCTACAAATTTTACAGGTGTGAAATAAGCACAAAACAGTTTATCGCGAATCGTTAATGGTCTGTTTATGGCAAAAGTGGTCATTACTTATTACGTTTGAACCTCATTAAATTTCCCATAAAAGATTCCACGACTTTGTTTGCATAGTAGTAAGCGGAATGTTCATTCACAACGGAACACGAACAGAATTCGTAAAAAAAATACTGTTGAAATTATTATTATTCAATTAAAAAAATGCTCTATTGTTCAGATGCGATGAAATTAACATTCAAGCTTTCGAGAGATAGATTTTATGCACTGACGGAAAAAGAGGAAGAGCGTGAGTCGATAAAAAAATTACTACTAAAGGGTCTTTCAAATTGAGTTTTTAAAAGTAATTAAAATAAAATTATAGAATTTGCATCATAGTCAATGAAATCTTAATTGATTGTGAAAGCACAATGTGTGGCAGTTATACTCTGAAAATAATATCTCGCATGTAAGCACCACGTGACTCCTGGCAGCAGACGATTCTTTTGTTAAAATTCTCGATAACACAATTTGGGCTCTATCTCACGAATAACACTTACAAATTAATCTTTTAGTGCGTCTAGTTCGAAGATTATTCTTATAGACAGACCTCTCCTTTAACGTAACAAAAAAAAAAAAATTTAGTCCAGTCCATTAAATCGCACGATCTGGGCGGCCAATTGAGATCAACATTTCTTGAAATTACACGACCAGTTAGCGTTCCATTATATGTGTTGTAGTGTTTATGCAAAGTTTCAAGTAAATCAGATAAAAAATATATTTTACTCTATGCAAATATGTGTACCAGCTTTTACCCTCTTGGGGGTTGAATTTTGAGAACAGCAGCTAGCTATTGGTTTCTAGTAAAATAACATATATGGTATGAAGTGTATCAACGGGTCCATTGGTATATAAGTTAGGGACACCATCATCTGCAATAACAAACAACCTCAATGCCGTGTAGCATTTTTCGAGCAATTTGTAGCAATTATTTCGAGCCCATGAAAATATTTGATCAGAATGTCAAGGGCTACAACATATCAAAATTTCAGCGTGATCAGACTGATAGTTCATAGCTCATAACACTATTAACTCATAACACGACGTATCTACATAACAACATCATATCAAATGCAAACCTTTTAGAACCTTTTAGTACAGTCACAACTCTGACAGCAGCCGGTAAAATAATATAATAATATAAATCAGCCTGTATCTTCCGAAGGATTGAATTTTACCACTCTCATAAGAACGCTGGAAGTTGGGAGTGTGGACGGAGCATGTGCGGGGAGGGGATTTCCCTATACAAATTGAGCTATGTATACCCGAGCATGATGAACATGTTATTTATTTTTAGCGAACTATTACATTTCTATACGAGTTAAAGCTGACGTAAGTATAATCCCTCCTCTACAATCCAGCTGACTATTTTTATTTTGAATCATTATTATGTGTAAATTCAAAACACAAATTTTGAACTGGTATGAAGTGACAAATAGAAAAAATTTTGCTGTCGCAAGTTTGACAGTTTTATTGCTCAGTGTTATCAGCAAATCAGGGCACACAGTTCAACTAACACGAATTCAATTAAAGTCAGTTAGATTTATAAAATTTAGAAATCGGTGTAACATATGTGTTCTATTTTTTTCTGTGATCTATGCATAAATGCCAACCGTTTAGGAGTTACACGGTGATTTCATAAATTGGACATTTGCATGGCATGCACATTATTATTTTATTTTTATCTTCTAATCTATGCACTCAACACAGCGATCTCAAACTCACACCAAAAAACTTTTAAATCAATGGCCTTCCTGCAGGCACTTACTAAAGTGAAAAAAATGTAAAAGTAATAAATAGGTACATATATTAATCACATGAATTTTCGAGATCGTGAATTTTAGGAAATTACAGAACAGAACATATTCCCGCAATAGCTCCTAATTGATAGGACTGCCATCTGTCGCTTATAAGGAAAAGCGCAGTCTAGTGGAAGTACGTACGTACGTACGAGTAGGACTCGAAGCTGGGATTTGGATTTAAAGTCTAGCACGCTTACCATTGGGGTTCTCAACACCTGAGGCTCAAATTCAAAATTTCAGATCTCTGAGTCAAACGATTCAAAAGTTATGAGATTATGTATGTAAATATTATGTATTATGTTATGCGAGCTTCCCGGTCCCTGTTTTCCCTATCGGGAATTGGCTTGGATTACAATATCATTCAGGGTGGAGGATTCTAAAAAATTTTTGAAAGCACGAAAATTATAAACTCAACTCTATGTATATGCCAACGTTATATAAAATCCCAAGGCGTATATAAAAACGGATTTTATGATATCCCTGCAGCATATAGCTACTTTCTTCATTGCGTGCAGCTCTTATTACATCATTGGTAAAATACTTGTAGCCGAGAGGTTAGCTTCTTTTTGCACTGAAAAGCAACACGTAAACAACGTCAAGTTGTTTAACATATGTGGATGTGTTCATAATCCACTGAGTAAGCTCCTCAAAATTGACCCTCTTCGCATCAATCGAGAAACTTATGTTTATAGTTGTTTTTGGTTCCTGAAAAACATTTTCTTTTTTATGGTTAGTACCCTCAATCTCTGCTACTATGTACTTTGAACATCAGATTTGCAAATATGTATATTTCGATGATGCAGAAAAAAAGCCAGATTTATGTAGATCTCTATAAAGAGCTAAAAGGTAAACAGATGCTCACTCCGTGACGTCAATGATTGAAGCTGGCAAGCAAACCCTTTAATTTGCAATTTAAAGTTATTGATCCGAATCCACAAAATCTTTTGGAGTAGGGCTTTGGGATGTGTACATCTGCTGAATAGGTACCTTTTTCTAATCTACCTGCAAATTGAAGAGCCCTCCCTTTTCCAGGCCGAACTATAAATCCTGTGTTAAATGACTTATAAATACACACAATCAAATGTGGTATATTCTTCCCTGGGTGACCAGGGTAACTCGAGTCGTATAGTTTGTACCCTCACTAACACATCTATTCACTGCTACGCTGGGATTTTTTCCTTGAAGTGGTGATTGGCTCGGTTTTTCTAAGCAGTTATTGTCGAATTGCCGGCTGCTCCGTAGGGAGCGCAATTTAGAATTAAGTGGAAATTTGGCTCAAGGACAGCTTTTTTTGGGATATATCTTCTAGTTAAAAGCAAGCACTGGAAAGACAGACTTCTATTTCACAGCATTTTTCATTTCGTCAGGAGCTTATAGGTTTTTAGCTGAGGTGAGAACTACGAGCAGAATTAATTTTAATTGAATTTTTAATCTGCGAGTTCTTTAAAGTTTTGCAGCTGTTTTTACTAAATACAAATAGAATTAATTTAATACTGAGAAAGTAATGTACATGTATTAACGATAAGCAGGTAGGATTCTAATCAGTGCAATTTAATATTTTTGCGAATAAATGAGCCGGAAAAATTGTCATGAAATAAATTTATATGCATACTTTAATTAACAAATTGCATTAATATTTTCCTATTATAGGTTTGGTAATTGAACATGTATATCTTAAACTAATAAAGCTCCATTTTTAACGAGTAGTTACTGTATTTCTATAGTATGTACATATTTATTTTTAACAAATGCTTTCATTTTTATATTTGAAAAAAAGTTGGGAAAATTTAAACGGATTTGAAGGATTGAGACAATAATTTGAATGCTACAAGTTTAGCATTTAAAAATTCCGTAAAAAACTTTTCTACGTATAAATTCGTATATCCTCTCTCTACCAGGACTGTACCTTTATGGAAAGGCAACAGTTGGGTAATTCAATAAAAATAAAAAAGAGGTGCATTAATTACATGAATTTCGGAGACAAATTGGGAAAAACGTGAAATGTAGGAAATTTTAGTTTTTTTCACTTTCGAAAGTGACTGTACCTGTAGTGGTAGAGGGAGATCAACAATTTCGGAAAGCACATTATGATAGAAGTTGTTTGGCGTGAGTTTGATCCTCGCTGCGTTGAGTAGATCAAAAAATAAAAATAAAATAATGTGGATCCCAAATTTATTAATCACCCTGTAACTCGCAAACTACATACCCAAATTGCAGATACCCCTCAATATGAGGCACCTTAATTTGACTGGACGCCACTTCTCCGGCCACCGTGTATTATTTTTTTGATGTTTCTTTATTTCTAAAAGAATTCCCAAACGTTCGTGGATCATTGGGTTTTTTGCTTTTTAGTAAGCCTATTTGGCTTGTAAACAGTAACTAATGTAGCATTTTCGTTTTCGGATTCATAATCTGCAAAAAGAAAGAAAAAAAACTTATTTCGTCAGTGTAATAGGAACTTGAAAGGCTTCAATAGAAAAGTATTAATCAATCTGTAGCAAGCCTTCTTCAGATTCGTTATTAACTTAACTGAGTGTCTGAATCCAAGGCAAATTCACTTGACGTCCTTCGGCGCCTGGAGGACTTCCTTATAAAATTGTTTTTCTTTGGCTTCTTTGAATGAAGTCACTCAATTACTTTTTATGCTGCCTTCTCATGGGCGCGTACGCATACTGATTCAAGGCATAAAATATAAAATAACTTGCTTATTCCGCACATATGTCCCCTCGACCCTCGCACACATCCCTTGGCAACGCAGCGCTTTCTCCTGTGTTAATCTGCCTAGAAAATTTCCCCTAATTGTTATTAAATATATGTAAGACGAGTGCTTGTAAAAATGTAAAAAGGATGAGACGAGAGAATACAAAATTCAACAGAAGCAACAGCAGCACCGGCGCGGCGGCGGCGGCAGAAAAACCCGCAAACATGAATATAATGTAGGTGCTGCTTATTCAAAACCTGGACAGCCTTGAACCTGTTTCCATCGTCCTTTCAAGTCTCCGAGGAGTTCATTTTCGGGTTATATTACGTGGCTGGCGTGGCGTACAACCTTCAGCATTTATTCCTCCGAAGTAAATTCCGCTGTAAGAAATCGAGAAGGGAAAAAATTCAATAAACCCCGCTAGGATAGGGACTCCACATTTGCCGTCCTAATATGAGCCAAAGGGATATGTTCGGAAAAAGTATTTTCGGCGAACGATATAATCCCCTCCTTTTTTTATATTTACCCTTCTTACCCATCTGGAGAAATATGTTTTATTGCGCTGCCTACGACTGAACTAAGAGCGGGCGCTTGGGCTCCAAAAACCCTCGTTCGTTGCGGTTAATTTGCGCTTGGTAAAACTGCACATGGGACATAAAAAAGTGTCAACTTAGCAATTACACACTAGCCTATGGCTAATTCCAAAACTCCAAGAGTTTTCTTGATTTTGTTAATTCCTACGGCTTCAGTGTCAGCAAAAAAAAAAGGACTCAAAGCAACGTTTGTGCCGGAGAGTATAATTGGGGCAGACTTTTGTAACCCTGCGATTTATGTAATGGGCTTGTTGTGGTCTGGAGCTATTGTCGGTGGTGACTTGAGAGCAGTGGATTTTTGGATTTTCACATTTCCAGGCGACATATAACCACTAAGTATGCCTAGTCTCGTGGTTTTATTTATTCAAAGAAGTTTCAGATATGCCAAATAAAAAATAAGTTTCGGTACATATACATTGGAAGATACACATCGACAAATTAGGTAAATTTGGACAAATTCAGTAAAAGAGGACCTCAAAAAAGTCGAAGAAATTTGGAAATTTTATATACTTGTGGACAGTAAATTCACAATGCCATTTATAAACAGACAGTCAACAATATCGCTACAAAAAAATCGTCCAACCGGCCATACTATATGCACATGTGAAAAATACACAAAAAACGAAAAATCATTACAAATAGCACAAAACTAATTTCTGAAAATAAGAAATACAGTCGATAGCAAATGTTACTCTAATAACGAACTCAACTCAAATACAGACACGAATTCCTAGCGAAGTATAGAACACGCAACAGAACAACCACGCATTAATATAGGTCCAATTGCATGAAGCAGTATAATAGGATAAGTTAATTGACAAGTTAGTAATAAGTCTTACTATAGGATCCGAAATGAGGTTAGTAACAAAAAGAAAAGAAAAATAAAGAGCACTACATAACTACTAAATTGAACTAGTACCGAATACCAATTGTGAAAAGGCAAGTCTGATCATGAAGATCTTCAACGTTCTATTGAACATGTAAGAATATGGTGCTCAATATTAAATAAATAAAATAAATAGATTTTAATAACATTTACAGAGTAACTTGTGGGGATTCTCATCTATTAAAGAAAATTGTCGACTTCGTTCCAACCACACTATTGTTTTATAACTATTTTTAAGATCTGGGCACTTATACACACAGTATTATTTTATCTTAATGCATTGTTGTTTTTCTATTTACATTTTAATGATTTACATTGTATGAATGGGTTCGGGTGGCCCCTAACATACATTATTCTGATTCTTAGGGCCGCAATCACCAACTAAGATTATCTTCTATCCAGGATTATTTTATTCCGTCCCTCAACTTTAAATACAATCCAAGTACAACACGTAAGTAACTAACATCCTAGATAAATGATAATCTCAGTTTGTCAATACGGCCCTTAGAATTAATGTACTTTCTATACCATTTTCAAGCAACATTTCACCTTTTTCCACTCAAAGATATCTTTTTCCATTACAAAAGTGTTCTATTGTATTTCAAAATATATTCCAAAAAAACATTAGTATCGAAATTCAATACAAAAGTTCTCATTTTTCCGAATGCAAAGTATAGAAATTAATTTAATTTAAGTGCGAACATTTTTTTTTTAATATTTATGTATTTTTTATTTTGAGACCTAGAGCGCGTTTGCTTTGAATTTCGTACTTTTGTTTTGAATAAATCCACTTTTGAATTGAATTTTGAAGCAGCGTTTCCAATACGGCGTGCAGCCCGGCGGCAGAGCAGGCCTTATTCCAAATGGCAACGCAGAGTATGTTCGAAACAGCAGAGTTTTCGAAATCATATAACTGCCTGTCATTTTCTTGTCAGTGCCGAGCCGATTGACAATTAATGGAAATTGAAATCTTGTGAGTTGTGCGAATTATTTTAGATAAAATGGAAAGACAAGTTGCAGGTGTTGTTGCAATTATACACCATGACAACATAATGTCAAAGAGATTGTTCGAAAATAGGAGCCATATGTTGATCACTTTGAGAACTCTTTCGAAAATTCAAATTTGAAGAACTAATTATTGCTAAAATAATGAGCAATTCTGTAGAATATTATATTCTGTACACAAATTAAACAAATAATAAATGTGTTTTATCTATAAAAAGAAATATTGTTGCAAATTTCCCATTCCAAGATATAAATTTTATAGCAGCGCATCTCTTATGAATTTAAGTTCGAAAGATTTTCACGTTCCCAGCACGATATTAGAACTAGGACCCACTTTTGCGCCGGCTCCCAGCGCAAGAGCGAGATTTTGACAGAGACAAAGAATACAACTCTGTCGTGTGAAGTGTGGAGACAGAACATACTCCGGCTCTTCACGCTGTATTGGAAACGCGCCTTGATACTTTGCATTTGGAAAAATTATTAATTATGTGTCAGATGTTTTGAATTTAGTCTTTTGAAATAAAAAAGAATACTTTTTTAATGGATTTTTTTACGTTTGAAATGGAAAAAGATATTTTGCGTGGGGAAAGGTGAAAGGTTTCTTCAAAATATTAAAATACTTCCACTTAAAGCTTTTCAGCTACCAGTTTAAAGTCCAGCTAGTTTTATTCAACAAGTATACAAGTCTCTATATACCATTTTCTTATTTTTTCCATATTTAGATTCTGTACTTATTTATGCCCTATTATTGTTAAATTAAACACTTTATAGTTTTTTACCCGCACTAATTCACAAGAATCAATTTTATTAATTGTGCACAGGTCTTTGATTTATTAAAAATAAAAAAAATAATTAAACTAATATGAATTACTCTCGAAAGTACCAATGTGCTCATGAGATGTTTTAGTAGATGTGTTTAACATATGTAAAGTTTTCAGAGGTTTGTTTTACGAATTTGGCAATACGGTTTATAGTCATAGTCAGTTTGTTTTGTCAGTTTGATGATAGATAATTTGTGCTCGTTATGTTTTGCCATTTCACCATGAATAGAACGGGGGCACCATTTCCAAACCGACTTTAAGGCGGTGCCGCTGCGTTCCTGTAAAATTTTCTGTCTGTAAATATTTTGTAAAGGAAAATTTTCAGTTAGTAGATATTTTGTGAAAGGTAAATTTCAGGAAGAAAAGTTTTGGTTTGGGCGTGGAAATGTGACAACGGCAAACAGAGCCGTCAAAAGTCAAACAATTACCATTAAATTGTTTGGCGAAGAAAAATAATTGGGAAATGCAGGATGTGGGGAAATAATGGGTGGGAAATAAAACCGGTTGGAAATGCGAATTGGGAAATGTGACCCACACGAGTACACTATGTTTAAAAAAGTGTCAAATTTCCGCTTTTTTAAATTACAACCTCCTCAAAATTTGAAATCTGCATTCTGAAATTATCAGATCCCTCAAACCAGGCGGCTTTTCTATGTTAGATTTCATCACTGCTCGAAAACATGAATTTTTTGCATTAAAAGCAGTTTCGTATGCCGCAACCATTATAGTTATTGCGGGATGTTAAAATAATTAAGCCGGCGGTGGCAGCTACCGTCTAGCGCTAACTCAGCCAAGTCGCACTAAATCTTGCATATTTAGGGATTGCTGACTTTTACATATTTCACACTGAGGCGAGTTATGGGCGACTGCATCGCGTTAGGTGGAAATAATGACCGCATTTGACTCGAACGGCTCGATAAAACGACAAGTTCAACGAAATTGCTTGCGACATGAATGGGCAGCCTTCATTACCATCTCATATGCATAATTTATTGGCAAAACCGATGTCTGCCCTCTTGTGCTCTACTACGTTTTTTGGTGCGCCATATCGTGGCTAAACATTTTTTTGTAAACTGTATAAATTGATCAGTTTGAAAGCGCAGTATAATGCAAAAATCCAACTTTTGGGAATTAGGACAAGACAGCGGCATGAAAAACTTCATAATTGCATTAAACCACAAGAATCTACTTGTAGTACCCACTGGCGTAACCAGAATATGAAAGCAGGGAGCCGCATTAGCCTTGGTTTGGTGGTGCCTGCCAACATTTGAGAAAACACAAACAACTTTGAATCTGGCTGGGAAACTCAAGTGGTAGGACAATCGTTCCTGGGAGCCCTCTGACGTCATCATCCCCGTAACTACATTCATCCCATCACCATATAGGCACATATCTAAGCCCATGATACTCGTCCCGTGCAATAATTTTGCAAAACTTGCTGACCAGACCATCATTCGAGTTGGCTGCACAAAGCACGTCGTTAACACCGTTATTGACTGGCTTTTCAGATATTTGAGATAAATTCCACTTTGGAAGTTTACCTGATTATCTAGAACGCGATTACTTACTGGGGTGTGTAAACATAGACTCATGCCTTCAAGCCTTTGCCCGCCTAGATATAGAGATACGAGTATGTGTGTCTACTGATAACTTTGCTCGGTTTATTAACCTTAAATTAAATTTATAGCCATTCGGGATCTTTTTAAACAACTGGGATAATCATTTGTGCCAGTGGACGTCCCAAGTGAATTGTGACGCAATAAATATTTCGCACTCGATGTCACCCAACGCTGGATTCCCTTTGTTCCGCATATTTTGGCTCTTTGCCTGTGAAGTTTTGTGTGGACTGAACGAGCGGCAGTAAGTTGCTGCACAGGTATAAGGGCCGTACTGCAATTGCTGTTCTGCCGACTTATGCTCTTTTCACACTCAATAGCCTCTTGACATATTTAGAAGATTGTAATATTGATAGCAGCGGGAATTCGGGAAAAACTTTATTTTACCTACTTTTACTGCGATGAAAGCAGATGGTGTGTATGCACAAAGTATATCCGTTTGTTGTGAGAGATGTTTGCATGTTTATCTTTTACGACCTGCTCGATTTTAACAATTGAGGTGTTTTTAGATTCGTCTCAGTCCCGCAACTGTCTATGCTTCAGGTAAAACGTTTTATAAAGCAAAATGGCTTAATGGTCAAATGGTTATCAAGTGCTGTTACTCGTTTCCTTTCCACGGCTGCGTGATAATTTTCGACATATACTACTAAAAATTAGTCTTCGAAATTCCTGAAAAGTGTAAAGTTACGCAATTTGCAGTTGGAAAAGGTTAAACAACTGAGCCTCCTTTCATGTCAAACATTCAATTTTTTTTTTTTCAAGTCGTCGGCCATTTAATTTACATTTCGTCACAAGTCAATTGCACCCTCTACTGTAATAAACGTCACACCTAATATGACCCCACCCTGTTTTATTAACCAAAAAGCTGTTTTGAAATTAAAATATGTCTATCAATCAATGAATTTATAATTCAGATTTAGTCGATAAACATCAGTGTAGTGGATAGTTATCATACTTTATGTAAAGATAACACAAAAATCAAATAGAGTTAACTGGCACCGTTAACGGTTCATAAATTTTGCTGTGAAATTGAGTTAATTTGACTAAAAAATGTTCTGGCGCATATTTAAACAAAGCTCGTAACCTTGGCGCTTAGCTAAGTGCAATCAATTTTTGTAGCACTCCTCATAGTTCATGCTTATTGAGCAAACTATCTAGATAGGTGTCCTCATAGTACGGTGCAGCATATGAGATAATTGGCGCCTCCAGATTGATGTTCAAAAGAAACTGAAAATGTTCTTTAAGTTCGTGACATTTTACATGTATACCTGCTTGAAATGAGTAATTTCTCTTACGTTTTCCAATTTCAAATAAAGCCCCCGGTAGTAATCTATCTTTTTCACAGCACACAGGTTTTTAAAAGTTCCGTCCTGAACTGCGTAAAGCTTCCTAATCATTTCGCTGTTTGTTTTCTGAAATCGATTCAATAGTTGGAATGATTTCCTCCTCTCTCGCGCACATTCCCATTCAAACCATTTTTGTTTATTCTGGACTGCAATTTTGTTTCTAGTCGTTCCTGAGCATTTTCTACATCTCCCCTGTGTGCTGATCCCTTCATTTACTCTACAGTCTATTGCGTGTCTACAGATATTATCAAATCACTGAATGGCTCCCCCAGTTTTGTTTGGTAATTGTCCCCGCCCCCTCTAGACCAAATTAATTTCGGAAGCAAATTCAATTTTTCCACATTGGTAACCACATTAAAGCACAATGCTACTTCTATTTGCACATGTTCTGAGAAAATTTGTTCCAATATTTTAAAGTCCAAATTTGATGAAATTGGCCAGGACATTTGTATGCACATGTGATTTCATTAACTAACGGGCCCATGGCGCCGATAAACGTAAATTCCCCTTGTGAATCCCCAATATCACACCTCCAACTCGTCCATCAAATTTAGTAATTGTCAAATATAATTATCATTTAGAAATCGTAGAAAAATACACACATTGATAAATTGAAGCGTAGATTTATATTTTTATCTATAATTGTCTTTATTTGTTTCCAGGTAAATGTCCGCTAACTTTGCTTACATACATGTTCGCACTTCTTAAAGGTAAGTAAAGAAGCCTAAGCACATTAGTGATTTACATAATAATCTTAAGAACTATTGGTATCATAATTAAATTATATGTTCAATTCCATCTTGTCAAATAATCCCATAATCCCGCTAAGCTTCCCATATTTCAAATATGTAACTTGATCAAGGATCAATTCTATCTAATACGAATTGTGGTACGTGGAGTGATTTTCTGGTTGGCACCAATTATACTCTAATCCTAAATCACCTAATTTTCTTACATGTGACGCTAGCGATCTCCAGCAATTGCTACGCTTACTTAGGCCATTTTCTTTTAGAAATATGGACCAATTCAGGCACCACAATAATCAGAGTGGCGCTCGTTACGCTATATTTCAAGAAAAATTGATAAAGTCAAATACATGTTCTCCATGCTCATTAATATTAATTATTAAGAAACGTTAACTATATACTTAATACATGGTGCGTATTTACGCGATATAATGCAGTGTGAGTGTCAAACCCGTAACAATGGAATTACCAGTTGCTATTTTTGAAGGGTCATTTAAAACGTTATCGACAATTTTCCATTGTCACTGTGTAATATTCCAGTGATAAGCATAAAACGTCCACTGTGAAAGGTCTTTGTATGCATAGAAAATTTATTACATAAATAATAACAAATTCAATTTTTCATCCCGACGTGGTTCTCCTTTGCCTCTTCGAATTATAATATAAACAGTCACCTTCGCTGCCAATTCGATTTTCTCACACGTTGGAGCCATAAAACTCAATTTTTCACAAGTAATATCAAACAATCAAAAAATTCAATAATCAGAGTCTCCCGAGAATTTATGGAGGGCAAAGTGTGTGATTCGGGTATACATACCGGAGGCCGACCTCCGCTTTCCTTTTGGTCTCTGTAGGCAAAAATCAGTTGACATGTATACATTTCTGAGTCTCTAGTCTATTCTAAACAGAGTTCGTCGTGTATCTATGGTACACTCGTACTTCAGGGTAATGATGGATTATGTAAGAGCCACCCATCGAAGTCATAAAAATACAGTTTATTGATTTTTTTTTGTATTCTATTCAATATTAGGGACTTTTTTGCGCATAGAAATTAATAACTCAATTTTGTTAAAAAACTTCTATATTTTTATTGGTACATTTCAGTGTAAAAATACTGGTAACTGACTTCATGTATGCATAAGGTACATCGCATTGTTACTGACATGTATGATTCACCCTTTAGTTAGCTAAGTTAAAAAGAGAATGAAAAATTAGTAAGCAAAATGATTTATATAAACGGCCCGACAAAAATCTCGAAACTTTAATTTTAACATTTTAATTTGATCATTTTATTATCATTAATTTTTATTCTATGTAAATATATGTCTTAATACTTACTTTGTGCCCCATGTGCTTCTTTTACAGTCTTACATCTACCTGGCATAGAATTGATTAAATTGTGAAGTCATTCTTGTTTAATCTTTTCGAAAAGATCGTTTATTTTTGGATTTCCACAACAGTGCATTATTGTCTTGCATGAAATATGACGAATAACGCTACTGTTTGCGTTTATACATATTGCATATGAAAACTAGTTCTACTGAAATCGTTGGTATAGTTTTAAAATCTATTGTATGTTGGTTCAGAGAAATTTATTAGAAAGAATTCCGGAAATCACTGAAATAAACTTTCGAAAAAAGCAAAATGGTGGATCGGGAGTAGGACGGGGCAACTTGAAAGTTTAAATGGGAATCGCCTTTTTTATTGCAAATTCTGATTCTACCAAATCTATCTATCTACGTTACTTCTATCTATAATAATACTATTTTTGCCATGCCCTTAAATCTCTCGTCCAGAATGTCCATCGTGGCATACGCTGTGTGGCACGTAGCGCTGTCCTGTTGGAACGACATGTCGTTGGTATCCATATCATCCAGTATAGGCCACAAGAAGTTGTTTATCATCGATCTGTAGCGCTCGTTTGGCGAAATTTGACTCAACTTCCGAATACATGCCACCAAGCAAAGCCGCGGTGGACATTTGAACGACGTAATATTCGATATTTAATGCCATAAAATATTTTTTCAAAGAAAATAAAAATTGAGGGGACATCTAACACACAACTTGTTTTATTTACATTTAAAAGTCGAGTGTCCTTATTGAAAGGCCATCCATTTTAATATATGTACATACAAATATAGATTTTTTCATGTGCAACAATTGTAACTCGCGGGCCGGATTAAAACAGTCGGAAGGCCGGATTTGGCCCGCGGGCGCTAGTTTGTCGACACTTCTAGTCACCTCAGGCTTCATTTTTTTTAGGCAAAGAGCACCCAAAATGGTTTTAAAATCTTGTCTTTTATTAAATGATGCATTTACCAATGCAGAGTGAACCCTAGATGGGATTTGTGATTATTTTCTTGAGGTTCTTTGCATTTTGCATCTAAAGAATTGAATTTCACATAAGACAGTTTTGCAATACAATGTTTTTGAGGTGCTGCTAGTATATCGAAGTCAAGATTAATTTTGGTCACAATGCCTCTGCTAAAAATTAAATTATCGGAATTAAAAGTGTCATTTGTTTTCCTCTGCCCTCATTTTCTCTCAGAAGCGACTTTCAATAGATCAGTAGAGTGCATTTATACCTTCCAAACCAACTAGCTATTTCTTAGACAAGTTCCTATCAACTTAATTAAAAAAGTACATTTCTCAATTTAAAACATCTAAATGAAGTGTGCACATTTTCTTCGTCCTGCTGTAACATGGCGTTCATTGCAAATAAATCGCTTGATGTTGATTTTCAGACTATTATTCTCGAGTTTAAAATAGTGCTGGCTTTACGGTCGCAGCGAAAGTTTTGAATGATAACAGCTGAATTTCCGTCGCACAATCACTTTATTGACTTAACAAAAGCATCCTGCGAATATTTCTGGGGATGGTAGGTACTTTGAAAGTCTGTGTGCAGTTAAATGTCTTAAGTTTTCCACTTCATAGGTATTTAGGCAGCATGGTGGAAAGGGGAGTCAATGCAACTAACACAATAGGAACGGGAAGCTCCAAAAACGCATTAAATTTAAATATTCCTTGGAGAAATAACAAGTGAAAATAATTAAAACGACGCACGGGACACTCAATTATACACTACCCAAGTGTTCTCGAACGCTCCTGAATATAAATATGCAGACAGATTTCTCATAGATGGTGGGGCGAACATACCCTCCCATTATATGCACAAAAGTTTTCAAACGCGTTTGAATTTCATCATTTGCTTAACGCACCAAACTGCACCATACACGCGAAATATGTTTGCACGACGGTCAGCATTGGGCAAATTGTTCGCCTGTGTATGGGACCCTTAAAGGCAGCATTCAATTGTATCATTTACAGGACTTGAATAGAACGGTTTTTAAATATCATAAAACTAAGCAAACAATTTTTCCGAGCCCTGACCGTATCAGCCGGGTTCTTTAAAATTCATGAAAACAGTAACGAACGAAATAAAATGAACTTCCTTCCTGTCTCCATCAGCGCAACAAACATTACGAGTCTTCTGCATACGAAATGTTCTGAGGTGTAAAGCGGAAACGAAAAATTTAAATCGGAAATTCTGGGCTAACAAAAGAATTCCAACCCTTACAGTGTAAACATTTATCCTGTTGTCGTCCGTCAAAGTGTCACCATCTGTTGGAAAACTCCTTCGGAGTATTATTAATGGCTTTACTGGCGACTTGATAGGGTGGACAGATTGAGTGACAATCAGTAGATACTTCAAGATGATTGATAGAAGCGCTCGCCAGATATCGTCCTGAAAGGAAATATATCAGAAGACCAATGCCACTTTGACTTTAGCCTAAACTTTTACAGAATTTGAGGATAGTTCTATGTATAACCTACAACTTTAGTTTCGAGGTTGAATGTCAGAAGTTCTGGCACGTGACGTGTCTATTTTTGATTTAACCCATAGCTGCAGGTCTGTGAAGTTGGCCACCGAATCGAACGAAAATTCAATTTTAATAGCTCATTCGTTTGACCAGTGACCATGTTGACCCACCAATTAGTTTTGCTGACACATTATTTTTTTAAAATTTTATGAAATTCAAAAAATCGCCAGCTGTCAATCGATAGGTTGCGCATCATTTCACCACGTAGTCCAGCCCTAAAATTGTTGACCCACGCTTTGAAAAAAAGTTGTAAACAAAACAATATTTGACCCCCTGAAGCAATTTATTAAAGCGAAAGTGAACAATCAGACTTTTGCTTCGGATTGACCATCCCACGAAAACGTTAATTCACCCCACATTTTGTGTACCCACACCTTTTTGAAAACTTGCCTGCTTATTGTCGTTTCTTTTGAGGTATCAAAATTGGGGTACACAAACTAAATTGAGGGACCGCGCCAAACAAATGTTTGTTTTTATTTATAATATAAAAAAAACCATAGCTTAAAATAAGTGGGTCATTAAAGACTAATTCCTACTTAACAGAATCGTGGATCCCTGCTCCATATAGCTGCTCTTTTGCGGAAGTTGTGGGTGTGGCTTCAAAAAAATTATGTTTAAGTAAGTAGTATTATTACATCTCCCAAAGTAAAGACGCCAAGACCGTGCCTGAGTTTAAATGATTGTGAATTCATAAATTTGGCGATTTTTGCAATGAATACGAAAATAATATGTTAAAAATGAAAAAAAAAGGAAAGCTGAACCTTTTCCACCTTGCTTACTTTTTTATTAATGAAACGGCACTACTTGTCGGTCTTCATTTGTTTTGTTTTTGGAAAGGTTTTGGTAATTTCTATAGAATTTGAATTTTTTTCTATTTCAAACCGAAAATCTAAACTTCTTTGATAAGCACACAAACTTGTTCCAGAAAAATATCTTAGAAATGCTTAGAAGTTAATAGTTTACTTCACGTGTATCTATTCATGTTTTTTTTAAGTGTTTTCTAAATACGGTTTTTGTTACTCCTATTTATGGTGAAAAACGGAGTCAATTGATTATTCTCATTTTAGGACTTGAAATCCATAAAAAATCTCACTTATATTTTTTCCGGCAAGAGAAAAGTCATCAAGAATGTTTACTATAGTGAACACAACTAGGGCATTCTAATTATTGACTAAATTAATAACATCTTGAGAAATGGTTTCCGTATAAAAGCAAATCGAGCGGATATTTCATGCACTATTAATTCTGTAAAGATTGCATTGAGCCACTGGCGCTTTCAGAAGGATTTCCGTCTTCGCGAAACTTAAACAACCTCGGCGTTGATATCGGGCGCTCTAAGAATTGTGCATCTGCGGACAATATGGGGGCTATCGGCACATATAATCTTGTGCGCGTTTTATTAAGAAATTTCATAGCAATTATTCAAAGCAGTAAAATCGCATTAAATCCATGGCCTCAATTAACATTGCCTGCGATAAAATTTTATGCGACCATTTATAATTTTTATAGTTTTGGGAAAGTTTTCATGAGACATTTAAATACACCGTGTTTTTTTACGGGCCAACCAAAGGCAATATTTTGTTATTGGCTTTACCTGGGCCAAAATCATCTCTTAGAAGCCATTATTTTATATTATTAATTATTTCATCAATCCGTCCTGGAGTTTTTACTTTAAAGGTCTCCAGTTACACATATTTATGTATTGATAGGTACATATATTAGCTGATCGCAGTTAAAATAAATAACACACCTACTTTTATATGTTTCCTCCATTTTACATATATGTATATCAAATAAAAAATCTTCGATCTGGCACGAGAAAAAGTATTAAACTAACAATCTTTTGTTGTTATATTGATTTTAGATAAACCATTATGGAGTAGGTAATAATTGTCATCGCAAGGGAATATTTGTAAAAACCGTTCAACAATCCAGCAGATAACTTGTTCAAGAATAAATTTTTTTTAATTATCATGAAATTTGCTTCAGCGTGACTGTAGTGTAATGTTCGTTTAATATCAAATCGATATTACTTTGATTCGTTGGCGTTGTCTCGAGGCCCCTAAGAGGCCTACTCTGCCTACTCTGGCCTAATGTGTAATATGGCAGTGATTATGAATAAGAGGCCCGATTTGATTAATTTTGAAATATGTTGTTGTTGACAATGAAAAATCTTGTTCACCTTCGGATATGAGAGGAAATATGTAAATGAATGAATGAGTTATTGTGGCATTCCTCGTGTGTATTATATGTTTTCTAAACTAGCGGAAAAAAATAAAGTGTTTCCCAAAAAAGCTATACTGTAGCAGAACTTTTGTTGACTACTCTAGGTGTGCACAATAACAGTTTTGTATTTTGCTTTGGCAAGTTTAAAAAATCCTCATACCTACATATGAAGAAAAATTATCCTTGGGGTGGTGCCTTACCTACTGCTTGTTTTTTCGCATATGGTATATGAGCATAGCGAGGAAGGAAAAAAAAACAGGCAAAGTATAAATGTGACTGACCATTGTTAATGTCTAATAAGAACAGTAGTCTCCGCCATCATAATTGAGCGGCAAATGCTGGATGTGTTATTTCTCACGCAAATATAGCAGCCATGTTTGCAGTCACAAAAAAAAGAACTCACCTCCCATGAGACCATTTATTACGAATTCATTGAGTAGATATTTCTCCGAAGCCCAGCGCCGCGTCAACAGCGTAGTGAATCGATTCTTTTATAAATTTCTCAAGAAGGTCATTTCACTTAACTCCTTCAAGTAACGCATGCTGAGCTCATAATCGCTAAAAATAGCTCGCTTGCAGCGTGCTACACACGGAATTGCTGCAAATTGCAAGCTCAACCCGACCTTATCAGTCCGAATGAACACCAGGCTCCCTCCAGTTCCAGCCCACTATCTTCGACTTGAGTTGAGACAGAGCCGAGTCGAGACGGCATTCCAATTCCATCTCTTTGCAGACGCCTATGAGTCACCCCACTGCCGCGGCATGTTGGTTCGGTCCGATTCATGTTTGAATTCGCCCGCTCTCGTCCATTTCTGCGCTTTAAGTCTTCGGCCAGCACAGCGCTCTTGTGTCCATTGTTTTCAGCCCGCCTGCATGCTTCCATTTTCCCAAAAGTGCCGAGGAGACTACGCTCGACAAAGTCTGGTGGCATTCCAGCTGTTTCGGAGTTTTTTTCTTCCTTTTCTGCCCAGTCGCGGGCTTTTTGCGAGCAGCGGAAAAGTTCAAAGAAACAAAAAAAGAACGAAAAACAAGTTTCACTTCACACGCTTTTTGGAGCTTTGCTCGCTAGCTGTGCAGATCTGGGTTGCTCGCTGCTGTACTTTATGTACTTTATGGCCTGAAACTCCGCAACGGACGTCCTCTAGCGCCAGCCCCTTCCTACTTCGGCGCTTCGCATGCCGATGGACAATAATTACTCATCGCCCTGCCATGCCAGGAATCAATCTCCATTACCGCCTGATTCTTTCTTAATAGCCGCCGTTGTAACATAATTCCAGCTACAAAGACCCCGCTTAGCTCGGCAGGGCGATATGAAATCAGCGTGACATTTTTTCCATGAGAAATACTGCGAAAATTAGGTAAATGATGATTGGCTTAATTACACGGGGTCTCCCTTTCTGACAATTTCCAGTTAAGGAGGGCGATAAGTGCGAAATATTTAATGGTGCAGCGTCGCATAATTAGACTGGTGGGACTACAGTCCCTACATTATTTGCTCAAATAGTGGTGAACGCAATGCTAACTGGGTTGCATGACTGCAAGCTACCATATGTAAAATGGCACTCTATGGCTAGTAGGTATACCCTGCACTTATAAAATATTCACGAATGATTTAGCAATTACGTACAATGCTTCATACACACCATGTTAAGTATGTAGTATCATGGCTAATTCCATTCAAATACTAAATTTGGGAAACTTCGTTTCAGCTGTGCTGACAGATGATTTGTGCTCAGAATGTTTTGCCATTTCACCATGAATAAACTTACACCTGAACAACGCTTGCAAATTGTGCAAATTTGTTTCGAAAATTATATTATCGTTATTTTCAACGCAAAATTTTTTGTACGGCGATGACAGGCTAATTTTTGGTTGAATGGCTACGTCATACGGCGAATACAAAAGGCCGCCATATTGGACTTAAAATGGCGACACACATTTTATTGGTTTCTGCTCGTCAAACGCAAACCCTTTCATTTGATACTCATGTCGGGGGTTTTAAAGGAAAAGGTAATCCGCCATTTTGTGGTGGCCGCCATATTGTATGTACCATAAAATCTAATATACTATATAGTATTGTCATGCAAACTGAATACGTATACAAAGTTTCATCGGAATCGGTTGAGTAGAAGTTGTCGAAAAATCGATTGCAAGATTTGAAACAAACAAAGCCGCATACGGAGTGAAGATAAATAAAACCGTTTAAAAATCGGCTGAAGGAATGATAATAGAGACTTGGTGTGATAGTGAAAAATACTCGAATTGGCCTCCCAAAAACTATTAGTTTTAGGCCCACCTTTGTATGAAACGAGATTGATCACCTTTTCATACAAAATCCGTCTCCTGGATATTGCAACTTGGATTTAATCTGGTGCTCTGTCCGGCGTTTTCGGAACATGGAAACTCCGTAGGTTCTTTTCTTTATTTGATGGACCGTAGTAGATGATATTCCAGCCTTATCAGCCATACCTCTCAACGACAGGTTAGGATTTCGCTCAAAGTTGGCCACAATTTTTTTTCACCAATTTTTGGTTCACCGAACCTGACTTTCTTCCTGGTCTGGCCTGGACTCTAAAGAGTTCCTGGAATTTCTTGGTTGGCTTCCGTTTTAACTACTCACGAATTTTGCACTTAATGGCTTGTGGCTTGTAACTATAATGCATAACCTGCAAGCTTGCCTGTATTCCAAAATTTTGGTTACCTGCGGCTGAGTAATGTATCAGTCTTTCATAACGCAGTTTGTAAGACGATTCAAATGTTACCCTCAACATCAAATACTTAGCCCAAATTTTGCGACCAAAAAGGTACTAAAATGAGTTTCCGTTAATTTTGTACAATTATATAAACAATAATTTGTTTAATTATTTTATAAATTCAAATCACGACATAACGGCTGAACGGATTTGGATGAAACTTGGAGGAGATATAAATCCCATGAAATTCAACATTAGGGAGTTTTCAAGGGCGCTGATCTCTAATCTACTATACAAATTTGAAAATTTAAGATGGCGTATCGCATGTGGCAATCGAGGGTTCAATTTCAAAGGATTGCTATGAAAATGGATCCTTTATGTTTTCGGGGTCGCTGATATTGAAAATATTTCGGAACCAATGTGGCAATCGAAAATTCTTAACGGTTTATAACGGCGGAGACATGATATTGTGTTCCTGTCAATTTTTTCAGAGCGGAAGAGCTTTCTCTGTCGCGACAACACGTAATTTAAAAAGATACCAACAAATGGCCCATTATACCTACATATATATGCACACATCTATCTAATCTACACACATAATTATATCGACGTCACCTATTCGTATTTCAGGCAAAATCCTTGCCGACCAACCTAATCATCATTGCATGTATACATGATATTGTTTTCTTTTTAAATGTTTGCTAAGAGTACCTAATAAATGTAAAAAAGAGAATATTCGTTCTTTCATACCGTGAGCACGAATTTATGTAATAATACCTGAGTGATATGAACCCTCCTACCGCTTCAAATAAAAATTCAGCACGTTAGATACCTACATACGTACTATATGTTAAATTTGCATTATTGTAGAAGGTGACGGAAGAAGTGTGAAATAAAATGATTGAAGTGCCGCCGATGCATACATACATACTACAGTGACGAGAAGGCAAAGTGATTTTTCTCTTTTCATTAAATCTGATTCATTTGATCCAATTGCCTTCGGGAATAAACATTTCCCCAAATCCTTAGAATTCTTAGCACACCTGTTTATCGGAAATACATTTAAGCGTCCGTACAAATCATATTCCATCCTTGACTGCCTGAGCATTCTCTAACGAGTTTCCTGTGTTCTCCCTTTTGTGAAAAGGAGGATCCTTTTACCCTGAGTGGCGTTATTTCCGCCTTCCCCGAAATCCAAGAATTTTGCGTAGAATTTAAATCAGTTACAACCTGTTCACAACCCCCGCACTCTCCGGCCCATAAAACTCATTCACGGCAATTCCCACCTTTGTTTGCTGTATCCGAATACATTGGAGTATGCAAAGTTATGGTTTCATTCAAGCATACAAGGACACATGAATTGCAATTTTACATCTTCACTCGAGGGGAAGCGGTAGTTTTGAGTTTTCAGAAAATACTTTTATTGCATGTTATACCGTTTGTCTTATGGAGATAAGAAAACAAAAAGCATCCGAATGTTACTCTTTCTCTCCGGGGTGTTTAACGTGAACAGCGGTCGGGCAAAGGGAGGGCGACTTGGAGAGGCAAATATTCAAAAGCAGGACAATCGTGGGAATGGCAAATGAGAAAGAAGTCGGGAACGTGCTTTCGGTTTCCGGATTGAGTCTACGTAGTTCTTTGACATCAAGTAAGAAGCGGAACAAATTACTTGCAATATTTTTATTACATTGGTACAATTTTGGGAGCGTTTGAACGCTGATATGAATGTCAAAAGTTAATTCCTTGTTTTGATAAGGCACTGATTTTTGGGTGGAAAAACCATCAAGGAAACAAAACAATAGCAAAAACGACTACTATGGGGACCCAGCTCCTTCGCATGGAGTGGTGCACAAGTTCCACTGAGTTTCGTTGTGGTCATACCAGCAGGAAGGATGCCCAAAGAAGCGCCCGGGACGTCCGAATCAGGTCACAACTGAAGCGGCGGTGAACATAATCCAAGATATCTGTTTGGACGACCGCCAGTTAAGGTGCGCAAAATAGCTAACATGGTAAGCATCTCAAATGCCCGAACATTTGGGTACATGACGAGTTCTGCATCCACCACTACACCTGGGAAATGAATGAAAGAAGAGACCAAACAATGCATTTTTCTGATGGACTTCGGAGAAGACCAAAACGGTTCCTTCGGTCGAAAAACTTGTGACCATTTTGTGGGTTTACAAGGCATAATCTTCTACGACTAATTAGTATTATCCCAATTTATTTGATCGATTTCACGCAGAATTGATGGAAAAGGCGGACCAATTTGGCGAAGAAAAAAGTGCGGATTCAACAAGGTAATATGCACACCAGCGTACTCGTCGGGACATCACAATGGCTTAATTGGTTCAATTAAGTTACGAACTGTTTCCCCAACCACTCTACTCTCCAGATTTGGATCCTGCAACTGTTGTTCTTTTCCCAAAATGAAGAAATGTCCCTAAAGAAAGAATGCTTTGCTGAAGGCATGTTTTATAGAGTATTTTTTTGGAAAATTTCAAGCAGTTCAAATATCGTCGAACAAAGTGCGAACGACAAAATAACACAAACACTGGACAACACAAAACAAATTCTTTTATTAGCTGTGTGTTTTTTCATTTGGTTCACGCTCTGGATCAACGGATCGTTATTTCGACGAGTGGGGACTGTTTAAGAATTGAGAGTACCAGAACAGGAATAATAGCGGACCAAGAATAGATTCCTGTGGTACACCACACTTAAGGAGAAACTCAAAAGACGAACGACCGGAAAACAAAATTTGCAATTTTTGGTCGGATAGGTAGGATGAAAATCACGTCGACAGAATCGTATTTTTTCACTTTGTCCAAAATTATTGAGTGGCATAATGGTCGAAGGTTTTAGAGAAGTCAGTATAAATCGTTTCAACCTGGATGCGTTGATCGAAGGCATGCGCTACGAAGTGGTGATATTCAAGAAGGTTGCTAGCTGTAGACTTTCCCTTAGTAAATCCATGTGGTTTGTCTGAGATTAAAGGCCGGAGCGCTTCAGACAAGTTGTGCACAAGTCTCTCGAAAATTTTATTGAAGCAGCTAAGGATACAAATATGTCGATAGTTATGTACACCGCAGTTGTCGTCCTTCTTGAATATTGGTACGAAGTTAGTTTGTTTCCATACATAGGGAAATGTTCCTTTGCTTAGGGAAGCGTTGAAAATGCATGCCAAGGGATAACATAGAGCATTGGCAAAATCTTTCGCGAAATGTTTGGCCCGGCTGAGGTTTTACAGTCAAGCCTGAGCATACAGTCGAGTACATTATCAATCTAAAGGACAAACTAGACATAGATAGATATTGATATTGGTCAGTGGGTTATGAAGTCCTCTAGTCTTACTCGCCAGCCTTAGACCCTTCAGATTACCATTTGTTTCGGTAGCTTCAATATAACTTCTTCTATTCACGCGTCAAAACACACGAAATTCTGTCGAGTCATAACTCCAAATCACAGTCTTTTATCGCGGATTCGCCAACTGGCTGCCAGATGTTAGAATTGTTGTGAAGAAACAGATAGAAATCATTTCGCAGATTAAAGTCGAATTAGAAAATCTATAAATGAACATTACAATTATTAAAGAAAGTTCAAGAATTGACTTGTTCATCTAACATACACCAAAATTCGTCTTGCCGCGTTTTTTGCGATGCTTTTGATAGCAGTTTTTATTTTAGTCTTTTTCTTTAGAAAAAAATATCCATAAAACGACGAACTATGCATATTTTTTTCCAATTCCTTTTACAACATATTTATATGAATTTTTCAATATTCAGATTTTTTTTGGGTAGTATTACGAAGAAAAAAGATAATTCAGATTTTATGGAATAAAGCCGTCAACAACCTTAGTTTACTATCGAGGGAGTCACTGAGGCATGAAATCGCAGGGCAATCGAACCAACGCAAGCGGAATCAGACGCATTATATCACTTTTATAGCCACCAATCAAGCAGCAATGTTACCCCTTTCGATACGATAACATTTAGACCCTTTTATGTTTTTTTGTCTGTCTTGAGAACAGGCAATAAAAAAACAAGAATGGAAAGAATAAATTCGTGCAATTTGGAGAAAAATGGCCAAATTTATGAGCGATATCCTTTTCATCAAAAAGACGAATGTCTTCCACAAAGGGTTTGTTAAGAGGGACGAACTTTCAGTTAAACTACTTAACCTGCACACATTTGCACCCTCGCGAGGAATTCCCTCTTGCTGTTTTCCTGTTGGGATTTATTTAAAATTTGATTCCCGATTGTGGCGGGGTGGCTTATCCAAGAATTATGACGCCATTAAGGCCTCGAATACTTGAACTTTTGAAGGAGCCTCCCTGCCTCGATAGCATCTTAAAAGGGATCCCAAGTATTGAGCACTTCTAAATGAATCGAACCGATGACCTGCCGATAACCAATCAGCGTGTAGAATTTGGAAAGAAAAAGCCCAAGAATAAAGTACCGATTATTTGGTCTCTGTTTTCGAACTGAAATAGATTTCAGTCCATGTGTTTTCTTTTCGGGACTTTTTTGTGTTTCTCCGTGTTATCTCTGGGCTGGAAAAATACGAATCCCTTCAGTTTGTTTTGCGCTAGGCGAATGCGGGTAGTGGGCTGGCTATTGCTTCCCTTAGATTTGCAGCACTGATACCGTTAAAACAAATATGTATATACGAACGATGGCCGTATCCTGGGAGGCTGGAAGGCAGGAACGGGGTCTTTAACGTCCTTTTTATAGGGTTTGAAATTCCGGAGCAAAAATTAAATTTTCGGAACTGGTTCCGATAGCTCTTGGCTCCGGTGTTACATATTTATTCTCCATTAGAGATCTCTGATAGACCTGACTTACGCTAGCGAATAAAACTTTGCTTGAAATTGATTCAGATACAAATGTGTATCTTGGGATTTGCGCAAATACGGGAAAGCGGTGAAATAAACCACTCTCTATAGTGTTTGTATAGTGTTTGTCTACAATCTAGTTTTATTCCTATGTATGTTAAGCTTTAGCTCGTTTGAGAGAATATTAAGCTGTGACAAACAGACAGTTGTACCAATGAGTGATCCGATAATGGACAAACATTTTCTTTTGAGATGTCATTCCTAAAAATTTGGAATTACTTCGAAGGACTTTAATTCAGTTTGCGCATCCTCGAACTGAATATGGAAATTTCATATTTAATCGGTTTCAAATAACACGATTTTTCTTTTAATTCCACTATACATGCACTCCGCGACAACTAGATAGCACACCAAACGACAATACAATCATATACATAAATTTTTATCATTCAGAACAATCAAATCGGTCGCTTTTTTTTTATAAAACTTTTGCTAATGCCTATGCACAACTACATAGTAGAATGAGGCAGCGCTTCGATCTATAATTTCAGGAACAAACACAAAAATGCCGTAGAGAATGCATTTTACGGAAAAATGCGATTTTATGTGTATACATAAGTTATATAATACATATTCACTGGCGTGTACCTGTCGCTGCAGAATATTGGACAAATTGCTCGGTTCAATAATAAAATAATCAAGAGGCCAAGCTCAACAAATTTGAAAAGAAGGGAATTTACTCAAATGCATAAAACGCAAAGGTTAAAATTTATCTTCTCGTAATTTATCCGGTAATCGACGCATACTCGGTCCACCACAACGCATAAGGCCATAAGAATAACATGGCGCCCCTGAACTTCTGTACGTTGCTGGCTGGTTTCATATCGCAGGACAATATCTTTTATGTGCGATGGTCCTGAAAAAAAAGATGGTCCGAACAGCTTGTATGTTATGTACGTGCGATCCGTTTTTGTTCTTCTAGAGTAGATATCTATATGGTAATATCTTCTGTCTGTTATGATTTCGGCATATTTTTGAAAAGGAGGGTACTCAAATTTTTGTATTAAAAGATTCCCTCCATTCTCCAAAGACAATTCGAAAGCTTCTTTACTACATTCTCCCTTAACTTCTAGAATTTTCCTCGCACCGGATTATAGAGTGCGACAAGTGAATATCACAGGCAAAATGTTATTTTTTATTTTATTATTTATTACCTTTCAACAATTTTCAACATCCTTGACCTCAGTAGTTTAAACAGCCTTTTTATGTTTTTATTTTGGCAATTTGTTCCACGCAGTCTGTCCCCACACATTTTCAATGATTTTAAGTTCGGGGGAAAGCATTGGCCAGTCAAGCAGCACGCGCGTTGGTGCGCTCGAAATATTGCTTTACTTTTCGATTAGTGTGGTTTGCGGGTGTTGTCTTGTTGAAAACTATGGTGATTTTGTGATTGATTTTGTGGTGATGTTTTTCTAAACATTTTGGGCAGGCAACGAGTTTTTCTTGTAATTTGTTGGGAGACTAAAAGTGAGTATAAAATTCAGTTTCCGGGATCGCCCCAATTTTAAAATAAGGGTGCGAACGGTTTTTCAGCAAATCAAATTCTCTGCAATTCTTATTAAATAACTTTTTCACGTTAAATTAATAATAAACAAGTTAGAAGCCGGAAAGGCGAAAATATTTGATCAAAATCCTTTGAAAATCTATAACTGTTTCATTTTACATTTTACAAAACAGTGTTATTCCCATCACCGACCTCTGAACAGATTAAAAAAAGACGCTGCCTACCCAAAATGTTCAGACCTTTTTTTCCGACCATTTGACTGGACTATTACGGTTCCAGCCCAAATGTTCGGCGATTTGAGTTATTGAGCATCAATAACAGCACATTCGGCGAATGCACTGAATCTCCGGTTTTTTTAAAATAATTATAATTTGTGTTTTACTGTCTTCACTTACTGCTTCAATAGAAACTGTAGTTTTCGACTGTGTCGGATTATTTAAAATTGTGTTTTTGGTGATTTGTCGCAATCTACTTCTCGGCTAGAGGATAAAAGTAGAATTTAAATGGGGGATAGTAGTAAAAACGCTTTCGAATTGCCTTTGGACAATGAAGGGAATCTATTATAATAAGAATTTGAGTACTTTCCAAATATACATACATACAAACATACGCCGAAATGCATATGTATTCCAGTGGCCTAACGAAAAGTCGCGAGTACCTCCCAATATCAAGTTTGGGCCCTACGCTCTTCCCGCAGGTTTTTGTAAACATGCAAAATAATATGCACCTTATGATGCGGAAATTTAAAAAAGGGTAGATACCTTTTAATTCTTAGGAAAATGCCTGGCGATATGAATTATATGTAACTAGTTGCCCGTGCGAAATAGCGCCTCCGCATACAGTCTTTAATTATCGCCTGAAAATGCAGAACGAAAAAATGTGAACGACTGTAAGGTTCTTCAGTCAAATTTATTCTTCAGTAAGCAGTGTGTCAGTGAAGATACAACGGTAAAGAGTAGGTGAGCTAAATGTTGTATTTTGTGATTCATAATAATGTCGTTTAGTTAAAATTAACTGATAAGGCTCAAAGTGTGCTGTTGAAGCAACAAGGCAAGTCGAATTGTGCAATAGCCAAGAGAATTAAATGAAATGAACGAGTATTCAATTCGAAGGTTTTGGAAGAAAATATGAAGACAGTGGACGGAAGTGGTATACAACAATTACCGCTTGAAAATAGATTCCTGGCGCCACCGTTACTGAAACGGCAGATTGAGGAAATAACATGATTCTCAGATTCCGATACAATAGTCCAACGAAGGCTGAACTACAAGGGGAATATTTGCATTTAAAACAACAAATAAACCTTTACTGATAGCTAAGATGCATAAGACCCGCTTACATTGGGATAAAATCAGAGGAAAATTGGACATCACTTGATTGGAGTAGAATTATTTTCTCCGATGAATCCAAATTCAACTTTGGGGAAACCAAAGAAAAGTCCAATTTTGAGGAATTTAGTCAACATGGAGAAGAGATTATATTTCAAGAAGATTCAGTAGGTATCTTGTCATCATGCCAAAACAATAAGTTCTGAGTCTATTCTAGAAATTCGCTGAAGCACTGTGCATCAAAATAAAAACACACAAAAAAGAAAACAGTCCAGATATGAGCCCCATTAAGCCATGGGGAAGAAAGTAAAGGAAAAACAACCGACAATAGTAATGGAACATTAATTAACAAAAAAATTGAAAAAATATAGTATAAAATGTCCTTCGACTTTCTACGAAAATTGTATGGCTCTATGCTACGATGGATCGCTAGTGTATATAAGAATCGGCGGACATACAAAATATTAAATTTTTTTCTGTGTTCAGAATTCCAAAATTACTACACATATATACCATCTTACTTCCTAGTCTATTTTATAAAGACTGTGGATTAAATATAAAAACTAATAAATGAGTGTTTTTAACCTTCTCTATACTTTTCGCCGCGGGTCTTTAGTATATGTACCTAAAGATCCCCTCTTTTGAGACGGTTGGTTGTTTTGGCCTCCGTGATGGCCACTGATGTGTGCCTATAATCATACACCTACATCTAATGAATTGAATCTAATGTCAGATGAACGAATTGCCCAAATTATGCATTTGACCTTTAGAAACCCCTGGAATATGTCAATAGTTTCGCAGTTCTCAACACTGGGATATCGTATTATTTTGAGAATTTTCAGTTGATTGGAAATTTTAGAACGCGGAACGACAGATGATATTAAATTCCGCTGCAACATTAATTGTAGAAATGGAAATCAGGGGAACGCGTATCGACAGACTGTATTTGCATAATCAATGCGCATAGAATTTACTTTGCGTTCGTGGAAATTAATACGTCGGTATTTGCTTCAAAGTAAAACGCCAACCGTGTTGTTCTCTGTCATAATATTTGATTTTATTAATTAAAAACGGAAACATCAGCAGCCCCATGATGCTGGGCTGCAATTAATCCCCTTATTCATTAATGCAAATAAACGCCACACCGGCTGAAAGTTACCTTGGCGTGGAAGCAATTTTTGAATGGCGCAAAATATAGCCATCCGTCACTGCCATCACGAAACCTCGAACATATAAAGCCACTTTTCATGAGACACGCCAGAACAAAGCGAACGCTCATCTCCTAAAATATTGCTGCGGAGTGCGGAGGGAATAGAACGCCGTCGCGCTCGACCGCAGCCTAACTCTTTCAATTAATCAGAGCAATCTTCTTAGAGCGGGCGCCAATTAACCTTTGACACAATTAACCGGGCGAGCACCGCATACGCCGGTATCTTTGAGTGCAGTCCACTTGGATTCGGAGGATTTACCGTGCATGCAGGCATGAGGTTTGTGGGGCTGAGTACGCAGCACTGTGTCATCATGAAAAAGTCGTCTGGATTCCGTCGACTCCAAGTCCCATG
This sequence comes from Neoitamus cyanurus, assembly GCA_947538895.1. Taxonomy (NCBI): domain Eukaryota; kingdom Metazoa; phylum Arthropoda; class Insecta; order Diptera; family Asilidae; genus Neoitamus; species Neoitamus cyanurus. The sequence goes on from OX384540.1 coordinate 867,443, forward strand.
CGACAATCCTGGGCTTTCGATCCATGGAAGTCCGTCTCGTCTCGCATTGCATTTATAACTTGTGGCAGCCTGCACAGCCGGTAGAAATTTATAGCCGGGATTTGTTTCCCATGCAAGCCCGATTGGACCGTTCGAGCAGAAAAATGTCGTCCCGTGGACAGCAAGATAAATATTTCTTGCTGCAATGAGCCTTGCGTTTCTAACATCGAGGGGGCGCACACAAAATCACCAGCAGAATAAAGATGCGGAGGAATACGGGCCAAGTGCAGCTCATATGCATACGGCTCTACGGCTTATAGGATTTCCCTGGAAGACCTGCTCTATCCGTGCATCCAGTGAGCCAGCATTTATGCTGAAACTAAAAAGCTTACTCGAGATGAGACGAGTGCACGCTACCAACGGGGGCGTAGCCCAGCTCGTCCCATTCAGTTGCCGGTACGGAAGGGGCATTAATGAGCCTGGGTCCCTATACATCTTTATTATCAGCGCGAGCATTCCATGGTCGCAAGAATATGATTTGTGGTTTTTGATACTATGCCGGTGTAGCACACTAGGGCCTGCTACGGGGCAGCCAGCATACACGCACCACATTGAGGGGCGGCAGTAGCGCACGTCGGCACGCAAGCATCTTCGATTAGAAGTTAATTGCCGAACGCTCCAGAAATTCGGGTTTACGAAATTAATATGATTAACAGAGATATGAGTGGCGCCCACTCCTCCAGGAAATTTATTACCGGCATTAAGATGTCTTCATCTGTCGGATTAATTAAAAGTGATTAGAATCGACTAATGTGGCTGGAAATTAGCTGCGATTCAATAACTTCCAGCAGGACACCGGCGATACGACCGCTACGGCAGGGATTTACTTCCAATGCTGCACGGTGCGGACCTTAGTCAGTCATTGTTTACAACTCTTGCTGGCTATTGTTTTGAATGCCATTTGTATTCAATTGCTATTCAATCTACTGCCGGAGATTTGTGTGCCCAAGTGCATTATATTTGATTTATTCGGGAAACATCTACAATTTGTCTCGGTTTTATGCTGAGGGAATATCCTTCTTTCGAAGACAGCAAATTTTTCATTTCCTTCCTTTTAGCAAGTATCTATAATACCTAATCCCAAATCTTTTATTCTTTGCATGGTTTTCTTTTCTTCCGTAGCTGTGGTTTGCGGTTATTACACTTTTTTTTTTTTTATACTTACAACTTATTATAATAATTTTTGGCATGATTTTTTCATATTCATATGTATAATACAATTTTTCAAAAGTCTTAAATCCTCATTCTTAATAATTTTAATAATAATATTGAAGAAAAGAAGAGAGAAACTAAAAAAAGGCCAAAGTGTGTGCGTGCTACAATGTTAAATTATAATTTAATTCTCAGTCTAAAGAGTTAAATCCTAAATTCCTAAATAAACAATTGCCCTGCAGGCAAGTATCTATAAATTTCAAAGAAAGCAAACACCAAAAGTAACATATAATGATAATTGGCAATTGCATGTTGTTTTAATTTAATTTTATAATTGGCATTATTTAATGACTTGGAATTCGAATGTCTATTGGTTTTTTGTTTATATATGTACATAGGCACGGCAAGGGGACTATTTAATTGTCATCTCATCAAATGGTTCTAAAATTTGCTAAATTACGGTACATAAATTTACGTAAAATTTATTGCATGTCTTTGTCGAACATTCCTTACGTTTAAATGCACAAATGCCTGTGTGGTGGAAAATTCTCATTTTTCGTAATCACAATTTTACTATGTTATTTTGATTTGCAATCTTGTCAGAGGTGAAATTGTTGTTGAGTAAGTACCCATGCAATAATTCCGTATTCTAACACAGGTTGTACAATTGCAAAATATACCATTGTAATTTGTTTTGTTTTTGGGATATTGTTCATTAGTCGTATTTTATAGCATACTTTCCTTTGTTTATTGCATATATTATAGTTACTATGTTCTTGTCCCCTTTCTAAAATTACACAATTTGATTTCCCTCACGTTTTGTCAATTACTAGTAATTATGTAAATGTTACATTCGCTTTTGTGTCAAATTTCATACATTTGGTGTTGTCTACATTTAAAGACAATTTTGTGGATGTTCAACCATCTGTTAAGTGTACACCCTCTCTAGATCTATATTAGCAGTTCGTTTGTTCTACATGCTCCCATGTCTGATCCTTAAATATTATGATCGTGTCATCAGCATAAGATACCGTATGTCCTACTATAATATCCATTCGTTCTAATTTACATATGTCGTTTGTACATATATTCCTGGATTAATATTGGATCAAGTACTGTGCTCTGGGGTACACTGCATTTAATTAGTATAGGATTCCTTTAACTTTCCCCTATTGAGACGTATTTCTCCCTTAATACGTGATTTTAATATAGCGTTGAGCCATATATACCAATATTACGCAATTTTTTTACAAGGATGTCATGTTGCACCGTGCCAGAAGATTTTTAGTATTGTTAATGAAGCTGGTCATATCAAAGAGGGCGTCAATTGTGTCGTAATTATTTTTAAACTTGTATTGATTGGAAGCTATAATATCGGTCGATGTAAGATAATAATTTAGTCTAGATTTAATGGATTTACCCTATTTATAACTTTGCAACATTCGACACATATCCAAAACATATGAAATTTAAAAAGTAGGTTTCTTTCATTACGTAGAAGAGATTTTTGGAGATTTAACCCCTAAGGGAAGATATAAGGGATAATAGTTTGTATGGGAGTTCCGTCCGTTAGCTTCATAACTCGAGAACCACTGATCCGATTCACATTTTTTTTGATAATAGATAAGTATGTTCTAAGTAGAAAAATTCAAATAGTCGAGCCGTTAGAATTCTTCGAATATATCCAAATACGAATTTATTATTGGTATATTCGAAGTATTCGGATTTTTGGACTTTTATTCGGACATTTCAAGTAGTCAAAACGTAAATTTTAACGGTTATGATATTTGTTATTTAAAAAATCAAAAAACCAAATCATGAAATAATATTTGTCTTTAAAATAGACATCAGAAAATATTTCTCGGGAATACTCCACAACATGGTCACGTTACATGTTATCTTTTTAAAGGGGGGCACAAGCTATCGCATAACATATAACACGTCGTATTGCGGAGTATTCCTGAAAATCGGAACATTTATTTTTCACCCATTTCCCGGTGTTCCAGGGCTCTGATCACCCCTTCAGGGTTTTTAAGGGGCGATTATCACCTGCTCGACAACATGGTACAATAAAAGAAATTACGTCACGTGTCATGTCACGTGTAACTTCACACACACATTACATGTCATATCATATGTCACCTAGTTTTTATTGAAATATATTTTATATTTACCAAAAATGTATTCATAACATTAAAGAACAAGACATTAGGCACACATAGCAGTAATATTAACAATATTAATTAATAGTTAGTGTTGCCACCCTTTGCCAATTTCACTGCGTCGATTCTTCTTAGCATGCTCTCTATTCAAGCTTTGAAACATTCTTTTATCTCAGGCACCTCATGTCATATTTTTTTTAATACATATATTCGATCAAAATGTTATTTGCATTATAAAATAGCTTCTTTAGTTCATGCCATACATTTTCAATGGCAGTAAACGAATATAGTTTTCAGGAAAGTTTTTTTTGTGAGCTTTCGCGGTATGACATGGTGCGCCATCTTGCATAAAGGTAAATGGAGATGTCCAAAATCCGATTTCATCAAAATATGGCAGTGCAACGGTCTCCAGAACTTGTTGGTATTGGTCCTGTCGCATGGTCCCCTCGATATATAATATAATAAATAATAAATACCTCTCCCAGATCTTCTCATAAATCCATCATATCTTCTGTAAGGAACTGGAGCGTAGATTCTTCTATAAACCCGATCTGGAAAATATTGAAAAAATAGTGAAATTAAAATTAACCCTTCTAAATTTAAGGATTCTGGAGGAATATTAATAATTACCTTATTCCAGTATTCTGTGCTGACTTGTGAATATTCAGTAGCAAACTCAAGTCCCGCTTTCTTCATCCTCTCAGTTAAACGTGGTCCTTTTACCGGTCGTCTACATTAAAATTCGGCATTCTTCAATCTCCTTCGCAAAGTTCTGTCTGAAATTTCCACGTCAGCATCATGTACCATTTTACTGAGTTCCCACAAAGGTGCGCTGCCCATGGCGTGGTCTTCCTTTATCATCCACAAATTTCCCGCTTTGAAGAAGTCACCGAAGACTGTTGCGTTCATGTTTTTTGATATCAGGACAAATTTCTCTTATTGAGTGAGTAGTGCAGAAATTGCACATTCTCATTGCAGATATCATATTACGAAATCTCTACAAATATATGAATTTTCATTAATTTTGAATTTTGGTCCCATAATGATGTTCATACAGCACTTACATAACAACTTAATGTTTACTACCAGAAAACTTTAGAAATCCAAGCCAAACTAAGATCAGTTTTTGAATTATGACACCAAAAGAATTAACCTGAAGCACTGCAATGCCCAACACTGATTATGATATTGGGACAATTTTAAAATGTGTCCCACTGTCGCCTCGCAATCGATATAAAACAGGATTTTGTTTGAGTGCCATTGACTATCGCTTTGTTTACTGTTCTAACTCAAAATGGAATGTTTTACATAAAGCCTTTCTTGCGTAACGTTGCCGCCCTTCGCACAGCTTTCGTATAAAATAGTAGCAAGTTTAATACATCTGCTCAGCCAGAAGTTTCCGGAAACTTTTAATGCTAATTGATAAGAAAACAGCACTGCGCCACCATATCGCCATCATCGCAAGTCCGGAGTTAATGTTTGTTAAAGGGTAATTAGTCTATGAGTTAAACTTGCGGAGTAATATTTAACAATGCTGCAGTCCTAAATTAACCACTCCCTTCCTCGTGCCCATATTTTATGCAGAAGATTTGAGCTCGGAGCGCTTGAACTGAAACAGGATTATATGTGCTTAGTGCAGATTTACGTGGGCCCGCTATTCCCAAATTTAAATTCAAAAATAAATATGTAGACATATTTGCCACAGGGCTGCCTCTCACATGTGTACGTACCTGAATATCTTCGTATGGAAACGTGATATGCATAAATGCAGGTATCTCTTTTCTGTATGTACCATATTCCCGAGGAACGTCACAGACATGCTCCGGTATTTTATACCTTTGGTAATTTAATCGCAACCCTCGGAAGTATTTAATATTCACTTTTTCCGGCGCAGTCTCTTAAAATTGGATTTATCCGATAAAACAGTAGTCCATTTTCATGCTCCTAGTATTGTTTTAAATTTATATATTAAGAAATAAAAGCTTCCGTTAGCAATTAAAAAAATTGCCATCGATAATTTTGATAATATCGATTAATGTATTTTTGTATCCACTGGCAGGTAGCCATTTTGTTTAAACGTTCCTTAAAGCCAGTCTGATTGCAGCTGACGTTATTGAATTTTGAAAAATGTTCGTGGAAATGCAATTAGGATATCTCATTGGCAAACTGATCAGGAATTCTCATGAGAATGAAATTGATTACTGCTGTAGACCGAGAACATAGCAGGCAAAACCGTGGAATCTCGAGCATAAAAAATTGGGAGATGCGGCAAACTTGAAGGCGATATTAAGATGAAGAAAGCCAGAAATAAGACTCGCGAAAAATTTGCGCGAAAACATTTTGTAGACGAACAAAGAGCAAGAAAAGCAGTTTTTATTAGTGGACAAAAGCTGAGATCTGGATGGATCCACGACAAAATGGTGGAGTGGAGAAGGAATGACGGCATTGTATCTAATTATACCTTGTCTGCGCAGAAACGGGCGTGGGAATCTTCGTATTTCGTAACCGTCTTAATGCGATGTCAAAAGGGCAAAGATTTTAAATTGAAAATGGTTTTCGCTTTGTTGTCGGGAGGATTAAGATGACTCTGCAACAAAAAGTTTCTTGTGCCGTTTCCTTGTAAAACTCTTGAGTCTTGATACTTCTTATTTGATAATTAGGGAGAGCATAATCGCGTTTCGGACGGTGTACAGGCGAAGTTTAATCTTATTATGATTGGGTGTAGGCCGGCGGGTAACTACTATTCAGAACAACTTTTTAAATGTTTTCATAGTAACGAAAGTCCTGCTCTTGTCTGAGGGTCCGTCCAGTCGCTAGAGATTAATGAGGTTTTTTCAAAGTGTTGTTCCCCCGTTGTAACTTTTTATGGTCATTTTACAATATAAATAAAAGTTTAAGATAAAAAAATAGGAAAACTTTAGCAAAAAGTTCTTGGTGCCCTTACAGCAGTGGTGCACTCGTTGTGGTTTGTAATTATACTGTAGATGCGAAAAGCCCGGGAATTTTCTCTTCCGCCCGTCCTTATTGTCGTGGGATATCTTGTAAGGGAAAGCAATATCATACCAACATGCGTATTAAATAACTTGCAAAGGAAAAGTCAGCCAGAAGAAAATGTAATACTTTAAAGTTGTTCTAAAAAGATAAAAGTTTGTCTGGAGACGGACAGAAATGGTGTTTGGGGCCTCGTTTAATTTATTCTCTTATATCTTTTTGACAAGCTTTACTTCAGTATTTAAAATTCAAATACATATTTAACCCGAAAATAGGAAAATCAAATTACGCTCACAAGCAGAGACTTCCTTTTGCGTGGTGCTCAAAGCCGTATTTAGGATCTGCAGATGCCTGAACCTGTCCAGCGGGCTCTACTTGGGGTGGGGGGATTTTTTGGAAAATCAGTCTGCCAAAATCGCATTTTAGAGCAATTTTCTAACTAATACCTAAAAAGAAACATTTCAAGTTTATTATTAAGTTGTAGAAAGTGTAATGACAAGCTTCATCGTGAAATTGTAATAGCACAGTTGAACTTGAACGGAATTCCGTCACAGTGATTACAGTGATCTCGAATCTGCCATAGATAATTGGGAATTCAAGATGGCGGATCCAATATGGCGACCGAAACTTCTCAACTTCAAAATGTTGCTATGAAATCGAGACCTTTTATGTTTTCGGGGTCGCTGATGACGAAGCTACTATTGATATGGAAACTAAAGATGGCGGAACCAACTCCGAAAATTCACAACTCTAAAGGATTGCTAAGATACTTGTACTTGTATTATACATTGTTTGAAAAAATGTGAATTTAGTGTAGAAGTTTTGCTTCTCTAGTATGTAGTATAATATAATAACGGAATACACGGTCATGTTTTATAGTCCATTCAAAATAAACGTTTTGCAAGACTATTTTTTTGTGATGCGGACCCTGGTGGTACTTTTATTTTTGACAAATGACAAAATATTATAAAATATATTATATATATATAATATAATAATTTTATGCTTAATTCTTCGTTTTTAAGTCTGTCACGATATTGCCCAACGCCATCACAAAATCGCTTTATCCTGCCTTAGTTCCAAAAGCAGTTTTTATATCTTTTTTAAAACATACCAATAATTTATTAGTACTCCGTTTTAGAAGGGATAAATGCAAAAATAAAAGTACATATTGTCATGCCTTGAAATCTATTTAAGTCGCCATTTTAGATTCCAGTACCGCTGCTCTAAATAAGGCGTTAAAAATTAATGTGTGCCTGCCGATTTGCAGGAAAATTTTTCGCCCCATAAACGACGTACTCCACTCATTTTATTGAAGGGCAATAGATATTGTTGTGAGTTTAAAAAACAAAGATGTGTCAACAAAAATTAAAAATTATTTCATATCATAATATGTGATTTTTAGTTTTATTTAAACGACATAAAATAATATTTCTCAAATCGTGACAGGCATGAAAGGTCGTTGTACTTTTTTTAATTTCCTTTCACTAAAATTATTTCTATTAAAGATGCTCAAATAATTACCTTGACGTCCTTGCTTGATAAACTACCGACCGACTCGTAATTAAAGAAACCAATCCGGAGCTTCATTTTCCATTCCAGGATATCGTGAGTTAGGAAATTCCACCTTGTGATTCCGAGGGTAGATTTCACAAAGATGATTTTAGTAATTAGAATTCTCCCCACAGCTTCTTGTGCCCTCTAAAGTTTTTCAAATCATTCCTAAACGCCTTATTTTGATGAAGAGCTCTGTTGAATTCTTTTGAACGAATTAAAATTGTTTTAGAATTATCAGATTTGATGATTACCGTAATGCATTAGAGGTAACGCCGACGATTTCCCTAAAACAAAGTCATGTAGTGTCCCGATCTGCTTTATGTATATGCAGGCTATATAGAAAGCCCCGTTTTTAGTTTAGAAGTAACTCTATTTTACTTTAGAAATACTGCTTCAAGGGGGTAGGTACATATCCTTAAAGTATATATATAGGCACTTACTTACATACGAAAGAAAATGCCCACTAAATTTCTTGTTGAAACTCGCAAATATACGAAGATATAGCGTTGCAAAGAAAGATAGAATGCCCTCAACCAGTATTTAGTATAATTAGTTGAAACTTTAATCGCGTTATTCCCAGAACTTCATTTGCTGTGCGTTGAATATTGGTATGGCAGTACTATAGTAATAACCTTCCTCAGGAATGGTGAAGAGCTGCTCGACAGTGATATCAAACGAGTTGTTGCCGGCATCAACCATTTTTCACTTAAAAAATCGTCTGGAATAATTTAAGAGGGGGTGTTCTGTTTTCAAGAGCCTTAAACCCCACACCTGGCACCAATGTTACAAATTTCTCCAGCCGAGCAGAATCGAGTGGCCACTTGGCTATGTTTTAAATTTAGTATAATACCGTTGGAAGTCGAGAAGTACAATTTAAGGCGTAATTGGTTTGGGACCAGAGAGTTTTCACGTTTTAGAATGGTTTTATTTAAAAGCAGAAAATCCGTACACATTACCGAAAGCTAAAGCCGCGTATATAGGTCATCCGCGCCGATATTTTCTCCTCCTGCAACTCGGTTTCTTTTCAGCTTAGCCAACGATGTATGGTCTCTCATTGGGTGTGGTTAGGCCAGAGTTTAAAGTGAAGTCCAGCCAAATCACAACAAATGTCTGCTATACAGGGGCGGACTCTCGGCTAATTCGTCAGCAATATTTTGCTTCTTGCTTTCACATGAACCAGGCCTGAGATTGCGATTCGATCGTGAGTTCTAAATTTACTCATTCACTCATCATAATCATATTTATATTGATTTTTTTTAATAAAAATTGAATGGAGACCAGCTCACAGTATGAGTAATTATATGTCTAACGATCCTCTTCCACAACATTATAAAGTTAGATTAAACAAATTACAAACGAAGCCTTACACATCAAATTGTGTACCCCCTTAATGCGAGTACGTTAGCTAAAACGAGCCATTGCATTGTTACCAATTGCGCTGCATCTATTTTATCTATGTAACAGACACATCCTTACAAACGCCGAGTCATTCAATGAATACTACTAGCGCGTGTACCACAACAACGAGCCTTTTCATAAACTTTTATCTGTTCTAAGCATTTCCTTGTCAGCCCCATACGATAATTCTAGGGATGGATGTTAAATAGAAGCAGATTAGCCGTCCCTATTTGCATGCAGACAGTGACGATGCCTGCTCAAAAAGCGCAAAGTTATCTTTGAATGAAGTTCAAACTACATGCATTTATTAATCCGACCGCAATAGACATCCTATGAGGGTGGCCCATTCTAGGGAATTACGTTTTGACCCGAATAACATGAAAATCTAAAGCAGTACAATGTTCAAGGTTGCGAGACATTCCAGCCTTTCAGGAAATTCTCAAACCCGTTGCGGAAAAATTTTACACCTGAAAAGAAATGTGCCTTGAAAGTTTAATTAGTTCAAACGAGATAGAAGTTGTTGTACACCATTCCGTGGCGGAAGGTATTTCACCTTTCGCCCGTAATTAATTACGAATGATCCCGCAGAGGATGCCCTAGTTCGCGACACGTCTACCCTTAATTAGGTGCCGTTGCGTGCAATTTTTACTAATAAAATCAAAGATATCCGCCGTTCCCAAACCTCCACGCCCCGGGTGCCCGAAAATGGGATATCTTTCATCTTTTGAAGGTAGGAAACGGGTGCGATTTTACACGCCCGTGCTATAAGGATTTCCTTTTTATTGCCTGCCCTTTCTGCAAGCCTTTAGCGCTCTTGGCCGCATCAATTGTAAGTTTCGCGGTTTTGTATTTTTTTTTGTGTAATAACGAAAGTGCTATATTTAGCCCTGGGTGCGGAGTGGGAGTACTTGAGCTTGAAACACAAATAAGCGAGGGCTGTGTTTGCAGACCTCCTTGCAGAGCCTCATGCGAAAAAAATAATAATGTCTTGACAGGAAATATGGAATCGTCAAGTGTTGGCTGATGCTTGTACTCGTAGCTCGCAACAGTGCCAGATGCTGAATGAGCTTTTTCCCTTGGAACGCTCGCGAGTACCCTCCAAATTAATGCCTTCCTACTTGTGCGGTTTACTTGACTACCCTTAAGCACCTCCGAGAAGGGATATTTAGGGGAAGTGTAATATTTGATGTTAGCTTTCCGAAGCCAGAAACGGGTTTTAGTGGAAAATTCCCAACACATCGTGCCGACTTTTTGCAATTTCGCAAATCGGAAGGCGGCCTAAGTTTTAATAAATTGCCAAGTGTGCGGTACGTCAATTTCGCTTGCTTCCGCGAATTCATAAAACGAAAAGGGCTGAAAACGTAATTTTTTTTGGGGAATGCCTATTTTGGTAAATGTTAAAAAACGTTCTTGACGTGAGATGTTTCTTTTGGTTTTAACATCGATTTGTCGAACTGCGAGCTGTTGCAAGCCCAAAAGGTGAGACGTCAACAAAATCAAATTGGTTTTCAATTCCCCGGAGCGATTAGGCGAAAGGATCACTTATGCATGTACCTATGTTTGGTAAATGCGATTTCTATTCCTTGCGAAAAACAACCTGAATCCCTCTTTGTTTGATTTGATTCCTATTTTTCCATACTATTAATATCCTTTTTATTAAACTTCATTTATCGCGAGCCATTAACTCTGCATTGTCTTGTTTGCCACTGGAGTGTCGCATAAAGAACCTCTTGGAATGGGTGCGCAAATCTGCTTTTAATTGAACATATCGATTCCTCTTTGTTGGCACTTGTTCATCAATATTGGGAATTGGATGTTTGCTTGATTAGGAATATTGTAGTTCTGCGAAACAGTTTGCCTGTCTCTTGTTGGAATTTACGAAAATACGGTAAATATTATTTTTACATGTTCTATTAATAAAACAAGCGTTTACAAGTTTCCAAGAGAGTCGTAAAGATGTTGAAGATAACGAGCCCCCTGACCATTCAAGCACATCTGCAAGTGATGACAACCTCAAAAAAGTGAAGAAAGTAAGTATGGACAATCACCGAATCACTATCAAAGAGGTTTCTGATGTTGTTGGCTCATGCCAGAAAATATTTGTGGATATTTTGGACTTGAAATGTGTGGCAGCACAATTTGTTCCAAAACTGTTGAATTTCGACCAAATGCAGCACCGAAGGCACATTGCTTAGGAGTTATGTCATGAAGTTCCACGACGATCCAGAACTTCTCAAACGGGCCATAACTGGTGAAAATGTGTCCGGATATGACATCGACACTAAGGTCCAATCGTCCAAATGGAAGCTTCCAAGTCGCCAAGCGCACCTAAACATTTCTAACTTTTTCAACCACCAACAACAGATTAAGCATCAAATAGCCATTATCAACATACGTCAGGAACATGCACTCAGCAAAAAAACGTTTTAAGTAAATGGGATATACGTTAATTCAATTACTTTCAAATATGATGTAGCGGCCATGCCGGAAATTGTTAAATTCACGGTGAAAACTATTAAAAATTTATCAAAAGTTTCCAGTCTTGTATTCAAAATGAAATCAAATTGATTCAAAAACACAGGACTTGTCATTCTAATGGGAATTGTTATTGATTGATATCGTAAATGTATTTGTATACAAGTAAATATAGAAACGTAGTTATGTATGCCTTTGTCTTCAGGTTTTACTGTAGTTCCCGATGGAATTCTAGTTCGGAACTGCTAGCAATACGTCAATATGATGATACTTCCTAGTGAAGTTGTAACCCATACATATAATCACAATTTAGAAACAAAAACAATCTCATTTATGTGGGACTCGAACCCGGGACCTCTGGGAACACTAGGTCACTGCTCTAGCCATTAATCTCTCGATGCTGGAAAAGGTCGTCCTTTTTTTTGGGCAAAACTAGCAATTGAGTAAAAAATAATCGTTTATGATATGTTCCATTTACTTTACTACATAGACTTTTCAATCCAAAGTGAAACGTTTTGCAAGAATAACTTTTTAGATTGAAATATACCAGCAATGTGTTTTATAGTTGTTTCAATAATATGTTAACGTATCGATTTTATAATGGTCTGCAACAAATTTTAAATACCTTATGAATAATAACACATTTTTGAAATAACAATGTTATATTTTTCTCAGTTTGTGTACCAACAAGATAAAAACAAAAAATCTTTTAAATTTGTCATATGAATGGTAAACTGATGGTTCTAGATGCAGACAAAGAAAACTAGCTATAGAAACTTGCACCCGCTTTATTATGGACAATTCTATTATTTATATGTTTTTATTATTTATTATTTATTATTATACAGATTCTGACTGACAGCTCTCTAGGCACAGTATTGAGTCTAAATTTGTGTGGGGTGCCTATTAACATTTTTAAAACACCTGCAAAATCCATGGCTTACCATGTTATGGCTGGGCGCCAGGCCACGAAGGAATAATTAGCAATAAAAAGGCGGATGAACTTGCCAGAAGGAGAGCAGAATCGCCATTCATTGGACCGGACCCTTACTGTGGCCTGGCAAAAACTTATACGAACTCCATCATCAGGCTTTGGGAAGACTAGAGCCCGCCCATCCTCTCATTTATAAACCTATTAAGATTAAATTTAGTACACGAACGTAGTTAGTGAGTTAACAGTGTATTCAATTTTTTTTTCATTTACCCCATTTGAATGGGGTGTCGTTAGATAGGTATCCTAAAATGCAACATAACATGTTTTCGGATATTTTAATTTTAGCCCTTTAGCCGTGAGAACTATTTATGCAAAATATCTTCAAAAAATCCCTGAATATATAATAGTTTTCAGGTAGTTAAATGAAAATATATTCGTGTAGAAGCAATTGTTTTTCGGAAGAAAGCTAATTGAGCCCTTCAGTGACGACATATTTGTTTTCCAAGCCATTATTAAGCCTCTCGACATGGTTTTCCAGTGCGCTCACGGCGCGGCCTACGTTCACTACCCCTCGCCTCGTTGTAATGTGCATCACGTCGTAGCAAAGACAACTTACAGTAAACACTCATAAGTACTCAGAATTTTTTAGTAATCGGTTTGACGCACGCCCGACGTGCTCGTAACACAATTTTAATAATAGTTTGGATAATATTTAAATAAAGTGAGTAAGCAACTTGTGCTTGTTCCTTGAATATTTTTCTCAGATAAGAATACCTTTGCTAAGCAAGAACCAACGTAGATCGCCATCGTGAAAAATAGACAATAGAAGTAAAAATGGGTACCTGTTTTTTTTAATGTCAAGGTATTCATTATGTTCAAGACAGAAACCATTCTACAAAAATTTATAATACAGGACAATAGGAGCATTTTTTTTTAGGAAAAATATTTCCAAATTTCGCAAGTCGATGTCTAACCTTAGACATTCTCGAAATAAGCTATTCTAATCTAATGTCATTAAAAATGACATTTTGTCTACCGAGCACCACTAGTACTCTATGCAGTTGTCTTTATATTGTCGCAGTCATACTTTTCCATTTCCTGTAAAATCCGTTAGTCTGCAAATATTAATAATAAAAAATAAAGATATTCAATTACGTGTAAATTAAATTTTAAAGCTATGAAAATGTGCCTCTTCGCCATAAAATGTGTCCATTTGTATATTTGTAGATGTCTTTCGAGTAGCAAATAGCAGTGCTAATTCTATCTGGGCTATTTAATTTTAATTGGTGCAACATGGGTGTTTTAATCCAATACATATGTTAAATGGAAATCCAGCATTTCTGTCTGCTCTGCTCTGAAGCTACAAGTATGTATGTAATCGAACCTATTAGCTAACCTATTATTTTATACCCCATAGAAATATTAGAATCCTCTTATTCCCTGGAACAACGCAGGCCTGTTAAAATGTGCCCAATGAATATTTAATGGTGGACTTTTTTTCGGAGGCTGTAATTCATTTAATATTAATTCACCCATGTACCTATCGAGCACTCCGAGTTAATCTTGTATAACAGCCCTCTGATTAAATTCAGCTGTGTATGTGTGCGGTTACGCTAATATTTAAGCATGGGGCATGGCCGGAGGGGCTGCCATATTAATACATTTTGGACGTATCCGAGCTTGATTTTAAATTGAATAATGGCGCTTAATTGCGTTTAATCCCCTAATAGCGCACCATGCTGGATCTCTTTCATTGTCGGAACTTCGGATTCAAGTATAGCGCCCTGTGCAAATTAATAGGACAAACTTCATTTGTTTAATAACCTGGAAAGTGTTTTTTTATTCGAACGACGTGTTTTACATTAATTTGATTATCCCGCGTGCGTTTTGTATTTTCCTCTTCGCTTTTTCGCAAGGGTGATTTTAATTTGTTGCTTTCGGACTTTCACGGCTTATGACAAACCGTTAATGTTTTTGTTTTTTTCGGATGCGCTGTTTAATACTACGGATGCGATAATACATGACATTATGGTGCATTGGGCAATAACTTATCATGCACAGCAGCTGCAGAGTACCGGAATTTTCAATCCAATCAGATATTGGCCGGCATGGAGGTAAGACACAATCCCGAGGATTAATGGGACTTATCTTTCCACTGTAGCATTTCGATTGCAAACAACTTCTGCTGGGGTTTGGTCGATTTAACTTGTCTGCCAGCGTTTGTTTCAAGCAGGTGAAAAAGATATTTGCAGCTTTTTATTCAATTTTATAGTTTTAGACACTATATTTCCCAAACCACCAGCACTTTCCAGAAAATAATACCACTCAACTTTTTGAGAAGAAAATGTACCTACTATAGAAGGTAACCTCAAAAGAATTGTGGAAAAATTGTATAGTGTGAATTTTTGCATTTAAGCTTTATTTGTTTGTAAGTCAAAAATCTATTTTGTGCATAGAAAAGTCATTTCGTTAAAATTAATTTTTTCGACTTGACGTCTGCCGACCTTCTCGAACGACCAAGTCTATTACGCCATGAAACGAACTTGCAGCACAGGGTTGAACCATCAGCGGTATGGGGAACGACGTGATGAATACAGCTCAGATTTCCTTAAATTGTAGAAGTGATACTGACAACTATCAGGGCCATCCATGCTGAAAAATTTTGCTTTCCGACGATATGCGGTCCCAACTTTTTCCTTTATTTGTGCACAGGTGCAAAAGAATCTGACGCGTTGCGCAAGATGGACCTACGCTCTTGTTTAGCTGTCTCTCTAGTGGGTTTTTCATAATTTTCGAGATCTTTGAGAAAATTGTTGATGGTCCAAGGATCTCATCAAATTTAGTTCACAATTTTATGCTAGCGGTGAATCGTTTTGTGTTGTCGTAATTGTCAATTAGAAATTGTCAACTTAACAGATCAAGAATTGTTCAGAAATACGTGGAGATTTGGTCAAATGCACGTTCCTTTTGACGCTCCAACATGCTGTATTTTTTGTTTGACCGAAATTTTTAATTCTGGGTGTACGAATTTACTTTATTATGAAAATATATGATAGTATATATATATTATATATACATCTTTATGGTAGTAGGACCTGCATCATAGTAGGATACTATATTTTATAGTAGGGATAATATATAATAGGGGAATCCCGATTTTACACTAACCCTGCGACGATGCACATCACGTCATCATCACTTCCGCCAATAGTTTACTTGTTTCATTTTATTATCCCTATAGATCTATTTTATACAAAGCGCTGATTCAGATTTTGATCCAGTTCCACAATACAGATTGAGGGTTAATTTGGAAATTTTAGACATTTCAGAAAAATATAAAGAAGTAATTTTTGGTCGAAAATGTGACTGAAAAGACATGAAATCTGGGGGCACGTCATGCAGTGCCCCCGCCAAGTCGAGCACCGCCGTACCATCCTTTTCTCGAAGCAGTTCAGGCCATTTTTGACCCGCCTATAACTTCGTTGTGGATAAAACTAGAAGCCTGCATTTTCAGTAACCAAGCAGGCATTGTATAAACACGGTATATTTCAAATTTCATTCAATTTGAACCAGTAGTTTAAGAATTATAAGTAATCAAAGTTTCTTAATTTTGTCACTCACTGAGTGACCGATCATCAAAACTCCGAGGTACTTCTAGCAGACATAGAAGCTTCAAATTTAGAATACAATTAGTGTTTAGTGTATAAACCAAGCAAAAACTAATATATTTTGCAATTTCGGTCCAGTTTTGTAGATACACCAACTGCATAAATAAATTTGTAATCCCATATAAATATAGGACCTGAATCAGTGTACCTGTATAAGTATAAATAAAAAGAAAAAAAGGAAGACTACCTAAAAAAAGAAATGAGATGCCATAAAAAACATAACCTGTAAAAAATACCAAGTCTCGCAACTCAGTTCTTCTATCGTAAAAAGTTGTGAGATCCATGTAATACCAAGTCGGCCAATTTATTCAGTCCCTACTTAAGGGTCCTTCTGTCTTCAGTTATAACGTAATTGGCTAACCTAACAACATCTTTTAGTGACCATTTCAATATTAAAAATCTTTTATGTTTTTAATAAATAGATTGACTTGGCAGTCGCACTAAACAATATAATTTAATATAATATTACTTGTGAGATACATTGTGTTTTTAATAAAAAAAATAAAAAAAAGATAATTTGTGTTTAGTGCGATTTTACGACGTTTAAAAGCTTGACACTTCTAGGCACTGGATCCGTTTCCACACTTCATTAAATTCCCTTGTCGTTTTTTTAATAATCGGATCAGCAGATCATTAAAAAAAATATAAAATTGTAAATGTAACACGACTTGCAGCTTCTGTGTGTTAGTGGGGCAAAGGAAAAATATATTTCATAATTCAGAGAATTTGATGTATGTATGTATGCCGTTTATTGACCTCGTTGACTGTATTTTGCACAAGTGTATAGCTACTCGTTTGCATTTAATCTGAGTTGTCTGCTGTTACTGTAGTCAGGGGCTAGAGGCGAGGATTTGTGTATTCGGTGTTTTAGGAAAGATAGAAAGCAGATGATATATGACACGTACACATTATCTTGCGTGTGGCGCAATGATTGATTGTTCCTCCGGGCACGTTACATAATTCGTCTTTATTTCGAAATGCACTCAAGTGGAAAACGTTCCCTAATGAAATCTACGACTCGGTAATTTCATTACCCACCCCGTAGGTAAACTTAGCTCAAGGTGAAAGGAGCAATATTTAATTAAAGGGATCACTACTTAGCCCCTCTTAAGACGATTTCTTTCCGGTTGGAGTTGATCTAATACGGCCTGATTATACTCACTCGTTAGTACAGGAGACTAAGGGCTAATGTGATGATTATTTTCACTCGTCAGGGAATTCTGTCTAGGAAAAGTTTGCTTATTTTTAACCACTTGTGCTTCAAACAAAGGATCAATCAAGATGACTTTAGTTTTTGCCAATATGTTAAATGTAAAGAAAAGAAATTGAGTGCTGGAATGCAATGAACTCAGAGAAGAGGATTTAAATTCTATAAATGTTTCCGTTTCATCATACTCCAGCTAATTAATTAATTTTCTGCTACGAAGGAAATTTCTTTTCCTCGATTTCCTTTGTGGGGCATAAAATTCTATTAATGTAATTTTCGGGATTTTGTGTTTAACTGGCCTATCGTTAGTATTCCGGGCTCGTCTTTTGGCTAATAAGTCCGTCCCTGCGTCCCCATTGTCCGTAGTCCTAAAAATTAATTTGTCAGCTACTTTTGAACCTTTAAGAGCTCTCTTGATTTATTTTATTAATTTCGCCTTTGTTAGCTTTCTGTCTTTAGCTGAGGGCGTGATTGATATACGGGTATACGTTCCGATGAATTCTATAGCAGGCGCTAAAAAAATTTACCAAATAATAATCCCACTCACGTACTTAGTGACTCACTGCTCATTAGCAGAGTGTGTTTAAAAATTCGTTGATCACCGGATGGTACGGGAAGGAAGACACAATAAATAGAAATAAGGTAGGGAATATGGAATTACCTACACCATATCTTTCATAATTTATTTATGGGCAAGTACGTATTTTCAGGAGTTCCATTCACATATTTACATTATACACCAAATATGAAATCGACCAATGAACTATGTATGTCCTAACTAGATTTGTAAAATTGGACACCAGATTTGAGATAAGCGACCCCGAAATCTCCCGTGTACCGATATTTATGCATTGTTTTGTCCAAACCGGATTTGCTTGCCTGTGCTATCATCACAGTTTTTGTTATATTTTCACCAGTTGACATACATATTGTGGAATTTGGGTCCATTGCCGAGTTGTTTCAATACTTACCATAGTGTAATCTTAATTTGCTTTCTTAATTTGTGTCGATTTCAACTTGAACATGCAGCAAACTCACAGACATTAAATTCCATCTGCTTGATTTGTCAAAAGTGTTACGTTACTATTTATCATAATAAAAATAAAAATCATAAATTAATTTTTGAGCTCAATTTATGAACATGTATCCAGTAAGTGAAGAAGGAATGAAATGTTTAAAACGTTTTTGCACTACGTATCTTTGTGAGAGCGAGTTTTCGGCATTGACAAATATTAAAACAGTGGGTTAGGAGGTACATATGTATATAACTTTAAAATTAAATAAAACACATAAAAATCATGTTAATGGCCATGGTATGGCCTTTATTGGAAAGATCATTTTATGCCATTACTGTTTGAATATGATTTTGGGCATATGGGCTGTCTCGAATGAAGCGCCATCTGGATGTCCAAATTTCGACCACTTTTTCGAGCACCGGGGGCAATAACGCGGCGACTTCCAAGTGGTCCAACCTTTGTGGTTTATCGGTGCAAACTAGCGACTAAACATATCCCACACGATCATGTAGGCCACTTGACAGGTCCGTTACGCAAAATTCTATGCTCATCGAATGTTTCCCATAATAAATTGATTGTGTCGCGCACTGTGTGCATGTTGCGCCGTCTTGTTGAAATGAAAGCCATACAACCAAAAATAAGTCTCATCGGTGAACAAAATTTCAAGCATTGTGCAGGCTGTTCATATTGAAATGGCAAAACATACTGAGCACATTGATAACTGACGGTAACTAGAAATATAATAGTGTTGCCAATCCGCAAAACAAACACCCAACATTAACATTTTATTCGCCAAGAACTTTTATTTTCTGTTATTTTACAATAATTCGGTTTCATTTAATTAGTGTATAAAAAAAATGTGATTTTTGGCTTTCAAAGCAAAACAATTTATTGTATTGCGAGCTTACACTTGTCCACAAGCCAGAAGCTTGGATTTCCTAGTAACATAGCCGCAACCTGAGTCACCCTCCAGCCTGTTGGTCTGGTTTGAAAAATGTTATTTGCTTTCGTTAAACATATTTATTCCCTCTTTTGATCCGAATTGTTTAAACAAATCAATCGCTGACTGAATCGAAACTTTGCGCCTTGAGCATGTTCCAATCCAGGGACGTCAAATAAAGAAGACGATTTTATGGATCCCATTCATTTTGCAAGTTTATTTTGCTCAAACTGCAACAAAACTCATTTCAGATGGCACGGCATGCCTTGAGGCAATGTATTTCAGCTTTTTTTTTCTGCGAGTATCGCACAGAAACTTTATTTTTGCTAAAATTGGTGGAGTGTTTTTGAGTTATGATGGAACTGAAGCTGTTGATGGTTGGTAAAATATTCAGCGGATGAAGAGTTATTCAAAAGAGAATTGGAAATGAACAGTGCGGCTAATGTTTATTGTTGGCCACTAGACGCACCTTCACAAGCAATAAAATTTCATCGCTTGCATTAGTAACCCCTAATTGCCTACATGCGGTGACTGGGGATAACTTGTCCGACATGTAAAATTGTATAGACACACTGCTTCAGCACTATTCTTTGCTCTTATGGTAAAACACGTGTTGATTCATTAGTTTGGATTGAACACAAATATCAATATACACTTACCGAGTATTCGTGACACATATGTGTGCAGATTTCTGAGTCGAGTTTGGCATATTTGGCAAAGGGGAAATCGTACACAGAAAAGCATGAAGACAATTTAAAATACTCAAACCGATTGCACACTTGAACGGATTACGAGAGCCTATGGGTCCACGCCAACAGGTCGAGGAAATAAGTCCTGGTTTCTATTACTTTATTTTAAATATTTATTTTTGATAAACCCGCCTGAGTCTAAAACAAAGAGTTCAGAGCTGCCCACACTTCCAAATGCATTCAAAATATTTCAGATTACTTTATTGTAAAACTTATTAGACATATTATCTTTTGTGATGCTAAACCCTATCTACTTTGAAGAAAATTTAATTACAATTTATTCCACTGTAGGAACTCCAAAAAGAATTTTTTCCCGGCTGGCTGCAAAATGAACCTTTCTTTCATCACGAAGGTTGCTTTAAATAATCTGTTTTGTGAAACTGTGGCGGTTGGTTACTTTCGATATTTTCTTTTGATACGGCCATTTAAATGCACTCAAGCGGAAAAGGGGCTCTTTCAGAATGATCCAATTTTGCTTTCTAACTTTTCATTCCATGCTGGTCAAGGTTATCAGATGATCAAAAGTCTTCCGTTGATTTGAAATCATGAAATCAGTGTAAGAAAAAATTAACCAAATTACGTACCTAAATCACTCATTGAAATCTGCTCACTGTGATGCTTACATTTTGTTGGCTAAAATAAATTGCAATTTCAGAAGTTCATTGAGAAGAAAAATGGACCTTTAAGAGAGTTTCAAGCATGGCAAATCAGAAAATTTAATTCCCGAGTTTGTTGGGATTTTGTAGAAATTAGTATATTAAACAATTGCCACTAAACTACTTGCTAGACCTTGATGATCTGTTTGTATACATACCTCACTTTTTACATACATATGTCATTGAAAATCGAAGGTGAGGCAATTTTGTGTATGGTAATTATACCGTGAAATTTAAAGATACATTCTCGGAATCGAAAGATTGGCAGTCCTGCGTCTTCTGTTAGTACTTAATGCACCTAATGGTGTGTATATTCGCATGCAACCGGGCATCATTTGCAACTTCTACAGCTTCAAACTATGTATAATATTTAATTTTTTTAGTGATTACACAGGCCTCCAAAATATATAATAACTTTTCATTTCCCCTTTAAATAATAATGCTTTACTATTTATTTAATATTTAGGAATGCTGCATAAAATATAGCATTGATTATGATATAGCACATCGAGATTTGTTTTTATGCAGGATGTGCATGTTTGCAGATATTTATGAAAAGCTCTAAATATGCTTCTCATAATCGCAATAAAAAAATAGTGAGGAGTCAGGGTAGATAAATATTTAAAATTCACTACTACCGTTAATACATATTCCTTATACAGGAATTTGAAGATAACTCTAATAACCTCGACTATCCTTTTAGACTTCTCTATTTATTTTTTTCTGCGGTGGAAGTTGGTAAACAAGTTGAATGCATATATACTGATTTCGGTAAAGCATTTTACCGCATCAACCATGACGCTTTGCTTTTGAAGCTGGCTATGCTCGGGTTTTCAATTCTGTTTATTAATTGGTTGCGATCTTACATACTCAACGACTACCATTTCGCGGATCGTGGTCGCATGAGCTCCTTAATACTTCTGGCGTGGCTCAAAGCAGTCATATTGGTCCGAATTTTTTTAATAGCTACAACGACCTTTCTATGTTCCTAAATTATTTAAGAATTTTATGCAGTGATGAGTGAATACTTCAATTCCAAATATTTTTCAAGTGCACCGGGCGTAACCGACGGAAATGGAAAATTTTTTTAATAACACTATCGCTCGAAGTTCATTCGGCTTCAAAACACAACGTAGATTAATTTTCGAAAAAGGTTTTTGGCAAGCTATTCTTGCATAAAGATCGAAATGGACAAATTTTCGGGAATTGTTCATTTTTATTTTGTACGATTCTCATGAAGAAAATATTTTTAAATATCATTATAGCCGAGATTTTCATTGTCTGTTCTTGAACTATAAGTTTAGATGGTATTTCGTAGGCAAACAAGTTTTTTTTGCAAAGTTTCACCTACCTGAAAGTGAAAAAAAGCTACGTTTTCACCACGATTCCAGGTTTGTTTACGTTTTTATGGAACTCCTGTATTGGTATCTACTATGGTAGAGCAGAAAAATGATCCAAACATAAGCTCCAGCCCCAGAAAATTATATTGCACACCAAAATTACGCACAACACCGAATTGTACTTCGCACAGGAAAAATTAGGTGACAAAAATGGAAAACACTCACTAGCGAATTTTTTTATGAAACTTTTAGGGTAATCTGAATTGAGCCCGAACAAAACCAATACTTCGATCGTATCGAGGCCGTCCAACGACGTTTCTTTCGCTTTGCCCTTCGTGGACTCCCATGGAGAACATCTATCATCCTGCCTTCTTATTTGAATCTGCTCAAACTCATCAAATTTGAATCCCTCGAGTTCCGACGTAGCAACTCCAAGGCCACTTTCGTTTTAGACTGTTAGGCAGAATAGATATGAAGTGTCAGCGAGAATTCAGATTTTTCAATATTCTGGAAAGGGTTTTCTACGTATAAATTTGTATACCCTTTCTCTACCTGGACATGTTGTACTTTTCTAAAATTACATGACTTTCGGAGCAAATGTGGGAAAAACATGAATTTTAGGAAATTTTTGAGGATTTTTCTATTCTCGCAAGTGACTGTACCTGAAGTGGTAGAGGTAGATCAACTTTGGTGGCATTTTTCAACTTTTCTCAGAGTCATATCTCGAGAACTGTTACTCGTACGTAAATTTTGGATACGACCAATTTTAGGCAGATTTTGATGAGGAACAAATTTTATAATAACCAAAATTCACGTAAAACTAATATATTACGAGATAATCGAGAAAAACGATTCTCGCGAATTTGAACTGCGCATTTGCAACGCCGACACAATTTCGCTTAGGACTTTTGACAGAATATTTCAAGTGCACAAATAAAGAAAATTTCGAAGGAAACTCTTCACTAGGATTATTTCCGAAGATTATCCTTTATTTTTTCTGGGCTAAAAATAATTTGAGAGGCTCCTTTCTATTCATGGAGATTCGGGTTGACATATTTTTGTGACTGTATCCCATTTAGTGGTGTATTTTTGAATAAGGCTTCTGAAGCTCAAGCAAAAATTTTATTTCGAGGTTTCAGTGGGGACATACATGCCTCTAAATGACGAAACCCTATTTATCAACCAATCTCCTAAATTAAAACTTATATGTCAATTATCCAATCAATAGACAAATTACAGAAATATGTGTCCCTTTTTAATATTTTTTTATTATGTTCATGTGTCGCGTGTGTAGTTTAATTTTTACAATCGGCAGAGCATCAACCTAAGATTATCAGCAGTTAAAATTAATTACTTTTTAATTCTTGTTTACCTACCTGCAAGCTTTAACATTTCCTATTTGTTTGAAGTTGTAGGGACATTAAATAGACTGCTCACGTGTTGTTTTAATAAACCGCTTGGGTTGCGTTGAACTCAAATATTAAAAAGAGTTTTTTACTTCACAACTTTTTACGACTTTTTGTTTTTCTTTTATAACTTTTCCCTCCATCGAATTTTGGGTGGGTTTATTGTTAAAGTTATTGGCCATCAAAGACCGGCCCAGTGGTGCCCATTTCAGGAATGCCGGCTGCTGGATCAAACTCCACACGAGTTCCACGTCCATTCCCTAGCTTGTAAGTTACTTGCGATGTTAATTGAGTGGAAATCCATTAATTGCGCGAAATTAACCTTTTTTAAACACAAATATTATGTGCATAGATATCCAAAGTGATGTTGCTGTAGGCCCTACTTAGTGAAGGCCTTAAACTGGCTCATGCGATAAATTACAGCCAGCAATGAAAGAATCACCCCATACACGATCCTTGCTTTATGCGATATTCGAGATTAAAAGCGACTGAAATGTGTGGGATTAGAATTTGCGCTAGATGAGAAGTTGGGCTTAGGCTAATGGCTCTTCTCCCAATATTTAGAGAACTAACTGGGTTTCCTTGGATATAAAGCAAGGGGTGATTTCAGTCATGATTTGTGAGAAAAGTTTCCAAGAATGGTGAAAACAAGACATCTTTTTGGGCGGAAATCTTAAGTGTTGTCTTTACTGCTTAACACAGGATCTTTCGCGTTGTAGCTATGCAGGCGTTGTCCCAATCTCTTCGTACTATGGAACTTAACATATTATAATACATCATATGTACAAGTCGAGGGTCATAAATATTGATTTCATATTTTCCTGCTTATATGTTTGTGTGCTGGCTACATTTGGGAATTCGAGAGTGAGTTATTGAATTCGAAACAAAAGTGCCAAACTTCACGAGATTTCCATAAAAGTATATACTGATGTAACACATCTTATTAGTGTTTTTGGTCCAAATAAGATGAAGTGGGTATTATGTAAAAATCAAAGTTGGGAATGGGACGATATTACGCAATCTTTATTTTAATGGTTTATGTGTGAACTTCAGCTCTTAGGTTCAAATTGGGGTGTTGGGCACATTTTTCCTAGAAGGGGTAGGTATGTCTATGTGTCAAAGGTAGCTTAATTTTTTTATTAGAGATTTGCAAACCAATTATGAAAGCAAATGTGTACAATTCGAAATTAATCGAAATTCCCAAGGACGCACCAGTAATTTTAGCTGCTAAAGAAACTCAACTCACTAACATAAATGTGAACATTTTCGACCAAAAAACCAAAAAATTGAAATGCACATTCAAATTTTCCTTTTCGAATTGGCCACTAGAAGTTGTGGATTCGATTTTCACCAGAGACCCTAGTAAAAAGCGGTATCACAATGGGCCAAAACTGGTCTAATTGCAAGTGTATTTTTCGATGACCGGAGACAGCCACAACAACACCAGCCTAAGATATATTACATAATTTATGTACCTATAATGTATCCTTAGAGAACTCGTCTTTTCTCTTTCTTCTTTGTAGGTTGAATGAATAGTCATTGGCACAACTATTCGAACAATTTCGAGGAGACTACCGCAGCCAGACATGGACATGGGCTTTAAGGTGAATATTTAATTTGACATGCTCAATGCGTGTTAATTTTATAATACATTCAAATGCTTCAATTTGTCTTTTTTTCTTGATCTATGAAAATATATATGTACAGGGTGTATCGTATATCGCATTCAGAAATGATAGGGGTGATATATCTCACCTATCCGAACACAAAATCGTATTTGTGAGTTACAGGGCGATTCATAAATGCGGAATGCACATTATTATTTTATTTTAATCTTTTGACCTAATTGACGCAGCGACATCAAACTCACGCCCAACAACTAACATCTTGATGTGATTCCTATACACTTTTATTACTATTGAATTGTCCATCTTGTTGCCTTTCTATAAAGGCACAACACGTCCAGGTAGAAAAAGGCTAAACAAATTTATGCGTTGTCTTGAAAAGAAGGGCGCGAACGGTTTTACAGCGATATCTCGCTAACCGTTACTCGCACAAAAATTTTCATGTGGATTATTTGTTTGGAATCAAATTCCCTGCAATTCCTATTAAATAACTTTTTCGCGTAAGACAAATAATAAACTAGTTAGAAGCCGGAAAAGGCGAAAATATTATATCAAAAATCTTTGAAACGTTGTAACTTTTTCCGTTAAGAATTTCTAAAAAAAAAAAAAGTACTTTTCACCTGTTTTTCAATTGTTATTATTTTTAAGGGTTTTACAGCATCACAAAGGAAGAGCAGTGAAGGGTAACTCATGTTTAAATATGCGCCAATCATGTCAGTATTCTAGGAAATGCATAATTTTTGAAAATTCTGGAATACCTGTTGCGTTATATGGTACAAGTATTTATGCAAAGTTTCAAGTAAATCCGAAAGCAAAAATATTTTTCCCGTGGCACTGAAATGATTGTACTAGCATGACTGCTCTTTTTTTGTGATAGTGTAATACGTGTTTTTTGTTGCCAAATTAATCTAACTTGTTTATTATTAATTTTAAGTGAACAATTTACTTAACCTGAATTGTAGAGAATTTGGTTCTCAACAAAAAATCTTTCTTGAAAAGTTTTGTACGGGTAACGGTAAGCGAGATATCACTGAAAAACTGTTGGCATCCTTATTTTCAAGATGGCGGACAAAAGGGGGTGGTGGAATACCGGAAACTGAGTTTTATACTCACCACTGAACGCCCAGCAAATTAAGTTGTTCAGATTGCCCTTTTTCCAACCATTTGACTGGTCTACCATATATAAGTTAGTGCAGTCTGCACAGACATTTTGCCCTACGCACCATTTTCAGTCCAGAGGGCAATAACAAGAGGGTCTCTAGAAATGCTTGGTTCACGAAAGAATTAAAGGATCATGTATCAGGGATTCTATACTTATTAAACAATATTTAAATATAAAATGTATATGTATTAATTACGAGAAAAATTAATATGTAATTAACAATGCCTATGCAAGCTAACACAAGCTGATAGAATCCGAATATCTCTACGGTGGTGCTGCGAAAATCGTCTCGGTAAATTGAGCTACAACAAAATTAAATTCAGAGGATAAATGACACCCACTGGATGAATTACGGATATTAAAAAAACGACGTAATGCCGTCGTGTTCAGGGTTCAAGAAAATAAATCATTTTTTACAAAACTTTACGAGTATTTCATTGCAAAAAATGGAAATAATAAAAATATATACATGTTCCATTGTAGTTCATGGAGTAGAGACAATAAATTCAAAGGTATGCGACGAATTTCAAGTGAATCGGATAGTTAGTTCCACTGTTTATTTCCACCATAGGGTTAAAAAAAACAGCATTTTCGGGATAAGTGCTTTTATTGCTGGAAAACAATTTTTTCATTACTAATTCAATATTTACCATCAATGAGTGATTTTTGGGCCATATAAAATTCCGTCATCATTTGTACTAACACTAATTCGAAATGCAGAAGAAAAACACAATAAATCCGCTGTATATAGTAAGTGCAAATCAATTTGCGATCAATCAGACAGACGGCGGTTGCGTCACCATTTTACCTGAGCGGATCTTGGGAACCAATCTACCGTGAAAACATAAATGGATGGGTGCACAACAATTGTAGTTATGTCGCTTTTCTCTAGAAATTTCCAATTGTCCGCAATTTTTTGCCAATATGTGCAGCAGATACCATCAATTTTAATTAAAATAAAAACCTTTACAACAAACCAAACCGTTTTAAATAAACTTGAATTGCTTTCACAATATGTGAACAGAATTCCTTTTAAATTAAAATGAAAGCTCATTACATTCCTTAAAGGGACTATTAAACTACAGGAATGATTTTTAAATTTTATTTGTGTTATTCGTTATTATCTCTGTCCCTGAAATTGCTGGTATTCTTCAAGTGCTTCTTAGTTGCTTTGTACACTGCTCCACATGATTATATGACCACCAACAATTTTAGAAGTTCAGTAAACCAACAACGAGTTATAGTTGTAGAGTTATAATAAATCAACATTACTATTGTGTTAAGCACTTTCTTATCATAAGAAGTGGCAACATTAATTGCATTGTTTCTTATAAATAAACGACATTTTTAATAAAAGTCTTCCGTCGAAACGTGTCTATGTTGTCCATGTACACCTAAATACCTCTAAACAGATTTTCTATTACATGTGTTATTTTTAATAATAATTCCGCAAAATCTTCCTTTTTTTGAGTCGCTAGAGTGGCATTACCCCTAAAAGGGTTTAAAACTAAATTACTGCATAAAGCCTATTAGCGCACACATTCAAGATCAGCGATTATATCACAAATAGCATCACAGTATTTGTCATTGAGAGCAGACAGGTATAATTAGACATCATCACCATAAATGATTATATTGTACTTCAGATTAGAGGATAAGAGGGAAAACAAAAAGGGACGCAAACTTGATTCCTGTGGAACACCCAAGGATAATTAGGCGCAACTCAACGCCTGCAATCCTGCATAAAAACTACAAGTTTCGAAAAGTTTCCGCAGCCGAACACTCTGTCATGCACTTCCAGTTTAGATTAAAAGAAACAAAATGCCTCAATGAGCTTAGCTGTCAATTTAAGGGATGAGTAAGCTTTATGCATTTGAAATTTGTTCTTGCTTTTTGAAGCTTAAAGTTCTTCAGCTATTAGTACCTACCCGTTCGCAATATTGCGATTGGTAATGTTGATTAATTATATTTGTCAAAATTAGATAGGAACTTGGTTAAGGGTAAAATACAAAAATAACGGGCACACAAGTTGTGCTCGTTTCAAAATTGCATAGCACTCCAGAACCGAAAATCAAATTCAAGAGTTTCATACTTGCATACAGTGAAAAAATGATATTCACATGTAATCACATGGCATCCCTAAGAAATTCACCCAAACGTCTAAGCAATCTTTTTACTCACTTAGGATCTAAAATACTCGTGCAATCTGTCACGTTGCCGGAAACCGTCCGAATCGCTGTTATTGCAATCTTTTTGTACCATATTGAATAAACTAACTCGTGCTAGTTGGTGTACCCGCGAGCAGGAGCAATCTGTAAACCATCGATACCTCGGTTAGAGGGTTACTCTATCATTACATTTCGCCTAGCAACATCTAGTTCACATGCAGCAACCAAACTCCCCCTCCCTTTGCATTTCAAGAGTACATTCAGTTCCCTCCATTATGAAATATTGACTCCGCAGATAATTTTTTTGTACTTGCCGTTAAGCTGGCAATTTTGGAATTTTTTTATAAGGACATAGAATTTTATTAGTTGGACAAAATCTGCCAACCACACAGAATATGGTAGAATTCTTTCCGAGGGTGTCATGAGTGGAAGTCGTCGATCTGACTGATTAATTACTGCATTCGTCTTGCTACATCGAATTAAAGGAAAATTCAATATGTCAAAAGTGGAACCGGCCACCAGGGACCCACCCAGCAATTAAGCAGAATCGATTTGCACTTGCTTATCCCAAACGAAGCACCGAACCAGGGCGAATTCTGTTAGACCCGCCAAAACCGGCAAAGCTGGCAAAATTTTATTTATTTGGCACACCATCCGCCCCATTTTCGCATTAAGCAAGAGTCTACCAGGTGTTGATAATTGGGGCGAATAGAATGAAAAATTGCCAGATAAAAGCGCCCACATACAAACCGTTGTTAGGGCACCTTCTAGCGAGGAAGTTCGACGACCTGGCAAGAAGAAGAACGCTCTAATGGCGGCACAACGAAGTCCGGAAGACAATGGACAAAGACAAAACGAACCAACAACAAACTTCACCTCGAGGATAGAGCGCATAAAAAATGTATTGCCTAAGAAAGTGAACACAATCCCGAGTGCCTTAGCTTGGCTTGGTCGCTTAAGCGCCGGACCTGAGTCACACTTCATTTTCGTGGCTGCTTTCTCCTGCAGAGGGAATTCCGGCAAAAAGTAAAAGGAGACAGCGATGAGTTTGAAGAAAAATTATTGTGGATAATTACCTTGTAGTGAGCGGCCAGGATGAAACGCTGTGTCCAGAGCGCGCTGAACAAAGAGACGTTGGCGGAGAAATTTTCAAGAATTTTCAGAGCTTGTTAGCATTTCAAAGGTGTGCACAAAAGGTGTGTGCAAAGACAGTCCTTCAGACTGAGGACAAAGAAGTCTGCCAGGGTTGGCTTAAATAACGAAGGAAGTATTGAAAAGCAATGGGAGAAATGCGGAGATAGCCTTAGGAATTGTTGGGAAATCCAGTTTAATACTTAAAAACAATGACAGAAGCCTTGGAAATTAGCTAAAACAATTCAGAGAGAGAGGGCTTTCTAGCAGGTCATGTATGAGGAAGACAATTTGCATATTCACTGGCATGTCCTTAAAATCCAACTCCTGGAATTTACGGAATACGCTTCGAATCGTACCATTTGCTTGTTTTAGACGGATCTCACCTGTAGCCGATGATTGATTGGGTGGGGTACCTACACATTTCTCAATCCGTTTTTCAAATCCGTATTTCCCACTTCATAATTCCAAGTTGCCATTTATCCTAATGAAAACATTTCCCTACATGCACTATTTCCAAACCGTCCATATGACAGTGAGGCTCATCGCTTTCCTGTGAAATTTTCAATCGGTAGACATTTTGTACAAACTATTTCAGGAAGTAAAGTTTTGGTTTGGGCAGCGAAAATGTGAAAACATCGTACAGAACCATCAAAAATGAAAAAAACAATTGCTAATTGTATGGTTCAAAAAATATAAGTGAGAAATAAAGGTAGTAGGGAAATGGGGAAATTCAGGAAGTGGGAAAAAGAAAGCGTGGGAAATACGGATTGGCAAATGTGGCCCAGATGAAAATATAACAGTAGACGAAGAGCTGACCACCGATTTCCTGCAGGGATTTTCAGAGTCAAAAAAATGAGTGGAAAAAGTTCATATGAGAATGGAAAATCTGGTATCCCCACGACCTCTGCCATTAAAGTTAGAAAAAGAACTTTCAAAGATAATACATACAGCAGCACGTTCCATGAAAAAATTGCCAGATCAAAATCGTATCACTGAAGTGGTACTCTTTGAAGTTGCAAGTAAGATTAATATTATTTGAATTTAAAGGGAAGAGAACTCGTCAGTGGGGTTAAACAAACAAAAATATTAAACAGGCGAAGGTGTGAAAATGAAAATAAATTCGTGATTTAGGTTTTTGTGGATAACATTCCAATTTTAGGAGCAGAATTAAATAGTGAAAGAAAATTATAACAAGTAGTGAAAGAACTAATAAACCAAAATAAAAAGATACGACGTTTTAATTAAATATGGCACAGCAACATAAATATGGAACATTTACTGGCATAAGATTACAAAATCGGTACATGAGTAATTTTGGAATCGCATATAGTATGTATATTGTATGGTACGCAAGACTTGTTAATAATTTGCAAAAACTGCTATGGGGAAGAACTTTAAAAGATCTGCAGTATCTACCTTATATATTTTAGGATCCTAAAGAGACAATTGGTGACGCGGGCCGTTTATCCTAGGTTTAATATAGAAGACAGAAACATACTTTATTAGTTTGTTTGTATTTTGTGATTTTAGAGCTTTTAATGAAGTAAACGTAAACGTCGCCATTTATGACCGTTGATCGCTTGGCCCCTAAGGACGTACACGCCATGTATTGTATTTTTTGTGGTGAAAATTTACAGTATTCGTCAAAAGTGATTCACTTTTTGCAACACAATATAAATTATGAGCATGGCAACTTTCATGACAACCTGAGGTATTTAAGTATTTTGTATCCGCCTCACGTCTTGAACACCATATTTGAAATAACTGATACTAACAATCACCATATTGATTTTACAAGCTTACAACGAATTTCTCCCTACTCTTGATCAGATCGTTTTTTCATTTACGAAATTACTCTCATTGCGGCTACAGAGTTTCACTTTAAAATTTGCTCATTTGAATTTCATGTCATATGTCGTGCGAGATATATTGATTGATATGGAAATAAACGTCATCAAAGTGAAAATATAAATGAAGACGAATCCCAGTATTACCGCGAAAAGTGACCGAAACTGAATCAGGAAACTCGGAGCTTCAGATATGGCAAAGGTGATATCAATATAAAAAATATGTACATGACTGTGTTAAGCGTGAGGAAATTAACCACATATTTAGTTTGAGTCGAATAAGGCCACACATGTCAAAATTCTGTCGCTATCTTGAAGCAGCTATTTTCACTTAAATTTTTATCTGACAAATTCAAAATATCGGTTTTTAGTCGAATTGTACTATCAATGACAAAATTCGTTCGTGATGTTGATTTTCTAAGTTACGAACAAAAGTCCGTAGTCAGCGAGTAATTTAGCCCAGAAGCTTAAGAAGGTGAGCTGGAGCTACATACATATATATGTATATACGTAATGAACTGCCTGTCCAAATATGTTATCAAGGTAGCGCAACGGGTTATGATATAGTCTTCGTGTTGGGGATTTCTGGTTCCAATCCGTTAAGGGCCGATTTATTTTCGAAGTTGTTCCCTTCCCAAGTCTTCCAGCTAACAGCTCAGCTGCAAAATTTTGTCACAATATAATTCACCCCAAGGTGCAAGGTCTTTCCGTTTGAACACAGAATTTTTCCTATATTCTTGCCGATGGGGCAGTTTGCAGGCATACAAAATATTTTTATTTATTTTAGCAACACAAAAAATATGCCCCTTTTCCACTTACTTGGTGATGGTAACATTTTCACGAAACAAAGAGAGGACACTATTTTTTAATTAATTGATTCTAAATATAAAAAAATTAAAGCATACTAAAATTGATTTTTAATTGCGCCCTCATCGTTGCCCACTCAAAATCAGAAAAGTGCTAAGACACCGCCATGAGATGAGATTTCCACACTATTGGAGACGATGCAGCAGAATACCAGCAACAATGGCGCATACAAATTCTGGCGAGCTCTGAAATGGAACTCCTGCTTGCTCGCGTTTGCTTCATTGGGGTGTTTTAATTTTATCCAGCTATCAAACGTTTAATTATGTCGCCCAAAGTGTCTATTTAGCGATGTCCTTGACATGAATTATATGGCGAACGTAAGACCAAATGAAGGATTGATTTTCGAGGATGGCTTCCGCAACGTTAGTCGGCAATTCATAGAACTGATTTATATAAGAATTATATGTGGCGTCTTTTTGGGACACACCGAAAGAAACAAATGAAAATCACTTTTTAAAATTAAATACTTATGAGGCGCAGTGGAGAAAATATTGGCAGTGACGAAAGTACACTTTGCACTTGGGATGTGCATCGCGGGAGAATTTATCCGCATCCTCTGATTTTATCAAAACAAGAAACAGTCTTCACATTTTGGGTAGAATAACGATCAAACCAGCTTTACACGTTTCATTGCGGGTGAACGCGTCCGCGAAGCACATTCAAAGTGCAAAATGTAAATTGACCTTAGTTGGTTGGTTTAAGTGTCGACTTGACCATTTGGCCGGAGTCCAATTAACGCTATGGCGATTTTGATACCACAGAATTGACCTTAAGCAGAATTAAAATAATAAATACACATTTGCAAGTTGTGTTGACGTGAAGATGACAAATGAATGATGAAATCAGCAATATCCTATGTTGAAGTACATACATATCGAGAACTAACTACTTATGTTAATATTTTCATTTAAAACAAAATCTAAAATAAATAGGTGCCATTCAAACTGTGACGTGTCAAAAAATTGCCAATTTTCGACGTTTTACTTTACGGATACATCAGCCACAGCCAGATTACATTTGCGTATAGAATGTAAACAAACCAACCGACAGCTGTCGTGCATGTTAGTTAAAGCGATTCTCAACAGATGGCGCCTTCTACGTTTTCTATACAAATACGGTTTTTATAAAATGTTTTTAAAACAACGTATTTTTTTAAACGAAAACATTAATTTTAAACTGAATATTTGTTTATTTATCGTAATTAGCAGAGAACGTCAAATGATATCTCAATCATTAATTGGGGGGAATTCCTTTATTATTTCTTTAACTTACTTGGCAGCCCTCGGATGATTCCAAACAGTAAAATTAAACATCTGACAAAGCCAATATCAATAATTTTTTAAATATCTACTTTTTAAATGTTCTCCAATTAAGCATACTAGCTGACCGATACTGTGCGAAATATTCACACGGGTCACTTAGTCCTTATTATACATATTTCAGAAGTTAGAATAGAAACATTTAACAGGGATAGAGACAACTCCAATGAGGATTGTAATCTGGGGTTGATACGTATTTAAATTAAAATTTACTGGAAAAGCAAAAATGAATTATTCGAAGCAGTTGAAGCCAATTGATGGAGAGGTATTATTTTAATTTTATTATCTCTCCTGCATTAAATTGTGCGTAATTATTCCGTTTGGTTCACTCGTTTCTCATTTTCAGGCTAACTTGTAAAATATAGCAATATTATATTTATTTTACAAATACGAAAACGTGAAATAATACTGTTTCCTCAATTTAGTATGGTTGTTTAATAATGTAACGAGAAGTGAACTCTTGTTTGGATAGCAATATCCCGCCCGCCCAATTATTATTTTAATTGACTATTCTCTGGGTATTTGTTGCGAATTTTAAAGTAAATATCATTTTCGAAGGACGAAAGGTAAGGAAAATATTTTGATAAAATAAATTCATCGATGAATTTTATCAGAATTTTAAAAATTAACATGTTGTATAGTTTATTTTGAGTTAAGTAACAAGAGAAATTGCATTACCATATAATATCATTACATAAAAGTACTAAACTTTGCTTAACACATTCAGTGTTAAGTCATAATTTGAAGTATCTGGAAATCAGAATTTAGGTTTTTTTCTTAGGTTAAGGGTTAATTTGAATTTGCGAACTTCAGTCTGTAAGATTAATGTGTAATCGGTAGGCTAAATAAATAAATAAATATTAGAGGTCCATACTTAACACCTTACACAACATCTTAACCGGACACTCCGTGATCACGTGAAATGTGTACACGTGAACACGAGGATAAATATGCAATTAATTAATTAATACTTTAATAATGTAACATGAAGTTTGACGTGTTCACAACACGATGGCAGATACACGTGTTGACGTGAGCTCGTGATCACGTGAAATAGCGAGCTCTAGTCTACATATATGTATTCTGGAAAGAATTGCATCTTTGAACTGCTTGGCCAATAAATTTGTTATCACTGTTACTGTATGGCAAGTTGCACCATCCTGCAGACATCGCATGTCCTGCAGCCAATGTATTTATTGGTCGTTGATCATTATTCTGAGGTGCGATGATACCAATATTATGAAAGACACACCAAACAATGGCCTTATCAGGTACTTCGTAGATAGTCCCAGCGGGAAGTGGAAGCGCTTTTAATAGGCTTCTAGAGCGCATCATTGGAAGCACAGAGCGCTTCTTGCGTGTATCCTCATTCATTTCCTTTTTATACAGACATGTCATTGGAAAGAAGCGCTTCAACTCTGTTATGTTGGAAGCGCTTCAGCTGTGCTCTTTTAGGTGCACTTCACCTCTGCCATTTCAGAAGCGCAATTAATGTCACTTAAATATGTATGTGCATCGATGAGCGCTTCATACTTCTATCCCACGCAATTACCACATTACCCTGCTTAAATACCCTAGATAAATAAAATATAACAAATTGCCGTTTTCATTCCAAGCACCACACGTTTCAAACGTAAGCAAAAGACTATCCAGAAAATGCAAGAAACGCTCTGTGTCCCCAACATCTGTCATCAGACAGCCCCTTTTGCGCGATTCAAACTACACAACATACGAGAGTACGAATGTGCTTCCAACAGCTATGAGTTGGAAGCGCATTTTCTCCGCTTCTTTTGGAAGCGCTTGACTTATTTCCCGCTGGGGTGTTATTTCACCCCTCAAACAATTACGTTTAGGCTGGAGAAAATAATGCAAGACCTACTGTGCTAATGTGCAAAAAAGGTCATGTTGTGGGTTAATAAATAATAGAAATAATTACAAAAAGCATCTGATAGAATACTCACTTTCACCAGGAGGAACAATACATTTTGTGAAGAAATTGCTTTGAAACACGTGACAGTAGATTACTTTATAATTCCTCGGAAACATCGCGCAAAATAATTGTGCCTTGGGGACGAGGAATGAGATAACAGAAAACTGAGGAAGCAATCACAAAACTCATCAATCTAGCAAAAGGCAAGGACACAAATACGACAATAGTTGCACATTTTTGCGTAGCGTGTGACTCGGCGAGATTTGCTCCTTTGAGAGATAGCGACAAGATCCTGCGCCCGTCTGAGAACAATTTCCACAATAGCCAAGAAAACAATCAGAACAAGGGAACATATCTGTTGCTGTCGTAATATGCCTCCAGCCCCACATATTGCGAGCTATCTATATTCAAGAGATGTGCGCCAAACAGAAGGCACATTGAGCAGCATAGTCGGCTTATCCTTTACGGGAAATTGGATTAGGAAGAGAAAGAAAAGAAATTGATTTTTTTTCACAGAACATCAGTCATCGCTACTTGGCGGCCTTTTCACTCAATCCTCCACAAATTTTACGACCGTGCCCGGTGTCACAGCCTTGAATGAATATTTTATGGAGTATGGAGAATTGGCTCAAAACGGCACTGGAAATGATCAAAATGAATACGAATTGGCGACCTCGATGAAGCCGGCGAAGTCGTTCTGCGGGACCCCCTGCAGCAATCAGCATTAAATCGAGCTGGGTCCCTTCCACGCCCTCAACATTAATTCCGGGGAGAGCGGATAGCTAAAATGTAGAAAGTCTGGACTTTGGGGCAGCAGGAAATTATTCCGACAATTTTCAATTTGGCCAGTCTCCGGCTCGCTCTTAATTTCTATGTTTCCTCGTCGAGAGCTCTTGCTTTCGGGAAAGATTTACCTGTGAACGATTGACTTTAGTACGACCGGAACAGAGATAGAACAAAAGCTTAACTGTTCTTGTAGCATGCTTTGATGCGCGACGTCGAGGTCGAGCGTCGAGGGTAGATTATGACACCCTCGTCGAAGAGGAAAGAAAGGATCGATTATTTGCAGTGCGCGAGGTCGTCGATATCGAAGTCATAAATTTCCTGATGGAAACAACAAAACTGCCACATTCCGGGTAGGCTGAGACGAAAGGAAGCATTCGAGTCGAAGACATAAAATACCACTTTAAAGCGCCTTAATGCATCATCTCCGCTGTATTGATTTGGCGGGGGAAAATGTCTTCGCAGGGACGCAAAGAAATATAGGCAGCAATGCGTCATACTTTACGGCCGGAAAAATTACAGCCATTATTCCTCGGATGCGAATTGCGGTTGTAATGGAATTGCATTGAGAGTGGCTTATTTACAAAATTTGCTTAGGGATTTGTGGCCGGTCGAACAAGTCCCCAAGGAGTTTATTGTGGGATTTCAACCAGGGCTGCCACTATAAGCACCGAGCACTTGCATCATTTGCGACTGAGCACTGCTGTGCTCCGTGAAAATTGATTTCTCCGAGCTTTTACAAAAAGAGTCCATCAAAATAAGGATCAACTCTATCGGATTTGATTGACTTAATCTTCTTGATTGGCCTCGTTAGTTTGCCTTGGTGGTAAACTTCTCTTTACTCGAGCGTGCAAACTACAATATTTCAGTTTCTACTTCGCCATGAGCATGGTTCATTAGCTAAGGCTGTCGAGAAAAAAAGGTAAAGAACGAAACACCATATTTTGACGGTTTTGGAAAAATGTTTAAACAGAAAATTCATTTAAAGTCGTACATACATATATGGGCTGCAATAAAACATTCTTGGCCGATAGCCATAGAAGTAAAAGACATAACAAAAAACTTGTAACGTAATGTTTGTTTGGATCGCTAAATTGTGTGTTTTCCTTGTAATAATAAATTTTCTGCTTGTGTTTAGTATTTTTAATCTGTTTTGCCAGCCGGGGTTTCTGTGGAAAAAGGATGATTGGTTAAATACCTAATAAAAAATAAAAATTTTAAGAATATCTGCTCCTCTCTCCTCTTCTTTCTCCTTCCTCATTTGTAATAATCGAAATTCGAGAACCACTGACCCGATTTAGGTACCCACATGCTTTTTTTTGGTTTATAGACATGTTCCCTGGCCAGGTTTCAGTAAATAATTGTTGGGTTTCAAAATGCGGATATAATATGTCGACCGACTATGAAAACTGGACTTTTTATATTTTGGGGGTCGCTGATCTCCAATCTACCATCGATATTTGGAAATTAAAGATTTTCGTGCAAATAAATATATACGGGTTTTTGGGGTCACTGATTTTAAATCTGCTAATCAAATTTTTCATTTCCATATCTGTAGTTACGGAACAACAGCCTTTATCTAAGCTCATATGTTTATTTACACGATACCAAAACCCAAGCAAAAGATGCAACAATTTTTGTCTGTCCATCAACAGAACCAACATGTCGGGGTTAATCGGCTCAACGGCTCGATAGGACTTTCACTAAATAGTAGATTATTTTATTGGGAATGAGTCAAGGCTGCGGAAATGCTAGTAAAAAATATGATTTGAGAATAATCTTCATAATTTTTGATTCCTACGGAAAAAGAACACTTGTTAGAACAAAACACATCCATTCTGACTATAAAATAATAAAATAAATAATAAAATAAGATGAATGGGTAAAACTGCTAAAGCACGAATTCGGAATAATAAAATACGAAATTACACGCACGGCGGGACATGTGGTGTGTGTGGAGAACTCCACATAAGGGAGGATTCCATTTGTGGAATTTCGCTTTGGTCTATGTGCGAACTAAACTAAGATTTCAAATGTTTTGAATATCTTGGCGCCCGTGATGATAATAAGTTAAGAGTTCATTAATTGTTGCCGTTGTCGTTCCGTCCGTTCTTGATCAATTAGTGCGCGGTGGGTCACTGGTGCCATTAGAATGATGTCGCATAGCTTATCGTATTTTACTCGTTAAACCCTTTCATTTCACACCCATGGCAAGGGGGTTGTAAAGAAAAAGGTAATCCGCCATCTTGGGGCATCCGCCATATTTAGAACTTTAATGGATATATGTCTGGCAATTACGTCACATAGCTTATCGTATTTTAATCGTCAAACCCTTTCATTTCAGTTCTAGTGACCGCCATTTTGATTTTGTGATGTCAAATAGCCTATGACACCCATAGGATTGATACGACTATAACGACACCTCATTCACCCAAATCGGATAACCTAATGGGACTATACGCCGTAACTTCCCGACATACATCCCGACATAAATACATATGAAACTATGTACATACATATACAGGCTGATGAACACATGACCCTTGCGTTGTCGGGTAAAAACAAAATCAGGCGTATGATTTGAGCGCTATCTCTTACGAACTTATCAAATGCCCCTAAAAGTATCATACTATGGATAAATCAAAAGCTGACGTTAAAGTCGATGTCTAACTTGACGCAATAGTTTAGCAATTTTCAGGAGATGCTGTGGGTAATTTGAGCTCCGACAACCACGGTCTATCTCATAAGATCCCTCTAAATTGATTGCCAAAAGTCCTCAAAAGTGGGAGTTGTTCAATTAATAGTGAAAACAAATTAATCTTGAAATAATTATGAAAGGAGCACCTTTGGAATTGGACAATTTCGCTGTTCAAATAACTTCCGGTACAGCAGCGAAAAGTCCCCTAGCCGTAGAAGCGAATTTCTCATTCCCAGAGGAGGGCACCAATACACCGAGTCTCGCCAAATGGGTGTGCTCCTTTCACTTTGTCGTTCTGCTCTTAATCCGAAGTGAAATCGGTGACAAGGCGCAATCTAGGCTGTTCAATTCACGCCCGATAACAGCTACAATTCGTTTATTGCTGTTCTTGGTAAACAAATAAGAGACCCTTGCCAACGAACGCCTCTCGAGCCGAGAAAAGCTTTCCTCAAGACTTCTTCCTCGAAATAAGCCCAATGCTCGAGAGGTGTTTTGCCACCTGTTTACATCCTGTCGCTTTATAGCGGGGCGTTCAAACGCCTCATTACCATCGTATGAAAGAAAATCGTGCGTTGAGAGTGGGCTGCGGGGCTTCCCACGTACAGCAGTTGCATCACCGCGGCGGGTTCACCTCGCTATTCATCATTGCGTTCGAAGTGGACTGGTGGTCTTCTGACGTTTCCATTCATGCGTTCCGATCGGATTCAGAGTGCATTGGCTCAGCCGGAAATTGCCCACTTCGACTAGTGCGCGTGATTTGGGGTGACACCCACCTTTGCTGGGAGTTTTCGAAGCACCGGGCTGGGGAAATGCACTGAAGTGCTACTTGGTGTGCAAATGCAGAAACCAGATCGGCGGATAGAAGAGGCTAATCAATGCTGTTTGTCCAATTCCCTGCTGCTGGCCGAGAGTAACTAAGTACCACCGACGACGCACGGTGTAACTAATGGACCGCTCGCCCCATACCAACTACGTTCGCAGGTGCTTTTTCTTCCATCTCTTTCATCTGCACGCCAAACTTTTCGTCGCCTGGGATAAGAAGTTTCAATTAAAATCTGAGTTTTTGCGAAAGCAAGTAACTCGATAAAATTAACCACCCGGAGTTATATGCTGTCGTTTGCAATAAAAAAGTTACTCCCGTGAAAGCTAAACCTTTGAAAGGTGGGAAGGAGGTCGTTAGGACGGACTGCCTGCCAAAACTTTTTAAAAATGATCTATATTTCTCAGGTGGGCAGTTTGTCGATGAATATGCATATCTACATGTGCATATGTATGTCCTAGGCTATTATCCAGGCCGTTTGCGAACCGCTTAGACCTACTGGCTAGGCAAACGGCCTAGGCGATTCGCGAACGACCTGGATTCCCTAATGAATGGCCTACGACATATTATACAAAGAGTGTCCCATTAATAACGCGACAGAAAGATTAATGCTAAAGGACACAAATACTAACCTTTGAAAAATTCCTGTTGGGTGTGAATTGGCATTTGAAGTTTCCAATAGTAGTCCATCTATTGGCAAAAGAT
This sequence comes from Neoitamus cyanurus, assembly GCA_947538895.1. NCBI lineage: Eukaryota > Metazoa > Arthropoda > Insecta > Diptera > Asilidae > Neoitamus > Neoitamus cyanurus. The sequence continues at coordinate 908,191 of OX384540.1, forward strand.
TGTTGAAGTCCGTTGACTGACTAGGCTAGACTGTATCTACAGTTTGAAGCGGCGGCTGGAGAGCACTTTAATTGGCGATAAAAGTAAGCAGACGGTAATTAAAGTATAAATCCTCAGAAATCGAAACCAGAAGAGCCTTGCCAGCGCCTGGGTGAAGCGGCCTCTACGTTTGCTTTATTGGCTTTGTTTAATGCCGACGAATCGAGGATTTCGTAATGATGCTCCCTCTCCAGGCAGCATAGGGACCGGTTTTACACCATCATCGGTGCCATTTGGAGCCGTCATGCCAGACAGTGTGGTATTAATGAAAGCTAAATGCTTTGGAAAGAAGCAGCGTCGTGCACTGATGCCTGGAGAGTTCGATTCTGCCGTTTATGCTCTTGTGACAATAATAGCGTAGAGGCGGTTCACGGGTGGAAATTACTACAAATCTTCTATAAATATCCCAGACCTGGGCGAGTGCGGCCCCATGTGTGAACATTTCGATAATGGATGACTGGGGAGAAATTTCTGATGTGGAAACGACTTGTGTGGAGGAACTGGTCGTAACGCCGCACACCGACGCTCGCAATACCATTAAGTGCTGCATGCGGTGCGGTGCGTAAGCCCTAACGAGCCGTAATAGAATGAGAGGAGGAGCTCTTCGGAAATTTGTTACTCGAAGGTTTAAAGGATGTATGTGAAAATGGCCGATGATTAATATAATAATGTACAATTACGTAGATATGGAAGGGAAGTAATAAGACGGGAACGAGTTCTCCGCTATCATCTGAAGTGAATGCAATTTAACTAGCAAGGCATGGATGCATTCTCCACACACCAGTCTATTTGTGATTTCCCACATAGTGCACTCCCCAGTATTGACTGACCAGTAGAATAATTTTACAGCTGATACGGACAAACTAATTTATGGTGTATGGACAAACTATTAATTAGTGGTTTCTAGGGAAAAATATAAGAGGCGTTGCGATGGTTTTTGGCGAACATAAGGCGTCGTCAAATAACCTCTGCACTTGTGTTATTTGTTGTGCACTTAACATTAGATTTCGGTTAGCAAAGAATTGAACAGATTGTATGTATAATTTCGAATAACGGTTCAAAATTCGTTATTTCACCATAAAGGTGTAGTTATCACTTTCGTTTTGCTCAGGTTAAGTGGGGTCAATAGAAAATTGTTGCAAATTAAAGAGAACTGTTTCATTATGTATATGAACGTGGAATTTGAATTATACTTAGTGGCGTTACGTCACTTTTACATTCGGGAAAAATTTAAGCAATTTCAGTGGCGTGTTTGTCTCCGCCACTGTGGTTGAAATATGCGAACAGGTTTACTTTAGGAGGATCGCCCCGATTTCGACGAAGTTTTGCAGGTGCCTTCCATTTGCCCTAAAGCGGAAGGTTCTGAAGAAATTTAATAAAAATAAATAATTACAAATAATAAGCAGTTCCCGTATTTTATTTTAGTCTATATGCCTTTATTTCAATATTTTTAATGTGTCCGGAGTTATGGACGCAATGTCCGGAATTTTTTGATGGTCGGCTTTGATTTCTGAAACATTCAATTTTTAATTTTGACAGTTTGCTGAATTTAAAAGTTGAATATTTCGGCCCCCAATAATGCTTTTTTCGGGGTTTTAAGGAACAAATAATAAATATGTATAGTAATAAGTGTAACGTAATGATTTTTGCCTCAATTTCGAGAAAATTGTGCAGGTGGGAAAGAATTTTGTGGCCGAAAAATTAAACTTTTAATATTGTCAGTGACTATAAAAGTTGAAGACCGAGTTGGTGGACAATATTTTAAGCAAAGGCTCATTATGCTCTTAAAAATCTAAATAGCAATTGCCTCCCCCATCTTGATCCGTCGTCGTCGGGGGCACTTCTGGCGTTCTGATGAGGGTATTAAAACTTTACCTAATTTTTTCTGAAAGTAGATGATTTCACCTTTCATTTGAGCCCAATATCATGCTGCTACGCAAAGTGATTTTTTTTAAATTTAAAAAAACAAACGCAGAATTTGGGGGTTCCGCAAATTTATAACTTATTTTTTAGAATAATAAAATAGGGTTCAAATGAAAGCTGAAAGTTGATGGGAGGGGGGGAGTCAGGAAGGAGGTGGCAATCCATGCTATTTAGGTGTGTCAGAGCATAGTGAACTTTTCCTTAAAATATTGTCCACCACACAACTCGCAACCTACTTTTGCGCCTCTCTACAGGCTTAATCTTTTGTCGCAGCGAAAAATTTATGTATAAAACCAATGGCATATTTTGTGATCTATGTACACGTATAGCTTTTGCATAGATATATTATATTTTTTATGAGGAGTTACCCAAAACCAGATAAATGCAAAAACCAATTGTGGTCCTAATTTTTAACCTTTTTCGCGCAATAACTTAAATATCTTAAAATTATAAATTCTTTCCACGAATTTTTCTGATACTTTCATATTTTATAGATCTCGTTATTCTGAACAAATGTCTCCAGGGCCACAACACGATCCTATGAATAGATTTTTCGCTACAGGTCGCCCAATATCGGGATAACCCATTAATACCTAGCGCCCTAGGTTATGCAAAAAGAATTCTCATTAGACTCAAATATTACGGCTCTTTGCATAACCTAGAGTGTTGGGCATTAATGGGTTAATCCGATATTGGACGATCGTGTTGTGGCCATGGAGACATTAGTTCAGAATAACGAGATATGCAAAATATGAAAGTATCAGACAAATTCGCAGAAAGACTTTTTCCATACAATTAGTGCGTGGTCCTCTGTAGAGAATTTCGATATCTTATAAAATGTTTTTAAATTTTTCCTCTAGCATGTCTAAAAGGTGAGATAATTACGAAAACGAATTTCCTACTATTATTAAAATACCAAGCATGGGCTATCGATCTGCCTAGGCGCACCAAGATTTTTCTTGCTGTCACTGAGAGTACTAACATTTAAAATATATTTCATTCTGTTACCCGATAGGTCAGCTGTTTTGCTCTCGCTCTATAACCGCATCGAGTCAGTCCAGCGAAGATTTCTAAGGTTTGCCCTTCTCCATTTCCCCTAGTATAATCTCGTAGTTTTGACTCCTTATGAGTACAGGCTCAAACTGATCTCGTAATCATTCAATCGTTTGAAGAACGTCGCAATAGTGCTAAAATAGAGTTGCCATTGGACTGCATGCTGGAGAAAATCAATTCCCTGAAGCTTGTAGCGCTCTGTAATATTTCTGTTCCATCCCGTTCGGCTAGGGATCACGATTTTTTCTACGTGCCTTACCATCGCATTTATTACAGTATAAGTGAACCCTTGACGTCAATGTCACGTACTTTCAATTCAAATTATAAAAATGTCGACTTTCATTTATCGAGAGAACAAATTAAAAATCAGCTTCGTTGAGATTAATTTTTGCTGTGATTTTGTAGTAGTCAGTTTATTGATGAAATACATTAATAAATAAAAAAAAATACCGCGGCCGAGAGTTAAGATGTTTACATAGCAATAACAATATCACGAATGCATTACGCGCGCGTAAAATTAAATTACTTATGGTTTAATACGTTAAAACGAATAAACAACATTCTATGTAGGTATAGCCGCAAAGCCACTGAAAAGTATGGAAATAAACAAAACAAACATTTACCCAATCCTGTATATTCGACGAATCGGATAAAGCAAATAAACTTGACTTTACAAAATAACTAACAAATTTAGGTACACGTGAAACTTTGTCAATGTACAAAATCAACAATATCAACGCTGCGCTGCTCTTTTAAATAACAAAAAAGTTGAAGAAATTTAATATTACCTGCTCACCGTCACACCTATAAGTTGTTCAAGGACAATAAGACAATCTGTAATTCCAAAATAATAACGGACACATTAGTTGCATTTGTTGCGTGGTAACAAAGGATCAGAAATTGAAATTTACTTTCTTATTTTGAATAAAACATTTGACAAGCTTTTATGTAACACATTTTCATTTAAATGTAAGTCCATTTCTTTAGGTCAAATCTAACAACTCTATTGTGAACCACTTCCACTTGTCCAAATGCCTAGAAATTCTGCATAAGTACCTTAGTATATGTAGTCAGGATTAGCCAGCTCGATTGCTCTCTGCCGCCCCCAACATCAATGCTCCCCAACGCTACGCCATTGCTCGACCTCTACTTCAGTATTGGCTAATTCTCGACCAGAAATTAGAGAAATGGACTGGGGCATTCTACATAGGGTGTTGGTATTGCTCCGTTGGGTAGACCAAAAGATAAAAACATAATAATAATGTGCTTACAGAATTTATTAATCACCCTGTAACTCGAAAACGGTCGAGATGCCCCTACCTGCCGTACAATCTTTATTTGGCTAAATGAGATCCATCACTCCTCTCATTTCTGGATGCGTTATACGAAACACCCTGTATATGTATAATGTATATGTTGAGGAAATATCCTTGGGCTTCGTCAGACTAAAAAGCGTTTTGCCTATACTCAAATTACGCCTTAATAATACTGTATGCAGGCTTTAATAACCCGCGTTGCGTTTCTTTAAGGGAAAATGCCAGCCCGACAATCCTAGAGCTGTTTCCCTTTTCAGCATTTCCCAAACTCTCATGTTTGGCGCAATTAATGCAAACGTAGGTGAATACTGTATGTCCTAGGCTATTATCCAGGCCGTTTGCGAACCGCTTAGACCTACTGGCTAGGCAAACGGCCTAGGCGATTCGCGAACGACCTGGATTCCCTAATGAATGGCCTACGACATATTATACAAAGAGTGTCCCATTAATAACGCGACAGAAAGATTAATGCTAAAGGACACAAATACTAACCTTTGAAAAATTCCTGTTGGGTGTGAATTGGCATTTGAAGTTTCCAATAGTAGTCCATCTATTGGCAAAAGATTGTTGAAGTCCGTTGACTGACTAGGCTAGACTGTATCTACAGTTTGAAGCGGCGGCTGGAGAGCACTTTAATTGGCGATAAAAGTAAGCAGACGGTAATTAAAGTATAAATCCTCAGAAATCGAAACCAGAAGAGCCTTGCCAGCGCCTGGGTGAAGCGGCCTCTACGTTTGCTTTATTGGCTTTGTTTAATGCCGACGAATCGAGGATTTCGTAATGATGCTCCCTCTCCAGGCAGCATAGGGACCGGTTTTACACCATCATCGGTGCCATTTGGAGCCGTCATGCCAGACAGTGTGGTATTAATGAAAGCTAAATGCTTTGGAAAGAAGCAGCGTCGTGCACTGATGCCTGGAGAGTTCGATTCTGCCGTTTATGCTCTTGTGACAATAATAGCGTAGAGGCGGTTCACGGGTGGAAATTACTACAAATCTTCTATAAATATCCCAGACCTGGGCGAGTGCGGCCCCATGTGTGAACATTTCGATAATGGATGACTGGGGAGAAATTTCTGATGTGGAAACGACTTGTGTGGAGGAACTGGTCGTAACGCCGCACACCGACGCTCGCAATACCATTAAGTGCTGCATGCGGTGCGGTGCGTAAGCCCTAACGAGCCGTAATAGAATGAGAGGAGGAGCTCTTCGGAAATTTGTTACTCGAAGGTTTAAAGGATGTATGTGAAAATGGCCGATGATTAATATAATAATGTACAATTACGTAGATATGGAAGGGAAGTAATAAGACGGGAACGAGTTCTCCGCTATCATCTGAAGTGAATGCAATTTAACTAGCAAGGCATGGATGCATTCTCCACACACCAGTCTATTTGTGATTTCCCACATAGTGCACTCCCCAGTATTGACTGACCAGTAGAATAATTTTACAGCTGATACGGACAAACTAATTTATGGTGTATGGACAAACTATTAATTAGTGGTTTCTAGGGAAAAATATAAGAGGCGTTGCGATGGTTTTTGGCGAACATAAGGCGTCGTCAAATAACCTCTGCACTTGTGTTATTTGTTGTGCACTTAACATTAGATTTCGGTTAGCAAAGAATTGAACAGATTGTATGTATAATTTCGAATAACGGTTCAAAATTCGTTATTTCACCATAAAGGTGTAGTTATCACTTTCGTTTTGCTCAGGTTAAGTGGGGTCAATAGAAAATTGTTGCAAATTAAAGAGAACTGTTTCATTATGTATATGAACGTGGAATTTGAATTATACTTAGTGGCGTTACGTCACTTTTACATTCGGGAAAAATTTAAGCAATTTCAGTGGCGTGTTTGTCTCCGCCACTGTGGTTGAAATATGCGAACAGGTTTACTTTAGGAGGATCGCCCCGATTTCGACGAAGTTTTGCAGGTGCCTTCCATTTGCCCTAAAGCGGAAGGTTCTGAAGAAATTTAATAAAAATAAATAATTACAAATAATAAGCAGTTCCCGTATTTTATTTTAGTCTATATGCCTTTATTTCAATATTTTTAATGTGTCCGGAGTTATGGACGCAATGTCCGGAATTTTTTGATGGTCGGCTTTGATTTCTGAAACATTCAATTTTTAATTTTGACAGTTTGCTGAATTTAAAAGTTGAATATTTCGGCCCCCAATAATGCTTTTTTCGGGGTTTTAAGGAACAAATAATAAATATGTATAGTAATAAGTGTAACGTAATGATTTTTGCCTCAATTTCGAGAAAATTGTGCAGGTGGGAAAGAATTTTGTGGCCGAAAAATTAAACTTTTAATATTGTCAGTGACTATAAAAGTTGAAGACCGAGTTGGTGGACAATATTTTAAGCAAAGGCTCATTATGCTCTTAAAAATCTAAATAGCAATTGCCTCCCCCATCTTGATCCGTCGTCGTCGGGGGCACTTCTGGCGTTCTGATGAGGGTATTAAAACTTTACCTAATTTTTTCTGAAAGTAGATGATTTCACCTTTCATTTGAGCCCAATATCATGCTGCTACGCAAAGTGATTTTTTTTAAATTTAAAAAAACAAACGCAGAATTTGGGGGTTCCGCAAATTTATAACTTATTTTTTAGAATAATAAAATAGGGTTCAAATGAAAGCTGAAAGTTGATGGGAGGGGGGGAGTCAGGAAGGAGGTGGCAATCCATGCTATTTAGGTGTGTCAGAGCATAGTGAACTTTTCCTTAAAATATTGTCCACCACACAACTCGCAACCTACTTTTGCGCCTCTCTACAGGCTTAATCTTTTGTCGCAGCGAAAAATTTATGTATAAAACCAATGGCATATTTTGTGATCTATGTACACGTATAGCTTTTGCATAGATATATTATATTTTTTATGAGGAGTTACCCAAAACCAGATAAATGCAAAAACCAATTGTGGTCCTAATTTTTAACCTTTTTCGCGCAATAACTTAAATATCTTAAAATTATAAATTCTTTCCACGAATTTTTCTGATACTTTCATATTTTATAGATCTCGTTATTCTGAACAAATGTCTCCAGGGCCACAACACGATCCTATGAATAGATTTTTCGCTACAGGTCGCCCAATATCGGGATAACCCATTAATACCTAGCGCCCTAGGTTATGCAAAAAGAATTCTCATTAGACTCAAATATTACGGCTCTTTGCATAACCTAGAGTGTTGGGCATTAATGGGTTAATCCGATATTGGACGATCGTGTTGTGGCCATGGAGACATTAGTTCAGAATAACGAGATATGCAAAATATGAAAGTATCAGACAAATTCGCAGAAAGACTTTTTCCATACAATTAGTGCGTGGTCCTCTGTAGAGAATTTCGATATCTTATAAAATGTTTTTAAATTTTTCCTCTAGCATGTCTAAAAGGTGAGATAATTACGAAAACGAATTTCCTACTATTATTAAAATACCAAGCATGGGCTATCGATCTGCCTAGGCGCACCAAGATTTTTCTTGCTGTCACTGAGAGTACTAACATTTAAAATATATTTCATTCTGTTACCCGATAGGTCAGCTGTTTTGCTCTCGCTCTATAACCGCATCGAGTCAGTCCAGCGAAGATTTCTAAGGTTTGCCCTTCTCCATTTCCCCTAGTATAATCTCGTAGTTTTGACTCCTTATGAGTACAGGCTCAAACTGATCTCGTAATCATTCAATCGTTTGAAGAACGTCGCAATAGTGCTAAAATAGAGTTGCCATTGGACTGCATGCTGGAGAAAATCAATTCCCTGAAGCTTGTAGCGCTCTGTAATATTTCTGTTCCATCCCGTTCGGCTAGGGATCACGATTTTTTCTACGTGCCTTACCATCGCATTTATTACAGTATAAGTGAACCCTTGACGTCAATGTCACGTACTTTCAATTCAAATTATAAAAATGTCGACTTTCATTTATCGAGAGAACAAATTAAAAATCAGCTTCGTTGAGATTAATTTTTGCTGTGATTTTGTAGTAGTCAGTTTATTGATGAAATACATTAATAAATAAAAAAAAATACCGCGGCCGAGAGTTAAGATGTTTACATAGCAATAACAATATCACGAATGCATTACGCGCGCGTAAAATTAAATTACTTATGGTTTAATACGTTAAAACGAATAAACAACATTCTATGTAGGTATAGCCGCAAAGCCACTGAAAAGTATGGAAATAAACAAAACAAACATTTACCCAATCCTGTATATTCGACGAATCGGATAAAGCAAATAAACTTGACTTTACAAAATAACTAACAAATTTAGGTACACGTGAAACTTTGTCAATGTACAAAATCAACAATATCAACGCTGCGCTGCTCTTTTAAATAACAAAAAAGTTGAAGAAATTTAATATTACCTGCTCACCGTCACACCTATAAGTTGTTCAAGGACAATAAGACAATCTGTAATTCCAAAATAATAACGGACACATTAGTTGCATTTGTTGCGTGGTAACAAAGGATCAGAAATTGAAATTTACTTTCTTATTTTGAATAAAACATTTGACAAGCTTTTATGTAACACATTTTCATTTAAATGTAAGTCCATTTCTTTAGGTCAAATCTAACAACTCTATTGTGAACCACTTCCACTTGTCCAAATGCCTAGAAATTCTGCATAAGTACCTTAGTATATGTAGTCAGGATTAGCCAGCTCGATTGCTCTCTGCCGCCCCCAACATCAATGCTCCCCAACGCTACGCCATTGCTCGACCTCTACTTCAGTATTGGCTAATTCTCGACCAGAAATTAGAGAAATGGACTGGGGCATTCTACATAGGGTGTTGGTATTGCTCCGTTGGGTAGACCAAAAGATAAAAACATAATAATAATGTGCTTACAGAATTTATTAATCACCCTGTAACTCGAAAACGGTCGAGATGCCCCTACCTGCCGTACAATCTTTATTTGGCTAAATGAGATCCATCACTCCTCTCATTTCTGGATGCGTTATACGAAACACCCTGTATATGTATAATGTATATGTTGAGGAAATATCCTTGGGCTTCGTCAGACTAAAAAGCGTTTTGCCTATACTCAAATTACGCCTTAATAATACTGTATGCAGGCTTTAATAACCCGCGTTGCGTTTCTTTAAGGGAAAATGCCAGCCCGACAATCCTAGAGCTGTTTCCCTTTTCAGCATTTCCCAAACTCTCATGTTTGGCGCAATTAATGCAAACGTAGGTGAATACTCCAATCTTCTGACAATTTACGAAATTAAAAGCATTCCTTGTGAAAGTTTTGCGGGAGCAGCATTGTTGCGATTTTTGTGGAGAATTTTAATCATTTACTTTTGTGGTTTTGTTTTAATGCGTGCAAATAAAATTTATTCCTGTGTTTAGAATTAAATTTGCGCTGTAGTTATTTTTGTATAAATAAATATATTTTTAATACATGCTACATAGGTACATAACATTTATTCGTGAGTTAATATTTTAATTAGTTTTAATTTAACTTAATGTATTTTTGGTTGGTTCCTGTGAATTCGAGTAAATAAATTTGTATTTGTAATTTGTTAGTTTATAGTTTGAGCGGTTGACTGAACCATATTAAATCAATGGTGCAGATAGCAGCAGCGACATTGCATTGCACGAAGAAAATGAAGAGTCCTCAGAATGGATAAAGCTCTCTCAAAATGTGGTTGGGAATTATCAGCTTTTTTTTGGGAATTGCAGCTCACTAATACTAACAATTCAAAAAAAGTTGTTTCCAACACATAATGGTGCGGATACGCACTCATATCGAAAGAAACAACCCTAAAGTGCGGAAATCAATTCAATTCCACTAGAAGAGAAACAGTATGTCGCATTATGATTCTTCGCTACAGGCGAAATTTTTATCACCCCTAATTGAATTACGAATCTCTGAGCCCCAATTTTGGGACAAGCTAGCGAGGTGTGTGAAGTAATTTCACAATGAGCGACGAGAGAATTTTTATTGAAGTTAGATCTAAAAAATTGAAACTTCTTATTTATTTATTTCTATAAAAAACTAAACTTGATTACTTTGATGAAATATTAGTGATGCGAAATTGGATGTGGTTCAAAGCCCGATTCCTCTTTCCTGTCGTGTCCAGTCAGTACTGTATACGCCGTTGACGAGTGCTGCAAGTTAGTTCTTAAAATCACCGGTGTCGATTTAGTACTCGAATCTGCTCTCCCGTCATGCCCACTGTCCAGTAAATTTTATGTAGTTTGTCGATGTCGCCGGTGCCGATTCTATCATCGAATCTACAGGTCATGGAACTCGAATACGAAACGTTTTAATGGCGTTTTACATGGAAAAATTTATCCCAGTTAGAAAGATGCTTCGTTTTCGAGTTTCACTGTTGGACTCGTTGTCCCTTCATTTCCAGGAAATGTTGAGAAGCTTGTCGATGACTGCTGAAAATTATTTAATGTCATTAGTGTCGAGGACTCCGACGTTTCTTCTTCGACTTTTACGATAGTGCGACCCATTGTCCCTTCATATCCAGACAATGCTATGTATCTTGTCGATGATTCAGACGTTTCGTTTTCGAGTTTCACGGTAGAGCCAGTTATCTCTTCACATCCAGACAATGCTATGTAGGTTGCCAATGGCTGCTGAGAATTCCTTAATGGCGTTGGTGTCGATGATTCCAAATACGATGCGCTGTAGGTTCCGATGCTGAAACCTTGTGGCCTGTGATCTTTAGATATTGAAATAAATGCAGAACCAGTTGAAGGCTGCTGAGTATTCCTCGTCAGTGTCGATGTTTGTGGCGGTGATAAATGTGTAGGTGAGCAAGTCATGGACTTGGGTATTGGAGACTGCGAGCTCGATATTTCATAGATATCGCTGCTTGACATTGTTGGTGACGGTGAATTTATGGGCGGTGGTGAGTGGTTGGATGGCCCACCGCTTGGGGTGCGTCTTGTAGTCCTGCAATCTAGAGACGATGTTGAGGTTAGTGGTAGATGTTTATAAACATTCTGTGGGAAATTTTCGGGTCTTTTAATTTCGCAAGATGTACATACCTTTGGCAGCTCTCTCCGCTGTATCCTTTTCCACGTACTGTATCACAAGTTTGATAATCTCGTGTTTAAGTGCGATCAAGTTTGCCAGTATCCCTATTTGTTTCATTTCCGTTCCCAAATATTCGCAAAATATATCTACATCTCCTTTCGTATGACGCTGTTCAGCAGCAAAATCGTCCACAGTCTTCAGAATCCCTTGTGATGATTTTTTTTTCTGAAAAATAATATTCATTAAAGATTACAGCATATTTATGCAACTCTCTCGTATTTTATTGTATTTATATTTCTTCAGTTTCTGATATCATGGAAGAGGGGGTGGAAATTGTTGACAATGTTGAAATATTATGGCAATTCCCTTTATGCCTTAGTGCTCTTGATGAAAAACATATTGCTTTCAGGGCGACTAAGAGGACAACCTTCGTCAGTTTTCATTTGGAAACATTAACGACATTTTGCCGATCCCACCTCGTAGGTCGTCTTCAAAACGCTGATATACCATATGTATATTTTCAATCGAAAAAAACAATTGAGAATGAAAGAATCCTTTCATATGTAATTGTCATGAATGATGCTATTCTATTGCAGGAGCATTTAATGAAGCCGTCTATTCTACTGAGCAATTAAAATCAATTATAATCGCCCCTTAAGGAGGGCGCGGTAGAACATTGAAAGGACATTTGGGATCTTTATGAGTAGATTCCAAATTCTTAAGAAAAAAGTATTTGAAGGAGTTCAACGTGACGAAAATTTTACAGCGCTTCACATTTTTTATTATCTAAAGGCAACAACAATATTAACAACTCCCAGCCATATATAACTGATGACCTCCACCCGAGGAACAGTGGCGTTCCCAGACATCTTAGTCAAAATGGAAACGTCACTCGTAAAGAATTTGCGCAATATTTTTATCATGAGGGAAACATTTAATGACTTCGAATGAAACAGAATTTGTATGAAAGTGATAGTTACAAGTTCGCAATTTTATTACGAAATGAGCCGAATCGAAAATTTGTAATGCTAGAGCTGTGCCTTATAAAAAAAATCAAACATTTCAATCTCTTTTTATACAAACTCGAATTGAAAAGATATCGTAAACACAGCATAAGTGAAGTTGATTCCTTTGATTCCTTAATTTTCCCATGATGTGATTCGTTTAAGAAATTTCTGAATTTTCGATACAACTTCAATGAACCTAATTGGGACATACATATGTCGCAGGGTCTAAGAGTACTCTCTAAAATGTAGATCTTTCAAAACTAACAAATAATTTACAAGTATTTATTGAATTGATAATGACAAGTGCTTACCATTGTTAAATTTGTTTCTTTGTTAGAGTTTGGTCTTACTTCTTCAATTGCTTCCGGTTTATTTTTCTGGAAAATAACAAATTGAAGTCATGAAATTAACCATATATACACTAGAAAATACTGATTTACCTGTGTAGCAATTGATATTCCTTTAAAGTGGTCTACACATCCACGTATAGCATCCATCTCATTGTAACACCATAACTTTGGCGTGTACACTCCATTACCTTTTTTTCTGGAGGCTGTAACTCTTGTGCGCTCTCGATAGTACTGCGTACTTAACGTTTTATATTTTATTTTTATATCAGCAATGGTCGCATTAGGCCGCATTTCTTGTAAAGCATTGGCTATATAACCATATTTCTCATGCTTCATTGTCCTATTTATATAATGAGGGTTTCTAGTGTTGTATAAGCAGGGGAACTGCTTAATCAGCGATATAAGCTCCGAAGTCTGCTCCTTTGTCCATCCGGGTAGAGCTTTCTTGTTTTCTGTTTCCATACTTCCTGAAATTCGAAATTTCTAATCATGATAATTACCTTGGGATGGAAAAAATCCACTAGTGGAGAATTTAGAATGGAAAAAGTGACCCCCACCCGAGTAGATACATTAACCGTTTAATTATTAATTTGCAACAGGATTTTTGTTCCAACATATATTTCTAGGTATTTTACTGATATCATGTCTATCTAAACTCTTCGAAAAAATCATTAACCAACAATTAGTATGGTTTAGCGGATTTAGAAACCCATACTCTACTATGGACGTACTCACAAACCTCCAGACAGAAATACTTGAAGCCCGAGCAGATAAAGAACATATACAGTGGGTGGCCAAATTATTATACTCAAACTATTTCTTTGTATTTGGTTAGATATAAGTTATGAAATGCAATAGTTATATGGTTTCTAAAGTTATTATATATTATTTAATACTAGTAAGTGTATTTAGGAATAAAAATCAAGCATGTGTAGATAGGTTGAATAGTGTATGTGGTACAGCACAAGTCCAATCACAAGCTTGCAAATTGAATCCTCTATGTTATATCAACACTGAGAATAAGGCGAGAACAATATATACAGCAGAACTTAATGCAATATTATATGCGCTTAGCCAAAGAATATCTATCAACAAGAAGGAATACTCTCGCTAAACTAACTAAACTAAAAACCGAAAAGCGAGAATTCAATTCGCTGAAAAATATCAAAACTGGACTCAAGAACAGTGGAAAACCGTTTTATTCTCAGATAAATCAAAATTTAATTTGATTCAATCTGATGGAATGACAAGTGTTAGACGTCCTACCGGAACAAGACTCTTTCCTAAATATTGTAACTATACAATAAAACACGGAGGAGGCTCTGTAATGGTGTGGGGATGTTTCTCCTGGGCAGGAACGGATAAGGATAATGAGGGCATCCTCTCGTGCTGTCGTCTTCCTCGGACGTCCACCTTTGTGTATAGTTTTGACATTACCGGTCGTTTTAAACTTTTTTAAAAGTCTTGATATCACAGATTTGCTTATATTGTACTTTTCACATAGGGCCGTTTGAGTCAAACCCTTTTTAAAATCGCTTATTATGCACTCCTTGGTGAACTCGTTGTACTTATTTCTGGCCATGCTCACTAAATTCGATTAAATAAACACTTTATGCGATGACTAGTACACTTCAAATGAAAGCGCAAGGATAATTAATCATTTGCAATTGTGCAACGGTACATTAATCGTTTGGTACATTCATCGCCGTGCAGAGGATAGGGAATAGAGTTCGCTAAAATTAAACAACGTTTTTTACTTATATTCTTTGATCTGAATAAAAGTTGCTTTAGTTTTTTCCAGACAATTTTTATTACTTGTAAGAACTTGACTGTTTATTACTTTGATATGTTGTATTTACTATATTATTATTTTGTCGTTATATAGAAGGATGTAAGAGGATTAATTTGAATATATTTTATTTTAAAGTAAAGTATACACTTGTTATTTTTTTAAAAAAAATTACTTTCTTGTGTTGAGTTGCTTTAGTTTTTTCCAACACTGTACCCTTTTAGAATTGTTTGTATTAAAATTTGGCAAACTATCTGATATAGGCATGTAGGTATAAATATTATTTGCAATTTAAGAAAATCATGTGCTCCAACTCTTGTCCGATTGATTAATACATATTTACATTAATCATACGACTAATTTCCCTTCCTACTCAACATTATTACAGCTAACGATAGTTGCAAAAGCTAATTTTATTTACAATTAAATTCATATATTCTACCCAAAACACAAAGACCCGCACTGTCACTATATAAAGTACTTTTTCAGCACACGTGCGGGGTAAGTGGTACCTTACCGCACGGGTTTCCATGCGGTAAGTCATCAATTAACCACGGTGCGCTAAGGAGCCGATTGCCCACGATGGCTATAAACGAACTCGCTTCGCTCGTGCGTCTAACACCGCCATCGTGGGCAATCGGCTCCTTAGCGCACCGTGGTTAATTTATGAGTCACCGAATGGAAACATGTGCGGTAACGTACCTACTGCTTACCCCGCACTCGTGCTGAAAAATAGCATACGTAACTCGGGCGGTAAGTAGCCGAGTGCCCATGATGGCTGTTAACGCACTCGCTTCGCTCGTGCGTCAACACCGCCATCGTGGGCAATCGGCTACTTACCGCCCTTGTATCGTAATATACTATAAATTACTTACTTAGCACTCCTTAACGAACTCGTCCAACGATATTTATTTCACCGTGATAACACAAATTACAAATCTACAGCCGCAACAACTTGAAACCAATTTGTGTGGGGCTTTAGTTGCTATAAATTCAATATGATTCTCAGTCGCGATATGATTCCGCAGTGAACATCAAAAATTGAATGAATCCAGTCTCGGCAGGAAAATTTGTGTACCCAATCTAAAGAGTGGTAAGAGTAGGAGTGTTAGTGGGTACATATAACTGTTACCAAACGAACGACGCGCATGTAGAGGGTAACACCCAGGTGTTTCGTCAAGAATCCCGCTCTTGTACGTATACACACGGAGGAGATTTCTCTACTTCGTGCTATCTCTTTCACGAAGTTCAGGTTTTGGAATTATTTTTGGCTGAGGAACGGTTTCTTTCATGCTTTGCGAATACCACACATTCACAAAATACAATGCCATGGACAATGGCCCAGCGCAGCTACAACTCTCGTTGATGTGTTACCTCAGGGACCCGGGTGTTACCTTACCTGCTGCATGCGCGCCGTTTCTTACGAGACGAACCCACTTATACTGTTGCCCTTATCGATTTTTAGGTAGGTAAATAACAAACTTTCCTGCCGACCCAAGGCAATGCTGGAAAAGGAAAAGAACAGCAGCATTCTCTGACTTCGCGTCTTTCCGCAAACACAACGTGAGTCTTCATTCAGTACCTCGTTTCACGAATTTTCAGGTAAAGAGTGGGCAAAGATGCAAAAGCCGAGAATCTTCTAGCTGTCCTTTGAGCAGATATTTTTAGTGCGGATTCAGGATTCAGGGCTGGGCCGTAGCCAGGGGAACAGAGTCGACACAAATTGTCGGGGTCCTCAAGCCCGAGGGGCCCAGCGGCAGAACATTTTGTTATGAATTTTTTGTAATTATTTTATTGCTTTCGTGATAAGTTGACGTTTTGACTGATTCGAAAGCACGGCGGACGCTCAACTCGTTCGACTTAGATTTGATTGTCATTTGCCAGTTTATATATGTATTAGGGAAACGTTTCACGAAGCTTCTAATGCGCGGCGGCGGACAGCTCCGCCTCCGGCTAAGACGGCACTCGGCAGTTAATTTGGGAATGACGTTATCAGGGACGCAGGACTCCGATGTTGAGTAAGTCGTGTGATAAAGGTGACGCTGTACGCTCAGTCAGCTGCCTAAAGCCTGGCCCCCATAGAATCCGTCGGCTTCAGGCGTCGCTTTTGCAACTATTGAATGCATGCATTCATATGGGAGCTAACCCATAGCAGGCGCCGCGGCAGCGCGTCGCGTGAGAGAATTTTAGAGGAAACTCTAATATTTCGGCAAAAGCGACGCGCCGTATAATAGCTTTGGTGAGAGAGTTCTACAAGTTGCGATTGGCCAGTTGGGATTCGTTGAATCAGCTGTTTATTTGACAAGTAAGCTTTGAATTTGATATCTGTGAACTGTTTTGGTGATTTTGTAATTATTCGGTTTCCTGTTTCTTCGTTTGGATTTCCTGGAAGGTGCCGAGTTTTTCCCGAATTCATTAGTCTAGTTTCTTGACGAATTGCTACTAGATTTCTTGTTAATTCACCTTCGGAGCATACTGCGCCAGTTGGCGGTTGGTCTCGAATTGTCATAAACAGCTGAGCGATAGCGAAAGCGACGCCTGAAGCCGACGGATTCTATGGGTTCGGCTCTCTCTTGCCGCGCTAAAAAGGTGAAAGCTCCGCGGCAAAGCGACGCGCCGACGCGTTCTATGGGGTTAGCCCTTAAGGCTGCTGATTTACTCACAGTCACCTGTTCTGCTCTTTATGGAGAGAGCAGAACAGACAGAACATCCGGAGATCTGATCCCGAACAAATAATGTTTGTGTTTTGTATATTTTTATTTTATTATCAATAAACTTGTCCATTCCCAGCGGGAAAAGAAGCATTCCAAGATGCAAACGGAAGCAACTCCTGGGAAGCTATGGATGCATTCCCTTCCGTTGGACACTCCATTTCTTTTTAACATTGCATGTCCGCAAAAAAGCTTTTTTACTGCTTCCACCTAGCTTCTCCGGAATGCACATGGAATCTAGTTCATACTGCTCCCAGCTTGCTTCTATGGAATGCAAGTGGAATCTTTTGAAAAACTTTTATATTGCTCCCAGCTTGCTTCTCTGGAAGTATAATCTAGTGTATAATGCATGTCATGTTTATGCGTGTGGAATAGTTCATCGAATTATTTTCGTTTACCTTCTCTTTTATAAAAGCACAAAAACAATTTTTCACAGATTATTTTATTATTAAAAAAACGCAAAATAGCACTCCATACAACGCAAAACCAATAAGGCGCCTTACTGCACAAAAAGCTCAAACAGGAATGAGCAAGATTTCGTTTTGTTTTCTTTTATGACTTAAAAACAAAGCGAGAAGGTTCGCACGCAGCAAGCTCAATTCGGTGATTCATACCTGGCTTTCCTGAAATCAACAGGGACGCACCATATTTTTCACTTATAAAATTTACTGATTCCAAATCCGCTTCCCTAGGAAGGGCTGACCAAATTTCCCGCTGGGTTTTTCTTACTTTGTTGTTCGGCAAATATTTTGGTCGGGAGATTGTAAGAAGGGGAAAGAAGACTGAGACGGGGGCCCGTGACGAGTTCACAACTGCCGCGGGAATATCGCATGTATGCATGGCTGCACTACCTGCTACTTGAGCCTGCGCCTACCGCAACAACGCCGACGACGGCTCATGCGGTTCAGCTATGAAAAAGATTAAGGAACTGTGAGGAACTCTGGATGATCAGGGGAGAGAAGTCTGTGCCTATGCACAGCCAGAACAAGCCGGAGCAAAATATGTTTTATCAATAAAAGCTTTTACTGTGGCAAGCCATCGCGATCGCATTCGAAGAGCGAAGCTCTTGCCAACTTAAAAAGCTCAACTCTCGCGTCGCCACTTCGTACTTCGAAGGGATAGGCCCAGCAACAGCATCCAAGCCAATCCAGCACTCAGCAGGCCAGGCGTCGGGCAAAGGAACTTAACTTGCATATACAGCTGCCCTGCCTTAACTCGCGAGCATGTTTACCTCGTGTTTTGTGCGTTGGAAAAGTATCAAGACGAACTGTCGGCTTTAGAGAAAATAAACACCTCGGATGAATTTTACGACTTGCTACTCATCTTTACCTTCGCAATTCAATGAATGTACAACCTCTTCCGTCTGTGCCGCCAGGCAATAATTTAGTTTGGTTCGAATTTGAATTAAAACATATCTATCTCTCTAACAAAGAAAACGGACATCTTACATACATACATACACCCGAAAAACATCATCATCCTTCTGGGGCAGCCGTGGGGTAAAAATGGCAGTTCTAGCAATTTTCGAAAACTTTTTGTCACTTTTTTTTTCAATTTTGGATTAAGTTGTTTTATGAACCAAACCTTATTTTGAAAAATCTTTGGTTACGTTTGCTCATTAGAGAATTCTGAATCTAATAAAAAAATAGCATTATGATCCGATCGATAGAAATGGAGTATAGTATACCGGAAAATGAAAAAAACAACTTTGCAGGAGGGGCAATTTTCTGTTGACCTTTTTTACCCCACTCACAACACAATTTTCACAAAGCAATTATTGGCACTGCCGATGCTCTAATTTTCAAGATTTGTATATAGTTCGATTCAGAATCGCTGTAGATTAATAAAACATTATAAAAAATATAATAGATGTTTCAATCCTCAAAACGGTCACGGTTCCCTTAAACAAAACATGATAAAGTATAAATGGTGGTTCTAAGATGGCTAGGGTGCTGATTTCGCATCTCCCCGTTTCAAATTCTAAATTGCGCCATTATGACAACCGGAATTCTTCATATTAAGCAATTATTTAGTAAATAAATTGCAAATATCATAATTTTTTTTTAATGACCGAAGCCACTGATAACCAAATTACTGTCAGGTTTTATGATTTAAATATAGCGGACACTAAAATGGCTAAACAATTTTAAATATTCTCCATCAAATTAGTAGTAGAAAAATTTGCAAAACTTTTGTACAAAAATTCCTTGGACGCATGTGTATGTATTTAAGCGGTGTTCTATTTATTTACTTATCATTTATTTCGAAAACCCCAATATACTTACTATTCTCCAAAAAATTCAATTTTTCAAACAGTTTTGTCCGTCATATTTGAACCGCCATTTTAAATTTGAAAAATGTAATAGAAAATTCGTAATGGGCGATCAGTAAATACAATATGGCGACCGAAAATTCTAAGATTGAACAGATAAATTTTAATAGGCGGTTTTGGGGTCGCAAATTTTCAATCTGGTATTCAAATTTGGAACTTCAAGATGGCGGCCAAAAATGATGAACGTAAACGAATTTTCATGAAAGTGGATTCTTAAGGCGGCCGCAGTGCGCGTTTCATGCTTTGAGAGCGTTACGCGCTATTGACAGTTAAATTTGAACACAGTGCTTTTATACGAAAAAAACCTAATGGAAAAGCGTTTAAAGCGTCCGGAGCGAGAAGTTGGGCAACTTTCAACTTTTGAACGCTTCACACACTTTGACATTCAATGGCTTCTATGTTTCGGAAAAGTAAATAATGTAAAGGTTTGTTTTTGTGTTTCAACCGCCGCAATTTAGATGATTTATGGAGATAGGTACATAAAACACAAGTGCTCTCTAGTAGGGCTCTAAGAATGACTCGGATAATTAAGTATTTGAGTACTCCAAGTTGGCGTATTCAAGTTCTCGTAGTACATGTTGCCGGTGTGCTTAAAGCCTTTAAATCCCCTCTGTCTTCATATTTACGCGACGAGCTACGCTGCTTTGGTGGGGATTCAGATTTCAAGTCAACCGTGGCACAAGATTTAAAGGATGGGTTTCATATGGAGTGGACTGAATGAGAAAGAAATGTAGAAGGGTCACAGATTGCATCTTTATTTGATCCGCGATATAAAGACCTGCTTGGTGAACCGGAACAGGCTAGAGCACACATTTGATCTCAAGCTAAACAACTATTGCCTAGACTTGAAAATTAGCCAGACCGAGATTTCAGTCATCAGGAACAACGACGAAGTGCACTTGAGTTTATATTTAATATAAATGAAAGTGGGTCAAGAGATGATGTCTGCATTTAATTCCTATTTATCTCTTCCACAAATTCCATTAACGCAAAATCCATTATGCTGGGAATGCCAAGAAACTGCACTTCCTAATGTTGCTTGTCTTGTAAGAAAATTCCTTAATAGACCAGCAACCTCTGCTTCATCTGAACGAGTATTTTCTACAGCAGGGAATATAGAGCTCCAGAAGAAGTTGCTTAAATCCCGATATTGTTAATATACTTGTTTTCTGTAACTAACTGTAAATTATAATGAATTAAAAAGTCTACAATTTATTAACTTGAATTTCTTACTTCTTAATGAATTAAACCTACAGGACTCAAATACTCAAGTGTTTGAATACACCCAAACTATAATACTCGAATACTCCTTAAGGGGTTATTCTCATGTGACCACTTCGAAAAATCGATTTTTTTTTTATTTCATATTTCGATAGTAAAACCTATTGAATATATGGTGTGAAAAATTCAGACCGAAATTCCTAGTATTAAATAAGTTACAACTCATTATCGCCGCCGCGCCAGGTCTGCAGCTGGTACATTTCTATTGGTTTCACCGGTCTATTTTAACTGCGTACGGAGTTTCTAACGATCAATTTTAGTATATTACCTACCTGTGTATATGTGGAATAGTGTATATAAAGATGCGACGTGAATTGTGAAATTGTATGGTCCAGGCATAGCAGATTAGTGTGAGTATAAATTTTCCACGAAAATTCTGCTCTTGAAACTTTAAACGCATTTTTCTCGAAACATCATTTTTTAAAACGGTGGGGATCCTAAAAAAAAAAACTATTCAACCGATTGCTTTGAAATTTATATATGTTCTTCTACTCATTAATAGTTATCGTCCGTACCAGAATTACTTATTTTCGAAAATATTTTCTTATTTTTTTTTAATTTGTATTTGTACCAAAAAAAACCAAGATTTTCGTAACTTTTTTTTCTACAGTCCGCCATTTTTTTGTTTTTCAATGAAATTGATCAATTCTGGTAGGGACGATAGCGACAGACCTACTGAACAATAATCCATTCGATTTTTTCATTTCTGACTACATAAACAGCCGCTATCACCCCCACCAGTGACCTGCTTTTTGTTTTTGGTGTCTATTTTAATTTAAAAAAAACATGTAAACAATGTAAAATAAGCAAACTAAATAATTTTTATATACAGTTTAAGATATAAATAAAAACATGTAAAAAAATTAAAATGATTGAATTTGATTGTCTTATAAAAAAAAATTCCCCAAAAAGAGGTAAAATTCATGCGTTCACATGAGAATAACCCCTTAAATGAGTGCTCAAATAGTTCCTCACTCGAGTTCTCGGATCTTTTTGATCTCAAGTACTCGAGTACTCAGGTACTCAAAACTCCTTTACTCAAACTCGGATTCTTTGAACGCGAGTACTCAAATACTCAAGTAATTGAGTTCAGAAGTACTCGAGTAGTAACAGCCCTACTCTCTACTGATGAAGTTTACATTGGGTTTTCAATAATGTCAAAGCTACAAAAAGCAACAAAATCGTATGACGTTTTCAAAGCTGTGGAATCGTCTGAAGCGTCTGGGTTTCCACCTTTACAGTGTATTCTTTACCAGCGTGAAAAGAAGCATTCCAAGATGCAAACAGAACCAACTCCTGGGAAGCTATGAATGCATTCCCTTCCGTTGGACACTCCATTTCTTTTTAACATTGCATGTTCGCAGGAGGAAGCAGTAAAAAAGCTTTTTTGCTGCTTCCACCTAGCTTCTCCGAAATGCACATGGAATCTGGTTCATACTGCTCCCAGCTTGCTTCTATGGAATGCAAGTGGAATCTTTTGAAAAACTTTCATATTGCTCCCAGCTTGCTTCTCTGGAAGTATAATCTACATATAATGCATGACATGTTTATGCGTGTGGAAGCTTTCATCGAATTACTTTCGTTTACCTTTTCTTTTATAAAAGCACATAAACAATTTTTCACAAATTATTTTATTATTAAAAAAACGCAAAAAAGCACTCCTCCGTACAACGCAAAACCAATAAGGCGCCTTACTGCACAAACAGCTCAAACAGGAATGAGCAAGATTTCGTTTTGTTTTCTTTTATGACTTAAAAACAAAGCGAGAAAGTTCGCTCGCAACAAGCTCAATTCGGTGATTCATACCCGGCTTTCCCGGAATCAACAGGGAAGCAACATATTTTTCACTTATAAAATTTACTGATTCCAAATCCGCTTCCCTAGGAAGGCCTGACCAAATTTCCCGCTGGGTTGGTTTCAAAATATCTGCCTTTTTCTAAGCTCATATGTTTAATTACACGCTACCAAAACACATGCAAAGGTTTTCAAAATTGTTGTCTGGCTGTTTGTCCGGGCTAATCTCGGGAACGGCTGAACTGGTAGTTTTTGAATAAATCTGTAGTATTGCTTTGTTCATACGAGTATATTGGTAATTAAATAGCAAGACGGTGATTTTCCTCCTTAACTTTGTAGAGTTATATGACCCACTTTGTCATGTTGTCGAAGAATTGAATCACTCCGAAAACTTTGTCTTCGTTAGCAACACTAAGTTTCCACCCTCAGAATCGAACATAACTTGAAATTAATGTATTGTGGTTTTTTCATTCCAGGGACATCATGCTGAAGCTGTGTAAAATCTTTGCTTAAAAAGGTAAGTAAAAACAATTTTCGGTGCTTAATTGGGAAAATGATTGAGCCATTTAATTTTATGAATTAAATTGAATTTTGACCGGCGAATTATGGGAAAGTTCAGTAAAACTGTATATGTTATGTGCGCCGCCCAAAATTCTTCACTGGTATTCGATTATCCGGGTATATCTTGATTATAATGCCGTGGGATGTACGTCGCATAAAGGGCTCGGGATGTGTTTCAATTTTCAGGATCGCTTGCTTTTATTTACACTCGTGCATTAAATGACATTAAAGACCATAAATGGGATATTTAATGTTTCGATAAGAGCCGCTCGTCCCAGGCAGTCCCGTTGTGGGTATTGTTTGTGAATGGGAACATTGAGACTGGCTCTTAAGGCCAGCAGCCGAACAATTTGCGCCCGAAAGCCATTGACCTAACGATTTGCTCGCGTTGTGCTTTTGTTTGATGAATTACAAAATTGTTAGTCCGAATTTAAAATTGTTGACGTTTTTTCTAAGCTTTTGTGCAACGAGTACTGTTGTCTAATGCAATGGAAGTAATGGTCATATTTCCATTTCACTACTCCTTTAGCTTCACATTAATGAGGTTATTCTAGTCCAGAGAGTTAAAAAATCAATTTTGTGTGTTTTAGAAAAGTAATTAAAAACTCACGTAGGTCACTGCTCCCAACGATACCTCGCTTTGCTGCGTTCGCTGTGAAAAATAAAAAGGCGATACTCTTGCGTGGCACTCGTAGGCACACCCACCCTACCTCAATTTGATCAAATTTACTATCAAGAAGGCTGGTCGTAATAAATGCAGACAAGTTGCCCTGTGCGTTAAGAAATTCGGCATTCAGACCTGTTCAGATCTGTTTTCAAAGCTTAAAGAGTGTCAAGTTTTCAAAGTAACGACGAGACACCTGTCAATATGCCCATCTTAGGGGAGTCGCTGGCAAAAGCACAAAGGTTATGAGTTTGGCTTGAATTTTTGTGGGCTTCTCATTTTTCGTTCACTCTTTCCGGCCAGGCACTGACTAGGGATAGGGAGGTATTTTTGATCAGCTATCGGTTGGGTAAAATTTCAGACCGCGCGAGGAGGTTTGTTTGTGGTTTTTAAACTTGATACCCGCGCATACACACCTTAATTGGCTTCGGACGGCTTTGCAGGGGTTTTTTAACCTTTCAAGACAACCAAGAAAGTCTGGTGAGAATATTGATTTCATTTTGGTTTCCTTTCAATGCTGTTCTCAAGAAAGTTCTCTCCAGGGAAAACTATTGATTACTTTCCTTGCACCCAATATTTACATTTTGTAATAGCTTAACTTTACTTACCATATACAGTAAAAAAAAGTAAAATAGTATACGTGTTCAAAACATGTTCAAAAAAATGGGTAATAATGTATCGAAAAAATGCAAATGTGTCTAAAATTCGGTTAAATGCCTGCAAATTATGGAACAATACCGAGTTTTGTTATAAAGTCCCAATTAATATCGGAAACATTGTAGCGGGTTATGTAAATAAATTGGAATGAAGTTTTCTGTATTATTTTCTTTCGATATAATTCATACACTTGGAATTGGAACTGTATGCATATGAGTCCAGTCAAATGGACGGCAAAAAGAAGTGCGTCGAAACCACATGAGCAATATGTACTATTTATGTGTGATGTCGAGCTGCACCCCGGACTTTGAAACTTTAAAAAAAAAATTTAAATGTGGAGCACAAAATGCGGTACATAGGGGAGGGGTAAGGTATTGAAACTTTTTTTTTTTTGCTTTTTTTTTTAGTTTTTTTTTAATAAGTTATACGCAATTGCGAGGCTCAAAAAAGACGTCCTTTTATGAATTTTTTATAAAAACAGTTTGTATTTATCAATTACAAGTGATGGCAATTCAAATAGAGCCTACTTTTAAGAATACAATGGCGCGTCGATCATGTAAAAATATTAATGTGCACCGCTCCTGTAGATGATGTCCCGAACGACCTCTAAAAAAAGGCGCTTGGCGGTGATCTCCATTTCGGCGGTTTGGATTATGTGAAATCAAAAAATATGGTGGATTATTTTAAAGGATATATTAATGCAGGTATTGAAAAAGGGAAATTTTGATTTTTGACAAAATGGCGTCTATTTGAAAAAAAATTTTCGTTTTTTACTAAAATTTTCGCTTCAAATTGTTAAAAAAAAAAGTAATAATTTTTTTAAATCTTATTCCTTCTTTCAATACCTGTGGAATATATCCAAGAAGATTGTGAAAAATTTGAGACCGATCGGTTGAGCCATTTCTGAGAAATCGAGATCACCGACTTTGAAAATACCGATTCAGAAGTAGTTTACACATAGTTAAAATTACACATAGTGGCCTTACAAATTCAGGTATATCTCCGTAAATATTTATCGGATTGGCTTCAAATTTTTAGAGAATATACTTAAATATATGTATTATACATTCCGAAAATGCAAAATTCTAACTGCGTATAACCCCTTAAGGGGGGACATCACAGTAGCACACAAAAAAATAGGCATATTTTCGGGAATTAATTTGGGCTGAATAAAAGTATCAATCGAAAAACTGTAAAGTAGGTTTTATAGCAATACTAAAAAAGTACAAAATGTAATTTTTTCAATAAAAAATATTTAAAAATGGCAGCTGCGCAGCATATGCCCCAAGGCGCCTATTTTTGAAACCGTGTCGATGGCCGAAGACGTAGACTCCTTAATTTTTGACCTGGAAGAAAAAACCAAAACTTTTTGGTTTCCACATAACAACAGCAAACAGCAAAAAAACGCCATAAAATCGTCCATAAAAAAAAAACTAAGCCATATAAAATAAAAATCCTACGTAGCTCCGTGGAGAAAGATATTTCGAAGCTACTGTTAACATTTCAAGTCGATCGGTAAAGATTTGCTCGAGTTATGTCTTCGGCGAGCTCACAAAAAGTGGTTTCGAGAAAAACGCGTTTAAAGTTTTAAGTACTGAGAAACCGTATGAAAATTTCAGATACCTCTAACCGCAGAATGAAAAATTTGGGCACTTGGACACTTTTGCCGTATTCCATCATTTGGTAAATTATTTTTAAGACCCTAAAGCACCTTTTAAGCGAAAAAAATTTTTTTCGAAACATTGAAAATTTTACTGTGATGTCCCCCCTTAAGGGGACCTATATGGCTTAAATGGGGTTTTGCGGAGTCAAACGATTTTTTTTTCCAAGAAAAAAACCACATAAAATCTAGAAAATGAGGAAACTAGTTTATTACTGAATACTTTAAGATTGTTTATGGCCTATAAAAATCACAAAAATACCCATGGGCTCTTATGGGTTGAGCGTCTCTTGCAATGGTGGAATTTCACCGTTGCCGTAGCTTTTTTCCAGAACCCCTGATCTGAAACACATAAACAAGACATTTTCTGTTAGATAATACTTGACTGCACAGAATGAATTAATTAGTTTTGCTTTCCTGCAATTATTTTTGATTTTGTGTAGTTTAGAGTTCAATTTTTGAAATTTTTCATTACTTACTGAACTAACAAATATTTTAAAAATAATTATAATCTAAATATTCAAATATTTTTTAATTCATTCCATGACCAGATGTATAATAAACCAGACCACCAAATTCCAAACAATTTGCGCAAACGGTTTTTGAAATTTTCTACGGCAACGGTCAAAACACAGAATTCCGAGCAAAATCGAATTAAAGTTTGACTTTACAGAAGAAACACAAAGTTTATCAACGAAAATGCTACTTAGAAACGCACTGATTAAGGTTTGTTTACACAACAAACACAACAGTGAATCACAGGGAACGTAGTTGCTCTGCTGTGAACCAAAAATAGCGCGGATTTAGCGCGTCAATTAGGTTTCCGTTATTACAGAGTATTTAAAGTACTTTTTTTAACGACTAAAGTCTAAAAGTAAAAAAGTCATAACTTCGTTATTTTCTTACGGATTTGAGTTTAGTTTGCAGCGTGTTACTCGGAAATAGTTGAACAAAAAGAAAAGCCAAGAAAAAAAAAATCGAAAATTAAGCCATATAGGTCCCCTTAAGGGATCGTCTCAGTGTGACCCTTCGAAAAATCACTGATTTTCGCGATTTTTTTTTTAATGTTGAAATAAACTAATCGGTCCGGTTTTTTTTTTTATAAATAAATACATTTATGACGAATACAAAATGATTTTTTTTATGTTTATTTATTGGGTGTATAATAGTTGAATAAATTGTTGAAATGACACGTAAAAAAAAAAGGTCCTGTACGATGTCCACGATTGCGGCCGCAATTTTGATCCTAAATAAAAATTTCAAAAAGATTATTAATCTGTAGGGAAGTCGCTATGGCGCTATGGAGTGTTTTTTTTTTTAATTTGACAAAATGGCGGCGGTTTGAACAAAAAGTATCGAATTTGGCCCGTTTTTTCGACAGTTTTTCGTAAAAAAAAATAGGAAGATTTCAAAAAAAAAAAGCTTCCATAGCGCCATAAAGAATGACGTTAAAAATGTTCTCTCCAAATTGGAACTAGATATCTTCAAAACTCTTTCTTTGAGAGTGGAAACCGTTCTGAAAAACACCATTCCGAGAAAAACGCGTTTAAAGATTGAAGCGCCCGTACATCTCTCTAACAAATCGTCGGTGGTCAAATCTTCGTAGATTGGCTTCAAAACCTCTTGGACATCTTCATCGAGCGCTGGTGGATGAGAATATTTTTCCTGAAATCCATTGGCCTCAGCTTTGCGCCATTCGCACCACGAATCTCCTCCCGAAGGACAATACTGATGCTGGGGATTCTCAGCAGTTCCCTCCGTTCCCTTTCTACAAGAAACGCTTTAGCGACCGTAATAATTTGAATTTCGATTTGAAAATTTGAGAGAATGTTTATTACAGTGTATACTATCCGATAATAAAACAAAAAAAAATCGATTTTTCGAAAATTTCACACTGAGACGATCCCTTAATGAATGCATAATATCTCAAGAATATTGTGTCAACATTTCAAGTCGATCAGAGCAAAATGGACGAAGTTCTGAGTATTTGAACGTCCGTTGCTCCAGGCCGGGTTTCAATACATGTTCAACAGCTATTCGACCTGGCGACCTTGATAGAAGTGTCTTTTCAGGTAGCGTTGTGTATATTCGAGGCATGGTGTATACATCAGTTGATCACTGTATGCCGTGCTGAGCAGTAGCAAGTGAAAGCTAAAAGTTTGACTCTGTTTTAGTGTGCAAAACTTTCGTTTTGTGTGCGTTTTTCTGAAACTTGTTATTTTAGAAGTCCGTGTACGCCATAACTCAAAATCTACTGGACCAATCACCTTACCCCCTCTTAATTTGTAGGTATCCGCTGGATCAGAGATAAAATACGGCTGGCTCGTTGCTTTTTAAATTCAATTAAATTTGTGAAATTGAAATAATATTATAAAATTATGAGTTTAAATCAACACGGCTGTGACTACTGTCATGTACTACATATTTGCTGTGCAATGGCCGTATCCACCATCTGGATGATGGAATAATGTAGTACACAAATCGCTTTCTCATGGGATCACTGCGCGCGGCCCGAATGCATTACTGCGTTGAAATGTGTAATCGTTCTCGACAAATATTGCTTGATCCAAACGACTTTACCAGGTATTTAAACTGCCCCAAGTTAAAAGCACTGTTGATTTTAATTTACGTAGTCCCTGTGCACTTGAATGGTTTAAACGTGGGATTCGCTGGGAGACATGTTGACGATACATACGCGGTACAGAATTGGAGCGTAGCAGTACATTTGCTTAATTGCTTTTTAATGCGTTCTCAATAATGTACATATGTAGTTTATCGCTGAAACACGTTAAAAATTAAAACTTTTAGAAAATATTATGAATATTGTATTGGGTGCTTTTAGTGCATGCATTTTATTATTTTATTTATGCATTTGTATTTTAAGTTATTTGGATACTAAAAAGAATGCCTTTATTTATTAAATGTACGCTGATGTTCTACTATATGATATGCAGTACACTGTTATGCGAACGCTTTCTTTTTTGGAACTTTTAACATCTTTTAATTATGTCGGAAATTGCAACAAATTCTCGTTACAATTTTCTTGAAATATCTGTTGTAGTATTTTTCAGTGCCTACACGCAGAAATATTTTAAATGAACTGTTTCACATGAAATCCCAAGAATAAAGGAAATTTATAGAGTTTGCAAATTCGAAAAAAATTACACAGACTAATAAGGGAAAACATGAATTTTTCCAGGATGCAACAAAAATAAAAGAAGTATGGAAAAAATAGATAGGAATAGAAGTAAAGGTCATACCAAACACCCGCCATTTTGTGGCATTTTTAAAAAATAAAAAGGCGTAGAATGAAAATTACGTTTGTGCGTATAATGAATGCATGCAGACATGAGATAGATCTCACCTAGCCAAACAGAAAATTGTCCAGCTCTTTTTAACATGGTTTCCGTAGAGAAACATACTTCAGCAAAGCTTTTGACCGTTAAATCAGCAGCTTCTCCTGTATAAGCTTAAATAGCTCTATCTAGGGAGGTCAAAATATTATAGATAAGGGCAGGGCAGCTACCTTGGCCAGTTACTCTTCAATATATTTGTAAATGATGCTCAGTTGTACCTCACTCCAAAATCTTATGCTACTCTAAAATTTTCCGCGTCATAAGCAACTCTGTTGTAAATTCTGATTTGACTCTTTTTCACAATTGGTGTCATCGAAATCACTATGTCCTTTGCCCGTAATAAATATCCACTCTTTTTCGTCTAAGAGGTAGACTTGACAAATGCAGGGACTTAGGCGTTATCTTCGATTCCCAACTCACTTTCGCAGATCACATTGATTCTCTTGTACTCAAGGCTAATACGGCTTTACGTTTTGTGAAAAGATGGTCACGCGAGTTTTGTGATCCATTCATTTGCGGTTTATCCGGGATATTATAAACAAACCGTTATTTTTTTTAAATCCTACCAGAACAGAAAAGTTATGTGTGATATGGCTGCACCATTATGAAACTTTTCCGGAACTTACAACAAAACACAAACTTCAAATGGCGACTGAGAACTCTGATTCGGAAATGATTTATTTGAAAATGGGTACTTAGTGATTCTCAGCGTTCCAGATTGAAGTTTACCTTCAAAATGTGAAAATTCCAAATAGAATGAGTTCGTCTGCAAGTAATAATAGATACAAATATGTTATCGTAGACTATTTGTTAGGAAATTAAAAATTCAATGCTTTTCAAAAAAGATCTAGTACAGTTTTGTCATATCAAACTATTACCGTAATAAATGCAATTTTCGATATTTCAACAATTTCCTTCTGATTGGGTGACCTAAAAAGATTCGAATACTTATACACAAAAGAAATGTTTTTTTCGAGTACTGGAACAAACGATTTCACGATTTCATTGAACTCTATTTCGAGATCGAATTACACGTGAACTTGGAATATGTTTTTGAAATGTTCTGCTAGTTATTTATGCAATAAAATGTTTCTTCGGCCCGATACATAAGGATTACGTCTTCAAAATATTAGGAAGTGATTTACACCGCTCCAAATTAATGCATTAATAAATTGTAAACGAAATTCCAAAGAAGTACAAGGTGTGCAAACCTCTGCATTAAAATATTAGCAGCTATCCCAAGTATTACCCCATTCAAAAGCCCTCAAAATGTGACTGTGACCTAAAATATGTTACAAAACCCCAGTGTTCTCCGTGTTGCAAAAACGCAGCTATGCTTTGTGTTTGTTTGCGGTCAGGAAATGTTTCAGAAGCTGCAGAACCGCACCGAGCCGAGCAAGAAATCCCTTTACGTAATTAGGAGTATAAAAATTTAAAGGACGATGCCGTAGGGACGTGTGCCGGTATTGATTGCACTAATTAAATTCCTTCCATGTAATGATACGTTCTCTTCAAGTGGCTGGCAGAGCACACACTCAGCCATTCAAGATCCAAAGTTCCAGAGGTCGTCTATCTCTGAAGGCTCTTACATGGCGGAGGAAAAATTCATGCGCTCAAGAGTTCACATCTTACCCGATGGAGATACATAACTAGGCGAGCTAAATCATATTTATGCCGGAGCAGCAGAAGAACCCATTGAGCTAGTGGCATTCACCGGAGTGCTTTAGATCTTGTCTTGTTTTATTTGCTTAGCTCCTTCCTCTTGCAGTTTATGCACCGATCACAGCCGGGGGTGAGCATGACTGCAGTGTGGGAGCTCCCGAGGCTACCGAAGAATTTCTGGCAGGCTTGACACTGAGCGGTGGATCTTCCAAACAAATCTCGGGGCTGGTGAGGTGAAATGCAAGTGGGAAGCGAAAGCGACAAAATTTCGGGCCTGGCTTTTGCCTAATGGTCTCATGCTTTGGTAGGTTCGCTTTCAGGTCGGAGGTAATATATTCAACGTGCATGTCAGACTGAAGGATTCGGCAGGCGTTGGACACGGAACCGGGCCAGTGCTATGAAAAAGATGAAAGGGAATTCCTTGCAGGTGGCATGGTTTACACCAGGTGCAGTATAATATGCGCCTAAATAATGCACCACTCCAATAAAGAGGCGGGAGCGCCCAACACTTGTTGGTACAAGCGCAGAGGAACCGTGACATCTGCATAAGCCTGTATCAGCACAAAGTCTTGTACTGGAGGAGCCCCAAGTGTTCCTGCATTTGCCGCCGCACAATGCGAATGCGCGGGGATGAAAGACATTCGTTTGAATTAATTTGAACAATAGTTTTGTTCAGCGATCGCACGCACAACCGACAACTTGCTTACATTAAAAGTAAAAAGCTTGGGTTATTAGTAGAAAGTTGTTAACTCTTAAGAACCAACCACTAGCTGAAAGAACGCATTACTGATTCAATTCTGAGACTCACGCTTGGCAAATGGAGCTACTTCTCTTTCCACCTATGTATGTACATACGAGTATAGTAAAAAAGACATAACTTGGCGATGTCACAGGAGGGAGTTAAT
The DNA here is from genome assembly GCA_947538895.1 of Neoitamus cyanurus. NCBI lineage: Eukaryota > Metazoa > Arthropoda > Insecta > Diptera > Asilidae > Neoitamus > Neoitamus cyanurus. Next base: position 940,251 of record OX384540.1, read on the forward strand.
TGCTTCCTTTTCCTATTACCAGGAACTAACCGATTCACTGATTACATGTGAGTTATGACTCCAGGAGGTACTATCAATTCATTATTGCATAGGTACATAAATTGGAGAGAAGTATTTATGTATGTAATTAGTGAGTAGGACGAACTGATTCTCCGATTACTGCTAAGTACAATTACATACTACCGGAAAGCAAAATGATACTTTACGAGCTTTCAATACTTCTTTTAGATTTGGTTTCTTATTTTAGCCGCACTAGCAGTAAAGGCGACCTCATCATTATCCACATTTGTGCGGTCAACTGGGCCAATTGGGAATCAAATCTACAAAATTGTTAAACCACAATTTATTAGTTTCGCTTTTGTATAGTAACCATTTATGTAAAAAGAAGTAATTGTTTGATAACTATACATATAAAACTGTTCCGTGAGTGACCAACTGAGTGACAGACAACAACAATGAAATTTGGAAGATATGTGTAATTTTTTTATTTAAAAACATCAAAAATATACAAGGATATTGTATGATCCTTAGAACGTCGCCGTCGTAAAAAAATCTACGTGAACGGTACCCACTCGCGTTTCTTCAAAAACATCTAAAAAAAGAACCAAAAAAATATTAAATTAGATACTATAATCTAGTAGGTACTTCTCATAGTCGTTTTTGAAAATATCGATTTGTTACAAAATGGCGGACCTATAAAACAAAATCTAAGTAACGAAAAAAATGGCAATCCTATGACAAGTATAATAATAGTATGTATAGTTTATTGGTTCTCGAGATATTTTGAGTACCAATTCGAAAAACGCGGTTTGATAAAAACGCGTTTGAAAATTTAGGAATAAATGAAATTTCTCAACTTACATGGAATCATCAATACCAGGCCCATAGTGTAAGTCTTTCATCAGATATTCTTGAGACCTCAACCTTCAAGAAAATGCGAAAAAAACAATCGATTTTTTTCGATCATGCTAGGTGTATGTATATCTCCCCTTAACCCCTGCCCGTGGGAAGGGGTGAGCTTTGTGCAAGCGAAGTGACACTATAACGTGCGACTAATGAACGAATTTACAGGTTAATGAATATACATTCTACATACATATAGAGATTTTGGGGGTCGCTGATCTTCAATCTGCCATCGATAAATTTGGAATAATTTTATAGTTTGAATTTTATAAAAATAATAATAATTTGAAGAATTGTATGGCGGAACCAATATGATGATCGAAGATTATCAACTTGAACGGATTTCCGTGTAATTGAATAAATAGGACTTTTTGCGGACGGTGATTTAAAATCGGCCATTGAAATTTCGAACTTCAATATGGTGTCGAAAGGTTCTTAACATAAATTAATTTTCATTAAATTGGGTTCCTCGAATCTGTAGTTTTGAAACAACTGCCTTTGTCTAAGCTCATATGATTGGCATAGTGTATCAAAAATACAAACGTGTCAAAATTTGTTATCTGTTTGTCGGGAACGCCTAAACCAATTTCGCAAACATTTAGTGTATGGTACATGCATATATGCCAAAGCCAATCATGCACTTATTCAAATTTATTTTATTTTCTCTCAAAATACGTCCGATGCTGTATTCAAGTGAAAAGGAAATCACAATCTCTTGGTATAACAACCTTCAATATGATTCTTGTTATCGTCTGGCAGTCGTCATAACAAGAGTTTTGTCATCACGACCTCTCCTAAAAAGCGTTCAGTTGCGTGCATTATACTGCCAGCCGTTTCGAGAACCATAGTGACCTGTCGTGTTGCATTCACTGAAGGTTGTTCTATACGACTTTATTTTCTATAACACAATAGTGATTTCTATATCCTTAATTCGTTATCGGAAATGACTTAAGTTTGTAGTGACCAAAAGTGGTTTCGATAACTCCAATCCAAATTAATAATATGTCTGAGTTACGGTTTTTGTTTTAAGTTGAAATGGTTGTAATTTAAGTTTATATGGTTGCAAGTCGTTAGTTATTTTAATAATTTGGTCTTGAATTTGATTTGGCTGTCGTTGAATTTAATTTGGTTGTTCATGTTATTGAAATGGTTTTATTTGAAGTGCAAATCTGTATATATAAAAATCAATGCCACTTTTCGTTGTAATTTTATAACTCAAGAACGGGCTCACCTATCCAAACCAAATGTTTAGGCTTTGTTCGGACTATTTAGTAGATGGTTTATGTGAAGTTTGCACAAAATCGGTAGAGCGGTTCTTCATTTATCACATTTTTTGTAACAAATGAATTCAATAAATGGCGGATCATTTTGGTCAAATTGAAACTTTTTTAAGATGGAGATTGTGCTGTTAAATTGAAACTTTTTTCAGTGTTGACAGTACAAGCATGTTGTTATGTCATTCATGCGTTCATTTCATTTTGGACGTGCTTCGATTAAAGCAAATTGTCAGCGATAATTATTGCAGTTGTGCGCTCGCCGGGGATGGCTTTAGACACAAAAAATTGCCCACTTCAAAGAAGTTTTATGAATAAGGGCAATCGGGAGATTTAGAGGTCGCTGATTTCGAACCTGTCATCAAAGTTTATAAGGGATTTCCCTGAAAGGCCGCACTAGGGCGTTTCTGGGACCGCTGATTTCGAATCGGAGAGTAGTATAATTACGTAAATATACATATAATGATTTAATGATTAATAGTTTTTTTTTCGTAAAATGTAATATAGTGTAATGTAGATAGAATTTACTGTTTATTTTTTTCCGAAAAGACGGAGAGGGAGTAAGGAGTAAGGACGTAAAAATAATTTTGTAAAATAACAAACATGAGAAAGCCTGTGTATTAACAAATGTAGAAAGAGAAAATGTGCGTGTTGAAAGTCGAAAATTTTTTAAAGCAGCAAGAGGTTTACCCCTGCCGATTGGAAATAAATGAAAAAATTGATTCATCTATAGTAAAAAAAGAGTTAGGAATAGATAAAAGTGATGTATGTGGGTATTGTGTATGAATTTCTGCTTGATTGATTGAGATCACCCCCACTTCGCTTGATCATAGAGGGGCGGGGTGCGGTAGGAAGGGTGCTTAAAATCTATATAAATAAAAATTTAAGTATCCCGGGCAACGCCGGGTCCGGGCAAGCTAGTGCTACATAAAAATATTAACACGAATACGAGAGAGAAACTTCAATTATTTTTCGTGAATAAAAAAAATGTCTTCAATCAAGGGCTGCTTTTTTGGATTCATTTCCTCATAACCGCTAAAAAATCGATTTTCACATTTCGCGGTAAAGGGCATACCCATATTATTCACTGACAGTTTCTGCCAGTAAAATAATATGCGATGCATTAACTATCTGTGTTCGTACGGAACTCTAAAAATGACGGATTGCTGTAATAATCTTATCCAATTTGCCTGCATTTCTCCCGCTATGCATATATTTTGGAAATTCGGACAGTATTTTACAGTGATGTCCCAACTTTAGTAATGCAGACATGAAAAATTGGCAAATAAGCCCAAATCTTATGGAAATTCCCTGATTAAGTTGTTTTGGGAAACGCACACAAAATGATGGTTACGTGACATCGCATAAATAACAAATAGGCTGGGTACCTGACAAATGCAAATATGGCCTAGGGTAAACGCACTAGTGCCACCCACACCCACTGCCACTGGCCGCAGGGATATTGATTAAATCCTGCGAGCGGGTAAGATAATTCTACACACAGACTGCTCCCCAGCCGTACTGTTCGCTGTGCTCGTAATTTACGAAAGGTTGAGTTTTTAATATCGCGGAAGGATCTGTACTTAATGACGTACCGCTAAAACCACTCCTCACTATGAAAAACACAATTTGAAAGGTTATCACCCCGACTCCACTCCACTTATTCCTGCTCCGAACCGCGGTATCTCACGTTTACTTCCACCGTTAGAACAAGAGCCGCACTTGTACACGGTGAGTCGCTGATTTTCCCCGGGTTCCATGCAACAAAGATCTTTATCTTTTTTCATGCTCGGGTTCCATCCCCTTACCGCATCTTCAGCCCATATCACTTTCCCAAAGCTTCCTCCACCTGACATGCTGTGACACGTCCCCAATACGCCGGAGTAGTGCAAAGAAAGTCCGTGGACGGGTGGAAGGCGCCTGCATTTCTTTTACTGGGCTTCCTGAAGTGCTGAAGGTGGGGGTGTTTACAAAACACCGCTGGCGCAGAATACCTTCCCATGTGACGACCTTCTAATTAAAGCACATCAGGTTACACTAAATTTGAAATATTGCAATATTTAATTGTAACAATAGTTTGCGTAAAAACGAAACTGGCTGCTTTGGAATAATTCCTTTTATCGATAAATTGCTGGAAATTGCAAAATCAACAAATCAAAAGTCTCCACGCAGCGTTGCAATCCTTTTTTAGGGTTCCGTAGCCAAATGGCAAAAACGGAATCCTTATAATTTCTCCATGTCCGTCTGTCCGTATGTCACAGTCTTATAATAACTGTGCCATCGGTTGTGATGAAATATTACATGCAGGTGTATTGTCTGAACCTCCTCCTTAATTATATAAAAAAATTACAAAAGAAAAAAATAGGGGTAGCACACAGAACTGAGGGATGAAATTTTCTTTGTCGCGCAACCCATTGTGCGGTTATCTCGTTGGACAGGTCTCTTAAAATGCAATAAAGGTTCTTAAGAGACTCTTTTCATTAGGTGAATAATTCGCGAGATATAAATATGTAGGCTCCTAAAGTCGTTCATAATGCCCCCCTCACTCTTCTAACTTTTCAACTATGTGTTTGAAAAATCTGAAAAAGTTGAGCACTCTAACTGAGAAGTATTTTGAACAAGAGATATTCAACAGTTCACATTGGATTGATTTCGTAGCCTGTAGCAAAACGCTCGTTCGCCCTTATGTGCAGTGCATGGTCAAGGCCTAAGACTTCCTTATAAATTATTGTATGGTTTCGACAACCAAATTTAATTTCAATGCGGATGAAGTGTTTTTATTTTTACAATCCTGACGAAAGAATAAATTACTCTCGCTACTTTGTACATGCTACGGAACCGTAAGTTGATGCGTGTACGACTCACACTTACCCGGTTTTTCATAAGTTTGTCCCTTTTACAGTCGATCCAAATTCTTAAATTCTTAAATATCAGTACCTATAAAAAAAAAATATAACAAATATGCTTTGGGAGTGTTTCTGCTTTTTTATGATAAATATGTGTTATCACATGTTGACGTTTACCCTCCCAACAGAATCTATATTTATAAATAAAAATGTAATATTCGTTTGTTCCTAATCGCTAATCTCCGAAATTCGTCACCGATTGCGATGAAACTCGTCTGTTGTGCTGGAATTCAAGATGGCGGATCCAATATGGCGGCGAATTGTCCAACTTCAAGGAATTTTTATGAAAAACGGCAATTGGAGGTTTTTGGGATCGATTATTTCTAAGCTGCCATCAAATTTCCAAAATAGTGGAAAGCATTTTTATCCGTGAAAATGGAGTAGGAAGAAGCATGGATTTTGTCGAGATTGATGAGATAAATTTCAATATATCGGTAAGTATTGGACGTAGTGTAGTGTAGGTAGGCTCAATGGAAGCGCTTTGAAGAGTAGTATAATTTCGTAAATATATAAAGATTGAATGATTAATAGTTTTGTGGTAAAATGGAATAAAGCGAAAAGATGGGTGGGGGCAAGCGTGCGGAAATAATTTTAGAAAATAGGAAACATGTGGAGCAAGGTTTGCGCGAAATTGGGGTGGAAATATTACTAAATGTATAAACTGTGGGTGTTCGAAGTGAGAAATTGTTGAAAAAATTATTTGCCTCTGGCGAATTCATTTATTTCTAGTAAAAAAAGAATTAAGAAAAAATATGTTTATCCGTGAAAATCCGTGAAAATGAAAGAAACCATGGATTTTTTCGAGGTTGAGGAGAAAAATTTAAATATCTAATTAATGGACGTAGTGTATTGTGGGTGGGCTCAATGGAAGCGCCGTGGAGGGTAGTATAATTTCGTAAACATATCATCATTTAATGAATAATAGTTTTTTAGTATAATGGAATGAAGTGTAAAGAAAAGTGTAAGGAGTTCACTGTTTATTTGTTTCCGAAAAGAGGGGTCGGGTAAATGTGAAAATAAGTTTGGAAATAATAATGTGAACTAATTTTTAGCGTGTGCCAAATTTGGGATGTGGGTGCTGAAAGCCGAAGCATTTTGAGAGCGACAAAAAGTTTGCCCCTGCCGATTGGAAATAAATGAAAAAATTGATTTATTTATAGTAAAAAAGTATTAAGAAGACGTGAAAGTGATGTAAGGGAGTATTGTGTATGAATTTACGCTTGATTTAATGAGACCACGTCGACCCCGCTGGAGCCTACCGAAGAGGGGGTGCAGAAGGGAGCGTGATATAAATAATAATTTTATATAGTATCCCGGGAAACGCCGGATTCAGGCAAGCTAGTATTATAATATAAAGTGTAGCCAACAAGATCTAAAATTTTAAAATATTTTCTTGGAAATATTGTCCTTAACGATTTTTCTTATAAGCATTTTTCCAAAAAAAGAAGAAACCAATATTTACCTTAAATTGTGGTCACCCTCTTGCGGAATCCGAAGGAGGAAACTTAGGTGAGGTGTTCTGGTGGCGCCTGCCTGCCATTAAAATTTCGCTGGACTCCGATTTAACGTAAAACTCGATTTACGATTTGACTGCACTAATAAGGTATGTGTTTAAAAAATTTAGCTTCGAAAAATAAGGGACAACCTAGGATGTGTGTTTAAATATAATGTATAATAAACTCAGACTTCCTGTTATTATATGTTATTTTACTTCTTTTGAGGGTGTTAATGGAATCGTCGCTGGCGGATGCCAAGACTTCCTTTTCTGTATTTACTGAGGCAAATATAATGTCTCTACATAATATTATACACCTGCGAATGTTCGGAAAGTAAAAACGTTGCCAGCGTTTATTCTATTATTTCCCAAGGCATGTAAAATAATAAAAATGAAAACTTGAATTCAACTGATATCACTAAGATATATATATATATATATAAGAGAAAGACTTCCGAAGGTCATTTAAATCGGGCTGCTTTTTGAAACTTTTCTATTTTTAGTGACAATATGTTTCATCGAATTTGAAGTGACAAATTTGGTGTGGTGGGGAAGTACAGCGTAAGTAAAAAAGTTTTGCGCTTATTCGTTTTATTCATCCCCCAGCACCTGACAATTCACGCCTCATAACACCTTATAAATGGCTTCAGTTGTTGAACACTTCAAATATGTTAAGCTAGAAAAGTTTTCACAACTTTCTTGCACTTCGTATTGTTACAAGACGAGTTGGGTCTTTGGAATGACAGGCATTTGGAGCGATTTGGTTAGGCTTAACTTCTTAACGCCCAGCCTAACCAAATCCGCCCAAGTACCGAAACATTTTTTTCGTTAGATGTCAGCATATTGGACAGGGACAATAAGTACGAGTGAGTGGGGATGAAAGTGGGCACAGCGAATGATTTACCATTTCCACACGTGGAAACGTAACCTTGTAACCTTTTCACGGAGTATTGAAATTGATTTAGACAAATGTGAAAAGAGGACGAATATTCTATTTAGGGAAATGGTACAAATTATACCTACTCACAGCAAATAACCCCAATGGCACATTAAAAATATGTAAAAAGGTCGTGATGTCGTTTCTACGTATTACGTTCTTCTTAAATTTTAGAACACTTCTTCTTCGCGGCGTGCACACTTAAAATCCAACGTAGTTCGGTTTGTGTGCATGATTACCCACTTCTCTTGATTGCCAATTAGAAACGCGCTTATTCTCAAGAAGAAGAGTGCTTTAGTAAAAACGAACGAAGGAAAGTTCGTTTTCACTAAGGGCCGGGGCTTGACCGCATAAAGTGTAAATAACAAAATAATTCCCAGGGGCTATTAACTTCAGAACCGCTATGGCGTTATCAGCGGACTTGGCAAGCGCCCGCAACAAATCTAAATTAATGCCCTCTGCGGATATATTTTTGACTTAATTTTCCTAAGCATCCAAGTGAACGTCCACCCCCGTTGTCATCGCCGTTTGCTCCCTTCCTTTAATTTTTTGCCAAAGAATGTGCGCAAACAAAGTCTCCTTTGGCAACATTGGTAATTTCTTCTTAACCTGTAAGCTTCTTATGAGAGATATTAAATGGAACGTAATTACTTGAGGAATGAAAGAATATTCTACGAGGAGCCGAGAGCCCTTTATCTGCTTTAAATGCCGAGTTACAACATAAAGAGATAATTCCCATCATTGAGGGAAATCACACAGTTTAAGAATGTGGGCCCACAAGGGAATGATTGGACGAGACGAGCAAACGGGTTTCCGCAGAAAATTCGTACATATTGAAACCGAATTTTCATGTAATTCTATTTAGTACCTTTAAATAATTGAGAAGGTAAACGGGCGCCCTGCTTTATTCTTGTTTTATTGACAACCCCGGGAACGGGCGCAACCATTTCAATTCAACGTAATAACTCGAAGGCGCTTAAGTACTTTTCAGGGTGACGAACACTCTAGGCAGAGGGTTACATAAGCAACGGCTGCTTTAAGCTTTTCAATTTTTAATGCGTTTGGGGAGAATTGTCGCCAACACAAAGGCGGTACTTGCTTATTAGTAGGGATAATGTTCTGTTGTCAGTTTGTAAGGTGGAGCAAAGGCCGTCGCACACTAGCATTTCCCCACGCCCTTGAAAGAATGTGTGCAAATCCTAAGCATGTGCAAAACGGCGGTACATTCTGGCTCGTGTATGAGGTAATCAGGAAGAAGAGTCGGCATTTTGGTATTGTTGTTTTCTGCCATCACAAATTATCTTATGTTTTAAATTGGAAACCGTGTGTTTCACCTAACGTCTGCCAAAAAGAATGGGGTGATAGATCTCATCCAACCAAACAAAAAAATGGCTGGCAGGGGAGGGGGCACTCTCAACCGTTTGGGAATTATAGGGTGATTAATAAATTGGAGATGCACTTTATAATTGTACTTTTATGTTTAGATAGATAGTGCAGCGACATCACGCCAAACCCAAATGGTGATTAAATCCGCCGTATTGAAATCGGCATTTGAAATTTGTACAATCTGGCACCATGTTTGAAATCAGCAAACACAAAGAAAACCCGAAGAAACAGCGTAAAACAAGAAAATATTCTTTCTTTCTTTCAGAGTGTAGCTGTAGTCGCATGCCGCAATAATAGTGCATTTATGTAAGTAGGGAAAGGCAAAGCTTAATATTTTGGATTCGCCACATTGAGTTCGTAAGTTTGGGTGTAGTTGCAATCAACCATTCCACAAACCCTCACATGAGAACTTTCACGAAAATCTGAAGAAGTTTAGGCTCCCTATTTTGAATTTCTGAAATCGATCACTGATGATGTCACCTGGTCACCACGCGGGGGCTAATTACGGACATTGTGAACGATGTCATACTAGGAGCCCACAGCAAAATTTTTTGTTGTTGCATGTATTATATTATTTTCCACCTTCTAAATCCGTATAAACCTCGGCACGGACTACGTAACGGAAAACACGGAACTGGATATTTTTTAAAGGGGAAATATTCAGTCAGTAGACATTTGGTAAACGGTAAGTTTACCTTTTACGTATTGTTTTGTGCCGAAGCGCGATGCATTTCGTGGTATTCGGCATACACACACACACACACACACACACACACACACACACACACACACACACACACACACACACACACACACACACACGCTCACACACACACGCTCACACACACACACGCTCACACACACACGCTCACACACACTTTTTTATTCTTTTCTATTTACAACGATTAGCTTCTTAGTGATTCTTATTCATTAGAACAGCAGTGTTCAATATACATATGTACGTATATGCTTTACATAACAGAAAAAGTTCTCAGCTGTGTTGTTTGCTGCAGATCCGGATATGTGTAAAAAAAAAGCCATTTGGGATCTGTGTTAAATTATTTCGAATTTGAGAACTATTATTTCATATCTCTAAAATATTTTACTTGAATAAACTTTCGCTAATTTAGCGGATCTATGATGTGAACAAACTGTCATTATTTATAAATTCATGAGTATGGATAAGGCGCGGCTCCAGGGGAGTTTGGATTTCCCCCTCGGTTGCTACCTAGTTTTGGAACTTATCAAATAAACCCTTCTTTTAAAAGAAAACGCAAAATCGGAGCAGGAAACTAAAGAATTCAAATATGTTCATGCAATTAAACAAACACACATAAGATTTCGGGGTTCGGTTCAAATTGATAGTTGACACGGAGCATAACAAAATCTCCCCCTTAAAAAAATGACCTACGACTTTGCTGAATCCGGATCTTAGGATATATTTGGATCCCTTGCAAAAAAAACCACCACTATTAATATTAAGTAGTTTGGCTAATATGTATACGTCTTTGAATGTATAAAGCAGAAGCCGCAGAACATTGGGATTTTTCAGTGTCCCACGAGTCACATTTATTCAAATAATAGTTGCACAAAATATATTAACGGTTTGGATTTTTATCGAAAACAATATTATAACAGAATAGTTCTAAAAAATATTCCACTATTGTATGAATTCTGATGACACAGACACAACTCAAAGTTGATCAAGTTCTGGAGTCATATGTCCCACGAGTCACAATGGAATGTCTCCTATATCACCGAGGAAAATTATGTAGATATTTCACTTCATTTGTGTGTTAATTCAAGCAAAGTAATATAGAAGAACCTGACAATATAAATTAAGATCAAACAAAACATAAGAAGAATCAGGCCAAATTAACACCAGAAACTTCGTCTTGCACTGAAACCAAAAGCGAAACGAAGTTCACTTTTTCTCTTTGCCGGGTGTAAACCTGCAAGAGCTAAGGTACGTCCGATGCAATTGCGAGTGAATAATGGAGAAGGAGATGAACACGATAGCGTGAGTGAATGGGGCCCGCTTGACCCCACGATTCGACAGCAAGTTTCTGTAACATTTAAACGACCTCGATAGACGAACCTCTTCAGCTTCACCAGCAGCGGGCACAAATAAATCCTCGTCCACTTGAAGGATGAAAGAAGGCTGTCCGGGAATTAAATGAAATAAAATTCCAGCAACTATTTATCACCGTAAACAAAGAGTGGGAATGAAGTTTAAAACTACCTAATTAAAATTCATTAATTTCCTGAAAAGCCCTGGAATTCGCGGAGGAAGGCTCGCTATTCAAGCAGTGAATGCCTTGCAAGTTTAGTTGTGGAGCAGTCCTGGCACGAACGGCTCCCTGAATAATGCCCTCTCCCCAATAGTTGTGTGGTGAAAAATACTTTTCAATTCTTCACCTTTCAGATGAACTCCCCGAAGAAATGACACTCAGCCCGGTAAAAAATGCCAGACCTAATTTCGGTGCTCCGAACATCGCGGCCCGGGCCGTTTCAATTCAAGTGGAAATCCCCGTCCGCAGCGGTGAAGGGATAAGAAGTTGCGGCGATGAATTAACTTAGAATGGAGTGCTTACGAGAACACTTAAATTTTAGGAGTACACATTGCTCACCAGATTATGGCCTGTTGATTTAGTTTAATGGAACCGACAATAGGCAGCCGGCAGAAGGAAGTACTGCGAGAAAATCGATCTCAGCCAATATCCCGATCGCAGGACACATCCCTCCCCTCCCCTCCCCTCCCGCAGTACACGGCAGTGCTGCTCTTTTCAAAGGATTAATGAGGCACTCGGGGCGAAGCTTAAAGGTAAAGCCCTACTGTTATCGAGGTATTTATTGCGCTTAGTGATGAAATTGTTTGCGTGTCTACGCACACTGCCTCCATTTATTTTATGGGCCGCAGGGCGTAACTCTTTCGTATTTGTTTGTAGATCGTTGTTAGGCAATAAATGGATTAGAGTTCTATCTGACTAAGGTGAGCGGTGGACAGCAGTTACTCTGGAGCAGTTGATTGAAAAGACCACGACGCGCCCTGCTGTGGAAAACTGTGCCCGCTTTTACTTGGAGATTTGATCCTTCCACTTATCTCCACCTGGTGACGTAAGGGTCCCTTAACATCAGTTCTTGTGAGAAAAGTGCTTTCCTTACAGAGAAAGGGTCTTTCCCTTGTTAGTCCATAATTTGCAATCGGTTTTAGGGGTTACAAGTGGGAGTTCTGCTTTAATTTCACACTTGGCCACTTCTTTCATGGGAAACTCAACTGATTCGTATCGTTTAAGTGAGAGGAGCCAAACACAACTATTTTCACATTTTTAAGTCTAAATCGTCCCCCAAATAGACTCGTTGATATGAATCTGAAAACAACACTTTAAGGGGGAGGGAAATTGTATGGAAAGATTTTTGATAAAACCATAACATGCCGCCCAGGGGCTGAACACGAAAACACCTGGGTGCGAAATTTCTTTTAAAAGCGAAAAAGTCAAGTGATTGTGTTTGTAGAGCCGTGGGGGGTTGTATCGTTGGTATGTTACAGCTTGCGGCACCCCGAACACATTCGTTTATATCCAATATCTATTTCAAATAACTTTTCTTGCATAATGTAGTAATAAAGTTAAACTGGCTGCTCGGAAAAGTTATAACGTGGTTTCGGGCTTTTTTCAAAGGGCATTTATTTATACCTATAAAGATCAATCAATGATTCCTCTTGCTCGATAACCTCTTGTCATCTTTCAGTGAGTTCATAATTCCTCGTTCATAGAAGGGCCTGCTTTTGGAGAAGAACTGAAGAAGGTGCTGACTTACAGCCTCATATGAAATGTATGTCACATGGCGCAAGTAGTTTTGAAGAGAACGAAATAAATGAAAGTCTGAAGGCGTCGGTAAGGCGAGTATGGTGAGCGTGGCAACGCGTCTCATGCAAGCTCTAAATCTTTTCCACGGGTAATCAAAGTTATGTGTGGTCTCGGGTTGTCATGATGTGACACAACTCCTTTACAATTATTTGGTTTGATATGAAAATTGTAAGATTGTTAAAATTTTGTGTTAACCACATAAGCTTGTCACTTCTTAATGTTAAGAAACTATATGGAAAAGAGAATTTCACGGACTACAACTTTTGTTATATCTACTTGTCGCCTACGACTGATGGTTTCGCAGTAAAATTGAATAAACCGTTTCCATCTCTTAAACTGTTATTTTAGAAAATGTCTAACTTTTTAAGAAAAAAAATGTCACACAATAGTTGTTGAAAATATTGTCCTTAACAATTTTTGTAATTATTTACAATAATAATATTGTAATAAAATTGCATTTAACATTCCAGTGCCTATTACAAATAACCAGTCACGAGTTGTTTTTTTCAAAAATATTAGAAATTCAATTTACATAGGGTGAAATTTAGCCACTGCTACCTTTAAAGGGATTTCACTTGCAGTTTAGCCCTCAGTTTATAACAACCGCAAATTGACCTTTTCTACATTATGCTAAGTAGGTACCAGTAGCTTGTTCATCAATTCAACCGAATTGATGCAAACTGATTTAAGAGTTTACCTTACATTAGAGGACAACGGAAACAAAAAGGACCAATTCGCCTAAGTTTAAGACATTTTGGTAAAAGTGAATCGTCTTCCGCAAAGTGCTTCTGGGGTAAAAGTTGTATTTATGGTTGCCAAAGGCGCGTTCCTCAACCCTTGACTTATGGCTAAACAGGAGTGATTATTCCGGTGAAAATGCTTTTAGTCCTTTTTGCGAAAGAATTTTAATCAGGACCTAACTGCGTTCTTGTCGAAACAGAAGATAAGCGAAGATCACTCGCTTTCTTCCCTTGACCTAATTAAGCCTTAGCCCACACAAGTTTTATTCCCCCTTTCTCGGCAAATTGAGCACCGTGCAGAAAGTCCCAATAAAGTTAAGTAGCCCACCTAGCCACTTTTTCTCAGATGCCTGAACCCCTCAATTTCAAAGTATGATTAAGACCACTTAGGCCTCGAAGCTGGCCCGTGCGTAAAAAATCCGGAAAAACAACAGAGCCGAGTGCAGAATTATAAAAAAGAATTTCGCCCCCTCACCCTGTCAGTATCTCGTCAAGGGCGAACTTTAATTAGCGAAGGGTTCACAAAATCCATCTTGTACTTAAAAGTACGCTCACCGTGTGCCCCTACTCCGCTGAATAATGTATTTCGGCTATCGAGCGTACGTTCAGAGTTCAGACCTGTTTAGTAAGGCAATATGTACCTAACCTATGACCCGTGCTAGAGTTGCCCACCAACGCTTTCAGAGGGCCTGGAACATTACAAATTCGGAGGCACCTTGATGATACTCGAAAGATTCCGCCATGATTTGGAATCAAATTAGCTCGAAATCAAGATTTATGCTGCGATATCCCTTCAGATACCCTTTAGCTTTTAAAGCTTACTGGGGAACTCGCCTTGTCAGACAAACTCCAGTCTTAGTTGGGTACATGTGAGGATGAATAATGGAGCCTTGTTTACTGAAGATAATTAAGTCAGAATTTGTTTAGTGTACCGAAATACGCAGAGGAATTTGCTTTTTGCACGTAGTCCAGACCTGCAGGAGATTGGATGGAGCTAACCCAGCTCCGAGAAGTTTTTAGTGGGAGCCACAGACCAGGAAGATTAATGAAGTCATTAAGAAAGTATACCTCAAAGTTTTGCATTTGTTTCAAGTTATGAATTGGAACTACAATATTTTTGTCCCTCGAGACGTTGTGTTCTTGTGCATGTGCCTAAGTCCTGAACATCTGGGTTCGAGCACCGCAGGTCGATCAGGACTTTCGGAACTTCGTGAATACGAAATCGGGTGGACCGTATAGATTTTGGATTTTAACGAGCTGTCCACGCTCGGACATACGTACGTAGTAAATGAGAAATTCACGGACCCGGACAGATTTTATTATGACATAATTCAAATTCCAGCTGACGAAAACTTCCCCTGTAAACTTTCCTTTCATTACCATAAATCTAATATTTTCCCTCTGAGTCGTTGTAACACACGTACGGCCTTTCGAAGAAAGTCACCTCCAAAGACAGAGCGAGAGGAAGGAACTACTCTGCCGAAGCGGAGACGACCCGACGTCTTGTTTATTCGCAGTCATAGCCAGAGGTGATACAATTGCGAGATAAATTACACAATCTGAACATGCACTCAGCTGAAATTTTTGAAGCAATGTAGTGCATGCAATCAAGCAGCACATATTGATACAGCGAGAGGACTCCCATCCACTAGCTGGGCAGTCTTGTGCGCAAACTTTTTACGTACCTACCCACTTATGAAGATGTTTGTTGTTTTAGCAAGGGAATTTTAAATCTCTGCAAAGTTAGCCAAATCAAATTGACCCGTCGGCGTCGTCCTATTGACGACTTTTGGAAGGAGGTAGAGAAGCACTTTCTCAGGAAACAGGATCTGCTGGGATCTTTTTAATCAAATTATGGAGGGGTCTCGATGGATCAGATTTACTGAGGACCCGTAATCTTGTTTAGTACGCTCAAGAAACTTGAAATTCAAAGAGATGAAAGGTAACAAATAATTGATAAGAAGTCTTTGACTGTTTTTCTGTCTTACTTTTCCCTTTCTAATGAAAGGCCGAATCCCTACTGCTCGTGAATGACTGAAACAGCACGCGCCACTAAAATCTCACGTCGGGGATTTGAAGAACAAAAAATTGGTGTGGTCAAAAGGTTTATTATTATTCCAGCCCAAACCAATTAATTATGATTTTGCATTGGGGCCGTTGGGGGTGAAAACATGGTGCGCTCAGTAGACTGATCAAATACCAGCATTACATTGCGGTTGCTGCTGCTGAACGGTAAAGAATCAGGCTGCGAGGATTTGCATCTGCTCGTATCAATAAAACTGAATTGCATTTAATTGAGCCAGTGGGAAATAATTCTACAGTCTATTCTGCATGCTCATGTTAAATTTTTAGTATTTCGTACCATAATTGGAATCAACTTGAGTTCTGTTCGGCACATAGTATATAGTAATGATCCTAACACAAATGTAAAGTATGTAAATTTAATTTCTTAATAATGATTTTAAATATTGGCATGTGTAACATTATTTTATTCTCAAATTCAATTTTTGAGGACTTATACAAAATTGATGCAAGACCCTAATCACACCAATAAAGTGTTGTTGAACTTGGTGTGACAATTGACGCAAAATTCGACTTTTGCCATCATATTAATAATATAGTTGGACGGGCAAACTCTACCCTGGGTTTCATCGAACGCTGATCTAGGCAAGCCCGGCAGTTCATGTTCGGCCCGGGTAGGTAGTTGATTTTATTGATTTGATAAGATCAATATTAAATAAAATTATAGTTTAAAAAGCTAAAAAATACGTTTTTATAGCAATGTGAACTAAAAAGTAAAAGATTATTTTTAAATATGAAGATTTTGTTCAACAGTGAGTGATAGGAAGTCCCCCAACTCGATATAATTTTTGTTTTTTAAATAAGCTTAAAATGGAAATAAAGTGAGATGATTGATATCAATTGTTCTGAATTTGTCATCACTAGCTATTTGTAAAAGTCGAGTTATTATAAAAATGTAGAAAGCAACTCACGCTTTATTTTACATTAAAGATAATTTTTTTTTCAATCACTATTCTCATTTTCAGCTTATTTAAAAAAATTAATTACATCGCGTTTTGGGACTTCCTATTATTTATAAATTATTAAATAATAATTTGTCTTTGCATTTCATGAGTGACACTAAATGTAAAATTATTTCTAGAGCTATTTCAAGTTTTCTCCTCAATTTCGAAAAAACTCATGCCATTGCCTTACTTCATTTTCACGGGTAAATAAATATTTGTTTTCACTATTTCGAAATGTTTTTCTATTTTCGATTTTTACATACTTTTAGATATTTGTGGACAGTATTAGTAAATTTTTTTTTCTTCATTTTACACCCCATTCTTAACACTCCCGTGTCCTGTATGTGTCAGCGAAGTGGGGGTGGTCTCATATTTTGGAAATTTTGTATATTTATTTATTCAGTCTACTGATTCCATTACAATCTTACAGACTAGAAAGTATTACATGACATAGACAAATTTTATAACACCTAAAAATCATTTGACATTTTCCAGAAGTTCCATATTTCAGTTTTGAAAATTTGTCTATCCATTATAAAGTCAACATAATCAATGAAAGAATTAAACTTGTTGATACTTCTAGTTATCAAGTTATTTAAACCGTAATTAGTTTTATGGTAAGAAGCGTGTAGGATCGGAGAGGTATATATGAATTAACCTTAATAATTCAGGACACACATTAACACCACATAAAATATCTTTAACAAGTAAAGCACAGCTGACAATACGACGAAAATTAAGATGAGGTAGTCCAACTTGTAAACGTCTGCATTCATAAGATGGAATATTATCTTTAAAAAATATTAACTTATAGCACAACAAACGGGTAAACGATCTTTGCACGGATTCAATCCTATTCGAGTGAGCCATGTATTTTGGAGACCAAATGGTAGCAGCGTATTCAACAATGGGTCTTACTAAAGAGACCCACAATGTTTTTATGACAAAAATATCTGAGACTTCTTTAGAATTTCTTTTTATGAGTGTTCGAGTTTTAAAAGCTTTAAAACAAATAAATTCAAAATGTTTTACATACGATAGCTTCTTGTCAAGAATTACCCCAAGATCAGTGATTTCCTGAACTCTAACCAATGGAGAATCGTTTACACTGTAACCATACTCTATTTGATTTAAGGAGTGAGATAAAGTAATGACTCGGCATTTTGAAATATTTAAACGTAGGTCATTTAAAGAACACCATTCGACCAGCTTATCCAGATCATGTTGTAGGCGAGTGCAGGAATCTAAAGTACTGACTTCCAGAAAGACTTTTAAGTCATCAGCATATATTAGACATTGTGAATAAGAGAAGTAGTTGATAATATCATTGATATAAAAGAAATAGTACCGGGCCGCAATGACTACCTTAAGGTGCGCCCGATTTAACAACGAACGGTCTGGATATGATATTATCAATTGAAACATATTGTGTTCTATTTAACAAATAGGAGTTGATCTACATTAAAAAGATGAATCAATACCATATCTCTGTAGTTTCCTAATTAGAACGGAAATATTTATCTTGTCAAAGGCCTTAGAAAAATCCGTATAAATAGCATCCAACTGATATCCATTTTCCATAGTAGTTATGCAAGAAGTGGTGAACAAGGAATAATTCGTGATAGTTGATCTACCTTTCATAAATCCATGTTGTTGAGAACAAATAATTTCCTTGCATAAGAAAGATAGTTTAGTAGCTATAATATAGTATAACTTAGGGATTACCTAATTGATGATTAATAATTTGATGGCTGATTCGAAATTAATGACCCCAGAAAGCCCATAGTGCGGTTTTTCGGTGCAATCACTTGAAGTTTAAATTTTTCAGTCGCCATATTGGATTCGCCATTTTGAATTTGGAAATTTTTCTTGTAAATTTCATTAATTCCTGAAACTGAAAGAAATGTTTCCATCATTTCATCTTCATGAATTTGACAATTAGTTTTGATATTTAAAGTTGTCAGTCAGCGTTTAGAGTTAATCGTCAAACAATCGTTACGACTGTTTATATCATTTATAGGTTTTCTTACTTCACATTTTTAAAATTATTTTGTCCCACTTTGACTATTGGCACTTTTTAAAGATATATATGTACATTGTACATATTGTACAAAAAGGCGCGAATCATTTTAAAAACTCTTCTTTATGTTTGTTGTGTTTATAACAACTTAATGAATTTAATTAACTTCTTCAAATCAATCAAAAACTACTGAATTCATTCGTGCAGACAACGTAACTCAGAGGATCCTTAGAAAAATCTGAAAATGAAAAACGCAAATGTATCCCTTAACGATTCACCTTTTCCGCAGTCCGACAAAACCTTTGCAAAGCACCGCAGCGAAGCCCACCCCACGCACGCAAGCATCGTCGCACTAGTTATTGGGCGAACGAACTTATTCACCGAAATATGGAGCATTGTTTTCGCTGCAGGAGCTGCCAGCGGTACGTCCTATTGAATTTTTCGAGGCCACGCAATTTGTTCGGTGTGCGACATCTTCATAGTTATAAAGCGTTTGAGTGAAACCCGTTAAATTTGTGATAATGGAACGACTTGGGAGGAACCATGTTTGTCTCAATGAAACTTTCATTTGCAGAAAGACCGGGTAGTAAAAAGTGCTCTAAAAACAAGGACGTGGTTGTGGAAATAATTTGTTAAAACAATCTTCAATTGGAATGGCTGAGCTAAATGAAGCGTCGACAACAACGGAATTGGGAACATTATAATTTCTTAAGACGTTGTCCTTCCTTCTGTGCATATGGAAGCTATCCAACTGCATAAAACAACTTTCCAAAGTTCTCCGGTTGGAAATTCGCACATGCTAAACTTTGGTCGTTCATTAATTAAACTGTTTGCAGACCAGAAGAAATAGCAACAACGTTGCGCTCCGAACTTCCAACTGGGTGTGGATTAAATTAATTGATCAGTTTAAGACACTGCAACGAGGCTATTATTGAGCTGGAGACCATTCGGCAACTGAAAAGATACCGGCTGAAATTTCATCCTGAGCAGCTTGTTTCGTAAATAAACTTCATCACTTCATGTATTCCTTACTCGATACAAAATCCAGAAAAAACTTTTTCAAACTTCTAAATTGTTCCGGACCTGTGAGGAAATCTAAGCAGCTTGTTTGAAAGGGCGCTTGTGGGTGCATTGTTTGAGCGGAACGTGTGGTGAAGAGAGGAGCGCGTCTTCGTATCTTTCAATCGAAAGCAAAACTCAAACAAGAATCGTTTAACGCAGAGAAGGAGCTTCTCGAAGATCGAAAAGCCGTGGAAAGCGCGCATGGGGGACATTCAGGCGGAAGTAATAGACGCCTTTTGGGATAGCTCGGCATTTAATATGGCAAACAAATTGTAAATCGAAATCGAGTTCTAATTACGCGTCGGTATGTGATCAGATACACCCAATTCGTTTCGTTCCAAGCAATTTCCATATCGCAGGACACACACGTCACATTAGATGAATTTAAATGGCGTGATTAGCAAGCAAAGCAGCATAGGTTCGCCAAGCCATAGCCAACGAAGTTCATTAGGGAGATTAATGTATTTTTGCACCCATGAAGCCGCACCAATTAATCATGAATATGAAATAAGTTCAACTGAAAATAATATTCGCGTACGTTCAGAATGGAGTGAAAATGTGTGAAGCTCAGTGTACGGTAATCAGTCAAAATGTGAAAATTTCATTAATTATCATTTGATGTAGATTTGCATGGGAAGGGGTGCGCTCGGAATTCCAGTACTTCTATCGTGTGCCCTTTTGTATCTACGCACCTAAAATAAGATCAGTCATGCAATTTAATTTCAGTACCACTCGCAGGAAGCGCTAGATTTTTAGTTCGTTTAGCAAACCACATCATTTTGGACAGATTAGTATTTTGGGGCTCATTAGCTTCAACCATGTGTACGTCAGAAATATACAATACTAAAATATAACAAAGACAGTCATCCGCATACCGCGCAATAACCAAATATAGATGTTTAGGTACTTGTTCGAGTAAATGTATACAGGGTTTGTCAAATGAGACGGTGCTATTTGTAATTTTAAATCATACTTTCAAATACAATAAAAAACGAAATCCTTTCTGAATTCACAATAATTTGCATGGAATGTGATTCCGCATTTTTTCCATTACCTTTTTGCACGTGTTTGGAGTTACCAATGGCTGCACTGCACATATATTTTCATTTAAGTCTTGGATGGTTGGCTTATCTTTGTACGCCTTCCTTTGTAATACATATTTCCATAAAAAGTGTGGAGTCGTTAAATCCGGTGATATATAGTATCGTCTCATTTAAAATACGAAAGTTCCCATTCTTCTCATGATTAGAAGGCGGCTGCAAACGGTTTACATCCATTGTCTTGAAAGAGTGCTATCTTTTTATGCACAGGGAGTGTTTACTTTATTTGTTTTTTTATGTAAATATAAAAACGTTATAAAAAGTTTCACACCAGCTTTCTTTCCGCCATTTCACTGAAATATATAATACATGCAAAGGGGGATGAAAGAGAATGTTTACGTTCACCACTGGCATGTATTCCGCTTTAATGCGTTCAAAGCTTTTCAAAGTTAGCCACCGCACTCATATTTTTGTCATGAATTCATATAAACATTTTTAATAACACAAGTCATAACGGTTATAAATTTTGAATTAACAGTAAAATCATTGTTTACTTAACACTGGAGGTACAGTCCCTTGTGAAAGTGAAAAAATGCTCCATATTTTCCTAAAATTCACGTCTCTCTCACATTTTCTCCGTTAGTCATGTAATTAATGTAATCAGTCGTGCAATTTATTGCTCATCTTGTTGCCTTTCCAAAGAGGTACAAAATGTCCAGTTGGTGAAAGAGTGTATATATACATTTATACGTAGAAAACATTTTGCGGAACATTGAAACATCTGAATTTACATATATATTTTTTTTTTCAAATTAAACGTTTATATCGTACTACAATTAACTGTAATAATTTAAGGAAAAGCATTATGAGGTTCATTTGAGTTATATGTTTTTGTGAAATGCAGATTTTTTTAAATTCCGCAAAAGGTTTTCCACGTATAATTTTGTACATCCATTCTCTGCGGACGTGTTTCACTACTTTGGGGAGGCAATAAGATGAGCAATTAAAGAAAATAAGAAAAACATATGAATGAATTTCGGAGCAAATGTGGGAGGAACATGAATTTCAGGAAATTTTAGAGCATTTTTTCACTTTCGTTAGTGACTGTACCTGCAGTTACATAAAACCTACGCGTTACATTTTTGTCATTGCGCAGCTTACGAACCAATCAACCAACGAAAACGTCTTCTTATTTTTGCGTCACTCAACCGGTGGGTAACAAATGAATAGGTTGCAATATATTTTTAATTTAAGGTAAACAATTTTTCCACCAGAAGGGGTTGGCAAGAAGCTGAGAGCGGGTGATTTTAAACCGTTTAAAGCTGCATAATAAGTAAAATAATCCCATATTCCCACCGATCACACCCATTTAGGAATTGACCTCTACGCGTTTAATTTTGTTGTCCCGATATCTCCCATCACTAGCCAAATAAAAGTGCTGCTCATGAGCAACGTAGGTACCTACATGCAATTTGTGAGTAGCTAAGCTTGAGGATTAAATGCTCTAAACAAGATTGTACGTTGAATGGGCTGCCATTGTCCTAAATAAATTTGCATAGTTATGTTCCGAAGCTGAAAATAGAAAATCAATATTCATGCTTTTGGATTTGGTCCCCATTTCCAGCTACGCATGTATTATGCAAAATTTTTGTGGGAACGAATAAAGTGGATTTCAGAATTTAAGCCAAAACAAGTGTAAGCATCTTCTCCTGTCTACAGACGTCAGATAATCGTATCATATTACCCAGTCTTTTCATAGCGTCCTAGTTGGACACGCTCCCAGGAGAACAATATTAAAATTAATCTATTATTCAGCAGTATCCAAAGTCTTGGCGTTCCTTGCTGCTCCAAATTTCCCAGAGATAAATTCGTAGTGCTGCGCATAAATACTATGCAAGTAATGAATGTGGTTGTTGTATGTAAATACCAAGGGTTTTTATACCCTGCCAAAGCACTCCTTATTAGCCAGGTGGCCCTTCTAATTTACATTCTATTGTTTGAGTAACATTGAGTTGTTTTCCTTCAAATACCGAAGGCATTCTAAAGTTGAATTTGCACAAGGAACTCTCTGCGCTGAGAATATTGCCCTCTGTTAAAATCCAACATAAGCAAACCCTTGGGGTTTGAAAGATGATATCTAAGTCTGGATGAGGAGCAACCCGTCGGCAAATTAGATGTGTGTAACCGCTCCCTTTGTCAGAAGCTCATTCGACCAAGTCCACACTGTCTAAATATATTTAAGAAACTATTCTAAGGCGATACACCCACTGCTAAATATATATATTGTATTCGAGATATTAATGTCATCTTAGTCGATTCAAGGCGAGAACTACGTAGTTAAAAGGGAAAAATGTGTAACTACGTAGTTTTGTGCATTTTTATATACGCCCTCACATAATCCGAAAAATTGGAAAAAAAACTGTCTTTGATTACCGATTTGGATAAATGAGGCGCCGATCGATTGCCTCTAATATTGATATTTTGGAGTAAGTATATTGCAAGTATTTGTCTAAAAATTGGCTAAACAGGGGAGAACTCCCAAATAAAAGAGTAATTGGACAAAACTCTAACACATCAAAGCCTTTTGTGTTACTATATCCCGGAATTGTTAAATAAAAAATAATAAAAATATTAATAAAACATATTTAAAATTGAATTTTCCCGGCGCTAGAGTCATTAGATATGAAATTAGTTATTTTCTTAATAGAAGCCTCAAGAGTCGGAAGAGGTACCGACTAATTGCTAAAATTGTACAACCTACTACGCACCCCTCCCGTTTTCGAGGATGCTGAACCCGAATATGCAAGTGAAAACGGCTGCAAACCCCTTTTTTCGATTTGCTCCTATAGACTTTTGCAATCAAAATTCCGACTAGTTTTAATTAAGCTAGAGCTTTGAAATTTCGAACACGTGTATAGATCCGTCACAATACAATATAGTATATCTAATATCGTTCTAAACCCAATATGGCGGATGCCCCTGGATGGCGGAACATCTTTTTCTTTACAACTCCACTTTACATGGATATCAAATGAAAGCGCTCGAAGAGAAGTATGCAATAAGCTATGTGACGTCATTATAAACCTCATATGAAGGACGCCATGATGACACATAGCTAATCGTATTTTACTTATCGAATGAATGACGTAACATAGCTATTCGTATTCGCCTCCCCAGATAGAACATACAATTAAATTTGATCTAAGAATTACTTTCAATTCAAAACCCTTACGTTTGGAAATCAAAATAATTACAAAAATCATACTAAGCTTCTAAATTAGTTTGTTTTATTTTTGGGCAGAATCTGTTATATGATGGTTGTTTATAAACACGTCATAAGTCGAAAAATACGTTTTACATAAATAAAAAGTGAACATTACTTTATTTATTAACGATGTCCTAAGCTGCCCCTGTCCTAAGGCCCTTTTCGCACACAGACAGTGGTGTATGAGCTAGAAAGGGCGCTTACGGCGACGACGCCGTTACTGTACGACAGTCGTGCACATTCACTGAACGCAAGGGTTTTACACGGCGAGGGCGTACACAGTGGTTGCACACACATTGCACAAGAAAAACTTAAGTTTGAGTTTTGAGCTTTCGCCGCCATGCTAAATATAGTACAAAAATTGTTGATCGTAAATATCTCACCATCTGGCCATTCTAGATAAAGAATTTAAAAATAATTTTTTATATATATCAATAATTTACAAATTGCGTTATATCAACGTTTCTTCGTAAATTTAAATACCTGTCGAGTTATATCGATATAAAAAGTAAAAATAATTAGGACAAAAATTGGTTTTTCGCATTTTTCTCGTTTTGGGAAACTTTCACTAAAGAATATATCAATACAAAAGCTGTAGACCACAAAATCCGCTATAGTTTTTATTTATAACATTTTTCCTTCCGATAAAAGTTTAAGCCTCTAGAGCGGCGCAAAGTTGCAAAACTACTTTTCTTTTGGAAAGAAATAATTGAACCCATTAAATTTATTTATAACTTATAAAGATGGCATTGTTATCGCTTATATAAAAACCTTAACCTAACCATTTTGATTGCACTACTCTTGTTGATATTGTCCGTAATACTGTCTGTGACCGGCAAGCCGTACCTACTCAAAGCGTGAGCGTGTGAAAACATGCTTCTCTTCCAAGTGGCGGCCGTTTATGTTTATTTAAATCATTACATATTTCATTTCTGTTCGCTTCTGGGCCAGATTTCGCCGGTCTCCTTTCGACAGTAGATTCATGATCAGCGACCCCGAAAAGCCCCTAGTGTTGATTTTCAAAATAAATTTAGTAACTTTAGCCCACCATATTGGAGCTAGCGTTTTTAACTTATAATAGCGTACAAGTTTTGAAACCATCAGCGTCAAAATTTTGCTTCCTTCCGCGCATTTAGAATGCAAAGGGTTGATGCCTTCTTAATTTTTTGGTGAAAAAAGGAGTGGGATTTAATTCACCGCTTTGTCCTACTAATTGCATATGAAGCGATAGTTCCGCGTTTCTCGGGCGACCAGCAAATGTAGAACTCGGTCAAATGAGTGTGCCGTTGAGGTAAGTATGGATGCCAGAAGAGCAATGCTGTTGTCTTATGCCGGACAGCTCCTATATGTTTCCGTTTTCCTGGCAGCGGCATACATAACTGCAGACTCGGTTCTCAAGACAAGAGCTATCTGGACACAGCCTAAGAGACAGACAATAGCTGTGTTTATTTAAAGTGCACTTATCTCCAGTCACCACTGAAGCTTTTAAGGTCGGCCACTAAAACGTGGCAGCCTGCATTATCTATCCTTGTAATTAGCCCCGTCTCCTGCAGCTGTCTAATTTAGCACAGATCTACCAATTCCGATTGAAATCCCTTCGAGTGGCGGCCCTTTGCCCACAACGGAAGGGGTTCCAGTCGTTCCAACGTTCGGCATTTTAAGTGCCTACGTCGCTCTGGTCCAGCGTCCAGGGCGAAATAAATTTGTTAATATCAAGCCACTAATCATTGTTCCACTCATACCCGCCAGCCTACCTCGGATGCATTCAGTTCAGACCTTTTTCTATTTCTGGCACCACCACCGGCTTGAGAGGCCGCGCTGTTGACTGGAACAGTGCCCTCAAAAGGAATAAAAGAGCACTTGAAAGACGACTTCTGCCGTGGCGGTTCAATAGCCTTTCTTTAAGCGCAACCTGTTCTGGAAGATGGACGAGCACCTACACATCAAAGCTGGAAGTACAGTAAATCTTACTGAAATACCAAACCAGGGTACGGTGCGCTTTGAAAAGCTGAATGCATCAGTGGCAGCCGCAGCAGCGCACACAAAGAAGCATTGCTCGGAGTCGCTCTTCAACGGGCACAAAAGCGGTTTTCCTCGAAGCCGGACGGTCTGGTCAACAAAGAAGTCCTCTTCCGCAGCAGCTGATGTGATTCACGACTATTAGAGTTTTTGTCGATTCCGAGCCCAGCGGTGGTCAATTGGTAATTGTAGTCACTGCCAAGTGCCTCGCCAAGGCGGTCTTTAATCCACCTTTGTTTTGCCCGAACAAACCTGCAATTTTCGGCAGGAGTGGCTGCAGCAATGGCTGCACCGCGTGAAATGTGTCACACTAAGGGACATCATGTCTGGTCACGATTCGAATTTATTGCTCGAGTTCTACCCTTTAGCAGAACTAACTCCCTCTTTGCTGCCACTCAAGTAATCCGTTCAATTTTATTACCTTGCTGAAATTTGCTGACATGATCTTTTCTTTCTTCCAGGTGAGTACTGCTCATCGCCGGCGCTGCTGTACGTTCGTCATACTCGTACATACGTTCAACCAGGGCATAAGGTAAGGTAAGGGGTACGGTTCACGTTCAACCCAGTGGGCGCCACGCTAACCGCACCACGTTCATCCGTTCAACGTCTAGCCCTAGCGCGATAAGAGACTGTATATTTCTGAACATTAATTAATAACTCATTAAGGGAATTATTAATTAATCCGTCAGAGTATTTGGCTTATCGTTGCTCCACGCACTGCCATAGTAATTTACATTTTTGACTGTGCCTGTGGCTGATGTTGTTGCGAATTTGAAACATCATCTGTGATAAATTGACGGCGGCGGGCCTCCTCCAGCTTATGGATCAATAAATCAGAGCGGCTCAGTTTTTGCTCGGGACGGCAAAAACTTTTGTATTGGCGGAAAAAATGTTGATGACTTTATGATTACACTGGGGGGGTGATAGATAACAGTTGTGCAAAAGTGCCAGGTCACCAGACCCAGCCGTTACCATTGAATCATTCGAATCAACAAGTCTCAGCTAGGGCTTCGGAACGCACTGCAAAAAAGCGGAAGCAAGAAATAATCTGATACCTGCGAGTTCACCTGTATCGGATGTGCAGACGTTTTGATTTCTAATTGCTTTTAGTTATCTTCTTGTTCCTTGCACTGACATTTTTATGACAAGCTCGAACGGCTATATTTGCGGAGCAAAAAACTCGTTCACAGAATACAAGGAATATGTGGTTGAAGATAAAGGCAGTCAAAGCTGCTTTGTCTGCAGAGAATTCTCATTTACATTATTTTGGTGTGGGGCTTTCAAGGATGTTAAAATGGCGCTTTTGTGAGTGTCGGTTTCGACACGATCCTATTAGCGAAGACACATTTTCAAGACCGGCATGCTACCATATATAGAGTAGTGTCTTCTTTAGCTGTAGACGTATCGTAGACAAAACGACAGTCACAAAGTGGTCCAATGATTTTGGTCTCATAGTTACAAAGTTTATTAGGGTTCTGCCCAAAGACAGAAATCCTGTAAGATACTTTCCATGTATTTTTATCTCTATAAAATATATCAACCCGTCCCGATCTTGTCCGAGCTTTTCCATTCCCAAACTAGAAAAATGAACCACAAATATAATTTATGAGTGTAACCACTGGACTAGATCTGAAATCTGCAAATTAAAAACGGATTTGGAATGACCAACTTTGAAAATTGCTTCATTTCTCGTTGTTGCGAATCCTTCTGCTGCGTGATTCGACTCTGGTTAAAAATATTATTTGATCTGTTCTGACATATTTGAGCCACTATATAGAATGTGAGAAATTGCACACCATATTCGAAATCAGTAGCACACAAATCTCCATATAAATACCTAGCATTACAAATATTGAATATAATATACAATACATATTGTATTTTTAGAATTGGACACTTTAACTTAATGTTTAGTTCACAATTCGATGGAGTTCATAGTAGACTTTCAACTTCAATGCTCACTCCCACATACATATGTATGTCTCAGTCTCATCCAGCGTAAAGTTAGAACACGTAACGCCCAAGTGG
The DNA here is from genome assembly GCA_947538895.1 of Neoitamus cyanurus. Classification (NCBI taxonomy): domain Eukaryota; kingdom Metazoa; phylum Arthropoda; class Insecta; order Diptera; family Asilidae; genus Neoitamus; species Neoitamus cyanurus. The sequence continues at coordinate 968,221 of OX384540.1, forward strand.
TTCCTACTCTGACGATAAATGTTCGAAGGCTTTCAGTTTTCAAAGAATCCCTTTTCTTGGCCAAATATAGTAAACCGCTCCATAACACAATTAAATAACGATAAAACGTAAAGAACTTTTTACCTACAATACTCGGGGTATTGCCAGATTCTTCATTTATTTTCACGAACAAGTACATGATAATCTGATGATCTTACTAAATACCACTTTACAAAAAGCGTCATTATCATTGTTTAAAAAATTCAAAATTCAAATTAATTGCCCTGAGTGTATGGAGCAATCAATTATGCCACCAATGAAAAAGTCGTACCAAAAAGTAATTTTCGTGGCGGTGGTAGTTCTTGAATGGCATGTAATTCTTTGCAGCCTAAATGACTTTGCTAGAACAATCAATAAAAAGGGGTGCTTGCAGTCGGTTTCAATTGCTATATGAAATGAACTGTGTTAACATAGCTTGTAAATCCAAATTATGAACTAAAGCACGCTGTGACGCACGGTGCCAAGTGAGGCATTTTTTTTATACCACTAACACTTTCTGCCACTGATGCAATATTTTCCACTGACGGCCAATGTGATGTGGTGGCGTATGTACGTAAAAAAAATATCAAATGCGCTCCAATTTGTTGATTAAATTCTCAATTGCAATACGAAATGGTTATGCCTACCAAAATCGTCCCCATTTTTGTAATGGGTTTGCTCTATTGTGCAGAGCTCCATAAATAGTCAAGGACATATGCCATGCGTCAAATATCAGCTGTACATCTTTGACCGAAAAAGTGTTGCCAGATTCCAATGTCCACCTCTAGTTGGGGCATCCTTAACTCTTATGTAATAAATTTAACCTTGCGACTTAATAAACGACGTATTAATAAGCACGCAGACACAAATACTGAAAATGAGAATTGTAACCAAAAATATGAAGAATTTCAACAATTTCAGTGTATTGAAATAAGCTTGGTAACATCTGGAAATTAAAGATAATTAAATAAATGCTTATTGCAAGACACACAAGATCGATCGAAGTACGCCGGCGGTAGCACAAAGGCGCACATATTTACATGCAATATATATGTCCATTAGGCAGGCTTGTCTTTTCCTCAGCCTACAGCTTAACTCTTACTTTTGATCTGATCCCATTTATGTTTCAGTTCGCTTGCTAATTACGAGTTCTCTTGAGCGTGGATCTGAAACAGGTCTATATATCCGGCTGACTTGGGGCAATCAAACTCACATCCCGACATGACACAGCGATGCTTTACATGGCAGTTGCTGCCTACCGCCAGATAACCCAAGAGTGTGCACGCAGTGAAATATAACTTTGATTTTGGGGACCACCCCTTGTCTGACCTAAATCATTCACTCTTGGCCTAATCTTTTCGCTGACTGAATACGTCGGTTTTAAATGCACTTTGACTTGTATAAATTTTGAAATTGTTGTCTGATTTAAATAAAGCCTGAACAGAACACGTGACAAAAATTTTGGGGAAAGGCTATGACTTTTACAAGCCCTCCCGGAGGATGTCATGGTGAATGCTACAGCTTGTGTTTAAGGGGGCCGATACATGTAAAAGCAAAAAAATTTTTTTTTTTTTTTGTCGTCGGGAATATATTCTATAAGGTGTTGAGAACGTGTGTCTAAAGAGCGTTTCCCGATATCTAAATCCGGTCTCATGGAATCTCACATAGAAGCCTATACATGTAAAATCAAAAAAAATTTATTTTTTTTTTTCGTCGGGAATATATTCTACAAGGTGTTGAGAACGTGTGTCTAAAAGCGTTTCCCGATATCTCAATCCGGTCTCATGGAATCTCACATAGAAGCCGATACATGTAAAATCAGAAAAAATTTTTATTTTTTTTTTCGTCGGGAATATATTCTATAAGGTGTTGAGAACGTGTGTCTAAGAGCGTTTCCCGATATCTCAATCCGGTCTCATGGAATCTCACATAGAAGCGGCGATGTCAAGTAGCGCGAGTGAGAAGCTGTCCATCGCCCCGGCTCCAGACCGCCCCGCTCTTAGCTTTTCGTCTATTATTCCCAAATTCCTCAGCTATTGTTCTAATCGAAGACAAATATTTCGAATTATTCTCGAGTAACGAGCGCAGCCCGGCACACATTTCTCGATTCAAAAGAAGCAAGAACGGCTCGGAAAGAAAAAACTTTTGCCGTAAATCAGCTGCGTGCACAAGAGGAAGAACAACTCTACGGTGCAGGAATAGCCGACTAAAATGTAAGTAGAGAATTCGTCTTTTCACTTCCCCAAACTTTGAACTCAAATTCCTCGAAACGACATTTTCGACTACTCGCTGCACGATAACTTTATTAAGAAAGGTTCAATTACGCTGAAAATTTTACCGTAGCTTCTAAAGACCCTTGTCTACTGGATGAACCTAAAATTATAGCCGATTTCGCGAATCCCCGACCGTAGAGGTTGCGAATTCAGCCAAAAAAACAAGCAAAATTTTCATTCAAGTCGCATTTGGGGAAAAAAAAATGTTTTGTCTTAAAGTTAGGTTCACATTGAAGCCACAACTGTTTTTTAACAATTTCTTCTTCCTCCTTTGTTTCAGACCAATATTACCGCCGCGAGAACGCAGCGACTGAAATATGAGGGGGCTGTTGCGTCACGGGCTTCGCCGCCATTTTGAAACGCCGGCACTCGAAAAAAATGTTTTATAATGTACAAGCTCTTGTGGTAAACTAATAAAAAAATTAACTCGATCCGCTTATTCCTTCCCTATCAAAAAAATTCTTTAAAAAAACTCACTTTCAATGTATCGGCCCCCTTAAGCAGTTTTGTTGCTCCACACCAGAGTAGACAATTGCAGACTCATGCGTTTATGCAGAACTAACGAGATTTCGCTCCCAGATATGTACATATATATCTGAATATGGGAAGTGAACTCTTTCAGAACTCGTTCAACGGTTGTATATCGTAATTCTTAGAAAAAAGCAAAAAAGCAAAAAAGCAAAAAAGCTTTGCTTTCTCTCTCGCTACGAAGCAGAAGTGACAAATATTCTTCCAACATTTCATCTCCACTGCATAGGTAATGAAGGACACTTTATCCAAATTCAATATTCACGAGGCTCTCAGAATATGTCAACATCCCGTACTCAAATTGAGGGAAATGTGAAGAACAAGCGGGAATAGGTTCGCATTGCACCTTTATAAAGCTGCTGCTTTTTCTCTCATCCCCCTCGTTAAATTTTCGAGAAACAATTGTTTTGGAACACAATTCAATTACAAGTGCTAAAAAGCCTTATCTGTCCGTACTCTCATATTTCATTTGTTTCCCTTGCCTTTATTTTGTGTGACAAAGATTTTCTCAATTGATATTGCTCCAATTTAGCGTTTGTTCCCTCCAAATGATATCTCAATAAGTTGATGCCATAAAAAACATTACCTGTAAAAAAAACCAAGTCTCGCAACTCAGTTCTTCTATCGTTTCTTCTATCGTAAAAAGTTGTGAGATCCATGTAATACCAAGTCGGCCAATTTATTCAGTCCCTACTTCAGGGTTCTTCTGTCTTAAGGGGGGACATCACAGTAAAATTTTCAATGTTTCGAAAAAAATTTTTTTCGCTTTAAGTAAGCTTTAGGGTCTTAAAAATAATATACCAAATGATGGAATACGGCAAAAGTGTTCGAGTGCCCAAATTTTTCATTCTGCAGTTAGAGGTATATGAAATTTTCATATGGTTTCTCAGTACTTAAAACTTTAAACGCGTTTTTCTCGAAACCACTTTTTTTGAGCTCGCCGAAGACATAACTCGAGCAAATCTTTACCGATCGACTTGAAATGTTGACAGTGGCTTCGAAATATCTTTCTCCACGGAGCTACGTAGGATTTTTATTTTATATGGCTTAGTTTTTTTTTTACCGACGATTTTATGGCGTTTTTTTTGTTAAAAATCAAATTTTTTTTTCAAACATGCACCATTTTGTCAAAAATCAATATATCGAAAAAATCCTACGTAGCTCGCTAGCTGTTGTTATGTGGAAACCAAAAAGTTTTGGTTTTTTCTTCCAGGTCAAAAATTAAGGAGTCTACGTCTTCGGCCATTTACACGGTTTCAAAAATAGGCGCCTTGGGGCATATGCTGCGCAGCCGCCATTTTTAAATATTTTTTATTGAAAAGATTACATTTTGTACTTTTTTAGTATTGCTATAAAACCTACTTTACAGATTTTCGATTGATACTTTTATTCAGCCAAAATTAATTCCCGAAAATATGTCTATTTTTTTGTGTGCTACTGTGATGTCCCCCCTTAAGTTATTACGTAATTGGGTAACCTAGCAACATCTTATAGTGACCATATCAATATTAAAAGTCTTTTATGTTTTAAATAAATAGATTGACTTGGCAATCGCACTAAACAATCTAATTTAATATAATATTACTTGTGAGATACATTGTGTTTTTAATAAAAAAAATAAGAAAAAGATAATTTGTGTTTAGTGCGATTGCCAAGTCAATCTATTTATTTAAAACATAAAAGATTTTTAATATTGATATGGTCACTATAAGATGTTGCTAGGTTACCCAATTACGTAATAACTTAAGACAGAAGAACCCTGAAGTAGGGACTGAATAAATTGGCCGACTTGGTATTACATGGATCTCACAACTTTTTACGATAGAAGAACTGAGTTGCGAGACTTGGTATTTTTTACAGGTTATGTTTTTTATGGCATCTCATTTCTTTTTGTAGGTAGTCTTGCTTTTTTTCTTTTTATTTATGCAGTTGGTGTATCTAGAAAACTGGACCCAAATTGCAAAATACTTTAGTTTTTCCTTGATTTATACAACACTTAACACTAATTGTATTCTAAATTTGAAGCTTCTATGTCTGCTAGAAGTGCCGTAGAGTTTTAATGATCGGTCAGTCAACAAAAAATGAGTGACAAAATTAAGAAACTTTGATTAGTTATAATTCGTAAACTACTGATTCAAATTGAATGAAATATACCGTGTTTATACAATGCCTGCTTGGTTACTGAAAATACAGGCTTCTAGTTTTATCCACAACGAAGTTATGTTATAGTGGGGTCGAAAATGGCCTGAACTGCTTCGAGAAAAGGATGGACCGGCGGTGCTCGACTTCGCGGGGGCACTGCCGTGCCCCCAGATATCAAGGAAATTCTGAAAAATAATTGACTAAGGACACAGACAGTAAAACATTTAAAAAATCTTTTGTTTTCCTTCACGTTTTATCTATAATTTCCCTTTTAGTTTAGCATCTCGCGAGGTGTAAGGCAAAAGTAGGTATTCGTCGAGTAACAGTCATTGTAATGTGTCCGGGTAAGGACCAATTCAACTTTAAATAATAAAATAACATAGCGATTGATCACAAAATACCTATTTTGAGCTCCCTGTTGACGTCATTTTTGAGATGTCAAAGTTACAAATGTTGGGGCCACCTCTACTTATCAAAACCTACGAGATCAACAACATCTCTATAGATATTTATCTATAGAAAATTATGTCTAGGTCTAAGCGTCTCCTGAAAAACACATCGACGTAGTCAAAATTTCGTGTTCCTTGCCACGAACGCACAGTGTTTCCTTTTCCCGATTTTGTGGCCAAAACTACTATTTATGCTTTTTTGGGTCGCAAGTGCCATGATATAGGTATCGTTGGAAAGGGGAGGGAGTGTAGAATGCGTTGGTGAAATAATGGTTGGTGAAAAGTGTGAAATGTGGGAATTATTGGTGAAAATTGGTTTTTTTGTTGTGGGGGAGGGGAGGGGGTTGATAACCCTCAGAGGTGTATCTCAGGGGTAGGAAGAAGAATCACTATGGCAAAATGGTCCGTGTTGGTGAAAGTTGGTGAAAATCATTGAATATCGTCAAAACGTAGTTTTTCGGTCAGCACCGACAAAATTAAAACGGCTGTGGAAGAAAAGTGTATGCATGAATTGGAATGATTTTTTCACCAATCGATAGCTAGGGAAGCAGAGTAGTTAACGGTAGAAGAAGCATTTCAAAAACTGTGTACATAAGAAGTGTATAATATGAAAATGGGGTGATGGGGAAATTTAGTGTGAAAATTGTGCGATTTTTTGGGGAGGAAAGTAAAAGAAATGTGAAAGTCTCTATAGTTCTCTGTAATAGGGGGAGTGAATAGCTATAGTTTTAGATATGAATGAAAGTTGTGTTGCCATATTGCCACAACTAAGGTTGGAGATTGAGAAAACTGCTCCGACAAAGTGTAAAAAAAAAAATTCTTTTGTATGAACAAGTAAAAAAAATGTAAAGTCGAAATATTTAAAAGACATAAGTGTGCATCTAAGAAAAATAGTCGCAAAGTGCTAACAATACTCGAAAAAGATGAGAAATTTTGGGGTGGTTGAAAATTTTCAAAAATCGATAAAAAAAACGAAGAAGAAGAAGAGCGAAATGGTGTGACATTTTTGATAGTCCTCCCCACCACCTTTCAAATGAGACCAAAAACTCATATATCGGATAAATAAATTGTCAACGGCCGTGAGCGCCGAAATTCCTATGTCGCGCGCGAGCTAACTGTAATGGCGCCCTACAACGCAAGAGCACCTAAGAGCAGCTGAAATTCGCACAAATTGCAAGCTTAGACTTCCCTTTAAACTTTCTATATGGTTTCATTCTGGTATTGGGTGGTCTTTGTAAGATAACTCTGCTTGAAAATCAGTTATCGGAAAAAAAACCCGATTTTACAAAACTATATACTAATGCATATATAATAGTGAAAAATCACATATTTCCATTATTCAAGCGTCATTATTTAATATACTTACACCAATAAACAAAATCCAAAAGGAATTGTTGAAATAGAGTCACTGAGTTTGGAAATATACTAGGTCAAAGATCGTATTGTCAGCAGAGCGGCAAGTGCTCGAAACGTGCAGCTGCTTTAACGTAAACTTCACAGTGCCCCTGTGCCTCAGGGAATCGGTTTGGGGTCCTAATATTCGGGATTTTAACGTATCGAACCTTCCTCTACAAAACCCAAAAAAAAAAAACTCAATATGACAACCTTCGATTTTTGCATTTTTGGCCACAAAATCGGGAAAAGGAAACACTGTGCGAACGCCACGAAAATGTGTCATACTTTGAGAGCTTATATCTTCTAAATTAATAATTGTGGAATAATAAGCCAAACGCCACATTGGAGTATTTTCACTTATGATAAAACCGGAAACAATTTTTTACGATGTTTTCTGCAATTTATCTCAATGAAGCGCAATGTACATTTTGGGTAGGCAGCAATTTTTGTTTGCGGGATTGCAACTCGCCTCATTTGTCCACCATCTTTGAAATAAGAAAGGGAACATTTGTGCATATTGCATTTCCTCAGAATTGTTGTATCGTTGCATGACCTAAATATTTGCACCAAAGCTTAAAGGCCCATATTATACTCGTATTAGGTTAACTTCGATGCATAAAAAATTTAACGATGCACATGCATATGGCGCATGTGCTGTGTTTTTGGTTGACGGGAATTCCCTCATGTCGTCCTCTGTACAGCTCCCAAAAAAGTTCTCACTAATAACGCATTATGGAATAAAGTAGCCAAAAGTACCAACCCCAGCAGACAACATAGACCTCCGCAACAATGTTATAGAATGTTTTCCGTTGGATTTTGCATACCTGATTTAATATAAAAGTGATTTAATGAGAAGCTTCAATTCAAAAATAAGTTCAAACTAATTCGCAACTCCACTTAAAGGGATACTTGTTCTCCCTATGCAGTCATAGTTTAATTTAATTTGGAAAGCTTTCCCCCATTTGAAAATATTAGCAAGAGCACAATTGAGATCAACAGATATGAGGCTCATGCTGTCAAGAATTTCTAATAGTTAGTTTCACTCGTACCCACTCATACTCATTCAGCACAAACTTCACCCTATTCAATCCGAGCAAGGTGCACTTTAGTCGGACAAATGAATTTAATTTGGACAAAGTGGCAATGGCACTGCACGTAGTTTCACTGGACTCGGACGAAGCTGCTGTGGGTTCCAACAAAGTTGCGTTAAATTCAGTTGCATTTAACCTGAAAATCGTACAGGGCTCATTTTCGTTAACGAGCGGCATCAGGAGAAAAACTACATATGGCCAAAGGTTTCAAAATTGGCGCGTTGGTTTTGGTAATTACGAAAAGTCCTTAATGTAGTGGCGGTAAATAAAATTTCTATTGTGCTCTTTCCTATCTGAGCACAAACGTTTTACTTTATTTTTTTAATTTTTAATCTCCACTGAAGAAAATTCTCATTTTCATTGCTCTGTTGCAATGAATTGAGCACAAGTTCTATAATAGGAAAAGGAAAGAAAGTGCATTTCACCAAACAGGACCCCGCTAAATCAGGTGCAGGGAATACCCTCCGGTTCTCTTTGCCTCAAGGCTTTGCGGCGGCGATTCCCTCGTTCTATTTGCGTCCCTGTAAGCAGCTTTACCGTCCACGTCGCCGGCATGCTGATATGTTCTTTGGCAGATTTCAGGGACGTTCAAGCCACTGCTTGATCGCAAACTCTTACATTTCCTTTATCCTTATTGCAGTAAAAATTGTGACCTCATTGCGCGCACCAAGAGAAGTCCAAAACAAGAATACACAACAACTTGCTTAGTAACTTTGCCCATCTTGTAAATTCGCGCTTCGCCACAAGTTTTTCCTCAAATTACATCAAAGTTTCGAGCACTTTTTCTATATTTTCGGATTTTAAACTCACAAATGTTTTTCATTTCTCCTAAAAGTTAAAACATTTCCATCTCCTCTAGACATATTTCCAACCAAATGCAAAATTTCAGATTTCAAAATATACGTAGTATGTAGGTACATCTGGATGTGTTTCGCCCAGAAAGTTAAAACAAATTTACAAGTTCATTCCGTAAAGTTCTTACCGAACTTTTTACCTGACTTTTGACTAAAAATAATTGAAAATTTATTCTCTGAATTTAAATTATAATATTATATATGTACGTATACTAGCTGGTCCAGACCCGGTGTTGCCCGGGATACGTAGTAATAGGTACCATAAATTTGGTCCATCCAGTTTGAATAGATAAGATATTCAACGTAGAAAAAGCATAAGTAGGCACTATAAAGTATGAGTATAATAATAAAAGCCATCCCATATTAAACCCGTCGTACAATCTGGCACCATATTTGCAATCAGCTAGTTTAAAAACTCCCACGTAACAACTTTCATGAAAATATAAAGAAGTATTTTGAGTCCACCATATTGGAGCCGCCATGTTGAATTTCTAAAATTGGTCATAACCAACAGAACCAATAGATTACATAATGATTTAGACAAAATTATATCAAGCTACAAAATAGTTTAGTAAAACTAATATTTTCTGCTAAAGTTATCGCTCTAGGAATCGAATCTATGTAAGTGGTTCTATGAGTGATGACTTAAATGCTTCTCTCGGCCAACTCAAATCTAACATTTCATAAACATTATTAAATTAAAGATAGAAAGATACAGATTAACATTCCGCTGGATTAAGCCGGCATGCATTAGTATAGCACCATCTTGTTAAATTATTCAATTTGGTTGGATTTTTTTTATAACGAAATATTTTTAAGATGAAGCGCATAAAGCAGATATCTGCAGAATCCTAAATATTCCACGATATCATTAATAAAAAAAAGAAAAGGAGTAAAGGTCCATGATGACTTCCTTGCGGAACACCCGAGATAGCTTGAATAAGTGTCTACAAGATAAGTCAGCAATCTTAACATTTTGTACTCTGCTAATCAAATAAGCATTAAAAGAAGAAAGAAAGGAAAAAAAGAACCCTAGTATTTTAAGTTTCTTTATATGAAGTATGTGATGATATTAACCTACATCAACCTAATAACCGCACTTGATAGAACTATTAACAAAATTTTTGACAAGCCTAGCAAATAGATAGAAGTCACTAGATTCCATGAGTGGTGTATATGTAGGATATTCAAGTATTTCGAAACCTACTTTTTCCAGTCAAGACTTGTGCGTCGGTGCATAATCCTGGTGAATGAATTTCTTTTATCCCAAATTTGAATGTACATCTGGTTATACAATCCGAATATATTCTTCAGCAATTGATGCAGTTATTTGACGATTATTAAAAAACAATCCTCTTTTTCCTCAAAAATCATAAGAAAAAGTGGGTCTGGATTTTCAGTCACCAAACTTTTTGTGTTGGCCTGCAACTGTAGAATACAGAGGTGCAGTGTCATTTAAAGTGATTTGTGAACATTGAATTGCTTTTTTCGGCTCAATGAAATTATTGAAATTTCAGACCTAGATACTTAGTCACTACGGGAATTTGAAATTGTGTCAATTTTATTGTATTTCCGCGACGAACTAACTTGAAGTGGCCGTGCATTGAAACAAATTTTATTAAATTATTTACAAGTGCCTACTCTCGTAAATATTTGTATACAAACCCTCCTTTTCCTGAACCCGGTCTTGGTCTAGATGCCAAAAAGAACAGCTACTACATTGACACCACCATAATTTATTGTTCTCAGAAAAGAGAATTGTAACATAAATATGTTCGTAAATATGTACATTTATGTATCAACGCTTTACGTCGTTTAACATTTTCTTACGTGACGAAAGGGCTTCCGCAATTAAAGCAACCGATTTGAGCGTGACAAATGGCAGCTTGCGCAACAGGACTTTAACCAGCAGCGTTGTTAGAAGGCGTTACTTGATTATAAATGTGGCGGGCTAAATTCATTAAATTTATTCATGAAATTTTGATCGAAAGTACCAAAATGAATGCATTGTCGGCGTTGGCCCTTACCTGAAGCGTAGCGTAGTGAGTGAGCGCTCCATTAATTTGCATAGAGGGGACATGGAGCTTCTCAAATTGCCATTTTCGACGAGCTGAAAAAGTGCCGCCATCATTGATGAATAGTGAACCGGCCGATAGATATTTATCAAATTTATTGACGATGCATTATGTACACAAGGCAAGTGAAATAAATTATATTTCCGGATGAAAAAATGCTTAGTATGCAGGGTCTCGGCCATCCATCATAGCAACCGGCATGGCATGGTGCAATACGATTGTAGGTTCGCTAGACGGTAGCCAAAGTGCCATTATTCGTAAAATTTACGACCAAAACGAGCTTCATCTGATATCCTAGTGGGTTATTTTTGCAATAACAAAGAGCCGGTAGCCTAGCAGAAAATTGTTTTAGGACCAGCGACCGGGCTGAATTGGAGAAACGAAACAGCAAAGAGGTAATAAAAAAACATCAATCTTGACCGAAACATCACTCACCCCTAATGTATAAATAATGGGTAAGTACGAAAGATTAATTCTGGCCGGGGATAGTGCCGCGGCGACTCTTCCCAAAGTAATCCACCAGCACCACTTGCTCGCATTTAATTAGAGTTTAATTGAACACAGGGGTGGGGACGTCTTGGCGCTTGCTCCCCGCTATTACCATATCAGGCCCAGCTATAGCTGCAGACGTGGAACAAAAATGCAAAATTAATGGCCGAAATAGCCTACCACGACCCTTTGAATTCATGACCGGCCTTTATGTCTGGCTCCACAGAAGGAGCACCAGCCGGCGAGAGTTATGCCGCTGCCGGGCTACGGCAATGGGTGAAACCCGACAGGGCTCTTCCATAAAAGTTTCACAATAGCCGGCTTCATATAATTCGCAGCACTTAATCCACTAAATCCAAATTTTACCTTTGCAGGAACGGAGCTGGGCCCCTGCAGGGTGTGGCAACTAGTTGGTCTTGCCGTTCCAGTACGGCTCATTTTAATTTTGATGGATATGCTTATGGGGAAGGTAGCAAGTAATTTATTATTACTACAGCGCCATCACTACACTTAAGTTCTGATTACTTCCACGCCATTTCTTCGCTAAATTATAATACTAGACCTCTCAAGTTGTGTGTGTTTTCATAGCTGGTCGGGTAAGATATATGTAACTGCAAGCTTCCTTTAAACTCGACCCAAATTGCGTAGTCCTGCAACTGCTGCAACACAACCACAGTCGTAATAGATCCACGATGGAATTTAAAATGAGTTTATCCTGGATCTGGGTGCATGTGCTTTTGTCTACGGTTGTGGAGAAAAATCAATACAGTTAGAGTTTTCAGTTTTTGAAGTGAAACTTACTTAGTCCTGTGACCCAGGTCATATTATACCAATTGACAATAGCATGAGGCCTTTTGCAGTCGTTGGCTTTGTACCTATGTGGTGCTTAATTTTATGCATTCAAGATGGCGGCTCTAATATATAAAATAAAATGCTGGACTTTTATCCTGCTTCTAAGCGTTTTACAATCGGCGACAAAAAATTACCATTTCTTTATGGCATTTAACATTCAAAACACTTTATGTGGGGTGGGGTGATAGGCAAACAAAAAAATGCATGACAAAAAGGGGGTCATCTAAACCGTGTTCAAATTATAGAGTGATAAATTCGGGTTGCACATAATTATTTTAATGTCATCTCCTGATACACTTACTCAACGTAGTGACATGAAACTCACGGCAAACAACTAACTACTATCTGAATGTGCTTTCCAAAAATGCCACCAGTGTTAATCAACCTCTGCCACTGCAGGTACAGTCACTTTCCAAAGTGAAAAAATGCTCCAAATTTTTTTTAAATTTACGTTTTGCCCACATTTTCTCCGACATGCATGTAATTAATAAAATTCTTTTTCATTTTTATTAAATTGGCCATCTTATTTTTTTTCCGAAGGATTATTTCTAGTGCACAAATAAACAAAAATATTCCATCAGTATTACATATCATACAAAATAGCTATTAGTTAGATAATTTTATCTAAAACTTACATACCCTTTTATCACATTACAAATCGCAGTTTTTCTGGCACCAAAAGTAATTATGATAAGCGACGGGTTTAACGAGTATCCATAATCGTTTAAGTAGTAATATCGGTACGTTACAATTTGGGGACATTTAGAACATGCCGGAATGAAAATGTTAGTCCAATAGATTTGTTGTCAGCAATTGAAGCTTGTTAGTCTGGTTACCCGCACAATTGACCCAATGTGTGGCTGTTTTTATTGATAGTGTGATTATATGTAAATAATGTTAGCGCCTGATTGGACGTACCTGTATTTTAAGTTGGTTAAGTATAAGAGGTCTGCTCCTTGATTCGCAGCATGTATCAGATGAACAACTGAAATTGTAGGAAAAAGCGTTTGTACGTAATACCCTTGTAAAATTTACAAGTGTTTTATTTTCACTGATAAATTGACCCACCAAGAGTTTCTCGCAATAACGAGAATTTTAAAAGAATGCAGGAAAAGGATAAGGCCTACAGTTTTGCTAAATTATGGAATATTTTTTCTGAAAGCTCAGCGAAGAGCAAAAAAAATAATTAATGCAGGGTCATATCTTCCAACTATCGCTAAACAGTGTAATAAGCCCATCATCTTTCTGTGTACATCCAGCACACCATTTGGCACGTCTCCATGGACCTAGCACCAGCACTGAGCCATATACTTTCTCCTGCATCGATCTATACCCGTAGAATCTATCATCCACCGTCTATTTAATGTCTCCTTCAGCGCAAACTTCTTCATAAACTGATTATCCTGCACTACTTTCACTTTATACTACGTATACGCCAAATATTTTCTCTGGCAAGGAAGGCGTTAAAAATTGGCGTGTCATTTGGATCTCCGACAGTAAATAACATTCTTAGTGATGAACTACAAGTTGTTCCAGAACAAAAAAAATTATATTTTGCAATGGCTGTCACTGTTACTCGATAGAATATTTAGGGAAAATCATATAAAAATGCTGATGAGCTATATACAAGCTACCCATAGGTACACTTAGAGAAGTGTAGTAATAAATTTTATTGAAATTGATTTCAATTAAAAATGCAATCGAAATTCAGCTTTGTTTATTACAGTGAGATTAATGTTATTTACACTGAAATAATAAAATGTCATAAAGCTGACTTTGGGAAAGGATGTATCACTATAGACAAACGTAAATTTAACTATAAATTTTATTAAATATGTAATAACTCTTATTGAGGAATTGTAAAAGTTGTTGAAGATTGTAGCAAATAATGCTATGATTTTAATTACAATTTAGTTTATTTATATATAAATGTAAATTGTATTACATTTTTATAAGACGAATAGTAACTTCTCTTATACACAAATTAGTGAGACGTATACAAAGCTCAGCATTACATTATACATGTGATTCGATGTAAATCATATACAAAAAATACAGTATAACTCGAAACCCAATGACTGATTAATTTTAATTTTATTTTAATGAAAATTTACTGTGTTAACGATTAGAGTTATGTAAATTGAATTCTTGTGTATTCAGTTATAAGCCCTGGAGTGTGTACCTGAAGCGAGTGATTGTTTCCAAATTAAAACACATGGAAGTTATTATTCATATAGGTATATGTACATACCTATATATTTTTTATTAAATGATAACATTTCCAAACAATACAAAGGAAAATACCTTGTGTGGTTATTACGCTCACTAAATTTTGAGTCTAACGTTAGCACTGCCATTTGACATAGTATTCCTAATGTTGGAAAAAATTTGAAATATTCAATGGGTTGACCAAAGGAGCGTGCTACTTTTTCTATTCCAACAGTCAGAGTGGCTGAGCACTCTAAAGCACCTTCATTCAGCGTAATTAAATCCATTTGCACCAAAAATTAAGACTAATATTCACCTTTAACCGCACACTGAAAATTCACATCTACTGCACTATGTACCATAGATCACAACAGAATGAGCATTGACGTAGGGATAGTAGAAGTTATTCCATTTTCCGTGATTATTCTATTACATAGTAATGGAATGCATTAAAGTAACTGTGATAAAAATACTTATTAGAAATAGTAAATGTTATTGGTAATAAATATTATTGCTACTTTTGTAATGAACAAGCGAAAAGCGACACATTTTGTTTTGACCGGTTTTGTAAAATCTACCTAATTGTCTTTTGGCTTTCAATTAAGAATCCGTTGAGCAGGTGGCCAAACAATTCTTAATCGATTCGCCGAGAATTTTTGTAATTCAATTCATTGGAGCAAAATTTGAATATTTTTTATAGTTTTTGATTTTTAAATTCTCTGTTCCATAATTTTCGATTTGTCCGGGGTTCTCGTCTATCACTTGCTTTAAACATTCGTTAATTAATAAGAACGCAATTTAATTCAATTTATAAAATTTAATTTAATTTATAGAGTGCCTTAAAATGCTAAATTGCTTGAAGTCAGGTCAAGTTTCATTCTAAATGTGATTTTCTCGAAATGCTGTTTTTGGGGCTACAATAAATCTTTTTTGGGGCCGTCGATGTGCACATATATAGTACACAATAGATTTCCGTAAACGTCTCTTAATTTAGAAATGTTATTAAAACTTTCCTGAATGCTGTGCTAGCTCATTTAAAATTTAATCATAGTATAGAGGCTATGCATTTGTTTACGTATTCTGATTGGAAAGCAGCCATCCTTAGAGGCCCCGCACCAAGTAATACATTTTTCATTAAAATCAAAGTGGAATTTGCCAAAATTCGCCTTATGCGAAAGCAAAAGCGAACATCAATTTGAAGGTAGCTACTAATTAAACTTCGTTGTACAATATTTACTCTTAAAGATCCAAGGCTGTTCCCTAAATCAAAATATATCGGCACGCCATGAAAACCTCCGTACCCCTTCTTTTGAAAAGACAAACAGAAAGGAAAACCATCAATCAAACAGCAGAAGCCTTTGAAAATGCTCTTGGCTGCCGGGACATTGCTAGGAGGCTGATAAACTCCTCAGAGGAAATGATTTTCGGAAAAACCATAATCACCTAGACACAGCAGAAGTGTTGTTTGCTTTGTGCTTCACAATTAAAATTGTTGTACGCTCAAGCCGCGTCTAGTTGTTACGTTGTAGCCGCTCTGGCCCCGCCCCGACCAATGCCTTGACTTCGCCCCTGCCAGTAGGTGTGGTGGGGGCACATAAAGGCACTCCTAATTCGATGGAGCAAGTCGAAAGCCATAATAATAAGTTGTGGCAGGAGCACATTCTTCCCTCGCTCGGGAGGGCCGCCAGCATCCCGGCTTTATTGCAATGAGAGATTAAAAGCTCCGCAATTACACTAATTCTGCTGCCAGCATTGGAAGTGGTACAAAGTAAACGCTCCGAATATAACCGATGATTAAGAAGATAATGTCATGGCAGAGGTCCGCCAGTGTCCACGGCTCACAAAGTATCAGAGCAGGGAGGAACTGGCGAAAGACCTTAATCCAGAGCAGGAAACTTTTTGTAATTGCTTGATAAGGATAGCAAACTTTTTCGTGCGTTGAAAGTCGGTCGCAACCCCGGCGAGGTAATTAGGTTACTGAGCCGCTCGAAAAGCAAGAGCACCTACTTCAGGTTTGGCCGAAAAGCGGCCCTTGTTACGACCCGCCCGATCGATATCAATTAGCCTTGATGGCTTGAAGGGACTTCGATTAACCTGCCCCAACTTTTCCTGACGAATGCACTGACATGGCCCGCGTTTCTAGGAAGTCAACTTTCACGTAAGGTACTGAAATCCGAGTGCCTACCTCCTGAGTTATTAATTTGTAGGCCGGTCCGGCGCAGAAGCGTTTTTATCTGGGCGACAGTGATCGCTATCTGCAACTGAGGTACTGCTACTTTGTCAGGGTAATTTCTGCCAGTGCGAAGGGGAGGCTGAAGGTTGGGAAATCAAACTAAACTTTCTTCTATTTCCTAAAGTAGAAACATTGCACGGAGGTTGTTTAAATAGGGCACGTACCGTAGTCAATGAGCTCTACGTGTCGGAAGCCCCGACGTAAACCATTTCCTGGGAATTCAACGAATTGCCAAATTTCTAAAAAGTAATCGAAGCTATTTCACGGAATCACGAGATCTGCTCGTTGAGCTATCCGACCTTATCTCCATTGCTGGTGCAATTATTGGAAAATCGCTGAATTTGATGCCGGAAATGTGAATTTGAAAATTCTATGCTTCCTAGCAATTTCCAAAAGTTGAAATGCGAACGAACTGTGGTCGTTAATTCGCAGCAAAACGACTGCATGGGAAGCTTGGGTAGCGGGTGGCCGAACAATTGCAACTTGATATTAATTTCTCATAATCCGATAAAATTTGAATAATCAAATTTTATAACAACTGCACATTACATTTTGATGCCGGCTGTAGAATGCTGGCTTACACTCACAAATATTACATTGTAATTGGTCACATTTCATGACTGATTTCTCTGAATGTCCTCGCTGGAAAACTTCTCATGAGTGTTGCCTTAATTTTGGTCCTACTACCTCCCAGCGGGAACTGGAAGCATACAAGAAGGAATGAAAGAGCAATTTTTGGAAGCTTGAAAATGCTTGACTCCCGTATCTCTATCCGTATCTTTTTAACCAGGGCATGTCATTGCGAGGAAGAAAGCTGCTTCTATTTCCTTCCCGTGTGCTTCGTCGGAAGATTATATGCAGATTTCTTTGTTTTCTTCACGTGTGCTTCTTTGGAAGCTTATTGGCAAATTTGTCTGTTTTCTTTTTCTTTGGTTCTTTGGAAGATTATAGGAAGATAGACAAGGAGGCGAAGCAGATATAGAGCTTAACTCTTTCAGTCCTGGTTTCGCATGAAATATTTGTCAATTTCCTAGCTATGATTAGGCCGCTTTATATTATGTACTAAAATTTAGAAGCACAAGAGGGGAAATTTATTCATATCAAATAAGTATGAATTCAGTTTTAACAGCCTTTGTTTCCTTAAAATATATTGTAAATACCAGTAAAAAACAAACAGTCTCAACATAAAGAACATAAACAGTCTCTTTTCCTTAAAATAATTTCTAAAAACTAATACAACATAAACAGCCTCTTTTCCTTCAAATAATTATAAAAAACAGCACAAAAAACAAACAGGAAAAACAATTATTCAGTTAACTAAGCAAGTGCAGATGATAAACTCTATTAACTAAAAACCACTTCTAAATATTCCCGTGACTTGAAACGCAACTGCACCTAAACGAAAATGAACTGAAATGCTTCAGCAGAAAGATAATTTCACAACGAAATGATGTCATCGCCCTTTTACGCATGAAAACTTAGAAGATTTTCCTTTGCATTGGCCAATGCAGAATAGGAAAAAGCAAACGTCTTCCTGACTGCTTCATAAAGACATTGATAGGAATCACTTCAAATTTGCTTCGTAGGAAGATTCAGAATTTTTTCCCGCTGGGGTCCTACTTTGCGTCGCCACGAATATTTCCTCAGTGTTTGTGTTAGCGACTTAAAAATTTATTTTTTTTTAAACGAATAAATAAATGATATGATATGGAACTCTGCCTTCAATATTTTTTTTTCAATTTAACAAAGACAGTGTTCGATAAGAGGCGTGAATGCTCTTTGTATGTTTAGATGATTCTCTTCAACATATTCAGTCAAAAGGTGTCGAATACGGTCTGCATAACTATCCAAGCCCCTTTTTGCTGTCAATTTGACTGGACTCTTATGATATCAGATCAAATTCCAAGTGTGACTTATATTAAAGGAAAATAAATCAGAGTGACCTCATTGGCATCTACCGTGATGACTGGCATTACATTTACAGGACAAGTTTTTCTTTTGTTGGGGATTTTACAACCCATTTGCATCAGTTTTGATTTTTTCTGGCTGTTTCATCCCAAAGGATACTTTTTGTTTTTGTCCCTACCATAATAATAAACCAAAAGTATTTGACTCCGAAACCGTTTAATAGTTAAATATTTCCGGATAATTCTTCAGTTCACACCTCAATTTTTTTACTGTGTAGGAATACACAACCACATAAAGGGTCTTTCAATAAGGACGCTCCACTCCATTTTTATTTTATTTGAAAAAAATATTTTATGGCATTAAGTATGGAATATAACGTCTTTCGAATGTATGCCGCGGTTTTGCTTGGTGGCACGTATTCGGGAGGGCCAATTTTCAATGACTTTGTCGCATAAATCTGGCTGAATTTGCTGGATGGCGTTTGTTATGTTAGGACTTTAAGGGCATCAATTGTTTGCGGTTTATTCCTATAGACCTGTGATTTAAGATAGCCCCAACGGAAAAGTCTCGGTGGCCAGTTTCAAATCGTGGCATGCGCTGTGTGGTACG
Source organism: Neoitamus cyanurus (assembly GCA_947538895.1). Classification (NCBI taxonomy): domain Eukaryota; kingdom Metazoa; phylum Arthropoda; class Insecta; order Diptera; family Asilidae; genus Neoitamus; species Neoitamus cyanurus. Next base: position 987,345 of record OX384540.1, read on the forward strand.
TATCGCCGTCCTGTTAGAACTACATGTCGTCGGTATCCATATCATCCAGTTGAGGCCACAAGAAGTTGCTTATCATCGATCTGTAGCGGTCGCCGTTGATGTTGCTAAAGATGATTTTTTTGGCGGAATTTGGGTCAACTTCCGAATACGTGCCACCAAGAAAAGCCACGGCGGACTTCTGCACGACGTTATATTGCATACTTAATACCATAAAATATTCTTCCAAATAAAATAATAATGGAGTGGATATCTCGCACACTACTAGTTTTTATTTACATTTAAAAGGCGATCGTCCTTATTGACAGATCATATATTTAAAACTTTAATACATACATCACCGATAATCTGGAATAGAATTTTTATTTCCGCCGGGCTTGGGGAAAATTTGACCCATCGTCGTCTTTACAGCAAATATTTGGAAGTTTTGGAGAGATCGGACTAAGTTTTTGTACAAAAAATGCAAAATTTCCGTGTTTTCTGTATTATAAACTAGTTTCCGCAGTTGAGCCTCCGATTTTAAATATAGTGCCTAAATGGTGCGCCCTCACGTGGAGACCAAAAGTTCTAAACTTTGGAGATTTTCAGTGCTGCGAATGTTTTTTGGCTCGCAAAAAGTGTGTCGGTATGAAGAAATGTGTTATGCGAAGAGGGCAGGTATTTTAGGTGCAATTAACCGTTAACGAGCAGCATACAAATCCTGGAGCCAATGTGTCAGAATGCCAGAAACTGAGAAGAATTCAAAAACAATGCTTTTCGGATGCAGCAGGGTCTCAGTTTTTCGGAAAACTATTCAGTTAAAGGCACTTTGTTGAACTATTTGCGCAAAACTGCTATTAAACTCGCCTGTCGGAAGAGAGTTTCCAAACTTTTGGAAAATTTCTGTCACCCTACTGCAACGGCGGCGGTCGAACTCTTGCCGGAACCTGTGGCGCACATTTAAAACTTTTGTCATGAAAGGAAGGCACGATGATGACAAGCATGTGAAATCACAGAAACGATCTGCCACCCGCAACTCCACAGTCTGCCTGTCCGGCAATGTACCTGGGGGTTGGCCTCTTCCCACACGCCTAGAAGGGCACACAAGAAAATCGTAATCTGTGCGAAATCTGCTGACCTAGCTACGTCCCGCTTAATGGACAAATAAACCTGAGTGCACCTTTGACGAGGACGCCTCGTAGCGCCCCAATGGAGTCGCTGTGGTGATGCTAATTTCAGATTTATATTGCTATCGTTTGTGTGAATACGAAAGGCTGGGACAAGCCACGCGGGATTACCCAAAACAGTATCAAGCAGTTTGGAGCGGAACGTGTGCTATAATTCGTTTTGAATTTGGCAGATGTAATACTCACACGGCCGACATATGACCGGAATTCGCGATGAAGAGTTAATGTACGGTGCACAGTGCCCGTACAGCGCGGCTAGGCTCTGAGGCAGGCTCCCGAAAAGATGTCTCCTATTTGCAGGGTTCAAGGTACGTGGTAAACGTGCTGTGAATGTGAACGATGACCAGGTTTTATATGCGTGATTGGAATAGCGGAAAATCCTGCGTAGGGCCACGACATTGTGACAAACTCAAATCAACAGGGGAAAGTGAAAGCACGAGGATTGCTCCTGCCATTAATTGTGCGAGCACATGTCTTTTGGATAACGATAAAATTGCTCATTCTAAAATAATGCCAGACGCCTCCTGGAATCTGAAGGAGCCTCACGTTCCCCAGTGATCGATGGCGAAATTATTTCATTCAGCTGGTGTAAGTGGATTCAAAATGGAGAATTTATAAAACCCGCGGTACTTAGGCAGTCTTGTATCTTTGCATGTTAACCATAAACGGCAACATGGAAAATGTGTTCTACATATTCCTGCGTGCGATATTAAATATTACTCGTCCGGAATAAATTAGGCCAGCGGAAATTTTAGTAGGATTGTATTGGATGTGTTATCTGTGAGAGCATTGAGATCCTTTGAATATTTCATATTTTCGCCACATACATATGTGTTTGTTTTGAGTCGTCATCGAGTTATGGATCGGTACAATTAGAAGGCCTTCGTAATATTTGTGAATCATTTTATTGTTTCCCAATGTTCTAGGCGAGTCGGGATTTTTGCGAACTAAAAACAATTACGCAACTTGTATTTAATTGTGAAATGAACGGGCAGAGTGAAACAAAATATATCAATTATATATTTTGCAAAAGGAACATGTAAGTCTATAAAGTATTTTGTGCAAGGAATAATGATTCAAAAATGAAATTCATTTGGGCCCTTCATTTAATAATTAAATAAAATAATTAGCGAAGTTTTTATAGTCCGCAAAAATTCCAACTCGTCTGTACGTCAGGATCGCCACTTGCAAAGAATTACCTAAATTTTTGCTGCGTAGCAATGGACTAAAACTCTGCCATAAAAACGTTAACGTCCTAGAATTTTTTTAGTCATCATATCGCAGGCGACATTTTGAATCATCTTACTAATCGTACTAATATTATAAATGTGAAAGTTTGGATGTTTGATACTCAATGAAACCTTAATGGCTAAACGGATTTGGGTGAAACTTGGTGGATAGATAGTTTATAGTATGTCCTGGATTAGAACATAAGCTAATTTGTAGTAAAGTGCAAGGTTTTAAAATAGCCGCCCAAAAAGGCTACCGAAAAAGTCAAACTTCAAGGGGTTGCCATGAAAACCATCTCTAGGAGTTTTCGTGGACGCTGATCTCTAATCTATTATACAAATTTGGAAATTTAAGAAGGCGGATCCGATATGACGACCGAAAAGTTTCAATTTCAAAAGATTAATATGGAAATGGGTCTGCTTATGTTTTCGGGGTCGCTTATCTCGAAGATCTCTCTGAACAAATATGGCGACCGAAAATTCTCAACAGTTTTCCGTGTAAATGGAGATATAGGGGTTATAGGGGTCGCTGATTTTAAATCTGCTTTCGAAATTTCGAACTTCTAGATGACTGCCAAAAGTTATCAATATGAATAAATTTTCATTAAATTGGGTTCTTAGGGTCTGTGGTTACGAAATAGCTGCCTGTTTTAAGCTGACATATATTTTTTTTACCCCAGAAATGTTTTGGGTTCCTGCGGGAGAACTGAAAAATACGGCTCGGCATAACACAAATTCATTCATTGTGCAACAGTTTTAATTTACAAGTACAGAAAATTCCGGGCAAGGCCGGGTAACTCACCTAGTCACTCCATTCCATAGTGTCTTCGCCAAAATGAGCGAATTTATAAAAATTTCATCAGAAGTTTTTAATTTTCGAGTTTCCAATTTTGTTTCCGAAACCAGCGATCGCAAAATGTCTGCGCATTGAAATGTTCCTTCTTTAGCACACTGATCACAGTTAAAATGATTAGTGGGCATAATAAAATAAATAAATGAAAAAGCAAGGGTGACCTTCTCCTAACTGAATTAAAAAAAAAGCAAAAGTTTGGGATTTTTTCACAAGAAAACAAAACAACATATGACCTTGAATCTGTTTTAATTTGGAAGTCTTTAACAAAAACTAGAAATTGTTTTTTTATTTTTTCATTTTTATATCACCCGTCGTCGCCAAAGGGCGCCAAAAAAAAATCGGCCTTTTTCCGTAATTCCGTGATTGAGGCTCGTCAAATCATTTAAAACAAAAAATCAAAAAACATCTTCATTTAGACATAAAAATCTATAGAACTAACTAGGATCTAACCAATCGGTCGATTAGAAAAAAAATGGCAGCCATTTGAAGTCAAAAATCGAGAATTTTTCGAAATTTTTTTTTAAAAAGTGCTGTAAAAAAAACTACTTGGTTTTTGTCTTACATACTAGTTAGATTGCCAAGGTTTATGGAAATCGGTGGAGCGGTTCAAGAGATATCGTGGAATTACGATTGAAAAAATGAAGTCGACAAAAATGCGTTTAATTTTAGATCGACTTCACCGGCTGAAAGTGCCGTGTGTCGGTTTCCACGGAATTTTTTTTTGGAGTTTTTGATGTAAAATTCTTTTGCGTTTTTGGCATTTTCTCGAAAGTTCTAGAAAAAGACTATCGATCCGTTCAAGTGGCGACGTAAAATATAACTGAATTAAATTTCTTCCGGCGTCCCAAACAGCGTGCTCGGGCGACAGCTGCGTCACCGTTTTTTCTCTCAAAATATATAGCACTATAACTCGAAAACCATATTTTTTTTTTTCCTAAAATTTTAGGACATGTTTCTAGACATATTAAGGAACATTTTTCCGTAAAAAAAAAATCGATGTCCTTAATACAATCTTTATGCCGCCAGGTGTGTGTGAGTGAGCCATATATAGCTGCAAGTAACTGAATGTTGGAAATAACTCCAATCCTAATTTTACTGATGATACTTTCCACATTTTTATGTGAAAAGCACGCTTTCATTCACGAACCAATTTCCGGATAGAAGATGAAAGTAAAGAGCATTACGTTTTATTTAATGTCTTGGAGGTCGAATCTCTCATAACATATTAAACGACTGAAAGAGCTATCATGCCCTTTATTTGAACTATTTTAGTAACAAGGTAAAGGGATGTTTTCTTCGAATTGCGTTCTTGAAATACATTTCATCATCCAAAGCAAACGCGAAAAATAAGTAAATAATACAAAAGGCAAAAGAGCTCTTATCGAGGAGCGATGAACTCTACGCCCGTACTGGGGTCCGAATGGAATTGGAAAAATAACCAGCTCACACTCTTGAACACTGCGGAGATTTCGACAGAAATGTTCTTTCCTTACGATCGTGTATTTCAAATTGATAAAAAGGAGGAGCGTCTTTTCCCATCAAATGTGCTTCCTGCATGAGCGGCAGAAGTACAACAATCATAAGCGAAACTCCGTGAATTGTGTATGGGGGAATGAAGTACAAAAGCGTGGAATCGTAAAGATGTCTAATAACGTATTTCTTACTCGAACGATTTCATCTCACTTCGTACTCTTCAGTGAGCCGGTAAAACTGTTGGCATTTTCTCCATTACTTTTGATTTACGTTAATTAAATGACTGTCTTTGAAGTGAGCTTTCTCTGCGAATCTCTTGCTCGTGATATTTCGATGCATATCCACCCCGGCTTCGGATCAAAGAAATCAAATTTATTCCAGCCAGCGCCAGCGTTTCAAATATCACGTACCTCCGCAAATACTTGGCATTCTTGTAATAATACAAATTTGCTTAATCCGCATTCGACGAGATTCTTTTTGAATTATGCACATCTAGAACGATAAGAAATTGCTGCGCTGCTGATGAAAAGCGAGAATAAGTGAAAGTCTGCCTTTTATTGTAATAAATGGAATTCGCTTTTGACTTATATGCTTTGCATGCCTGGTATACACTTTCGAGAATATTTTTTGAAAACAGAAGGCACATAACACATATTTGATAGAAAGCGCTTTTATTGTAATCGTATTTCATTTTGGGTTTCGAATTTTTATTGAGGTTTGAGTAATTAACGTGTTTTATATTATCGGCAACCATGTGAAAATTAATACCAGATGTGTGACATTGGCCTTATTTTGACAGCGGAGTGATGGTAGGGGAGTAGCAAATTTCAAGAAAAAAATAAAAGGTGTGAGTGGTGCGGTACTCACGAGAATTGATGTGTAAACATTTAATTTAGCTTCAAAAATATGTTGCATGGTTTCGATTAAAATTTGCTTTATAATGTTACAATAAGAAGTATGAGGAATCAAACTTTCGAATTCATTATTTTCTAATTTATTTCACACTTGAAATTACAGCCTTGTGATAACTAAAATAAGATATATACAGCTGTGATTGTGTGTCTATAAATACAGCGATTATACAGCGTCGATGGCAGTTTTTGAATTTGTTGTTGAAATGCTTCGATTCGTGTCCATTCGTAGATTACGTTTGTGGTGTAAATTTTAAATACACTGGACATCCGCATCTGAAGCGCAGTTGATATTGAAGTCGACCCCTAGTATCATAGGTACTCATATTGTGCTGTATACTAAGCTATTTAGCTCCGACCAGAGTGTCTGGTAGAATAATGAAGAAAAATAATAAGCGATCAGCGACTCCGAAAACGTGAAAGGACCCGTTTTCATAACAATCCTTCGAATTTGGGATTTTTTGGTCGCCATATTGGATCATCCATTTTTATTTTCTATTTCGGTAGTAGATTCGAGATTAGCGATCCTGGAAACTTTGAAGGACCCGCTTTCATAGCAATCTGCCCTCTTTAATTTTCTAATTTCCTACCGAGCCCCCTATCAATGTCTATATGAATATATAGGGTTTCCCAATAAGAACGTCCGAACTTTAAATTTGAATAAAACACACAATTTTTTAGCAAAAATGGTTCTGATTTCTTTGTTTGAAAGATGGTTTTATACGATTTATGATTTGAATAAAATATCGTCCAAATGGCAACCGCGGCTCCTCTTGCACACGTTCATCAGCCCACGCCAATTTTCGATGACTCTGTGCAATATTTCGGCCGGTATCTCAGATATGACTTGACGAATATTGGCTTCCAATGCCTCAAGAGTTGTAGGATGGTTGCTGTAAACCTTCGACTTAATGTGGCCCCAAAGGAAATAATCCAAAGGCCAAAAAAAAATCCAAGATCACTCGAAATAGGCAGCCAAGCGATGGGACCATTTCTGGAAATCAACGACTCACCGAACTTACCGCGCAATAAGTCCAAGTTACGTCGGGAAGTGTGAAGCGGTGCACCGTCTTGTTGGAAATAAAGGTTGTCCGTATCAATTTCATCAAATTCCGGGAAAAAAAATCGGTCAACATCGTGATATAGCGGTTGCTATTAATGGTAACGGCATCTCCTGCCTCATTTCGAAAGAAATAAGGTCCGATGATTCCGCCATACCATAATCCACACTAAACGGTCAATTTTTCTGGATGCAAAGGTGGATCATGAACCACTCGTGGATTTAACTCACTCCAATAGCGACAATTTTGCTTGCTGACGAATCCATTGAGCCAGAAATGAGCCTCATCTGAGAATATGATTTTGGGATGAAAATCGCCGCCGGTTTCCAACATTTCCAGGGACCAATCAGCGAACTGACGACGAATGTGATGGTCGGTTGGCTTGAGTTGTTGTGCCAATACCATCTTATAAGGATGCAGACCAAAATTCAATCGCAAAATTCGCCAGGTTGTCATCCTGGAGAGCCCCAAACTCTCGAACGGCGCGGAACAGACGCATTTTACATTTTGGTTTTTACGAACCATGGCTTAAACGGCGGCAATATTTTGTTCACTTCGGGCATTTCTTTATCTTACAGGAACCTATGTATCGTGAAGAGTGAATTCACTTTCAAACTTTGTTATTATGCGTCTTATAGCGCGCACAGAAGAAGCATTATGACGACCGTTTTTCGCACGAAGCGCTCTTACAGTACCGGCAAGAGAATCCGAATTTGTTTAATAATTTTGGACAATTTCCAAGCGTTGGATCCAAGTGAAACGTGTCATGATGAAATCGCAAACATTACTGAACATACTACACAGACCTGTCAAAAACACATAAACAAATATGGCCGTCACGAGCTGTTAAAGCCAGGTCATCCCTATTGGGAAACCCTTTACTTAGCTATCAAAGTGCGTAGCAGTTTTGTCTCCTCACAAGGCAGCGGTTTAAAATTTTTTTTTCATTTTCCAGAGCTCTCAAAAACTAGTTGTTTTCAAAATTTTTAAAAACTTCTGCACACAGCGATATACCTAGCCACTGCGATCACGGAAATATCAAGAAAAAAAAAGTATTTAATTCGGTTCATTAATCTTCGAATTTTTGCTGGGAAAAGGTCAGAAAAGTCATTTCGAGATAAACACCTTTAAGTGTTCGTTGCGTTTAGATCGCACCGTTTAGTCGGAAACCGCGTGTGTGTGAAAAGGCATAAAGGCAGGCCCCCATAGAAAGCGTCGCGCGTCGCTTCTCTCTTAAAGCTCTCTTAAGCCGCACTGCCGCTCGAAATATTGAAGATTCCTCTAAAATTCTCTCTCGCAACGCGCTGCCGCCGAGTCGGCTATGGGTTAGCTCCCATATGAATGCATGTATTCAATAATTGTGCAGCGGCGGCGAAGGCGAAGTTTGACGGCGAAGGGTTTATGGGGGCCAGGCTTAATGCAGTCAATGTTTGGAATTTTGCTTTACATATTTATGAATATGTATTGTATACTACTAGAAGAGGGAAAAAAAGAAGAAAAATCAATTTTTTTTAACCGTCACAGTGGCGTTCCCACTTAACACCGGGTGTAACATTTTAATTGCGTTCCAAATAGCTTCAACGGTTGCCAAGTTATTTTTAAAAAAACTACCGGCTACATATTTTTCAGGATGGCGGCGAACCCCACAGCCCGATCTTCCCGACAACTCAACAGCAATCCTACAAACAACCACCACAATCCCTTAGAAGATCGCCAACGTCGCAACATTCTTTTCTAGCATAGGAAAAGTGTACATAGAGACTGGACTAAATTCAATTAACGTTAGAGAACTTTTGAAATGTTTAACCGCCTATATTGAAAATTTTAGTTATTATTAGTTGACAAATATGGGCATATCTATACTATTGTCGATTCCAAATTTATATCAAGCCGTCCAAGGTAAACATAAATCAATGCGCTCCAGCAAGTGGGATTTGCGAAACAGTGAATCGACTATTTGCATTGGAGCAGCTCCGAAACTAAATTTTTGTTTTTCCAAGCGCCAGTCCTATGACAGGATTTTCGTGTAATAGAGTAAATAGTAGAATTTTAAATTCACTCGATGTGTGCCTTCCTTAGGTAGCGTTGTTATTGGATCGATTAATTAATCTTGCTGCCACCAGGAATAACGCTGCCCATAAAGCACGATAAAACCGATTCAGAAGTTTAAACGATGAAATGAGTCATACTCGTATGACGAATGTTTTTTAAATTATTGAGATGGCTTTAAGTACATTCCCAAATAAAGTATTTGCTACTTTTATGGCAATAGTACTTCGGGGGATTTTTTGTTAGATAAATGACTTGTAAAGTGCTTGGGAATAAGTTTGGATTTAAAATCAGTGCACGTACACTGGTGGCCAGCAGGTTGAGACCAGCATAACATTACATACTCCTGCCTTAAGTTCTGCCACTGTTCCTCAAACTTGTGTTTAATTAACAAAATGTGTAAAAGCTGGAGGACATTTTGAATAGTAACTGAAGAATAAAATTAGCCCAATTACCACTTCACTAGTGCTCTCAAACTTGTGGTCGCCAGTGTATATTCGACTAATTTTTAAAAACTTTATTTTGATCATTGTTAGCGAAGTGAAGCGGATGTTGGATGCAAATATTCGGTTTTGAAATTAAGTCGTAAAACCAACGTAGTAGTTTAGGAGTAGGTAAGAGCAGTAAAGGGGCTGAACCCTTAAGTCCGAAAATATTTCTCGAGATGACTTGGGGTTTTTAAATCATCAAAGAATATTTAATAAATTATACCTATTTTTGCCAAGGGTCTTCAAACATAAAGCCTTTTTGCCGGTGTATAATGCTAGAGAACCCTATACCAACACTTTTATTCAGGAAAAAAAATATTCACATAAACTTCAATAAAATTCATTGCCGAACATCGTGGCTTAACCCTGGTGAAAGATATATTTGATGTATCGAGATTTTACACAAAAATATGTTTTATCAACTATTATTTAAACTTAAAAAATAAAGGTTTGTCAATAACTCTTTTTTAGCAAAAAGGAAATTAAATGTCATCTCGGGACTTTTGTTTTAGGACTGAAAAAAGTCTCAGTGGAAGTGTTATAAAATGATATGTAAAATAAAATTGGATTTTATCTCTTATAATATCACTTTAATAAGACAATCTAGAAATAAGTGTCGATCTTTGATTTAAAAGGAAAAACTCTTTTCCTGGAAAACTGCAATTTGGCAGTGGGATATGCTGTAGCATTTATTTTTATTTGAAATTGGACATAATTTTCAATTTCATTCCAGGGATAACGGTGATTTTCGGTCCCTGGAAAAAACAGCGCGCGGCTGGTTCTGCTATAGAAGCTTATATTTTCTCTCCTTGTAGATTTAGTGTTTAGATAATGGTACACCCCCCACCACCACTCGACAAAGTTCGGTAGTCCATGTGTGTGTCCGTGTACCGATAACCACGAAATGCATCGAAAATCGGCAAAAAACAATACCTGAATGGAAAATTTACAAAATGTCTACTGACTTAATATTTTCCTTTTACAAAATATCAAGTTCCGTATTTCCATATATATGGGTCCGTACGTAGGTTTATACAGACTTACGGAGGTGACAAATAAGCACTGTCTTAATTTATACCCCTCTTCTAATGTGATCAAAATGCCCATGAGGAAAATATTTCGCAAACGTTACTTTTTAATTCATCGCTCGACCAAGCTTTATAAATTAATTGGTGATGGAAATTAAAACCCAAAACGCTGCATATACGGTATCCCCGCATAATATTATTTTAACTTGGTCGTAGGACGCGCTGAAAATTCTATCGATCCCCGAGCCAACCAACCGTGCACATGTATACTCTAAAACTGTCAAAAATCCTGGATCGTGCATTAACTGAGTTACAAAGTCACTGACTGGTTTCATCCCGTGGGACAAGGGTGTTCAAAATGTGATAAGGCGTACAATGGGTTTGTTGGCCAAACGGAGCGCCAGAGGCACGGTCGCGTGCATGCCTCCAGTTCTTAATTCTAGGGCTGAATTTCACATAAAATTTAACGAAATTTCCTAACTTCCTCGGATTGTTCTAATTTTGCTCCAAAGCGAGGAGAAACTCGCAGCAGCTAGTAGTGAAATTTTGATGAGGAAAAGTTGGAAACTGCACGACTGGGAACCGGAAAGTAATTCAAATGGACTGAAAGCGAGCCCGCCATACGCTCGGATAACAGGTGCACTGAACACACGATAAAGCTGCAATACATGCAGTTTTACGATACACACACGAAAACTGCATAAACTCAACACTTTATAACTTCGGGTATTTGCCCAAAATCATTCAATTGTTTGGCCATTTGTGTGCAAACGCAATTTGCAACTTCAGAAGTTCTCTCTGTTTAGAATAGATGCATGCGCCAACTTCCAAATCAAACATTATAAGTTTAATAATTCCTGTGGGTTGGCGCCAAACATATTACAAGGCGAAGCGATTGAGTTTCGTGAGCGACGTCGGTGAATCGTATGGCATTCAGAATTTAAATTTAATACAAACCGCTGCAGTGCACACAGCATCATTATTTCTGCATAAGACTCAAGTGAACAGTAACTTCTCCATGCGGCGAGCAAGAGCTTTGTATTTCCTTTCTGGGAGGGACGAATCAGGCTCGTTAATGGTCAAACTAATTAAGTATGCTTTTTCGGTTTATATTGCATAATTAATTAGTTTTCCGGCATACGTTTATAATTACGTAGACAAAGCGAGGGATGTCACCATGAGTTCAAATGATAAATTAGATTCGACTCCATATGAAAAGGTAAGGCGTTAGCGTTATTCCCACACCTACCAGAAGACTTAAGCAGAATAATAAATCAGGCAGCAGGTGTTATTATTGCTTCGTCCACTAACAATTTGCTGGCCGTTGCCCATAAAAAGCACGAACTACTTATAGCTACATAGCCGTAAGTTTTAGCCTGCTGGGAATTTTATTATTAAAACTGGAATTAATGCCATTTTTGTAATTAAAAGTGATCGTTTTGTAGGAAAATAATTTTCCATTTCCACGGGGTTACTATTTTCTTCATCGTAATGCTTCGGCATAGGTTGCTTTCTTTTTTCAGTCTAGTTTTCGTTCTGGGCCCTATTTTACGAAGCGATAATTGTGACCAGTGACCAGTAAAAGAGGAATAGAAGCGACCGAGAATATAGTCAATCTGCGAGCTTTTTTACTGGTCGGATAAAACTTTTCGCTTCGTAAAATAGGGCCCTAGTGGCTGGTGGTACCTGTGAAATGAAATTATTTACCCCTTTTTGACCTGCGCTATTTTAATACTAAAAGTATTTTTGAATGCATTCAACTGCACACGCATGTGATCGTCTTCTTCTCTGTAACGGGATATCTCAAGGCTCTATTCTTGGACCCGTACTATTTATTGAGTACCTATGTACTATGGTGCATAACATGGTCAGTTACATTTTTGTAGTATTGGTGTACAGCTTCATTTCTATAGACTTATTATTGATGGAAATTTATTGTAGACTCAGGACGATTCAAAAAAATCCCACCACGTGACAGTTCGTTGTTCACAACCGCTTTGGGCTATGCTAACATATGGTGACCTACCACCAAATGCTCTTAGCAATAATAGTTGACCTTTTGTAGACACTCACAGTAAAGTTTATTAACATAATTTATTCTGCTGTGCTACACTAAATTTATCCTTCAGAAAAATTATGACGAATTGAAAAGGCTGTGGTAATCGTCAGTCACCGTTCGCAAACAATCTGTGTTACGTTTTTATATGGTTTAAATAGTTCATACTGGCACCTGAAATATCCAACTTGTGGCTCCGAAGGATCCAGGATCTGAATGGATGTGAACTTACTAACTTTCGTTCCTGAGCCTATAGATGATACTTCATACTAAAATTGTTTCTCTTAATTTTTGGTGACGACAATCAGCTGATTATTACTATTTTTTGGGCTTACTCTTTCTTGAATATGGAATAAACCCGCCACACACTAACTTAAATAAATAATTTAATCGCCATAGGTATTGTATCCGCCATCTTTAATCGCAAATTTAAAATCGGAAGGCTAACTCGATATTTGCAACCTTAAAAAGCTTTATGTACATATTATCGTACAAATCCCTTCAAGTTGAATCACAATTTATCCGCCATCTTGTATTCTCAAATTTAACAATTTTTGGTCACCATATTGGCAGATTCGAAATCAACAAATTTGAATTCTATGGACACTACTGTTTTATTATATGAATATACAGAGTGTCTTGTATAACGCAGTAAAGAATGAGCTACATATGTGTATCCTCCAAATCGGAACCATTTGGGAGTTACAGGGTGATTTAAAAATTCGGTGTGCACATCATTATTTTCTTTTTATCATTGATCTACTCAACGTACCGACATCAAGCCTCCGCCAAACTACTATAATACTATCTCCAAAAATGCCACCAATATTGATCTACCTCTACCACTGCAGGTACAGCTGCATGCGAAAGTGAAAAAATGTTCTGAAATTTCTTAACGCGTTCACATTTAGATCGCCGCAATACTTTGAGTACTCAAAATGACAGAAAGCACGGATTCCCGGAAAGAGGGAGCAATTCCGTCGTTAAAGCAAGATGGTGGATAATTTGAACTAATCAAAAGAAATTTTTTATATCCCGTTTTTCACCTCGCCAAGATACACAGACAATTTTTCCTTTTAATGAGCTACGAACATAAATTGCTACGCCTCCTCCGTTGCGTCCCAAACGATCATTTCTATGAAAATCATATTCAGGTAGCGATATAACCTTGGAAACAACAGTTTCATCCAATTATGTTTGACAAACAAGCAAATTATTCCGTAAACTGGCGTAAACCACGAGCATTAAAATAATACACTTTATTAAATCCTTCAGCACGTTCAGAAAACAAGCGCCCTCATTCCGTCCAGCGGGGAGAAACTGTCCACCGAAACCATACACGACCGACATCCAATGAATCATAGCCTTCCATCAAAGATTCCAAAAGCCAAGGCGTGTACAGCTCAAGCAAAATAAGTAATACTAAAACCAGAAAGCCTAACTAAAATAAGCAACAGAATTAATTTAATTTTAAAATGTAAATAAAATTTCCACACCAAACCTGTCGTTATTAATAATGGAATAAATCGCGAGCTTCATGTTTTTTCATTCGGTAGGGTATGATGGAAACGTGTGTAAACTATTTGGGGAACTATAATAAATTTATAGTAGGTATTCAACAGTCGAACTCATTTTGCGTCAAAGCACAAAAAATAAAGTTTTCCATTGGGCCACACTCTTACCACATGACACCCTGCGTTGTTTCACCTGAAACCTGGTGACATGATATGGGAAACTTGAAAACTTGCCGTTAGCTAGCTCTAGTAGTTTCGTTGTAAGCAGCGGGATCCTTTTACGGTAAGTAGCTATGTGTGCAGCGATTCGCAATTAATTAATTATCCACTTCTTAAGAAGATTAAAGTGCTCCCGTGTAACACTAGAAGCCACACCCTTCAACAATTTGCACTCCGGCACCACCGCTGGCGAATTCGAAATTAACTTCGGATCCCATAATTGAAGATAATTCCATCTCGTTGGAGTAATATGTTTGTTTTAACTAAGTACATACGCGTTAACTTATCCAAAATTTGAATTTCAATGTAATTTGGGGCGACGTGAGCCGCTCATCCCCAGAAATTGTAAGTAACCCGTTTCCCCGAAGCTATTAGGACAACTTGTAAGTACATTCTAATAGCCCGGGGCGGTTTAATTCCGCATTTGTATCAATTTACTATATGCAGACTGGAATAGATTCGGAGGAGCCCGGCAACTCTATTCGAACCCTCTACCCTTTGTGCCGTAGTAGTCGTCCTGATTTGCTTCCGTTTTACTGAGACTAATTACGTGATTTCCCGGCCCCAGGGCAAGTGTAAATTTTGGAAAATTGAGAAAGTTTCCCTCAACTTCTTTACCTTTGGCCGTAGAGCCAAATAACTAAACATCCTTTTATGCACCAGCGTTACTACCAGAGCAAAACAATAGCTCGAGGGCCTGTGAAAGGGGCGTCTCTTGAACAATGGGTTCGCATTTATGTCACCAATTCCGGTAGCGAACCCGAAGTCAAATTAGGATCCCACTCCGTCAGGCAATCAAGGTAAAAAGTTATCTTCCGAAACTTATGCCGTGATGACCGCACGGAACGGCAGTTTTTGCGCCCGGGAAATTCTACCGTTGCGATCAGAACTAAGAACCGCGCAGTTAAATCTGCCTGACACATGTCTTTTCTACGTGCTCCTTTCCGACGAATCTTCCAGCCACGGGAGAGGCACACGCAATTCCATTATCCGAGAAAGTTTGCTTTTGAATTATCAAGCTTGTGGCATTTGCAAAATAAAGTGTAATGTTCACAGTACGTGGCGCTCTAGGAATTACCCGAGGAGTCATAAATTGTGAAATTTCTGTACTAGGTAGTCGGCTTGTTACTGCAGCCCTTGGAGAGAACCGGCCCACTCGTCTCTGGGAGGCGTATCGTAGGAACATACATCACTCCTCAATACACATCCGCACTTTTGTAAAAAAGGTATAAAAATCCCAAGAGGCTCCTGGGTATGGAAGCCACGCAAGAACTTGATAAATATCCTTTTCCTTTACTCAAGAAAAGTTCTCCAAGGCGAATTCGTAGTGCTTCATTTGCTGGACAGATAAATGCACGACTGGCTCATTTATGACTTTTTTCACTCGAAATTTGATTTACTGCCTCATGATATGTATGGGCAGGTGCCACTTAGTACAGCACAGCGTTGCGACCTCATCCCCTCAATTACTCAATGCTGGAAAACCTCTCGCTCCCTTCCGCCGTTCACACCTCGAATTACGTGGGACAATTGAGAAGTTTGTAAAATTCTGATTAGCTTGTGATTTTGTACAAACATAATATTCCATTATACCGTTAGACAGTTCGTTGAATTATCGCAGATCAGTTTGTTTTAAACATACACACTGAGAGGAATAAGCATTGTCAAATCAAACTATATGAATTGTTGATATGAACATGATATTCATTTGAAATATTTTTTGCTTAAATGGAACAAAAAATGTGTCGATTAAACATTTTTTCTAATTACGCAAATGTTAGCATTGTTGAACACTTTTGTTGAACTCTTTCATTATGCAGTCATCAGAGAATTTAACGTCACTGAATTATTTTCCTTCAATATAATTCAGACTTGGAATTTAAACTAATGGCGTAAGTGTGTGATATTGGGAAGAACTAGACTAGTCCTGCTCCACATCAAATTTATATATATAGGATGGAAAATTCCTCTTAAAAAAGATTGTGTAATTTTTTTATATACGTATATAATGTGTTCCGTATAACGCATGCAGAAATAGACGATAGACAGGGTTCGAGTTGCGGGGTGATTAATTAATTAATAAATAACTTAATTCTCAAATTTTGATCTAATTAACTCATCGAAATTAAGGGGGAAGGCCACTGTGATGGGTAAAAAAAAAAAATTATTTTTTTCCATCTTAAATTAAAGCTTATATATTCGAAAATATGTGCACAAAATTTCAGGTCAAAATTTCAAAAATTGACAGAGTTACAGCCATTTTAGTATAGTAGTAGTAGTAGACCGACTGTTTTCCGCTTGACGTCCCGATGAGAATGGCACGCCCCTAAGTCCCTAGTTCAAACGTATTTATCAATAGATGACTTATTGGGGTTCTTTTCTTCGAATTTCTTTTTTTATTGCTATATAATAATATTGTTCTATTGTTATATAAATGAGCGAGAAAAATGGACTAAAAACTTTAAACACGTTTTTCTCGAAATGACTTTTTTCAAACTGGTCGCATCGATAACTCGAACAATTATTAACCGATTTTCAATTTTTTCTTTTTGTTTTGTTCGTATTTGCAGTGGCTATGGTAGAGCGTAGCCGATTTAAAAAATTTTAATTTTACTATTTTTTAGGCTGTTTTGAAACAAAAAAAAAAGGTCGAAATGATGGAAAAAATGTTCAATTGGTCGCCATTTTGTGAAAAATCAAAATAACAAAAATCGGCTACGTACGACGAAAACTACATTTATATAGATTATAAAGAACTTTTATTTTGTTTTTTCTGATAACCGGTTCTTGAGTTATCGATGCGACCATGGAAGGGCAATTTTTTTTTGGACTCTACGGCAACGCTCATAACTTTAAAACTATTTAATATTTTTTAATAAATATTTATGCAAATATTGGCCAATGTACACTATATAAAATAAATAAAAAAGAATCCTGATATTCCTTCATTTTCCCGGCCAAAAAAATTATCGAAAATCACTCATTTTTTCGGCCGTCACAGTGGCCTTCCCCCTTAAACTCATGCCAAAAAATTACTATCTTAATGTACTTTCCAGAAATACCACCAAAGTTGATCTACATATCTCTACCACTGCAGTCATTTACGAAAGTGAGGATATGTTCTAAAATTTTCTAAATTTCACACTTCTCCCACATTTTCTCCGAAATTCATGTAATTAATGCACCTTTTTTTTATTTTCATTTTTGTTATTATTTCCCATCTTATTTTCTTTAGAAAGAGGTACATTTCCGGGTAGTGAATGAGTGTAAAAAATAATTCGTAGAAAAAGTTTTGTGGAATATTAAAAAATCCGAATTAAAAAAAATTTCAAATTAAACGTTTGTGATTGCAATAAGTTTTTAATGTAATAAAACGAATTTTGGGGTTTATTTGGTCATTTTTTGTAAAATGCAGATTTCTTTTTAAATTCAACTTGACCCGACCCAGATTTGCCCAGGTTTTTCCATGCTTTTAAATTAAAATTCTTACATAATGAATGAAACTGTTTCAATTTTTATCTGAATTTTGAATATTGAATGCAGACGGTTTTGCGTATTTTCCGCAGGAAATAAATTTCCGGAAAAAAGAGTTACCTAAATCATAACCGACAAAATGCTCCATCTTCCTGCACTGGTCTCATCAAAATAAGTTTACCCGTTCCCACGATTAGCCCGAACAAACAGACAGATAAAGAGTAGCCTAAATTACTCCATACAAAATAGTCCACTTAATATGATCTAGTCTACCTTCCGTGTAAGTTGTATTGAAATTGGTTAATCCATCCCTGAGATTAGTCCGGAAAAACAGACAGACAGACAGGCAAAAAGTAGCATAAATCATGTCTGACAAAATAGTCCATTTAATTTGGTCCAAGCATTACTGTGTAAATTTCATGTTAATAGTTTCACTAGTTTTCGAATTAAATTCCTTCGTCAGACAGACAGACAGACAACAATTTTGTAATATTAAATTCGGCTTTTAGCTGAAAGTTTCGAAAATCACAGACAGACTCTTCTAAGTTATAACAGGTGGGCCAAAAGAGATCACCCTATTGGAAGATGCTCTTATTTTTGCAAATGGCCGCCAATGTCAAATCTGTTTTGACATTTGTGGACTAGACAGGTATAGAATACAAGTGAATACAACGGTACACTCCCCAAGAACGCGGAATAATCGTGTCTATTTTTTTGCTTAACAATTCGTCTGTGGTGTTGGCGCCGCGCGAATTCCGTCGCCGATTCCCCGGCCGTCCGACACCGACTGCACAAACACTGCGCCGTTTGGCCACCAACCTTGAAGAGTATGGGACCACACGAGACGTTGCCAGGAGTGGCCGGCCCCGGAGCGCTCGTTCTGCCGAGAATATCGCCGCTGTTGCCGAGGATGTCGAGCTGTCGCCGGGAACATCGACCAGGCGCCGTGCCTCGCAATTAGACATCAGCCGGTCGTCCGAAATTGGACGAATTAGGACTGGAGGACATGTGGTTCCAACAGGACGGAGCAACGGCACACACTGCGCAAGCCACAACCGATATACTGAAGGCGGCGTTCCCCGTTTCCTCATCTCTCGTTTTGGCGATTTGCACTGGCCCGCAAGATCGCCCGATTTAACCGTTCCAGACTTTTTTTTGTGGGGTTTTTTGAAGTCCCGTGTTTACGTGAACAAGCCCGAGACCCTGGAAGCCCTCAAGGACAACATTCGACACGAGTGCGAGAATCTGTCGCCCGAAGCTCTCGCCGAAGTGATGAAAAATGCCATAAAACGAGCCCGTATGGCAATCAATTGTGACGGCGCCCATTTGGCCGATATCATCTTCTCGACTTGACCAATAAAATTCTAAAGGTTCAAGTAAACATTATCAAAAAACAGAATCGAAGTTTTTCATTTAGAAAAAAAATGAGAGCCAAACAACATCGGATGACTTCTTTTGGCCCACCTTGTATAATGTGCATTGATTTTTATAAAATACATACGGAACCCGGTGGACGTTGTTTCGCCCTAGCCTATATTAGTAAATAAATAATTTAATTTCGTTATTTTTCACTTTCGCAAATGATTGTATCTGCAGCGGTAAAGGTAGATGAACATTGTTGTCATTTTTTGCGTTTCTTTCACAGTCGAGTTTTTTTTATTTTTCAAAAAAAAAACTTTATTTGTAACTGCTTTCGCGAAACCTAACTGTAATATTATAATAGCTTTAACAATTGAAGCGTTAAAAATCAAAAGGGTCTAAGTGGCATAAGTTTCACTCCCAGGAAATTGATAAAATTCATATTAAACCATCAAAACGTATACTACGTACCTACTACTTACCTTTTTTTTGCATCTAATAATAGTAATTTACGATGTGGATGGAAACGAAAACTGTAGTACTTAAGTAATAAGTCTTTAGAAAATGTTGAACCACCCGTAACGCATATATAGTACGTATTTATTTAGCTCAATGCCGCTCGCCGAAGTAATGAATGAAAAAGTGCTCTTCCCGCGGCATACGCTCACACGCAACTTGCAAATAACATTGAATGAATCTTTACTCACCCTGAAAGTTTTGGAATTAATATTAAATACACTCGACCCATAATTTCAGAGCCAACTGAAAATGTGACGAAATGCTGAACAGTAATAAACAGGCACAATTATTTCTATGGGAATTTTAAATTGATAAAGTGAAAAACGTATCTACACATGTGCAATGTATTTTTGTATGTTTTGACTTTTCTGCATGTAATTTTAATTTACATTACGAATGCGTTATGGATTATTAAAATAAGTTATGTGTAAAATTATGCGCATTATTTGATACAACTCTTGTTTCCTACAATTTTAGATGAATTTATTTTTAGTAGGCAATTCAAAATATTACCATATTCATGTTGCCTTTTTTAGATGACTAATAGAAGCGAATAACAATAGATCCGCTGAAATTGTTGAGTAATTTGATGAATTTTTGCTTTAATTTCTTCAATATCACTCTGAATTTGTACTACCGCACCTACATGTATGTATCTACATATTATACGACGATAACGGTAACGGCACGATACATTGAGGGAAGAAATTACATGAGAATACATATATGGATACGTTTTCACACTGGACGATAACCATAACGATATATCGTCCACGACAACGATATCATCGACATATCGTCGGAGCAAATTATCATATCGTCTATCGTCGACGGTAACGATAAAGCTGTTGTATTGAAATATATATAAATACTAGCAGACCCGTCCCGGCTTTGCCCGGGCATTTCTACATTTGTAAATTTAAACTGTTGCAAAATGAATAAAATTGTTGATAGAAGCGCAGTCTAGTTTTAGAGAGAGACACACGTTTGAGACTGCCCTTCATTGGTCGATTTTTAAATGGAAAAAGGAGATTGATACTGGAATGTTGTTGTAACCTGTCTTCTTTAATTTTAAGCCCGCGATTGATCCCAATATAAATCCCGGAGTACTCCACCTCCATTTGATCTGATTTTGCATTACCATATCTGCAGAAGAGAGACTTCCATATAAGTTTCTCAGAGTGTATCAAAAAAGTGAAAGTTTTTAAGCTCATAAAAAGGTCCGTTTGACCTCTTCTGGAATATATTCAACCTAATGGAATTTTCTCTTTCCATGTAAAATTGACGTGTAATCCATTTCACTCATCAATTCATCTATTTGCATCCTTTGGAAGATATTTAGTTCTCGATGCACCAGTTCAACGAAATATTTTCATTCTGTTTGTTTTTCAATTTTATATTGTCGAAAAAAAGCTTCTGCGCATCCGTTTGGCCTCCTCTGGAATATATTCAATAGCAAATCCGTCCTTTGCCGGGTTTTTCATATTTGTAAATTAAAACTGTTGTAGACCTAATAAAGCTATTACATGCGCGAAGACGGTTTATAATTTTTCCCGCGGGAACCCAAAACAATCTTGGGATAAAATATAGCCTGCATCATGAACGATAAAATGCTGTACCTTCCAGTAAAGGCTTCATCAAAATCGGTTCAACCGTTCTCGAGATTAGCCGACACATAGACAAAAATTGTTGACATGTTTGTGGAGATTTTGGTATAGGGTAAGTAAAGATATGAGCTTCGAAAAAGGCAGTTATTTCAAAACCACAGACCCTAAGAACCATTATATTCAATTACACGGATTTCCGTTCCAGTTGAGTCCCCATATTTGATCCGCCATCTTGAACTACCAATTAAGATCAGCGAGCAAATCCTTTCATTAGCCGATTTTTCTAGGGTCACTTTATATGCAGAAAGCTCCCCTACTCCCACGGGCAGGGAATAAGACACTCCTTGAATATAATATCGGGGCCATTTCGCCAAGGTCTGAAGCTGTATAACGGTTTAAAGATATTGTATGTATCACTTATAGTTTTCCAGAAAAACCGATGATAGACAGATAATTTTCGTTACGCAAACTTTCTGAACAGATGAGTGTACCGTCAAAAAATATTTTCCCATACATATATTTATACCTGATTCCCAAAAATTTTGCTAGTAAGGACAAATAAATATGACCTGAGAAAGTAAAAAGATTAGTGGCACCGGTAGACGCCTGGCGGGAATAACTGATCGAGTAGTAACTGATATGATGTTTGAAAATTATTAAAGTACTAATATCGCTATTAAAAAATAGGGGTTGGTGGTAGAAAGGTGAAAACTTAGGGTTTTATGTATTTTTTAATGCCGAATCATAAAAAAATTAAAACAAATAACAAAAAAAATAAAAAAAATTTTGTCCAAAAAATAAAAAAAATATTTCGGGCTGGACCACTCTTATCTTTTAGGGGTATGTAAAATATTTTACGTCCTATTCTCAGACCTACTGAATAATAAATTGTTTAATCCGCATTTCCAACCGATTGTATTTCCCGCTCATTTTTTCCCACTTCCTGAATTTCTCAATTATTTTTTCCCCACTACCTTCATTGCCACAAACCAAAACTATATTTCCTGAAATCTATCTTTTATCAAATGTCTACTTACTGAAAATTTGACTAGAAAGCGATGCAGCGTCACCACCTTAAAGACGGTTTGGAAATAGTGCCGGTTGTGAACTATGTTCATTGGGAAAAATGTCTAGTTGGAATTATGAAGTGGGAAATATGAATTTGGGAAAAACCCCAATGCCCCAAGTACCCCAATCGAAAACATGAAAAAGTAACTGTAAGTGAAGATTGTGAGATTGTGGGAAAACATCGTTTGAAAACTGAGACTCAACTACGGATTGGATTAGAGAGACCAGCTAAAAATTTATGAAAGGCCACGGTTAGCTTTGACTAGAAAATCAGTTAACATTTTCAACTTGAGACAATTAGTCTCAGAGCTCAACGCTCCAAATCGTTGTTTGTGGTGGAGCTGGAATCGTGTGATAATTGTTTATTTAAATTAGAATATTTTATATTAAATAATTATATGAAAAGGTTATATATGTACATATATTTCGTCAAAATTGTGAAAAAGGCTTTGTTTAGAGGTGCACGTGTAGGGCGTAGACGTCAGGTTTTGCTGGACTTTCATAATAAGGCATCTTCTTTCCAAATACTGTGCAACGTCTATATTAAAAGCATTTTGCAAGCATAAATCAGAATACCAAGTTGTCCCCTTGCCGCCGAACGATTTATAAAATTTTTTAGACAAGAAAATTTATGACATAATAATCTGAGAGATTCGTTTAAGCATGGATGGTTTAGCCGTCCTGTAGCTGCATCAAAATGAGGTCTACATCTATTTGAATATGTTATAAACTTTCAATCCATCTTCCGAGCCCTTTCATTCCGAAATCATCTTTCCGAGAAAATATGCTCCTTATTCGCTGGCAGCTCTACTTCACGGCCGCAAAATCTGTCCGAGAGTCGATTAAAGCGGGTCTAGGGTGGGCACATAAATCAAATCCTATGTACAAGCCAAGGATCCGCAATATGCCTTTGGACGTACCATTTGTTTTAGGTTCGTTTTATGATGCTAGCTTCACCCAGATGAGAGATAGCAGCCGCGCGGAGGACGGCCCAGCCGCCTCATTTCATCCATCATGAGGCGATTTCCCACAAATCTTAACCGCGCCGTTGCTTTACTCGTTACAAAGTTTTAACTGAGCACACTTTCAAATTTCCTAAGCCGCGCCTTCAGCACCTCGAGTAAAGAACGAAAAATTTCAAGAGTTGCAATCAAATTGACTGTGGCGGCAGGGGAGCTGAGGATGCAAAGCGAATTCCTGAAACACATATGTGCTCTCCACATATCCAGAGGTGAGTGGTATAATCCGACCGATGAGCTCGTGTAACGAGTCCATGATGGAAGTTACTCGCCCGGATTATAAACGAGCATTATGTCCAATGCTGATTTATGTCAGAAACCCAGTTGGGATCTTTTGGCATTTGTAAGCGTCTCGGAGCTGATGATGCGTGAACGTGTACATTACAGATCAATTCACTGTCGACAGAACCTTTACACTTTGTGGGATTTGACAAATATCTGCCGATAAGTCTAATGTGGGTCTGTGTACCACCCTCGGATTTGGAGCTTATTTACTTAGTCAAAAAGCTTTCCCAACTACATCAAAATTTTGACATGGTGTGCATATTTCCCAAAAAGTAATCAGCTTGTCAAGTCACAACGTCAGAACGGATTATATGGGATGGTAAAAAAAATTTCCTCCCTTTGTGGGTCAAATTCCAACGATACTTTAGCTACCACAGAGTCGAATAAAATTTTCCGATCACTATCTACGTCAAAAATAAGTAGAAATTTACCGATTATTTTATGTGAAGTAAAGCATGTCAAACAAAAGACTCGATATTTGATTTTGTCTATGAAATTTTATTGGAAAAAAGACAAGAATTTGAGACCGTTTCTTTAGCATATATGAGCCGCTCACTTGCCAAATCGATTAACTCCATAAAACAAAACTGGGGAATTGTGATGAAATAATATGAATTGTCTTCAATGCCTAACCTCCATAGGAAACCAAACCACGACCGAACCAAATCAAATCATCAGACTGAATTTGCTAACAAATCATATCTGTACAGATTATTATTAGCAATGTAGTTGTGAAATGTGAGTGTGTGTGGTGGGAGTCAGAAACCTATACCAGATGCGCTGAATTGCATGTGGCAACACCAATGGTTATTCTCACACGGGGGAAAAAACTACTGCATGTTGACCAAAATGCGAGATAGGTGACAACATTTTCAATACAAATGAAAGAACTGCAGGTATGTTGGTTGGATGGGTTGTTGTTAGGTTTCTTATGGAGATAAGGGATTAAGATTTTCTTAAAAACAGGATTCAAT
This sequence comes from Neoitamus cyanurus, assembly GCA_947538895.1. Taxonomy (NCBI): domain Eukaryota; kingdom Metazoa; phylum Arthropoda; class Insecta; order Diptera; family Asilidae; genus Neoitamus; species Neoitamus cyanurus. The sequence goes on from OX384540.1 coordinate 1,011,694, forward strand.
TAAGTGCTTTGACAACATATATTATTTCTCAAAGGTGTTTTTTTGTCGTACGCCATATCTCCCTTAATACTTCATCAAAATTAATAATTGAAATATCATTTTGAAGACTACATTCCCCACTAAAGACGGATACTAAACAAATAGTTTAAAATGAATGTTTTAGTTAACAAATTTTATTTTAAAATATAAAAACCATTTTTGCATAGGAAATTTAAAAGGCTCCATCAGTTTAACATGTACGACAGCTGAGTTTGTCACTTTAACACCTGGAATTTGTTGTTCATCATCCAGCGCGTCACTACGTTTGAAGTATGTTTGGGGTCATTGTCATGCTATAATAAACATTCTTCAGGCATCACATCGTCGCCAACGTTTCGGTGGAATTTTCCCACCATCTTCAGGACCTGACGAGATTCCCGACTCGTTACAAAATGGAAGAAAATATTTAGTACTTATACAATCTTTGTCATTATCAATTTTAAAACAACAAACAAAAGTAATAAATAAATTAACGAGACCAATGACCATTAATAAATTATCACCAGTAAAAAAATCCATAGTCGATGTTCTGTAACAAACTGACACACTGTCATACTAAAACGTTAAAACGGAAAGCCATCTCATTCTCTCTTTATAATTGATGCTCTTTGACCTTGTCTAAGAGGGAACAGTATGTATGTACGTAGCATTAATTCTTTCCGTATTGGATTTTCTGTGTACTGTGTTATTAGTCTTATATGTGTAATGCTTTCAATATGTACCGTTTTTGCTTTACATTTTCCGTTGTCTAGATTGTAACATTGCCATAGTCAGCCCTGTGCTTGCTTCTTGAGATTAGATTACCGAGTTTCTACTAACCTGTTGTGCCCTTAAGGTTGCAGTTATTAGTATTACTACCCTTAAAGTAGGAATTTCATAAACAAAATTTTGTTTATGTAGCATTACTATTTCATCTTTAGTTTTGCTAAAGAGCCTCCCCCCGTTTTTGTCGGTCCAAATGTCTGCATATATCCTGAAGTCCTTCGGACATACCCCGTATATCCTTCGGACATACCCCATACCTCTATGAAATTTATTTTCTCTGCCAGGGTCATTGGCCTGTCTGCCGTCGTTAGGCCTTTTTGCTTTCCTCATAATTCTTTTGATTAAGTATTTAGGGAAACCATTATTTCCCAGAATACTGAAAGCCAATCTGGTGTTTTTATTGTGAAATTTTTCATGATTGAGGTTGAACATTTTCCTCGCTGAATTTAACTTCTGGTATTTTGGGTGCTCTGAATGGTGATTCAATAGTTTACCACATGAGGTGGGTTTTCTGTACTAATCAGTTACAACACTTTCACCTTCCCTAATTATTATTGTCTGCAGGGCCGCTGGGAGCGGGCATGCTGGACGTACACCATACGCGGGCGGCACCTTCGTCATGTTCAAACTCATTCTCATATACAGGATGTTTCATATATCGTGGACAAAAATGAATGGCGTGATAGGAAGGGAGGAGGATGACAATTTCAACTGTTTGGGAGTTGCAGGGTGATTAATAAATTTAGGACGCACATTATTATTTTATTTTTATCTTTTGATCTACCCAATGAACGCAGCGATATAAAATGCATGCAAAACAACTATACTATCTTGTTGTGCTTTCTAATAATGCCAGCAATGTTGGTCTATCTCTAATACTGCAGGTACAGTCACTTTACAAAGTGAAGGAATTGTCTAAAATTTCCTGAAATTAACGTTTCTCCCACATTTTCTCCGAAATTCATGTAATGAATATACTTCTTTTTTATTTCAACTGAATTGCGCATCTTGTTGCCTTTCGAAAAATGTACAACATGTCTAGGTAGAGAAAGTGCATACAAATTAATACGTAGAAAACCTTTTACGAATTACTAAAAAATTTGAATTAAACGTTTTGTAACGTACTAATAAGTTTTTAATTAGATAAAAGCATTTTGAGGTTCATTTAAATTAAAATGTTTGTAAAATGCAAACAACCTTACAGACCACAATAATTATTTTTCAATTATCTCATCACAACGCCATATATTGATACGTATCGATGCATATGTATGTAAATAAAATAGATTTCACCATCATCTTAAAAATTTCTCAGTGGAATTTTGCAATAATTTAATGAACCAAATTTTGTGAGAAATATTCATGTTATTATTCATGTCTATGCTCTGAAAATACATAATGCAACTAAAATTCGATTTGAATGAAAGGACAATGGGCAGATTGTATGGAGAAAAAATCCAGAGAGAAATTTATCACATGTTTTACAAAGTACAGAAAGAAATCAAGCTCCAACATCCCCAAAAAGATTTGTTGGAAATTGTGTAAATACTTTCAATTAAATGTCTTAAAAAATCTTTCTATTTCACAAAAATCTGCAAGAAGCCTTACAATTGACGAACTAAAGGAAAATATATATTTCGATTTATCGGCGGCTGTAACAATAATGCATTTGTCTTGTGAAATAACAAATTTTCCATTGAGGGGGTATTCCCATGGAGCAATTTAAAAAAATCGATATTTTATTTGTTTGCATTTTTTTAATCTATATATAAGTACAATTTACCCTGTGAAAGGATTTTTCGGAATTCGATCTCTAACATTGCTTAAACGACCTTTGAAGTCGACATCTAAAGCGCGCGCGAACCGTCTCCGCAAAAATTGCAAAACTTTAAACGCGTTTTTCTCGAAAGCAAGTTTTTCAAAATGGTTTGCAAACTTCTGACGACTGTAATTGACCGATCGACTTGAATTTCCACAGAACGTTTCGAAATACATTTTTTCAGTTACACACGTACGGATTTTTCAAAATCTTAAAAATTCGATTTTTAATCCACGTTTTTATTCGAAAAAAACGCGAAAAATGAATTTTTTTTAAAAATTTGGGGCCATTTTGTCCATTTTTTTAATCTAGGTTTGGGTTTTCTTCGCGGCAGCCAGAGGCTGGTATTAGCGAAGAGTTGAACTTTCTCTTTTATTCTATTGTTCTATAAATAATGTCTATTCCAAAAAACTAAATCCTTTTAGACTATTGCCACAACCAATTTTTTGAATAGGAAAGTTATAAATCCGTCCTTCTCCATAGGCAATTTTAAAGATTATACAAATTAAAAAGTCCACAGCTTTTGTTCGATGTTTAAAGCAACCACTGTCAGCTGCAAACTACATACATAGGTATACTCGTATATACAGGCATATTGGGCAAGATTAGGCCCAAGTTAGGAAAATTAGTTTGGCACGCTAAAAATTGACTGAGGTATTCTTTTGATAGCCTGGAACCAAATACCAAAAGGCCCAAATGATCTCTCTTGGGGAACATGCCTGGACTTCTTCAAGAAGCTAGACCTGTGATGACATATGTGGATGGGGATTCACGCACCCCTTTCCAACTAATACTGATACAATATGTATAAACGCTGCAAGTAAAATACTGGGCATTTCCAGTCGCCAAAATAACCCATCCCCATGTCCCTACCTGCGTACGGCCATGGGACGGACTCCACAAACATATTTCATGAAATCTCGCTCACGTTTTGCTTTTCTATTCACATAGAGGCATAGAAGGGGTTCTGGTTTTATGTCCGGAATTATATAGTTACATATGTATATGACGCTATTTTGCCCAGAAGCAGAATTACTTACAATTTTTTGTTTTCTTATATTTTCAGAGAGGCTATCAGGTAGCATGAATGTGTTGCCGAGAAAAGCCGCCAAAGTGAAGAAATGAGGCACAGAAAACGCGGGATACTGAGAGCGCAGCTGGGATCGGTCCTTTTTTGGGCGGTCCTGGTGAGCGTCCTGAGTAATACCGCACGCTCGATGCAAGGAAGGCAACAGCAATCGTTGACGCCGGCTAATGATCACACCGCTTACGTTTTCCGCTTCGACCATGCGATCTACAATATCACCATACCTGAGAATAGCGTAGGCAAAACGTACGCAATGCAGCCGCCGCACGAAGACCGTTTAGGCATAAGGATTAAACCGCCTTTAGATGTAAAGTTCCGGGTTGTCAGTGGTGACCGTGATAAATTTTTTAAGGCTGAAGAAAGAATAGTTGGTGACTTCGCGTTTTTAGCAATTCGGACCCGAACCGGCAATGTGATCCTCAATCGTGAAAAAACCGATGAGTACCGGCTCGGGATTAAAGCTGTAGCTACGCGACAGGAGCGAAACGGAAAACATGTATACGAGAGTGAAACTACTGTACTGCTCAAAGTCCTTGACCGTAACGACTTGAGCCCGCTCTTTTATCCGACGGAGTATTCGAAGACGGTGCCAGAAGACATGCCTCTGCACAAGAGCATCCTCAAAGTGGTAGCTGAGGACGCCGACTTGGGTATAAACGGGGAGATCTACTACAGTTTTCTGGACGATAACGATTACTTTGCCATACATCCGACGAGTGGTGTTTTGACTCTAACAAGATCACTGAAGTACCTGGACAAGGCGCTTCACGAGATCACCGTACTAGCCACCGACAGAGGGACGGGATCCAATTATAGATTGAGTCAAGCAAGCAAGGCGAAGGTTACAATCAAAGTAGAACCGGTAAGTTATACATAAAATAACTTAGATTAAATTTCTGCTTCTAAACTTTGTTCATGGTAAGATATGATAAAAGTGATAGTGAACAATTTAAATAAAATAGGACCACAGTGGCTACCTTGTGGAACTCTAGAACTGTCAACTATAATTTCGAGATGGAAGTTAGAAATTGTAACAATTTGTTTGCTATTCGACAAATAGGAGGAAATCTATTGAAGAAAAAATTTCATGGGGTAGGTAGTTGTCGGGCTACTACCGCAATACGTTTTGCGTGGGATATTGAAATAAATCATAATTGGTTCACAATTGTTAATTTATCTCATAGACTCGCACACGCGTCCCAGCCTTGCCCGAGATTTTCCGTATTTTTAAATTAAAATTGTTGCAGAATAAATAAATTTAAATACGAATTCATACGCGCCAAACTTGTATGTATATATTATTATTGCCAGAAGCTATTGTTACAAGAGATAGCACAACTGTATATAACAATTAAATATGTAAGATTTCGGTTTGGTAACCGAAAGTTTCGGATTCTGCGTACCTATCCAAAATCATAAAAATTAGTTAATAAACTTGAATCCTTACTATTTTAAAACGACAAAATTCTTAGCAGAAGAACAATTTTATCTTTACACCGGCAGGTATGTCGTACCCGTGGGGGTAGATGCGGAGAATTAGTTAAGTTCAATTAAATCTTTCAACCTTCATCTTTCCAACGGCATCTATCCCGATGACCTCGGTTTGGTAGTTTTTGAGTATTTGCGAACTCAAATGTTTCACTTTTCATGTCGCTCGGATGCCAGGATACACCCCTATCTACTATTTTTAAAGTTTACAGTCTAATTCCCTGACAATCTTTTTCCTGCCAACCCTTTTCCCGGCATTTTGTAAAAGGCAAATTTGAGTCTGTTCGGGAAAATTGCTTGTAGGAAAAGTGACCGGGAACCTATGTCCGGAAAAGTATTGTCTTGCATTCGGGAAAGTGACCGGGAACCGTTTTTCAAGTATCTTTTAAAACTGAAATGGAAACCTCTTTGATGAAGTTTATTTATTTTAAATACATGTGCTGATTTTGTCGGAAGTTTTAGAATTCGTGTGTAAATTGTATCAATTTGATGAAATTTTCCCAAAGCATTCAAGGAAAAATCTGTGGTATAAAGCCAAATTGGTTACCGTTGACTTTCTTTTCGTGAAACTGTGAAACCATGTAGTTGAGGACAAATCTGTTCTTTGCATAAAATCACAGCTTTTCGCTATTCGCTATAACGCAATCAAGTGATCTTAATTATGCTTAACGATAATTGAATTGACGTTTTTAATTTTAAATGGTACTGCTCGGCTGAATAATAATTGACTGGTATTTATTAATATATCATTGTAAAATTTACTGCTTTTCACATTTGTAAATACTCGTAACAAAATTAAAGATTTCCGGTTGAGAAAATTACAACTACTATTCCTAGATCTTAACATCTTTTTATTTTTTCAAACAAGCAATGGGATATATTCTGCGTCAAGTCCTTGCTATTAAAATGTTAGATTTATACCATACAATGTAAATACACTATAACGCTGAACACTCACAGAACCAATCAGTCAACTACAAACAGTACTGCACGAGCGGACAAGATAAATCAGAGCAAACATTTATTTTCTCTCTTAACAGCGGATTACGATTTGACTGCGTGTGCAGGCAAGTCATAGATTTTGTGATTGTGTCGAAATTGTCAAGTGTGTAATCGGTATTAAGAAAATATCACGCAGTTCAGATGCGCAAAGTATGCAGTGAAGTTAAAGAAATGAGAAAGTTATGTTGATATGCTCAGCAAATGACTATATGGGATACAACAGTCATCGAAATTCATACTTGGTTGGCGAAAAGTTACAGAGATCTTTTTGTGTTGCATGTATAGATGAATTTCGGTATCCCCCAATTAAATTACATAAAACATTTAATAATGAAAGCTATTTTAGAATTTCCCATTTTTAACTAACTTGAAACTATTGTAATGAAACATTCTTTAATTTGAAACTATTCTGATTATGTTTCTTTTCTTTGGTTTTATTTTAAGCTTTAATAATGAAGCTCATTATCAAAGTATAAGATCTATAATAATGCATACCGTAAATAAAATAAAGATTTGAGTATAAACACTGTAATTCATTTTTTTCAAGTACTTCGAAGCAAAAGTCAAAAGTTCAAATTCAGAACGAATAGGTTTTAAAAGTGATTTGCAGAAATTGGATGATTATGGTGAATATTACGATTTGTAAAATTTACATAATTGTAACTACAATTTCCAATATACATAATTTTAAATTTAAAGGATATATTGTATTTTGTAGCCCCTGCAGTTTTGTAAAACATACACCAAGACTTGCTAATATTACAACTTTGAAGTAGTTAAAAAATGCGAGTTCTTAAAATTTACAAATATACATTGTTAAATTGAAAACATATGACCTAATTTCCAATTATAAAAACAAAGTGTCATTTTCACATTCAACAAATACAACCTTTTGTAGTTTTTACGATTTGTTATTATATTTGGCTCAAAATAAGAGTCGGAAATTTTAAATTCTACACCCACAAACGATTAATTCTAAGAATTTTTTCTCTCGGTGTAATGAGGCACGAGGCCTTCTCCGTTTTCTTTTACAAAGAAAAGCTGTTAAGGTCCACGTTTCGCAAACTTTTCACGTTTCCCGATTTCTTTTTGTATAAATCAGATTGAAGTGTCTGTCTGTGATTTTGAAATAACTGCCCTTTTCTAAGCTTATTTGTTTATAACGATATCACAATCCAAAGAAACGTTTTTAAAATTGTTGTTTGTCTGTCTGTTTGTTGAAAAAGCGTCTCCGCGTATGAGACATTTTCATTCATTCTGAAACAGCTTTAATTTACAAGTATGGAAAAATCCGCGATAGACTGGGACGGGTCTGCTAGTTTTAAATAATATTATGTAAAACACCGGAAAAATGAAATCACCTACAGCCGACAAATGCTCAAATAATCTGTAGCAGTCTGTAGTGCTTTTAAGATAATTGGAAACCAATTACCGAGTTGAACTGAAGCTTTTGCTAGGTCTTATTTAGGAAACTGAGTGAATACCTTTCTTAAGCAAACGCTCCTGCACTCTAAACGATTGGATTCTGATTATCTAGGAACGGTAAATAATTCAACTGAAGTTGACAACTTAATAAATAAGCTTCAACTCTAAAATTTCCACCGTTTATGTTTTCCCAAATAAGGTTGTTAGTTTTGCAAAAAAAAACCTGCAGAGATTCAATTTCCAAAATTTAAGCCGCTCTCTATAACTCTGCAACGAGAAGGGATAAAGAAGCTCTTAATACTCCGTTGAAGTTGAAAGCTCGGAATATCTGCTATTGATCGGTATAACTTGGTCTTGCAGCCCATTTAGTTGAAAACTAGATTCAAATTACTTTACTCAACCAACCCAAATACCTTAATCTCGTTTCAAAGGTGAGGGCCATTGCAACGTCTATAAAGCCATAATTAAAGTTTATGGCAGTACAGTAAGCAGCAGCTTTTGCCTCAATTGCAGCTGGGCTAATAAGCAGATTAGATCCCACCACTGTGCAAATTCAAGGACCCTAAGTGGAATCCAATTTGACTAGTCTGTGACAAATTTACATGGAATTTGTTGAGTCCATAGCCGTTAGAGATCCAATAAAGCCCGTACAGCCACCGCCAGCAAGGGTTGAACTAGGTACGCCCACGGCAGGTGATTTAATTTCACTGCTAGGCATTTTAAATAAATCGCATTGTGATTTGACCTGCTCAATTCGGGTCCATTTTCCTCCCTCGACCGGCTACGTCCCGTGATTTATTCCGTCATCAGGTTCATTCACCACTTTCGTCGCCGCCGCTCCAGTGAACCGGAAAAGATTTATTTTTGAACCTACAACATTAATTGATTTTTTTGCAAGGGAAGATGAAACCGATGGGGTCATTTGTTAGGTAGCTGCTCGTATCTGCTCATTCGAGTACAGCCCGGGCCGGCGGAATGGAGTGACGAGCTCGAAGGTAATTCCTGTGTGCGCGCCCTTTTTTAATTAAGTAAATCAATTTGCTGGGAATAAAATATTGGCTTAAATCAAATATTTGTCGAGGCAGTTTCTGCTTAATTGTAACTGCGTCGATACTTCACGTAACGCATTATCGATTGGCTTGGGGTGTTGCTGCAGAGTGCAGATATATCGAAATCCTTGCTGCGTTGCAGGGCACTGCTCTAAATTAAACTGCTCAGAGCTGCAGGCCAAATATTCACACGGAACGTATTGTGGCTGCATGTGCTTACGCAATATTTACGCACAGTTAATAATTTCGGCGCTTGTGTTGAGCCTATAACGAAAATTCAAGTAGCTTTGTTACGTAGTAAATTATTTACCCGAGATTAATTGTTTCAGCAGAGCCCGGTAAATACCATGAAGTTCAATTCGGTCTGTTGTATATATTTTGTCTACGTATGTATGTATGCACATACGGTTATACGAAAACGACTCGACCGATATATATAAAAATGTTCGCAGCTAAAAGAAAAATTTTCAATTGCACACAAATACCACGACCCTAGGGGTGAGAAGTCTCACGACTGAAATCGTAGAGATGTAAGTGATTAATAAATTTCATGCTATTTTCATACAAAGTGGGCACAAGGGGATTTTGGGGTCGCTGATTTCAAACAAACGGCTCGATTTTGTAAACGCAAAATGGCGCATATAGCGGATTTCGATTTCAAAAATTTATTAGATTTTCACGAAAGTTGTCAGTTGACCGACCACCACCTATATTGATAGATTTGCCTCGTTAATACTTTTTTTTTATAAGAATAAGGGTTGGAGAATTCCTTAGACTGGCGTTTGACAAAACCTAAAGCCGAGTTGGCTTTATTAACGATATGATCGATATGGGAACGAAAATTGAGTTCGCTATCGCAGATAACGCCCAGATCTCGTAAAGAACTGACAGATGGAATGGGTGAACCAGTGAAAAAATAGGACTGAGGAGTAGTGGGGAGACGTTTGCGGGAATAAGTGATTGATTGGCATTTAGAGATGTCAAATTCCAAAAAGTTTTTCGAGCACCAGGTGGAAAAGCTGAGTAAGTCTTCTTGAAAGGATATAGGGTCAGATGCACTGGAAATACTTTTGATAAAATTTTCATATCATCAGCATAAATTGATATCTCTGAGTGTTTAATTATCAGCTCAACATCGTTTATGGACAGAAGAAAGAATAACGGACCAAGGTGGCTACCTTGAGGAACGCTAGAGGGAGAAGCAAAGGGGTTAGAAATCGCTGAGTTATAGCTAACGTTGTAATGACGATTATCGAGGATAGATTGGATCCAGGAAATAAAAGAGGGTTGAAAGCCGAGGATACTATAATATATTTGAGAATAATGAGCTGATGGGAGATTTTGTCAAAGGCTTTACTAAAATCGGTGGAAATAACGTCGATCTCCTCGCCATTATCCATAGCTTTGCAGTGTAAGTGACACGAAGACTGTCAGGTTAGTGGTCGTAGATCTACCTTTTAGGAAACCATGTTGGAAAGGGGAAAGAATAGACTTACAGTGGAAGGACATGAAGTCGTAGATGAGCGTTTTGAAAAGTTTCCGAATACAGGAAGGTTTAGCGATGGGATGATAGTTAGAGACTTCTCTTTTACAATCTCTTTTATGGATAGAGACAATAATTGAATCTGTAGATATGTATGTAGGCGAAAGTTGTCTACGGTGGACCGGCGGGTACGGTGGGCCCGTGATTTTTTTCTTCAGCTTTGCACTGGCAACTTCAATGTTTATGTGCTCACAATTTATAGAACACATTAACATTCAGAACGCGTAGCTTACATGTACTAAAAATCTCTTGTCTACGAAGTAAATTTTGGTTTTTTTAATTGTGCATAAAGTGATTTTTTTCAACGATCAGCACAGGTGAATATAGATATATGTTAAGTTACTTTATTATTCATTGTTATTTTGTGAAATATGTATTCTTGATAACATATTGAAAGGAAAAATGATCAATTTATCATTTATCAATTTTAGTGAGTTTAAAATAAATAAATAAACAAGTTTATTGTCAATTTAACGTGTGCGACCATGAAAGCATTTTTCCACCATTTCGATGATTTTAAGGAATGACATTTTTCCGATTTACTCAAAAGCCGTTCTTCTTTCGAACTGAATCAAATAAAATTGTTCGACAAAAATGTAGGTATGGGCATTTCGAACAGTAATTGAAATATCGTATTTTTCTCTTTCATTAAATATTATGCCCCAAACGCAATTGCGTCCCACCGTAGTCTTTCCTCAGCCCTATCATGGAATGCGAAAACGAAACGTTTTTCTAGCAGAGACACAATTTTAAGTGGCCTTTACATACGTGTAAAAAGTAGTCTTCTCCAGGAATTCGTTTCGTTATTGAATTCCATGATAGGGCCCCTTGTTGGATACTTTAGCAGGTAACATTTTACGTATGGTTTGGGAGATTAATTACCATAAAACTGTCCTTCAAAAATTGTGAATTCTTCCTCGTCACTACAATTTTTCTTAATTTCTATCCAGCCTGACAAACAAAATAATTAAGTGTGAAATCGACCATTTAAAATAAAATTGTACCTTTTCGTTTCTGGAATTATATTTTTACGAAATGAATTAATTTCATTTTGCAAATCCGTTTCCCTAACTAAATTCAACTTGTCCTCGCATAAATTGATCCCTTTTCGAATCAAAATAAACTCTTTCCGGACCAATTTAATCTGTTCCGTAACAAATTAATCTCTCTCCCATTTTCATACAAATTAAATAGTTCAGCTCGGATGTTCATCCCTAATTTTAATTATAAAGTGATGGAAATCGTTCTGAATTCTATTTAACCTTAAATAAAAAATTTCAGGTATTACAGTTGATGTAGTCACGTCCCTGGAATTAATTGTTTTCCAATAATACCGCTTTATGATTCTAATTTAGTTTTGTAATAACTTTTAATTGGATATACAACACAGACATGTGCGTTGGTCCAATTAAGCGTTTGCTAATGGTTAAAGATGGTAAATGTTTTTTTAGTTTCAGTACAACAATCAGTGCAAAATAAAGTTCTGTTCGTTAACAGACAGGCAGTAATTTAGACGTTATACACTGTAGGGTGTGATTGTCACACGGGTAGGTTGTCAGAACAAAAATACAATTTCTATTTAAGTAAATGTTTATTTAAAGGAACGGAAATAAATAGGAAAATGTTTTCTTAAAAATAATATCGTCTAAATGTCCATATCGATCACGTAAGCAGTGACGAATCAAGTCAAGTCTGGGTCCTAAGCGGTAATAATTGTGGGACCCTCAAACTCAAATTAGAAAAAAAAGTTTCTAGAAACTCTTATTTATTTACAAATGTAATCAAAACTATCATACCATAGAGCATTAAATTATATTAAAAAACATATTTATTTGTGTGTAAATTTCTGTCTTAGGTACTTTATTTCTTGCAATTTCTCCAATAACACAGGATCACAACAATGTTTTTTTCACATAGCACTAAGCGGGCAGATGTCTATAATCATAAAACTAGGGGCTATAACTACATCGGCCGAGAGGCGACCGCAAGAAGGGGAGTTCACCTTCGGAACCGATGAAATATTCGGGAAAGGTTCCTTATTCTGGGAGAATGGTTTGCCTCACCCCCTGATCCCCCCACATAAACCAAAATCCGGCTTTACCAACCCGTTTCCTTGCACCACCCCAGAGTAAAAATTTGATTAAGGCCATCAAAGAAAAGCTAATTGGCATTGCCTTTTATAAACAAAACAAATAACGTTCGAGGTCCCTGAATGACTTACGATCAGTAGAGGGTATCGACAGCTGAAAGGGATATATAAAAAGGCCGGTCTGCTCAATGGCCACCAACAGGACCATCGAATGAATTTGTAATGGCAGTATAATAGAGAGGACTTACACGTCCCTGCGGACGAATTGCAGACCAACTCTGCCCGAATGGGTGGGTCGAAGCTGCTGTTTGCATAGATATGAACTCTTGAGGAGCGAGTTTACACTCTGCTGCTAATATGAATACTGCCGCTTCCAAGCAGATGTGGCGTCCTCGCCTCTGTAATTTCCTGCAGTGGTGCTAATCCAGCTCCCTTCGCCAATTTCCCAAACATTTCCATATTTGCTGATTTAGAATATATGCTGAGTGGGCGGAAGGCGTCTGCAGGGAACAAGGAAATCAATTCGCAAAATAACCCGAGATCTACCAGCTGCAAATAAGAATTCGAAAATTGCCACCTGGCTGCATCAAATTGGCAGGGCTCTAAAATTCCCTCCTGTATGCCTGTATGCTTTTACGGCTGTAACCCCTCGTCCCTGTTCTCCCCGCTTTATTGACTAAATCACCTTATTCGGTGGGGGCAGTCGCGGATACTCAAAACCTAACATGAACCAAGCAGGTCGGGAGATTTATGCACATAATTTGATACAGGATTAAGGTGCGATACAGGTGCAATTTATCTTCGTTGTCCGGAATCCCTCATGCTTCGTTGTGAAGAGCCGCGCCGCGCCGTATTTACTTTAGTCTTGTCAGAAAGGTGAGATTGAAGACAGTGGGATTACTCTATCTAAATGCGCCGTTTTTATCCCCTTTGCATGGTGGTTTGTCGATGTTTCAGGTCAAAACTTTGCATTAAAAAGGCAACACATTTTTTAGCCCGAAGATAAGGAAAATTTATCCATCCTGGCTATTTTATTTGACACTGCACGGTGATTTATGGGACATGAAATATTGAGTTGCACCGCTGGGTAGGATCCAATGAATGGAGATACCGTGCAGAGTTCGTACCAGTTTTTTGTAGATGAGCAGATCAATATATCCGTAACCTATTTACAGTAATTTGGAAGTCTAATGGCGAAAGTGCCGGTGTTAGCAATAATGGAGCTCAATCATCCCCCGTTACTGCAAGTTGATATTAATTTTTGGTATTACATTTGCAGATGAATTATGACCTCAAACTAAGCAGGAGATACATTTATAACCTTCAAAAATGTAATTTTGTTTATTGGCATAAATGTTTGTCAAACATGTGTAGAATATCGTCCAACAATTTTAAAGCCAAATCCTCAGTACTTCTGAGATTAAGGCGTTAAGGGGCTATACTAGTGTGACGGCCTGAAAATGAGGATCATTTTCGGGGTTTAATAAAGCAAAAGCTATTTAACGGGATGTTTTTAAACTTCCTAGTTATATTGCATTACGCAACTTAAAAAGAAGTTACAAGTTTTATTAGGTCAAGATATTAATAAATATCCCAGAGACGCGCAATTTCTGAAACTACATTTGAAAAAAAGTGGAAAATCCATATTGGAGGTTAATTAAAACATGTTTCCCCATACAATACAAACCTCCTATTTGTGAAGAAGTAAAATATAATTAGCGTTTTAAAAAATATTTTTGTTTGTTAAACAAAGCATTTTACCTACAATTATAGAATTGTTAAAAAAATTAAAACTTTCAAATTAAATGTGTTTGCGTGCACATGTTATGAATGTTGAAAAATCTATCAAATATGAACACACAAAGGAACTAGACATTGATCGACTGATCATTGGGGTTCCAGTGCAAAATTATAGAGAAAATTCACTGCCCCTCCATGCCAGTCGTCCCACCGTAACCGACCTCTCCCCTATAATATACAGTTTTACAAAAGGCATATACCTTTTTACATTTTTTCCTATTTTCAATATTGCAAACCGAAATTCCGATACCACAACATGCCACTAAATTATAATTGTTGCGCTTGTCAGTTTTTTTCAATTCAATTCAATTCAAGACGAAGAGTTATTTTGAGCGAAAAACAATTTTTTTATTTAAATATGTTAAACATCGTGAATATGAAAAGAATTTGGTGGCGCGAAACTAACATTGTTTACACGTTTCTTAGAAATTAGATGATAGCATAACGTGTGTGCCTTTTCACAATATTTTTTTTATCATGGATAACCGACCACACACATGCATGATCACAATACAAAAGAGAAGACGTAATTAAAGTAAGAAACAATTTTCTTCGAAAATCATAAATAAGCAATCCTTCAAGCTCCAAAAAGAAATATTTGAAGAAAATTAAAAAAGAAAAAGTGCAAAATTAATTTCATTTTCATTGTAAATTTTGGCATTTTCGGTAGTCCTGCACTTGGAACAATTTCACAGCTTGAATTAACTCGCAATCACAGTCAAACCCGAAAATGTTAATTTAAATCTCCAAAAGTATAACTCTTTCTCTACGCTAAAATAACATAGATAGAATATTCTCCTAACCCTGGTGCTAGTTAATACAAAACTAGAAACTTGGGGTAACACCACTCTAGCGACCGAAAAAAACGCCTAATTTTGACAATTTATTTTGGAAGTATGGAAAAAGGGATAGCATTTCTTTTCACAGGGTTTATTTAACAGTTATTGAAGTTTGAAAGAAAATTTTATTTTTTTATTTATTTTATTTTATTTTTTTATTATAATTTTAATACAAAATGGCGGCGGCAGAGCTAATCTTTGAAATCGCTTGTTTTTTAAACTCCCTCCTCGGGAGGTCGGATTTCTCGTAAAGTATAAGACGTGGAACGAAAAACAAAAATATTTTATAATCTATATACTATTGCTTATGGAAGTACGTAGGATTTTTTTTTTAAATCAAATTTTGAAGAAATGGTGCACTTTTGAAAAAATTAATTTATTTTCGGCCAAAAAATAAGCAGTAAATTGTTTATAAAAAGAAAAGTTTACGTTCAATAGAAAAACGGCTACGTAGAGAATATAATTGCGAAGCTACTGTCAAAATTTTAAATCGATCCATGCAACAGTGTTCAAGTAATCTGTCCTCCCAGTTTGAAAAATGTGGTTTCGAGAAAAACGCGATTAAAGTTTCACGAGCACTTAAATCCTTGAAATTTTTTTCCCTCTAATCTGCGATGCCTGCACCATACATTAGCCCATCCGCGTTGATGCTCACCATATCCTCTTCTTACCTGAATGATTTTAAGGACAATCGGGCCTTTCAAAATTCTAGAGTGGTGTTACCCCTTAATTCAGAAAGAGCAGACATTTTAATATTCAATTATGTTATAAAAACTCTTTGCCGAGTTAAATTGACAGTGTAGTTTTCTATGTGTACCTAGTGGTCAGCGTGGTCGGAGCGCAGTTACTGCGGCTATTCACCTAGCAAAATACATTGGAGAGGTAGGAATAGGCAACTGTTACTCCTGGGGACAAATTAAAATTACCACTACAAATCTTAAATGTTATAAAGTTGACTGACGTTTGTTAGGTGTTATAAATCATACTTTCCTTTTATTTTGATTCCGAAGTTGATTTGCTTGGTCGGTTATTTCTTCACTATTAACTAATGTGGGATATTCCAGATCTATCACACATACGTACGGTGACCATATTTTCTTATATAAAATAAAGGACAAGATCATCCATCAGAGTGAAAATTATATATGTATAGTAAATCACGTTAGTTGCCTTTATTTATTTATTATATTTATTTCGCTTAATTCAAAAACATACTAATAAAAAAGCTTATCACTAAATCCTGAAAAAAAACCTGGAGAATTTATCTATATGTATATGTAGATTGTACATATGTATGTGTGTGAAATATACAAGGATGTCTCTACCACTTCTAACAGAGATCAAAATCAACTATTATGAACTAAACCATCTCGTAAAAAATCCCAAATATAATATAAAATCCGTCTGAGAAAAGCTCTAAATCCTGTTTCTGAAAAACCGAAAATATCTATTTCCGAAAGAGAATTAGCTTCTTCGGAAAGCCTGCTGAATATATTCTGCACACTAATTGAGATTCGAAAGGCTTGTTTGAATATCTCGTTGACTCTGGCTCTTAGTGACCTTGAGGAGACCTTAAGGCTCAGCAAACTACGGATCTGGAATCATTTGATTGCCCCATTGATTATTTTATACAAAAATACCATGTCGCTAGTAAGGCGACGCATTTTCAGTGGGGGCATGTTGGCTCCAGCCTGCCAGTAGCTATAGTAGGAATGAATAGCCTCTCCACCGCTGTATGCTAGCTGTCAAAAAATCCTTGGATGCACTCTCTCGATATTCTATCGATCAAAGAAGAATTTAAAATTTCACGCTCACACCCTTAGACGCATTCAAATTCCTGTTAGAAGAAAAAAGGCGTCCAGTGCTGAGTTTTCCAGTTTTATCAACTACTACTATCCCCACTACTTTTATAACTTGGGTTGATTAAAGATAAGTCAACCACTACAAACCTTTTGGAGTTTTCCAACTATTGTATTGTAGTGTGCTTGTATGTTCTTTTCGCGCAAAAATAACTCTTTGATTTTCTATTTCAAGATCCTCACCAGCTTCATAAAGCGCGAGACTTAGGGATCACACTCAATTCGCGTTTCTGTTTTGAAGGCCACATAAATGCCTTAATCAATAAAGCTAATTCAACCTTGGGGTTTGTAAAGAGTGATCTAAGGAGTTTGATGATCCATATAACTATCGACGCATTTGTGAGACCTATACTCGAATACGCTAGTCCTGTTTGGTTTCCTTTCTACGAAAAGGGCATTAATAGAATTGAAGCTGTCCAACGTAGTTTTTTGCGTTTCGCCCTCCGTGGTCTACCTAGGTAAAACAGTCTTATATTACCTCCTTATTCTTACAGATGCAAGTTAATTTCGCTACCCTCTTTGAAGAGTAGACGAATTAATTCCAAAACTCTCTTGGTTTTTGACTGTCTGGCCGATGTAAATTGTTCTATCGAACTGTTGGCTCTACTTAATATTTCCATTCCTGCGCGGTCTTTGAGGACTTAACATACGTCTTTATTGTATAGTAATCAGATAGTTGATGAATTTGTCATAAACAAATAAATAAGTATGTAAATAAATAATAAATGCGATGACGTGCATTTAAAAATAATTAGAATCGAGATGCACTCGATGAATTATAAAATAAATATTTAAATCCCAAAGACAAACTTCTCCATACTAAAATTATTTTCTTCTTCTTCCCCAGGTAAACTTGTATGCACCAGACATCTACGTTCAAACGCTGCCAGAGATCTCAGAAAACTCCTTTGCGAACATATATGGAATTGTGCGAGTTACGGACAAGGACAAAGGCATTCATGGCGAAGTAAAGAGCTTAGAGATTGTAAGCGGTGATCCCGATGGCCACTTTCGCATTGTGTCCACACCTGTGCCGGGCGAGTACAAAATAGAGATACACCGATTACTAGACCGCGAGCAATCACCTCAGGGATATAATTTAACGCTCCGATCCGTAGATCGGGGAATACCACCACAATCTAGCTATAAAATTGTGCCTGTACATTTAACCGATATTAATGATAACACTCCCGTGTTCAATCGCGAAATCTACGAAGTTTCAGTCCCAGAAACCTCGCCCCCAAATACACCTGTGATAAGACTAAAAGTGACGGATCGCGATCAGGGGAAGAATGCCCAGGTTTTTCTCGAAATTGTTGGCGGCAACGAAGGGGGTGAATTTCGAATAAATCCCGACACGGGCATGCTGTACACGCAGAAACCGTTGGATACGGAAACGAAGGCGTTTTACACGCTCACGGTTTCGGCTATTGACCAGGGCAATGTGGGGATGCGGAAACAGTCGTCAGCCAAAGTCAAGATAAATGTTCAGGATACAAATGACAACGATCCGATTTTCGAGAACACGAACAAAACAATTTGGATCAATGAGAACGAGCCGGCGGGGCTGACAGTCACAAAGGTTACGGCGCGGGACAGAGATTCGGGAGAAAACGCGTACATTTCCTACAGCATAGCAAATCTCAACGATGTGCCATTCGACATTGATCACTTCTCAGGAGTTGTGAGGACGTCGAAGCTAATTGACTACGAAAGCATGCGGCGGGAATACGTACTAAGTGTTCGGGCCTCCGATTGGGGTCTTCCATACAGGCGACAAACTGAAATGGAACTCATCATCAGAGTGCGCGACGTCAACGACAATCGGCCGCAGTTTGAAAGGGTTGATTGCGTTGGATACATTCCTCGACAGGTAACTAATTAGTGATTGAAGTAAAGATAGTATATGTGTAAGCAAGTACCCTTTACTTGACCCGATGTCCGCCCTGCACGTAATTATAAAACACTTCAAGATTTCAATGGAGTGTGTTGTTCCAGCACCTTCAAATCTGAAGAGCTGAAACTTCGTAAAACCATATTTTCGGAAATGACGGGGTGTCGCAAGAAGAACGATTATTAGGGGTTATTCTGCTGTGGCAAACAAAAAACAGCATTAAAACTTTTAACAACTAATTGACACAAAAAACCAAATATGATTTAAATTATTGAACTTCATTTTGCAAAATATTTGCCGATTTTTTTAAAACCTCGTTCTCCTCGCACATTCAAACTCCTAACATTAGCTTTCCGTTTTCAAAAAATTGAATTGATCAGCGAATTTCGACAATATGCCGCTGATTGAAAAGGTTATTGAAAAATTAACGTGCAAAAAATTCAGAGAGATCACCAATCGGGATTTAATCGGGTCTCACTCCTGTGAAAGTGCCATCAATGACGTTTTATTTGAGTCAAAGGCTATCGTTGCTGTGTTCTTGGATCTACAACGTGCATTTGAAACCATTAAACCGACGATTCCAATTATTAAACTTGAAAAGCTAGTTACCTAAATTGAAGTATACAAAGAGTAAAATTAAATATGTCATTTTCAAAATTTTGAATGGCTTGGCGCCACTATATTTATCTGGCAGAATTACCATTTGTTGGCAGTTGTAAAAATACACTGAGAAATAGAAAGATATTCGACCAACTAGGGCAATTAAATCATGTAGTCGGAATTCACTGTATTTTAAAGGAATAATACTCTATAAAAGTTTGCCGCCCAATATAAAGTATGAAAAATAAATACTGAAATTTAAATTCTTATTGAAAAATTATGGGAAACGCCACTGTGTTTATGAAAGATCACAAATTGTCAATGTTCCGGAATTTTTTTCACAGCTATAACTAAAAAGTTAAGGATCGGGTGAAGGACATTTTGTTAAGTACTAGCATCGCATGTCGAGTTTGTCCTTACTTTAATGACCCCATTTACACATTTAGTTTATTGCAATCGATTATTTGTACGGGAGTTTTGAATCTGTGTACGTTTACTTATTCATCCGAAAATATTGTTTTATTCTGATCGAATCTTCTCAATCTTTCTTATTAATCTAAGTTAAGAAATTGGGAATGTCTTATTGAATTAGTTATTTAGAAATTCTAAATTTCAACAGAATATTCAATACCTGCTATTATAGACATTTGTACATATAAAGGGTGTTTTTTTAGGAGGTTTGTTTTTCCGATAGATGTCGTTTTATTTTATGGCAGTTGTTTTGACAGCTCAAAGTGGCATTTCTACTCAGTATTGTTTGGCAAATCATTATGAATAGGTTAACTCCAGAACAACGTTTTCAAATCGTGGAAATTTATTTTCAAAATCAGTGTTCAATTAAAAATGTTTATAGAGCACTTCGTGAATTTTATGGTGCACATAATCGTCCGTCAGAGACCACCATAAAGAACGTAATTACCAAATTTCGGTCTACATTCACTCTTTTAGATGCCAAGCCACCGACAAGAATGAGAAGAGTTCGTACAGAAGAAAATATTGCTGTCGTTGAGGCCAGTGTCGAAGAAAACGACAATTTATCGATTCGTCGTCGTGCTCAGCAAATTGGACTTTGTCCATCGACTTTATGGAAAATTTTACGTAAAGATTTGGGTTTGGTGCCATACAAAATTCAATTGGTGCAAGAATTAAAGCCACACGACCATCGTTTGCGCCGTGAATTCAGTGATTGGTCGTTAAATCAATTGAACGAAGATCCATTTTTTTACCGTAAAATTCTCTTCAGTGATGAGGCGCATTTTTGGTTAAATGGATACGTCAACAAGCAAAATTGTCGCATTTGGAGCAAAGATAATCCACACGCCGTTCAAGAATTACCAATGCATCCTGATAAATGTACTGTTTGGTGCAGTCTATGGGCTGGTGGGATCATCGGTCCATATTTCTTTAAAAATGAGGAAGGACGACGCGTTACCGTGAATGGAAATCGATACAGAACCATGATCAATGAGTTTTTGTTGCCAAATCTTGAAGATATGGATATGGATGAAATGTGGTTTCAACAAGATGGTGCCACTTGCCATACAGCACGTGAAACAATCGACTTATTGAAAGAAACTTTCAACGACAACATTATTTCGAGAAATGGTCCGGTGAATTGGCCTCCGCGTTCGTGCGATTTGACGCCACTCGATTACTTTTTGTGGGGATACGTGAAGTCATTGGTTTATGTGGATAAACCTCAATCGATTGATGCTTTGGAAACCAATATTCATTGTCATTGCTGACATACGCCTCCAAATGCTTGAAAAAGTGGTCGAAAATTGGACCTCCAGAATGACATTTGTGAAAAAGAGTCGTGGTGGCCATATGCCAGAAATTGTGTTTAAATGTTAAATGCCAAAAAATTATCTACCAAATAAAAAAAAAATTTTGGTCATTTCATAATTTTATGTGTTTTATTCAAAAAAAAAATCGGCAACCTCTTAAAAAAACACCCTTTATATGTATGTAATATGTTATTTTTTATTAAAATCAAAAAGTATCGTTCGGTCTTCTAGATCTGTCATACCATATTCAGAAATCCTGATAAGCTCACATTTCTTTTATTTCATTGAATTCTATCAAATTATAAATAGTAGATGCGAAAACGCAGAACTCTTGAAAAAGAAGAAAAAAGTTCGATTGTCATTTTAAATTCGCTATTCCTGCTATAAAAGTTGAAGACCTACATTGAACCCCTAAATATTACTTTTCATGATATTCCTTTGAAGATCAGATATTGGATTGTCATTATGTGGTCCTTCATCTTGAATTCACTGAAATTTTGATAATTTTGAAATCAGTGACCGTAACGGTTCCTTTGTATTTATTTTCATTCAAATTCCTTGAAGTTGAATTATTTCGGTCGCTTGATCCACCATTTTAAATTTGCAATTTTCGAAAGCAGGTTCGAGGCCAGGATCGTTCAATACCCCTTACCTTTGAATTTCATAGCAATCCGTTGAAGTTTAAAGACTTTGGTAGCCGTTATGGATGCGCCATTGGATTTGAATTTGGAAATTTATAACAGATTCGAAATCAGCATCCCTAAAAACGCCCTAGTGTTGAGTTTCACCACAATACCTTAAAGCTTATGGTAAACTTTTTGGCAGCAATTTTGGGTTCACCATCTGTAATTTTGGTAGATTGGATTCTGTCTTCATATTAAATTTCACCAAAATTGCCTAAAATTGAGGAATTTCTATATTAGATCCGCCATTTTTAATTTGGAAATTTTGATGGTAAATTCGAAATCAGCGATCCCGAAAACCCCCTTCCGGCCAATTCCTTGAAGTTTGACTTTTCAGTAGCCATATTCGATCTGCCAGTTTGAATTTGCAAATGTTGATGGTAGATATATATATCTATATCTATATCTTAAGTCGGACCATGTCCTACCTTGTATGAAAAAATTAAGTCTATCGAAGCAACCGTATAGGCGTGATTGAGTAACAAACAAACATACTTTCATTTTTATATATTACAATTGATTGAACTTGTTCAGAAAAACTTTTTTTGTTGGTTCCGGCGATAGCTACAGTCATATAGATTAATGATTTCTTTATATTTTATTTTTCAAATAAGTGACAGAACTAAAACTTCACCCGCCGCCGCCCAGGTTCATTTTTTTGAGGGGGTCATCTTCAGCGCCATTATTTAAATAATAACATTTGTTTTTTTTTAATTATAAAAATATTTTTGTATGCCTGTTGAGTATTATAATATACCTACAAAGTTTAAATATCGTTGTTCATTATTTTCACCTCAAAAAAAAATTTTAAAAATCCCTTAAATTCAAGAGTGCTAGACCACCGGGTGCCCTTAAGTGAACTAAATTTCTTATTGCATGGTCTGATGATCGCGATGTGCATCATTTTAAATAAAATAACATTAATATATTTTTCTTCACCAGGTCGCTATCGGGACGGAAATCCTAACTCTGTCAGCAATCGATTACGATTCAGGAAACTACATAAGCTACCGCATGGCGTCGGGGAATGAAGACGGTTGCTTCAACTTAGACATTACTTCCGGAGTCATCTCCATTGGCTGTGATCTTACCGATGTGCGATTGGAGACTCGAGACTTAAATGTAACTGCCACTGACGGAACACATTTTGCGGACATTACGACAATACAGATCAACCTGGTGAACCCGAGAAGACACTTGATTGGCGGAATCCTCAATGGAGTGAAGATCGAGAGGAGCATGCTTGCCGAGGACAATGGCAGCTTTGAATGCCGGGACACAGGTGTGGCACGCAGGCAGATAGAAATATTGGCGGCAGCCGAAAAGAATAATATGCCGGGTAGGGATTATAGTAGCCATGACGACATTGCTATGACCCCCAGCCGCTATGGAGAAAATGTTCATGCACCTGAGTTCCTGGATTTCCCTATAGAGCTGAAGATTAACGAAACTGTTCAGCTGGGTGAAACCGTTGAGTGGATAAAGGCTAGAGATAGAGATTTAGGGTACAATGGAAAATTGGTGTTTGGGATTTCAGACGGTGATCACGACTCGGTGTTCCGTCTCGACCCCGACACCGGTGAACTGCAGATGATAGGCTACCTGGACCGAGAAAGGCAAGACGAATACATTCTCAACATTACCGTGTACGACCTGGGGAAACCACAGAAATCAGCTTCCAAAATGCTTTTAATCACAGTGCTGGACGAAAACGATAACCCACCAAAATTCGAAAAGTCATTAGCTAGTTTTCGCGTGACTGAAAATGCAATTAATGGCACGATCATATTCCGGCTGAATGCGACGGACGCTGATCTTGGAGAAAACGCGAAAATTAGATACTCCATGGTCACAGACACTGAGGACTTCAAAATCGACCCTTATACGGGCGTACTGTACGTAAATAGCCCCCTGGATCGTGAAAAACAGGAGGTCTACGAGCTCAGAATCAGGGCGACAGACCACGATGGTGGAATTGGTAAGAGCAGTCAGAACGTGCCCTGCCTGCATTCTGACGCCATAGTAAGAGTAGTGGTGGACGACATTAACGACAACCCTCCTGAATTCACGTTGGCCGAATACACATTCAGAGTCCGGGAAGACATCCCTCGGGGGACTGTTGTTGCCATCATCAATGCAGTGGACTTAGATGTCGGGCCCGGCGGGGAGGTGCTTTACTCCTTAACTGAAGATGGTCTCGACGACAAGCTCTTCAAGATTGACAAGTACTCAGGTGTCGTACGCACCCAAGGATTCCTCGACTACGAAGAAAGACAAGTGCACAGCTTAACAGTGAGGGCCATCGATAGAGGCACACCAGCACTCTCATCGGAAGCGACTGTGATCATTGAAATAATTGATGTGAACGAAAATCGATTCTCGCCGGAATTCGAGGATTTCGTTCTTGTAGGCAGCGTGGCTGAGAACAAACCACCTGACACCCATGTAATGATTATTACTGCGACGGATGCTGACTCGAACGGACCGGACTCACGTGTGACCTACTCCCTGCGAGGCGGAGATGGGCTCGGAATTTTTGCAATAGATAATGACGGTAAGGAGGACTTTAAATTATTTAATCTCTCCCCCCTTTGCTGGCCTCCGGAGCAATTCTATGAGGCCCGCACAATTCCATTTATCCTGAACATAAATTCCACAAGCTGAATAAGTAATTCCTCATGAATAATATGAATAGCCGCAAAGAATGCGCCGACGTATTCTTCACCCGGACGACCACAAACAAAAGAAATCATCCTTCGCCGAGGGGAGATAAATTCGAGTTATGCCGAATAAATTCCAGGCGGACTCCTCCCTATTCCCAATTTACAAATGTTAACAGCACAGGTCAAACGCCTGCTAACAACTTGAGATAAGTACGAATTTATGTCTGACGCCAGTGCATTTCTAATGCCCAGAACGGTCCACAATCCCGGTCAATCGGAGTCAATTAGGGGAATCGAAAATCCATCTCATATTTGATTAGGGCTCCACCGGCTAATTGATTAGTTCCTTCGTTTCCCGCCGAGCTCACGAATTAAATGCAGGTGGCTCGCTTACAAGTGTACTGTCTCCAAAAACGACTTGTGCGATTGCTTCAGTGTAGTTATTAAGTCACTGCACTGGTTTGCGGGAGGTTTTGCAAAAATTGCTTATAATTAGATTCGATTTAATCGATCGATTGTAGCATCAGAGGGAGGGAAGTAGGTTAACTCAGTTTCATCCATATTGAGCTGATGATATCGGAAAACTGTCAAGAAGAAAGCAAACTTAAGGGGGACTTCCCATGGAGCAATTTCAAAAAATCGATTTTTTTTTTTGCATTTTTGTAATCTATATATAAGTACAATTTACCCTGTGAAAGGATTTTTCGGAGTTCGATCTCTAACATTGCTTAAATGACCTTTGAAGTCGACATGTAAAGCGCGAACCGGAACGAAATGCCGACATTGCAAAACTTTAAACGCGTTTTTCTCGAGAACACGTTTTACAAAATGGTGTGCAAACTTCTGACGACTGTAATTGACCGATCGACTTGAAATTTCCACAGAACGTTCGAAATACATTTTTGCAGGTACCCACGTACGGATTTTTCGAAATCTTAAAAATTCGATTTTTAATCCACGTTTTTATTCGAAAAAAAACGCGAAAAATGAATTTTTTTTAAAAATTTGGCGCCATTTTGTCAATTTTGAAGATATCGAAAAAATCGTACGTGGGTACCTAATCGAGAGGATGCTGATTGATAACATTTCGGTCATTTCTGTTTCTGATCACCCACGGAGGCAGAAACTTGCACACCGTTTGCCTCTGCAAATTTTTAGACCACTTTTTGGACTACAGCCAAAGACGCCATTTTGAATTTTTATGTAATTCAATAATTTTTCTAAATGTATTAAATGGTCCTTTTTAACCTCCAAAAACTACAAGTGTTTATCTTTATTCGTTTTCCCATAAAAAAAATAAATGTAAAACCTTCAAAAATGGTGCTCTCCATGGGAAGTCCCCCTTAAGGGATCGTCTCAGTGTGACCCTCCGAAAAATCACTGATTTTCGCGATTTTTTTTGTTATGTTGTAATAAACTAATCGGTCCGGTTTTTTTTTTTATAAATAAATACATTCATGAAGAATACAAAATGATTTTTTTTATGTTTATTTATTAGGTGTATAATACTTTAATAACTTGTTGAAATGACACGTAAAAAAAAAAGCACCTGTACGGTTGGCACGATTGCGGCCGCAATTTTGATGTGAAACAAAACTTTCAAAAAAATTATTAATCTGTAGGGAAGTCGCTATGGCGCTATGGAGGGATTTTTTTTTTTTTTTAATTTGACAAAATGGCGGCGGTTTGAACAAAAAGTATCGAATTTGGCCCTTTTTTTCGACAGTTTTTCGTAAAAAAAAATAGGAAGATTTCAAAAAAAAAAAAAAAGCTTCCATAGCGCGATAAAGAATGACGTTAAAAATGTTCTCTCCAAATTGGAACTAGATATCTTCAAAACTCTTGCTTTGAGAGTGCCAACCGTTTTGAAAAACACCATTCTGAGAAAAACGCGTTTAAAGATTGAAGCGCCCGGGGATTCTCATCAGTTCCTTCCGTTCCCTTTCTACAAGAAACGCTGTAGTGACCGTAGTAATTTGAATTTCGATTTGAAAATTTGAGAGAATGTTTACTACAGTGTATACTATCCGATAATGCAACAAAAAAAAAATCGATTTTTCGAAAATTTCACACTGAGACGATCCCTTAACTTATTGCCTTGGCATTTGTTTTAAAGTTTACAGTAATAATGCGCCTGCCGCGTATTTGCTTTACAAGCAACATATTGTACAAGTTTTTACTCGCAAAGCGCGTGGTAGTGTAGCTAGCAGCCCACGAACTCGAAAGCTGAAAGGGAGTTTGTGACGTCAGCATTGCCCCTCCGAATAGTGTTTACCAGATTTTAGCCGTAAACTTTTGTAGTGTGAAAACTTGGATAAAGTTCCTGATGAATTTCATAGCTGACCACCAATTTTCGGAAAGTTTACTATGTATTAACTATTTTTCTTATTTGAGACTTCAATTTATTTTCATAGAGTACGGTAACAAAAATCTTTGTTATTAATTTTTTTTTTTTAATATTCTATATGTTAGTGTTTATTTTATATGGTAGGAGGAAGTAGGGAAAGAAGCACTTTGAAAGGCATCCTGTAGCACTTTTTAAAAACATCAAAGGACTTTTATTTTAACATCGCATGTCCGCAGACGACACTTTATTTTTGCCTAGGTAAGAGGGATTTCTAATTTTGTTTTAGTGCTCTGTACCGACGTTAAAATGAAACACTTATGGGCTCACTGATATCTATTGATGATATTATATCAAATAATGATAAGAGCTGAAAATGCACATACCTACAAATGCAGGATATCCCGTGAGTAGTGACTAATCTGGAAATCAGCGATATGGCAGCTATCAAATGAGCACAATATAACCTTAGCAAAATTAGAGCGGAGAGAAAGAAACCGTTGAAATTATCGGAAAACCCTGTCAATTCGACGAATACCGGCTTTGGTTTTCAGCTAAAAGCATAAACTGTCGATGTATTATTTACATATTTATTGAATTGTTAAATCAACGTACTTAGTTGTTGAAATTAATTTACTGCATTTACAGTAATAGACGTTGCTTCAACACATCAATTTATGGAAAATGCCTGTTACCTTAAAATCTTATGTATGTTGAATTTAGATATATGTACATTAAATTAATAGCCATACGATGTTTATTTCACACAACAAACAGCGGGGCCACATTCTGGAAAACCGGGAAAAGTCAAGGAATTTAAGTAGCCAGGGAAATGTCAGGGAATTTTCATTGAAATTAGGGAATTTTTTCATCCATAATAAGTATTAACAAATTATTTGCTTTTTTATATCCATTGCATTCGCTTTTCCCTAACAGTAGAGGAATGTAGCATCCCCTTATCTTTTCTTACTATCTCTCTTTCTCTTTTCTCAGTGTGACTTTGTTGTGCATCGCTTATTACATGTTTTTAATTATTATTATTCTATTATCTCTTCAGTTTGATATGATGGCGAGTGTAGGCATATAGCCAGGGGAGTGGCTTTAGGGGTTGAATCCCCCTGTAGCTATTCTATAAAGTTAACGAAAAAAAGTCAAAATAATTATGTATAACACTAATTCATAAATTAACTGCGTAAAACTTGTTATTGCGGCCCGCATGAAAGAGTAAAGAAATTTAAGCGGCCCAAGAAAAGAAGGTATGAACATTGAGTATAGGCTGACTCCACGCTATATTTAAGGTCTAGGTGGTCTAGAATTTTTAAAAATCTTTTTTTTTTTTAATATTTCGAAAGTGTGGTTTTTCGAGAATATACTGTTAAATTTTTGTAATGATATTGACGGTATTTTATGTATGTTCTACAGCCTTTTTAGCAGGCAGCGAACGGTTGATCCGCCTATGAATGGAAACATACTAAAAACTTTAAACTCATTTATCAGCACCTTTTTCTGCACGGCGGGATGCAAAACAAAAAAACTATTCATCCGAATCATCTCAAATTTTAATATGTTATTCAGTACACTAGTAGCTATGGCCGGGACTACCAAAAATTTTTTATTTCAATAACTTCTTATTTTTTACGTAAAAAAACTAATGAAAAATAGTCTGATTTCGATATTCAAATTTCAAAACGCGCTATTTTTGTCAAAATAATTTTTTTTTCATTTTTTATTGGTTCCGGCGATAGCTCCTTACTACTATTAATAATTTCCTTATATTTTATTTTTCAAATAAGTGACAGAGCTAAAACTTCACCCGCCGCCCAGGTACATTTTTTTGAGGGGGTCATCTTCAACGCCATTATTTAAATAATCAAAATTTTTTTTTTAATTATAAAAATATGTTTGTATGTCTTTTGACTATTATATTATAATATACCTACAAAGTTTTAATATCGTTGTTCATTATTTTCACCTTCAAACAAAATTTTGAAAATTCCCTTAAATTCAAGGTTGCTAGACCACCGGGTGGGTGGCCTTAAAGCGCCACATTTAGATTTCGCTCCAACCTAACACTAGGATCGGCCCGGTGTTTAAGAACATGGACATTCGTTTGTTTTCATACTAACCGAACATTTTTCTCCGTACGTACCTGCTCGCACCGAAATAAAATAATACACATTTCTTATCTTTGCGATCTAAGCTAGGACCTTGTTTTAAACATTTTTATTTATTAATTCATGCCAGCCGAAAAAATTCCGACAATCACCCCCAAAATTTTCTCTGGATCATCAACTGTTCACAGTGATAGTAAAAAGCGTTAAGAACCACTGTACATACATATATACATGAATAAACAACATATTATGCACAAATCGCTTGCTATATTTGCATGCTATTTCACTCGCACTTGCAGCTGTGAGAACACCATCTATCATTCTTCGATACATGAATTTACCAATTAATTATACTTTTTTCAACGCACATAGTACGAGCATGGAATCTATGTATATGTACTTTTATTAAAAAAAGCTAATAGATAACTAATTATCACGAGTTGAAAATTGCTGGGGTATTTTACACCCTATATGCACTTTTTGATTCCTAGCTGAGGTGTGCATTTCCAATTTTGATCTTTGATAATAAATTCAAGCAAGGAATTCAACGATCCAGAGTTTGAATCCCATCGGGGACCAATAAAACCCCCTTCGTTTTCAGAAACGGGTAAGGTCAAAATAAAATTACCCCATGTATTATATAAAAAAAACAAAAATTCGTAATAAGAAGAAAGTTAAAAATTCCCCCGCCAGGCACAGTTTCAAAAGTTGATTTCATTCGGTAAAAACTATGTCATTTTCGTTCGACGGAATTTACACTTCATTGCATTAAAGTAAACAGTTTCAATGCAGCAAATTCCAAATTCTTAAGTTCCAAATCGAATTCAATATAATGGGTTGGCTGCTGTTTTTCATTGCAGTTTGTATATATTTTTCTGAGTGTTTATTAATGATGTTCTGGACTTACTTAAGTGTATTCTGAGAGTATGGCCTCTTTAGCTAGAACAAAAAATGTACTAAATATATGGAACTCTTCAAAATGGCTACAAAAACGAACCCCACACCTGATTTTTTCGGGTATATGCGATTGATTTTTCCAGTTACTCGCTTTTAACGCAATTTTCTGAAAGCAAGAGTGTCCTTTTAATCCATATCATTCTTGGTACGAATAAGGTTCGTTGCAGGTGCTTCTTTTAAAAGTATCATCAAATTATTGCTAAGTGGTTTGTTGCAAATGGCAAGGCAGCTAGGGAAAAAGTAAAATTGGTCGCAGACAGGGAGGTACGTGTATTTGCCGTTGATCCTGATGATAGGGTTCTTTGTGTTCTGCTGGAATTCCACCTCCGAGTTAAATGCAGTCCTTTGTGCCCTCATACAGACGTGGGTGCTTGAATTGCCCGTCAGCACGGAGAGGCCACTTAAATGGCTAGAGAAGTTAACATTCACCGCAAAGTCGTGCCTTTTGCACACCCTCTTTCTGTGTACTGCTGTTATCCTTGTCCCTCTTGGGGCAAATTCAATTAAAGACGAATAGTGCTAAAGTTTTTCGCAGCGCCATGACCTCTCTGCGCTCCGAAGGGACAAAGTACTCCAATTAAAAGGTTCTGTTCAGTTTTAAATTAATTAGAGATTTTGATTTAAAGTGGAATTTTTGCGACGTGGCCCGTTTGAAAGAAATTTGGATTCAGGGCCCTTTCGGATTATGTGGAGTTGGACGTTGGAAAGCCGACTTTCAAGATGCTACTTCGGACAAAAGTTGATTATCAGCGACTGGAGGCATTTGGGATTCTCTTGCGATTTCCAATTTTTTACCGGTGCTCCGTTGCCTGGTACTTGTTACATTCTGCCTACGGTAGAGAAGTGGGTGGTCCTACAAGCCGCCCGGCGATGGCTTTCTTCCTTTGAGGGTCATGAATAGTTTGCTCCACAGCAATAAATTTCTCCTGAACGTACAGCGCCCATCAAGTGGAATTAATGGATTCCATTCAGTACAGGAAACGAAGTAATCCATTTCGACTATAGTCGAGCAGTAGTCAGTTTGGAAATATTTCACGGCTGCTTGAGACATTTTGTATATGCCATGCCGGGTTAGCCTCCCGGTATTGCTTGCTCGCTGCTGTCAATAATTCTGCAAAATTTTCACTCTCCAGCTGCAGGGAATCAAGGGACGATTAATAGTCCGTAGCGCAATAAATTCTGCACTGGCTATCTGCTCAGATTACCATAAATTCGCAATTTTATTATTTTTAAACTTTGGCGAATGAAGGGAGTTTATTATTCAGCGAATTCATTTTTTGCTGTTCGTAGGGAATTTTCAGCCCAAGTAGACATATTTTGCACTTCGGTTTAAAATTGCTTTCTGCGCTTAAAAGTAATTTCAATATTTTGCGGGCTCGATGTTTCGACACGCCTGTATCGAATAAATTTTTATTGTACCGGGATTTAATGGTGTAGATTTTTATTTCACATAAAAACTCCATAAGATGTTGAGTAGATTGTAAAAGCAATAAATTTTAAGAACGTGTTGGAGTTGCAAACGAAAAGTGTCCAAATTATATTTCGATACTCAGACTAAAATTAGAATTTTTCTATATAGGTCCAACCTTGAATCATATATAGTCCAGCCAAAACAGACGAAAGAAAGCTGAAACTGCGATAAATTTTGCATAGAGTTGGAAATTAGTACATGGCTTAAATACACTATTACTTCATATACTTTTTTCCTAAGGCTCACCATTCCTCCGCGGTCAACCCTTGCAGTTACGACAAAAGTTATTATATGCAACCTTGTAGTACTCGCGGCGTCCTATACGCTGGTATAATCGCTTACGTATAATCGTAGCTTTAATGGAAGTCGAGAAAATTGAAAACATTTTGATCTGGAAATATCGCAGGGAAAAAGAAGAACTGGTGCATCTCGTCACACTGATATTTCCAGATCCAGACCGGACATGACCAAATTGTTTTTCAATTTAAAGTTCTCGGCTTCTATTAAAGCTACGACAAAAGCGATGGTACCAGCGTAGAGGGCGCTTCGAGCACAACAACTTTGCTTGTAACGACTTTTGCCGTAACAAGTGCAAAGACTGTTTTTCCAATTGCTCGGCTATTTTTGCAGCTACGATGTAAGTGACCATAGTAGCGTGTAGGGCGATCCGAGTACTACAAGTTTGCTTATAATGAATTTTGTCGTTCGTAACTGCAACGGTTGACCGCGGGGGCGAATTAGTGCATATTAGTATTTTTGAAGTTTGAGATAGCGATATCTCAGGAACAGTGATTCTTGGGAAAATAGTATATGAAGAATTTTTGTAGACAATATTAAGATCTACAAATTTTGTGTGAACTATTTTTACGATAACACTTACCGTTTTCGATAAATATGTGAAAAATTGATATTATTGACTTAACCTCGAATAAAATGTTTAGCGGTAGTCGGATCGGTTGGGACTTTTGATATTAGATTTGTAATAGTGTATTTAAGACATGTACCATTTTTCAGCTCTATGCGAATTTTTCCGCAGTTAAATGTCTATTTTGACTGGACTAATATACGAGAGAATATTATGCCTGTCAGTGCTAAACGTAGTATGTATTATAAAAGAATAAAAAAATGTAGTACCTCGAAAAATACTCTAATTAATTAGCTTGTGATAAGCCAGTGATAAGTAATAGTAGAGTAGAATAGTTTATAAGTAGGATAAATTAGAATTCACTGGGTGTTTTCTCAAATGTTTCCCGACCTACTTTTTGTAATTTCACATAACACTTGTTGGGTCAACCTTGACACCTTGATATAATATAGAAGAACGAGTTATTAAATTCCAGCACTAAATTGTAAGCAAAATTCTTTGAAATAATAAATAAACAAATAAAATAATTATTTCATATTTCCTTTCAAATAGAAAATGCTCAAGGCTGATATGAAGTATATTTGGTACTTTTGTGAGGGGCTTTATTCACTTGGCATGTTACCCGCTCATATGAAGGTCTTGAAAGGAACATTTCGCAACTGACATTCAATGTGATTTTATTACTCAGGTTTATTGAAAGCTCAATTTGCTTAATTTATGTTTCAATTTTAATGTACCGGGTTGTTGCCGAAAGTTTGAAGGACTCCGCTTTTATTACATGCACGATGTTAAAGTTATTATGCGGGCTGTGGTAACTTGAACTGAGCGAGGTAGATTGGTATTTTCATATTGATACTTTACTTATTGAATTGTTGTGTGGAAAACGTTCGCATTTCCAGTGATATGCATTCGACTTCCTCTTTTAGAATGAGAGACGATTTTTTTTACTGTAGCCGCATTAATATTCAATTATGACGGTCACATTGTCATCTTAACGACATAATTAACATAAACTTCACTACCTCCATTCTCCGTGAACTTTGTTATGCCGCAATCGAAATTCCCGAATGCATCACTCGTCGGAACTAAGCTTTATAAATTTTCACACATTCAGGAATCGTATAGCTGTTGGAATAATTAATCACTTTTTCTGCACCTTGCCACTCATAAATTAATGACCACTTTTTACGGAAAATATACATGTTTAATACGTTTTGAATAAATTATAAATTGTGTTATTGATTTTAGTCATAAGAATTCTAAAGTCCGTGGTTGTAAGGGTCGTACACTCGAGGGTGTGTTCTTTGGTATTCTAGAAGGCGTAGAACGTGTTCCGGAACAGTTGGGATGTGCGGTCCCGAGGGTTGGAAACCATCTGCACCGGCCTTGTAAATTACTTCTATCTCCTCTCCCTCTGGTGAGACATACTTGTAAGCACCTTTAACTTCATCGCCGTCTCCAACGGCTTTGTGTGAAATCCCGTCGCCTGTCTTGTATGTGTAGTAGTAGTTCCCGTCGTGCTTGAGGTCCTGCTCAGTCTCAATTATAGGAACGCTTTCATACGCACGCGCAACCACAGCCAAGGCCAAGAATGTTATCTAAATAAGAAGAAATAATAATAATAATGTGTACAAAAAAACTAGTAAGTTGCACGTACTACAAGCCTGAACATTTTTAGTAACCTTGTCCCAAGTTTAAGTTCAACTGGCCGGCGAGCAGAGAGGTCGACTATTTATATTGCGGGAGTACTACAAAAAAACAATTTTAAAGTTTATAAACAAAACTAACAAAACTAACAAAACTGGTATACACACCTCATCAGTGTATCGAATGAGTTCAAAGTCTTAGAAGACATTTCGTTCTAGGCCGAGGCTCTTCGCCCCGTCCAAATGCCGTGCCGTTCCAATGTGAAAGCTCTAATTTGCCAGAAACACATTTGTTTGGCAAAAACGATAATTCCGCGCGAGATTTGCATCTAAATGTAATATTAGACCCATTCACTGTGAATCCCACTACCTCATAATTAAATTGAATTTCGGCGAAACCGAAAGTACAGATTCAATTAGAAATTCCGGGTTCCGTGGGCACCCCTGCTCGTTTCAGGATCTTGCATGCTTGATGCCGACACCTTTATTTTGCTCATAATTTGCGCAGCACTCTGACGGATAGGATGGATATAAAAATGCAAATGTGCAGCAGTTCAATGAGCCTATAATTGACTGAGAGGATAAACTCTCTAGCACTTCACATTGCTAAAGCGCAGAACTGAGTAATAACTCAGGATATTTGCGAATACAAGTAATATTTAGTGTCACCTTGGAAGTGCCCTCCAGTGTTTAAAAAATCTGCGGGGAAAGCAAGGTACAGAAAATTTGGATCAACGAACCAGCGAAACTGCTGCCGACAATATTTATATCAAATTGCAAATAAATTAAAGATAAGAATGCAAAGCAATATATTCGTGGCGCCAGAGCACGCCGCCATCGCCGCCACCACAACAAACATTTTTAGTGACTGTTTTGGAAAGGTCTTTGATTTCGAGGAATTCGTTCCGACAGAAATTAATAATTCATGGATCTTTGTGGAAATTTTTTACCAGTAGGTACCGATAAATTCATTTTGGTATAAACAAATTTTTCATGAAATGCGGATCTGCCCAGTAGGTACTGACATGACATCGTAGGGTTATTTTAAACCAAACAAGACCTTCTGGTTCTAATTAAATTTTATTTAGCCGTAGCGCCAGCGGGAATCGAGAATGTTAGGTTTTGTTTTCGTCGCAGAGTTTACGGAAGGAAATATTTATAGTTATTACACTTGAGAAAGAAATGTTCCGTGCTTTTACGAAAACAAAATTGTAGTCATGACTTATTCTCTAAAAACTGGTTGAAAGATTATCGACATAATCATCGAGATATGCATACTTTGCCTGGCGTTGTCCACACTTAAACACAATTTTGAAATCGCCTGAACAATTTTTTGTATTATTGTCAATATCGCATACCTACATATTTTCTAATGCAAATACCAATAATAATATTTATTTATTCATAAAAGTATAAAGGCCAAAAAATATTTAATCCCATAGTAATCAATTGATTAATCTGATTTATGTCTGATTTTACCTGCTTTATTGCAATTAAACTAATAAAGATTCAAGTTGAAAATATGAAAGAAACTATACAAAAAAATAAAGACAATACGTACATGCATACGTATGTGTAGCAAAAATAAAAAAAAGGACCAAACACACTTTTAAGCAGGAACCGAAAGTAACTCTCATCCTCAGAAGATTTTTATAAAAGTCTTTGTCTGACTTTTGTGAACATTTTGTGCGACTTCAAATAGGAAAAATTATAATAGTATATCCTACTGATACATATGTATATATATTGCAGTTTTGCAAGTCAAAGGTCGATACTTATTTTTTCACTGTTTTACTTAAAGTCACATTATAGGAGTTAAAATTTTTTTTAAATCATAATATAAGAGTTAAAGGGGGGGCATCTCCACTGTTTTCGAGTTACTGGGTGATTAATAATTTCGGGATGCACATTATTATTTTATTTTTATCTTTTGTTCTAATTTACGCAGCGATATCGAACTCACGCCAAACCAAACAATTACTATCTTAGAGTGCTTTCCAAAAATGCCACCAATGTTGATGTGTCTCAACTTTTGCAGGTACAGTCACTTGCGAAAGTGGAAAAAAATGCTCTTTCCTGAAATTCACGTTCTTCCCACATTTGTTCCGAGTTCATGTAATTAATACATCTCATTTTTATTTGTTCTAAATTTTTCTTGCCTTTCCAATATGTACAAAATTACACGTGGAAATTATTTTGCAGAATTTTAAATAATTCTTCATTTCACAAAAAAATTTTACATTAAAATTAATAAAAAGTGCGTGAAATTCGGTCGCCATATTGCATTTGGATTGAATTTGAATTTGGAAATTTTGATGACAGATTCGAAATGAGTATACCTAAAAACACCCTAGTGTTGAGTTTCATAGCAATCCCTTAAAGTGTAATTTGTTCGGCAATCAGTTTGGGTCCGCTATCTTGAATTTTGGTGAATTTAATTTCAGTAACCCCAAAGACGACCTCATATTAAATTTCATTAAAACTGCTTAAAATTGAGGAATTTCGGTTGCCATATTGGATCCATCATTTTGTATTTGGAAATTACGATGGCAGATTTGAAATCATAAATCACGAAAACTACTAGTACTTATTTTCAGAACAATTTCTTAAAGTTTGACTAATTTAACTTACCGATAGCCATCTTGGAAGCCGGTATTTTGAAACCTTGCACTTTATCAAAATAACAAATAGCCTATATGTTAAGTTCGAATATATACTATCTTGTGTGAGGAAATGAAGTCTATCGAAGCAATCGTTTAGGCGTGATTGAGTAACAAACAGACAAACACACTTTCATTTTTATATATATCATAGATTTACCCAAAATAAATACCGGTTAATACATATTTTAATTTTAATTCAATCCACATACAAAATATGACCTAAATTAAACTATGCTAAACAGAGAAAAGGGGAAGTAGCCAAAAAGTTAAGCATACCTGAAGGCAGGGAAGTGAAAGAATATATTTATTAAGCTTAATAAAAGAAACAAAAAGCAAGAGTACAAATATAACATAACTAATGTCACTAAAAGGCACGAGTAAAATATGTAAGTCAATATGTTCAAATTTTGTTAATAAGTAGTTAAAAAAATTAAATAAATAAAACTAGATAGTGGATAATGAACTACTGGATGACCCTACTGCACGAGAAAAATGAGTTAATATATTGTTAACATTATTGGTGTAACTGATTTAAATATTTTTTTTGCGAATCAACCTACAAACAAACGTGGGTAATGACACGCAAGGATTAATGCCTAATTAGTGCTTAATACTTTTGGCCAAGGCTATATATCTACTGCACTTTTAAAAGATAAATCTTCTGTACACACATACACACCAGGACTTCAGAATAGTTGGTGCCCAAAAATCACAAGCCGCCCATGAAATGTTTAAGTTTAAATGTTTCTTGCATATTTGCTTCTACCCGGCAACGTCATAAAATTAGATCACAAGGAAACACATTTTACCAGTAAGAGCAAGAATGGAGAAAAAGAAATTATTGACAACTGGGCATATAAACTGCTAAGTGACATCCCCTCAGAATTGAGCCTCTTTCAGAAAACGCCTTTGGCACGTGCACATGTATAATAGAATTTATTTCAGTGGTCTCATGTGGACATGTTTTGGGAAGGTAAGGCATTACTTTGCCTCAATTTATTTAGCATGTTTGAAATTCTGCAGGGCAAGTACTTCTCCATAAATAAATTACGAATGTTTATCAGCCGCTCGTTGGTAAAAATTTGAATATTTCACATGGCCCCTTATTAAAGGTGTTTCAGGCTCTCCTTAAAGTCGACTGTTATATAAAGGTGCTAAGCCGAATTATATTTTATAGTCCGTAAAATGAAGCTCCAAGTGCCAAAGTAGCAACGTATGTATTTCTTAAAAAGTTTCTTAAAGCATTATCTGTAGCAGTTGCAAAACCTTGAAAGTAGGTTAAAGCTCTAAATTTTGCTTCCTGGGCAAAGTGTGGGGCACCCATAAATTTCAAATCACCTGAAATTATCTAAGTGGCCCACCTCAGCACTTTTACCGCATGTAAGCACATGGAGGAAAAATAAATTGAAAAACAAATCCTATGTCGTCATCCATAAACGCTAGAAAGAAAGCGTAACGGTTTAAGGACCGTTTTTCCTGTTTTACGACAGTACCCCATTTGCGTGGCTCTCGCTACTGTGTCTGCCCCATTGAATAAAGCGCTCTGTATCCCTTCTGTCCTCTTCTTTTCCGGGCTGATTGTTTCAATTGGTCGCGTAAAATAGAAACTTCTGCGGAATTTTTTTCAAGACTAAATGGACCTTTCTTCCAGGCTCTCTGCGGACAATGGCGACGCTGGACCTCGAAACCAAGCCGCACTACTGGTTGACTGTGTGTGCCCAAGACCAAGCTGTCGTTCCTCTGCATTCCTGCGTTGAGGTAAGCGCGAAGCTCCACCAGCATTGCCTTAGATTTAATTTGCATGACCTGCCCGGTTCGCTACTTACTTGTCGACACACATATCCTTTCAGGTTTTCATCCAAGTTGAGAACGAGAATGATAACGTGCCACTTACGGACAGCCCTGTTTACTACCCATCAATTCCAGAAGGTAGCCCTCGTGACGTGCAGATTTTGCAAATAATAGCCGAGGACCGGGATATCGATCCACTCCAACGTATCACATATCGAATAACGTCGGGGAATCCCGAAGGATTTTTTGCCATTAACAGCACAACCGGTAAGTACAGAGTTTCGTGTTCTTAGAAGTACTGTATACAGGTGAATCCCATCCCGGAACGAAGCCCAGTTCGTGCATCCATATCATCCGTCGTGCCCTGTAATTGGAATTGAATTGCTTCCTCCCGACCCGACATGTATGTAGGTTGCACTAGAGCCCGTCCACGCTGGTTTATTTCAAAAATCCCATATACATAATTTTGTTTGCCCGCATCAGACTCAGATTTGGGTTCCGTGGTACGGAAGGTGCCTTTTCTCAGAACTGGGCTGTACTGAATTCAGACAATTATGAGCTTCTCCTAGTATCGTACGGATATCGCGAAATTTCCAACCTGCAGCGAGTTTTGTGTCGAATCATTTTATGTATTTTGCTCACACCGGGACTGATGGTACGAGTCCACCGCGAAGTAGCGGCACGTTTATTTGCACGTCGCAAATTATTTGGTTTTCGGATGATATGCATAATTGAATCGAAAGTAATTACGTGACTGCAATTTCAGAGACAAACGGCAGCACTTTTATGAGCAATTAAGGAGATAAATCGATGCCCTTGCTGCTGTTGAATAATTAATCACGTTTGGCGATTAGTACTTAAGTGCTCTTAACGATGACTATAAGGTCGCCTATTGTCACAAGCCAAGATGAATGACTGCATTTTGGGGTTACTAAGTAGCAACCATCCCTTACACTTGCTTACTTGCTAAAATTTAAAATTTAAAATTTGCCAGTCCAAAGACAAGTTCAGCTCCTCGAGTGCATATCTAGTATGCCTACGCCATAAGTTCTGTTACAAATTTCTTGCCATTTGGTCATATGTTCGCCTAAACCGCCACCTAGCGCCTTTAAGCCCAATTAACAATCAAAAAAATATTGTGATCTGTCGGTATCAGGTCGACCGTTGAGTTTGTAATCAGGAAAGAAAACTTCAGATACTTTCAAGAACATGAAGAGTTCAGGTATTAGCCGTATGTTTGTTAATCGCACGATAAAACGGTTTACTGAGAATCGAAGAATAAATGGCCGATCTAGAAATGGACTTTACACTCTGTTCGGACATCAGCAGTCAGGGAGTGCATTTGTCGGGTTTGGGCGTTTTCAAACTAGACAATAACGTCAACGACACGATACATTAGGCGAAGAAAATACATGGAAATATATAGATACGATTTTACACTGACTGGCAACGATAACGGCATGTCATCCACGACAACGACAATCGTCTATCATCCATTACACATTTTGTAAAAGGGCAAATATTCAGTAATGGTAAAAATGTCCATAGAAATATGGTCCCATGGGAAAAATGGAACAATGCGCCGGATTATTAGAAGCCTCCAATTTTAGAGACTACGAGAGAACCACTGATCGCTTCTTTACCTCAAAATAACAATGTATATTCCTCCAACTGAGGTGAAGCTAAATGAAAGGCTGAACGGTGGTAGATCCATAATCCAACGGCGTGACTGGACTCTATTTTTGCGGAAAGGGAGTGAATACAACTGCCAAAGTCTACCAAGATGCCATCTTGGTACCAGGGAAGTTTATCACCAATAATTTATTCATTGGGGCCATTAGGGACAGGTGGACATTTCAACAAAACTCCTCCCACAACAAACCCAAATCTTCCCAACTGTGACTGAAAAACTATGTATGTATGTGGTTGACTTTATTGCTACAGAAGATTGACCTTCGAGTAACCCCACCAAAACCCGCCGAAATACAAGCTGAAGTCAGTGTTCGAAGACATACATGATCTGCCAAAAACGACATCTCAAATTGTAAAATTGTAAAAATTGAAAAGGCGCTTTAACGAAATTCCAATGGGAAGTAATGTATGAGAAATATACTTATACAATTTCATAGAAATCCTCTACCGCGTCAGTGGAGCGAGCCTTGCATAGTTTCAAAACGTTTTTATTTTCATCAATCGGTTTTGCTCTACCGTCCCTAAAAGAGTTTTACTTCAAATAAAGTACGGCGCCTTAATTGGGAAACCCTTTATTCGACTTTACAGTGAACAACGCCTATACACTGAACTCTCTATCACTAATAGAACCGGATATTTCAACTCCAACCCCCACTCATTCCAGTGTGTAATTTTTACGTTGTTTTCGAACTGAATAGGCTACCGCTGTTGAGTTAATAACAAAATTCGTATGCTACCTGCAGATATCTAATCGCAAGGGAATATAATAAGGAAACAATTATACGCATAATTTCCTATTTAGCTTTACGTTAAAAACAAGCGTCTCGCTGTCGAGATATATGGAGCAAGAAATTACATCCTGTTCTCCGTTTTTTCCTTTCTCCAAGCGCTTACTTAATGTTTTCGTATCCATTTATTTGCAATTTGCCAACAAACCGCCTTGCGTCATCTCTCTGCGAAACACAATAATAAAACGGATATTATCCCTCAATTAGTAGTTTAGCGGCAGCCATGCACTAGCAAGATAGGAAAGCAATTTTCCATAAATTTCTTTAAGAGCTATATCCATTTAATGGGATTGCATTAATATTATCACTTCACAAGATTACTGCTTTATTAATTTTTTGCTATTTTTTGCTGCTGTCCAATTTACTTCTCTGGATCAGTTCAACTCATTGAGGATAGAAAATACGAATTGTCCTGTTTGCATAGGATTCATCAAGAGAATTCTGTTATTGTTGCTTTTCTCCATGTTTTGTCTTTACTAATGCATGTCCCACAAAAATATCTTTCATTTTATTACTGTCAATATTTTGGATGTATGTATGTATGATTTAATTGTGATTTATCAAAACGCGGATCTCAACAGATTTCGGTCTTTAGCATTTGTGAGGGAAGTTATCATGGTATATTTTTAAAAGCCACATTCAAATGTTGCTGCTGAGATGCCTCCGTTATATGCTAAAACTGCGTTTTTCTTTAAAAGGAAAGTCTAAATATTGTAGAATTTTATTTATTTATTTAACTTCGCCTACAAACTTTGTTCCACAGGCTCGCAATAAAAATATTACTTTTAGTACGTAACAAATCACTTCACGAGAAAAGAAAAAAATAAAAATTAATTAATCTGCACTAACAACGCATAGCATTATTAACCAAAAACTAATACTCATTAAATAACTGTCAAATTAAATAAGAACGCTAAATACAAGCTTTAAAACAGCTGAGAACACAAGAAGTGATTATGCGAAGTTATAAGAACAGTCTAATCGATACCCGAAAAGCGACTCTGATCATGGATAATTCCACTGTACTACCGCCTTTTCCCAAATCTTGGGAAAGACCGAATTCTGCCGGGCATATCTAAGTTGGAAAGGACGAGCGGCATGAAGTCATCTTTTCTGACGAAAAAAAAGTTTAATTTCGGAGGACCAGATGGCTATCGGTATTACTTCCACGATTTGAGAAAAGAAGAGAGGTTTTTATTCCGGCGGCACAGCACTGCGGGTTCCATTATGGTATGGGGTGCAATTTCATACAGAGGTGCCGTCGACTTGTGATTTTAGAAGGCCATCAAACCTCACAAAAATCGATCTCCTGGAGAATCAAAGAATTAAAATTAATGAGGTTTTCGAGGGACAGCGCTGGACTTTCCAGCAAGATAATGGGTCCTATTTTCGAATCCGTCGCTCGGCGGGAATGTGAATGCGTATTTCATTCATTCAGAAACTGAGAACATATGAAATCCGTATTCGCATTTCCGACGACGGATTCCACAATATGACCCAATGCAAGCAAAATAATGACGTCCGAGTTCTTAACTGGCCCGCATTATCCCCGGATTTCAATATTATTGAAAACCTGTAGGGAAGGCTCTCGCGCAAAATTTACGCCCAAGGAACGCAATTCGGCTCTGAAAACGACCTGAAAAGATTCAAAATATGTTGTTTGAGGTTGTAAGAAATAATGGAGGATATACATGTTACTAAAAATAAAAAACAAAGAGATCTTCACCGTTTTTCGCTTTTTGTGTTACTGAGGGTAATCAAGTCCTTCGGAGTGTACAACTCCGTAAAAAAAATATTGAACGTGTTCCAAAATAAATCAAAACTGCATCGATGCCTGATTCAGTGTAGTGGTTTGCCAGTGCTTTCTGAAGCTGAGTTATGCATCAAGGCGGTTTTGATGCACTTTGGAAACTGTCCGCCCTATGTTTAATTAATATGCAAAGTAGCTGAAGATAATTCAAATTCAGGATAATCGAAATGCTATGTACTATGTAAATCTGGCACTCCTAAATTACCTTTGCATCGTTTTCATACTAAGTTTTCACCTTTTGTTCACTACCCAGTCCTGATTCAGTATATAATTTCGGTACAGCAATAAAACTTGGCGCGGCCCTGCTTCGGTACAGCAAGATACTATTGAAAATATTTACTCGGGTTTTTAATTCCACGCAGTGGAGGCGGGCCGCAACCATGGAAATATAAACTAAGCACGGAACGGCTGTAAGCCAGATTTAGCGTACCACATTCCCTGATGTGTTAGAATTGGCTGTGATCGTATTGGTCGCTCAGTGCAGGCGTAAATATGAAGACATAATCAGAAGGGGGCTTAAAATTCGAAATT
Organism: Neoitamus cyanurus; assembly: GCA_947538895.1. Lineage (NCBI taxonomy): Eukaryota > Metazoa > Arthropoda > Insecta > Diptera > Asilidae > Neoitamus > Neoitamus cyanurus. Next base: position 1,054,797 of record OX384540.1, read on the forward strand.
GTCCGAAGTTCCTGCCATAATGTCTATGCCCCCCTTAACATTTACACGCTGCCATTCACAAGCTACGATACTTTTGATGTTTTATTCAGCTTACCTCATACTCCTGTACTCCTCTGCGTAGTTATCTTGTACTCATTAATTAATTAATTTTTTAAATATTTCTATCTAACAATTTAACAACGATTTCTTAGAACCTGCAAAAAGGGTTCGAAAATCAAAATATTGACGTCTACAATTTCCGTTATAACAAAAATGACCCATTGAGGGGTCCGACCGACGCACGCTGATGCTATCATAAGCTTGTTTATAGTCGATGTCGGTCGGGTCACCTTTTTTAAAACAAAAATATTTGCAGAATTCTTTGGAACCGTAACCCGTTCACTGCCATCCGTGACATACATACAAATATGTATGTACTTATGTGTGCCAAACTCAAAAAAAATTATTTCTGGTTAAACCAACTGTTTGAGCTGGTAAGGTTTTTGTTTAAATTGATTGGAGCGATAGTCCAGTAAATAATTTTTCCATTAAATTTCACTAGAATTTATTTCTTGATTTTTAAACGGATTTTTAATTGTCACATCCTATTCAACTAACAAATGTTTTTTTATGACGTTACATATTCGATGTTTGATTAAACAGGATCCCAATATGAAACGACTGCATTAAGAGGTCCCTGTCGTTTTATCATTGTCTCTATAATAATTTTAATAAGCTCTGTGGTTGAAATAACATGAGCGTTTTGTATTTTCCAACTAGACTTTCCAGGTTATGCTGGCCAGAAACCTTGTTAGGTTATAATCATAAGAAAGAGTAATTAATTGAAATACGAAATTAGTACCATTCCGCCAGGAAATTTTTTTCCGTGGATGTGTGCTATATATAATATTGCTTACTTTACAATCAGTTCCAAATAGGTCAAGTCTATGCCAAATGGTATTGTGTTATTCCAAAAAATATTTTGGGCTGCATAACGTTTTTCACAGAAGACCCTGGTAACGGACGTGTTAAGTTCCACCTATTTGTTGCTGAATATATGCCACAGTCTAATAATTGTTTTATCGTTACTGCTTTTGTACTTGACGTATAATGGAATTTTAAAAAGGGATTACCAAAACAGTAATAGCTGCAGTGAAAATCTATTACGAAGTTGTGACATACTTTTTAAATAATTTTTTGTTTTTCCGCAGGTGTTATAACAACAACAGCCAGAAAATTGGACCGTGAGAACCAATCGGAACATATACTGGAGGTAAATTGAAATTTAATTCGATTCGCAGCAGGGAGTACGCCCGTGGACGCTGCGAGTCAAGTTAAATCCAGAAGTTTTTACGTTCAGTCCATTACATCCCGCTTTTCGTTGTAATTATTGCAGATAACAGTGTCCGATAATGGTGTGCCCCAATTATCATCGACCACCCGAGTTGTAATTTCCGTCGAGGATATCAACGACCACAGTCCTGAATTTGATCAGCGATTTTACAAAGTCCAAATTCCGGCAACTGCTAAAGTGGATGATCCAATTTTTCAGGTAAGTTTCATCCAGCGCCAGTGCAACGAGTCAGAATCTTTTGTCTGTTTACTGCACACTCACTGTTTACCTTCCATTAACAACCTTCGTTTGCAGTACCTATACGTAACGAGTACCTACTGCAAAACGGCTTTCCCCATCCCCTTGTTATTCCACATAACAGAATAATTCGTGTGCACCGTTTTTGCCACAACACACAGATTAGGTATATGTAAATAGGTTGCAGCCAAAGTGCACCTGCAGATTTATTTTAGCGTATGTAGGGGCACCGCTAACCATCTAAACCAAATCGCTTCATATTTTCATTCATTTCACCGCCATAAACCCCTTTAATGCGTCCCATTTAAAATTCCAAATCAATTCATTGTTCCAAGGAAGCCCACAGTTGCTTTTACTGTTCACTTCAACTAATCAACAATTTACAAATAATGCAAATTTTGTCCAGCCACCAAACACTAAAATCCAACAGCAGCAGGATAACGATTTTGGCTTAGAAAACACAACGTGGGACATTTTCAAAGAAATCGACTTAAACGGCTTGATACCCGTCTTCTGGGTAAAGCAACAATTTCGATCTGTTTTATGTCGTTCACTAGATGTTCTTTTTTAATAGTCAGTTGCTTATAGTTGCAACATGGTTCTCGAGATTTTATGTGCATGCCGTTTTTCCTTTACTTTTGTTCGAATTGAGAAAATTCAATTTTGTAAAATTCTGCTTATTGTAGAGCTTTAAATTTGGCTGTTCGCATTCAGATAAATCTATCAGGGTTGCATTTACAGCCATCGGAATGTGTAGCACAATCGTTCGACTGATTGGAGCAGATTGGAGCAAATGCGCTACACATTCCATTGTGCACGGATTACTATTGTGCAGGCATATGGAATGGTTATTAAAATTTGTTTCCAAGAGTGTAATTCCGGGCCTTATTTCGTTAGAGTTGAGGAACAATTTGTGTCAATTCTTCTTTCAGTAATATTGTAAATATTTTTTGAAAAATAAAAACTTGTTTATTGATCGTGTAAAAAATTTTTACATTAAAATATTAATGCTTGGTTTGTCTTTGTCATGTTTTTAATTAGCAGTAATAAATTTCAAATTGGCAATATTATCGAATTTTTAATTAGTCGACAAAACATGTAACATATGTCGAAATTGTTGCCATAAAATTATTTCGATATATTTGTCTACTTAAGTTTGAAGGCTTGTAAAAAGCTTCTTCTTCATAATATGACTTTAGTAAGTATACCAAAGGCAAAGGGTAAAAATTGTGATAATGAATCTTTGATGAATGGGCACGTTAGCTATTTTCTGCACTAGCAAATATAAATTATATTAAAAACTCTAGCCTTTGCGAATACTTCCATAATATTCATATTTTTAATTTTTTATTTAACGATGGAATAAATCTGTGGCTTTCCGGCATAACTTCTATTTTAGGTGTTTTTCAAGAACTCGTGGCTCAAAAGTTTCGTTTCGCATAGAATCTGATTATGTTAGCGGATATGTGTTATGATTTGAACTATTCTATTCTTGTTTTATTTTTAGAGGATTTGATGTAAATATGTAATCTGTTCTTAACTCATTTACAAAAGAAATTGACTTATCACTATCATTTAAGAAATTGAGCATATATAGTACTTATACTATACAAGTATATTTCATTTATGTTTAAAAGAAATGAATTTTTTTTTTTTAATTAAGCGGGTAGATCAGGAACCTCAGGTGCATCGAAAGCAACGCGACCTATAAAATCTATTGTGCTAATCCTTTCTTTAAAAAAAAATCCATTGCACATTAAGATCCTTGAAGTAGGCTATAGTGTTCTGGGGAGCCGTATTTGACATACCCGTCGGCGCCATGATGGGCGCTCCGAAGTGTGTCAGCCTTTGGTGACCTAAGGCTAGAGGACTGCATCTTGTATGGCCTTTAATTTTTCTGCACTGAGGATCTGCTCAGGGGACACGCTGCTCTATCTGGTTTGATCTGCCTGGGCATCTACCGCCTCTGCTTCGGAGAAGTTAGCCTTCGGGAACAAGGGTGACGTCTGGGATATCAAGCCCCATTTCATCAAGGCCAACTAATGTGTCCAGATGTGGCGGTGACTGGTTTGATGATGAACTCGACGTTTCTACATATTTCGACATTTCAGATGTAAGGAGGGTACCTTGTAAAAGCTAGTGTTTTTTATCGATGTAAAACCCACCAGTATGGGATTGAGTGTCATCCGAAGGGAGACCCCATTGTGCCCCGGAAAGGCTAATTGCTTCCCCTTAGCTTGGGGGTGCCCGGTTCGGAGCTCCTTATTTGGTATTCAGAGCTACCCTGTAAGGCCTGAGGGTGATCCACTATCCACTACCTGCGGACTTGCCTAGTAGCTGACACCCAAGCCCCGGCGGCGTTGTAAATCTAACAAAGTTTATATCCGAATGCCTAGTCGCTAGTTTCTATATATTATGTATTAGAACGAAGTATTGGGGGAGAATTTGTTATGGAATATTTCTTGGGGAGAAGGGAAAATATTCTGGGATATAACGGCAATATTTAAAAGTTCACATTTTAAGTTCAATGTAATATGTAATAAGAGGAACTCATGTATAGCGGTAGTGAGAAACCAAATTCACACCGTAGAATCAGAGCCGCAGTAACCCCAAACCCATACTGTTTCGATAATGAATTAATCGATTTTTTCAACAATCATAATCTTGTTACTTCCTTCCTTTAAAAGTGCGAAATTGTGAAACGCGCAACAGTTGTGAGAATATGAGCTGATTCGGGTCCTAGAACTTCCCGATTTATTTTCTCTTATTCCCAGACGTTCTCAAAAATCCAAAACTGCCAAGCAATTGCAATATTCAATTTATGTTTTAAATTGTTTAATATTGAAGTTTTGCACTTATGAAAACGGCGTCCTCTTGTGGGCATGCAGTTTAATGTTATGATATATATTTTTCTTCTTTAGTTTAGTTATACTGTGTTGTATGTTACCTGTAAAGCTTTCATTAAAATAATGTAAGACGTTCTTCTGCCTTTTTCATCAATTTTTGGGGTTTTTTTTTGTCGAGGCCGCTTACTTAAAAGGACTTTAAAGGACTTTTTTTCTGTATAATCAGTTTATTATTAGTAAAAATCAATTGCAATATATATATACATATAAAAAGCAAGACCGTTCCAGCTCTGTTCATACTTCTTAATTAAAACTATTGTAGAACAAAAGGCAGTTGTTGTTTCCAATGCAATCATTTACGTTAAAAACTTTTGGCCGTCACATTACAGAAATCCCTTCAAGTTGAGAATTTTCTGTCGTCATATAGGATCCGCAATCTTGAATTTTTAATTATCCATGACAGATTCAAGACCAGCGACCCCGAAAACCCCTACATGTATATGTATTCATTAACGCGGAAATCCGTTCATCACCCGCGCTATCTTGTGCCACATATACAAATCTGGCCCCCTTCCGCGGACAGGCAATAAGACCGTGATTATACTGGAGCCCCATTTATCTTTATCTTGTAGGCCTTAAACTACATAACGGTATAATTATATTGCATGCATCACTTATAGTTTGCCAGAAACAGTCCCAGTATTTGTGTTGTAGAGTGTTTGTGCAAAGTTTCAAGTAAATCGGATCATACAAATATTTTCTTCCACGCAAAAATAAAAATTTATCCCCTTTAACCCCCCAAGGAACATATTTTCCAAACTTCATGTTTTTATCTTTAGAGGTTTGGGTTTTGCGTTGTCTTTCAGTCAGTCAGTCAGTCACGGAACTGGTCTATAAATACAAAAATTTAATTTTTAAGAAAGTCACGTTATCTCTGATTTACCAGCAGCATAAAAAGCGACCCAGTTTAATTCATTACTCCTCCGTGGTCACAATTCGGTTCATTCGAGATTCCTAGTTTTTTCGCAAATCATGCCAATAACAACCATATCCATCAGGACCATCCAAATTGAATTCATCATTAAAGAAAACGTTTTTTTATTCTGAAGTCCAATTTACTCATGTACTAATGTATGTAGAAATCTTCAATCATGCATTTTTACAATCAGAAGAAGACAAATTCTGCAAATTGTCGGGAATTTTAACATTTTTAAAGTTGCTTCTTATGCGCCTCGCAAAAGAGTAAAATTTTTATTTGTGTAGAAATTGCATCCTGTTCTCGACTTCTAGTCGTGCTTATTGGCCCGTTAAACGTTTCTTAAAACTCATATATTAACTTGCATAATTACCTGAATTAGAACAAATATTGGAAGAAAGTATTAATTGAATAAAATGAGTACATTTTTCCTCCTTAACTTATTATCTCGCAAAAGTGTCGAACTACTTTTTGCTTCTAAGAAATTTACTGTAATATCGTTGCCCGTCGTCTTAGCTTAAACCGAAAGGAACTTTAGAAGGAGTTCTGAGTTTTGACATGTTTTAAGCTCCTAACAATTTTTCCTCTCTAATGGTGGAAGACAAAGACAAATTATCGTAACGACAAAAATGAAAAACTAACGTCTCCAGAAATGAGGAAAGAAAATATTTCTGCACATTAATCTTTGGACATCTTTCTTATAATTATTGTCTTTTGGGTGTTTGTTCATAAATTCTTTTCCGTGCTAAATTCAGTTTGTTAGTCTGCTATGTGCAATAAATAATTGTATGTTCTCAGGTAACAATTATTTTACAAAGTAGGTATAAGAAATTGAAAATAAAACGGGAAGTTATTAATGAAATAAACTGTTTTTTTAATTTATTGAATATTAACTGCAAAGTACTTACCGCAAATAAAATCACTTTTAATCACTATAAATTCAACATGGCTACACTTAAAATAATTAAAATAGAAGTGAAGTATTGTCTTTAGTACAAACCTCGCAGAAGAAAAAAAAAGACACGATGAACTTAATACATTAGCTTGCAATGATTCAACCATTTATTGTGAATTTTGTATGTAATTCAATTTTTCATTTGACAATTTGTTGGTGTTCGAAAAACATCCATGTGAAGCGAATTTAATTACGTTTTTTATTCATAATGTTTTATTAAGCATTTTCTCCAGAGTGCCTATGGACGTAGCCACAGTGGGACAGTGTGGGGCGCTTGCAACCCTGGCATAGGCAAGAATAAGTGCATCACATATAAAATTATAATAAATCGTATATTTATAATGTTAAGAGAATCGTAAAACGACAAGAGCATCTTCCAGCGCAAAGTCCTGGCGAATTCTGGAAATGTTCCTAAGGTATAATCACCTTACGTGGTTCATTAATATCATTAGAACAGCGATATCCCGATGATAAGTTACCTACATTCTTATTATAAATTCTGCACATGACTGTAAAAGATTTTATAAATCCTGGAAATGCACACTGGGTGTCCTAAACATCAGATAACTTTTATGCTCCGAAATGAAAGTATTTTCCGAATTGTTCGAGTAGTTTAAGTAATACTTACATTTTTGATAACCGTTCAAAGTAGACGTGGGGATGTGCGTTACCCTGTGGTCACTTTACGTTAGTCAGCGAATTTTTTAAATGATTTCGTTTCTTTTTTATGCCACGGTGACCAAGTATAAAAGGGTTTAAAAATTCATTTTGGAAATAACTCTGTTATTTATTTTCTTTTTATTGAATAATATTTAATTAAAGTTTAGGTAAAAACCTTCATTATTGACGAATTGGTCGTGCTCTTACACCAGAAGCTGTGACTGGGTTTTTTTTGTGAGTGTTTTATAAAAACTGATAAAAACAATTATTTTCCTTTATTTTCATTTTCTACACCTGAAAAAAGAGATTTGGAAAGACTATTAATATTACGTTAAAGTACAGATTGTATGCTATAAATACCTCTAAGATCATTCCTTAATAAGTGAAATAAATATTCCTACGGGGAGGCACATTGATACACCAACAATATTTCAATATCGAGAAACTTTATTTATGCCGCGATATCACAAAAACGTGTGTAAACATGTGTGAGTACAACAGTTACAACCACGTCGTTAATGTTAGTTAACGTTTAAGTTAAGATTTAAAAATACCAAAGGTAAGTTATTCCATTCAGTAATCAGGATTACACGCGATTTTTTAATAAGTTAAATAATAAAGAATTGTTAGTTCTTTGAATATGTTCGTTAGGAACGTTGGGATACTTTAATACTAAAAAACGGAGAACAGTGATATGCATAAAAGTGCTCCGTGATACAATATAAGTTTGCATTCAATCTCTAAACTATTTAGTTATTCTGTATTCCATTTCGTTTAAATTACATATCCAAGTATTTTTTTAAATGGATTTGTATTTGTGGAAATATTAGCTGCGTTTTTTTATGTCCCTTGTTCTACTCCGTACAAAGGCTCAATTAAGGAAATTATCCGTGTGTTGTACCGTTTTATACAAAAATGGTAGAAGTCATTGGTGAACAAAGTAGTAAATATTTCATTTTCCGCATACGAACCTAATCCATGCAAAAATAAATGAAAAAAATTAGTTTGCATGCCATATATTAGCTGATACCTTTATAAAACTGACAAAATCCTTTTGGGAAATCCAATTTGGCGTCACCTGGGGTTTCATAGACACACTATTAGGTCGGTTTGTTCTCTTCAATGAACAGAACAAAGTGCCCGTAGCTAGGGACAGAATTAAACCGAATTAATTCTTTACTCAAATCATTATATTCTCATTATTCTCTAACTTTAATGTTTCTTTTGATTATATTTATTTTATTATATTATTATTATAATTACTGATTAATATTATAATACTGATTAATTATGTCATGCATAAAGCAATAAATTTTAATATTTTGTTCCTTTTATGTTTCATAAAATATGAGATCAAATTTTTCTTCGTCAATCTGTCCCACCTCTCCTACTTAATTTTTTATGAAAGCATACGTTTCAGCGAATAGTACGAGTGCGTTTTTCAACGTTAAAAGCAAATTTTTTTACATAATGAATTTACCCAGGACCCTTGTAAATTTGTTTTACTATTTGACTGAATATATTTGCCACCCCCTGTCTCATGGCCAGTGGCGCACCCTTACCCTGCACCCCACTTTTTGATTCAAAACTGTGGTGTGCACTCCCATTCCCTGGGTTTTTCTTTAAATTTTTGTGCTTTCCGTTATAAATTACTAATGAACAACAAGTTTCATTTTAGTATTGACAAATTTTTAGTGACATATTTTTCCACTACTGACGCTAATAGCAACAAAAAGTATACAAACTTTGTTTGAACTAGTTTAATTGTGCGGGTTTTTTAATTAGTTAAGCAATGGGGATTTTACTTGAGCTACGTCATTCTGACGTCAGGACCTAATTTAAGAGCTCTAATCTGTCTAGAGCATAAGTTTTGCAGATCTCATCAGTGTGACGTAACGTAATCGGGATACAAATTTAGACAAGTTGTCTGCGTCGGATGTCCATTTTGTGGTTGTAGACCCTCATATAAAAATACATGGGATTTTAGGCCAGAATCGGCATATTTTTCCTATATTTCGAACAAATTATCGTATCAATGTTTGAATTTCCCGCCACATCGTGACCGCTTAAGCGAGCTTTGTGATTACTACCGAAAATAATAACGCGGAGTATAGGCGCGTACCTCGCCGCTGTTTTTTTCGTATTGCTTATATGTATTCGTATTGTAGTGTACTAGAAGAATAGGCACTTTCCTACTTTGTTGGGAAACTTTTATTTTGTTATTTAGTTATTTTGTGTATTGACTGCATTAAAATTAGATTCTACTTGCCAAAAGCCTTCTTAAATTTACTTCCCAACCTGTCATAGGGTTACTTTCGTAGGGGTTTCTCATAAAGCAAAAACCGCAAGCCAAAGTTACCCTCCCGGAAGAACAACTTTGACCCAAAAATGGAACTAGAACATAATGCACTTAAGCATAATTTTGTTTTAACTTGCGCATTGTTATTTGTTCAATGGACTTCTGAGTTGATATTAAATTCAATGTAAAATTAATATGTCAATAATAAAAGAAACCACAGAGTGATTCGTGCAAACTGTTCATATTTTTGGTCAAAGTAACCCGCACGACGCACGGTATTTAATTTCGTTAGCATTGAATATAACTGCTATTTTAACGTAAGCAATAGGAAAATGTGTGAATAATCTGATTTGACGTATAATACTCGTACAACAACAATTCAGACATTCCTTTTCCATTCTGGAACAGAAGCCGTACGCCTATTCCGGGATTCCGAATGGCAAATTAAATTATTTCGTAGCCCTGGAGACGATGTACGAATACGAGTAAGATGTGCGATGTGCTCTGGAATGCCTTATGACTTGTTGTGTTGTCCCCAATCTCAGTAATTGAGTTTTAAGAAATCTTTTGTGCTTCTGCAGACTAATCACCTGAGAGAAAGTGGAAATCCATAAAAAGGATAAGGAGAGGCACTGCTTCATAAAAGTTTAATGAGGACATATTTGAATATTTTATCTCTTGGCTGAAGGCGACTCGGGTATCCGAGCAGACATAACGCAGTTTGCTCTCTGAGGCTGATTGATCACCCTTCAGATACATTTACGTGCCTTTTTGCATTATTTCGCTTCAAAGTTTGCGAATAATGAATTAAGACAGAGATGAATTCATTTTCTTCGAGCAGCCCACCACTGCGGGTAGCGTTGCCCTCGCTGTTGTTGGCCAACCTCACCTGGATGGCGCAAATATGTAAACAATTGCAACAGTCGCATTAAAATACCATCCTTCATGCGCGTGCTGCGGGCTTGGCATTCTTGGCAGGCGGCCCCAGATAGTTTTGCTCTTTAAACTCAACCCAACTTATAAATTAAAAGCCTATAATTCACCGGACGCGGCAGGACCATGTTTGCTCACATGCAGGCGTGATAGAAATATTCACCCGGGCCTGTGCAAGTGACATGGGATAGGTTTTGTTCCGACTTTATTTAATAAAGTTTTCGCAAACTTCTGACACAATTTCATTTGAGTTGCGGAAAGTTTCATTTATTCAGCTTTCAGCACAATGGCGCTGTGCTGGTTGCTGTGCTCCTCCGCTGCGACTCCTTTTGTCTTTAATTTCGTCCATAAGAAAATAACTGGAAGTAAATAAGTATATCTCCTCCGCTCACAGATTTGCGTTCCTGCTATTTACTGCGGGACATCCAAAAATCGTTTAGCTCTGCTCATGAAACAGTTTTCCAGGGTCTTTGGCTTTCAGGGGAGGGGATTTTTAATGAATCTCTGTAACTGGGATAAACAAATCGAGTTCATGAAATGCGAAATGAAACTAGTTCAGATCTCCCTCAGAAACACTTAAACTAAAAACCTTGCAATGAGAGCTATGTCGCGGCTTTTAATGGAAAGAACAAATAGGAGATCATACTTCAGAAAACATTCTCAACAGTTATAAGGAAGCAACTATAGTCTGTCTAGTAACTCTTTGGTTCCTTTATCTACATCACTCCGATAAAAAGGCAAAATAAGGCTTGGCTTTTGCTTTATTTGGGTCACACCGTAATCGCATGCGCGTACACCGCGAATACTCGCACGTTCACATGAAACGCCCGCACTACTCGTGACATTGTACATGTGTGTGCCCGTAAAACATCAGGCTGTATTTGGCCATTATAACATACGACTTACAACTTTTCTTTTTGAAAGAATACGATAATCACATTTGCAGGGTCGACAATTTGGATTTTTATTTCTTTGAGCAGTAGTAGTAGTATTGTGTTTTTATAAAACTATAGAACGAAATTCAGAACATTTTAGTAGTTACAGCTCAGAGAAGAGGTGGTCGTGCTGTGCGGATATGCAAGACGTTTTCACATTTCTAGGTTGAGGGGTTTGGACTGGGCAGTTTATTTTACTATCCCGCGGGAACAATACCCGGATCATAACAGAAAAATAACAAATATGTTACCAATATGCCAAGTGTTTTTTAATTCCATTCAGTAGTTTGCGTGTGATGCGGCCACAGACAGACAGACAGACGTTTCAATTTTGTTATATGTTTAGATTAATTTTATCAGCCATCTGAAATAAATGTTCTTAAAATCATAATTTCAACAATGCTTGTGTTTTTAGTAAATCGAATTTTTTTTTATCAAGAACGGTACTTTTTCTAAAGTCGCATTTAAGCGGTTCGTAAGAAATTGACGATTTTTAACAGCTTGTGGTGCAATGTTTCCTGACAAGAGCATAAACAGTCTAATAAGTAGACTTGTCATTTCAGTTGATAAAGGCATAATAGAGGCATAAAACACCATTAACTTAGCCTGATGGTAGCGTGTGCGAGAGAAGCAGAGCTGAGCAGAAAACTGGACCCGATAAGGAATTTTTGCTTCACTAAATACGCACAATTGCTTTTTTTAAAGGCTTGTTTTAAGGGATTACATGTGTTCTGAAGTTAAAAAAAAACATAATTTCTCAATTTTTTTAAATATATTTTAAGGATTATTTAAATTTAAGCACATAAAAAACACATTTGAACAACCTAACTAGAAAATTTTCATCCAAAAATTTTGAGAATTCAGCCGTTGAGAATTGGTTTTAGAAATAAAGTATCCTTGTAGCGCGGCGGTGATCAGGATAACTCATGATAGCTTTATCGGAAATCTAAAAAACAAATATTTTATATTTTCAGTTAGTTCGTGATTGAACGAAGGAAAGAAAATTGAAATTTGAATTTTTGGCAGAGGTGTGAGCAAAACAGTACGATTTTCGGTAAATCTAGACCATGTACTGCCCTATAAAATAAGTTGCGATCAAAGAACAAAAAAACTTCATTCAATCACTAGTATATTTTATCTATAAAAAGTGTGCAAAATTTCAACAAGATCGGTGCATTCGTTTTTCAGAAATCGTGTTCCCACCGACTTCAGAAATACAGTTTTGAGCAGAAAGCGATTAAAGTAGGAATAAAACGGAGAATAAATATTTTTTTTTAGTTACATGCTGCAATGTCTAGGGCATCCTTTTGCTCTTACCTAACAAACGCCTAGGAAAAGAGAGATAAAATAGCTGTTGCGCGACGCGAGGGACGAGTGTGGTGGATTGGCCAACCCGAACGCGCAAGCTATTTGACACAACACTGCGCAGACGTGTGCGGCTTAGTACCGACTCCAAAAACAATTATTTTCAACTTTTTAGTGCGGATCACTATAATATTTTATTTTCATTAGATCTACACCTATGTATGTGCTAAGTTTTATTAAACCCGGTTAGTGTAGTAGGAAGTGGGTGAGAAATTCAATAAACGGGATTCATCCCCTAATTGTGCACCCCTAAAGGTGGAATATTTTCTTCAAATTTAAATGGGACCACCATCGAGATATAGCCTATTGAATAAAAAGAATCATTAAAATGGTTCACAATCGACGAAAACATCGCGTGACATACACACAAACAACAAACATACAGTCGAATTGAGAACCTCCTACTTTTTTGAAGTCAGCTAAAAAGCGCCATTTTACTCCCCTAAAATAGGGGAGACCTCGAATCGAACTTCCGGTGGTGGTATAATAAAAAATATTATGCGAAACACGGGAGCAAAGTTAAGACAGTCCAATCCGCGTGATATAATGTCCTACTTTGCCCACATATTTTTTTATAATTTTAAGCCGCATTTGTTTTTTACTTATGCCCAAAAATCTCAAATTATTAGCACTAATAGAAGGTCTGATAAACATATATTACAGGAAAAATAAGGCAAATAATTTTTTCTTTTTAGTACATCTGACTTTAAAAGAAAAATTACAAATTTCATAAAATTTCCTGTAGTATCTTTTGTGAACTGCAAACATAAAGGAAAAATCGTTTTTGCTCACGCGAGAAAACACTGCAAAACACCCAACTTTGCTCTCGGTTCCGCTTTGTTTCTACTTTGATTTGACTGCGCGAATGTGTGTGAAAATGTATGTGCATAGTTTTGTCGCGCGAGCTCTTGCACTGACCAGCGTTCAGCTCAGCTCCGCTTTTCGCGCACACTCCGCCAGAAGCCCTTGACAAACGAATAAATTACAAGGGTTAATACATAGTTATTTTTCAGAAAGACGTTTAGGCGCTTTGTATGAGGGGCCAACCCAAAAAATTCTAGTAGCCTTAATGATTCCTTTTTCTATCAAAATAGAGAGTAGCAAATGGAGCCCAAATGTTTACAGAATATTATATAGAGGCGATGCAGGAGTTAGAGCCCTTAATGGGTTTTGTTCCTTATTTCATAAAGAATTGTTTGTTTGGCGTTGTTGTTTTTGTTAAGACCTATCCGATAAAATTATACACTTAAAAATAGTTACGTACCTGAACTTGACGGCTCCATTATAATTAAAGTGGTCTCTAACAGAAAATTTTTAAAGAGGAGTTAACAAACTACGTCTGGATCACGTGAAGTTTTCATACGCAAAAACTGTTTTGAATGACATTACATAACAGGACACTGTGTGCAACTATTTTCAGCTTCACTCACCCTAAAAGCTCTACATAAGCTTGAGATGCAAAGCAGCGGCAGTATAAACTAATTCGCTTAATTCCCCATTTTCGACTTTTTGCCAGAAATTTGAGTTTTTGCCCTACTGTATGGCGCATAAATCAAAAAAAAAAATACAAGATAACTGCAAAAACCTAGAATTCAACCCTTTTAACTCCCTAAAAAATAAAAACCCGTGGCTCAAATTTGAGATACTTTTCAGGATATGCATCGACATCGAAATAAAGGTCTCCACAAAACAAATTGCAGCTTGGTCGGACTTTTTTCGTAGTCAAAGTCTAATTTTACTAGGCTATTCGAATTTTTTTGAGTGCCGTAGTAAAGTAGGAAATTATTACTCCTACTTTGAAATTATGGTTTTGTCAATTTTTATTAAACAACAACCAACATTTGCAAAGATATTATTTACAAAGTTTGGATCCCTAAGGGCAATTGACTCGATGGAGTCTGAAAGTTCGGGGCCTGCCCTCCAATCAATTCACATTCCCTTCAAAAATTAGTCCGTATTGTACGGCACTATCTCAGGCCTGGTTCACTTCAAATAAAAAAATCAAGAACTTTTTAAAGTAGAAAATTATCGCTATCGTTAAGCGTAGTTCTTTCTTTTGTTTTTGTCAATATGACTAGCATTGAAGACACAAAATTTTATGTTGAAGTGCTTAAAAAAACCGAAATTTTGAAAATGTTTCTATATTCAATAAGTACCTACACACATTTTCATAGTTTGGAGAAACAATTAGTGCCCAAATTATTAAAGTGTCTTCTAGAAAAATACGACAGCTTTAACTGCAGATCTTGCATGTGTCAACTTTAAAGCTTGAAATACTATACTCCGTAATTTCTGTAAATTTTAAAATAAAATGCCAACATGTTCTTGAAAGTGTGTACCTATAATCCGATTTTATTAACCCATCAAACCACTCTTCAATATTTTTCAAAATTTGTTGATTTATTGAATTAGTTATGGAATATAATTTCCTGCAAATGGCTGACTCGATTGGCTTGGCAGTATTCCAACCTATTTACAGAACATTTTGATGTTATGGGGCCCTTTTTCACGACTAGCTCGATCAATTTTGTATTTAAGTGGCTGGATCGAATTAGGATAACATCATTTTTTAATAGCACCCCACAAGAAAAATTTACCGGCGTCAAATAGCAGCTGCGGGGTGACCATAGCACACATCTCCAAAATGACTGATTACACGATTATTGAGCTTAGTGCGCAAAGGATCGATTGGACGGCTTATGTGGCACGTAGCGCCATCCTGCTGGGACCAGAGCTCGCCCAAGTCTTGACAAAAAAAATCGGTGATCATGCCTCTATAGCGCTCTCCATGGACCGTAACGTTGTTGCCATCGTCATCTTTGAAGAAAATGGGCAATAATGACGCTAATTCAAAAACCACACCAAATAATCACACGCTCAAGTTGCATTGGCTTCTTACGACTATGTGTGGGTTTTCAGGGCTTCAGCCAGTGTTTATCAGTGCCAGTGTTGTAAATCTTTTTAATTGTCTGTCTTTTATAATTTATTATTACATCGGGTGTAACTATTTATTATTATGTTTGCTTGAACGATTCCTAAAATGCAATTCGTTTTTTTCCAGATTACTTATTTCAAATATATGAATGTTAGTTTAAATAGTCAACATGTAAAATTGAATATTGCCAACTGAAAATGACAATGTGATTACGGACAAAGTCGACACTAAAGATTCTGGCCCTATAGATATGAAATGTGTCTTGGCTATGGTTTGGACTTTGGTTGAATTTTCCTGGAAATTGCCACCATTTTTTGTTACCAAACTTTTCGCAAGTGAACTCTTACGGCTTTGAAAACGTCAGCATTCGCTTTTTTTAAAGATCATCACAGCAAGTGCTCGTTGCATCCCAAGCGTCCGCAACCATTGCTCCTACAATTGTGTGCATATTAAATTGACATTTTTATAACTCAGCTAAAATACTTCTCGACTGCCAGCGCCTTCCCACATCACTTGGGATTGGGAGTATTAATCGAGATAAGGATTACGCCGACTTCAAAGCTACAGGCATGCAAAGCAAGGAAGTTATACCCGCCCTCACAGGATTTGCTCCTTCGCTGAGTTTGGGATTATCGTCACTAGCGTGTTGGTGGAGTGATTTTTTAACTCTGATGTTGACTGATGATGACAAAAGAACTTGTAAATAATCCATAACATCGCAGAGTTTATCCCCCCATTGTGATCCTTCTCTGCCGCTGACGGATCAGAAAGCACCTTGATGTCGAAGGCTTTATCTCCTTTAATTTCTCTAATCCGCCTACGAGGGAATTGTTCCGATAATTAAGTTGTTGAGGTTCGGTCTAAGACTTCACCTACAAGAAAAGATGAAGACCACTCCTCGAAAATAAAGAAATCTTTAGCTGGCAGCTTGAGTCGGTTGAATTGAGAACGTCGATAAGGTGAAACTAGCAGCGCTTTGCTTTTATCTGCAATATTAAAACTAAAAACATTTATTTGCCACATTAAACTTTGCGCCTTTTATCAGTTGTATAGAAGAGCCATGACATCACATATATAAAGCTAATGGAGCTCGTGGTTCTCCCTCTTCCCACAAGTTTTTATAATTTTCAGGGATTTGTGCAGATTCCAAATAAGCCCGTTGCTGAATAATCCCAAGGATTCCATGAGGGACCGTGATCCATCCATCTGTCCATCAGTCACGGTAGGATAGCTCAAAAGCATAAAACCCAGAGGGCTGATATTCTTCAGTGTGTACCTAATATGTGAAGTTACTAAGCAAAGGAGTACTCACAATTTCTTTAATACGCGGAGTCGCATAAAGTTGACGGAAAAGCATTTTTTACGAGGGCATGTTACGTCTCAAATTGTACATTCCCAAATGGATTTAGTCCCTATACTTTTAGTGAAATGGCTCCGCCAGCCTCCCCGAAAGAGACATTTTATTTGCACATTTGCTGAAGAGGATAATTATAAAAATCAACACTAACGAAATTATAAAAATTGTTTCTTGAAACGTTTAAATGTCAGAAACGTAAAATATGTTTTGGGTAATTTCAGGGGGCGGCACGGCATGCCTGAATTTTTGCTAAAGACAAGCCAACAAATTCGACTTATATGCAGTAACGAGCAGAACTGAACAAAGCGTGAAATTATTCGTCGATTTTGAAAAGATCAGAGGATTTAGGACAACAACTAAAAAATTGGTTATAAATTGGAAGAAGCGGGAATGCTTAAATATCTCTTTGCAAGATCAGCAAACAAGGGGTACCGCTTCAAATGATTCTTCCTCGAATAGATCAAAGCACTCCAAAAATCCGAATACTTCAAATATTACGTATGGTGTGTACGCCGCTTAATACTGGCAGACGTACATAACATACATATACAACATGTCTTCTATATTTTTCCTCTAGGTTTTCGGTCATGTGTCCAAAGGCAATTTTCTCATGATGACCTCCTCCATGGAATGTTTCGTTGTTATCAAAATCGGGGGGGAGAGGTCACTTTTCGGAATTACCTCCGTTATTGACATACATGTACAGGGTATTTCATTTATGGGGTACAAAAATGAATGATAGCTAGAGATAGGTGAGTTACAGGATGATTGATAAATTTGGGATACGCATTATAATTTTATTTTATTTTTATTCTTTCATCTAATTAACGCAGCGACATCAAAGTCACGCCAATTATATACTATCTTATTGTGGTTTCTAAAATCGCAATTTT
This sequence comes from Neoitamus cyanurus, assembly GCA_947538895.1. Classification (NCBI taxonomy): domain Eukaryota; kingdom Metazoa; phylum Arthropoda; class Insecta; order Diptera; family Asilidae; genus Neoitamus; species Neoitamus cyanurus. The sequence goes on from OX384540.1 coordinate 1,072,521, forward strand.
TCTCTGAAATTCATGTAATTAATGCGTTTATGTTTTATTTTTATTGAATTGCCCATCTTGTTGCCTTTGGAAGCAGGTACAAAAAATGCAAGTAGAGAGAGGATACGTATAGAAAACCTTTTGCAGAATATTTAAAAAATCTGCATTTTCAATCAAATTTAATTGAATGCAAATTCTCAAATTAAAAACTTAATACGGTTGTACCTCATTTGAAAAACAAACAATATGAGCAATTAAATAACAAGTAGTTGTGATGATTACGGGAATTTCGGATAAAAATTGGTAGAAACGTGAATTCTCGAAAATTTTAAAGAATTTTTTCACTTTTTAAAGTGACTGTACCTGCAGTGTTAGAGGTAGAACTATATTAGTGGCATTTTTAGAAAGCTAATTGAATTAGCAGTTGTTTGGCATGAGGTTGACGTCGCTCTGTTTGGTAGATCAAAGGATATATACAAATAAAATAATTCTGTGCATCCCGAATTTATTACTCACCCTGCAAGTCCCAAACGGTTGAGATTACCATCCCCCTTGGCACATGATTTTTTGTTTGCCTAAGTGAGATTTATCACCTCATTCATTTTTGTCCCCCTTCATAGATAAAATTTGCTTGGATTTTTTTATCTCAGAATGACCTCCTTTACGACATATTTTAATTTCGCCGAATTCGAGGCGGGTAGATCGTTTTCCGAATAACTAATCTCTAAATAAGTATTGGACCATTCAGTTGCTTGGCAAAAACTGCAAAATACAAAAATCTAAAAAAAGTGCGGGTATGTAATCACGTCAACGTTAAAGGTAAATTTTCAGTTCAAGAAACTAGAGGTACCATGTTTAAAGAAATCCAAACTATAAAAAATGCTATTTGACTTATGTACATCACGAAAGAAGCGTCAAACAAACACTTTTTTTTGCAGCCCTACAGCGATAGATTTAAAAATTTAAAGTTTCAATAATTGTGCCTCAGCATTCTAGTTGTATAATTGCAAATGTTCAGTGGATACTATGAATTCAGATAAACACGAGGATTTTAACCCAAAAACGTAGCAGCTGTGCTTTTTGCCCGTCTTTGGAGTTTGTGATACATTAACTCAGGCCTCATTCCCAAAAGTACTTCAGGTGAATTGCATGATCTCCCAATGCATGAATTCGTGCTTATTTCGATCAGTGGAGAATGTCCTCCATATATTTCCTAATAATTTAAAATTCGCCACCTTCCGCTTGTATTAACGATTTAACATTTTCTTTCCTACAACCAGGTGCTCGCCATTGATAACGACTTGGGAGAAAATGGACGTGTCACCTATGCAATAAAGTCAGGAAAAGGCAAGGCAAAGTTTCGTATCCATCCAGATACAGGTGTTATTTATGCTGCTAAACCTTTCGAGTCGGATACGGAGTACGACTTGGCCATCCGGGCGGAGGATAATGGCACAGAAAAGAGGTCTCACACGACTCGTGTTAACGTTGCAGTCGTCCCCATTCCAAACGTGTCAGAGCATCCGCCTGTTATTAAATCGCTCGATCAAGAGGTCGAAGTTACCGAGAGCGATCGACCTGGATTCCTCGTCACGCTGATTCAAGCGACCGACGAAGACAATGATCAGCTCTGGTACGACATTATAGGTAAGTAGCCAAACTGCAAACAATTTGATTCGCAGCTCTTCGCGTTGCAGGAAACTTGAGATGTATCTTACGTCCCAGGTACGGATTGATGTGCAGGTGCTTGTGACCTTTACGTATTTAAAAAATCAATTCTGTATTTTTAGAATTGAGCTCAAGCTTAAGACGAGCAAAAAGCTTCGGCACTGGGGCTCTTATTCTTAACCTTCCCGAGTAATTCCTGTTGAATAACTGCTTCAGAAGTAATTTTTCAAGTTTGCTGTAGATTCTCTCTCCGGACTACCCACGCAACGTCTGTGGCTTTACGTACTGTGCCCCGTCCTTGCCTTTTGTTTACATTTTTATTTCAGTTCCCCAGTTGGGAAAGTTTATATGATTTCCCTTTTAAATAATCTGTCTCATGTCTCCTTGTTTTCTCGTGAAATAAACTTTACAATTATCAACTGAGTTTGTTTGAGAATTCTGCAGCTTTTACAAGGAGGAAGAGCACTCTTAAGGATTGCTGGGGAGCTGACATAACGCGAAAATAAAACACCGATTGTAGCGGGCACAACAGCGTGTAGTTATTTACAGAGAAATGCGTAAAATTTCAATAATGTCCTTGTACGAGTTTTGAATGTCTCTTTTATTCGTCCCCGGTATTTGGGTGCTTGCATATCACATATTCCCGCGACTTATCTCCCAACCAAAAGTTTCGTACGCAGAACTTTTGTTGTGAATTTTAATATGAACATGAAAACAGACTTTCTGCAAGATTTATTGGAATGACTCACATTCCAAGTCAGGCAGATACTTATCCATCATATTCACGGTCTCATTTATAGTCGATTATGGTTCAATAAAACTAACACACCTTACGGTCTCTTTCCATTGATTCATTTTTCATTTTTCCAGATGGAGATCAGCGGAACGAATTCTACATTGGTCGCGACAATGGCAATATTTTGCTGGCCAAATCGCTGGATTGGGAGACGCAAAAGCAATACAATTTGACAATAAGTGTAACCGATGGGGTCCATCTGATCACTACCCAGCTGTACGTGAACGTAATCGACATAAACGACCATCGGCCGGAGTTCACGCAGCCAATTTACCGCGTCGACATTTCAGAAAATATTGAGGAGGAATCAGAGATCCTCCAGCTACATGCCACTGACATGGACGAAGACAAAAAACTTTTCTATACCCTGCATGCTGTGCGTGATCCGATTTCGTTGACACTATTTCGCATAGACTCCATAACTGGAAATGTAATAGTGACGCAACAGTTAGATCGGGAAATGATAGCCGAACATGTTTTGATCGTAATCGCGAAGGATCAAGGGACGCCAGCGAAGAGAAACTATGCAAAGATCATTATAACTGTACACGACCATAATGATCATGCCCCTGAATTCACGAATAAAATTATTCAGGGAAAGGTGTATGAGACGGCAGCAATAGGGTCCCAAGTTGTCCAACTGTATGCAATTGATCGCGACATAGGTGACAACGCGAAAATTTCCTACTCAATAGTCAGCGGAAATATTGGAAATGTTTTCGACATAGACACTGTTCTGGGCAGTGTCACTGTAGCGAAGGAGCTCGACATTACGTCCATGCCAGAGTACATGCTGCAAGTGAAAGCAACAGACGGTGGGAATCCCCCATTGTCGTCACAAGTGCCAGTCCACATAATTATAACAATGGCGGATAATGATCCCCCGCGGTTCCTTAAATCTCAACCAGCCGCAGAGATTTTTGAGAACTTGCCGATAGGGATGTTCGTGATGCAAATAGAGGCCCGCTCCACTTCATCTGTATTCTACGAAATAGTTGATGGCAATTTCGGTGATATGTTTTTGATTAATCCATCCACTGGCGTTATCACAACTAAAGACATCTTGGACTATGAAAAGAACAAGTAAATATAACTCCTAAAGATCCGGTTCAGTCCACAAAAGCCTAATAAACAATTAACAATAATAAATAAGTCACAGCCTTGGAAATTCCTATAGGTGTTTATTGTTATTCAGGAGTATAATTAAACATATAAGAAGCCCCTAAGAGGCGAAATGAACATCCAAGACTATTTTACAAAATGCCTCTTTATTGGAACTTTTACAAATATTAGTAGGTAAAATTTTTTTTTTGTAACAACTCAGAAAACCATAAAACTTAACCGCCTCAAATATTATATTACTATTATGTCGAAAACCGTTTAGAATTACGGTCATCGTGTATATTACTTTATCTTAAGACTAAAATACTGCCATATTTGAAAATTCGTCTCTTTCCTCCACGTTCTTTAATCATAGCTTGTATCGTTAACGGAGTCGAATTATTCCATGGTTTCTACGAACTATTTTGTTCAGTTAGCATAATTAACGCCCGTGTGGTTCCATTATTATTGGCTCCTATTTTGCGTTTTATAATGTACTAGCTTGCCCGGACCCGGCGTTTCCCGGGATACTATTAAATTTGTATTTCTTAATTTTACAACGCCTCCCTACTGCACAACCGCCTCTCCTATGTGACCCAGCGGGGTGGGGGTGGTCTCATTAAGGGGGACTTCCCATGGAGAGCACCATTTTTGAAGGTTTTACATTTATTTCTTTTATGGGAAAACGAATAAAGGTAAACACTTGCAGTTTTTTGGAGGTTGAAAAGGACCATTTAGTACATTTAAAAAAATTATTGAATTACATAAAAATTCAAAATGGCGTCTTTGGCTGTAGTCCAAAAAGTGGTCTAAAAATTTTCAGAGGCAAACGGTGTGCAAGTTTCTGCCTCCCTGGGTGATCAGAAACAGAAATGACCGAAATGTTATCAATCAGCATCCTCTCGATTAGGTACCCACGTACGATTTTTTCGATATCTTCAAAATTGACAAAATGGCGCCAAATTTTTAAAAAAAATTCATTTTTCGCGATTTTTTTCGAATAAAAACGTGGATTAAAAATCGAATTTTTAAGATTTCGAAAAATCCGTACGTGGGTACCTGCAAAAATGTATTTCGAACGTTCTGTGGAAATTTCAAGTCGGTCGGTCAATTACAGTCGTCAGAAGTTTGCACACCATTTTGTAAAACGTGTTCTCGAGAAAAACGCGTTTAAAGTTTTGCAATGTCGGCATTTCGTTCCGGTTCGCGCTTTACATGTCGACTTCAAAGGTCATTTAAGCAATGTTAGAGATCGAATTCCGAAAAATCCTTTCACAGGGTAAATTGTACTTATATATAGATTACAAAAATGCAAAAAAAAAAAAATTGATTTTTTGAAATTGCTCCATGGGAAGTCCCCCTTAAATCAACCATAAATTCGTACACAATACACCCCATACATCACTTTCACCTATTCCTAATACTTTTTTAACTGTAAACTGTAAAGTATTATTACATTTAGTTTTCCTCATTTTACACCACCTCCATATTGCACCCCCTCTCCTATATCTCCGAGCGGGGTGGGGGGTGGTCTCATATTTGGAAATGTGAATAACAGATTCGAAATCAGTGATCCCGAAAATCCCCAAGCGCGGATTTTCAGGGAAATCCCTTGAAATTTAACTTTTCGGTCGCCATATTGATCCAGCATCTTGATTTACAAAATTTTGATGGCAGATTCAAAATCAGTGACCCCAAAAACCCAAACCAGAAACATAATTTTCTAATTTTCCGCGAAATATTCGTAATTTTTTCTTTCATAAGAATCTTCTCCTGACAATAACAAACACAACAAAAAAAGAATTAGCGAAATCGGTCCAGCTGTTCACGCGTGATGGCGTGACCAAGGGAAATAGGGATTAATTTCTATATATTTAGATTACTCTGCTTCCTTAGCTATCGATTGGTGAAAAAATTATTCCAATTCATGCATACACTTTTCTTCCACAGCCGTTTCAATTTTGTCGGCACCCACCGAAAAAACCAAGTTTTCACTATTTTCACCAACCCGGCCCAATTTCCTACAGTGCCTCTTCTTCCTACCCTGAGATACACTTCTGGGGGGTGTCACGTCACCCCCCACAACAAAACACGTTTTCACCAATAATTCCCACATTTCACACTTTTAACCAACCTTTCTTTCACCAACACATTCTAAACTACCTCCCCTTTCCAACGATACCCATAACATTGCACACGCATTACTAATAGTATAATTATGAATTTTTACAATAAATTTCCTCTTCTTCTTCCTGGACGCGACGGGAACGCGGTCGAACGGGATAAAATGTCCTATGTCTGTCTCCTGGTTCTAAGCTACTTCCCCATCAATTTTCAGCCAAATCGGTTCAGCCGTTCTTGAGTTATAAATAGTGTAACTAACACGACTTTCTTTTATACATATATGTATTATATATAGATTCATAAACTCAGGATCGGATTCCAATCAACGAATTGTCTCGCTTATTCCATTTGTTATGACAGAAGTTTATCAACCTGAGAAATATAAAAAAATATAACACAGGCCAACGAAAAAAAAGTTTGTTGTTGAGAATCCAGACTCATTATTTCCTATGATTTTCGGGGCGCTAAACATGAATCTGAAGTCGAAATAACATATTCTCCCGATTCATCCCATCCCCTCCCCTACTTTCGACGTTCTGATGAGGGTGGTTTAAGTCAACCTATTTTTTCCTGTAAGTGCAGAGTTTCAGGTTTCATTTGAGCCTAATTTCATGCTTCCACTCGCATCGCTTTTTTTAAATCAAAAACAAAATCCAAAGTCATAGTTTTTTTTTTAGTTAACAAAAAAACAACACAACTTACAGAAGAAACATGAAATTGTGTTCAAATGAGAATTGAAATTCGGCATTTGCAGTAAAAAATAGGTAGACTTTAACCACCCTCATCAGATCGTCGGAACTAGTGGAACGTTTCTCCTTTGCTTTGCTGGATATTTCGTTTACCAACTGTAATCCACTTTTTACGGTCGCGTCATATGTTTGCATATCTTATGTAGGAAATTTCGTGTGATAGTGCGTGCGGCCCAATGCGAACTTTCCATAGATGGGGCTCTATCAAGTAATAGAGTGCATTGGAAAATACTGTGGTTTCTCAAAAATAATATTTCCATGTTTATTTTTTGAGAAGTCAGTATAAATGCAATATGTTTGCGCCTTCTTTTCCAAGCTTCCAGAAATAAAAGACGCCAAATACGTGAGATATGTTACAGTAGAGCGTCTTTAAATAAAGCCATGTTGTTTTAAACTAATCAAGGACTTGCAGTCAAATGTTAACATATCACATATAATACTCTCGAAAAGCTTAGGCAGTGCCGACAACTTTGCAATTGGTCTATAGTTGGCAACCAGAGATTTTTACCCTTTCTTGAAAGTTGGGACAACATGTGAAAGTTTCCAAGCATCCGGAAATACGCCCGAAGTCAAGGATAAATTAAATACAAAGAGTAGTGGTTTACCAAGATGATTAAAACAGTTCTTAATAATTGTACTGAGAATTCCATCTGGTCCCGAAGAAAAAAAAATATGGGGGACGAGACATGTTAATATCACAAGGAGAACAGTTAGGCAGACAAGACGATAAATACGAATAGTTCATGCTAGCATTATTGTCAAAATTAAAAGATTTAGAGTTAGTTGGGTCGTGACTAGAATTGTTATAGAATGACATACAACCAGGGGAGCTGTCACTCTTCCCTTTAGAATTAATAAATTTCCAAAATTATTTTGGGACGTTAGTCTCTAAGTTATTTAAATGTGAGGAATACACGACTTGTGCTTGTTCATTAAATAGTTTCCTTAGTTCGGAATACTAGGAATGATTATCGTCAGGTTTATTGGTACGAGCATTCCGCAACTTACGTAAGTACACACTTTAAATGATAGAACTTCGACAGACAACCGTTAACATCAGTATACATGCAAAGAGTTGACCAATCAATGGAACTTAGCACAACTTTAGGCTATTCGAAATCTGTCCTAGCAAAAACGAATACAAATACTACATTATACTGTAAGGGCTTCCTCGCAGAAACCGTCGAGAAGAATTGTCAAAGCCGGATGATCTGGTACCTCTTTTACAAGCGGGTCAGAGGAACGGGAGACACTGGTACTAGAGACCTCATTAATATATACCAAGTCCAAGATTCTACCGCGGCATATGCCATTGATCAGTCTTCAGAGAAACAGTAAAACCAAATAAATATAAATAAACAAAAATCCTACCAAAACCAGTGGGTTAAATCTTATAACTTTGTTCGTGAAAGGAGACGTAAGGGCAGCCTCCCATATGGTGAATTCTTGAGATGTTCGTACATAACCACCAATATAGAAATTTCCCTAAGAAACCCAAACATAGCCGTAGCCATAGTACCATACGTAGGTACGTCTTCACGTATCTGTTTTAATAAAGTAGCTTACGTATGGTATTACGGCTACGGTTACCTCACAATGAAATTTCTTTGACTTCCTAATGTCGCAATCGGTGATCGTTGTATTAACAAGCGCACTTGAAAACTGTTCTCAAGCCATTAACATTCTGTTAATATATTTTTAATTCCTGTCTGTTTCCTGAAAAATTGGTTCTTCTTTTCTTTTTCGAACTAAAGACGATTTTACGCTATCCTCTTAGCTAAAAAAAATGTGTAACACGAATTCTGGAAAAAGCATATTTCGCAAAATATAACAGATTGAATATGTTCTGAGAAGCGGTACAAAACTCCCCTCCCAGGGTTAAAAACAGAAAGTTATCAAGATAGCCATGATAGGTTTATGATCTACTATAACGAAACGCCTGAAATTAGCCTTACAACAAAATTTATGGTGCGATATTTGTGGGACCAATTGAAGAGCTTCCCTTGCCGAATAAAAATGAATCATGCAAACCGGTCCAGAAATCGCGAAGAAATCGGTGTACATACTACATAGTAGAACATTCTCCCTTTTTAAGTCAAACGACTTGAAAGTACTCGGAAATACTATTCTCATTGAGCTGAACCTATTGCTTTCAAAATAATTATATTTTCGAGTGCCGACAAATTAATGTAAGTGATTACATGGCAGACAGACTAACTGCATGCACGTGCTCGGAATTTGTTTTGTGATAATGGTTGAGAAACGCGTTGTAGCAAATTGAAGTACGAAGGAAGATCTTAAAGACGTACATGAAAACTTCGACCACCTGAACCTCTCCTGATAAGCGAATCCAGTACATGTCAATTTGAGCAAAAAATCAATTTTATTCGCTTTGAGCGGGGCGTTGCCCTTAAACAATAGCTAACGACATAAATTGTAAAATGCCATATGTTATAAAATAGCTGCCATTACTCAGTTTTGATCCCCTGAATGAACATCCCAATTTCAAGACTGACCTATTTATTAGGTTTATTTTGGTTGCGTTGCCTGGACTATTCTGCCAGAAAAGCTAATGAACCTCCTCCATTCACAGGCACTTCAACCTGACTGTGCGAGCCACAAACATGGCCTCGGTATCGTCAGCATGTTCGGCAGTCATCCATGTCCTCGACCAGAACGACAATGCCCCTTTCTTTTCACAGGATTTTTACCGGGGAGAAATTTCGGAGGCTGCACCGATTGCATCGTTGGTGCTCTCTGCGGATGATGGGAATATCCACCCTCAGGCGGACGAAATTTCCAAAACGAATTTAATCTCAAGTTCTTCTTCGGCAAACAAAAGGTGAAATTCATTATTGACCCCGCCCTGCCCTGGTGCAGCTTTTTGTGCCAGCGGGAGACCATTGGATCAAAGATACATTTTGACCCGTTCATTTCCCAGAATGCGTATTACGTCGATTATAGCTATCGTTTTCATTGCAGCCCTCTAGTTATCAAGGCTACCGATGCGGACGCGGGACTAAACGCTCTGCTGCATTATGACATCATAGAAAACCTCCCGAAAAGGTATTTCCACATCGACTCAACGACAGGTGCCATAAAAACAGTAATGCTTCTGGACCACGAGAAGTTTCCGGTATTCAATTTTCACGTTAAGGTAATTACACTCAAACCTCAAGTTTTGATATTATTTTCAATTATTCACATTTCATATAAGCCGACGAAATAGATTTCTGCTAAAGCTAGTCTGGCATTTAAAAATCTTACTAAAAAAATTAAGCAAAATAGACCGGGAGGTGCAAGGAAATGAGCTTGCGAAATATGGGGGACGCATTCCGGACGGATGAGTTTTGTAGGTCCAACACTGTGAATTATTGGATGTTGCCAGGGAATTTAATGTTCCAATAATTTGTCTACAGGGTGGGTTTTCACACAAAGGTCCTCCCGCCTCGATTTCGATGATTTCGAAATATGTCATAAAGAAGGTAATTCTGAGAAACTTTTTCTGTGAATGGATACCGCGGAAACGTATAGAGGAAAAAAGTTATAAACAGTTTTGTATGTGTACATATTCAAGCAGCTGCAACCTAATGGAAGATAAAATGTGATACATATTCAAAATTGTTTGTATCTTCTTTCCTGTAGGTCTCCGTACCACATATCCAAAACAATAGTTTCTCAGAATGACCTTCTTTATGACATAATTCAATTTTAACGTAATCGGAGCGAAGGGACCATTGTCTAAATACCTACCTTGTAGATAATAATTGGACCATTAAATTCCCTGGCAACATCCAAAAATTTACAGTATAGGAACTACAAAACTCATATCCGTTACAGAAAAAAAATTACTTTATCACATCGTGCTACAAAAGAGGGTGGCACACGATAGTATAAAGTAGCCTTTGTCTGTCTCTGGTATTACCCTATCTAACCCATCACTATATTGACCCCTTCCATAGGTAACTGATCTGGGGAAACCTCGGCTTTCGTCGGAGTCTACTGCTAAGGTGCAAATAACGGTTACTGACGTCAATGACTGCGCTCCTGTTTTTGAAAAGGCTGAATATAACGTAACTCTTTTACTCCCTACGTATGAGAACGTCGTCGTCGTACGGGTGCATGCAGTTGATCCGGACAGCTCCGAGAATTCCACGCTTCGCTATGATATTATCGAAGGCAATTCAGCTGGAGTCTTTGCTATTAACTCAAAAACAGGAATCATTACTACCAGGTAAGTTATTTATTTTTATACAGCTCAAACACACACCTTTGGCTTAGCATATTAAATCGGCACAATAACTGGGGAGAGGCAGATATTATGACACTTTTTTGGTGGCTCAAAAATTGTCCAGAGCACCATTTCTTCGCGAATTAATTTTGTTAAAGTGCGTAGTGTTGTTTTGGCCTTAAGTAGAATTTTGTGTTCTCATATTTGTCTTCTTATTCCATGGAGATGTGCCCCACAGGCCACAATACCTGAAACTGCTTTCTGTTGGAATTTAAAAAAATAACCAAATATTTCCCTTAGAGCTCCGCTGAAATCGGTACTTTTAAGGGAACACCTAAATGAGTGCTACTTTAGCATTGCATTGGTGAAGTGGCACGTGGTAGTGTAAGTACGAATTCACTTGGTAAGAGATTAGCCGAAACATTTGTAGGTAGAAATACGAACTTGTGCTATTCGCTCCGTACGCAACATCAGCGCCGCGTAGTATGCAGAACTTTGTGGGCTCTGACGATTCTATTATTGTGCGTTTCCCTTCAGTAGAATGAAAAACAAGAGAAATACAGCTATACCTACATACGGATTCGTGAGTAGGTATCATTCAGAGCATTGTTCTTCAACCGCAAACTAAATTCAAAGATAACATTTTAGTATTAGCTGCTCAAAACGTCAGGGATGTGAAACAGCTGTGGACAACATGACCAAATAATTCCTAATCCAAGCTAGTAGCATAAGAGAACCATCTGTTTCTTTGACGCCTTATAAAACTTCCTCAACTTAACTTAAACAACATTTGAATTCAGTTTGTAATTCTAATGCCTCCATATATGTACATATATGGCAGGACAGACACATTTCAAATAGAGAGCCTACTTTATTGCAATTTTTGTCCACTGCGGGCGGGGAATCGTTACCCCCACCCTATACTATGCACGGAGCGAATACACTACTGCATACATTGTTTCATCATTTTGCGTTAACAGAATAGAACGTATGTATTTTTAGGATTTAAGCTATTAATACAATATATATGTATACACTAAAATTGTAACAGGCCTAAGTGAACTTTATATTGATAATTAATAATTTATTTCACTCACCCAAGAAACGGTGATATCGATTGGCCTCGCGCTCACCGAATTTGAGCGCCCCCAATTTTTTTTTAGGGGGTGTGATTTTGGTGAAATTAGTTGCATTTTTCGGATTTTGGCAAGGCTTTTGATAGAATCAATCACAAAATTCTGGTTCATAAGCTGTCCCTTCTTGTTTTGTCAACTGGCTCCAATCCTATCTATCTAATTGTACTCAAAAAGCTCTTTTCCGAGAAGCTCCTTCTGATTCCATTAAAAATACCTCCAGTGTACCGCAAGGCAGCCATTTGGGTCCATTGATTTTCATCATTTATATTAATGTGTGATTTGATTGCTTTCCACTCGAAGATTCTTTTGCTAGATGCTGACGATGCTAAGATTTTTCGAACAGTGTCTAGCATTACTGACTGTAAACTTCTGAACTCTGACCAGAAAGCCTTCCAAAATGGTGTGCCTTTAAATGTCAGTAAGTGTGCCTGCATGACTTTTGCACGTAAGAAATTGCCAATTGAATTGTCAAATTGATTGACGGATCTGAATAATTGAGGTGCGCTTTTCCTGGTAGCGTTAGATGGTATAGTCCCATCAGCGAACATGAAGGTTAAAGAAACTGAAGCAGAACCTCGAAGTAGAGAGGCTTTGTGTAAGCCCTATGCTCCTAACTGGAGTGAAATTGAAAATATGAATTAAGTTGGGCGCCTGGCGGATGGGAGAGTCTCAATTTTTTTATTTAAAGCATTCCTTCCTCCAAGTTTCATTTCTCCAGTTGTGCATCAGGATATTATGAATTGCCACAGTTACATAAATTGTTTAACATTAAGTATTATGCAGTATAACACTGTTACTAAATACTAGATAGCTGGAATAAAGACTTCATTAGAATATTGTTCAGAGTTATAAACCGAAACATGAATTCTTGTCTCATATTCACAGTACTTGTTTTTCCTGTATACAATATTAAAATTAAAATGTGTATCTCTTTTCAGGGACGTCGAGCGGATAGATCCAAGCTACAAACTTCACGTCCGTGCATCAGACGGTAAATTCTCCAAGGTGGCTTCCGTTAACATAGTTGTGGAGACGTCGGAGAATTCCGGTCTGGTTTTCCAAAAGACCGTGTACGAGGGGTCAATAAGTGAAAATTCCACAAAGATTAGCACTGTGACCGTAGTAAATGTGTTGGGTGCAACGCTGAATGAGCACATCGAGTTTCGCATCCTTAATCCGACTGACATGTTCCGAATAGGACTCACGTCTGGTGCTATTGAGACCGCCGGGAAGAGCTTTGACCGAGAAGTTCGCGATAATTACGAGCTTATAATCGAGGCGCGATCCCACCCCCCTGTCAGTGAAAAACCAAGGATAGCCCACGTTGTCGTGAATGTGACTATTATGGATATTAACGACAACTGTCCCATGTTCGTTAATCTCCCGTATTACGCGGTAGTTTCGGTTGACGACCCCAAGGGCTCAGTCATTACCAAAGTGCATGCTGTGGACCTTGATAGCTACGAGAACGGCGAAGTTCGGTACGAAATGAAGCGCGGCCATGGTGAATTGTTTAAGGTCGACAGGAAAACAGGCGAGGTGACTCTAAAACAATCTCTAGAGGGACATAATCGGGACTACGAGTTATTGATTGCCGCTTATGACGGAGGGATAACCCCGTGCTCCACAGATGTGTCAGTTCACGTTAAAGTAAGTTGAGTGCACCCTACTATCCATTTTCATTTAGTTTCCTGTTTGTCTGCCTTTCGGGAAAAAGTGATGATAATGGTGTTACAAGTTGACAACTCTTGGACTTTGGATTCAATTTAATGACTGCAAACGTTTTGCCCTTAATAGATATTTTCAAAGTCCATGGAATGAAAGATAGTAAGCGCAATGTTGAAACAACAAACTTTTCCAATTAAATTTTGCTATAGTGGTGTGTATTTGTTAACAGAATTTTTTTAAGAGAATCAATTGAAACACGTGACGGAGCATAAAAAAATTAAGAATGAGGATTTTCTTGCGAGTTGTTAGATCTTGGTTTTCACAGTGGGATAGCAGAGGACATTGGAATACATCAGTCGACAGAATCCAGAGTAATTAATGAAGTTTCTAGCAGCATAGCGAGCCGTGCAAAAGAAATGTACTCGTATCCCAGAATCCCACTGCACCAAAAACTTTCGTTACATTGGAATGAATACATACAATCTCTATTAACGTTCAAGCTACGTGCAATGCTCAAGAAATATTTACTAGTGTTAATGTTTCTTGGGCAAGTTCTGCTCATTCACGTATTCAAAAGAATTTCTTTCTTTATAATAAAATGAAAGAGACAGACGGAATATTGTAGAGCACTGAGGGATTGGATGACGACTCCATTTAGAAACGCATGACCGGAAGCTGTGTGCTTTAGCGTTTTTTATCGAAAGATATGAATGTAATTGCCAGTTATTTGATTTTAGATACAATTTTGCGAAATCATTACAAGAATTTGATATCCCTGCAGAAGTAAGGCAGAAGAAAATAACAAAATTAAATATAGAAATATTGTTACAAATGTCAGAGTTCGAAAAACTGGTCAGCAACGACTTATAGAAACCGCTTAGCAATAAATTACGCGATCTGGCTGAAAAATAACGAAAGTTTAAATCTTAATAGAATAGAATAAGAATTTATTAAAGTAATGTACAATAGGTATAATAGGTATATAGGTAAAAAGAATTCCATAGATATAAACAGAGATTAGAAAACTTTGTTCTTTACAAACTGAGATATAATATTGGGAAATGAGGAGGAGATAACTAGTATAATATTACAATAAGTGTAGAGAAAATTCAGTGATTGCAAACCCCTTACTAAGTCTTATAACTACAATAACCTAACCCTAATTATTGCACTAAATTAACGAAATATTACTGTTTTATGAAAACAAATTTGAAATCCGTTCATTTTTGTGAGTCATTGCACTTTATACAAAGGAGTTTAGTAAGTTTCAAACTTCGACAGAAAAAAGATTAATGGTGGCTTTTTCTTGTAGCTGGCGCGTTAGATGAAGCATCATCTTTAGAATTTTGTTTTGCTGCTTCTTTATATGTGTTTTTGCACAGTCGGCCCATACAGGTGCGCCGTACAAAATAATAGCTCTAAAGATTGTTTTAAATATAATTAACTTATTTTCCTCGTTCAGGTCAGACTTCCGGTTAATAAACATATACAAGGATTTAATCAAGTTGGTAACTTGTTGGAGGGTTGCCTGAATATGATTATCAAATAGTAGCTTTTTGTCGTATGTAGTGCCAAGGTATTTCAGCTCGTCAGGCCATTCGATGTGTGCGGAGTCAATTTTAATGTTTTGTAGAGGTAGAAAAATATGTTTTCTCCGACTTTTTAAATATTAATGTTTTCAATATTTTTACTAGAAATTCCAAGAGGTCTTCCTCCCATTGCTTCAGAGCAATTTTTCTATTTCCCTTTGTTTTCGAGTCGGTTTTTTTTCAGTTTCATTTTTATGTTATTAATTTTCTTCATTACTTGTTTAGTGGGGATAGTCTTTACAAAAGATTTCTGCTACCTCGCCACTAACTCTAACAGTGCTTTTTATTTTTAAATTTTTATTTGAGGGGCTTGCGATTTGCTCAATAAAACATTTTACTTCACTCTGGCTCATAATAAACTGATAACAAATTTCTAACGATACCCTGCATTTTAGTAGAAGTAGACTCAAATCAGAAAAACTGTTAAATCTGTAGCAGAACCAAAATAAATAATTAGGCTGTTAACCAGTTAACTGCGTTCGCTGTGTATACAATGCAAAACTTTAGTTCGATGCGGTTGTCGCGTATATCTACTACTTCTATGAAATATTAAATTATCATTTACAACAAAATTCAAATTTTTAGTAAGAAAATAATAAAAGCGTCTAATTATTCACCGCGTTGCTTTAATTCCTTTCATAAAATTTATAGTTGGAGCATTCACCCAGGGTTCGGCATGTACCTACATACATATGTATATTCGTCAGTGCTTGATTTTAATTACGCACCCTGTGAGGGATTTTTAAAAACAAATCCCGCAATTTACTGGTTAATTCAATATTTGCTTTCATGTTTAGCAATAACCTCGTAGCAATTACTTATTTCTATAGGCAGTAAATGTTTATTTTCCCAGTAAGTAAAAGTAAAAGGTTAAACACATATTTTCTAGCATTTACTAATGAAACCAATTACATTCAGTAAATGCTTGATTTTTATTCACTTGGCCTATAAATTCATCATGTTACTTGCAAATTTAGTTTCAGTTTTTAGTTTTCTTAACAATACCTTTGGACAAAGTTTGTGGGGAATGTAGCGACAAACTATTTGATAAGAGAAATTTTCAGCGTGCTGCGTATTTGCAGTAAATTATTTCACAGGAGGTGTTCTAAATTGGCTATTATTAAATTCCTAGATTCAAATTCGCGCATTTTTTGGTGATGTGGTTCCTGCGTCGTGTTACCAATCAATAATATTCTGTTTACACCTGCTGATTAGTCTCCAAGTGTTAATTCCTTGAGGGATTGAATCTTTCTCCAATTAGTCATCTCCAAATCAGTTTGGGAATGATGTAGTTATAAAATTAGATTGCCTGACCCACAGGAGGCGGCCGCGCTAAACGGAGCGCTAGTGTCCTTGATGCGGTGGAAAACTCCGACATGAGTTCAGCTGCCGGGTGTAGTGGACAAAAAAAAATTATTATTAATAAAACCAAAAACGCCACAGTGGATGACACGAAAAGTATAAAACAAAAAAATATTCATTCTTTCTTTACTTAATTCATATCGACACATACATATGTAGGGATGGTGATATTCAGAGTAGAGCCGTGGTCGCATGCTGCAATAATAGCGTATTTATGTAAGTAGGGCGATATATTTTACCCAAAACTAGAATAATGCGAAAAATCAGTTCTAGTCGTAATTTTTTAACCTTTTTCGCGCTGCAAATCAAAAAATTATATAGTATTAACTTCAGAATTAAACTTTATATAACTATAATATTTGTAGAGAATTTCCAGATCTGAAAACGATTTTCGTACTATTATTGACGTAGCTTTGAATTTTTTGCTAACTTTGATGTAGGACAATTTTTTTTTAATTTACGTTTAATAGGAAATTGGAAAATTGTACGTCGGTAAGTTCGGAGATAACCATTTTTCAATTTCATACAAACACAGTTTAATATAAAGGTTTCTAAAACAAGAACTTTTTCTCCAGCATCCCTAATGTTTCTTTGAATTTATGCAAGACTTTCTGTCTTTCTTACTCATCCTGCTTTTTACTGATGTTCGTTATTCTGGTTCTTTTCTGACACTTCTGCAAAAGATACAATGCTTTACGGATGTTGATATATTTATAATAGCAAAAATGATTAAAAATTGTCGGTGCGCCTCCAGGAATGAAGATACAATTAAAATAAATAATTTAATATCATCCGCTACTTACGATGTTAAATAAACTTCATTTACGAGGAATTAAGCTGAAAACACTGGAAAATTCCAGTAGGCAGTAAAAACTGATTTGTCAGTTGGTCTGAAATTTCAAAACTAGCTAAACTAAATTTAGAGTAATGCACAATATCACCTCAGTTACTGGAGCCAAGTATGTGATTTCACGAAAGACAATATTTGCTGCCAGGGTGATTACAATCTTCAAAATTTACATTGGGAAGGGAATGTCGAAGATCAGCGCTTACTTCCTTGCGGTGTTTCGTCAAATAATGAGAGCATCCTGATTGATACATTGGCCAGCTTTACTTTGGACTAGATCAATTTATATAAGAATACTTTTGGTAAATTGTTAGATTTAGTTTTCATTAGCTCGTAGCTTCTCTCTAAGGTGAATGACGTAAAATTTCCCATTGTTAGGGCTGATGTATATCACAAACCAATTGAATTAATATTAGTTCGTATACTGCTGCTGGTGTTGTTGTTGAAGACACTGTATATCATTTTCACAGAGGTGATTATGCGAATTTTAACGAAAAGGTTGGAAGAGAGGAAGCAGATGTTTAGAAACTTTTACAACAGAAAGGAAAACTCTTAAAAACCATGTATTGTGAATGCACCACAGGATGCAAGGGTGTCTGCGGCTGCAGGAAGGTGGGTCTGAAGTGTTCTATTTTTTGCACGATTGCATATCTTGACAATCCTGCGACACCCGCCCAAAATTTCTTTATGACAACGATGAAGAAGACGATATCGATCAAGACTCTGCTTTTCAAGATGAATTAAAAATTGAATCTAACTCTTCTACTGCCCATTTTCCTCCCCTCTCTTCAAATCGTTCTATATAGAAATGACTTCTAGATATTGTATTATATTTAGTTTCGTTTATTCTTTTGTGTCCTACAAAGCATCTCCTTAGTTTCTTATTGTCGTGAAAAAAGGTCTTAATGTATTTGGTAGGTAATTTAACTCTCTACAAAATCCACTTTGAGCACTTTACCCCACAATCAAGTGCTACGGAGTTTGTCTTCTACAAAATTGCTTATAACTTGTTTTGAGCTTAAATGCACTGCAACGGAGTTATAGGAGGAAATCGGAAAAATGTGCTTATTTTCGCTGATTTAACCAAGATCGTGAAGGGTGACGAAAACTTGGAATTTTCACTACTCTAGCGACCTATATAACATATCAAAAATCTAGAACTACCGGACCATTTGCAAGGTTACATCCTCAAAGCGCACACCGTGGATTACATTTGTCTTTTCTTTCAACGCGCCTTCCACATGGACTTTATATCAACACAGTTACCTAGCTTGTTCCTAAATCGTAATCATAATGTAGCCACTGATTGCCCTTTTGATTTTGAATTCATTGCGGCTCACATGATAATTATTCCAATCAAAATGTTCGTCACCGCAGATTTCCTTGTTTTGAACATTTTATGTTATTTAAATTGTACTCGTATCACCGATTTTCACAGTACCTACATATAGTATGTCAATTTAGGGTCTGAGATCAAGCTCATTTTTTGGTAGTCAATCTAACAAATGTTCTTTACATAAATTATGCGTGCCGTTGCGGTTTATATATACACCAATGAAATACTGCCCAGAGCATTCGATAAGAGTCACCTTTAGATCCTACGGTGTGAAAATTCTCGGAAGGCTCAAAACATGATGCGAATGTGAACAAATATAAAGGTACCTAGCAACATAGGTCAGTACTATATAAATATTTTTCTAAAATTTGTAATTTTTGCAGCAGTTTGAGCATTTCTAGAATTCTTGGTTTTTTCGGAAGAAAACACTTGGAACAATCTCCTTTGAGCTTTAAGACTTACAACCGCATGTCATCTATGGTATCAGTCAATTTGAGCGTTTTTCTATTTTTAGGTCATCGACAAATCAATGCCAGTCTTCAGCAAGCAATTTTATTCGGATTCCGTGTACGAAAACATCGAGATCTACTCACCGCTGTCGGTCGCCATTCAGGCAGACAGTCCTCTCGGCAGGAAGCTAATTTATACCATCGTTAAGGGTAACGAGTTGGAAAAGTTTGCCGTGGACTTTAATACGGGTAAGTAGCATCCCCAGAAAGAATCACCTTCTGACCAATCCGATAAATAGGCGTACTTAACAGTTTGGACGTAAGGACGTTTTTGAGATATAAGTAATTTCAATTGTTGAACAGGGTTTTGATTGTACTAACTGTAGAGATCCATGCGGTGTTGGAGCCTAATAAAATTTTACTTTTCGGAAGTTTGCTCGCACATGTAGCCCATGTAAGCAGTCAACAGATATCGTAGAGAACATTTATGTGGATAAGATGTATGCGCCGTAGTTATCTGATAAGTTTTACTCTAAGCGGAAGGCCACCTAGCTATGCTAGAAGAGTGCTTTCATAAAGATTTCGATACGAAGCAAAACAGCCAACAAATAGAATTATTACCGTTTTTATGAGGCCCTTAACTGCTTAACTACAGAACTTTTCCTGTTGAGTCATCTTGATTCAAGCCGCCGTCACGTTGTTCGAAGTAACGATCCGTTGGAATAGATTTTTCTGCCTCTAATAGCTGCAGCCGCAAACCAGAGATGACTGAGTGTAATAGGAAATGTCCTCGGTGGACTTTTGTGATTAATTTTGAAAATGTGGGGAGCGCCCCTCAGAGTAAAGATTGTCTCTTAATTATGCTAAAACGGGTGTGATTTTGGCAGCGACACTATCGCTTTATTAGTTTTTGTACGTTATGAGAAAAAGTTATTGAAGGCAACGGCATGTCTACAGAGTTGAGGTTATGTGTACACACGTGTGGCTCTTGGCTATAATGTTAAAATATTGACGAAAGCAGCACCCCTAGGGGCATAAAGAGCGGATGTAAGACATTCTAATCACCCATAACTCCTTTTAGTGCTCCGCAGTAAAAATGAAAAACGGAGTCCTTATGGTGACAGTGAAAGACATACAGATAGATACATACTGTAAATTATTCAAAGTACTAAACATTGTAGCGTCTTGTTGGGAACATACGACGGCAACATTGTCTAATTCAAAATGGCAGATATCAAATTCGAAGCTTCATGGAATTTTAATTAAAGTAACGATGGTTTCTTGCCTCTAATAATTCTAATCGTGCCGACACACTCTAAAGATGATGACGAAATGTCCAATGCGAAATTTATTAGATTTACTTGAAATTCTTTACATAGAAATTTTTTTATGCTATTTTACTTCTTAAGGAATAACATCTGTTAGATATTTTTTTTCAATTTTTTTTTTTTAACTTAAGGGGGTATTCTGTAGTGACGGCCGTATTTTGACTCCAACATCATGCATTTTCTACTCGGGAGCGGAAAGAAATTTCGACCGAATTTATTCGACCTTTTATCAAAAAAAACACTTTTTAATTTAAAAAAAAAATTTTGGCCCACCACGCCGATGATTAGGGGTCGGAAGCACAGGCGCAAACGGTAGACAAGATTGCTGTCCTTTGGAGATTCTGACACTTAAAATTGGGTGCCAAAAGTAGGGCGAACATTTCACAAAAAATTTTAGTTTAAAAGAATTTATCAAATAGGCCGCAAATTCGGGTTTATCGTTGCAAACTGGTGACCCCGAAAAGGGTTATATGATGGCGAAATCTACTTTCTGCGCATTATATTATAATTATATCTATAGTCCAGTCACTATATACATTTCGATCTGAAAGTTATGCGACGTCTGTGGTCTTTCGAGGGATTGTGCGGAGGTTCGTGGGGTTCGCCTCCATCTTGAAATATATGTTACTGGCGTTTTTTTTTCAAATAATTCGGCAACTGTTGAAGCTTAACGCTATTTAAAAAAATGTTTTGAAGGTTTTTAAAAGTACTACAAATTTGTCCCACTTCATTTCTTTCGTACAGTGAGTTGTTTTTTAATTATTCTACAATTATTTATTGCTCCGAAATTGTTTTTTTTTCTTTTCAAAATCAATTAAGATGGGGGTGAGACCCACGACCCGATCTTCCCGACAACTCAACAGTACGCCTACAAATAATCCCCCCCACAATCCCTCTAAAAACGTCGCATTACTTTATTTCTAGCATAGGCAAATTGTACATAGTGACTGCATGAAAATTTTTTTAAATTTTGTGTTAAACTTACACAAAGGGTAAATTAAGAGCAGATGGATAACCGCTGGTAGTAGTGCTAATTGACTTAATTAAATTTGTACTTTATCCAACCAGTTTTGAATTTTAGTTGTCACTTTGTTCATTTGCTTTATGTTTTCCGTTATATTTCTTCCGATAAAAAGTACAAAATTCGATTAATATTATAAGAAAATATTTTCAAGGTGGAATAAAGCACAATAATTCTGTATTCCTTCTTTTAATTTAATTTTTGCAGTTCAAGTAGTGTATGTTTTTGTAGATATTTTAAAGGTTTGCATATGATTTAAATAATATTATTATTTACTTGTTTTCACTTCTAGTCATTGTGTAGTATAATATGCATATGGTGTTAACTTTGATAACTTATTTCCACGCATTCTCTACTCAATGGAAATCTAGTCTAGTGGATAGAGTCTAGCAGGCTAGCTAAGCAAATTTGTACGTGAAATTAATAGATACTTTCTTATGATTATTTTAACAAACGAGCGTAGCAGTATGCAGAAGTTTGAAATTTATTTTTAAAATACATATGTAGATGCCTTTTTTTAGGCTTAATGTGTAAATATAAAAATATTGCCGTAAACTCTGATCTAATTTCTAGGACATTGGGACGTTTGACGTTTTCCAAATATTTTTTATAAATTTTATACTAGTATATTAACTTTTAGCCTTAGTTTCAGAGATGGTCGTAGTTTTTCTTTTACAAAAATAACGTATTTCGTAATTTCTTAAAATTTTCCTATGGAAAATGAGTTAAAATTATTTAGAAGACTTCATAGGTACCAGAACAAACATAATCTATTTTGTTTTTACAATTTTACAGTGGAACAATCCCTTAATAGACTTCCACCAAATGGCATAAACAATCAGAACATTTTAACTTTTAACACTGAATCGCTGTTTGCATAGTAACATTTTCATTAAAAACTTTGCAGCATAAGCGACGGAAAGTTCATTTTCTCGACGATTTCACAAATGATTATTTTAAGAAGTTAAAAGTTATTATTTGAGCAAATGTGCCTTTGCGTAATTATGTTCCTTAAATTTTGCGGATAATAAACGCGAGTGATTGCAAATAATTTCCGCTTCATTTTCCTCATTACGCCATTAATGTTTTGCGTCATTTGCAAGGCAAAATCAGCCTTAACATACGAGTATACGTATATAATGGGGAGAATTTGTGATCTGTTTATCTAAATTCTAACTAGCTGATTTACGTTTTACGAATTTATTACCGCAGTTTATGTTGAAAACTTGCATTTACAGATAATTCAAAGAAAACCACCGATTGTGGGCTCCAGCGGTTTTGATGTCATCATCAATCAAAATCAAGGCTCTTTGTGGCGGAGAGGATGATATACGTATATATGAAAATAAAATATAAACGAAAAGTTACGAGTAAATTGTATCCGAGTTACTACATGCTATACTCCAAACCAAACATATCGAGTAGAGTTTAGAATTTCTTAAGATTTGGCTTACGGTGATTTTTGGGATCAATGATTTTAAATATCGTTTTCGGTTTTCTAATATGGCGACTCCAATATTGCAAACTAAACATTTTTTTAAATATCATGTATCCAGATGACGATGATGATATTTTGTTGTGGTCAGTCAATGAAAAGTTGTTCACATATGACAGTTTATCGACTGTAGGAAATTGGAACGGAGTTGCGACTCTCCGCTATGGATGAGACGAGATATAAGAAAACAAAACGTATTTTTTCAGTATCTTCAGAAGATCGATGATTGAAATCACATATACAAACTTATATGAAAATCTAAACACAATTCGGGTATATATTATATGATACATAGCATGTGGAAGGGAAACCGTGACATTTATTCTCTCTGCCATAATTGAGAATAGGCGGTCTTCGGTACGTAGAAGTTGATCAATTACTTGGTTCCAGCTATTTCTAAGGGCCAACAATTCAAGAATTTACTACGTCTTAGTGCATATGTATGTAGTTATGGGTGGAATTGCTTTGTGGCCATAAATCCTGTTCACACTATGATTTTTTTCAGAAACTGATGAACGGCCGGCGTTTAGAAATAGTTTTAGCGAGGCTACCTATAATGGCATAAACCTTATATATATGTTAATGTTACAGCTTAATAATAAATTTACTAATGCCAAATTCTTTCGCTTTTCGCATTTAATGGGTTATTTTTTATTTAAACTATTAATAATCTATGTATATACATATGTGTGGGTAAATACTGCAACCCCTGTCCGAAAGCTTCATAATTTGTCTTTCGTGATCAAGACCTGGCTGTAGATTCAAATCCTAACTTGAATCTGCCCTGAGATTTGTCATACTTTTACAGGCGATCTTCAGCACAACAAATATAAGTTTGTAATATTATCCAAATTTCCGAAAATAAAATGACGGATTCAATATGAAGTCAGTGGTATGCAACGAAAACCGTATTTGGGGGTTTTCAAGCTCGTTGATTACGAATCTGCTTCTAAAAATCTAAAAACAAAATGGCGGACCCAGAAAAAAGTTCGCTATGTTAGATCCGGAAATATCTGCTAAGTATTCGTCGGATATTTTACATAAATGAAGAAAAGGAACGGGAAGCTAAGGGGTTATTACCAATTTAATTTTTTTTTTCTTTTTTTAAATTTTTTTTTCTATTGCCTTAAATAATACCTAAACATCCCTCGGATCAGAACAAACTTTGTAGAAAGGCGTATTTAAATATTAAGATGTCTCTAAATTTTTCCGAAGCCACTTTTTAAATTTTTTTTTAACGCGTTTTTATCGGAACCACTTTTAAAAATCGGCCGGCAGTAAAACTTGAACAGTTTTCATCCGATTGACTTCAAATTTTAACTGAACCTTTATTTTTAAATTATCTACCGAAGTACACACGATTATATTTTTAGATTTTTTTTCGTTGGCAGTTGTTTGAAGAAAAACCGTTTTTTTCGACGAAATAAATGGCTTATAACTTTTTTCCCTGATATTCAATCGTTTAAAAGCGTTAAAAAAAAATTGAAAAAGTGGTTTAGAGACATCCTAACATTTAAATACACCTTGCTACAAAGTTTGGTTTGATCCGAGGGATGTTTAGGTATTATTTAACCCAATAGAAAAAAAAATTGAAAACAAAAAATTAAGCTGGTAATAACCCCTTAAATTTTATAATGAAGAATTTCAACACAATTTTTCCGAAATCGTCATATTTTCGTAACTGTTTAATCTAAACTTTATTTTGTTCTATTTAAGCACAAAATATGTTAAATGAATATTTGGTGTTCAATTTTCGTATTGCATATCAACAATGTATATTGTTTGATTTGACAATACTTATTTCTCTTAGTGTAGTAATTGCACATATGTGTATATAACATCATTCCTTTGGGCTGCCTGGCTATTTAAAAATTGCTTAAAGAGTTTTTGGGGACATAAGATGATACTTTGTGTTTACGAAGTGCATTTACGAGGACTTTTTGAATTCTTACTCAAAATGTATAAGGTCTTATTCTGCTATTTTTGGCAAGAATTAATTTCAAATGATGGAAGTCTCTTCCGCAATTTACATACATGACTTAAGAATATTGTAGGAAATATTTCTCCAAGTATTCCTACTCCTTCCAAATACCCAAAAATAAAGCCCTCGTATACAGTGTACTTTATATTGGCTTGGGGAGAGCGTTAGAAGCCCAACTGAATTCATAGATTTTTTATAAGGAAAAAATCAATCTGTGATATCTCCCCGACGGACAGGATGAAAGTAGATATGAAATCAGTCAGGACTGCCGGGACTCGTGTCTTTCCCGGGCGATATAAATGCGTTTCGTATAGTATAGCTAGTACCCGGCACTCAAAAAGTAAATTGAATAAATACGGGCCTTTATCGCCCTCCCACTGCCGGAACAGATCCGGTCGCCGGGGATCCGCTTCCAGATAGAGCTACAGCTAGCAACAATTTTATATGATTTTAACGTGATTTTTTTCCACTTTTATTACGGTTATCTGAATAAACTGACTAAAAGCGCCTTTTTCCCGCAGCGCCGGATAGTAAAAACGGCCCATGTGAGTATTAGTTTTTGTGGCTTTACGATTGATCTATAAAAATGTTGGCCTTTAAATTAAATGCATCCTGCCTGGCGTAGATTTAAAGCTTGCATGGCTTCCACTTTGCCTGTTCTGCCTGTTCCGCCTGTTCCGCCTGCTCGTCCTGACCAGCCACTCTGGAAACGTGCTATTCCGAGATGGCTTGGAATTGTATAACAATTTGAGGGATAAATAGTTTTCGCGCGGCTGTGTGCATGTGGGTACAGCGCCTCTGAATGGAGACGTGAACCCGTTCTGAGTCCTTGCCGTGCACATTTTGTCCTCAGCGAGTTGCCAGAAATAATTAGTTTTCCACTTAGCTTTGCATGAAATTGCGGTCGTTTTGCATGTTAATTTGAAAATACGTTTTCGCCTACTATTCAGGAAATTTATAAAACTGAGCTTATTTCCTCCCGTTATACCGCAGGTGCCATTTACGTGGTCGACGAGCTGGACTACGAGAAGGAGCAGAACTATGAGCTTGTTTTGCGCGCCACAGATAGCGTGTCTGGAGTTTCAGCTGAAGTCCCTGTCTCCATCCTAGTTCAGGACGTGAACGACTGC
Organism: Neoitamus cyanurus; assembly: GCA_947538895.1. Lineage (NCBI taxonomy): Eukaryota > Metazoa > Arthropoda > Insecta > Diptera > Asilidae > Neoitamus > Neoitamus cyanurus. The sequence continues at coordinate 1,098,511 of OX384540.1, forward strand.
CCGCCAGAAATCGAGCAGGACATCTACAACATATCCGTCTCCGAAGGAGCTCCTTTCGGCACGTCTATACTCAAAGTGACCGCCAGAGATAACGACACTGGAGTCAACTCGCACATAACCTACACCATACAGACGGACTCCAAAAATAATTGGGAATACTTCCACATGGATGCAACGGAAGGAATATTGTATCTGAAAAAATCGCTGGATCATGAAACACACCGGGTGCATCATTTTACGCTGGTTGCCTCAGACCAGGGTATTCCAGTGTTGAGTTCAACTGCTCACGTCTGGGTCACAGGTGAGTACAATTTTATTTAAATGCGTTTTACATTTTTCCACACTGATGGATTACAAGAAAATGGTAATTAGGTCCAATGCATTTCCTGAATAAAATTTGAATATGAAAATCCGGCTGGCGCGGCGGCTGGACGTGACGGTGTGATGCAAAAAATTATTTCCTTGTAGAAATGGAGATTTAAATATTTAACGGCAGTTGCACTTCTGCAGGTCATTTTCAGCCTTCCACTTTGAATTTATGGTAGTGAATAAGCGACCGTTTTCGTGCCGGAAATTGGGGTGGGTCCATTTCAGCGGGTCTATTAATATCCATGCAAATATTGTTTTAGCTTCGTTTAACCTTTAGATTCGTAAAACTAATTAAAGTGGTTCTTAAATGCGACGCTTTTGAAAAGCAACAAGCTGCATTGTAGTCGTCCACGAATGTAAGGTTAGATTAAGCTTCACAATTTTCATACGCATTTAAATATTTGCGTGATTACCAGTCCAAGCCAAACAAGGTCACTGGAGTTCCTCAACTCGGTGTTAAAGTGAGCCAAGCCACCATCACAAAGGTCGTGGGTTCGATTCCCACCTAGTCACCTTGGGGGGAACCTAGATCTCGATAGCTCGGCGAGCGATATGTGCTGGCAGGACTTCCGGTCCGTAATGTACCTTAGGGCTCTATCTTGGGCCCATTACTGTTTAGTCTTTATATACATAGATTATATAGTTGACGTAATTGTTCATAACTCTGATATACATTTAAATGCAGATGACTTACAACTGCAATCGGTCTTATGGAGGACTGTGTACACCGCCTGAAAGGAAACCTTTAGCATATATACTATTGATCAAAACCATATGGAATGTTGCATAGAAATTTATAGAAATGATGTGATTTCAACATCTACCACCTGTTGCAATCAATAACTCCACTCTTAAATATGTGGGAACTTCTATGAGTCTGGGTTTTGAATTAAGCTCTAAGGGGCAGAAAAAAAGTTGGTGGAGAATTTGAAGATCTGAAAACTTGTTTTTAAATATTTCATCTGGCATGTCTAGAAAGTGAAATATTTACGAGTAACGATTTTTGTACTATCATTAACATGATGTCTGAAGCTCAAGGTATGTGACTACAAAAACTCATACTTGAGCTTTTCCAACACCCCCACTAGCTAGTGCGGCTAATATTCAGTTGCTGAGATCAGTGGCAAGTTTCGCGCATGTTTCACCAAGCCAGCACCACTTTAGAAGAATTTTTTTGAATAAACATATTTTTAATAAATGGTATTTCTTTTATCCCAAGAAATGTTATAAATTATTGCACAATTGTTCATACAATTTGTGGCGATATGAATTCCAAAAAAATTATTTTAGAAGATCTAAATCTTATATGCCAGCAACTGATTGACAATTTCACCAGATCTACCCCAGGGTGGGCTCATTCTTAACTCTAAATGGAGAAAAATACGAGCAGACCAACCTTTCGAGTATCGATAATGAAATAGATCCCAAGAGATAAAATTAGCAGCGGCATGCGTGGTAGATAAAGGAAAGATTTTTTACGATCGGCAGTTATCCAGCAGCACACCCCGTTTTGGTCGTTGATTTGACTGACGGATCAAGAGTAAGACCAATTGGGTTTTATGGGCACGATATGCATTCAGGTTTGCCGATACGGTTTTTATGACAGTGCAGTTGGAGGAAATGCTACATTTCATAGGATGAAATCTGGAAAATGTGTGCGCCCCTTAAAACTAAAAATTCGACCCATTCGCCACAACGCCACTGATTCGTGCTTAACTGGGGTTCTCAGTTGGGAATCGTATCACATGTCGTGTTCCATAACATTCACTGGGTTTTACGCTTCCCCCATCAATAAAATTGACGACCGAAACGGATGCTTTTCTGAGCAGTTGCCGATCATAAAATCGGACTGCCGTTTTACCTGAACAAGTGACCCACTTTTTCCATGTACATTTACTTTACATGGCTTTATGGCCGTGAAATGCCCACTCATATTTCTATTGGGTTAAAAGGAAGCTTCCAATTAGAGAAGAAATAAAATAAAAACATGATTTAAACATTAAAGCAAATTCTGCACTTCTGAAGTATTTTTGAGGCAATTTTATTAACTAGCTATGCCCGCGACTTTGTTCGCCCGGCTCATACCGCGGAATAGACGCACAGAAATGAATTATTAAAAGGTTTTAAAACAAACTGCAAAGAAAAGTCCAAATAATTATGTTTTTTTCCGTTACAAAGTCGTGTCGAAGAAGGAAAGTAAATACGTTCTCTTACACCGCGCCAACCGCCTTTAGGGGTCAAATTTCCTTCGTAGTGGGTACTTAGTCATAAGCGCAAGACGCACCTAAAATTTCACGTTTCTAGACGTTTGGGATAAGCAATTTTTTGACTGTCCCACGGGAACTCAATTTTTTCCAGGAGGTATAGTATCGTATAATTAAGGACACAGTTACAAATGTGCCAAGTTTTAAATCCGTCCAGTAGTTTCCGCATGATGCGCGAAGAAACAGACAGACAGACAAAAATTGTAAAAATTGCTAATTTGGTCGATAATTATCTTCACCGCCATTATAATTTTAAAAATATTTCATGTACAGATTCGGCCCGTTACAGTTTTATTTTATGTAGGAGAGAGTTTAAATTTATCAAAATTCAAGATGACTACCGAAAAAGTTAAACTTCAAGGAATTGCCGTGAAAACAACACTAGTATATTATCGGGGCCGCTTATTTCAAATTTAGTATCGACATTTGGAAACTAAAGATGGCGGACCCAATATGGCGAACTAAAATCCTCAACAACAAAAGGTTTATAAAATTTTTGTTTGTCTGTTTCTTCGACCTAATCTCAGGAACGGTTGAACCGATTTCTATATGACCCCGGATAAGGTCGGGTAACTCAGCTATGCTATGGTATATATTTTATGCTATAATTAGAATCATAATTATAATTCACCTGGGTTGTGTCGCAATCACGGCCGGATATGTTTTGTTTTGATTGCAGAAATAAAGGCTGATATTCTAAAAAACTGAATAAAAGCTCAGTCTCAATTTTTACATTGAAAAACCGAACCAGTTGAATTGAGACAGAGTTCGGCTTTTTTTATGTGAATATTGCGACTAAGCGTTGTCTCAGTTTTTTAGAATATCAGCCAAAATTGTTGAACAATCATTTGACAATTTTCGAGTTTTCTATGCTGACTGCTCAAAGTGTCCCATTCGGTGGCGGAATGTCCACCAAATGGGGCAAAATGGGCCAATGGGTATAAACCACTTCAAAAAAATTACGAAAATTTTATAAAACCGTTTGGATCCGCTTATTTGCAGCTTTGTTAGCCAAAGATTCGACCGTTTTTAAAATCTGATCATGCTCCGTATTTTATATTGCATCTAATTTAAACTGACCGAAACCGTCTGGGCAAACATGATGATTCCTTAAAACTAACGAAAGCAGTGTATCTTCATTACAAGTATCAGTGTGCATAAAAAGAGGTAACTCCGGGCTAACCCTATTTCCCAACAAATTATTTCATGACGGGAGAAGCGGTTGAGGCGAATTAATGAATTCCTCAAATACTCTTGCAAACAAGCAGTACTCTGGCTCGGGTCCTAACGAAATTAATTATGCAAAGTCAACTGTGGCTTAATTGACGTTAACAGAAAACTTGTGATGAAATTAGTCATATAAATTAGCCCTAATGCTATATTCTGAATTTTTCCCCGGTTAGCATTTGTGTGTACCCAATCTACATTTATGCGCTGCTTCCTCATCATGCAAATTAAGGTACTCGCAGGTTGGCTGGAATTTATTAAGTTGAAATCAAAAAGCACCTGACTACTGGTGGTGTGCTCCCTACAGAAAAGGTTTCATCACGAATGTAGGTCACTAGTGGCTCACCAGAACAAAGAGCAGTGACAACTATTTCCCCAGCGCTAAATAGCAGTTCTTCTGCTTTGCCCACAGTGACGTAATGAAGGCAAAGGAGTGTAGTATCGCCTCTTGTCCTCTGCAGCTGCATTTTAACCTAACAATCCGAAATAATACATAGAAGCAATTGAGAATCTCTCCCCGAGGTAATTCTCTTTCGTAATAAGTTCCTAGGAAATATAAAAAGCAAATTGAAACACCTTAGTTAGGCAGAACAGAAAGCAGACTGGGCGGATTTGGACTAAAAATATTTTTTTTCGTACAATATGAAATATGGGGCATATTAAAGTTCTTAAAGAGAGAAGTTCCTGAGGTCGTTGAGTTTGAATACTATATCACAACAAACTTTAACATCTCGTGCACGGTAAAAAATTGTTACATAAATTTGGTGGAAACAATTTTTTTAGTTACTTTTACCTAAGTTAAGGTAACATGGGATTACACAATTTTGGGGAAATATTTTTCCACTGAACTATACATACATATGTACATAACACATCACTCAATAAGTCCCGGGCCTAACTAATAAAACAACAACTTTCAGACACAGTTCACCTTTATTCATCAAGATACTCTCCTTCAAGATTGATACATTGAGTCCAGCGCTCCTCTAATTTTATAATACCTTTCTCGTAGAATGATTTATCTTTGTTTGCAAAATAGGCTTCAATTTCGGTAATCACTTCTTCATTTGAGCCAAACTTCTTTCCCTGAAGCATTCTTTTGAGGTCTGCAAACAGCCAATAGTCGCTGAGGGCCAGATCTATACGGTGGGTGGCAAAGCAATTCGAAGGGCACTTTGTTCAATTTGACTCTCATCGATTTGTGACACGGTGCGTTATCCTGGTGAACCAACACTTTTTTCTTTTGCATATGAGGACTTTTTTCTTTATTTCTTCACTCAGTCGATCCAATAAAGCCATATAATAATGGCTGTTGATGGTTTTGCCTTTTTAGTGAATGAACAAAATTCCATGTGCATCCCAAAATACGGAGGCCATGACCTTGCCAGCTGACGTTTGAGTTTTTGGTCGCATTAGATGGCTTTCACCGGCTGCTGTCCACTCAGCTGATGATCTCTTTGATTCTGGCGTGTAGTAATGGATCCACGTTTCGTCAGTTGTCACATATCGATGCAAAAAATCCGTTGGATTTCGTTTAAACAGCTCCAAACAGTGCAGCGCTGAATCGTCAACGCGTTGCTGTTTATAATCAACTGTGAGCAAACGTGGCACCCATTTTGAACACAGCTTTCTCATTGACAATTGTTCATGCAAAATAATGAATACACTTCCTTCTGATATCTTTAACTCCTCTGCTATCTCACGCAATTTCGATTTACGATCGGCCAAAACGATTTTATGGACTTTTTTGATGTTTTATGGTGCAACTGCTGAATTCGGGCGACCTGAGCGTTCACCGTCATTTGTGTCTGCACGACCGCGTTTAAAGTCAGCATACCACGTTTTAACCGTCGAAGCCGAAGGAGCAGAGTCCAAATAACATTTATCGAGCCATTGCTTTGTCTGTATAGTGTATTTTTCCATCGGAAAGCAATGTTTAATCAATACTCGAAATTCATTTTCATCAATTGTTTATGAACAAACAAAAGTTGCTTAACTAAAACCACTGTAACTTTTAAACTAAACGCCAGATTGTCATGAAATTTTGACACACGTCATTTGGAGGTTGGAACTACAAAGTGAGGTTGAGAAAATTAGGAGATGTTGTCATCTATATGTTAGGTCCGGGACTTATTGAGTGATGTGTTAGTTAATTTTTAATTTACCTATAAATGTGTAAACGTTTTTTCAAGTTTTAGGTAATATGTATTATGCAATCTTACGCTTAGGGACGGGTTTTTTAAGAAGCTTTGGGTAAAATTCCATAAAAACCCTTCGCACCAATGATCGGGGATCATATGAAATTTCCCATATTATGAGAATTTTTGCAATGTATTACGACGAAATGAGGAAAACGGGGAGAAAATATGTGCCTTGAACAAAATATGGGAAAATATAGATCAGTTCTTAATCTCAAAACAACATAAAATAAAATATAAAAAAACATTCTTTCTTGATCTGAGGTCTATGAAATGTATTGTTGCAATATTATATTGATTTTAAAATTTATCACTTGATAAAACCTATTTGTATATGTAGGTACGTACATAACATGCTATATAGGGTGTATCGTATAACGGATGCAGAAATGATAGGGATGATAGATCTCACCTAGGCGAACAAAAAATCGCGTGGGGGGCATCTCAACCGTTTTCGGGTTACATGGCGATTCATAAATTCGGGATGCACATTATTATTTTATTATACTCACACCAATCAACTACTATTTTTATCTTAATATGATTTCCAAAAATGCCACCAATGTTGATCTACCACTACCACTGCAGGTACAGTAACTTGCGAAAGTTAAAAAATGGTCTAAAATTTCCTAAAATTAACTTTTTTCCCACATTTGCTCCGAAAGTCATGTAATTATTTTTATTTTTATTTTTATTGCATTGCCCATCTTAGTGCATTTCCATAGAGGTACAACACGTGTAACGTACAACGTAATTTATACGTAGAAAAGCGTTGGCGAAATTTTAAAAAAGTAATCTGGATTTTACAAAATATTGCTGACATTTACATAACCGGTATAACATTAGAGATATTAATTTAGACAAGTCAAATCTTTTGGAGGGGTGAACAAATTGAAAATCGTTGGGGCTACGTCCAAGTGTATCGAGTTCAAAGGTGATTTTTTCATAAATCCTGCTTTGTTAAGTTTCCGAGCAACTCCTACTAAAGCTTCCCAAAAATATTGTCCCTTACTTAAATGCTTTTTAAATAATTTGGTTCACCAGTTTTCGCCCGAGGTTCATAGAGTGACATAGTTTGTTTACACTGAGTACTGGAAATTGACTATAGGTAAAATTTATTTCGCCTGTAAAATGTGCTTAGTCCATGGAGCAGTGAAATATTGCGTACACGAGTATGTGGATAATAAAATACTTGTAGCGTTGAAAAGCGCACAGCACGTTCTTTTCAATGAATCCTTCCTCGTACTCCTTCGAGATTATAATGCTCCCTCCATCCGCCGGATTGAAATCAATATAAATTTACTAAGCGTGACTTCCTTTCTGCCGTTCTGTTCCTGTTTCTGTTCCATAGAAAAAAGGTAATGAGCTAATTATCGTTGTTTTCTTTCTATTCGCTTTTCATTACATTAATTTTGAACGTGAACAATTTTCCGCTCGTTTTGGATTTGCGAGTGTGGAACTACATTGTATACCTACCAAGTGGTGTAGCTTTTATTAATATAATAAAACAATTTTACGTTTGGATTGGACGATTATTTGCGTACAGTCTGTTCAACAGAAAACATTCTTCAATATTTCAAAAACTATTCCGGATTTCTTATTAATATTTTTTTTCATTAATCTACAGTCAATGAACTACGGCGCGGATACATAATACACAATCCGATCTCCTTCGTTGTCGTATTTTCCAGCTAAGCTGCTTCAAAGTGTGTACGCGTCTTCCTACAAGCTTGCTCTTCATCAAACTCCAGATACATACTCGTATGTTCAGTTGGATTCGTATCGGTCGATTGTGACCAATATAATGTAACGATCCCATATTTCTGTTTCAAGGAGGTGCAGATCTTTGTTTACGACGGTAAGCACTGTTAACAGAAGGAGACTGTTTCGATTTCTCCCTTTTTTTAAGCTAAAACATTCTTAAAGTTCCCTACGTAGCATTTACTTCCACCAAACGTATGCAATTTATTTTAAAAATAAAGGTTCTTGAGCAATAGGCAGCAGTAAAACAACACCAAAAAACACGTAAAAATAAAACTACCTTTGAAGCAAGTATATGACTTTAAAATTTATCCAATGTTGTAAACACTTGACACATTCAACCAACTACATATTTCTTTCCTTAGTCCGTCCGTTGTCTATTATATGCAGGAATATCACAACAAAAATATGTGTGATATGTTAAATATTCCCAAGATGATGAATAGAGGACAAAAGAGGATTTTTCCGAAAAGTTTAAAAAATATATCGGACATGCCAATCGACCAGTAGCGGTCAATGTTTTCTGTTGCCCATGTTTTTTCTTTTTCCGTTTTACGTTCTTTTTTGGCTTTTGTCTACTCTCTCGGACATTTCGAGCGTTATGGCACTGGCGTCGTAGCGTCTCATGTGTATGTACTTTCTCGTCAAAAAAAGGAAAGGAAGTGAGAAGAAATCTTGAATACTTTTTGAAATATGAAGATTCAAGCAGTCGTAGTTTATTATTGTAGAGTGTGGTGGTCAATTTATTTTTGCCTAAAAGCAAAGGAATTCAATTTTCAGTAAAGCCCAAATTCATACTTCTACTCGAAGCGGTTGTTTTTAAATCTAAAAAACCATGATTTTAGGGACATTGAAATTGATGGTTTGTTTTTTGATTACAAAAAGCCGCTTCCACTAGAATCTTAAAGATTTGTCTCAAATGAAAACTAGTTTTTTTTCAGAAAAAAATCGGTTGCCTTTTACCACCCCTATCAGAACACGGGAAATGGGGGAGAGATCTGTTAAGAAGGTGGGACATTCAATCTAAGCCTAAGGAAACTTCCCTGAAAATTTGTTCACTTCCGAAGATGTACTGCAAATTTTGCGGGTTCTCTCGGCCTACACGCAGCCAATGCTTCGTTTTCATTTCAATCCTATACCATAAAAAAGACTCGTTGCAGCCCGCCAGAATTTTTTTTATTCGATCCTGGATATGCGTGGTCGGTGGCAATTTTGGAACGATCGGACTAGTAGTTGTTTGGCATGTCTCGAGCATTCAAAAAAGTTGTTTTGAGAAAAACACGTTTAAAGATAAAGATAAATTCCAAACGCTATACTCGATGCTGTGATTATGTTCACTGAAATGCGTGCAGAGGGAAAAATACTTCGATTTCGATCTTAATATTTTAGTTACACATTCTTGATCGAATAACACAACAACAGAAAAATCAACTTTTTTACCCGATACACTAGATACTATCCATAAGAGAAAGTCCGGCTACATAATATAATATGTAATAATATTGTCTCCTACAAGCACATGAGTAAAACTAATTTGCTTTAATAAATGCAGATTGGATGTAATTAGATCTAATATGGTCCACTTAGATGTCAGATCCTTTTCATGTGTCTGCGATCAAATACGACAGTTGCGGTTGTTAAAATCAAGCGATTTCTATCATGTCTTCAGCTATTATAGCATCAGTGCGCCCCAACTTTAACTAACCAAGTGAAGACACGCGTAAAGCTAAGTAAGACTTGGATAAGTCAACTCCTCATCAGCCATTAGCCAAGAGTTATAAAGAGATGAATCTTGGTAGATGTTTTGTACGAAGATTCTGGTTTTGCTTTGGCATTCCAAGAATCTTCCAACACCCACCTAAAAAAACAATTCGCAAGCCCGTTACACACCTCGCGATTTTCCGTTCAGTAAACAAATATTCAGCTATCACCCCATAAACCGCTTAAACGAAAAAGTTCTTTATGGTCGCACCTCCGCGTAAGATGTTTCCTCGCACGTATCTAAACCGTTGGATTCAAACTCTTAAAATAAATACGTTCTGCTCCTTTCGTTCGAGTACGCGAGGGTGTGCTCCGATTTTTTTATTGGCTCCGATAGATGCTTTATTGTCGACTCATTTATTGTTGGGGGGCTTCGAAGGTTCTGGGAGTTGCACGAAATCCTCGTGAACAACTGAAAATTTTAACTGTTCGTGGGGGAAAACGGATGGCCTTTACATCACATTTATGTCTTGAAAATCCTTCGTTGCCACTTAGGACATTGCTTTACTCTCATCTCCCAAATATCGCTGTGAGGTAGTAGACTATAAACGCAAAGCTGTCGTTTTAGTGGGTATTATCTTTATGGATATGATGATTTTACAGTAAAATATAAAATGGCAACGTGATCGTTTATTGCCTTAAGAAATTCTAACTCTCGACCGAAAATGTATCTTTGCAGTTATGGACATGAACGACAACGCCCCGAAGTTTGAGCAACTCTCCTACAGCTGCGTACTGTCCCAGCATGCTATGCGTGGGCAATTCGTTACGATTGTGACTGCCAGTGATCCGGACTACATAGACCACGACAGTCTCGTCTACAAAATTGCCGAAGGGAACGAGCTGCAGACATACGACATAGATCCTGTGACTGGCATCATAACTCTAATAAACATGCAAAACTTCGCTGAAAATCATGTGACAGTGCTGAACGTATCAGTGACAGACGGTGTTTACACTAGCTTCACCCGGGTCAAAATTAATATATTACCGGGCAATTTACACAGTCCAGTGTTTCCGCATTTATCATACGACGTCAAAGTGAACGAGAACCAATTAGCTGGCCGGCATGTAATGACGGTAATTGAATACATAATTCTGTGTGCCTGAGCCCTCCTAGATGTCTGGCGATGGAATTTCCCTGGTTAAATTTATCTCCCTATTAAGCTGTTTACATATGTAACCCTATCTGAGTCGGGTGCTATGTGGCATGGGTGGTCTCACTCAGACGCTATGGGGCTCATTTTGTCGAGTGTCTAATGAAATCCGGGACGCACTAATTTCTTCTTATCTGTGCAGGTATCAGCAACGGACGACGATTTCGGGGAGTACGGATCTATAACGTATGACATATTCTCAGACGAGATGAAGGAGTTCTTCACCATTGACAAGGATAAAGGCGTTATTGAGGCAAAGAGTCCTTTGGATCGTGAGGAACGTAAATACTATGAGGTGCCAATTATCGCCACCGACGGAGGTGGAAAATCCGGATTTACAACGGTCAAAGTGAAAATTGGCGACGAAAACGACAATCCGCCCGCTTTCCTCTACAAGGAGTATAAGGCTGTTATAAACGCAAACTACCTAATCAACACAACCGTGCTTAAGGTAAGTCAAGTGGATATTTTAGAAAATTGCCTTCATTTGCAGAAGTTTAAAGTTATATCATACGGGGTGTCGCACTTTGAGATGCTAATCCTTTACGGGGTGGTTCTTTGATCCATTATATAAAAAGGTTATTCTAGAGGGGTCCAAGTACCACTAGGTTGGGTGTGTCGAAAGTGTCACTGTCGGCTGACTTCAAACGATTATTAATTTACATATTTCGTCGAAATTTCCTAACGTGCAAAAACGAAATATGAAAAGTAATTTGCAGTCAGCCCTCATCCCCACCCAATTCATGATTATGACATGTGCAGAATTGTAGCGGTTAGTAAAACCCACAAAAAATATAAGAGGGGTTAATCAATATGCAGTATTAATATAATGGCGAATCCAACGAGGCGACCAAAAATACTCAGCCTAAAAGGATGACTATGCAACTGTGTCGATAATGTTTTCGGGGTCGCTGATCATAAATCTGCTATCGAAAATGAAATTGAAGATGTCGGATCCAAAGTAGAGACCAAAAATTCTCAACTTCAAAGAATTGCTATGAAAACGGTTCCGTTTATGTGTTCGGGGTTATTTATCACGAAGTTTTACTTCTTTTGTATGTAGGATAATATAATATTATAGTACACGGTATTTTAACAATATGAAAGCGCAGCGTTTTTCGAGTACTTAAGGGGGCCGATACATTGAAAGTGAGTTTTTTTAAAGAATTTTTTTGATAGGGAAGGAATAAGCGGATCGAGTTAATTTTTTTATTAGTTTACCACAAGAGCTTGTACATTATAAAACATTTTTTTTCGAGTGCCGGCGTTTCAAAATGGCGGCGAAGCCCGTGACGCAACAGCCCCCTCATATTTCAGTCGCTGCGTTCTCGCGGCGGTAATATTGGTCTGAAACAAAGGAGGAAGAAGAAATTGTTAAAAAACAGTTGTGGCTTCAATGTGAACCTAACTTTAAGACAAAAAAATTTTTTTTCCCCAAATGCGACTTGAATGAAAATTTTGCTTGTTTTTTTGGCTGAATTCGCAACCTCTACGGTCGGGGATTCGCGAAATCGGCTATAAATTTAGGTTCATCCAGTAGACAAGGGTCTTTTGAAGCTACGGTAAAATTTTCAGCGTAATTGAACCTTTCTTAATAAAGTTATCGTGCAGCGAGTAGTCGAAAATGTCGTTTCGAGGAATTTGAGTTCAAAGTTTGGGGAAGTGAAAAGACGAATTCTCTACTTACATTTTAGTCGGCTATTCCTGCACCGTAGAGTTGTTCTTCCTCTTGTGCACGCAGCTGATTCACGGCAAAAGTTTTTTCTTTCCGAGCCGTTCTTGCTTCTTTTGAATCGAGAAATGTGTGCCGGTCTGCGCTCGTTACTCGAGAATAATTCGAAATATTTGTCTTCGATTAGAACAATAGCTGAGGAATTTGGGAATAATAGACGAAAAGCTAAGAGCGGGGCGGTCTGGAGCCGGGGCGATGGACAGCTTCTCACCCGCGCTACTTGACATCGCCGCTTCTATGTGAGATTACATAAGACCGGATTGAGATATCGGGAAACGCTCTTAGACACACGTTCTCAACACCTTATAGAATATTTTCCCACCGAAAAAAAAAAAAAAATTTTTTTTTGATTTTACATGTATTGGCTTCTATGTGAGATTCCATGAGACCGGATTGAGATATCGGGAAACGCTCTTTAGACACACGTTCTCAACACCTTATAGAATATATTCCCACCGAAAAAAAAAAAAAATTTTTTTTTGATTTTACATGTATTGGCTTCTATGTGAGATTCCATGAGACCGGATTGAGATATCGGGAAACGCTCTTTAGACACACGTTCTCAACACCTTATAGAATATATTCCCGACGAAAAAAAAAAAAAAAAATTTTTTTGCTTTTACATGTATCGGCCCCCTTAAGGACATTGCAATCGAACATTCAACCAAGTGGCTTTCACCGATATCGCCGATTTAGCGCTGCTAGGACACTAGACATTTATAATTAATTTTAGAGTATCAAGTTTCAATACATATTTATATATTATATGTATATGTATAATTTGACTCTGTACTATCTGAGGCACACCGGAAGACGGTCTTATATATTTTTCGGCCGTATTTTTTGGGTACGCAAATATACCTATTATATTGTTTGAATGGCGTCTTGTTGAAACAAAGGATCTTCTATATTTATCTTTTTAAATTGTGCCAATAAAAAGATTATTAGCATGCTTCGTAACATTTCGAAGGACACATTTTCTTCGCGTAAATCTCTCTTGGATTTTCCAATACCCAAATGTAGAAGGATTCCACAGAGGTAAAAATGCGCGTCACTGATGATGATTTCCTGCAAAAAGCCCACTCCCCCGCATTTAAATTAAATTGTCAAAATTATCTCTGACAATCAAAATTGCTGCGATCGACGACGAATTTCCCGGTATAGCGGGGCTTGGCATACACGATCAAGAAAATTGTACATGCAAAATGTCATATGTGCCCAATAACTTGGAACATGTCGTCACTTAAATTAAAAATGACAATGTCCTTGATCGTGTATCCGCTTCTCTAATGGGTTGTAAATGCCATTAATATTGAATGCAGATATCTGAATAATTTATTTCCCCCACTGTCAAATAGAAAGAATGAAATTTCCAAACATGTTTTTGCAGCGAAGCATTGCAAGGATTGGGAACGCAAGGATAACACAATGCTTGTTATCATTTTGATGGTTATTGATTTCCCGAGAAAGGTGGAGCAGGTGATAGTGGAGAGCCCCGCAGCTGTTTGGCACATCTCATTTATTCGGCTGTTATTTCGCTTCTATGCAGTACCTATGGCGTATTAATCACTTCACTCCGACCTTTTTGTGCGGACCTCCTCACGCTGAGCTCGGAAGCCCCGTTGGCGTCGCCTCGCCCGAACTCTGGTGCTAAGGTGTCTGCTGCCAGAAAGAAGAACGGCGAATCTCCTGAATTATTGCATTCACTTTCCTTGAAGCTCGCAAATTTAATTTTAAGCGCTACAGGGCTACAGCCGAAGTGCGAGAACGAGTGCACTTCGTTTTAAAACGCTTCCAAAGCACAAAACACTCTAAGGTGAGGCAATTTGTTAACTGCGAGTGACACGCTAAACGCTTTTACTCGCTACAGTGATTGAGCCTGTCTAGCGCAAGGGGAGGAGAAGTGGGTGAGCGTATGCGCTCGCTGAGGGTCGTATTTCACTGGCCCGGTTTGTTGCCATGACTGCGACCCGGCTCACAATTCACAAAGTTGGCTACTGAATTCGCTTCTAATTCACTCGAGAGTTGTAACCCAGTTCCACGTCCTTAGCCCGGTTTCCTTATTCCGGATTTGCCGGGCGATAGAAGCAGATGTTCGCGCTATCAGATGTATCCGTGATGAGAAATTAATTCAGAGATAAGCTGCCGTGCCCCTCTGCGAACTAAGTTATCCACAAAGAAAACTCCCGCGGCTGTATGCCAGGCAAATGAAACCGAATTAACGTACTCGGCAGGATATTCGCTCAAATTTAAGACGGATTATGCTGCCAGTTGCAGAAACATTGAGCGAAGAATTCCTGTTTTGGTGTTCGTCAGCACTCACAGTCTTACAACTGGTGCTTCCAATATAATGAAGAAATGTTCGAACTGTCCATAACATTTTAATGATATTATCTTATTTTTTTAACGTGTTACCTTCTTTTTTTTTAACGTGTACACGAGGCTCTCCCTTTTGTGGCAAGCATTGCTCCGCGACCACGGCCAATTCTGACAATTGTAATTCCCGGACCCATCTCTTACCCAGTTCTTAAATTAATATATACAATTTATAAAGCACTTCCGGGAGAATGAAAAGAGCTGTTTCTAACTACACTCATTTATTCTCGAAAACTTACTTGAACGGAGTAAATAAATTATCCCAGATTTGGAGCGACGGTATGCCGTAATTTGCCGAAATGTTAAATAAAAACTAAAACGACGTGCTAGTGTCCCGGTTAGCTGGAAAAAATGAGGTTTCATTCTTTTAAAAAAAAATAAGAAATTCATTCAAGAAGATCTCATCACGTGTTGTGGTGCATAATCAGATATGCGCACAAGAGTAAAAGGAATCTCCACGAGCTAACGCAGTGAAAAGTAATAATTCAAGGTCAGGTTGACACCTGAAAAGGAATAGCCGATAGCAAACACGCACGAATAAATTCAAGTAGATAAAAGCCTCTAACGTGAGGTATGTCGGAGAACTATGTATAAAGTAGACACAATAGACACAACTGTAGCCCAGTTTTTTTGCTCACACACGCCTTTATTTAGGCGTCACGCAAAAAGTCCAAAGATATTATGCTTAATTCGAATGTTATTCAAGGTCAAATGACCCGAAAATTGGTTTTTCGCAAAAATGTAGATCTTACCTCAGGGACCGGTAACAAATTTTCTTGAATTTAGACAACTGTCCTTTATCCAATAATTTGTCAAACTATTGATTAAGGCAATTGTCTAGCCAATCCTTAAAAACAACCACAGTGTTCATGTTATCTTTGTCCGGTTTGATTTTTTAAATGAAGATTTTCTCAATTCGTTTTGGTGTTCCGATTGGTTCCATAAAGTGGCATCCTGAATAGAACTACTTCACATTTGTCGATCTTCCACTTTTTGGCGTAATTTGCAATATTGTCAAGGTTACGTTGTAGGAATCTCCTTTTATTTTACTTTCAATTTATTAAAACAACTATGTAGCTGAGTAACCCGACCTTGGGGTTTTCTGTACATGTCAATTAAAACTGTTGCACAATAAATGAATTTGTTTCACGCGCGGGGACGTTTTGCCTTTCTCCTGCACGAACCCAAAACATTTCCGAGATAATAAAATGTTGCCTAAATCGTGCCCGGCAAAATACTCTATACTTACGGTCAAAGTTCCATCGAAATCAGCTAGGCCATTCCCGAGATTAGACCGAACAAACAGACAGATAAATTCGTCAAAAACATTTTGTTGGGTTTGGGTATTGTGTTAATAAACATATATATGAGCTTATAAAAAAGCAGTTATTACGAAACCACAGACCCTAAGAACCCAATTTCATGAAAATTCATTTATATTAGTAACTTTTGGCCGTCATCCAGAAATTCGAAATTTTCGAAACAGATTTAAAATCAGCGACCACAAAAGCCCCTATATATTCATTTACACGCAAAACCGTTGAGATTTTTCGATCGCCAGTTTGCATGTTAGTTCAAATTCGAGAGATCATCGAGATCAACGACCCCAAAATATAAAAGGACCCGTTTTCATAGAAATCCTTTGACATTTAACCTTTTCGGTCGTCGTATGGGATCCGATATCTTAAATGTCCGAATCTTTATAGTAGATTAGAGATCAGCCCCCCAAAAACCTCCAAGTATTGATTTCATGGCAATCTCTTAAAATTTAACTTTTTCCGTAGCCATTTTGGTTCCGTCATTTTGAAACCTTGCACTTTTCTAAAAAGCCAGGACATAAACTATCTATCCACCAAGTTTCATCCAAATCCGTTCATCTGCTAAAGCTTGATTGAGTAACAAACATCCAAACTTTCACATTTAAAATATTAGATAAGATTAGTAAGATTTAATTTTGCTTTATCCGTCAAATATACGGAATTGAATTGAATAGCAGATCATATAACATCTACAACGCACTCCACTTTTATAGAAGAATATTATTGGCAGTCTGCGATCGCGAAATTTATAATCACAAACAAAATATAAGATTAACGACATCAGAAATCCCTTTGAAATTTCTGTGGGTTATCTTGAAATTCTGAATTGTAATATTGTAAGAACATTTAAATACGCATCCCCAAAAAACTCCTATTAGGGAATTTCACACAAACCTCATGAGAATAAGAATTATCGATTATCGTATTGGATCTCATTTATTTATTTACAATTTCATCAACAATCTGATTACTTAGTTTAAACATTAACGAAGCCGACCTTTACGTGGCTTTTCGATAAGTGGAAGTCAATCATAAATATAAAGATATAATGCGCCCTATTATAGAAGTCGAGTTTGGTCGAAGCAATTCGAAGAATCGATTACTATGTATGAAATTCTTCGAAATGTTCAAATTGGTATCTCAGCTATAAGTATATTTTTTTTACAAGTATGATAGTTTTCTAAAGACTATAAAGTAAGTTATTTTATTTATTTTAAGTACTTACATGAATATTTATTCAATCAAACAGGTAAAAGCAGTAGATGCCGACGACAACCAAAATGCCATAGTCCAGTATGCCATATATGACTCTCAAAATTCAGGTGTAGGAGAAATTTTTGGTGTTAAAGAAGACACTGGTGCAATTTACCTGAAGAAATCTATAGAGCAATGGAAAAGCCAACTATTCCAATTTTTTGTCCGTGCAAATGACGGAGGCATTCCTTCGCTACATTCAGATGTACCGGTGGAAATCCTCATAATAGCTAATGATGAAACGCCGCCTTCATTTGAGAAAAAGGATAGAAAGTTATTCGTCTCAGAGTCGTCCGCTCCAGGAACTGTGATAACTCGCGTAAAACTGGCAGGAAACGTGACAGGTTCATTTAAAATTGTTTCTGAAAATCCCGACGACACGCAGTTCGCAATTAATGAGAAAGGTGACCTGACACTTGCAAAGACCTTAGACAGGGAAAAGAAGGATGTCTTCGTCATTGGCATATTAGCCGAAACAGATGCTAGTCCTCCATACACAGCCATGTGCGAGATTGTTTTGTACGTTCAGGATGAAAATGACAACACACCGATTTTTGAAAGCAATCCCTACACCCTGTTCTTAGCTGAGAATACTGAGAAAGGAACGTCAATCATGAAGGTTACTGCTGGGGATGCTGATAGCGGCTCGAATGGAGACATACGATATTATCTGGCTGACGAAGGGGGTGATGCTGCCAACATATTTGACATCGACGTCTATACAGGATGGATTACCACACTGGTGCCTTTGGATAAAGAGAAGCGTAGTGAATACCGATTTCAGGTCATTGGGTCCGACTACGGTCAGCCAAAACATTCAGGGAAAACTACGGTGCTGATAAAACTTAAAGACTACAACGACAGTCCTCCAATTTTCAAATATTCAAACTATGCTACCTCTGTGAGCGAAGACGCCCTTCCGGGTACAGTGCTTCTTCAAGTCTCAGTAAGTGACCGCGACACGGACATCAATACACCGGTGGAATATTATATTGTTTCCGGCGATCCACAGTCCCAGTTTCAGATTCGGCACACGGGGGAAGTGTATGTTTCCAAACCATTAGACCGCGAAAATGTGGCTTTCTATGAGTTAGGAATTGTTGCGACTGATGGGAAATTCACAGCAAAAACAAATATTTCCGTTACTATTATAGATGCTAACGACAATCCACCCTACTGCTTGAAGTACCGATACACAGACAGCGTAAACGAGTCTGTAGTGCCGGGATCGTTTATACTGCAGATCCTTGCTGTTGATGCGGACGAAAACGGAAGTGCTAAACTGCGCTTCTACCTGACTGGAAATGGTTCTGACGACTTTGCTCTTGACAAGGATACGGGCATATTGAAGACAGCACGTCAGCTGGATCGGGAGATAATGTCCCGTTACTCAATGACCGCTCATGTGCAGGACCGTGATCACCTGTCCTGGGAATGTGCTTCTAAAATTGAAATATCCGTCACGGACCTGAACGACAATGCTCCTGAATTCACGATGGACTTGTATTCGGTCACTCTGCCAGAAGATGCTGAGATAGGTACTCTTGTGACCAAGGTACATGCGACAGACAAGGATGTGGGAGCAAATCGCAAGATTAGATATTCATTTATTGATACTGCGAAGGGCCACTTTAATATTGCGCCTGATAGTGGAATTATAACGCTTTCGAAGACCCTAGATCGTGAAATGATAGCAGTCTACAACCTTTCAGTAAAGGCCTCCGATCAAGGCAAACCCAGCTTATTCTCTATCACGAAGTTAGTGGTTAACGTGCAGGACATTAATGACAATCCCCCTGAATTCGAGCGGAAACATTACTTTGCCTCGGTGCCTGAAATGAGCGCGGCTGGGTACGAAGTGATCAAAATGATGGCAACTTCTCGCGATACTGGCGTGAATGCGGAAATATTTTACTCAATTATCGGAGGAAATGAGCAGAAGAAATTTGCAATCGAACGAAAAAGTGGCATAGTGGCAGTTGCAGGTGAGCTCGACTTTGAGAAAACAAGGGACTACTTCCTGACTATTCAGGCTGTTGATGGCGGTACGCCACCTCTCAGCAACCTAGCTACTTTGAATATCTCCATAACCGATAGTAACGACAACAAACCGCAATTCTTGCAAAGTTCTTACAGTGCAAGAATTCGCGAAGATGCGATGGTCGCCGACAAAATCCTTCAAGTTCGAGCCATAGATCTGGACTATGACGAAAATGGTCGGGTCCGTTATAACATCGAACGTGGTGACAGACTTAATCAGTTCAAAATCGACGAAGATACAGGATATATCTCTGTCGCTGGTGAATTGGACAGAGAGTCTATTTCGAGCTATGTTTTAGAAATACGCGCAAGAGACAATGGAGTACCCATGCTGGCGAGCTACGTCCACGTAAACATTGACATTTCCGATGCTAACGATAATCCTCCTCTGTTCACAAAATCAAATTATACTGCAGTGGTTCAAGAAGACAAACAGCTTGGCCATGTCCTTCTTAAATTTGAGGTGGAGGACTTAGATACGAGTCCGAATGCAGCACCCTATACCTTCGATTTTCGCAGTGGAAACGATCAAGGTATGTTTCGCCTAGAACAAGACGGCACACTTCGGACAGCAGCTCGATTCAACCACAAAATTCGGAACAGTTTTGAGCTGCAAATTCGAGTTTTCGATAATGGCACACCGCCTTTATACTCTGATGCTTGGGTGCAAGTAAAAGTAATAGAAGAGAGCCAATATCCCCCAGTCATAACACCCTTAGAAATATCGGTAAACTCGTTCCAAGATGAATTTCCCGGTGGAAAGATCGGTACAGTTTTTGCGACGGATCAAGATCAGTACGACACTTTGACATATAGTTTGACCCCAACAGCTGGAGTGCTTTACTCTCCAACAAGCCTCTTCAATATTTCCAAAGATCAGGGAGATTTGTACGCCCTTCCCAACTTGGATGTCGGCGACTATCGCGTAAATGTTACTGTAACTGATGGAAAGTTTACGACTTTTGCCATTGTCAAGATCGCTGTTGACCTCATTACGCCGGAAATGCTCTTAAATGCTGTGATCATTAGATTTTGTCAAATATCACCCGAAGAATTTATACTTAGTCATAGGAAGGGATTCATACGATCCATCCGGACTGCAATGCGAACTCGCCAGAAAGACGTTGTGATAATCGCTGTCCAGCCTGCTTCGGACCACGTTAACGCCATTCAAAGAACTTCTAGGTCTGCAGAGGACAAATATAAGCGGCAGGTTGCGCACGACCTTGATGTAGTCTTCACAGTTCGGAAGCAGCAGGTTAATCCAATGGCAGAAGGGTACTTTTCCGTGAAGGAAATTATGGTTACGGTGTCGGACAATCAGGAGGAGATCGAAGAAGCGACGAAGCTGGTGATCGACGAATTCGTACGAACCAAGTGCGACCAAAGCCAGTGCCAAAATGGTATCTGCAAGGATAAGATCGTTTTGGATCGGTCCACAGTGAGCACTATCTCAACGGATGTCACAAGTTTTGTCTCGACGAAATACAAGCACGTCGATGAGTGCGAATGCAAGCAAGGCTTTGGGGGCGATAAATGCGACAATGTGGTTAATGCTTGTGCCAGCGCTCCTTGTCCTCTTTACAAGAAATGTATTCCCGAAAGCAACATAGACGGCTTCCGGTGCGTATGTCCTGATGGCTTCGCAGGACCTACTTGCGATCGAGACATAAAGAAATGCGGGGACGAAAGCTGCTACACCCCCATAAATCCAGTTTCGTTCAGCGGTAAAAGCTATGCACAGTACAAAATTGATAAGGTGGTTGCTAAGAAAACTCTGGAGGACCAATTATTCTTTACTCTGAGAATCAGAACGGTGCAGCAGACAGGAAATTTAATGTATGCCGCAGGCAAAATTGATTACAATATTCTGGAGGTGGTAAATGGCGTGGTGCAGTACAGGTTTGATTTAGGGTCCGGTGAAGGTTTGATTAGTGTCACGAGTATCTACGTGTCGGACGGTGAGTGGCATGAGGTAAAACTGGAACGGGAACGGAATAGTGCCCGACTAATGGTAGACGGGAAGCATGTGGCTCAGGGAAATGCTCCTGGAGTAAATGGAATTCTAAATCTGCAGTCAAACGATTTTTACCTTGGTGCTGAAGTGCGACCACACCCAGCTGTGCTCGGCTTTGAGGATATCCAGAGGGGCTTCATCGGTTGTATGGACGACATAAAAATGGCGAGGGAATCCATACCGCTCCACATGAGCGGCAGTAGCACAGTTGCAGTTTTAAAGAGATTCGCAAATGTTGAGTTTACATGCGATGCGTCTGTAGTTCTAGTACCTTTAGGGATATGCGGAACACAGCCCTGTTTCAATGGAGGAATTTGCAAGGACGTCGGTTATGGAAATTTTGAATGTCACTGTCACCCCAGATTTTCAGGACCGAATTGCAAAGATGACCTGGATCCGTGCGCTTCCTCCCCATGCCTATTTGGCGGCAAGTGCAAATCTGAAGGATTTGGGAATTATTCCTGTGAGTGCCCTCCCCGCATGACTGGTAAACGGTGTGAGTTTGGAAGATTTTGTTCCCCTAACCCTTGCCGAAATAGTGGTGTATGCGAAGAAGGAGACAATGGGCCTCTTTGCAACTGTCGGGGCTACACTGGCTTGACTTGCGAAATTGATGTTGACGAGTGCGAAAATCAGCCGTGCGGTAATGGCGCTACTTGCATCAACGAACCGGGCAGTTTCCGCTGCATATGTCCACCTGATCTTACAGGTGCAAGTTGTGGAGATCCGCTCTACTCAAATTCCATTACCACAAAACTAAGAAATTTATCTCTGGAGCACGTGATCGGAATTGCAGGCGGTGCTCTAGGAATAATATTTGTAGTAACTGCTGCTGTTTGTTGCATACTTTGTAACCGTCGAATATCACCGCATCACTCGAATACTATCAATAACGACACGCGCAAGGAAATCACCCTGAATTCAATCTCACCGAGAGAGGAATACAAGAGAGGATCAAAACTCAGCAATTTGGAAGTCATTCAGAGGCCGCTGAGTTACACACCCAGTTCGAATGATTCACCCTATCCATGCAACACTGTCTTCGTTAACAATCTAGACACCTTACGGAGCTACGGATCAGCTGGGGACGAACTGGAGAGTGTGCCACCCGAATACCAGAAACTCAACCGCGCCAACCAACAAATTAACATCAATGGAAATACGTCGAGCGACAACGAATCGCTTCACAAGCAAACGTGGTCAGACCAAATGCAACTTAAAACTTTCGCAGATAACAAGCTTAATAACGGTAAATATTACTTCAAATTTTTTCACTCCACAGTCGGTCGAAAAGCTTTTATAGGGAGCTTTGAATCGTTCCACACGGAATTTCCTGAAGTTGGGTGTAAGTACATTAGTTGCTCCTAATGAAATAATTTACATATTTAGTGAATTTTACCATTATGTTTATGGTGATAGATCTCACCTAGCTAAACAAAAAATTGTATGGCACGGGACTCGAATGAACCCCAAAATACTTTTTCTTAAATTAAAAACTTATTACAGTTAATGGTAGTTCGTTAGAAACGTTTAATTTAAAGAACAATTTTTTAAAATTAATTTTTTTTAAAAGTTTTTACTATTCCGCTAAAGGTTTTCTACGTATAAACTTTTATATCCATTCTCTACCTGGACGTGTAGAATTTCTTTGGAAAGACAACAAGATGGGCAATTCAATAAAAATTGAAAAGATGTGTATTAAGTACATGAATTTCGGAGAAACGTGAAATTTGGGAAATTTTAGAGTATTTTTTCACTTTTGCAAGTGACTGTATCTGTCCCTGTATATTCCCGATTCCAAAGTTCATCCATATGAACATGACAACTTATCGTCGGCTCTCTTTACCATACCAGGTTACAAAACATTTCAAAATGAACCTAAACCTGAAGAGTAACTTTTCAGGCTACCTGGAGGGGGTAACATTTGGGTACTTATATACATGCATATACAAAATGCCGAATCCTATACCCGAGAGATCTGAACGGCAAGTCCCTACTTTTTGGTCCTTTTATTTACGGCTCTAGCGCGAAACGATTAGCGAATGATGAATAATGCCAAATAAAAGTATGACCTCATTTTGCCTATACTTGCTATGATCTTTAAACTTAAAAAGTTTGGCGGTATTTTAGTCCATTCAGAGAAACCTGTTATGTAATCGATAAAAATAACCAAAGGCTAGACAGTAAGTAGCTGTAAATATGTAGTAATAGTAGTTCCGTTATTTTATCGGTTTATAAAATTATTTTCCTTGAATATCATTTTAGTCAATTTTTAATGATAGTAGTAATATACTTTTAGTCCGTTTATTGATTGCTCATTACGAATAAGTATTCAAAGAAACAAAATTATGGTTTTCATTTATAAAATGATAAAGTCTATATTTATAAAATGTATCCATACGCAGTTTACATTACGAGCAACTAATGTACAAAATTTCAGGAACATCTATATATGTAAGTGGTACGACCTAGAACGCGTCAATCGACTGTGGGCTGACACTGTACTAAAATAATTCGTTTAATTGAACCAAATTTTATATATTCCTAGAACGAAAGACTTTAGACCACGCAAATGGGCGCGTTGCCACACTTAAATCTACTGGTATTATCCAGGGACGACTGCTCAATGTTCCCCTCCCAAATCCTACAAGTTCCAGTGGATTTGATGATTCGCCGACGATCCACGGACAATATCACTGGGACTGCTCTGATTGGGTACGCCGAAGCCAAAATCCACTGCCGGACATTACTGAAGTTCCAGGTGGTGAAGTGCCTGACTCCTCGAGTTTTCACAGCAATGAGAGCAACGAATCGCATTGCAAAAGTGTTCATCTACCACCAAGTAAGGACGGTATATTCGAATTTTTTTTTATTTGACATACTTGTTTATAGATTTAGGACCCATAGACCCAGCGAGAGATATAGAAACGCTCAATGAGGAATCCGAATCTGAACTGATGGAAGAGTCCGAGTGCGACGGCAGTGAGAAACCTATCTCCATTGCTTTCGATCCTCATACTTCGATACCTACCTTGAACCCACTAGACAGTGGTAGCGAGGATTATAGATTTAGCACAGGTACGTAGTTCTTTCTTCATGTGTGGTTGGCCCTCATAACCTAACTTTTTGAAAACCATTTTTGTCATGCCGCACAGTGCCTTTAGTAATAAATAAGAAAAGTAAGTTAGAACTCCTTTGAACTGTGTAAATAGGGCTATACACGAATAAAAATGGCGTGAATGTATAATTCAGGTTCAAAGGGTACTTTGCTGAATTAGGCATCGGTGCAATTTTTAATTTATACTAACTTTGAATCATAATCCCAAAAACAACTATACTTTCGTTGCAGCCGATAGTTACTTGAGACATCCAAATAGTTATTTACCGCGATACAATATACAAAGTGAAACGGACGGTGAATGCGTGTCACTTCCGAGCAACAAGTTATTGAACAGCTTAGACCTAGGAGCACAACAAATTTTGGAATCTGATGACGATGATGTTCCCACGTATGGTTTTCCGAAGCATAGAAATAGACGGGAACCTTCAGACATTGATTTGTTGGCAGTTAATGGAGGTGAGTTAAAGA
The DNA here is from genome assembly GCA_947538895.1 of Neoitamus cyanurus. Classification (NCBI taxonomy): domain Eukaryota; kingdom Metazoa; phylum Arthropoda; class Insecta; order Diptera; family Asilidae; genus Neoitamus; species Neoitamus cyanurus. Next base: position 1,123,575 of record OX384540.1, read on the forward strand.
TTTTTGTTGTTGTGGATTTTTAATGTTCGGCATTACAAAATTCGACATGTGGCCTATCTAGGGCTTAATATTTAGGCTGTGCAAGATAAGGTGTAGATGTAAATAAAACAAGTCTTCGTTATATGTAAGTGTCCATAAAAAGACCTAGAGTCAAATTGTACTACGTGTTGAGTGTAATAAAAGAATAATGGTGGAGTTGTCTTGCAAAAGAGATGAATTCAACTGTGAATAAGTAATGTAACGATTAGATTTATTCCTTTCATTATATTAGATTAATTGCTTTCCCACAAGTTTAATAGTGCTACAAATTAAGCAGCGTTGCGAGTCGCATAAAAAGAAAAATAATGATTAGGAAAAATAAATGGTCCGCCTTCTAATTTATATCAGTAATTAATTGCCATGCAACAAGCGTGGAACAAATGTGTTTATATTTTATGCGAATATGTCAACTTCGCTAACAGGTCTGCTTTATGGCTAATTTACTGCTTCCGAGAAACTTTGGTCACTGGAATTGTTTCATTTTGTTGACCTTGCTCACACACTTTCTTTGATCAGGATATTAGGGTGCAAGAAGTATTCAATTAATTGCATATAATCAGTGTTGAATAGTTTCGAAAGAGCTTTCGCGCTGCTGGCTGGTAAAATCGAAAGCTTTAAATACATATGAATGCAAACAAATCGAAATTCAATTAATTTGTACAAAACTTTCACCTACTTACTAGGTAAAAATTAGTTTTGCAGTTGCAAGCTTTTGACAGCAACAAATGTATTTTTTTAAGATACACCATCATGCTTAACCATTGTTCAAAATTTTAGAATTTTGACAGACGATTTAGCCCTACGATTTTTCTCAATGCATTAACACACTAGCAACAATGAGCTTATTCAATATTTAGCTACCTCCGTGGCGGCGGACCCAATTTAATTCAAAAACAAACAAGCTTTCATCAAAATTCATATACGTATTTTGGCCAAGCGACTTCTAAATTAATTAGAACCACCGCATGGCTCACCAGCTAGTCTCTAGAGTGACAACGGCAAAGAGAGAGAGAGACAAACTCCATCTCTTGTCTCACTCATATAAGATTTGCTGCACGTACTATAGAGTAGGTGGTTCATACACCGTTTGATAGAGTAGCGTGTAGATTATTCTTTCAAATAGTCTGCAGTGTTGTGTCATTTGTGTTTTAGTGCTGGAAGTGATAAAAATTTTAGATATGTATGACTTTCAGCGATTGCGAGTTTCATAATGTTCAAGAAGTCCTTACAGAAATTATAATATATTGGAAATTATTATAAGGCTCCGACAAAGGTGAAAATTAGCTTTCCGATGAATTGTTCGCTACGTATTTGAACGTGGTGATATAATTTTCGCGAATATTAAAGTTTTTCACTTTTTTCGAAAGTAAGATAGAAAGAAAAACTTAATCCCAGAAAAAATTCCAGATATTTTAGTATTGATTACAGTCGGAAAGCATTTCCTACGGGAAATTAGTTAGTTGGCGGGCGTCATTCATTGCAACGTCGTAAATTTGACGAAGAAATACCGAGATGGTATGAAGCACGAGGATCCTTCGGTCGATCAGCGACCTCTAGGCGGAAAGGAATTGCACAAACTGATCGTATAATTATTATACGATACGCAGAAGCAAATTTAAAATTTCACCGTTTAACAAAAAAAGCCGAGACTAACCTCCAAAATAAAAAAGGTGAGGCAATTCTTTGAAGTTGACAATTTCCAGTCACCAGTTTAAATCTGCCATTATCAATCTCCGAATTTCGACGGCAGATTCGAAATCACCGAGACCGAAAACATAAAACACCAGTTTCCAGAGCAATTCTTTATAGTTGAGGATCGGTCGCCATATTGGAATCGCCATTTTTACATTCCATTCCGATAGTTGGTTCACGCTGTAACAAAACTAACTTGATTTCAGGGTAACTGTCTATAAACTGTCTAAATTTCACATTAGTAGTGTTAGTAGTTTTAGCCAGACAAAATATTTTTAACCTTAAATTTTATAATACTTACAATTAGTAATGGAATATGAAAACGGAAAAAGCATTTGAAAGCTGAAAATTCTAAAGTCACAGACAGAACTTCAAATTTTTATATGAGTATATGAATCAATACATTATATGTGTAGTTATATATAGCTACATAGATTGAGAAATCGCCTTGTGACGAATCCTGACTAGTGAGAGTTCTTAAAAATATTATTGTACGAATCAGTTTTAATTCATGAACGTTAAAGAAATAAAAATTAGAAAAAACTACGTAACACTGCTTATCCGTCCGCCTGAAATTTATAAAACTTCTGGATCTACGCTGAGTGAAGGATCATGATGACACTTGGCAGAAAGTTAATGCACAAATACCGAAATATAAAGGCAAACGCAAAATTGTTAAAATAGATTTTGGAATTTTGACTATTTTAAAAAAAGTGCATTCTTCTTAGAACCCAGTTCTTGTACATATTCGTACATATGTTCATATGTATGTTTTAAATATAAAAAATAAGAAAATTAATTCGTTTAACCCTTTGAATGCTATGGGAATGGGCGTACATATGTGTGATCTATGGACACATATACAGTAAATAAATAAATAAAATAAATGTTTCCTACATACGAGTAGAGCGCTGTTATTTGATTGTATGTTATTGACATTATCTTTTAAATAGGTAGGTATAGTTTTTTTACTATCATCACAGGACATCAACACAACAGGCATGACATAGTTCCCCCACTTCCTTTCCGACCGAATTATTCTTTATAGCATCAAAGGGTGCTTTCTAAAGATCGACATAAACAACCTCTGCGGGCATTACATCTTACAATTCGTGCTCTTGACATTTACTTTGAAAATTCAATATCGAAATTCTGATTAAATATTTAGATGCTACTTTTACGGAGGCGTAACCGTACAAATGTTGCGTTATAATTCTCAATTTAATTGCACTTGTGACTAATATTTCCGCAAAAGGCACTGTCATAGGGACTGTCTCCGTTCGAATGTATGGCGTGCTTGTGGAAGGCAACGGAGCAACCATTACTCCATAATAATATGTTTCAGGAAGTGCTTCATGTCACTCCGCCTTAGAACAGATCGTTTGAGATTCCCAGCAACGTCAAAATCTGACTGGCAGAGTTTATCCATTTTCGGAATAAAGAAGTCCCATGACACCTGGAATATGCTGTTTTACGGGCGAAATGAACGTGCAAAGGGTAGGCAAGGACTAAAATCGAGGTAACGAGAAATAAGGATTGATGACTCCACGAATATACTTGGCTCGCTGTGACTGTAGTGGTAGCGGTGTCTGTGGAGGACATTCTGGATGTGATTTTTCACGGGAAATGCTTTAAAGGCTGACTAAATGGTGACAGAAAAGCAATTTTATGTACATTCATTATTCAGCGTTACGGTTATAGCCGGTCGGTATTTCAGGCTAATGTTTCACTCCACTCACTGATATTGCTCAGAGAAGAGGGATGCCGCAAACTTTCTGGAGCTTGATATTCTAAAATGTCCCACATTTTGATAAACTTCCCCATATTCTAAAAGCTCCTGTAAGCACCACAAAGGACAAGGGTATCTGAAAATATTAAGTTGCCTTTTACCTTACGTTTGACGCGGCTCATTGCGATCGATGCGCGGAGAGAGTTTAGAAATGCTTTGAATGGAACGAGTTCGCGGAAACTTGCTAAACCTTGAAGTGCAATTTTACACCGCGTCTTTCCTTTCACATGTTGCAGCGAAAGGAAAACAATAGCGACTATGCAAGGCGACGAAAACGAGAAAAACTTGCTCCTAAAGCCTGCACAGCACTAATTTCAATTACTCAATTACAGCTTGGAATTGAAAACTTCAGGGCTTTGTTCTCGCAACAATTCCTTCGTGCCTCCTTGCGAACACAATGGAACGTACCGACTACCGAGGAAATTATATCACTATTCCCTGAGAACGCCCCCTTAATTTATATATCATGCGAGGCGCATTTGCTTTCCGTCGTGTATAATTGTTTTTCTGCTGTGCCTGTAGCAGTATTGTTTGGGTTTACCTTTAGTGCACTCACCCGGGTAAAACAAAAACAAATGTCTTGTGATGTTTACAGGTTCCTTGACCGCGCAAATCGTGAATTTCAATTACATATTATGTTTTTATGCTAACAGCTGGAATCGACTGGAAACGGGAATTTTTATAAAACTATATAACGCTTAGAAAATTTGGTTTTAAAAACCGGAGATTTCCATAATCAAGTCTTATGTCTATGTCTCATTGTAGGTAAGTTTTCGTAGAAAATATATGAGACCTAACTTTTAATTACTATATATTATAATAATACACAGTTGTGATAAACCGTCATAAAACGCAATATTTATGTTATGGGCTGTTCGAGATCTGAGTGTAACGGTAATGGTCGAAATCCTTATCTTGAAAACTATAATAAATATCGAAAAACTAAGAGAATTTATCATCATCAACAGGTACAATTGACCATCTGACACTAAATAGAAAAATATCAACAAACATTTATAGGGAAAAATAATATAAAAATAAATAACAAAAAGATATATAACAAAGTTAACAATAATATAAAGATACGATACAATAATAAATTAATTAAACAATAATAACTTTTTTCAAGTTGCTCTATTAATATGGAAATCAATGAGACAAAAAACAGCGTTATAATATTTAGACATAGCCGACAATGCATGGTTCAAAAGAGCCGTAATTCGTTCTATGACAACTAGAATAAAGAAAACTTCGTCCTCTGATCATTCGCGGACATGAATTAATATTAATTAATTTAAGAAAGCTGGGAGAGTCTATAACACCAGTTAAAAGATCATGCATGAAAAACACACTCGCAACTTTTCTGCGTTCGGAAAGGGACTGCATATCCAAGAGTTTTAATCTCTCTTCGTAAGGTGGAAGGTTAACGGGATCCGTCCATGGTAGATGACGAAGAGCGGAACGGAGAAAGCGTTTCTGGACAGACTCAATCCGCTGTTTGTGAACTCCGTAGAAGGGCATCCACACCACAGAGGCATATTCCGAAATGGGACGAACAAATGAACAAAACAAAACCTTCAAAACAAATGGATCACCAAGATCAAAACCGAGGGAGGAATTAGCACGGTTAATAATTTGGTATATATAAAGGCCAAAGAGTAACACCTAGATCAACGACACTTTCTTGATGAGCCAAAGCACAATTATTGATTTTATATGAAAAGTTTAGGAGGGAACATTTCCTATTAAAAGAAATTAGGCTACATTTTGCAACATTTAAAATCATGTGATTTTTGCAGCACCACTTAGAAAAAATAGTGAGATCGTCTTGGAGATCTTGAGCGTCGTTTACAGATTCAACGGCCATGAAAATCTTCATATCATCAGCATAAGCCAAAACGTGTGCCTTTTGGATTAGGGGAAACAAATTATTTAAAAACATAGTGAACAACAACGGCCCAAGATGGCTTCCTTGTGGGACACCAGAAAAAACATGAACAGAGTCAGAAAAAGACGTAGCAAATTTGACTTTGAAGGAACGATTTGTAAGGTATGACGCAATCCAATGAACAAGAATAGTTGAAAAGCCAAGCCGTAACAATTTAAAAATTTAGAGAATTCGACAAGGTTTGTGACGGTCGATCCACCTTTTATAAAGCCGTGCTGTACAGTGAAAAATTAATTAATCTAAGAATCTATGGATAGAGCACAGATGAACGTTTACTTTAAATGAGGCAGATATTAGGGGCGGCCTTTGTGCGCGGAGAGTGTAGGAAGTGAAATCACCGCTCTTTTCGCGCGATTTTGCAACTTTAAAAGATAACAACTTCTGACTTATTGTTAGTCGTCGTACGGTCGTGATCGAGTGCTCATTGGAAAGGCTCGACGAGTACTTTTAAAATAATAATTTAATCATCCGCCATATTGCTTTTAAAAAAACAGCATTTATTATATTGTAACTTATCTTTACTTTTCAACTATCCTCACTATCCCATCGTTTGACGAAAACAGCTTCAGGATCTCTGACTGTGCCCCAACAGAAACCAATTCTTTCACTAATTCGCTTTATTACACTTCAGTGGACCCGGTGGTCTAGCATCCGTGAATTTTAGTAATTTTCAGGATTTTTTTTGAAGGTGAAAATAATTAAGAACGATATGTAAACTTTGTAGGTATATTATAATATAATACTTAAAAACCATACAAAAACATTTTTAAAATAACCAAAAAAAATTTAGTTATTTAAAAAATGGCACTGAAAATGACCCCCTCAAAAAAAGGACCTGGGCGGCGGGTGAGATTTTGGATCTTTCACTTATCGGAAAAATAAAAAATATGATAATTATCAATCTATATGAGTGTAGCTGTCGCCGGAACTAGAAAATGAGAAAAGAAAACTTGTTTACAAAATAGCGCGTTCTTGAAATTTGAATACCGAAATTTGACTATTTTTCATTAGTTTTTTTACGTAAAAAGAAGTTATTCAAATAAAACTTTTTGATGGTCGGGGCCATAGCTACTGGTGTACTGAAAAACATTAAAATTTGAGGTGATTCGGAGGAATAGTTATTTTTTTATTTTGTCTCCCGCCGCCGTGCAGAAAAAGGTATCGATTTTTTGAAAATTCTAGACAACCGGGTCGCCTTTAAGAAACTAAAATAACAACGTTATTGAATTATTGATACAGTAAAACTCGCATAATATCACCACGGATAAACGTTCAATTCGTTTTATTGCACGACTGATTAAATTATGTTTACTTTCTCTTTAAATTACTTCCAAAAATGCTCGGTTAAGTGCTCTGCGGATAAGTACCTAAGTCCTCATCTTAACGGTACGCTTCTTAAAATTCCCAAAAATTCACTCGTTTAAGTGCATTTTGCGTGTGCAAATGCATGTAACTTATGGTACATGAGATTGAGGTTGCTTGTGTTTTTAACGTTAATTTTCTGTCTATCTTTATTTGTCTGTCGAAAAGAAATGATCTAATTTATCATAGCTATGTTTTTGTTTTGAATCAAAAAATTATTATTTTATTTAAACCACTTTCAATTTTATGCCATAAGGTACTGAAGATGATATCATTCATATGATGGCTTCTAGCGTTGATGAAAAACTTTTTATGACATTTTCAAACAACATTTCCGATTTTCCATGATTTCTTATCGAATGTTGTCTTTCAGGACTGCGAGAGTATGTGGTTTATTCACATGAACCTATGACTTTAAATAACCTCAAAGAAAGAAATCTGGAGTGGTCAGATCGAGTGATTCGACGATCCAACGCAAATTGCCAAAATAAAGAGATTACACTACTGGGAAAAGTGTCTTTCACTAAGCCCATTCTGTTGCGACCTGTGTGTGTAGTGGTGTCGTGTTGTTGGAACCACCACTCTACCACACTCACCGAAATTCTTCTTATTTGAATATCAAAAATTCACCTAATATGGTTTTATAGCGCTTGCCAGTGACAGTTGTCGTGTTGGCACTTGGCAGCAGCGTTTCTAAATAGTAAGGTGCAATCACCGTTTGAGCACAGGCGCCGCAACACACAGTAAGGCAATTCGTGAAGCGCACCAACAGTGAGTATTCTGCTTGTTCATATGCCCAGAGAAATCAAAATGTGCTTCATCACTCATGTTGAATTTTTAAGGAAAAACTTACGCTGGCTATATTCCGGACGGAACATCTACAGTAGATAATGTAACTTTTTGTAGTAGGCTCTTGGATTGGTTCTAATCCCTAACTATTCTAATTGAATTTTCTAGTCTTTGCCTTGCGAATTTAGAAGAGCTTAAACAAGTTGACTGTATTGTACCGACTTCAGGAAGGCCTTTGATAAGCTCAGCCATAAAGTCTTAATTTTTAAATTACTTTTCCACTGATCTTATTAAATGAATTAAATCGATATATTTAAAATCGTTCGTTTAAGGTAAAATTTTCTGCCTCGGGCCCTTGCTATTCAATGTTTTATAAATGACTTGTTTCCTCTAATCCGTAAGACGACTTCAAAGTTTTCAGACTGGACGAATCCTTAAGTGATGTTGTCTGTCCTCAATACGGTTTGGGAAGTGTTGTGAATCTTACGTGTATTTCGGAGAAAATTTGGGGAAATCGTGAACTTTTAGGAAATTGGCGTGAGTTTGATGCCGCTGCGATAATTAGATCACAGGATAAAACTACAATAACAATATGCATACCATGAAAATTTCGAATTTATGAATCACCCTGTATCTCCAAAACGGCTGAGATCCCCCGGCATACGAATTTTTGTTGTTCGCCCAGGTGAGATCTATCACCGCTATCTTTATATATATTTAAATGATCTTACCTTTAATTTGATTACCAAATGCAAATTTTAATGCGCTTTGAAATCAAAGGAAGCAGGAAGCAAGCTCGCACTGCTATTTTAATGAGCACGCAAAATGTGAATTGCTGCCGTTTTCGGGGAATTTCCGAATAATTTCAAACAGCTGCGAAGTTTTGCCACTGCTAATTTTGTCTAGCTGGCGAGTAGCGTATTTGAAGAGAAGTAGTTGCGTATGCTTTCCGTACTTTAGGCATAAATTGTATATCTTTAAGAATTTTCCTAGCATTGCTATTGTATTGAACACAACTATACGGCCGGCCGGTTGAGTCATTGAGATGCCTCAGACGATCTCAGAAATGTCGCGTAATTTTAACCGTCTAGGTCTCATCCCCAGTATTGATTTTTTCAATTATTTCTGGCTTAGTGACTTTAACCTCGGCGACTGGAACGTTCAGTGCTATAGCCTCATCGAAATTCACCGAATGTTTTATAAATCATTCTAATCGGAAATGCAGACTCACCATATCATACGTCGAGCTTGAATTTAGTTTCCAACAGTTTAGAAAACTTCGGTTTTGTCCATTGTGTAAGCAGGAACAAAAGTCGATCCACTAAAGTGGCATCGCATCTGCTAAAGACTTGTGTTTCGTATCCTTGATGGATGCCAGATGTGAAAGTTCTATTGATTTCGGTGCGGTCGCGGTGGCGCACCATCTCTTAAATTTTGCACAGAGGAACGCCTCTCGTTGAACAAAATACTGACTACTGATTTATCCCCATAGATGCCCTTATCATTACATAGTTGTTATATACCTTAGTTAGACCAAACCTTCATCTCAGTCAACAACTACACCTCATTCCATTATTTAATAAATTATGCGTGTCATCTCATAAATGATAAATACGGGGAAAGTGCAATAATTCTTTAATTCCGATTTCCATCTGCAGCCTTTCAGCTTTAAAAAAATTGATTTGGAAGTTATGTGAAATACGCTTTTCCTAATCCAGTGAGATTTAACGGAAAGGAAATAAATAGCGTCAATAATTTTTATCCAAAGAATTACGCCTCTCCTAAATCAAAAAAGTATCAAATGACAGAAACTCCTTTGCATTCCCAGTATCATCACAAAGAAAGTGCCTCAGCTTAAGGCACATTTACTTTGTCTTAACGCTGAAGTATTGTGCATTGTTACGTCCAAATGGCGAAATATAAAACGGAAATTTACATAAATTACCTGTCATAAAACTGACAATATTCATAAAATAAATCAAGCGAAATTGCCCCACACTAACTTTTATTACAGCTGAGGGGAAAATATTCAAATCCTACCGAGGAAAATGCTGAATTACTTGATAAAGAGAAAAGGGTGCACCTATCCTAAAATAAGCGGGTGGAGCAGATCCCTCGAATTAACATAAATAATCAAGTAATCGAATCCAATTTAAAATATCTTAAGATTTAAATGGTAAATTTGAATAAATCTGCGCCTTGATGTCATCACTGCGAATGGCGGCACTAAAATTAACTTTGCATTAATTAAGTGTGAGACGCACCTCTGACCGAAAGGTAATGATCAGTAAATCCTAAAACTTAATTTTTACTTTAGAGGCTACTAGTAGAATAGTTGAGAAGGTTTTTGTTCTGTTTCTTGATTCTTATACTTGTCATTATTATTATTATTTTCATTTTGGCTCTTAACATGAGCGTATGGGTTCGGTGTTATTTGTTGGAGTTAGGGGCTTAGTGCAATAAATGTTTAGTGCATTTGTTATTTCATTAGCACTACGGGGCTCAGTGTTAATTAAAATCCTGCTTGCACTATTACTAAACGATTATTGGTAGTGGAAATTGTTTTTAAACTATTTAGTGGGAGTGCAAATCTATTTCATCATCACTAATTTATATAGTATAGTCTAAGGTCATTATCAATAATCGATTAGTGGTAGTGCAGGACGTTAATGTTGATGACTTGTAGTTTTAACAGAACGGCGTTACGTGCCACACAGCAACCGAAACATTCAATTTATTGAAACGATGAATTGGCAAAAATATTATTTCAAATGCTCGAAAAAGTGGTCAAAAATTAGACTGATACGATGCACTATGTAACTGGCAACCGTGATAATCACATGCCGGGAATTGAATTTAACTTTCTATCTGTAAACACATTGATTATGTCATATTTAAGACATACAAATCACTTGGTTTTATTAAAAAGTAAATCTAAAGTATTTTCAAATATTTTCCGCACGTGCAAGTTTGCAGTTGCCACCTCATCTACAAATATTAACACCGATACAATTGTTCGAGCGGTCGTCAAAAAATTTACCAAATATAAATATCCGATTCTCAAAAATTTAAGAATATAGTTCAATGAAAGAAATATTGGAAGATCGCTTCAGAAACGCAAAACCGATACCAGCGGCACAGAAAATCCATAAAATTACGTCTTTATTAAATTATATTTGGGGAGTAAAGCCGTTTTCCCTTTCAGGCAAGTTTAAACATCACAGTACAATTAAAAAATCTACAAAGCAATCGACAAGTGAGCAAAAGTAATAATATTAAGATTATTATATGTTTTGTAAAATAATATGATTAATATAATATACAGGGTGATTGGGAGATGGGTGCAAAGCTTTAAGGCGCAGCTAGTAGAGACAATTTAGAACCATTTAAGCCATGGTTGTCTTAGACAAAGTCTGACTTTTTTTTTTTAAATGAGGTCAGAAAACGGTATTCTTGATTTTTTTAAATTTTTTTCATGAACTTCAAAAGTTTGTAAAACAAAACCTCATGCGTCTGTGTTCGATCATGTTTTGCTGGATGGCTCACACATTACTTTAATTAAATAAAATGAATAACAATTTAATTGTCATTTAATTTGGCTGTAATTAGCCGAAAACTGTAAAATATGGCTACTTTTTGTAAAAATAACATAAATATTAGTAAAAAAAAAATAGTGGTAGTAGCGCGATAAAGAATGACGTTAAAAATGTTCTCTCCACATTGGAACTAGATATCTGCAAAACTCTTCCTTTGAGAGTGGAAACCGTTTTGAAAAACACCATTCTGAGAAAAACGCGTTTAAAGATTGAAGCGCCCGTACATCTCTCTAACAAATCGTCGGTGGTCAAATCTTCGTAGATTGGCTTCAAAACCTCTTGGACATCGTCATCGAGCGCTGGTGGATGAGAATATTTTTCCTGAAATCCATTGGCCTCAGCTTTGCGCCATTCGCACCACGAATCTCCTCCCGAAGGACAATACTGATGCTGGGGACTCTCATCAGTTCCCTCCGTTCCCTTTCTACAAGAAACACTATAGCGACCGTAATAATTTGAATTTCGATTTGAAAATTCGAAAGGATGTTTATTACAGTGTATACTATCCGATAATATAACAAAACAAAAAATCGATTTTTCGAAAATTTCACACTGAGACGATCCCTTAACGGTTTGGAATAAAAGGCTGAAAATTGGTGTGCTTTTAATACGTACTAAAACATATCAAAAAATTAGCGAAATCGAAGAGGGTCGGATCAAAAACTCGGTGATTTGGCATGGAATGCCCCATATGCATTAGTCCGTTCAAGAAACTTGTTGATGGCTCCTTCTCCATCCATCATCATCATCTAACCGCATCCGTTATGAGAGTTACTTCACTCCCTAAATTAATTTCGGGCACCCACTTTATTTAACAATCTTTTATATGTTTCCACGTTAGTATGCTATTTTCGGCTATCATTGATAAAATGAATAGTTTCGTTAAACTCATTTTGATATTATTATTTAAATTATTATTCAACGTCAACACGACGAAATCAAGCGAATGTCGGCCGCCTCACCTCGCCTCGTCAATCGCAGCACCGCTTCGCCTCGCAACGCGTGCTGTGTGTTCACGGCCTAAGATGTATGCTACAGACGTAATCGGCTTGTAGAATGTGTTGCCACTCCCAGTGATGTAGTTCTTCTAAACTCTTGTGCCCATCAGCTGTCTAAATTCAAACTATCCAACACTGCTCTTTTGTACGTTTGTCCGCACATTAAAAAAAGTTAAAAATTAAAAATCGTAAATGTCATAAACACGTGATTTAAAAGGAAATGGTCAGTTTGGCGAAATTTGCAACGGACGAACTCAAAAAGGGCCAGATGTTGCTAATAAATTAAGCAAGTGCTTTAACGGGCGCTCTATCGCTAAAGTGCCACTCCATTTCCGTGGTTTTCAGTATCCACATAAAATTTATCACACACTGGCGCCATTTTCTCCGAGTTGGAAGGATTAGCAGCCATTAAAAAATAAATTTGTTTCCTCATGCAATTTGCCAAAATCTCGCTAAGACTGCCAAGAAATATGGCGATTGTCTCCAAAATCCGTTTTCCAGGATATGAAAAGAAAATCGATACGGCTCTGCATACACAGATTGGGCCGGCGATGCCCTAAACCACAGTGCCAGTACCTAAATGTACGTAATGCGTATGGATGGAAATTTCATTTTGGACACCATCCAAGAAAGGCATCCTTAACCAAAGTCGAGTTTATAAAGTTCCTCTAACGATTTTAGCCGGGCAACTTCTGATAACGTAAACCAAATTTCCATTACTCACGCAACGCTTTTTGGTGAAGCTATCGGCTTCTGCCTAATGTCTGGCCTCATGCATAATTCATGGGGCTGGAGTCCTGAAGGTGTGGACACATCACCCCAAATATGCCTAAGTTTAAATAAACCAGCCCGACGTCTGGACAGAAACTTGATTTAAAGTTTTGTTTCTTGTGTTTACAGGTGATGAAAACAGCTCTCTTCTGGGAAGTTACCATCGCAGCCATGTCCATCACAGCGGGTCGAACAGTGATTTATCCACGCATCTCTGCGAAATAGAAGACTCCGAGTTTGACGAGATTTCCCCCGAGCAGGGACAGGTCTTCCCCTCACCATCGCCCAAAATCAAGCCTGGCGGCGGCACCAACTGGACGAGTAGTGCACATCAAACCGACGTCTGACAGCAACATTATAGTTTATTTATTATTTATTCACGGTAGCGCATAATTTTCCTCTGTGGATCCATAGGAGTTTTTAATGGCTCTTTCATGTGCTCCGCACTCTAGGAGGACTCAGACATTGCATCGCAATATTTAGACGCAACATCAATGATGAAACCTACTTAAGCAAAGTGCAGCTATGATCAATGCAATAACACCGTAATGTAAGGATGCTCTTTTTATTTTCATATAATAGTTTTCTTAGGTAATACCGCTCAGGCTAATTTCGCCTGGAAAGATGACTGCAGAGAGAAGTTTCGAGTACGGCTGAGCTTTGTCATTCTTCTTTGTAACTACACGCTTGCCTAGTCTTTGTACTTTGGTGCCATTAAGGAAATAACAATTTCTTAGCTTAATCATGTGCTCTTCGTGTAATTTTTATCTTTAATTTTTTCCCAACAGTTTTCAGTTGCGGTTCCTTTGAATTACTCATTCTTTACAGGGGGCGTGTTTCCCTCCGTCGTTACATTTCATTTTCTCAATGAGGATTAGATTTAATTCGATAAACGACGGAGGGCCGTCGTCTGCAGAATAGCCTTCTTAGACCTTTTCGTTTGTAATTTTGCCTTAATTATTACGTTTTAATGGAGCAAAGAAAATGTAAGGATTTAATTTAAACTTTAGGGGTCGTTTCTGCCACCATAGTTTTTTTTGTTTTTCCCACTTCTCATAGATTTCAAAGCCTTTAACCCTTAATTTATTAATATTGATTAGGTGTCAAAAGTAAATATTACTCCTTATTTTCATAATAATACAATGTTCATTTTTCACGAAATTGCTCCCTTCATTTCTCAGAATAATACCATTTTGCGAAAAGGCCACTAACGTGCTATTGATGTTTTAATTTCTTATCATACTTAATTTTAATTTTTGGCTATATAAGCTGCTTAACTTTAAAATGTGAGCTCTTAAGAAGTCCTGAAAAAATTGGCAAGTAGTTTGAACTAGTTTATTTGTTATAACAATTTTAGTCACTTTGTCCACCCTATTGTCACGTCTACGAACGTCACTCCGCCGAAGTGTGGTGCCAGGCAAGAGTTAAGGTTAAAGCAACTTCAAGAATATTCATCAATCTGAAAGCAATTTCCCTCAAAGTAGAGATGAATAATACCGGCATCTAGTGAAAATTAAAATCAATTAGTGGAGCCGAGTTTATTATATTATAAGATAATATTTTCAAGACTAAACTATAAACAATGCGTGCAGCAATGCACACACAAATCCGCGCGTGTAGTATTTATGTTACATACAAAAAGTGTCCAGTTCTGACTATAACACGAACAAAAACTTTGTTTGCAAAAATTAAAATAAAAACAATTTTGATGGTGGAAGAACTGAAAAGCTCGTCGTACTACCTTCTCCCTGCGCTCATGCCCAAGCTACAGCCTGTTCGTCACGCGAATCATAAACAACACTAAATAAACAAACGCAACCATAAAGACATAGTCGTAGCTTCGTTTTTACAATTTTCTTTAATCTATTTTAGTTGATTCTATTAAAAAATTTAGAACAATTTTATATGGCAGCAAAAACGGTCATAAGACATTTTTAGACTCCGACTGATGATCAACACAAGTGTGCTAGGAACTTTTGTACATTAAGGATATTGTTAGATCTAGAATAATTTAGTCGCAAGTCTAGTACGTAACGGTTCGAACGTAATTTTTATAGCATGATTTTTATATATATTTTTTTCTACATGCGAAATGCTTGCGTTTTCCATTTATTTTGTCGCCTTTGTTGAGCTGAAAAGAACAAAGGTTTATTTATATTAAGTTAAGGTACTTTGTGCAAACAAACTTGCCTAAAATTCCTATATACATACATAAATAATTTTTATACGTACCTTAGGAGGAACACTTGCATCAAAATAGCCGAGCGATAGAGTGAATTTTAAGTTTTTAGTTTGAACTCATTAGGGAAGAACACGATGAACGTTTTGTTTGTCGCTAAATTTAGTTTTAATCAATATGTTCAATTGTTTACCTTTCCTGTTTTCTTTTGACGAGAGAAACATGAAAAGTTTATACAAAAATTATATTTGAACATAAAAGTCTATTTTTCTAATCTTAAATTTTTTTATTGCATTTGAGGGAAAACGAATATACAAAATCTTTACTCATTGTCAGTAAGTTTTCAATTTACCACGAATATTTAGCGTATAAATTGTCGAACGCATACATAGACATGTACTGTAACTGTAAGGAGATGGGGGAACATTAAACATATCGTTGAACATTTTCAAGTTTCTCTCTACCACCTTTTCCGGAGCAAATGAGTGGAGAATTTTACTCAATCGAAAGGAGACATTTTAATAAGGGAAATTTATAAAAATGGAATATGAATAAATAAAAAATTTTGAACATACTTCGCAAATGTTTTCTTTACATCATCATTTAACTAGTGAGCAACGTCGCCCGCCATCGCAGCTGGTAAGTTTACAATTTTAATTTGGTTTCATTGGCTTAATCCCATCTAGCGATTTAAACCAGGCAGGCGTTTTCCGAAATCAAATGTGACCACGATATCGAATGAAGGGTAGCACATCAAATCAAACCTAACAACTCAGTTGATTCTCTTTTTTAAATTTTACTTCACTAGTCGAAATAGTCGTCTTTGGAAAGTTGCGGCCCCGTGGCATAGAGGAATTCTCAGTCTAGAAATATCTGAGATCAATAGATGGAAAATATTTTTAAATGCCGTTTCCCAGCAACTGCGTTCTGAAGCTGAAAGCATTTCTCTCTGCTCGAGAAAATTCGCATTCATAACGGAACTATTCAAAGTTGGGGGAACCCATGAGTGAATCAATGAAATTAGTCCCAGTCCCAGTCCCAGTCCCCCGGCATTGTGTACCGTAGTCCTGCCATTCATTTCCCGTATTCCCCATTAGTCATCTGAAATATAAGACTTAACAATCAATTGCTATACGTCGATGACTATAAATTCGGCCGGTCTTGGTGTTTACGACTTTAATTTTAAAACAATGCTGGCAGCAGTTTTAATACACAGTAAATTATCGATATGCAAAGTTGCTCGACCGAGTTCTGTCGTAAGCGCCCCATAAAACTGAATGAAGTAGTCCAATAAGGACTAAAGTTTTCGGCTGCAAACAAACCAGAGTACGAGTTTGTTTCCATTTTGCAAATACGTATACAGCCCACATAATCTGAATAATTCTCCAGAAATGCATTAAATTGTCTTTCGGAGCGACTATAAACGTGTAAATTGGCTTTCACGTGTAAAGCGCTGGAGGGCCGACTCTCGGCAAATAATAGACTGAAATGGATCCGGCCGAACTTTGGGAACTTCACGTCCGACACTGAAGCTTTTACCAAGTTTTATTTAAACACCCCGTTTAAAGTGCTTTCACTTTAGCCGAGGACTTTGCCTATAAATTCGAAAGAGAGGAAATAAATTCCGTCTGGTTGTAACAGGATTTGGTTCAGTATGCATATTTTCTACGCGCGGGTGGTTGATGATTCCGCAGTTTTGTTGCTTCATAGGCAAACCTCCTTATCCCCCTAAAACGCGTCCGCCTGGACGTACAAATCGAAATAGTAAGAACCTAAAGAAAATGTATCGTACTAATAGGGTACGAGGCATGTGGGGAAAAACTGCAACTTATACAGAACGGATTGAACTTTGGTGCATAAATTAAAATTACGAAAATTGTACTGGTGGAATATTTCATACAAAGATAGTATGAATATACAGGGTGGTTATTATAACACAGAAATCACTGTGTGATAGATCTCACCTAGGAAAACAAAAATTTGCTGAGGGGGTTACATCGCTGTAATGAAACGCTGCATCACCCCTCCACCAACGCGGTTGAGGATCACTAAGAAATCGGGTACCTTTATGTTTTCGGGGTCGCTGGGTGAATCTGCTATCGAAATTTGGAAAGATGGCGGAATGCTATACTTGTTCTCAGACTTTCTTGATACACTGTGAATTTTTTATTAATTCCACTAGTAGAGACAAGCTGTTATGTAAAAGATTTTGTGATATAGTATGAATATCTTTCCGGCCTAAACCTTTTCTCTAATCTAAAGAGAGAAATCAAATGCTAAAGCTGACATTTTTTTCATTCCTCATCCAACATATTTCCGTCTGTGGTTACAATCAACTAAAGTAGCTTACACAATTTTTATTAATTATCTTTTTCCCGTCAGATTCCTTTATGTGTGAACGAAGTCACGCTTGAATAATTTTTGCTTTTCCCTCTATGCGCTGATTTAATCGTTATATGCGCTTTGCCTATTCAAGCGTGCAAAAAAGCTGCGAGCACGAGCCTTCTGTTGTTTTCATCCCGAACCGCTGGCGCTATGCTCCGTTCAGATTAGGTTCGTTGAACTGCGTATATCTCTTGATGGCTTGTTGGCTTAGATTATTTTCATCTCAAAGAATTATTAAATAATCTTAAATAAAGACAAAGGTAGCTACCGTATGATTAATTGTGACGTCTACTTGTGTTATATTTACATACATACATACAGTAGCGGACAAAAATATGTAAGCATTTAAATCACAGAAAAGTTCAACACCTTATTTCTTCCCTCCTTTCTAGCATCAGATCAAAATGGACCACAATTAGTAAGAACATTACTGATACAATTTAAATATGGAAATCTTATTCTGTAAGTTATGAAAAATAAACGGTAAATAAGGAAGATGAAAAACTGTGTTTTAACGGCGACGATATTCTGGAAACATTTATTTCAGAAAACTAAATGTTACGAAATATTCTATGCAAGCATAATGTTAATTTTCTTTTTTTCCATGGTATAAAAGTATTTTATTAATATTTTGTTGGAGCTCCTTTAGCGGCAAGCAAAATATACTAAACCTAATTGTATGTAGAAATAACGCACGGAGAAGGTGGATCCGCTACAGACTTCCTGCCTATAAAAACGAATTGTCGTGTCTAAACTCACGTATTAAGACTGAAATTACACAATTCCGAAATAAAAAATGGGGTGTTTTACTTCAAGGGTTGAAAAAGTGTTCTAAAGCCTTTTGGAATGTAACTAAAATTATTAAAAATAAAAAGAAACCAATTCCAATATTAAAGCAGCAAAATAACAGGTACATTACCATGAGTGAAAAGACAGAGATTCTCGCTCAAAAGTTTGCGACCAACTTCACAGTTTCTCCCAATCTCAGTAATCGCTTAACTGAAGAACTTGTTGCTGCTTCTATTTCCGAAATAGAATTAGTGCATCCTCAATTAGAGCACTCATGGTATGTGAAGCCCAAGGAAATTAAGGGCATAATTAAGCGGTTTTGTATCAACAAGGCACCAGGTTTTGACGAGATCCCAAATATATGCCTCAAAACACTGCCGAAGGCTGGGCTTGTTTATCTTTCGTTTATTGTCAACTCGTGCTTGAAGCTAGAATACTTTCCATCATCATGGAAGATAGCCAAAGTTATTCCCATACCTAAACCGGGAAAACCTCCTGAGGAGCCAAATAGCTACCGCCCAATCAGTTTATTATATAATTTGGCAAAAATCTTGGAAAAAGTAATCAAAACGAAGATTATCGACCATGTAGACGAAAATAACATCCTTCCTAGTCACCAGTTTGGATTCAGACCGGGACACAATACATACCATCCCTTACTTAGAATTTCCCGTCACATAAAAACCCATCTCAATAAGAGAGAATCCACTGGTGTAGTGCTCCTGGATGTAAAATCCGCGTTTGATTCTGTCATCTCACAAGATGATGAAATTTGGCTTTCCTCCAGCGCTTACAAAAATAATCAAAAATTTTTTGCATGGCCGCTTTTTTAGGGTGTATGTTGGAACTACCCTTTCTAATAAACTTCAAATTACAGCAGGAGTTCCCCAAGGCTCGGTATTAGGACCAATATTGTACAACATATACACAGCTGATATTCCAGAGACTCCAAACTGCCTTTCCTCAGTCTTTGCAGACGACACAGCTATTTTCTGTTCGCACGAGATTGCCTCATACATATGCACTAACCTACAGCTCGGACTAGATAATATTTATAATTATTTCCACAAATGGAAGATAAAACTCAACCCTAGCAAAACACAATCCATGTTTTTTACACGCAAACGACATCCGCGTAACCTCCCAAGTAACAATTTAAACCTGGATGGCTCGCCTATTCTATGGGCGGACAACATTAACTATCTAGGCATCACCTTCGACAAAACTCTTACGTTCAATGCACACATATCGTTAGTTATTAATAAAACAAATGTATTAATAAAAACGTTGTACCCTTTCATAAACCGAAGGTCAACCCTGAACCAAGAAAATAAAATCATCATTTATAAGGTTATATTTCAAGCCCTTTTGCTCTATGCGGCACCGGTGTGGTATCGATGTGCTAAAACACATATAAAGAAAATTCAAGTTGTGCAGAATAAAATCTTGAAAATGATTGTGAATTTACCTTGTCACTTCTCCACCTCTGAATTACACGTTAGAGCTAACATAGAGCTTATAAATGAAAAGTTAGAACGCTTAACGCATCAATTTTTTGAAAGATGTATATGTTCTGAAAATCCACTAATTAGGCAATTAAGTAGGTACTGACACCACAGGTTTGACGCAGGATAAACAAATTATCCGTAGTTTAAAGATAGCTTTTAAGTATAGCCTTTTAATCATTTTCACTGGGTTTATCAAAAATTGCTCTCTCCCAAATAACAATATTATAATAATTAAGAATATTATCTGGTAATGCCAAACGAATTTTGCTTTCATAGTTGAATGAATTTAAAATTCTAGCACTAAAACTTATACTTCTATTGTATATACATAAGAAAAAAATTTGAAATAAATTGAATTGAAAATTGAAAAAATTGAAATTCCTTTAGCGGCAATAACTGCTCTGCACCTGCGTGGCATTGATTCCACTAAAGTTTGGAATAAGGACACTGAAAGGTGATTCTATTCTTCCTCAATAGCATCAAAGAGTTCGTCCGGTCTTTTGAAGTTTTCACCTCTCAGCCTCCTGTCGACCTCTTCCCATAAGTTTTCTATTGGGTTAAGGTCTGGCGACTGAGAAGGCCAGTCCATAATTCGGATATTGTTGCTAGAAAACCATTTGTTCACCGATCTAGCCGTATGCTTCTGATCGTTATCCTGTTGAAAGATCCATAATGCTCCCATATTTTCGTTATCGTAAGGCAGCATGATGTTTTCCCTAATTTCCCGGTACTGTATTTGATCCATGTGACCCACGATACGAAATAGAGGCCCAACCCTTGAAAGACTAAAGTCTCCCCACACCATTATATTTCCTCCTGAATATTTTACGGTGCCAACTGTATAGCGAGGATCAAATCGAGTGTTGACAGGGCGTCTAATAAAACGGATTCCGTCGCTATGTGCCAAATTGAACTTGGACACATCACTCCATGGCTCCACAGCCCAATTTAAATGGTCTTTTTCAAAGGCAATGCGTTTTTTCATGTTTGCTTTCGAAACATAGGGTTTCTTAGCAGCAATCCTCCCATGGAGTCCTTTTTCGGCTAAACAACGCTGGATAGTTCGGGTGCTAACGCTTTTTCACATTTATGTATGTCGCAAGCAAAACTCCTTTCTATACCTATCTCTCTTTGTAGTGCTATCTCTTTCGCGTAAGATATACGGTATTATAAATGAGTGAAGAATGTATTGCATTATATGTAGGTGCATTTATTTCCGAAAAAAATGAATTAGTAAAGGTTATAGCGGTGTTGCAAAATTTACGTTCAAAGTGTTTCCAGATTTTTGTCCGCTACTGTACATATATGCAGAGAAACTCTATAAACCGCCTTTGAACCAAACTTGGGCCAAGAGGAATGCCCCAAACTTTTGTATTGACCAATAATAGGTGAGGGTTTAATAATCACATTTAAAAATATGAAAAAGAAAAAATATGTGCAGTAACTAATTGATAGAATTCACACGTGGGGATTTACACCGGCCCACTTCTGACCATACAATGTTCGCATTTCTGAGGCATAAATCAAACAGAAAACTTTGTAGGTAAAAACAAATAACTGTAATGTGAAGAACTAGTTTATATGCCCGGCTTCGCATGATGTAAGACAATTTTCCAATGCGGATCCTCCATCCCGATCGCCATATTGGATCCGCCATCATTAATTTCCAAATTTTGATATCCTTTGAAGTTGTGAATTTTCGGTTGTCATATTGGATCCGCCCGCCATTTGCTTTTTTAAAATCTTTATCAGTGCTGTTCCAGTTGATTGAGCTTTCGATCAGTCTTCGAATCATTGAAATTGACACAGAAATAAGTTCACAGTTGGAATCACCAAGCTCTCGCGTTCGCGTTTTATTTATATATGTATGTAGATATGTTAAACTCTTGACTTTTTAAAGAAAAAGATAAACTTACTTAGTGTTTTCCAGGAAATTCTTTCAAGTCCATAAAAATCATTATACATATAAGCTTGTACACCCGTTACTACGTCATCAGATGCAGATCAGCCTTTGACCTGTTCACATAGATTTCAAATACGCAAAAAATTATTAAAATGAAAATTATTTACCTGCATGATACTGAAATATCGCAACATTTTAATTAATGCTTTTTATGGAGTAAGGTAAGCATTTCCTGGAAAACACTAAGTATAGTCCTTATACTTGAAGGTTTATCTCTTGTTTAATAAGTCAATCAGTTTGTTCTTCTTTTTGCATTTAATTGTTTTTAATTAGAAACATTTCTGTATGAGTTATACTTAGGAAATGCGAACACTGTTTCCAATTAAATCGGGTTGAAATTAGTGAGAAAAAGAACCTCCATGTATTGACTTTTACGAAAATCTAAAGTAGTTTAGTATTTCGAGTCCTCTAGTAAAGCCTCCACCTTGAATTTATAAAATCGCACAACATATTTGAAATCAATGACGCCGAAAACCCCAATATAGCAAAGTTAGTTTGAGAAAATTACCGTTCGACGTTCGCGTTTTGTGTATCTAGCTTTCAGGCATAACAGATTTCGTGATGCTCTCATGCAAGTACAGAGTCGTTATAAAAGTTTCACTTCAAGTGTATTAGAAATAATGAATATAAGTCCAATTTAATCGATTGGTGACCCTAGATTAGCGTCCTGTTGGAATGGACGACCCTGTTTTCAGTTGCTGTCTGATATTATTCCAGTCAGATTTTTGAATTGTTCTAGTACTTACTATTACTGCCTAGTTTGCTTTGTACATTCCAATTATAAAATTTATATAGTGCAAATACATTGAGTTCAGAGTCCCTTGTCTCGTACATTATTAATTCACGAATTAAGTCCTCACATTATTGTCAACCGCTAAATCCGAAAGTCTCCGAAGTATTTTGCGAAATTCTCTTTGCTTAAATATTTGGGTAGCATCATTATCAGAATGGGACTTTTTCAAGTTCCTGAAATTGTTTATCATCTAAAAATCGCCCGAGAAGGGCTCAAAGGACAAACTTTCACAAATAATTCGGCTCCCAGCCCCACTGGACAAATAGAGCAAAGAATGGAACTTCGAGGAAATTTCAGCTACTTCACCCCTTTGAATTTCATATTATAAATTTTTCAATAATAAAAAAAAGTTCTATACTCCCTAGCAGGAGATAAATTCCCAGCTCTGGTGTGCCTGCGGCCATAGTGCATAAGCATGCAAATAAAAAGCAACGATAACGAGTTCGTGAAGGAATAAGTTTTGGTCTTGCGGTGGCGTATCGATCTTGAGCACTTATGCACTTCAGAAAATTGCGATGAAAAAGCAAATGCCCATCTTAGTTGCTGCCGTATAACTTTTTTATGGAATACACTGACCGCAATCTGCTCTAGTAAATTGGGTGGGTAAAATCAATAAGTGCAATCTGGGAACGTCTCGCTTATTGCGTGATTTCCAACGAGCCAGATACGCCGAGTTTGGGGTTACCGCAAATTGGGGCTCTGCATAAGTAGTGCATAAAGTGGTTAATGGGAAGGAGCTCAGTATTGTGTAGTTGGCAACTTTTTGGCGGAAATAATTTTCGTCCGTAAGCTCCTTGGAGATGCTTCTCAACGCCGATCATTGAACATTAACAGAAACTTTCTTGTTTTGCAACCTAGCCATCCTTGAAAATGGGACAAACTTGAGTACCTTGTTTTCACATAAAAGTAATTTAAGGAAACTAAAGGAATTTAAATCTGTGGAAAAGTCTTATTGTTATGGTTTTATGTTACACGTATTGAATGCATTGAAAAGGTTATATTGTGGAAAAGAGTACTTTAGTACAATTCACTAAGGCACTATTCAAGTAATTCATAATTATAATCCACACTAATCATAGGCATTTTGCTCATGAAGGTAAATACATAAGAATAATATATTTTCAAGAACATTCGAAGTATCAGCACGATGTCTGCGATGTGAGCGGGATTGAACTATAACTATATATAATAAGGGTTCCAATTCCATGATTCCAAAAATCAAAATTCCATTTACAAAATTAGTACATACAAAATGCCGTACACAACCTCCCATGAACAGAATTCCAATTGTAAAATAGTAAATATGACACGTCCCTCTTATCTATACATATTTTCATTCATGGATAAAAGTATTACTTTAATTAAAACTCTGAAAAACATTTACAAGAGATGTGTCAACAGTATTAAATTTTCTTGTAAACGTAAAGTTTAGACCAGCCAGGTTCAGAATTGAGACAAACTGTGCATGAAGTCATCAGATATCGATTATCGATCATGTCATTCGCATGATTCCCAGAGTTTTACACAAAATGTTTGCATTGCAAACGAAAAAAGTAAAAACCGTTCGTTTATATCTATCTTCCCACTAAGCACACAAAAAGTGGAAATAAAATACATGAAAGAATAAAAACACTTGTTTGTCCAAATTTTGATATTAGGTGTTTAAAACGTTACAAAGTATAATGAGTTCGACGTGTTGCTCCTTTTTAGGGCACCATCAGGCAATCGACTCTTGTCAGTCAGATTGTGCAGGATATGGCCGGGCAGTACGAGGGTAGGTTTACCCCATCGGCCCGCACCCCTAGGGATTGAAATTTTCGGATCTGTTATACGCCGGGAAATAATAAGGTTTTATCTCGATCATTTTTCTCGTACGACCTATACTTTTTGAGTTATTCGGTTGCCAACACAGAAAACTCATTTTTATTTTTAGCGATTACAGCGCCACCTGTCACGTAGAATCTGAATATGCAATCAAAAATAGTTGTTCCTAATTAAAACATCAAAGTTATACTCCAACCAACCGCCAGAGTGGAGCGGGGGGATTAATTTTTACGAAAATAATAAGAAGTTATTGCGAAACTCTCATACGACCCGTATTTTTGAGTTATTGAAGTTCTAAACAGTTTCCGAAAATATAATAGACTAGCTGAGTTACCCGGCTTCACACTGCGGCGCGTGACTGTACATGTACAAAGTTATGAGCCTTCATGGAACCATTGATATTGTGATGAAGGGGTATCTCAATATATAAAAAAATTTATTTATTTATTTATTCTATATGAATATAGCTATCACAATATTTGTAGTCTGCTTGGGCTACCGGTCAATTTAATCAGTTAAGAAAAACAACTAAGTCTTCTCTCGTTCAGCCTTTAATCTACCTCAACGTTTCGCTTGTTTTCACACAGCATCTTCATGAGGTCTTTACTAAAAATTAACACAAATATATTACAAACCAAAAACACCTTTGCACATCCATCTCAAAATTAATCTAACTTACATTTTAAAAGGACTTGTTATGCAACTAAAAATTATCACGGCGTCAAGTAAAATAGTAAAACTAAACAGCAAACACCGAACTGTAACGAATAGTCAAACAAATTTTTGCAAATACAAATAAATAAATAAGACGTACATAAGATAAAACCAAAAATAATCATTATTTTAAACTAAATTGTGAGGTGAGCCTTTCGTTGACTTCCGCCATCTTGTCTATTCTGCGTGCAACTATCTCCGTTGAGAGCAGCTGTCCAATATTGAACAGTATTTTAAATTAATATTGTCTGTGTCTGTCTTTCTATTAATGGTGTTATCAGTTTTATATATATGTAGAGCCTCAAGAATGTGTCGCTTATGCCAGTTAGGTTCCCTAGTCAAAATTTTTGTTTCATTAAAATCAGGTAAATGTCCTGTTAATAAACAATGTGCTGAAAGAGCTGTGCTATCTTTTTTATTATTCTTTATGTCCGATTTATGTCCCGATATTCTGTTTTTCAAAAGTTGTCCAGTAGTACCTATGTAGCAAGCGTCACAATTTTCGTTATCATTACCAGCACATGTAATTTTGTATACTACGTCAGACGTTTTGTACTTCTCGATTCTATCTTTTAATTTACTAAAATTATTACCCACGGTTTTTTTTGTTTATAAATGCTAAATTGACGTTTGGATTGTATTTTTTGATAATTTTATTGAATTTTTCTGAGACTCCGGAGATGTGAGGAGTTGCCTTGTAAATTATTGGTTGTTTGTTATTTGTATCGATAGGTTTGTTATTGCTCACAATGTTGTGTTTTTTTAAGTGTTTCTTTATAAGTGACCGTATGAGGTTAATAGGAAAGCTGTTATATTCAAGTATTTTGGTGATAATTCTGCTATTTTTGTGGTTGTATTTGGGCTGTATTGGGTAGCCCAAGCAGACTACAAATATTGAGTTAAAACAAACGGTGTCGAAGGTTTTTCTTACAATTGAATATAGCTATCGTTGTGCGAAGCCTTTTTTTCTCACAAAATGGTGACGGCTTAAAAATATTCCGTTTTTCAGACTTTCAGAGGTGTTTGTATTCAAACGATCTTAGAGCATAGTGGTTATTAACATTTTAGAAATCGGCTACGCACAATGATAGCCATCGGTTGCGGAAATTTCAAGAAAAATTTTTGAATCTTCGAGTTTTCACTGGGATTAGGTCAAAAAAAGTCGTTTAGAGAAAGGCGCCTTTAAAGTTTATGTTGTGCGTTTAAAACACAACACACCGTTTAGACCCAAACCGTATGTGTGTGAAAGGGCCTAACTGAGTCAGTTTTCGAAATGTTTTTTACATATTTATGAATATGTATAAATACTACCAAAAAATGCAAAAAAAATCGAATTTTTTAACCGTTTTTTAAAGTGGCGTTCCCCTTAATGAGTGCTTTCTTTTTGCTATCGAAGCGTAGAACCAACAGAGACAACCGCGGTCGCTATAACCCTTCTTTTTTAATATTATGAAGAGTTCCTTATTTAGTAATTTATTACATTGAACAAGTGTTTTTCAGCTGCACGAATGCAGATAAAATGAGGGGATTTGATATTATTTTGCTGTTATTTAATTATTTAGTAAATATGTTCTTCGGGAATTTAACAAAAATTATAAAACTTATACTGATGGCCTTTTCTTAATAGGAGTTCTATTTAATCGGAACGAACGGTCCGGATCGGCGGCAGAGTAGACACAATTCCGGATCCGAATTTTTCGGCTCGGTTCGACTCGACTTTATGATTTTATTTATTTATCGAACTAGTTTTAAAATATGTTATGTGCCATAGCGTCGATCGTTTCACTGGAGTTCAAAGAATGTAACTATAAAAATATTCAATTGCGCGCAATTCCAATCCGGTATCCTGTTGTGGTACTCCTGGTACCAGTTTCCCATAAAAATAATATTTTTGAAGTACCACGAAAGCACCCTAATCAATAAGCCTTTTGTCTGCCTCCTTTGATACTGCAGTTTTGCTCTTTACCAAAATTCATTACAATGCCCCTTGTTGCATTTGTTTTCTGTGGCATCATGTAAATTGAGATTGCAGCTGAGTAGCTCCTGTGGCGTGTGCTGCATGCTAAGGGTGGCACTGCATGGTTAGCCTGAAGTGATTGCCCACCATTCCCAGGCAGCTTCCATGTGAAAATTCTTCTGTAAATTGAACAGTGTGCTCTGTCAGCCCGGAAAGCTCGCTGGGCGTACCCGCGAACACCCTTTGAGACACTTGACTGTTAGAAAGAACCTGCTAAGTATCAGCATAAATCCTCTCGGGGTTTTCTATCCTTTAACTCCGGCCGTGGCGAAACTGTGCTAGCTTTAAATGGGTGCCAGCGCAGCCTCCAGTAGGTCGCTTTTGCGATTCTAAGAAAATTATTCGTGCAGCGTGCATATAATTTTCTCGAGACATGAATTTTAATTACGGAGCGCTAAGGGAGTACTCGTGAAAGGTTCGATATTTATGTTACCACACCAGGCAACTGCGATAACGACTTAAGCGCCGCACGTAAATTTTCGACTTAAGCGACGGAGCATTCCGTGAACATGAATACGGCGTTCTATTGTCTTCTGGTACGAGCTTTTAGAGAGGTCCCGGGTCCCGACTCCCGAGCAGTGATGTTAAATCGTGGGAAATTTCCCAGTTCGTGGGAATTTTTGCATCTAAAAATCGAATATGGGAAAAAGGGAATATTTTCGTGCTGTAGAAGATTTCGTGGGAAAAAATCTATAGAAAAATGTATCTAATTCTAAAATAAAAAAAAAGTCAGGGACAGCATGCTGTTTCATGAAAAGTCCTCGAAGACTGAAAATTTAGCTTATCTGGTAGACATATACATAATTTCTCAGAATGCGCGCAACGAATCGGATTGAAAATAACAAGTTAAATTCATTTCAACTTTTACTTACAGAGTGCATTGGAACAGAAATAATCGGAAACATTCTGTTTCGGCCTTAAGAGGGGGGGGGTGAACGCATGAACTTTACCTCTTTTTCGGGATTTTTTTTTTATAAGACAATAACATTCAATCATTTTAATTTTTTTATATGTTGTATCTTAAACTATATAAAGAAATTGTTATTTTTGCTAATTTTACATTGTTTATATTTATTTTTTTACTTAAAGCAGGTCACTGGCCATGGTAATAGCGGCTGGTCATGTTATGTGAAATGAAAAAATCGAATGGATTATTGTTCAGTACGTATGTCGCTATCGTCCGTACTAGAATTAATCAATTTCATTGAAAAAGAAAAAAATGGCGGACTGTAGAAAAAAAAGTTGCGAAAATTTTGGTTTTTTTTGGTACAAATCGTTTAAAAAAAATAAGAACATATTTTCGAAAATAAACAATTCTAGTACGGACGATAACTACTAATGGGTAGAAGAACATATATAAATTTCAAAGCAATCGGTCGATTAGTTTTTTTGTTAGGACCATGGCCGTTCTAGAAAATGATGTTTCGAGTAAAATGCGTTTAAAGTTTCAAGAGCAGAATTTTCGTGGAAAATTTATACTTACACTAATTTGCTATGCCTGGACCATACAACTTCACAATTCACGACAAAACTTAATATACACTATTCCATATATACACAGGTAGGTAATATACTAAAGTTGACCGTCAGAAACTCCGTACGCAGGTAAAAAAGACCGGTGAAAACAACTAGGAATTTCGGTCTGAATTTTTCACAGCATATTGCAAATAGGTTTTACTATCGAAATATGAAAAAAACAAAAAATCGATTTTTCGAAGTGTTCACATGAGACTAACCCCTTAAAGTGCATATGCACGAGAGTAGGTAAGCAAGGGGGGTTCTGGATCAAGTGCACGTGTACTTGATCCAGAATCCCCCTAGCATAGGCCTTATGTACTTGATCCAGAACCCCCCTAGCATAGGCCTTATGTTTTTGCGGTGGCGCACACGTGCATCTGCGATTGTTGATAATTATTTAATTATTGATGTGGTAGACATTTTTCATCAGGAAAAGCATGAAAAACAATTTTTATTGGGAAGTTGAGTCAAAGGTGTAATGGGTCATTTGGGTAAACAAGTTGGCCTTCTGAAAATAACAATTTTTTTATTTGCGGTTACGCATATGTGCAGCTGCGATTTCTGAAAATAACAATTTTTGGGGGACGAAAAACATGTACTTGGTCCAGAACTCCCCTAGCATAGGCCTTATATGCTTGATCCAGAACCCCCCTAGCATAGACCTTATCTACTTGATGTGAGTGGTGAGTCATTGATCTCCCACATCATGCCACCCAATGGCAGGGTATTCCCCCCCACCGCCCCCCCTAACACTTATGCCGATTCTGGGCCATTTTTCCCATAAGAAATGTACAGGGCCAAAAAAATTCTCATCTTTGCTTCAAAATCTCTCGTGGAGCATGTTATTTTATTATTTTAAACAAGTTGATTGATCTTGTTCAAAGGGAAAAAAAAATGTCATTCTTATCAACGAAATTTGTTTTCCCGCGCGTTGGAAATCGTATTGTGGAACTGCCACTAGGATCATATGAGATAGATGATATAGCCGATTATCTCGATAAACTATTAAATAAATTTAAAAATAGGCCCACGATCTTGTTAAGAGCAAACAATAACACATTAAAATGTGAAATAGAATCTAGTGACACAATTAATTTCAATAGAGAAAATTCAATAGGTTCGCTGCTAGGATTTAGTAAAGCCGTCTTGGGAGCAAATAAATTACATGTATCAGACTTACCTGTAAATATAATTAAGGTAAACATGGTCAGGATAGAATGCAATTTAATATATGGCGCTTTCATAAATGGAATGAGAGTTCATACTTTACATGAATTCTCTCCAAAGGTTGGGCCTGGGTATAAAATAGTTGAGGTACCAACAAATGTGATTTATTTGCCAGTAAACACTCGAAGAATTAGCTCAATCACCTTAAAGCTCCTTGATCAGGACGGTGATTTAATAAATTTTAGGGGTGAAATCATTACAACCAGATTACATTTGAAGCCACAAGCATGATAGTATATAATAAGAGGAAATTTCATATTAATAATAGTTCTTCTTTACCGCTTAAAGAGCTTAAACGAGGAGGAGGAGGAGGGAAAAAGTTGAAACTATCAAGTGAAAATAAAAAAATTTTGAAGTCGTTAGGTTTTGCGGTAAAAAATAAAAATGAATGAAATATTAAATGTGAGAGAAGCTGTCCACTATGACAACAGCATTGCAAAATTTGAATATCACTCTTACTCGCCATTCATCAATTCATTTAAAAATAATGATGAAATACGTATAGCTATTCAATACCAAGATATCTATGTACTTCCAAGTCAAAGTTTTCTTTATATAGAAGGAAAATTAGAATGCACTCCTGATAAGCCAGAAAATGTGAAGTTTACCAATAACGCAATAGCCTTTTTGTTTGAGGAAATTCGATATGAAATCAATGGAGTAGAAATAGACCGCAATAAAAATGTTGCTCTTACACCAACAATAAAGAATAAGCTTTCTCTAAATGAATGGGCAGGTAAAATGCTTCTAAATTCAGGATGGTCTCTAACCAATATAAGTGTTAACTCTGATGGCGAATTTAACTTTTGCGTGCCATTGAAATTACTTCTTGGTTTTGCTGAAGATTATAAGAAAATAATAATAATAAATGCGAAGCATGAACTCGTTCTAATTCGCTCCGGAACAGATCTCAATGCACTATATGTTAAAGATATTGAAGCTACTGTAAATATTTTGAAATTGCAATGGCATATGCCACATGTCACTGCAGCTGATAGAGAAAAATTGTCATTGCTAAAAATTACTGAGAACAATCAACCAATTGCAATGGCATTTCGAAGTTGGGACCTCTATGAATATCCATCCTTACCCCAAGCTTCTCGACATACATGGGCTCTGAAAACAGTTAATCAGCTGGAAAAGCCAAGATTTGTTATAATAGCTTTTCAAACTGACCGTAAAGATTCCAAGGAGAAAGACGCATCTAAATTTGATCATTGCAACCTCACAGATTTAAAAGTATACTTAAACGCTGAAAAATACCCCTATAATGATCTCAATGTGAAATACAGCACAAACCAATATTCTTTATTATATGAGATGTATTGCAAATTTCAACAATCATATTACAACCGTCGAGCTGAACCATTGCTTTCGCGAGACCAGTTTAAGACTTTAGCTCCATTAGTTGTCATAGACTGTTCGCAACAGAACGAGTACCTTAAAAGTGGTCCTGTGGATATAAGAATAGAATTTCAAACGTCTGAAAATATTCCTGGGAAAACCGCTGCATACTGTTTCCTTTTACACGACAGAATAGTTCAGTATAATCCGCTAACCAGTGAAGTTCAAAAATTGTGAAACCATGAGTTGCATCATTGATATTCAAGGGTTCAGGGGGCCTGGACAAACGTTCATTTTGAAAGAAATTGCTGTTATTACCGAAGAAAACATGTTACAGCACTTCATTTTAAAACCACCATACATGTTCAATAATCTACCACCAGAATTGCAAAAACAAGCATTATGGTTGTGCAAGTATCATCATGGATTTTCGTGGGATGATGGGTACACTTCAATGGAGGATATTACAAAACTGTTTGTTCACATTTTCCAAAATAAAATCATTTATGTTAAAGGAGATGAAAAAATTAAATGGCTTAATCAATTGTTTACACTAAATAACAACAACAGTACGATTTATGATTTGGAAGATTTTGGATGCCCAAACATTGAGCAATTAAGAAAAATGTTTATTGATGTGCCGCGTTGTATACTCCATTCTGGCAAATGTGCAAAACAAAATGTATTTTTATGTAAAAAATTCCTGGATAGATATAAATAAAACATATTTTTATTTTTAAATACAATTTAGTTTTTTATTGATATATATTTAAACAATGTCCATATTAAAGGTCTGCTTCATTTTCTTTAAATCCACAAAAGAGATATTTGACATCTGTGTGGGATCATTCTCTACATACTTTTCAATTTCACCATTGCTTAAAATTCTTTCCCCCAGTAATTCGTGGAATTCATAACAAGATATTCTCAAGCTTTTATGTTGGTAATTGCTATCATATGTGCAGCGAACTTTTATCGATTTATCATCATCAAAGTCTAATTTTAAATGTCTGTAAAATACACGATCACTTTCTATGATTCCACCAATGTCT
The DNA here is from genome assembly GCA_947538895.1 of Neoitamus cyanurus. Lineage (NCBI taxonomy): Eukaryota > Metazoa > Arthropoda > Insecta > Diptera > Asilidae > Neoitamus > Neoitamus cyanurus. The sequence goes on from OX384540.1 coordinate 1,155,872, forward strand.
CGCTCTTTATTAATCAAATCTTGCCTAAATCCCTCAAGGGCTTCTTCTAGGGTTACTACATTCGTTTCTAGTGGTACAAATTCTACATCACTTTCTTTTGGCGGCTCAGTGATGCTTTCTGAAGAGATATCAGGATGATGTGGATTAGAAGTTGTTGTTGTTGTTGTTGTTAATGAATTAGCAGTAGCTATACTTTTCACAAATAAACGAAATGACAGAGAAACTTTAACAGTATCATTATTGGGTAATAATAAATTAAAATCAATTTCATCGTTTTTTGATTGATCATTCAAGTGCACATCAATTGGAGCTGATAAACAATATGAATATAAAAAACCGAGTACAACTAACACACAATTTGTTGACCTCATTTTCATTCTCTAAAGATTAAGATGTGCCTTGTTCAAAGATTATATTTGAACTACATATATTTAGTTTGAGTTTTAAATATTTATATTATTTTTATTCCTTATTGTGTGTGTGTGTGTGTGTGTGTGTGTGTGTGTGTGTGTGTTTATTTACTTTACAAGTTATACAATTTTCATTTCAAAATTTGTGTGAGAACCACGATTTTCATCTTTTTCTTCAGCTTTCAGCATTACTGTTGCTGCTAAGCTTGGGTTTTCGTTTTCTAATTTTATTGATTTTCGATTCCACTCTTCCTCACCTGCAAACGGACAAGCCCTGTGAAAGAAATTCGTGCATGGATGTCCGCGACACCATCTTCTAGCCAACCCAGTACAGTTATTTCCCCTCCTTTGACTTCAATCTTTACATGCTCAAAAGGTTTAATCCGCATCTCATGCAAAAGTGAAGGAATTTTTTCAGCCTTAGTTATTGTCAATACCTTACATCTTTTGCCATGCTCTGCAGTCATATATACTTTCAATATATCACATCTAACAACAGCATGCACAATTTTCATGTACATCCAACCAGTCAAGCATGTGCAAAAATGATTTTCATCCCAAATAGTATCCGCCCAAAACATTTCACCTTTTACACCGCTATCGTTTGAACGAATAAAGGCACACGTGCATTGTTATATATATATATATATGCTTGTGGAGGACATTATTAAAACAAGAATATAGTTATTTTGTTATTTATTTACATTTGTATAAAAATTCTAAACATAAATGTCCACAAATTACTGTGTTATAAGTTTGATGTGGAAGATAATTATACTTTAAATTATGTCCTAAATAGTTTATAACTTCTAATGGAGGTTGTAAATTGCCGAAGCTGTCAAAATATTGAATATTTTCACCATTTTTATAATATGCTACCCAATGAGTACCATGTCCTGAAGATATGTCCAAATTGATGATGCCGCATTCTCGATGTTTGGGCTTTTTTGGAAGTTTGTCACGCATAAATACTCCTCTAAAATTTGCCACATTTTGTGCATACTTCCGTATATCTACATCAGTCAGGGGCCTGTTAGGTAGCGTTTTCATTAGTTTTTTGATGGAGGATTTAAAAATAATCCAAGACCCTTTTTATAGGGTTTAAGGAAAAGCCCTTTTCCCAAAGCAATAGCTTCCATTGTTTGATTGTGCCTCTCGCTTTCTTTAAGTTGTTCATTTGCTTTCTTCGCTGCATTAACAGCTTTCACAATGCTGGTTGCTCCTCCAGCTAAAGCGCCAGCAGCAGAAAGTCCTGCAAATAATGGAATCAGGAACGGTAAAATTCCACCAGTTTTGGGCACTGGTACAACTCGTGGAATTTTCAGGTTTTTTTTCCTATGTTTAATAGTACTTTTGAATTCTTTTTGCGCCAGTGCAACAGCTGCTTTTATGGAATCAGGTTTTTCTTTTTCAATTACTTTTCGAGCCTTTAACATAGCTTTCGAAAGTGTAACAACATTTTTAAGCTTTTTTCCTTTTTTTCTTAACCCCCTCACACCCATTCCAAGTTTTGACTTAGCGTTCATAATGTTTGTTACTAGTAATGCGTTTGCACGCTCACCAAGATTTGCGTCACTGGCCTTAACCCTATCCCAAGCTTTATTAGCCAAAATTCTATCTGCTATATTACGATCTTGTGTATTTTTCAATTTTGAATACACTATGTCATGCTCTTTACAAGCCTTGTCTAAAGAATTTACACCAGGATCTCCACGAGCTAATCTTTTAGCTAACCGAGTACCTGGCCCACAATATTGATAGCCTGGTAAATGCAACTCAAACGGTAATTTATTAATTAATGTGTTAATTACTCCTCCACCGGTTATTCCTTTTTGTTTACGTCGTTTGTTTTGATTATATTCCAACATTAATTTAGCGACTGTAATGCTCAACTTTCATATTTAAACTAAGAGGTGTATAAATTACATGAGTATTTATAGTTCCAGCCCAGTAGTCAAAATGAAGTTAATCAAACAAAATCTATCTTTACCAATTCAAAATAATGATTTCAAGAGTAATACAAAAGAACTTAAAAGACATAGTGCCCTATTACCTAACAGTATACGTGCTGTTGTTGTTGGACCTTCTAACTGTGGAAAGACGAATGTAATGATAAGTTTATTAGAGCATCCTAATGGGTTAAGCTTTGAAAACGTTTATGTCTACTCTAAATCACTTTCCCAACCAAAATATGAATATTTGAACAAACTTTTGAAGCCAATACGAGGTCTAGGGTATTATACATTTTCCAACAACAGTGATGTGATACCTTTGGAAGAGGCAAAGCGAAATTCTATATTCATTTTTGATGATGTTGCATGCGAAAAGCAAGACCCAAGCAGATCTCTGTTGATCAGCTAAAGCTGTTAATAACATCAGATCAACAGATCAACTGAGCTGTTAATAAAACCTATTAAAATCAGATCAACAGATCAACTGAGCTGTTAATAAAACCTATTAAAATCAGATCAACAGATCAACTGAGCTGTTAATAAAATCAGATCAACAGATCAACTAAGCTGTTAATAAAACCAGATCAACAGATCCACGTTGATCAGCTAAAGCTGTTAATAAAACCAGGTCAACAGATCAACTGAGCTGTTAATAAAACCAGATCAACAGATCCCCGTTGATCAGCTAAAGCTGTTCAAATGGGTAACAACCGGAAGTTTAAAATGAATAAGAAGAAGAAGTTAATAGAAGACATTATACAATCGAGAAATGCAATTATAAAAAAGTATCAAGTCTTAAAATCGGGTCGAACTGAAGCAGAATTTCAACTTGAGACAACATTAAAGCCCATTACAGAACCTCTAAAACAACTTGTGGATGAGAGTAAAACAAAACGAGACATTAAGGAGTATATGAAATTGGAAGATGATTATAGCAGAGAAAGTACTCCAAAACGACTAAAACCAAAATATTTTAAAATGCTCCCAACAAGCACTCCTCTGAAATATGATGAAGTTACAGAAAATGAATATGAAACACCCACACACTCAAGAACTTTTACAGGGATCCCTGAATCTACCTCGAACTTATCTACAAGTATCCCTGAATCTACCCCAAATTTATCTACGAGTATAATTAAAAAATATTTCCAATTATATGTTCAAAATAAACTGCAAATTGATTATATTTATGGTGTTTATAAAGATGAGCAAATTAACGACTGGAAAATTGGCAATTCTACAATTACATTTGATCATGATCAAAACTTTATAATTAATGCGAAATCTTATAATATTACAATGGGCTTATGTGAATTACTTTTTATGAAAAATCCTAGTAAAAGTTTATATAATGAAGAGGATTTGAGGAATTATGAAGAGATTTTAACAGAAAGTAATGCCTTCAGACGTGGTTTTAACTCTGAAGGTCAAGTAAAGGGTAACAAAGGTGTTAAATATAAATCTATTATAAGTAAATTTATTCATCATACGGGAACAAGTTTAATGAGGCTCCCTAAATATAGCATTGATTATATATATTGGAATGATCCAAATGAATTAGTAGAAAGATTACATCTTTTAATAGCATCTGAGCGAGCTGGTCATAACAATCATCATAATGAAATCATCTCCATAATAGAAGAATTGAAAGAAGCTAATATTATAGTATAATACATATAAATGAAACCACATTTCAACCTTTCTATCAGATTAAAAATGACTGTTGATAAGTTCGGACGAAACAAATTTGGCGGCAAATCAATTAGTGGCCCTCGGGGCCCATCTGGCCCTCAAGGTTCACCAGGTCTATCTGGGCCTCCAGGAGAACCTGGAAAGGGATTTGTCTTAACATCAAATAATAATTATGATATGCAGTTCAAAAATATTAAATATCTCGCAGATCCTGAAGAAGAAGAAGATGCTGCAACTAAAAGTTATGTTGATATTATCAGTAGATATCTTAAATCCGAAATTGAGGGTACATATAAAGATATAGAAATTCAATTAAAATCTTTAAATGCTAAATTAGAGTTAGTAAAGAAAGAATTGGAAAAACGCATTGAAAAAGCTATTAGCGATAGAGTGCAATATATTGATACAAATATTAGTAAGATTAACTCGGCTTTAGAAAAGCTTATAAATGTGGAATCAATTGTAATTCAAACTAACGAATAAAATTTTGAAATATAACATTATATACTAAAAATATATTTTCATTCATATTCCTGCAATGAGTAAAGAAGCTGTTGTCGATGAGCTGCACAAAGCAGCTCGACGTAATTTTCCTAGACGACGTGTAATTATCAAAGATTTAGACGATCTATGGCAAGCGGATTTGGTTGAAATGGGTTCCTACTCTCGTGAAAATAATGGATTCCGTTTTTATTAACTGTAATTGACGCATTTTCCAAATATGCTTGGGCAGAACCTATTAAAAATAAAAGTGGTATGGAGGTAAAGGTTGCGATGGAGAGAATCTTGAAAAGCGGTCGTATTCCTAAGAACTTACAAACTGATGATGGCAAAGAATTTTACAATAAAATATTTCAAAAATTAATGCAAGACCATCAGATAAACCATTATTCTACTTATAGCATAATGAAGGCTTCCATAGTTGAAAGGTTTAACAGAACATTAAAGGGGATGATGTGGAAAGAATTTAGTAAAAGCGGTTCTTATCGATGGATAAGTATGGTTAAAAAGCTAGTAAATGCCCACAACAACAAAAAACACAGGACAATTCAAATGCGACCATCAGATGTTAATTATTCAAACAAAAATGTTTTACTAAAAACAGTATATAATAACATAAAAATAAGTAATATTTCAAAATATAAAATTGGGGATTATGTTCGCATTAGCAAATATAAACATATTTTTGAGAAAGGATATACTCCCAACTGGACAACGGAAATATTTCGAATTAAATTTGTGCAGAACACGAATCCTGTAACATACCTTCTCGAAGATTTTGAGGGAAATCCAATAAAGGGCGGTTTTTATGACAAGGAGTTATTGAAGACAAAATATCCTCGGGATTATCTCATTGAAAAGGTTTGAAAGAAGAAGGGAAACAAATACTTTGTAAAATGGTTAGGCTTTCCCGATAAGCATAATTCATGGATTAATAAAAGTGAAATATTATAATATAAATAAAAAGTCATGTTTTAAATAACAAATGTATGCTTTATTCATCAAGTATCCTAAAATGCCCTCAAGCTAATGTATCAGTCGTATTCTGCCTTAAACATCGTTTGTTATCATAAGGGTTCAATGCTACCTTATTTTGCCTTACACTATATACATTATGCTTATCTGATCGAATGGTGTGTTGAGTCCTTTCTATTTCAACATAGTTAAACAAACATGCCAAATAATCATTAAAACAAATGCTATTCTCTATTACATTTCTTTTAATACCTTTAGATTTCTTTATTAAATCCTCATTATTTACTCTAACACTATACATTTTTGATCTAAGGCCTACAAATTCAGTTACTATTTTTCCATTTAGTTCATCCTTCATAAGTCCAGGAACTTTTTTATTTACTAAAGGTATATTATAAACATTATTCGGGGGATGATCACTAGTATCAAAATATTGAACATCAGCTCTTATAAGCTGATAAATATCGTCACATTTAAATTCATAAATTAGAGAGTCTGTGTCAGTATACAATAGTTTACAATTTTCTTTCATATTAGGTACCATATAATCATAATGGAATTTATAAACACATGTTTTAGATATATCAAGTACACACATTCCGATGTAAATGGGTTTATTAAAAAAAAATTCAGTCTTATTTAATTCAACAGCAATTAAATTTGAATCAAAAATTGTTCTGCTAGAAAAATTTGGTTTGGCTATCATAACTTTGGCTCCATATCGACCTTCCCACTTTGTAAGCAATTTTACAATAGAGTGCTTACGTATGTTTTCGATAGTTTTTCCAAAGACTGCGTTGTTCATCAATTTATATTTATTTTTCTCAAAATCATTTACAGCTTTCTTTCGCATTTCTGTATTTAAATCAATATACTTTTTTAACCAGGGCGACTGATTAAACTGAAGAACACGGTGTGTTTTTTTTAAAATAAGCCCATGAGATAAACATTGTTTCAAATTTCTGTAATGTATAATATATTTATCTTTATTGGATAATGTTGTCAATAGTTTTTTGTATGAAGATTCATCAGCTGAATCATGTAGTGGGCAAAATGGTAAATCTGAATGATTATCATGTAAATAATGAGGGTACTCAAGATCAACTTCTAATATATAACCTATTGGCGATTCATCTGACACATTCATTATTTCTATATCAGTATTTGCCCATTCGAAACCTTGCGTTGGAAGATACTGGGACATTGCCCAACCATAAAGATTATTAACATCAAAGTACATGATATATTTGCGATCTTCTTGATCATTGTAGTTTTCCATATAAGGGTTATTTGCTTTACTATACCGATTCGAGCACTGACTTACTCCCCCTCGAATACCTTCTTCTATAAACATAACCATTTCGATGTCAGTTAGTAATTCCAACTCAATTTTGGTGTATTTCAACATCGCATCCCATGTTAATCCTGGGAGAGTAAAATAGTGTGCAGGGTCCAGACCGTACGTTTTTCTACACACCTTTCTGAAATTCTCAAATATGTCTGAGAGCAATAAAACATCTGTTTTCAAATACAAGTCGGAGTATTCTCCAACAGTTTGTATGCCAAATGTTGTCCACACAGTTTGTGCATGCGTATAATCATCATTAGATATATCCGATTCATTTAATTGGTTATAAAAAGCTTGTTGAGGAGGTAATATTTTCTCATTCAATTTTTCTAAATCACTAATGTAATCATAGGGAAATACACCTTTTCTCGTTACAAGGTCAAATTCAACAGAATTCAAATTATTCCACTCCTTTTTTGTTATAATTAGAAGTTCTTTAGGTAAATATGATACCAAATTATCTAAAGATGATGCCATAAATTTAAACGAATCAATGAATCGAAATTTTATATCACTACCTTTAACATTTTTGGTGAATGATATATAGCGTTCTTTATTTATTGGTAAAAGATCAACGCGACCATCAAACGCAGTTGCGATTTCTTTTATCACAAAGTGAGCATCATAACCACTCAAATTATGGAATACTACTGGAATTATACGTGTAGTTTGATAATTAAGATTACAGTCTTCATGTGCTGGACCTCTATACCTTCCAGTTAGATGGCAATGATCCCGCACACGTTTTGTTTCAACTGTAAAAGGTTTTTCGCAAATATGACAACAATTGGCCTGTGTATATTGCAATTTCTCTTTTGGAGTTAATGCTGCAATTGGTTTAATTCGTGAAAATAATTCCTCTACATTTGTCACAATTTGTTGTAGTTGCTTTGCAAACCAATATTGGCAATCAACACCCCTATAAGAACGAAAATAGCTAAGACTACAATTAAAAGAGCAGTTAAAATAATATCCTACACTAAATGCCTTATGTTTTTGATATTTATTGGTTCTCATGCTCTCATTAATAGCATGTGGTTCCAATAAACATTCAAAATCTGCGTATATAATAAAAGGCACGTCTTCTTTAAAATTGAAATTTTTGAATTGTAACCATTTATTGTATGCAGTTGGTAAAACAACTTTCCCAGTATTCCTTTTCGTACAATCTTCGACATGTGCAGCTAATTTTTCTTCTGATATAAAATAATAAAGGCATCTGTCACAAATATATTTTCTGCATTTTTTTTTGGAAACTTGATGTGAAACTAAACGTGACAAGTTTTTAATCCAACAGTAGTGGTATTTAATTTCAAAAGCAGAATCCCCCTCATTATCATCACCACTATCATCTTCATCGTTGCCATAATAATTATCTTGAATCAAGAGTAAATTTACATGTCTTTCTTGTTTATCTTTTGTGAGACGAGTTGGAGTAATATGCAATTTATTTTTAATTTTTTCCAAACCAAATATATTTACTGAAATAGCATTCATTTTTTCAAATTTGGATATTTCATTTAATGCTGGTGGTAAATTAATTCCATTTAAATTCAAGATTTGGCTATAATGTGGGTAACTTGATACTCTATTCGCATTATGAGTGGCGGGACAAAGTGCTGACACTATTGACCAAGCAAAACAAGCATTGTCAGAATTATTAACATTAACACACGAATGCCTTAATTTTATTTCAGGCGGTAAATCAATGTATGATGATCCCCGAAAATGCTCATATTTATTAATATTAACAACTAAATTAATAACACTTGATAGAGCCCATCCACTATCACGCTCTTGAAAATTTTCTAGTTGACTTAAAATATCTTTTGTGACGAACTCAGAAAACCATTCCTTTAAGTTAATACTCTGATCCACTGCGGCGTTTTTTGTGTTAAAATATTTATATTCGAATTCATCTCCCTCCTTACGAACAACTCTAAATTCTCCACTAAAGGTAGTATTAATTTTCAGTGATTTGTGCTTCTTAAAAATATTTTTAATCCGTCTCGAAACCAAATGTTGAGCATCTTCTAAAAATTGCTTAGGATCCTTATGCACCTTATTAACTACCACCCCTGTTCTGATTCGATTTTGAAATGCAGATTCTATATCTTCCCATATTACCCGATGTTTCCTTGATTGTGGTTGAGAATTAATACAACTCCCACGATGTAAAGGAGTGCGTAGTTTCACTTTAAATCCTTTCAGCTCGACAATACATCTTTGTAGACAGCTTATAGATCCTGGGTGAGAGCAAATCTTCAGCACAGATGACACTCGCTGAATATACAGTTTGCACTTCTTTAGAACAGCATTCATTTCCATTTCACCAACACCACCATCATTGAGATTTCTTAATGCGTCTTTAATTTCTTCAACCATACTGATTGCACTCCTTGTAGTTGAAGCCATTTGGATTGAACTATTTCCACAAATGTGTGTAGATATGGGTAAACTTCTTCACGAGCAGTCCTCTAGGTTTGAAGTTCTTTCAAAACTTTATTAGCACCACACTAAAAATCTGATTTTATACCTAAAAATTCTGAAAGCTCCCTCCCTCCCATCATATATATATATATATATATATATATATATATATACCCCTCTACCAAAACCATCAAGAAAAAGTTTTTTTGTATTTTTATTTCTTTATTTACTTGTATACTTAATAGGTTTGATTATAAAAAGATACAGAAGGATTATTATAGTTATTTACATCTAATTCAGTTTCATGTACAATATTTATATCAAAGGATTTCCCAATTTCACCCTTGTTGGTGACGTAGAAAGGACCATTGTTATTGATGTCTTCCAGGACATAATCATCTAAGCTATCAAATCTCTGTGGCATGTAAATAATGTTAGAGTTCAGCTCCAACACAACCTTTCGACCATATTGCGTTATACATGCTCGTGCTGCTATTATTTTATAGTGTTTCCTCAGCTCCATATCACCCACTCTCAATATTTCCTTGTATGCACATTCTTTGATCTTGCTCGCTACCCTACTGATTGCTTGCTGTTGCTGTGCCATTATTTTCAAAAACAGAAATCTCTCGCTGAAACTTGTCTTTAAACTGTGCACTTTATCGCATAACCATGACTTTATATACAAAAATTTTTCCCCCACCACTTTGCATTCACACTCTAAAAATAAAAAACATGTGTCAATTTAAAATACTGCGAAATATCGCCGGTAATTTATTATACCCACAATTTTCAATATTACAAAAATCTACAAACTTAATTTCCCCCAAGAACTAATTTCATAACGAATCACACCATCTTATATATCATAAAATTTTTTCAAGAATTGTTACACATAAAAATAATAAAACCCCATGCAGCTGCGCATCAACCCACACACAAACCGCAAGATATTTTCAGAAATCATAGCTGCACATGTGCGTAACCGCAATTGTTTTTCAGCCCCACAAAAATTCTTTAAACAAGGTCAGTCAACTTGTTTCCAAGAAATTCTTATCAACCACACAAATTTGTCTAGGTCAAAGCGCTCTATCAAGGCCTGAAAAATAAAATTGAGCTTATTCATGCTTTTCCTGATGAAAAATGTCTACCGCATCAATAATTAAATAATTATCAACAATCGCAGCTGCACGTGTGCGCCGCCGCAAATGTTTTTCAAAATTCTTGCCAGCCAACTTGTTTAGGTACACAAATGCCCTATGGCCCCTCCAAGTGCTGGGGATCGGGGTCAGATAACTTGTTTACACAAATGCACGCTTTTAGCTGCACACGTGCGCAACCACAAATGTTTTGAAAATATTTTCTTTTAAATGGACAACTTCCCATCAACTTGTTTAAAATAATAAAATAACATGCTCCACGAGAGATTTTGAAGCAAAGATGAGAATTTTTTTGGCCCTGTACATTTCTTATGGGAAAAATGGCCCAGAATCGGCATAAGTGTTAGGGGGGGCGGTGGTGGGGAATACCCTGCCATTGGGTGGCATGATGTGGGAGATCAATGACTCACCACTCACATCAAGTAGATAAGGTCTATGCTATGGGAGTTCTGGACCAAGTACATGTTTTTCGTCCCCCAAAAATTGTTATTTTCAGAAATCGCAGCTGCACATATGCGTAATAAAAAAATTGTTATTTTCAGAAGGCCAACTTGTTTACGCAAATGACCCATTACACCTTTGACTCAACTTCCCAATAAAAATGGTTTTTCATGCTTTTCCTGATGAAAAATGTCTACCACATCAATAATTAAATAATTATCAACAATCGCAGATGCACGTGTGCGCCACCGCAAATGTTTTTCAAAATTCTTGCCAGCCAACTTGTTTACACAAATGCCCTATGGCCCCTCCAAGTGCTGGGGATTGAGGTCGGCCAACTTGTTTACACAAATGCACCATGGCCCCACCAAGTGCTGGGGGATGGCGGGGGCGGGGGCGGGGAATACCCTGCCATTGGGTGGCATGACATGGGAGGGACCCACTATCAAGTACATAAGGCCTATGCTAGGGGGGTTCTGGATCAAGTACATAAGGCCTATGCTAGGGGGTTCTGGATCAAGTACATAAGGCCTATGCTAGGGGGTTCTGGATCAAGTACATAAGGCCTATGCTAGGGGGGTTCTGGATCAAGTACATAAGGCCTATGCTAGAGGGGTTCTGGATCAAGTACATAAGGCCTATGCTAGGGGGGTTCTGGATCAAGTACATAAGGCCTATGCTAGGGGGGTTCTGGATCAAGTACATAAGGCCTATGCTAGGGGGGTTCTGGATCAAGTACACGTGCACTTGATCCAGAACCCCCCTTGCTTACCTACTCACGAGCTCTTGAAAATCAAATACTTCCACTGAATTAAACTTTTTGATGCTTCTTCACATAAGAAGTTCCGAATAATGTTCTAGGGTTATGTTATTAAAGGGTTAGATGCACTCGGAGAAATGAAAAAATGACAATTTAAATAATTTTTTTTTGCCAGTAAATTATTTTATTTTATAAAAGTAAAAACATAGCATCATTAAATAAGGTGTCGACTTGACTTGACAGAAATTTTAGAAAAAAAAATTAATAATTTTAAAAGTAATAGTTTTTTTTCCAAACCATGTGTTTTGAACCGGTGACCACTCTGCCTCGAAAACCGCTCAATAGATTTTAATGAAATTTATAAAGCCTTTTGAAAACATGAAAAGCTAGTGCCTGATCGAAGCTTTTTGTTTTTGTTTTTAAATTAACAAAATGGCGGCCTCAAGAAAAAATTTTCCCAGATTTTCGGGAAAACACCAACAGTTAATGGTTTATAAAAAATCGAAAATCGAAAATCAGGATTCAGGACTCACAGTACTCAGGACTCACAGGACTCAGGACTCAGGACTCAGGACTCAGGACTCACAGGACTCACCGGACTCAGGACTCAAAGGACTCACAGGACTTAGGACTCAGGACTCACAGGACTCAGGACTCAGGACTCAGGACCCAGACTCAGACTCAGGACTCAGGACTCAGGACTCAGAACTCAGGACTCACAAGACTCAGGACTCAGGACTCACAGTACTCAGGACTCACAGGACTCAGGACTCAGGACTCACAGGACTCAGGACTTAGGACTCACAGGACTCACAGGACTCACAGGACTCACAGGACTGAGGACTCACAGGACTCACAGGACTCACAGGATTCACAGGACACAGGACACAGGACTCAGGACTCAAGACTCACAGGACTCAGGACTCAGGACTCAGGACTCACAGGACTCACACGACTCACAGGACTAAGGACTCAGGGCTCACAGGACTCAGGTCTCAGGACTCAGGACTCACAGGACTCACAGGACTCACAAGACTCAGGACTCAGGACTCACAAGGATCACAGGACTCAGGACTCAGGACTCAGGACTCAGGACTCAGGACTCAGGACTCACAGGACTCAGGACTCACAGGACTCACAGGACTCAGGACTCAGGACTCACAGGACTCACAGGACTCAGGATTCAGGACTCAGGACTCACAGGACTCACAGGACTCAGGACTCAGGACTCACAGGACTCACAGGACTCACAGGACTCACAGGGCTCAGGACTCAGGACTCAGGACTCACAGGTTTCAGGACTCAGGACTCACAAGACTCAGGACTCAGGACTCAGACTCAGACTCAGGACTCAGGACTCAGGACACAGGACTCAGGACTCAGGACTCACAGGACTCAGGACTCAGGACTCAGGACTCACAGGACTCACAGGACTCACAGGACTCAGGACTCAGGGCTCACAGGACTCAGGTCTCAGGACTCAGGACTCACAGGACTCACAGGACTCACAGGACTCAGGACTCAGGACTCACAAGGCTCACAGGACTCAGGACTCAGGACTCAGGACTCACAGGACTCAGGACTCACAGGACTCACAGGACTCACAGGACTCACAGGACTCACAGGACTCAGGACTTAGGACACAGTACTCAGGACTCACAGGACTCAGGACTCACAGGACTCACAGGGCTCAGGACTCAGGACTCACAGGACTCACAGGACTCAGGATTCAGGACTCAGGACTCACAGGACTCACAGGTCTCAGGACTCACAGGACTCAGGACTCAGGACTCACAGGACTCACAGGACTCACAGGACTCACAGGACTCACAGGACTCAGGACTCAGGACTCACAGACTCAGGACTCACAAGACTCAGGGCTCACAGTACTCAGGACTCACAGGACTCAGGACTCACAGGACTCCGGACTCAGACTCAGACTCAGGACTCAGGACTCAGACTCAGACTCAGGACCCAGGACTCACAGAACTCACAGAACTCACAGGACTCACAGGACCCACAGGGCTCACAGGATTCACAGGACTCAGGTCTCAGGACTCACAGGACTCAGGACTCAGGACTCAGGACTCAGGACTCACAGGACTCACAAGACTCAGGACTCACAGGACTCACAGGACTCAGGACTCAGGACTCACAGGACTCACCGGACTCACAGGACTCAGGACTCACAAGACTCAGGACTCAGGAATCACAGTACTCAGGATTCACAGGACTCAGGACTCACAGGACTCAGGACTCAGGACTCAGGACTCAGGACTCAGGACTCAGGACTCAGACTCAGACTCAGGACTCAGGACTCACAGGACTCACAGGGCTCACTGGACTCAGGACTCAGGACTCACAGGACTCACAGGACTCACAGGACTCAGGACTCAGGGCTCACAGGACTCAGGTCTCAGGACTCAGGACTCACAGGACTCACAGGACTCACAGGACTCAGGACTCAGGACTCACAAGGATCACAGGACTCAGGACTCAGGCAGGACTCAGGACTCGCAGGACTCACAGGACTCACAGGACTCAGGACTCACAGAACTCACAGGACTCAGGACACAGGACTCAGGACACACAGGACTCAGGACTCACAGGACTCAGGACTCCGGACTCACAGGACTCACAGGACTCAGGATTCAGGAATCAGGACTCACAGGACTCACAGGACTCAGGACTCAGGACTCACAGGACTCACAGGACTCACAGGACTCACAGGGCTCAGGACTCAGGACTCAGGACTCACAGGTTTCAGGACTCAGGACTCACAAGACTCAGGACTCAGGACTCAGACTCAGGACTCAGGACTCAGGACTCAGGACTCAGGACACAGGACTCAGGACTCAGGACTCAGGACTCAGGACTCACAGGACTCACAGGACTCACAGGACTCAGGACTCAGGACTCAGGACTCACAAGGCTCACAGGACTCACAAGGCTCACAGGACTCAAGACTCTGGACTCAGGACTCACAGGACTCAGGACTCACAGGACTCACAGGACTCACAGGACTCACAGGACTCAGGACTCAGGACACAGGACTCAGGACTCACAGGACTCAGGACTCACAGGACTCACAGGACTCAGGACTCAGGACTCACAGGACTCAGGACTCACAGGACTCACAGGACTCAGGACTCAGGACTCACAGGACTCACAGGACTCACAGGACTCACAGGACTCAGGACTCAGGACTCAGGACTAAAGACTCACAGGACTCACAGGACTCACAAGACTCAGGACTCACAGGACTCACAGGAGGAGGAATTTTTTAAATATTTATTTGGGCAGCTCGGTACTGGAGTGGTACTGGAGTGAGCACTATAGCAAAATCTCGAAATATAAGCCAGCAGGGGCGGGTTTTTTGCATCTGCGCACCTAGTGGGCCTACTAAGAGCCGATATACGTGAACATACTCGCGGAGGAGCCCTTAATTAAGAAGATAATTTTCAAAATATTTATTTGGGCAGCTCGGTACTGGAGTGGTACTGGAGTGAGCCCTATAGCAAAATCTCGAAATATAAGCCAGCAGGGGCGGGTTTTTTTCGTCTGCGCACCTAGTGGGCCTACTAAGAGCCGATATACGTGAACATACTTGCAGAGGAGCCCTTAATTGAGAAGATAATTTTCAAAATATTTATTTGGGCAGCTCGGTACTGGAGTGGTACTGGAGTGAGCCCTATAGCAAAATCTCGAAATATAAGCCAGCAGGGGCGGGTTTTTTGCGTCTGCGCACCTAGTGGGCCTACTAAGAGTCGATATACCTGGAGAATGTTACATTTAGCTGATGAGGTTGGATAATGTTGAATTGTTCATTTTCTAATACATATAGGTGGTATTCTCTCTGCCGAAGTTTACCAATTGATTGTATGCTCTATTTTATGAATTCTTAGATTATATTCTAGTGTGTAAGATCATTTGTATTTTTAGACTGAAGTCTAAATAAATAAATAAATAAATAAATATACGTCAACATACTCGCGGAGGAGCCCTTAATTAAGAAGATAATTTTTTAAATATTTATTTGGGCAGCTCGGTACTGGAGTGGTACTGGAGTGAGCCCTATAGCAAAATCTTGAAATATAAGCCAGCAGGGGCGGGTTTTTGGCGTCTGCGCACCTAGTGGGCCTACTAAGAGCCGATGTACGTGAACATCATCGCGGAGGAGCCCTTAATTAAGAAGATAATTTTTAAATATTTATTTGGGCAGCTCGGTACTGGAGTGGTACTGGAGTGAGCCCTATAGCAAAATCTCGAAATATAAGCCAGCAGGGGCGGGTTTTTGGGTCTGCGCACATAGTGGGCCTACTAAGAGCCGATATACGTGAACATACTCGCGGAGGAGCCCTTAGTTAAGAAGATAATTTTTTAAATATTTATTTGGGCAGCTCGATACTGGAGTGGTACTGGAGTGAGCCCTGTAGCAAAATCTCGAAATATAAGCCAGCAGGGCGGGTTTTTTGCGTCTGCGCACCTAGTGGGCCTACTAAGAGCCGATATACGTGAACATACTTGCGGAGGAGCCCTTAATTAAGAAGATAATTTTTTAAATATTTATTTGGTCAGCTCGGTACTGGAGTGGTACTGGAGTGAGCCCTATAGCAAAATCTCGAAATATAAGCCAGCAGGGGCGGGTTTTTTGCATCTGTGCACCTAGTGGGCAGGACTTACAGGACTCACAGGACTCAGGACTCAGGACTCACAGGACTCACAGGACTCAGGACTAATAGGACTCACAGGACTCACAGGACTCACAGGACTCAGGACTCAGGACTCACAGGACTCACAGGACTCACAGGACTCAGGACTCAGGACTCAGGACTCAGGACTCAGGACTCAGGACTCAGGACTCACAGGACTCACAAGACTCAGGACTCACAGGACTCACAGGACTCACAGGACTCAGTACTCAGGACTCAGGACTCAAGACTCACAGGACTCACAGGACTCACAGGACTCAGGACTCACAAGACTCACAGGACGCAAGACTCAGGACTCACAGGACTCACAGGACTCACAGGACTCACAGGACTCAGGACTCAGGACTTACAGGACTCAGGACTCACAGGACTCACAGGACTCAGGACTCAGTACTCACAGGACTCACAAGACTCAGGACTCACAGGAATCACAGGACTCACAGGATTCACAAGACTAAGGACTCACAGGACTCAGGACTCAGAACTCACAGGACTCACAGAACTCACAAGACTCAGGACTCACAGGACTCACAGGACTCACAGGACTAACAGGACTCAGGACTCAGGACTCACAGGACTCACAGGACTCAGGACTTAGGACTCAGGACTCATGACTCACAGGACTCACAGGACTCACAAGACTCAGGACTCACAGGACTCACAGGAGGAGGCATTTTTTAAATATTTATTTGGGCAGCTCGGTACTGGAGTGGTACAGGAGTGAGCCCTGTAGTAAAATCTCGAAATACAAGCCAGCAGGGGCGGGTTTTTTGCGTCTGCGCACCTAGTGGGCCTACTAAGAGCCGATATACGTGAACATACTCGCGGAGAAGCCCTTAATTAAGAAGATAATTTTTTAAATATTTATTTGGGCAGCTCGGTACTGGAGTGGTACTGGAGTGAGCCCTATAGCAAAATCTCGATATATAAGACAGCAGGGGCGGGTTTTTTGCGTCTGCGCACCTAGTGGGCCTACTAAGAGCCGATATACGTGAACATACTCGCGGAGGAACCCTTAATTGATAAGATAATTATTTAAATATTTATTTGGGCAGCTCGGTACTGGAGTGGTACTGGAGTGAGCCCTATAGCAAAATCTCGAAATATAAGCCAGCAGGGGCGGGTTTTTTGCGTCTGCGCACCTAGTGGGCCTACTAAGAGCCGATATACGTGAACATACTCGCGGAGGAACCCTTAATTAAGAAGATAATTTTTTAAATATTTATTTGGGCAGCTCGGTACTGGAGTGGTACTGGAGTGAGCCCTATAGCAAAATCTCGAAATATAAGCCAGCAGGGGCGGGTTTTTTGCGTCTGCGCACCTAGTGGGCCTACTAAGAGCCGATATACGTGAACATACTCGCGGAGGAGCCCTTAGTTAAGAAGATAATTTTTTAAATATTTATTTGGGCAGCTCGGTACTGGAGTGGTACTGGAGTGAGCCGTATAGCAAAATCTCGAAATATAAACCAGCAGGGGCGGGTTTTTTCCGTCTGCGCACCTAGTGGGCCTACTAAGATCCGATATACGTGAACATACTCGCGAAGGAGCCCTTAATTAAGAAGATAATTTTTTAAATATTTATTTGGGCAGCTCGGTACTGGAGTGGTACTGGAGTGAGCCCTATAGCAAAATCTCGAAATATAAGCCAGCAGGGGCGGGTTTTTTGAGTCTGCGCAACTAGTGGGCCTACTAAGAGCCGATATACGTGAACATACTAGCGGAGGAGCCCTTAGTTAAGAAGAACATTTTTTAAATATTTATTTGGGCAGCTCGGTACTGGAGTGGTACTGGAGTGAGCCCTGTAGCAAAATATCGAAATATAAGCCAGCAGGGGCGGGTGTTTTGCGTCTTCGCACCTAGTGGGCCTACTAAAAGCCGATATACGTGAACATACTCGCGGAGGAGCCCTTAATTAAGAAGATAATTCTTAAATATTTATTTGGGCAGCTCGGTACTGGAGTTGTACTGGAGTGAGCCCTATAGCAAAATCTCGAAATATAAGCCAGCAGGGGCGGGTTTTTTGCATCTGCGCACCTAGTGGGCCTACTAAGAGCCGATATACGTGAACGTACTCGCGGAGAAGCCCTTAATTAAGAAGATAATTTTTATATATTTATTTGGGCAGCTCGGTACTGGAGTGAGCCCTATAGCAAAATCTCGAAATATAAGCCAGCAGGGGCGGGTTTTTTGTGTTTACGCACCTAGTGGGCCTACTAAGAGCCGATATACGTGAACATACTCGCGGAGGAGCCCTTAATTGAGAAGATAATTTTTTAAATATTTATTTGGGCAGCTCGGTACTGGAGTGGTACTGGAGTGAGCCCTATAGCAAAATCTCGAAATACAAGCCAGCAGGGGCGAGTTTTTTGCGTCTGCGCACCTAGTGGGCCTACTAAGAGCCGATATACGTGAACATACTCGCGGAGGAGCCCTTAATTAAGAAGATAATTTTTTAAATATTTATTTGGGCAGCTCGGTACTGGAGTGAGCCCTATAGCAAAATCTCGAAATATAATCCAGCAGAGGCGGGTTGTTTGCGTCTGCGCACCACGTGAACATACTCGCGGAGGAGCCCTTAATTGAGAAGATAATTTTTTAAATATTTATTTGGGCAGCTCGGTACGGTACTCAGGACTCAGGACTCACAGGACTCACAGGACTCACAGGACTCACAGGACTCACAGGACTCACAGGACTCAGAACTCAGGACTCACAGGACTCACAGGACTCACAGGACTCAGGACTCAGAACTCACAGGACTCACAGAACTCACAAGACTCAGGACTCACAGGACTCACAGGACTCACAAGACTCAGGACTCACAGAACTCACAGGACACACAGGACTCACAGGACTCAGGACTCAAGACTCACAGGACTCACAGGACTCACAGGACTCACAGTACTCACAGGACTCAGAACTCAGGACTCACAGGACTCACAAGACTCAGGACTCACAGGACTCACAGGACTCACAGGACTCAGGACTCAGGACTCACATGACTCACAGGACTCACAGGACTCACAGGACTCACAGGACTCACAGGACTCAGGACTCAGGACTCACAGCACTCACAGGACTCACAGGACTCACAGGGCTCATGACTCAGGACTCACAGGACTCACAGGATTCACAAGACTCAGGACTCACAGGATTCAGGACTCAGAACTCACAGGACTCACAGAACTCACAAGACTCACAAGACTCAGGACTCACAGGACTCACAAGACTCAGGAATCACAGGACTCAGGACTCACAGGACTCACAGGACTCACAGGATTCACAGGACTCACAGGACCCAGAACTCAGGACTCAGGACTCACAGGACTCACAGGAATCACAGGACTCAGAACTCAGGACTCAGGACTCAGGACTCACAGGACTCACAAGACTCAGGACTCACAGGACTCACAGGACTCACAGGACTCAGGACTCAGGACTCAGGACTCACAGGACTCACAGGACTCACAGGACTCACAAGAGTCAGGACTCACAGGACTCAGGACTGACAGGACTCACAGGACTCACAAGACTCACAAGACTCAGGACTCGCAGGACTCAAAGGACTCAGGACTCAGGACTCAGGACTAATACGACTCACAGGACTCAGGACTCACAGGACTCACAGGACTCAGAACTCAGGACTCAGGACTCACAGGACTCATAAGACTCAGGGCTCACAGGACTCACAGGACTCACAGGACCCACAAGGACTCACAGGACTCACAGGACTCACAGGACTCAGAACTCACAGGACTGACAGGACTCAGGACTCAGGACTCACAGGACTCACAGGACTCACAGGACTCACAGGACTCAGGACTCAGGACTCACAGGACTCACAGGACTCACAAGACTCAGGACTCACAGGACTCAGAACTCACAGGACTCACAAGACTCAGGACTCACAGGAATCACAGGACTCACAAGACTCAGGACTCACAGGATTCACAGGACTCACAGGACTCACAGGACTCAGGACTCACAGGACTCACAGGACTCACAGGACTCACAGGACTCAGGACTCTGGACTCACAGTACTCCCAGAACTCAGGACTCAGGACTCACAGGACTCACTGGACGCACAGGACTCAGAACTCAGGACTCAGGACTCAGGACTCACAGGACTCATAAGACTCAGGACTCACAGGACTCACAGGACTCACAGGACTCAGGACTCACAGGGCTCACAGGACTCACAGGACTCACAAGAGTCAGGACTCACAGGACTCAGGACTCAGGACTCACAGGACTCAGGACTCACAGGACTCAGGACTCAGAACTCACAGGACTCACAGGACTCACAGGACTCACAGGACTCACAAGAGTCAGGACTCACAGGACTCAGGACTCAGGACTCACAGGACTCACAGGAATCACAAGACTCAGGACTCAGGACTCACAGGACTCACAGGACTCACAAGACTCAGGACTCACAGGACTCAAAGGACTCAGGACTCAGGACTCACACGACTCACAGGACTCACAGGACTTACAGGACTTCAGGACTCACAGGACTCACAGGACTCAGGACTCAGGACTCACAGGACTCACAGGACTCACAGGACTCAGGACTCAGGACTCACAGGACTCATAAGACTCAGGACTCACAGGACTCACAGGACTCACAGGACCCACAAGGACTCACAGGACTCACAGGACTCAGGACTCAGGACTCACAGGACTCACAGGACTCACAGGACTCACAGGACTCACAGGACTCAGAACTCAGGACTCACAGGACTCACAGGACTCAGGACTCACAGGACTCACAGGACTCACAGGACTCACAGGACTCAGGACTCAGGACTCACAGGACTCACAGGACTCACAGGACTCACAGGACTCACAGGACTCAGGACTCAGGACTCAGGACTCACAGGACTCAGGACTCACTGGACTCACAGGACTCACAGGACTCACAAGACTCAGGACTCACAGGACTCACAGGACTCACAAGAATCAGGACTCACAGGACTCACAGGACTCACGGACCCAGGACTCAGGACTTACAGGACTCACAGGACTCAGGACTCAGGACTCACAGGACTCACAGGACTCACAGGACTCAGGACTCAGGACTCACAGGACTCAGGACTCAGGACTCACAGGACTCACAGGACTCACAGGACTCACAGGACTCAGGACTCAGGACTCACAGGACTCACAGGACTCAGAGGACTCACAGGACTCAGGACTCAGGACTCACAGGACTCACAGGACTCACAGGACTCACAGGACTCACAGGACTCACAGGACTCACAGGACTCAGGACTCAGGACTCACAGGACTCACAGGACTCAGGACTCAGGACTCAGGACTCACAGGACTCAGGACTCAGGACTCAGGACTCACAGGACTCACAGGACTCACAGGACTCACAGGACTCAGGACTCAGGACTCACAGGACTCACAGGACTCAGGACTCAGGACTCAGGACTCACAGGACTCAGGACTCAGGACTCAGGACTCACAGGACTCACAGGACTTACAGGACTCAGGACTCAGGACTCAGGACTCAGGACTCACAGGACTCACAGGACTCACAGGACTCACAGGACTCAGGACTCAGGACTCACAGGACTCACAGGACTCAGAGGACTCACAGGACTCAGGACTCAGGACTCACAGGACTCACAGGACTCACAGGACTCAGAGGACTCACAGGACTCAGGACTCAGGACTCAGGACTCAGGACTCACAGGACTCAGGACTCAGGACTCACAGGACTCACAGGACTCACAGGACTCAGGACTCAGGACTCACAGGACTCACAGGACTCAGAGGACTCACAGGACTCAGGACTGAGGACTCAGGACTCACAGGACGCAGGACTCAGGACTCACAGGACTCACAGGACTCACAGGACTCAGGACTCAGGACTCACAGGACTCACAGGACTCACAGGACTCACAAGACTCAGGACTCACAGGACTCAGGACTCACAGGACTCACAGGACTCACGGACTCAGGACTCAGGACTCACAGGACTCACAGGACTCACAGGACTCACAGGACTCACAGGCCTCAGGACTCAGGACTCCCAGGACTCACAGGACTCACAAGGACTCACAGGACTCACAGGACTCACAGGACTCAGGACTCAGGACTCACAGGACTCACAGGACTCACAGGACTCACAGGACTCACAGGACTCACAGAACTCAGGACTCACAGGACTCAGAGGACTCACAGGACTCACAAGGACTCAGAGGACTCACAGGACTCAGGACTCAGGACTCACAGGACTCACAGGACTCACAGGACTCAGGACTCACAGGACTCACAGGACTCACAGGACTCACAGGACTCACAGGACTCACAGGACTCAGGACTCAGGACTCACAGGACTCAGAGGACTCAGAGGACTCACAGGACTCAGGACTCACAGAACTCAGGACTCACAGGACTCAGGACTCAGGACTCACAGGACTCAGGACTCACAGGACTCAGGACTCACAGGACTCACAGGACTCACAGGACTCAGGACTCAGGACTCAGGACTCAGGACTCAGGACTCACAGGACTCACAGGACTCACAGGACTCAGGACTCAGGACTCACAGGACTCACAGCACTCACAGGACGCACAGGACTCAGGACCCAGGACTCACAGGGCTCAGGACTCAGGACTCACAGGACTCACAGGACTCACAGGACTCACAGGACTCACAGGACTCAGGACTCACAGGACTCAGGACTCAGGACTCACAGGACTCACAGGACTCAGGACTCAGGACTCACAGGACTCACAGGACTCACAGGACTCACAGGACTCACAGGACTCAGGACTCACAGGACTCACAGGACTCACAGGACTCACAGGACTCACAGGACTCACAGGACTCAGAACTCAGGACTCAGGACTCAGGACTAAGGACTCACAGGACTCACAGGACTCACAGCACTCAGGACTCACAGGACTCAAGACTCACAGGACTCAGGACTCAGGACTCACAGGACTCACAGGACTCACAGGACTCACAGGACTCAGGACTCACAGGAATCAGGACTCAGGACTCAGGACTCACAGGACTCACAGGACTCACAGGACTCACAGGACTCACAGGACTCAGAACTCAGGACTCAGGACTCAGGACTAAGGACTCACAGGACTCACAGTACTCACAGGACTCAGGACTCACAGGACACAGGACTCACAGGACTCAGGACTCAGGACTCACAGGACTCACAGGACTCACAGGACTCACAGGACTCAGGACTCACAGGACTCAGGACTCAGGACTCACAGGACTCACAGGACTCACAGGACTCAGGACTCACAGGACTCAGGACTCACAGGACTCACAGGACTCACAGGACTCAGGACTCAGGACTCACAGGACTCACAGGACTCACAGGACTCAGGACTCAGGACCCACAGGACTAACAGGACTCAGAACTCAGGACTCAGGACTCAGGACTCACAGGACTCACAAGACTCAGGGCTCACAGGACTCACAGGACTCACAGGACCCACAAGGACTCACAGGACTCACAGGACTCACAGGACTCAGAACTCACAGGACTCACAGGACTCAGGACTCAGGACTCACAGGACTCACAGGACTCACAGGACTCAGGACTCAGGACTCACAGGACTCACAGGACTCACAAGACTCAGGACTCACAGGACTCAGAACTCACAGGACTCACAAGACTCAGGACTCACAGGAATCACAGGACTCACAAGACTCAGGACTCACAGGATTCACAGGACTCACAGGACTCACAGGACTCAGGACTCACAGGACTCACAGGACTCACAGGACTCACAGGACTCAGGACTCTGGACTCACAGTACTCCCAGAACTCAGGACTCAGGACTCACAGGACTCACTGGACGCACAGGACTCAGAACTCAGGACTCAGGACTCAGGACTCACAGGACTCATAAGACTCAGGACTCACAGGACTCACAGGACTCACAGGACTCAGGACTCACAGGGCTCACAGGACTCACAGGACTCACAGGACTCACAAGAGTCAGGACTCACAGGACTCAGGACTCAGGACTCACAGGACTCAGGACTCACAGGACTCAGGACTCAGAACTCACAGGACTCACAGGACTCACAGGACTCACAGGACTCACAGGACTCACAGGACTCACAAGAGTCAGGACTCACAGGACTCAGGACTCAGGACTCACAGGACTCACAGGAATCACAAGACTCAGGACTCAGGACTCACAGGACTCACAGGACTCACAAGACTCAGGACTCACAGGACTCAAAGGACTCAGGACTCAGGACTCACACGACTCACAGGACTCACAGGACTTACAGGACTCAGGACTCACAGGACTCACAGGACTCAGGACTCAGGACTCACAGGACTCACAGGACTCAGGACTCAGGACTCACAGGACTCATAAGACTCAGGACTCACAGGACTCACAGGACTCACAGGACCCACAAGGACTCACAGGACTCACAGGACTCACAGGACTCAGGACTCAGGACTCAGGACTCACAGGACTCACAGGACTCACAGGACTCACAGGACTCACAGGACTCAGAACTCAGGACTCACAGGACTCACAGGACTCAGGACTCAGGACTCACAGGACTCACAGGACTCACAGGACTCACAGGACTCAGGACTCAGGACTCACAGGACTCACAGGACTCACAGGACTCACAGGACTCAGGACTCAGGACTCAGGACTCACAGGACTCAGGACTCACTGGACTCACAGGACTCACAGGACTCACAAGACTCAGGACTCACAGGACTCACAGGACTCACAAGAATCAGGACTCACAGGACTCACAGGACTCACGGACCCAGGACTCAGGACTTACAGGACTCACAGGACTCAGGACTCAGGACTCACAGGACTCACAGGACTCACAGGACTCAGGACTCAGGACTCACAGGACTCAGGACTCAGGACTCAGGACTCACAGGACTCACAGGACTCACAGGACTCACAGGACTCAGGACTCAGGACTCACAGGACTCACAAGACTCAGAGGACTCACAGGACTCAGGACTCAGGACTCACAGGACTCACAGGACTCACAGGACTCACAGGACTCACAGGACTCACAGGACTCAGGACTCAGGACTCACAGGACTCACAGGACTCAGGACTCAGGACTCAGGACTCACAGGACTCAGGACTCAGGACTCAGGACTCACAGGACTCACAGGACTCACAGGACTCACAGGACTCAGGACTCAGGACTCACAGGACTCACAGGACTCAGGACTCAGGACTCAGGACTCACAGGACTCAGGACTCAGGACTCAGGACTCAGGACTCACAGCACTCACAGGACTCACAGGACTCAGGACTCAGGACTCACAGGACTCACAGGACTCACAGGACTCAGGACTCAGGACTCACAGGACTCAGGACTCAGGACTCAGGACTCACAGGACTCACAGGACTCACAGGACTCACAGGACTCAGGACTCAGGACTCACAGGACTCACAGGACTCAGAGGACTCACAGGACTCAGGACTCAGGACTCACAGGACTCACAGGACTCACACGACTCAGAGGACTCACAGGACTCAGGACTCAGGACTCAGGACTCACAGGACTCAGGACTCAGGACTCACAGGACTCACAGGACTCACAGGACTCAGGACTCAGGACTCACAGGACTCACAGGACTCACAGGACTCAGAGGACTCACAGGACTCAGAGGACTCACAGGACTCAGGACTCAGGACTCAGGACTCACAGGACTCAGGACTCAGGACTCACAGGACTCACAGGACTCACAGGACTCACAGGACTCAGGACTCAGGACTCACAGGACTCACAGGACTCACAAGACTCAGGACTCACAGGACTCAGGACTCACAGGACTCACAGGACTCACGGACTCAGGACTCAGGACTCACAGGACTCACAGGACTCACAGGACTCACAGGACTCAGGACTCAGGACTCAGGACTCACAGGACTCACAGGACTCACAGGACTCACAGGACTCACAGGACTCACAGAACTCAGGACTCACAGGACTCAGAGGACTCACAGGACTCACAAGGACTCAGAGGACTCACAGGACTCAGGACTCAGGACTCACAGGACTCACAGGACTCACAGGACTCACAGGACTCAGGACTCACAGGACTCACAGGACTCACAGGACTCACAGGACTCACAGGACTCACAGGACTCAGGACTCAGGACTCACAGGACTCAGAGGACTCAGAGGACTCACAGGACTCAGGACTCAGGACTCACAGGACTCAGGACTCACAGGACTCAGGACTCAGGACTCACAGGACTCAGGACTCACAGGACTCAGGACTCACAGGACTCACAGGACTCACAGGACTCAGAACTCAAAACTCAGGACTCAGGACTCAGGACTCAGGACTCAGGACTCAGGACTCACAGGACTCACAGGACTCACAGGACTCAGGACTCAGGACTCACAGGACTCACAGCACTCACAGGACGCACAGGACTCAGGACCCAGGACTCACAGGGCTCAGGACTCAGGACTCACAGGACTCACAGGACTCACAGGACTCACAGGACTCACAGGACTCAGGACTCACAGGACTCAGGACTCAGGACTCACAGGACTCACAGGACTCAGGACTCAGGACTCACAGGACTCACAGGACTCACAGGACTCACAGGACTCACAGGACTCAGGACTCACAGGACTCACAGGACTCACAGGACTCACAGGACTTACAGGACTCACAGGACTCAGAACTCAGGACTCAGGACTCAGGACTAAGGACTCACAGGACTCACAGGACTCACAGCACTCAGGACTCACAGGACTCAGGACTCACAGGACTCAGGACTCAGGACTCACAGGACTCACAGGACTCACAGGACTCACAGGACTCAGGACTCACAGGACTCAGGACTCAGGACTCACAGGACTCACAGGACTCACAGGACTCACAGGACTCACAGGACTCAGAACTCAGGACTCAGGACTCAGGACTAAGGACTCACAGGACTCACAGGACTCACAGGACTCAGGACTCACAGGACTCAGGACTCAGGACTCACAGGACTCACAGGACTCACAGGACTCACAGGACTCTGGACTCACAGGACTCAGGACTCACAGGACTCACAGGACTCACAGGACTCAGGACTCAGGACTCACAGGACTCACAGGACTCACAGGACTCAGGACTCAGGACCCACAGGACTAACAGGACTCAGAACTCAGGACTCAGGACTCAGGACTCACAGGACTCACAAGACTCAGGACTCATAGGACTCACAGGACTCACAGGACTCAGGACTCAGGACTCACAGGACTCACAGGACTCACAGGACTCACAGGACTCAGGACTCACAGGACTCAGGACTCAGGACTCACAGGACTCACAGGACTCACAGGACTCACAGGACTCAGGACTCACAGGACTCAGGACTCAGGACTCAGGACTCACAGGACTCACAAGGACTCGCAGGACTAACAGGACTCACAGGACTCAGAACTCAGGACTCACAGGACTCACAGGACTCACAGGACTCACAGGACTCACAGGACTCACAGGACTCACAGGACTCACAGGACTCACAGGACTCACAGGACTCACAGGACTCAGAACTCAGGACTCACAGGACTCACAGGACTCACAGGACTCACAGGACTCAGAACTCAGGACTCACAGGACTCACAGGACTCAGGACTCACAGGACTCACAGACCTCAGGACTCAGGACTCACTGGACTCACAGGACTCAGAGGACTCACAGGACTCACAGGACTCACAAGGACTCACAGGACTCACAGGACTCACAGGACTCAGAACTCAGGACTCAGGACTCAGGACTCACAGGACTCACAGGACTCAGGACTCAGGACTCACAGGACTCACAGGACTCACAGGACTCAGAGGACTCACAGGACGCAGGACTCAGGACTCACAGGACTCACAGGACTCACAGGACTCACAGTACTCAGGACTCACAGGACTCACAGGACTCACAGGACTCACAGGACTCACAGGACTCACAGGACTCAGAACTCAGGACTCAGGACTCAGGACTCAGGACTCACAGGACTCACAGGACTCACAGGACTCAGGACTCAGGACTCACAGGACTCAGAGGACTCAGAGGACTCACAGGACTCAGGACTCAGGACTCACAGGACTCAGGACTCACAGGACTCAGGACTCACAGGACTCAGGACTCACAGGACTCAGGACTCACAGGACTCACAGGACTCACAGGACTCAGAACTCAGGACTCAGGACTCAGGACTCAGGACTCAGGACTCACAGGACTCACAGGACTCACAGGACTCAGGACTCAGGACTCACAGGACTCAGAACTCAGGACTCAGGACTCAGGACTCAGGACTCACAGGACTCAGGACCCAGGACTCACAGGGCTCAGGACTCAGGACTCACAGGACTCACAGGACTCACAGGACTCACAGGACTCAGGACTCACAGGACTCAGGACTCAGGACTCACAGGACTCACAGGACTCAGGACTCAGGACTCACAGGACTCACAGGACTCACAGGACTCACAGGACTCAGGACTCAGGACTCACAGGACTCACAGGACTCAGAGGACTCACAGGACTCAGGACTCAGGACTCACAGGACTCACAGGACTCAGGACTCAGGACTCAGGACTCACAGGACTCAGGACTCAGGACTCAGGACTCACAGGACTCACAGGACTCACAGGACTCACAGGACTCAGGACTCAGGACTCACAGGACTCACAGGACTCAGGACTCAGGACTCAGGACTCACAGGACTCAGGACTCAGGACTCAGGACTCAGGACTCACAGGACTCACAGGACTTACAGGACTCAGGACTCAGGACTCACAGGACTCACAGGACTCACAGGACTCAGGACTCAGGTCTCACAGGACTCAGGACTCAGGACTCAGGACTCACAGGACTCACAGGACTCACAGGACTCACAGGACTCAGGACTCAGGACTCACAGGACTCACAGGACTCAGGACTCAGGACTCAGGACTCACAGGACTCAGGACTCAGGACTCAGGACTCAGGACTCACAGCACTCACAGGACTTACAGGACTCAGGACTCAGGACTCACAGGACTCACAGGACTCACAGGACTCAGGACTCAGGACTCACAGGACTCAGGACTCAGGACTCAGGACTCACAGGACTCACAGGACTCACAGGACTCACAGGACTCAGGACTCACAGGACTCACAGGACTCACAGGACTCACAGGACTCACAGGACTCACAGGACTCAGGACTCAGGACTCACAGGACTCAGGACTCAGGACTCAGGACTCACAGGACTCACAGGACTCACAGGACTCACAGGACTCAGGACTCAGGACTCACAGGACTCACAGGACTCAGAGGACTCACAGGACTCAGGACTCAGGACTCACAGGACTCACAGGACTCACAGGACTCACAGGACTCACAGGACTCACAGGACTCACAGGACTCACAGGACTCACAGGACTCAGGACTCAGGACTCACAGGACTCACAGGACTCAGGACTCAGGACTCAGGACTCACAGGACTCAGGACTCAGGACTCAGGACTCACAGGACTCACAGGACTCACAGGACTCACAGGACTCAGGACTCAGGACTCACAGGACTCACAGGACTCAGGACTCAGGACTCAGGACTCACAGGACTCAGGACTCAGGACTCAGGACTCACAGGACTCACAGGACTTACAGGACTCAGGACTCAGGACTCACAGGACTCACAGGACTCACAGGACTCAGGACTCAGGACTCACAGGACTCAGGACTCAGGACTCAGGACTCACAGGACTCACAGGACTCACAGGACTCACAGGACTCAGGACTCAGGACTCACAGGACTCACAGGACTCAGAGGACTCACAGGACTCAGGACTCAGGACTCACAGGACTCACAGGACTCACAGGACTCAGAGGACTCACAGGACTCAGGACTCAGGACTCAGGACTCACAGGACTCAGGACTCAGGACTCACAGGACTCACAGGACTCACAGGACTCAGGACTCAGGACTCACAGGACTCACAGGACTCACAGGACTCAGAGGACTCACAGGACTCAGGACTCAGGACTCAGGACTCACAGGACTCAGGACTCAGGACTCACAGGACTCACAGGACTCACAGGACTCAGGACTCAGGACTCACAGGACTCACAGGACTCACAGGACTCACAAGACTCAGGACTCACAGGACTCAGGACTCACAGGACTCACAGGACTCACGGACTCAGGACTCAGGACTCACAGGACTCACAGGACTCACAGGACTCACAGGCCTCAGGACTCAGGACTCCCAGGACTCACAGGACTCACAAGGACTCACAGGACTCACAGGACTCACAGGACTCAGGACTCAGGACTCACAGGACTCACAGGACTCACAGGACTCACAGGACTCACAGGACTCATAGAACTCAGGACTCACAGGACTCAGAGGACTCACAGGACTCACAAGGACTCAGAGGACTCACAGGACTCAGGACTCAGGACTCACAGGACTCACAGGACTCACAGGACTCACAGGACTCAGGACTCACAGGACTCACAGGACTCACAGGACTCACAGGACTCACAGGACTCACAGGACTCAGGACTCAGGACTCACAGGACTCAGAGGACTCAGAGGACTCACAGGACTCAGGACTCAGGACTCACAGGACTCAGGACTCACAGGACTCAGGACTCAGGACTCACAGGACTCAGGACTCACAGGACTCAGGACTCACAGGACTCACAGGACTCACAGGACTCAGAACTCAGGACTCAGGACTCAGGACTCAGGACTCAGGACTCACAGGACTCACAGGACTCACAGGACTCAGGACTCAGGACTCACAGGACTCACAGCACTCACAGGACGCACAGAACTCAGGACCCAGGACTCACAGGGCTCAGGACTCAGGACTCACAGGACTCACAGGTCTCACAGGACTCACAGGACTCAGGACTCACCGGACTCAGGACTCAGGACTCAGGACTCAGGACTCACAGGACTCACAGGACTCACAGGACTCAGGACTCAGGACTCACAGGACTCACAGGACTCACAGGACTCAGGACTCAGGACTCACAGGACTCAGGACTCAGGACTCAGGACTCACAGGACTCACAGGACTCACAGGACTCACAGGACTCAGGACTCAGGACTCACAGGACTCACAGGACTCAGAGGACTCACAGGACTCAGGACTCAGGACTCACAGGACTCACAGGACTCACACGACTCAGAGGACTCACAGGACTCAGGACTCAGGACTCAGGACTCACAGGACTCAGGACTCAGGACTCACAGGACTCACAGGACTCACAGGACTCAGGACTCAGGACTCACAGGACTCACAGGACTCACAGGACTCAGAGGACTCACAGGACTCAGGACTCAGGACTCAGGACTCACAGGACTCAGGACTCAGGACTCACAGGACTCACAGGACTCACAGGACTCAGGACTCAGGACTCACAGGACTCACAGGACTCACAGGACTCACAAGACTCAGGACTCACAGGACTCAGGACTCACAGGACTCACAGGACTCACGGACTCAGGACTCAGGACTCACAGGACTCACAGGACTCACAGGACTCAGGACTCAGGACTCAGGACTCACAGGACTCACAGGACTCACAGGACTCACAGGACTCACAGGACTCACAGAACTCAGGACTCACAGGACTCAGAGGACTCACAGGACTCACAAGGACTCAGAGGACTCACAGGACTCAGGACTCAGGACTCACAGGACTCACAGGACTCACAGGACTCACAGGACTCAGGACTCACAGGACTCACAGGACTCACAGGACTCACAGGACTCACAGGACTCACAGGACTCAGGACTCAGGACTCACAGGACTCAGAGGACTCAGAGGACTCACAGGACTCAGGACTCAGGACTCAGGACTCACAGGACTCAGGACTCACAGGACTCAGGACTCAGGTTTCACAGGACTCAGGACTCACAGGACTCAGGACTCACAGGACTCACAGGACTCACAGGACTCAGAACTCAGGACTCAGGACTCAGGACTCAGGACTCAGGACTCACAGGACTCACAGGACTCACAGGACTCAGGACTCAGGACTCACAGGACCACAGCACTCACAGGACGCACAGGACTCAGGACCCAGGACTCACAGGGCTCAGGACTCAGGACTCACAGGACTCACAGGACTCACAGGACTCACAGGACTCAGGACTCACAGGACTCAGGACTCAGGACTCACAGGACTCACAGGACTCAGGACTCAGGACTCACAGGACTCACAGGACTCACAGGACTCACAGGACTCACAGGACTCACAGGACTCACAGGACTCAGGACTCACAGGACTCACAGGACTCACAGGACTCACAGGACTCACAGGACTCACAGGACTCAGAACTCAGGACTCAGGACTCAGGACTAAGGACTCACAGGACTCACAGGACTCACAGCACTCAGGACTCACAGGACTCAGGACTCACAGGACTCAGGACTCAGGACTCACAGGACTCACAGGACTCACAGGACTCACAGGACTCAGGACTCACAGGACTCAGGACTCAGGACTCACAGGACTCACAGGACTCACAGGACTCACAGGACTCACAGGACTCAGAACTCAGGACTCAGGACTCAGGACTAAGGACTCACAGGACTCACAGGACTCACAGGACTCAGGACTCACAGGACTCAGGACTCAGGACTCACAGGACTCACAGGACTCACAGGACTCACAGGACTCAGGACTCACAGGACTCAGGACTCACAGGACTCACAGGACTCACAGGACTCAGGACTCAGGACTCACAGGACTCACAGGACTCAGGACTCAGGACTCAGGACTCACAGGACTCAGGACTCAGGACTCAGGACTCACAGGACTCACAGGACTCACAGGACTCACAGGACTCAGGACTCAGGACTCACAGGACTCACAGGACTCAGGACTCAGGACTCAGGACTCACAGGACTCAGGACTCAGGACTCAGGACTCAGGACTCACAGGACTCACAGGACTTACAGGACTCAGGACTCAGGACTCACAGGACTCACAGGACTCACAGGACTCAGGACTCAGGACTCACAGGACTCAGGACTCAGGACTCAGGACTCACAGGACTCACAGGACTCACAGGACTCACAGGACTCAGGACTCAGGACTCACAGGACTCACAGGACTCAGAGGACTCACAGGACTCAGGACTCAGGACTCACAGGACTCACAGGACTCACAGGACTCAGAGGACTCACAGGACTCAGGACTCAGGACTCAGGACTCAGGACTCACAGGACTCACAGGACTCACAGGACTCAGGACTCAGGACTCACAGGACTCACAGGACTCACAGGACTCAGAGGACTCACAGGACTCAGGACTCAGGACTCAGGACTCACAGGACTCAGGACTCAGGACTCACAGGACTCACAGGACTCACAGGACTCAGGACTCAGGACTCACAGGACTCACAGGACTCACAGGACTCACAGGACTCACAAGACTCAGGACTCACAGGACTCAGGACTCACAGGACTCACAGGACTCACGGACTCAGGACTCAGGACTCACAGGACTCACAGGACTCACAGGACTCACAGGCCTCAGGACTCAGGACTCCCAGGACTCACAGGACTCACAGGACTCACAGGACTCAGAACTCAGGACTCAGGACTCAGGACTCAGGACTCAGGACTCACAGGACTCACAGGACTCACAGGACTCAGGACTCAGGACTCACAGGACTCACAGCACTCACAGGACGCACAGAACTCAGGACCCAGGACTCACAGGGCTCAGGACTCAGGACTCACAGGACTCACAGGTCTCACAGGACTCACAGGACTCAGGACTCACAGGTCTCACAGGACTCACAGGACTCAGGACTCACCGGACTCAGGACTCAGGACTCACAGGACTCACAGGACTCAGGACTCAGGACTCACAGGACTCACAGGACTCACAGGACTCACAGGACTCACAGGACTCACAGGACTCACAGGACTCACAGGACTCAGAACTCAGGACTCAGGACTCAGGACTAAGGACTCACAGGACTCACAGGACTCACAGCACTCAGGACTCACAGGACTCAAGACTCACAGGACTCAGGACTCAGGACTCACAGGACTCACAGGACTCACAGGACTCACAGGACTCAGGACTCACAGGACTCAGGACTCAGGACTCACAGGACTCACAGGACTCACAGGACTCACAGGACTCACAGGACTCAGAACTCAGGACTCAGGACTCAGGACTAAGGACTCACAGGACTCACAGGACTCACAGGACTCAGGACTCACAGGACTCAGGACTCACAGGACTCAGGACTCAGGACTCACAGGACTCACAGGACTCACAGGACTCACAGGACTCAGGACTCACAGGACTCAGGACTCAGGACTCACAGGACTCACAGGACTCACAGGACTCAGGACTCACAGGACTCAGGACTCACAGGACTCACAGGACTCACAGGACTCAGGACTCAGGACTCACAGGACTCACAGGACTCAGGACTCAGGACCCACAGGACTAACAGGACTCAGAACTCAGGACTCAGGACTCAGGACTCACAGGACTCACAAGACTCAGGGCTCACAGGACTCACAGGACTCACAGGACCCACAAGGACTCACAGGACTCACAGGACTCACAGGACTCAGAACTCACAGGACTCACAGGACTCAGGACTCAGGACTCACAGGACTCAGGACTCAGGACTCACAGGACTCACAGGACTCACAAGACTCAGGACTCACAGGACTCAGAACTCACAGGACTCACAAGACTCAGGACTCACAGGAATCACAGGACTCACAAGACTCAGGACTCACAGGATTCACAGGACTCACAGGACTCACAGGACTCAGGACTCACAGGACTCACAGGACTCACAGGACTCACAGGACTCACAGGACTCAGGACTCTGGAATCACAGTACTCCCAGAACTCAGGACTCAGGACTCACAGGACTCACTGGACGCACAGGACTCAGAACTCAGGACTCAGGACTCACAGGACTCATAAGACTCAGGACTCACAGGACTCACAGGACTCACAGGACTCAGGACTCACAGGGCTCACAGGACTCACAGGACTCACAGGACTCACAAGAGTCAGGACTCACAGGACTCAGGACTCAGGACTCACAGGACTCAGGACTCACAGGACTCAGGACTCAGAACTCACAGGACTCACAGGACTCACAGGACTCACAGGACTCACAGGACTCACAAGAGTCAGGACTCACAGGACTCAGGACTCAGGACTCACAGGACTCACAGGAATCACAAGACTCAGGACTCAGGACTCACAGGACTCACAGGACTCACAAGACTCAGGACTCACAGGACTCAAAGGACTCAGGACTCAGGACTCACACGACTCACAGGACTCACAGGACTTACAGGACTCAGGACTCACAGGACTCACAGGACTCAGGACTCAGGACTCACAGGACTCACAGGACTCAGGACTCAGGACTCACAGGACTCATAAGACTCAGGACTCACAGGACTCACAGGACTCACAGGACCCACAAGGACTCACAGGACTCACAGGACTCACAGGACTCAGGACTCAGGACTCAGGACTCACAGGACTCACAGGACTCACAGGACTCACAGGACTCACAGGACTCAGAACTCAGGACTCACAGGACTCACAGGACTCAGGACTCAGGACTCACAGGACTCACAGGACTCACAGGACTCACAGGACTCAGGACTCAGGACTCACAGGACTCACAGGACTCACAGGACTCACAGGACTCAGGACTCAGGACTCAGGACTCACAGGACTCAGGACTCACTGGACTCACAGGACTCACAGGACTCACAAGACTCAGGACTCACAGGACTCACAGGACTCACAAGAATCAGGACTCACAGGACTCACAGGACTCACGGACCCAGGACTCAGGACTTACAGGACTCACAGGACTCAGGACTCAGGACTCACAGGACTCACAGGACTCACAGGACTCAGGACTCAGGACTCACAGGACTCAGGACTCAGGACTCAGGACTCACAGGACTCACAGGACTCACAGGACTCACAGGACTCAGGACTCAGGACTCACAGGACTCACAGGACTCAGAGGACTCACAGGACTCAGGACTCAGGACTCACAGGACTCACAGGACTCACAGGACTCACAGGACTCACAGGACTCACAGGACTCACAGGACTCACAGGACTCAGGACTCAGGACTCAGGACTCACAGGACTCAGGACTCAGGACTCACAGGACTCACAGGACTCACAGGACTCACAGGACTCAGGACTCAGGACTCAGGACTCACAGGACTCACAGGACTCAGGACTCAGGACTCAGGACTCACAGGACTCAGGACTCAGGACTCAGGACTCAGGACTCACAGGACTCACAGGACTCACAGGACTCAGGACTCAGGACTCACAGGACTCACAGGACTCACAGGACTCAGGACTCAGGACTCACAGGACTCAGGACTCAGGACTCAGGACTCACAGGACTCACAGGACTCACAGGACTCACAGGACTCAGGACTCAGGACTCACAGGACTCACAGGACTCAGAGGACTCACAGGACTCAGGACTCAGGACTCACAGGACTCACAGGACTCACACGACTCAGAGGACTCACAGGACTCAGGACTCAGGACTCAGGACTCACAGGACTCAGGACTCAGGACTCACAGGACTCACAGGACTCACAGGACTCAGGACTCAGGACTCACAGGACTCACAGGACTCACAGGACTCAGAGGACTCACAGGACTCAGGACTCAGGACTCAGGACTCACAGGACTCAGGACTCAGGACTCACAGGACTCACAGGACTCACAGGACTCAGGACTCAGGACTCACAGGACTCACAGGACTCACAGGACTCACAAGACTCAGGACTCACAGGACTCAGGACTCACAGGACTCACAGGACTCACGGACTCAGGACTCAGGACTCACAGGACTCACAGGACTCACAGGACTCAGGACTCAGGACTCAGGACTCACAGGACTCACAGGACTCACAGGACTCACAGGACTCACAGGACTCACAGAACTCAGGACTCACAGGACTCAGAGGACTCACAGGACTCACAAGGACTCAGAGGACTCACAGGACTCAGGACTCAGGACTCACAGGACTCACAGGACTCACAGGACTCACAGGACTCAGGACTCACAGGACTCACAGGACTCACAGGACTCACAGGACTCACAGGACTCACAGGACTCAGGACTCAGGACTCACAGGACTCAGAGGACTCAGAGGACTCACAGGACTCAGGACTCAGGACTCACAGGACTCAGGACTCACAGGACTCAGGACTCAGGTTTCACAGGACTCAGGACTCACAGGACTCAGGACTCACAGGACTCACAGGACTCACAGGACTCACAGGACTCAGAACTCAGGACTCAGGACTCAGGACTCAGGACTCAGGACTCACAGGACTCACAGGACTCACAGGACTCAGGACTCAGGACTCACAGGACTCACAGCACTCACAGGACGCACAGGACTCACAGGACTCACAGGACTCAGAACTCAGGACTCAGGACTCAGGACTAAGGACTCACAGGACTCACAGGACTCACAGGACTCACAGGACTCAGGACTCAGGACTCACAGGACTCAGAGGACTCAGAGGACTCACAGGACTCAGGACTCAGGACTCACAGGACTCAGGACTCACAGGACTCAGGACTCAGGTTTCACAGGACTCAGGACTCACAGGACTCAGGACTCACAGGACTCACAGGACTCACAGGACTCAGAACTCAGGACTCAGGACTCAGGACTCAGGACTCAGGACTCACAGGACTCACAGGACTCACAGGACTCAGGACTCAGGACTCACAGGACTCACAGGACTCACAGGACTCAGGACTCACAGGACTCAGGACTCACAGGACTCACAGGACTCACAGGACTCAGGACTCAGGACTCACAGGACTCACAGGACTCAGGACTCAGGACCCACAGGACTAACAGGACTCAGAACTCAGGACTCAGGACTCAGGACTCACAGGACTCACAAGACTCAGGGCTCACAGGACTCACAGGACTCACAGGACCCACAAGGACTCACAGGACTCACAGGACTCACAGGACTCAGAACTCACAGGACTCACAGGACTCAGGACTCAGGACTCACAGGACTCACAGGACTCACAGGACTCACAGGACTCAGGACTCAGGACTCACAGGACTCACAGGACTCACAAGACTCAGGACTCACAGGACTCACAGGAATCACAGGACTCACAAGACTCAGGACTCACAGGATTCACAGGACTCACAGGACTCACAGGACTCAGGACTCACAGGACTCACAGGACTCACAGGACTCACAGGACTCACAGGACTCAGGACTCTGGAATCACAGTACTCCCAGAACTCAGGACTCAGGACTCACAGGACTCACTGGACGCACAGGACTCAGAACTCAGGACTCAGGACTCACAGGACTCATAAGACTCAGGACTCACAGGACTCACAGGACTCACAGGACTCAGGACTCACAGGGCTCACAGGACTCACAGGACTCACAGGACTCACAAGAGTCAGGACTCACAGGACTCAGGACTCAGGACTCACAGGACTCAGGACTCACAGGACTCAGGACTCAGAACTCACAGGACTCACAGGACTCACAGGACTCACAGGACTCACAGGACTCACAAGAGTCAGGACTCACAGGACTCAGGACTCAGGACTCACAGGACTCACAGGAATCACAAGACTCAGGACTCAGGACTCACAGGACTCACAGGACTCACAAGACTCAGGACTCACAGGACTCAAAGGACTCAGGACTCAGGACTCACACGACTCACAGGACTCACAGGACTTACAGGACTCAGGACTCACAGGACTCACAGGACTCAGGACTCAGGACTCACAGGACTCACAGGACTCAGGACTCAGGACTCACAGGACTCATAAGACTCAGGACTCACAGGACTCACAGGACTCACAGGACCCACAAGGACTCACAGGACTCACAGGACTCACAGGACTCAGGACTCAGGACTCAGGACTCACAGGACTCACAGGACTCACAGGACTCACAGGACTCACAGGACTCAGAACTCAGGACTCACAGGACTCACAGGACTCAGGACTCAGGACTCACAGGACTCACAGGACTCACAGGACTCACAGGACTCAGGACTCAGGACTCACAGGACTCACAGGACTCACAGGACTCACAGGACTCAGGACTCAGGACTCAGGACTCACAGGACTCAGGACTCACTGGACTCACAGGACTCACAGGACTCACAAGACTCAGGACTCACAGGACTCACAGGACTCACAAGAATCAGGACTCACAGGACTCACAGGACTCACGGACCCAGGACTCAGGACTTACAGGACTCACAGGACTCAGGACTCAGGACTCACAGGACTCACAGGACTCACAGGACTCAGGACTCAGGACTCACAGGACTCAGGACTCAGGACTCAGGACTCACAGGACTCACAGGACTCACAGGACTCACAGGACTCAGGACTCAGGACTCACAGGACTCACAGGACTCAGAGGACTCACAGGACTCAGGACTCAGGACTCACAGGACTCACAGGACTCACAGGACTCACAGGACTCACAGGACTCACAGGACTCACAGGACTCACAGGACTCAGGACTCAGGACTCAGGACTCACAGGACTCAGGACTCAGGACTCACAGGACTCACAGGACTCACAGGACTCACAGGACTCAGGACTCAGGACTCAGGACTCACAGGACTCACAGGACTCAGGACTCAGGACTCAGGACTCACAGGACTCAGGACTCAGGACTCAGGACTCAGGACTCACAGGACTCACAGGACTCACAGGACTCAGGACTCAGGACTCACAGGACTCACAGGACTCACAGGACTCAGGACTCAGGACTCACAGGACTCAGGACTCAGGACTCAGGACTCACAGGACTCACAGGACTCACAGGACTCACAGGACTCAGGACTCAGGACTCACAGGACTCACAGGACTCAGAGGACTCACAGGACTCAGGACTCAGGACTCACAGGACTCACAGGACTCACACGACTCAGAGGACTCACAGGACTCAGGACTCAGGACTCAGGACTCACAGGACTCAGGACTCAGGACTCACAGGACTCACAGGACTCACAGGACTCAGGACTCAGGACTCACAGGACTCACAGGACACACAGGACTCAGAGGACTCACAGGACTCAGGACTCAGGACTCAGGACTCACAGGACTCAGGACTCAGGACTCACAGGACTCACAGGACTCACAGGACTCAGGACTCAGGACTCACAGGACTCACAGGACTCACAGGACTCACAAGACTCAGGACTCACAGGACTCAGGACTCACAGGACTCACAGGACTCACGGACTCAGGACTCAGGACTCACAGGACTCACAGGACTCACAGGACTCAGGACTCAGGACTCAGGACTCACAGGACTCACAGGACTCACAGGACTCACAGGACTCACAGGACTCACAGAACTCAGGACTCACAGGACTCAGAGGACTCACAGGACTCACAAGGACTCAGAGGACTCACAGGACTCAGGACTCAGGACTCACAGGACTCACAGGACTCACAGGACTCACAGGACTCAGGACTCACAGGACTCACAGGACTCACAGGACTCACAGGACTCACAGGACTCACAGGACTCAGGACTCAGGACTCACAGGACTCAGAGGACTCAGAGGACTCACAGGACTCAGGACTCAGGACTCACAGGACTCAGGACTCACAGGACTCAGGACTCAGGTTTCACAGGACTCAGGACTCACAGGACTCAGGACTCACAGGACTCACAGGACTCACAGGACTCAGAACTCAGGACTCAGGACTCAGGACTCAGGACTCAGGACTCACAGGACTCACAGGACTCACAGGACTCAGGACTCAGGACTCACAGGACTCACAGCACTCACAGGACGCACAGGACTCACAGGACTCACAGGACTCAGAACTCAGGACTCAGGACTCAGGACTAAGGACTCACAGGACTCACAGGACTCACAGGACTCAGGACTCACAGGACTCAGGACTCACAGGACTCAGGACTCAGGACTCACAGGACTCACAGGACTCAGGACTCAGGACTCACAGGACTCACAGGACTCACAGGACTCACAGGACTCACAGGACTCAGGACTCACAGGACTCACAGGACTCACAGGACTCACAGGACTCACAGGACTCAGAACTCAGGACTCAGGACTCAGGACTAAGGACTCACAGGACTCACAGGACTCACAGCACTCAGGACTCACAGGACTCAGGACTCACAGGACTCAGGACTCAGGACTCACAGGACTCACAGGACTCACAGGACTCACAGGACTCAGGACTCACAGGACTCAGGACTCAGGACTCACAGGACTCACAGGACTCACAGGACTCACAGGACTCACAGGACTCAGAACTCAGGACTCAGGACTCAGGACTAAGGACTCACAGGACTCACAGGACTCACAGGACTCAGGACTCACAGGACTCAGGACTCAGGACTCACAGGACTCACAGGACTCACAGGACTCACAGGACTCAGGACTCACAGGACTCAGGACTCACAGGACTCACAGGACTCACAGGACTCAGGACTCAGGACTCACAGGACTCACAGGACTCACAGGACTCAGGACTCAGGACCCACAGGACTAACAGGACTCAGAACTCAGGACTCAGGACTCAGGACTCACAGGACTCACAAGACTCAGGACTCATAGGACTCACAGGACTCACAGGACTCAGGACTCAGGACTCACAGGACTCACAGGACTCACAGGACTCACAGGACTCAGGACTCAGGACTCACAGGACTCAGGACTCAGGACTCACAGGACTCACAGGACTCACAGGACTCACAGGACTCAGGACTCACAGGACTCAGGACTCAGGACTCAGGACTCACAGGACTCACAAGGACTCGCAGGACTAACAGGACTCACAGGACTCAGAACTCAGGACTCACAGGACTCACAGGACTCACAGGACTCACAGGACTCACAGGACTCACAGGACTCACAGGACTCACAGGACTCACAGGACTCAAAACTCAGGACTCACAGGACTCACAGGACTCACAGGACTCACAGGACTCAGAACTCAGGACTCACAGGACTCACAGGACTCAGGACTCACAGGACTCACAGACCTCAGGACTCAGGACTCACTGGACTCACAGGACTCAGAGGACTCACAGGACTCACAGGACTCACAAGGACTCACAGGACTCACAGGACTCACAGGACTCACAGGACTCAGAACTCAGGACTCACAGGACTCACAGCACTCACAGCACTCAGGACTCAGGACTCACAGGACTCAGGACTCAGGACTCAGGACTCACAGGACTCACAGGACTCAGAACTCAGGACTCACAGGACTCACAGGACTCACAGGACTCACAGGACTCACAGGACTCAGGACTCAGGACTCACAGGACTCACAGCACTCACAGCACTCAGGACTCAGGACTCACAGGACTCACAGGACTCAGGACTCACAGGACTCACAGACCTCAGGACTCAGGACTCACAGGACTCACAGCACTCACAGCACTCAGGACTCAGGACTCACAGGACTCACAGGACTCAGGACTCACAGGACTCACAGACCTCAGGACTCAGGACTCACAGGACTCACAGGACTCACAGGACTCACAGGACTCAGGACTCTGGACTCACAGGACTCAGAGGACTCAGAGGACTCACAGGACGCAGGACTCAGGACTCAGGACTCACAGGACTCAGGACTCAGGACTCACAGGACTCACAGGACTCACAGGACTCACAGGACTCACAGGACTCACAGGACTCAGGACTCACAGGACTCACAGGACTCACAGGACTCACAGGACTCACAGGACTCACAGGACTCAGAACTCAGGACTCAGGACTCAGGACTCAGGACTCACAGGACTCACAGGACTCAGGACTCAGGACTCACAGGACTCACAGGACTCAGGACTCAGGACTCACAGGACTCACAGGACTCACAGGACTCAGAGGACTCACAGGACGCAGGACTCAGGACTCACAGGACTCAGGACTCAGGACTCACAGGACTCACAGGACTCACAGGACTCACAGGACTCACAGGACTCAGGACTCACAGGACTCACAGGACTCACAGGACTCACAGGACTCACAGGACTCACAGGACTCACAGGACTCAGAACTCAGGACTCAGGACTCAGGACTCAGGACTCACAGGACTCACAGGACTCACAGGACTCAGGACTCAGGACTCACAGGACTCACAGGACTCACAGGACTCAGGACTCAGGACTCAGGACTCAGGACTCACAGGACTCACAGGACTCACAGGACTCACAGGACTCAGGACTCAGGACTCACAGGACTCACAGGACTCAGAGGACTCACAGGACTCAGGACTCAGGACTCACAGGACTCACAGAACTCACAGGACTCAGAGGACTCACAGGACTCAGGACTCAGGACTCAGGACTCACAGGACTCAGGACTCAGGACTCACAGGACTCACAGGACTCACAGGACTCAGGACTCAGGACTCACAGGACTCACAGGACTCACAGGACTCAGAGGACTCACAGGACTCAGGACTCAGGACTCAGGACTCACAGGACTCAGGACTCAGGACTCACAGGACTCACAGGACTCACAGGACTCAGGACTCAGGACTCACAGGACTCACAGGACTCACAGGACTCACAAGACTCAGGACTCACAGGACTCAGGACTCACAGGACTCACAGGACTCACGGACTCAGGACTCAGGACTCACAGGACTCACAGGACTCACAGGACTCACAGGACTCACAGGCCTCAGGACTCAGGACTCCCAGGACTCACAGGACTCACAGGACTCACAAGGACTCACAGGACTCACAGGACTCAGGACTCAGGACTCACAGGACTCACAGGACTCACAGGACTCACAGGACTCACAGGACTCAGGACTCACAGGAC
This sequence comes from Neoitamus cyanurus, assembly GCA_947538895.1. Classification (NCBI taxonomy): domain Eukaryota; kingdom Metazoa; phylum Arthropoda; class Insecta; order Diptera; family Asilidae; genus Neoitamus; species Neoitamus cyanurus. The sequence continues at coordinate 1,200,147 of OX384540.1, forward strand.
TCAGAGGACTCACAGGACTCACAAGGACTCAGAGGACTCACAGGACTCAGGACTCAGGACTCACAGGACTCACAGGACTCACAGGACTCAGGACTCACAGGACTCACAGGACTCACAGGACTCACAGGACTCACAGGACTCACAGGACTCAGGACTCAGGACTCACAGGACTCAGAGGACTCAGAGGACTCACAGGACTCAGGACTCAGGACTCACAGGACTCAGGACTCACAGGACTCAGGACTCACAGGACTCAGGACTCACAGGACTCACAGGACTCAGGACTCAGGACTCACAGGACTCACAGGACTCACAGGACTCACAGGACTCAGGACTCAGGACTCAGGACTCACAGGACTCACAGGACTCAGGACTCAGGACTCACAGGACTCAGGACTCAGGACTCAGGACTCAGGACTCACAGGACTCACAGGACTCACAGGACTCAGGACTCAGGACTCACAGGACTCACAGGACTCACAGGACTCAGGACTCAGGACTCACAGGACTCAGGACTCAGGACTCAGGACTCACAGGACTCACAGGACTCACAGGACTCACAGGACTCAGGACTCAGGACTCACAGGACTCACAGGACTTACAGGACTCACAGGACTCAGGACTCAGGACTCACAGGACTCACAGGACTCACAGGACTCAGAGGACTCACAGGACTCAGGACTCAGGACTCACAGGACTCAGGACTCAGGACTCACAGGACTCACAGGACTCAGGACTCAGGACTCACAGGACTCACAGGACTCACAGGACTCAGAGGACTCACAGGACTCAGGACTCAGGACTCAGGACTCACAGGAATCAGGACTCAGGACTCACAGGACTCACAGGACTCACAGGACTCAGGACTCAGGACTCACAGGACTCACAGGACTCACAGGACTCACAAGACTCAGGACTCACAGGACTCAGGACTCACAGGACTCACAGGACTCACGGACTCAGGACTCAGGACTCACAGGACTCACAGGACTCACAGGACTCACAGGACTCACAGGCCTCAGGACTCAGGACTCCCAGGACTCACAGGACTCACAAGGACTCACAGGACTCACAGGACTCAGGACTCAGGACTCACAGGACTCACAGGACTCACAGGACTCACAGGACTCACAGGACTCACAGGACTCACAGGACTCAGGACTCACAGGACTCAGAGGACTCACAGGACTCACAAGGACTCAGAGGACTCACAGGACTCAGGACTCAGGACTCACAGGACTCACAGGACTCACAGGACTCACAGGACTCAGGACTCACAGGACTCACAGGACTCACAGGACTCACAGGACTCACAGGACTCACAGGACTCAGGACTCAGGACTCACAGGACTCAGAGGACTCAGAGGACTCACAGGACTCAGGACTCAGGACTCACAGGACTCAGGACTCACAGGACTCAGGACTCAGGACTCACAGGACTCAGGACTCACAGGACTCAGGACTCACAGGACTCACAGGACTCACAGGACTCAGAACTCAGGACTCAGGACTCAGGACTCAGGACTCAGGACTCACAGGACTCACAGGACTCACAGGACTCAGGACTCAGGACTCACAGGACTCACAGCACTCACAGGACGCACAGGACTCAGGACCCAGGACTCACAGGGCTCAGGACTCAGGACTCACAGGACTCACAGGACTCACAGGACTCACAGGACTCAGGACTCACAGGACTCAGGACTCAGGACTCACAGGACTCACAGGACTCAGGACTCAGGACTCACAGGACTCACATGACTCACAGGACCTGAGTCCTTGTGAGTCCTGTGAGTCCTGGGAGTCCTGAGTCCTGAGGCCTGTGAGTCCTGTGAGTCCTGTGAGTCCTGTGAGTCCTGAGTCCTGAGTCCGTGAGTCCTGTGAGTCCTGTGAGTCCTGAGTCTTGTGAGTCCTGTGAGTCCTGAGTCTTGTGAGTCCTGTGAGTCCTGAGTCCTGAGTCCTGAATCCTGTGAGTCCTCTGAGTCCTGTGAGTCCTGAGTCCTGAGTCCTGTGAGTCCTGTGAGTCCTGTGAGTCCACTGAGTCCTGAGTCCTGTGAGTCCTGTGAGTCCTGTGAGTCCTGAGTCCTGTGAGTCCTGTGAGTCCTGTGAGTCCTGTGAGTCCTGTGAGTCCTGAGTCCTGAGTCCTGTGAGTCCTGTGAGTCCTTGTGAGTCTTGTGAGTCCTGGGAGTCCTGAGTCCTGAGTCCTGAGGCCTGTGAGTCCTGTGAGTCCTGTGAGTCCTGAGTCCTGAGTCCTGAGTCCTGTGAGTCCTGTGAGTCCTTGTGAGTCCTGTGAGTCCTGGGAGTCCTGAGGCCTGTGAGTCCTGTGAGTCCTGTGAGTCCTGTGAGTCCTGTGAGTCCTGAGTCCTGAGTCCTGTGAGTCCTGTGAGTCCTTGTGAGTCGTGTGAGTCCTGGGAGTCCTGAGTCCTGAGTCCTGAGGCCTGTGAGTCCTGTGAGTCCTGTGAGTCCTGAGTCCTGAGTCCTGTGAGTCCTGTGAGTCCTGTGAGTCCTGTGAGTCCTGTGAGTCCTGTGAGTCCTGAGTCCTGTGAGTCCTGTGAGTCCTGTGAGTCCTGTGAGTCCTGTGAGTCCTGAGTCCTGAGTCCTGAGTCCTGTGAGTCCTCTGTGTCCTCTGAGTCCTGTGAGTCCTGAGTCCTGAGTCCTGTGAGTCCTGTGAGTCCTGTGAGTCCACTGAGTCCTGAGTCCTGAGTCCTGTGAGTCCTGTGAGTCCTGTGAGTCCTGTGAGTCCTGAGTCCTGTGAGTCCTGTGAGTCCTGTGAGTCCTGTGAGTCCTGAGTCCTGAGTCCGTGAGTCCTGTGAGTCCTGTGAGTCCTGAGTCTTGTGAGTCCTGTGAGTCCTGAGTCTTGTGAGTCCTGTGAGTCCTGTGAGTCCTGAGTCCTGAGTCCTGTGAGTCCTGTGAGTCCTGTGAGTCCTGAGTCCTGAGTCCTGTGAGTCCTGAGTCCTGTGAGTCCTGTGAGTCTTGTGAGTCCTGTGAGTCCTGAGTCTTGTGAGTCCTGTGAGTCCTGTGAGTCCTGAGTCCAGAGTCCTGTGAGTCCTGTGAGTCCTGTGAGTCCTGAGTCCTGAGTCCTGAGTCCTGTGAGTCCTGAGTCCTGAGTCCTGTGAGTCCTCTGAGTCCTGTGAGTCCTGTGAGTCCTGAGTCCTGTGAGTCCTGTGAGTCCTGTGAGTCCTGAGTCCTGTGAGTCCTGTGAGTCCTGTGAGTCCTGAGTCCTGAGTCCTGTGAGTCCTGAGTCCTGAGTCCTGTGAGTCCTCTGAGTCCTCAAGGTCCTCTGAGTCCTGAGTCCTGAGTCCTGTGAGTCCTGTGAGTCCTCTGAGTCCTGAGACCTGTGAGTCCTGTGAGTCCTGTGAGTCCTGTGAGTCCTGTGAGTCCTGAGTCCTGTGAGTCCTGTGAGTCCTGTGAGTCCTGTGAGTCCTGTGAGTCCTGAGTCCTGAGTCCTGTGAGTCCTGTGAGTCCTGTGAGTCCTGTGAGTCCTGAGTCCTGAGTCCTGTGAGTCCTGTGAGTCCTGTGAGTCCTGAGTCCTGAGTCCTGTGAGTGCTGTGAGTCCTGTGAGTCCTGAGTCCTGAGTCCTGAGTCCTGAGTCCTGAGTCCTGTGAGTCCTGAGTCCTGAGTCCTGTGAGTCCTGTGAGTCCTGTGAGTCCTGAGTCCTGAGTCCTGAGTCCTGTGAGTCCTGTGAGTCCTGTGAGTCCTGTGAGTCCTGAGTCCTGAGTCCTGAGTCCTGAGTCCTGTGAGTCCTGAGTCCTGAGTCCTGTGAGTCCTCTGAGTCCTGTGAGTCCTGTGAGTCCTGAGTCCTGAGTCCTGTGAGTCCTCTGAGTCCTGAGTCCTGTGAGTCCTGTGAGTCCTGTGAGTCCTGTGAGTCCTGAGTCCTGTGAGTCCTGTGAGTCCTGTGAGTCCTGTGAGTCCTGTGAGTCCTGAGTCCTGAGTCCTGTGAGTCCTGTGAGTCCTTGTGAGTCCTGTGAGTCCTGTGAGTCCTGTGAGTCCTGAGTCCTGAGTCCTGTGAGTCCTGTGAGTCCTTGTGAGTCCTGTGAGTCCTGGGAGTCCTGAGTCCTGAGGACTGTGAGTCCTGTGAGTCCTGAGTCTTGTGAGTCCTGTGAGTCCTGTGAGTCCTGAGTCCTGAGTCCTGTGAGTCCTGTGAGTCCTGTGAGTCCTGAGTCCTGAGTCCTGTGAGTCCTGAGTCCGGTGAGTCCTCTGAGTCCTGTGAGTCCTGTGAGTCCTCTGAGTCCTGAGTCCTGTGAGTCCTGTGAGTCCTGTGAGTCCTGTGAGTCCTGAGTCCTGTGAGTCCTGTGAGTCATGTGAGTCCTGTGAGTCCTGTGAGTCCTGAGTCCTGAGTCCTGTGAGTCTTGTGAGTCCTTGTGAGTCCTGTGAGTCCTGGGAGTCCTGAGTCCTGAGGCCTGTGAGTCCTGTGAGTCCTGTGAGTCCTGTGAGTCCTGAGTCCTGAGTCCGTGAGTCCTGTGAGTCCTGTGAGTCCTGAGTCTTGTGAGTCCTGTGAGTCCTGAGTCTTGTGAGTCCTGTGAGTCCTGAGTCCTGAGTCCTGAATCCTGTGAGTCCTCTGAGTCCTCTGAGTCCTGTGAGTCCTGAGTCCTGAGTCCTGTGAGTCCTGTGAGTCCTGTGAGTCCACTGAGTCCTGAGTCCTGTGAGTCCTGTGAGTCCTGTGAGTCCTGAGTCCTGTGAGTCCTGTGAGTCCTGTGAGTCCTGAGTCCTGAGTCCTGAGTCCTGAGTCCTGTGAGTCCTGAGTCCTGAGTCCTGTGAGCCCTGTGATTCCTGTGAGTCCTGAGTCCTGAGTCCTGAGTCCTGTGAGTCCTGTGAGTCCTGTGAGTCCTGTGAGTCCTGAGTCCTGAGTCCTGAGTCCTGAGTCCTGTGAGTCCTGAGTCCTGAGTCCTGTGAGTCCTCTGAGTCATGTGAGTCCTGTGAGTCCTGTGAGTCCTGAGTCCTGTGAGTCCTGTGAGTCCTGTGAGTCCTGAGTCCTGAGTCCTGAGTCCTGTGAGTCCTGTGAGTCCTGTGAGTCCTGAGTCCTGAGTCCTGTGAGTCCTGAGTCCTGAGTCCTGTGAGTCCTCTGAGTCCTCTGAGTCCTGTGAGTCCTCTGAGTCTTCTGAGTCCTGTGAGTCCTGAGTCCTGAGTCCTGTGAGTCCTGTGAGTCCTCTGAGTCCTGAGTCCTGGGAGTCCTGAATCCTGAGGCCTGTGAGTCCTGTGAGTCCTGTGAGTCCTGAGTCCTGAGTCCGTGAGTCCTGAGTCCTGGGAGTCCTGAATCCTGAGGTCTGTGAGTCCTGTGAGTCCTGAGTCCTGTGAGTCCTGTGAGTCCTGTGAGTCCTGTGAGTCCTGAGTCCTGAGTCCTGTGAGTCCTGTGAGTCCTGAGTCCTGTGAGTCCTGTGAGTCCTGTGAGTCCTGTGAGTCCTGAGTCCTGAGTCCTGTGAGTCCTGTGAGTCCTGAGTCCTGAGTCCTGTGAGTCCTGTGAGTCCTGTGAGTCCTGTGAGTCCTGAGTCCTGAGTCCTGTGAGTCCTGAGTCCTGAGTCCTGAGTCCTGTGAGTCCTGTGAGTCCTGTGAGTCGTGTGAGTCCTGAGTCCTGAGTCCTGTAAGTCCTGTGAGTCCTGTGAGTCCTGAGTCCTGAGTCCTGAGTCCTGAGTTCTGAGTCCTGTGAGTCCTGTGAGTCCTGTGAGTCCTGTGAGTCCTGTGAGTCCTGTGAGTCCTGAGTCCTGAGTCCGTGAGTCCTGTGAGTCCTGTGAGTCCTGAGTCTTGTGAGTCCTGTGAGTCCTGAGTCTTGTGAGTCCTGTGAGTCCTGTGAGTCCTGAGTCCTGAGTCCTGTGAGTCCTGTGAGTCCTGTGAGTCCTGAGTCCTGAGTCCTGTGAGTCCTGAGTCCTGAGTCCTGTGAGTCCTCTGAGTCCTGTGAGTCCTGTGAGTCCTGTGAGTCCTCTGAGTCCTGAGTCCTGTGAGTCCTGTGAGTCCTGTGAGTCCTGTGAGTCCTGTGAGTCCTGAGTCCTGTGAGTCCTGTGAGTCCTGTGAGTCCTGTGAGTCCTGAGTCCTGAGTCCTGTGAGTCCTGTGAGTCCTTGTGAGTCCTGTGAGTCCTGGGAGTCCTGAGGCCTGTGAGTCCTGTGAGTCCTGTGAGTCCTGTGAGTCCTGAGTCCTGAGTCCTGTGAGTCCTGAGTCCTGAGTCCTGTGAGTCCTCTGAGTCCTGTGAGTCCTGTGAGTCCTGTGAGTCCTGAGTCCTGTGAGTCCTGTGAGTCCTGTGAGTCCTGAGTCCTGAGTCCTGAGTCCTGTGAGTGCTGTGAGTCCTGTGAGTCCTGAGTCCTGAGTCCTGAGTCCTGAGTCCTGTGAGTCCTGAGTCCTGAGTCCTGTGACTCCTGTGAGTCCTGTGAGTCCTGAGTCCTGAGTCCTGAGTCCTGTGAGTCCTGTGAGTCCTGTGAGTCCTGTGAGTCCTGAGTCCTGAGTCCTGAGTCCTGAGTCCTGTGAGTCCTGAGTCCTGAGTCCTGTGAGTCCTCTGAGTCCTGTGAGTCCTGTGAGTCCTGAGTCCTGAGTCCTGTGAGTCCTGTGAGTCCTGTGAGTCCTCTGAGTCCTGAGTCCTGTGAGTCCTGTGAGTCCTGTGAGTCCTGTGAGTCCTGAGTCCTGTGAGTCCTGTGAGTCCTGTGAGTCCTGTGAGTCCTGTGAGTCCTGAGTCCTGAGTCCTGTGAGTCCTGTGAGTCCTTGTGAGTCCTGTGAGTCCTGTGAGTCCTGTGAGTCCTGAGTCCTGAGTCCTGTGAGTCCTGTGAGTCCTTGTGAGTCCTGTGAGTCCTGGGAGTCCTGAGTCCTGAGGCCTGTGAGTCCTGTGAGTCCTGAGTCTTGTGAGTCCTGTGAGTCCTGTGAGTCCTGAGTCCTGAGTCCTGTGAGTCCTGTGAGTCCTGTGAGTCCTGAGTCCTGAGTCCTGTGAGTCCTGAGTCCGGTGAGTCCTCTGAGTCCTGTGAGTCCTGTGAGTCCTCTGAGTCCTGAGTCCTGTGAGTCCTGTGAGTCCTGTGAGTCCTGTGAGTCCTGAGTCCTGTGAGTCCTGTGAGTCATGTGAGTCCTGTGAGTCCTGTGAGTCCTGAGTCCTGAGTCCTGTGAGTCCTGTGAGTCCTTGTGAGTCCTGTGAGTCCTGGGAGTCCTGAGTCCTGAGGCCTGTGAGTCCTGTGAGTCCTGTGAGTCCTGTGAGTCCTGAGTCCTGAGTCCGTGAGTCCTGTGAGTCCTGTGAGTCCTGAGTCTTGTGAGTCCTGTGAGTCCTGAGTCTTGTGAGTCCTGTGAGTCCTGAGTCCTGAGTCCTGAATCCTGTGAGTCCTCTGAGTCCTCTGAGTCCTGTGAGTCCTGAGTCCTGAGTCCTGTGAGTCCTGTGAGTCCTGTGAGTCCACTGAGTCCTGAGTCCTGTGAGTCCTGTGAGTCCTGTGAGTCCTGAGTCCTGTGAGTCCTGTGAGTCCTGTGAGTCCTGAGTCCTGAGTCCTGAGTCCTGAGTCCTGTGAGTCCTGAGTCCTGAGTCCTGTGAGCCCTGTGATTCCTGTGAGTCCTGAGTCCTGAGTCCTGAGTCCTGTGAGTCCTGTGAGTCCTGTGAGTCCTGTGAGTCCTGAGTCCTGAGTCCTGAGTCCTGAGTCCTGTGAGTCCTGAGTCCTGAGTCCTGTGAGTCCTCTGAGTCCTGTGAGTCCTGTGAGTCCTGTGAGTCCTGAGTCCTGTGAGTCCTGTGAGTCCTGTGAGTCCTGAGTCCTGAGTCCTGAGTCCTGTGAGTCCTGTGAGTCCTGTGAGTCCTGAGTCCTGAGTCCTGTGGTTCCTGAGTCCTGAGTCCTGTGAGTCCTCTGAGTCCTCTGAGTCCTGTGAGTCCTCTGAGTCCTCTGAGTCCTGTGAGTCCTGAGTCCTGAGTCCTGTGAGTCCTGTGAGTCCTCTGAGTCCTGAGTCCTGGGAGTCCTGAATCCTGAGGCCTGTGAGTCCTGTGAGTCCTGTGAGTCCTGAGTCCTGAGTCCGTGAGTCCTGAGTCCTGGGAGTCCTGAATCCTGAGGTCTGTGAGTCCTGTGAGTCCTGAGTCCTGTGAGTCCTGTGAGTCCTGTGAGTCCTGTGAGTCCTGAGTCCTGAGTCCTGTGAGTCCTGTGAGTCCTGAGTCCTGTGAGTCCTGAGTCCTGTGAGTCCTGTGAGTCCTGAGTCCTGAGTCCTGTGAGTCCTGTGAGTCCTGAGTCCTGAGTCCTGTGAGTCCTGTGAGTCCTGTGAGTCCTGTGAGTCCTGAGTCCTGAGTCCTGTGAGTCCTGAGTCCTGAGTCCTGAGTCCTGTGAGTCCTGTGAGTCCTGTGAGTCCTGTGAGTCCTGAGTCCTGAGTCCTGTAAGTCCTGTGAGTCCTGTGAGTCCTGAGTCCTGAGTCCTGAGTCCTGAGTTCTGAGTCCTGTGAGTCCTGTGAGTCCTGTGAGTCCTGTGAGTCCTGTGAGTCCTGTGAGTCCTGAGTCCTGAGTCCGTGAGTCCTGTGAGTCCTGTGAGTCCTGAGTCTTGTGAGTCCTGTGAGTCCTGAGTCTTGTGAGTCCTGTGAGTCCTGTGAGTCCTGAGTCCTGAGTCCTGTGAGTCCTGTGAGTCCTGTGAGTCCTGAGTCCTGAGTCCTGTGAGTCCTGAGTCCTGAGTCCTGTGAGTCCTCTGAGTCCTGTGAGTCCTGTGAGTCCTGTGAGTCCTGTGAGTCCTCTGAGTCCTGAGTCCTGTGAGTCCTGTGAGTCCTGTGAGTCCTGTGAGTCCTGTGAGTCCTGAGTCCTGTGAGTCCTGTGAGTCCTGTGAGTCCTGTGAGTCCTGAGTCCTGAGTCCTGTGAGTCCTGTGAGTCCTTGTGAGTCCTGTGAGTCCTGGGAGTCCTGAGGCCTGTGAGTCCTGTGAGTCCTGTGAGTCCTGTGAGTCCTGTGAGTCCTGAGTTCTGAGTCCTGTGAGTCCTGAGTCCTGAGTCCTGTGAGTCCTCTGAGTCCTGTGAGTCCTGTGAGTCCTGTGAGTCCTGAGTCCTGTGAGTCCTGTGAGTCCTGTGAGTCCTGAGTCCTGAGTCCTGAGTCCTGTGAGTCCTGTGAGTCCTGTGAGTCCTGAGTCCTGAGTCCTGTGAGTCCTGAGTCCTGAGTCCTGTGAGTCCTCTGAGTCCTCTGAGTCCTATGAGTCCTGAGTCCTGAGTCCTGTGAGTCCTGTGAGTCCTGTGAGTCCTGTGAGTCCTCTGAGTCCTGAGTCCTGGGAGTCCTGAATCCTGAGGCCTGTGAGTCCTGTGAGTCCTGTGAGTCCTGTGAGTCCTGAGTCCTGAGTCCTGAGTCCTGAGTCCTGAGTTCTGAGTCCTGTGAGTCCTGTGAGTCCTGTGAGTCCTGTGTGTCCTGTGAGTCCTGTGAGTCCTGAGTTCTGAGTCCTGTGAGTCCTGTGAGTCCTCTGAGTCCTCTGAGTCCTGTGAGTCCTGAGTCCTGAGTCCTGTGAGTCCTGTGAGTCCTGTGAGTCCTCTGAGTCCTGAGTCCTGTGAGTCCTGTGAGTCCTGTGAGTCCTGTGAGTCCTGAGTCCTGTGAGTCCTGTGAGTCATGTGAGTCCTGTGAGTCCTGTGAGTCCTGAGTCCTGAGTCCTGTGAGTCCTGTGAGTCCTTGTGAGTCCTGTGAGTCCTGGGAGTCCTGAGTCCTGAGGCCTGTGAGTCCTGTGAGTCCTGTGAGTCCTGTGAGTCCTGTGAGTCCTGAGTCCTGAGTCCGTGAGTCCTGTGAGTCCTGTGAGTCCTGAGTCTTGTGAGTCCTGTGAGTCCTGAGTCTTGTGAGTCCTGTGAGTCCTGAGTCCTGAGTCCTGAATCCTGTGAGTCCTCTGAGTCCTGTGAGTCCTGTGAGTCCTGAGTCCTGAGTCCTGTGAGTCCTGTGAGTCCACTGAGTCCTGAGTCCTGTGAGTCCTGTGAGTCCTGTGAGTCCTGAGTCCTGTGAGTCCTGTGAGTCCTGTGAGTCCTGTGAGTCCTGTGAGTCCTGAGTCCTGAGTCCTGTGAGTCCTGTGAGTCCTTGTGAGTCTTGTGAGTCCTGGGAGTCCTGAGTCCTGAGTCCTGAGGCCTGTGAGTCCTGTGAGTCCTGTGAGTCCTGAGTCCTGAGTCCTGAGTCCTGTGAGTCCTGTGAGTCCTTGTGAGTCCTGTGAGTCCTGGGAGTCCTGAGGCCTGTGAGTCCTGTGAGTCCTGAGTCCTGTGAGTCCTGTGAGTCCTGAGTCCTGAGTCCTGTGAGTCCTGTGAGTCCTGTGAGTCCTGAGTCCTGAGTCCTGAGTTCTGAGTCCTGTGAGTCCTGTGAGTCCTGTGAGTCCTGTGAGTCCTGTGAGTCCTGAGTCCTGTGAGTCCTGTGAGTCCTGTGAGTCCTGAGTCCTGAGTCCTGAGTCCTGAGTCCTGTGAGTCCTCTGTGTCCTCTGAGTCCTGTGAGTCCTGAGTCCTGAGTCCTGTGAGTCCTGTGAGTCCTGTGAGTCCACTGAGTAATGAGTCCTGAGTCCTGTGAGTCCTGTGAGTCCTGTGAGTCCTGTGAGTCCTGAGTCCTGTGAGTCCTGTGAGTCCTGTGAGTCCTGTGAGTCCTGTGAGTCCTGAGTCCTGAGTCCGTGAGTCCTGTGAGTCCTGTGAGTCCTGAGTCTTGTGAGTCCTGTGAGTCCTGAGTCTTGTGAGTCCTGTGAGTCCTGTGAGTCCTGAGTCCTGAGTCCTGTGAGTCCTGTGAGTCCTGTGAGTCCTGAGTCCTGAGTCCTGTGAGTCCTGAGTCCTGTGAGTCCTGTGAGTCCTGAGTCCTGTGAGTCCTGTGAGTCCTGTGAGTCCTGTGAGTCCTGTGAGTCCTGTGAGTCCTGAGTCCTGAGTCCTGTGAGTCCTGAGTCCTGAGTCCTGTGAGTCCTCTGAGTCCTCTGAGTCCTGTGAGTCCTGAGCCCTGAGTCCTGTGAGTCCTGTGAGTCCTCTGAGTCCTGAGTCCTGTGAGTCCTGTGAGTCCTGTGAGTCCTGTGAGTCCTGTGAGTCCTGTGAGTCCTGTGAGTCCTGTGAGTCCTGAGTCCTGAGTCCTGTGAGTCCTGTGAGTCCTTGTGAGTCCTGTGAGTCCTGGGAGTCCTGAGTCCTGAGGCCTGTGAGTCCTGTGAGTCCTGAGTCTTGTGAGTCCTGTGAGTCCTGTGAGTCCTGAGTCCTGAGTCCTGTGAGTCCTGTGAGTCCTGTGAGTCCTGAGTCCTGAGTCCTGTGAGTCCTGAGTCCGGTGAGTCCTCTGAGTCCTGTGAGTCCTGTGAGTCCTGAGTCCTGTGAGTCCTGTGAGTCCTGTGAGTCCTGAGTCCTGAGTCCTGTGAGTCCTCTGAGTCCTGTGAGTCCTGAGTTCTGAGTCCTGTGAGTCCTGTGAGTCCTGTGAGTCCTGTGAGTCCTGATTCCTGTGAGTCCTGTGAGTCCTGTGAGTCCTGTGAGTCTTGAGTCCTGTGAGTCCTGTGAGTCCTGTGAGTCCTGTGAGTCCTGTGAGTCCTGTGAGTCCTGTGAGTCCTGAGTCCTGAGTCCTGTGAGTCCTGTGAGTCCTTGTGAGTCATGTGAGTCCTGGGAGTCCTGAGGCCTGTGAGTCCTGTGAGTGCTGTGAGTCCTGTGAGTCCTGAGTCCTGAGTCCTGAGTCCTGAGTCCTGTGAGTCCTGAGTCCTGAGTCCTGTGAGTCCTGTGAGTCCTGTGAGTCCTGAGTCCTGAGTCCTGAGTCCTGTGAGTCCTGTGAGTCCTGAGTCCTGAGTCCTGAGTCCTGAGTCCTGTGAGTCCTGAGTCCTGAGTCCTGTGAGTCCTCTGAGTCCTGTGAGTCCTGTGTGTCCTGAGTCCTGAGTCCTGTGAGTCCTGTGAGTCCTATGAGTCCTATGAGTCCTCTGAGTCCTGAGTCCTGTGAGTCCTGTGAGTCCTGTGAGTCCTGTGAGTCCTGTGAGTCCTGAGTCCTGTGAGTCCTGTGAGTCCTGTGAGTCCTGGGAGTCCTGAGTCCTGAGGCCTGTGAGTCCTGAGTCTTGTGAGTCCTGTGAGTCCTGTGAGTCCTGAGTCCTGAGTCCTGTGAGTCCTGTGAGTCCTGTGAGTCCTGAGTCCTGAGTCCTGTGAGTCCTGAGTCCGGTGAGTCCTCTGAGTCCTGTGAGTCCTGTGAGTCCTGTGAGTCCTGAGTCCTGTGAGTCCTGTGAGTCCTGTGAGTCCTGAGTCCTGAGTCCTGTGAGTCCTCTGAGTCCTGTGAGTCCTGTGAGTCCTGTGAGTCCTGAGTCCTGTGAGTCCTGTGAGTCCTGTGAGTCCTGAGTCCTGAGTCCTGAGTCCTGTGAGTCCTGTGAGTCCTGTGAGTCCTGAGTCCTGAGTCCTGTGAGTCCTGAGTCCTGAGTCCTGTGAGTCCTCTGAGTCCTCTGAGTCCTATGAGTCCTGAGTCCTGAGTCCTGTGAGTCCTGTGAGTCCTGTGAGTCCTGTGAGTCCTCTGAGTCCTGAGTCCTGGGAGTCCTGAATCCTGAGGCCTGTGAGTCCTGTGAGTCCTGTGAGTCCTGTGAGTCCTGAGTCCTGAGTCCTGAGTCCTGAGTCCTGAGTTCTGAGTCCTGTGAGTCCTGTGAGTCCTGTGAGTCCTGTGTGTCCTGTGAGTCCTGTGAGTCCTGAGTTCTGAGTCCTGTGAGTCCTGTGAGTCCTGTGAGTCCTGTGAGTCCTGTGAGTCCTGAGTCCTGTGAGTCCTGTGAGTCCTGTGAGTCCTGTGAGTCCTGAGTCCTGAGTCCTGTGAGTCCTGTGAGTCCTGAGTCCTGAGTCCTGTGAGTCCTGTGAGTCCTGTGAGTCCTGTGAGTCCTGAGTCCTGTGAGTCCTGAGTCCTGAGTCCTGAGTCCTGTGAGTCCTGTGAGTCCTGTGAGTCCTGTGAGTCCTGAGTCCTGAGTCCTGTGAGTCCTGTGAGTCCTGTGAGTCCTGAGTCCTGAGTACTGAGTCCTGAGTTCTGAGTCCTGTGAGTCCTGTGAGTCCTGTGAGTCCTGTGTGTCCTGTGAGTCCTGTGAGTCCTGAGTCCTGTGAGTCCTGTGAGTCCTGTGAGTCCTGTGAGTCCTGTGAGTCCTGTGAGTCCTGAGTCCTGAGTCCTGTGAGTCCTGTGAGTCCTGAGTCCTGTGAGTCCTGTGAGTCCTGTGAGTTCTGTGAGTCCTGAGTCTTGTGAGTCCTGTGAGTCCTGAGTCCTGAGTCCTGAGTTCTGAGTCCTGAGTCCTGTGAGTCCTGAGTCCTGAGTCCTGTGAGTCCTGAGTCCTGAGTCCTGTGAGTCCTGTGAGTCCTGTGAGTCCACTGAGTCCTGAGTCCTGTGAGTCCTGTGAGTCCTGTGAGTCCTGAGTCCTGTGAGTCCTGTGAGTCCTGTGAGTCCTGTGAGTCCTGTGAGTCCTGAGTCCTGAGTCCTGTGAGTCCTGTGAGTCCTTGTGAGTCTTGTGAGTCCTGGGAGTCCTGAGTCCTGAGTCCTGAGGCCTGTGAGTCCTGTGAGTCCTGTGAGTCCTGAGTCCTGAGTCCTGAGTCCTGTGAGTCCTGTGAGTCCTTGTGAGTCCTGTGAGTCCTGGGAGTCCTGAGGCCTGTGAGTCCTGTGAGTCCTGAGTCCTGTGAGTCCTGTGAGTCCTGAGTCCTGAGTCCTGTGAGTCCTGTGAGTCCTGTGAGTCCTGAGTCCTGAGTCCTGAGTTCTGAGTCCTGTGAGTCCTGTGAGTCCTGTGAGTCCTGTGAGTCCTGTGAGTCCTGAGTCCTGTGAGTCCTGTGAGTCCTGTGAGTCCTGAGTCCTGAGTCCTGAGTCCTGTGAGTCCTCTGTGTCCTCTGAGTCCTGTGAGTCCTGAGTCCTGAGTCCTGTGAGTCCTGTGAGTCCTGTGAGTCCACTGAGTAATGAGTCCTGAGTCCTGTGAGTCCTGTGAGTCCTGTGAGTCCTGTGAGTCCTGAGTCCTGTGAGTCCTGTGAGTCCTGTGAGTCCTGTGAGTCCTGTGAGTCCTGAGTCCTGAGTCCGTGAGTCCTGTGAGTCCTGTGAGTCCTGAGTCTTGTGAGTCCTGTGAGTCCTGAGTCTTGTGAGTCCTGTGAGTCCTGTGAGTCCTGAGTCCTGAGTCCTGTGAGTCCTGTGAGTCCTGTGAGTCCTGAGTCCTGAGTCCTGTGAGTCCTGAGTCCTGTGAGTCCTGTGAGTCCTGAGTCCTGTGAGTCCTGTGAGTCCTGTGAGTCCTGTGAGTCCTGTGAGTCCTGTGAGTCCTGAGTCCTGAGTCCTGTGAGTCCTGAGTCCTGAGTCCTGTGAGTCCTCTGAGTCCTCTGAGTCCTGTGAGTCCTGAGCCCTGAGTCCTGTGAGTCCTGTGAGTCCTCTGAGTCCTGAGTCCTGTGAGTCCTGTGAGTCCTGTGAGTCCTGTGAGTCCTGTGAGTCCTGTGAGTCCTGTGAGTCCTGTGAGTCCTGAGTCCTGAGTCCTGTGAGTCCTGTGAGTCCTTGTGAGTCCTGTGAGTCCTGGGAGTCCTGAGTCCTGAGGCCTGTGAGTCCTGTGAGTCCTGAGTCTTGTGAGTCCTGTGAGTCCTGTGAGTCCTGAGTCCTGAGTCCTGTGAGTCCTGTGAGTCCTGTGAGTCCTGAGTCCTGAGTCCTGTGAGTCCTGAGTCCGGTGAGTCCTCTGAGTCCTGTGAGTCCTGTGAGTCCTGAGTCCTGTGAGTCCTGTGAGTCCTGTGAGTCCTGAGTCCTGAGTCCTGTGAGTCCTCTGAGTCCTGTGAGTCCTGAGTTCTGAGTCCTGTGAGTCCTGTGAGTCCTGTGAGTCCTGTGAGTCCTGATTCCTGTGAGTCCTGTGAGTCCTGTGAGTCCTGTGAGTCTTGAGTCCTGTGAGTCCTGTGAGTCCTGTGAGTCCTGAGTCTTGTGAGTCCTGTGAGTCCTGAGTCTTGTGAGTCCTGTGAGTCCTGAGTCCTGAGTCCTGAATCCTGTGAGTCCTCTGAGTCCTCTGAGTCCTGTGAGTCCTGAGTCCTGAGTCCTGTGAGTCCTGTGAGTCCTGTGAGTCCACTGAGTCCTGAGTCCTGTGAGTCCTGTGAGTCCTGTGAGTCCTGAGTCCTGTGAGTCCTGTGAGTCCTGTGAGTCCTGAGTCCTGAGTCCTGAGTCCTGAGTCCTGTGAGTCCTGTGAGTCCTGTGAGTCCTGTGAGTCCTGTGAGTCCTGTGAGTCCTGAGTCCTGAGTCCTGTGAGTCCTGAGTCCTGAGTCCTGTGAGTCCTCTGAGTCCTCTGAGTCCTGTGAGTCCTGAGCCCTGAGTCCTGTGAGTCCTGTGAGTCCTCTGAGTCCTGAGTCCTGTGAGTCCTGTGAGTCCTGTGAGGCCTGTGAGTCCTGTGAGTCCTGTGAGTCCTGTGAGTCCTGAGTCCTGAGTCCGTGAGTCCTGTGAGTCCTGTGAGTCCTGAGTCTTGTGAGTCCTGTGAGTCCTGAGTCTTGTGAGTCCTGTGAGTCCTGAGTCCTGAGTCCTGAATCCTGTGAGTCCTCTGAGTCCTCTGAGTCCTGTGAGTCCTGAGTCCTGAGTCCTGTGAGTCCTGTGAGTCCTGTGAGTCCACTGAGTCCTGAGTCCTGTGAGTCCTGTGAGTCCTGTGAGTCCTGAGTCCTGTGAGTCCTGTGAGTCCTGTGAGTCCTGAGTCCTGAGTCCTGAGTCCTGAGTCCTGTGAGTCCTGAGTCCTGAGTCCTGTGAGCCCTGTGATTCCTGTGAGTCCTGAGTCCTGAGTCCTGAGTCCTGTGAGTCCTGTGAGTCCTGTGAGTCCTGTGAGTCCTGAGTCCTGAGTCCTGAGTCCTGAGTCCTGTGAGTCCTGAGTCCTGAGTCCTGTGAGTCCTCTGAGTCCTGTGAGTCCTGTGAGTCCTGTGAGTCCTGAGTCCTGTGAGTCCTGTGAGTCCTGTGAGTCCTGAGTCCTGAGTCCTGAGTCCTGTGAGTCCTGTGAGTCCTGTGAGTCCTGAGTCCTGAGTCCTGTGGTTCCTGAGTCCTGAGTCCTGTGAGTCCTCTGAGTCCTCTGAGTCCTGTGAGTCCTCTGAGTCCTCTGAGTCCTGTGAGTCCTGAGTCCTGAGTCCTGTGAGTCCTGTGAGTCCTCTGAGTCCTGAGTCCTGGGAGTCCTGAATCCTGAGGCCTGTGAGTCCTGTGAGTCCTGTGAGTCCTGAGTCCTGAGTCCGTGAGTCCTGAGTCCTGGGAGTCCTGAATCCTGAGGTCTGTGAGTCCTGTGAGTCCTGAGTCCTGTGAGTCCTGTGAGTCCTGTGAGTCCTGTGAGTCCTGAGTCCTGAGTCCTGTGAGTCCTGTGAGTCCTGAGTCCTGTGAGTCCTGAGTCCTGTGAGTCCTGTGAGTCCTGAGTCCTGAGTCCTGTGAGTCCTGTGAGTCCTGAGTCCTGAGTCCTGTGAGTCCTGTGAGTCCTGTGAGTCCTGTGAGTCCTGAGTCCTGAGTCCTGTGAGTCCTGAGTCCTGAGTCCTGAGTCCTGTGAGTCCTGTGAGTCCTGTGAGTCCTGTGAGTCCTGAGTCCTGAGTCCTGTAAGTCCTGTGAGTCCTGTGAGTCCTGAGTCCTGAGTCCTGAGTCCTGAGTTCTGAGTCCTGTGAGTCCTGTGAGTCCTGTGAGTCCTGTGAGTCCTGTGAGTCCTGTGAGTCCTGAGTCCTGAGTCCGTGAGTCCTGTGAGTCCTGTGAGTCCTGAGTCTTGTGAGTCCTGTGAGTCCTGAGTCTTGTGAGTCCTGTGAGTCCTGTGAGTCCTGAGTCCTGAGTCCTGTGAGTCCTGTGAGTCCTGTGAGTCCTGAGTCCTGAGTCCTGTGAGTCCTGAGTCCTGAGTCCTGTGAGTCCTCTGAGTCCTGTGAGTCCTGTGAGTCCTGTGAGTCCTGTGAGTCCTCTGAGTCCTGAGTCCTGTGAGTCCTGTGAGTCCTGTGAGTCCTGTGAGTCCTGTGAGTCCTGAGTCCTGTGAGTCCTGTGAGTCCTGTGAGTCCTGTGAGTCCTGAGTCCTGAGTCCTGTGAGTCCTGTGAGTCCTTGTGAGTCCTGTGAGTCCTGGGAGTCCTGAGGCCTGTGAGTCCTGTGAGTCCTGTGAGTCCTGTGAGTCCTGTGAGTCCTGAGTTCTGAGTCCTGTGAGTCCTGAGTCCTGAGTCCTGTGAGTCCTCTGAGTCCTGTGAGTCCTGTGAGTCCTGTGAGTCCTGAGTCCTGTGAGTCCTGTGAGTCCTGTGAGTCCTGAGTCCTGAGTCCTGAGTCCTGTGAGTCCTGTGAGTCCTGTGAGTCCTGAGTCCTGAGTCCTGTGAGTCCTGAGTCCTGAGTCCTGTGAGTCCTCTGAGTCCTCTGAGTCCTATGAGTCCTGAGTCCTGAGTCCTGTGAGTCCTGTGAGTCCTGTGAGTCCTGTGAGTCCTCTGAGTCCTGAGTCCTGGGAGTCCTGAATCCTGAGGCCTGTGAGTCCTGTGAGTCCTGTGAGTCCTGTGAGTCCTGAGTCCTGAGTCCTGAGTCCTGAGTCCTGAGTTCTGAGTCCTGTGAGTCCTGTGAGTCCTGTGAGTCCTGTGTGTCCTGTGAGTCCTGTGAGTCCTGAGTTCTGAGTCCTGTGAGTCCTGTGAGTCCTCTGAGTCCTCTGAGTCCTGTGAGTCCTGAGTCCTGAGTCCTGTGAGTCCTGTGAGTCCTGTGAGTCCTCTGAGTCCTGAGTCCTGTGAGTCCTGTGAGTCCTGTGAGTCCTGTGAGTCCTGAGTCCTGTGAGTCCTGTGAGTCATGTGAGTCCTGTGAGTCCTGTGAGTCCTGAGTCCTGAGTCCTGTGAGTCCTGTGAGTCCTTGTGAGTCCTGTGAGTCCTGGGAGTCCTGAGTCCTGAGGCCTGTGAGTCCTGTGAGTCCTGTGAGTCCTGTGAGTCCTGTGAGTCCTGAGTCCTGAGTCCGTGAGTCCTGTGAGTCCTGTGAGTCCTGAGTCTTGTGAGTCCTGTGAGTCCTGAGTCTTGTGAGTCCTGTGAGTCCTGAGTCCTGAGTCCTGAATCCTGTGAGTCCTCTGAGTCCTCTGAGTCCTGTGAGTCCTGAGTCCTGAGTCCTGTGAGTCCTGTGAGTCCTGTGAGTCCACTGAGTCCTGAGTCCTGTGAGTCCTGTGAGTCCTGTGAGTCCTGAGTCCTGTGAGTCCTGTGAGTCCTGTGAGTCCTGTGAGTCCTGTGAGTCCTGAGTCCTGAGTCCTGTGAGTCCTGTGAGTCCTTGTGAGTCTTGTGAGTCCTGGGAGTCCTGAGTCCTGAGTCCTGAGGCCTGTGAGTCCTGTGAGTCCTGTGAGTCCTGAGTCCTGAGTCCTGAGTCCTGTGAGTCCTGTGAGTCCTTGTGAGTCCTGTGAGTCCTGGGAGTCCTGAGGCCTGTGAGTCCTGTGAGTCCTGAGTCCTGTGAGTCCTGTGAGTCCTGAGTCCTGAGTCCTGTGAGTCCTGTGAGTCCTGTGAGTCCTGAGTCCTGAGTCCTGAGTTCTGAGTCCTGTGAGTCCTGTGAGTCCTGTGAGTCCTGTGAGTCCTGTGAGTCCTGAGTCCTGTGAGTCCTGTGAGTCCTGTGAGTCCTGAGTCCTGAGTCCTGAGTCCTGTGAGTCCTCTGTGTCCTCTGAGTCCTGTGAGTCCTGAGTCCTGAGTCCTGTGAGTCCTGTGAGTCCTGTGAGTCCACTGAGTAATGAGTCCTGAGTCCTGTGAGTCCTGTGAGTCCTGTGAGTCCTGTGAGTCCTGAGTCCTGTGAGTCCTGTGAGTCCTGTGAGTCCTGTGAGTCCTGTGAGTCCTGAGTCCTGAGTCCGTGAGTCCTGTGAGTCCTGTGAGTCCTGAGTCTTGTGAGTCCTGTGAGTCCTGAGTCTTGTGAGTCCTGTGAGTCCTGTGAGTCCTGAGTCCTGAGTCCTGTGAGTCCTGTGAGTCCTGTGAGTCCTGAGTCCTGAGTCCTGTGAGTCCTGAGTCCTGTGAGTCCTGTGAGTCCTGAGTCCTGTGAGTCCTGTGAGTCCTGTGAGTCCTGTGAGTCCTGTGAGTCCTGTGAGTCCTGAGTCCTGAGTCCTGTGAGTCCTGAGTCCTGAGTCCTGTGAGTCCTCTGAGTCCTCTGAGTCCTGTGAGTCCTGAGCCCTGAGTCCTGTGAGTCCTGTGAGTCCTCTGAGTCCTGAGTCCTGTGAGTCCTGTGAGTCCTGTGAGTCCTGTGAGTCCTGTGAGTCCTGTGAGTCCTGTGAGTCCTGTGAGTCCTGAGTCCTGAGTCCTGTGAGTCCTGTGAGTCCTTGTGAGTCCTGTGAGTCCTGGGAGTCCTGAGTCCTGAGGCCTGTGAGTCCTGTGAGTCCTGAGTCTTGTGAGTCCTGTGAGTCCTGTGAGTCCTGAGTCCTGAGTCCTGTGAGTCCTGTGAGTCCTGTGAGTCCTGAGTCCTGAGTCCTGTGAGTCCTGAGTCCGGTGAGTCCTCTGAGTCCTGTGAGTCCTGTGAGTCCTGAGTCCTGTGAGTCCTGTGAGTCCTGTGAGTCCTGAGTCCTGAGTCCTGTGAGTCCTCTGAGTCCTGTGAGTCCTGAGTTCTGAGTCCTGTGAGTCCTGTGAGTCCTGTGAGTCCTGTGAGTCCTGATTCCTGTGAGTCCTGTGAGTCCTGTGAGTCCTGTGAGTCTTGAGTCCTGTGAGTCCTGTGAGTCCTGTGAGTCCTGTGAGTCCTGTGAGTCCTGTGAGTCCTGTGAGTCCTGAGTCCTGAGTCCTGTGAGTCCTGTGAGTCCTTGTGAGTCATGTGAGTCCTGGGAGTCCTGAGGCCTGTGAGTCCTGTGAGTGCTGTGAGTCCTGTGAGTCCTGAGTCCTGAGTCCTGAGTCCTGAGTCCTGTGAGTCCTGAGTCCTGAGTCCTGTGAGTCCTGTGAGTCCTGTGAGTCCTGAGTCCTGAGTCCTGAGTCCTGTGAGTCCTGTGAGTCCTGAGTCCTGAGTCCTGAGTCCTGAGTCCTGTGAGTCCTGAGTCCTGAGTCCTGTGAGTCCTCTGAGTCCTGTGAGTCCTGTGTGTCCTGAGTCCTGAGTCCTGTGAGTCCTGTGAGTCCTATGAGTCCTATGAGTCCTCTGAGTCCTGAGTCCTGTAAGTCCTGTGAGTCCTGTGAGTCCTGTGAGTCCTGTGAGTCCTGAGTCCTGTGAGTCCTGTGAGTCCTGTGAGTCCTGGGAGTCCTGAGTCCTGAGGCCTGTGAGTCCTGTGAGTCCTGAGTCTTGTGAGTCCTGTGAGTCCTGTGAGTCCTGAGTCCTGAGTCCTGTGAGTCCTGTGAGTCCTGTGAGTCCTGAGTCCTGAGTCCTGTGAGTCCTGAGTCCGGTGAGTCCTCTGAGTCCTGTGAGTCCTGTGAGTCCTGTGAGTCCTGAGTCCTGTGAGTCCTGTGAGTCCTGTGAGTCCTGAGTCCTGAGTCCTGTGAGTCCTCTGAGTCCTGTGAGTCCTGTGAGTCCTGTGAGTCCTGAGTCCTGTGAGTCCTGTGAGTCCTGTGAGTCCTGAGTCCTGAGTCCTGAGTCCTGTGAGTCCTGTGAGTCCTGTGAGTCCTGAGTCCTGAGTCCTGTGAGTCCTGAGTCCTGAGTCCTGTGAGTCCTCTGAGTCCTCTGAGTCCTATGAGTCCTGAGTCCTGAGTCCTGTGAGTCCTGTGAGTCCTGTGAGTCCTGTGAGTCCTCTGAGTCCTGAGTCCTGGGAGTCCTGAATCCTGAGGCCTGTGAGTCCTGTGAGTCCTGTGAGTCCTGTGAGTCCTGAGTCCTGAGTCCTGAGTCCTGAGTCCTGAGTTCTGAGTCCTGTGAGTCCTGTGAGTCCTGTGAGTCCTGTGTGTCCTGTGAGTCCTGTGAGTCCTGAGTTCTGAGTCCTGTGAGTCCTGTGAGTCCTGTGAGTCCTGTGAGTCCTGTGAGTCCTGAGTCCTGTGAGTCCTGTGAGTCCTGTGAGTCCTGTGAGTCCTGAGTCCTGAGTCCTGTGAGTCCTGTGAGTCCTGAGTCCTGAGTCCTGTGAGTCCTGTGAGTCCTGTGAGTCCTGTGAGTCCTGAGTCCTGTGAGTCCTGAGTCCTGAGTCCTGAGTCCTGTGAGTCCTGTGAGTCCTGTGAGTCCTGTGAGTCCTGAGTCCTGAGTCCTGTGAGTCCTGTGAGTCCTGTGAGTCCTGAGTCCTGAGTACTGAGTCCTGAGTTCTGAGTCCTGTGAGTCCTGTGAGTCCTGTGAGTCCTGTGTGTCCTGTGAGTCCTGTGAGTCCTGAGTCCTGTGAGTCCTGTGAGTCCTGTGAGTCCTGTGAGTCCTGTGAGTCCTGTGAGTCCTGAGTCCTGAGTCCTGTGAGTCCTGTGAGTCCTGAGTCCTGTGAGTCCTGTGAGTCCTGTGAGTCCTGTGAGTTCTGTGAGTCCTGAGTCTTGTGAGTCCTGTGAGTCCTGAGTCCTGAGTCCTGAGTTCTGAGTCCTGAGTCCTGTGAGTCCTGAGTCCTGAGTCCTGTGAGTCCTGAGTCCTGAGTCCTGTGAGTCCTGTGAGTCCTGTGAGTCCACTGAGTCCTGAGTCCTGTGAGTCCTGTGAGTCCTGTGAGTCCTGAGTCCTGTGAGTCCTGTGAGTCCTGTGAGTCCTGTGAGTCCTGTGAGTCCTGAGTCCTGAGTCCTGTGAGTCCTGTGAGTCCTTGTGAGTCTTGTGAGTCCTGGGAGTCCTGAGTCCTGAGTCCTGAGGCCTGTGAGTCCTGTGAGTCCTGTGAGTCCTGAGTCCTGAGTCCTGAGTCCTGAGTCCTGTGAGTCCTGTGAGTCCTTGTGAGTCCTGTGAGTCCTGGGAGTCCTGAGGCCTGTGAGTCCTGTGAGTCCTGAGTCCTGTGAGTCCTGTGAGTCCTGAGTCCTGAGTCCTGTGAGTCCTGTGAGTCCTGTGAGTCCTGAGTCCTGAGTCCTGAGTTCTGAGTCCTGTGAGTCCTGTGAGTCCTGTGAGTCCTGTGAGTCCTGTGAGTCCTGAGTCCTGAGACCGTGAGTCCTGTGAGTCCTGTGAGTCCTGAGTCTTGTGAGTCCTGTGAGTCCTGAGTCGTGTGAGTCCTGTGAGTCCTGTGAGTCCTGAGTCCAGAGTCCTGTGAGTCCTGTGAGTCCTGTGAGTCCTGAGTCCTGAGTCCTGTGAGTCCTGAGTCCTGAGTCCTGTGAGTCCTCTGAGTCCTGTGAGTCCTGTGAGTCCTGAGTCCTGTGAGTCCTGTGAGTCCTGTGAGTCCTGTGAGTCCTGTGAGTCCTGTGAGTCCTGAGTCCTGAGACCGTGAGTCCTGTGAGTCCTGTGAGTCCTCTGAGTCCTCTGAGTCCTGTGAGTCCTGAGTCCTGAGTCCTGTGAGTCCTGTGAGTCCTCTGAGTCCTGAGTCCTGTGAGTCCTGTGAGTCCTGTGAGTCCTGTGAGTCCTGTGAGTCCTGAGTCCTGTGAGTCCTGTGAGTCCTGTGAGTCCTGAGTCCTGAGTCCTGAGTCCTGTGAGTCCTGTGAGTCCTTGTGAGTCCTGTGAGTCCTGGGAGTCCTGAGTCCTGAGGCCTGTGAGTCCTGTGAGTCCTGTGAGTCCTGTGAGTCCTGAGTCCTGAGACCGTGAGTCCTGTGAGTCCTGTGAGTCCTGAGTCTTGTGAGTCCTGTGAGTCCTGAGTCGTGTGAGTCCTGTGAGTCCTGTGAGTCCTGAGTCCAGAGTCCTGTGAGTCCTGTGAGTCCTGTGAGTCCTGAGTCCTGAGTCCTGTGAGTCCTGAGTCCTGAGTCCTGTGAGTCCTCTGAGTCCTGTGAGTCCTGTGAGTCCTGAGTCCTGTGAGTCCTGTGAGTCCTGAGTCCTGTGAGTCCTGTGAGTCCTGTGAGTCCTGAGTCCTGAGTCCTGTGAGTCCTGAGTCCTGAGTCCTGTGAGTCCTCTGAGTCCTCTGAGTCCTCTGAGTCCTGAGTCCTGAGTCCTGTGAGTCCTGTGAGTCCTCTGAGTTCTGAGACCTGTGAGTCCTGTGAGTCCTGTGAGTCCTTTGAGTCCTGTGAGTCCTGAGTCCTGTGAGTCCTGTGAGTCCTGTGAGTCCTGTGAGTCCTGTGAGTCCTGAGTCCTGAGTCCTGTGAGTCCTGTGAGTCCTGTGAGTCCTGTGAGTCCTGAGTCCTGAGTCCTGTGAGTCCTGTGAGTCCTGTGAGTCCTGAGTCCTGAGTCCTGTGAGTGCTGTGAGTCCTGTGAGTCCTGAGTCCTGAGTCCTGAGTCCTGAGTCCTGTGAGTCCTGAGTCCTGAGTCCTGTGAGTCCTGTGAGTCCTGTGAGTCCTGAGTCCTGAGTCCTGAGTCCTGTGAGTCCTGTGAGTCCTGTGAGTCCTGTGAGTCCTGAGTCCTGAGTCCTGAGTCCTGAGTCCTGTGAGTCCTGAGTCCTGAGTCCTGTGAGTCCTCTGAGTCCTGTGAGTCCTGTGAGTCCTGAGTCCTGAGTCCTGTGAGTCCTGTGAGTCCTGTGAGTCCTCTGAGTCCTGAGTCCTGTGAGTCCTGTGAGTCCTGTGAGTCCTGTGAGTCCTGTGAGTCCTGAGTCCTGTGAGTCCTGTGAGTCCTGTGAGTCCTGTGAGTCCTGTGAGTCCTGTGAGTCCTGAGTCCTGAGTCCTGTGAGTCCTGTGAGTCCTTGTGAGTCCTGTGAGTCCTGGGAGTCCTGAGTCCTGAGGCCTGTGAGTCCTGTGAGTCCTGTGAGTCCTGTGAGTCCTGTGAGTCCTGAGTCCTGAGTCCGTGAGTCCTGTGAGTCCTGTGAGTCCTGTGAGTCCTGTGAGTCCTGAGTCCTGAGTCCTGTGAGTCCTGTGAGTCCTGTGAGTCCTGTGAGTCCTGTGAGTCCTGAGTCCTGAGTCCTGTGAGTCCTGTGAGTCCTGAGTCCTGAGTCCTGTGAGTCCTGAGTCCTGAGTCCTGTGAGTCCTCTGAGTCCTCTGAGTCCTGTGAGTCCTGAGTCCTGAGACCTGTGAGTCCTGTGAGTCCTCTGAGTCCTGAGTCCTGTGAGTCCTGTGAGTCCTGTGAGTCCTGTGAGTCCTGTGAGTCCTGAGTCCTGTGAGTCCTGTGAGTCCTGTGAGTCCTGTGAGTCCTGAGTCCTGAGTCCTGTGAGTCCTGTGAGTCCTTGTGAGTCCTGTGAGTCCTGGGAGTCCTGAGTCCTGAGGCCTGTGAGTGCTGTGAGTCCTGTAAGTCCTGTGAGTCCTGAGTCCTGAGACCGTGAGTCCTGTGAGTCCTGTGAGTCCTGAGTCTTGTGAGTCCTGTGAGTCCTCTGAGTCCTGAGTCCTGTGAGTCCTGTGAGTCCTGTGAGTCCTGTGAGTCCTGTGAGTCCTGAGTCCTGTGAGTCCTGTGAGTCCTGTGAGTCCTGTGAGTCCTGAGTCCTGAGTCCTGTGAGTCCTGTGAGTCCTTGTGAGTCCTGTGAGTCCTGGGAGTCCTGAGTCCTGAGGCCTGTGAGTCCTGTGAGTCCTGTGAGTCCTGTGAGTCCTGAGTCCTGAGACCGTGAGTCCTGTGAGTCCTGTGAGTCCTGAGTCTTGTGAGTCCTGTGAGTCCTGAGTCGTGTGAGTCCTGTGAGTCCTGTGAGTCCTGAGTCCAGAGTCCTGTGAGTCCTGTGAGTCTTGTGAGTCCTGAGTCCTGAGTCCTGTGAGTCCTGAGTCCTGTGAGTCCTGTGAGTCCTGTGAGTCCTGTGAGTCCTGAGTCCTGAGTCCTGTGAGTCCTGTGAGTCCTTGTGAGTCCTGTGAGTCCTGGGAGTCCTGAGTCCTGAGGCCTGTGAGTCCTGTGAGTCCTGAGTCTTGAGTCCGTGAGTCCTGTGAGTCCTGTGAGTCCTGTGAGTCCTGTGAGTCCTGAGTCCTGAGTCCTGTGAGTCCTGTGAGTCCTGAGTCCTGAGTCCTGTGAGTCCTGAGTCCTGAGTCCTGTGAGTCCTCTGAGTCCTCTGAGTCCTGTGAGTCCTGAGTCCTGAGTCCTGTGAGTCCTGTGAGTCCTCTGAGTCCTGAGTCCTGTGAGTCCTGTGAGTCCTGTGAGTCCTGTGAGTCCTGTGAGTCCTGAGTCCTGTGAGTCCTGTG
This sequence comes from Neoitamus cyanurus, assembly GCA_947538895.1. Taxonomy (NCBI): domain Eukaryota; kingdom Metazoa; phylum Arthropoda; class Insecta; order Diptera; family Asilidae; genus Neoitamus; species Neoitamus cyanurus. The sequence continues at coordinate 1,224,888 of OX384540.1, forward strand.
AGTCCTGTGAGTCCTGTGAGTCCTGAGTCCTGAGTCCTGTGAGTCCTGTGAGTCCTTGTGAGTCCTGTGAGTCCTGGGAGTCCTGAGTCCTGAGGCCTGTGAGTCCTGTGAGTCCTGTGAGTCCTGAGTCCTGAGACCGTGAGTCCTGTGAGTCCTGTGAGTCCTGAGTCTTGTGAGTCCTGTGAGTCCTGAGTCGTGTGAGTCCTGTGAGTCCTGTGAGTCCTGAGTCCAGAGTCCTGTGAGTCCTGTGAGTCCTGTGAGTCCTGAGTCCTGAGTCCTGTGAGTCCTGAGTCCTGAGTCCTGTGAGTCCTCTGAGTCCTGTGAGTCCTGTGAGTCCTGAGTCCTGTGAGTCCTGTGAGTCCTGTGAGTCCTGAGTCCTGTGAGTCCTGTGAGTCCTGTGAGTCCTGAGTCCTGAGTCCTGTGAGTCCTGAGTCCTGAGTCCTGTGAGTCCTCTGAGTCCTCTGAGTCCTCTGAGTCCTGAGTCCTGAGTCCTGTGAGTCCTGTGAGTCCTCTGAGTCCTGAGACCTGTGAGTCCTGTGAGTCCTGTGAGTCCTGTGAGTCCTGTGAGTCCTGAGTCCTGTGAGTCCTGTGAGTCCTGTGAGTTCTGTGAGTCCTGTGAGTCCTGAGTCCTGAGTCCTGTGAGTCCTGTGAGTCCTGTGAGTCCTGAGTCCTGAGTCCTGAGTCCTGTGAGTCCTCTGAGTCCTCTGAGTCCTGTGAGTCCTGAGTCCTGAGTCCTGTGAGTCCTGTGAGTCCTGTGAGTCCTCTGAGTCCAGAGTCCTGTGAGTCCTGTGAGTCCTGTGAGTCCTGTGAGTCCTGAGTCCTGTGAGTCCTGTGAGTCATGTGAGTCCTGTGAGTCCTGTGAGTCCTGAGTCCTGAGTCCTGTGAGTCCTGTGAGTCCTTGTGAGTCCTGTGAGTCCTGGGAGTCCTGAGTCCTGAGGCCTGTGAGTCCTGTGAGTCCTGTGAGTCCTGTGAGTCCTGAGTCCTGAGTCCGTGAGTCCTGTGAGTCCTGTGAGTCCTGAGTCTTGTGAGTCCTGTGAGTCCTGAGTCTTGTGAGTCCTGTGAGTCCTGAGTCCTGAGTCCTGAATCCTGTGAGTCCTCTGAGTCCTCTGAGTCCTGTGAGTCCTGAGTCCTGAGTCCTGTGAGTCCTGTGAGTCCTGTGAGTCCACTGAGTCCTGAGTCCTGTGAGTCCTGTGAGTCCTGTGAGTCCTGAGTCCTGTGAGTCCTGTGAGTCCTGTGAGTCCTGTGAGTCCTGTGAGTCCTGTGAGTCCTGTGAGTCCTGAGTCCTGTGAGTCCTCTGAGTCCTTGTGAGTCCTGTGAGTCCTGGGAGTCCTGAGTCCTGAGGCCTGTGAGTCCTGTGAGTCCTGTGAGTCCTGTGAGTCCTGAGTCCTGAGACCGTGAGTCCTGTGAGTCCTGTGAGTCCTGAGTCTTGTGAGTCCTGTGAGTCCTGAGTCGTGTGAGTCGTGTGAGTCCTGTGAGTCCTGTGAGTCCTGAGTCCAGAGTCCTGTGAGTCCTGTGAGTCCTGTGAGTCCTGAGTCCTGAGTCCTGTGAGTCCTGAGTCCTGAGTCCTGTGAGTCCTCTGAGTCCTGAGTCCTGTGAGTCCTGTGAGTCCTGTGAGTCCTGAGTCCTGAGTCCTGTGAGTCCTGTGAGTCCTGTGAGTCCTGTGAGTCCTGTGAGTCCTGAGTCCTGAGTCCTGTGAGTCCTGTGAGTCCTGAGTCCTGAGTCCTGTGAGTCCTGAGTCCTGAGTCCTGTGAGTCCTCTGAGTCCTCTGAGTCCTGTGAGTCCTGAGTCCTGAGACCTGTGAGTCCTGTGAGTCCTCTGAGTCCTGAGTCCTGTGAGTCCTGTGAGTCCTGTGAGTCCTGTGAGTCCTGTGAGTCCTGAGTCCTGTGAGTCCTGTGAGTCCTGTGAGTCCTGTGAGTCCTGAGTCCTGAGTCCTGTGAGTCCTGTGAGTCCTTGTGAGTCCTGTGAGTCCTGGGAGTCCTGAGTCCTGAGGCCTGTGAGTGCTGTGAGTCCTGTAAGTCCTGTGAGTCCTGAGTCCTGAGACCGTGAGTCCTGTGAGTCCTGTGAGTCCTGAGTCTTGTGAGTCCTGTGAGTCCTCTGAGTCCTGAGTCCTGTGAGTCCTGTGAGTCCTGTGAGTCCTGTGAGTCCTGTGAGTCCTGAGTCCTGTGAGTCCTGTGAGTCCTGTGAGTCCTGTGAGTCCTGAGTCCTGAGTCCTGTGAGTCCTGTGAGTCCTTGTGAGTCCTGTGAGTCCTGGGAGTCCTGAGTCCTGAGGCCTGTGAGTCCTGTGAGTCCTGTGAGTCCTGTGAGTCCTGAGTCCTGAGACCGTGAGTCCTGTGAGTCCTGTGAGTCCTGAGTCTTGTGAGTCCTGTGAGTCCTGAGTCGTGTGAGTCCTGTGAGTCCTGTGAGTCCTGAGTCCAGAGTCCTGTGAGTCCTGTGAGTCTTGTGAGTCCTGAGTCCTGAGTCCTGTGAGTCCTGAGTCCTGTGAGTCCTGTGAGTCCTGTGAGTCCTGTGAGTCCTGAGTCCTGAGTCCTGTGAGTCCTGTGAGTCCTTGTGAGTCCTGTGAGTTCTGGGAGTCCTGAGTCCTGAGGCCTGTGAGTCCTGTGAGTCCTGAGTCTTGAGTCCGTGAGTCCTGTGAGTCCTGTGAGTCCTGTGAGTCCTGTGAGTCCTGAGTCCTGAGTCCTGTGAGTCCTGTGAGTCCTGAGTCCTGAGTCCTGTGAGTCCTGAGTCCTGAGTCCTGTGAGTCCTCTGAGTCCTCTGAGTCCTGTGAGTCCTGAGTCCTGAGTCCTGTGAGTCCTGTGAGTCCTCTGAGTCCTGAGTCCTGTGAGTCCTGTGAGTCCTGTGAGTCCTGTGAGTCCTGTGAGTCCTGAGTCCTGTGAGTCCTGTGAGTCCTGTGAGTCCTGTGAGTCCTGAGTCCTGAGTCCTGTGAGTCCTGTGAGTCCTTGTGAGTCCTGTGAGTCCTGGGAGTCCTGAGTCCTGAGGCCTGTGAGTCCTGTGAGTCCTGTGAGTCCTGAGTCCTGAGACCGTGAGTCCTGTGAGTCCTGTGAGTCCTGAGTCTTGTGAGTCCTGTGAGTCCTGAGTCGTGTGAGTCCTGTGAGTCCTGTGAGTCCTGAGTCCAGAGTCCTGTGAGTCCTGTGAGTCCTGTGAGTCCTGAGTCCTGAGTCCTGTGAGTCCTGAGTCCTGAGTCCTGTGAGTCCTCTGAGTCCTGTGAGTCCTGTGAGTCCTGAGTCCTGTGAGTCCTGTGAGTCCTGTGAGTCCTGAGTCCTGTGAGTCCTGTGAGTCCTGTGAGTCCTGAGTCCTGAGTCCTGTGAGTCCTGAGTCCTGAGTCCTGTGAGTCCTCTGAGTCCTCTGAGTCCTCTGAGTCCTGAGTCCTGAGTCCTGTGAGTCCTGTGAGTCCTCTGAGTCCTGAGACCTGTGAGTCCTGTGAGTCCTGTGAGTCCTGTGAGTCCTGTGAGTCCTGAGTCCTGTGAGTCCTGTGAGTCCTGTGAGTTCTGTGAGTCCTGTGAGTCCTGAGTCCTGAGTCCTGTGAGTCCTGTGAGTCCTGTGAGTCCTGAGTCCTGAGTCCTGAGTCCTGTGAGTCCTCTGAGTCCTCTGAGTCCTGTGAGTCCTGAGTCCTGAGTCCTGTGAGTCCTGTGAGTCCTGTGAGTCCTCTGAGTCCAGAGTCCTGTGAGTCCTGTGAGTCCTGTGAGTCCTGTGAGTCCTGAGTCCTGTGAGTCCTGTGAGTCATGTGAGTCCTGTGAGTCCTGTGAGTCCTGAGTCCTGAGTCCTGTGAGTCCTGTGAGTCCTTGTGAGTCCTGTGAGTCCTGGGAGTCCTGAGTCCTGAGGCCTGTGAGTCCTGTGAGTCCTGTGAGTCCTGTGAGTCCTGAGTCCTGAGTCCGTGAGTCCTGTGAGTCCTGTGAGTCCTGAGTCTTGTGAGTCCTGTGAGTCCTGAGTCTTGTGAGTCCTGTGAGTCCTGAGTCCTGAGTCCTGAATCCTGTGAGTCCTCTGAGTCCTCTGAGTCCTGTGAGTCCTGAGTCCTGAGTCCTGTGAGTCCTGTGAGTCCTGTGAGTCCACTGAGTCCTGAGTCCTGTGAGTCCTGTGAGTCCTGTGAGTCCTGAGTCCTGTGAGTCCTGTGAGTCCTGTGAGTCCTGTGAGTCCTGTGAGTCCTGTGAGTCCTGTGAGTCCTGAGTCCTGTGAGTCCTCTGAGTCCTTGTGAGTCCTGTGAGTCCTGGGAGTCCTGAGTCCTGAGGCCTGTGAGTCCTGTGAGTCCTGTGAGTCCTGTGAGTCCTGAGTCCTGAGACCGTGAGTCCTGTGAGTCCTGTGAGTCCTGAGTCTTGTGAGTCCTGTGAGTCCTGAGTCGTGTGAGTCGTGTGAGTCCTGTGAGTCCTGTGAGTCCTGAGTCCAGAGTCCTGTGAGTCCTGTGAGTCCTGTGAGTCCTGAGTCCTGAGTCCTGTGAGTCCTGAGTCCTGAGTCCTGTGAGTCCTCTGAGTCCTGTGAGTCCTGTGAGTCCTGAGTCCTGTGAGTCCTGTGAGTCCTGAGTCCTGTGAGTCCTGTGAGTCCTGTGAGTCCTGAGTCCTGAGTCCTGTGAGTCCTGAATCCTGAGTCCTGTGAGTCCTCTGAGTCCTCTGAGTCCTCTGAGTCCTGAGTCCTGAGTCCTGTGAGTCCTGTGAGTCCTCTGAGTCCTGAGACCTGTGAGTCCTGTGAGTCCTGTGAGTCCTGTGAGTCCTGTGAGTCCTGAGTCCTGTGAGTCCTGTGAGTCCTGTGAGTCCTGTGAGTCCTGAGTCCTGAGTCCTGTGAGTCCTGTGAGTCCTGTGAGTCCTGTGAGTCCTGTGAGTCCTGAGTCCTGAGTCCTGTGAGTCCTGTGAGTCCTGTGAGTCCTGAGTCCTGAGTCCTGTGAGTGCTGTGAGTCCTGTGAGTCCTGAGTCCTGAGTCCTGAGTCCTGAGTCCTGTGAGTCCTAAGTCCTGAGTCCTGTGAGTCCTGTGAGTCCTGTGAGTCCTGAGTCCTGAGTCCTGAGTCCTGTGAGTCCTGTGAGTCCTGTGAGTCCTGTGAGTCCTGAGTCCTGAGTCCTGAGTCCTGTGAGTCCTGAGTCCTGAGTCCTGTGAGTCCTCTGAGTCCTGTGAGTCCTGTGAGTCCTGAGTCCTGAGTCCTGTGAGTCCTGTGAGTCCTGTGAGTCCTCTGAGTCCTGTGAGTCCTGTGAGTCCTGAGTCCTGAGTCCTGTGAGTCCTGTGAGTCCTTGTGAGTCCTGTGAGTCCTGGGAGTCCTGAGTCCTGAGGCCTGTGAGTCCTGTGAGTCCTGTGAGTCCTGTGAGTCCTGTGAGTCCTGAGTCCTGAGTCCGTGAGTCCTGTGAGTCCTGTGAGTCCTGTGAGTCCTGTGAGTCCTGAGTCCTGAGTCCTGTGAGTCCTGTGAGTCCTGTGAGTCCTGTGAGTCCTGTGAGTCCTGTGAGTCCTGAGTCCTGAGTCCTGTGAGTCCTGTGAGTCCTGAGTCCTGAGTCCTGTGAGTCCTGAGTCCTGAGTCCTGTGAGTCCTCTGAGTCCTCTGAGTCCTGTGAGTCCTGAGTCCTGAGACCTGTGAGTCCTGTGAGTCCTCTGAGTCCTGAGTCCTGTGAGTCCTGTGAGTCCTGTGAGTCCTGTGAGTCCTGTGAGTCCTGAGTCCTGTGAGTCCTGTGAGTCCTGTGAGTCCTCTGAGTCCTGAGTCCTGAGTCCTGAGTCCTGTGAGTCCTGTGAGTCCTTGTGAGTCCTGTGAGTCCTGGGAGTCCTGAGTCCTGAGGCCTGTGAGTCCTGTGAGTCCTGAGTCCTGAGTCCTGAGACCGTGAGTCCTGTGAGTCCTGTGAGTCCTGAGTCTTGTGAGTCCTGTGAGTCCTGAGTCGTGTGAGTCCTGTGAGTCCTGTGAGTCCTGAGTCCAGAGTCCTGTGAGTCCTGTGAGTCCTCTGAGTCCTGAGTCCTGTGAGTCCTGTGAGTCCTGTGAGTCCTGTGAGTCCTGTGAGTCCTGAGTCCTGTGAGTCCTGTGAGTCCTGAGTCCTGAGTCCTGTGAGTCCTGTGAGTCCTGTGAGTCCTGTGAGTCCTGTGAGTCCTGTGAGTCCTGAGTCCTGAGTCCTGTGAGTCCTGTGAGTCCTTGTGAGTCCTGTGAGTCCTGGGAGTCCTGAGTCCTGAGGCCTGTGAGTCCTGTGAGTCCTGTGAGTCCTGTGAGTCCTGTGAGTCCTGAGTCCTGAGTCCGTGAGTCCTGTGAGTCCTGTGAGTCCTGTGAGTCCTGTGAGTCCTGAGTCCTGAGTCCTGTGAGTCCTGTGAGTCCTGTGAGTCCTGTGAGTCCTGTGAGTCCTGAGTCCTGAGTCCTGTGAGTCCTGTGAGTCCTGAGTCCTGAGTCCTGTGAGTCCTGAGTCCTGAGTCCTGTGAGTCCTCTGAGTCCTGTGAGTCCTGAGTCCTGAGACCTGTGAGTCCTGTGAGTCCTCTGAGTCCTGAGTCCTGTGAGTCCTGTGAGTCCTGTGAGTCCTGTGAGTCCTGTGAGTCCTGAGTCCTGTGAGTCCTGTGAGTCCTGTGAGTCCTGTGAGTCCTGAGTCCTGAGTCCTGTGAGTCCTGTGAGTCCTTGTGAGTCCTGTGAGTCCTGGGAGTCCTGAGTCCTGAGGCCTGTGAGTCCTGTGAGTCCTGTGAGTCCTGTGAGTCCTGAGTCCTGAGACCGTGAGTCCTGTGAGTCCTGTGAGTCCTGAGTCTTGTGAGTCCTGTGAGTCCTGAGTCGTGTGAGTCCTGTGAGTCCTGAGTCCAGAGTCCTGTGAGTCCTGTGAGTCCTGTGAGTCCTGAGTCCTGAGTCCTGTGAGTCCTGAGTCCTGTGAGTCCTGTGAGTCCTGTGAGTCCTGTGAGTCCTGTGAGTCCTGAGTCCTGAGTCCTGTGAGTCCTGTGAGTCCTTGTGAGTCCTGTGAGTCCTGGGAGTCCTGAGTCCTGAGGCCTGTGAGTCCTGTGAGTCCTGTGATTCCTGTGAGTCCTGTGAGTCCTGAGTCCTGAGTCCGTGAGTCCTGTGAGTCCTGTGAGTCCTGTGAGTCCTGTGAGTCCTGAGTCCTGAGTCCTGTGAGTCCTGTGAGTCCTGTGAGTCCTGTGAGTCCTGTGAGTCCTGAGTCCTGAGTCCTGTGAGTCCTGTGAGTCCTGAGTCCTGAGTCCTGTGAGTCCTGAGTCCTGAGTCCTGTGAGTCCTCTGAGTCCTCTGAGTCCTGTGAGTCCTGAGTCCTGAGTCCTGTGAGTCCTGTGAGTCCTCTGAGTCCTGAGTCCTGTGAGTCCTGTGAGTCCTGTGAGTCCTGTGAGTCCTGTGAGTCCTGAGTCCTGTGAGCCCTGTGAGTCCTGTGAGTCCTGTGAGTCCTGTGAGTCCTGAGTCCTGAGTCCTGTGAGTCCTGTGAGTCCTTGTGAGTCCTGTGAGTCCTGAGTCGTGTGAGTCCTGTGAGTCCTGTGAGTCCTGAGTCCAGAGTCCTGTGAGTCCTGTGAGTCCTGTGAGTCCTGAGTCCTGAGTCCTGTGAGTCCTGAGTCCTGTGAGTCCTGTGAGTCATGTGAGTCCTGTGAGTCCTGTGTCCTGAGTCCTGTGAGTCCTGTGAGTCCTTGTGAGTCCTGTGAGTCCTGGGAGTCCTGAGTCCTGAGGCCTGTGAGTCCTGTGAGTCCTGTGAGTCCTGTGAGTCCTGTGAGTCCTGAGTCCTGAGTCCGTGAGTCCTGTGAGTCCTGTGAGTCCTGTGAGTCCTGTGAGTCCTGAGTCCTGAGTCCTGTGAGTCCTGTGAGTCCTGTGAGTCCTGTGAGTCCTGTGAGTCCTGAGTCCTGAGTCCTGTGAGTCCTGTGAGTCCTGAGTCCTGAGTCCTGTGAGTCCTGAGTCCTGAGTCCTCTGAGTCCTCTGAGTCCTCTGAGTCCTGTGAGTCCTGAGTCCTGAGTCCTGTGAGTCCTGTGAGTCCTCTGAGTCCTGAGTCCTGTGAGTCCTGTGAGTCCTGTGAGTCCTGTGAGTCCTGTGAGTCCTGAGTCCTGTGAGTCCTGTGAGTCCTGTGAGTCCTGTGAGTCCTGTGAGTCCTGAGTCCTGAGTCCTGTGAGTCCTGTGAGTCCTTGTGAGTCCTGTGAGTCCTGTGAGTCCTGGGAGTCCTGAGGCCTGTGAGTCCTGTGAGTCCTGAGTCTTGTGAGTCCTGTGAGTCCTGAGTCGTGTGAGTCCTGTGAGTCCTGTGAGTCCTGAGTCCAGAGTCCTGTAAGTCCTGTGAGTCCTGTGAGTCCTGAGTCCTGAGTCCTGTGAGTCCTGAGTCCTGAGTCCTGTGAGTCCTGAGTCTTGTGAGTCCTGTGAGTCCTGAGTCGTGTGAGTCCTGTGAGTCCTGTGAGTCCTGAGTCCAGAGTCCTGTAAGTCCTGTGAGTCCTGTGAGTCCTGAGTCCTGAGTCCTGTGAGTCCTGAGTCCTGAGTCCTGTGAGTCCTCTGAGTCCTGTGAGTCCTGTGAGTCCTGAGTCCTGTGAGTCCTGTGAGTCCTGTGAGTCCTGAGTCCTGTGAGTCCTGTGAGTCCTGTGAGTCCTGAGTCCTGAGTCCTGTGAGTCCTGAGTCCTGAGTCCTGTGAGTCCTCTGAGTCCTCTGAGTCCTCTGAGTCCTGAGTCCTGAGTCCTGTGAGTCCTGTGAGTCCTCTGAGTCCTGAGACCTGTGAGTCCTGTGAGTCCTGTGAGTCCTGTGAGTCCTGTGAGTCCTGAGTCCTGTGAGTCCTGTGAGTCCTGTGAGTCCTGTGAGTCCTGAGTCCTGAGTCCTGTGAGTCCTGTGAGTCCTGTGAGTCCTGTGAGTCCTGAGTCCTGAGTCCTGTGAGTGCTGTGAGTCCTGTGAGTCCTGAGTCCTGAGTCCTGAGTCCTGAGTCCTGTGAGTCCTGAGTCCTGAGTCCTGTGAGTCCTGTGAGTCCTGTGAGTCCTGAGTCCTGAGTCCTGAGTCCTGTGAGTCCTGTGAGTCCTGTGAGTCCTGTGAGTCCTGAGTCCTGAGTCCTGAGTCCTGAGTCCTGTGAGTCCTGAGTCCTGTGAGTCCTCTGAGTCCTGTGAGTCCTGTGAGTCCTGAGTCCTGAGTCCTGTGAGTCCTGTGCGTCCTCTGAGTCCTGAGTCCTGTGAGTCCTGTGAGTCCTGTGAGTCCTGTGAGTCCTGTGAGTCCTGAGTCCTGTGAGTCCTGTGAGTCCTGTGAGTCCTGTGAGTCCTGTGAGTCCTGAGTCCTGAGTCCTGTGAGTCCTGAGTCCTGAGTCCTGTGAGTCCTCTGAGTCCTCTGAGTCCTCTGAGTCCTGAGTCCTGAGTCCTGTGAGTCCTGTGAGTCCTCTGAGTCCTGAGACCTGTGAGTCCTGTGAGTCCTGTGAGTCCTGTGAGTCCTGGGAGTCCTGAGTCCTGAGGCCTGTGAGTCCTGTGAGTCCTGTGAGTCCTGTGAGTCCTGAGTCCTGAGACCGTGAGTCCTGTGAGTCCTGTGAGTCCTGAGTCTTGTGAGTCCTGTGAGTCCTGAGTCCTGAGTCCTGTGAGTCCTGAGTCCTGAGTCCTGTGAGTCCTCTGAGTCCTGTGAGTCCTCTGAGTCCTGTGAGTCCTGTGAGTCCTGTGAGTCCTGTGAGTCCTGAGTCCTGAGTCCTGAGTCCTGTGAGTCCTGTGAGTCCTGAGTCCTGAGTCCTGAGTCCTGTGAGTCCTCTGAGTCCTGTGAGTCCTGTGAGTCCTGTGAGTCCTGAGTCCTGAGTCCTGAGTCCTGTGAGTCCTGTGAGTCCTGTGAGTTCTCTGAGTCCTGTGAGTCCTGTGAGTCCTGTGAGTCCTGTGAGTCCTGAGTCCTGAGTCCTGTGAGTCCTCTGAGTCCTGTGAGTCCTGTGAGTCCTGAGTCCTGAGTCCTGTGAGTCCTGTGAGTCCTGTGAGTCCTGTGAGTCCTGAGTCCTGAGTCCTGAGTCCTGTGAGTCCTGAGTCCTGAGTCCTGATTCCTGTGAGTCCTGTGAGTCCTGAGTCCTGAGTCCTGTGAGTCCTGTGAGTCCTGTGAGTCCTGAGTCCTGAGTCCTGAGTCCTGTGAGTCCTGAGTCCTGAGTCCTGTGAGTTCTGAGTCCTGAGTCCTGTGAGTCCTGTGAGTCCTGTGAGTCCTGAGTCCTGAGTCCTGAGTTCTGAGTCCTGTGAGTCCTGTGAGTCCTGTGAGTCCTGTGAGTCCTGAGTCCTGTGAGTTCTGTGAGTCCTGTGAGTCCTGTGAGTCCTGTGAGTCCTGTGAGTCCTGAGTCCTGAGTCCTGTGAGTCCTGAGTCCTGTGAGTCCTGTGAGTCCTGTGAGTCCTGTGAGTCCTGTGAGTCCTGAGTCCTGTGAGTCCTGTGAGTCCTCTGAGTCCTCTGAGTCCTGAGTCCTGTGAGTCCTGTGAGTCCTGTGAGTCCTGTGAGTCCTGTGAGTCCTGAGTCCTGTGAGTCCTGTGAGTCCTGTGAGTCCTGTGAGTCCTGAGTCCTGAGTCCTGTGAGTCCTGTGAGTCCTTGTGAGTCCTGTGAGTCCTGGGAGTCCTGAGTCCTGAGGCCTGTGAGTCCTGTGAGTCCTGAGTCCTGTGAGTCCTGTGAGTACTGACTCCTGAGTCCTGTGAGTCCTGTGAGTCCTGAGTCCTGTGAGTCCTGTGAGTCCTGTGAGTCCTGTGAGTCCTGTGAGTCCTGAGTCCTGAGTCCTGAGTCCTGTGAGTCCTGAGTCCTGAGTCCTGTGAGTCCTCTGAGTCCTGTGAGTCCTGTGAGTCCTGTGAGTCCTGTGAGTCCTGAGTCCTGAGTCCTGTGAGTCCTGTGAGTCCTGTGAGTCCTGTGAGTCCTGTGAGTCCTGTAAGTCCTGAGTCCTGAGTCCTGTGAGTCCTGTGAGTCCTGTGAGTCCTGTGAGTCCTGAGTCCTGTGAGTGCTGTGAGTCCTGTGAGTCCTGAGTCCAGAGTCCTGTGAGTCCTGTGAGTACTGTGAGTCCTGTGAGTCCTGAGTCCTGTGAGTCCTGAGTCCTGAGTCCTGTGAGTCCTGTGAGTCCTGTGAGTCCTGTGAGTCCTGAGTCCTGTGAGTCCTGTGAGTCCTGTGAGTCCTGTGAGTCCTGAGTCCTGAGTCCTGAGTCCTGTGAGTCCTGAGTCCTGAGTCCTGTGAGTCCTGTGAGTCCTGTGGGTCCTGTGAGTCCTGAGTCCTGAGTCCTGTGAGTCCTGAGTCCTGAGTCATGTGAGTCCTGTGAGTCCTGTGAGTCCTGTGAGTCCTGTGAGTCCTGTGAGTCCTGAGTCCTGAGTCCTGAGTCCTGAGTCCTGTGAGTCCTGTGAGTCCTGAGTCCTGAGTCCTGAGTTCTGAGTCCTGTGAGTCCTGTGAGTCCTGTGAGTCCTGTGAGTCCTGAGTCCTGTGAGTCCTGTGAGTCCTGTGAGTCCTGTGAGTCCTGTGAGTCCTGAGTCCTGAGTCCTGTGAGTCCTGAGTCCTGTGAGTCCTGTGAGTCCTGTGAGTCCTGAGTCCTGTGAGTCCTGTGAGTCCTGTGAGTCCTGTGAGTCCTGAGTCCTGAGTCCTGTGAGTCCTGAGTCCTGAGTCCTGTGAGTCCTGTGAGTCCTGTGAGTCCTGTGAGTCCTGAGTCCTGTGAGTCCTGTGAGTCCTGTGAGTCCTGAGTCCTGAGTCCTGAGACCTGTGAGTCCTGTGAGTCCTGTGAGTCCTGAGTCCTGAGTCCTGAGTCCTGTGAGTCCTCTGAGTCCTCTGAGTCCTGTGAGTCCTGAGTCCTGAGTCCTGTGAGTCCTGTGAGTCCTGTGAGTCCTCTGAGTCCCGATTCCTGTGAGTCCTGTGAGTCCTGTGAGTCCTGTGAGTCCTGTGAGTCCTGAGTCCTGTGAGTCCTGTGAGTCCTGTGAGTCCTGTGAGTCCTGTGAGTCCTGTGAGTCCTGAGTCCTGAGTCCTGTGAGTCCTGTGAGTCCTTGTGAGTCATGTGAGTCCTGGGAGTCCTGAGGCCTGTGAGTCCTGTGAGTCCTGTGAGTCCTGTGAGTCCTGTGAGTCCTGAGTCCTGAGTCCGTGAGTCCTGTGAGTCCTGTGAGTCCTGAGTCTTGTGAGTCCTGTGAGTCCTGAGTCTTGTGAGTCCTGTGAGTCCTGTGAGTCCTGTGAGTCCTGTGAGTCCTTGTGAGTCCTGTGAGTCCTGTGAGTCCTGTGAGTCCTGTGGGTCCTGAGTCCTGAGTCCTGTGAGTCCTGTGAGTCCTGTGAGTCCTGAGTCCTGAGTCCTGTGAGTCCTGTGAGTCCTGTGAGTCCTGAGTCCTGTGAGTCCTGAGTCCTGTGAGTCCTGTGAGTCCTGTGAGTCCTGTGAGTCCTGAGTCCTGAGTCCAGTGAGTCCTGAGTCCTGAGTCCTGTGAGTCCTGTGAGTCCTGTGAGTCCTGTGAGTCCTGTGAGTCCTGAGTCCTGAGTCCTGTGAGTCCTGAGGCCTGTGAGTCCTGTGAGTCCTGTGAGTCCTGTGAGTCCTGAGTCCTGAGTCCGTGAGTCCTGTGAGTCCTGTGAGTCCTGAGTCTTGTGAGTCCTGTGAGTCCTGAGTCTTGTGAGTCCTGTGAGTCCTGTGAGTCCTGTGAGTCCTGAGTCCTGAGTCCTGTGAGTCCTGTGAGTCCTGTGAGTCCTGTGGGTCCTGAGTCCTGAGTCCTGTGAGTCCTGTGAGTCCTGTGAGTCCTGAGTCCTGAGTCCTGTGAGTCCTGTGAGTCCTGTGAGTCCTGAGTCCTGTGAGTCCTGAGTTCTGTGAGTCCTGTGAGTCCTGTGAGTCCTGTGAGTCCTGAGTCCTGAGTCCAGTGAGTCCTGAGTCCTGAGTCCTGTGAGTCCTGTGAGTCCTGTGAGTCCTGTGAGTCCTGTGAGTCCTGAGTCCTGAGTCCTGTGAGTCCTGTGAGTCCTGTGAGTCCTGTGAGTCCTGAGTCCTGAGTCCTGAGTTCTGAGTCCTGTGAGTCCTGTGAGTCCTGTGAGTCCTGTGAGTCCTGTGAGTCCTGAGTCCTGTGAGTCCTCTGAGTCCTGTGAGTCCTGTGAGTCCTGTGAGTCCTGAGTCTTGTGAGTCCTGTGAGTCCTGAGTCCTGAGTCCTGAGTCCTGGGAGTCCTGAGTCCTGTGAGTCCTGTGAGTCCTGTGAGTCCTGTGAGTCCTGAGTCCTGAGTCCTGTGAGTCCTGAGTCCTGAGTCCTGTGAGTCCTGTGAGTCCTGTGAGTCCTGTGAGTCCTGAGTCCTGAGTCCTGTGAGTCCTGTGAGCCCTGTGAGTCCTGAGTCCTGAGTCCTGTGAGTCCTGAGTCCTGAGTCCTGTGAGTCCTCTGAGTTCTGTGAGTCCTGTGAGTCCTATGAGTCCTGAGTCCTGTGAGTCCTGTGAGTCCTGTGAGTCCTGTGAGTCCTGTGAGTCCTGAGTCCTGAGTCCTGTGAGTCCTGTGAGTCCTTGTGAGTCCTGTGAGTCCTGGGAGTCCTGAGTCCTGAGGCCTGTGAGTCCTGTGAGTCCTGTGAGTCCTGTGAGTCCTGAGTCCTGAGTCCTGTGAGTCCTGTGAGTCCTGTGAGTCCTGAGTCCTGAGTCCTGAGTTCTGAGTCCTGTGAGTCCTGTGAGTCCTGTGAGTCCTGTGAGTCCTGAGTCCTGTGAGTCCTGTGAGTCCTGTGAGTCCTGTGAGTCCTGAGTCCTGAGTCCTGTGAGTCCTGAGTCCTGTGAGTCCTCTGAGTCCTCTGAGTCCTCTGAGTCCTGTGATTCCTGAGTCCTGAGTCCTGTGAGTCCTGAGTCCTGTGAGTCCTGTGAGTCCTGAGTCCTGTGAGTCCTGTGAGTCCGGTGAGTCCTGTGAGTCCTGTGAGTCCTGAGTCCTGTGAGTCCTGTGAGTCCTGTGAGTCCTGTGAGTCCTGAGTCCTGAGTCCTGAGTCCTGTGAGTCCTCTGAGTCCTCTGAGTCCTGTGAGTCCTGAGTCCTGAGTCCTGTGAGTCCTGTGAGTCCTGTGAGTCCACTGAGTCCTGAGTCCTGTGAGTCCTGTGAGTCCTGTGAGTCCTGTGAGTCCTGAGTCCTGTGAGTCCTGTGAGTCCTGTGAGTCCTGTGAGTCCTTGTGAGTCCTGTGAGTCCTGGGAGTCCTGAGTCCTGAGGCCTGTGAGTCCTGTGAGTCCTGTGAGTCCTGTGAGTCCTGTGAGTCCTGAGTCCTGAGACCGTGAGTCCTGTGAGTCCTGAGTCCTGTGAGTCCTGTGAGTCCTTGTGAGTCCTGAGTCTTGTGAGTCCTGTGAGTCCTGTGAGTCCTGAGTCCTGTGAGTCCTGAGTCCTGAGTCCTGTGAGTCCTGAGTCCTGAGTCCTGTGAGTCCTCTGAGTCCTGTGAGTCCTGTGAGTCCTGTGAGTCCTGAGTCCTGTGAGTCCTGTGAGTCCTGTGAGTCCTGAGTCCTGAGTCCTGTGAGTCCTGAGTCCTGAGTCCTGTGAGTCCTCTGAGTCCTCTGAGTCCTGAGTCCTGAGTCCTGTGAGTCCTGTGAGTCCTCTGAGTCCTGAGACCTGTGAGTCCTGTGAGTCCTGTGAGTCCTGTGAGTCCGGAGTCCTGTGAGTCCTGTGAGTCCTGTGAGTCCTGTGAGTCCTGTGAGTCCTGTGAGTCCTGTGAGTCCTGAGTCCTGAGTCCTGTGAGTCCTGTGAGTCCTCTGAGTCCTCTGAGTCCTGTGAGTCCTGAGTCCTGTGAGTGCTGTGAGTCCTGTGAGTCCTGTGAGTCCACTGAGTCCTGAGTCCTGTGAGTCCTGTGAGTCCTGTGAGTCCTGTGAGTCCTGAGTCCTGTGAGTCCTGTGAGTCCTGTGAGTCCTGTGAGTCCTGAGTCCTGAGTCCTGTGAGTCCTGTGAGTCCTTGTGAGTCTTGTGAGTCCTGTGAGTCCTGTGAGTCCTGAGAGTCCTGTGAGTCCTGTGAGTCCTGTGAGTCCTGTGAGTCCTGAGTCCTGAGTCCTGAGTCCTGTGAGTCCTCTGAGTCCTCTGAGTCCTGTGAGTCCTGAGTCCTGAGTCCTGTGAGTCCTGTGAGTCCTGTGAGTCCACTGAGTCCTGAGTCCTGTGAGTCCTGTGAGTCCTGTGAGTCCTGTGAGTCCTGAGTCCTGTGAGTCCTGTGAGTCCTGTGAGTCCTGAGTCCTCAGTCCTGTGAGTCCTGTGAGTCCTTGTGAGTCTTGTGAGTCCTGGGAGTCCTGAGTCCTGAGGCCTGTGAGTCCTGTGAGTCCTGAGTCCTGAGTCCTGAGTCCTGTGAGTCCTGTGAGTCCTTGTGAGTCCTGTGAGTCCTGAGTCCTGAGTCCTGTGAGTCCTGTGAGTCCTGTGAGTCCTGAGTCCTGAGTTCTGAGTCCTGTGAGTCCTGTGAGTCCTGAGTCCTGTGAGTCCTGTGAGTCCTGTGAGTCCTGTGAGTCCTGAGTCCTGAGTCCTGTGAGTCCTATGAGTCCTTGTGAGTCTTGTGAGTCCTGGGAGTCCTGAGTCCTGAGGCCTGTGAGTCCTGTGAGTCCTGTGAGTCCTGAGTCCTGAGTCCTGTGAGTCCTGTGAGTCCTTGTGAGTCCTGTGAGTCCTGGGAGTCCTGAGGCCTGTGAGTCCTGTGAGTCCTGTGAGTCCTGTGAGTCCTGAGTCCTGTGAGTCCTGTGAGTCCTGTGAGTCCTGAGTCCTGAGTCCTGAGTTCTGAGTCCTGTGAGTCCTGTGAGTCCTGTGAGTCCTGTGAGTCCTGTGAGTCCTGTGAGTCCTGTGAGTCCACTGAGTCCTGAGTCCTGTGAGTCCTGTGAGTCCTGTGAGTCCTGTGATTCCTGAGTCCTGTGAGTCCTGTGAGTCCTGTGAGTCCTGTGAGTCCTGTGAGTCCTGAGTCCGTGAGTCCTGTGAGTCCTGTGAGTCCTGAGTTTTGTGAGTCCTGAGTCTTGTGAGTCCTGTGAGTCCTTTGAGTCCTGAGTCCTGAGTCCTGTGAGTCCTGTGAGTCCTGAGTCTTGTGAGTCCTGTGAGTCCTGAGTCTTGTGAGTCCTGTGAGTCCTTTGAGTCCTGAGTCCTGAGTCCTGTGAGTCCTGTGAGTCCTGTGAGTCCTGAGTCCTGAGTTCTGTGAGTCCTGAGTCCTGTGAGTCCTCTGAGTCCTGTGAGTCCTGTGAGTCCTGTGAGTCCTGTGAGTCCTGTGAGTCCTGTGAGACTTGAGTCCTGAGTCCTGAGTTCTGAGTCCTGTGAGTCCTGTGAGTCCTGAGTCCTGTGAGTCCTGTGAGTCCTGTGAGTCCTGTGAGTCCTGTGAGTCCTCTGAGTCCTGTGAGTCCTGTGAGTCCTGTGAGTCCTGAGTCCGTGAGTCCTGTGAGTCCTGTGAGTCCTGAGTCTTGTGAGTCCTGTGAGTCCTGAGTCTTGTGAGTCCTGTGAGTCCTTTGAGTCCTGAGTCCTGAGTCCTGTGAGTCCTGTGAGTCCTGTGAGTCCTGAGTCCTGAGTTCTGTGAGTCCTGAGTCCTGAGTCCTGTGAGTCCTCTGAGTCCTGTGAGTCCTGTGAGTCCTGTGAGTCCTGAGTGCTGAGTCCTGAGTCCTGAGTCCTGTGAGTCCTGTGAGTCCTGTGAGTCCTCTGAGTCCTGAGTCCTGTGAGTCCTGTGAGTCCTGTGAGTCCTGTGAGTCCTGTGAGACTTGAGTCCTGAGTCCTGAGTTCTGAGTTTTGTGAGTCCTGTGAGTCCTGAGTCCTGTGAGTCCTGTGAGTCCTGTGAGTCCTGTGAGTCCTGTGAGTCCTGAGTCCTGAGTCCTGTGAGTCCTGTGAGTCCTGAGTCCTGAGTCCTGTGAGTCCTGTGAGTCCTGTGAGTCCTGTGAGTCCTGTGAGTCCTGAGTCCTGAGTCCTGTGAGTCCTGAGTCCTGAGTCCTGTGAGTCCTGTGAGTCCTGTGAGTCCTGAGTCCTGAGTCCTGTGAGTCCTGTGAGTCCTGTGAGTCCTGTGAGTCCTGTGAGTCCTGTGAGTCCTCAGTCCTGTGAGTCCTGTGAGTCCTGTGAGTCCTGTGAGTCCTGTGAGTCCTGAGTCCTGAGTCCTGTGAGTCCTGTGAGTCCTGTGAGTCCTGTGAGTCCTGAGTCCTGAGTCCTGTGAGTCCTGTGAGTCCTGTGAGTCCTGAGTCCTGAGTCCTGTGAGTCCTGTGAGTCCTGAGTCCTGAGTCCTGAGTCCTGAGTCCTGTGAGTCCTGAGTCCTGAGTCCTGTGAGTCCTGTGAGTCCTGTGAGTCCTGAGTCCTGAGTCCTGAGTCCTGTGAGTCATGTGAGTCCTGTGAGTCCTGAGTCCTGAGTCCTGTGAGTCCTGTGAGTCCTGAGTCCTGTGAGTCCTGTGAGTCCTGTGAGTCCTGTGAGTCCTGTGAGTCCTGTGAGTCCTGAGTCCTGAGTCCTGTGAGTCCTGTGAGTCCTGTGAGTCCTGTGAGTCCTGTGAGTCCTGAGTCCTGAGTCCTGTGAGTCCTGTGAGTCCTTGTGAGTCCTGTGAGTCCTGGGAGTCCTGAGTCCTGAGTCCTGAGGCCTGTGAGTCCTGTGAGTCCTGTGAGTCCTGTGAGTCCTGTGAGTCCTGAGTCCTGAGTCCTGTGAGTCCTGTGAGTCCTTGTGAGTCCTGTGAGTCATGGGAGTCCTGAGTCCTGAGGCCTGTGAGTCCTGTGAGTCCTGTGAGTCCTGTGAGTCCTGTGAGTCCTGAGTCCGTGAGTCCTGTGAGTCCTGTGAGTCCTGAGTCTTGTGAGTCCTGTGAGTCCTGAGTCTTGTGAGTCCTGTGAGTCCTGTGAGTCCTGAGTCCTGAGTCCTGTGAGTCCTGTGAGTCCTGTGAGTCCTGATTCCTGAGTCCTGTGAGTCCTGAGTCCTGAGTCCTCTGAGTCCTCTGAGTCCTCTGAGTCCTGTGAGTCCTGTGAGTCCTGAGTCCTGTGAGTCCTGTGAGTCCTGTGAGTCCTGAGTCCTGAGTCCTGAGTCCTGTGAGTCCTGTGAGTCCTGTGAGTCCTGAGTCCTGAGTCCTGTGAGTCCTGTGTCCTGAGTCCTGTGAGTCCTCTGAGTCCTGTGAGTCCTGTGAGTCCTGAGTCCTGAGTCCTGAGTCCTGTGAGTCCTGTGAGTCCTGTGAGTCCTGAGTCCTGAGTCCTGTGAGTCCTGAGTCCTGAGTCCTGTGAGTCCTCTGAGTCCTCTGAGTCCTGTGAGTCCTGTGAGTCCTGTGAGTCCTGTGAGTCCTGTGAGTCCTGAGTCCTGAGTCCTGTGAGTCCTGTGAGTCCTGGGAGTCCTGAGGCCTGTGAGTCCTGTGAGTCCTATGAGTCCTGTGAGTCCTGTGAGTCCTGAGTCCTGAGTCCTGAGTCCTGAGTCCTGAGTTCTGAGTTCTGTGAGTCCTGAGTCCTGTGAGTCCTGTGAGTCCTGTGAGTCCTGTGAGTCCTGTGAGTCCTGAGTCCTGAGTCCTGAGTCCTGTGAGTCCTCTGAGTCCTGTGAGTCCTGTGAGTCCTGAGTCCTGTGAGTCCTGTGAGTCCTGTGAGTCCTGTGAGTCCTGTGAGTCCTGTGAGTCCTGAGTCTTGTGAGTCCTGTGAGTCCTGTGTGTCCTGAGTCCTGAGTCCTGTGAGTCCTGTGAGTCCTGTGAGTCCTGAGTCCTGAGTCCTGTGAGTCCTGAGTCCTGAGTCCTGTGAGTCCTCTGAGTCCTCTGAGGCCTGTGAGTCCTGTGAGTCCTGTGAGTCCTGTGAGTCCTGTGAGTCCTGAGGCCTGTGAGTCCTGTGAGTCCTGTGAGTCCTGAGTCCTGAGTCCGTGAGTCCTGTGAGTCCTGTGAGTCCTGAGTCTTGTGAGTCCTGTGAGTCCTGAGTCTTGTGAGTCCTGTGAGTCCTGTGAGTCCTGAGTCCTGAGTCCTGTGAGTCCTGTGAGTCCTGTGAGTCCTGAGTCCTGAGTCCTGTGAGTCCTGAGTCCTGAGTCCTGTGAGTCCTCTGAGTCCTGTGAGTCCTCTGAGTCCTGTGAGTCCTGAGAGTCCTGTGAGTCCTGTGAGTCCTGAGTCCTGAGTCCTGAGTCCTGTGAGTCCTGTGAGTCCTGAGTCCTGAGTCCTGAGTCCTGTGAGTCCTCTGAGTCCTGTGAGTCCTGTGAGTCCTGTGAGTCCTGAGTCCTGAGTCCTGAGTCCTGTGAGTCCTGTGAGTCCTGTGAGTTCTCTGAGTCCTGTGAGTCCTGTGAGTCCTGTGAGTCCTGTGAGTCCTGAGTCCTGAGTCCTGTGAGTCCTCTGAGTCCTGTGAGTCCTATGAGTCCTGAGTCCTGAGTCCTGTGAGTCCTGTGAGTCCTGTGAGTCCTGTGAGTCCTGTGAGTCCTGAGTCCTGAGTCCTGAGTCCTGTGAGTCCTGAGTCCTGAGTCCTGTGAGTTCTGAGTCCTGAGTCCTGTGAGTCCTGTGAGTCCTGAGTCCTGAGTCCTGAGTTCTGAGTCCTGTGAGTCCTGTGAGTCCTGTGAGTCCTGTGAGTCCTGAGTCCTGTGAGTCCTGTGAGTCCTGTGAGTCCTGTGAGTCCTGTGAGTCCTGTGAGTCCTGAGTCCTGAGTCCTGTGAGTCCTGAGTCCTGTGAGTCCTGTGAGTCCTGTGAGTCCTGTGAGTCCTGTGAGTCCTGAGTCCTGTGAGTCCTGTGAGTCCTCTGAGTCCTCTGAGTCCTGAGTCCTGTGAGTCCTGTGAGTCCTGTGAGTCCTGTGAGTCCTGTGAGTCCTGAGTCCTGTGAGTCCTGTGAGTCCTGTGAGTCCTGTGAGTCCTGAGTCCTGAGTCCTGTGAGTCCTGTGAGTCCTTGTGAGTCCTGTGAGTCCTGGGAGTCCTGAGTCCTGAGGCCTGTGAGTCCTGTGAGTCCTGAGTCCTGTGAGTCCTGTGAGTACTGACTCCTGAGTCCTGTGAGTCCTGTGAGTCCTGAGTCCTGTGAGTCCTGTGAGTCCTGTGAGTCCTGTGAGTCCTGTGAGTCCTGAGTCCTGAGTCCTGTGAGTCCTGAGTCCTGAGTCCTGTGAGTCCTCTGAGTCCTGTGAGTCCTGTGAGTCCTGTGAGTCCTGTGAGTCCTGAGTCCTGAGTCCTGTGAGTCCTGTGAGTCCTGTGAGTCCTGTGAGTCCTGTGAGTCCTGTGAGTCCTGAGTCCTGAGTCCTGAGTCCTGTGAGTCCTGTGAGTCCTGTGAGTCCTGTGAGTCCTGAGTCCTGTGAGTGCTGTGAGTCCTGTGAGTCCTGAGTCCAGAGTCCTGTGAGTCCTGTGAGTACTGTGAGTCCTGTGAGTCCTGAGTCCTGTGAGTCCTGAGTCCTGAGTCCTGTGAGTCCTGTGAGTCCTGTGAGTCCTGTGAGTCCTGAGTCCTGAGTCCTGTGAGTCCTGTGAGTCCTGTGAGTCCTGTGAGTCCTGAGTCCTGAGTCCTGAGTCCTGTGAGTCCTGAGTCCTGAGTCCTGTGAGTCCTGTGAGTCCTGTGGGTCCTGTGAGTCCTGAGTCCTGAGTCCTGTGAGTCCTGAGTCCTGAGTCATGTGAGTCCTGTGAGTCCTGTGAGTCCTGTGAGTCCTGTGAGTCCTGTGAGTCCTGAGTCCTGAGTCCTGAGTCCTGAGTCCTGTGAGTCCTGTGAGTCCTGAGTCCTGAGTCCTGAGTTCTGAGTCCTGTGAGTCCTGTGAGTCCTGTGAGTCCTGTGAGTCCTGTGAGTCCTGAGTCCTGTGAGTCCTGTGAGTCCTGTGAGTCCTGTGAGTCCTGTGAGTCCTGAGTCCTGAGTCCTGTGAGTCCTGAGTCCTGTGAGTCCTGTGAGTCCTGTGAGTCCTGAGTCCTGTGAGTCCTGTGAGTCCTGTGAGTCCTGTGAGTCCTGAGTCCTGAGTCCTGTGAGTCCTGTGAGTCCTGTGAGTCCTGAGTCCTGTGAGTCCTGTGAGTCCTGTGAGTCCTGAGTCCTGATTCCTGAGATCTGTGAGTCCTGTGAGTCCTGTGAGTCCTGAGTCCTGAGTCCTGAGTCCTGTGAGTCCTCTGAGTCCTCTGAGTCCTGTGAGTCCTGAGTCCTGAGTCCTGTGAGTCCTGTGAGTCCTGTGAGTCCTCTGAGTCCCGATTCCTGTGAGTCCTGTGAGTCCTGTGAGTCCTGTGAGTCCTGTGAGTCCTGAGTCCTGTGAGTCCTGTGAGTCCTGTGAGTCCTGTGAGTCCTGTGAGTCCTGTGAGTCCTGTGAGTCCTGAGTCCTGAGTCCTGTGAGTCCTTGTGAGTCATGTGAGTCCTGGGAGTCCTGAGGCCTGTGAGTCCTGTGAGTCCTGTGAGTCCTGTGAGTCCTGTGAGTCCTGAGTCCTGAGTCCGTGAGTCCTGTGAGTCCTGTGAGTCCTGAGTCTTGTGAGTCCTGTGAGTCCTGAGTCTTGTGAGTCCTGTGAGTCCTGTGAGTCCTGTGAGTCCTGAGTCCTGAGTCCTGTGAGTCCTGTGAGTCCTGTGAGTCCTGTGGGTCCTGAGTCTTGAGTCCTGTGTGTCCTGTGAGTCCTGTGAGTCCTGAGTCCTGAGTCCTGTGAGTCCTGTGAGTCCTGTGAGTCCTGAGTCCTGTGAGTCCTGAGTCCTGTGAGTCCTGTGAGTCCTGTGAGTCCTGTGAGTCCTGAGTCCTGAGTCCAGTGAGTCCTGAGTCCTGAGTCCTGTGAGTCCTGTGAGTCCTGTGAGTCCTGTGAGTCCTGTGAGTCCTGAGTCCTGAGTCCTGTGAGTCCTGAGGCCTGTGAGTCCTGTGAGTCCTGTGAGTCCTGTGAGTCCTGTGAGTCCTGAGTCCTGAGTCCGTGAGTCCTGTGAGTCCTGTGAGTCCTGAGTCTTGTGAGTCCTGTGAGTCCTGAGTCTTGTGAGTCCTGTGAGTCCTGTGAGTCCTGTGAGTCCTGAGTCCTGAGTCCTGTGAGTCCTGTGAGTCCTGTGAGTCCTGTGGGTCCTGAGTCCTGAGTCCTGTGAGTCCTGTGAGTCCTGTGAGTCCTGAGTCCTGAGTCCTGTGAGTCCTGTGAGTCCTGTGAGTCCTGAGTCCTGTGAGTCCTGAGTCCTGTGAGTCCTGTGAGTCCTGAGTCCTGAGTCCTGTGAGTCCTGTGAGTCCTTGTGAGTCCTGTGAGTCCTGGGAGTCCTGAGGCCTGTGAGTCCTGTGAGTCCTATGAGTCCTGTGAGTCCTGTGAGTCCTGAGTCCTGAGTCCTGTGAGTCCTGAGTCCTGAGTCCTGTGAGTCCTCTGAGTCCTGTGAGTCCTGTGAGTCCTGAGTCCTGTGAGTCCTGTGAGTCCTGTGAGTCCTGAGTCCTGAGTCCTGAGTCCTGTGAGTCCTGTGAGTCCTGTGAGTCCTGAGTCCTGAGTCCTGTGAGTCCTGAGTCCTGAGTCCTGTGAGTCCTCTGAGTCCTCTGAGTCCTGTGAGTCCTGTGAGTCCTGTGAGTCCTGTGAGTCCTGTGAGTCCTGTGAGTCCTGAGTCCTGAGTCCTGTGAGTCCTGTGAGTCCTTGTGAGTCCTGTGAGTCCTGGGAGTCCTGAGGCCTGTGAGTCCTGTGAGTCCTATGAGTCCTGTGAGTCCTGTGAGTCCTGAGTCCTGAGTCCTGTGAGTCCTGAGTCCTGAGTCCTGTGAGTCCTCTGAGTCCTGTGAGTCCTGTGAGTCCTGAGTCCTGTGAGTCCTGTGAGTCCTGTGAGTCCTGAGTCCTGAGTCCTGAGTCCTGTGAGTCCTGTGAGTCCTGTGAGTCCTGTGAGTCCTGAGTCCTGAGTCCTGAGTCCTGAGTCCTGTGAGTCCTCTGAGTCCTGTGAGTCCTGTGAGTCCTTGTGAGTCCTGTGAGTCCTGTGAGTCCTTGTGAGTCTTGTGAGTCCTGGGAGTCCTGAGTCCTGAGGCCTGTGAGTCCTGTGAGTCCTGAGTCCTGAGTCCTGAGTCCTGTGAGTCCTGTGAGTCCTTGTGAGTCCTGTGAGTCCTGAGTCCTGAGTCCTGTGAGTCCTGTGAGTCCTGTGAGTCCTGAGTCCTGAGTTCTGAGTCCTGTGAGTCCTGTGAGTCCTGAGTCCTGTGAGTCCTGTGAGTCCTGTGAGTCCTGTGAGTCCTGAGTCCTGAGTCCTGTGAGTCCTATGAGTCCTTGTGAGTCTTGTGAGTCCTGGGAGTCCTGAGTCCTGAGGCCTGTGAGTCCTGTGAGTCCTGTGAGTCCTGAGTCCTGAGTCCTGTGAGTCCTGTGAGTCCTTGTGAGTCCTGTGAGTCCTGGGAGTCCTGAGGCCTGTGAGTCCTGTGAGTCCTGTGAGTCCTGTGAGTCCTGAGTCCTGTGAGTCCTGTGAGTCCTGTGAGTCCTGAGTCCTGAGTCCTGAGTTCTGAGTCCTGTGAGTCCTGTGAGTCCTGTGAGTCCTGTGAGTCCTGTGAGTCCTGAGTCCTGTGAGTCCTGTGAGTCCACTGAGTCCTGAGTCCTGTGAGTCCTGTGAGTCCTGTGAGTCCTGTGATTCCTGAGTCCTGTGAGTCCTGTGAGTCCTGTGAGTCCTGTGAGTCCTGTGAGTCCTGAGTCCGTGAGTCCTGTGAGTCCTGTGAGTCCTGAGTTTTGTGAGTCCTGTGAGTCCTGAGTCTTGTGAGTCCTGTGAGTCCTTTGAGTCCTGAGTCCTGAGTCCTGTGAGTCCTGTGAGTCCTGAGTCTTGTGAGTCCTGTGAGTCCTGAGTCTTGTGAGTCCTGTGAGTCCTTTGAGTCCTGAGTCCTGAGTCCTGTGAGTCCTGTGAGTCCTGTGAGTCCTGAGTCCTGAGTTCTGTGAGTCCTGAGTCCTGTGAGTCCTCTGAGTCCTGTGAGTCCTGTGAGTCCTGTGAGTCCTGTGAGTCCTGTGAGACTTGAGTCCTGAGTTCTGAGTCCTGTGAGTCCTGTGAGTCCTGAGTCCTGTGAGTCCTGTGAGTCCTGTGAGTCCTGTGAGTCCTGTGAGTCCTGTGAGTCCTGTGAGTCCTGAGTCCGTGAGTCCTGTGAGTCCTGTGAGTCCTGAGTCTTGTGAGTCCTGTGAGTCCTGAGTCTTGTGAGTCCTGTGAGTCCTTTGAGTCCTGAGTCCTGAGTCCTGTGAGTCCTGTGAGTCCTGTGAGTCCTGAGTCCTGAGTTCTGTGAGTCCTGAGTCCTGAGTCCTGTGAGTCCTCTGAGTCCTGTGAGTCCTGTGAGTCCTGTGAGTCCTGAGTGCTGAGTCCTGAGTCCTGAGTCCTGTGAGTCCTGTGAGTCCTGTGAGTCCTCTGAGTCCTGTGAGTCCTGTGAGTCCTGTGAGTCCTGTGAGTCCTGTGAGTCCTGTGAGACTTGAGTCCTGAGTCCTGAGTTCTGAGTTTTGTGAGTCCTGTGAGTCCTGAGTCCTGTGAGTCCTGTGAGTCCTGTGAGTCCTGTGAGTCCTGTGAGTCCTGAGTCCTGAGTCCTGTGAGTCCTGTGAGTCCTGAGTCCTAAGTCCTGTGAGTCCTGTGAGTCCTGTGAGTCCTGTGAGTCCTGTGAGTCCTGAGTCCTGAGTCCTGTGAGTCCTGAGTCCTGAGTCCTGTGAGTCCTGTGAGTCCTGTGAGTCCTGAGTCCTGAGTCCTGTGAGTCCTGTGAGTCCTGTGAGTCCTGTGAGTCCTGTGAGTCCTGTGAGTCCTCAGTCCTGTGAGTCCTGTGAGTCCTGTGAGTCCTGTGAGTCCTGTGAGTCCTGAGTCCTGAGTCCTGTGAGTCCTGTGAGTCCTGTGAGTCCTGTGAGTCCTGAGTCCTGAGTCCTGTGAGTCCTGTGAGTCCTGTGAGTCCTGAGTCCTGAGTCCTGTGAGTCCTGTGAGTCCTGAGTCCTGAGTCCTGAGTCCTGTGAGTCCTGAGTCCTGAGTCCTGTGAGTCCTGTGAGTCCTGTGAGTCCTGAGTCCTGAGTCCTGAGTCCTGTGAGTCATGTGAGTCCTGTGAGTCCTGAGTCCTGAGTCCTGTGAGTTCTGTGAGTCCTGTGAGTCCTGAGTCCTGTGAGTCCTGTGAGTCCTGTGAGTCCTGTGAGTCCTGTGAGTCCTGTGAGTCCTGAGTCCTGAGTCCTGTGAGTCCTGTGAGTCCTTGTGAGTCCTGTGAGTCCTGGGAGTCCTGAGTCCTGAGGCCTGTGAGTCCTGTGAGTCCTGTGAGTCCTGTGAGTCCTGTGAGTCCTGAGTCCTGAGTCCTGTGAGTCCTGTGAGTCCTTGTGAGTCCTGTGAGTCATGGGAGTCCTGAGTCCTGAGGCCTGTGAGTCCTGTGAGTCCTGTGAGTCCTGTGAGTCCTGTGAGTCCTGAGTCCGTGAGTCCTGTGAGTCCTGTGAGTCCTGAGTCTTGTGAGTCCTGTGAGTCCTGAGTCTTGTGAGTCCTGTGAGTCCTGTGAGTCCTGAGTCCTGAGTCCTGTGAGTCCTGTGAGTCCTGTGAGTCCTGATTCCTGAGTCCTGTGAGTCCTGAGTCCTGAGTCCTCTGAGTCCTCTGAGTCCTCTGAGTCCTGTGAGTCCTGTGAGTCCTGAGTCCTGTGAGTCCTGTGAGTCCTGTGAGTCCTGAGTCCTGAGTCCTGAGTCCTGTGAGTCCTGTGAGTCCTGTGAGTCCTGAGTCCTGAGTCCTGTGAGTCCTGTGTCCTGAGTCCTGTGAGTCCTCTGAGTCCTGTGAGTCCTGTGAGTCCTGAGTCCTGAGTCCTGAGTCCTGTGAGTCCTGTGAGTCCTGTGAGTCCTGAGTCCTGAGTCCTGTGAGTCCTGAGTCCTGAGTCCTGTGAGTCCTCTGAGTCCTCTGAGTCCTGTGAGTCCTGTGAGTCCTGTGAGTCCTGTGAGTCCTGTGAGTCCTGAGTCCTGAGTCCTGTGAGTCCTGTGAGTCCTTGTGAGTCCTGTGAGTCCTGGGAGTCCTGAGGCCTGTGAGTCCTGTGAGTCCTATGAGTCCTGTGAGTCCTGTGAGTCCTGAGTCCTGAGTCCTGAGTCCTGAGTTCTGAGTTCTGTGAGTCCTGAGTCCTGTGAGTCCTGTGAGTCCTGTGAGTCCTGTGAGTCCTGTGAGTCCTGAGTCCTGAGTCCTGAGTCCTGTGAGTCCTCTGAGTCCTGTGAGTCCTGTGAGTCCTGAGTCCTGTGAGTCCTGTGAGTCCTGTGAGTCCTGTGAGTCCTGTGAGTCCTGTGAGTCCTGAGTCTTGTGAGTCCTGTGAGTCCTGTGTGTCCTGAGTCCTGAGTCCTGTGAGTCCTGTGAGTCCTGTGAGTCCTGAGTCCTGAGTCCTGTGAGTCCTGAGTCCTGAGTCCTGTGAGTCCTCTGAGTCCTCTGAGGCCTGTGAGTCCTGTGAGTCCTGTGAGTCCTGTGAGTCCTGTGAGTCCTGAGGCCTGTGAGTCCTGTGAGTCCTGTGAGTCCTGAGTCCTGAGTCCGTGAGTCCTGTGAGTCCTGTGAGTCCTGAGTCTTGTGAGTCCTGTGAGTCCTGAGTCTTGTGAGTCCTGTGAGTCCTGTGAGTCCTGAGTCCTGAGTCCTGTGAGTCCTGTGAGTCCTGTGAGTCCTGAGTCCTGAGTCCTGTGAGTCCTGAGTCCTGAGTCCTGTGAGTCCTCTGAGTCCTGTGAGTCCTCTGAGTCCTGTGAGTCCTGTGAGTCCTGTGAGTCCTGTGAGTCCTGAGTCCTGAGTCCTGTGAGTCCTGTGAGTCCTGAGTCCTGAGTCCTGAGTCCTGTGAGTCCTCTGAGTCCTGTGAGTCCTGTGAGTCCTGTGAGTCCTGAGTCCTGAGTCCTGAGTCCTGTGAGTCCTGTGAGTCCTGTGAGTTCTCTGAGTCCTGTGAGTCCTGTGAGTCCTGTGAGTCCTGTGAGTCCTGAGTCCTGAGTCCTGTGAGTCCTCTGAGTCCTGTGAGTCCTATGAGTCCTGAGTCCTGAGTCCTGTGAGTCCTGTGAGTCCTGTGAGTCCTGTGAGTCCTGTGAGTCCTGTGAGTCCTGAGTCCTGAGTCCTGAGTCCTGTGAGTCCTGTGAGTCCTGTGAGTCCTGTGAGTCCTGTGAGTCCTGAGTCCTGAGTCTTGTGAGTCCTGAGTCCTGAGTCCTGTGAGTCCTCTGAGTCCTGTGAGTCCTGTGAGTCCTGTGAGTCCTGTGAGTCCTGTGAGTCCTGAGTCCTGAGTCCTGTGAGTCCTGTGAGTCCTGTGAGTCCTGTGAGTCCTGTGAGTCCTGTGAGTCCTGAGTCCTGAGTCCTGAGTCCTGTGAGTCCTGTGAGTCCTGTGAGTCCTGTGAGTCCTGAGTCCTGTGAGTGCTGTGAGTCCTGTGAGTCCTGAGTCCAGAGTCCTGTGAGTCCTGTGAGTACTGTGAGTCCTGTGAGTCCTGAGTCCTGTGAGTCCTGAGTCCTGAGTCCTGTGAGTCCTGTGAGTCCTGTGAGTCCTGTGAGTCCTGTGAGTCCGGAGTCCTGAGTCCTGTGAGTCCTGTGAGTCCTGTGAGTCCTGTGAGTCCTGAGTCCTGAGTCCTGAGTCCTGTGAGTCCTGAGTCCTGAGTCCTGTGAGTCCTGTGAGTCCTGTGGGTCCTGTGAGTCCTGAGTCCTGAGTCCTGTGAGTCCTGAGTCCTGAGTCATGTGAGTCCTGTGAGTCCTGTGAGTCCTGTGAGTCCTGTGAGTCCTGTGTGTCCTGAGTCCTGAGTCCTGAGTCCTGAGTCCTGTGAGTCCTGTGAGTCCTGAGTCCTGAGTCCTGAGTTCTGAGTCCTGTGAGTCCTGTGAGTCCTGTGAGTCCTGTGAGTCCTGTGAGTCCTGAGTCCTGTGAGTCCTGTGAGTCCTGTGAGTCCTGTGAGTCCTGTGAGTCCTGAGTCCTGAGTCCTGTGAGTCCTGAGTCCTGTGAGTCCTGTGAGTCCTGTGAGTCCTGAGTCCTGTGAGTCCTGTGAGTCCTGTGAGTCCTGTGAGTCCTGAGTCCTGAGTCCTGTGAGTCCTGAGTCCTGAGTCCTGTGAGTCCTGTGAGTCCTGTGAGTCCTGTGAGTCCTGAGTCCTGTGAGTCCTGTGAGTCCTGTGAGTCCTGAGTCCTGATTCCTGAGATCTGTGAGTCCTGTGAGTCCTGTGAGTCCTGAGTCCTGAGTCCTGAGTCCTGTGAGTCCTCTGAGTCCTCTGAGTCCTGTGAGTCCTGAGTCCTGAGTCCTGTGAGTCCTGTGAGTCCTGTGAGTCCTCTGAGTCCCGATTCCTGTGAGTCCTGTGAGTCCTGTGAGTCCTGTGAGTCCTGTGAGTCCTGTGAGTCCTGAGTCCTGTGAGTCCTGTGAGTCCTGTGAGTCCTGTGAGTCCTGTGAGTCCTGTGAGTCCTGAGTCCTGAGTCCTGTGAGTCCTGTGAGTCCTTGTGAGTCATGTGAGTCCTGGGAGTCCTGAGGCCTGTGAGTCCTGTGAGTCCTGTGAGTCCTGTGAGTCCTGTGAGTCCTGAGTCCTGAGTCCGTGAGTCCTGTGAGTCCTGTGAGTCCTGAGTCTTGTGAGTCCTGTGAGTCCTGAGTCTTGTGAGTCCTGTGAGTCCTGTGAGTCCTGTGAGTCCTGAGTCCTGAGTCCTGTGAGTCCTGTGAGTCCTGTGAGTCCTGAGTCCTGAGTCCTGTGAGTCCTGAGTCCTGAGTCCTGTGAGTCCTCTGAGTCCTCTGAGTCCTGTGAGTCCTGTGAGTCCTGTGAGTCCTGTGAGTCCTGTGAGTCCTGAGTCCTGAGTCCTGTGAGTCCTGTGAGTCCTTGTGAGTCCTGTGAGTCCTGGGAGTCCTGAGGCCTGTGAGTCCTGTGAGTCCTATGAGTCCTGTGAGTCCTGTGAGTCCTGAGTTCTGAGTCCTGTGAGTCCTGAGTCCTGAGTCCTGTGAGTCCTCTGAGTCCTGTGAGTCCTGTGAGTCCTGAGTCCTGTGAGTCCTGTGAGTCCTGTGAGTCCTGAGTCCTGAGTCCTGAGTCCTGTGAGTCCTGTGAGTCCTGTGAGTCCTGTGAGTCCTGAGTCCTGAGTCCTGAGTCCTGAGTCCTGTGAGTCCTCTGAGTCCTGTGAGTCCTGTGAGTCCTTGTGAGTCCTGTGAGTCCTGGGAGTCCTGAGGCCTGTGAGTCCTGTGAGTCCTATGAGTCCTGTGAGTCCTGTGAGTCCTGAGTCCTGTGAGTCCTGAGTCCTGAGTCCTGTGAGTCCTCTGAGTCCTGTGAGTCCTGTGAGTCCTGAGTCCTGTGAGTCCTGTGAGTCCTGTGAGTCCTGAGTCCTGAGTCCTGAGTCCTGTGAGTCCTGTGAGTCCTGTGAGTCCTGAGTCCTGAGTCCTGTGAGTCCTGAGTCCTGAGTCCTGTGAGTCCTCTGAGTTCTGTGAGTCCTGTGAGTCCTATGAGTCCTGAGTCCTGTGAGTCCTGTGAGTCCTGTGAGTCCTGTGAGTCCTGTGAGTCCTGAGTCCTGAGTCCTGTGAGTCCTGTGAGTCCTTGTGAGTCCTGTGAGTCCTGGGAGTCCTGAGTCCTGAGGCCTGTGAGTCCTGTGAGTCCTGTGAGTCCTGTGAGTCCTGAGTCCTGAGTCCTGTGAGTCCTGTGAGTCCTGTGAGTCCTGAGTCCTGAGTCCTGAGTTCTGAGTCCTGTGAGTCCTGTGAGTCCTGTGAGTCCTGTGAGTCCTGAGTCCTGTGAGTCCTGTGAGTCCTGTGAGTCCTGTGAGTCCTGAGTCCTGAGTCCTGTGAGTCCTGAGTCCTGTGAGTCCTCTGAGTCCTCTGAGTCCTGTGAGTCCTGAGTCCTCAGTCCTGTGAGTCCTGTGAGTCCTTGTGAGTCTTGTGAGTCCTGGGAGTCCTGAGTCCTGAGGCCTGTGAGTCCTGTGAGTCCTGAGTCCTGAGTCCTGAGTCCTGTGAGTCCTGTGAGTCCTTGTGAGTCCTGTGAGTCCTGAGTCCTGTGAGTCCTCTGAGTCCTCTGAGTCCTGTGAGTCCTGAGTCCTGAGTCCTGTGAGTCCTGTGAGTCCTGTGAGTCCACTGAGTCCTGAGTCCTGTGAGTCCTGTGAGTCCTGAGTCTTGTGAGTCCTGTGAGTCCTGTGAGTCCTGTGAGTCCTGTGAGTCCTGAGTCCTGAGTCCTGTGAGTCCTGTGAGTCCTGAGTCTTGTGAGTCCTGTGAGTCTTGTGAGTCCTGTGAGTCCTGAGTCCTGTGAGTCCTGTGAGTCCTGTGAGTCCTGAGTCCTGAGTCCTGTGAGTCCTGAGTCCTGAGTCCTGTGAGTCCTCTGAGTCCTGTGAGTCCTGTGAGTCCTGAGTCCTGTGAGTCCTGTGAGTCCTGTGAGTCCTGTGAGTCCTGTGAGTCCTGAGTCCTGAGTCCTGTGAGTCCTGTGAGTCCTTGTGAGTCCTGTGAGTCCTGGGAGTCCTGAGGCCTGTGAGTCCTGTGAGTCCTATGAGTCCTGTGAGTCCTGTGAGTCCTGAGTCCTGAGTCCTGTGAGTCCTGAGTCCTGAGTCCTGTGAGTCCTCTGAGTCCTGTGAGTCCTGTGAGTCCTGAGTCCTGTGAGTCCTGTGAGTCCTGTGAGTCCTGAGTCCTGAGTCCTGAGTCCTGTGAGTCCTGTGAGTCCTGTGAGTCCTGAGTCCTGAGTCCTGTGAGTCCTGAGTCCTGAGTCCTGTGAGTCCTCTGAGTCCTCTGAGTCCTGTGAGTCCTGTGAGTCCTGTGAGTCCTGTGAGTCCTGTGAGTCCTGAGTCCTGAGTCCTGTGAGTCCTGTGAGTCCTTGTGAGTCCTGTGAGTCCTGGGAGTCCTGAGGCCTGTGAGTCCTGTGAGTCCTATGAGTCCTGTGAGTCCTGTGAGTCCTGAGTCCTGAGTCCTGTGAGTCCTGAGTCCTGAGTCCTGTGAGTCCTCTGAGTCCTGTGAGTCCTGTGAGTCCTGAGTCCTGTGAGTCCTGTGAGTCCTGTGAGTCCTGAGTCCTGAGTCCTGAGTCCTGTGAGTCCTGTGAGTCCTGTGAGTCCTGAGTCCTGAGTCCTGTGAGTCCTGAGTCCTGAGTCCTGTGAGTCCTGTGAGTCCTGAGTCCTGTGAGTCCTGTGAGTCCTGTGAGTCCTGAGTCCTGAGTCCTGAGTCCTGTGAGTCCTGTGAGTCCTGTGAGTCCTGAGTCCTGAGTCCTGTGAGTCCTGAGTCCTGAGTCCTGTGAGTCCTCTGAGTCCTCTGAGTCCTGTGAGTCCTGTGAGTCCTGTGAGTCCTGTGAGTCCTGTGAGTCCTGAGTCCTGAGTCCTGTGAGTCCTGTGAGTCCTTGTGAGTCCTGTGAGTCCTGGGAGTCCTGAGGCCTGTGAGTCCTGTGAGTCCTGTGAGTCCTGTGAGTCCTGAGTCCTGAGTCCTGTGAGTCCTGAGTCCTGAGTCCTGAGTTCCGAGTCCTGTGAGTCCTGAGTCCTGTGAGTCCTGTGAGTCCTGTGAGTCCTGTGAGTCCTGAGTCCTGAGTCCTGAGTCCTGTGAGTCCTCTGAGTCCTGAGTTCTGAGTCCTGTGAGTCCTGTGAGTCCTGTGAGTCCTGTGAGTCCTGTGAGTCCTGTGAGTCCTGTGAGTCCTGAGAGTCCTGTGAGTCCTGTGAGTCCTGTGAGTCCTGTGAGTCCTGAGTCCTGAGTCCTGAGTCCTGTGAGTCCTCTGAGTCCTGTGAGTCCTGTGAGTCCTGAGTCCTGTGAGTCCTGTGAGTCCTGTGAGTCCTGAGTCCTGAGTCCTGAGTCCTGTGAGTCCTGTGAGTCCTGTGAGTCCTGAGTCCTGAGTCCTGTGAGTCCTGAGTCCTGAGTCCTGTGAGTCCTCTGAGTCCTCTGAGTCCTGTGAGTCCTGTGAGTCCTGTGAGTCCTGTGAGTCCTGTGAGTCCTGAGTCCTGAGTCCTGTGAGTCCTGTGAGTCCTTGTGAGTCCTGTGAGTCCTGGGAGTCCTGAGGCCTGTGAGTCCTGTGAGTCCTATGAGTCCTGTGAGTCCTGTGAGTCCTGAGTCCTGAGTCCTGTGAGTCCTGAGTCCTGAGTCCTGTGAGTCCTCTGAGTCCTGTGAGTCCTGTGAGTCCTGAGTCCTGTGAGTCCTGTGAGTCCTGTGAGTCCTGAGTCCTGAGTCCTGAGTCCTGTGAGTCCTGTGAGTCCTGTGAGTCCTGAGTCCTGAGTCCTGTGAGTCCTGAGTCCTGAGTCCTGTGAGTCCTCTGAGTCCTGTGAGTCCTGTGAGTCCTTGTGAGTCCTGTGAGTCCTGGGAGTCCTGAGGCCTGTGAGTCCTGTGAGTCCTATGAGTCCTGTGAGTCCTGTGAGTCCTGAGTCCTGAGTCCTGTGAGTCCTGAGTCCTGAGTCCTGTGAGTCCTCTGAGTCCTGTGAGTCCTGTGAGTCCTGAGTCCTGTGAGTCCTGTGAGTCCTGTGAGTCCTGAGTCCTGAGTCCTGAGTCCTGTGAGTCCTGAGTCCTGTGAGTCCTGTGAGTCCTTGTGAGTCCTGTGAGTCCTGGGAGTCCTGAGGCCTGTGAGTCCTGTGAGTCCTGTGAGTCCTGTGAGTCCTGAGTCCTGAGTCCTGTGAGTCCTGAGTCCTGAGTCCTGAGTTCCGAGTCCTGTGAGTCCTGAGTCCTGTGAGTCCTGTGAGTCCTGTGAGTCCTGTGAGTCCTGAGTCCTGAGTCCTGAGTCCTGTGAGTCCTCTGAGTCCTGAGTTCTGAGTCCTGTGAGTCCTGTGAGTCCTGTGAGTCCTGTGAGTCCTGTGAGTCCTGTGAGTCCTGTGAGTCCTGAGAGTCCTGTGAGTCCTGTGAGTCCTGTGAGTCCTGTGAGTCCTGAGTCCTGAGTCCTGAGTCCTGTGAGTCCTCTGAGTCCTCTGAGTCCTGTGAGTCCTGAGTCCTGAGTCCTGTGAGTCCTGTGAGTCCTGTGAGTCCACTGAGTCCTGAGTCCTGTGAGTCCTGTGAGTCCTGTGAGTCCTGTGAGTCCTGAGTCCTGTGAGTCCTGTGAGTCCTGTGAGTCCTGTGAGTCCTGAGTCCTGAGTCCTGTGAGTCCTGTGAGTCCTTGTGAGTCTTGTGAGTCCTGGGAGTCCTGAGTCCTGAGGCCTGTGAGTCCTGTGAGTCCTGTGAGTCCTGAGTCCTGAGTCCTGAGTCCTGTGAGTCCTGTGAGTCCTTGTGAGTCCTGTGAGTCCTGGGAGTCCTGAGTCCTGTGAGTCCTGTGAGTCCTGAGTCCTGAGTTCTGAGTCCTGTGAGTCCTGTGAGTCCTGTGAGTCCTGTGAGTCCTGTGAGTCCTGTGAGTCCTGTGAGTCCTGAGAGTCCTGTGAGTCCTGTGAGTCCTGTGAGTCCTGTGAGTCCTGAGTCCTGAGTCCTGAGTCCTGTGAGTCCTCTGAGTCCTCTGAGTCCTGTGAGTCCTGAGTCCTGAGTCCTGTGAGTCCTGTGAGTCCTGTGAGTCCTGAGTCTTGTGAGTCCTGTGAGTCCTGTGAGTCCTGTGAGTCCTGAGTCCTGTGAGTCCTGTGAGTCCTGTGAGTCCTGTGAGTCCTGTGAGTCCTGAGTCCTGAGTCCTGTGAGTCCTGTGAGTCCTGTGAGTCCTGAGTCCTGAGTCCTGTGAGTCCTGTGAGTCCTGAATCCTGAGTCCTGTGAGTCCTGTGAGTCCTGTGAGTCCTGAGTCCTGAGTCCTGTGAGTCCTGTGAGTCCTGAGTCCTGAGTCCTCTGAGTCCTCTGAGTCCTCTGAGTCCTGTGAGTCCTGTGAGTCCTGAGTCCTGTGAGTCCTGTGAGTCCTGTGAGTCCTGAGTCCTGAGTCCTGAGTCCTGAGTCCTGTGAGTCCTGTGAGTCCTGTGAGTCCTGAGTCCTGAGTCCTGTGAGTCCTGTGTCCTGAGTCCTGTGAGTCCTCTGAGTCCTCTGAGTCCTGTGAGTCCTGTGAGTCCTGTGAGTCCTGTGAGTCCTGTGAGTCCTGTGAGTCCTGAGTCCTGAGTCCTGTGAGTCCTGTGAGTCCTGAGTCTTGTGAGTCCTGTGAGTCCTGTGAGTCCTGAGTCCTGAGTCCTGTGAGTCCTGTGAGTCCTGTGAGTCCTGAGTCCTGTGAGTCCTGAGTCCTGAGTCCTGTGAGTCCTGTGAGTCCTGTGAGTCCTGAGTCCTGAGTCCTGTGAGTCCTGTGAGTCCTGTGAGTCCTGTGAGTCCTGTGAGTCCTGAGTCCTGAGTCCGTGAGTCCTGTGAGTCCTGTGAGTCCTGAGTCTTGTGAGTCCTGTGAGTCCTGAGTCTTGTGAGTCCTGTGAGTCCTGTGAGTCCTGAGTCCTGTGAGTCCTGTGAGTCCTGTGAGTCCTGAGTCCTGAGTCCTGTGAGTCCTGAGTCCTGAGTCCTCTGAGTCCTCTGAGTCCTCTGAGTCCTGTGAGTCCTGTGAGTCCTGAGTCCTGTGAGTCCTGTGAGTCCTGTGAGTCCTGAGTCCTGAGTCCTGAGTCCTGTGAGTCCTGTGAGTCCTGTGAGTCCTGAGTCCTGAGTCCTGTGAGTCCTGTGTCCTGAGTCCTGTGAGTCCTCTGAGTCCTCTGAGTCCTGTGAGTCCTGAGTCCTGAGTCCTGTGAGTCCTGTGAGTCCTGTGAGTCCTGTGAGTCCTGAGTCCTGTGAGTCCTGTGAGTCCTGTGAGTCCTGTGAGTCCTGTGAGTCCTGTGAGTCCTGTGAGTCCTGAGTCCTGAGTCCTGTGAGTCCTGTGAGTCCTTGTGAGTCCTGTGAGTCCTGGGAGTCCTGAGTCCTGAGGCCTGTGAGTCCTGTGAGTCCTGAGTCTTGTGAGTCCTGTGAGTCCTGTGAGTCCTGTGAGTCCTGTGAGTCCTGAGTCCTGAGTCCTGTGAGTCCTGTGAGTCCTGAGTCTTGTGAGTCCTGTGAGTCCTGTGAGTCCTGAGTCCTGAGTCCTGTGAGTCCTGTGAGTCCTGTGAGTCCTGAGTCCTGAGTCCTGTGAGTCCTCAGTCCTGAGTCCGGTGAGTCCTGTGAGTCCTGTGAGTCCTGTGAGTCCTGAGTCCTGTGAGTCCTGTGAGTCCTGTGAGTCCTGAGTCCTGAGTCCTGAGTCCTGTGAGTCCTGTGAGTCCTGAGTCCTGAGTCCTGTGAGTCCTGTGAGTCCTCTGAGTCCTGTGAGTCCTGAGTCCTGAGTCCTGTGAGTCCTCTGAGTCCTGTGAGTCCTGTGAGTCCTGTGACTCCTGAGTCCTGTGAGTCCTGTGAGTCCTGTGAGTCCTGAGTCCTGTGAGTCCTGTGAGTCCTGTGAGTCCTGAGTCCTGAGTCCTGTGAGTCCTGAGTCCTGAGTCCTGTGAGTCCTCTGAGTCCTCTGAGTCCTCTGAGTCCTGAGTCCTGAGTCCTGTGAGTCCTGTGAGTCCTCTGAGTCCTGAGACCTGTGAGTCCTGTGAGTCCTGTAAGTCCTGTGAGTCCTGTGAGTCCTGAGTCCTGTGAGTCCTGTGAGTCCTGTGAGTCCTGTGAGTCCTGTGAATCCTGTGAGTCCTGAGTCCTGAGTCCTGTGAGTCCTGTGAGTCCTGTGAGTCCTGTGAGTCCTGAGTCCTGAGTCCTGTGAGTCCTGTGAGTCCTGTGAGTCCTGAGTCCTGAGTCCTGTGAGTCCTGTGAGTCCTGAGTCCTGAGTCCTGAGTCCTGAGTCCTGTGAGTCCTGAGTCCTGAGTCCTGTGAGTCCTGTGAGTCCTGTGAGTCCTGAGTCCTGAGTCCTGAGTCCTGTGAGTCATGTGAGTCCTGTGAGTCCTGTGAGTCCTGAGTCCTGAGTCCTGAGTCCTGAGTCCTGTGAGTGCTGAGTCCTGAGTCCTGTGAGTCCTCTGAGTCCTGTGAGTCCTGTGAGTCCTGAGTCCTGAGTCCTGTGAGTCCTCTGAGTCCTGTGAGTCCTCTGAGTCCTGAGTCCTGTGAGTCCTGTGAGTCCTGTGAGTCCTGTGAGTCCTGTGAGTCCTGAGTCCTGTGAGTCCTGTGAGTCCTGTGAGTCCTGTGAGTCCTGTGAGTCCTGAGTCCTGAGTCCTGTGAGTCCTGTGAGTCCTTGTGAGTCCTGTGAGTCCTGGGAGTCCTGAGTCCTGAGGCCTGTGAGTCCTGTGAGTCCTGTGAGTCCTGTGAGTCCTGAGTCTTGTGAGTCCTGTGAGTCCTGAGTCTTGTGAGTCCTGTGAGTCCTGTGAGTCCTGAGTCCTGAGTCCTGTGAGTCCTGTGAGTCCTGTGAGTCCTGAGTCCTGAGTCCTGTGAGTCCTGAGTCCTGAGTCCTCTGAGTCCTCTGAGTCCTCTGAGTCCTGTGAGTCCTGAGTCCTGTGAGTCCTGTGAGTCCTGTGAGTCCTGAGTCCTGAGTCCTGAGTCCTGTGAGTCCTGTGAGTCCTGTGAGTCCTGAGTCCTGAGTCCTGTGAGTCCTGTGTCCTGAGTCCTGTGAGTCCTCTGAGTCCTCTGAGTCCTGTGAGTCCTGAGTCCTGAGTCCTGTGAGTCCTGTGAGTCCTGTGAGTCCTGTGAGTCCTGAGTCCTGTAAGTCCTGTGAGTCCTGTGAGTCCTGTGAGTCCTGTGAGTCCTGAGTCCTGTGAGTCCTGTGAGTCCTGTGAGTCCTGTGAGTCCTGTGAGTCCTGTGAGTCCTGAGTCCTGAGTCCTGTGAGTCCTGTGAGTCCTTGTGAGTCCTGTGAGTCCTGGGAGTCCTGAGTCCTGAGGCCTGTGAGTCCTGTGAGTCCTGAGTCTTGTGAGTCCTGTGAGTCCTGTGAGTCCTGTGAGTCCTGTGAGTCCTGAGTCCTGAGTCCTGTGAGTCCTGTGAGTCCTGAGTCTTGTGAGTCCTGTGAGTCCTGTGAGTCCTGAGTCCTGAGTCCTGTGAGTCCTGTGAGTCCTGAGTCCTGAGTCCTGTGAGTCCTGAGTCCTGAGTCCGGTGAGTCCTGTGAGTCCTGTGAGTCCTGTGAGTCCTGTGAGTCCTGAGTCCTATGAGTCCTGTGAGTCCTGTGAGTCCTGAGTCCTGAGTCCTGAGTCCTGTGAGTCCTGTGAGTCCTGTGAGTCCTGAGTCCTGAGTCCTGTGAGTCCTCTGAGTCCTCTGAGTCCTGATTCCTGTGAGTCCTGTGAGTCCTGTGAGTCCTGAGTCCTGAGTCCTGTGAGTCCTGTGAGTCCTGTGAGTCCTCCGAGTCCTGATTCCTGTGAGTCCTGTGAGTCCTGTGAGTCCTGAGTCCTGTGAGTCCTGTGAGTCCTGTGAGTCCTGTGAGTCCTGTGAGTCCTGTGAGTCCTGAGTCCTGAGTCCTGAGTCCTGTGAGTCCTTGTGAGTCATGTGAGTCCTGGGAGTCCTGAGGCCTGTGAGTCCTGTGAGTCCTGTGAGTCCTGTGAGTCCTGAGTCCTGAGTCCGTGAGTCCTGTGAGTCCTGTGAGTCCTGTGGGTCCTGAGTCCTGAGTCCTGTGAGTCCTGTGAGTCCTGTGAGTCCTGAGTCCTGAGTCCTGTGAGTCCTGTGAGTCCTGTGAGTCCTGAGTCCTGTGAGTCCTGAGTCCTGTGAGTCCTGTGAGTCCTGTGAGTCCTGTGAGTCCTGAGTCCTGAGTCCTGTGAGTCCTGAGTCCTGTGAGTCCTGTGAGTCCTGAGTCCTGTGAGTCCTGTGAGTCCTGTGAGTCCTGTGAGTCCTGTGAGTCCTGAGTCCTGAGTCCTGTGAGTCCTGTGAGTCCTTGTGAGTCCTGTGAGTCCTGGGAGTCCTGAGTCCTGAGGCCTGTGAGTCCTGTGAGTCCTGTGAGTCCTGTGAGTCCTGAGTCTTGTGAGTCCTGTGAGTCCTGAGTCTTGTGAGTCCTGTGAGTCCTGTGAGTCCTGAGTCCTGAGTCCTGTGAGTCCTGTGAGTCCTGTGAGTCCTGAGTCCTGAGTCCTGTGAGTCCTGAGTCCTGAGTCCTCTGAGTCCTCTGAGTCCTCTGAGTCCTGTGAGTCCTGAGTCCTGTGAGTCCTGTGAGTCCTGTGAGTCCTGAGTCCTGAGTCCTGAGTCCTGTGAGTCCTGTGAGTCCTGTGAGTCCTGAGTCCTGAGTCCTGTGAGTCCTGTGTCCTGAGTCCTGTGAGTCCTCTGAGTCCTCTGAGCCCTGTGAGTCCTGAGTCCTGAGTCCTGTGAGTCCTGTGAGTCCTGTGAGTCCTCTGAGTCCTGAGTCCTGTAAGTCCTGTGAGTCCTGTGAGTCCTGTGAGTCCTGTGAGTCCTGAGTCCTGTGAGTCCTGTGAGTCCTGTGAGTCCTGTGAGTCCTGTGAGTCCTGTGAGTCCTGAGTCCTGAGTCCTGTGAGTCCTGTGAGTCCTTGTGAGTCCTGTGAGTCCTGGGAGTCCTGAGTCCTGAGGCCTGTGAGTCCTGTGAGTCCTGAGTCTTGTGAGTCCTGTGAGTCCTGTGAGTCCTGTGAGTCCTGTGAGTCCTGAGTCCTGAGTCCTGTGAGTCCTGTGAGTCCTGAGTCTTGTGAGTCCTGTGAGTCCTGTGAGTCCTGAGTCCTGAGTCCTGTGAGTCCTGTGAGTCCTGTGAGTCCTGAGTCCTGAGTCCTGTGAGTCCTGAGTCCTGAGTCCGGTGAGTCCTGTGAGTCCTGTGAGTCCTGTGAGTCCTGTGAGTCCTGAGTCCTATGAGTCCTGTGAGTCCTGTGAGTCCTGAGTCCTGAGTCCTGAGTCCTGTGAGTCCTGTGAGTCCTGAGTCTTGTGAGTCTTGTGAGTCCTGAGTCCTGAGTCCTGAGTTCTGAGTCCTGAGTCCTGTGAGTCCTGAGTCCTGAGTCCTGTGAGTCCTGTGAGTCCTGAGTCCTGTGAGTCCTGTGAGTCCTGAGTTCTGAGTCCTGTGAGTCCTGTGAGTCCTGAGCCCTGAGTCCTGTGAGTCCTGTGAGTACTGACTCCTGAGTCCTGTGAGTCCTGTGAGTCCTGAGTCCGGTGAGTCCTGTGAGTCCTGTGAGTCCTGAGTCTTGTGAGTCCTGTGAGTCCTGAGTCCTGTGAGTCCTGAGAGTCCTGTGAGTCCTGTGAGTCCTGTGAGTCCTGTGAGTCCTGTGAGTCCTGTGAGTCCTGAGTCCTGTGAGTCCTGTGAGTCCTGTGAGTCCTGAGTCCTGAGTCCTGTGAGTCCTGAGTCCTGAGTCCTGTGAGTCCTCTGAGTCCTCTGAGTCCTCTGAGTCCTGAGTCCTGAGTCCTGTGAGTCCTGTGAGTCCTCTGAGTCCTGAGACCTGTGAGTCCTGTGAGTCCTGTGAGTCCTGTGAGTCCTGTGAGTCCTGAGTCCTGTGAGTCCTGTGAGTCCTGTGAGTCCTGTGAGTCCTGAGTCCTGTGAGTCCTGTGAGTCCTGTGAGTCCTGAGTCCTGAGTCCTGAGTCCTGAGTTCTGATTCCTGTGAGTCCTGTGAGTCCTGTGAGTCCTGTGAGTCCTGTGAGTCCTGAGTCCTGTGAGTCCTGTGAGTCCTGTGAGTCCTGAGTCCTGTGAGTCCTGTGAGTCCTGTGAGTCCTGAGTCCTGAGTCCTGTGAGTCCTGAGTCCTGAGTCCTGTGAGTCCTCTGAGTCCTCTGAGTCCTCTGAGTCCTGAGTCCTGAGTCCTGTGAGTCCTGTGAGTCCTCTGAGTCCTGAGACCTGTGAGTCCTGTGAGTCCTGTGAGTCCTGTGAGTCCTGTGAGTCCTGAGTCCTGTGAGTCCTGTGAGTCCTGTGAGTCCTGTGAGTCCTGAGTCCTGTGAGTCCTGTGAGTCCTGTGAGTCCTGAGTCCTGAGTCCTGAGTCCTGAGTTCTGAGTCCTGTGAGTCCTGTGAGTCCTGTGAGTCCTGTGAGTCCTGTGAGTCCTGTGAGTCCTGAGTCCTGTGAGTCCTGTGAGTCCTGTGAGTCCTGTGAGTCCTGTGAGTCCTGAGTCCTGAGTCCTGTGAGTCCTGTGAGTCCTTGTGAGTCCTGTGAGTCCTGGGAGTCCTGAGTCCTGAGGCCTGTGAGTCCTGTGAGTCCTGTGAGTCCTGTGAGTCCTGAGTCCTGAGTCCGTGAGTCGTGTGAGTCCTGAGTCTTGTGAGTCCTGTGAGTCCTGAGTCTTGTGAGTCCTGTGAGTCCTGTGAGTCCTGAGTCCTGAGTCCTGTGAGTCCTGTGAGTCCTATGAGTCCTGAGTCCTGAGTCCTGTGAGTCCTGAGTCCTGTGAGTCCTGTGAGTCCTGAGTCTTGTGAGTCTTGTGAGTCCTGAGTCCTGAGTCCTGAGTTCTGAGTCCTGAGTCCTGTGAGTCCTGAGTCCTGAGTCCTGTGAGTCCTGTGAGTCCTGAGTCCTGTGAGTCCTGTGAGTCCTGAGTTCTGAGTCCTGTGAGTCCTGTGAGTCCTGAGCCCTGAGTCCTGTGAGTCCTGTGAGTACTGACTCCTGAGTCCTGTGAGTCCTGTGAGTCCTGAGTCCGGTGAGTCCTGTGAGTCCTGTGAGTCCTGAGTCTTGTGAGTCCTGTGAGTCCTGAGTCTTGTGAGTCCTGTGAGTCCTGTGAGTCCTGAGTCCTGAGTCCTGTGAGTCCTGTGAGTCCTGTGAGTCCTGAGTCCTGAGTCCTGTGAGTCCTGAGTCCTGAGTCCTGTGAGTCCTCTGAGTCCTGTGAGTCCTGTGAGTCCTGTGAGTCCTGAGTCCTGTGAGTCCTGTGAGTCCTGTGAGTCCTGAGTCCTGTGAGTCCTGTGAGTCCTGAGTCCTGAGTCCTGTGAGTCCTGAGTCCTGTGAGTCCTCTGAGTCCTCTGAGTCCTCTGAGTCCTGAGTCCTGAGTCCTGTGAGTCCTGTGAGTCCTCTGAGTCCTGAGACCTGTGAGTCCTGTGAGTCCTGTGAGTCCTGTGAGTCCTGTGAGTCCTGAGTCCTGTGAGTCCTGAGAGTCCTGTGAGTCCTGTGAGTCCTGTGAGTCCTGTGAGTCCTGAGTCCTGAGTCCTGTGAGTCCTGTGAGTCCTGTGAGTCCTGTGAGTCCTGTGAGTCCTGAGTCCTGAGTCCTGTGAGTCCTGTGAGTCCTGTGAGTCCTGAGTTCTGATTCCTGTGAGTCCTGTGAGTCCTGTGAGTCCTGTGAGTCCTGAGTCCTGTGAGTCCTGTGAGTCCTGTGAGTCCTGTGAGTCCTGTGAGTCCTGAGTCCTGTGAGTCCTGAGTCCTGAGTCCTGTGAGTCCTCTGAGTCCTCTGAGTCCTCTGAGTCCTGAGTCCTGAGTCCTGTGAGTCCTGTGAGTCCTGTGAGTCCTCTGAGTCCTGAGTCCTGTGAGTCCTGTGAGTCCTGTGAGTCCTGTGAGTCCTGTGAGTCCTGAGTCCTGTGAGTCCTGTGAGTCCTGTGAGTCCTGTGAGTCCTGTGAGTCCTGAGTCCTGAGTCCTGTGAGTCCTGTGAGTCCTTGTGAGTCCTGTGAGTCCTGGGAGTCCTGAGTCCTGAGGCCTGTGAGTCCTGTGAGTCCTGTGAGTCCTGTGAGTCCTGTGAGTCCTGAGTCCTGAGTCCGTGAGTCGTGTGAGTCCTGAGTCTTGTGAGTCCTGTGAGTCCTGAGTCTTGTGAGTCCTGTGAGTCCTGTGAGTCCTGAGTCCTGAGTCCTGTGAGTCCTGTGAGTCCTGAGTCCTGAGTCCTGAGTCCTGAGTTCTGAGTCCTGAGTCCTGTGAGTCCTGAGTCCTGAGTCCTGTGAGTCCTGTGAGTCCTGAGTCCTGTGAGTCCTGTGAGTCCTGAGTTCTGAGTCCTGTGAGTCCTGTGAGTCCTGAGCCCTGAGTCCTGTGAGTCCTGTGAGTACTGACTCCTGAGTCCTGTGAGTCCTGTGAGTCCTGAGTCCGGTGAGTCCTGTGAGTCCTGTGAGTCCTGAGTCTTGTGAGTCCTGTGAGTCCTGAGTCTTGTGAGTCCTGTGAGTCCTGTGAGTCCTGAGTCCTGAGTCCTGTGAGTCCTGTGAGTCCTGTGAGTCCTGAGTCCTGAGTCCTGTGAGTCCTGAGTCCTGAGTCCTGTGAGTCCTCTGAGTCCTGTGAGTCCTGTGAGTCCTGTGAGTCCTGAGTCCTGTGAGTCCTGTGAGTCCTGTGAGTCCTGAGTCCTGTGAGTCCTGTGAGTCCTGAGTCCTGAGTCCTGTGAGTCCTGAGTCCTGAGTCCTGTGAGTCCTCTGAGTCCTCTGAGTCCTCTGAGTCCTGAGTCCTGAGTCCTGTGAGTCCTGTGAGTCCTCTGAGTCCTGAGACCTGTGAGTCCTGTGAGTCCTGTGAGTCCTGTGAGTCCTGTGAGTCCTGAGTCCTGTGAGTCCTGAGAGTCCTGTGAGTCCTGTGAGTCCTGTGAGTCCTGAGTCCTGTGAGTCCTGAGTCCTGTGAGTCCTGTGAGTCCTGTGAGTCCTGAGTCCTGAGTCCTGTGAGTCCTGTGAGTCCTGTGAGTCCTGAGTCCTGAGTCCTGTGAGTGCTGTGAGTCCTGTGAGTCCTGTGAGTCCTGTGAGTCCTGTGAGTCCTGAGTCCTGTGAGTCCTGTGAGTCCTGTGAGTCCTGTGAGTCCTGAGTCCTGTGAGTCCTGTGAGTCCTGAGTCCTGAGTCCTGTGAGTCCTGAGTCCTGTGAGTCCTGTGAGTCCTGTGAGTCCTGTGAGTCCTGAGTCCTGAGTCCTGAGTCCTGTGAGTCCTGAGTCCTGAGTCCTGTGAGTCCTGTGAGGCCTGTGAGTCCTGTGAGTCCTGAGTCCTGAGTCCTGAGTTCTGATTCCTGTGAATCCTGTGAGTCCTGTGAGTCCTGTGAGTCCTGTGAGTCCTGAGTCCTGTGAGTCCTGTGAGTCCTGTGAGTCCTGTGAGTCCTGTGAGTCCTGTGAGTCCTGAGTCCTGAGTCCTGTGAGTCCTGTGAGT
Organism: Neoitamus cyanurus; assembly: GCA_947538895.1. Taxonomy (NCBI): domain Eukaryota; kingdom Metazoa; phylum Arthropoda; class Insecta; order Diptera; family Asilidae; genus Neoitamus; species Neoitamus cyanurus. Next base: position 1,266,944 of record OX384540.1, read on the forward strand.
CCTCTGAGTCCTCTGAGTCCTGTGAGTCCTGAGTCCTGAGTCCTGTGAGTCCTGTGAGTCCTCTGAGTCCTGAGTCCTGTGAGTCCTGAGTCCTGAGTCCTGTGAGTCCTCTGAGTCCTCTGAGTCCTCTGAGTCCTGAGTCCTGAGTCCTGTGAGTCCTGTGAGTCCTCTGAGTCCTGAGACCTGTGAGTCCTGTGAGTCCTGTGAGTCCTGTGAGTCCTCTGAGTCCTGAGACCTGTGAGTCCTGTGAGTCCTGTGAGTCCTGTGAGTCCTGTGAGTCCTGAGTCCTGTGAGTCCTGAGAGTCCTGTGAGTCCTGTGAGTCCTGTGAGTCCTGTGAGTCCTGAGTCCTGAGTCCTGTGAGTCCTGTGAGTCCTGTGAGTCCTGAGTTCTGATTCCTGTGAGTCCTGTGAGTCCTGTGAGTCCTGTGAGTCCTGTGAGTCCTGAGTCCTGTGAGTCCTGTGAGTCCTGTGAGTCCTGTGAGTCCTGTGAGTCCTGTGAGTCCTGAGTCCTGAGTCCTGTGAGTCCTGAGTCCTGAGTCCTGTGAGTCCTCTGAGTCCTCTGAGTCCTCTGAGTCCTGAGTCCTGAGTCCTGTGAGTCCTGTGAGTCCTGTGAGTCCTGAGTCCTGTGAGTCCTGTGAGTCCTGAGTCCTGAGTTCTGAGTCCTGTGAGTCCTGTGAGTCCTGAGTCCTGTGAGTCCTGTGAGTCCTGTGAGTCCTGTGAGTCCTGTGAGTCCTGTGAGTCCTGAGTCCTGAGTCTTGTGAGTCCTGTGAGTCCTGTGAGTCCTGTGAGTCCTGTGAGTCCTGAGTCCTGAGTCCTGTGAGTCCTGTGAGTCCTGAGTCTTGTGAGTCCTGTGAGTCCTGTGAGTCCTGAGTCCTGAGTCCTGTGAGTCCTGTGAGTCCTGTGAGTCCTGAGTCCTGAGTCCTGTGAGTCCTGAGTCCTGAGTCCGGTGAGTCCTGTGAGTCCTGTGAGTCCTGTGAGTCCTGTGAGTCCTGAGTCCTATGAGTCCTGTGAGTCCTGTGAGTCCTGAGTCCTGAGTCCTGAGTCCTGTGAGTCCTGTGAGTCCTGTGAGTCCTGAGTCCTGAGTCCTGTGAGTCCTCTGAGTCCTCTGAGTCCTCTGAGTCCTGAGTCCTGAGTCCTGTGAGTCCTGTGAGTCCTGTGAGTCCTCCGAGTCCTGATTCCTGTGAGTCCTGTGAGTCCTGTGAGTCCTGTGAGTCCTGTGAGTCCTGTGAGTCCTGAGTCCTGAGTCCTGAGTCCTGTGAGTCCTTGTGAGTCATGTGAGTCCTGGGAGTCCTGAGGCCTGTGAGTCCTGTGAGTCCTGTGAGTCCTGTGAGTCCTGTGAGTCCTGTGAGTCCTGAGTCCTGAGTCCGTGAGTCCTGTGAGTCCTGTGAGTCCTGAGTCTTGTGAGTCCTGTGAGTCCTGAGTCTTGTGAGTCCTGTGAGTCCTGTGAGTCCTGTGAGTCCTGAGTCCTGAGTCCTGTGAGTCCTGTGAGTCCTGTGAGTCCTGTGGGTCCTGAGTCCTGAGTCCTGTGAGTCCTGTGAGTCCTGTGAGTCCTGAGTCCTGAGTCCTGTGAGTCCTGTGAGTACTGTGAGTCCTGAGTCCTGTGAGTCCTGAGTCCTGTGAGTCCTGTGAGTCCTGTGAGTCCTGTGAGTCCTGTGAGTCCTGAGTCCTGAGTCCTGTGAGTCCTGAGTCCTGTGAGTCCTGTGAGTCCTGTGAGTCCTGTGAGTCCTGTGAGTCCTGAGTCCTGAGTCCTGTGAGTCCTGAGTCCTGAGTCCTGTGAGTCCTCTGAGTCCTCTGAGTCCTGTGAGTCCTGAGTCCTGAGTCCTGTGAGTCCTGTGAGTCCTCTGAGTCCTGAGTCCTGTGAGTCCTGTGAGTCCTGTGAGTCCTGTGAGTCCTGAGTCCTGTGAGTCCTGTGAGTCCTGTGAGTCCTGTGAGTCCTGGGAGTCCTGAGTCCTGAGGCCTGTGAGTCCTGTGAGTCCTGTGAGTCCTGTGAGTCCTGTGAGTCCTGAGTCCTGAGTCCGTGAGTCGTGTGAGTCCTGAGTCTTGTGAGTCCTGTGAGTCCTGAGTCTTGTGAGTCCTGTGAGTCCTGTGAGTCCTGAGTCCTGAGTCCTGTGAGTCCTGTGAGTCCTATGAGTCCTGAGTCCTGTGAGTCCTGAGTCCTGTGAGTCCTGTGAGTCCTGTGAGTCCTGAGTCTTGTGAGTCTTGTGAGTCCTGAGTCCTGAGTCCTGAGTCCTGAGTTCTGAGTCCTGAGTCCTGTGAGTCCTGAGTCCTGAGTCCTGTGAGTCCTGTGAGTCCTGAGTCCTGTGAGTCCTGTGAGTCCTGAGTTCTGAGTCCTGTGAGTCCTGTGAGTCCTGAGCCCTGAGTCCTGTGAGTCCTGTGAGTACTGACTCCTGAGTCCTGTGAGTCCTGTGAGTCCTGAGTCCGGTGAGTCCTGTGAGTCCTGTGAGTCCTGAGTCTTGTGAGTCCTGTGAGTCCTGAGTCTTGTGAGTCCTGTGAGTCCTGTGAGTCCTGAGTCCTGAGTCCTGTGAGTCCTGTGAGTCCTGTGAGTCCTGAGTCCTGAGTCCTGTGAGTCCTGAGTCCTGAGTCCTGTGAGTCCTCTGAGTCCTGTGAGTCCTGTGAGTCCTGTGAGTCCTGAGTCCTGTGAGTCCTGTGAGTCCTGTGAGTCCTGAGTCCTGTGAGTCCTGTGAGTCCTGAGTCCTGAGTCCTGTGAGTCCTGAGTCCTGAGTCCTGTGAGTCCTCTGAGTCCTCTGAGTCCTCTGAGTCCTGAGTCCTGAGTCCTGTGAGTCCTGTGAGTCCTCTGAGTCCTGAGACCTGTGAGTCCTGTGAGTCCTGTGAGTCCTGTGAGTCCTGTGAGTCCTGAGTCCTGTGAGTCCTGAGAGTCCTGTGAGTCCTGTGAGTCCTGTGAGTCCTGTGAGTCCTGAGTCCTGTGAGTCCTGAGTCCTGTGAGTCCTGTGAGTCCTGTGAGTCCTGTGAGTCCTGAGTCCTGAGTCCTGTGAGTCCTGTGAGTCCTGTGAGTCCTGAGTCCTGAGTCCTGTGAGTGCTGTGAGTCCTGTGAGTCCTGTGAGTCCTGTGAGTCCTGTGAGTCCTGTGAGTCCTGAGTCCTGTGAGTCCTGTGAGTCCTGTGAGTCCTGTGAGTCCTGAGTCCTGTGAGTCCTGTGAGTCCTGAGTCCTGAGTCCTGTGAGTCCTGAGTCCTGTGAGTCCTGTGAGTCCTGTGAGTCCTGTGAGTCCTGAGTCCTGAGTCCTGAGTCCTGTGAGTCCTGAGTCCTGAGTCCTGTGAGTCCTGTGAGGCCTGTGAGTCCTGTGAGTCCTGAGTCCTGAGTCCTGAGTTCTGATTCCTGTGAATCCTGTGAGTCCTGTGAGTCCTGTGAGTCCTGTGAGTCCTGAGTCCTGTGAGTCCTGTGAGTCCTGTGAGTCCTGTGAGTCCTGTGAGTCCTGTGAGTCCTGAGTCCTGAGTCCTGTGAGTCCTGTGAGTCCTCTGAGTCCTCTGAGTCCTGTGAGTCCTGAGTCCTGAGTCCTGTGAGTCCTGTGAGTCCTCTGAGTCCTGAGTCCTGTGAGTCCTGAGTCCTGAGTCCTGTGAGTCCTCTGAGTCCTCTGAGTCCTCTGAGTCCTGAGTCCTGAGTCCTGTGAGTCCTGTGAGTCCTCTGAGTCCTGAGACCTGTGAGTCCTGTGAGTCCTGTGAGTCCTGTGAGTCCTGTGAGTCCTGAGTCCTGTGAGTCCTGAGAGTCCTGTGAGTCCTGTGAGTCCTGTGAGTCCTGTGAGTCCTGAGTCCTGAGTCCTGTGAGTCCTGTGAGTCCTGTGAGTCCTGAGTTCTGATTCCTGTGAGTCCTGTGAGTCCTGTGAGTCCTGTGAGTCCTGTGAGTCCTGAGTCCTGTGAGTCCTGTGAGTCCTGTGAGTCCTGTGAGTCCTGTGAGTCCTGTGAGTCCTGAGTCCTGAGTCCTGTGAGTCCTGAGTCCTGAGTCCTGTGAGTCCTCTGAGTCCTCTGAGTCCTCTGAGTCCTGAGTCCTGAGACCTGTGAGTCCTGTGAGTCCTGTGAGTCCTGAGTCCTGTGAGTCCTGTGAGTCCTGAGTCCTGAGTTCTGAGTCCTGTGAGTCCTGTGAGTCCTGAGTCCTGTGAGTCCTGTGAGTCCTGTGAGTCCTGTGAGTCCTGTGAGTCCTGTGAGTCCTGAGTCCTGAGTCTTGTGAGTCCTGTGAGTCCTGTGAGTCCTGTGAGTCCTGTGAGTCCTGAGTCCTGAGTCCTGTGAGTCCTGTGAGTCCTGAGTCTTGTGAGTCCTGTGAGTCCTGTGAGTCCTGAGTCCTGAGTCCTGTGAGTCCTGTGAGTCCTGTGAGTCCTGAGTCCTGAGTCCTGTGAGTCCTGAGTCCTGAGTCCGGTGAGTCCTGTGAGTCCTGTGAGTCCTGTGAGTCCTGTGAGTCCTGAGTCCTATGAGTCCTGTGAGTCCTGTGAGTCCTGAGTCCTGAGTCCTGAGTCCTGTGCGTCCTGTGAGTCCTGTGAGTCCTGAGTCCTGAGTCCTGTGAGTCCTCTGAGTCCTCTGAGTCCTCTGAGTCCTGAGTCCTGAGTCCTGTGAGTCCTGTGAGTCCTGTGAGTCCTCCGAGTCCTGATTCCTGTGAGTCCTGTGAGTCCTGTGAGTCCTGTGAGTCCTGTGAGTCCTGTGAGTCCTGAGTCCTGAGTCCTGAGTCCTGTGAGTCCTTGTGAGTCATGTGAGTCCTGGGAGTCCTGAGGCCTGTGAGTCCTGTGAGTCCTGTGAGTCCTGTGAGTCCTGTGAGTCCTGAGTCCTGAGTCCGTGAGTCCTGTGAGTCCTGTGAGTCCTGAGTCTTGTGAGTCCTGTGAGTCCTGAGTCTTGTGAGTCCTGTGAGTCCTGTGAGTCCTGTGAGTCCTGAGTCCTGAGTCCTGTGAGTCCTGTGAGTCCTGTGAGTCCTGTGAGTCCTGTGGGTCCTGAGTCCTGAGTCCTGTGAGTCCTGTGAGTCCTGTGAGTCCTGAGTCCTGAGTCCTGTGAGTCCTGTGAGTACTGTGAGTCCTGAGTCCTGTGAGTCCTGAGTCCTGTGAGTCCTGTGAGTCCTGTGAGTCCTGTGAGTCCTGTGAGTCCTGAGTCCTGAGTCCTGTGAGTCCTGAGTCCTGTGAGTCCTGTGTGTCCTGTGAGTCCTGTGAGTCCTGTGAGTCCTGAGTCCTGAGTCCTGTGAGTCCTGAGTCCTGAGTCCTGTGAGTCCTCTGAGTCCTCTGAGTCCTGTGAGTCCTGAGTCCTGAGTCCTGTGAGTCCTGTGAGTCCTCTGAGTCCTGAGTCCTGTGAGTCCTGTGAGTCCTGTGAGTCCTGTGAGTCCTGAGTCCTGTGAGTCCTGTGAGTCCTGTGAGTCCTGTGAGTCCTGTGAGTCCTGAGTCCTGAGTCCTGTGAGTCCTGTGAGTCCTTGTGAGTCCTGTGAGTCCTGGGAGTCCTGAGTCCTGAGGCCTGTGAGTCCTGTGAGTCCTGTGAGTCCTGAGTCCTGAGTCCGTGAGTCCTGTGAGTCCTGTGAGTCCTGAGAGTCCTGGGAGTCCTGAGTCCTGAGTCCTGTGAGTCCTGTGAGTCCTGAGTCCTGTGAGTCCTGTGAGTCCTGTGAGTCCTGTGAGGCCTGTGAGTCCTGTGAGTCCTGAGTCCTGAGTCCTGTGAGTCCTGTGAGTCCTGAGTCCTGTGAGTCCTGTGAATCCTGTGAGTCCTGTGAGTCCTGTGAGTCCTGTGAGTCCTGAGTCCTGTGAGTCCTGTGAGTCCTGTGAGTCCTGTGAGTCCTGTGAGTCCTGTGAGTCCTGAGTCCTGAGTCCTGTGAGTCCTGTGAGTCCTCTGAGTCCTCTGAGTCCTGTGAGTCCTGAGTCCTGAGTCCTGTGAGTCCTGTGAGTCCTCTGAGTCCTGAGTCCTGTGAGTCCTGAGTCCTGAGTCCTGTGAGTCCTCTGAGTCCTCTGAGTCCTCTGAGTCCTGAGTCCTGAGTCCTGTGAGTCCTGTGAGTCCTCTGAGTCCTGAGACCTGTGAGTCCTGTGAGTCCTGTGAGTCCTGTGAGTCCTGTGAGTCCTGAGTCCTGTGAGTCCTGAGAGTCCTGTGAGTCCTGTGAGTCCTGTGAGTCCTGTGAGTCCTGAGTCCTGAGTCCTGTGAGTCCTGTGAGTCCTGTGAGTCCTGAGTTCTGATTCCTGTGAGTCCTGTGAGTCCTGTGAGTCCTGTGAGTCCTGTGAGTCCTGAGTCCTGTGAGTCCTGTGAGTCCTGTGAGTCCTGTGAGTCCTGTGAGTCCTGTGAGTCCTGAGTCCTGAGTCCTGTGAGTCCTGAGTCCTGAGTCCTGTGAGTCCTCTGAGTCCTCTGAGTCCTCTGAGTCCTGAGTCCTGAGACCTGTGAGTCCTGTGAGTCCTGTGAGTCCTGAGTCCTGTGAGTCCTGTGAGTCCTGAGTCCTGAGTTCTGAGTCCTGTGAGTCCTGTGAGTCCTGAGTCCTGTGAGTCCTGTGAGTCCTGTGAGTCCTGTGAGTCCTGTGAGTCCTGTGAGTCCTGAGTCCTGAGTCTTGTGAGTCCTGTGAGTCCTGTGAGTCCTGTGAGTCCTGTGAGTCCTGAGTCCTGAGTCCTGTGAGTCCTGTGAGTCCTGAGTCTTGTGAGTCCTGTGAGTCCTGTGAGTCCTGAGTCCTGAGTCCTGTGAGTCCTGTGAGTCCTGTGAGTCCTGAGTCCTGAGTCCTGTGAGTCCTGAGTCCTGAGTCCGGTGAGTCCTGTGAGTCCTGTGAGTCCTGTGAGTCCTGTGAGTCCTGAGTCCTATGAGTCCTGTGAGTCCTGTGAGTCCTGAGTCCTGAGTCCTGAGTCCTGTGCGTCCTGTGAGTCCTGTGAGTCCTGAGTCCTGAGTCCTGTGAGTCCTCTGAGTCCTCTGAGTCCTCTGAGTCCTGAGTCCTGAGTCCTGTGAGTCCTGTGAGTCCTGTGAGTCCTCCGAGTCCTGATTCCTGTGAGTCCTGTGAGTCCTGTGAGTCCTGTGAGTCCTGTGAGTCCTGTGAGTCCTGAGTCCTGAGTCCTGAGTCCTGTGAGTCCTTGTGAGTCATGTGAGTCCTGGGAGTCCTGAGGCCTGTGAGTCCTGTGAGTCCTGTGAGTCCTGTGAGTCCTGTGAGTCCTGAGTCCTGAGTCCGTGAGTCCTGTGAGTCCTGTGAGTCCTGAGTCTTGTGAGTCCTGTGAGTCCTGAGTCTTGTGAGTCCTGTGAGTCCTGTGAGTCCTGTGAGTCCTGAGTCCTGAGTCCTGTGAGTCCTGTGAGTCCTGTGAGTCCTGTGAGTCCTGTGGGTCCTGAGTCCTGAGTCCTGTGAGTCCTGTGAGTCCTGTGAGTCCTGAGTCCTGAGTCCTGTGAGTCCTGTGAGTACTGTGAGTCCTGAGTCCTGTGAGTCCTGAGTCCTGTGAGTCCTGTGAGTCCTGTGAGTCCTGTGAGTCCTGTGAGTCCTGAGTCCTGAGTCCTGTGAGTCCTGAGTCCTGTGAGTCCTGTGTGTCCTGTGAGTCCTGTGAGTCCTGTGAGTCCTGAGTCCTGAGTCCTGTGAGTCCTGAGTCCTGAGTCCTGTGAGTCCTCTGAGTCCTCTGAGTCCTGTGAGTCCTGAGTCCTGAGTCCTGTGAGTCCTGTGAGTCCTCTGAGTCCTGAGTCCTGTGAGTCCTGTGAGTCCTGTGAGTCCTGTGAGTCCTGAGTCCTGTGAGTCCTGTGAGTCCTGTGAGTCCTGTGAGTCCTGTGAGTCCTGAGTCCTGAGTCCTGTGAGTCCTGTGAGTCCTTGTGAGTCCTGTGAGTCCTGGGAGTCCTGAGTCCTGAGGCCTGTGAGTCCTGTGAGTCCTGTGAGTCCTGAGTCCTGAGTCCGTGAGTCCTGTGAGTCCTGTGAGTCCTGAGAGTCCTGGGAGTCCTGAGTCCTGAGTCCTGTGAGTCCTGTGAGTCCTGAGTCCTGTGAGTCCTGTGAGTCCTGTGAGTCCTGTGAGGCCTGTGAGTCCTGTGAGTCCTGAGTCCTGAGTCCTGTGAGTCCTGTGAGTCCTGTGAGTCCTGTGAGTCCTCTGAGTCCTGAGACCTGTGAGTCCTGTGAGTCCTGTGAGTCCTGTGAGTCCTGTGAGTCCTGAGTCCTGTGAGTCCTGTGAGTCCTGTGAGTCCTGTGAGGCCTGTGAGTCCTGTGAGTCCTGAGTCCTGAGTCCTGTGAGTCCTGTGAGTCCTGTGAGTCCTGTGAGTCCTGTGAGTCCTGAGTCCTGAGTCCAGTGAGTCCTGTGAGTCCTGTGAGTCCTGAGTCCTGTGAGTGCTGTGAGTCCTGCGAGTCCTGTGAGTCCTGTGAGTCCTGTGAGTCCTGTCAGTCCTGAGTCCTGTGAGTCCTGTGAGTCCTGTGAGTCCTGTGAGTCCTGTGAGTCCTGAGTCCTGTGAGTCCTGTGAGTCCTGAGTCCTGAGTCCTGTGAGTCCTGAGTCCTGTGAGTCCTGTGAGTCCTGTGAGTCCTGTGAGTCCTGAGTCCTGAGTCCTGTGAGTCCTGAGTCCTGAGTCCTGTGAGTCCTGTGAGTCCTGTGAGTCCTGAGTCCTGTGAGTCCTGTGAGTCCTGTGAGTCCTGAGTCCTGAGTCCTGAGTTCTGATTCCTGTGAGTCCTGTGAGTCCTGTGAGTCCTGTGAGTCCTGTGAGTCCTGAGTCCTGTGAGTCCTGTGAGTCCTGTGAGTCCTGTGATTCCTGTGAGTCCTGTGAGTCCTGAGTCCTGAGTCCTGTGAGTCCTGAGTCCTGAGTCCTGTGAGTCCTCTGAGTCCTCTGAGTCCTCTGAGTCCTGAGTCCTGAGTCCTGTGAGTCCTGTGAGTCCTGTGAGTCCTCTGAGTCCTGAGTCCTGTGAGTCCTGTGAGTCCTGTGAGTCCTGTGAGTCCTGTGAGTCCTGAGTCCTGTGAGTCCTGTGAGTCCTGTGAGTCCTGTGAGTCCTGTGAGTCCTGAGTCCTGAGTCCTGTGAGTCCTGTGAGTCCTTGTGAGTCCTGTGAGTCCTGGGAGTCCTGAGTCCTGAGGCCTGTGAGTCCTGTGAGTCCTGTGAGTCCTGTGAGTCCTGTGAGTCCTGAGTCCTGAGTCCGTGAGTCGTGTGAGTCCTGAGTCTTGTGAGTCCTGTGAGTCCTGAGTCTTGTGAGTCCTGTGAGTCCTGTGAGTCCTGAGTCCTGAGTCCTGTGAGTCCTGTGAGTCCTATGAGTCCTGAGTCCTGAGTCCTGTGAGTCCTGAGTCCTGTGAGTCCTGTGAGTCCAGAGTCTTGTGAGTCTTGTGAGTCCTGAGTCCTGAGTCCTGAGTTCTGAGTCCTGAGTCCTGTGAGTCCTGAGTCCTGAGTCCTGTGAGTCCTGTGAGTCCTGAGTCCTGTGAGTCCTGTGAGTCCTGAGTTCTGAGTCCTGTGAGTCCTGTGAGTCCTGAGCCCTGAGTCCTGTGAGTCCTGTGAGTACTGACTCCTGAGTCCTGTGAGTCCTGTGAGTCCTGAGTCCGGTGAGTCCTGTGAGTCCTGTGAGTCCTGAGTCTTGTGAGTCCTGTGAGTCCTGAGTCTTGTGAGTCCTGTGAGTCCTGTGAGTCCTGAGTCCTGAGTCCTGTGAGTCCTGTGAGTCCTGTGAGTCCTGAGTCCTGAGTCCTGTGAGTCCTGAGTCCTGAGTCCTGTGAGTCCTCTGAGTCCTGTGAGTCCTGTGAGTCCTGTGAGTCCTGAGTCCTGTGAGTCCTGTGAGTCCTGTGAGTCCTGAGTCCTGTGAGTCCTGTGAGTCCTGAGTCCTGAGTCCTGTGAGTCCTGAGTCCTGAGTCCTGTGAGTCCTCTGAGTCCTCTGAGTCCTCTGAGTCCTGAGTCCTGAGTCCTGTGAGTCCTGTGAGTCCTCTGAGTCCTGAGACCTGTGAGTCCTGTGAGTCCTGTGAGTCCTGTGAGTCCTGTGAGTCCTGAGTCCTGTGATTCCTGTGAGTCCTGTGAGTCCTGAGTCCTGAGTCCTGTGAGTCCTGAGTCCTGAGTCCTGTGAGTCCTCTGAGTCCTCTGAGTCCTCTGAGTCCTGAGTCCTGAGTCCTGTGAGTCCTGTGAGTCCTGTGAGTCCTCTGAGTCCTGAGTCCTGTGAGTCCTGTGAGTCCTGTGATTCCTGTGAGTCCTGTGAGTCCTGAGTCCTGTGAGTCCTGTGAGTCCTGTGAGTCCTGTGAGTCCTGTGAGTCCTGAGTCCTGAGTCCTGTGAGTCCTGTGAGTCCTTGTGAGTCCTGTGAGTCCTGGGAGTCCTGAGTCCTGAGGCCTGTGAGTCCTGTGAGTCCTGTGAGTCCTGTGAGTCCTGTGAGTCCTGAGTCCTGAGTCCGTGAGTCGTGTGAGTCCTGAGTCCTGTGAGTCCTGTGAGTCCTGTGAGTCCTGTGAGTCCTGTGAGTCCTGAGTCCTGTGAGTCCTGTGAGTCCTGAGTCCTGAGTCCTGTGAGTCCTGAGTCCTGTGAGTCCTGTGAGTCCTGTGAGTCCTGTGAGTCCTGAGTCCTGAGTCCTGTGAGTCCTGAGTCCTGAGTCCTGTGAGTCCTGTGAGTCCTGTGAGTCCTGAGTCCTGTGAGTCCTGTGAGTCCTGTGAGTCCTGAGTCCTGAGTCCTGAGTTCTGATTCCTGTGAGTCCTGTGAGTCCTGTGAGTCCTGTGAGTCCTGTGAGTCCTGAGTCCTGTGAGTCCTGTGAGTCCTGTGAGTCCTGTGATTCCTGTGAGTCCTGTGAGTCCTGAGTCCTGAGTCCTGTGAGTCCTGAGTCCTGAGTCCTGTGAGTCCTCTGAGTCCTCTGAGTCCTCTGAGTCCTGAGTCCTGAGTCCTGTGAGTCCTGTGAGTCCTGTGAGTCCTCTGAGTCCTGAGTCCTGTGAGTCCTGTGAGTCCTGTGAGTCCTGTAAGTCCTGTGAGTCCTGAGTCCTGTGAGTCCTGTGAGTCCTGTGAGTCCTGTGAGTCCTGTGAGTCCTGAGTCCTGAGTCCTGTGAGTCCTGTGAGTCCTTGTGAGTCCTGTGAGTCCTGGGAGTCCTGAGTCCTGAGGCCTGTGAGTCCTGTGAGTCCTGTGAGTCCTGTGAGTCCTGTGAGTCCTGAGTCCTGAGTCCGTGAGTCGTGTGAGTCCTGAGTCTTGTGAGTCCTGTGAGTCCTGAGTCTTGTGAGTCCTGTGAGTCCTGTGAGTCCTGAGTCCTGAGTCCTGTGAGTCCTGTGAGTCCTATGAGTCCTGAGTCCTGAGTCCTGTGAGTCCTGAGTCCTGTGAGTCCTGTGAGTCCTGAGTCTTGTGAGTCTTGTGAGTCCTGAGTCCTGAGTCCTGAGTTCTGAGTCCTGAGTCCTGTGAGTCCTGAGTCCTGAGTCCTGTGAGTCCTGTGAGTCCTGAGTCCTGTGAGTCCTGTGAGTCCTGAGTTCTGAGTCCTGTGAGTCCTGTGAGTCCTGAGCCCTGAGTCCTGTGAGTCCTGTGAGTACTGACTCCTGAGTCCTGTGAGTCCTGTGAGTCCTGAGTCCGGTGAGTCCTGTGAGTCCTGTGAGTCCTGAGTCTTGTGAGTCCTGTGAGTCCTGAGTCTTGTGAGTCCTGTGAGTCCTGTGAGTCCTGAGTCCTGAGTCCTGTGAGTCCTGTGAGTCCTGTGAGTCCTGAGTCCTGAGTCCTGTGAGTCCTGAGTCCTGAGTCCTGTGAGTCCTCTGAGTCCTGTGAGTCCTGTGAGTCCTGTGAGTCCTGAGTCCTGTGAGTCCTGTGAGTCCTGTGAGTCCTGAGTCCTGTGAGTCCTGTGAGTCCTGAGTCCTGAGTCCTGTGAGTCCTGAGTCCTGAGTCCTGTGAGTCCTGTGAGTCCTCTGAGTCCTCTGAGTCCTGAGTCCTGAGTCCTGTGAGTCCTGTGAGTCCTCTGAGTCCTGAGACCTGTGAGTCCTGTGAGTCCTGTGAGTCCTGTGAGTCCTGTGAGTCCTGAGTCCTGTGAGTCCTGAGAGTCCTGTGAGTCCTGTGAGTCCTGTGAGTCCTGTGAGTCCTGAGTCCTGAGTCCTGTGAGTCCTGTGAGTCCTGTGAGTCCTGTGAGTCCTGTGAGTCCTGAGTCCTGTGAGTCCTGTGAGTCCTGTGAGTCCTGAGTTCTGATTCCTGTGAGTCCTGTGAGTCCTGTGAGTCCTGTGAGTCCTGTGAGTCCTGAGTCCTGTGAGTCCTGTGAGTCCTGTGAGTCCTGTGAGTCCTGTGAGTCCTGTGAGTCCTGAGTCCTGAGTCCTGTGAGTCCTGAGTCCTGAGTCCTGTGAGTCCTCTGAGTCCTCTGAGTCCTCTGAGTCCTGAGTCCTGAGTCCTGTGAGTCCTGTGAGTCCTGTGAGTCCTCTGAGTCCTGAGTCCTGTGAGTCCTGTGAGTCCTGTGAGTCCTGTGAGTCCTGTGAGTCCTGAGTCCTGTGAGTCCTGTGAGTCCTGTGAGTCCTGTGAGTCCTGTGAGTCCTGAGTCCTGAGTCCTGTGAGTCCTGTGAGTCCTTGTGAGTCCTGTGAGTCCTGGGAGTCCTGAGTCCTGAGGCCTGTGAGTCCTGTGAGTCCTGTGAGTCCTGTGAGTCCTGTGAGTCCTGAGTCCTGAGTCCGTGAGTCGTGTGAGTCCTGAGTCTTGTGAGTCCTGTGAGTCCTGAGTCTTGTGAGTCCTGTGAGTCCTGTGAGTCCTGAGTCCTGAGTCCTGTGAGTCCTGTGAGTCCTATGAGTCCTGAGTCCTGAGTCCTGTGAGTCCTGAGTCCTGTGAGTCCTGTGAGTCCTGTGAGTCCTGTGAGTCCTGAGTCTTGTGAGTCTTGTGAGTCCTGAGTCCTGAGTCCTGAGTTCTGAGTCCTGAGTCCTGTGAGTCCTGAGTCCTGAGTCCTGTGAGTCCTGTGAGTCCTGAGTCCTGTGAGTCCTGTGAGTCCTGAGTTCTGAGTCCTGTGAGTCCTGAGCCCTGAGTCCTGTGAGTCCTGTGAGTACTGACTCCTGAGTCCTGTGAGTCCTGTGAGTCCTGAGTCCGGTGAGTCCTGTGAGTCCTGTGAGTCCTGAGTCTTGTGAGTCCTGTGAGTCCTGAGTCTTGTGAGTCCTGTGAGTCCTGTGAGTCCTGAGTCCTGAGTCCTGTGAGTCCTGTGAGTCCTGTGAGTCCTGAGTCCTGAGTCCTGTGAGTCCTGAGTCCTGAGTCCTGTGAGTCCTCTGAGTCCTGTGAGTCCTGTGAGTCCTGTGAGTCCTGTGAGTCCTGAGTCCTGTGAGTCCTGTGAGTCCTGTGAGTCCTGAGTCCTGTGAGTCCTGTGAGTCCTGAGTCCTGAGTCCTGTGAGTCCTGAGTCCTGAGTCCTGTGAGTCCTCTGAGTCCTCTGAGTCCTCTGAGTCCTGAGTCCTGAGTCCTGTGAGTCCTGTGAGTCCTCTGAGTCCTGAGACCTGTGAGTCCTGTGAGTCCTGTGAGTCCTGTGAGTCCTGTGAATCCTGAGTCCTGTGAGTCCTGAGAGTCCTGTGAGTCTTGTGAGTCCTGTGAGTCCTGTGAGTCCTGAGTCCTGTGAGTCCTGAGTCCTGTGAGTCCTGTGAGTCCTGTGAGTCCTGTGAGTCCTGAGTCCTGAGTCCTGTGAGTCCTGTGAGTCCTGTGAGTCCTGAGTCCTGAGTCCTGTGAGTGCTGTGAGTCCTGTGAGTCCTGTGAGTCCTGTGAGTCCTGTGAGTCCTGAGTCCTGTGAGTCCTGTGAGTCCTGTGAGTCCTGTGAGTCCTGAGTCCTGTGAGTCCTGTGAGTCCTGAGTCCTGAGTCCTGTGAGTCCTGAGTCCTGTGAGTCCTGTGAGTCCTGTGAGTCCTGTGAGTCCTGAGTCCTGAGTCCTGAGTCCTGTGAGTCCTGAGTCCTGAGTCCTGTGAGTCCTGTGAGTCCTGTGAGTCCTGTGAGTCCTGAGTCCTGAGTCCTGAGTTCTGATTCCTGTGAATCCTGTGAGTCCTGTGAGTCCTGTGAGTCCTGTGAGTCCTGAGTCCTGTGAGTCCTGTGAGTCCTGTGAGTCCTGTGAGTCCTGTGAGTCCTGTGAGTCCTGAGTCCTGAGTCCTGTGAGTCCTGTGAGTCCTGAGTCCTGAGTCCTGTGAGTCCTGTGAGTCCTGTGAGTCCTCTGAGTCCTGAGTCCTGTGAGTCCTGAGTCCTGAGTCCTGTGAGTCCTCTGAGTCCTCTGAGTCCTCTGAGTCCTGAGTCCTGAGTCCTGTGAGTCCTCTGAGTCCTGAGACCTGTGAGTCCTGTGAGTCCTGTGAGTCCTGTGAGTCCTGTGAGTCCTGAGTCCTGTGAGTCCTGAGAGTCCTGTGAGTCCTGTGAGTCCTGTGAGTCCTGTGAGTCCTGAGTCCTGAGTCCTGTGAGTCCTGTGAGTCCTGTGAGTCCTGAGTTCTGATTCCTGTGAGTCCTGTGAGTCCTGTGAGTCCTGTGAGTCCTGTGAGTCCTGTGATTCCTGAGTCCTGTGAGTCCTGTGAGTCCTGTGAGTCCTGTGAGTCCTGTGAGTCCTGTGAGTCCTGAGTCCTGAGTCCTGTGAGTCCTGAGTCCTGAGTCCTGTGAGTCCTCTGAGTCCTCTGAGTCCTCTGAGTCCTGAGTCCTGAGTCCTGTGAGTCCTGTGAGTCCTGTGAGTCCTGAGTCCTGTGAGTCCTGTGAGTCCTGAGTCCTGAGTTCTGAGTCCTGTGAGTCCTGTGAGTCCTGAGTCCTGTGAGTCCTGTGAGTCCTGTGAGTCCTGTGAGTCCTGTGAGTCCTGTGAGTCCTGAGTCCTGAGTCTTGTGAGTCCTGTGAGTCCTGTGAGTCCTGTGAGTCCTGTGAGTCCTGAGTCCTGAGTCCTGTGAGTCCTGTGAGTCCTGAGTCTTGTGAGTCCTGTGAGTCCTGTGAGTCCTGAGTCCTGAGTTCTGTGAGTCCTGTGAGTCCTGTGAGTCCTGAGTCCTGAGTCCTGTGAGTCCTGAGTCCTGAGTCCGGTGAGTCCTGTGAGTCCTGTGAGTCCTGTGAGTCCTGTGAGTCCTGAGTCCTATGAGTCCTGTGAGTCCTGTGAGTCCTGAGTCCTGTGAGTCCTGTGAGTCCTGTGAGTCCTGAGTCCTGAGTCCTGTGAGTCCTCTGAGTCCTCTGAGTCCTCTGAGTCCTGAGTCCTGAGTCCTGTGAGTCCTGTGAGTCCTCCGAGTCCTGATTCCTGTGAGTCCTGTGAGTCCTGTGAGTCCTGTGAGTCCTGTGAGTCCTGTGAGTCCTGAGTCCTGAGTCCTGAGTCCTGTGAGTCCTTGTGAGTCATGTGAGTCCTGGGAGTCCTGAGGCCTGTGAGTCCTGTGAGTCCTGTGAGTCCTGTGAGTCCTGTGAGTCCTGTGAGTCCTGAGTCCTGAGTCCGTGAGTCCTGTGAGTCCTGTGAGTCCTGAGTCTTGTGAGTCCTGTGAGTCCTGAGTCTTGTGAGTCCTGTGAGTCCTGTGAGTCCTGTGAGTCCTGAGTCCTGAGTCCTGTGAGTCCTGTGAGTCCTGTGAGTCCTGTGGGTCCTGAGTCCTCAGTCCTGTGAGTCCTGTGAGTCCTGTGAGTCCTGAGTCCTGAGTCCTGTGAGTCCTGTGAGTCCTGTGAGTCCTGAGTCCTGTGAGTCCTGAGTCCTGTGAGTCCTGTGAGTCCTGTGAGTCCTGTGAGTCCTGTGAGTCCTGAGTCCTGAGTCCTGTGAGTCCTGAGTCCTGTGAGTCCTGTGAGTCCTGTGAGTCCTGTGAGTCCTGTGAGTCCTGAGTCCTGAGTCCTGTGAGTCCTGAGTCCTGAGTCCTGTGAGTCCTCTGAGTCCTCTGAGTCCTGTGAGTCCTGAGTCCTGAGTCCTGTGAGTCCTCTGAGTCCTCTGAGTCCTGAGTCCTGTGAGTCCTGTGAGTCCTGTGAGTCCTGTGAGTCCTGTGAGTCCTGAGTCCTGTGAGTCCTGTGAGTCCTGTGAGTCCTGTGAGTCCTGTGAGTCCTGAGTCCTGAGTCCTGTGAGTCCTGTGAGTCCTTGTGAGTCCTGTGAGTCCTGGGAGTCCTGAGTCCTGAGGCCTGTGAGTCCTGTGAGTCCTGTGAGTCCTGAGTCCTGAGTCCGTGAGTCCTGTGAGTCCTGTGAGTCCTGAGAGTCCTGGGAGTCCTGAGTCCTGAGTCCTGTGAGTCCTGTGAGTCCTGAGTCCTGTGAGTGCTGTGAGTCCTGTGAGTCCTGAGTCCAGAGTCCTGTGAGTCCTGTGAGTACTGTGAGTCCTGTGAGTCCTGAGTCCTGTGAGTCCTGAGTCCTGAGTCGTGAGTCCTGTGAGTCCTGTGAGTCCTGAGTCCTGAGTCCTGTGAGTCCTGTGAGTCCTGTGAGTCCTGTGAGTCCTGAGTCCTGAGTCCTGAGTTCTGAGTCCTGTGAGTCCTGTGAGTCCTGTGAGTCCTGTGAGTCCTGAGTCCTGAGTCCTGAGTTCTGAGTCCTGTGAGTCCTGTGAGTCCTGTGAGTCCTGTGAGTCCTGTGAGTCCTGAGTCCTGTGAGTCCTGTGAGTCCTGAGTCCTGAGTCCTGTGAGTCCTCTGAGTCCTGTGAGTCCTGTGAGTCCTGTGAGTCCTGAGTCCTGTGAGTCCTGTGAGTCCTGTGAGTCCTGAGTCCTGTGAGTCCTGTGAGTCCTGTGAGTCCTGAGTCCTGAGTCCTGTGAGTCCTGAGTCCTGAGTCCTGTGAGTCCTCTGAGTCCTCTGAGTCCTCTGAGTCCTGAGTCCTGAGTCCTGTGAGTCCTGTGAGTCCTCTGAGTCCTGAGACCTGTGAGTCCTGTGAGTCCTGTGAGTCCGGTGAGTCCTGTGAGTCCTGAGTCCTGTGAGTCCTGTGAGTCCTGTGAGTCCTGTGAGGCCTGTGAGTCCTGTGAGTCCTGAGTCCTTTGTCCTGTGAGTCCTGTGAGTCCTGTGAGTCCTGTGAGTCCTGTGAGTCCTGAGTCCTGAGTCCAGTGAGTCCTGTGAGTCCTGTGAGTCCTGAGTCCTGAGTCCTGTGAGTGCTGTGAGTCCTGCGAGTCCTGTGAGTCCTGTGAGTCCTGTGAGTCCTGAGTCCTGTGAGTCCTGTGAGTCCTGTGAGTCCTGTGAGTCCTGTGAGTCCTGAGTCCTGTGAGTCCTGTGAGTCCTGAGTCCTGAGTCCTGTGAGTCCTGAGTCCTGTGAGTCCTGTGAGTCCTGTGAGTCCTGTGAGTCCTGAGTCCTGAGTCCTGTGAGTCCTGAGTCCTGAGTCCTGTGAGTCCTGTGAGTCCTGTGAGTCCTGAGTCCTGTGAGTCCTGTGAGTCCTGTGAGTCCTGAGTCCTGAGTCCTGAGTTCTGATTCCTGTGAGTCCTGTGAGTCCTGTGAGTCCTGTGAGTCCTGTGAGTCCTGAGTCCTGTGAGTCCTGTGAGTCCTGTGAGTCCTGTGAGTCCTGTGAGTCCTGTGAGTCCTGAGTCCTGAGTCCTGTGAGTCCTGAGTCCTGAGTCCTGTGAGTCCTCTGAGTCCTCTGAGTCCTCTGAGTCCTGAGTCCTGAGTCCTGTGAGTCCTGTGAGTCCTGTGAGTCCTCTGAGTCCTGAGTCCTGTGAGTCCTGTGAGTCCTGTGAGTCCTGTGAGTCCTGTGAGTCCTGAGTCCTGTGAGTCCTGTGAGTCCTGTGAGTCCTGTGAGTCCTGTGAGTCCTGAGTCCTGAGTCCTGTGAGTCCTGTGAGTCCTTGTGAGTCCTGTGAGTCCTGGGAGTCCTGAGTCCTGAGGCCTGTGAGTCCTGTGAGTCCTGTGAGTCCTGTGAGTCCTGTGAGTCCTGTGAGTCCTATGAGTCCTGAGTCCTGAGTCCTGTGAGTCCTGAGTCCTGTGAGTCCTGTGAGTCCTGTGAGTCCTGAGTCTTGTGAGTCTTGTGAGTCCTGAGTCCTGAGTCCTGAGTTCTGAGTCCTGAGTCCTGTGAGTCCTGAGTCCTGAGTCCTGTGAGTCCTGTGAGTCCTGAGTCCTGTGAGTCCTCTGAGTCCTGAGTCCTGTGAGTCCTGTGAGTCCTGTGAGTCCTGAGCCCTGAGTCCTGTGAGTCCTGTGAGTACTGACTCCTGAGTCCTGTGAGTCCTGTGAGTCCTGAGTCCGGTGAGTCCTGTGAGTCCTGTGAGTCCTGAGTCTTGTGAGTCCTGTGAGTCCTGAGTCTTGTGAGTCCTGTGAGTCCTGTGAGTCCTGAGTCCTGAGTCCTGTGAGTCCTGTGAGTCCTGTGAGTCCTGAGTCCGGTGAGTCCTGTGAGTCCTGTGAGTCCTGAGTCTTGTGAGTCCTGTGAGTCCTGAGTCTTGTGAGTCCTGTGAGTCCTGTGAGTCCTGTGAGTCCTGAGTCCTGAGTCCTGTGAGTCCTGTGAGTCCTGTGAGTCCTGAGTCCTGAGTCCTGTGAGTCCTGAGTCCTGAGTCCTGTGAGTCCTCTGAGTCCTGTGAGTCCTGTGAGTCCTGTGAGTCCTGAGTCCTGTGAGTCCTGAGTCCTGAGTCCTGTGAGTCCTCTGAGTCCTCTGAGTCCTCTGAGTCCTGAGTCCTGAGTCCTGTGAGTCCTGTGAGTCCTGTGAGTCCTCTGAGTCCTGAGTCCTGTGAGTCCTGTGAGTCCTGTGAGTCCTGTGAGTCCTGTGAGTCCTGAGTCCTGTGAGTCCTGTGAGTCCTGTGAGTCCTGTGAGTCCTGTGAGTCCTGTGAGTCCTGAGTCCTGTGAGTCCTGAGAGTCCTGTGAGTCCTGTGAGTCCTGTGAGTCCTGTGAGTCCTGAGTCCTGAGTCCTGTGAGTCCTGTGAGTCCTGTGAGTCCTGTGAGTCCTGTGAGTCCTGAGTCCTGTGAGTCCTGTGAGTCCTGTGAGTCCTGAGTTCTGATTCCTGTGAGTCCTGTGAGTCCTGTGAGTCCTGTGAGTCCTGTGAGTCCTGAGTCCTGTGAGTCCTGTGAGTCCTGTGAGTCCTGTGAGTCCTGTGAGTCCTGTGAGTCCTGTGAGTCCTGAGTCCTGAGTCCTGTGAGTCCTGAGTCCTGAGTCCTGTGAGTCCTCTGAGTCCTCTGAGTCCTCTGAGTCCTGAGTCCTGAGTCCTGTGAGTCCTGTGAGTCCTGTGAGTCCTCTGAGTCCTGAGTCCTGTGAGTCCTGTGAGTCCTGTGAGTCCTGTGAGTCCTGTGAGTCCTGAGTCCTGTGAGTCCTGTGAGTCCTGTGAGTCCTGTGAGTCCTGTGAGTCCTGAGTCCTGAGTCCTGTGAGTTCTGTGAGTCCTTGTGAGTCCTGTGAGTCCTGGGAGTCCTGAGTCCTGAGGCCTGTGAGTCCTGTGAGTCCTGTGAGTCCTGTGAGTCCTGTGAGTCCTGAGTCCTGAGTCCTGAGTCCGTGAGTCGTGTGAGTCCTGAGTCTTGTGAGTCCTGTGAGTCCTGAGTCTTGTGAGTCCTGTGAGTCCTGTGAGTCCTGAGTCCTGAGTCCTGTGAGTCCTGTGAGTCCTATGAGTCCTGAGTTCTGAGTCCTGTGAGTCCTGAGTCCTGTGAGTCCTGTGAGTCCTGTGAGTCCTGAGTCTTGTGAGTCTTGTGAGTCCTGAGTCCTGAGTCCTGAGTTCTGAGTCCTGAGTCCTGTGAGTCCTGAGTCCTGAGTCCTGTGAGTCCTGTGAGTCCTGAGTCCTGTGAGTCCTGTGAGTCCTGAGTTCTGAGTCCTGTGAGTCCTGTGAGTCCTGAGCCCTGAGTCCTGTGAGTCCTGTGAGTACTGACTCCTGAGTCCTGTGAGTCCTGTGAGTCCTGAGTCCGGTGAGTCCTGTGAGTCCTGAGTCTTGTGAGTCCTGTGAGTCCTGAGTCCTGTGAGTCCTGTGAGTCCTGAGTCCTGAGTCCTGTGAGTCCTGAGTCCTGAGTCCTGTGAGTCCTCTGAGTCCTCTGAGTCCTCTGAGTCCTGAGTCCTGAGTCCTGTGAGTCCTGTGAGTCCTCTGAGTCCTGAGACCTGTGAGTCCTGTGAGTCCTGTGAGTCCTGTGAGTCCTGTGAGTCCTGAGTCCTGTGAGTCCTGAGTCCTGAGTCCTGTGAGTCCTCTGAGTCCTGTGAGTCCTGTGAGTCCTGTGAGTCCTGAGTCCTGTGAGTCCTGTGAGTCCTGTGAGTCCTGAGTCCTGTGAGTCCTGTGAGTCCTGAGTCCTGAGTCCTGTGAGTCCTGAGTCCTGAGTCCTGTGAGTCCTCTGAGTCCTCTGAGTCCTCTGAGTCCTGAGTCCTGAGTCCTGAGTCCTGTGAGTCCTGTGAGTCCTCTGAGTCCTGAGACCTGTGAGTCCTGTGAGTCCTGTGAGTCCTGTGAGTCCTGTGAGTCCTGAGTCCTGTGAGTCCTGAGAGTCCTGTGAGTCCTGTGAGTCCTGTGAGTCCTGTGAGTCCTGAGTCCTGAGTCCTGTGAGTCCTGTGAGTCCTGTGAGTCCTGTGAGTCCTGTGAGTCCTGAGTCCTGAGTCCTGTGAGTCCTGTGAGTCCTGTGAGTCCTGAGTCCTGAGTCCTGTGAGTGCTGTGAGTCCTGTGAGTCCTGTGAGTCCTGTGAGTCCTGAGTCCTGTGAGTACTGTGAGTCCTGTGAGTCCTGTGAGTCCTGAGTCCTGTGAGTCCTGTGAGTCCTGAGTCCTGAGTCCTGTGAGTCCTGAGTCCTGTGAGTCCTGTGAGTCCTGTGAGTCCTGTGAGTCCTGAGTCCTGAGTCCTGAGTCCTGTGAGTCCTGAGTCCTGAGTCCTGTGAGTCCTGTGAGTCCTGTGAGTCCTGTGAGTCCTGAGTCCTGAGTCCTGAGTTCTGATTCCTGTGAGTCCTGTGAGTCCTGTGAGTCCTGTGAGTCCTGAGTCCTGTGAGTCCTGTGAGTCCTGTGAGTCCTGTGAGTCCTGTGAGTCCTGTGAGTCCTGAGTCCTGAGTCCTGTGAGTCCTGTGAGTCCTGTGAGTCCTCTGAGTCCTGTGAGTCCTGTGAGTCCTGAGTCCTGAGTCCTGTGAGTCCTGTGAGTCCTGTGAGTCCTCTGAGTCCTGAGTCCTGTGAGTCCTGTGAGTCCTGTGAGTCCTGTGAGTCCTGTGAGTCCTGAGTCCTGTGAGTCCTGTGAGTCCTGTGAGTCCTGTGAGTCCTGTGAGTCCTGAGTCCTGAGTCCTGTGAGTCCTGTGAGTCCTTGTGAGTCCTGTGAGTCCTGGGAGTCCTGAGTCCTGAGGCCTGTGAGTCCTGTGAGTCCTGTGAGTCCTGTGAGTCCTGTGAGTCCTGAGTCCTGAGTCCGTGAGTCGTGTGAGTCCTGAGTCTTTTGAGTCCTGTGAGTCCTGAGTCTTGTGAGTCCTGTGAGTCCTGTGAGTCCTGAGTCCTGAGTCCTGTGAGTCCTGTGAGTCCTATGAGTCCTGAGTCCTGAGTCCTGTGAGTCCTGAGTCCTGTGAGTCCTGTGAGTCCTGTGAGTCCTGTGAGTCCTGAGTCTTGTGAGTCTTGTGAGTCCTGAGTCCTGAGTCCTGAGTTCTGAGTCCTGAGTCCTGTGAGTCCTGAGTCCTGTGAGTCCTGTGAGTCCTGAGTCCTGTGAGTCCTGTGAGTCCTGAGTTCTGAGTCCTGTGAGTCCTGTGAGTCCTGAGCCCTGAGTCCTGTGAGTCCTGTGAGTACTGGCTCCTGAGTCCTGTGAGTCCTGTGAGTCCTGAGTCCGGTGAGTCCTGTGAGTCCTGTGAGTCCTGTGAGTCCTGAGTCCTGAGTCCTGAGTCCTGTGAGTCCTGAGTCCTGAGTCCTGTGAGTCCTCTGAGTCCTGTGAGTCCTGTGAGTCCTGAGTCCTGTGAGTCCTGTGAGTCCTGAGTCCTGAGTCCTGAGTCCTGAGTCCTGAGTCCTGAGTTCTGAGTCCTGAGTCCTGTGAGTCCTGAGTCCTGAGTCCTGTGAGTCCTCTGAGTCCTGTGAGTCCTGTGAGTCCTGTGAGTCCTGAGTCCTGTGAGTCCTGTGAGTCCTGTGAGTCCTGTGAGTCCTGTAAGTCCTGTAAGTCCTGAGTCCTGAGTCCTGAGTCCTGAGTCCAGTGAGTCCTGAATCCTGAGTCCTGTGAGTCCTGTGAGTCCTGTGAGTCCTGTAAGTCCTGTGAGTGCTGAGTCCTGAGTCCTGTGAGTCCTGTGAGTCCTGTGAGTCCTGTGAGTCCTGAGTCCTGAGTTCTGTGAGTCCTGTGAGTCCTGTGAGTCCTGAGTCCTGTGAGTCCTGAGTCCTGTGAGTCCTGTGAGTCCTGAGTCCTGAGTCCTGTGAGTCCTGTGAGTCCTGTGAGTCCTGTGAGTCCTGTGAGTCCTGTGAGTCCTGTGAGTCCTGTGAGTCCTGAGTCCAGAGTCCTGTGAGTCCTGTGAGTCCTGTGAGTCCTGTGAGTCCTGTGAGTCCTGAGTCCTGAGTCCTGTGAGTCCTGTGAGTCCTGTGAGTCCTGTGAGTCCTGTGAGTCCTGAGTCCTGTGAGTCCTGTGAGTCCTGTGAGTCCTGAGTTCTGATTCCTGTGAGTCCTGTGAGTCCTGTGAGTCCTGTGAGTCCTGTGAGTCCTGAGTCCTGTGAGTCCTGTGAGTCCTGTGAGTCCTGTGAGTCCTGTGAGTCCTGTGAGTCCTGAGTCCTGAGTCCTGTGAGTCCTGAGTCCTGAGTCCTGTGAGTCCTGTGAGTCCTCTGAGTCCTCTGAGTCCTGAGTCCTGAGTCCTGTGAGTCCTGTGAGTCCTCTGAGTCCTGAGTCCTGTGAGTCCTGTGAGTCCTGTGAGTCCTGTGAGTCCTGTGAGTCCTGAGTCCTGTGAGTCCTGTGAGTCCTGTGAGTCCTGTGAGTCCTGTGAGTCCTGAGTCCTGAGTCCTGTGAGTCCTGTGAG
The DNA here is from genome assembly GCA_947538895.1 of Neoitamus cyanurus. NCBI lineage: Eukaryota > Metazoa > Arthropoda > Insecta > Diptera > Asilidae > Neoitamus > Neoitamus cyanurus. The sequence continues at coordinate 1,289,456 of OX384540.1, forward strand.
TCCTTGTGAGTCCTGTGAGTCCTGGGAGTCCTGAGTCCTGAGGCCTGTGAGTCCTGTGAGTCCTGTGAGTCCTGTGAGTCCTGTGAGTCCTGAGTCCTGAGTCCGTGAGTCGTGTGAGTCCTGAGTCTTGTGAGTCCTGTGAGTCCTGAGTCTTGTGAGTCCTGTGAGTCCTGTGAGTCCTGACTCCTGAGTCCTGTGAGTCCTGTGAGTCCTATGAGTCCTGAGTCCTGAGTCCTGTGAGTCCTGAGTCCTGTGAGTCCTGTGAGTCCTGTGAGTCCTGTGAGTCCTGAGTCTTGTGAGTCCTGAGTCCTGAGTCCTGAGTTCTGAGTCCTGAGTCCTGTGAGTCCTGAGTCCTGAGTCCTGTGAGTCCTGTGAGTCCTGAGTCCTGTGAGTCCTGTGAGTCCTGAGTTCTGAGTCCTGTGAGTCCTGAGCCCTGAGTCCTGTGAGTCCTGTGAGTACTGACTCCTGAGTCCTGTGAGTCCTGTGAGTCCTGAGTCCGGTGAGTCCTGTGAGTCCTGTGAGTCCTGAGTCTTGTGAGTCCTGTGAGTCCTGAGTCTTGTGAGTCCTGTGAGTCCTGAGTCCTGAGTCCTGTGAGTCCTGTGAGTCCTGTGAGTCCTGAGTCCTGAGTCCTGTGAGTCCTGAGTCCTGAGTCCTGTGAGTCCTCTGAGTCCTGTGAGTCCTGTGAGTCCTGTGAGTCCTGTGAGTCCTGAGTCCTGTGAGTCCTGTGAGTCCTGTGAGTCCTGAGTCCTGTGAGTCCTGTGAGTCCTGAGTCCTGAGTCCTGTGAGTCCTGAGTCCTGAGTCCTGTGAGTCCTCTGAGTCCTCTGAGTCCTCTGAGTCCTGAGTCCTGAGTCCTGTGAGTCCTGTGAGTCCTCTGAGTCCTGAGACCTGTGAGTCCTGTGAGTCCTGTGAGTCCTGTGAGTCCTGTGAATCCTGAGTCCTGTGAGTCCTGAGAGTCCTGTGAGTCTTGTGAGTCCTGTGAGTCCTGTGAGTCCTGAGTCCTGTGAGTCCTGAGTCCTGTGAGTCCTGTGAGTCCTGTGAGTCCTGTGAGTCCTGAGTCCTGAGTCCTGTGAGTCCTGTGAGTCCTGTGAGTCCTGAGTCCTGAGTCCTGTGAGTGCTGTGAGTCCTGTGAGTCCTGTGAGTCCTGTGAGTCCTGTGAGTCCTGAGTCCTGTGAGTCCTGTGAGTCCTGTGAGTCCTGTGAGTCCTGAGTCCTGTGAGTCCTGTGAGTCCTGAGTCCTGAGTCCTGTGAGTCCTGAGTCCTGTGAGTCCTGTGAGTCCTGTGAGTCCTGTGAGTCCTGAGTCCTGAGTCCTGAGTCCTGTGAGTCCTGAGTCCTGAGTCCTGTGAGTCCTGTGAGTCCTGTGAGTCCTGTGAGTCCTGAGTCCTGAGTCCTGAGTTCTGATTCCTGTGAATCCTGTGAGTCCTGTGAGTCCTGTGAGTCCTGTGAGTCCTGAGTCCTGTGAGTCCTGTGAGTCCTGTGAGTCCTGTGAGTCCTGTGAGTCCTGTGAGTCCTGAGTCCTGAGTCCTGTGAGTCCTGTGAGTCCTGAGTCCTGAGTCCTGTGAGTCCTGTGAGTCCTGTGAGTCCTCTGAGTCCTGAGTCCTGTGAGTCCTGAGTCCTGAGTCCTGTGAGTCCTCTGAGTCCTCTGAGTCCTCTGAGTCCTGAGTCCTGAGTCCTGTGAGTCCTCTGAGTCCTGAGACCTGTGAGTCCTGTGAGTCCTGTGAGTCCTGTGAGTCCTGTGAGTCCTGAGTCCTGTGAGTCCTGAGAGTCCTGTGAGTCCTGTGAGTCCTGTGAGTCCTGTGAGTCCTGAGTCCTGAGTCCTGTGAGTCCTGTGAGTCCTGTGAGTCCTGAGTTCTGATTCCTGTGAGTCCTGTGAGTCCTGTGAGTCCTGTGAGTCCTGTGAGTCCTGAGTCCTGTGAGTCCTGTGAGTCCTGTGAGTCCTGTGAGTCCTGTGAGTCCTGTGAGTCCTGAGTCCTGAGTCCTGTGAGTCCTGAGTCCTGAGTCCTGTGAGTCCTCTGAGTCCTCTGAGTCCTCTGAGTCCTGAGTCCTGAGTCCTGTGAGTCCTGTGAGTCCTGTGAGTCCTGAGTCCTGTGAGTCCTGTGAGTCCTGAGTCCTGAGTTCTGAGTCCTGTGAGTCCTGTGAGTCCTGAGTCCTGTGAGTCCTGTGAGTCCTGTGAGTCCTGTGAGTCCTGTGAGTCCTGTGAGTCCTGAGTCCTGAGTCTTGTGAGTCCTGTGAGTCCTGTGAGTCCTGTGAGTCCTGTGAGTCCTGAGTCCTGAGTCCTGTGAGTCCTGTGAGTCCTGAGTCTTGTGAGTCCTGTGAGTCCTGTGAGTCCTGAGTCCTGAGTTCTGTGAGTCCTGTGAGTCCTGTGAGTCCTGAGTCCTGAGTCCTGTGAGTCCTGAGTCCTGAGTCCGGTGAGTCCTGTGAGACCTGTGAGTCCTGTGAGTCCTGTGAGTCCTGAGTCCTATGAGTCCTGTGAGTCCTGTGAGTCCTGAGTCCTGTGAGTCCTGTGAGTCCTGTGAGTCCTGAGTCCTGAGTCCTGTGAGTCCTCTGAGTCCTCTGAGTCCTCTGAGTCCTGAGTCCTGAGTCCTGTGAGTCCTGTGAGTCCTCCGAGTCCTGATTCCTGTGAGTCCTGTGAGTCCTGTGAGTCCTGTGAGTCCTGTGAGTCCTGAGTCCTGAGTCCTGAGTCCTGTGAGTCCTTGTGAGTCATGTGAGTCCTGGGAGTCCTGAGGCCTGTGAGTCCTGTGAGTCCTGTGAGTCCTGTGAGTCCTGTGAGTCCTGTGAGTCCTGAGTCCTGAGTCCGTGAGTCCTGTGAGTCCTGTGAGTCCTGAGTCTTGTGAGTCCTGTGAGTCCTGAGTCTTGTGAGTCCTGTGAGTCCTGTGAGTCCTGTGAGTCCTGAGTCCTGAGTCCTGTGAGTCCTGTGAGTCCTGTGAGTCCTGTGGGTCCTGAGTCCTCAGTCCTGTGAGTCCTGTGAGTCCTGTGAGTCCTGAGTCCTGAGTCCTGTGAGTCCTGTGAGTCCTGTGAGTCCTGAGTCCTGTGAGTCCTGAGTCCTGTGAGTCCTGTGAGTCCTGTGAGTCCTGTGAGTCCTGTGAGTCCTGAGTCCTGAGTCCTGTGAGTCCTGAGTCCTGTGAGTCCTGTGAGTCCTGTGAGTCCTGTGAGTCCTGTGAGTCCTGAGTCCTGAGTCCTGTGAGTCCTGAGTCCTGAGTCCTGTGAGTCCTCTGAGTCCTCTGAGTCCTGTGAGTCCTGAGTCCTGAGTCCTGTGAGTCCTCTGAGTCCTCTGAGTCCTGAGTCCTGTGAGTCCTGTGAGTCCTGTGAGTCCTGTGAGTCCTGTGAGTCCTGAGTCCTGTGAGTCCTGTGAGTCCTGTGAGTCCTGTGAGTCCTGTGAGTCCTGAGTCCTGAGTCCTGTGAGTCCTGTGAGTCCTTGTGAGTCCTGTGAGTCCTGGGAGTCCTGAGTCCTGAGGCCTGTGAGTCCTGTGAGTCCTGTGAGTCCTGAGTCCTGAGTCCGTGAGTCCTGTGAGTCCTGTGAGTCCTGAGAGTCCTGGGAGTCCTGAGTCCTGAGTCCTGTGAGTCCTGTGAGTCCTGAGTCCTGTGAGTGCTGTGAGTCCTGTGAGTCCTGAGTCCAGAGTCCTGTGAGTCCTGTGAGTACTGTGAGTCCTGTGAGTCCTGAGTCCTGTGAGTCCTGAGTCCTGAGTCGTGAGTCCTGTGAGTCCTGTGAGTCCTGAGTCCTGAGTCCTGTGAGTCCTGTGAGTCCTGTGAGTCCTGTGAGTCCTGAGTTCTGAGTCCTGTGAGTCCTGTGAGTCCTGTGAGTCCTGAGTCCTGAGTCCTGAGTTCTGAGTCCTGTGAGTCCTGTGAGTCCTGTGAGTCCTGTGAGTCCTGTGAGTCCTGAGTCCTGTGAGTCCTGTGAGTCCTGAGTCCTGAGTCCTGTGAGTCCTCTGAGTCCTGTGAGTCCTGTGAGTCCTGTGAGTCCTGAGTCCTGTGAGTCCTGTGAGTCCTGTGAGTCCTGAGTCCTGTGAGTCCTGTGAGTCCTGTGAGTCCTGAGTCCTGAGTCCTGTGAGTCCTGAGTCCTGAGTCCTGTGAGTCCTCTGAGTCCTCTGAGTCCTCTGAGTCCTGAGTCCTGAGTCCTGTGAGTCCTGTGAGTCCTCTGAGTCCTGAGACCTGTGAGTCCTGTGAGTCCTGTGAGTCCGGTGAGTCCTGTGAGTCCTGTGAGGCCTGTGAGTCCTGTGAGTCCTGAGTCCTGAGTCCTGTGAGTCCTGTGAGTCCTGTGAGTCCTGTGAGTCCTGTGAGTCCTGAGTCCTGAGTCCAGTGAGTCCTGTGAGTCCTGTGAGTCCTGAGTCCTGAGTCCTGTGAGTGCTGTGAGTCCTGCGAGTCCTGTGAGTCCTGTGAGTCCTGTGAGTCCTGAGTCCTGTGAGTCCTGTGAGTCCTGTGAGTCCTGTGAGTCCTGTGAGTCCTGAGTCCTGTGAGTCCTGTGAGTCCTGAGTCCTGAGTCCTGTGAGTCCTGAGTCCTGTGAGTCCTGTGAGTCCTGTGAGTCCTGTGAGTCCTGAGTCCTGAGTCCTGTGAGTCCTGAGTCCTGAGTCCTGTGAGTCCTGTGAGTCCTGTGAGTCCTGAGTCCTGTGAGTCCTGTGAGTCCTGTGAGTCCTGAGTCCTGAGTCCTGAGTCCTGAGTTCTGATTCCTGTGAGTCCTGTGAGTCCTGTGAGTCCTGTGAGTCCTGTGAGTCCTGAGTCCTGTGAGTCCTGTGAGTCCTGTGAGTCCTGTGAGTCCTGTGAGTCCTGTGAGTCCTGAGTCCTGAGTCCTGTGAGTCCTGAGTCCTGAGTCCTGTGAGTCCTCTGAGTCCTCTGAGTCCTCTGAGTCCTGAGTCCTGAGTCCTGTGAGTCCTGTGAGTCCTGTGAGTCCTCTGAGTCCTGAGTCCTGTGAGTCCTGTGAGTCCTGTGAGTCCTGTGAGTCCTGTGAGTCCTGAGTCCTGTGAGTCCTGTGAGTCCTGTGAGTCCTGTGAGTCCTGTGAGTCCTGAGTCCTGAGTCCTGTGAGTCCTGTGAGTCCTTGTGAGTCCTGTGAGTCCTGGGAGTCCTGAGTCCTGAGGCCTGTGAGTCCTGTGAGTCCTGTGAGTCCTGTGAGTCCTGTGAGTCCTGTGAGTCCTATGAGTCCTGAGTCCTGAGTCCTGTGAGTCCTGAGTCCTGTGAGTCCTGTGAGTCCTGTGAGTCCTGAGTCTTGTGAGTCTTGTGAGTCCTGAGTCCTGAGTCCTGAGTTCTGAGTCCTGAGTCCTGTGAGTCCTGAGTCCTGAGTCCTGTGAGTCCTGTGAGTCCTGAGTCCTGTGAGTCCTCTGAGTCCTGAGTCCTGTGAGTCCTGTGAGTCCTGTGAGTCCTGAGCCCTGAGTCCTGTGAGTCCTGTGAGTACTGACTCCTGAGTCCTGTGAGTCCTGTGAGTCCTGAGTCCGGTGAGTCCTGTGAGTCCTGTGAGTCCTGAGTCTTGTGAGTCCTGTGAGTCCTGAGTCTTGTGAGTCCTGTGAGTCCTGTGAGTCCTGAGTCCTGATTCCTGTGAGTCCTGTGAGTCCTGTGAGTCCTGAGTCCGGTGAGTCCTGTGAGTCCTGTGAGTCCTGAGTCTTGTGAGTCCTGTGAGTCCTGAGTCTTGTGAGTCCTGTGAGTCCTGTGAGTCCTGTGAGTCCTGAGTCCTGAGTCCTGTGAGTCCTGAGTCCTGAGTCCTGTGAGTCCTGTGAGTCCTGTGAGTCCTCTGAGTCCTGAGTCCTGTGAGTCCTGTGAGTCCTGTGAGTCCTGTGAGTCCTGAGTCCTGTGAGTCCTGTGAGTCCTGTGAGTCCTGTGAGTCCTGTGAGTCCTGAGTCCTGAGTCCTGTGAGTCCTGTGAGTCCTTGTGAGTCCTGTGAGTCCTGGGAGTCCTGAGTCCTGAGGCCTGTGAGTCCTGTGAGTCCTGTGAGTCCTGTGAGTCCTGTGAGTCCTGAGTCCTGAGTCCGTGAGTCGTGTGAGTCCTGAGTCTTGTGAGTCCTGTGAGTCCTGAGTCTTGTGAGTCCTGTGAGTCCTGTGAGTCCTGAGTCCTGAGTCCTGTGAGTCCTGTGAGTCCTATGAGTCCTGAGTTCTGAGTCCTGTGAGTCCTGAGTCCTGTGAGTCCTGTGAGTCCTGTGAGTCCTGAGTCTTGTGAGTCTTGTGAGTCCTGAGTCCTGAGTCCTGAGTTCTGAGTCCTGAGTCCTGTGAGTCCTGAGTCCTGAGTCCTGTGAGTCCTGTGAGTCCTGAGTCCTGTGAGTCCTGTGAGTCCTGAGTTCTGAGTCCTGTGAGTCCTGTGAGTCCTGAGCCCTGAGTCCTGTGAGTCCTGTGAGTACTGACTCCTGAGTCCTGTGAGTCCTGTGAGTCCTGAGTCCGGTGAGTCCTGTGAGTCCTGTGAGTCCTGAGTCTTGTGAGTCCTGTGAGTCCTGAGTCCTGTGAGTCCTGTGAGTCCTGAGTCCTGAGTCCTGTGAGTCCTGAGTCCTGAGTCCTGTGAGTCCTCTGAGTCCTCTGAGTCCTCTGAGTCCTGAGTCCTGAGTCCTGTGAGTCCTGTGAGTCCTCTGAGTCCTGAGACCTGTGAGTCCTGTGAGTCCTGTGAGTCCTGTGAGTCCTGTGAGTCCTGAGTCCTGTGAGTCCTGAGTCCTGAGTCCTGTGAGTCCTCTGAGTCCTGTGAGTCCTGTGAGTCCTGTGAGTCCTGAGTCCTGTGAGTCCTGTGAGTCCTGTGAGTCCTGAGTCCTGTGAGTCCTGTGAGTCCTGAGTCCTGAGTCCTGTGAGTCCTGAGTCCTGAGTCCTGTGAGTCCTCTGAGTCCTCTGAGTCCTCTGAGTCCTGAGTCCTGAGTCCTGTGAGTCCTGTGAGTCCTCTGAGTCCTGAGACCTGTGAGTCCTGTGAGTCCTGTGAGTCCTGTGAGTCCTGTGAGTCCTGAGTCCTGTGAGTCCTGAGAGTCCTGTGAGTCCTGTGAGTCCTGTGAGTCCTGTGAGTCCTGAGTCCTGAGTCCTGTGAGTCCTGTGAGTCCTGTGAGTCCTGTGAGTCCTGTGAGTCCTGAGTCCTGAGTCCTGTGAGTCCTGTGAGTCCTGTGATTCCTGAGTCCTGAGTCCTGTGAGTGCTGTGAGTCCTGTGAGTCCTGTGAGTCCTGTGAGTCCTGTGAGTCCTGAGTCCTGTGAGTACTGTGAGTCCTGTGAGTCCTGTGAGTCCTGAGTCCTGTGAGTCCTGTGAGTCCTGAGTCCTGAGTCCTGTGAGTCCTGAGTCCTGTGAGTCCTGTGAGTCCTGTGAGTCCTGTGAGTCCTGAGTCCTGAGTCCTGAGTCCTGTGAGTCCTGAGTCCTGAGTCCTGTGAGTCCTGTGAGTCCTGTGAGTCCTGTGAGTCCTGAGTCCTGAGTCCTGAGTTCTGATTCCTGTGAGTCCTGTGAGTCCTGTGAGTCCTGTGAGTCCTGTGAGTCCTGAGTCCTGTGAGTCCTGTGAGTCCTGTGAGTCCTGTGAGTCCTGTGAGTCCTGTGAGTCCTGAGTCCTGAGTCATGTGAGTCCTGTGAGTCCTGTGAGTCCTCTGAGTCCTGTGAGTCCTGTGAGTCCTGAGTCCTGAGTCCTGTGAGTCCTGTGAGTCCTGTGAGTCCTCTGAGTCCTGAGTCCTGTGAGTCCTGTGAGTCCTGTGAGTCCTGTGAGTCCTGTGAGTCCTGAGTCCTGTGAGTCCTGTGAGTCCTGTGAGTCCTGTGAGTCCTGTGAGTCCTGAGTCCTGAGTCCTGTGAGTCCTGTGAGTCCTTGTGAGTCCTGTGAGTCCTGGGAGTCCTGAGTCCTGAGGCCTGTGAGTCCTGTGAGTCCTGTGAGTCCTGTGAGTCCTGTGAGTCCTGAGTCCTGAGTCCGTGAGTCGTGTGAGTCCTGAGTCTTGTGAGTCCTGTGAGTCCTGAGTCTTGTGAGTCCTGTGAGTCCTGTGAGTCCTGAGTCCTGAGTCCTGTGAGTCCTGTGAGTCCTATGAGTCCTGAGTCCTGAGTCCTGTGAGTCCTGAGTCCTGTGAGTCCTGTGAGTCCTGTGAGTCCTGTGAGTCCTGAGTCTTGTGAGTCTTGTGAGTCCTGAGTCCTGAGTCCTGAGTTCTGAGTCCTGAGTCCTGTGAGTCCTGAGTCCTGAGTCCTGTGAGTCCTGTGAGTCCTGAGTCCTGTGAGTCCTGTGAGTCCTGAGTTCTGAGTCCTGTGAGTCCTGTGAGTCCTGAGCCCTGAGTCCTGTGAGTCCTGTGAGTACTGGCTCCTGAGTCCTGTGAGTCCTGTGAGTCCTGAGTCCGGTGAGTCCTGTGAGTCCTGTGAGTCCTGTGAGTCCTGAGTCCTGAGTCCTGAGTCCTGTGAGTCCTGAGTCCTGAGTCCTGTGAGTCCTCTGAGTCCTGTGAGTCCTGTGAGTCCTGAGTCCTGTGAGTCCTGTGAGTCCTGAGTCCTGAGTCCTGAGTCCTGAGTCCTGAGTCCTGAGTTCTGTGTCCTGAGTCCTGTGAGTCCTGAGTCCTGAGTCCTGTGAGTCCTCTGAGTCCTGTGAGTCCTGTGAGTCCTGTGAGTCCTGAGTCCTGTGAGTCCTGTGAGTCCTGTGAGTCCTGTGAGTCCTGTAAGTCCTGTAAGTCCTGAGTCCTGAGTCCTGAGTCCTGAGTCCAGTGAGTCCTGAATCCTGAGTCCTGTGAGTCCTGTGAGTCCTGTGAGTCCTGTAAGTCCTGTGAGTGCTGAGTCCTGAGTCCTGTGAGTCCTGTGAGTCCTGTGAGTCCTGTGAGTCCTGAGTCCTGAGTTCTGTGAGTCCTGTGAGTCCTGTGAGTCCTGAGTCCTGTGAGTCCTGAGTCCTGTGAGTCCTGTGAGTCCTGAGTCCTGAGTCCTGTGAGTCCTGTGAGTCCTGTGAGTCCTGTGAGTCCTGTGAGTCCTGTGAGTCCTGTGAGTCCTGTGAGTCCTGAGTCCAGAGTCCTGTGAGTCCTGTGAGTACTGTGAGTCCTGTGAGTCCTGAGTCCTGTGAGTCCTGAGTCCTGAGTCCTGAGTCCTGAGTCCTGAGTCCTGAGTTCTGAGTCCTGAGTCCTGTGAGTCCTGAGTCCTGTTAGTCCTCTGAGTCCTGTGAGTCCTGTGAGTCCTGTGAGTCCTGAGTCCTGTGAGTCCTGTGAGTCCTGTGAGTCCTGTGAGTCCTGTAAGTCCTGTGAGTCCTGAGTCCTGAGTCCTGAGTCCTGAGTCCAGTGAGTCCTGAATCCTGAGTCCTGTGAGTCCTGTGAGTCCTGTGAGTCCTGTAAGTCCTGTGAGTGCTGAGTCCTGAGTCCTGTGAGTCCTGTGAGTCCTGTGAGTCCTGTGAGTCCTGAGTCCTGAGTTCTGTGAGTCCTGTGAGTCCTGTGAGTCCTGAGTCCTGTGAGTCCTGAGTCCTGTGAGTCCTGTGAGTCCTGTGAGTCCTGTGAGTCCTGAGTCCTGAGTCCAGTGAGTCCTGAGTGCTGAGTCCTGTGAGTCCTGTGAGTCCTGTGAGTCCTGTGAGTCCTGTGAGTCCTGTGAGTCCTGTGTCCTGTGAGTCCTGTGAGTCCTGTGAGTCCTGAGTCCTGAGTCCTGAGTCCTGTGAGTCCTGTGAGTCCTGTGAGTCCTGAGTCCTGAGTCCTGTGAGTCCTGAGTCCTGAGTCCTGTGAGTCCTCTGAGTCCTCTGAGTCCTGTGAGTCCTGAGTCCTGTGAGTCCTGTGAGTCCTGTGAGTCCTCTGAGTCCTGAGTCCTGGGAGTCCTGAGTCCTGAGGCCTGTGAGTCCTGTGAGTCCTGTGAGTCCTGTGAGTCCTGTGAGTCCTGAGTCCTGAGTCCGTGAGTCCTGAGTCCTGTGAGTCCTGTGAGTCCTGTGAGTCCTGTGAGACCTGAGTCCTGAGTCCTGAGTCCTGAGTTCTGAGTCCTGTGAGTCCTGTGAGTCCTGTGAGTCCTGTGAGTCCTGTGAGTCCTGAGTCCTGTGAGTCCTGTGAGTCCTGTGAGTCCTGAGTCCTGAGTCCTGTGAGTCCTGTGAGTCCTGAGTCCTGTGAGTCCTGTGAGTCCTGTGAGTCCTGTGAGTCCTGTGAGTCCTGAGTCCTGAGTCCTGTGAGTCCTGAGTCCTGAGTCCTGAGTCCTGTGAGTCCTGTGAGTCCTGTGAGTCCTGTGAGTCCTGAGTCCTGAGTCCTGTGAGTCCTGTGAGTCCTGTGATTCCTGTGAGTCCTGAGTCCTGAGTCCTGAGTTCTGAGTCCTGTGAGTCCTGAGTCCTGAGTCCTGTGAGTCCTGTGAGTCCTGTGAGTCCTGTGAGTCCTGAGTCCTGAGTCCTGAGTTCTGAGTCCTGTGAGTCCTGTGAGTCCTGTGAGTCCTGTGAGTTTTGTGAGTCCTGAGTCCTGTGAGTCCTGTGAGTCCTGTGAGTCCTGTGAGTCCTGAGTCCTGAGTCCTGTGAGTCCTGTGAGTCCTGAGTCCTGTGAGTCCTGTGCGTCCTGTGAGTCCTGTGAGTCCTGAGTCTTGTGAGTCCTGTGAGTCCTGAGTCCTGAGTTCTGAGTCCTGAGTCCTGTGAGTCCTAAGTCCTGAGTCCTGTGAGTCCTGTGAGTCCTGAGTCCTGTGAGTCCTGTGAGTCCTGAGTTCTGAGTCCTGTGAGTCCTGTGAGTCCTGAGTCCTGAGTCCTGTGAGTCCTGTGAGTACTGACTCCTGAGTCCTGTGAGTCCTGTGAGTCCTGAGTCCTGTGAGTCCTGTGAGTCCTGTGAGTCCTGTGAGTCCTGAGTCCTGAGTCCTGAGTCCTGTGAGTCCTGAGTCCTGAGTCCTGTGAGCCCTCTGAGTCCTGTGAGTCCTGTGAGTCCTGTGAGTCCTGTGAGTCCTGAGTCCTGAGTCCTGAGTTCTGTGAGTCCTGTGAGTCCTGTGAGTCCTGAGTCCTGTGAGTCCTGTGAGTCCTGTGAGTCCTGAGTCCTGAGTCCTGTGAGTCCTGAGTCCTGAGTCCTGTGAGTCCTCTGAGTCCTCTGAGTCCTCTGAGTCCTGAGTCCTGAGACCTGTGAGTCCTGTGAGTCCTGTGAGTCCTGTGAGTCCTGTGAGTCCTGAGTCCTGTGAGTCCTGTGAGTCCTGTGAGTCCTGTGAGGCCTGTGAGTCCTGTGAGTCCTGAGTCCTGAGTCCTGTGAGTCCTGTGAGTCCTGTGAGTCCTGTGAGTCCTGTGAGTCCTGAGTCCTGAGTCCTGTGAGTCCTGTGAGTCCTGTGAGTCCTGAGTCCTGAGTCCTGTGAGTGCTGTGAGTCCTGTGAGTCCTGTGAGTCCTGTGAGTCCTGTGAGTCCTGAGTCCTGTGAGTCCTGTGAGTCCTGTGAGTCCTGTGAGTCCTGTGAGTCCTGAGTCCTGTGAGTCCTGTGAGACCTGAGTCCTGAGTCCTGTGAGTCCTGAGTCCTGTGAGTCCTGTGAGTCCTGTGAGTCCTGTGAGTCCTGAGTCCTGAGTCCTGTGAGTCCTGAGTCCTGAGTCCTGTGAGTCCTGTGAGTCCTGTGAGTCCTGTGAGTCCTGAGTCCTGAGTCCTGTGAGTCCTGTGAGTCCTGTGAGTCCTGAGTCCTGAGTTCTGATTCCTGTGAGTCCTGTGAGTCCTGTGAGTCCTGTGAGTCCTGTGAGTCCTGAGTCCTGTGAGTCCTGTGAGTCCTGTGAGTCCTGTGAGTCCTGTGAGTCCTGAGTCCTGAGTCCTGTGAGTCCTGAGTCCTGAGTCCTGTGAGTCCTCTGAGTCCTCTGAGTCCTGTGAGTCCTGAGTCCTGAGTCCTGTGAGTCCTGTGAGTCCTGTGAGTCCTCTGAGTCCTGTGAGTCCTGTGAGTCCTGTGAGTCCTGTGAGTCCTGTGAGTCCTGAGTCCTGTGAGTCCTGTGAGTCCTGTGAGTCCTGTGAGTCCTGTGAGTCCTGAGTCCTGAGTCCTGTGAGTCCTGTGAGTCCTTGTGAGTCCTGTGAGTCCTGGGAGTCCTGAGTCCTGAGGCCTGTGAGTCCTGTGAGTCCTGTGAGTCCTGTGAGTCCTGTGAGTCCTGAGTCCTGAGTCCGTGAGTCGTGTGAGTCCTGAGTCTTGTGAGTCCTGTGAGTCCTGAGTCTTGTGAGTCCTGTGAGTCCTGTGAGTCCTGAGTCCTGAGTCCTGTGAGTCCTGTGAGTCCTATGAGTCCTGAGTCCTGAGTCCTGTGAGTCCTGAGTCCTGTGAGTCCTGTGAGTCCTGTGAGTCCTGAGTCTTGTGAGTCTTGTGAGTCCTGAGTCCTGAGTCCTGAGTTCTGAGTCCTGAGTCCTGTGAGTCCTGAGTCCTGAGTCCTGTGAGTCCTGTGAGACCTGAGTCCTGTGAGTCCTGTGAGTCCTGAGTTCTGAGTCCTGTGAGTCCTGTGAGTCCTGAGCCCTGAGTCCTGTGAGTCCTGTGAGTACTGACTCCTGAGTCCTGTGAGTCCTGTGAGTCCTGAGTCCGGTGAGTCCTGTGAGTCCTGTGAGTCCTGAGTCTTGTGAGTCCTGTGAGTCCTGAGTCTTGTGAGTCCTGTGAGTCCTGTGAGTCCTGAGTCCTGAGTCCTGTGAGTCCTGTGAGTCCTGTGAGTCCTGAGTCCTGAGTCCTGTGAGTCCTGAGTCCTGAGTCCTGTGAGTCCTCTGAGTCCTGTGAGTCCTGTGAGTCCTGTGAGTCCTGAGTCCTGTGAGTCCTGTGAGTCCTGTGAGTCCTGAGTCCTGTGAGTCCTGTGAGTCCTGTGAGTCCTGAGTCCTGAGTCCTGTGAGTCCTGAGTCCTGAGTCCTGTGAGTCCTCTGAGTCCTCTGAGTCCTCTGAGTCCTGAGTCCTGAGTCCTGTGAGTCCTGTGAGTCCTCTGAGTCCTGAGACCTGTGAGTCCTGTGAGTCCTGTGAGTCCTGTGAGTCCTGTGAGTCCTGAGTCCTGTGAGTCCTGAGAGTCCTGTGAGTCCTGTGAGTCCTGTGAGTCCTGTGAGTCCTGAGTCCTGAGTCCTGTGAGTCCTGTGAGTCCTGTGAGTCCTGTGAGTCCTGTGAGTCCTGAGTCCTGAGAGTCCTGTGAGTCCTGTGAGTCCTGAGTCCTGAGTCCTGTGAGTGCTGTGAGTCCTGTGAGTCCTGTGAGTCCTGTGAGTCCTGTGAGTCCTGAGTCCTGTGAGTCCTGTGAGTCCTGTGAGTCCTGTGAGTCCTGTGAGTCCTGAGTCCTGTGAGTCCTGTGAGTCCTGAGTCCTGAGTCCTGTGAGTCCTGAGTCCTGTGAGTCCTGAGTCCTGTGAGTCCTGTGAGTCCTGTGAGTCCTGAGTCCTGAGTCCTGTGAGTCCTGAGTCCTGAGTCCTGTGAGTCCTGTGAGTCCTGTGAGTCCTGTGAGTCCTGAGTCCTGAGTCCTGTGAGTCCTGTGAGTCCTGTGAGTCCTGAGTCCTGAGTCCTGAGTTCTGATTCCTGTGAGTCCTGTGAGTCCTGTGAGTCCTGTGAGTCCTGTGAGTCCTGTGAGTCCTGTGAGTCCTGTGAGTCCTGTGAGTCCTGTGAGTCCTGTGAGTCCTCTGAGTCCTCTGAGTCCTGTGAGTCCTGAGTCCTGAGTCCTGTGAGTCCTGTGAGTCCTGTGAGTCCTCTGAGTCCTGAGTCCTGTGAGTCCTGTGAGTCCTGTGAGTCCTGTGAGTCCTGTGAGTCCTGAGTCCTGTGAGTCCTGTGAGTCCTGTGAGTCCTGTGAGTCCTGTGAGTCCTGAGTCCTGAGTCCTGTGAGTCCTGTGAGTCCTTTTGAGTCCTGTGAGTCCTGGGAGTCCTGAGTCCTGAGGCCTGTGAGTCCTGTGAGTCCTGTGAGTCCTGTGAGTCCTGTGAGTCCTGAGTCCTGAGTCCGTGAGTCGTGTGAGTCCTGAGTCTTGTGAGTCCTGTGAGTCCTGAGTCTTGTGAGTCCTGTGAGTCCTGTGAGTCCTGAGTCCTGAGTCCTGTGAGTCCTGTGAGTCCTATGAGTCCTGAGTCCTGAGTCCTGTGAGTCCTGAGTCCTGTGAGTCCTGTGAGTCCTGTGAGTCCTGTGAGTCCTGTGAGTCCTGAGTCTTGTGAGTCTTGTGAGTCCTGAGTCCTGAGTCCTGAGTTCTGAGTCCTGAGTCCTGTGAGTCCTGAGTCCTGAGTCCTGTGAGTCCTGTGAGTACTGGCTCCTGAGTCCTGTGAGTCCTGTGAGTCCTGAGTCCGGTGAGTCCTGTGAGTCCTGTGAGTCCTGTGAGTCCTGAGTCCTGAGTCCTGAGTCCTGTGAGTCCTGAGTCCTGAGTCCTGTGAGTCCTCTGAGTCCTGTGAGTCCTGTGAGTCCTGAGTCCTGAGTCCTGTGAGTCCTGTGAGTCCTGTGAGTCCTGTGAGTCCTGTGAGTCCTGTGAGTCCTGAGTCCTGAGTCCTGTGAGTCCTGTGAGTCCTGTGAGTCCTGTGAGTCCTGTGAGTCCTGTGAGTCCTGTGAGTCCTGTGAGTCCTGAGTCCAGAGTCCTGTGAGTCCTGTGAGTACTGTGAGTCCTGTGAGTCCTGAGTCCTGTGAGTCCTGAGTCCTGAGTCCTGTGAGTCCTGTGAGTCCTGTGAGTCCTGTGAGTCCTGAGTCCTGAGTCCTGAGTCCTGAGTCCTGAGTTCTGAGTCCTGAGTCCTGTGAGTCCTGAGTCCTGAGTCCTGTGAGTCCTCTGAGTCCTCTGAGTCCTGTGAGTCCTGTGAGTCCTGAGTCCTGTGAGTCCTGTGAGTCCTGTGAGTCCTAAGTCCTGAGTCCAGTGAGTCCTGAGTCCTGAGTCCTGTGAGTCCTGTGAGTCCTGTGAGTCCTGTAAGTCCTGTGAGTCCTGAGTCCTGAGTCCTGAGTCCTGAGTCCAGTGAGTCCTGAGTCCTGAGTCCTGTGAGTCCTGTGAGTCCTGTGAGTCCTGTAAGTCCTGTGAGTCCTGAGTCCTGAGTCCTGTGAGTCCTGTGAGTCCTGTGAGTCCTGTGAGTCCTGAGTCCTGAGTTCTGTGAGTCCTGTGAGTCCTGAGTCCTGTGAGTCCTGAGTCCTGTGAGTCCTGTGAGTCCTGTGAGTCCTGTGAGTCCTGAGTCCTGAGTCCTGTGAGTCCTGAGTCCTGAGTCCTGTGAGTCCTGTGAGTCCTGTGAGTCCTCTGAGTCCTGTGAGTCCTGTGAGTCCTGTGAGTCCTGAGTCCTGTGAGTCCTGTGAGTCCTGTGAGTCCTGAGTCCTGAGTCCTGAGTCCTGTGAGTCCTGAGTCCTGAGTCCTGTGAGTCCTGAGTCCTGAGTCCTGTGAGTCTTCTGAGTCCTCTGAGTCCTGTGAGTCCTGAGTCCTGAGTCCTGAGTCCTGTGAGTCCTGTGAGTCCTGTAAGTCCTCTGAGTCCTGGGAGTCCTGAGTCCTGAGGCCTGTGAGTCCTGTGAGTCCTGTGAGTCCTGTGAGTCCTGTGAGTCCTGAGTCCTGAGTCCGTGAGTCCTGAGTCCTGTGAGTCCTGTGAGTCCTGTGAGTCCTGTGAGACCTGAGTCCTGAGTCCTGAGTCCTGAGTTCTGAGTCCTGTGAGTCCTGTGAGTCCTGTGAGTCCTGAGTCCTGAGTCCTGTGAGTCCTGTGAGCCCTGAGTCCTGTGAGTCCTGTGAGTCCTGAGTTCTGAGTCCTGTGAGTCCTGTGAGTCCTGAGCCCTGAGTCCTGTGAGTCCTGTGAGTACTGACTCCTGAGTCCTGTGAGTCCTGTGAGTCCTGAGTCCGGTGAGTCCTGTGAGTCCTGTGAGTCCTGAGTCTTGTGAGTCCTGTGAGTCCTGAATCTTGTGAGTCCTGTGAGTCCTGTGAGTCCTGAGTCCTGAGTCCTGTGAGTCCTGTGAGTCCTGTGAGTCCTGAGTCCTCAGTCCTGTGAGTCCTGAGTCCTGAGTCCTGTGAGTCCTCTGAGTCCTGTGAGTCCTGTGAGTCCTGTGAGTCCTGAGTCCTGTGTGTCCTGTGAGTCCTGTGAGTCCTGAGTCCTGTGAGTCCTGTGAGTCCTGAGTCCTGAGTCCTGTGAGTCCTGAGTCCTGAGTCCTGTGAGTCCTGTGAGTCCTCTGAGTCCTCTGAGTCCTTAGTCCTGAGTCCTGTGAGTCCTGTGAGTCCTCTGAGTCCTGAGACCTGTGAGTCCTGTGAGTCCTGTGAGTCCTGTGAGTCCTGAGTCCTGTGAGTCCTGAGAGTCCTGTGAGTCCTGTGAGTCCTGTGAGTCCTGTGAGTCCTGAGTCCTGAGTCCTGTGAGTCCTGTGAGTCCTGTGAGTCCTGTGAGTCCTGTGAGTCCTGAGTCCTGAGTCCTGTGAGTCCTGTGAGTCCTGTGAGCCCTGAGTCCTGAGTCCTGTGAGTGCTGTGAGTCCTGTGAGTCCTGTGAGTCCTGTGAGTCCTGTGAGTCCTGAGTCCTGTGAGTCCTGTGAGTCCTGTGAGTCCTGTGAGTCCTGAGTCCTGTGAGTCCTGTGAGTCCTGAGTCCTGAGTCCTGTGAGTCCTGAGTCCTGTGAGTCCTGTGAGTCCTGTGAGTCCTGTGAGTCCTGAGTCCTGAGTCCTGAGTCCTGTGAGTCCTGAGTCCTGAGTCCTGTGAGTCCTGTGAGTCCTGTGAGTCCTGTGAGTCCTGAGTCCTGAGTCCTGAGTTCTGATTCCTGTGAGTCCTGTGAGTCCTGTGAGTCCTGTGAGTCCTGTGAGTCCTGAGTCCTGTGAGTCCTGTGAGTCCTGTGAGTCCTGTGAGTCCTGTGAGTCCTGTGAGTCCTGAGTCCTGAGTCCTGTGAGTCCTGTGAGTCCTGTGAGTCCTCTGAGTCCTGTGAGTCCTGTGAGTCCTGAGTCCTGAGTCCTGTGAGTCCTGTGAGTCCTGTGAGTCCTCTGAGTCCTGAGTCCTGTGAGTCCTGTGAGTCCTGTGAGTCCTGTGAGTCCTGTGAGTCCTGAGTCCTGTGAGTCCTGTGAGTCCTGTGAGTCCTGTGAGTCCTGTGAGTCCTGAGTCCTGAGTCCTGTGAGTCCTGTGAGTCCTTGTGAGTCCTGTGAGTCCTGGGAGTCCTGAGTCCTGTGAGTCCTGTGAGTCCTGTGTCCTGTGAGTCCTGTGAGTCCTGTGAGTCCTGAGTCCTGAGTCCTGAGTCCTGTGAGTCCTGTGAGTCCTGTGAGTCCTGAGTCCTGAGTCTTGTGAGTCCTGAGTCCTGAGTCCTGTGAGTCCTCTGAGTCCTCTGAGTCCTGTGAGTCCTGAGTCCTGAGTCCTGTGAGTCCTGTGAGTCCTGTGAGTCCTCTGAGTCCTGAGTCCTGGGAGTCCTGAGTCCTGAGGCCTGTGAGTCCTGTGAGTCCTGTGAGTCCTGTGAGTCCTGAGTCCTGAGTCCGTGAGTCCTGAGTCCTGTGAGTCCTGTGAGTCCTGTGAGTCCTGTGAGACCTGAGTCCTGAGTCCTGAGTCCTGAGTTCTGAGTCCTGTGAGTCCTGTGAGTCCTGTGAGTCCTGTGAGTCCTGTGAGTCCTGAGTCCTGTGAGTCCTGTGAGTCCTGTGAGTCCTGAGTCCTGAGTCCTGTGAGTCCTGTGAGTCCTGAGTCCTGTGAGTCCTGTGAGTCCTGTGAGTCCTGTGAGTCCTGTGAGTCCTGAGTCCTGAGTCCTGTGAGTCCTGAGTCCTGAGTCCTGAGTCCTGTGAGTCCTGTGAGTCCTGTGAGTCCTGTGAGTCCTGAGTCCTGAGTCCTGTGAGTCCTGTGAGTCCTGTGATTCCTGTGAGTCCTGAGTCCTGAGTCCTGAGTTCTGAGTCCTGCGAGTCCTGAGTCCTGAGTCCTGTGAGTCCTGTGAGTCCTGTGAGTCCTGTGAGTCCTGAGTCCTGAGTCCTGAGTTCTGAGTCCTGTGAGTCCTGTGAGTCCTGTGAGTCCTGTGAGTTTTGTGAGTCCTGAGTCCTGTGAGTCCTGTGAGTCCTGTGAGTCCTGTGAGTCCTGTGAGTCCTGAGTCCTGAGTCCTGTGAGTCCTGTGAGTCCTGAGTCCTGTGAGTCCTGTGAGTCCTGTGAGTCCTGTGAGTCCTGAGTCTTGTGAGTCCTGTGAGTCCTGAGTCCTGAGTCCTGAGTTCTGAGTCCTGAGTCCTGTGAGTCCTAAGTCCTGAGTCCTGTGAGTCCTGTGAGTCCTGAGTCCTGTGAGTCCTGTGAGTCCTGAGTTCTGAGTCCTGTGAGTCCTGTGAGTCCTGAGTCCTGAGTCCTGTGAGTCCTGTGAGTACTGACTCCTGAGTCCTGTGAGTCCTGTGAGTCCTGAGTCCTGTGAGTCCTGTGAGTCCTGTGAGTCCTGTGAGTCCTGAGTCCTGAGTCCTGAGTCCTGAGTCCTGTGAGTCCTGAGTCCTGAGTCCTGTGAGCCCTCTGAGTCCTGTGAGTCCTGTGAGTCCTGTGAGTCCTGAGTCCTGAGTCCTGTGAGTCCTGTGAGTCCTGTGAGTCCTGTGAGTCCTGAGTCCTGAGTCCGTGAGTCGTGTGAGTCCTGAGTCTTGTGAGTCCTGTGAGTCCTGAGTCTTGTGAGTCCTGTGAGTCCTGTGAGTCCTGAGTCCTGAGTCCTGTGAGTCCTGTGAGTCCTATGAGTCCTGAGTCCTGAGTCCTGTGAGTCCTGAGTCCTGTGAGTCCTGTGAGTCCTGTGAGTCCTGTGAGTCCTGAGTCTTGTGAGTCTTGTGAGTCCTGAGTCCTGAGTCCTGAGTTCTGAGTCCTGAGTCCTGTGAGTCCTGAGTCCTGAGTCCTGTGAGTCCTGTGAGTCCTGAGTCCTGTGAGTCCTGTGAGTCCTGAGTTCTGAGTCCTGTGAGTCCTGTGAGTCCTGAGCCCTGAGTCCTGTGAGTCCTGTGAGTACTGGCTCCTGAGTCCTGTGAGTCCTGTGAGTCCTGAGTCCGGTGAGTCCTGTGAGTCCTGTGAGTCCTGTGAGTCCTGAGTCCTGAGTCCTGAGTCCTGTGAGTCCTGAGTCCTGAGTCCTGTGAGTCCTCTGAGTCCTGTGAGTCCTGTGAGTCCTGAGTCCTGTGAGTCCTGTGAGTCCTGAGTCCTGAGTCCTGAGTCCTGAGTCCTGAGTCCTGAGTTCTGAGTCCTGAGTCCTGTGAGTCCTGAGTCCTGAGTCCTGTGAGTCCTCTGAGTCCTGTGAGTCCTGTGAGTCCTGTGAGTCCTGAGTCCTGTGAGTCCTGTGAGTCCTGTGAGTCCTGTGAGTCCTGTAAGTCCTGTAAGTCCTGAGTCCTGAGTCCTGAGTCCTGAGTCCAGTGAGTCCTGAATCCTGAGTCCTGTGAGTCCTGTGAGTCCTGTGAGTCCTGTAAGTCCTGTGAGTGCTGAGTCCTGAGTCCTGTGAGTCCTGTGAGTCCTGTGAGTCCTGTGAGTCCTGAGTCCTGAGTTCTGTGAGTCCTGTGAGTCCTGTGAGTCCTGAGTCCTGTGAGTCCTGAGTCCTGTGAGTCCTGTGAGTCCTGAGTCCTGAGTCCTGTGAGTCCTGTGAGTCCTGTGAGTCCTGTGAGTCCTGTGAGTCCTGTGAGTCCTGTGAGTCCTGTGAGTCCTGAGTCCAGAGTCCTGTGAGTCCTGTGAGTACTGTGAGTCCTGTGAGTCCTGAGTCCTGTGAGTCCTGAGTCCTGAGTCCTGAGTCCTGAGTCCTGAGTCCTGAGTTCTGAGTCCTGAGTCCTGTGAGTCCTGAGTCCTGTTAGTCCTCTGAGTCCTGTGAGTCCTGTGAGTCCTGTGAGTCCTGAGTCCTGTGAGTCCTGTGAGTCCTGTGAGTCCTGTGAGTCCTGTGAGTCCTGAGTCCTGAGTCCTGTGAGTCCTGTGAGTCCTGTGAGCCCTGAGTCCTGAGTCCTGTGAGTGCTGTGAGTCCTGTGAGTCCTGTGAGTCCTGTGAGTCCTGTGAGTCCTGAGTCCTGTGAGTCCTGTGAGTCCTGTGAGTCCTGTGAGTCCTGAGTCCTGTGAGTCCTGTGAGTCCTGAGTCCTGAGTCCTGTGAGTCCTGAGTCCTGTGAGTCCTGTGAGTCCTGTGAGTCCTGTGAGTCCTGAGTCCTGAGTCCTGAGTCCTGTGAGTCCTGAGTCCTGAGTCCTGTGAGTCCTGTGAGTCCTGTGAGTCCTGTGAGTCCTGAGTCCTGAGTCCTGAGTTCTGATTCCTGTGAGTCCTGTGAGTCCTGTGAGTCCTGTGAGTCCTGTGAGTCCTGAGTCCTGTGAGTCCTGTGAGTCCTGTGAGTCCTGTGAGTCCTGTGAGTCCTGTGAGTCCTGAGTCCTGAGTCCTGTGAGTCCTGTGAGTCCTGTGAGTCCTCTGAGTCCTGTGAGTCCTGTGAGTCCTGAGTCCTGAGTCCTGTGAGTCCTGTGAGTCCTGTGAGTCCTCTGAGTCCTGAGTCCTGTGAGTCCTGTGAGTCCTGTGAGTCCTGTGAGTCCTGTGAGTCCTGAGTCCTGTGAGTCCTGTGAGTCCTGTGAGTCCTGTGAGTCCTGTGAGTCCTGAGTCCTGAGTCCTGTGAGTCCTGTGAGTCCTTGTGAGTCCTGTGAGTCCTGGGAGTCCTGAGTCCTGTGAGTCCTGTGAGTCCTGTGTCCTGTGAGTCCTGTGAGTCCTGTGAGTCCTGAGTCCTGAGTCCTGAGTCCTGTGAGTCCTGTGAGTCCTGTGAGTCCTGAGTCCTGAGTCTTGTGAGTCCTGAGTCCTGAGTCCTGTGAGTCCTCTGAGTCCTCTGAGTCCTGTGAGTCCTGAGTCCTGAGTCCTGTGAGTCCTGTGAGTCCTGTGAGTCCTCTGAGTCCTGAGTCCTGGGAGTCCTGAGTCCTGAGGCCTGTGAGTCCTGTGAGTCCTGTGAGTCCTGTGAGTCCTGAGTCCTGAGTCCGTGAGTCCTGAGTCCTGTGAGTCCTGTGAGTCCTGTGAGTCCTGTGAGACCTGAGTCCTGAGTCCTGAGTCCTGAGTTCTGAGTCCTGTGAGTCCTGTGAGTCCTGTGAGTCCTGTGAGTCCTGTGAGTCCTGAGTCCTGTGAGTCCTGTGAGTCCTGTGAGTCCTGAGTCCTGAGTCCTGTGAGTCCTGTGAGTCCTGAGTCCTGTGAGTCCTGTGAGTCCTGTGAGTCCTGTGAGTCCTGTGAGTCCTGAGTCCTGAGTCCTGTGAGTCCTGAGTCCTGAGTCCTGAGTCCTGTGAGTCCTGTGAGTCCTGTGAGTCCTGTGAGTCCTGAGTCCTGAGTCCTGTGAGTCCTGTGAGTCCTGTGATTCCTGTGAGTCCTGAGTCCTGAGTCCTGAGTTCTGAGTCCTGCGAGTCCTGAGTCCTGAGTCCTGTGAGTCCTGTGAGTCCTGTGAGTCCTGTGAGTCCTGAGTCCTGAGTCCTGAGTTCTGAGTCCTGTGAGTCCTGTGAGTCCTGTGAGTCCTGTGAGTTTTGTGAGTCCTGAGTCCTGTGAGTCCTGTGAGTCCTGTGAGTCCTGTGAGTCCTGTGAGTCCTGAGTCCTGAGTCCTGTGAGTCCTGTGAGTCCTGAGTCCTGTGAGTCCTGTGAGTCCTGTGAGTCCTGTGAGTCCTGAGTCTTGTGAGTCCTGTGAGTCCTGAGTCCTGAGTCCTGAGTTCTGAGTCCTGAGTCCTGTGAGTCCTAAGTCCTGAGTCCTGTGAGTCCTGTGAGTCCTGAGTCCTGTGAGTCCTGTGAGTCCTGAGTTCTGAGTCCTGTGAGTCCTGTGAGTCCTGAGTCCTGAGTCCTGTGAGTCCTGTGAGTACTGACTCCTGAGTCCTGTGAGTCCTGTGAGTCCTGAGTCCTGTGAGTCCTGTGAGTCCTGTGAGTCCTGTGAGTCCTGAGTCCTGAGTCCTGAGTCCTGAGTCCTGTGAGTCCTGAGTCCTGAGTCCTGTGAGCCCTCTGAGTCCTGTGAGTCCTGTGAGTCCTGTGAGTCCTGAGTCCTGAGTCCTGTGAGTCCTGTGAGTCCTGTGAGTCCTGTGAGTCCTGAGTCCTGAGTCCGTGAGTCGTGTGAGTCCTGAGTCTTGTGAGTCCTGTGAGTCCTGAGTCTTGTGAGTCCTGTGAGTCCTGTGAGTCCTGAGTCCTGAGTCCTGTGAGTCCTGTGAGTCCTATGAGTCCTGAGTCCTGAGTCCTGTGAGTCCTGAGTCCTGTGAGTCCTGTGAGTCCTGTGAGTCCTGTGAGTCCTGAGTCTTGTGAGTCTTGTGAGTCCTGAGTCCTGAGTCCTGAGTTCTGAGTCCTGAGTCCTGTGAGTCCTGAGTCCTGAGTCCTGTGAGTCCTGTGAGTCCTGAGTCCTGTGAGTCCTGTGAGTCCTGAGTTCTGAGTCCTGTGAGTCCTGTGAGTCCTGAGCCCTGAGTCCTGTGAGTCCTGTGAGTACTGGCTCCTGAGTCCTGTGAGTCCTGTGAGTCCTGAGTCCGGTGAGTCCTGTGAGTCCTGTGAGTCCTGTGAGTCCTGAGTCCTGAGTCCTGAGTCCTGTGAGTCCTGAGTCCTGAGTCCTGTGAGTCCTCTGAGTCCTGTGAGTCCTGTGAGTCCTGAGTCCTGTGAGTCCTGTGAGTCCTGAGTCCTGAGTCCTGAGTCCTGAGTCCTGAGTCCTGAGTTCTGAGTCCTGAGTCCTGTGAGTCCTGAGTCCTGAGTCCTGTGAGTCCTCTGAGTCCTGTGAGTCCTGTGAGTCCTGTGAGTCCTGAGTCCTGTGAGTCCTGTGAGTCCTGTGAGTCCTGTGAGTCCTGTAAGTCCTGTAAGTCCTGAGTCCTGAGTCCTGAGTCCTGAGTCCAGTGAGTCCTGAATCCTGAGTCCTGTGAGTCCTGTGAGTCCTGTGAGTCCTGTAAGTCCTGTGAGTGCTGAGTCCTGAGTCCTGTGAGTCCTGTGAGTCCTGTGAGTCCTGTGAGTCCTGAGTCCTGAGTTCTGTGAGTCCTGTGAGTCCTGTGAGTCCTGAGTCCTGTGAGTCCTGAGTCCTGTGAGTCCTGTGAGTCCTGAGTCCTGAGTCCTGTGAGTCCTGTGAGTCCTGTGAGTCCTGTGAGTCCTGTGAGTCCTGTGAGTCCTGTGAGTCCTGTGAGTCCTGAGTCCAGAGTCCTGTGAGTCCTGTGAGTACTGTGAGTCCTGTGAGTCCTGAGTCCTGTGAGTCCTGAGTCCTGAGTCCTGAGTCCTGAGTCCTGAGTCCTGAGTTCTGAGTCCTGAGTCCTGTGAGTCCTGAGTCCTGTTAGTCCTCTGAGTCCTGTGAGTCCTGTGAGTCCTGTGAGTCCTGAGTCCTGTGAGTCCTGTGAGTCCTGTGAGTCCTGTGAGTCCTGTAAGTCCTGTGAGTCCTGAGTCCTGAGTCCTGAGTCCTGAGTCCAGTGAGTCCTGAATCCTGAGTCCTGTGAGTCCTGTGAGTCCTGTGAGTCCTGTAAGTCCTGTGAGTGCTGAGTCCTGAGTCCTGTGAGTCCTGTGAGTCCTGTGAGTCCTGTGAGTCCTGAGTCCTGAGTTCTGTGAGTCCTGTGAGTCCTGTGAGTCCTGAGTCCTGTGAGTCCTGAGTCCTGTGAGTCCTGTGAGTCCTGTGAGTCCTGTGAGTCCTGAGTCCTGAGTCCAGTGAGTCCTGAGTGCTGAGTCCTGTGAGTCCTGTGAGTCCTGTGAGTCCTGTGAGTCCTGTGAGTCCTGTGAGTCCTGTGTCCTGTGAGTCCTGTGAGTCCTGTGAGTCCTGAGTCCTGAGTCCTGAGTCCTGTGAGTCCTGTGAGTCCTGTGAGTCCTGAGTCCTGAGTCCTGTGAGTCCTGAGTCCTGAGTCCTGTGAGTCCTCTGAGTCCTCTGAGTCCTGTGAGTCCTGAGTCCTGTGAGTCCTGTGAGTCCTGTGAGTCCTCTGAGTCCTGAGTCCTGGGAGTCCTGAGTCCTGAGGCCTGTGAGTCCTGTGAGTCCTGTGAGTCCTGTGAGTCCTGTGAGTCCTGAGTCCTGAGTCCGTGAGTCCTGAGTCCTGTGAGTCCTGTGAGTCCTGTGAGTCCTGTGAGACCTGAGTCCTGAGTCCTGAGTCCTGAGTTCTGAGTCCTGTGAGTCCTGTGAGTCCTGTGAGTCCTGTGAGTCCTGTGAGTCCTGAGTCCTGTGAGTCCTGTGAGTCCTGTGAGTCCTGAGTCCTGAGTCCTGTGAGTCCTGTGAGTCCTGAGTCCTGTGAGTCCTGTGAGTCCTGTGAGTCCTGTGAGTCCTGTGAGTCCTGAGTCCTGAGTCCTGTGAGTCCTGAGTCCTGAGTCCTGAGTCCTGTGAGTCCTGTGAGTCCTGTGAGTCCTGTGAGTCCTGAGTCCTGAGTCCTGTGAGTCCTGTGAGTCCTGTGATTCCTGTGAGTCCTGAGTCCTGAGTCCTGAGTTCTGAGTCCTGTGAGTCCTGAGTCCTGAGTCCTGTGAGTCCTGTGAGTCCTGTGAGTCCTGTGAGTCCTGAGTCCTGAGTCCTGAGTTCTGAGTCCTGTGAGTCCTGTGAGTCCTGTGAGTCCTGTGAGTTTTGTGAGTCCTGAGTCCTGTGAGTCCTGTGAGTCCTGTGAGTCCTGTGAGTCCTGTGAGTCCTGAGTCCTGAGTCCTGTGAGTCCTGTGAGTCCTGAGTCCTGTGAGTCCTGTGCGTCCTGTGAGTCCTGTGAGTCCTGAGTCTTGTGAGTCCTGTGAGTCCTGAGTCCTGAGTTCTGAGTCCTGAGTCCTGTGAGTCCTAAGTCCTGAGTCCTGTGAGTCCTGTGAGTCCTGAGTCCTGTGAGTCCTGTGAGTCCTGAGTTCTGAGTCCTGTGAGTCCTGTGAGTCCTGAGTCCTGAGTCCTGTGAGTCCTGTGAGTACTGACTCCTGAGTCCTGTGAGTCCTGTGAGTCCTGAGTCCTGTGAGTCCTGTGAGTCCTGTGAGTCCTGTGAGTCCTGAGTCCTGAGTCCTGAGTCCTGTGAGTCCTGAGTCCTGAGTCCTGTGAGCCCTCTGAGTCCTGTGAGTCCTGTGAGTCCTGTGAGTCCTGTGAGTCCTGAGTCCTGAGTCCTGAGTTCTGTGAGTCCTGTGAGTCCTGTGAGTCCTGAGTCCTGTGAGTCCTGTGAGTCCTGTGAGTCCTGAGTCCTGAGTCCTGTGAGTCCTGAGTCCTGAGTCCTGTGAGTCCTCTGAGTCCTCTGAGTCCTCTGAGTCCTGAGTCCTGAGTCCTGTGAGTCCTGTGAGTCCTCTGAGTCCTGAGACCTGTGAGTCCTGTGAGTCCTGTGAGTCCTGTGAGTCCTGTGAGTCCTGAGTCCTGTGAGTCCTGTGAGTCCTGTGAGTCCTGTGAGGCCTGTGAGTCCTGTGAGTCCTGAGTCCTGAGTCCTGTGAGTCCTGTGAGTCCTGTGAGTCCTGTGAGTCCTGTGAGTCCTGAGTCCTGAGTCCTGTGAGTCCTGTGAGTCCTGTGAGTCCTGAGTCCTGAGTCCTGTGAGTGCTGTGAGTCCTGTGAGTCCTGTGAGTCCTGTGAGTCCTGTGAGTCCTGAGTCCTGTGAGTCCTGTGAGTCCTGTGAGTCCTGTGAGTCCTGTGAGTCCTGAGTCCTGTGAGTCCTGTGAGACCTGAGTCCTGAGTCCTGTGAGTCCTGAGTCCTGTGAGTCCTGTGAGTCCTGTGAGTCCTGTGAGTCCTGAGTCCTGAGTCCTGTGAGTCCTGAGTCCTGAGTCCTGTGAGTCCTGTGAGTCCTGTGAGTCCTGTGAGTCCTGTGAGTCCTGTGAGTCCTGTGAGTCCTGAGTCCTGTGAGTCCTGTGAGTCCTGTGAGTCCTGAGTCCTGAGTCCTGTGAGTCCTGTGAGTCCTGAGTCCTGTGAGTCCTGTGAGTCCTGTGAGTCCTGTGAGTCCTGTGAGTCCTGAGTCCTGAGTCCTGTGAGTCCTGAGTCCTGAGTCCTGAGTCCTGTGAGTCCTGTGAGTCCTGTGAGTCCTGTGAGTCCTGAGTCCTGAGTCCTGTGAGTCCTGTGAGTCCTGTGATTCCTGTGAGTCCTGAGTCCTGAGTCCTGAGTTCTGAGTCCTGCGAGTCCTGAGTCCTGAGTCCTGTGAGTCCTGTGAGTCCTGTGAGTCCTGTGAGTCCTGAGTCCTGAGTCCTGAGTTCTGAGTCCTGTGAGTCCTGTGAGTCCTGTGAGTCCTGTGAGTTTTGTGAGTCCTGAGTCCTGTGAGTCCTGTGAGTCCTGTGAGTCCTGTGAGTCCTGTGAGTCCTGAGTCCTGAGTCCTGTGAGTCCTGTGAGTCCTGAGTCCTGTGAGTCCTGTGAGTCCTGTGAGTCCTGTGAGTCCTGAGTCTTGTGAGTCCTGTGAGTCCTGAGTCCTGAGTCCTGAGTTCTGAGTCCTGAGTCCTGTGAGTCCTAAGTCCTGAGTCCTGTGAGTCCTGTGAGTCCTGAGTCCTGTGAGTCCTGTGAGTCCTGAGTTCTGAGTCCTGTGAGTCCTGTGAGTCCTGAGTCCTGAGTCCTGTGAGTCCTGTGAGTACTGACTCCTGAGTCCTGTGAGTCCTGTGAGTCCTGAGTCCTGTGAGTCCTGTGAGTCCTGTGAGTCCTGTGAGTCCTGAGTCCTGAGTCCTGAGTCCTGAGTCCTGTGAGTCCTGAGTCCTGAGTCCTGTGAGCCCTCTGAGTCCTGTGAGTCCTGTGAGTCCTGTGAGTCCTGAGTCCTGAGTCCTGTGAGTCCTGTGAGTCCTGTGAGTCCTGTGAGTCCTGAGTCCTGAGTCCGTGAGTCGTGTGAGTCCTGAGTCTTGTGAGTCCTGTGAGTCCTGAGTCTTGTGAGTCCTGTGAGTCCTGTGAGTCCTGAGTCCTGAGTCCTGTGAGTCCTGTGAGTCCTATGAGTCCTGAGTCCTGAGTCCTGTGAGTCCTGAGTCCTGTGAGTCCTGTGAGTCCTGTGAGTCCTGTGAGTCCTGAGTCTTGTGAGTCTTGTGAGTCCTGAGTCCTGAGTCCTGAGTTCTGAGTCCTGAGTCCTGTGAGTCCTGAGTCCTGAGTCCTGTGAGTCCTGTGAGTCCTGAGTCCTGTGAGTCCTGTGAGTCCTGAGTTCTGAGTCCTGTGAGTCCTGTGAGTCCTGAGCCCTGAGTCCTGTGAGTCCTGTGAGTACTGGCTCCTGAGTCCTGTGAGTCCTGTGAGTCCTGAGTCCGGTGAGTCCTGTGAGTCCTGTGAGTCCTGTGAGTCCTGAGTCCTGAGTCCTGAGTCCTGTGAGTCCTGAGTCCTGAGTCCTGTGAGTCCTCTGAGTCCTGTGAGTCCTGTGAGTCCTGAGTCCTGTGAGTCCTGTGAGTCCTGAGTCCTGAGTCCTGAGTCCTGAGTCCTGAGTCCTGAGTTCTGAGTCCTGAGTCCTGTGAGTCCTGAGTCCTGAGTCCTGTGAGTCCTCTGAGTCCTGTGAGTCCTGTGAGTCCTGTGAGTCCTGAGTCCTGAGTTCTGAGTCCTGAGGCCTGTGAGTCCTGTGAGTCCTGTGAGTCCTGTGAGTCCTGAGTCCTGAATCCGTGAGTCGTGTGAGTCCTGAGTCTTGTGAGTCCTGTGAGTCCTGAGTCTTGTGAGTCCTGTGAGTCCTGTGAGTCCTGAGTCCTGAGTCCTGTGAGTCCTGTGAGTCCTATGAGTCCTGAGTCCTGAGTCCTGTGAGTCCTGAGTCCTGTGAGTCCTGTGAGTCCTGTGAGTCCTGTGAGTCCTGTGAGTCCTGAGTCTTGTGAGTCTTGTGAGTCCTGAGTCCTGAGTCCTGAGTTCTGAGTCCTGAGTCCTGTGAGTCCTGAGTCCTGAGTCCTGTGAGTCCTGTGAGTCCTGAGTCCTGTGAGTCCTGTGAGTCCTGAGTTCTGAGTCCTGTGAGTCCTGTGAGTCCTGAGCCCTGAGTCCTGTGAGTCCTGTGAGTACTGGCTCCTGAGTCCTGTGAGTCCTGTGAGTCCTGAGTCCGGTGAGTCCTGTGAGTCCTGTGAGTCCTGTGAGTCCTGAGTCCTGAGTCCTGAGTCCTGTGAGTCCTGAGTCCTGAGTCCTGTGAGTCCTCTGAGTCCTGTGAGTCCTGTGAGTCCTGAGTCCTGAGTCCTGTGAGTCCTGTGAGTCCTGTGAGTCCTGTGAGTCCTGTGAGTCCTGTGAGTCCTGAGTCCTGAGTCCTGTGAGTCCTGTGAGTCCTGTGAGTCCTGTGAGTCCTGTGAGTCCTGTGAGTCCTGTGAGTCCTGTGAGTCCTGAGTCCAGAGTCCTGTGAGTCCTGTGAGTACTGTGAGTCCTGTGAGTCCTGAGTCCTGTGAGTCCTGAGTCCTGAGTCCTGTGAGTCCTGTGAGTCCTGTGAGTCCTGTGAGTCCTGAGTCCTGAGTCCTGAGTCCTGAGTCCTGAGTTCTGAGTCCTGAGTCCTGTGAGTCCTGAGTCCTGAGTCCTGTGAGTCCTCTGAGTCCTGTGAGTCCTGTGAGTCCTGTGAGTCCTGAGTCCTGTGAGTCCTGTGAGTCCTGTGAGTCCTAAGTCCTGAGTCCAGTGAGTCCTGAGTCCTGAGTCCTGTGAGTCCTGTGAGTCCTGTGAGTCCTGTAAGTCCTGTGAGTCCTGAGTCCTGAGTCCTGAGTCCAGTGAGTCCTGAGTCCTGAGTCCTGTGAGTCCTGTGAGTCCTGTGAGTCCTGTAAGTCCTGTGAGTCCTGAGTCCTGAGTCCTGTGAGTCCTGTGAGTCCTGTGAGTCCTGTGAGTCCTGAGTCCTGAGTTCTGTGAGTCCTGTGAGTCCTGAGTCCTGTGAGTCCTGAGTCCTGTGAGTCCTGAGTCCTGTGAGTCCTGTGAGTCCTGTGAGTCCTGTGAGTCCTGAGTCCTGAGTCCAGTGAGTCCTGAGTCCTGAGTCCTGTGAGTCCTGTGAGTCCTGTGAGTCCTCTGAGTCCTGTGAGTCCTGTGAGTCCTGTGAGTCCTGAGTCCTGTGAGTCCTGTGAGTCCTGTGAGTCCTGAGTCCTGAGTCCTGAGTCCTGTGAGTCCTGTGAGTCCTGTGAGTCCTGAGTCCTGAGTCCTGTGAGTCCTGAGTCCTGAGTCCTGTAAGTCCTCTGAGTCCTCTGAGTCCTGTGAGTCCTGAGTCCTGAGTCCTGTGAGTCCTGTGAGTCCTGTAAGTCCTCTGAGTCCTGGGAGTCCTGAGTCCTGAGGCCTGTGAGTCCTGTGAGTCCTGTGAGTCCTGTGAGTCCTGTGAGTCCTGAGTCCTGAGTCCGTGAGTCCTGAGTCCTGTGAGTCCTGTGAGTCCTGTGAGTCCTGTGAGACCTGAGTCCTGAGTCCTGAGTCCTGAGTTCTGAGTCCTGTGAGTCCTGTGAGTCCTGTGAGTCCTGTGAGTCCTGTGAGTCCTGAGTCCTGTGAGTCCTGTGAGTCCTGTGAGTCCTGTGAGTCCTGAGTCCTGAGTCCTGTGAGTCCTGTGAGTCCTGAGTCCTGTGAGTCCTGTGAGTCCTGTGAGTCCTGTGAGTCCTGTGAGTCCTGAGTCCTTAGTCCTGTGAGTCCTGAGTCCTGAGTCCTGAGTCCTGTGAGTCCTGAGTCCTGAGTCCTGTGAGTCCTGTGAGTCCTGTGAGTCCTGTGAGTCCTGAGTCCTGAGTCCTGAGTTCTGAGTCCTGTGAGTCCTGAGTCCTGAGTCCTGTGAGTCCTGTGAGTCCTGTGAGTCCTGTGAGTCCTGAGTCCTGAGTCCTGAGTTCTGAGTCCTGTGAGTCCTGTGAGTCCTGTGAGTCCTGTGAGTTTTGTGAGTCCTGAGTCCTGTGAGTCCTGTGAGTCCTGTGAGTCCTGAGTCCTGAGTCCTGTGAGTCCTGTGAGTGCTGAGTCCTGTGAGTCCTGTGAGTCCTGTGAGTCCTGTGAGTCCTGAGTCTTGTGAGTCCTGTGAGTCCTGAGTCCTGAGTCCTGAGTTCTGAGTCCTGAGTCCTGAGTCCTGAGTCCTGTGAGTCCTGTGAGTCCTGTGAGTCCTGTGAGTCCTGAGTCCTGAGTCCTGTGAGTCCTGTGAGTCCTGTGAGTCCTGAGTCCTGAGTCCTGTGAGTCCTGTGAGTCCTGAGTCCTGAGTCCTGAGTCCTGTGAGTCCTGAGTCCTGAGTCCTGTGAGTCCTGTGAGTCCTGTGAGTCCTGAGTCCTGAGTCCTGAGTCCTGTGAGTCATGTGAGTCCTGTGAGTCCTGTGAGTCCTGAGTCCTGAGTCCTGAGTCCTGAGTCCTGTGAGTCCTGAGTCCTGAGTCCTGTGAGTCCTCTGAGTCCTGTGAGTCCTGTGAGTCCTGAGTCCTGAGTCCTGTGAGTCCTCTGAGTCCTGTGAGTCCTCTGAGTCCTGAGTCCTGTGAGTCCTGTGAGTCCTGTGAGTCCTGTGAGTCCTGTGAGTCCTGAGTCCTGTGAGTCCTGTGAGTCCTGTGAGTCCTGTGAGTCCTGTGAGTCCTGAGTCCTGAGTCCTGTGAGTCCTGTGAGTCCTTGTGAGTCCTGTGAGTCCTGGGAGTCCTGAGTCCTGAGTCCTGTGAGTCCTGTGAGTCCTATGAGTCCTGAGTCCTGAGTCCTGTGAGTCCTGAGTCCTGTGAGTCCTGTGAGTCCTGAGTCTTGTGAGTCTTGTGAGTCCTGAGTCCTGAGTCCTGAGTTCTGAGTCCTGAGTCCTGTGAGTCCTGAGTCCTGAGTCCTGTGAGTCCTGTGAGACCTGAGTCCTGTGAGTCCTGTGAGTCCTGAGTTCTGAGTCCTGTGAGTCCTGTGAGTCCTGAGCCCTGAGTCCTGTGAGTCCTGTGAGTACTGACTCCTGAGTCCTGTGAGTCCTGTGAGTCCTGAGTCCGGTGAGTCCTGTGAGTCCTGTGAGTCCTGAGTCTTGTGAGTCCTGTGAGTCCTGAGTCTTGTGAGTCCTGTGAGTCCTGTGAGTCCTGAGTCCTGAGTCCTGTGAGTCCTGTGAGTCCTGTGAGTCCTGAGTCCTGAGTTCTGTGAGTCCTGAGTCCTGAGTCCTGTGAGTCCTCTGAGTCCTGTGAGTCCTGTGAGTCCTGTGAGTCCTGAGTCCTGTGAGTCCTGTGAGTCCTGTGAGTCCTGAGTCCTGTGAGTCCTGTGAGTCCTGTGAGTCCTGAGTCCTGAGTCCTGTGAGTCCTGAGTCCTGAGTCCTGTGAGTCCTCTGAGTCCTCTGAGTCCTCTGAGTCCTGAGTCCTGAGTCCTGTGAGTCCTGTGAGTCCTCTGAGTCCTGAGACCTGTGAGTCCTGTGAGTCCTGTGAGTCCTGTGAGTCCTGTGAGTCCTGAGTCCTGTGAGTCCTGAGAGTCCTGTGAGTCCTGTGAGTCCTGTGAGTCCTGAGTCCTGTGAGTCCTGTGAGTCCTGTGAGTCCTGTGAGTCCTGTGAGTCCTGAGTCCTGAGTCCTGTGAGTCCTGTGAGTCCTGTGAGTCCTGAGTCCTGAGTCCTGTGAGTGCTGTGAGTCCTGTGAGTCCTGTGAGTCCTGTGAGTCCTGTGAGTCCTGAGTCCTGTGAGTCCTGTGAGTCCTGTGAGTCCTGTGAGTCCTGTGAGTCCTGAGTCCTGTGAGTCCTGTGAGTCCTGAGTCCTGAGTCCTGTGAGTCCTGAGTCCTGTGAGTCCTGTGAGTCCTGTGAGTCCTGTGAGTCCTGAGTCCTGAGTCCTGAGTCCTGTGAGTCCTGAGTCCTGAGTCCTGTGAGTCCTGTGAGTCCTGTGAGTCCTGTGAGTCCTGAGTCCTGAGTCCTGTGAGTCCTGTGAGTCCTGTGAGTCCTGAGTCCTGAGTCCTGAGTTCTGATTCCTGTGAGTCCTGTGAGTCCTGTGAGTCCTGTGAGTCCTGTGAGTCCTGTGAGTCCTGTGAGTCCTGTGAGTCCTGTGAGTCCTGTGAGTCCTGTGAGTCCTGTGAGTCCTGTGAGTCCTCTGAGTCCTCTGAGTCCTGTGAGTCCTGAGTCCTGAGTCCTGTGAGTCCTGTGAGTCCTGTGAGTCCTCTGAGTCCTGAGTCCTGTGAGTCCTGTGAGTCCT
The DNA here is from genome assembly GCA_947538895.1 of Neoitamus cyanurus. NCBI lineage: Eukaryota > Metazoa > Arthropoda > Insecta > Diptera > Asilidae > Neoitamus > Neoitamus cyanurus. Next base: position 1,320,890 of record OX384540.1, read on the forward strand.
GTGAGTCCTGTGAGTCCTGTGAGTCCTGAGTCCTGTGAGTCCTGTGAGTCCTGTGAGTCCTGTGAGTCCTGTGAGTCCTGAGTCCTGAGTCCTGTGAGTCCTGTGAGTCCTTGTGAGTCCTGTGAGTCCTGGGAGTCCTGAGTCCTGAGGCCTGTGAGTCCTGTGAGTCCTGTGAGTCCTGTGAGTCCTGTGAGTCCTGAGTCCTGAATCCGTGAGTCGTGTGAGTCCTGAGTCTTGTGAGTCCTGTGAGTCCTGAGTCTTGTGAGTCCTGTGAGTCCTGTGAGTCCTGAGTCCTGAGTCCTGTGAGTCCTGTGAGTCCTATGAGTCCTGAGTCCTGAGTCCTGTGAGTCCTGTGAGTCCTGTGAGTCCTGTGAGTCCTGTGAGTCCTGTGAGTCCTGAGTCCTGTGAGTCCTGTGAGTCCTGTGAGTCCTGTGAGTCCTGTGAGTCCTGAGTCCTGAGTCCTGTGAGTCCTGTGAGTCCTGAGTCCTGTGAGTCCTGTGAGTCCTGAGTTCTGAGTCCTGTGAGTCCTGTGAGTCCTGAGCCCTGAGTCCTGTGAGTCCTGTGAGTACTGGCTCCTGAGTCCTGTGAGTCCTGTGAGTCCTGAGTCCGGTGAGTCCTGTGAGTCCTGTGAGTCCTGTGAGTCCTGAGTCCTGAGTCCTGAGTCCTGTGAGTCCTGAGTCCTGAGTCCTGTGAGTCCTCTGAGTCCTGTGAGTCCTGTGAGTCCTGAGTCCTGAGTCCTGTGAGTCCTGTGAGTCCTGTGAGTCCTGTGAGTCCTGTGAGTCCTGTGAGTCCTGAGTCCTGAGTCCTGTGAGTCCTGTGAGTCCTGTGAGTCCTGTGAGTCCTGTGAGTCCTGTGAGTCCTGTGAGTCCTGTGAGTCCTGAGTCCAGAGTCCTGTGAGTCCTGTGAGTACTGTGAGTCCTGTGAGTCCTGAGTCCTGTGAGTCCTGAGTCCTGAGTCCTGTGAGTCCTGTGAGTCCTGTGAGTCCTGTGAGTCCTGAGTCCTGAGTCCTGAGTCCTGAGTCCTGAGTTCTGAGTCCTGAGTCCTGTGAGTCCTGAGTCCTGAGTCCTGTGAGTCCTCTGAGTCCTGTGAGTCCTGTGAGTCCTGTGAGTCCTGAGTCCTGTGAGTCCTGTGAGTCCTGTGAGTCCTAAGTCCTGAGTCCAGTGAGTCCTGAGTCCTGAGTCCTGTGAGTCCTGTGAGTCCTGTGAGTCCTGTAAGTCCTGTGAGTCCTGAGTCCTGAGTCCTGATTCCAGTGAGTCCTGAGTCCTGAGTCCTGTGAGTCCTGTGAGTCCTGTGAGTCCTGTAAGTCCTGTGAGTCCTGAGTCCTGAGTCCTGTGAGTCCTGTGAGTCCTGTGAGTCCTGTGAGTCCTGAGTCCTGAGTTCTGTGAGTCCTGTGAGTCCTGAGTCCTGTGAGTCCTGAGTCCTGTGAGTCCTGTGAGTCCTGTGAGTCCTGTGAGTCCTGAGTCCTGAGTCCAGTGAGTCCTGAGTCCTGAGTCCTGTGAGTCCTGTGAGTCCTGTGAGTCCTCTGAGTCCTGTGAGTCCTGTGAGTCCTGTGAGTCCTGAGTCCTGTGAGTCCTGTGAGTCCTGTGAGTCCTGAGTCCTGAGTCCTGAGTCCTGTGAGTCCTGTGAGTCCTGTGAGTCCTGAGTCCTGAGTCCTGTGAGTCCTGAGTCCTGAGTCCTGTAAGTCCTCTGAGTCCTCTGAGTCCTGTGAGTCCTGAGTCCTGAGTCCTGTGAGTCCTGTGAGTCCTGTAAGTCCTCTGAGTCCTGGGAGTCCTGAGTCCTGAGGCCTGTGAGTCCTGTGAGTCCTGTGAGTCCTGTGAGTCCTGTGAGTCCTGAGTCCTGAGTCCGTGAGTCCTGAGTCCTGTGAGTCCTGTGAGTCCTGTGAGTCCTGTGAGACCTGAGTCCTGAGTCCTGAGCCCTGAGTTCTGAGTCCTGTGAGTCCTGTGAGTCCTGTGAGTCCTGTGAGTCCTGTGAGTCCTGAGTCCTGTGAGTCCTGTGAGTCCTGTGAGTCCTGTGAGTCCTGAGTCCTGAGTCCTGTGAGTCCTGTGAGTCCTGAGTCCTGTGAGTCCTGTGAGTCCTGTGAGTCCTGTGAGTCCTGTGAGTCCTGAGTCCTTAGTCCTGTGAGTCCTGAGTCCTGAGTCCTGAGTCCTGTGAGTCCTGAGTCCTGAGTCCTGTGAGTCCTGTGAGTCCTGTGAGTCCTGTCAGTCCTGAGTCCTGAGTCCTGAGTTCTGAGTCCTGTGAGTCCTGAGTCCTGAGTCCTGTGAGTCCTGTGAGTCCTGTGAGTCCTGTGAGTCCTGAGTCCTGAGTCCTGAGTTCTGAGTCCTGTGAGTCCTGTGAGTCCTGTGAGTCCTGTGAGTTTTGTGAGTCCTGAGTCCTGTGAGTCCTGTGAGTCCTGTGAGTCCTGAGTCCTGAGTCCTGTGAGTCCTGTGAGTCCTGAGTCCTGTGAGTCCTGTGAGTCCTGTGAGTCCTGTGAGTCCTGAGTCTTGTGAGTCCTGTGAGTCCTGAGTCCTGAGTCCTGAGTTCTGAGTCCTGAGTCCTGAGTCCTGAGTCCTGTGAGTCCTGTGAGTCCTGTGAGTCCTGTGAGTCCTGAGTCCTGAGTCCTGTGAGTCCTGTGAGTCCTGTGAGTCCTGAGTCCTGAGTCCTGTGAGTCCTGTGAGTCCTGAGTCCTGAGTCCTGAGTCCTGTGAGTCCTGAGTCCTGAGTCCTGTGAGTCCTGTGAGTCCTGTGAGTCCTGAGTCCTGAGTCCTGAGTCCTGTGAGTCATGTGAGTCCTGTGAGTCCTGTGAGTCCTGAGTCCTGAGTCCTGAGTCCTGAGTCCTGTGAGTCCTGAGTCCTGAGTCCTGTGAGTCCTCTGAGTCCTGTGAGTCCTGTGAGTCCTGAGTCCTGAGTCCTGTGAGTCCTCTGAGTCCTGTGAGTCCTCTGAGTCCTGAGTCCTGTGAGTCCTGTGAGTCCTGTGAGTCCTGTGAGTCCTGTGAGTCCTGAGTCCTGTGAGTCCTGTGAGTCCTGTGAGTCCTGTGAGTCCTGTGAGTCCTGAGTCCTGAGTCCTGTGAGTCCTGTGAGTCCTTGTGAGTCCTGTGAGTCCTGGGAGTCCTGAGTCCTGAGGCCTGTGAGTCCTGTGAGTCCTGTGAGTCCTGTGAGTCCTGTGAGTCCTGTGAGTCTTGAGTCCTGTGAGTCCTGTGAGTCCTGTGAGTCCTGTGAGTCCTGTGAGTCCTGAGTCCTGAGTCCTGTGAGTCCTGTGAGTCCTTGTGAGTCCTGTGAGTCCTCTGAGTCCTGAGTCCTGAGTCCTGAGTCCTGAGTCCTGTGAGTCCTGAGTCCTGAGTCCTGTGAGTCCTGTGAGTCCTGTGAGTCCTGTGAGTCCTCTGAGTCCTGAGTCCTGTGAGTCCTGTGAGTCCTGTGAGTCCTGTGAGTCCTGTGAGTCCTGAGTCCTGTGAGTCCTGTGAGTCCTGTGAGTCCTGTGAGTCCTGTGAGTCCTGAGTCCTGAGTCCTGTGAGTCCTGTGAGTCCTTGTGAGTCCTGTGAGTCCTGGGAGTCCTGAGTCCTGAGGCCTGTGAGTCCTGTGAGTCCTGTGAGTCCTGAGTCCTGAGTCCGTGAGTCCTGTGAGTCCTGTGAGTCCTGAGAGTCCTGGGAGTCCTGAGTCCTGAGTCCTGAGTCCTGTGAGTCCTGTGAGTCCTGTGAGTCCTGTGAGTCCTGTGAGTCCTGAGAGTCCTGGGAGTCCTGAGTCCTGAGGCCTGTGAGTCCTGTGAGTCCTGTGAGTCCTGTGAGTCCTGAGTCCTGAGTCCTGTGAGTCCTGAGTCCTGAGTCCTGTGAGTCCTCTGAGTCCTCTGAGTCCTGTGAGTCCTGAGTTCTGAGTCCTGTGAGTCCTGTGAGTCCTGTGAGTCCTCTGAGTCCTGAGTCCTGTGAGTCCTGTGAGTCCTGTGAGTACTGACTCCTGAGTCCTGTGAGTCTTGTGAGTCCTGAGTCCTGTGAGTCCTGTGAGTCCTGTGAGTCCTGTGAGTCCTGTGAGTCCTGTGAGTCCTGAGTCCTGAGTCCTGAGTCCTGAGTCCTGTGAGTACTCTGAGTCCTGTGAGTCCTGTGAGTCCTGAGTCCTGAGTCCTGTGAGTCCTGTGAGTCCTGTGAGTCCTGTGAGTCCTGTGAGTCCTGTGAGTCCTGTGAGTCCTGAGTCCTGAGTCCTGTGAGTCCTGTGAGTCCTGTGAGTCCTCTGAGTCCTCTGAGTCCTCTGAGTCCTGTGAGTCCTTTGAGTCCTGAGTCCTGTGAGTCCTGTGAGTCCTGTGAGTCCTGAGTCCTGAGTCCTGAGTCCTGAGTCCTGTGAGTCCTGTGAGTCCTGTGAGTCCTGAGTCCTGAGTCCTGTGAGTCCTGTGTCCTGAGTCCTGTGAGTCCTCTGAGTCCTCTGAGTCCTGTGAGTCCTGAGTCCTGAGTCCTGTGAGTCCTGTGAGTCCTGTGAGTCCTGTGAGTCCTGTGAGTCCTGAGTCCTGTGAGTGCTGTGAGTCCTGTGAGTCCTGAGTCCAGAGTCCTGTGAGTCCTGTGAGTACTGTGAGTCCTGTGAGTCCTGAGTCCTGTGAGTCCTGAGTCCTGAGTCCTGAGTCCTGTGAGTCCTGTGAGTCCTGTGAGTCCTGTGAGTCCTGAGTCCTGAGTCCTGAGTCCTGAGTCCTGAGTCCTGTGAGTCCTGAGTCCTGAGTCCTGTGAGTCCTGTGAATCCTTGTGAGTCCTGTGAGTCCTGGGAGTCCTGAGTCCTGAGGCCTGTGAGTCCTGTGAGTCCTGTGAGTCCTGTGAGTCCTGTGAGTCCTGAGTCCTGAGTCCGTGAGTCCTGTGAGTCCTGTGAGTCCTGAGTCTTGTGAGTCCTGTGAGTCCTGAGTCTTGTGAGTCTTGTGAGTCCTGTGAGTCCTATGAGTCCTGTGAGTCCTGAGTCCTGAGTCCTGTGAGTCCTGTGAGTCCTGTGAGTCCTGAGTCCTGAGTCCTGTGAGTCCTGTGAGTCCTGTGAGTCCTGAGTCCTGAGTCCTGTGAGTCCTCTGAGTCCTGAGTCCTGAGTCCTGTGAGTCCTCTGAGTCCTCTGAGTCCTCTGAGTTCTGAGTCCTGAGTCCTGTGAGTCCTCTGAGTCCTGAGACCTGTGAGTCCTGTGAGTCCTGTGAGTCCTGTGAGTCCTGTGAGTCCTGAGTCCTGTGAGTCCTGTGAGTCCTGTGAGTCCTGTGAGTCCTTTGAGTCCTGAGTCCTGTGAGTCCTGTGAGTCCTGTGAGTCCTGAGTCCTGAGTCCTGAGTCCTGTGAGTCCTGTGAGTCCTGTGAGTCCTGAGTCCTGAGTCCTGTGAGTCCTGTGTCCTGAGTCCTGTGAGTCCTCTGAGTCCTCTGAGTCCTGTGAGTCCTGAGTCCTGAGTCCTGTGAGTCCTGTGAGTCCTGTGAGTCCTCTGAGTCCTGAGTCCTGTAAGTCCTGTGAGTCCTGTGAGTCCTGTGAGTCCTGTGAGTCCTGAGTCCTGAGTCCTGAGTCCTGTGAGTCCTGAGTCCTGAGTCCTGTGAGTCCTGTGAGTCCTGTGAGTCCTGTGAGTCCTGAGTCCTGAGTCCTGTGAGTCCTGTGAGTCCTGTGAGTCCTGAGTCCTGAGTCCTGAGTTCTGATTTCTGTGAGTCCTGTGAATCCTGTGAGTCCTGTGAGTCCTGAGTCCTGTGAGTCCTGTGAGTCCTGTGAGTCCTGAGTCCTGAGTCCTGAGTCCTGAGTCCTGAGTCCTGTGAGTCCTGTGAGTCCTGTGAGTCCTGAGTCCTGAGTCCTGTGAGTCCTGTGTCTTGAGTCCTGTGAGTCCTGTGAGTCCTGTGAGTCCTGAGTCCTGAGTCCTGTGAGTCCTGAGTCCTGAGTCCTGTGAGTCCTCTGAGTCCTCTGAGTCCTGTGAGTCCTGAGTCCTGAGTCCTGTGAGTCCTGTGAGTCCTGTGAGTCCTGAGTCCTGTGAGTCCTGTGAGTCCTGTGAGTCCTGAGTCCTGAGTCCTGAGTCCTGAGTCCTGAGTCCTGTGAGTCCTGTGAGTCCTGTGAGTCCTGAGTCCTGAGTCCTGTGAGTCCTGAGTCCTGAGTCCTGTGAGTCCTCTGAGTCCTCTGAGTCCTGTGAGTCCTGAGTTCTGAGTCCTGTGAGTCCTGTGAGTCCTGTGAGTCCTGTGAGTCCTGAGTCCTGTGAGTCCTGAGTCCTGTGAGTCCTGTGAGTCCTGTGAGTCCTGAGTCCTGAGTCCTAAATCCTGAGTCCTGAGTCCTGTGAGTCCTGTGAGTCCTGTGAGTCCTGAGTCCTGAGTCCTGTGAGTCCTGTGTCTTGAGTCCTGTGAGTCCTCTGAGTCCTCTGAGTCCTGTGAGTCCTGAGTCCTGAGTCCTGTGAGTCCTGTGAGTCCTGTGAGTCCTCTGAGTCCTGAGTCCTGTGAGTCCTGTGAGTCCTGTGAGTCCTGTGAGTCCTGTGAGTCCTGAGTCCTGTGAGTCCTGTGAGTCCTGTGAGTCCTGTGAGTCCTGTGAGTCCTGTGAGTCCTGTGAGTCCTGAGTCCTGAGTCCTGTGAGTCCTGTGAGTCCTTGTGAGTCCTGTGAGTCCTGGGAGTCCTGAGTCCTGAGGCCTGTGAGTACTGTGAGTCCTGAGTCTTGTGAGTCCTGTGAGTCCTGAGTCCTGTGAGTCCTGTGAGTCCTGAGTCCTGAGTCCTGTGAGTCCTGTGAGTCCTGAGTCTTGTGAGTCCTGTGAGTCCTGTGAGTCCTGTGAGTCCTGAGTCCTGAGTCCTGTGAGTCCTGTGAGTCCTGTGAGTCCTGAGTCCTGAGTCCTGTGAGTCCTGAGTCCTGAGTCCGGTGAGTCCTGTGAGTCCTGTGAGTCCTGTGAGTCCTGTGAGTCCTGAGTCCTGTGAGTCCTGTGAGTCCTGTGAGTCCTGAGTCCTGAGTCCTGAGTCCTGTGAGTCCTGTGAGTCCTGTGAGTCCTGAGTCCTGAGTCCTGTGAGTCCTCTGAGTCCTCTGAGTCCTGTGAGTCCTGAGTCCTGAGTCCTGTGAGTCCTCTGAGTCCTCTGAGTCCTGTGAGTCCTGTGAGTCCTGTGAGTCCTGAGTCCTGTGAGTCCTGTGAGTCCTGTGAGTACTGAGTCCTGTGAGTCCTGTGAGTCCTGTGAGTCCTGAGTCCTGAGTCCTGTGAGTCCTGAGTCCTGAGTCCTGTGAGTCCTCTGAGTCCTCTGAGTCCTCTGAGTCCTGAGTCCTGAGTCCTGTGAGTCCTGTGAGTCCTATGAGTCCTGAGACCTGTGAGTCCTGTGAGTCCTGTGAGTCCTGTGAGTCCTGTGAGTCCTGAGTCCTGAGTCCTGTGAGTCCTGTGAGTCCTGTGAGTCCTGTGAGTCCTGTGAGTCCTGTGAGTCCTGAGTCCTGAGTCCTGTGAGTCCTGTGAGTCCTGTGAGTCCTGTGAGTCCTGAGTCCTGAGTCCTGTGAGTCCTGTGAGTCCTGTGAGTCCTGAGTCCTGAGTCCTGAGTCCTGAGTCCTGTGAGTCCTGAGTCCTGAGTCCTGAGTCCTGTGAGTCCTGTGAGTCCTGTGAGTCCTGTGAGTCCTGTGAGTCCTGTGAGTCCTGTGAGTCCTGAGTCCTGAGTCCTGTGAGTCCTGTGAGTCCTGTGAGTCCTGAGTCCTGAGTCCTGTGAGTCCTGAGTCCTGAGTCCGGTGAGTCCTGTGAGTCCTGTGAGTCCTGTGAGTCCTGAGTCCTGTGAGTCCTGTGAGTCCTGAGTCCTGAGTCCTAAGTCCTGTGAGTCCTGTGAGTCCTGTGAGTCCTGAGTCCTGAGTCCTGTGAGTCCTGTGAGTCCTCTGAGTCCTGTGAGTCCTGAGTCCTGAGTCCTGTGAGTCCTGTGAGTCCTCCGAGTCCTGATTCCTGTGAGTCCTGTGAGTCCTGTGAGTCCTGTGAGTCCTGAGTCCTGTGAGTCCTGTGAGTCCTGTGAGTCCTGTGAGTCCTGTGAGTCCTGTGAGTCCTGAGTCCTGAGTCCTGTGAGTCCTTGTGAGTCATGTGAGTCCTGGGAGTCCTGAGGCCTGTGAGTCCTGTGAGTCCTGTGAGTTCTGTGAGTCCTGTGAGTCCTGAGTCCTGAGTCCGTGAGCCCTGTGAGTCCTGTGAGTCCTGAGTCTTGTGATTCCTGTGAGTCCTGAGTCTTGTGAGTCCTGTGAGTCCTGTGAGTCCTGAGTCCTGAGTCCTGTGAGTCCTGTGAGTCCTGTGGGTCCTGAGTCCTGAGTCCTGTGAGTCCTGTGAGTCCTGTGAGTCCTGAGTCCTGAGTCCTGTGAGTCCTGTGAGTCCTGTGAGTCCTGAGTCCTGTGAGTCCTGAGTCCTGTGAGTCCTGTGAGTCCTGTGAGTCCTGTGAGTCCTGAGTCCTGAGTCCTGTGAGTCCTGAGTCCTGTGAGTCCTGTGAGTCCTGTGAGTCCTGTGAGTCCTGTGAGTCCTGTGAGTCCTGTGAGTCCTGTGAGTCCTGAGTCCTGAGTCCTGTGAGTCCTGAGTCCTGAGTCCTGTGAGTCCTGTGAGTCCTGTTAGTCCTGTGAGTCCTGTGAGTCCTGAGTCCTGTGAGTCCTGTGAGTCCTGTGAGTCCTGTGAGTCCTGTGAGTCCTGAGTCCTGAGTCCTGTGAGTCCTGAGTCCTGAGTCCTGTGAGTCCTCTGAGTCCTCTGAGTCCTGTGAGTCCTGAGTCCTGAGTCCTGTGAGTCCTGTGAGTCCTGTGAGTCCTGAGTCCTGTGAGTCCTGTGAGTCCTGTTAGTCCTGTGAGTCCTGTGAGTCCTGAGTCCTGTGAGTCCTGTGAGTCCTGTGAGTCCTGTGAGTCCTGTGAGTCCTGAGTCCTGAGTCCTGTGAGTCCTGTGAGTCCTTGTGAGTCCTGTGAGTCCTGGGAGTCCTGAGTCCTGAGGCCTGTGAGTCCTGTGAGTCCTGTGAGTCCTGTGAGTCCTGTGAGTCCTGTGAGTCCTGAGTCCTGTGAGTCCTGTGAGTCCTGTGAGTCCTGTGAGTCCTGTGAGTCCTGAGTCCTGTGAGTCCTGTGAGTCCTTGTGAGTCCTGTGAGTCCTCTGAGTCCTGAGTCCTGAGTCCTGTGAGTCCTGAGTCCTGAGTCCTGTGAGTCCTGAGTCCTGAGTCCTGTGAGTCCTGTGAGTCCTGTGAGTCCTGAGTCCTGAGTCCGTGAGTCCTGTGAGTCCTGTGAGTCCTGAGAGTCCTGGGAGTCCTGAGTCCTGAGTCCTGTGAGTCCTGTGAGTCCTGTGAGTCCTGTGAGTCCTGTGAGTCCTGAGAGTCCTGGGAGTCCTGAGTCCTGAGGCCTGTGAGTCCTGTGAGTCACAGGACTCACAGGATTCACAGGACTCAGGACTCAGGACTCACAGGACTCAGGACTCAGAACTCACAGGACTCACAGGACTCACAGGACTCACAGGACTCAGGACTCACAGGACTCAGGACTCAGGACTCAGGACTCAGGACTCACAGGACTCACAGCACTCACAGGACTCACAGGACTCAGGACTCAGGACTCAGGACTCACAGGACTCAGGACTCACAGGACTCACAGTACTCACAGGAATCACAGGACTCTGGACTCAGGACTCACAGGACTCACAGCACTCACAGGACTCAGGACTCACAGGACTCACAGGACTCACAGGACTCACAGGACTCACAGGACTCACAGGACTCAGGACTCAGGACTCACAGGACTCACAGGACTCACAGGGCTCACAGGACTCACAGGACTCAGGACTCAGGACTCACAGGACTCACAGGACTCAGAGGACTCACAGGACTCAGGACTCAGGACTCACAGGACTCAGGACTCAGGACTCACAGGACTCACAGGACTCACAGGACTCACAGGACTCAGGACTCACAGGACTCACAGGACTCAGGAGTCAGTACTCACAGGACTCACAGGACTCACAGGACTCAGGACTCAGGACTCACAGGACTCACAGGACTCAGAACTCAGGACTCACAGGACTCACAGGACTCAGGACTCACAGGACTCACAGGACTCAGGACTCAGGACTCACAGGACTCAGGACTCAGGACTCAGAACTCAGGACTCAGGACTCAGGACTCACAGGACTCACAAGACTCAGGACTCACAGGACTCACAGGACTCACAGGACTCACAGGACTCAGGACTCACAGGACTCACAGGACTCAGGACTCAGGACTCACAGGACTCACAGGACTCACAGGACTCACAGGACTCACAGGACTCAGGACTCACAGGACTCACAGGACTCACAGGACTCACAGGACTCACAGGACTCACAGGACTCACAGGACTCAGGACTCAGGACTCACAGGACTCACAGGACTCAGGACTCAGGACTCACAGGACTCACAGGACTCACAGGACTCACAGGACTCACAGGACTCAGGACTCACAGGACTCACAGGACTCACAGGACTCAGGACTCAGGACTCAGGACTCAGGACTCAGGACTCAGGACTCACAGGACTCACAGGACTCACAGGACTCAGGACTCAGGACTCACAGGACTCACAGGACTCACAGGACTCACAGGACTCAGGACTCACAGGACTCAGGACTCAGGACTCACAGGACTCACAGGACTCAGGACTCAGGGCTCACAGAACTCAGGACTCAGGACTCACAGGACTCACAAGACTCAGGACTCACAGGACTCACAGGACTCAGGACTCAGGACTCAGGACTCAGGACTCACAGGACTCACAGGACTCACAGGACTCACAGGACGCACAGGACTCAGAACTCAGGACTCACAGGACTCACAGGACTCAGGACTCAGGACTCACAGGACTGACAGGACTCAGGACTCAGGACTCAGGACTCAGGACTCACAGGACTCACACGACTCAGGACTCAGGACTCACAGGACTCACAAGACTCAGGACTCACAGGACTCACAGGACTCAGGACTCAGGACTCACAGGACTCACAGGACTCACAGGACTCAGGACTCAGGACTCAGGACTCACAGGACTCACGGGACTCACAAGGACTCACAGGACTCACAGGACTCACAGGACTCAGAACTCAGGACTCACAGGACTCACAGGACTCACAGGACTCAGGACTCAGGACTCACAGGACTCACAGGACTCACAGGACTCACAGGACTCACAGGACTCAGAACTCAGGACACAGGACTCACAGGACTCACAGGACTCACAGGACTCACAGGACTCAGGACTCAGGACTCACAGGACTCACAGGACTCACAGGACTCACGGGACTCACAGGGTCATGACTTAGGGCTCACAGGACTCACAGGATTCACAAGACTCAGGACTCACAGAACTCACAGCACTCAGATCTCAGGACTCACAGGACTCACAGGACTCAAGACTCACAGGACTCACAGGACTCAGGACTCAGGAATCACAGGACTCACAGGACTCAGGACTCACAGGACTCACAGAACTCACAGCACTCAGGTCTCAGGACTCACAGGACTCACAGGACTCAGGACTCACAGGACTCACAGGACTCAGGACTCAGGACTCACAGGACTCACAGGACTCACAGGACTCAGGACTCAGGACTCAGGACTCACAGGACTGACGGGACTCACAAGGACTCACAGGACTCACAGGACTCACAGGACTCAGAACTCAGGACTCACAGGACTCACAGGACTCACAGGACTCAGGACTCAGGACTCACAGGACTCACAGGACTCACAGGGTCATGACTTAGGGCTCACAGTACTCTCAGGATTCACAAGACTCAGGACTCACAGGATTCAGGACTCAGAACTCATAGTACTCACAGAACCCACAAGACTCAGGACTCACAGGACTCACAAGACTCAGGACTCACAGGACTCAGGACTCAGGACTCACAGGACTCACAGGATTCATAGGACTCACAGGACTCAGAACTCAGGACTCGGGACTCAGGACTCACAAGACTCAGGACTCACAGGACTCACGTTACTCACAGGACTCAGGACTCAGGACTCACAGGACTCACAAGACTCACAGGACTCAGGACTCAGGACTCACAGGACTCAGGAGTCAGGACTCACAGGACTCACAGCACTCACAGGACTCAGGACTCACAGGACTCACAGGACTCACAGGACTCACAGGACTCACAGGACTCACAGGACTCACAGGACTCAGGACTCAGGACTCACAGGACTCACAGGACTCACAGGACTCACAGGACTCACAGGACTCAGGACTCAGGACTCATAGGACTCACAGGACTCACAGGACTCACAGGACTCACAGGTCTCAGGACTCACAGGAATCACAAGACTCAGTACTCACAGGACTCAGGACTCAGGACTCACAGGACTCACAGGACTAACAGGATTCACAGGACTCAGAACTCAGAACTCAGGACTCAGGACTCAGGACTCACAGGACTCACAAGACTCAGGAATCACAGGACTCACAGGACTCAGGACTCACAAGTCAGGACTCACAGGACTCACAGGACTCAGGACTCAGGACTCACAGGACTCACAGGACTCACAGGACTCAGAACTCACAGAACTCAGGACTCAGGACTCACAGGACTCGGAACTCAGGACTCAGGATTCACAGGACTCACAAGACTCAGGAATCACAGGACTCACAGGACTCAGGACTCAGGACTCAGGACTCAGGACTCACAGGACTCACAGGACTCACAGGACCCACAGGACCCACAGGACCCACAGGACTCACAGGACTCACAGGACTCACAGGACTCAAAGGACTCAGAACTCAGGACTCACAGGACTCACAGGACTCACAGGACTCACAGGACTCAGGACTCAGGACTCACAGGACTCACAGGACTCACAGGACTCAGGACTCAGGACTCACAGGACGCACAGGATTCACAGGACTCAGGACTCAGGACTCACAGGACTCACAGGACTCAGGACTCAGGACTCACAGAACTCAGGACTCAGGACTCACAGGACTCACAAGACTCAGGACTCACAGGACTCACAGGACTCAGGACTCAGGACTCAGGACTCACAGGACTCAGGACTCAGGACTCACAGGACTCACAGGACTCACAGGACTCACAGGACTCACAGGACTCAAGACTCAGGACTCACAGGACTCACAGGACTCAGGACTCAGGACTCAGGACTCACACGACTCACACGACTCACACGACTCAGGACTCACAGGACTCACAAGACTCAGGACTCACAGGACTCACAGGACTCACATGACTCAGGACTCAGGACTCACAGGACTCACAGGACTCACAGGAATCACAGGACTCACAGGACTCAGGACTCACAGGACTCACAGGACTCACAGGACTCAGAGGACTCACAGGACTCAGGACTCAGGACTCACAGGACTCAGGACTCAGGACTCAGGACTCACAGGACTCACAGGACTCAGAGGACTCACAGGACTCAGGACTCAGGACTCACAGGACTCAGGACTCAGGACTCAGGACTCAGGACTCACAGGACTCAGGAGTCAGGACTCACAGGACTCACAGGACTCAGGACTCAGGACTCACAGGACTCACAGGACTCACAGGAATCACAGGACTCACAGGACTCAGGACTCAGGACTCACAGGACTCACAGGACTCACAGGACTCACAGGACTCAGGACTCAGGACTCACAGGACTCAGGACTCAGGACTCAGGACTCACAGGACTCACAGGACTCACAGGACTCACAGGAATCAGGACTCAGGACTCACAGGACTCACAGGACTAAGGACTCAGGACTCACAGGACTCAGGACTCAGGACTCAGGACTCACAGGACTCACAGGACTCACAGGACTCACAGAACTCAGGACTCAGGACTCACAGGACTCACAGGACTCACAGGACTCACAGGACTCACAGGACTCAGGACTCACAGGACTCACAGGACTCACAGGACTCAGAGGACTCACAGGACTCAGGACTCAGGACTCACAGGACTCAGGACTCAGGACTCAGGACTCACAGGACTCACAGGACTCAGAGGACTCACAGGACTCAGGACTCAGGACTCACAGGACTCAGGACTCAGGACTCAGGACTCAGGACTCACAGGACTCACAGGACTCACAGGACTCACAGGACTCAGGACTCAGGACTCACAGGACTCACAGGACTCAGAGGACTCACAGGACTCAGGACTCAGGACTCACAGGACTCAGGACTCAGGACTCAGGACTCAGGACTCACAGGACTCACAGGACTCACAGGACTCACAAGACTCAGGACTCACAGGACTCACAGGACTCACAAGACTCAGGACTCAGGACTCACAGGACTCAGGACTCACAGGACTAAGGACTCAGGACTCACAGTACTCACAGGACTCACAGGACTCACAGGACTTAGGACTCAGGACTCACAGGACTCACAGGACTCAGGACTAAGGACTCACAGGACTCACAGGACTCACAGGACTCACAGGACTCAGGACTCAGGACTCAGGACTCAGGACTCACAGGACTCACAGGACTCACAGGACTCAGGACTCACAGGACTCAGGACTCAGGACTCACAGGACTCACAGGACTCAGGACTCAGGACTCACAGGACTCACAGGACTCACAGGACTCACAGGACTCAGGACTCACAGGACTCACAGGACTCACAGGACTCACAGGACTCACAGGACTCAGGACTCAGGACTCAGGACTCAGGACTCACAGGACTCACAGGACTCACAGGACTCACAGGACTCACAGGACTCACAGAACTCAGGACTCAGGACTCACAGGACTCACAGGACTCACAGGACTCACAGGACTCACAGGACTCAGGACTCACAGGACTCACAGGACTCACAGGACTCAGAGGACTCACAGGACTCAGGACTCAGGACTCACAGGACTCAGGACTCAGGACTCAGGACTCACAGGACTCACAGGACTCAGAGGACTCACAGGACTCAGGACTCAGGACTCACAGGACTCAGGACTCAGGACTCAGGACTCAGGACTCACAGGACTCACAGGACTCACAGGACTCACAGGACTCAGGACTCAGGACTCACAGGACTCACAGGACTCAGAGGACTCACAGGACTCAGGACTCAGGACTCACAGGACTCAGGACTCAGGACTCAGGACTCAGGACTCACAGGACTCACAGGACTCACAGGACTCACAAGACTCAGGACTCACAGGACTCACAGGACTCACAAGACTCAGGACTCAGGACTCACAGGACTCAGGACTCACAGGACTAAGGACTCAGGACTCACAGTACTCACAGGACTCACAGGACTCACAGGACTTAGGACTCAGGACTCATAGGACTCACAGGACTCAGGACTCAGGACTCACAGGACTCACAGGACTCACAGGACTCACAGGACTCAGGACTCAGGACTCAGGACTCAGGACTCACAGGACTCACAGGACTCACAGGACTCAGGACTCACAGGACTCAGGACTCAGGACTCACAGGACTCACAGGACTCAGGACTCAGGACTCACAGGACTCACAGGACTCACAGGACTCACAGGACTCACAGGACTCAGGACTCACAGGACTCACAGGACTCACAGGACTCACAGGACTCACAGGACTCAGGACTCAGGACTCAGGACTCAGGACTCACAGGACTCACAGGACTCACAGGACTCACAGGACTCAGGACTCAGGACTCACAGGACTGACAGGACTCAGGACTCAGGACTCAGGACTCACAGGACTCACAGGACTCACACGACTCAGGACTCAGGACTCACAGGACTCACAAGACTCAGGACTCACAAGACCCACAGGACTCACATGACTCAGGACTCAGGACTCACAGGACTCACAGGACTCACAGGACTCACAGGACTCAGGACTCAGGACTCACAGGACTCAGGAGTCAGGACTCACAGGACTCAGGAGTCAGGACTCACAGGACTCAGGACTCAGGACTCACAGGACTCACAGGAATCACAGGACTCACAGGACTCAGGACTCAGGACTCAGGACTCACAGGACTCACAGGACTCACAGGACTCACAGGACTCAGGACTCAGGACTCACAGGACTCAGGACTCAGGACTCAGGACTCACAGGACTCACAGGACTCACAGGACTCACAGGACTCAGGACTCAGGACTCACAGGACTCACAGGACTCAGAGGACTCACAGGACTCAGGACTCAGGACTCACAGGACTCAGGACTCAGGACTCAGGACTCACAGGACTCACAGGACTCACAGGACTCACAGAACTCAGGACTCAGGACTCACAGGACTCACAGGACTCACAGGACTCACAGGACTCAGGACTCAGGACTCACAGGACTCACAGGACTCAGAGGACTCACAGGACTCAGGACTCAGGACTCAGGACTCAGGACTCAGGACTCACAGGACTCAGAGGACTCAGAGGACTAACAGGACTCAGGACTTAGGACTCACAGGACTCAGGACTCAGGACTCAGGACTCAGGACTCACAGGACTCACAGGACTCACAGGACTCACAGGACTCAGGACTCAGGACTCACAGGACTCAGAGCACTCACAGGACTCAGGACTCACAGGACTCAGGACTCAGGACTCAGGACTCACAGGACTCACAGGACTCACAGGACTCACAAGACTCAGGACTCACAGGACTCACAGGACTCACAAGACTCAGGACTCAGGACTCACAGGACTCAGAACTCACAGGACTCAGGACTCAGGACTCACAGGACTCACAAGACTCACAGGACTCACAGGACTCAGGACTCAGGACTCACAGGACTCACAGGACTCACAGGACTCAGGACTCCCAGGACTCACAGGACTCATAGGACTCACAGGACTCAGGACTCAGGACTCACAGGACTCAGGACTCAGGACTCACAGGACTCACAGGACTCACAGGACTCACAGGACTCAGGACTCAGGACTCACAGGACTCACAGGACTCAGGACTCAGGACTCAGGACTCACAGGACTCACAGGACTCACAGGACTCACAGGACTCACAGGACTCACAGGACTCACAGGACTCAGGACTCAGGACTCACAGGACTCAGGACTCAGGACTCAGGACTCACAGGACTCACAGGACTCACAGGACTCACAGGAATCAGGACTCAGGACTCACAGGACTCACAGGACTCACAGGAATCAGGACTCAGGACTCACAGGACTCACAGGACTCAGAGGACTCACAGGACTCAGGACTCAGGACTCACAGGACTCAGGACTCAGGACTCACAGGACTCACAGGACTCACAGGACTCACAGAACTCAGGACTCAGGACTCACAGGACTCACAGGACTCACAGGACTCACAGGACTCACAGGACTCAGGACTCACAGGACTCACAGGACTCACAGGACTCAGAGGACTCACAGGACTCAGGACTCAGGACTCACAGGATTCAGGACTCAGGACTCAGGACTCAGGACTCACAGGACTCACAGGACTCAGAGGACTCACAGGACTCAGGACTCAGGACTCACAGGACTCAGGACTCAGGACTCAGGACTCAGGACTCACAGGACTCACAGGACTCACAGGACTCACAGGACTCACAGGACTCAGGACTCAGGACTCACAGGACTCAGAGGACTCAGAGGACTCAGGACTCAGGACTCACAGGACTCAGGACTCAGGACTCAGGACTCAGGACTCACAGGACTCAGGACTCAGGACTCACAGTACTCACAGGACTCACAGGACTCACAGGACTCAGGACTCAGGACTCACAGGACTCACAGGACTCACAGGACTCAGGACTCAGGACTCACAGGACTCACAGGACTCACAGGACTCACAGGACTCAGGACTCAGGACTCAGGACTCAGGACTCAGGACTCACAGGACTCACAGGACTCACAGGACTCAGGACTCACAGGACTCAGGACTCAGGACTCACAGGACTCACAGGACTCAGGACTCAGGACTCACAGGACTCACAGGACTCACAGGACTCACAGGACTCACAGGACTCAGGACTCACAGGACTCACAGGACTCACAGGACTCAGAACTCAGGACTCAGGACTCAGGACTCACAGGACTCACAGGACTCACAGGACTCACAGGACTCAGGACTCAGGACTCACAGGACTCAGGACTCAGGACTCAGGACTCACAGGACTCACAGGACTCACAGGACTCACAGGACTCACAGGACTCAGGACTCAGGACTCACAGGACTCAGGAGTCAGGACTCACAGGACTCACAGGACTCAGGACTCAGGACTCACAGGACTCACAGGAATCACAGGACTCACAGGACTCAGGACTCAGGACTCACAGGACTCACAGGACTCACAGGACTCACAGGACTCAGGACTCAGGACTCACAGGACTCAGGACTCAGGACTCAGGACTCAGGACTCACAGGACTCACAGGACTCACAGGACTCACAGGACTCAGGACTCAGGACTCACAGGACTCACAGGACTCAGAGGACTCACAGGACTCAGGACTCAGGACTCACAGGACTCAGGACTCAGGACTCAGGACTCACAGGACTCACAGGACTCACAGGACTGACAGGACTCAGGACTCAGGACTCAGGACTCACAGGACTCACAGGACTCACACGACTCAGGACTCAGGACTCACAGGACTCACAAGACTCAGGACTCACAGGACTCACAGGACTCACATGACTCAGGACTCAGGACTCACAGGACTCACAGGACTCACAGGACTCACAGGACTCAGGACTCAGGACTCACAGGACTCAGGAGTCAGGACTCACAGGACTCACAGGACTCAGGACTCAGGACTCACAGGACTCACAGGAATCACAGGACTCACAGGACTCAGGACTCAGGACTCACAGGACTCACAGGACTCACAGGACTCACAGGACTCAGGACTCAGGACTCACAGGACTCAGGACTCAGGACTCAGGACTCAGGACTCACAGGACTCACAGGACTCACAGGACTCACAGGACTCAGGACTCAGGACTCACAGGACTCACAGGACTCAGAGGACTCACAGGACTCAGGACTCAGGACTCACAGGACTCAGGACTCAGGACTCAGGACTCACAGGACTCACAGGACTCACAGGACTCACAGAACTCAGGACTCAGGACTCACAGGACTCACAGGACTCACAGGACTCACAGGACTCAGGACTCAGGACTCACAGGACTCACAGGACTCAGAGGACTCACAGGACTCAGGACTCAGGACTCAGGACTCAGGACTCAGGACTCACAGGACTCACAGGACTCAGAGGACTAACAGGACTCAGGACTTAGGACTCACAGGACTCAGGACTCAGGACTCAGGACTCAGGACTCACAGGACTCACAGGACTCACAGGACTCACAGGACTCAGGACTCAGGACTCACAGGACTCACAGGACTCAGAGGACTCACAGGACTCAGGACTCAGGACTCACAGGACTCAGGACTCAGGACTCAGGACTCACAGGACTCACAGGACTCACAGGACTCACAGAACTCAGGACTCAGGACTCACAGGACTCACAGGACTCACAGGACTCACAGGACTCAGGACTCAGGACTCAGGACTCACAGGACTCACAGGACTCAGAGGACTAACAGGACTCAGGACTTAGGACTCACAGGACTCAGGACTCAGGACTCAGGACTCAGGACTCACAGGACTCACAGGACTCACAGGACTCAGAACTCAGGACTTAGAACTCAGGACTCAGGACTCACAGGACTCACAGGACTCACAGGACTCACAGGACTCACAGGACTCAGGACTCAGGACTCACAGGACTCACAGGACTCACAGGACTCACAGGACTCACAGGACTCAGGACTCAGGACTCACAGGACTCAGGACTCAGGACTCACAGGACTCACAGGACTCACAGGACTCACAGGACTCAGGACTCACAGGACTCAGGACTCACAGGACTCACAAGACACACAGTACTCACAGGACTCAGGACTCAGGACTCACAGGACTCACAGGACTCAGGACCCACAGGACTAACAGGACTCACAGGACTCAGAACTCAGGACTCAGGACTCAGGACTCACAGGACTCACAAGACTCAGGACTCACAGGACTCACAGGACTCAGGACTCAGGACTCACAGGACTCACAGGACTCACAGGACTCACAGGACTCAGGACTCAGGACTCACAGGACTCAGGACTCAGGACTCACAGGACTCACAGGACTCACAGGACTCACAGGACTCAGGACTCACAGGACTCAGGACTCAGGACTCAGGACTCACAGGACTCACAGGACTCACAAGGACTCACAGGACTAACAGGACTCACAGGACTCAGAACTCAGGACTCACAGGACTCACAGGACTCACAGGACTCACAGGACTCACAGGACTCAGAACTAAGGACTCACAGGACTCACAGGACTCACAGGACTCACAGGACTCAGGACTCAGGACTCACAGGACGCACAGGACTCAGGACTCACAGGACTCACAGACCTCAGGACTCAGGACTCACAGGACTCAGAGGACTCAGAGGACTCACAGGACTCACAGGACTCAGAACTCAGGACTCACAGGACTCACAGGACTCACAGGACTCAGGACTAAGGACTCACAGGACTCACAGGACTCACAGGGTCATGACTTAGGGCTCACAGGACTCACAGGATTCACAAGACTCAGGACTCACAGGATTCAGGACTCAGAACTCATAGTACTCAAAGAACCCACAAGACTCAGGACTCACAGGACTCACAGGACTCAGAGGACTCACAGGACTCAGGACTCACAGGACTCACAGGACTCACAGGACTCAGTACTCAGGACTCAGGACTCACAGGACTCACAGGACTCACAACGACTCACAGGACTCACAGGACTCACAGGACTCACAGGACTCAGAACTCAGGACTCATAGGACTCACAGGACTCACAGGACTCAGGACTCAGGACTCACAGGACTCAGGACTCAGGACTCACAGGACTCACAGGACTAACAGGACTCACAAGACTCAGGACTCACAGGACTCGCAGGACACACAGGACTCACAGGACTCAGGACTCAGGACTCACAGGACTCACAGGACTCACAGGACTGAGGACTCAGGACTCACAGGACTCAGGACTCAGGACTCACAGGACTCACAAGACTCAGGACTCACAGGACTCACAGGACTCAGGACTCAGGGCTCACATGACTCACAGGACTCACAGGACTAACAGGAATCACAGGACTCAGAACTCAGGACTCAGGGCTCAGGACTCAGGACTCACAGGGCTCACAGGACTCACAGGACTCACAAGACTCGGGACTCACAGGACTCAGGACTCATAGGACTCACAGGACTCACAGGACTCAGAACTCAGGACTCAGGACTCAGGACTCAGGACGCACAGGACTCACAAGACTCAGGACTCACAGGACTCACAGGACTCACAGGACTCAGGACTCAGGACTCACAGGACTCACAGGACTCACAGGACTCACAGGACTCACAGGACTCACAGGACTCAGGACTCAGGACTCACAGCACTCACAGGACTCAGGAGTCAGGACTCACAGGACTCAGGAGTCAGGACTCACAGGACTCAGGACTCAGGACTCACAGGACTCACAGGACTCAGAACTCAGGACTCACAGGACTCACAGGACTCACAGGATTCACAGGACTCAGAACTCAGGACTCAGGACTCACAGGACTCACAAGACTCAGGACTCAAAGGACTCACAGGACTCACAGGACTCAGGACTCAGGACTCAGGACTCAGGACTCACAGGACTCACAGGACTCACAGGACTCACAGTACTCAAAACTTAGGACTCAGGACTCACAAGACTCACAAGACTCAGGACTCACAAGACTCACAGGACTCACAGGACTCAGGACTCAGGACTCAGGACTCACAGGACTCGCAGGACTCACAGGACTCACAGGACTCACAGGACTCAGGACTCACAGGACTCAGGACTCAGGACTCACAGGACTCACAGGACTCAGGACTCAGGACTCAAGACTAACAGGACTCACAGGACTCACAGGATTCACAAGACTCAGGACTCACAGGAGGAGGAATTTTTTAAATATTTATTTGGGCAGTTTGGTACTGGAGTGGTACTGGAGGGAGCCCTATAGTAAAATCTCGAAATATAAGCCAGTAGGGGCCGGTTTTTTGCGTCTGCGCACCTAGTGGGCCTACTAAGAGCCGATATACGTGAACATACTCGCAGAAGAGCCCTTAATTAAGAATATAATTTTTTAAATATTCATTTGGGCAGCTCGGTACTGGAGTGGTACTGGAGTGAGCCCTATAGCAAAATCTCGAAATATAAGCCAGCAGGGGCGGGTTTTTTGCGTCTGCGCACCTAGTGGGCCTACTAAGAGCCGATATACGTGAACATACTCGCGGAGGAACCCTTAATTAAGACGATAATTTTTTAAATATTTATTTGGGCAGCTCGGTACTGGAGTGGTACTGGAGAGAGCCCTATAGCAAAATCTCGAAATATAAGCCAGCAGGGGCGGGTTTTTTATGTCTGCGCACCTAGTGGGCCTACTAAGAGCCGATATACGTGAACATACTCGCGGAGGAGCCCTTAATTGAGAAGATAATTTTTTAAATATTTATTTGGGCAGCTCGGTACTGGAGTGGTACTGGAGTGAGCCCTATTGCAAAATTTTGAAATATAAGCCAGCAGGGGCGGGTTTTTTGCGTCTGCGCACCTAGTGGGCCTACTAAGAGCCGATATACGTGAACATACTCGCGGAGGAGAACTTAATTGAGAAGATAATTTTTGAAATATTTATTTGGGCAGCTCGGTTCTGGAGTGGTACTGGAGTGAGCCCTATAGCAAAATCTCTAAATATAAGCCAGCAGGGGCGGGTTTTTTGCGTCTGCGCACCTAGTGGGCCTACTAAGAGCCGATATACGTGAACATACTCGCGGAGGAGCCCTTAATTGAGAAGATAATTTTTTAAATATTTATTTGGGCAGCTCGGTACTGGAGTGGTACTGGAGTGAGCCCTATTGCAAAATTTTGAAATATAAGCCAGCAGGGGCGGGTTTTTTGCGTCTGCGCACCTAGTGGGCCTACTAAGAGCCGATATACGTGAACATACTCGCGGAGGAGCCCTTAATTGAGAAGATAATTTTTTAAATATTTATTTGGGCAGCTCGGTACTGGAGTGGTACTGGAGTGAGCCCTATTGCAAAATTTTGAAATATAAGCCAGCAGGGGCGGGTTTTTTGCGTCTGCGCACCTAGTGGGCCTACTAAGAGCCGATATACGTGAACATACTCGCGGAGGAGCCCTTAATTGAGAAGATAATTTTTGAAATATTTATTTGGGCAGCTCGGTTCTGGAGTGGTACTGGAGTGAGCCCTATAGCAAAATCTCTAAATATAAGCCAGCAGGGGCGGGTTTTTTGCGTCTGCGCACCTAGTGGGCCTATTAAGAGCCGATATACGTGAACATACTCGCGGAGGAGCCCTTAATTGAGAAAATAATTTTTTAAATATTTATTTGGGCAGCTCGGTACTGGAGTGGTACTGGAGTGAGCCCTATAGCAAAATCTCGAAATATAAGCCAGCAGGGGCGGGTTTTTTGCGTCTGCACACCTAGTGGGCCTACTAAGAGCCGATATACGTGAACATACTCGCGGAGGAGCCCTTAATTAAGAAGATAATTTTTTAAATATTTATTTGGGCAGCTCGGTACTGGAGTGGTACTGGAGTGAGCCCTATAGCAAAACCTCGTAATATAAGCCAGCAGGGGCGGGTTTTTTGCATCTGCGCACCTAGTGGGCCAACTAAGAGCCGATATACGTGCACATACTCGCGGAGGAGCCCTTAATTGAGAAGATAATTTTTTAAATATTTATTTGGGCAGCTCGGTACTGGAGTGGTACTGGAGTGAGCCCTATAGCAAAATTTTGAAATATAAGCCAGCAGGGGCGGGTTTTTTGCGTCTGCGCACCTAGTGGGCCTACTAAGAGCCGATATACGTGAACATACTCGCGGAGGAGCCCTTAATTGAGAAGATAATTTTTTAAATATTTATTTGGGCAGCTCGGTACTGCAGTGGTACTGGAGTGAGCCCTATAGCAAAATCTCGAAATATAAGCCAGCAGGGGCGGGTTTTTTGCGTCTGCGCACCTAGTGGGCCTACTAAGAGCCGATATACGTGAACATACTCGCGGAGGAGCCCTTAATTGAGAAGATAATTTTTTAATATTTATTTGGGCAGCTCGGTACTGCACTGGTACTGGAGTGAGCCCTATAGCAGAATCTCGAAATATAAGCCAGCAGGGGCGGGTTTTTTGTGTTTGCGCACCTAGTGGGCCTACTAAGAGCCGATATACGTGAACATACTCGCGGAGGAGCCCTTAATTGAGAAGATAATTTTTTAAATATTTATTTGGGCAGCTCGGTACTGGAGTGGTACTGGAGTGAGCCCTATAGCAAAATCTCTAAATATAAGCCAGCAGGGGCGGGTTATTTGCGTCTGCGCACCTAGTGGGCCTACTAAGAGCCGATATACGTGAACATACTCGCGGAGGAGCCCTTAATTGAGAAGATACTTTTTTAAATATTTATTTGGGCAGCTCGGTTCTGGAGTGGTACTGGAGTGAGCCCTATAGCAAAATCTCTAAATATAAGCCAGCAGGGGCGGGTTTTTTGCGTCTGCGCACCTAGTGGGCCTACCAAGATCCGATATACGTGAACATACTCGCGGAGGAGCCCTTAATTGAGAAAATAATTTTTTAAATATTTATTTGGGCAGCTCGGTACTGGAGTGGTACTGGAGTGAGCCCTATAGCAAAATCTCGAAATATAAGCCAGCAGGGGCGGGTTTTTTGCGTCTGCACACCTAGTGGGCCTACTAAGAGCCGATATACGTGAACATACTCGCGGAGGAGCCCTTAATTAAGAAGATAATTTTTTATATATTTATTTGGGCAGCTCGGTACTGGAGTGGTACTGGAGTGAGCCCTATAGCAAAACCTCGAAATATAAGCCAGCAGGGGCGGGTTTTTTGCGTCTGCGCACCTAGCGGGCCTACTAAGAGCCGATATACGTGCACATACTCGCGGAGGAGCCCTTAATTGAGAAGATAATTTTTTAAATATTTATTTGGGCAGCTCGGTACTGGAGTGGAACTGGAGTGAGCCCTATAGAAAAATTTTGAAATATAAGCCAGCAGGGGCGGGTTTTTTGCGTCTGCGCCCCTAGTGGGCCTACTAAGAGCCGATATACGTGAACATATTCGCGGAGGAGCCCTTAATTGAGAAGATAATTTTTTAAATATTTATTTGGGCAGCTCAGTACTGCAGTGGTACTGGAGTGAGCCCTATAGCAAAATCTCGAAATATAATCCAGCAGGGGCGGGTTTTTTTCATCTGCGCACCTAGTGGGCCTACTAAGAGCCGATATACGAGAACATACTCGCGGAGGAGCCCTTAATTGAGAAGATAATTTTTTAAATATTTATTTGGGCAGCTCGGTAATGGAGTGGTACTGGAGTGAGCCCTATAGCAAAATCTCGAAATATAAGCCATCGGGGGCGGGTTTTTTGCGTCTGCGCACCTAGTGGGCCTACTAAGAGCCGATATACGTGAACATACTCGCGGAGGAGCCCTTAATTGAGAAGATAATTTTTTAAATATTTATTTGGGCAGCTCGGTACTGGAGTGGTACTGGAGTGAGCCCTATAGCAAAATCTCGAAATATAAGCCAGCAGGGGCGGGTTTTTTGCGTCTTCGCACCTAGTGGGCCTACTAAGAGCCGATATACGTGAACATACTCGCGGAGGAGCCCTTAATTGAGAAGATAATTTTTTAAATATTTATTTGGGCAGCTCGGTACTGGAGTGGTACTGGAGTGAGCCCTATAGCAAAATCTCGAAATATAAACCAGCAGGGGCGGGTTTTTTGCATCTGCGCACCTAGTGGGCCTACTAAGAGCCGATATACGTGAACATACTCGCGGAGGAGCCCTTAATTGAGAAGATAATTTTTGAAATATTTATTTGGGCAGCTCGGTACTGGAGTGGTACTGGAGTGAGCCCTATAGCAAAATCTCGAAATATAAGCCAGCAGGGGCGGGTTTTTTGTGTCTGCGCACCTAGTGAGCCTACTAAGAGCCGATATACGTGAACATACTTGCAGAGGAGCCCTTAATTGAGAAGATAATTTTTTAAATATTTATTTGGGCAGCTCGGTACTGGAGTGGTACTGGAGTGAGCCCTATAGCAAAATCTCCAAATATAAGCCAGCAGGGGGCGGGTTTTTTGCGTCTGCGCACCTAGTGGGCCTACTAAGAGCCGATATACGTGAACATACTTGCAGAGGAGCCCTTAATTGAGAAGATAATTTTTTAAATATTTACGGTACTGCAGTGGTACTGGAGTGAGCCCTATAGCAAAATCTCGAAATATAAGCCAGCAGGGGCGGGTTTTTTGCGTCTGCGCACCTAGTGGGCCTACTAAGAGCCGATATACGTGAACATACTCGCGGAGGAGCCCTTAATTGAGAAGATAATTTTTTAATATTTATTTGGGCAGCTCGGTACTGCACTGGTACTGGAGTGAGCCCTATAGCAGAATCTCGAAATATAAGCCAGCAGGGGCGGGTTTTTTGTGTTTGCGCACCTAGTGGGCCTACTAAGAGCCGATATACGTGAACATACTCGCGGAGGAGCCCTTAATTGAGAAGATAATTTTTTAAATATTTATTTGGGCAGCTCGGTACTGGAGTGGTACTGGAGTGAGCCCTATAGCAAAATCTCTAAATATAAGCCAGCAGGGGCGGGTTATTTGCGTCTGCGCACCTAGTGGGCCTACTAAGAGCCGATATACGTGAACATACTCGCGGAGGAGCCCTTAATTGAGAAGATACTTTTTTAAATATTTATTTGGGCAGCTCGGTTCTGGAGTGGTACTGGAGTGAGCCCTATAGCAAAATCTCTAAATATAAGCCAGCAGGGGCGGGTTTTTTGCGTCTGCGCACCTAGTGGGCCTACCAAGATCCGATATACGTGAACATACTCGCGGAGGAGCCCTTAATTGAGAAAATAATTTTTTAAATATTTATTTGGGCAGCTCGGTACTGGAGTGGTACTGGAGTGAGCCCTATAGCAAAATCTCGAAATATAAGCCAGCAGGGGCGGGTTTTTTGCGTCTGCACACCTAGTGGGCCTACTAAGAGCCGATATACGTGAACATACTCGCGGAGGAGCCCTTAATTAAGAAGATAATTTTTTATATATTTATTTGGGCAGCTCGGTACTGGAGTGGTACTGGAGTGAGCCCTATAGCAAAACCTCGAAATATAAGCCAGCAGGGGCGGGTTTTTTGCGTCTGCGCACCTAGCGGGCCTACTAAGAGCCGATATACGTGCACATACTCGCGGAGGAGCCCTTAATTGAGAAGATAATTTTTTAAATATTTATTTGGGCAGCTCGGTACTGGAGTGGAACTGGAGTGAGCCCTATAGAAAAATTTTGAAATATAAGCCAGCAGGGGCGGGTTTTTTGCGTCTGCGCCCCTAGTGGGCCTACTAAGAGCCGATATACGTGAACATATTCGCGGAGGAGCCCTTAATTGAGAAGATAATTTTTTAAATATTTATTTGGGCAGCTCGGTACTGCAGTGGTACTGGAGTGAGCCCTATAGCAAAATCTCGAAATATAATCCAGCAGGGGCGGGTTTTTTTCATCTGCGCACCTAGTGGGCCTACTAAGAGCCGATATACGAGAACATACTCGCGGAGGAGCCCTTAATTGAGAAGATAATTTTTTAAATATTTATTTGGGCAGCTCGGTACTGGAGTGGTACTGGAGTGAGCCCTATAGCAAAATCTCGAAATATAAGCCAGCAGGGGCGGGTTTTTTGCGTCTTCGCACCTAGTGGGCCTACTAAGAGCCGATATACGTGAACATACTCGCGGAGGAGCCCTTAATTGAGAAGATACTTTTTTAAATATTTATTTGGGCAGCTCGGTAATGGAGTGGTACTGGAGTGAGCCCTATAGCAAAATCTCGAAATATAAGCCATCGGGGGCGGGTTTTTTGCGTCTGCGCACCTAGTGGGCCTACTAAGAGCCGATATACGTGAACATACTCGCGGAGGAGCCCTTAATTGAGAAGATACTTTTTTAAATATTTATTTGGGCAGCTCGGTAATGGAGTGGTACTGGAGTGAGCCCTATAGCAAAATCTCGAAATATAAGCCATCGGGGGCGGGTTTTTTGCGTCTGCGCACCTAGTGGGCCTACTAAGAGCCGATATACGTGAACATACTCGCGGAGGAGCCCTTAATTGAGAAGATAATTTTTTAAATATTTATTTGGGCAGCTCGGTACTGGAGTGGTACTGGAGTGAGCCCTATAGCAAAATCTCGAAATATAAGCCAGCAGGGGCGGGTTTTTTGCGTCTTCGCACCTAGTGGGCCTACTAAGAGCCGATATACGTGAACATACTCGCGGAGGAGCCCTTAATTGAGAAGATAATTTTTTAAATATTTATTTGGGCAGCTCGGTACTGGAGTGGTACTGGAGTGAGCCCTATAGCAAAATCTCGAAATATAAACCAGCAGGGGCGGGTTTTTTGCATCTGCGCACCTAGTGGGCCTACTAAGAGCCGATATACGTGAACATACTCGCGGAGGAGCCCTTAATTGAGAAGATAATTTTTGAAATATTTATTTGGGCAGCTCGGTACTGGAGTGGTACTGGAGTGAGCCCTATAGCAAAATCTCGAAATATAAGCCAGCAGGGGCGGGTTTTTTGTGTCTGCGCACCTAGTGAGCCTACTAAGAGCCGATATACGTGAACATACTTGCAGAGGAGCCCTTAATTGAGAAGATAATTTTTTAAATATTTATTTGGGCAGCTCGGTACTGGAGTGGTACTGGATTGAGCCCTATAGCAAAATCTCCAAATATAAGCCAGCAGGGGGCGGGTTTTTTGCGTCTGCGCACCTAGTGGGCCTACTAAGAGCCGATATACGTGAACATACTCGCGGAGGAGCCCTTAATTGAGAAGATAATTTTTTAAATATTTATTTGGGCAGCTCGGTACTGGAGTGGTACTGGAGTGAGCCCTATAGCAAAATCTCTAAATATAAGCCAGCAGGGGCGGGTTATTTGCGTCTGCGCACCTAGTGGGCCTACTAAGAGCCGATATACGTGAACATACTCGCGGAGGAGCCCTTAATTGAGAAGATACTTTTTTAAATATTTATTTGGGCAGCTCGGTTCTGGAGTGGTACTGGAGTGAGCCCTATAGCAAAATCTCTAAATATAAGCCAGCAGGGGCGGGTTTTTTGCGTCTGCGCACCTAGTGGGCCTACCAAGATCCGATATACGTGAACATACTCGCGGAGGAGCCCTTAATTGAGAAAATAATTTTTTAAATATTTATTTGGGCAGCTCGGTACTGGAGTGGTACTGGAGTGAGCCCTATAGCAAAATCTCGAAATATAAGCCAGCAGGGGCGGGTTTTTTGCGTCTGCACACCTAGTGGGCCTACTAAGAGCCGATATACGTGAACATACTCGCGGAGGAGCCCTTAATTAAGAAGATAATTTTTTATATATTTATTTGGGCAGCTCGGTACTGGAGTGGTACTGGAGTGAGCCCTATAGCAAAACCTCGAAATATAAGCCAGCAGGGGCGGGTTTTTTGCGTCTGCGCAACTAGCGGGCCTACTAAGAGCCGATATACGTGCACATACTCGCGGAGGAGCCCTTAATTGAGAAGATAATTTTTTAAATATTTATTTGGGCAGCTCGGTACTGGAGTGGAACTGGAGTGAGCCCTATAGAAAAATTTTGAAATATAAGCCAGCAGGGGCGGGTTTTTTGCGTCTGCGCCCCTAGTGGGCCTACTAAGAGCCGATATACGTGAACATATTCGCGGAGGAGCCCTTAATTGAGAAGATAATTTTTTAAATATTTATTTGGGCAGCTCAGTACTGCAGTGGTACTGGAGTGAGCCCTATAGCAAAATCTCGAAATATAATCCAGCAGGGGCGGGTTTTTTTCATCTGCGCACCTAGTGGGCCTACTAAGAGCCGATATACGAGAACATACTCGCGGAGGAGCCCTTAATTGAGAAGATAATTTTTTAAATATTTATTTGGGCAGCTCGGTAATGGAGTGGTACTGGAGTGAGCCCTATAGCAAAATCTCGAAATATAAGCCATCGGGGGCGGGTTTTTTGCGTCTGCGCACCTAGTGGGCCTACTAAGAGCCGATATACGTGAACATACTCGCGGAGGAGCCCTTAATTGAGAAGATAATTTTTTAAATATTTATTTGGGCAGCTCGGTACTGGAGTGGTACTGGAGTGAGCCCTATAGCAAAATCTCGAAATATAAGCCAGCAGGGGCGGGTTTTTTGCGTCTTCGCACCTAGTGGGCCTACTAAGAGCCGATATACGTGAACATACTCGCGGAGGAGCCCTTAATTGAGAAGATAATTTTTTAAATATTTATTTGGGCAGCTCGGTACTGGAGTGGTACTGGAGTGAGCCCTATAGCAAAATCTCGAAATATAAACCAGCAGGGGCGGGTTTTTTGCATCTGCGCACCTAGTGGGCCTACTAAGAGCCGATATACGTGAACATACTCGCGGAGGAGCCCTTAATTGAGAAGATAATTTTTGAAATATTTATTTGGGCAGCTCGGTACTGGAGTGGTACTGGAGTGAGCCCTATAGCAAAATCTCGAAATATAAGCCAGCAGGGGCGGGTTTTTTGTGTCTGCGCACCTAGTGAGCCTACTAAGAGCCGATATACGTGAACATACTTGCAGAGGAGCCCTTAATTGAGAAGATAATTTTTTAAATATTTATTTGGGCAGCTCGGTACTGGAGTGGTACTGGAGTGAGCCCTATAGCAAAATCTCCAAATATAAGCCAGCAGGGGGCGGGTTTTTTGCGTCTGCGCACCTAGTGGGCCTACTAAGAGCCGATATACGTGAACATACTTGCAGAGGAGCCCTTAATTGAGAAGATAATTTTTTAAATATTTACGGTACTGCAGTGGTACTGGAGTGAGCCCTATAGCAAAATCTCGAAATATAAGCCAGCAGGGGCGGGTTTTTTGCGTCTGCGCACCTAGTGGGCCTACTAAGAGCCGATATACGTGAACATACTCGCGGAGGAGCCCTTAATTGAGAAGATAATTTTTTAATATTTATTTGGGCAGCTCGGTACTGCACTGGTACTGGAGTGAGCCCTATAGCAGAATCTCGAAATATAAGCCAGCAGGGGCGGGTTTTTTGTGTTTGCGCACCTAGTGGGCCTACTAAGAGCCGATATACGTGAACATACTCGCGGAGGAGCCCTTAATTGAGAAGATAATTTTTTAAATATTTATTTGGGCAGCTCGGTACTGGAGTGGTACTGGAGTGAGCCCTATAGCAAAATCTCTAAATATAAGCCAGCAGGGGCGGGTTATTTGCGTCTGCGCACCTAGTGGGCCTACTAAGAGCCGATATACGTGAACATACTCGCGGAGGAGCCCTTAATTGAGAAGATACTTTTTTTAATATTTATTTGGGCAGCTCGGTACTGCACTGGTACTGGAGTGAGCCCTATAGCAGAATCTCGAAATATAAGCCAGCAGGGGCGGGTTTTTTGTGTTTGCGCACCTAGTGGGCCTACTAAGAGCCGATATACGTGAACATACTCGCGGAGGAGCCCTTAATTGAGAAGATAATTTTTTAAATATTTATTTGGGCAGCTCGGTACTGGAGTGGTACTGGAGTGAGCCCTATAGCAAAATCTCTAAATATAAGCCAGCAGGGGCGGGTTTTTTGCGTCTGCGCACCTAGTGGGCCTACCAAGATCCGATATACGTGAACATACTCGCGGAGGAGCCCTTAATTGAGAAAATAATTTTTTAAATATTTATTTGGGCAGCTCGGTACTGGAGTGGTACTGGAGTGAGCCCTATAGCAAAATCTCGAAATATAAGCCAGCAGGGGCGGGTTTTTTGCGTCTGCACACCTAGTGGGCCTACTAAGAGCCGATATACGTGAACATACTCGCGGAGGAGCCCTTAATTAAGAAGATAATTTTTTATATATTTATTTGGGCAGCTCGGTACTGGAGTGGTACTGGAGTGAGCCCTATAGCAAAACCTCGAAATATAAGCCAGCAGGGGCGGGTTTTTTGCGTCTGCGCACCTAGCGGGCCTACTAAGAGCCGATATACGTGCACATACTCGCGGAGGAGCCCTTAATTGAGAAGATAATTTTTTAAATATTTATTTGGGCAGCTCGGTACTGGAGTGGAACTGGAGTGAGCCCTATAGAAAAATTTTGAAATATAAGCCAGCAGGGGCGGGTTTTTTGCGTCTGCGCCCCTAGTGGGCCTACTAAGAGCCGATATACGTGAACATATTCGCGGAGGAGCCCTTAATTGAGAAGATAATTTTTTAAATATTTATTTGGGCAGCTCGGTACTGCAGTGGTACTGGAGTGAGCCCTATAGCAAAATCTCGAAATATAATCCAGCAGGGGCGGGTTTTTTTCATCTGCGCACCTAGTGGGCCTACTAAGAGCCGATATACGAGAACATACTCGCGGAGGAGCCCTTAATTGAGAAGATAATTTTTTAAATATTTATTTGGGCAGCTCGGTACTGGAGTGGTACTGGAGTGAGCCCTATAGCAAAATCTCGAAATATAAACCAGCAGGGGCGGGTTTTTTGCATCTGCGCACCTAGTGGGCCTACTAAGAGCCGATATACGTGAACATACTCGCGGAGGAGCCCTTAATTGAGAAGATAATTTTTTAAATATTTATTTGGGCAGCTCGGTACTGGAGTGGTACTGGAGTGAGCCCTATAGCAAAATCTCGAAATATAAGCCAGCAGGGGCGGGTTTTTTGCGTCTTCGCACCTAGTGGGCCTACTAAGAGCCGATATACGTGAACATACTCGCGGAGGAGCCCTTAATTGAGAAGATAATTTTTTAAATATTTATTTGGGCAGCTCGGTACTGGAGTGGTACTGGAGTGAGCCCTATAGCAAAATCTCGAAATATAAACCAGCAGGGGCGGGTTTTTTGCATCTGCGCACCTAGTGGGCCTACTAAGAGCCGATATACGTGAACATACTCGCGGAGGAGCCCTTAATTGAGAAGATAATTTTTGAAATATTTATTTGGGCAGCTCGGTACTGGAGTGGTACTGGAGTGAGCCCTATAGCAAAATCTCGAAATATAAGCCAGCAGGGGCGGGTTTTTTGTGTCTGCGCACCTAGTGAGCCTACTAAGAGCCGATATACGTGAACATACTTGCAGAGGAGCCCTTAATTGAGAAGATAATTTTTTAAATATTTATTTGGGCAGCTCGGTACTGGAGTGGTACTGGAGTGAGCCCTATAGCAAAATCTCCAAATATAAGCCAGCAGGGGGCGGGTTTTTTGCGTCTGCGCACCTAGTGGGCCTACTAAGAGCCGATATACGTGAACATACTCGCGGAGGATCCCTTAATTGAGAAGATAATTTTTTAAATATTTATTTGGGCAGCTCGGTACTAGAGTGGTACTGGAGTGAGCCCTATAGCAAAATCTCGAAATATAAGCAAGCACGGGCGGGTTTTTTGCGTCTACGCACCTAGTGGGCCTACTAAGAGCCGATATACGTGAACATACTCGCGGAGGAGCCCTTAGTTAAGAAGATAATTTTTTAAATATTTATTTGGGCAGCTCGGTACTGGAGTGGTACTGGAGTGAGCCCTATAGCAAAATCTCCAAATATAAGCCAGCAGGGGGCGGGTTTTTTGCGTCTGCGCACCTAGTGGGCCTACTAAGAGCCGATATACGTGAACATACTCGCGGAGGATCCCTTAATTGAGAAGATAATTTTTTAAATATTTATTTGGGCAGCTCGGTACTAGAGTGGTACTGGAGTGAGCCCTATAGCAAAATCTCGAAATATAAGCAAGCACGGGCGGGTTTTTTGCGTCTGCGCACCTAGTGGGCCTACTAAGAGCCGATATACGTGAACATACTTGCAGAGGAGCCCTTAATTGAGAAGATAATTTTTTAAATATTTATTTGGGCAGCTCGGTACTAGAGTGGTACTGGAGTGAGCCCTATAGCAAAATCTCGAAATATAAGCAAGCACGGGCGGGTTTTTTGCGTCTGCGCACCTAGTGGGCCTACTAAGAGCCGATATACGTGAACATACTTGCAGAGGAGCCCTTAATTGAGAAGATAATTTTTTAAATATTTATTTGGGCAGCTCGGTACTAGAGTGGTACTGGAGTGAGCCCTATAGCAAAATCTCGAAATATAAGCAAGCACGGGCGGGTTTTTTGCGTCTACGCACCTAGTGGGCCTACTAAGAGCCGATATACGTGAACATACTCGCGGAGGAGCCCTTAGTTAAGAAGATAATTTTTTAAATATTTATTTGGGCAGCTCGGTACTGGAGTGAGCCCTATAGCAAAATCCCGAAATATAAGCCAGCAGGGGCGGGTTTTTTGCGTCTGCGCACCTAGTGGGCCTACTAAGAGCCGATATACGTGAACATACTCGCGGAGGATCCCTTAATTGAGAAGATAATTTTTTAAATATTTATTTGGGCAGCTCGGTACTGGAGTGGTACTGGAGTGAGCCCTATAGCAAAATCTCCAAATATAAGCCAGCAGGGGGCGGGTTTTTTGCGTCTGCGCACCTAGTGGGCCTACTAAGAGCCGATATACGTGAACATACTCGCGGAGGATCCCTTAATTGAGAAGATAATTTTTTAAATATTTATTTGGGCAGCTCGGTACTAGAGTGGTACTGGAGTGAGCCCTATAGCAAAATCTCGAAATATACGCAAGCACGGGCGGGTTTTTTGCGTCTGCGCACCTAGTGGGCCTACTAAGAGCCGATATACGTGAACATACTTGCAGAGGAGCCCTTAATTGAGAAGATAATTTTTTAAATATTTATTTGGGCAGCTCGGTACTAGAGTGGTACTGGAGTGAGCCCTATAGCAAAATCTCGAAATATAAGCAAGCACGGGCGGGTTTTTTGCGTCTACGCACCTAGTGGGCCTACTAAGAGCCGATATACGTGAACATACTCGCGGAGGAGCCCTTAGTTAAGAAGATAATTTTTTAAATATTTATTTGGGCAGCTCGGTACTGGAGTGAGCCCTATAGCAAAATCCCGAAATATAAGCCAGCAGGGGCGGGTTTTTTGCGTCTGCGCACCTAGTGGGCCTACTAAGAGCCGATATACGTGAACATACTCGCGGAGGATCCCTTAATTGAGAAGATAATTTTTTAAATATTTATTTGGGCAGCTCGGTACTGGAGTGGTACTGGAGTGAGCTCTATAGCAAAATCTCGAAATATAAGCCAGCAGGGGCGGGTTTTTTGCGTCTGCGCACCTAGTGGGCCTACCAAGAGCCGATATACGTGAAGATACTCGCGGAGGAGCCCTTAATTGAGAAGATAATTTTTTAAATATTTATTTGGGCAGCTCGGTACTAGAGTGGTACTGGAGTGAGCCCTATAGCAAAATCTCGAAATATAAGCCAGCAGGGGCGGGTTTTTTCCGTCTGCGCACCTAGTGAGCCTACTATGATCCGATATACGTGAACATACTTGCAGAGGAGCCCTTATTTGAGAAGATAATTTTTTAAATATTTATTTGGGCAGCTCGGTACTGGAGTGGTAATGGAGTGAGCCCTATAGCAAAATCTCGAAATATAGGCCAGCAGGGGCGGGTTTTTTGCGTCTGCGCACCTAGTGGGCCTACTAAGAGCCGATATACGTGAACATACTTGCAGAGGAGCCCTTAATTGAGAAGATAATTTTTTAAATATTTATTTGGGCAGCTCGGTACTAGAGTGGTACTGGAGTGAGCCCTATAGCAAAATCTCGAAATATAAGCCAGCAGGGGCGGGTTTTTTCCGTCTGCGCACCTAGTGAGCCTACTATGATCCGATATACGTGAACATACTTGCAGAGGAGCCCCTAATTGAGAAGATAATTTTTGAAATATTTATTTGGCAGCTCGGTACTGGAGTGGTACTGGAGTGAGCCCTGTAGCAAAATCTCGAAATATAAGCCAGCAGGGGCGGGTTTTTTGCGTCTGCGCACCTAGTGGGCCTACTAAGAGCCGATATACGTGAACATACTCGCGGAGGAGCCCTTAATTGAGAAGATAATTTTTTAAATATTTATTTGGGCAGCTCGGTACTGGAGTGGTACTGGAGTGAGCCCTATAGCAAAATCTCGAAATATAAGCCAGCAGGGGAGGGTTTTTTGCGTCTGCGCACCTAGTGGGCCTACTAAGAGCCGATATACGTGAACATACTCGCGGAGGAGCCCTTAATTGAGAAGATAATTTTTTAAATATTTATTTGGGCAGCTCGGTACTGGAGTGGTACTGGAGTGAGCCCTATAGCAAAATTTTGAAATATAAGCCAGCAGGGGCGGGTTTTTTGCGGCTGCGCACCTAGTGGGCCTACTAAGAGCCGATATACGTGAACATACTCGCGGAGGAGCCCTTAATTGAGAAGATAATTTTTTAAATATTTATTTGGGCAGCTCGGTACTGCAGTGGTACTGGAGTGAGCCCTATAGCAAAATCTCGAAATATAAGCCAGCAGGGGCGGCTTTTTCATCTGCGCACCTAGTGGGCCTACTAAGAGCCGATATACGTGAACATACTCGCGGAGGAGCCCTTAATTGAGAAGATAATTTTTTAAATATTTATTTGGGCAGCTCGGTACTGGAGTGGTTGGTACTGGAGTGAGTCCTATAGCAAAATCTCGAAATATAAGCCAGCAGGGGCGGGTTTTTTGCGTCTGCGCACCTAGTGGGCCTACTAAGAGCCGATATACGTGAACATACTCGCGGAGGAGCCCTTAATTGAGAAGATAATTTTTTAAATATTTATTTGGGCAGCTCGGTACTGGAGTGGTACTGGAGTGAGCCCTATAGCAAAATCTCGAAATATAAGCCAGCAGGGGCGGGTTTTTTGCGTCTGCGCACCTAGTGGGCCTACTAAGAGCCGATATACGTGAACATACTCGCGGAGGAGCCCTTAATTGAGAAGATAATTTTTTAAATATTTATTTGGGCAGCTCGGTACTGGAGTGGTACTGGAGTGAGCCCTATAGCAAAATCTCGAAATTTCAGCCAGCAGGGGCGGGTTTTTTGCGTCCTCGCACCTAGTGGGCCTACTAAGAGCCGATATACGTGAACATACTCGCGGAGGAGCCCTTAATTGAGAAGATAATTTTTTAAATATTTATTTGGGCAGCTCGGTACTGGAGTGGTACTGGAGTGAGCCCTATAGCAAAATCTCGAAATATAAACCAGCAGGGGCGGGTTATTTGCGTCTGCGCACCTAGTGGGCCTACTAAGAGCCGATGTACGTGAACATACTCGCGGAGGGGCCCTTAATTGAGAAGATACTTTTTTAAATATTTATTTGGGCAGCTCGGTACTGGAGTGGTACTGGAGTGAGCCCTATAGCAAAACCTCGAAATATAAGCCAGCAGGGGCGGGTTTTTTGCGTCTGCGCACCTAGTGGGCCTACTAAGAGCCGATATACGTGCACATACTCGCGGAGGAGCCCTTAATTGAGAAGATAATTTTTTAAATATTTATTTGGGCAGCTCGGTACTGCAGTGGTACTGGAGTGAGGCCTATAGCAAAATCTCGAAATATAAGCCAGCAGGGGCGGGCTTTTTGCGTCTGCGCACCTAGTGGGCCTACTAAGAGCCGATATACGTGAACATACTCGCGGAGGAGCCCTTAATTGAGAAGATAATTTTTTAAATATTTATTTGGGCAGCTCGGTACTGGAGTGGTACTGGAGTGAGCCCTATAGCAAAATCTCGAAATATAAGCCAGCAGGGGCGGGTTTTTTGCGTCTGCGCACCTAGTGGGCCTACTAAGAGCCGATATACGTGAACATACTCGCGGAGGAGCCCTTAATTGAGAAGATAATTTTTTAAATATTTATTTGGGCAGCTCGGTACTGGAGTGAGCCCTATAGCAAAATCTCGAAATATAAGCCAGCAGGGGCGGGTTTTTTGCGTCTGCGCACCTAGTGGGCCTACTAAGAGCCGATATACGTGAACATACTCGCGGAGGAGCCCTTAATTGAGAAGATAATTTTTTAAATATTTATTTGGGCAGCTCGGTACTGGAGTGGTACTGGAGTGAGCCCTATAGCAAAATCTCGAAATATAGGCCAGCAGGGGCGGGTTTTTTGCGTCTGCGCACCTAGTGGGCCTACTAAGAGCCGATATACGTGAACATACTTGCAGAGGAGTCCTTAATTGAGAAGATAATTTTTTAAATATTTATTTGGGCAGCTCGGTACTGGAGTGGTACTGCAGTGAGCCCTATAGCAAAATCTCGAAATATAAGCCAGCAGGGGCGGGCTTTTTGCGTCTGCGCACCTAGTGGGCCTACTAAGAGCCGATATACGTGAACATACTCGCGGAGGAGCCCTTAATTGAGAAGATAATTTTTTAAATATTTATTTGGGCAGCTCGGTACTGGAGTGAGCCCTATAGCAAAATCTCGAAATATAAGCCAGCAGGGGCGGGTTTTTTGCGTCTGCGCACCTAGTGGGCCTACTAAGAGCCGATATACGTGAACATACTCGCGGAGGAGCCCTTAATTGAGAAGATAATTTTTTAAATATTTATTTGGGCAGCTCGGTACTAGAGTGGTACTGCAGTGAGCCCTATAGCAAAATCTCGAAATATAAGCCAGCAGGGGCGGGCTTTTTGCGTCTGCGCACCTAGTGGGCCTACTAAGAGCCGATATACGTGAACATACTAGCGGAGGAGCCCTTAATTAAGAAGATAATTTTTTAAATATTTATTTGGGCAGCTCGGTACTAGAGTGGTACTGGAGTGAGCCCTATAGCAAAATCTCGATATATAAGCAAGCAGGGGCGGGTTTTTTCCGTCTGCGCACCTAGTGAGCCTACTAAGATCCGATATACGTGAACATACTTGCAGAGGAGCCCTTAATTGAGAAGATAATTTTTTAAATATTTATTTGGGCAGCTCGGTACTAGAGTGGTACTGGAGTGAGCCCTATAGCAAAATCTCGATATATAAGCAAGCAGGGGCGGGTTTTTTCCGTCTGCGCACCTAGTGAGCCTACTAAGATCCGATATACGTGAACATACTTGCAGAGGAGCCCTTAATTGAGAAGATAATTTTTTAAATATTTATTTGGGCAGCTCGGTACTGGAGTGGTACTGCAGTGAGCCCTATAGCAAAATCTCGATATATAAGCCAGCAGGGGCGGGTTTTTTCCGTCTGCGCACCTAGTGAGCCTACTAAGATCCGATATACGTGAACATACTTGCAGAGGAGCCCTTAATTGAGAAGATAATTTTTTAAATATTTATTTGGGCAGCTCGGTACTAGAGTGGTACTGGAGTGAGCCCTATAGCAAAATCTCGATATATAAGCAAGCAGGGGCGGGTTTTTTCCGTCTGCGCACCTAGTGAGCCTACTAAGATCCGATATACGTGAACATACTTGCAGAGGAGCCCTTAATTGAGAAGATAATTTTTTAAATATTTATTTGGGCAGCTCGGTACTGGAGTGGTACTGCAGTGAGCCCTATAGCAAAATCTCGATATATAAGCCAGCAGGGGCGGGTTTTTTCCGTCTGCGCACCTAGTGAGCCTACTAAGATCCGATATACGTGAACATACTTGCAGAGGAGCCCTTAATTGAGAAGATAATTTTTTAAATATTTATTTGGGCAGCTCGGTACTAGAGTGGTACTGGAGTGAGCCCTATAGCAAAATCTCGATATATAAGCAAGCAGGGGCGGGTTTTTTCCGTCTGCGCACCTAGTGAGCCTACTAAGATCCGATATACGTGAACATACTTGCAGAGGAGCCCTTAATTGAGAAGATAATTTTTTAAATATTTATTTGGGCAGCTCGGTACTGGAGTGGTACTGCAGTGAGCCCTATAGCAAAATCTCGAAATATAAGCCAGCAGGGGCGGGCTTTTTGCGTCTGCGCACCTAGTGGGCCTACTAAGAGCCGATATACGTAAGCATACTCGCGGAGGAGCCCTTAATTAAGAAGATAATTTTTTAAATATTTATTTTGGCAGCTCGGTACTGGAGTGAGCCCTACAGCAAAATCTCGAAATATAAGCCAGCAGGGGCGGGCTTTTTGCGTCTGCGCACCTAGTGGGCCTACCAAGAGCCGATATACGTGAACATACTCGCGGAGGAGCCCTTAATTGAGAAGATAATTTTTTAAATATTTATTTGGCAGCTCGGTACTGGAGTGGTACTGGAGTGAGCCCTATAGCAAAATCTCGAAATATAAGCCAGCAGGGGCGGGTTTTTTGCGTCTGCGCACCTAGTGGGCCTACTAAGAGCCGATATACGTGAACATACTCGCGGAGGAGCCCTTAATTGAGAAGATAATTTTTTAAATATTTATTTGGGCAGCTCGGTACTGGAGTGGAACTGGAGTGAGCCCTATAGCAAAATCTTGAAATATAAGCCAGCAGGGGAGGGTTTTTTGCGTCTGCGCACCTAGTGGGCCTACTAAGAGCCGATATACGTGAACATACTCGCGGAGGAGCCCTTAATTGAGAAGATAATTTTTTAAATATTTATTTGGGCAGCTCGGTACTGGAGTGTTACTGGAGTGAGCCCTATAGCAAAATCTCGAAATATAAGCCAGCAGGGGCGGGTTTTTTGCGTCTGCGCACCTAGTGGGCCTACTAAGATCCGATATACGTGAACATACTCGCAGAGGAGCCCTTAATTAAGAAGATAATT
This sequence comes from Neoitamus cyanurus, assembly GCA_947538895.1. Taxonomy (NCBI): domain Eukaryota; kingdom Metazoa; phylum Arthropoda; class Insecta; order Diptera; family Asilidae; genus Neoitamus; species Neoitamus cyanurus. Next base: position 1,361,433 of record OX384540.1, read on the forward strand.
TTTTAAATATTTATTTTGGCAGCTCGGTATTGGAGTGAGCCCTATAACAAAATCTCGAAATATAAGCCAGCAGGGGCGGGTTTTTTGCGTCTGCGCACCTAGTGGGCCTACTAAGAGCCGATATACGTGAACATACTCGCGGAGGAACCCTTAATTGAGAAGATAATTTTTTAAATATTTATTTGGGCAGCTCGGTACTGGAGTGGTACTGGAGTGAGCCCTATAGCAAAATCTCGAAATATAAGCCAGCAGGGGCGGGTTTTTTGCGTCTGCGCACCTAGTGGGCCTACTAAGATCCGATATACGTGAACATACTTACAGAGGAGCCCTTAATTGAGACGATAATTTTTTAAATATTTATTTGGGCAGCTCGCTACTGGAGTGGTACTGGAGTGAGCCCTATAGCAAAATCTCGAAATATAAGCCAGCAGGGGCGGGTTTTTTGCGTCTGCGCACCTAGTGAACCTACTAAGATCCGATATACGTGAACATACTCGCGGAGGAGCCCTTAATTGAGAAGATAATTTTTTAAATATTTATTTGGGCAGCTCGGTACTGGAGTGGTACTGGGGTGAGCCCTATAGCAAAATCTCGAAATATAAGCCAGCAGGGGCGGGTTTTTTGCGTCTGCGCACCTAGTGGGCCTATCAAGAGCCGATATACGTGAACATACTTGCAGAGGAGCCCTTAATAGAGAAAATAATTTTTTAAATATTTATTTGTGCAGCTCGGTATTGGAGTGGTACTGGAGTGAACACAGGACACACAGGACTCAAAGTACTCAGGACTCACAGGACTCACAGGACTAACAGGACTCACACAACTCAGGACTCAGGACTCACAGGACTCACAGGACTCACAGGACTCAGAACTCAGGACTCACAGGACTCACAGGACTCACAGGACTCAGGACTCAGAACTCACAGGACTCACAGAATTCACAAGACTCAGGACTCACAGGACTCACAGGACTCACAGGACTCACAATACTCAGGACTCACAGGACTCACAGGACTCACAGGACACACAGGACTCAGGACTCAGGACTCACAGGACTCACAGGACTCACAGGACTCACAGGACTCACAGGACTCACAGGACTCAGAACTCAGGACTCAGGACTCAGGACTCAGGACTCACAGGACTCACAAGACTCAGGACTCACAGGACTCACAGGACTCAGGACTCAGGACTCACAGGACTCACAGGACTCACAGGACTCAGGAGTCAGGACTCACAGGACTCACAGGACTCAGGACTCAGGACTCACAGGACTCACTGGACTCACAGGACTCAGAACTCAGGACTCAGGACTCACAGGACTCACAAGACTCAGGACTCACAGGACTCACAAGGACTCACAGGACTCACAGGACTCACAGCACACAGAACTCAGGACTCACAGGACTCACAGGACTCACAGGTCTCACAGGACTCAGGACTCAGGACTCACAGGACTCAGGACTCAAGACTCACAGGACTCACAGGACTCACAGGACTCAGGACTCAGGACTCACAGGACTCACAGGACTCAGGACTCACAGGACTCAGGACTCAGGACTCACAGGATTCACAGGACTCACAGGACTCAGGACTCAGGACTCACAGGACTCACAGGACTCACATGACTCACAGGACTCACAAGACTCAGGACTCACAGGACTCACAAGACTCAGGACTCACAGGATTCACAGGACTCATAGGACTCAGGACTCAGAACTCACAGGACTCACAGGACTCACAGGACTCACAGGACTCACAAGGACTCACAGCACTCAGAACTCAGGACTCACAGGACTCACAGGACTCACAGGACTCAGGACTCAGGACTCACAGGACTCACAGGACTCACAGGACTCAGGACTCAGGACTCACAGGACTCACAGGACTCACAGGACTCACAGGACTCAGGACTCAGGACTCACAGGACTCACAGGACTCAGGACTCACAGGACTCAGGACTCAGGACTCACAGGACTCACAGGACTCACAGGACTCAGGACTCACAGGACTCACAGGACTCACAGGACTCACAGGACTCACAAGACTCAGGACTCACAGGACTCACAAGACTCAGGACTCACAGGATTCACAGGACTCATAGGACTCAGGACTCAGAACTCACAGGACTCACAGGACTCACAGGACTCACAGGACTCACAGGACTCACAAGACTCAGGACTCACAGGACTCACAGGACTCACAGGACTCAGGACTCAGGACTCACAGGACTCACAGGACTCACAGGACTCAGAACTCATAGGACTCACAGGACTCAGGACTCAGGACTCACAGGACTCACAGGACTCACAGGACTCAAGACTCACAGGACTCACAAGACTCAGGACTCAAAGGACTCACAGGACTCAGGACTCAGAACTCAGGACTCAGGACTCAGGACTCACAGGACTCACAGGACTCACAAGGACTCACAGGACTCACAGGACTCACAGCACACAGAACTCAGGACTCACAGGTCTCACAGGACTCAGGACTCAGGACTCACAGGACTCAGGACTCAAGACTCACAGGACTCACAGGACTCACAGGACTCAGGACTCAGGACTCACAGGACTCACAGGACTCAGGACTCAGGACTCACAGGACTCACAGGACTCAGGACTCACAGGACTCAGGACTCAGGACTCGCAGGACTCACAGGACTCACAGGACTCAGGACTCACAGGACTCACAGGACTCACAGGACTCACAGGACTCACAAGACTCAGGACTCACAGGACTCACAAGACTCAGGACTCACAGGATTCACAGGACTCATAGGACTCAGGACTCAGAACTCACAGGACTCACAGGACTCACAGGACTCACAGGACTCACAGGACTCACAGGACTCACAAGACTCAGGACTCACAGGACTCACAGGACTCACAGGACTCAGGACTCAGGACTCACAGGACTCACAGGACTCACAGGACTCAGAACTCATAGGACTCACAGGACTCAGGACTCAGGACTCACAGGACTCACAGGACTCACAGGACTCAGGACTCACAGGACTCACAGGACTCAGGACTCACAGGACTCACAGGACTCAGGAGTCAGGACTCACAGGACTCAGAACTCAGGACTCAGGACTCACAGGACTCACAACTCAGGACTCAGGACTCACAGGACTCACAAGACTCAGGACTCACAGGACTCACAGGACTCACAGGACTCAGGACTCAAGACTAACAGGACTCACAGGATTCACACGACTCAGGACTGACAGGACTCACAGGACTCACAGGACTCACAAGGACTCACAGGGCTCACAGGACTCACAGGACTCACAGGACTCAGAACTCAGGACTCACAGGACTCACAGGACTCACAGGACTCACAGGACTCAGGACTCAGGACTAACAGGACTCACAGGGCTCACAGGACTCACAGGACTCACAGGACTCAGGACTCAGGACTCACAGGACTCACAGGACTCACAGGACTCAGGACTCAGGACTCACAGGACTCAGGACTCAGGACTCACAAGACTCACAGGACTCACAGGACTCACAGGACTCAGGACTCAGGACTCAGGACTCACAGGACTCACAGGATTCACAAGACTCAGGACTCACAGGACTCACAGGACTCACAGGACTCAGGACTCAGGACTCACAGGACTCACAGGACTCACAGGACTCAGGACTCAGGACTCACAGGACTCAGGACTCAGGACTCACAGGATTCACAGGACTCACAGGACTCACAGGACTCAGGACTCAGGACTCAGGACTCAGGACTCACAGGACTCACAGGATTCACAAGACTCAGGACTCATAGGACTCAGGACTCAGAACTCACAGGACTCACAGAACTCAAAAGACTCAGGACTCACAGGACTCACAAGACTAAGGACTCACAGTACTCACAGAACTCATAGGACTCAGGACTTAGGACTCACAGGACTCACAGGACTCAGAACTCACAGGACTCACAGGACTCAGGACTCAGGACTCACAGGACTCACAGGACTCACATGACTCACAGGACTCACAGGGCTCAGGACTCAGGACTCACAGGACTCACAGAACTCACAGGACTCAGAGGACTCACAAGACTCAGGACTCACAGGACTCACAGAACTCACAGGACTCACAGGACTCACAAGACTCAGGACTCACAGGACTCACAGAACTCACAGGACTCAGGACTCAGAACTCAGGACTCAGGACTCAGGACTCACAGGACTCACAAGACTCAAGACTCACAGGACTCACAGGACTCAGGACTCAGGACTCACAGGACTCACAGGACTCACAGGACTCACAGGACTCAGGACTCACGACTCACAGGACTCAGGACTCAGGACTCACAAGACTCACAGGACTCACAGGACTCACAGGACTCAGGACTCAGGACGCAGGACTCACAGGACTCACAGGACTCAGAACTCAGGACTCACAAGACTCAGGACTCACAGGACTCACAGGACTCAGGACTCAAGACTCACAGGACTCACAGGACTCACAGGCCTCACAGGACTCACAAGACTCAGGACTCACAGGACTCACAGGACTCACAAGACTCAGGACACACAGGACTCACAGGACTCACTTGACTCACAGGACTCAGGACTCAGGACTCACAGGACTCACAGGACTCACAGGACTCACAGGACGCAAGACTCGGGACTCACAGGACTCACAGGACTCAGGACTCACAGGACTCACAGGACTCACAGCACTCACAGCACTCAGGACTCAGGACTCACAGGACTCACAGGACTCAGGACTCACAGGACTCACAGGACTCAGGACTCAGGACTCACAGGACTCACAGGAGGAGGAATTTTTTAAATATTTATTTGGGCAGCTCGGTACTGGAGTGGTACTGGAGGGAGCTCTATAGTAAAATCTCGAAATATAAGCCAGTAGGGGCCGGTTTTTTGCGTCTGCGCACATAGTGGGCCTACTAAGAGCCGATATACGTGAACATACTCGCGGAGGAGCCCTTAATTAAGAAGATAATTTTTTAAATATTTATTTTGGCAGCTCGGTACTGGAGTGAGCCCTATAGCAAAACCTCGAAATATAAGCCAGCACGGGCGGGTTTTTTGCGTCTGCGCACCTAGTGGGCCTCCTAAGAGCCGATATACGTACACATACTCGCGGAGGAGCCCTTAATTGAGAAGATAATTTTTTAAATATTTATTTGGGCAGCTCGGTACTGGAGTGGTACTGGAGTGAGCCCTATAGCAAAATCTCGAAATATAAGCCAGCAGGGGCGGGTTTTTTGCGTCTGCGCACCTAGTGCGCCTACTAAGAGCCGATATACGTGAACATACTCGCGGAGGAGCCCTTAATTGAGAAGATAATTTTTTAAATATTTATTTGGGCAGCTCGGTACTGGAGTGGTGCTGGAGTGAGCCCTATAGCAAAATCTCGAAATATAAGCCAGCAGGGGCGGGTTTTTTTCATCTGCGCACCTAGTGGGCCTACTAAGAGCCGATATACGTGAACATACTCGCGGAGGAGCCCTTAATTGAGAAGATAATTTTTTAAATATTTATTTGGGCAGCTCGGTACTGGAGTGGTACTGGAGTGAGCCCTATAGCAAAATCACGAAATATAAGCCAGCAGGGGCGGGTTTTTTGCGTCTGCGCACCTAGTGGGCCTACTAAGAGCCGATATACGTGCACATACTCGCGGAGGAGCCCTTAATTGAGAAGATAATTTTTTAAATATTTATTTGGGCAGCTCGGTACTGGAGTGGTACTGGAGTGAGCCCTATAGCAAAATCTCGAACTATAAGCCAGCAGGGGCGGGTTTTTTGCGTCTGCGCACCTAGTGGGCCTACTAAGAGCCGATATACGTGAACATACTCGCGGAGGAGCCCTTAATTGAGAAGATAATTTTTTAAATATTTATTTGGGCAGCTCGGTACTGGAGTGGTACTGGAGTGAGCCCTATAGCAAAATCTCGAAATATAAGCCAGCAGGGGCGGGTTTTTTGCGTCTGCGCACCTAGTGGGCCTACTAAGAGCCGATATACGTGAACATACTCGCGGAGGAGCCCTTAATTGAGAAGATAATTTTTTAAATATTTATTTGGGCAGCTCGGTACTGGAGTGGTACTGGAGTGAGCCCTATAGCAAAATCTCGAAATATAAACCAGCAGGGGCGGGTTTTTTGCATCTGCGCACCTAGTGGGCCTACTAAGAGCCGATATACGTGAACATACTCGCGGAGGAGCCCTTAATTGAGAAGATAATTTTTGAAATATTTATTTGGGCAGCTCGGTACTGGAGTGGTACTGGAGTGAGCCCTATAGCAAAATCTCGAAATATATGCCAGCAGGGGCGGGTTTTTTGTGTCTGCGCACCTAGTGAGCCTACTAAGAGCCGATATACGTGAACATACTTGCAGAGGAGCCCTTAATTGAGAAGATAATTTTTTAAATATTTATTTGGGCAGCTCGGTACTGGAGTGGTACTGGAGTGAGCCCTATAGCAAAATCTCGAAATATAAGCCAGCAGGGGCGGGTTTTTTGCGTCTGCGCACCTAGTGGGCCTACTAAGAGCCGATATACGTGAACATACTTGCAAAGAAGCCCTTAATTGAGAAGATAATTTTTTAAATATTTATTTGGGCAGCTCGGTACTGGAGTGGTACTGGAGTGAGCCCTATAGCAAAATCTCGAAATATAAGCCAGCACGGGCGGGTTTTTTGCGTCTACGCACCTAGTGGGCCTACTAAGAGCCGATATACGTGAACATACTCGCGGAGGAGCCCTTAGTTAAGAAGATAATTTTTTAAATATTTATTTGGGCAGCTCGGTACTGGAGTGAGCCCTATAGCAAAATCTCGAAATATAAGCCAGCAGGGGCGGGTTTTTTGCGTCTGCGCACCTAGTGGGCCTACTAAGAGCCGATATACGTGAACATACTTGCAGAGGAGCCCTTAATTGAGAAGATAATTTTTTAAATATTTATTTGGGCAGCTCGGTACTGGAGTGGTACTGGAGTGAGCCCTATAGCAAAATCTCGAAATATAAGCCAGCAGGGGCGGGTTTTTTGCGTCTGCGCACCTAGTGGGCCTACTAAGAGCCGATATACGTGAACATACTTGCAGAGGAGCCCTTAATTGAGAAGATAATTTTTTAAATATTTATTTGGGCAGCTCGGTACTGGAGTGGTACTGGAGTGAGCCCTATAGCAAAATCTCGAAATATAAGCCAGCAGGGGCGGGTTTTTTGCGTCTGCGCACCTAGTGGGCCTACTAAGAGCCGATATACGTGAACATACTCGCGGAGGAGCCCTTAATTAAGAAGATAATTTTTTAAATATTTATTTGGGCAGCTCGGTACTGGAGTGAGCCCTATAGCAAAATCTCGAAATATAAGCCAGCAGGGGCGGGTTTTTTGCGTCTGCGCACCTAGTGGGCCTACTAAGAGCCGATATACGTGAACATACTCGCGGAGGAGCCCTTAATTGAGAAGATAATTTTTTAAATATTTATTTGGGCAGCTCGGTACTGGAGTGGTACTGGAGTGAGCCCTATAGCAAAATCACGAAATATAAGCCAGCAGGGGCGGGTTTTTTGCGTCTGCGCACCTAGTCGGCCTACTAAGAGCCGATATACGTGCACATACTCGCGGAGGAGCCCTTAATTGAGAAGATAATTTTTTAAATATTTATTTGGGCAGCTCGGTACTGGAGTGGTACTGGAGTGAGCCCTATAGCAAAATCTCGAACTATAAGCCAGCAGGGGCGGGTTTTTTGCGTCTGCGCACCTAGTGGGCCTACTAAGAGCCGATATACGTAAACATACTCGCGGAGGAGCCCTTAATTGAGAAGATAATTTTTTAAATATTTATTTGGGCAGCTCGGTACTGGAGTGGTACTGGAGTGAGCCCTATAGCAAAATCTCGAAATATAAACCAGCAGGGGCGGGTTTTTTGCGTCTGCGCACCTAGTGGGCCTACTAAGAGCCGATATACGTGAACATACTCGCGGAGGAGCCCTTAATTGAGAAGATAATTTTTTAAATATTTATTTGGGCAGCTCGGTACTGGAGTGGTACTGGAGTGAGCCCTATAGCAAAATCTCGAACTATAAGCCAGCAGGGGCGGGTTTTTTGCGTCTGCGCACCTAGTGGGCCTACTAAGAGCCGATATACGTGAACATACTCGCGGAGGAGCCCTTAATTGAGAAGATAATTTTTTAAATATTTATTTGGGCAGCTCGGTACTGGAGTGGTACTGGAGTGAGCCCTATAGCAAAATCTCGAACTATAAGCCAGCAGGGGCGGGTTTTTTGCGTCTGCGCACCTAGTGGGCCTACTAAGAGCCGATATACGTAAACATACTCGCGGAGGAGCCCTTAATTGAGAAGATAATTTTTTAAATATTTATTTGGGCAGCTCGGTACTGGAGTGGTACTGGAGTGAGCCCTATAGCAAAATCTCGAAATATAAACCAGCAGGGGCGGGTTTTTTGCGTCTGCGCACCTAGTGGGCCTACTAAGAGCCGATATACGTAAACATACTCGCGGAGGAGCCCTTAATTGAGAAGATAATTTTTTAAATATTTATTTGGGCAGCTCGGTACTGGAGTGGTACTGGAGTGAGCCCTATAGCAAAATCTCGAAATATATGCCAGCAGGGGCGGGTTTTTTGTGTCTGCGCACCTAGTGAGCCTACTAAGAGCCGATATACGTGAACATACTTGCAGAGGAGCCCTTAATTGAGAAGATAATTTTTTAAATATTTATTTGGGCAGCTCGGTACTGGAGTGGTACTGGAGTGAGCCCTATAGCAAAATCTCGAAATATAAGCCAGCAGGGGCGGGTTTTTTGCGTCTGCGCACCTAGTGGGCCTACTAAGAGCCGATATACGTGAACATACTTGCAAAGAAGCCCTTAATTGAGAAGATAATTTTTTAAATATTTATTTGGGCAGCTCGGTACTGGAGTGGTACTGGAGTGAGCCCTATAGCAAAATCTCGAACTATAAGCCAGCAGGGGCGGGTTTTTTGCGTCTGCGCACCTAGTGGGCCTACTAAGAGCCGATATACGTGAACATACTCGCGGAGGAGCCCTTAATTGAGAAGATAATTTTTTAAATATTTATTTGGGCAGCTCGGTACTGGAGTGGTACTGGAGTGAGCCCTATAGCAAAATCTCGAAATATAAACCAGCAGGGGCGGGTTTTTTGCGTCTGCGCACCTAGTGGGCCTACTAAGAGCCGATATACGTGAACATACTCGCGGAGGAGCCCTTAATTGAGAAGATAATTTTTTAAATATTTATTTGGGCAGCTCGGTACTGGAGTGGTACTGGAGTGAGCCCTATAGCAAAATCTCGAACTATAAGCCAGCAGGGGCGGGTTTTTTGCGTCTGCGCACCTAGTGGGCCTACTAAGAGCCGATATACGTGAACATACTCGCGGAGGAGCCCTTAATTGAGAAGATAATTTTTTAAATATTTATTTGGGCAGCTCGGTACTGGAGTGGTACTGGAGTGAGCCCTATAGCAAAATCTCGAACTATAAGCCAGCAGGGGCGGGTTTTTTGCGTCTGCGCACCTAGTGGGCCTACTAAGAGCCGATATACGTGAACATACTCGCGGAGGAGCCCTTAATTGAGAAGATAATTTTTTAAATATTTATTTGGGCAGCTCGGTACTGGAGTGGTACTGGAGTGAGCCCTATAGCAAAATCTCGAAATATAAACCAGCAGGGGCGGGTTTTTTTCGTCTGCGCACCTAGTGGGCCTACTAAGAGCCGATATACGTGAACATACTCGCGGAGGAGCCCTTAATTGAGAAGATAATTTTTTAAATATTTATTTGGGCAGCTCGGTACTGGAGTGGTACTGGAGTGAGCCCTATAGCAAAATCTCGAACTATAAGCCAGCAGGGGCGGGTTTTTTGCGTCTGCGCACCTAGTGGGCCTACTAAGAGCCGATATACGTAAACATACTCGCGGAGGAGCCCTTAATTGAGAAGATAATTTTTTAAATATTTATTTGGGCAGCTCGGTACTGGAGTGGTACTGGAGTGAGCCCTATAGCAAAATCTCGAAATATAAGCCAGCAGGGGCGGGTTTTTTGCGTCTGCGCACCTAGTGGGCCTACTAAGAGCCGATATACGTGAACATACTCGCGGAGGAGCCCTTAATTGAGAAGATAATTTTTTAAATATTTATTTGGGCAGCTCGGTACTGGAGTGGTACTGGAGTGAGCCCTATAGCAAAATCTCGAAATATAAACCAGCAGGGGCGGGTTTTTTGCATCTGCGCACCTAATGGGCCTACTAAGAGCCGATATACGTGAACATACTCGCGGAGGAGCCCTTAATTGAGAAGATAATTTTTGAAATATTTATTTGGGCAGCTCGGTACTGGAGTGGTACTGGAGTGAGCCCTATAGCAAAATCTCGAAATATATGCCAGCAGGGGCGGGTTTTTTGTGTCTGCGCACCTAGTGAGCCTACTAAGAGCCGATATACGTGAACATACTTGCAGAGGAGCCCTTAATTGAGAAGATAATTTTTTAAATATTTATTTGGGCAGCTCGGTACTGGAGTGGTACTGGAGTGAGCCCTATAGCAAAATCTCGAAATATAAGCCAGCAGGGGCGGGTTTTTTGCGTCTGCGCACCTAGTGGGCCTACTAAGAGCCGATATACGTGAACATACTTGCAAAGAAGCCCTTAATTGTGAAGATAATTTTTTAAATATTTATTTGGGCAGCTCGGTACTGGAGTGGTACTGGAGTGAGCCCTATAGCAAAATCTCGAAATATAAGCCAGCACGGGCGGGTTTTTTGCGTCTACGCACCTAGTGGGCCTACTAAGAGCCGATATACGTGAACATACTCGCGGAGGAGCCCTTAGTTAAGAAGATAATTTTTTAAATATTTATTTGGGCAGCTCGGTACTGGAGTGAGCCCTATAGCAAAATCTCGAAATATAAGCCAGCAGGGGCGGGTTTTTTGCGTCTGCGCACCTAGTGGGCCTACTAAGAGCCGATATACGTGAACATACTTGCAGAGGAGCCCTTAATTGAGAAGATAATTTTTTAAATATTTATTTGGGCAGCTCGGTACTGGAGTGGTACTGGAGTGAGACCTATAGCAAAATCTCGAAATATAAGCCAGCAGGGGCGGGTTTTTTGCGTCTGCGCACCTAGTGGGCCTACTAAGAGCCGATATACGTGAACATACTTGCAGAGGAGCCCTTAATTGAGAAGATAATTTTTTAAATATTTATTTGGGCAGCTCGGTACTGGAGTGGTACTGGAGTGAGCCCTATAGCAAAATCTCGAAATATAAGCCAGCAGGGGCGGGTTTTTTGCGTCTGCGCACCTAGTGGGCCTACTAAGAGCCGATATACGTGAACATACTCGCGGAGGAGCCCTTAATTAAGAAGATAATTTTTTAAATATTTATTTGGGCAGCTCGGTACTGGAGTGAGCCCTATAGCAAAATCTGGAAATATAAGCCAGCAGGGGCGGGTTTTTTGCGTCTGCGCACCTAGTGGGCCTACTAAGAGCCAATATACGTGAACATACTCGCGGAGGAGCCCTTAATTGAGAAGATACTTTTTTAAATATTTATTTGGGCAGCTCGGTACTGGAGTGGTACTGGAGTGAGCTCTATAGCAAAATCTCGAAATATAAGCCAGCAGGGGCGGGTTGTTTGCGTCTGCGCACCTAGTGGGCCTACTAAGAGCCGATATAAGTGAACATACTCGCGGAGGAGCCCTTAATTGAGAAGATAATTTTTTAAATATTTATTTGGGCAGCTCGGTACTGGAGTGAGCCCTATAGCAAAATCTCGAAATATAAGCCAGCAGGGGCGGGTTTTTTGCGTCTGCGCACCTAGTGGGCCAACTAAGAGCCGATGTACGTGAACATACTCGCGGAGGAGCCCTTAATTGAGAAGATAATTTTTTAAATATTTATTTGGGCAGCTCGGTACTGGAGTGGTACTGGAGTGAGCCCTATAGCAAAATCTCGAAATATAGGCCAGCAGGGGCGGGATTTTTGCGTCTGCGCACCTAGTGGGCCTACTAAGAGCCGATATACGTGAACATACTTGCAGAGGAGCCCTTAATTGAGAAGATAATTTTTTAAATATTTATTTGGGCAGCTCGGTACTAGAGTGGTACTGGAGTGAACCCTATAGCAAAATCTCGAAATATAAGCCAGCAGGGGCGGGTTTTTTGCGTCTGCGCACCTAGTGGGCCTACTAAGAGCCGATGTACGTGAACATACTAGCGGAGGAGCCCTTAATTAAGAAGATAATTTTTTACATATTTATTTTGGCAGCTCGGTACTGCAGTGGTACTGGAGTGAGCCCTATAGCAAAATCTCGAAATATAAGCCAGCAGGGGCGGGTTTTTTGCGTCTGCGCACCTAGTGGGCCTACTAAGAGCCGATATACGTGAACATACTAGCGGAGGAGCCCTTAATTAAGAAGATAATTTTTTAAATATTTATTTTGGCAGCTCGGTACTGGAGTGAGCCCTACAGCAAAATATCGAAATATAAGCCAGGAGGGGCGGGCTTTTTGCGTCCGCGCACCTAATGGGCCTACTAAGAGCCGATATACGTGAACATACTCGCGGAGGAGCCCTTAATTGAGAAGATATAATAATTTTTTAAATATTTATTTGGCAGCTCGGTACTGGAGTGGTACTGGAGTGAGCCCTATAGCAAAATCTCGAAATATAAGCCAGCAGGGGCGGGTTTTTTGCGTCTGCGCACCTAGTGGGCCTACTAAGAGCCGATATACGTGAACATACTCGCGGAGGAGCGCTTAATTGAGAAGATAATTTTTTAAATATTTATTTGGGCAGCTCGGTACTGGAGTGGTACTGGAGTGAGCCCTATAGCAAAATCTCGAAATATAAGCCAGCAGGGGCGGGTTTTTTGCGTCTGCGCACCTAGTGGGCCTACTAAGATCCGATATACGTGAACATACTCGCAGAGGAGCCCTTAATTGAGAAGATAATTTTTTAAATATTTATTTGGGCAGCTCGCTACTGGAGTGGTACTGGAGTGAGCCCTATAGCAAAATCTCGAAATATAAGCCAGCAGGGGCGGGTTTTTTGCGTCTGCGCGCCTAGTGGGCCTACTAAGAGCCGATATACGTGAACATACTCGAGGAGGAGCCCTTAGTTAAGAAGATAATTTTTTAAATATTTATTTGGGCAGCTCGGTACTGGAGTGAGCCCTATAGCAAAATCTCGAAATATAAGCCAGTAGGGGCGGGTTTTTTGCGTCTGCGCACCTAGTGGGCCTACTAAGAGCCGATATACGTGAACATACTCGCGGAGGAGCCCTTAATTGAGAAGATAATTTTTTAAATATTTATTTGGGCAGCTTGGTACTGGAGTGGTACTGGAGTGAGCCCTATAGCAAAATCTCGAAATATAGGCCAGCAGGGGCGGGTTTTTTGCGTCTGCGCACCTAGTGGGCCTACTAAGAGCCGATATACGTGAACATACTTGCAGAGGAGCCCTTAATTGAGAAGATATTTTTTTAAATATTTATTTGGGCAGCTCGGTACTAGAGTGGTACTGGAGTGAGCCCTATAGCAAAATCTCGAAATATAAGCCAGCAGGGGCGGGTTTTTTCCGTCTGCGCACCTAGTGAGCCTACTAAGATCCGATATACGTGAACATACTCGCGGAGGAGCCCTTAATTGAGAAGATAATTTTTTAAATATTTATTTGGGCAGCTCGGTACTGGAGTGGTACTGGAGTGAGCCATATAGCAAAATCTCGAAATATAAGCCAGCAGGGGCGGGTTTTTTGCGTCTGCGCACATAGTGGGCCTACTAAGATCCGATATACGTGAACATACTCGCGGAGGAGCCCTTAATTAAGAAGATAATTTTTTAAATATTTATTTTGGCAGCTCGGTACTGGAGTAAGCCCTACAGCAAAATCTCGAAATATAAGCCAGCAGGGGCGGGCTTTTTGCGTCTGCGCACCTAGTGGGCCTACTAAGAGCCGATATACGTGAACATACTCGCGGAGGAGCCCTTAATTGAGAAGATAATTTTTTAAATATTTATTTGGGCAGCTCGGTACTGGAGTGGTACTGGAGTGAGCCCTATAGCAAAATCTCGAAATATAAGCCAGCTGGGGCGGGTTTTTTTCGTCTGCGCACCTAGTGTGCCTACTAAGAGCCGATATACGTAAACATACTCGCGGAGGAGCCCTTAATTAAGATGATAATTTTTTAAATATTTCTTTTGGCAGCTCGGTACTGGAGTGAGCCCTATAGCAAAATCTCGAAATATAAGCCAGCAGGGGCGGGTTTTTTGCGTCTGCGCACCTAGTGGGCCTACTAAGAGCCGATATACGTGAACATACTCGCGGAGGAGCCCTTAATTGAGAAGATAATTTCTTAAATATTTATTTGGGCAGCTCGGTACTGGAGTGAGCCCTATAGCAAAATCTCGAAATATAAGCCAGCAGGGGCGGGTTTTTTGCGTCTGCGCACCTAGTGGGCCTACTAAGAGCCGATATACGTGAACATACTCGCGGAGGAGCCCTTAATTGAGAAGATAATTTTTTAAATATTTATTTGGGCAGCTCGGTACTGGAGTGGTACTGGAGTGAGCCCTATAGCAAAATCTCGAAATATAAGCCAGCAGGGGCGGGCTTTTTGCGTCTGCGCACCTAGTGGGCCTACTAAGAGTCGATATACGTGAACATACTTGCAGAGGAGCCCTTAATTGAGAAGATAATTTTTTAAATATTTATTTGGGCAGCTCGGTACTGGAGTAGTACTGGAGTGAGCCCTATAGCAAAATCTCGAAATATAAGCCAGCAGGGGCGGGTTTTTTGCATCTGCGCACCTAGTGGGCCTACTAAGAGCCGATATACGTGAACATACTCGCGGAGGAGCCCTTAATTGAGAAGATAATTTTTAAATATTTATTTGGGCAGCTCGGTACTGGAGTGGTACTGGAGTGAGCCCTATAGCAAAATCTCGAAATATAAGCCAGCAGGGGCGGGTTTGTTGCGTCTGCGCACCTAGTGGGCCTACTAAGAGCCGATATACGTGAACATACTCGCGGAGGAGCCCTTAATTAAGAAGATAGTTTTTTAAATATTTATTTGGGCAGCTCGGTACTGGAGTGAGCCCTATAGCAAAATCTCGAAATATAAGCCAGCAGGGGCGGGTTTTTTGCGTCTGCGCACCTAGTGGGCCTACTAAGAGCCGATATACGTGAACATACTCGCGGAGGAGCCCTTAATTGAGAAGATAATTTTTTAAATATTTATTTGGGCAGCTCGGTACTGGAGTAGTACTGGAGTGAGCCCTATAGCAAAATCTCGAAATATAAGCCAGCAGGGGCGGGTTTTTTGCATCTGCGCACCTAGTGGGCCTACTAAGAGCCGATATACGTGAACATACTCGCGGAGGAGCCCTTAATTGAGAAGATAATTTTTAAATATTTATTTGGGCAGCTCGGTACTGGAGTGGTACTGGAGTGAGCCCTATAGCAAAATCTCGAAATATAAGCCAGCAGGGGCGGGTTTGTTGCGTCTGCGCACCTAGTGGGCCTACTAAGATCCGATATACGTGAACATACTTGCAGAGGAGCCCTTAATTGAGAAGATAATTTTTTAAATATTTATTTGGGCTGCTCGGTACTGGTGTGGTACTGGAGTGAGCCCTATAGCAAAATCCCGAAATATAAGCCAGAAGGGGCGGGTTTTTTGCGTCTGCGCACCTAGTGGGCCTACTAAGAGCCGATATACGTGAACATACTTGCAGAGGAGCCCTTAATTAAGAAGATAATTTTTTAAATATTTATTTGGGCAGCTCGGTACTGGAGTGGTACTGGAGTGATCCCTATAGCAAAATCTCGAAATATAAGCCAGCAGGGGCGGGTTTTTTGCGTCTGCGCACCTAGTGGGCCTACTAAAAGCCGATATACGTGAACATACTCGCGGAGGAGCCCTAAATTGAGAAGATAATTTTTTAAATATTTATTTGGGCAGCTCGGTACTGGAGTAGTACTGGAGTGAGCCCTATAGCAAAATCTCGAAATATAAGCCAGCAGGGGCGGGTTTTTTGCATCTGCGCACCTAGTGGGCCTACTAAGAGCCGATATACGTGAACATGCTCGCGGAGGAGCCCTTAATTAAGAAGATAATTTTTTAAATATTTATTTGGGCAGCTCGGTACTGGAGTGAGCCCTATAGCAAAATCTCGAAATATAAGCCAGCAGGGGCGGGTTTTTTGCGTCTGCGCACCTGGTGGGCCTACTAAGAGCCGATATACGTGAACATACTCGCGGAGGAGCCCTTAATTGAGAAGATAATTTTTTAAATATTTATTTGGGCAGCTCGGTACTGGAGTAGTACTGGAGTGAGCCCTATAGCAAAATCTCGAAATATAAGCCAGCAGGGGCAGGTTTTTTGCATCTGCGCACCTAGTGGGCCTACTAAGAGCCGATATACGTGAACATACTCGCGGAGGAGCCCTTAATTGAGAAGATAATTTTTAAATATTTATTTGGGCAGCTCGGTACTGGAGTGGTACTGGAGTGAGCCCTATAGCAAAATCTCGAAATATAAGCCGGAAGGGCGGGTTTGTTGCGTCTGCGCACCTAGTGGGCCTACTAAGATCCGATATACGTGAACATACTTGCAGAGGAGCCCTTAATTGAGAAGATAATTTTTTAAATATTTATTTGGGCTGCTCGGTACTGGTGTGGTACTGGAGTGAGCCCTATAGCAAAATCCCGAAATATAAGCCAGCAGGGGCGGGTTTTTTGCGTCTGCGCACCTAGTGGGCCTACTAAGAGCCGATATACGTGAACATACTTGCAGAGGAGCCCTTAATTAAGAAGATAATTTTTTAAATATTTATTTGGGCAGCTCGGTACTGGAGTGGTACTGGAGTGATCCCTATAGCAAAATCTCGAAATATAAGCCAGCAGGGGCGGGTTTTTTGCGTCTGCGCACCTAGTGGGCCTACTAAGAGCCGATATACGTGAACATACTCGCGGAGGAGCCCTAAATTGAGAAGATAATTTTTTAAATATTTATTTGGGCATCTCGGTACTGGAGTA
The DNA here is from genome assembly GCA_947538895.1 of Neoitamus cyanurus. Classification (NCBI taxonomy): domain Eukaryota; kingdom Metazoa; phylum Arthropoda; class Insecta; order Diptera; family Asilidae; genus Neoitamus; species Neoitamus cyanurus. The sequence continues at coordinate 1,378,474 of OX384540.1, forward strand.
GTACTGGAGTGAGCCCTATAGCAAAATCTCGAAATATAAGCCAGCAGGGGCGGGTTTTTTGCATCTGCGCACCTAGTGGGCCTACTAAGAGCCGATATACGTGAACATGCTCGCGGAGGAGCCCTTAATTAAGAAGATAATTTTTTAAATATTTATTTTGGCAGCTCGGTACTGGAGTGAGCCCTATAGCAAAATCTCGATATATAAGCCAGCAGGGGCGGGTTTTTTGCGTCTGCGCAAGGACTCACAGGACTCACAAGACTCAGGACTCACAGGACTCACAGGACTAACAAGACTCAGGACTCAGGACTCAGGACTCACAGGACTCACAGGACTCAAGACTCAGGACTCACAGGACTCACAGGACTCACAGAACTAAGGACTCAGAAGACTCAGCACTCACAGGACTCACAGGACTAACAGGACTCAGGACTCAGGACTCAGGACTCAGGACTCACAGAACTAAGGACTCACAAGACTCAGGACTCACAGGACTCACAGGACTAACAGGACTCAGGACTCAGGACTCAGGACTCACAGGACTCACAGGACTCAAGACTAAGGACTCACAGGACTCACAGGACTCACAGAACTAAGGACTCAGAAGACTCAGCACTCACAGGAATCACAGGAATCACAGGACTCACAGGACTCACAGGACTCAGGACTCAGGACTCAGGACTCACAGGACTCACAGGACTCACAGAACTCAGGACTCAGGACTCACAGGACTCACAGGACTCACAGGACTCAGGACTCAGGACTCAGGACTCAGGACTCACAGGACTCACAGGACTCACAGGACTCAGGATTCAGGACTCACAGGACTCACAGGACTCACAGGACGCAGGACTCAGAAGACTCAGAACTCACAGGAATCACAGGACTCACAGGACTCACAGGACTCAGGACTCAGGACATAGGACTCACAGGACTCACAGGACTCACAGGACTCACAGAACTCAGGACTCAGGACTCACAGGACTCACAGGACTCACAGGACTCACAGGACTCAGGACTCAGAACTCACAGAACTCACAGGACTCAGGACTCAGGACTCACAGGACTTACAGGACTCACAGGACTCAGGACTCACAGGACTCACAGGACTCACAGGACTCAGAACTCAGGACTCACAGGACTCACAGGACTCAGGACTCAGGACTCAGGACTCACACTCACAGGACTCACAGGACTCACAGGACTCAGGACTCAGGACTCACAGGACTCACAGGACTCAGGACTCACAGGACTCACAGGATTCACAAGAATCAGGACTCACAGGACTCACAGGACTCACAGGACTCAGGACTCACAGGACTCAGGACTCAGGACTCAGGACTCACAGGACTCACAGGACCCACAGGACTCAGGTCTCAGGACTCAGAACTCACAGGACTCACAGGACTCACAGGACTAAGGACTCAGGACTCAGGACTCACAGGACTCACAGGACTCACAGGACTCACAAGACTCACAGGACTCACAAGACTCAGGACTTACAGGACTCACAGGACTCAGGAATCAGGACTCACAGGACTCACAGAACTCACAAGACTCAGGACTCACAGGACTCACAGGACTCACAAGACTCAGGACTCACAGGGCTCACAGGACTCAAAGGACTCAGGACTCAGGACTCAGGACTCAGGACTCAGGACTCACAGGACTCACAGGACTCACAGGACTCAGGACTCAGGACTCAGGACTCACAGGACTCACAGGACTCAGGACTCACAGGATTCACAGGACTTACAAGGCTCAGGACTCACAGGACTCATAGGACTCACAGGACTCACAGGACTCAGGACTCAGGACTCACAGTGTTTTGGGGAGTTGGGTGCCGTTGGGAAAAACTAAAATACCCGGGATCAACTACACACAATTAACTTTTATTTTAATTCGCCACTTAGAGAATTACTTTGGTAGGCACGCTGCGATCGCTTCTTAATAATGGCTGCTGGGCTGCTCTTCTCGTGTCGATCGTCTGCTGATGATAAGCTGGGTTGTTGGCTATCGATCTTGAACTGTTCATCGGCTTTTGTGATAAGGCAGGATGCGGTTATCAGATCTCCACTCTCTTCACCTGAAGAGACTTGCTTGATGCTGGATGACTTGTTGGAAATATTCGTAATTGCTAAATAATCTCTTTTAGGAAGAGATTGTGTAATGCATTGATGGATATACGATGCGAGGAAGACACTCTTGATAATAATGAGAGGGTGGCTCGCTATGCTCTTTCCAAGAGTGGTCGTTTAAGCGAAGCGGGTTTACCTAAGTGAAACTTAGACACACAGGACTCAGGACTCAGGACTCACAGGACTCACAGGACTCACAGGACTCAGGACTCAGGACTCAGGACTCACAGGACTCACAGGACTCACAGGACTCAGGACTCAGGACTCACAGGACTCACAGGACTCAGGACTCACAGGACTCACAGGACTCACAAGACTCAGGACTCACAGGACTCACAGGACTCACAGGACTCAGGACTCAGGACTCACAGGACTCAGGACTCAGGACTCAGGACTCACAGGACTCACAGGACTCACAGGACTCAGAACTCAGGACTCACAGGACTCACAGGACTCACAGGACTCAGGACTCACAGGACTCAGGAATCGCACGACTCACAGGACTCAAAAGACTCAGGACTCACAGGACTCACAGGACTCACAGGACTCACAGGACTCAGGACTCAGGACTCACAGGACTTACAGGACTCAGGACTCACAGGAATCACAGGACTCACAAGACTCAGGACTCACAGGACTCACAGGACCCACAGGACTCAGGACTCAGCACTCACAGGACTCAGGACTCAGGACTCAGGACTCACAGGACTCACAGGACTCAGGACTCAGGACTCACAGGACTCACAGGACTCACAGGACTCACAGGACTCAGGACTCACAGGACTCACAGGACTCAGGACTAACAGGACTCACAGGATTCACAAGACTCAGGACTCACAGGACTCACAAGACTCAGGACTCACAGGACTGACAGGACTCACAAGACTCAGTACTCACAGGACTCAGGACTCACAGGACTCACAGGACACAAAGACTCAGGACTCAGGACTCACAGAACTCACAAGACTCAGGACTCACAGGACTCACAGGACTCACAGGACTCACAAGACTCAGGACTCACAGGACTCACAGGACTCAGGACTCAGGACTCACAGGACTCACAGGACTCACAGGATTCACAGGACTCACAGGACTCAGGACTCAGGGATCACAGGACTCACAGAACTCACAGGACTCGCAAGACTCAGGACTCACAAGACTCAGTACTCAGGACTCACAGGACTAACAGGACTCAGGACTCACAGGACTCACAGGACTCAGGACTCACAGGACTCACAGGACTCAGGACTCACAAGACTTACAGGACTCACAGGACTCAGGACTCAGGACTCACAGGACTCACAGGACTCACAGGACTCAGGACTCAGGACTCACAGCACTCACAGGACTCACAGGACTCAGGACTCAGGACTCAGGACTCAAAGGACTCACAGGACTTACAGGACTCACAGGACGCAGGACTCAGGACTCAGGACTCACAGGACTCACAGGACTCACAAGACTCAGGACTCACAGGACTCACAAGACTCAGGACTCACAGGACTCACAGGACTCACAGGACTCAGGACTCAGGACTCACAGGACTCACAGGACTCACAGGACTCAGGACCCAGGACTCACAGGACTTAGGACTCAGGACTCACAGGACTCACAGGCTCCGGACTCAGGATTCAGGACTCAGGACTCAGGACTCAGGACTCACAGGACTCACAGGACTCACAAGACTCACAGGGCTCAGGACTCACAGGACTTAGCACTCACAGGACTCACAGGAATCAGGACTCACAGGACTCACAGGACCCACAGGACTCAGGACTCAGGACTCACAGGACTCAGGACTCAGAACTCAGGACTCACAAGACTCACAGGACTCACAGGACCCACAGGACTCACGACTCACGACTCAGGACTCACAAGACTCACAGGACTCACAGGATTCAGGACTCAGGACTCAGGACTCACAGGACTCACAGGACTCAGGACTCAAGACTCAGGACTCAGACTCAAACTCACAGGACTCACAGGACTCGCAGGTCTCACAGGACTCAGGACTCACAAGACTCACAGGACTCACAGGACTCACAGGACTCACAGGACTCAGGACTCACAGGACTCACAGGACTCAGGACTCAGGACTCAGGACTCAGGACTCAGGACTCAGACTCAGACTCAGGACTCAGGACTCAGGACTCAGACTCATACTCAGGACTCAGGACTCACAGGACTCACAGGACTCACAGGACTAAGGCTCAGGACTCACAGGACTCAGGACTCACAGGACTCACAGGACTCACGACTCAGGACTCAGGACTCACAGTACACAGAACTCACAGGACTCAGGACTAAGGACTCACAGGCCTCAACACTCACAGGACTCACAGGACTAAGGCTCAGGACTCACAGGACTCAGGACTCACAAGACTCACAGGACTCACAGGACTCACGACTCACGACTCACAACTCAGGACTCACAGTACACAGGACTCACAGGACTCAGGACTCAGGACTCAGGACTCAGACCCGGACTCAGGACTCACAGGACTCACAGGACTCACAGGACTCACAGGACTCACAGGACTCACGACTCACGACTTAGGACTAACAGGTCTCAGCACTCACAGGACTCACAGGACTCAGGACTCACAGGACCCAAAGAACTCAGGACTCAGGACTCACAGGACTCAGGACTCAGGACTCAGGACTCAGGACTCAGACTCGGACTCAGGACTCACAGGACTCACAGGACTCACAGGACTCACAGTACACAGGACTCAGTACTCACAGGACTCACAGAACTCAGGACTCAGGACTCAGGACTCACAGGACTCAGGACTCAGGACTCAGACTCACAGGACTCACAGGATTCAGAACTCACAGGACTCACAGGACTCACAGGACTCAGGACTCACAGGACTCAGGACTCACAGGACTCAGGACTCACAGGACTCACAGGACTCACAGGACTCAGGACTCAGGACTCAGGACTCAGGACTCACAGGACTCAGGAGTCACAAGACTCACAGGCCTCACAGGACTCACAGGATTCACGACTCACGACTCAGGACTCATGACTCAGGGCTCACAGTGCTCAGGACTCACAGGACTCAGGACTCAGGACTCAGGGCTCACAGGCCTCAGCACTCACAGGACTCACAGGACTCACAGGACTCAAAGGACTCAGGACTCACAGGACTCACAGGACTCACAGGACTCACAAGACCCACAGGACTCAGGACTCACAGAACTCAGGACTCAGGACTCAGGACTCACAAGACTCACAAGACTCACAGGACTCAGTACTCAGGACTCACAGGACTCAGGACTCAGGACTCACAGGACTCACAGGACTCAAGACTCAGGACTCACAGGACTCAGGACTCATGACTCAGACTCAGACTCACAGGACTCACAGGACTCACAGGACTCACAGGACTCAGGACTCACGACTCACGACTCAGGACTCACAGTACACAGGACTCACAGGACTCAGGACGCACAGGCCTCAGCACTCACAGGACTCACAGGACTCAGGACTCACAGGACTCACAGGACTCACAGGACCCACAGGACTCAGGACTCACAGGACTCAGGACTCACAAGACCCACAGGATTCACAGGACTCGCAGGACTCACAGGACTCAGTACTCAGGACTCACAGGACTCACAGGACTCAGGACTCACGACTCACGACTCACGACTCAGGACTCAGGACTCACAGGACTCACAGGACTCACAGGACTCACAGGACTCACAGGACTCACAGGACTCACAGGACTCAGGACTCACAGGACTCAGGACTCAGAACTCAGGACTCGCAGGACTCACAGGACTCACAGGACTCAGGACTCAGGACTCAGGACTCAGGACTCAGGACTCGGGACTCAAAACTCAGGACTCAGGACTCAGGACTCAGGACTCAGGACTCAGGACTCAGGACTCAGAACTCAGGACTCAGGACTCAGGACTCAGAATCAGAATACCAATTTTTATTGAAAAATGTTTAAAATGTACAAAGCTATGGGCGTCCATGGAACGGTAAAACAACATAACTCTATTGATCATCGATATAAAGAAAAATTTATTTATCAATATGAATGTAGCTATCGTTGTGCGAAGCCGTCTTTTTCTCACAAAAAGGCGACGGTTTACAATTTTTCCGTTTTTCAGACCTTATGAGCATTGTAAAAATCGGCTAGCCACAACAATAGCCACCGATTACCGAAATTTCAATAAAAAAAATTTTTCACTGGGACAAGGTAAAAAAACGTCGTTTCAAGATTTTTTTTTATGCGTTTAAAACACACCGCTTAGACCGAAGCCATATGTGTGTGGAAGGGCTTAACTCACGAACCTTGCCGTCATGTTTTTTAAATATTAATGAATATGTATGGTACCAAAAAATGCAAAAAACAATCAAATTTTTTGAACCGTCACAGTGGCTTTCCCTCGAAGCGTAGCACCAGAGACAACCTGGGTCACCTATAACCCTGTTATTTTAATATTATGAAGAGTTCTTTATTTAGTAGTTTATTACATTGTATGAGATTTGTTGAACTAAACTACATATTATAACAAAGTAAAATGAAGATTATAATTCAATTTAACCGATGGGAAAAATTGTGGGAATTATTATTAGAATATTTACTGGCGATCACTGTACTCTGACTGTATGCACATGGAAGTGTTATTGAGGGTGTTAGCACTGTTTATACTGTAGTGAAATGTATCGATTTATTGAATGGGGTTTCTTATAAGGACTGTCCCGGAAAAACCTTCGCCTTTTCATGTATTTCCTTTTCACAAAATATGTTGATATATGATTTGGATTAATGATTGTAAAGTACTATAAAGTGCACCCCGCAGGGCATGTGACTCGCCTCTGCAGCAGCAAATGACGTTTTTTGAAAAATGTTCATGCACGTTTTAAGTAGCTGTATGTACATTGATCAAAAATAATCAGTATATTCTGGCGTGATCAATTGAATTAATTATTTAGTTCTTTATAACTGCTGATGGCACGGAACACAAATTGTGCAAGTATAGCTTGCACTTGACTTGAATTTTTTTCAATAGAGTTTCATTTCTTTCTCTCGTGGAAATTTCGAGGGAAGAAGTCTCCGTAAACGGAAGCAAGATAGATCCCCACCAGGCAGGAGCAAAATGTTGAACTTAAATGTCGTCAGGTGTTAATTAATCTAATTTCGCCGGGAAGAAAGTAGAAGACTTTTGTAGAACATTCTGTTCTCCATCCTTGTCTTTGAATAAACTTCACTTCACTTATACGTAATTAAAGATTTTATAAAAACCCTTCTATTAGTAACCACATTTAGCTAAGATTGGTATTGAAAAATCAGAAGAAGCAGTGATTGCAACTATGTAAAAATATTGGTGTGAAAGAAAGCAGGAGAGAGAAATAAAGAAAGAAAATGTTTTTTAGGATTAGAATAAAGCTATATTAGTAAAACTATCAAGGTTGAAAACTCAGAGCAGGTAGCTTTTATGTAATTTTTGAAGATGTGATTCATCTTTTTAGTACTGAGAGATTAAAAGTTGTTAAGTGTTTTCTGAATATCATACTACTACTAACCAAATCTGGTTAGTATTGAAATATTGGAAAAAATTAGAAGGAGGTTTTACTATTTATATAAAACGAGGAAAAACGCGTTTTGTGGCATTCAGAAAAAGGTACTATTAGTAAAACTTTGAAACTTGTAGTAATGGAATGGCGAATATTCACGTAATTTTTTGAAGCCTCTACTATAGGTATCTAATTTTGTATACGGAGGGCCAAAAAGTACCACCCATGTTTTGGTTGTAGTTTTTTATCTAAAATAAAAAAAACTTATTTTTTATTATTTTCATTTGGCGTTGAAATTTCCCATTACTTTTCTCAATATTTCCAGTGCTATAATCTGAATTTCTCGTCGAATGTTGTTTTCGATGGCCGCGGTAGTATTTTGCTTCTTCACATAAACCAACGACTTCAAATAGCCCCAAAGAATACGCCCAAACACGCCGTGGCCCGTCGTCATGTTGATATCTCTGGGTTTTCTTCCCCATAATGACCACAGCATCGCTATTCTGATATTCGTGCCTTGAGACGGCCCCGTGTTATGCCCGTTTCCAGGCCAGATCCAGTTGATACCGATCGCATAATGGAATGTTCTTAAAATCGCGATATGAAAAAGAGACTCACTCTTTGATGAAACCCAAACTCATTATGTATGTAAAATCAAAAAAGTCATGATGGCAATATTTGATCATGAAATAGTATGTTAGGGATGTTCGCAGTACTATCGTGCTATGTTATCTCAATGCCCTTCCCAAAAATGTCAACAATGTTAATCGAGCTCCTACCACTACATGTAAAAAAAATGTTCTGAAATGTTCCCCCACACACCCATTTCCCATCTTATCACCTTTCCAAAGAGATATAACACGTCCAAGTAGAGAAAAGATATATGCTTTAGTCAGAGCAACAAATTTTTGTTGTGCAATTTTCCACATTGTGTGCATTGTCGCACATTGTCCAATTAATAATAATATAATATATAAAATGTGGAAAATCTCGCAATACAGTTAGCCACGGATTTAGGAACATCCCTGTCCTCAACAGTCCAATTTCTCAAATATGTATTTTAAGAAGGGTTTATCTGCTGAGAGCCAGAATGAAAGAAAAAAATACAAAAAGGGTCCAGCCACTAAAGAAATTGCTGGGAACATAAAGTACATGTTTAACGACGCAAACTGTAACATGATCCGTGCTCAAAATATGATTTTACAGTGAACGAAATTATCATAATGATGACTTGTTTCTTTTAAATTATTAAACTTCAAAACACAAATTTCAATTCCCTGTTGAACTCTAATGATGGATTGCATATAATTACCTTTTCTATTATATAATTCCGTCGTCTATTGGTATCTGTGCACATTTTATGTATTTCAATCAATAAATTCTTGTTTTTAATTACTTTTACTAATAACTCACCTTTTCAATCTTAAGACATCTCTGCTGCACGATATGCATTCAGCTTAAGATGCGTCAGCCATACTTCCGCTCAACCGGAAGGCGATCTTGGGGCGCAGCTCTGATCGCTCGGGCGATTTTATTACTCTGAAATCTTCTCTTATTTAAGCAGCCCAACTATCTACATATATTTCCCTGGGTACTTATTTTTTCCGATATCGGACCACGGAAAGACAGTTCTTTGTACAATCCATTCGACTTTGGAACGGCCCCCCAATCCACTTAAGAACGAGCAGTAGCGACCTTGACTTCCCCTTAAAGCTTTTTCAAGTCCATTTAGTTTCATCCTACAAGTATACTATTTTCTTAGTTTTTTCTCTTTAGAATCTTTTCTTATTTATGCCCTTTTATTGATACGTTAAATACTTTATAGTTTTTACCTGCACAAATTCACAGGAATTGCGTTTCTTAATTGTGTAGAGGTCTTTGATTTATTAAAAATAAATAATAATAAAAAAAACGTGTTGAGATAAATCAAAGAATTGTCCAAGAAGAAAAACTTGTCCAGAAATTGAGTGAGTTGGTAGAAGTGAAAACACATTAGTTAAAAATGTAAATAGAGTTGGCAGCTGATGAGACTATTATTCTAGTACCTCTTAACCTTGAATTTTTAAAAAAAGTCTCATCAGCTGCCAACTCTATTTACATTTTTAACTAATGTGTTTTCACTTCTACCAACTCACTCAATTTCTGGACAAGTTTTTCTTCTTGGACAATTCTTTGATTTATCTCAACAAAACGCTTATATAAGTTTCTTGTAATTGTTCAAACAATATAAATATTGAATCATGCAGCCAGTCATCATGTTCTAAACTTTAAATAATGTTCAAGGTTCTGATTTACGAGTTCCGAAGTCAAACTTTCATAAGCCCAACTAAAAGTGAAATAATAAAATACAAAAAACCCTCACCCATCTAGCTAGTAAATCTTCAAATATCGCGCACCATTTTTGAAATAAACAGCAAAAAGATTAGGGAAAATATCGATACGCTTACATTGCAGCAGTTGAAATAATTTAATACCTTCCCGCTTGCATCTGAGGAATAGTCTTGCAATATTTTATGTCAGCGCCATTCGGTTAACCAACGTTTCAGTCCCTAGGCCCTACCTCCACATCGCGTTTTTCATTTGCGCTCATGCTAAACTTCTGGTTAAGTGCGAAAGATAAGTCTGAGTTATGTTCATTATTCAACGTTCCTTGTTGAAGCGTAGTGGAAACTTGAAACCAGCCGTAGCCTTCGACACGAATAAATTCCACCGACAATGTCAGAATGTGATACCCCACGTTGTGCTTCAGTCAGGAAATTGAATATTCAGCATATTGGGTGCTATAATTCCAAAGCTGATTTAAAAAATACTGCAAGATTGGGTCTGAGACGCCGACAAAGGACGTGGAAATCCCTTCAATATGCTATAGATTCACATCTAGGAGAATTACTATTACTTGCCGGGTATTCCACATGTTTCGCTTCAAATGCGTCCGGAAAGTCGATTTAGTTAAAGTGAATTTTCTACTGCGAAGATTTTTCTATTCGTGAGTGAGGAACGTTCATACGATTACACATTGGACATAATTGTTGTTGATTTCTGGTCTTAGTCTTCCGGATGAAAATTCTAAAAATCATAACAATCTAAAAGTAAAAGGAAATAGCAAAAATCGGGCAAGTTCGTGTCGTACACGCACCAATTTAGGCTGCAAGAGTTATTTTTTTCTTTCGTCAGGATTGTAAATAAAAACAATTGAATTGAATTAAAATTGAGTTTTTTTGTCGAAACAATAATTAATATTTACAGAATATAGCCGTGGTCCCATAGCGTAATAATAGCACATTTATGTAAGCAGGGCAAAGCGGCATGCGACCACTGCTATATTCTCAAATAATATGTAGCAAGTAAGTAATGCCGTGATACTGTGCAACCAGGCAGCTCTTACTTATAAATAGTAATTTCACATTTGTAAGAGGTTTAGTATATATGACCCCAGACTTAAAGAAAATGTACTTGATTGTCCAAGTCGGAAAGTGTGAGGCGGTGCACCGTCTTGTTGGAAATAAAGGTCGTCCGCATCAATTTCATCAAATTCCGGGAAAAAAAATCGGTCAACAACGTGTTATAGCGGTTGCTATTAATGGTAACGGCATCTCCTGTCTCATTTCGAAAGAAATAAGGTCCGATAATTCCGCCATACCATAATCCACACCAAACGGTCAATTTTTGTGGATGCAATGATGATTCATAAACTACTCGTGGATTTGACGAATCCATTGAGCCAAAAATAAGCCTCATCTGAAAAGATGATTTTGCGATGAAAATCGCCGTCGGCTTCCAACATTTCCAGGGACCAATCAGCGAACTGACGACGAATGTGATGGTCGGTTGAGTTCTTCAGACCCAAATTCAATTGCAAAATTCGCTAGGTTGTCATCCTGGAGAGTTGGGGCTCTCTCTCTTGAGAACGGCGCGGAATAGATGCATTTAAGTTTTCACGAACACTGACTTGAACAGCGGCAATATTTTGTTCACTTCGGGCATTTCTTTGTCTTACAGGCACCTTTGTATCGAGAATAGTGAATTCACTTTCAAACTTTGTTATTATGCATCTTATAGCGCCCTCAGAAGGAGCATTATGACGACCGTTTCTTGCACGAAGCGCACAGTACCGACAAGAGAATGCGAATTTGCGGAATAATTTTGGACAATTTCCAAGCGTTGGATCAAACTGAAACGAGTCATGATGAAATCGCAAACCTTAATGAATATAACTGCACAGACCTGTCAAAAAACCATAAACAAATATGGCCGTCACAAGCTATCAAAACTAGGTCATCCCTATTGGGAAACCCTTGACATACATAGACTGGTAAATGATAAATACATAACCCTTCCTTTGTCGGGTAAAAAGCGTCTTGAAGACGGCGGAATTCCACAATTTATATAAAATCTTGACCTTATGACTGTGCTTTAAGATGAGACCCAAAACGCCTGACTAAATGTTTGGTGAAATAATAAATGTAATAGAAAAGCGACATGAAAAATTTCAACTTCCAGTTTCTGCTGCCAAAAGACTTTCATTAACTCTGGGGTGAGAATTCAAATAAAATAAAAATGCGATTTGATTCATTCAAAATACGAATATATTAAATAGTATATATATGCATAAATATATGAGTATATAAACGCTAATATGGCAGCACATTATTTGCAAAGTTCTCAGTGGATGTTCTCCAATGCGTCGTTGTAGGTATAAGGTGATCATTTACTTGTTCCCCCCGTGAGGAAGAATCATTGCCTTCAAGTGTTTCCATTAACAATTGACTCATTTTTAATCGGAAACGCGTATTTTTAATTTGCGACATTTGCTGCATATGGGGTAAAAAGCTCATTAAAAAGTGAAAGTCACCGTCATTTGTATTTTCTTTCTTTCTTTTCAACATATTGAGCATTTCTCTCCCTAATTCTATAAATTCGGAATCCTGGTTGCAGCATTTTCTTTTGTACGTTACTTTCTTTGGCGGAGACTTTTCAATATTTACTTGATGTTTTCGAGTCTTACTGGTTTCAAAATTTAGGCTTAAATTGCTGTCGTTTTCTTCTGGTGTTTCGTTTTCAGCATGGCTGTCTCCTGGCTCGACTATACTTTCGTCTTCATACAGAGAATCATTCAAATTTCCTGTCGGTTTTGCAGGTGTTGTCACGGCCCGAAGGAAATCCATGTCTGCAAAAAGTATCCACCTGCTTGTATAGATTTGTGACCCGGCACTACCCGATTTTAGTTTTTTGTTAATTTTGTTCTTCTCCTGCGTATAGTTGTTTCTTAAGCTTCTCCATTTCTTTTTAGCAGAATCCGCTGAAAACAAATTCTTATTAATGTTTTGCATTTTAGATTACCAGCAACTGGTAGGTCATATGGGGAATTGGCACTTAACTACAAAACATCGCACAGCACGACAACTCGGATCGTAAAGTAGGTATAACGACATAGGATTTACAGGAAAACAATAAACAATTTTATGATCGCTGAAAATTTCCAAATTGTGTCGCTTGTGCATCTGATGTCCTCCAAAATGAGGAAGCTTGTACACATTTTCGCAGGGAGCTGCAGATGTTGGCTAGGGGCTACTGCTTTGTAGCAATTAAAGTAGGCGCTTACGGCAAGTAAAGATACGGGGGAACATTTGCTACGTCAACTCAACAATTTGTAAAGTGACACAATGCACTTAAATTTCCATCACCAGCTCGACTACCAGGCTAGGGCATATCGTTGCGGCAATATTTTCTAAGGCCTTCCGCTCTAAGAAGTCAAACAACCGAAAAAAAATAATTAACAAAAATCTTTCAAGAGTAAGGAAAATGATCGATTGTGCTCTTGATTTACTAAGGGGAGTGTGGGGTAACTGCAGCTGCGTGTGCAAGTTTGAATAAGACGATCTTATGTTATTATAATACATGTATTATTTTGGGCATTATTCAGCATGTTACTTGTTTATTTTCCTCTTTTTTCAAATAACAACTTAAACAATTAACCTCAAGTTTTTGGAAATCACCTTTAAAAAACACTGCCTTCGCCCACATTGTCCCACATATCGTGTAATGTGACCAAAAAATTCCCAATCTGTAATAAGAGCCACCAAATTTAGAATCTAGATTCGAAGGGGGGAGTATAGTATGCATTATAGAGTATCATTTAAGGGGGTATTGCGCTTTGCAAATTTGAAAAAATCGGATTTTTTTTTTTAAATATTTCTATTGTTAATGTATGTAAGATCATATTCCAAAACGAATTTTTCAAAAATTCATAAAATTGACGTAGTTATGATGCCTCAAAGATGCGAGTGCAGCGATCTATCTAACTTTAATCGCGTTTTTTTCGAAACAGCATTTTTCAAAACGGCGACCACGATATCTCAAGTTCTACCCGACCGATTTTCCTCAAATTTAGACAGAATCATCCTTATACTAGCCGCTATCGCCGGTACCTCGATTTTGTTTATGCGATAAATAGTTCTTTTTTAATCCAACATTTACTTCGAAAAAAAACACCAAAAATCGAACGTTTTTTTTAAATTTGTATAACTTTTGCAAATTTCTAAATTTTGACTTTTCCCTGGTACCGGCGATAACCAATAGGATACAAATTAACAACAATTTGGAATTTTTTGTTTCAGACGTCTCTGAGGGCTGCAATCATGGTCGCCGTTTACCCCTTCGCGAAAATATCTCCACTTTGACCAGCTTTGACAGCTGGAATTTTTTTGTATTGTCAACAAAAAAAATATATTTTGATACCAGAGACTTGTATTAATAAATAACAATGACGTTCAAAGCGCAATACCCCCTTAAAGAATTTTTTATATAAATATTGAAAAATGAGCCGATGACAGCAATTTTGTAACACGCCTCAAAAAAAAAAAATTGCATTGCGGTGGACAGGATAACTCATTACTGCATCATCAGAAATCAAAAAACTAAAAAAAGATTCCGTTAGTTGGTAATCTCGAGGTAATGACGTCGAGTTTTTTTTATTGATTTTTTAAATTTTGGTTACATTCAGAACGCGATGTTTGGTAAAAACAAAATCGGCAATTTTGTTATTGTAAAATAGATTAAAATTTTTAAAAATTAAAAACACTCGACGTGATTACCTCGTAATTGATGTGTAGAAAGGGTGTGTACAATTTCAAAAGGATTGGTGCAGTAGTTTTCGAAGTATAGTGTCCACCGACTTTGAAAATAGTAGTTTTGAGAAAAACTCGTTTAAAGTTTAAGCTTTGCTTAAAGCCGGCTCCATATATTCGTCAGTTTTACTCCAAAGTTTGAAATGAAAACATTTACCCCCCCATACAAAATTAATCCTTTTGAAAATCAGGTAAGATAACAAAAATTTTATTTCAGTATTTATTTAAAAGTAATTACAATTCATAGTCTTCAATTGCTACACAAATACAGAAATAATAATATAAGAAAACTTAACCTAAAATGTTTCTCCTGCAGCAGCTGCTGGAACTTGCCATATATATGGGGCTCAGGGGCTTATTACGAGAAACTGAAACGAAATTAAAACGAAAAGAAAATGGCACAACGGTATTACAAGAATCGAAATCGTTTCCAAACAAACGATTGTTTCTCACTTCGATGACACTTTGGTCGTCGTTTCTCTATCCGAATAGGATCTTAGTAAGACAGATAGTTGTATACCTAAAATATAACGACGTGTTTTAGTGCTGAATATATATGCAAATTAAGTATTAAAGCGGTTATATTATATTTCTAGAAACGGTCGTTTCTTGTAATACGAAAGTGGTTTCGATTCGTTTCATTTCTCGTAATAAGGCCCCAGCAAACATATTTCTTGCACAAGATTTTACTTTCGAAAATACATCGGTGAATATGGTGGTAGAAAAAGTAGAGTGTGCCTTGTCTGACCAATAAAATCTCGCATTTCCTGCGTCTTGTGGACACTTGCGTTATCCAAAATTAAACAGACCGTCCAGATTATTTCTGTATCCCAATTTCTGATATAATCTCCGAAGAAAGTTACAGAAAATATTTCAGGTAACTGTAGATTCTTCAACTATTTATTTGCTTAATTTTATTTAACATCATTTCAGTTAATTTAATATTCGTATTACCACCCTGCATTTTTCTAGCCACCATATTTTTGGTGTTGTTTTATGATGGGCTTTGCCGTATTTATATTGATGCCAGCGATTTCTGCCGATTCATTAATAGTTTTGTGATCATTATAAAAGTTTATTAAAATGTTTTTCGTAGCACATCACAACTGATTATATGTAAGTGGGCGATTACGACGAACAACAGGATGGGTTGAACTTCTACTGGTGAGGTAATCTGTATTCGCCTGCGGAAATGCGTCGGAAGCGAACTTCACCACTTGAGTCAAAAGATGACGTATTCATTGTATTCTTTTCAAATCAAAACGTTTTAAAAGTGAAACGATTTGGGCTTACAATTGTATGTTTCTCTCACAGGAATAACACTCTTTACTGATGTCTAACGATCACAGTATCAAACACCTATTCTTGTAAACCCAAATTATTAATTTAAAATTTAAAATAAAACGGCTCAATCACATAACAATGTATAAACGTAAATCACCAACAGAAATCACCAAAAGGCTCAACAAATATGTACCATTGCTGATGACAACGTTTTATTTTTGGTTTCTTGAATAACCGAGGATTATTTATAACAATTGAAAAACGTTGCTATGCATCCATTGTGACCACGCCTACTTACGTACTAACGGCAATGAATTGATGATTACTTTTAAATAAATACCCTAATAAAAAATGTTGATTTCTTACTTGATTTGCAAAAGGATGAATTTAAAGTGCAAAACCTATAACAATCATCAAACTAGAATAGGAACTTGCAAAAGGAATAATGAGTACGCGGAGAGAGGGCGGCTTCCATTTCCGGAAAGGTAAACAACTCTGATTAGTAAAGATAACGCAAACAAACATTGATATGACCTCTCATCCAAAAATATGTATATGCATGGCATTAGGTATAGAATAAACACAGAATACAACTAAATGCCCGGTGGGAAATTTGGTCAGGCATTCCAATGGAAGCCTTGTGCAAACAAAGAAAAACACCTTGCATATTGGCTTCTCACTCACGCCCTTTCCGATCGAGCTCTTCGTCCATGCAGTTCGTGAATGCCGGTTGAAAATTATTCATTCCCGTTTGTACTTTGAGCGGAAGCAGAGTGCTGATCGTTCAAGTCCAATAACATGACTTTGGGCTAATTGAGTTCTTTCATTTATTTACTTTAAATATCCGAAATTAAAAATACAACCTAACCCTATAGGAGGCGGTTACAAATCGATCCCACGTTGATTCCGAGCCATGCATCCTTGAATGCTTCTGGGGAAGCGGTAGAGCATAGACTTTGATTCCAAATAGATCTCATGTCCAGTCAATGTGATGCATTCCTTATTGCTCTCATGGAATCTTGAGAGAAGCACAAGAAAAGCTTTTTTACTGCTTCCTCCTAATGACAATGCAAATGAAATGAAGTGTCCAAGAAAGAGTCATGCATCCATGCCTTCTAAAGGATAGCTTCCGCTTGCATTTAGGATTGCTTCTTTTCCCGCTGGGTGAAAAAAGTTCGGTCAGTTTACTTTATTTATACCGAGATTTTCATTTATGGCAGCCGCACACAAAATCAACATCAGTTTGTCGACGCCGCACACGCCGTACCATACTTGAGCGAAGCGACCAGTAGAGATCACGTGACATAACATGGCCGAGGATTGCGGAAATCATTCGGGTTATTTTGGTATGATTGTGATTCGAATTTTCCTGTGTATTACTAGGCCCAAATACATATATAATTGCAGTAGCTCCCATTACCCCGCGCAGCCCTACAACGAAGTGAAACATTTTATCAAAGGAGATAGAAACAATTAATGTGGAAACCGCAACACTTATAACGAAATCGATATGTTTATTGCATAATTTAATAATTAACTTCGAAGCAGCTTTACTTCGCGTACACAACAAAATGTTTGCAACAGACGCAACTTTTGATCCCGGAATCTCAAATAATCCAATTTTTAGTGCCAGCAACGTTCGAAATATTTTTATGAGGTATTTTTGTTTAAATGAAGATTAATAAAAAATAATAAACCTTAATTACCATCACAATTCAACACTTTTCCTACTGCATCCCACGCATCCCTAATTTTCTTTTTGTTTTTATAGTTCGCGTTTCTTGTATCCCATAACAGGGGTTTCTTTCTGACTTCACAAATTAATTTGCTGCAGTCCATTTTCGCACGAGCTCTCCAACTGGCACCAGCTAACTCAATACTGAATCAGTTTGAATTGTTTGGTCTTCTTTCAATCACGCGCTAGGCGCTGGCTCTGGGCTGGGCTCGAACTTTTATGATTGTGTGAAAGCGTGCAAGCACCAGGGAGCGCAACCCAAGCACTCTCAACTCTGTCTGCACTCTGCACTGTACTGTACCACATGAATCGCATGTGTTTAGCTTTCTTGTGCTAGCTGGCACTGGCATGGCACCAGTGGCACCAGTTGCTCTAGCACCACGGTACAGAGATTGCATGGCGTCATAGAAAACCTAAGCATAAAGAAGCCTACGTACGTACGTGAACCAGGAACGAAAAATCTATCGGCGGTGATTAAATTCGAAGAAAGCACCCAACAATGTCCCTTCCCTTTCGGTTGTATACGCTCACAGTCAGTCACCTTCTCTCCTGCCTGAACGATGCGTTCTTTGAATGAGAATGAGAACAATTCATGACATGAGTGTGCGAGATACACAACTTTCATGAAAGAGCTTGCTGCCTGCGCCGGATGCCTGGCAGCGAGAAGCGTTTAAAATTTTTGGCACGAGACTTCTTTATGTTTAGTTTTTCTACGGAGAATGCATGCCTCAGAGAAAACCTGGATTCGCCATTTTGTATTCACGAGGTATGCATACCGTGCCGTGTCGTAAGGTAATGTAAAATGGCAGGAGTTGTTTGGAAAATCGGGAAATATCTATCATTACCTCACAACATGGGTCAAAATCGAGTGAGCATACCTTGTATTGTCTGCACCGTGACCTAACACCTAGCTGTCGGCCAGAGTAACTGCCCGATTAGTTTATCTCTTAATCTAATAAATAGGTACTCACTAATTTCAGTAATTGTGAAACAATTATCGTAATTTTTGGTTTCACATACGGAGCTCAAATTTGCACTGAATTTGTAAAATCTGATAAAATTATAACATTTTACAACATTCCATATCCCTGCGAACGTACATGCATTTATGTTAGTCTGCTGCTTCCATTATCTGAATATTATTATTATCAATAGCTGTAAACAAGTGTACCGCACAGTGGGGCAAAATCCCGATTTCGTGGCCAAAAATCCCAAATTACCTACATACATGGGGGTTTTCGAGGTCGCTGATTACGAATCTGAGGTCAGATTTTCATAATTTAAAATGGCGGCTCCAAAATGGCGGCTCCAAAATGGCGGACTAAAAATTCGAATTTCTATTAATTTTACTGCAACTGCTTACTCGGGGGGTTTCTGGGATCGCTGATTACTAATCTGAAGTCAGATTTTCAAAATTCTAAATGACGGATCCAATATGGGGGACTAAAAATTCGAATTTCTATTAATTTGACTGCAACTGGTTACTCGGGGGGTTTTTGGGATCGCTGATTACGAATCTGAAGTCAGATTTTCAAAATTCAAAATGGCGGATCCAATATGGCGGACTAAAAATTCGAATATCTATTAATTTGACTGCAACTGCTTACTCAGGGGGTTTTTGGGATCGCTGATTACGAATCTGAGTCAGATTTTCAAAATTCAAAATGGCGGCTCCAATATGGCGGACTAAAAATTCGAATTTCTATTAATTTGACTGCAACTGCTTACTCGGGGGTTTTTTGGATCGCTGATTAATAATCTGAAGTCAGATTTTCAAAATTCAAAATGGCGGCTCCAAAATAGAGGCCAAAACTGTTCACATGTTGAAAATATTAAGGGAAATCTCATGTAATTTGGTTTTCGAGGTTATTGCTTACGATTCAAGAGTTAAATTAGAGCAAAATCATCGCAAAAGTATTGTAAAATTGATATTATCAACAAAAAACAGAAATTTGTAATTTTAATTTTATTTGTTTTTTTTAAATTTATGCATTTGTTATGGAGTAACTTGATATAGGTAAAGTGGTAAAAGATTAAGTCATGTATATGTTATGTAATTTTTTATTTACTCCTAGTAACAAAAATCATGTCTGTCATGCAGATTAGTGTAAATATAAACTTTCCACGAAAATTCTGCTCTTGAAACTTTAAACGCATTTTTCTCGAAACATCATTTTCTAAAACTGTCATAGGCCTAAACAAAAAATTATTCAACCGATTGCTTTGAAATTTATATATGTTCTTCTACTCATTAATAGTTATCGTCTGTACCAAAATTGCTTCTTTTCGAAAATATTTTCTTATTTTTTTTAAACGATTTTTAACAAAAAAAAAAACAACTTTTTTTTTCTATAGTCCGCCATTTTTTTTTCAATGAAATTGATTAATTTTGGGCTGACCTGCCTGGGCGTCAAGCGCCTGTGTTTTAGAGATGTCAGCCAGCTCTTCGAAAATAACCCCCATTTTATCAGGGCCAACTAATGTGTCCATGATGAGGAACTCGAGGTTGTCTCGCGGGCCACATTTGCCACATATTTCGGCATTTCAAAGGTAGTACCCACCTTATGCGAACTTGTGTTTTTTTATCGATATAAAATTCACGAGTACGGGAGTGAATGTCACCCGAGGCGAAATCCCATTTTTACCCTATAAGGCCGAGGCTCCCGAGGTTTCCGCCGCCTCTAAACTTCAGAGCGTTCCACTATCCACCACCTTACTATTAAAAAAATCAATAATTTGATGTATGCACATAAGTACTAGTACACGACCACCACCGTAGAAAAGAGTATTAGTATTTGAAAATATAATAAAATAACTGTAAAAATATTTGTTTTAGAACAAGCTCTTAAATCAAATGTAGTGGTGACGTCACAAGCTTAGCAAATTTACTCATCAAACCCTTTTATTTAATATCCATATCCAGGGGATTGTGAGGAAAAGGGTATTCCGCCATCTTGCGAGGTTCGCCATATTGGATTAGGTATACTATATTGCATTGTCACCTAACTTATACAATACAATAAGTGTGCAAAATTTCAAAGCTCTAGCATAATTAGAACTAATAGAAATTTTGATTGTGAGGTTTGAGTTTGACCCAAACATCCTAACAAGGCTAGTTATAAAAACTTGTGGTAAAAAGCAGATTTTGCAAATTTACCGCACATTTTACTCAATAACTATTCATTTTACGGAATGGAGTCTTACGGTCTTTTTTGTGTGGAATCTTATAGGCTACAATTTAGTCGTATCTGCAAGTAAAGTAATTTTTTATGAGATATTTACAAAACACTATAATTCAACCCCTTTAACCCCCTTGAAAAAACGCACGACTCAAATATAGACACTTTTCAGGATATTCTTGAAACACCGAAATAAATATCTCCATAAATATCCAGCTTGTCGGACCTTTTCCGTGATTTTGGACGTGGCCTAATGGGTCAAACTGATTGACGTGTGAATGCTATAATTATGTGTTGCAAGTGTTTAAGCAGAATTCAATACTGATTAAAGATGTCGCGCATCGATTCCCCTAGTGGGTAGCATCCTTAACCTTCACAGGGCATCTAACAAAATCAGCAAAAATATCACAAGGCCAGCATCCTATCCCGCAGCTTTAATTTACGAAAAGTAAAATGAAATCTGAAGCGGCGGCAAAGAGTGCAATTTGCATCAGAACTTTTTATTCGTCCATAAATAAATTGCGTTCGCCATATAATGACTAGCGGCAAGCGGGTAGCTGCTTTGAATTTCTCCTTCACTGTTCCCTGCTGTTGCAAGGTTCCCAACCAGATGAAGTTAACTTACGTATTTACATTTCATATTCATTGCAAAGTAAAATTTTCTGCACGTTACCCGGAAAATCTGTGTCGGGTGCGCCTGATGCAGACGTTTTTAAATGAAAGCTGTTCTTATTTAGAGAAGCTGGGAGAGCGCCTCCGGGGTGGATCCCAGTGCTTGATTCAGTTGCCCCCTTAACTACGACTGCGGCCAGATGGGACATGGATGAAATTTTGAAAGCTCGGCGTACTAGGTGAGATGTTGCATTTACGATGTTTTGCTTTCTTAAACGAATTTTATCTTCAAACTTTGCACTATGGCTGTACTATTTTTTTAAAGTAAGGCAGCTTCGTGGTGGTGGACAAAATCAATTTGCTAATTTTTATAGCGAACATCAGCTGGTTCAAATATCAAAGGCTGAACGGGGTTGCTTTACTATGTATTTAATAAAGATTTAATTTGTTACTAACAAAACTAAAACAGATGCTAATTCTGCCCATATGCACATCAGGGCAATGTAGTTTTATCTTTGTAAACGCTTTGCTTAATTTTGACAATTTTGAAAATTACTTTTCGCGCGCTAGAATCGCATCTCATCCCACTGTGCGATGGAGCGAAACCAAAACCTACCAGGCTAATCAGAATACCTAGGCGAATAAATTCGTGCGACTCATTCTGCACTACACCAAGGAAGAATTATTACCAAGAAGTCCCAAATTTAAGCATCCCAGCAGGAAATTTACTCATGACGGCATCTAAGAAGTCATCAATAAAAGGGCATGTATACCCATTCCAACATAGATGAAATTTCTCACGGCGATGTCATTGGAAAGACGTGGTGTTTTTTTAGGAGGTTTGTTTTTCCGATAGATGTCGTTTTATTTTATGGCAGTTGTTTTGACAGCTCAAAGTGGCATTTCTACTCAGTATTGTTTGGCAAATCATTATGAATAGGTTAACTCCAGAACAACGTTTTCAAATCGTGGAAATTTATTTTCAAAATCAGTGTTCAATTAAAAATGTTTATAGAGCACTTCGTGAATTTTATGGTGCACATAATCGTCCGTCAGAGACCACCATAAAGAACGTAATTACTAAATTTCGGTCTACATTCACTCTTTTGGATGCCAAGCCACCGACAAGAATGAGAAGAGTTCGTACAGAAGAAAATATTGCTGTCGTTGAGGCCAGTGTCGAAGAAAACGACATTTTATCGATTCGTCGTCGTGCTCAGCAAATTGGACTTTGTCCATCGCCTTTATGGAAAATTTTACGTAAAGATTTGGGTTTGGTGCCATACAAAATTCAATTGGTGCAAGAATTAAAGCCACACGACCATCGTTTGCGCCGTGAATTCAGTGATTGGTCGTTAAATCAATTGAACGAAGATCCATTTTTTTACCGTAAAATTCTCTTCAGTGATGAGGCGCATTTTTGGTTAAATGGATACGTCAACAAGCAAAATTGTCGCATTTGGAGCAAAGATAATCCACACGCCGTTCAAGAATTACCAATTCATCCTGATAAATGTACTGTTTGGTGCAGTCTATGGGCTGGTGGGATCATCGGTCCATATTTCTTTAAAAGTGAGGAAGGACGACGCGTTACCGTGAATGGAAATCGATACAGAACCATGATCAATGAGTTTTTGTTGCCAAATCTTGAAGATATGGATATGGATGAAATGTGGTTTCAACAAGATGGTGCCACTTGCCATACAGCACGTGAAACAATCGACTTATTGAAAGAAACTTTCAACGACAACATTATTTCGAGAAATGGTCCGGTGAATTGGCCTCCGCGTTCGTGCGATTTGACGCCACTCGATTACTTTTTGTGGGGATACGTGAAGTCATTGGTTTATGTGGATAAACCTCAATCGATTGATGCTTTGGAAACCAATATTCAACGTGTCATTGCTGACATACGCCTCCAAATGCTTGAAAAAGTGGTCGAAAATTTGGCCTCCAGAATGACATTTGTGAAAAATAGTCGTGGTGGCCATATGCCAGAAATTGTGTTTAAATGTTAAATGCCAAAAAATTATCTACCAAATAAAAAAAAAAATTTGGTCATTTCATAATTTTATGTGTTTTATTCAAAAAAAAAATCGGCAACCTCTTAAAAAAACACCCTTTATGAACCACCAAAAGACCTATATAGAATGATATAAGGGCATAAAATAATAAGATTCAGCACTATGCCGTCTACTTTTGTACGCCACTGCGCGTTTTCTCATCACTTTTCATGGATCTATTGATGGTAAGAATGCCGTACAAAAATAAATGACCAAAATGTACTCACTCTACCTGTGCTTTTGAATTCTCACCTGCACTCAGTTGGACAGCTTACAAATGACGGCATAGTGCTGAATCTTATTATTTTATGCCCTTATATCATTCTATATAGGTCTTCTGGTGGTTCAAATGACCCAACAATTTTTGACACGGGCCTGTAGTCTAATAGTTTTACTTGCCAGACCCGTTTTTTCATCTGCGCGTTGCTTAATTACATTAATAAAACAAACCTTCTCCTTAAAAATTTTTGTTGTCATCACAAAAATATAAAATGAGAAGATTTGGATTACTGAGAAGCATGAAAAAACAAAACCGCAATAAAACTTCAGCTCACTAGAAACAAACAAACTCCTATGCCTTCCTGTTAGCATGACTAGGACCTCAAAATTGGCATATATACCTTAGTCATACATTATTTCACGCAATCTCCAATTTCCTGCTGGGATAATATCATTCTATACAGATATACAATGTGATATTCTTCATTCATAAAAAAATGTGCAGGCCTGCTAAACTGCCGAAACGCCCTGTAGGCGTAAGTTCCCGAAAGCGGTAATTTGTGAGTAATTCTACACGCTCACCTCATAGATAAAATCGGAGCTCTAATTGAGTTGATTGTGGCTTTATTCGCGTACTTGTCAGAATACTTGCAGTAGAAATGCATTTTTCCATTCAACCTAATTGCCTGACGTAGAAATGTCGAAATTAATGGATTTTTAATGGACTTGCTGCTCGCTGGTAAAAAACGAAAGTCTAAAGTCTACACGATTACAATGCACATCCGCATGCCAATCCTCGGAAAAGCATTTTCTGTATATTATCAAAGATAGAAGCAATTTTCAGGCCATTAACTTTTTCCGAATTACAGTTTTAGAACTACTTAATTTTGAGTCCAATGCCGAAAGCAAAAATGCCACTCAAAGTAGAAAGGCATGAAATAATGGTTTATTACGGCAGCACTTGAGACGGCTCTGGAAAGCCCTAGACTTAACATTTAGCCAGCACAGCTTTCGCGAGATGCGCTTATAATGACTCCTCCTGAGTTCTGACTCACAGATACTCGTATGAATATTATGCTGTGCGTACATCGCACATCGGAGCCTAATAAATCACAAGCCGCGAGTTGCATGATCATATACTTAAGCCCGTTAATTTTATTTAGAATACTGGCCTGCACTGCAGGGATTATGTCCGTTTAGTCCGTAATCGGCCGGTGCAAGTCCAGCCCATTACACAGCAGCGAAGCGGAGCCTCCTACTCCAATAATCGAACGGGCGGCGCGCCATAGTGGAGCTACGCGGAGTTCTTCGGCGGAGGTCTTCGAGCGATTGCGAATGTTGTGTGAATTGTGGTCGCACATCGCAATTACACCAGAAAATAAATTTGCAAAGTTCGCTCTCCCGAATGCAAATAGCAGTGCACAGCAGCCAGTGCACAGCAGCACTCATTTCAATTAAGCACGCCTCCCATTTCTAATTTGTGTTTGACGGCCTCGATACTATCGTTCCAATTATAATTAGTGACAAATTTCCCGTCACCTTCCCTGCCCCGGAGGTGTGCTTATTACCCGCAAAAACGAAATTTGCTGTCCGGGCAGAACTTAAAACATGCACCAGTGCTTTGTTCCGCCCTGATTTCTCCGTTCATTGTGGGTGGACTCGGTCTTAAGAAGATGAAACGAGCCGCCGGAATTGTCTTACACATACGACAAAATCCGATAATTAAAATGTTATCTACGGAAACAAGAACTTTATTTCGATGGGACATGGGCTTTTCATCTCGCTTTTACTTTGTGCTAACTATATTTCGCCTAAGGGACATACACCCAAGGCAATGGTGTGCTTGCAAGAAGTAGGTCCTGCAATTCTATTAGGAATTGTGTCAGGCCAGGCAGGATATTCTGGAAGAAAAAAATTCCTGCACCCAGTAGATACCCGAACGGGCACTTTGAGGGAATTTGCAACAATGCATAGGACTTTCTAGATAACAACAGGCCCGTATGTAGAATACATAGAGCGAAAAATCTTGCTGATTTCCAAGAAACAGGAGACATTGACCATCTACCCTTCTGTGATAAAAGCAGAAATAATGGTTTTCTACTTTTATATTATGTCAAACATTTTAAAAGATTTCAAAATAATTAATTTAAGGGGGTACATACGCTCAGCAGCGCCAAAAATGCGCTAAAAGTAAAACTGTTTTTAGAAGGGATAGCAATAGAAATTAATTAAAATAACTTTTACATATTGTTTACTAGTATTTAAACTTTATAAAAAAATTTATTTAATTTATTTTTTTCAAAAATTACAATATAAAAAATCACGTTTCCCGAAGCACTATGAAAAAAAAGTTGCTCCACGGTCTGCCTCATTTTTCCTTCAAATGTTGATGGATCTACAAAAAGTAAAATGATTCTCGTAAAGTAAAGTTGTAGTTATAGTCTGTCGAGCCGGATTTTTAAAATTCGAAAACTTTTGCAATTTACGGCAGTTTAAAAACAAATGTGCATTTTGTGTCACAAATGTCACACTTTAATTATGTTTATAAAATTTTTTTAATCACAATATCAAAAATCCGGCTCGACAGACTATAGAGAAAACAGTTTCGAATATTTCAAAAATAAACACATCAAAAAATATTAAAAACTGTATGAGTTATCAGGGAGACCGTGCAGGAAAAAATAGTTTTGAGAAAAACGCATTTAAAGTTTCAAGTGCGTTTCGCTCGAGGTAGCGCGCAGCTAAAGCAAGAACTTTGTGAATTTTTTAATTTATTTTGTTAACTTACGTCTAATCTCCCATTCCAACTTCATATTGTATGCCTCCCTTGTCAGTAAACAATTGTTGTTTTTTATTTTTTTTCAGTCGAGGAGTTCTCCGAAAGTAACGGCCAGCCCAACATCAGAATCTCGGCGGGCGGTCACGTTTCCTATAATAACTTTCGATCTATGGGGAATTTTTACAATTGGCTTTCACAGAAATAAGCCTAAAATACTAGATAGTAATAATCTGTAGAAAAAAAAACGAGTTTTTGAAAATTCTGGCCGTATGTAAACCCTAGGGAACTTAAGAACTTTCGTAGAAAAGCATATTTGTTTTTTTTATCTTCTGAAAATTTCAAGCTGATCCGATGAGCATTGTTGGAGTACATAATAATGTATTATCACAGCTGAAAGCCCCTCGTACCGTTGTGATTTCGAAGCGCAAACTTCTCAAAACGACGTCTTCAAAGCCGGAGACCACATACAATGAGAGTCAAAAGTTTGTATAACATAACAGAATATAAAACTTTAAATAACTCGCAATCCGGACAAATAACTTGAATCGAAAATTAATTAATTGTAGTTAATTGAATCCAAACAGAAGTTCATATTCAAACGCTTCTTACATCGGAAGTGTGACCAAAAGTTTCTGATGCCTTCACTTTGCGACGCGGTACCAGCCAGCAAACGTACTGAAATTCAGGCGCGCAATGTTATTCTTATGGAATCATGCGTTATGGTGTGTCGAGCCGAGCATGCATTGTTGATTACGAGAGGACGATTATAATTAATTCATAAACATTTAAAAGTAAAGCCAAAGAATATCTATCTAACAAGAAGGGATACTCGTCACGTTTTCCTTATCTTTCAATGACCTTTCGGTTGACGGGAACGTTTGGCAAGATTTGTTAGAAATAAAATAATAATAAAGAAGTCATTTGCGAGAGGAAGACTAAATTTTTGGGGTGAGATGATATGAAAATTGAAGCACTTCTACAGGATGCATAATTTTATTTTAAACATTTTCTACTTTCCAGTAAGGTACAAAACTTTAATTCCTGATTTTGTTTTTTGGAAAATCGACGCACCAAACAGCTTATATGAAGTGTACCCATAATTTTTAAAACGAAATAAATGTTATTTATGTAATTGCATATTAAAAAGTTCAAGAACTTTTAAAGTCTTTACAATTTTTTAATAAAGTAACACCACCATGTACTGGTTCTCTAGTCAAGAAGAGCCCACACACAACACACACAAATTAATAATCGCCTTCAAAATGCACAGGGAAAAAATGTGAACAACCGCATACGTATTTATGAACTGTGTGTGTTACCTCCGCCCCCGCTTCCCCCTTCTAGCATTCGCATTATCCCTATATGTGGAACAGTGGGAAAATTTCGTATGGGGAGAGTAGTGGCAAGTTCTATATATCAATTTTTCTCCGCAATCTCGACAAAAAAAATTTTTAAATTTAGTTTTTCCCATATTTTAGGATATTTCATAAATAAATATAAAATCAAGTTTAAACTTGAACACCAAACAACTTGGTTTGTCGAATTTATCTCGTTTTGGGTAACTTGTACTAAGAGATATGTCCATACAAAAAATGGAGTGTATCAAGTTGGTGGACAATATTTTCAAGAAAGGTTCATTATGCTCTGAGAGACCTAAATATCACCCTCTTCTTGATCCGTCACCCCCTTACCCTAAATTCCGTTAACCGCAATAAAAAGAAAGTAGAGGATTTCAGCTTTCATTTGAGCCCAATTTCGTGCTCCTACTTAAAGTTGGCTTTTTTTTAATCTAAAAAACAAATCAATCCAATCCCAATTAAAAATCACACGGGTACAGGGATGTACGTGTATACCACACAAGATATTATACTGGTTTACACGGGCTGGCGATTACACAGGATCCGGTCCGATTCGGAAGTAGGTACACGCAGAAGCCGATGTTCCCCGAGTCCGTGTTGCACGGACTTACACTCACGGTGAAACGCATGGTGTAAATATATATGTAAGTATACATACTTTCCTTATTTTCAATTCTCACTATCCAATAACCATTTAAGGAAGACAAGTGTTGTTTGGAGCAAATAGGATTTCTATTATGATCTTAATTGAATTTTACCTATCAAGAAGGCGAATAATTAAAATTAAATCGAACCGTATCCTCGATATCTAATATTTTAAATCATTTGAAAAGAAAAATCAAATTTTTATTATTATGCACTTATAATATGTTTTTGTGATTATTATTCTAAAAATTCTATTAACTTCACCTGTTCATTAACAAGAATTCGGCAAAGCGCTTCCTATAAACTGGCTCATGCACATCAAAGTTGGACCTTTAATTACACAACTGAAGATTTCAAAATACTTTAGCACCATGCATGACGGTTCCTAGTACGCGATTAAGAAGAAAAAGGACTATATGCTCTGGGCACTGGGCTTTACATCTGTGATCAACCAACCAGATAATTTTATATGGGGTGCGGATTCCGTCTGTAACTGTCAGTTCTAACAGCTGATTATCAACCGAACGATTGACTGTATGGATAGTATATTTATATTCGCGCCATTTCCGTGAGGAAGTGACAGTTGGAAAAGTGCGGGAAGTTATTTTGATTTGCGCCGACATCCTGGATTAAAGGTTGATTGTGCTCTAAAATAATTGCAATTGAGTTGGTAAAACGACTATAAAGTGCGGCGGAAAATTAGGAAAGTGTGCGGTAGACGACATATTTCTGCAGGAATGCTGTAATCTCTCCGTGTATGGAGAGGTATTCAAATTATTAATCCGGTACGTGACACACAAATCGAAAGCCATTAAACTCTATCATCACATTTGACATTATCATTGCGTTCATAGTTAGAAATAATTTATTATTGTAAGTTTTGGGGGATCTGTATTAGAATCGATTTTGTTCAGAGTACTAGTAGCTGCGTTCCATTGGGCCATGCAGTTACCTACGCCCCTACGCTCAGAAACGGCTACACTTGCTGGTAAGCAGATGTAAGTTGGAAGAGTACTTAAGAACTCTGATTAATTCGGCTAGGGTTTGTGTGGCTCATTATTGCTTAATATGTGGCTTTTCGTTATTCTAGGTACATCGTACATTGTTTTTAAAATAATAATATGTCTTATATACGCTGCTTTCAATAAGCCAAGCAAGTTCAGGCTCTAGCAGGCTGACACCCCACAAGCTTTCAAAAATATCGCCTCAGTGACACCTTGATGATTTACACGATTCCGGCCGATCCAGTTGTCTGAAACAAAAAAGCCAAAAAGATTATTAAACTCGGCACGATTCTTCTTACTCAGGCCCCAATTTTTGGCAACAGGGTTCGAAACATTTTGCTGTGCTTGTAAGGTTGCAAATAAACTTTCTAAAAAAAATTTACACATCTTCAACGGAAATCGTAAATATACTTAACAGGCATTTCAACAATATTGTCATGAACTTGCAACTTGGCAACGACCTGCAGTAGCAAACAATTCTAGATCACAAACCATCTTCACGCAATCCACTAGTTCTGAAGAAGCAGCAGTAGACGTAATCTTGCACATCGACGATGCTCTTGACGGAGGATACTATTTCTTAGCAGTATTTATTGATCTATAAAAGGCATTCGACGTAGACCAGTGGCTGGAACTGCTTGAGCAACTGGGTATGATAGGGACATGCAACAAACTAATTGAGAGCTACCTATCATCAAGAAAAAAATAAAAACGATATAGACTCAGTAATTCATGATAATAATAGATGGGAAGAAAATAGAACGAGTCTGAAATAAAATATCTGAGACTCACTATGGATGAAAACCTCATATATCCCCTACATGATAAAGAAAAGTACAACGATCTTAGGAGCAATTGGCAGAAGAGGAAAACTTAATTATTTTGTCGCTAATAATATATATTCTGACTAATTTGTAAAACTGGGTACCATGTTTGCAAAACCGTTCAGCTTAAATAAATACTCTTGTGATTTTCCAGTAGACTCTTTTCTACATAACTTTTTCCGAGAGCAAAACTTACCGTGAACACGCTGTATTTCTATTCCTTCTTGTGGGATAGTCTTTTTTAGCTTGTAGTCCTTCATTTAAAGTCGAAAATTATATGGAATACTAAATTCTTGTTACAGATGGAAACTCCTCAAAACAAAAAGCAGCGACCGCAGCGTACTCCAACGCCAAAAATGTCAACGCGTAAGAAATCACTTTTCGAACGAGATAGGCAATCTCCTATTAGAGAATCGGACATTGAGTCCGTTTGCTTGGGAATTGCCCCCCTAAGTCCCGATACTGAAAGCAATGTTATAGGCGGCTGTATGAAAAAGAACGTTCAAAAGAAAATGAATAAATCGGCGCAGAATTTTGATTTGTCCCTCAAGGACCGCAATAAACTCAATATTAATTTGAACAGCAAGACAAATGTATCCCAAACTAGGTCAAGGAAAATTGATTTTGATCAAGATTCTCCTAGACGATCACCCAGAATCCGCTCAGCAACGAAAGCGGATAAATCGACATCCCCTTTGAGCACTAGATCACATGACCACGATGCTGCCAAGGAGAATGCACCTAACACCCCTAAAACATTCACGCCTTCCACCGATGAACTACAAATTTTATTCGATAACGCTTTGCATTTGAAACAGAAAAAGAAGGGAAGGAATATATTTGATGAAAACAGTGTGTCCTCTTCCGATGAGGAAGCATACAAAGAAAAGCAAAAAAAAGGAGAACAGGATTTTGCAGCCATGAACCATAGGACCACCAAAAAACGTTCGAATTCGACAGAAGCTAATGCAGAGTCGAGGGAAAAGATTCCAAGAATTGAAGTAACTCCTAATACTTCCATTGACGAAATCCTATCAAAAAGTATACCTACAAAATCGTTTTACTCCCGCAAAAATACCACTACAGCACTGCAATCCCCAAATACTTCAAGCCCATTGACGTGCCACTTGAAAAGTCGAAAGTATATTAACTTTAAGCACAGCAAACTGTCTAGCGGCATCAACAAAGGGGTTCACCATAAAATTCGCCGAAACCGCAAGCAAAAGAATCTTATCAAAACTTCGGTCGAGGACATACTTAAGACGATTCGCAGTGATAAATTTAAATTTCTACCCTCCAAAAGGATTTTTAACGAAAAATTAAAGGAGGTCCATGAAATTTTAAAAACTAGTGATGATCCCATTAAAAGAGCAAGGCCACTAAATATACAAACAGATGATTCTAAATTCCATGCTGCTTTCTCTGACAGCGAAGAGGAAGGCGATTGTTCATCAGATGACGAACCCATTCCCTTCATGCACGAGCTTCCAGAAGTAAACAAAGAAGTAGAGTTGGCTGCTTCGAAGCGCAAATTCTTCAAATCGGGGAATCACTCAGTGAAGAACCAGTACAAGTTAACCGACAAGATAAGAGCAACTGTTACGAATGGGAAAATTTCCATTCTTCCTTCAAAAAAGAAGAAAAGGCCATCACGAGCAAGGATCTGCGGTAAGTTGTTTGGAAATTAATATTTATTAAATGCATTCCTAAAAAGTAAAACAGTTACAACACTCGTGAATGCTTGCCAACTTTGAAAATTCAATTCTCTCGCGCCTTCGTCCTAACAGACCAAGCAGGCGTCCGACGAAGGGACTTAACTTACATAAACAGCTGCCTGCCTTTTATAACTCGCGAGCATTTGTTGTATGCGTTGAAAATTTGCGAGATGAATTTTTCACTCTGAGGGTAAACAAAAAGCTCGGATGGGTTACGAGTGTTACGAGTTGCAACTTGCAACTCATTCTTGTCTTCACAACGCAATGTTCGATTCGTTCCGTCTATACAGGGTGTTCCGTATAACGCACGCGAAAATGAGAGGGGTGGTAGTTAGAATGTAACTCAAATTATCCTTGTATAAAAACTTGCTACAGTTAATGGAAGTACGTTAGAAACGATTAATTTGGAAAACAATTTTAATATTCTGTAAAAGGGTGGTTGAAGCCCTGCACCGTACGGAATAAGCTCTAGCTTTTGAAAACCAAGCCAACCACGATAAAGCAAGCGATTTGATTGATCTTCAATTATCCGCACACAGCGAATACACGCATCTTAAACCTAGGTCTAGAAATAATGAAAAATTACCTGCCGCGTTTTAAAATTGATTTTTCAACCATTTCCAGGTCTCCCGGAGGTCTGTTCACTCTCCCGGGGTTTTTAAGGCGGGGTTACCGAATATGCTCTACAACATGGTGCAAAAAAAAAATTGTGACACGTCACATTTCATATCACATGTCACATAACATTTTACGTGAACACTTCTATAACATGATGCATTTCATTTTTACGGAAGAACTCATAACCGTTACAGTCCCTGGTTGGTATGAATCAGCTGCCGTGCTTCAATTGGTGTATGCACTGAGGCATCATGAAAGCTGCATCACCCATTAAGCAAGAAAACATGCACCGTGTGCATCGGGCTTTATTGTGATCGTCGCAACATTTTCCATAAAAAATATTTTTAAAAAAAACTCACTCATTCACTCACACACTATTTAAAAATTACACCTTGACAGTTAATTGGCAATGAAAATAACAAGTTTGAAATCGCCTAGTACATTTCCCAAAGTATTTCCTATATGTTTTATTTTCTATTATGCTCATAAAATGCACGAATCGAAAGTAATCCATGCTACCAAATAAAATGCCAAACAAGTTTAAAAGTAGTCGAAACGAGATAATAATTCCACCCCAGTTTACTCACAAATATCTCCACAATAATGCTGCTAGTCAATCGACGAGGGATTATTATTAAACCAAGCAACAACAGACATGAACTGTTTTAAGATCAACAATTGTTTTCCTGCTTATATTAATACAATTATTGTTGAAAGAGCCAGTTTCAATTCTTAAGGCTGCTCAATACTCTAAAATAATAAATTATGGAGAGATACAAGAAAAACCGTTATTAATTGAAGCACTTCCAAATTTTTCTATTATATATTGGAAAAAATCGGCGAAGACATACACTGCGTGTGCGTCCATAAAATTCCATACCAAAACCAGAGATATTTTTCTGAAATTCAATTCTGTGACGATCTTTTAAATAGGTTTTTCTTTTTCTAATATGGGTCTTTGCAGATGAAACTTTCTATACGGAACAAAAAACAATTGATGATATTATTCAGAAGCTGGATGCCGTCACAGACGAGCCATTTCCCGCCGTTCCAAACAGTGTCGCCGGTGACAATAGAAGCATCGTCAATAATGAGGTAGACTCATCTCAACTCAGTGCGGATGTCGGCGATTTCTCCCATTTCCGAGCACGTATACCGTACAATACAAATGATCCCGAAATTATAGAGCAACAGCAGCTTTTGTTGGATTTCCTTATTGCAAATCAGATCTGTACTGAGGATAATTTTAAGATATTCATATCGGACCCCGACAATCACAAAACAGAAGCTGCAGAGATCGTCGATAGTCTGGTTCTCGTAGTACCGGAAAAGGATGGTCAAATGGATACAATTATAGACCATTATGAAGATGTTATGACAACAGCTCTGGATGAATTCCAACAGTTTCGTGATAGGCTGCCGTACAATACAACCGATCCTGATATAGTTGAACAGCAAAAAACCGTACTCGAATTTTTAATTGAAAACCAAATATGTACAGAGGAAAATTTTAAAATTTTCATTACGGAACCGGAAAATTACGAGAAAGAAGCTGATTTGATCCTCGACAGCCTAGTTAAAGAAACAACCGAAGGGAGTGGATATTTGAATGAAGCAATTACATGCATAGACCCTAGTTCAGATTTGAGAATGGAGGTGGAGGAAAACGACTTGAATGAAACATTACAAATTGAAAATATCGAACCGAATAAAAATAGCCAACCGAAAGATAGCACGGTTGAGAAACTCTTTCCAATATTTTACCCAGGAAAGGCTAAACCATTTGTGCATCAGTCTACAAGGAAACAGCAAAATCGATGGAACCGTGGCCTAGGTGCTAACCAATACCAGATCGATGCGGGTCAAAAAGAGTTTGGGGCTAAGCAGTGCAGCAAGTGTGGATTAGTATACACAGTTCATGAACCCGAGGAGGAGAAGCTGCACGACGAATACCATAATTCTCTACATATACTTAAGTTTAAAGTATGCATAATAGTATTGAAACAACAAAGCTTTAAACAAATTTCTTGCAGGGGTGGATTGACGAGGACGTCGTTATGGAGTTTCCTGAGTGGGGCCCGGATGGTCGCATTATTAAAGTTACGAGCTCTGCGCATCCTAAACGGCGGGAAAGGGTTGCCGAAGTATTGAAGCTTGTTGATCAAGAGTTGGGCTTCTCCTCTTACATTCTGCCAGTGAATTACATAGTTAGTGGAAATTGTGTAGTTTTCAGAATACTTTTTGCCCGAATACTTTTAGGTATTTTTTGCTGTACGAAGACAACATGTTGTAGGATTCTGTTTGGTACAATCTCTGGAGAAGGCGAACAGATACGTTTGCTTAAACGGTGTTGATTGTTGCACAGAAGAAGTATATCCCGCTAAGTAAGTAATCATTTTACATTGCTAAAAAGTAAATCATCCTAAAATTAGTATATGTAACATGAAAAATTATATGATCATATTGGCAATTTTTGACTTGATTTTTGTAGGCAACGCTTTCGATATATCCGAATATACAAGGATTTTCAACTCAGTATACTTATACATATATGTATATAGTAACGAACATTGTATATTTCAGGTGTGGCATTTCCAGGATATGGGTAGCTCCATTTCATCGTGGAATAAGAATTGCTTCGAAACTAATAAGAGCTGTGCAGCTGCACACTATTCTGGGTGAGGATATAAGCACTGACGAAATAGCCTTCAGTTCACCTACAGTTGATGGAAAAGCATTCGCTCAAGCTATCACGAAACGAAAAGATTTTCTCGTATATCAATGAATGACAAGTGTACGCGAATATCATAAATCTATATATTAAGTTTTTGTTGTTGATTAAATAAATTTATATATTTATACTTCGCAAATAATGTTCTTTAAAGTACAGATGGAATATATTTTAACATTAATCAACTAGTGTGCATTTTTGATATGATCAACTTCTGTTTTGTATTCCTTGCATTGCGCGAACGTAGAATTAATTTGTGAAACTCTGTTCGTTGTGCCGTGTTCAAACGCGCTTTCATATTGTCAAACTACATCAAGTCGTCGAAGGAAATGGGCCGAGTTACGTAAATTTCGTGCCATAATGAAAATAGTTCCAGTTGTCATAATTTTTATACATCATCCGATTCGATCGTATTAAAAAATACCCACTTTGATAAGAATCAAGTAAACATTCAATTCGATTCGATCAATCGAATCCTATTCCTATATTCGGGCTCTGGTACTGAGGCCCTTAAAGAGGAATAATTTCTTGTTTGCATTTACATGATACAAAACGATGTTACTAGAATTGACTAAAATTAACTAATGTTTTGTCGTGAAATGCTTACCTGCTTGTATTAAAAAAATTTTAGTACTTTTATTTCACCAGACGGAGAACATCCTGCATAAAACTTGTCCTTTGTGAACACTCACTTGCATGATTTTTTTTTTATTCAAGGTTAGTCGCCTACCAAACTGGCAGGCAAGACAAGTGAATTGGCCGGAGCTCTTTTTTCATGCAAGCTGTCTTCTCCACAACCACAATTAACCAGCCTGTCTCTTCACTTCTCAAGTGTTAGCTTCCACTTGCCTAGTTGTAACCAAGCAACACCGATATATCAACATTTTCAGATTTGTTAAAAGCGTGGTCATTGTATTGCATTTATGTATTTTTATGAAGGGTGGTTTCTGGTCTAGAAAATTCAAACAATTTATTTTCCGTTTACGAGAATCCATAGTAGATACTTAGATGTAATAATAAATTTTATATGGACCTGGTGCTGAGTAAATATTAAAAAAAAATTCGCTACTTCTTTTTCGCTCGGAACGTGTTTTTTTTTGTACCGTATGCATGATATCTCGAGTTGTAGTGTATCAATCATCATAATTTAAATTGCTAATTATTTTCCAGTTAGCATGGACTGGGACGTAGGCAAAATATTACATAATTCGAGTTTTATTTAACTTTTAGTAACGAAAGTTGAAAATTTTTTCGGGCTCTTAACTTTAAACACGCGTCATTCTCTGCAATTTTGTTTCAATTGCGACTTTTTAAGTTTTGAGTCACATAATTATAACTCTCGGAATTTCCTTATCTTAACGGTTAATCCATAAGTTCTGAAAGCCCTGTTGAGCTCTTGACAACTAACATAAGGTTTTTGGACACAGATTTTAGATCTTACGCATACACCTTAAATTCCCTTCACCTCCCAAATGTATATCGTCGTAAACTGCTAAACGGAAGACGGTCGGCAAATATCAATATACTCTACAAACATAAACGAGACGATATCGTGTTGCAGAGTAGCATATTTGCATCGCGATTCT
The DNA here is from genome assembly GCA_947538895.1 of Neoitamus cyanurus. Taxonomy (NCBI): domain Eukaryota; kingdom Metazoa; phylum Arthropoda; class Insecta; order Diptera; family Asilidae; genus Neoitamus; species Neoitamus cyanurus. The sequence goes on from OX384540.1 coordinate 1,415,630, forward strand.
TCGTTTTCAGGAGTAAAGGACCCTGGAAAATTATAAAGCAACGACAATCAAGGATTCGTGGATCTTTCGCCACCGATGCCACTACGTCGAATTGAAAATATGGCGCTAAAATAACCGTTCGCCCGCTTTATAAATCATATGGGAGTCTATTCAAGATCCGATTCACGTGAAAAATATTTCCACGGAACCTTCACTTCGCCCATACTGAAAATATTCACTCCAGGCGAATATGAGAATCGGTACTACTGACAGTTCCACATCAGAAACCGAAAATGTGGATCATTCATACTAAACGATGTCAAAATATGAGAATAGGATATTTGCCTCCGCTAACCGCTTTTCACGTTAATCGGATATCAGAAAAAACTGGCCATATCTCAAAACAAACTGTTCCAATCTCTTTCTTTATTCAGGAAGGCAGGTAAACATTTTTGCGATAAAACATAGATCAGATCAAGAACAACCGCTCGGTTTATGACATGGAAATAAAATTTAACATTAGGAAAATCACTTATATTCTTACAAAAAATCTCTTACAAATAATACACGTACAGAGCAGTGTGTTCACTTAGACATACAATGTATTTATTTCATTTTAAAATATGACAAAGGGGACCTAAGTTAAGCATCATGATTATTATTAAATTTAGGCATGCGGAGAGCTTTCTACAAAGTAGGAAACATTTTAAAATGCGTAACATCTGCAATATTTAAGAATATATAAATATTTTTCTAAGAAAAATATATCCGCCTTTGTAAGCGTTGTTGTTATGATATCTAAAACCACCGAATTTATTTCATAGAACGAACATTCTTTGGAAAAGGGTATTCCTTCAAGGGACGTTGGCGTTGCAGTAAAAATTTCACATTAAATCTTGTAGAGAGCTCTCCGGTTTGAATCGTATTGATGATATTCATCTTCATAATAATAAGCTTCGTCTCAGTATGGTGCATATCGTCGTGGTGATGGACCCCTCATTCCAGGGCGTCGATCGTCAAACGAGTCTCGACTGAAGTCCTCATAACCTCTGTAATAAATAAAAATTAAATAACACTCTTTCCACCCAGCTTAAATGCAAAATTGCGCATTAAAGGACAGCCTCCGATAAAAAAAAAACATGAATTAAAATCATTTGTCGCTGATTAACCAGAAGCGACTATTATCTAGTCATACAGTAGAAACCAAGAAGTACACATCATATTCGAGTACGAGTGCAAAAGTACTTTCGGGCTGAGTACCGATACTTTTAATCCGGAAAAAATCTGAGAACGACTAACAGATACTTGTACTAATAATATTTAAAATGCTCGAGTACGGGTCAGCAATCCAACCTATGTATGAACTTGAACATTGCGATTGTAATGGAAACAGACGTTTTCGAATGCGCCTACAGATTTATACGACATAAAACTATAGAAATTCAGGAGGAACTAACTACAGTGTACCAACGGAATTGTTGAACCCACATTATTGATTTCTTAAGTCACAATTTTCTTTGTCATATCCCACCAAATAATTGAAGAAGACAAGATGATATAGCAATACATACCCATATCTGGTAATTCCGTTAGTGCTTCTTGGAGGTGTGCGTCTGCTGAACATTGTGTCATACCCTCGACTTAAACTGCTGCTACTTCTCAAACTACCTCCCAAAGGTGGTGGGAGAGGCATGGGCTCTCGTCTTCCCATCGGTGGTAATGGTGGGAGATGGTCGCGCATGCGTGAACTGGAATATCTTCTCTCAAATAAATCACGGCCATCATCAAAGCGACGATCATAGTAGTCATAATCCTGTTTTAGGGGAAATAGCATTCAAAATAAAAAAGAACTAAATGAATTTAGCGTGCCAAACTTCAGAGTAAAATTTTGCAGTTTGTTAGAATTTACACGCATCGAGCTAATAATAATTGCTCAAAATTTTGCCAAGAAGCTGGTGTTGGATAAAGAAAGGAAAAAATAAATTGGTGTATTTGTTACCCTAAAGCCATCCATAATCCTTTCTCGTAGGAATGGGGGCGGTGGTGGAGGCGGCGGATACGGATCCCGTCCATACATACGATCTCTATAACCGCGTTCGCCAAACATTAATCGTGGACATTCCTTGGACCAGTGTCCGGAACGTCCGCAGCGATAACACTGTTCTGGATCGCCCATTCCCGGTTTTGGGCGCACACGACTGGTCGACACCTGAACTTTCAATGGTTGCCCATCAACAACACGTCCATTAAGCTCTTTGATAACATCTTGAACATCACCGACGCAATCCAAGTGAACGAAACCATAATTACGAACGATGTCGCATTCCACGACCGTACCATACTTTTGGAAGAGTTCTCGAACTTCCGGTGCTCGGGTCTTATCGGTTAAGTTACCTACGAAAATTTTCGTCGTTGGTGTATTTGGAGCCCGACGACTCTTAGCCGCTTCAACCTTGATAGGATTATCATGCAAAACGTAACCGTTCAAGTTCTGAATTGCGTCGCGGCCCTGTTGCTCATTTTCCATATGTACGAACCCATAATTTTTGACGACGTCACATTCGATTACGGTACCGTACTTTTCGAACAGAGGACGTAGTTCCGAAGCTTGCGTCTTATCATCGAGATTTCCAATGAAGAGTTTGAAAGTCCCAGCACCCGGCATATCTACACAATCAGTTCTGTCGTCCGGCTCAATATTTCTTCTTTTAATCTTCCCGACACCGGAACCGTACCGGTAGTTTGTCTAATGTAAAATAAATGGTATTTCGTTTTAGGCGAATGTCATCTTAAGTATACCTTAAATGGATAAAACCAGAGTGAGAAGAATGATCGAAATTCATCCACTCCTCAAAAGAATATTCTTAGAATTTTCAACCTTAATTCCTTTGTGAATGACTATGAATCGCTTTATAATATCTAGGATCTTCCGTTAGAGATTAAAATTGTATCATCCAACCCTTCGGTTTTGCAAACAAAACAAGCACCAACTTTATAATCCTCACATCATCTTTTGCGGTTTTAGGCAATATAAAAAAATACAATTACGTTAAGTAACCAAGGCAAAAATTGTTACCTGATGGCCTCCTTGGACTGATAACGATAAAAAAAAAAATTATTTTTTTATGATTCTAAGGGTTGGGATAGAAATTTTTTTAATCTTATACGAAAGAACAAAGGCTGCCATTTTATTTATTCGTTACTTCGAAAATGGAATGAGAAATCAAAATATTCTCAAAAGACAATATTCTTTGAAGAAATATACATTTACCAATGTAACGGTAAGAATGAATTTATCACTCGCGAATATGATTTTTCCGCACTCTGGATGGAACTTTTACCCAAACTAATGCCATAACAAACTATCTTCGAATATATTTACACAAATAAGCAATAACTGCAGACATTTATGTATTTTCGATTTGCACAACTTCGCTAATTCTTTTTATAAAGTGTTATTCCTTTATTCGTAACCATTTCACCATTCATATACGATAAATAGGCAGGATGTTTTTTTTTCTTATTTTATTAAAACGTTTTTTTTCTTTTCTTAATCTTTCCTTTTATTAAATCGGTTTGCGGTAACACAGGATCACCTGGAACAGAAGTGTTTTGATAAAATATTAATAAGAACACAACAGCTAATCAATGATCGAAGGGTTTGAAAAAAAAGAATTAATAAAGAATATAATTTGCTTTAAGCGTTTCTAGACATATTTGTTTACATTTACATATATTATTTCCCGTATTTGTGGCACCTTAGTTTATTGTTCATTTTATCCCTTACGTAATAAGGGATATATTATTTACTATTCAGTATTTGATGAAATTACCAACTGTTAGGTGAAATCAAGTGTACGATTAGCCTAATAGATTAACCTCATCAAAAAGCTCACCGTGATCCTTAACTTTAGACGAATTGACTTAAAATTGAGAGCAGTACACTTCCATTGTTTGCAATTTAATCTGATAGTAAAAATTGTAAGACTACTTAATTTAAAGTCATCTAAAATATTGACTGACAATACAAGTTCTTTTTGTTAACTTTCAGCGTGTCAGCTAGGTAATTATATTTAAAACTGACAAGTCAACCCTTAGATGCTACTGCATATTATATTTACAGAACGAACTAAGAACATATAAGGAACGGCAATACCGTGGCAGCAAATTCTACTGCCCACCCGAATGTCCATTCTGCCTTATGAGAGAAGATTTGCAACTCGGCTATCAAAATTTTTGCTTACTCAGGGGAAAACTGCAATTTGTTATCACGATATACAGAGTGAAAAACGCAATTACAAGTACATTTGAATTTATAATATGATATAATACGACCTATTGTTAATAATCCAATCGAAAAATAATGCCTATTCATTCAAAAAGCGCTACTTCAGTGGACTTGTTTCTGTTTAGTTTTGCCTCGTAGTAGTATTTGTTTTTGCCTCATCATTTTATGCATTCGTTCCTTATATGTTCTTAGTTCGTTGATTTACAGTAAATAAAAATATTCAAATGTCTACGTGCCGCATTTCTGTCGAGGACAAAACAGCGCTACAATTATCATCTTTTACAACTGTTTTTTGTTAGTTTTGGAGTAATTTTTACGCTTAATTGAAGTTTTATCAGAGTATTCCGAAATTATAATTATCAGTTATCATAATCCCCAAATATTTTTTAGTTTTAAGAAAAAAATGTTCTATGAAGTGATGACAACAATATCATTGGTACTTGCCAAGAGGAAAGTGAAAACTGAAATTTTTCCCGAAAGGTTAAGAACCAAAAAAATGTATCACCCGTAAGGTGATCTAAATTTGAAGGCGGGCTTCGAAGCAATTTGTAATCTTAATAAACAGAAAATTATTGAAAAAAATCGTGCTCTTGCCGTTTTCGAGATATTTAATAAAAGTTTACACTTGTACAGTATTAAAAATTCCTACCGACTGATTATTTGCCTTTTACAAATTATTCACTCCCTGAAATTATTTGCATGCATAGACTAATTATTTAACTTTTACAAACTGTTTCGAAGCCCGCTCTCAAATTTATCAATTTAATGGCACCCCTTTATGGGTAGCTGCCAAAAAATGTCATATATAGATATGTATGTATATACTATGTACCTATTTCGTGAAAATAAAGTTTGCATTTTACTGTCTAAACATCAATGACAAAGCCGGCGTAAATCACAGCATCTATACGTACTCGCTGTACTAAATTATGAAGGCATACAATTTCAAGGTCTAAAATGCACTCTGTTGCTGACATCTCTTCGCAGTTTACAGGTGATAAATTTGATTGTACAAAGTTTTAAAATATTAAAAAGAATTAGACAAAATTGTGCAAAATTTACAAAAGAAAAGTCACCATATAATACTATATATATTCCAAGAGCTCGTTTATGGCATTCATGACGCGAAACTTCGTAGCGAGAAAATGGCGTCTTACTTGTACATACCGAAAATACTTCTTCCAATTGACTTACCTATAGCACTTCTTTTGGATACAATTGATACACTCAAGCACTTTTTGCTTGAATAAATAGTTATAATTTAACAAATTACTGATTCTTTATATATAAATTCTTAACTTAGTACCCAACAGAGCGTTTTCAGTAAGATGGATACCGGCCTGTCGTCTTCACAAATCCACTCTGCAGCTAAATCGAGTTCGAGTATCGAAGCCGAACCGAAGGCGAAGTGCACAGACATTTGTTACGTTCGTAAACTCATTCTGTTTTGCTCCGAAACTAACTGCGTTCGATCTTTCAATGACTACGTGCCAAATATACGATGAACTTTGTCACGACCTACTAATAGCTATCTTTGTCGTATAAACGGGTCAACTATAAATCCTGCCTAGTTACAATTGAATTGGGCCAAGGCCTGATTTTTTTGAGTGTGTATAAGAAAACACAAAGGAGAGGTGTCATGGGACATGCAAAGTGCATGAACGCAAATTTCCCATGTCGAATCTGTGCCGTTGACATGGTCAGATACAATTTTTGTTGGGAAAACTGTTTCCAGGCGCGGTTTGTGATTATCGTTGCTCAAGTCGCGATTTTCTTTTGACTCAAGAACAACAATGAGGGAGTTGAGAGGGACAAACAGAAGAAAGCGGAATCGAAGACTAGGCCGAACCATAGTCCGATCACAAATTGATGCCTATAGACTGATTATTTACCTTTTACAAACTGTTTCGAAGCCCAAATTTATCAAGGCCACCTCTTATTGGTGAGTTGTTTCTCACTGACCCGTTTATACGGCAAACAAAGTTATGACTTTAGGCCCACGCTTTAGGCACATGGCTTGACTTTTAGTCATCTTATATACGTAGCTATTGATATGTTTACTTCCGCGTGCTGGTTGCTACAGAAATCAGAAGAAGGCTTCATATTTGTCAACAAATGGTGGAAGGAAACAACAGCACAATTGGGGATTTTTGGGAATGAGTTTGCTTGGAGAAAGTCTGATGGATGCTCCCGCGGCTATTGGTAATTTTATAGTGGACAATACTCTTCCATACATGAACCAGTACATATCCACACCCTCTTCCCATTCGGATGAAGGATCCGAGCGAAGTCACGTAATGCCAAGCGCTTTAATCAAGGAGCAGTGGCAACTTATTTTAGATCAGAATGCATCTGTCGATGAGTTGAAAAGCGCAATAAATCGCTGCAAGCAACTTGTCGTCGAAACGGATGAGTGTAGTGATGAGCGGAAGTGGTTGGTGCGGCACCTGGTTGAACTCCGCTTCTACCTCAAAGAACTTGAAGAGTCAAAAGAAAATCAAATCGACGGAGAGCCGAGTATAAAAGCGATCCTGGGACACCACTTTATAACCCGGCAAGTGAGATCTTTGGCATATGCAAAGCAATACTGTGACCATTGCACGGGGATTATCTGGAGCGTAGTGCAGTCTTCGTACATATGCGCAGACTGCGGATTCCTTGTTCATCACAAATGTGTGCACAGTATTATTCGAATTTGTGCCCATGTTATTACATCCGAAAATGCGTACCCTATTGCTGAGATCTGCCCGGAGATTGGGTTGGCTGCTCAAATGTACAAATGTGCTGAATGCCAGACATCACTCACGTTCAGTAAGTAAACAATTGTTAATATGTACTACTTATTAAATTTATCAGGAAAATATCGATATTTTAGAAAGACATCTCCCCGATTTTGATGACCTTGTAAATTGTCGCCAATGGGCGTTTGTGTTGTCATAATGGTGTTTGAAAAACGATTTATACCTAATTTCCATAAGAACCCAAACCACATTGTACCAAAAACCATCGGTCTGAATTTGATAGCAAATCACATCTGTGAACATTATTAGCAATGTAGATGTGAAATGTCAGTCAGTCAAAAACCCTACCAGATGCGCTGAATTGCATGTGGCAACACAAAATGGTTATTCTCACACAGGGGAAAAGTCACCGCATGTTGACCAAATGTACGAGACAGCTGACAAAAATTTCAATGCAAATGAAAGAGCTGCAGCTATGTTTCGAGTGTAGTTTATTTTCCTATACCTAATCTCCATATGTTTATATTTTCTTTGGTACATTGCATTGCGGTATACGCACGATGCACACAACCTGCATTATTTTTTGAGAGGTGATATCAAAGGATACTTTTCAGGTTTAGTTCAAAATATAAATTAATGTTCCTAACAAATTTATGGGTCTTTATTAACTGTTTAATGTAGTCAAACTTTATTTCATTGGAGATAAAATAATAACAGAGGGCGTAAAATTCACAATTTTCCTACCTAAATAAATATCTAGGTCCCGAAGCACTACTAAGGCCTGCTGAATTTAATGTGGCAAGTAACACAAATGAAAAGTTAGAGCATGGCTATCAAAACACGAGCGAGACAGGAGACTCATTTTACAATGAGAAGGGAAAGGTAGTGGTTGGTTCGTGGATGGTCTGCTCATTGGAGATTGGGCATTATTCTACATTACAGGGTGTCTATTATATTATTACCTACTAATATGTATTTTATTCGCTCCCTGCGACCTGAAGATCTTGTGCGCCATGTGCAAGGACTGCCAAGACTTCAGATTTCGAGAGAGAAAATGCAGATTACGATAACCGATAACCGACCGGTTCCACACTGTTTGTAAAATGAACTTAAACTTGGTCCCATATTTTCTCTAACACATGATGCCTATAAAAATACACTTTCTCAAGGAAAGATTATTTTACTTGGAAGAAAGAAAATGGCAAGTAGCGTTGTCCAAAGGGTTGTATTCAATCCGTTTTAATCCGAAATTATCGTCGTGTAAAAAATAGTTCACCGTTTGCGCTGCCCAGAGTCTACGGCGAAGATGATGATGCTAATGTATGCGTGTGTTTGTCTGTATGTGTGTGTGCTTGTGTACAATTTTTAAGACCAGGCGGACCCTAATATCCCATAAAGGAAAACTCTATCTTAAAGTTTAATTCATATTTTTTTTTCTGAAAAATTTTTTCAGCTTTATTTTATTAATATATGATAATGATTTTTAAAATATTTTATAAAGAAGACTCTTGGACCGAACCTCGGTTATGTGACTACTGTGGGCTGTATTTCTGCCCATCGTGCCATTGGAACGACTTAAGTATAATACCTGCTCGAGTGGTACACAATTGGGACTTCAATCCACGCAAAGTTTGTCGGGCATCGCTTCAGCAGATTAACTTATTAATGGAAAAGCCGGTAATTAATCTTGAGCAAGTTAATCCTAAGCTGTTCATCTTCCTGCAGACATTAAATATAATAAAGAAATTACGGAAAAATTTAGTTTTCATGCGGAAATATTTGGCAGAGTGCCGAAAGGCCATGCAGGCAAAACTACTGGATCACCAAATTGGTAATATCATTAAAATAACATTATGACCTGTTTGATTGCTCTGATCCTTCAGGAACAAAAAGGTACTTAATCCAGTCCACCGAATACTTCAGTATATCTGACTTAGAATTAACGCAGTCGGGAGCATTAAAAGATTTCCTTAATAAATTGTTCGATGTGTTCGACAAGCACATAAGGAATTGTGACATCTGTTCTGGCAAAGGATATATATGCGAAATATGTGGAAACAATGAGGTGCTCTATCCTTTCGACGATGGATGCGAACTTTGTAGTGTATGCAACACCATATATCACCGAGGGTGTTGGACACGCAAAAATATGACTTGCCCAAAATGTTTGCGACTCGAAGAGAGAAGGCAGAAAGATATTGTTGAAAAAAATTAATTAAACGTTAAGCTCGTTTTAACTGAAGCTTTTATTGGTGCTTTAACTTTCTGTAAGTTATGTATTTACTAAGTGGAATAATAAATCGTTTTTATATAAATGCTGGTCAAAATATTCTTTTATTGTTTTGTATTTACTTTAATGTATAAGCGATGCCGTTGATTTGCAAGTAATGGGACAATTATGTGTAGTTGGAGATAGTCCGGGAGTGTCGCCGTCAAGTCGGGCATTGTTATTATATCTGGCGAAAGGCCCGCTTATTTTATGTCAACGCATTACGTACCGCCATTTTGTCTAGAAAAACTTCCTCTGGTACCGGGTGATATTAAAAATAATTTTTACCGATCTTACGATACAAAACACGAACTGAAATGAAAATTAAATGTTATCGGCACCACGCATAAATTTGTGCACACGGTACGTAATGCCAAGCATATAGAAAATACAACACAATATTTGTAACAATGACGGTACCTACCAAATTTCATTGGTAGAAATATTAGTATATTCCCTATAGTCATTGGAGACTATATTATTTCGCTAAGGGTCCAGACCGGTGTGGTACGAGAAATAAGGATACATTCCTCAGAGCACCGTTCTTCACCGAAACAGATAAAACTCACATTATATCGCCCCACAATTAAATAAAACCGATTTAAAAAATTACGTTCGTGCGCGCCTGTAAAATTGGGTCGACGAAATTATGAATCCAATCTCTAATTCGCACCACGACATCAATTCGCACGAACGGGATCGACCTAATATCGACACGGTCGGCACAACTGTTTGCACCAAAGAATATCTAACAACAAGAAGGGACACTCTATACGCCTGCAAATTCCTAACCCATATGCAATGTCTGGAACTATATCCTGAAAATTACCCCATTAGCTAAAACAGAAACGAACGTGCATTATTCTATTCCTATAAGAAATTAAGAGAGAGAAAGCTATAGTCGGCGAAAAATTTTCACGTATAGCATGTACCTACAGTGTGAGCTATAAAATGTATTTTTTACAATGGATTCTCAAAGGCGATTATTATGAATCACTACTACCATGACATTTCAATTCTACCTCCCCTGGCAATGATAACGTATAGGGACAATGCGAATGTAACTAGAATGGAACGCAGGTAACGCGCACACACAGTTGATAAATACGTACGCGGTTGTTCACTAATTAATTCTCTACAAAAAAGATTATACATACATATATATATTTTTCACGTAAGAGCAATCGTTTTGGAAATAATGCACCGCTAAAAGCAGTAAGACGAATTTCTAACCAATATATTGTACGGATTGTTTTTTCGTATACCGTTGTCGCACTGCGAGTGTTGCTGTTTTAGTGGATTTAATAATTATTCTATTTTTGCTGCCCTAGAGGAAAGTGAGACAATACTTAATCAATTTTTTTCATTAAAAATTAATGTAAAGATTGGTCCAACTAGTGTTTAGAATTTGAACTACCGGTAATTTGAAATTTAGTTGATTATATGTTCCCGACTTGACAGAAATTTAATTTAAGGTTTGACATTTACGAAATGGGACGGTATTCGCTTGAAGAAAGTTGGGAAATATTAAAAACTTATTTCCAAAGTGGTGAGTCTTCTACTCAAACTGAGAAATTTGAAAACAAAATTTGACAAAAAAAGACTCCCAAAAACCCAATTTGTGGATAAATTCGTGAAGCGAGCTCGTTAAACTGGAATGTTGGTGGATATATCAACCCGTGTACAAAACAACATTGCTGTTGTTGCTCAAAGTGTGCGTTAGCAACCATCAACATCAACTCGTCATCGTTCTCAACAATTGGACATTGCACTCACTTCTTTGATGCAAATTTTACGTAAAGACCTTGCCATGAAGCCATATAAAGTTCAATTGGTACATAAAGCGAACGCCACAATCGATCTTTTGCGCCGATCAGAAATCGCATAATCAGCAGAAATGGTGATGTGATTTGGCCGGCAAGAAGCTGCGATTTGACGCCGTTGGACCATTATCTTCAGGGAGCGGTGAAAGACAAATGTTACGCCCACAAACCAGAAACAATTCAAGACCTCAAGTATGAGATTCAAGCTGCTATTGCTGACATAAGGCCCGAAACAATCGAAAATGTACTCAAAAATTGGGTGGACCGTGTGGTCATTTGACCGAAAATGCTTTTCATAAATAAATAACATAAAACAACCTTTCAAATAAATGTTCAACGATTGAAAAATATTGAGCCGTTTTTTTTATAACAAAAAGAAATTCCAATTTTTAAATGGGCCACCCTTTACATACAAGTAATTTTAATTAATGTTTAGCGAGCTGGAGAATAAAACAAGCTTCATTTTAAGCTTAATATTTTTGAGAATTAATCAAAAATTGACAAAAAATGTAATTTACTTTTCTCAGAGAATTTACTGGGCGAAAATAGAAGTTGAGCCTAGCCTTAAATCGCGTCTAGACCTAGGGGTCTATTTTGCGATCCGATTCACGTGAAAAATATTTCCACGGCACTTTCATTTAGCTCATACTGAAAATATTCATTTCAGGCGAATATGAGAATAAGATCTACCGACAGTTTCGCATAGGAAACCGAGCATGTGGAACATTTACACTAAACGATGTCAGAATAGGAGAATAGGATATTTGCAATGTGAACCGCTTCGCTTGGAATCGGATCTCAGAATAGCCCCCTAGTCTTTATTTACTGTTTTTTTACATCAAAGTGAAGAGATATTGGATGCCCTGGGCTCTATAGCCCAATCAAGCCATACGTAAATATGCCCTAACGCGTATTGTGTTAACTGTATTTTACCCTGCGAATAATACAAAACTTTCGAACCTTTTGGAAATTTTTAAATGATATAATTCACTAAACTTTAGGTCAAAGGGATTAAATTTTTAGTGGTATGGGTATATGTATAGCAAAAAACCATAAATTACTTAAGAAAAATAGTTATTTTCTCTAAAAAATATAACTTAAGTGATTTCCTTCAGAAGCATATCAAATGAAACGAATAAATAACACTTAGACTAAAATGTTGCATTTGCATTATGGGTACATCATACGTCTTACGTAGGTCATCAGAATGCAGTCCTGCTATTGCCAAGCCCGCGGGCGGGAAGACTATTTGTTTTTGCAGTTGGATTATCACGAGCTTGGCTGTGTGCCACCACTATGCTGAGACATTGAACCCATTCTTCAGCATTTTTGCCATCCTTCGGTTTGAGAATAAGAGTTTGATCACCGGTAAATATCTCAAATGCTTTCGGAATGTTTCGGGCCCCTCGCGAAACTTTTACAGATCGTATCTGATTTACATCGATGCTTTCTCCGCCACTCTGCAATGTTTGTAGGATTAATTACAAAAAAATTAATAAAGGAATACAAATTCACGTCTCTGCTCAATTCACCATATCACTTTTAGATATTAATTTATCTCTCGCATTAACTTCTTTGGTTCGATGCTATAGCTTTGAAACAGATTATGAACTGAGGTGACTACTTACAGATCCTTTGCAAGATAAATGTGCTCCTGACAGTGTGAAATATCTTGTTCGCCAGCGTCTGAATAGGCGCCACTTGCCTTTTTTCTCTTTTAGCTGACCTTCGATCATCGGCTGATTATTACCGCGCAAGAAACCAACCGCTTTATCCGGGTGGTTACATAAGAAACAACCCCACTGGTACTCTAGTTCGTTAGCATTAGGCTTTGATTGGTCAGTCTTAATAACTTCAAATACATCGAGGAAGCCAGAGTGACGGAGTTCGTTTACAAGTACTTCCCGGTCCTAGAAGGCGTAAGTTAGTAACAACAAATGAATAAATAAATATGAGCACGTACACACCTTTTGAGATGGAAAATGACTAGTGACCAGTTCTGTAAAACTGCGATTTTCGCACTTTAGTATTTGCCACATGTTCTTCAAATTACTTATGCCTGGTTCCCTTGTACTGAGAACGCATTTCTCCTTCACCTGAAATTTTTCTTAAGGGTAAAACAAAATTGTTTTATTTCAAAGAGGATTACATAATTTCTGACTTGAAAGTCCAAGAACATTAGGTGTATCCAAGTTTTCGGATTCCTCGTGCGCATAGTGAAACATGTCTTGGAGTAAAGACAGTGAGGTCCACGTATTTGGCATGCAAAGTGTAATTTTGCCACCTTTTTGGTTCGCCTCTCTAAAATACGTTAAAATAAACAGTTATAGAGATAATGAATTTTCGAATTCTGTCGTCTACCTTCTATGCTACACCTAGTGGGCGGTGGCAAGTGATGCGATAGCTGATCCATATATTTCTTAATTGATTGAAAGTTTTTTTCACAAAACTGTTGGACAGGATCACGCATAATTTGGTAGGGCTCGAATGTACTCATCCTCTGATTTATGATGCTATTGTTCGCGTTCAGAAGAGTCACGCTCGTATTGTCGCTTCGTCGAGATGTTACCGTCATTGGCCCGGATACTACGACTTCATGATTATTCTGCGAATGAAATTGTTCATATTTTATGTAGTGCATTGGAGGCTGTCTTACTAACCGCTGTACTAATTGGCAAAGTCGTCACAGATTTTTGATTAGAATTAAGAGACGGGGAGGCCGGAGAGGCGTGGTGCACGGATATGCTGTTCTGTGGCATTGCTATAGATCCTGAAAGTAAGAAACACTTGAATGAATGGACAATTTATGGATAAAACACTTTTACCCGTTGATTGATTAAGTGCATCGGCGCTGTACTTTCCCAATGCTCCTGTGGAGCCTAGCAGAGTTATAGGTCCTTGGGAATGCGGCCGAACTCTCGTGGGAGATGTGGTTACTGTTACTCCTCCAGAAGTTATCTTCGTCGAAGGTATTCCCCACTTGTTATGACCTGTAATTATCACATTACTGCTAAGAGGAGGCACTGGGGTGACGTAGGGTGGGCTCGATGGGTTGCTTGGTGGGTTTGCTCCCGTCTGTTGTGCAACATTGCCGCTTGAGTGGCAGTTTGTGTTGTTTGAGTTTGATCCATTCTGATTAATTTGCTGTGATGAACTCAGCCTAGTCATGCTCTTGTGCAATCCACCAACAGAGCCTCCTGGAATTTTTTTAAGTAAGCCTGCATACTTGTTATAAGTTAAAACTGGGCACTACCGGCTATGTTCAGTCGTGTCATACTTCTGTGAGTATTGCTTGATGGATGGAGTCTTCCTGTACTCCTTGAGTCGCCTAACTTAACTCTCCGGGTATAACCAGTGTGGGGCGGTGTTGGCGGTACTGTTGTGGCAGGTGAACTTTGCGGGATTTGTGCCATGTTCGTATTTGCATTCACAGACGAAGTGGTAGTGCTAGATGTATGGATAGTTACAATATGTCCTCCCACTTTAGCATTAGGAGGCACTGCAGGACTGGAGCTTCCGGAAATTTTGGACGTTGCGGCAGTTGCGGGTAATTCTCGGGACGCTGAAGAATTCAATTTGACGATAGTTACACCTCCGGACGTCTTGTTTCCATCGTCGGCATTAAGTTGTGCAGTCGACTGCTGCTGACTACATAAGTTTATATATGGGGAAGTTTAGGGAAGTTAGTATGACGTACGTTGCTTAATGTATATGAATAACCTTAGTGAGTTTTTCTGTCGTACACATGCCAATACTTTATCGGTAAACAACACTGGGTATGATGAGCATAGCTTAGTGGCTTCATGCAGTAAAACAGTTTGTGATGTACGGTCAGCATGCGGCAAATGTTCAAGTACAAAATCTAATGCAATTTGTGCTTTGTCCTAAACGAGTGTTCAACTGGTTAAATTTTTCAACTACATTTAAATACAACATTTAAGGATTCATATGTAGCCGCTGATTTCAACTATATAGTTATAGCAACAATTTAGCTGAGAGCAGTGCTGCTTATGACAATATTTTTGTACAGCATTATTAACTTGAAATCCAGCGTTTGATTGAAACAATTCAAACAATTTTGTTTGACTAATCTATAGATTCAAAATTACATAATATAAGATCACTAATTTCTAATTCGATTCACCGTACTCCTTGGAGTGCAATATATATCATAAAAATTGTATCAATACAATAACTGTAATTGTGTTAGTTCATTTTAAAAACGGTATGTAAACTCTTATATAAAATTCATCCGGTGGTGTATGTACAAATATTTCTACAGAATTAACTTAAAAATTACTGAACCGATTTTGATGAAACTTTGCTATGTTCCTAAGGCGCTCAGAAGCAACAAAGATCTTAAATCATTATGCAACTACAATAGGTAGCCTTTTAATTTCTACAAAAGTGAGGTTTCTCAAGCTACCGCGATCTTCAATTATACATTGTGAACTAAGTTTTTATTTGTGTGCGTGGTGTTTGAAGTGTCGATAAATAAACATTGTCAATATGTAAAGCATATGCATGTAGAACTAACATATCGTTATGTAATACAAATTTTATGATCGTTTTGGTGTATTGAATTGGACTAGACAAATCATGAATACCTATAAATGTCAATCAATAACTTTTTGTTTGCATTATTTTTATCAAATTTGCTTGGCTGGATTATTTCGTTTACTGTAAAAATATCTAGAAACGTCAACAGTGGTGGCATTTCTAAGCATCAATAAAAAATAGAAGCGAGCATGTGTTACCTTATTGATCTTGCCAGCCGTTGCTAGAATTTGAGCTGCTAACGATACCGTTGATGGGTTTTCGTTAGCAGCACATTTTATCCTGTCAAAGTAATTTACTATTAGATTTGGTCGATTTTCAGCTAGTTTTAAAAGGACGCTCATTGTAGCCGCAGCTGTTACAGTATCACTTAAAAATTCACACAGCTGTGGCGCACTCGACTCCAATACCTGAAAAAAAGGTTTATTATTTTATTACTTTACAGTTATAACATAGGTCATGATTAAAAAAGTTCTTACAGTTGGTTTCTTTTGCGCCATTAATGTGAAGAGTTGCAGTAAGGCTAGTTTCTCCTGGGAATCACAGCGGTGCAGAAAGGATACTAAAAGTGGTGCATGGGGTCCTAATTCTTCAGGAGATACTTCATAGATTTGAGAGAGAACGCGGCAGAGACCATAATTACCTGTAAACCACAGTTATTAGTCAGTTTTCAACATTTCACGGAAAGGTGTTTTACAACATATGTGAATACATAAATCCTACACACTAATCGGTATTTGATAGAAGATCCCCTACAAAATTACTTGTTTATTCTTCTTTTCTACGTATACGAATGTAAGAGTGTTGTATTTATTAAAATTGTCCTAAATTTGTCATCGCTCATTAGATCTTCCAGAATGATAAAAGCTTTTTGAGGTACCATTGGAAAGATGAATGTGTTATTTATTGTTTGTTATTCTGTTAACAACAGAGTATAAGAAGTTTTCAGTAAGTACACTTTTATTAAAACTCAAAAATATGTAAATACAAAATATACTCCATGTCCATAGAATCGAGTGGTACATACAGGGTATTTCAGTTTAGAGAAAGAAACATAGAGAATGGCGACAAAAATTATGTGTTAGATCACCAAGCATACAGTATATGGAGAACTCATCTCTAACAAAAATTTGTCCGCCGTGCTTATACACATTTTGTCTTCGATTGGCTCCCACCGCGTTCATTTCGCCGGAAATGAATCCAAGAATTCATCCGACTTCAGAGCTCGGCACCGAGACTACGCTGGCCCGTGATCTGCGGCCTGGGAGCTGTTGTGACTCATCTGTATTTGAATGGGACTACCTCAGGACTATGCCCGTCGTTCTCTGTTGCCCTTTATGCCCCTCACACCCGAAATTGCATTCATCAATTAAGAACGAGCGCAATGGGCACAAACACCTGCTTGCTCAGATGTAAATATTCCAACGCATACAGATGAGCCACAACAGCAGCCAGGCCGCAGATCACGGGCCAGCGTAGGCTCGGTCTCTGAAGTCGGATGAATTCTTGGATTCATTTCTGGCGAAATGAACGCGGTGGGAGCCAATCGAAGACAAAATGTGTATAAGCACGGCGGACAAATTTTTGTTAGAGATGAGTTCTCTATATACTGTATGCTTGGTGGTTAGATGTTCCCTACTTCATATTAAAGCTTTTCAAGATAAGCAAGCAAGCTTTCTTGGTAGAATTTTATTCTAAATACGAAATTGTATAAAATCATACCCCCAAGCGAAGGTGGGACAGCACACGCCGAGAGCTGCGTGCCTAAAGGGGAGCTTAGTAGATAGTATGCGAACTCCAGATACCTGGCGACCTTCGGTATAAATTTAGCATTCCCGGGGGCACACCTCCTCTCGGGTAACATTCACTCCTGTACTTGCAGGTTTTATATCAATAAAAATATAAGTTTACACAAGGTTGGTACTATCTCCGAAATGCCAAAATCTGTGGCAAATGTGCCCCACGAGAAAACCTCGAGTTCATCATCTGGACACATTAGTTAACCCTGACGAAATAGGGGTTGAAGTCTCAGACGTCCACCTTATTCCCGAAGAGCTGGCTAACCCTTCTGAAACAGGCGGTCAATCAAGACAGAGCAGCGTGTCCCTCCTGAGGGGATCCTCAATGTAGGGCAATAAGAGGCAATCCTCTAACCTTAGGTCGCCAAAGGCTGACACACTTCGGAGCGCCCATCATGGCGCCGATGGGTGCATCAAGTGCGGCTTTCCAGAGAACTATAGCCTACTTTAAGGGGTTATTACCAGCTTAATTTTTTTTCTATTGGCTTAAATAATGCCTAAACATCCCTCGAATCAAAACAAACTTTATAGAAAGACTAGCTTGCCCGGACCCGGTGTTTCGCGGGATACTATTAAATTTGTATTCCTTAATTTTACAACGCCTCCCTACTGCACCACCGCCTCTTCTATGTGACCCAGCGTTTTCCTATTTGCGTTTTGCACATGTTTCAGATATTTTCCAACAGAATTATTAAATTTAGTTTTCTTCAATTTACACAACCTCCTAATTGCAACCCCTCTCCTATATCTCCCAGCGGGGTGTGGGTGGTCTCATATTTGGAAATTTGAATAGCAGATTCGAAATCAGTGATCCCGAAAATTCCCTAGTGTGGATTTTCAGGGAAATCTCTTGAAGTTTATTTTTTCAGTTGCCATATTGATCAACCAACTTGATTTCCAAAATTTTGATGGCAGATTCAAAATCAGTGACCCCAAAAACCCAAACCAAAAACAAAAGTTCGGATTTTCAGGGAAATCCCTTGAAGTTTAACTTTTTCGGTCGCCATATTGGATCCGACATCTTGAATTCCAAAATTTTGAATGCAACCTCGAGATCTGCGAACCCCAAAAACCTCCAATTGCCTTTTTCATAAATATTCCTTGAAGTTCGAAAATTCGCTTCCTATACAAAACGAAAATTTCGATTTTTTCGATTTTCCGGCTTTTCTTTTGGGGTTTCCCGACTTTTCTTTCTTTTCATACCTACCCTGTATCATAGCGAACAAAACAAAAAAAAACTTATCGAAATCGGTCAAGCCGTTTTTGAGGTTTAGCGAGACTAACGCACAGCAATTCATTTTTATATATATAGATGTATTGAAATGTTAAAATGTCTCTAAACCAATTTTTCCGAAGCCACTTTTTCCATTTTTTTTTTTGTTAAACGCGTTTTTCTCGGAAACACGTTTTAAAAATCGGTAGAACTAGAACAGTTTTCATCCGATTGACTTCAAATTTTAACTGGACCTTTATTATTAAATTATTTAACGAAGCACACACGATTATAGCGATTGTATATCAGGAAAAAAAAATTATAAGCCATTTAGTTCGTCGAAAAAAAAACGGTTTTTTTTCAAACAACTGCCATTTTGCGAAAAAGTTCTAAAAATATAATCATAGCAAAAATCATGTAGATAATGAAAAAAATTTTGGTTTTTTTTTTAAGTTACTTTGGACGAGACTTCTACTGCCGGCCGTGGAAGGACCTTTTTTAAATGGTAGTTTACGTTTACGTAGTTTATATTTTTCAACGAAATAATGTTTTTTTTGTGGTTCAAGAAGTACTTAATCAAATCTAATATACTTATAAAATTAATTTTAAATGTATTTATAAAAAATCACTAAAAACATCCCTCATTTTTGGGCAATAAGCTGGCAATAATCCCTTAAGGGTCTTGATGTGAGAGGATTTTTATAAAAAAATATTTGATGAGATACTTAAAATAAATAAAATTAGCCGTTGGCAGTTAAATTATAAAATTGAGGCTGCCTTGTAATTGGTCTAGCCCCGATCAGGCACCCGTCGACATTTCAATAGAGGAATAAGTAAGCTTTTATTTACTACCATTTCCAGCCCCCAAAAAATCAAACTCGGTTCACAGTATCCTATTCCCCTTTTTTCGACGTTGGATATGTCGGTAATATTTTGAGAGTAACATTCGTGACCCTTGGTAAACTGGCGAGAATATGCCGATCCCTTATTATCAAAATCTACTTAGCCGTTGGTGAGAAATGAACATACGTAGACGTATTAAAAATACACATTATTTTACAAACCTGCAACAATTGAATCTAAAATTGGATCCACATGCGGACTAAGAAGATAGGCGTAGTCAATAGCTGCCAAAGATAAGTAACTTGCCAGATTCCTTGAGAGCTCTTTGTTGCCTTTTTGCAAGAATTTCACTGCAACTGGAAGTGCGATCTTCATCACCTCCTTCTTATCGTAGTTCTGTTAATTAGAAGCGTAATTACGAGTTAGACGAAGCAGATTATATCAGGATTGAAAATAGCTATTCGTTTAATACGTTCATCAGTGTAATAGCAAATATTTCGCATACCAGGAATATACTTGAAATGATATCAGCCGATATTTTAGCGTGTGGTGGGTCATCTCGATTAGATCCTGTTGGTTGCAAGTTGTATAGCAAACAGGTCTCAAGGAGGCCAACGAGTGCTCCGCAGTATCGCTCTGCCGTTTTCGTCTCTCGTATGCATGACAGCACGCGTGTCACACAGATCTCCACCACCGATTGATCATTGTTGTTTCTTAAGTAGTCTGGTTGTGAGATAATTGGTTCTATTCCTGTCAGCTGCACAGAAAAACGAATAAAATATAATTTTGCCCTTTTACACCACCAATTGCAGTATGCTGCGATTTCTTACGCTAAAATTTCAAAAATAAATCGCATGTTTTGTGCGTTTTTTGATTCCAAGCATACTCGAAATATTTCAGACAACTGCACCAGCAAAAAGAAGCTTACTTACCACATCGGTCAGATCGTTGACAATCTCAGAATCAGCCACTGAAAATAATTCACCAGCTCTGGATAAGTCGCGTTTTGATAAAACTTTCGTGAAGAGTTCATGCATTTTGTCAGATCATTTGTTATTGTTTTATAGCTTCATTAGCTATGACCGCGGCACGATGAAGAATTCATTCCTCTGTAAAATATATACATACATATATTAAATTTTGTACTTATTAGAGTTTTGATTTTTTCTTACAATTAGGCAAATAATTATAGATTAAAACATCGAGTGCATTCGTTTTATTTGCTACTAAAACATATTTTTGGTATTATTTCCGATAACGGAGCGGTTTCATTGGAAACGCAGCATTTTTACGTACAAGTCATAGATTAGAAACATTATATTAAGTTTTTAAAAACTGTCAAATGTTTAGCGCGTTTCAGCATAATGAAAAAAAAACATATATTTTAAATAGTAAATATACCCTTCATCACGAGCCGATATTATAGAAAATATCAAGAAAAATGTGTAGGTCGTTTTAGAACTATGAAAACTCGCCATGACAAAACATCAAACGTTTTTATAAATAAAATTAATAAATTTATAAGAGAGGAAGGACAGAAATTGAGACTTCTATTTTACTGCTATACGTAGAAACATTATTAGAGAACATAGATAGCTAAAAACAATTTTATATGTTTCCGCATATTTAGTGCGTTAGTTTACTCCGCCGGTTAATATTCGTGTTACGTGTGTGTTACCTAAAAATCAGCCGTTTTATAATAGTGCCACACAAACTAAACATTTATCTGCATTACTAGTTCAGTGTATTTGGGTATACTATTTTGTTTATGCATACCTTCATAAAAATAATTTGGATGACGATACTGTATTGCATTTATGAATATTTACTACTTCCTCGATGGTGTTAATAATTTTAAATATGTAAACCAAATGAATCAATTGAATAAACTTCTTGGAGGTGACATTGAGGGAAAAATTACTATTGTCACCAGTCAGGCAGAGCGAAGACTGTCTACAATGAATAAATTGAATATTTAGTTTCAAACTAGACAAATTTCTCATTTAGCATTACAAAAAAATCGAATTTGCATTAATTAATTCTGTCGCAAGGCTAAAGATAGTTCTCCGCTTTTCTTAGTATTTTTTTTTATATTTCGCAACGTGACAGCTTCGGTATTTAATTTCCGTCACCTAAAAAGCACAAAAACAAGCATTCGTGCTGAAGATTTCAAAATAACATGAATATGTGTGGAATGAAGGTGAAGTCTCAACACTTTAATATATAGGGTTGAATTTTTGTTTGTTTAACAATCGCCTACAGCCCTATACTAGAAAATTATGAGGTTGCAATCCTGGTTGTAATTTTGGTCATTCGTGCTTTATACAATGTCTAAAAGAGCGGACTCATTAATCTAAAGCCGGTCCCAGACAATGCGTGCATTTGTCCAATATTTCGCAATGCGTCTCATTTTACGAGGTATGTGGGAGCTACAAAGAGTAATAATTGTTATGCGTACTCTTTAGCCTAAGCTTGTAATACGTCCTTTTTCTTCGTCATTTGTGGCTGCGTTCTTGCACCAAATATTTGCTGTGTCTCTCTTTTGGCAAGGTATGTGGGAGACATACGCAGGAAATATTTGTTATGTGTGCGCTTCCCACTAAAAATGGGAAGCAGACGATTATTCGTGTAATAGGCTCCGGTTTAGCGGGCAGAAGCAAGCGTAAAAGAAGTTTTAGCTGAACAAATTGAAAATGGAATGGTGTAATGAATTCACCCTTGAGTTTATAGCTCTCTATGAACTTGAGCCTGTGATATGGGATCCAAAAAATCCGTTACACAAAAATATGAATTCCATGGCTGATGTTTTCGTTTCGGCTTTTTTTCAAATATAGCATCCGTGATCTTCTCTTGCGTCTTTTTAGTTTTATTAATTGTAAAATCCCACACAATCATAATAAGAGCAGCAGCTATTACTTGATTTTTACTCTCCATAGTACAATCGGGTACTGACAACATATGAAACTGTGCAAAGCATACCGCGCAGAACTGCGTGTATAAGTTTGACGAATAAACGAATGGTGTGGGAACACAAATTTAACGCAGAAAATATTCGGTACATGCATTCTTCAAATAGAACGAAAGTGTGGGAGCACAACCAAGGGGAGGGAAATATTTGACAAATTGGGAGACGCAGATATTTGTACAAATGCACGCATTGTCTGGGACCGGCTTAAGAAAAGTGTCTCTAGAGGGAAAGTGAACAAAATATTATAATTTTCCTAGGATTTCGGTTTCATTTCAAATTCGTGAAAACTGATTTTCCATTCAGTTTTGTAAAAGCCCGAAACTCACTTGTGCATAAATAGCACATTTGATATGATATTCAATTTGTAGTGGTGTCTTTTCTGGGCTCCGATTCACGTGAAAAATATAACCACGTGACTTTATAAATATTCACTTCAAGCGAATATGACCGACAGTTCCGCATAAAAAACGGAACAGGTGGAACATTCACACTAAAAATGGTCATAATGGGAGAATAGGATACAGTCCTCCATTCCGAGAAACTTTGCCTTATGGTCTTTCAATAAGGACGCTCGACTTTTAAATGCAAATAAAACAAGTTGTGTGTAAGATATCTACATTTAATTTATTTAAAACAATAGAATATTTTATGGTATTAACTTTGTACTATAACGTCGTTCAAATGTCTGCCCCGGTTTTACTTGGTGGCACGTATAAAAATAAAATAAAAATAGAGTGGATATCTTACACATCATTTGTTTCCTTGTTTTATTAACATTTAAAAGTTGAGCGTTTTTATTGAAAGACTCTAAACAATTTTGTGTACGTATGTAAGCCGCTGAAACCTCTACTGAAAGAGTTAGATTACATTTCCATGCATATATACAGCATTTCTTCTGCCTTTGTTCCTCTAGGTTTCCATCACATACGTCCAAAGGAAAAGTTTGTCATAATGACCTCTATGACATATTTCAATTTTATCAAAATCGGGCGGGGGAGAGGTTCCTTTTCCGAATTATACCGCGGCTTACATACATATAGTATGTATATATAATAAAATTGCTTATCCCTTTTTTCCTGTAGTTCTACGCAAAATATGTCAACGACAAAAATTTCTTGGAATGACTTTTTTTATGGCAAATTTCAATTTCATCGAATTCGGATAGGGGATGGCCCTTTTCCGCAGTACCTCAGCGGCTTACATATGGTACACATACAAAATTGCTTCCTGTAGGTCTCCGCGAAAATATGTTCAAAACAAAAGTTTTTCAGAATAACCTCCTTTACGACATATTCCAATTTCATCGAATTCGGGCGGAAGGACTGTTTTCCGAATAAATACCCTCTAAATAATTATTGGGTATTGCCTGGCAACATCCAAAAATTTACAGTGAATAAACTATAAAACTCTGGTGGCAGAATTCGTCCCTCATATTTTGCATACTCACTTCCTTTGAGCGCCCGATCTCAACCGTGTTTGACCTGATTCGGATCTCAGAATAGCCTCCAACATCGATATGTAATTGAACGTTGGCTGCGGTTCCTAAAATTTCTGGACTTACAAAAAATAGTAGGTATATTTCCAGTCGTCGTTTTATTTTTTATATAAATGCAGTTTAATAGACTTAAGCCCTGAATGCGGTTTAATATATAATAATAATAAGGTTTAGTCACAGTTTAGATTTATCGGGTTTAATACCGTTCTTGTACTCTGCTGAGGGAAAACTGAAGAGCCGAGCTTATAAGTTAAAGACATTTCGCCTGCTAAGTGTTGCGTGAAATTCCTTAACGGCTTAAGTTAGTTTCTTGCCGCAGCCGTGTGTTTTTGGTGCTCTTCGCAACATTTTACGTATCTTTTCAGTAGCGGCAAATCAGAATTTCATGAACCAACACCGCTCTGCCATAATAAATGTGATTAATCTTACGAGATCTTTAATTAGCCTGAATGATTTACTTGAACGACGGTCAAAGGAAGTTTTAGAAGTAATTATATAGTGTACAATCTTTCACTAAGTATAACATTCATAGATGATTATTAAGTTGTAACTTGGTCTTTGTTTACCTTGCGCTTGCATTTCCATTTTCATAGTTGTGCAGCGTTTTAGTAAGTGCGGTGAAGATTACGCCCGCTAGAGCTAATTACGTGCACAAAAGTTCTCATCTTAATTGCAAAATTGGTGCAAATTGCCCACCAGTGTTGCACGCACAAAACCGAGATGCTCGATTCGCAGATTTGCATTTTATTACGCTCGGGAAATCATTTTACACTCAATTTTCACCTCCTTCATCCAACAAACACGAAACGGCTTGGTGTAAATTGGAGCAGTTTCCAAATTTACGTTTTTTAGAATAAAAATGTAGAGCAGAACGGAACGCATTATTGCCGACTTAGCAAGATCATAGGAAAGATTTAGTTGGCATATAAAACGCGCTTACAATTAGGTCTGCGGAGAACAAAGGGATATTGAAATTGTATGTGTTACTTCAGTGAGTATTTACAGTCAGTATTAAAGGCCGTAGTCGGCTAACGCGTTCATCTCAGTTGCCTATTTCGCGGCAGCTCCCGATTAGCGGACAAAGTAGGAGGCTGGCATATTTATATAGCCCAGTCGGGATCTGTTCAAAAGAGAACTCGCTCCGGAGTATATGCAAATTATAAAAATTTTGCTGAACGCCAAATACAGCATTTTATGAATCGCTGATTTGTTTACGTATACAGGAATATTCGGGTTTTTGAACTGGTGTATATCGAAATTCTCATTTCAAACAACCTTCTGGAGATATTCTAATAAAACTTTCCGCTCCGGATCGGAACAGCCATCCCAATACAGATCCCACCTGGACTAATGGAGTATGGATCAAACGCCGACGTTAAGCATGTAGGTATAACAAATCGTATTTGATGTTTCTTCTGAACACTTTGCGAGGAGTATTAAATGAAAGCTACAAAAATAAGAAACCTAAAATTAATTTCTTTAATAAAAATTCTGTTAAAGAAAATTCCAAAAAGTCCCATAGTAAAAAAATTTGAAGAATATCAAACAAAGAAGAAGAAAAAACATGATCAACAATATATTGTATAACATAGTTATTTTCACAGTCTGGAAGCGAGTTTGTATAAGTAAAAATTGTTTTCCTCTTTGAAATCATTTTTGCTCTAAGGAGTATGTATTGCTAGTTATATACACTATAATTTTGATTAGTTTTCCCCTAGTTCGAAGAAATTGATTAAGAAACAAGTAGTACCTTTCCAAAAACAAAAAAAATAATATTCTTAAGTTTGATCATTTTCGAAAATTGTTATATACCGCCAATAAAAGTTATCACTTAGTAAGGTCTTTAGATTGATTATGTTTTATTATATAACGAAGGGTATTACACTATTCACAAAATGATTCAACATCATATATGACAAAGTGATTCCGTGATTCCGAATGGCGAAGATCCCCATTCATTACATTTTCGAGAAAAAGCATAGCGGTACAGTGCAGCGAGAACAATAAGTTTTATGGGCCACTCTCTAAAACTGTTCCTAAAGATAATTCCTAAAAGAATCTAAAAAAAAATCATAGAAGCCATCTTTGTCTTTATAATTCGTGTGCAAAGATGCTGTTAGTAACATCTTATCGTGCATACGTGTTTGATCGATTATTTGAAAGCATACGATAGATTGCAACGCGAGAATTTGATAAAAATCCTTGAGAACAAAAACTTAGATTACAAATATGTTAGCGTTATTGAACATGCTGGCAACAAGTCGAAATGATTTGAACTAAGGTAAAGATCAAGCGAGGTGTCAGACAGAGATGTATCTTTTCATCTTGTCTTTTAAACACCTATCCGGAATAAATATGGAGAGAACCTTTAGGTAACCTGTACATTTGCATGAAAGTTAATGGCAAATACGTATATCAGCAACTTATGGTGCTGATTGCTGGAAACGAACAGCACCTCCAATTTCTGGTGGCGAAAATATGTATGCATGCATTCTTTATGGCATTAAGATGAATGTTTAAAAAAAAAACATATGGGCATAGGCAGGAATATTCCAAGGATAACAAATCTTAGAATCTGTAATGACATAATTGAAAAAATACATAGCAATTAATACCTGGAAACGATAGTCGATCCAAAGATCAACGTAATTGTCGAAATAGTCATAAGAATAGAAATTCAGATACATATATGACAGAAGGTCCTCTATATGAGAAAAATTAATCTGGGGCTGAAATTGAGGCTCCTGCTTCTGATATGCTACAAATGGTCGATTCTCTTATATGTAATGGAAGCCTGGATCCTCGAAAATAACGCAATAGCAAATATAGAAGCTTTTGAAATGTGGCTATATAGAAGAATACTGAAGATATCATGGCACTGAAAGGAGAGAAATCCTGAGGAAAAAAAGCATTTTAATGCTATAGTTCAGGATTCAAGCTTTTATTGGAGTTTCATAACGAGTTCCTGTTTATTTTGTATTTTTGTTTTTAAAAGTTTATCAATTTTGACAATTTTTCTAAATAGAATAAACTCCTGAAATATTTATAAACCGTATGGGAAATTCCAGTTTAAAAAATATTGGTGTCCAGATGACCCCATAGGCAATCGAAAGACTAATTTTATTTTATTCGGTTCATTGCAGCGGTTCGTGATGACTTATTCACGAGACCTCGAGTTACACTTGAACAGTTTTTATGTAATCCAGGATTATGAAAATTTCGCGTAGTTGTGCCACTAGGATTGGATGATCTTAGAAGTAACCTATCGTTTCACCTTTGTTCACAGTTCGCAGAAAACATTCGTTAGGTGTAATTTTTATCATTATTTTCTTTTTGATTTGATTTAAGGGAAAAATTAATGCTAAAAACTAGATCGCTTGTAGTGTAGGCATACCAGAAGTAGTTTTACTTTCGTATGCTTGCATAATCCGAGGAATTTTAATTTTACCTATGCCGCCTATGTTAACGGCACAAGACGATTGCATAACACATCTAATTATACGTAGACATATTATGTGCAAAACTAACGACATAAACAGGTTTACTAAAAAGGAGCTCAAGCTGGATCAGAGCTCCCAAGCCGGCGACAGCAACAAGAGAGCAAAATTAATGGATATAATCGGCGACCACAGTTTCGACTAGTGCGTTCCAGCATGAGCGCAACGAGCAGACAGATAGGCAGCAATAAAAGCACAACACGGGAAGCATCCCGAAGAGTGTACTGACCTTTTGATGGTATTAAGAATTTCGCAAATATCAAGAGGAGCACTAGTGCGTCGTGCTTTTGCAGAGGGGATTACTAGTGGGACAGAGAGCACCTAATAGCACTTAATAACGGTACGTTCGT
This sequence comes from Neoitamus cyanurus, assembly GCA_947538895.1. Classification (NCBI taxonomy): domain Eukaryota; kingdom Metazoa; phylum Arthropoda; class Insecta; order Diptera; family Asilidae; genus Neoitamus; species Neoitamus cyanurus. Next base: position 1,443,452 of record OX384540.1, read on the forward strand.
GTGAGTGTTTTACTAGAAAGTTGACAGGTGGGTTTTGCAGTTTCCACTCACATAGCATTTCCTCCCTGAAATTGTTGATTTTTCCTCGATACCTTTGGTAAAGTGTCCAGCTTTGAAACTTTACTGGGGGGTTACATTGTCAGTATCTGCTATAAAAGTTTCACTGTTTTTTGGATGGTATTCACCAACTTCACCAATTCACTTTCCTTCACAGTCGACTGGCGCTTATCAGCATACACACTTAAGCCACAAACCACCGCGGAACTATTTCCGTATTCCAACGTCACGGAAGGTGAGCAGCTAACTAAAAATGCTTATTTTATTCAAGAAAGCGCAGAACCCACAGAATTGTTTGAACTCAGGCACGAACGACAACAGTCCACGGAGCTGTTGACTACCCGACGGTCTTAACGTTTATGAATGAAATCTCTCAAGATGAGCGTGATCTCGCCAAGGAGCTCCAGACCAAAGCCTCATTTCTTTCCAACCAATTGATAACGGAGCCGGCGCCATGTATACTAGTCTCATTTGTGCACACGTTTTGCAAAGTAAACACTTCTCGCTCACCTTGTTTGTACCCATCACAGTTCGTCTTGATGATATCAACAGGTGAATCACCGGCGCTTGAATTTGGTTCCTTATGACTCTAGAGTAGTGTGGAGGAAGGACTGGTCAACAAATGGACGATATCTTCTTCCTTCTCCTCACTCTGCAGGATAAAACCGCGCTGTATACCTGCTAATTCTCAGAAATATCTCTCAGCTATCTCGATGCCTGCCAACAACTAATACCTTCTCATTTTATAAGTGGTAAGATAACGAAGCGAAATCTCACTGAGGTGAGAAAATTACAGGTGGTCGTCTTTCAGGTGCAAGCTCCTAGGTGTCACTAGTTGAGGTTGAACTTCTACAGTTCGAGCTGAAAACGAATGACACTTTTGAGAGATACCGATAAATTGGTTCTTAACTCATCGATGACCGGAGACGTTATATGACGCTTTTTGATATCCTTATGTTATTGACCGAAGACATCAGTCTTCTGATAACCGAACGCAATTGACCGGGTGTAGTATACTCTTAGAAAAAATGTCCGACCCTCCTGAATTCTAGAAAGACTGCAACGATCTTCTCTTGAGATTCGAGTACTTACTCCCATTGTATTGACATTTGGTTGGCCGGTTAACCTTTTCAGGGAGTTCAATGCCTTAGAGTACTCTTACATAATCCATGAAACACTTGTTTCGGCACAATATATGTAATAGTAATATATACATATAATATATATTTAGAACTGTGTGGAGCATGACCGTGTCGATCAGTATCCCAAACATTAAAAGTCGAAATTATCAATAAACGATAATTTCCCAATCATATCATCTATCGCACAAAATATCATTTTCTTGTCGTTTTCGATCAGTTTTTTGCGCATCTAACAATCAAAATTAGAGAAGGGGAAGTGCCGCTATAATATCTTCCTTAAGAGTCAATGACAAGTAGTTTTCATATCTCCTTCATAATAATAATAAGACAATCCTAATATTATCGTATATATGCAGTATCCCTTTCTTATCATCATTTCGGGCACTTAAAGATTTGTGTAGCTTCATCGGAAAAAGGAAACAAATTTTCCGATTGTTTTGATAAAACACGAAGAAGTTGTCATTTTAAAAGATGTATTAATGTCAATATAACTGTGGAAATGAAAACTGTTGCATGTTTCATAAAAAAATTTCTGTTACCGGAAATTAATTGTCCACTTTTGTCGCAAACTGGTACGTGTGCTAGTTTAACACATAAACAATTAGAAAAAAATAAACAAGTTCGTTCATATAAATATGTATTAAAAAATTATAATTCATTACAACTAAAAATATTCATTTTATAAGCATAAGAATGAAGTAATTAAAATAATTGCAATGTACTTAAATTTAGTGATTTTACACTTTTCAGGCGTGACCTGTAGCGACTTGTACATGGAAAAAATATTGCTGGAGAGTTTTCTCCGTTTTATTCTCGTTACAAAATCCTGTAAATTGTTTGAAGCAAGCGTCTGAAAAAGTATAATCAGAGAGATATCAAAATAATTAGGCGTAGCATTGAGCTATACCTTCTAAAATGTTTATAATATCACACGGCTTTTCTCGATCGTCATTAATATACTCTTTTAAATTCTTGGAGGCTTGGCGCGGTTTACCTGTTTATGTAAATTATTTCACGTTAAAATATCTTATTAAAAAAAGTAACAAAGAAAATGTTTTGCCTTTGAATTATTGTATAATATGTAGATTATAAAATTTGTTTGCACTACACAAGGTGACTTGAACTGAATATGCTAATTAAAAAATGTATTGTCGTTATGACGTAATTTTGACGTGAGATAATCAACTTTGTATACAGAGTTTTTGAATCAACATAGCTTAGGTTTCTTTGCACAGACATGTCCAACACGGGGTCAGAAAGCTTCTTATCGTTAAGAAAAGAGCTTTACGACACAAAGCTCGCATTTCTATCGCCAAAAACAAACATATATTTGTATCGCCAAAATTCGCTTTCTCCAAATTATCATGAAAACGAGGAACTTGGTTGCTGTAGCTTTTATGTAGGCCACATTAACCTCGTTATGCATACAAACATAAAATAGCTTAAAATAAATAAAATTCGCGAGGCAAGATGTGCCCATTCCCAAGGTGCTCTAATTTTATTCTCAAAATTTTTCCAAAATCTGATAATGTTGGATAAATATTTAATATTAAAAAAACAAATAACATACTAAAAAACAGCGATTGCCTACACAATTTTGACAAAATAGCTACCTTAAACAGTGCACTTAAAAGGGTTTGACTACCCTACTACACGGTACTACTCTGCGAGTTATTGGTGACAAAAGTGTGGCATGTGTACGGTACATCAAGGGTCCCAAGTCGCCAAAAAGGTAAAAGATCATCATCAAAAAGGTGTTTTTTTTGGATGCTCTTGTTAATATCTAAAAGTTATTTTTCCGCTCTTTGGCAATTTTGGCCAGGGGAATAAAATATGTTCAAAGGGCTCTTTGGGATATGCATTCTAGTTCAACATTTATATTGAAGAAAGGGAATATTAAAAAAATAATTTATTTCATCCATCAATTAATTTATAGAGATACATTAGGCTGAGAAACAAGTAAACATTCCTTGTTTTTGTTTTATTTTTACAAATTACAAGTAAGATGCTGATAATTCTTCTACATAAGCGATATAAGCTTCCTTGGCAGCTCCTTGGGCCATTCCTTGCTTATCACTCCAGGATTGCCATTTGGCTTTTGCTTTTAAATCAAACATTCCCGGCTTTACGGTATTGTTATCACCTATAGTTCCCTGTTTGAAGAGTGCATAAACCTCCAACAATTCGTTGTCTGTGGGCCTTTTTGTAAAGGTTTTAACCTTTTCAGCAGCGGCATCAAATTTCTTTAAAGAAGAAAAAACATAGTAGTATGCCAATTGTAGGCAATTTTCTGTAATATGAACAATGCAATGTTATAATGGCTTAAATAGAAGATTTACCTCCTCAAGCGACATTTTCTGATTTGTTTAATTACCTGTAATAAAAAATAAAAATTATACATTTTAATAATTACATAAAGCTAATAATGTATAATATTAGTATAGTATAATATTAATTACATGTAGTTAAGACTGTTATGTATAAATAAGTCACCTGACATCAATTTAGTGTGAACAATTTTGTCTGGAAATATTTGTATGAATATTAAACCTCTTTAAGTTTAATATATTAAAACACTAGACTTACATACAGTTATAATGTAGTTTTTCCTATTGATTTTGATTATGTTATATGGTCAATATTTTAATTTTTATGATTCAGAAACCATAATATCATATCATAACTATATAACATATATATATTATGATATGATATTATGGTTTCTGAATTATAAAAATTATAATATTGACCATATATATATATATATAGAGTTATATGAGAACAATAAATATAATATGACATCTTATTAAAAGAATGTGAAGAACTTTTTAAATGTATAGGACATTCCTACCATTTTGATATGAAGCCTCACTTCAATTCTATCATTTCTCACATTAATTTAAGAGGTTTTTTAATTTGCTTAACAGTGGCTTAATTTTTGATTTAGTCGGAACGCCTCTTTTTAGTATTTAATGGTAGAATATCATCAAAATGATGAACTGAAAATTTTATTACAAGAGCAATAGTTTCACCTCAAAACATGTTTAAGAGTAATAGTTCCATTTTATTTATTATTATTAACAAGAGATTATAAAAGACCATAGTTAAATGCAATTTACAATGCCATGCGTTTATGACGATTGACTGAAACTAACTGAAACAAAATTGATCCCAAGCTTCCAAGAACAAATTTAGGCACAATGGGATCCTATACTATACGTTAAATTTTATGAAATTAATTAGATATCTGATTAATCTGCAGTTCTTAAAATTCCTTCTATACGTCACATAGTTTGTTGTATCCTGCTCGTTAAACTCTTTCATTTAATACCCATATTAATGATATTTAGTGTAATTTATTTTTTATTGTCAAACATTTTTAAATTTTTACGACATGTAGCCTATGACTCCCCGAGGATTGCTACGATTCTAAAGGTACCAAATTTATCAAAATAGGTAAATCCAATGGGGCTCTAGGCCGCAACATACATACATACATAGACTAATGGCCCCCTCTCGGGTAGAAATTTTTAATTTTTAACTACATGATCCTATTAATTTTAAAGTGAGGTGCTATTAGCAGATATTAATTTGTATGTGGATCTATAAGGGATATCCCATTAATACAATGGTCTACATAATTAAGAAGTAATGTTTTTAATCTAATAACAGCAATGAGACAAATACTTTAAAATGAGAAATTGTTATTATATTACACAGATTTATAATTATTTATTGTCTTATTAAAACAAAATTACTTGATATTTCAAGGTTGCTTAGTTGGAGGGTTAAACTAGATAAAAAATTATGTTATAATTTAAACCAAGCAATTTACCTAACGAAGTCAACGCAAACCTTGACTCGCTCATCAAGCTTATCAAGTGGCTTAAATGTTATACTACGTAACTAAGCTCACTGACACAGATATGAATTCGAACAGAGCTTATCTCGGGGTGACGACAAACTGTCATATCAAGACGATGATTTGGATTCAGACACGCTCGTAGTATCTTAAGCGTTAAATTTTTTTTGAATATTTTCCTGCAATTTGTCGAGGGATACTTGGTAACCGTTAGGATGACTAGGGTAGATTAGATTAAAATAAAATTCTAGCTGGGGTTTAGAAAATGTTCACCAAAATTGAAGTTAATATTAAAATGTTAATTCTACTAGTTTACTTGTCAGTATTATAGACAAGTGAAGATTATATTTTCTAGCACTAAAATTGTCAAATCATATTGTATATAGAAATGGGTCCTAACTAAAATAAAATATAGTAGTCGCTTTTGTACGATACCGGAAAACACCAATTTCCCTACCATTGTAGCTGGGTTTGCCTTGGCTATAATTATGCCGTTTGAAAATAGCTAGAGAATAGAATCGTATATTTAAAAAATAGCGGTCAAGCGCGAGCCGGGCCTCGCCCAATGAGTGTCCCGCATCAATGCACGGTTATACTGAACATACTGAAAATGGGTAGGTATTTTAAAAATTAGTAAATTAAATAATAATGTAACGTTGTGATATACGAGTACTTGCTAAATTTATTTCACATTTTTCCGATTAATATTTTAGGAAAAATAGGGTGGGACAAGCAATTCTCCTAGTTTTGAATTTTTTTTTCCAAACAATTTAAAAAAATATATAATTGTTACTATTATAATTTCATTCCATGCCCCCCTCGATGGGGTTGAATGTTTTTAATTTTTTCACAACCTGTTTCACCCTCCATTATTACCCATTATCACGTATGACTTATGCATATCTAAACCACAGTATTGGGTCATTATAAGCTTTAAGTTTTCCAAATTTCAAGAATCTTATCTTATAGCTTGCACGGTTGAGTCCTGGGAACTTGTGGCAGACAGGCGGAGACCAAAGTGAACGCACTAGTGTTCCATTTGCCACTAAAAAATATCTAATTGCGAGCGGATTTTATAGAGCCTGTAAGAATTTATGTATGTATGGAACAGTGTTATATGGTTCTAAAATATATTTTTGATGTCCTGATCATCAATACAATTTTTTTTTGCCACTCTTTAAAAACCACACGCGACTGCAAGTCCGCAAAACAACAGATAAATGATGAAATTTTTGAGGCGCACTTAACAAGAATGGACGCGATTAGTGTTCCCATATGTTTTGGTAAAAGTAAGCTTTGTATAAATATACATTGCACGTGATGTAAAACTGCCTTAACTGATTTATTTGGCAGTGTTTTTTTTGTGATTTTTATTTGCTGTGTATTTTCGCAATATTTATTTGATGTTACTAGTTATAAAATGTTAGATAAGTTACTTTTAATTGAAAATGACATTAATGTGATGTGTTCTCGCATCAAAATGTAAAATTTTCGGGTAATTTTACCAAAAATGTTTACTGTGTATGCGAGAACCTCAATTTTACATAATGCATTTATATTGTCTTAATTTTTTTATGTCATTATGTTAATATACTGGTAAGTAGAGAATAAAAAACTTTAAAACATTTTATATTGTGCACTTTTTTTTTATACAAAACTGGTTAATTTTTTGCTAGGCTTTATTAGGTGGATATCCGCTTAATTAATATATTTGCATAATAAAAGCAGTCACATGCGCTTGCATACCCTCGAAATTCACTGAGTGCAATAGTGAATAAAATTAAAAACCCCTTCAAAAAGGTGTAAAAATAAAATGGCCAAAATAAATACATTTTTAATTCTTCGCATGTTGCCTTCAGGAGTGAGAAGCAAAGATACTTCAACTCCAACAAACGTGGGAAGCATTCAAATAGAAAGACACTCATGCTGGTTACGTCATGAATTCTATAATTCCTCAAGAATACTGCGGTTGAGAAATTTCTTGGAGGATCTCATATTCTTTGAATTAACTAATAAGCGGTATGTCATAAAATGACGCAACTTGAGATTAATAACGCAAAATGCCGATGTGTAACGATAGCCACCGCACTTCACAATTGATGTAGAAAAGAGCAAATAATAATAAATTGCTTCACCTTTGAAACTACGAGCATTCGCGTGATTAATGACGGGTTCAAACTCCGTTAGTCATTAAATTTCAATAGATAGCTTGCCACTACGGCCTTCAGAATGCTATAGGCAAAATCTTAAAGAAGGTCTTTACTAATGAAGGAAACCTTTAACGAAATTTTGAGTACCGCTGTCTCATTCTTGTTCTCCTTCATAGCAGTTATAACAAAATATGCCAAGAGTATTGAAAAAAGTACGAAATTCCGTGCGCAGATTTGCAATTATAAGAGAAGTGTAAGTGACACAGATTCCGCTTTTACTATACGCCGAAGAATACAAGAAAGGTCGAAATATTGGTTTGGGTAAATTTCTACTTTCTCTTCTTACGGCCAAATTGGATTGTGAATGTGTTGTACTTAGCGTTTTCCTTTTACTCCACCTTAGCAGTTCACATACACAAAACTATTGAAATTTATAACAAACTAAAAATAAAAAAATAAGCCCGGAAGGGGAATACGTGTTCAGTGACTTCCCAATTTAGAAATGGCAATCGTTAATCAAAACTATTTAACACTCAGTGCAAGGTCAGTTCACAAGTTAATGATTTGTACATTTTATTTAAGCATTTCAAATTCACTTGCTACGATCACTTACCAGGCTTACGAACTACTCCGACGAAAAGTTGGAGCTTAACTGAACCACGGAGTCATGCTGATTACCACAACACCTTGGGCTTCGATCCGCGAGTAATCGTTGCTCTGCAAAATGATTTGAATCATCCGAGTGAAACTGTGGACCACAGATGCGGTTTAATCTTTGCTCTCGAATAAACAAATCGCATGTGAATTTATAATCACTTCCTCCTGGCATGGGAGATGTAAAAGGTTGTGCTTAAACGGTACTTCTATGCACTAATGCCTTTTTTAAATGGTTTGTGGCATACACACATTTAAAAGGCACTGTTATCGGCACAAGAAAAAAGTTTCTAGTAATGACATCCGAATTTTCTATTGAACACAAACAAAAACGCTATTCGTTTTTTTTTCATGGGTTCACCGGGGCAAAAAAAAAACATATTTTAATTTACATAGTTTCCATCGATAACAAAAGCCTACAAGAGTAAAATTTATTGAACGTGGCTTTACTTTTTACATAGAATGCAATTTTGTACTTAGTTTTTTGCTACCACTAATTGTTTTTGAAAAAGAAAATTGGTATTTTTTTAAAATGAATGAAATATTGTAGAAACTCAGAAAATCGATCAAATATAATATAAGCTTGCTTATGCTTTAAAAGAAAGAGAAGTACAGACGTTGCTAGAAGCTAAATTTTTTAAGTGGTGAATATGTAAATAATGTAAGCTTGTTTATGGGTCAATTACTTTTTGTTTGTGTTTGAAGAAAACAAGTACATTTTTTAAATGTATTATAGGAATTTTTTAGAGTTACCATTTTGTTTGAGGGTCTTAACAACTTTGTGTGATGTGTTATTAATTTGTAATGTATTATGGTTTTTTTCGATGTATGACCTTTTTTTAGAAATCTTATGTGATAGATCATTTTCCGTTTCGAATTTTTAACCTACAGAAAACTTTTATCGGAATCGCCTATTGCTTGAACAATTGCTTGCAATTGGGCCTCGGGGAAATTCCACACAAAGCGAGCTCAATTTCGAGTTCTATTTCTTTGTCCACCAAAATATGCTTCTTTTGCTAAATTATCTTATTTAAATTTTATTACATCTATTACATATGAAATCTGATTTTGTTAAATTTTTTATATTCTTACGTTGTACGGAACCCTTCGCGTCAACATAAATTTACACTCAGAAGCAGGCCTCCAATTATTTCCAGTTTGAAAACCTTATTCCGAATATTATTTTTGGGCTGCTGGTCATTTTTGACTTGTGTTTAAAAGTTCATGTTAAGTTATAGAAATTAATCGTGTTAAGTTATAGAAATTAAATACATAGGTACATAGCTCAAATAAAAGCTTAAACCTCGAACTATTTAAAAGAACCTAGAACCATCTCGGAGTGTTTTATAGGATACGTGTTTTAAAGATACAATATGTAGGATACCCCCAGTTTTTTGTTTCAACATTTCTCACATATGTACGTATGTATGTTCTACGGTTTGCGTTCCAGTAACTGAACCTTTAATATTTGTGCTACAATTATTAGACCCGAAGTCAATTATTAAGGTGAATTCGAGCTTCATTGTGCATTATTGAAAAAAATGTCATGTTTTTCTATGTTTGTGTGTGCAAATACATAATCCTGTGAAAAATTAACATGGGAATGCAGAAAAATTAGTTGCTTCTGACGAGTGTGAAAATAGGCCTGAAAATTGTTCCCATAATCGTTATTTATTTTTATCAAAGAATACTCACCAGTTCAAAAGATCTCCACTTTAAAAATCGTATATTTACTTATTTTAAAGAATTTTGAATATTTTAAGTTTTGGGGTATTTTCCTTGAATCATGTGCATATATAATATGTCACATGTTAAGGTTAAATATCTACCAAAAGCAAAACAACATAGGTAGGTGCCTTTGTTTCCAATTATGGCTTTCTTTTTAAACGCTGTGAAAAATATGAAAATTAAGAACCTACATGACAAAACGCTGTTGTTTTAAGGTTTTAATGCAGATAACTGCTTAATGTTTTATTTATCGTTTTATATTATTAAAATACTTATTCATTTAATGAATTTTTCAAATTAGGGGAAAAGGTTATCAATCTCTGTCGTTTTAAGCTTCAATTCAGCTTTTTGAAAGCTATATAGAGCTTCTATTCTAGCGGAGCTTCGGATTCCGGCATAGTGACGACAGCGGCTATTAATGGCTTCGCTTGGTCAGCTTTAGTTATCATCACACGAACAATAGCATTATTGCTTGTTAGATCCTCAGGTGGTAGACCATCAAGTGGATTTAGCACAGCAGTTATCTCAAAGTCCACTTTCAATGGAATACCCGGAACAAGAAGTGGTAACTGAAAGTACGTGTTTTCTAGAATTGCAAAAAAGTTAAAGCTCATTACCTTCGCTGTAGATTTGGGTATGATATAGTGCCGGTCATCTGCATGCAGGAGAACACTTAAATTAGTCGCATCTTTTCTTGCAGACATGTTCTCAATTGTTAAAAATAGCCGAAATTGAGGCCCAACTCCACATATTTCTGCTGCCAATTTTATTGGGGCGTGATGTAGGTCTCCGGATATTGTGCTTTCCGCTGAATTTATAGCTTCAACGGTGGCGCGAGCTGCTGTTAAGCGGAGGCGCCACAGCTCAACTTGAAAGCTACCGTAGATTGCTGAAATAAGTCATTAAGTTTGACTATCGAGGAACTTATTCTTCGGTGTAATTCAGAAAAGTGCAAATACAATTATTACGGCATTGATTATACTCCTAGGTGAAGGCAGTTCATATCACAAAACATATCTCACCTTTTGCGTTTTCTTTTTCTCTTAAAGTCTGTTCGATAAAAATTGATGATTTTTTAGGTATATCCAAAGACTTCGCATCACCTTCAGCTGCCTCCTTTTTGATTGTTGGATTAGAACTAAATGTTGCAGTACGCTTCAATATTTTTACTAATAGGTCACCTTCTTGCGTAACAAGACTAAGGACATGCTCCTCTTGCCCAAGTTGACCAAACACCATAGCGTTTACAGTATCTACAATAAATCAGTGTTTATTTTTTAGGATGAAGCGTTTTTAATGGAATTACGGGGGAGTTTGAATTCATCCACAATATGCTTCTGGGAGTAGAACTGTACTACACCACCGTTCAGCGCTACAGAAATTAGGGTCATGCCCAAATGTGGAAGATGAACTGGTACTATGCACCTCGGGGATGTTGTCAGTAAAACCTCCCACAGCTTTTTCCCTTTCTTGGAGTAGCATCGCAAATAGTTATCCATGCAGGCCACAATTATCGTTTGGTCAATTGGCAGCAATGTAAGTCCGATTGCAGGTTGCTCCATTTTTAAAATTTGCTTGCCCTCCAGCCAAGTCTTCCGCAGAATGAAAAGCGATCCATCTCGACTAGCAATTACTATTCGAAAATCCGTGTCAAACTGTCCACTGAGGGATATGTGACTTGGGCAAGCTTGAAGTGCGTGTACACGAGCCTAAAGATTTAAAATAATTTTAATTATAAATACTAGAACCTATGTATAATTATAGGTAAGGCGTCACTTTCTCCATTCTAAATTTTCCACTAGTACATTTTTTCTATTAATTCTTTTTACCATCACTGAATATTTGCCTTTTACAAAATGTCAAACGGAAAAAAGAATTAATAAAATATTGGAGAAAATGACAATGGAAAAAATGGAATGGAAATTTCAGAATGGAAAAAACGTCCTACTAAATCATAATTCTGGATTATGTGAATCAACCTGGTATATAACTGCAAAAGTGAGAGTGTCCACAATTAATATTTCGCCGTCTTCGGTAGCAAGAACAAGGCAAGAAGGTGGTTTACTATCACTTGATGCCCGGAGGAGGGTCTTCATAGCTACTATGGTCGACAACCTTTGCAACTCAACTTCTGCATGCTCTTGTATGAAGGCCTAATATAGAAGATGGCAAATCATCAAATATTTTAAAATTTTGGGAAGTTGCGCAAAATTTACATCTCTTTCATTTGAAGGGAGGTGCAGTAACTTCTGAGACATACAGGTTAGTTGGCAGATCTCAACGGATCTTAAACGTTCAACTAATGCTTCTTGGTTTTCCACTCTCTCTATAGGAAGCTGCAATCAATGTATTAGTTACGTTCCTAAGCATAATTTCCGAGTCATTTGTACCTTTCGCCATACGTCCTTCTCTAAAGATTCCACACACATTCCTGGAATAGTGTATTTAAAGTAGGGTTTCATATTTCTATACAGCAGCACAGATGGGCCTATTGCCAATGCGATAACTAAAAAAATAACTCATTCCCATAAAGATTGTGATGATATTAAATCGAATACTTGGCAACTTTGGCTCCGGTTCGTCGATATAGAAGCTTTGAATTGAACTGGGTATGCCAGGGAGTCCTTGTTCACTGACCATCCCTGTGCCTTTGAATACCTTTAGTTTCGCCCTTTGTTTCAAGTCTTTTGGCATATCTACACAGACGAGCTTATAGTAACTGTCATTTTTTAAGTCGCAGAGTGTTAGACATGACGGAAAAGTGCTTAGTGAAGTTTGGTAATCCGAGTGGGCATCTAACCACTTCGAGGATTTCATATTATCTGAAAGTAAATTGTAACAGCTGTTAAAATGACAGAAAGAAGCTTAAGATAATATCTCTCACAAGATAATATAGGGCAAGCAGGTTCAAATTTTCGTATAAAATAAAATTAGGTATGTAATATCTTGAAAAGCTGCCTTCGCAAGCGTTTTCATTATTCATTATAATAGTCTTGTCGTTTTGGTGGAAAGCTTTCCAAATTTTAAGGTTTGTGTCCTAACGCTACGGCTACCCGTATACTAAATGAAATTTATTTTTGATTGTTTGATTGCCGGGAAATCAAGAGAGTCGATGGCATATTTGAAATTTAAAACAAAGAACTTATTTATAAGATATACATATATTTCCTACTTTACTCCAGTTAGAGCCATAGGGCCTCTACAAAGCCTGGCCCTGCCCCGGCCCTGCTTCCGTTTCTTGAATCAATTATGCTCGCTATGCTGAGTGATTAGTCAGCAGTAGCTATATTAATAGATGGGACTTCCATTTGCTGCTTATTAGGAAAAGCACACTCTGGGAGTGGAAGCGCGGGGTCCGAGTGGGATTTGAACCTGGGACTTTTGGATTGGAAATCTAGCGTGCTTACGACTAAACTACCCGCGTCCCCACATATTATAGAATAAAGTCCATCAATTTAAAATTCACCACTTTTAACATGGAACATCGAATAATTGTGAATATGCTAATGAGATATTACTTTAATTTTCTCCCTTTTTTGTCTGTTTGTTAAGAAGTGTAATTTTGGGATTCCGGACGTTTTTGGTTTTTTGTGACTACATGATAAATTATTGGAATTTTGGTACATTGGTTCCGTCATTTAAGTTTTTAAAATTGGGCGGCATATTTAAAATAAGAAACATCAGACCCGCTAACTGCGCACTTTTAAGTAAATCTGAAAACATTAGTATTTCAACTCTCCCATATTGAAATCATGAAACTAATTTGAATAATTTGTAGCCTGAAACCAACAGGCAAAAATTATATACTTACTCAAGTGTTAAATTGCGTTCGAAATCGGTTGAGTAGTGTCTAAAACTACCCTGGACTAACAGACATACAGAGGCTAGGCTGCGCTTCACATATGCACATATTGAGCTCTTCCCGCCAATTTATCAATAATAAGCTTTATTCCGCATCTTCTCCTGCAAAATTTACTTTTTGTCGCTTACAATAAATTGGCAGGAAGGACTCGTAGTAGGACTGTATGTAGATTAGTAAAGGAACTAAATAGTTCTATCGAAATTTCATTAATAGTTTATTTCTTCATCCTTTTAAGGGTAGAGCCTTGATTCATTGATATAAATAATACCGTCACCATTTTCTCTGGAAAGTAAGTATCTTATTTCATATGTTTTGCTGGAATTTTGAATTGTACTCTAACTATGGTATTTCCAAATATTGAAATATATATAAAAAGAGGCCTATCAATCCAGCCGGATGTTAGAACATATTATGGTAATTTGTTAACTTTTAATTCAGCAGTGTAATTTCTGACTTGATGTGCAAAGTAGATAAATAACTTCACATAATCACGAAAATAAAACAAAAGCGACACTTAAAACATATTTAGCATCTGTTTTGGATGTAAAACACATTAAAATCAGTAATCTCATTTACAAAATAACAATGAAGTGTACTAAAAAAGCCGGAAAATATTTACTATCAAACCACTTGAAGTCCGCAGAAATGGGAGTACCAACAGATTTTCGAAAAAGAATGGTCGGCACGTATAACGGTGGTTGTATCTGAATTTGCCGATAAACTGGCTTCATATGCAGTTTCGCAACATGAAATGAGTGGAATTGCGGCAAGGCTGCCCCGCCGCATCTTTATGCATCTGAATGATCGTTACCCTCGCTGCCACCTCAATCGTAGAAGAATCTTTTGAATATCATACAAAAACGCACCGATCACATCAAAGAAACTTTGCAGTTTCTACATTACGTTACATCAGAAGTCGTTAATGTTGCAAAATACCTCCGAGTACATACTGATGAGGGAAAGAACTCGTAATCCTTCATTAATTCAACAAAACATGTCGATTTATTTAATAAGAGTTGAATTAAAGATAGTTTTTAGCGTAATTTGTCTTGCCCACAAAAGTTAAGAACTTGAGCTGTGTTACTATATATTTTGATACCTTTAATACAAACGAGACTCATTGGAATTGCAATAAAAAACTCTTGGCACTAATTAAAAACTCATTCTAGACTTTCGGCTTCCTTCACCAAACTGTGCAGTTGACCAGCTGTAAAACTGTTTGTGGTGTGGTGCGCAGGGTCACATTTTTTGTTTATCCTAGCAACACAATATCTCTTCAAAAGACTTCTTCACCTGGTTGCTAGTTCGTTATCAAGAAAGTGTTTCGTTCTTTTCTACATATACATAATAGGCGTAAGGAACGTGCTTTTAAATTAAAATTAAATAAGATTCAAAGCCGAAAACAATTGGTTTTTTTCTGTAAAATTGTCATTGAAAATGCCGGCAATTTATTGAATAACAATTTTATGAAATATGTAGAGAAATTGTAATAATTGCATTTCATGTTAATTTTTTCTTTTGTGTAGTGCTCTTGACTAATGACTAGCTTATAATATTTTTATGGAGCTATTTTTAGTTTACAGCAATTGTGTATTGTGACAAATCGTTCCGGTTGAAAGTGCAGGCCCTTCAGATTATTATCATATGACAGCTTTAATGCCAGGTAATTCGCTTATGTACGGAAATAGATTTAACCTTTTTTTATCATCAGTTTTAAAGTGTTGAAAATGGTTTGTGAAGTAAAGTACCTCATTTATGTATTACACATAAGTAGAGCATCAATTGAAGTCGGATAATCGAATTTTTATAAACTAGGCACTAATTGAATTGATTAACGTTGGATTTTCAAACAAGTTTTTTTTTAAAGTTTTCTCTATCTCCTGTTTCTGTTACCCTCTCATATGACCTTTTACCTGTGGAGTCGGTCTCAGTTAGATTTAAATAAACTTATAAACTTGTATGTTTGTTGTCTATATGTTCTATGTTGTTGTCGTGGTAGTCAATTAGAAAAATTATATGACGACCTTGCAGGCATTCTGATTTTGATCATGTTTCACCTTACTCTAAATGTGTTTTGAGTATGACCCTGAAGGAAAATCTAAAATTAAATATTTCACTATATATGTTGTAAAATTATTCGGGGTTTAACCCCCACATTAATACATATTTGAGAGTATACAATTTTTGCCTTCAGATCCTCCAATTGTGTGATACTGTGCTTCAAATATAAGCAAACGGAGAATTCCTTTTTGTTTACGCAGCGAGACTTTGGAATTCATTACCTAAGGAATGTAAAGCGTCAAGCGTCAAAAAACCTTAAGAATTTCAAGCACATATGTATATGTGAAGCTGTGTATAAGCAGTGTATGATATTGTGTTTTTATTCTGATTCTATTTATCTCTATTTTACATATATGTATCCATTTACTCTGGTTATTTTAGTTTAGTTCGATTTCATTATATTTTCACTTTGTTTATTTATTTAGTTAACAGTAAGTTGTTAATTATTTGTTCTCTTTCCAATTAAATTTGTCTTCGCTTTTATTATTTGATTAATGAATTGGTTCTCGTGGAAAATTGTTATATAAATTTTGCAAAGTTTCTCTTTAAAACTATTATATACATTTGTAGTGTATATACATTATAAAGCTTGGGTTTTATACAATATCGAATAAAGATTATTATTATTATTCTCAATATGACTGATTCTCATAGCTATTGATTGGTGTTTGGCTAATCTCCCTAATCTGTATGTACTCTGTACTTTGTCCTCTGCCCCTACAATCTTGTGAGATAGCAATAACAGTGGATTGTTGCGTAATTTCATGGAGTTTTGTTCCTTATATCAATTAAACAATATTTTAAACCATAACTCGACTATTTTAGATCTTGTATTTTAAAATGTGTCACCAGTTTCCATTCAAATTAAGAAACATATTGGTTTCATTCTTGTGGATCTCCACCATCCTCCATTAGAAATCGACCCCAGATTAGCTCTTAATGTAAGAAATCCTTGCTTGGAGTATTAATAATAATAATAATAATAATTTATTCCGTAAAGTATTCCGTATACCCTAAGCCTATTCCAACATTCGAACGAAACCAAGTGGAAAATTGTATTACTTCGAGTAACGAGACCAGTAATTTGTTTGACCCGAACGGATTGAAATTGGGAGTGAGCCTCCCCCGCGTTTCTTTCAAAGTGCCATAAGTTGGGGTGGATGTCGACTAAAAACTCCGAAAATGTGTATTACATATCATCTCGATCTAAAAGTTACCCCTTTATGCGTTTTCCCTGAAAAATTTCTACGGGGGTGGTAACTGTTAAACAACTTTTTTTTCAGTATGTAAGACAAAATAACAATATAATCTATCCCTTACGCAAGAGAAGAATGGAATGTTTGCTACTCCCAAATGGTTGAGGGGCTCCACATAATTTTTTTTTAGCTAGGTGAGATCATTCTCATTGCGATTATATTTGAAAAACACGTAGTTAATGTGTTTTAAATATTTTTTTTCCTTTCAGTTACAAATGTAAAAATGCAATCACACTAGGGAAATTATGAACAAATTGAATTTAAGATAAATGTACATGTGTACATATATAACACTGCCAAGTAGTTTATGATCCGTCGTTGTTTTAAGACCGTTAGGGAACTAGTTTTTAAGTGAAAGATCGGTGATGGGCCTTTTGTTCTGGGCTTCACTGGAATAATAAAGAGCCATTCATGTCCCTACACATTTGTACAATATATACATATTTATTAATAGCTAATCATAAACAGTTTATCTTCGGGGTAGTACCATATCGATGACTAATAATTCGATGCGGAGATAGTGTACCCATTTCTTCAGATCAGCGTCAGCATGAAGCCCATTCACCTGCGCGTGATTCATCGATTCGACCCGCTAAGTGGGTTTCTCCAGCATTTGAATTGCCTTCTTTGTTTTACTTGCTTTTTAGTTAAGGGCTCAGCGACCGTGATATTTAAAGAGATCCAAGACAATCAACATAATATGCAATTAAATAACATTTTAAACTTTTTGTGAATTTATTTTTCTACATGAACACTGTATAATATGTTTCTCTGAATAATAAATTGTTTATTTTTTTCACGTTTAATTTAATTTAAACGTGAATAAAAGGACTGGTAGTCGCTTAATAACCCGTAATTAATTAACCCGCAGCTCCTCTGATTGTGCTGTGTTAAATTCCGACTTGACTCTTTTCAACAACTGGTGTCATCGCAATTTCCTACCGTTAAATATTTCTAAGTGCTCGGTTATGTCCTTTTCCCGTAATAAAAATCCACTTTCCTTCGTCTACGAGGTAGGTGGACGTTCATTAACAAGACTTGACAAATGCAAAGATTTAGGCGTCGTCTTCAATTCCAAACTCACTTTCGCTGATCATATAGATTATGTTGCACTTAAGGCCAATGCGGCTCTGGGTTTTGTGAAGAGATGGTCACGCGAGTTTTGCGGTCCTTATATTTGCAAGCAGCTTTACTGTGCACTAGTAAGACTCATCCTCGAATACGCTTGCCCAGTCTGGTCTCCATACCAGACATCTGAGATAGGGCGAGTGGAATCTGTTCAGCGCAGATTCTTACGATTCGCTCTCGCGAACTTACCTTGGAGTGACCCTCTCAACCTGCCTCCTTACCTGGATAGATTGAAGTTGGTTGGCCTGACCAGTCTTGAAAGGAGGCGTGAAATATCTAAAACAACCTTCCTCTTCGATCTGCTTCAGGGTTCTATTAATTCCCCTGAATTACTTGACAACATTAGTATCTCAGTCCCCTTTCGTTCGCTGAGAAGTTCCGACTTCCTTCATGTCTCCTACCATCGCACAAATTACGGTATGAACATGCCATTACCTTCAATGTCGCGACTTTTCAACTTTTACTATAAGGATTGCATAGACTTTAAGCTTAGTAAAGCCCAGTTGAAAGGCCTGCTCTCTTAGTTTTTTTTTTTTGTATCCTCAGTAGTCCGATATTTGATGAATTTGTAAATAAATAAATAAATAAATAAATAAATAAATAATTATCTATACTTTAGACTACATATGGATGTACATATTACATCTATTGAAAAACTCCGGAAAGACAGTATACAAACTATGTAGTATATCCTATTCAAAAGTGACAAAAATATTTTTGTGCGTTCGTCGTATTAATGCATAGATATCTTATTTTTCGAATTATCGACCGTCCAAAGTGAAGCAACTTTCGTCTGACAAATTGCTTATCGCTTCACTGAAGTGGACTCCTGGTTCAATAGTGCGTGTCTGCTGTTAAAAAATGTTCTTACGGCTATTGTTATTCATATTTAACATATCTGACACTGACACTAAATTAAAGAGGCAAAGGATCGTGCTTAATCATTTAGGTCAAAAGGACCATTTCGAATGAAATTAAACTGTTTACGAATTAATTAAAATAATTCTAAATTTGAATATTCACGCTTTATTGGATTTGCCATTGTATCATTGTAAACGGTGTAAAGTGATCGGTTGCCATAGAAACAGCGAAACAATATGAAATATAACAAAGTGCGAAAACCCCTATGCAAAACTACCAGTTGAGAACTCCCTTATTGTAATTACTTCAACCAGTGTATCTTTAGTACACTCCTAAATGAGAAGCACTTATGGTGATTTTATGGTAGATTTTATTTTAACGGAGTTTTGGAACATATTTAAAGAATATTAAATATATAATTTTTTTCATATTTGGAGGATGATTTAACCTCCATCGAGGGCCTATGAATGGATTCTTAACCCTTGCTTTTTCATTTTTTAATTGTTTATTGTTTTATTGATATTTTTTGCATGTTTGTAGGATTTGGAGTCATTTAAAACCCTGAATATTGGTAATTGCTGAATATTTAAAAAAACCAAAAACATTGCCTCTTATTTATGATTTTTTCCCAAGCTTGCAATCCACTACGCTAAAGCAGGCGAATTTTGCGTTCACTCCTTTTGCGTCGGGATTCGTCATACGTAGTTTTAGTTTATGACTTATAGCCCTTTATACATAGTAGAGGCTCTCACAATGGCTCGCCGCCGCGCCGACCTGCGTTTCAAAGGCATTTTTCTCTAAACATATTTTTTGCAACTTTACTTCCGCAACAACAAAAAATCGTTCTGAATTTTAAAATTTTGATTACAATATTATATACACCATTGGCTTTGTCCTGTAGCACTTTAAAATTTTAAAAATTAAAAATTTTATTATTGAGCTACAATTTTCGATATTTTGACTTGAAATGAGCACCAATTTGACAATCCTTCATGTTTTGGTTTCAAATGTTTCTAGATCTCTACACAACGCGACCACGACCTTCCAGAGACGACTATGTGAACTGTTTATACTTAGAAAAAAAAATAGACAAAAAATTACTGTGTATTATATTATGCTACACACAAGCGAAGTAAAACTTCTTTGCGATAAGTTATCCTGAATACATAAAAGGACTCGTGAATACAAAGAGGATCCGCCATCTTTAAACTCTATTTTGATAGTATATTCGAGATCACCGATCCCAAAAACATAAAAGCATCCATTTGCAGATTAAAGATCACCGAAAACATCCTAGAAACCTTTTTAAGTTAATATTTTTCGTCCCCACGGTGAATTCGTCATCTTTAATTTCTTTTTCCATAGCAGATTCGAGATAATCGACCATAAAAACAAAAAAGGCCCATTTTTCATAGCAATCCTTTGAAGTTGAGGAATTTCGGTCGTTATAATAGATTCGCCATCTCGAATGTTCAAATTTCGATAGTAGATTCGAAATCACCGACCTCTAATCTAGAATGACTCTTATCACACGTGCAACTCCAAGGTATTTTTTTTTGTGATGTGTGTATTTATTCATATCAGCTTGGTAGGTCTAGAATAGATATCTGTAAATTAGAAGCACGACAGACATACAGAGGCATTAAATTTATTTTATTTTTGATGGGCGTAATGAAAGACGATGTTAATGAGACAACTTTCTGGCCCTCCTTTTAAATAAATTTTTGCATATTTCTCTTAAATGCAACCAGTCGAAAGTGAGTGAAAGTGAAAATTTTGATAATTTTTTTGCAACTTCATCGACAGCTTTTGCGATTTCTTATCGCATCATTGATTATACCGGTAGACATCTTTACTTTACGTTACAGATAAGCCTGCCATTGTCCACTCTGTGCAATTTAATTAATCAAAATTGCATTTTTACAGACTGAAAGTACTGACTGTTTATATCGTTCAAACTCGTTTTGAGGTACTACCTGTGAAAAACCTACCCAGTGAGGCAGATCGCAACAATCGCCACAGCGTTTCAAGCGCATGAATGCAAAACTACCAGTTGGGAAAGGCCACAATCTTCGACGCTCGCGTCTAGAGAGACCAAGGCAAATCGGGTCTCACTTTCTTTACCGATCGTACGCTCATGGGCTTCTTAGACCTTTTCAGTTCATTTCACAAAACCGTGTCGTGTTAGCATCTGCCCGCCCGCTCGTGTGTTTGTCGCGGAAAATGATGCGATATTACTTACCTTACAGTTTATCGTGAATGTACTCAGCCACAACTTCGTTTTGCCTCACAGCTAGCGCCGTAGTTCTTGCTCGACCGACTGTGTTGTACTCGCCTCCCAGTCAACTTGCCGCGATCGACGTGGGATCACGTTTCCAGGAGAATATTAAGACTCCTCCGGTTAAAATCTTTTCTTTCAAACAAGTGAATGGAATTTTTGCGCCATGAGATTTCGCGTAATTGGAAATATTTGTATCCATGCAAGGAGACATAGATAATTGCTCATGAATTGCGCGCTGTAGAAACTCTCGGTAAATTTAATGATTTCCGTGTGATTTTAGCGTTTTTTTATTGTGTCGATAAGGGTTACGAAAGATTAATTGGGTCGAGCCGAATTCATGGCGGCTTCATTAGTGCCGACTGATCAGTGAATTGTACCAAATGAATGAATGTCAGTGCTGAAAGTGTTTATGTCGTTTTATACCTTTTATGTGAGCTTGTCGCTGAATTAATTGGAATATCCATTTGAGGATCCTATCTGGACCGAAGGTCGTTGTCATTTGCGCTTATACGTGCCAAGTTGTGTATCGACTTCGCGACGTTGGACTTAACTAATCAAGGGAACATCAAGCATTGATTTCTCACAATGTGCCCAAAGTAAGTAACCACAATAGCACTACTGCTATACATGCATCATTAAACATTAATGCCTGCATACAGCTGGAATCAAAATCAATTCATCCATGTGCATATGCAAATCTATTGTCGTAGTAGGCGTTGATTTCCTTCGGTACTCGCTTGGCGTTGTAACAACTGCTCGCTATACTGCACATGCCTAATTGAACTTATAAATATGAAAGCTTATTCAACGAATGTTTGCATCTTAATCTGAGACAACATGGCGGAGCAGTGGTAGTTGTGTCGTCTGTTTAATTTAGATAAGGGCAGTGCTGGTAACTGGTATAATCTTATCGGCAACTTCCCATTGCCGTTTTGGAAAACGTTACGCGTTCATTTCGCTTACATTCACTGCACATTACTTTCTCTGTTCATGGCATGATGCATAAATCGGCATATACACGTTTTCTTATGGGCAGTCGCCAAAAACAACTTGTTGGAGATTATTCTTAGGACGATAAGGAAAAAGTTTCAAAATTCAAAACACTGCGAATTATGGAGAATATATTAAAAATTCAAATATTAAAACGTGTGTCAGAACGTGAAGAATTTAAGGTAAACGCTGTCAGTCGTTTGCACAGCAGGCGATCTATTGAGAGAGACAGGTGATACATACATACGTATGAAGAAATACGAAATAGAATTCATTTGCATCGTATACATAATGCATAATTACGCGGGTGTAAAAAATCAAATTGTTTATGTCGTCAACGACGACGATGACAGTTAGATAAAAAATAAAATTCGATCCATTCAGTACAGTATGCGAAGAATGAGTTTACGCTGTAATCTTTAATCTTTAACCTTGTTTATTATTTTTTTAACAATTCAAGCACTTGCATACATACAATATGTACATATGTATGCGTTATGTTTTCATGGAATATTTGTAATTTTTCCTTAATTTTTTCTTTAGAATTTTTTCTGTATTTAGTTGTGTTATATGTTATTTAACTTTTTTTTAAACGTACCTAAAAAAATCCGAATTTATTTAATTTATTTAAAAAATGGTTTTCTAACAGTCCTTTTCTGAAAAAGGTTAGCCATGAACAAAATTCTTCCTTTGCTGTTGTGTTTAACATGACTTAGCCACGTTCATTTTGAATCCCACAAAAAGATCTCGAGAACGGTTGACTTTTCCACAAAAACATATACATACCTATGTATGTACATATTATCAAATTTTACCTGAGACAATTTCCAATAATAAAAAATATAAATAAAAAAAATAAAAAACTCGACTGCGTAAAAATCGAACTAAAAAAATGGAAGGAAGATGACGTAGGAACATAGTAGAATATATAATGGAAATCCTTTTTCCTTTAATTAAAATAATCATTGTTATTATCCGTCTTGAGCCTGCCAATTAAAAGGTGATAGATAATGTCGTGGAATCTGGAAAAAATCATCCAACCAAATATGAGAAATAATTGCAGTCCTGCGACTCCTGCTCCGGCCAATTTTTAGCCTTTATATAATTTTTTCCATGGTAATTTGATAATACACTTGAAAGCAAACAAATCGGCCCACCTTACAATGTTCACGTTTCTGAAGCATAACTGAAACAGAAAAGTTTCTAGTTAGAAACAATTAACTGTAATAAGAAGAATAAACCCTTGGCTTATTAAAAATGCGATAAATCTTCTGGTATAAGGACTCTACTTAGTGATTTCCAGGAAATGCTTACCTAAGCCCATAAAAAGCATTAAATAAAATTTTGCGATATTACAACTCGATGGGCTTAAACATAGGTTTGTGCACCTGTTACTACGTCATCAGTTCGAAATCAGTCTTTGACCCATTAACATATCTTCCAAATACGCAAGAAAAAATACCGGAAAGGCCAGTCAAGTTGAGGTAGGATGCCTTAATTTGAACGGATCAGCGGTTAGACGCTGTTACCAAATATACCAGGAGACCGGTGCCTTTGGCAAACGACCGGGATCAGGAAGAACTCGGGCTACCTTGGACAGAGCCGATCGTTTTTTGGTGTCAACATCCGTGCGAAACCACTCACTGGTGTTCAAGTGCAGCAGCGGTTACATGATATGTGGGTAGTGACTATAAATAAGCAAATGAACAGTTAGGCGAACACTGCAAGAAGAAGATCCGACACCCCATTGATGTGTCTGTGGATCGAAGTTGACAGTAGCTCATCGGTAAGTGCGACTTCGTTTTGCAAGGGAACACCTAAATTACAAATAACAATGCGCTAGAATAAAAGGCACCATAAGATGCCGGTGACCAAGTCTGAGCTTAATTGGATGAGGTGGCCCCGGAAGCTTATCCGTGCCTTATTCAACACTACAATATTTGACGTTGGAATGCCACAGGAGTCAATGGAGACTGCTGAACAGCCGTCAGGGTGCCTATGCTAGAAACATGTAACATAGACGACGGATTTGGCATGAATCCTTGCGACTTATATATGTAGATTCAGGAACGCTAGCAGCTAATTCGGTAGTTGTTGTCGCTATTCGAAGCCTAGTATGGCATGGGACAATGTGGGACAAAAATTATTCGTCGGATGGATAATATGTGATGATGGACGTGTTGGAAAGTCTCATAAAAAAAGCTTCCGAAAGATTCCTTAACGATTCCCCCTCTTCCTTTTGCAAAATTACAAGAGTTATTTTAATAAAAAAACTTTAATAACAGATTGTTGCCTGAAATTAATAGTTTGTACTATGAATGAAGCACAATAAAACTTTAAGCAATAAATCAGCAAGAAATCGACGTTTTAATAAAAACGAATTAACAAGGAATAATATAAAAAAGAAGTTCAATACTTGTTTCCTCTATTATATGAGATCCCACTAATGTGCATCAGACTAGTCAACTGAAGCATATCATAATAATTATTAATTGTAAGTATATTGTAATTGAACGAATTAAAATATCAATATTTTCTAAATGACGCTGATACGGCACAGTTTTCATACCGTTTCTGTTGTTGTTGTATGGATTGTTAATTGCCACTTTAAATTGCCATCAGTGGAGGCAATTTATCCACATTTCCTCATAAAAGTTTTTTATGAAGCAAATTCTGCGACAGTAGGTACGTCAGGTGGTTTTTGTCATAAATGATTTAAATATAAAATGTGTGTTGTCTGAGTTTAAATAAATAAATAAAGCTCTAAAGTTATGCAAACGTACGTATCGTTCAAGCTGTGCAATACAAGATAGCGAAACTTATAAGCAAAAAATGTAATCGAACATGTGGTACCTTTTTTCATCGGCCATCCATATTGTACCCGCAAAACAATGAGTTGAGTGCAAAAGAAAAGAAAAGTGCAGAAAAGTTTAAGGTGATGGACACAAAATCGAAAAAGCAAAAACTTAGATATAGACCAAGGGGCGCGTTCTAAGAGAGGAATCTCTTTCGGACCACAGATACCTAGAGTTCCAGCTAGCTGGTGAGTCAAATCTAATACCGGCAGGCCGGAATCCTAGGAAGACTGACTGGGATAAATACAAGCAGGCACTGGGGAATAAGCTAATTCCAGTGCCCAAACTGCACTCGAGGACGGAAATTGAGGATGAGACGAGGAAACTCAGTCGGACCTTGATTTAGTCCTTCGAGGCAGCCTGTCCAGTCAGGAAGAGCAGATGTGGCAAAAATGTACCGTGGTGGAACAATAAGCTACAAAGGCTCAGGAAAGAAACCAGGAAGCTTCTAAATAGAGCATTAAAAACTCAAAAAGGTGAGGACTGACAAGCCTATCGCGCTTCGCAGCATGACTATAAGAAAGAGATTAGATCTTCTAAGCTCCAATCTTATAGGAAATACTGCGAGGAGCTAGAAGGGATGAAGGAGACATCACGGCTGCATGAAATATTCCAAAGGGATACCGCAGCCAAGCTGGACTCCATTCGAAAGTCTGACGGTAGCTACACGGACTCCAGACAGGAGGTATTCAAAATTTTATTTGAGACACACTTCCCTGGTAGCAGAAATACCCTATCAGACGTAGGCCCAGCTGATGATCACTCGTTGAACATTATTAGGCTGGACAGATATATAGCATCCAGGGTTGTCACGGAGGAGAGGATAGAGTTCGCTTTATCCTCCTTTGAAAATTACAAAGCTCCCGGCCTTGATGGTATATATCCTGCAATGCTGAAGGTCGGAGGTAGAGTCCTGGTGCAATCCCTGAAAGAAATATTTAGGGCCTGCATAACTTGGGGATACATACCGACCGCTTGGCGAAAGGCTAGAGTTGTCTTCATTCCGTTCAATGTTCGTCAGCACGCTTACCAGAGTGGCAAATCCTGCGAATCAGCACTACACGATTTAGTTCGAAGAATCGAGGGTGCGATGGAGCAGGGTGCTTTTGCTCTGGGGGTGTTCGTCGATATTGAGGGGGCCTTTGACAATGCCACGTTCTCCTCCCTGTGTACCGCAGCCAAAGCGCATGGGGTGGACAACGTACTAGTACGTTGGATACAATCCATGCTGACACAGAGACTACTAATCGCGGACGGTGCGGACGATACCAGGGCTGAGGTAGGCAGAGGATGCCCCCAGGGAGGCGTACTGTCGCCCCTGCTATGGTGCTTTCTAGTAGACTCGCTGTTGGATGAGTTACAGACTCACAACGTACACGCGCAGGCCTATGCCGATGACGTATGTGCACTGGTTTTTGGCTACTCACTAAAGATAATTTGCCGTAAAGTGCAGAGGACTTTGGATAGTATCCAGAACTGGTGCGAGAAGCACGGGTTATCAGTGAACCCTAGTAGGTAAAACGACACTTATATTGTTTACTAGGAAAAGAAAACTGAATAACCTTAAACTTCCAACATTAAAGGGTGTTACAATCCAACTCTCCACTGAGGTCAATTATCTGGGAGTAATCCTAGACAGCAAGCTCACGTGGAGACCACATGTCGAACAAAAATCCGCCCGAGCATTAAATGCCTTCTGGCAATGCAGGCGGTCCTCTGGGAAGACATGGGGTCTGAGACCAGCGGTGGTCTACTGGCTATATACCGCTGTTATTAGACCCATCATAACTTATGCGTCTGTGGTGTGGTGGATCAGAACAGGAAAAAGATCTACCTGTACGATCCTAAATAGACTACAGAAAGAGGTATGCATAGGGATCACTGGGGCCTTCAGCTCCACGCCTGGTGCAGCTCTCAACGCAATGCTCAACTTGCGACCATTGGACATCACAATCCAGGAAGAAGCAATGAAGGCAGTCTGTCGTTTAAAGAGACAAGGACTCTGCCACGACAACCACAGAAACGGCCATGGTGATCTATCACGAAGGCTCCAGGAAAACTGTGACTCGTACAGTATGCCAACGGATGACATGCCACCGGTAACACTGTTCGATAGGGGATATCACGTTGAAATCCCGAATAGAGAGGACTGGGAAAACTCACACCATCTACTGGAGAGTTTTTCCCATGTCTTCTATACAGACGGCTCGAAAACCTCTACCGGTACGGGCGCTGGATGGTGCAAAGCTGCGCTCGCAGCACTACGAAATCCAATCACCCGCTCGAAAATTGTCCTGGAATGTAAGACACGACTGCAATCGGTAGCTCGCTACAATGACGTGTCTCTTATATGGGTTCCTAGTCATCAAGGCATCGAGGGTAACGAAAACTCTGATAGCCTAGCAAAGGAAGGCGCGAAATGCAACCCCTTTGGACCGGAACCACAGATTGGCGTGAATTCTGCAATAGTGAAAGACTGGATAACTCGACACATGGAGAAAATCCATGCGCAGAGATGGTCCATGTTACAAACCTGCAGACACACCAAACTCTTTATAGGTCGTCCCGATAAGTGCACTGCAGAAACTCTCCTGAAACTAAACCGGAGAGAATGCAGGAATCTTGTAGGGATTGTAACAGGGCATAGTACATGTGGCAAACATCTACATACCCTGGAAATCGTCGGTGATCCTACATGCGCGTCGTGCGGGGAGGATGAGGACAGCGTAGAACACTTTCTCTGCGAGTGTCCCGCGTTCTCCCAAGCGCGGCGCGCTGTATTCGGCGCTGACGTATTGAGGATGGAAGAGATCTGTCCTCGACCCCTAGCCGAGGTTCTTCGGTTCATCAGAGCAACGAAGAAGTTCGGTTAGGGTGGGGACAGAGTACAATGGACTATTCGTCTGAGTGCTCGGGGCTTCGCTCCCCCCCTTTCTTACAATTACAATTCATTAGCAGTAAATTTGTGGTATGTAAAGGGTGTTTTTTTAGGAGGTTTGTTTTTCCGATAGATGTCGTTTTATTTTATGGCAGTTGTTTTGACAGCTCAAAGTGGCATTTCTACTCAGTATTGTTTGGCAAATCATTATGAATAGGTTAACTCCAGAACAACGTTTTCAAATCGTGGAAATTTATTTTCAAAATCAGTGTTCAATTAAAAATGTTTATAGAGCACTTCGTGAATTTTATGCACATAATCGTCCGTCAGAGACCACCATAAAGAACGTAATTACCAAATTTCGGTCTACATTCACTCTTTTGGATGCCAAGCCACCGACAAGAATGAGAAGAGTTCGTACAGAAGAAAATATTGCTGTCGTTGAGGCCAGTGTCGAAGAAAACGACAATTTATCGATTCGTCGTCGTGCTCAGCAAATTGGACTTTGTCCATCGACTTTATGGAAAATTTTACGTAAAGATTTGGGTTTGGTGCCATACAAAATTCAATTGGTGCAAGAATTAAAGCCACACGACCATCGTTTGCGCCGTGAATTCAGTGATTGGTCGTTAAATCAATTGAACGAAGATCCATTTTTTTACCGTAAAATTCTCTTCAGTGATGAGGCGCATTTTTGGTTAAATGGATACGTCAACAAGCAAAATTGTCGCATTTGGAGCAAAGATAATCCACACGCCGTTCAAGAATTACCAATGCATCCTGATAAATGTACTGTTTGGTGCAGTCTATGGGCTGGTGGGATCATCGGTCCATATTTCTTTAAAAATGAGGAACGACGACGCGTTACCGTGAATGGAAATCGATACAGAACCATGATCAATGAGTTTTTGTTGCCAAATCTTGAAGATATGGATATGGATGAAATGTGGTTTCAACAAGATGGTGCCACTTGCCATACAGCACGTGAAACAATCGACTTATTGAAAGAAACTTTCAACGACAACATTATTTCGAGAAATGGTCCGGTGAATTGGCCTCCGCGTTCGTGCGATTTGACGCCACTCGATTACTTTTTGTGGGGATACGTGAAGTCATTGGTTTATGTGGATAAACCTCAATCGATTGATGCTTTGGAAACCAATATTCAACGTGTCATTGCTGACATACGCCTCCAAATGCTTGAAAAAGTGGTCGAAAATTGGACCTCCAGAATGACATTTGTGAAAAATAGTCGTGGTGGCCATATGCCAGAAATTGTGTTTAAATGTTAAATGCCAAAAAATTATCTACCAAATAAAAAAAAAATTTTGGTCATTTCATAATTTTATATGTGTTTTATTCAAAAAAAAAATCGGCAACCTCTTAAAAAAACACCCTTTAATTTGTGAATTGTTCCCAGGAAAAATATGAACACTATTAGGAAAATATTAAAAAAATTCATATCTCCTGAATATATACCGTACCGAGGGATCACAATTTAGCACATATCTTTAAAGTGGCTTGTTTCCAGTTTAAATTTTTTTTACCGTTTTGCATGCTGCGATAAATTCAAATGATTTGTCAGCATCAGCGTACTCGTAAAGTTATCATACTCGAGGTCAAAAAGCATGTAACCAGCGATCTTCTAAAGCGGTTCAATGGTGTCCAAAAGTCACGTAAACTAGCAATGTACAACTCGTTTAAAAGAATGGGCTCCACTCAGATGAATGACAATTTTTTCTTACGAAATGTGAAAATATGCAGAGGTTGCTCATCTCTGGAATGAAATAATCATCTGAGAATTCACCGCACGATAAATTCAAATGTGCCATCTTGAAATTTTTCTAATTGGGAATTAATCATCAACTGGAAATAAAACGAAACTAACGACAGTTACCTTCGTAATTAGAAAATCGGATATTTATGTTTAGATATTTTGTAACCATAAATAAGTAATTTGATATTAGCAACAAAATGGAAAATCAGGGTCCTTGTTCTACCCAAACTCTTAAGCATCACGATATTCTGCTTCACCAAAACGCTAACGGTTGTTAGTTTGTGATCGATCAGTAAGTTATTTGATATTTCTGGTTTGTATTGTTCACGTAATTTAAGTGTGAATGAGTTAATTCTTCACTTTATGGTAATTTTTTGTAGTTCCGGGTGCAGTTTTTAAAGATAATAGTAGATAAGTAGTAGAATATGGAAGAGCACAATATTAGACGAAGCGACCAGCAGAGCAGTAGGTAAACAATGTTCAACCTGAGTGCGTAAATAATTTGGAAAAATCCAAACTACGAAATATTTTAAAAGTATAGTGTATTTAGATGTGTACGGCTGCATGCAAAATATTTGTCAAATCAGGCAGACGATTATGGAGAAAAATTGTTATTTCCAAAATACGATGTCTAATTTTTTATTCCTTATTAATTAATTACCTAACACCATGAGATTTTAGAAAAATGCAAAATACACGCAAGTCCTGAAGGATATCTAAAAGTGTCATGCGTATTTAGATATTTTATTACGTGGACAACTTTGGAATAGGTACTGAGAAAATCTTAAGGAAATTTTTTTAAAGATAAATGTTAGGTACTACACGTAACTTATACATATATCTAATTCACATCCGCAAATACATATCTTTAGCCTAAACTCTTGAGCTTTCGCTAAAATCTAGCCGGAAGCAACTCTAAAAAGAAGCCATTTATTACACCTCGATGCTAGTTACCGTTTCAAAAAGTAGGCTGAATCCACACAATGTCCGAAATTCCGCAGCAGATAAACAAACCTAGCCGAGAGTGAGTCGCTAATGTTTTTTGCAAGCTCAAGCTTTTGGCACAGCGTGACAGGTTCATTGGCATCTTCCAAGGCGATGACTGTTACCAAAACGACAATTTCCTTATTAGGCTACTTAACTACCCAGTTAAATGCGAACAGTCTGATTATTTCGAATCAATTCCGTTGAAGGGAGAAACTGTTCAGCTTTTGTGCAGCTGGTGAAAGTACTCGTAATCTAAAACTAGTGTCCGAGTTGGCCGGTACCGATATTATGAAATTATCACGATAATTTCTAAAGTCAGCTTTGGAATTATCTGCATCAGTTTGTGGCTATCGCGCAAAAGAAATCTGACAATGAGCCTAGGTGCGGAAAATATTGGTTCTCTGTACTTCCTCGAACATAATGGCGAAATAATTAATTATATGCGCTCACGCTTTGTCATTCTCTGATTTTCCGGGGCGTTTACTCCAGTAAAGCTCTCACAAAGTATGATGAAGGGATTTTTTTGGCTTGCAATTTCGCTAAATAGACACTACAGTTCAATTGACATGAAAAAACAACCTTTGGGAATAAACAAGATTCTGCGATGAATATTCAGCACTTTCTCAAGTGAGTCAAGGCCGCTGTGGTGCCGAATGGGTTAGAAATTTAGCTCGTGAGCCAACGAAATCTGGAACACTATTGTTGTGAGACGTAAAATCTAGCGAAATGACTTCTCACCGGGCGAGTTTCCTCATGCTCCAAAACTCTGAAAAGTGGCAAAAGACTCTGCCCACGTATGAGCTGGTTTTGTTTGTGGCTCGGGAATAAATTGAAAACTATTTTCTTATTGTTTTCAAACGGGTAGGTGAATTAGTCATTCACACATTTGTCGGTTAAAGTCTATTTGAGCAATTATCTTTAAGGCACCGAGATTAATTTGTTTCTCATTAACGGAATAAGTCGGGCTTTGTCTTTTTATGATTTGCAGTGCAGCTTGCACAAAGATAAAATTATTTTACAAAAGAGAAGAGTGAAGGAGTATTGCCAAGTATCGAAAGGTTGCCTTTTTTTTTATTTTACGTGCAATTTGGAAACTCTTAGGCTGTGGATATATTGAGCCCAATATATATTTCAATTATTTTACTTATACAATTAAACACCTCCAGCCAAAGGAACAATGGGAGCTAAAAGAGCTATAATATATAAAACGAACTAACTACACTATTAAATAGTTCGTTCTGTCTTTCTAAAGGCGTGGAAGCTCTTTGTAATAAAAACTCCTTTTGCATAAGAAGGGCAATAAATTTATAATATAAAAGCTAACATATGTCTCCAATTATCGACCTAGTCTGCGTTGTACTTTATTTTCACTGTAAACCTTTTTTAACGACCTTTCAACATGGATTCGTAAAGGGTAAATCAACTACAACTAGCTTGTTACAGTTTTCCAATTTTTGTATTTCTGCCATTGAATCTAGCAAGCAAGTCGATTGTATTTTTACTGACTTCTCCAAGGCTTTCGACAGAATTGACCACAATATAATATTAAAACTATCAGTCCTCGGATTTCCTATTGGTTTTGTTAAATGGATTTCTTCGTATCTGTCTGAGCGTATTCAATTCAATACTCTTCTCCCTTATTACATTATAGCTTTATTTTAATTCCTTAC
This sequence comes from Neoitamus cyanurus, assembly GCA_947538895.1. Lineage (NCBI taxonomy): Eukaryota > Metazoa > Arthropoda > Insecta > Diptera > Asilidae > Neoitamus > Neoitamus cyanurus. The sequence goes on from OX384540.1 coordinate 1,475,651, forward strand.
TTCATATTCCACATTTCTATTTCTACCGCTGATTAATATATACATAATGTATCCTTAAAAGATTGTAATCTTATGATACGCAATAATAAACTTGAATTTTGAATTTGAATGTGTCCATTTGCGTGGTGTCGTCTCTAATCCGATTAGAAACACTTCTGGTGTACCGCAAGGAAGTCATCTGGGCCCTCTGTTGTTCGTAATTTATAGGTATCAATATATTTCATCCCTACGCACTCGAGAATACTTTGCTATGCCGACGATGCAAAAATTGTTCGCATAATATCTGACGATCGCATTATGATAATTTGAACTCAGATTTGGACGGTTTCCATAAGTGGTGTTCTATTAATCTCCTTCCTCCTAACATCAGTATAGGTACTTGAATGTCCTTCTCACGAAGAACCCACTGGTTCACAATTTCACGATAGATGGGCCCATTATCAGAAATGACAAAGTAAGAGACTAAGTGGTTATACTTAATTCGCGATCTTTTGAAGATCATATTATAATAGTAAATTAGTCTAATGCGACTTTGGGCTTCGTAAAAAGGTGGTCCAAGGAGTTTGACGACCCATATATCTCTCGTTTGCTATACTGCAGCTTTGCCAGGCCCGTACTTGAATACGGAGGTTTTTACGATATTCGCCCTACGGGGCCGCCTTAACTGGAACGATAATTTTATAGTGCTTCCTTATACAGAGAGGCTTAAGCGAATTTCGCTTAATTCCTTGGAAAATAGGCGAAACAACTCCAGAATTGTTTTGGATTTTGACAGTTTGAAAGGCGTTATAAATTCACCAGAGCTACTGGCTTGCCTTAATATTTGTGTTCCAGTGCGATCCTTGAGGAGACATAATTTTGTCCGTCCCACATAGCATCGCACTAATTACGGTTTTAATGAGCCTGTTGCTTTGATGTCCCGTCTTTTCAATTCACGATACCCTTATATTGACTTTCATTTATATGGTGATGATTATTTTTATATCTATGTATATATATAGAAATGAATCCCTATATCCCTTGGTCACGCCATCACGCGAGAACGGCTGGACCGATTTCGCTAATTCTTTTTTTGTTGTGTTTGTTAATGTCAGGAGAAGGTTCTTAAAATTAAGAATATTGCGCGGAAAATTAGAAAATTATGTTTTTGGTTTGAGTTTTTGGGGCCACTGATTTTGAATCTGCTATCAAAATTTTGGAAATCAAGATGCTGGATCAATATGGCGACCGAAAAGTTAAACTTCAAGGGATTTCCCTGAAAATTCGCGCTTGGGGATTTTCGGGATCACTGATTTCCAATCTGTTATTCAAATTTCCAAATATGAGACCACCCCCACCCCGCTGGGAGATATAGGAGAGGGGATGCAATAAGGAGGTGGTGTTAAATGAGGAAAACTAAATTTAATAATACTTTACAGTTTACAGTTAAAAAAGTATTAGGAATAGGTGAAAGTGATGTATGGGGTGTACTGTATACGAATTTATGGTTGATTTAATGAGACCACCCCCACCCCGCTGGGTCACATAGGAGAGGCGGTTGTGAAGTAGGGAGGCGTTGTAAAATTAAGGAATACAAATTTAATAGTATCCCGGGAAACGCCGGGTCCGGGCAAGCTAGTTATAAATAATAATCAGATTGTTGATGAACTGTCATGACATATAAATGTCTATATTTTTAAATAGCTTATTGTGATTTTTCTGTATTCGATAGGTAGGAGATTTGTCAAGCAAATCTCTTCTTGCGGTCTGTACATTAAAAGTAGGGCGTGGAGTTATCTTAGCGGTACATTGAAATTTTTAATTTTAGACATTGATTGAGAGCGTCCACATGGCATTTTTTTTAAGATTGTTCAGTCGCCATAATGGATTTGCTATACCATTCTAAATATATATCGAATATTCGGAATCATCGACCCCGATAACCCCTATATATTTCTGCATTTAAGTTCAGAATAGTCACCATATTGATCCGACTACTTGAATTTCCAGTTGATTCTATTGGTGTCGATTGTAGTGATAACGCCATTAGAATGCATGTACATGTACAATTGAATAATTATTGTAAAACACAGGCAGAATTGCAAAATTTTCATCTCAAACAATCTTAGAACTAAATGCCAGAATAGAAAACTACTATTTTTTTAAAATAATCATTACGCAAAAAACGATGATGATTAGTAAACGAATTTGAGAGAAGGAGAACAGTAAAAGCTTTAACACAATTCGTTGAAGGGGTGGAAAATAATTGGCGAATAAAATAACAAGTAATAATTTGCACTCCAGTGGCTCCGCTGAGAAGACATTCGCTATTTGCTTATAAGAAATCTTGGTTTTACTTATCCATGAAGTACTCAAACCCGTTTTTTATAATTTATAACATACACTTAGAAATTATTGGAGGAATGCTATCATTATATTAAAAATTCAACTTATCTAATTCACAACGCAATTTCCTCACTCAATGTAAATCTATAAATAGCTTTTTTATTAACTTTTGTTGGTTTGTTTTCGCTCAAGAGGCTTCTATTATAAGCAACCCGACGGAAAATACCAAACTGGTCAGAGCTAAAGAACTTGAAAATTACTTTTTTTTTAATATAAAAAAAGGGTTATGAGTAACAATATTACAATTTTATTGCCTCTTTCTTTAATATATATCTAGAGTGTAAAGGCAGTCTATTTTATTACCATGCGGTGGGATAATTCCTTCAGGGAACTATTTGAATTTAAAACAAAATCACTTTTCGTAATTGCTGTGTATTCTGCTTAGTAAAACTGTGTACTATCTGAATTTTCCCAACAGGATATAGAAAAGAGGCAACAAGAAATTAGTTAATTAGTTAATCATCCATATAATCATTATCGGATAGCCTCATAAAAAGAAGCATATTTTGCTGATACATCATTTTTTTCCATAGCTGGGGTTAATCTGGGCAGCTCTTATGACGTATTACATGGTGAAGGTGCTCTTGCTTTGAAAATACCTGAGCTTGAGAAAACAATTTTTAAAATGCATTGCAGCGCTACACCACAAGGTTGGTGCGACATTGCCGCGAGCGATTACGAAATATTTCATAAGAACAAAGTTTGTCGCACAGTCGCAAAATTGACCTTAACGGCGTTCGTGAATGTGAACATGTTAAAAATGAGGTTAAGGAGAAGTTCTTCCTGGTGGAGATATTCCAAAAATGCATACATTAGAATTAATGTAGAAGAACTTGTTTTCTTACTATATTTGTCCGTTTTTACACTATTGTTTATTTTGTTGTGCGGTACCCGGTAGTACTCGTACAGCCGAGTCAGGGCTGGATCTACATACATACGAGTATGTAGATCCTACACTGTCATTTGAGACAAATATTCAGTGCGGATTTCTGTCACTCTATGTACATACTTATGTACCTTCTTTAAATAGTTTATATACCCTCCCTCAACTATAGTGCCAGTGGCTTACTCTCCAGCTCCGCCGGCCCCCGAAGATTCAGTACTACCTCTGGTTATTAAGTGAGGGGAATAGGAAAGTATCACTTTGAATTTAAAAATAGAAATGCTTGCTAAGTGTCTCCAAGAAAATGACATGTTAACGTTTTTTTAATTATTAAATAATAGTAGAAACTCCAGTCAGTAACCTAACCGCGGTCTGAAAGGTCTGTTATCAGGTCTGCATGGCACTTGATTGATTCAACGAGCGCCTTGCCGTCGTCGTTACTAAACATTTCTCATATAACATTCGGCCACCTGGTTAGAGAATTCATGGCTGGGCCGATGCCAATGCCTCATGATAAAGGAGCGATTGACAACAACACGTTTAACCACTTTCAGCTCCAACTTTCGATTTGTGCGTACTTATCTGTGTAACAACGTCACACTTACTCCTTCAGTTGTAAAATGAACCAGCGATATATGAACTAGCGATATTTTGACAGATTATTATTTGCGCAATTCTTATGAGTTGTAATTTTGATTTATTTAATTTATTTTTTACGTTTCTTTCAGGTGATAACTGCCCTATATGAGTACTATTGTTCACTGTTCAGTATAGTTAACTTGTACGTGGTACAAAATTATAATTTCTTTCATTGGGTTTTTTTCATCATCACAAAAATGTAAGTAATTTTGCGAAATATTTTCCTTGCAACATTTTTATACCTTAGATACTTAACTTGCTAGGAATGATGAATTAAAAAAATATTAATAGCCTCCCCCTCCTCATCGAAAATGATTATATTATTATTATTATTGTAACTTAGCACAAACGTAACAAAAAAATTCTTATGGAGAGTTTTCAATAATTTCCAGCGAAATGAACCTTTGGTTAGGGCTTTTTATCTTTTTGCTGGAATGCAAAGAATGCTTCCCTGATTTGTTTTAAATATGACTTTCGTTTTCAAGTGCCTGAACTTTTTTAAAAATAAGCCAATTTCCATTTTTTTTAAGAAATGTACTATCTAAAAAAATTTGGAAATGTATCAAAAGTTTGTGTTTTTTTGTGTAATGATCAAACTTTGTTTTTTTCCTGAAGGAATTAATTATGAAATGAACAATAGTTCTCTGACAAAAAAGTAAAATAAAGAAAATGTATGGATATATGGTGTACATTCCACAAAAATCAAACTTTAAAAAAAAAATTATGGTAATCAACTTTCTTATATTGATTTGCTTATTTTTAAAACAAAGTCTCAACTCTTCTTAAAAATTATTATGTTATTGTAACCTTTGAATTACTAAGTAAAGAGACATGTGAACATTCTTCAAACTAGGCGTACGTCCAACTCTATTTTTACACGATAGATCCGTTCCTGAAAAAGCCGTGTAAACAGTTTTTCCATGAAAGAATTTATGTAAAAAGACACCGTGAAATGAAGTTGGAAAAATAAGTTAATTGTACAACATCTTTAAAACCTATTAGAAATATCTAAAATAAAAAGATTGATACAAAAAAAGATTAAAAATCCTTTAAAACGATAAATTTAATTTGCATGTGCATTCATGAAATGTATTGAATTTATTTTTCTATACCGTGTTAAATCATAATACGTGTTTCGTTTTACGTTTCGTTTCGCATGCCAAAATGAATGGAGTGATATATCTCACCCAGCCAATCAAACATTTGTATGGCAGAGGTAGAGGGGGCAGGGCCTTTACATCTGGGGGTTACAAGGTGATTCATAAATTTGGTGTAGGTACATATTATTATTTTTTTTTATCTGTTGGTCTACCTAACGTAGCGTTTTTCCAAACAACTACTATCTCAGTGTGCTTTCCAAAAGTGCTACCAATGTTGAAATACTTCTATGTACTACTGCAGGTACAGTCACTTGCAGAAGTGAATAAATGCTCTAAAATTTCTTGAAATTCATCTTTCTCCCACATTTTCTCGGAAATTCATGTAATTAATATACCAAATTTATAAATCACCCTGTAACTCTCAAACGGCTGAAATCTCCTCCTCCCTCCACCCCTATCCTGGTATACAATTTTTTGTTTGGCTAGGTGAGATCTATTACCCCATTCATTTTGGCATACGCTGTACGAAACACCCTTTATAAAAGAGAGTAATGCAATTTATGTTTAAACTAAAACCAAAGAATATATAACATAAAGAAGTCGCAGTCGGAACAAATAACTTGAACTGAAAAATTTGCTCTAGGGTCCTTCCGCGCGAACCCTATATCTGTAGTAGTACAATAAATACAAGCGGCCATTCATATTCAGACACTTCTTACATCGGAAGTGTGACCAAAAATTTCTGATGCGACGCGGGACCAGGCAGAAAACGTACAGAAATTCCGGCGCGCAATGTTATTCTTATGGACTTTTGCGATGAGGTGTTCCAAGCACGCGTTGAGGGCTGTATGAGCGCTCGCCGGTTCCAATTCTAGGAAGTGTGGGAAAATTACGAGAACTCTGAACTGAGCTCGGGAATAGTTGAACCGATATTATTTCGCTCCTGATTAAGGCTAATTTTTACCCCCGGAATATTTGGGTTCCTACGGGAAAAATGCAATAAATTAACCGCGCATGAATTCCTATGAAAATTAAAAGTTTTTATTTACAAGTATGGAAAAGCACGAGCAAGGACCGGACGGATCTGCTATTTTAAAATAAGAAAACCTTGTACAATACTTTTCACTTCTAACGTTAGTGTCACATTTACCTTTTGGAAGCACAGATATTTATTAATTAATTATTTAAATTAAAAACAATTTGCTGTTTCAAATAAGTGCTTATCGATCTTATAAATTTAACATTATTATAATTCACAAGAAATATGTGTGTATATACAATTATTTAATTAATCAATTAATGATAGTTACCATCTTCTTAAGAGTGAATGAATAAATAATAATGTATTCGCTTCCCCTAATATATTCTTAACAACAATCAAGAAATAGGAAAGTTGAGAATTACAAGCGCAGACGAAATTCTTTTGGGTTCTCGCCTTTTTACTCATATCATTCATTCATTGAATTCGGTCTGCCTTCAGCTAGAAGGCACATCGTCCGACAACGCAAGCGTGGTTCACCCCAACGCATGAACCCATATGAATAACCTGCGCCCGAACTTCTGTGCGTTGCTGGCTGGTACACATTTGTGTTCACAGCCGCGGTTTCTAGGAATCACTTCCCTGCCCTGACACCGTTCCTTCTCTTCCATCGATCGGAAAATATTTTTGAGTGGCAAATTAGGCTCGTGCAACTTCTTTATGTTATATATTCTTTGCTAAAACTTACTGCTGTACAATATCACTTGACTGTTAGGTTCAAGCTTACATCTGCTGACACAGTGAATAACGACGATCTTGACAATAAGTATTATACATTAAAACTTTGAATTATACAAGTAACTTGCTCAGAGAAAATTTTGCAAGGCAAGCAACCTTTTTTAATAAATTTTAACTTGAGAAACGAATAATGCTCTGCAATGCGAGTAGTCTGCCGAGCGTCATACAATCACAAGCACAACTGAGCCGATGGCTCTTCTATTTAGCCGGGGGAAGGAAAAGAAAGAACTAAAAGATTCCAGTAAACCAACACATAGCTGTGAATCGTTAGTAACAGTGAAAGTCGACCTACACTAACGTTCCTTCTCCGGCTTCTCCCCTCCCCTCTTTCTGGTCTCCTTACACCAAGCACGGTTAAATTTAGTTAAAAAATTCGATTACTTTACATTAAATTTAACTAATAAAAATATAAAAAGGCATATATTTTATATTAATCATTTTTATATGAATAGGTTTGAGTTGTGGAACGAATCATCTGAGTTTCCATTATTTCTTTTAGGGAAATTCCGTTTGATATACGAGTGCTTTGGATTATATTTTTTAATTATTCTAAGCCGCAAACAAATTAACAAGTAGTTATAATTAATGAAGCCGTTCTTATTATTGGCAAGGAAAGTCACGTAGCAATGAAAAACCTTTTAAGTTTTACAGTGTACATCTTAAACTGATCACACTGTATATACATCACTTGTTCAGATTGCATATTAACAGGCTTCAAAGTTAAATAGCGTCGGTATTTGAAGAGCCAAATGTCGAAATTTATCCAACCGTAGTTAACGCGCATCTTGTTGGTTTAAATTTCCAAAGAAACCTATTGTGTGCCCCCTGGAAATTTATTAATTACAAGAAGTACGACTAAATTCATAAATTTCGCCCCTGTAGTGCCGCGTTATTTGAGCCTCGCTGATTAACCTGGTTTTTTTGTCGAAGCCATAAACAATAAGATCAGAATATCACCTTTGGCACCTTCGGAAAGGTATGTGCGCTGGGCAGTGAAAGTATGCCAGTTTGCGAATCAAAACACAACGTGTTCACTTTAGCAGTGCAATAATTTTCCCTGGTGGCAGCCGGTGTTTTGTTTGCGCGTGGTACGTGACTATTGAAATTGAAACTGACTTTTGCGATAAGGGGAGTTGTTATCGTATTAAAGGGAAAAGCGAGAATTAGGAATTTTTTAATTATGCACTCATAAAGTGATTTATTATTTAATTCCAATATTCAATTCATATTAAAAGCTACAGCTGGATTTTTGGACCCAGTAATGAAGCGCGAAGTGACTTAATTTTTTTTTGTGCAACTACGGTGGAAACTAGCCGATTGCCCACGATGGCAGGGTTACTGCCATCAAGGGCAATCGGCTAGTTTTCACCCGAGTTGCACACTGTATTTTTCATCACAAGGAAGGGAGGAGGAGTCCGTGGGAGCGGAACGGGGGGTGCGGGAGATATACGTATCTTAAAGAAAAGTAGTAAGCATTACATAGTCTTAACTACTCTGGTGACCATGTGATATTTACTCATGCCCGGCTTAAATAATTTATTTAGGTACCTGAAAAGCATTAAAAGGATGTTTAACACGTGCGAGTATATAAAAAAAAAATGGGATTTCTTGAAAAAATATTCTGAGTGCACGAGTCTTAACCAGAGCCGGGCAAACTCGGCTCTTTTGACTCTCGAGTGCTCCTCAGGTAGATTTCTAGAGCTCCTCCTCATTGCTATTGCAAGAGCAAGCGAGAAATGCATACTCCTGTCCAGTGATCAGTGATGGGGCATGTACTCACTCCTTCTCATTGCATTAAGCATTCTGTAACTTAAAATCATTTCTTTTCAATCCAATTATTGATAATATTCATTGGCGTTCTCTTTCATTTTGATCCATTATGATTTTTAATTGTCTACGAAACAAACAAAAAATACGGAATACAGGAATAAAAACTTCATTTAACACTAATATGCATAAACAAATAACGAAACATTAATAAACACCAAAAAAATTGATCGGTTCAACTCCATCTATGTATGACAACGACGCATGCGTTATTTGAGAAATATTAGCATTTAAAAACATCCCGGGTCACTATGATCTTAGTGCCGTCTGAAAAGTAGTTATCTATTATATGTATGTACGAGTATATGGGCTGATATAAGTTAAGGAATACTTGCGGGTTTTTTGTTAAAAAAATAAAATTTTATTTCTAAACTGAGTTACAAATGCTTGGTCTTAACTAACTGATATCTACTCGCTGACTGACTTGAAGAAATCTCCCCGATGCTGTCCGTTGAAGGCGTCGCAAGTGCCTTGCCACGTGAGGCGTCTTCAGATTTCGCATTTTTGCGAATTCTTCAGTTGGCGCGGTCGTCTGGGTCTGGCGCGTGTAAGAGTTGCTGAGCGCGGCTTTTCCGTGGGACTGGAATGTTGTCGTCTGGCGTTCCTTTGGGAGCTTTTTGATGGGAAGGAAAATGTGGGAAAAATATGGGGTGAGGAATTTGGGAGGAATTTGCGGTTCGTGTGTTAACTCTTCCCCGCTTAAGATGAGCGTCCTCGCGAATTTTAGAATAAAGGGATGTCATAGAGGCTACCATAGGTGGGCCTTCCTTTTGCAGATTTCCTTTCGGCTTCTTTTTCGATTTGGGGATGATTCTCAAATTGTTGTGGTTGTTTGAAATCGCTTTCAGGTGCAGGATTGACTGTAAGTGCTAAGTTATTTCTTCCTTTTAGGTTCGTAATTTTCCAGATAATAAGGGCTGCAATGATGATTGCGTATATGCTGTAATTCGTCAGATCGGTCCATGTTTTCTCGGTCTGCATTTTGGATATCCTTTGGGTGTTTTTAAGGTGTAATTCACGCATCATCTGTAGAGAGAGTACTTCTTCAATTTCCTCGGTGTCTCCGTTGTTTTGGAATAAGGGGGGTAGGATTTGGATGGATTTTACTTCTTGGGAGATGAATTTCTGATCGTTGATTTGGATAGAAGTGTTCCGGAATTTTATAAGGTAAGTTCCCTGCAGCTGCTCGTCTGACCCGTTTTTGTTTATTGTTCCGGTGAAGTCGTTCAGCAGGATGATTCCCGGTGTGATTTCTTCTATAGATGGAATATGGTGGCTGTTGATCTTCTTACAGCTGGCGGCTTGGTTCGTCAGTAGGGCTGGTATACACGTCGAATTACTTATGTCTATAATTTGATTGCTTTTACAAATTGAAATTTCGCTTAAATCTATACATTGTTTTGATATTCCAAAAAAAATTCGCTCTGATCTTAAAATTTCCGAAAAAGGGATTTTTCTTACAAAATTGTTTCTTTTTACAGGTTTAATTATTAATTTTTCGTAATTTGTTTCAGAAGTAATAGGTATGTCCATGATATAAAAAAGATGACTGGTGTTATGTGCGACTTTTACATTTACGAATTCTAAAATTTCTTCTACATTTCCATACGGAACTCTATTTGCTTCAAATCTATTTACAATCATGTTTATTTCTTTCCTTGACAATATATTTGAGTTAACTGTGTTCAATTTAGCTAGTTGTATTGACTGTATTATGGTTAGCAATTCTTCTTTAATTATTTTAATTTTATATTGAATGCTTAATATAAGTGTTTGTTCAAATAAACTATCCTTTTTTATAATGTTTAGTATATTGTTTGTTATTTTCGTGATTTTGTTGATCCTTTCGTTATGCTGTTCATTAATAAGTACCTGTCTGTTATTGTTTTCGATTACATTATCTATTTTGTTTGAAGCTAACTCGAAATCATCATGGTCGGGGTTTCCCGCGATCCATTTCCATGCGGACCCTATGAAATTTAGGGAGCGCTTATTTTTGTGTATTGAAATTTGGTTAATAAGGTTTTCGATTTGGTTAAGTTCATGGATAAAAAGTGGGTGGAAGGGATTGTTTTTGGGTATATCTTTCTCTACTATGGAAAAAGTTCCAGATAAAAAATCATGGTACTGTTCTGTCTGGAAAATGTGGATAAGTTTTAGGTTTCCGTTTTGTACTTTCGCTGTTCCTGTTTTCAGCACTATAAATTGGGAGTTTGTGTGATCTGAAATTTCGACCTCTGCCCTCGCGGCGATGATGGTGAGTAATCTGAAATGAATTAATTCAATTAGTTTCTAATGTCACTTTTGTGTATTTTTTTTCCCGAGGATGTTATGACAAACGTTGGCTTGTTCTCCTTTACTACCTCTTCTCTATACCTAGCTGTTAATTTCGTTCCGATTCTTTTGTTATTTTTTACGTAAATAGTCTGTCCAACTTCATAATCTTTGATGGGCTGCCTGTTTTTATTGTGAGCTATTAGATCTTTTGCTTGCTTTTCCCGTAATTTGGCGATGTTATCTCTTCTTGACTCTTCAAGTTGTTCTGGACTCGTTGAAACGATTCTACCATAGAATACCTCTATGGGTTTTCTCAATATAGCCGTATGGATGGTACAGTTATATTCATACATTGAACGTTCTAGAAGTTCCTCGAAAGTTCTATGTATGCCGTCTGTTTTCAAGCACCTCATGATCTCTGTTAAGGTAGAGTGGAACCGTTCCACTTGGCCATTTACCTGACTTTTGTATGCAGGCGTCCTGTAGACATTGATATTTAGTTGGTCTTCCAGCATAAATGTTATGGAAGCTGAATTGAGTGACTTTTCTCCATTAGTTACGACACTAACGGGGACGCCGAAGAAAAACAGTAGTTCGCGAAGGGGGCCTCGTACGTCTTCTATGGCTTTAGATTTGAGAACTTTTGCCTGAGCAAATTTCGAAAACTTGTCGAGCGCTGTCAGTATTAACCGTTTTTCCGTCGAATAAATGTCGATATGTAATGTGTGACCGGGATATTCCGGTATTGGGGTGGGTTTTAGAACTGGGTTATTGGGATGCCTTTCATATTTTTGTTGTTTGCAGATTACACATTGTTTGACAATGTTTTTAATTTTAGAGCTCATTTTAGGAAAGTAGAACCTATCTATAATTTGTAACCTATTTTCATTGGCATTGCGATGCGCTCTTTTATGAAATTGTAAGATGGTTTCTTCCTGTTCCGTTTCGTTCAGGATATTCTCTACTATTTTCTGAGTGTATCGAATCTTATAATGACTAAAGTAAAGTGGATAGATTTCCTGAATAAGGCCCATAATTCGCTCATTCGTTAGCAGACCGTTTATAACATTCGGGTTTAAGTACCTTTTAAAGATTCCTACAAGATTCTCTCTTGTATATTGGGGCTCGGTGAAGACATGTTTATAATAGTTTGGAAAAGGTTTTTCTAGTTTGTAACTAGTGGTTTCGCCAATATTTAGTATGATTTGAACTCGGAATGCATTAATGGGGGTCGAAACCGTTGGGATTAGGTTATGCGATGAGCTGTCATCGCTGTGGATGGTAGGTGTCATTGAATTTATATTGGTTTTCTGGGGATTTCTCGAGAGTGCGTCTGCCACGACGTTAGCCTTTTCGGGTTTGTACTTAATCTCGTGGTTATATTCCTCCAAGGTTGCTTTCCAACGCTTCATCTTTGCGTTGGTGTTTTTATTGCTTAGTGCAAAGGTTAACGGCTGATGGTCCGTGAAGATTTTGACCTTCTTTGAACCGTAGAGATAATTCCGCAGCGAGGTTAGTGCCCATATTATTGCTAACATCTCCTTCTCGTTTGTCGCGTATCTTTCCTCCGTTTTGCTTAACGTTCTGGACAGGAAAGTAATCGGTTTACCGTCTTGCGCTAAAACAGCGCCGATGGCATATTGCGATGCATCCGTAGTCAATTCGAACTCTTTGTTGAAGTCGGGGTATGATAGCATGACATCCCGCGACGTAAGGGCCATCTTTATTTTGGCGAGTGCTTCAAGTGCATCTTCATCCAAATGTATTTTTATTTTGTTAGACATATTTTTCGATACTCTTCCCTTTTCGCTTCTCAGAAGTGCCGTCAAGGGATTTGCAATCTTCGCATAATCGCGTATAAATCTACGGTAATACCCAGCAAGACCTAGGAAGGAACGCAGGTCCTTAAGTGTTCTAGGCGTAGGGAAATTCCTTATAGCTTCCACCTTTTTTGGATTAGTGGTTATACCGTCTCTAGATACTATGAAGCCTAGAAATTCTACCGTTTCTTTCAGGAATTCGCATTTATCTGCTTGAACCTTCATATTAGCTTTCTCTAGTGTCTCAAACACGAGCTCTATATTTTCTAGGTGTTCCTTTTCGTTTTTGCCGAAAATAATAATATCGTCTATATAGACGTAACACCTGACACCAATGTGCTCTCTCAATATATCGTCCAATGTCCTTTGGAAGATTGAGGGAGCATTTTTCAGTCCAAATGGGAGGCGAGTAAATTCATATTTTCCGTTATTCACGGAGAATGCAGTTTTCTCAATATCGCATTGTCGTAAGGGGATTTGGTGAAATCCGCTTTTTAAATCGAGCACCGTGAAAAATTTGCAACTGCCTAGGTTAGACAATACTTCGTTTATTTCCGGTATAGGGTATCTATCCGGAATAGTTACGGTATTTAATTTTCTGTAATCTATTACTAATCTATATTTCTTTTCGGCTGAGGAATCCGATTTTTTTGGTACCACCCATACCGGTGCGTTATAGGGTGATCGTGAGGGTCGTATTATACCGTCTTTTAATAATTTGGATATTTCTTCGCTCACTATGGCCTTAAGGGCCATTGGGTATGGGTAAGACTTAGAGTATACTGGATTATGATCGGTGGTGCGAATTTCGCCCTTTACCCTAGTTGTGTATGTGAGCCTCTCGTCAGGCTCTGAGAATAATTTCGGATGTTTCCTCAAAATGCTTAAGAGTTTTTCATGCTGTTCTGCTGAAAGGTGTGTAGTTCTTACGTGAACATTGTTGACTGATTGTGAAATATGTTGTTTTAAAGGAATCTTTATATTTCCTTTTATGATCATAAAATTCTCTGCAGTGTAGATGACTGCTTCGAGATCTCTTAAACTATCATTACCTAGGATTCCATGGAATGATTTTAATGCAGGAAGAATGAAAAATTTTAAACTAGGGGTTGAGGAACCAAATAGATTAAGGTTTGCATGGTGGGTAATTTCGATATTTCCGGCAATGGAATTAGCCGAAAAGTGTTTATGATTGGGGATTGGATTAATAACACAGTGGGGTTGAACGTAGTTTTTGTTCGAACCTGTGTCGAGTAAGAACTTAAGAATTCTTCCGCTCTTCGCCCGGAACTCGAAGTAAGGAAGCGAAGAGCTTACATTTCTAAAAAATGAAGATCGCCGTGATCCTCGTTGGCAACCGGACCTGGTTCTTGTGACATGGGGGGAGTACTTGGATTATTGTATTCCATCCCCATGTAATCTATTAGAGGTTGTTCCTGGTAATTGTCCGTGTCATTCAATGTTCTGTTGTAATCGTTAATTTCTTTATTGAAGCTCGAGCTTTCTGTATAATACGTGCGTTGCTGTTTGTTTGGACGGTTTACCTGTTGAGAGACTGGTCTTTTTTGCGGTTGAGGTCGTGGAGGTGGTTTATTTTGATAATTCACTGCACGTGAGTGAATGGATTGGTCCACGTCCATGGGTTCTGGCCGTGGTTGAGGTTTTGGGGGTAATTGTTGTCGATTTTGAGGATGGAAATATTGATTGGGTTGGTTGTTACTCGTAGGGAAAGACTGCTGTTGTCGATTTGTATATTCAGGGGAATGGAAATGTCTCGGTGCAGGAACTGGTGCACCGGGGTTTGATCTATTACGCGGCGGAACAGGAGGCGCAATACTACTCTGTATTTGTCTGAAGTTATTCCTATTGTTATTAGCGTACTGTGTGCGATAATCAATGTTTTCAAGCTTAAGGCAAGTATGCAGTGCTTCAGGGAGGTCTGCCGGTTCCCGGATGCTTAGTAACCTTGGCAAGTCGCCTCTCAAACCTCGGATAAATGTGTCTAGCGCCTTGTGCCTGTATGAATTTACAAAGATATTTCTGGATTCTGTGCTCATTTCCATACTCGATATCTTATTAAGTATAAGAGACAGGTGACGATACACGATTTCATAGAATCCCTGTATTGAATTTTTGCCCTGAATCAGGCTAGTCATCTGGTATTCCAGCGTACCTAGATCTCGTTTGTCTGCGTAGTGCAGAGTTAGGCAACGGGATATTCGCTCCCAATTCAAGGGGGTGTTATAGGACTCGAGGGCTGTGTCGGCTTGGCCGACTATTTTGTTCCTGATCACATTTAGAATTGAGTAGTATAGTGGTGTACCTTTTTTATTTTCATAAATTCTAAGAATTCTCTCCACGCTTTTCCTCCAGGAGCTATATTCTCCCGGCTTACCGGAAAATTCCCGTAAGCTTTTGACAACGTCGGGAACTCGGTTCATATCGGACAGGTCTCCCATTTGATCATCATTTATTATTTGATCAACTTCGAGACTGGGGTCAGCGTGTGGGTTTAACACTGCGTCGATTGCTTCTCGACATTCTCGTCTCAACATGGAAGAAACGATTGTTTCTACTTGGCTTCTCGTTAGCCCTGTAGGCTCAGGCATGGGCGCCTGCAATGTAGTAGAGAGTATTGGTGGCCTCAACAGATTTTCGTTTCGAGCCATTTTTCGCGCTTTCAATTCGCTTTAAAATTTCTATATAGATTTACCTGCTTATAGTACCGCACTTACGGTATTGATTTACGGTAATTTGGATAATATTTATTGATTCTTTTGAACGTTTGGTTTTTGTTTTCGCTTATGTGGTATATAATCCTTCCTTTGTATTTTAGGAAAGGTGATAGAATAATAAAAAAAAATTTTACTTACATTAAAACAAAAACCATGGTGGAGCGGCTGTCAGTACTTGCTGACTCCTTTTTGCTTCCTTCGAGCTACTGGGGGGCCTCTTTTCTCCGACACGCACAAGTATTCTTTTATAATTATTTGCACCCGCAATCTTCGTTTGTTCGCACTCTTTCCCAACTTTTGCACTTCGGGTGTGGTTTCTTTAACTTTTCTTACACTTCGGCCACAATCACGCACCTTCGTAATAACCTTTTTACACTTCGGACGCGATCGCGAACCTTCGTACTAGATTTGTTCACAAACCTTCGCAAAATGAATTGGTATATTCGATGCGAAAAACTACACAGATCGCGGGTCCCTGCTCGGGCGCCAGTTAAGGAATACTTGCGGGTTTTTTGTTAAAAAAATAAAATTTTATTTCTAAACTGAGTTACAAATGCTTGGTCTTAACTAACTGATATCTACTCGCTGACTGACTTGAAGAAATCTCCCCGATGCTGTCCGTTGAAGGCGTCGCAAGTGCCTTGCCACGTGAGGCGTCTTCAGATTTCGCATTTTTGCGAATTCTTCAGTTGGCGCGGTCGTCTGGGTCTGGCGCGTGTAAGAGTTGCTGAGCGCGGCTTTTCCGTGGGACTGGAATGTTGTCGTCTGGCGTTCCTTTGGGAGCTTTTTGATGGGAAGGAAAATGTGGGAAAAATATGGGGTGAGGAATTTGGGAGGAATTTGCGGTTCGTGTGTTAACTTATAGAAGCTTTCACGCGACACGGCGACGGTAGTCCATACATTTCTATTTCCACCCGGCACACCGTTTAGAACACAGCCGGGCAAACCCGGCTCTTTTGACTTCGGAGTGCTCCTCAGGTAGATTTCAGAGGTCCTCATTGCTGCTGCAAGTGTAAGCGAGAAATACATACTCCTGCCGTGAAAAATTACTTGTGCGGCACACAGGACACAGATAACCTCCTTCTCATTTCTTACTCACTCCTTCTCATTGCGTTAATGGAGCGACCCAAAATGCACTCAGGTATACGGCTCCCATGAAGTCAAACTTTGCCCAGCTCTGGTTTTTTAAAAGGAAACTGTCTGTGTGTGAAAAGGCTCATAATCATAGGGTATCTGACATTATAAATTCATTATGGCGAACGCCTCAAGATGACGGATTATAGTTTTTTCACAACCTTGATATGGGTATCAAATGAAACAGTTTAGCAAGTAAAATACGATTAGCTATGGGACGTCGTTGTAAATTCAATATGGCGCTTGTCTTGAAAATACTCAATTTCAATTTAAAATCTAGCAAAAGAATTTTATGTATGGAGACTTTATTAAGAAAATTATTTTATTTACACAGGGCCCACAAAAAAATGTTAATTACCAAAAATGTGACATATCGTTTCCGGATAATATTTGTATAACGTAAAACCGAATTTCATTGTCGCGATGCCCGATTTCGCTCCAATTATGCGGAAATCACTATATAAACATTATTTGAACTCTTTAAGCATTTTCGTGCAAACACAAACCTTAAGTTTGAGACAAGAAGATTTTCATTTACTAATAGAATGTGCCAAATTTCAATAGTAGAAGATTCAAGATAATATTTAATCCCAACACAATAGTGCCACCCTTTGAACAAGAATGTAAAATGTATTCAGTATTTGGCAATAATTTAATTATTAATAATTTTCTTCAATTGCATGCAGGCGGAACGGAATTTGTAAAGCACGCGGCTAGACATATGTATGTATGTATGTACATATTTCCATTATGTTCATCAGTCGTCGCCCTTAAATTTAAAATGTTGAAGCCTTGCGCTGCAGTTTTATTTTCTTTGCGCTCCAAGAGCTGCGTTCAATTTATTTTTAAAGAAACACTAAAACATCTCAACTATGCGTAGGGTGACCTCAATATTTGTTATTCTTTATTGTCGTCGCAAGAAATTCAGTCGTCTGTCTGTGTCTGATTCAGGTGCTTTTTGCAGAACTACAGATCTAAATGACTCTTATGCTCTTATGCCTTTATTGTTATTGGCCATTGTGTGAACTTGTGATTTATTTTTCAACTGTGACACGAAATGAACTTTGTAAAGATCATCACTCAACGCTCAATCAAAATTTCAAGATTTTTGGATGGGGGAGTTTTGATTGCCTCAAACAGAATTTATTGGTTATTGGTCCCTTAATCGAGATTTTGGAGCAAATAAATGAACGTAAAGAGCCTATTAAATTTCATGGCTCACATTTGCAGTATAATAACCATTTGAAACGATGAACATGGTAAACACATTTAAGTAAAAAATAGTGTGATTTATAGATCATTTGATCTCTCCGATCTTGATGGAAATTTGCTGGTTGCAGAATAAGTGGTTCAAGGGTTTCAATTAATTGCATTTCGAAAATGGCACGCGAATACAAACTTCATGTTTTTTAAAGTTTTGAAAATTATTTGAGGTTCACAGTGCTCCCAGCAGATCCGCTCAAATACGCCTATGATTGGTGACGCTTGACTGTGTGAAAAGTTAGAGTAGTTTCTGTGGCCGTTTCTTTTGTTGCTACTTTGGAATAATCTTAAAAGTAGGTACACACACACACTATACAGATACAGTGGTTTCACGCGTTCGGAAAAAAACTTCGAATTTTCTTGGGAATATTAGTCTTTGTCAGAGCATTTCAAGTCTAGGTATGGTAAGCCTAGTTACATATCGAATCCAGAATCATAGAATTCAATATGGCGGATGGCGGACAATCGAACACTCTTTCCTCAAGAGTATATCCTATTCAAATCTGCATTTGATATTTTTGAAGCATTTAAATGATGAATGCCATGGGAGGCATATACGATTGAACTGGGACACCCTGTTGTATGTATATACCTTTAGTATAGTAGAAGTACACACTAATCCAAATACCGGCGAAGTAACTCAGTGGGTCAGTTGTATCAAATAAAATCTGAGAAAGATAGTGGCGCTACTTTCGAAAGAAATCCACACTTGTAGCGAATTATATGTAAATGCGATTAGGTTTGAACTTAATCGTGTTTCATGCTTGCACACGTTGAAACCATTTCCGTCTATCAGAGGTAGACGTGCATTACGGAGCGCACGACGTTGCTTTTAAAATAAGGTTGACAAACATTGTAGACCGGATTGAGATTGAGAATTTACGTCCAACAGCACCGAGAACTGGGGAAAACAATAAATCCACGAAACAAAAATATTTACAAACAAAATCGCAACCATGGAACGCACTGAAACCCAATTAACATATTGAGGTCAGGTCTAGTCTCGGAAGGCTCACCATGAAGAGTCGATCGCACAAGCCGACAGAATCTAGAACGAATCAATAAATCCGATTGAAACTCACTCACATCAAGTGCCTAGGGCAATCTTAAACCAGTCTTTGATTTGTAGTCTCTGGATTGTAGGCCAAGGGGTGGGACGTGAATGCGCAAAGTGGATTAGTGAAACCCATCGACCCATCTGTGATTCGGTTGATAGGGCCTTAGGAGAATGTAATAACATTGTTGAAGATAAACGTTCTACTTATCCCGCTAGGAACTCGGAACTTTTCTCTTAGTGCAATTTCTAATGCAACTTAGAGAAAAGCAAATCCACCCACCAGTACTCCATCACAATCTGTTAAAGATGCGTTCAAGATTTGCACACCATGGCTTCTCTCTCTTCCTGGGGTCGGCGGACCGGCTTCAGTTTCAACGTCTCAAATCAAATGGAATTTTGACGATGAGAGGGAACCGGTTCCATTTCAGGAATTGAGCTAAAGGCCTTTGGTTTGCAGTTTCATTGCTAAACTTCTTCAGCGCTTTTGAAATTGAGCTCACCACTAGATCGACCGTACAGTCTGGTAATAAGTTGGAATTATGTCTTCATTGTTCGTTATTGTTTTAAGCGGACCATCTGCTAGTGTTTATAGGGTGAAGTTTGCGCAACCCAAATGTTTATTAACTAGTATCTATGCATTTTTCTTTTCACTTCTTCTAGTGTTTTCGGGGTCTTAAGGGCCCTATATAAATCAATGTTTGTTTCAACTAAAATAAATTATTTCTTCTGTAATATTTCTTTGAAAAAAAATAATTAAAATAACTAACGATATACATATGCACATATTTCCTAATTTAATGTTTTGAATTTGTTAACTTATTAATTTAAATTAAACCTCCATAATCAATCACACGATATCATAGCTGAATCGGCTAAGAACATTTCTCACAAAAAATTAAATATCCACACGTCAAATATGTAGATGCGAATATGTGTATACAAAGGTATGCACTTTTTCCATCCCGGTGTGCATTTTTTTTATATAAAGGCAATTAATCTTTGTCATGTATAATACTTCACTAGCGACCGTTTTTAACTCGTTGCGACTTTTGAATTGTTGTCTTTTTTGCAAAAATTATGACACACTTTTTGATGTATAGTTATTAAACTACGCATAGCTTAAATTATTTTTTTCTTTGAAAGAGACATTAGAAAAGAACACTGAACTAAAGGTCATATATAATATCGGATCCCATCCCAGTGCATGGAGAATAAGGGTCAAAACATTCAACAAAGTAAAGGCGCAATTTCCGACCTTAAAGAGTGTGCCCGCTTTCTATTAATCTACTACATTTTTAATTTGTTTGAAAGAATATTTTATGGCATTAAGTATGGAATGTAACGTCGTTCAAATGCCGCGACTTTGTCTGGTGGCACGTATCCGGAAGTTGACCCAGATCGATGATACGCAACTTCTTGTGGCCTATACTAGATGATATGCATAACGACGACATATGGTTTCAAGAAGAAGGCGCTACGTGCCACACAGCGCATGCCACGATGGACATTCTGCACGAGCGATTTGAGAGCGAATTCGACAACGTCATCGCCTTATTCAAGACGCTGTACGAGTAATATGCTTAAAAATACGTAGGGTGCATGTAGATTTAGTTAATTACTTAATATTATTGGCTATCTCGTCTATCTTTTTTTTAAATTTTGCTGCTCCAGTCACTTAAATTTATATGTTAATTGAATCATTTTTGCTTTTAGTATACTTAGAAGTTGTGTACTTCTATTAGCCTTTAAATTTGCACCATTTCTTTTCATCTTCGGAAGTAATTTACCTTTAGATTTTCAGGTCCTTCTGTTTTTCTCGTCTAGCTTCCTTTTTTGCTTTCGCAGCTTTTTCTGACTAGATAATACATATATTCTTCTTTGTAACGGTCGTCTCAGTTAAGAATTTGTTTATTTAGTTTTCAGGCTTTATAATACAGTCTCAGATTTTCCTATTCGAGACGAATGAATCCTGATCAATTTATGTATGTGTGTACGTTAGTCTGTGATGCTAAGACCCTATTTACTCGTATACGAACTCAGGCCGGCGGACATTTGAGAACTACGATGAGGGAGATGAGAGGGACAGACAGAGCAAAACGGAATCAAGAAAATTCAAAGTGGAATCGAAGACTAAGCCGAACAAAAGTCCGATCGTGTTAATGGGGTCTACGCCGAGGAGTCTTGATACGCTGATCAGGCTTTGGTCGTATTGTCTTACTTACACAATACAACAACAATAGTCAAAGTATTATCAGTCATACCAAGAGGAATGGCATGAAATAGTGCCCAATCATTCCCGATTAGTATGAGATTTTTAGTGCTCTTATTATTTTCAAAATATACTTATGAAGCTAAGAAATCTTAATATTTTTCATTACAGCCAAGAGTGCCAATGATTAATGCAGTTCCAATCAGTGCAAGTAACCATAGTTATTAGAAAATATCGGACTAGCACAAATCAAAAGTACTATAATTTCCAGGTCTTCTGGAGACTTCTTAAGACCATAAGTAAAGCGGCAACACTATGGGGCAAACAATTTGCAGAACAATTAACTTCAAATAATTCTTTCTTCATTTTTGCGTCTTCTCTGTTCTCTGCGTTGATTGTTATGCAAGAGAGCTCTACTCGCCTAGATTAGAACCGCTGCGGTTTCGGTTGCTTGGAAATCTTCAAGAAATTAATAAGGCTTCCTCGCTCCCCTGCTGTATCGTGAGTTGGTGAGATTTTGTGAGCTTTGAACTTGGTTCGAATCAAACCTGGCTTCACTTAGGCTCCAACTCGGTTACTGCACGCATTCACCAAGGCCTTTCTTTAATGTGGTGCAAGGAGCTGGAATTTATTCTTGGCCTTCTGAGCTGGTGGCAGGGCTGGAGTTGGAAAAGAAATTCGCGAGACCGCTGGTGTGTGCGGACACGCTGCGTGACGTGCATATGAAGAAGCCGCGAGTAAAGACGGACGACGCAAACCAGCAACAACCCGTCTTGGGCAGGCCAACAAACGTTCGGCCAGTTGTGGTTTGCTTGTTTTGTAGTCCATTTGGTTTTCAACGTCTTAGCGCGCCAAGTGCAGCGTTCCATCTCCGCGCTGTTCGTTCGCGCACTCTGCGTCTATATCCGGTGGCAATAAGGAGAATACAAAATTATCGTGGAGTGTCGTAAAATTTTTTTCCAGTTGCATGCAAAGTTTCGAGCTAGTCGGTAGAATGTCTCAAGTGGTTGCTAGTGCTCGTGGTGAATACGTCGTTTCCAAAATTTTCGGCTTTGCGTTCGCGTGGTGAAAGAAAGTGCTGAAAAAATAAATTGTAGTTGTGAAATGAGGAAAATGTTAGCTGTGCAGTGACCATACGAGATTGTAATGATAAAATGGAATAAAGCCCACGGAAACTCCACGCATCAGGAGCGCCCAGAAATTTAAGCGGTAAAGACCGGCCCGAATGGGGTTAATTTCATCGCACTCCCATACCTCACCCAAATAAACATCTTGCAACATGCGGCCAAAAAGAAAATCACCACTTTTCGCCAGTGCAATGATACACCTCGGCTCACTCACCTTTCTTCGCTGATAACAAGTTGCCGCGAAATGTCCATACTTTTACAGTACAACTTACTAGAGAAATCTTACCTGCTTGCCAGACATCTGCTTCTACCTATTCAGATAATTGAGCCCATAAAAAGAAGTTGTAATTCATAAGTAGATTGTTTATAATGTAGAAAGTGAGTATCCAGGTGAATCACCGCATACCTCACTTTCTGGAATTTCATGCGATAGAAATATACTGCACATTGCGTCCGTCCACTACATCGGCGGCGCGTCTGGAGGAAAATAAAGCAAGGTTAAAACCTTTCGAGAAGCCTATCAAGTGGTGCTCGATGCGCTTGTTGTTTGCTTGATAAGGCGTGCTGCAACCACAGGTGCATATGCACCTGGAGAGAAGCGAATTATAAATATTTCTCAGTTAATTGTTTTTTCTTATTTTGATTTAATCGATACTTTTGTACCAATCAAAAAACAATTTTTACTACATAAAGAATGAATAGAGTAAATTAGGTTTTGTGAAAAAGATCAAAATATTAACTTACGTACTTAATTTAATTTTAATACTATGTACAATGCCCGGCATTTTGCCCACATGGAGTCAAAATGACTCCCATATAATCTGACTAAGAATAATGATATAATAATAATATTTTGTATGGGTGTATTGAAATAATAACGAAGAATATATACTTACTTTATATTATACTTTTTACAAGTTCCTCCGCTAGCCATTGTAGAAAAACTGCATTTTCTCGGTCGTTGTTTCCTTATGGCATGTATGACTGAGCAGGCCATCGTCTGGTACGTGTAATATGTATAAATAAATAAATATTATTTATTATATGTATATACATATATTATTATATTACAACGCATTGTACTTTTATTTGTTGTTGTATGCAGATGATTGCCAATGAATTATATCAATATGAATCCATTAGGCAGTGATATAAAATAAACTGATCTAAAGTCCAACTGCACTTTAAAATGTTGTAAACAAGACTTAGTAGATAGATCTCTATTGTGTATAATAATACCACAGAAAATCACATACTAGTAATTAAAAATTTATCTTAATTGAGATAAAATATGTGACTACGGCGTTTACGAAGTCGAATATTTTATTACAATACCGAATGTAGTAACTGTAAATGGTGTATTTATCATAAGAATTCATTAACTTAGTAGGTGATTTTCGGTGTTAGGGTAAAAGAGGGTAATGGGAGTCACTTAAGGGAGAAATGAAATAAAATATGAATTTATAATCAAATATTTATTGCAAAGGCCTCATCATCAAGTTTACTTCTTCAGCTATTAACTACGACCAGTTTTAAAGATTTTAAGAATCAACTTTGGAAGTTATAACAGCTCAAAAAAAAACAGTCGGTGCAATGAGAGTACCTCTGTGCAATCATAGAAAACATTGGCCATTTTTCACCAAACTTGCTAATTCAGCTTCTACTTCAGGACTGAAGACAGTGTGGCGTCCTAGACGTGGCCCCAAATTAGAATGACTTTTGTATCCTGTCCTGACTCGTACTTTTGGCATCTAGAGAGAAATAAAAATAATATAGGTACTTTATTCTACCTGACTCTCAGTTTCCACAAGTGCACTAACGAGAAAATAAATTGAAATAAAAAAACCTATAAAATACTGACACAATCTAAAGTACACATCAATATTTTGAACATCTAACTAAATACGTGTAAAAGTTTTGATCATATATTGTATAAAAAATCCACACTTACCGTTTATTTCACTTCGACGAAAAATTAGATCAGCGAATCACAAAAACAAAACACTTTTCTTTCTCTAAAGCGCGGGTGGCTAATATGCGTGAGTCGTTTAATACATTGTCTGGTGGCACAGAGTGGGGCGAGGAAGTAGTTTACGCGACACGTTCGAGTGTTCAGTTTTGTGTATAAGTGGGTGACTCTCATTACCCGCTGACTCCCATTGCCCTATCTCCCCTATTATTAAACATAATAGAGGTCTACCTACTAAGTTTTGTTTAAAACTTTTAAAATTTTATTTAAAACTTTTAAAATTTTATTTGAAAGAATTTTCTGTTTTCTCTATATTTTTTTAAACTCGTATCGTTATAAAAGGCTTGAATACAAATTAAATTCTATTTATTTAAACCTTTAATCTGGTACCAAACTCGATACATTAAATGTGTAAATTACTAACATTCCATTATTTCCTTGGCTAACTTGCGTAAACGAATAATTCATTATATTTATTTACAATAAAAAAACAATTACGTTATTTGGCCTTTCAGTTTAGATTTGTATTGCTTTTATTTACATGAATGTTGAAAAACACATTAATGTGTCGCCGGTCGGATATCGACAGTAGAGAAAGAACACATTAATGTGGTGCCGGACGGTTAAGTGTTAATAAGTTTATGAGAGGACTATGACTATGAGTATAAGGTTCCTAGTCGGCTACGGAGCCTAGAAATATAATTACCCCAGAACTGATTGTTTTGTGATTGTAAATATCTGAAACTGTCATTAAAAAAAATCATTGTCTTTTTCATTATTACCAACATACTTTTATCTACTGAAGCGTCATTTCAGTCGGTGGTTGAAATCTACCTAACAGGAGAACAAAAACTGGATTTTGTGGTCGAAATTTGGGAAAATTGCCTTTTTCAGCAGTAAATTGACTACCAAAAATTTCCATCGAATTAATGAAATTCTTATTGCAAAAGCAAATATTGAACTACCCAATATTAAAAGCAAACAAACACTTTTGGAAAAACTTTTACCGTTTTTGCTATTTTGAAAAAAAAACAAAAATACACTGCAAGTATATTGCACGTTGTTATAGGTAATATGGCGATTTCAAGATAATGCAGCCTGTGACAACATTATACGACTGTAAAAAGCTCCAAAGCAGAAACGTAATATTTTTGTGACTAATAGATCAAACATTTAAAATTGATGGTTACAATGGTCTCAATACGTTTAAAACACTTGTACAAATTGAGTGTCGTTTTTCTCCCTGCATTGACAAAAGTTCACATATAAAAATTATGAAGTAGTATTAAACGATGAATTTATAATAATTTTTGTATATTCTAGTTTGCGCATCTGAAAATTTAAAAATTTGTTGGATTAATAATTTATTGCAGTGGTTTCAAAGATCGTGAGATATTTCGTGAAAAATATCAATTTGCGATCTCTGGAGCGAAAAAGCCGCTTTGGATTCACATGGCGGCGTTGTCCCGGACGAATAGATATATTTACTCGTAGATATCGATTTCTTCTTTGCGTTTTGCTCGTGTAATTGCACACCACAAAGCAGTAACTTACTTGAAACGTTTTAGTCCAGGTGTACAATTTGCGTCTTTAAAGCGATTCCTTCAAGTGCTACATAATCTAGTTAAGTGCCGTTGAAGCATCCAGCAACAACGACCAATGTCAACAGTACATTCATCCGAGAACCAAGCCAGGTGCATGAAATTGTTATTTTCTTTATTATTTTTATAATGCAGTAAATATATACGAATGGATATTGTGCGATTTCGATGCGCCGAAGAGGTAATATTAAATAAAGCATAATTTAGAGGACACTGCGATACTGTAGCGGATTATTTTTATTGCTTCATCGTTACCGGTCTAAAGTAGAGTTAATTGCTTGATTCAGACATATCCATGCCTGTTGGCTTCTAAGGCAGCCAGAGTTGTTCGAATTACCCTTATTCCTTAAACCGCAATGCATTTTCTAGTCTGGCGTAATTTTCAATTAGCCAAATAAATGGGAAAATGGCATAAAAGAGACACACGATACATACTTTTTATTTTACATGCATGCATTTTATTTTACAATCCTGCAGATCTGAGATCACTTGGGAATACAATTGGAAACCAAAGAAAGGAATATAAGTAGTTCATTGTCCGCTATATCATGATTTGACTCTATTCCTAGAGTCGGAATGCAATTAAAGCTATTTTATGATTTCGGTACCTAACACTATAATAGATAACAGTTGGACATAATTTTTGAAATAAGAGGTCTTGAAACTCGTAAAAACTTTAAAAGCTATTACATTTTTAGTTTGTCATCATAAACTTCTAAATTTCAAATAAACAACCAAGCAAACCCATTTGAGCCTAATTTACGAAAATCCTATGGTAATGAACGACTTTCAACTTTTAATAAAAAATCTGCGACCATGTGAGTCTACATATACACAATTTTACAAAAATGCTCACGTACTTTGTAACGAAGTTCCGTCATCCAGATTGAATTCATCATCTTGGATTTCGAAATGTTCATAAAAGTTTTAAATTAAGCACCTCGAAAATCGCCATCTAGCCATTTTCATATGAATTCCTTGAAAATACGAATTTTCATGATTCTGAAATGGATATCTGAATCTGTTGGCTTGGATCTAGCAGAATGCAAGAATTAGAGAAATACATACATATATACAATATATATACATGCATACGAAAATTTATCGAAATTGTTTGGACCGTTCTCGATATTTGGAAACAGACAGGCAAACGCGTTTTTTAGATTCAGAATCTCGAGACGAACATATACGTATGCATTTATGTTTGTCGATTTGTAAGTAAAAAAATCCTAAAAACCGACGAAACTGAAAATGTTTATACCTTTAGAGTTTTATTAATTTTTAATTATATGTATTTATGAAAAGTTCAAAAGCTTATCACTATAAAAAATTAATCAATATGCACACTCCCGATACGACCATGTGAGTTAAGCATCGATGTCGCTGTGGTTCTTTTGTGTGTTTAACGAAAAGTTTCTGATTGTTTTCTTGCAGTTAACGGTTAGACTTATTTATAACCAAAGGAAGGCAGATTTGGTGACATCATTGAGAGCACTTTAGTTATGCAGATATTTCGCGACGCTATGTGACGACGACTGTCAATGTGTAAAGTGCTCACGACCAGCTGACCTGTTTTTAAGAGGCACGCCAGCCAGCCAGCTCGAACTAAATGCTTGAAAACGCGAGGGCACCGTTCTTGCTAATCTCTGTCATGTTTTCTACTTTTAAGTCACCATCCTCAATTTACATACGAACGTGATTAGGAAGAAAATTTAACGATGAAGTGATCCCATCTACTGATAAAAAAACAAACCTCATCCAATGTTTTTGGCACAAGACCTGAGGTTCGATCGCCTTTCAGCAGCAAAAACGGTTTTTAACGGTGTGCAGGTAGAATAGCATACACGAGAGCTTGATAAATTAGAAGCTGTTATCGTAAACATTAACGTCTACACATTACGCAGTGATTCTTTTTTTTGACCATTTACCACCAGGAACCGTTTTTATCACTGCGAACACGTTGCTCATCCGTGTGGTAAATATTGTTACTTAAGCGATCTTTTAACACTTCACAAACTAATGCTAAAAATTGACCTATGGATAGAGAAGGGTCATTGCACAAAAAATCTACTCAAATGTGAATGTAGTCGTATACAATCATATATATGTATGTATGTACACAAATAAATTTTATTAAAAATTTTTCCAATCGCTCTTCGATTCAAGTATAAGAAATACACAAGCTTCATGCGAACATATCGCTGGGGATAAACAAAAACAAGACCAAAACACTTAACTATTGAGAAGACTGCTCAATGCAAGGTACTTGAAGTTGAGTGACCTTCGGAAATTCAGTGCTGCGGAGACCTCCAACACCTGCTCTCTGCTACTTGCTAGTCTCGAGGCATAGCAAGACTTTTAATTATTTTTGACTCTTCCGAAGAATTTCTGAAAGACTTATTTGGCTGAAAGCCTTTTTGCATTTATTTTGTATTTATTTTGCTTATAGTTTGCAATAAAAAGAGGTTTACCTTTCGAATCCGAGAATTGTTATTTAGACAGTGCAGATGCGCGTCAGGCACGTATCCAAAAACTAAAGGAGTAGCCCATATGAGGCAATAGCCGATAGCGTTTTGACAATTACGAGAAAGTCACCGTGTACATAGATGTTGAATACAACAAGACTGTTATGAGCGACTTGAGAGTCGAGATCGAGATACACACGGAATACCATGACTACTTTGTGTTATTTGTTATACAGAGAAGGAATTTGTTGTTATTTTCATTTGATAAATTTCTGTGGACGCTTTCACAAAGGGACATGCATATGCTAAGCTGACAATATTTTTCCGAGAACATAGTTAAGGGATTTACATATATGTTTGTTATTAATTATTTAATTAATTACAATTACAATTATTAGATATTAATATTCTAAAGGAAAACACAGAATTCTAAATTCATAATGGTTTCTTGGAAATTTTGTGTAATATATTTAGGCAATAGTTTGGAGCGTCAAGCTTTACTTTAAGGTATGTACGTTTCGACTTTGTACGATACGATCGGAAAACGTTTTTGACTTTTTAATATAAATTTTTTTCAAAGTCTTACGTGATGAAGAATTTATTCTTTCTTTCTAATATATGTATGGGTGAAATGTTATCCAAATCATCTTTTTTTGCGGCAGGAAAAAAGCATGAAAAATGTTGATTAATGTTATTGATCTACCGGTGCGACAAAATTGAAGTCACAAACCAGCAATAATCATGTTTTCAAGTTTTCACAAGTTCTTGAAAGTAATACTGTCGGAAATTTGAGAGTAGATATAATTCGAATAACTAAGGCATTCATGCAGGGACCCTTATTTGAATTTCACACCGAGATTAACAGCCGGACAGCGGATACGCTGCTTTTGGCATCATATCGCATGTTTTTTATGTAAGGCCTTTTCGCTCGATATGTATAATCTGCTTAGGAGGCAAAAGTTATTTGCACGTACGCGAAAGGTAATGGCTGTTTCACAATACCGCACCGCAGAGACACACCTGCAGACATTTCTTTCCATACTTTATCTGAATCACAAATTTGCCACTTGTCGGCTGATTGGCTGAAGAAATAGCTGCCAGTTGGCATTGGGAAAATACCGGGCGATGCCTATGCATATAAATAGGGAGAAAACTCTTTATTTCACCTTTGGAGCTTAATAATTACTTGATTATATAATTGAACAATGACCAATTCATCGCCGATTCTTGTGCAATGTCCAGGAAAGTTTTCATGTTTTATGATAAAAATAATCAAAAATTAAACACTTCAGTACCTAAATGCTAACAATCTCTTTTCTATGTAATACAATCGAACAGAAAAATTATTAATAAATGAAATATAGTGGCTAATTCTTTTAGTTTTTCACTGAATATGTATTGTCATAAAAAATTCATGAAAAAATACGAAGAGCCCGCAGGGTCAAGTGCCTGCATTTCTTATAGGGCGCATAACTGAATTATGTATATAATTTACATTTAGGTATTAAAAACAAAACACTCTCTGTATTTCAGCCACTTAAATTTAATGACTGCAGCATTCATTGAAACTTTACCAAGCATTCTGCGCATAACGTACCGATGGCCACTTTATGCAAGCGGTTAAAACATCTTTTATTTTCACACTTGGTCGTAACTTTGTGAGGGACGAATGTTCTGCAGATATGTCCGCGCTACGCACAAGCCCTCCATGCCCAAGAAATTAAAAGGAAAATTAATTGCGAAGCAAATAAGCCGAGCTGACTGCAACTAATTTAGCTTATTTATGACTGCTCAGTTGAATGCACTTCTAGAACGTGGTAGCGATTATCTTTGTTAAAGTTCCACTCGTCGTAAGTGACACCATTTGCAAGTCATTTCAGGCGATTTTGCGACCAAACACATGAATGAAACAGCAAAATACACAAAGAGCTAGAATTGAAATTTCACCGTATAAGCATTAAATAGAAAATAACGCTATTAGTTGAATTGTTAAACAATTCTTCTATTTCAAATTTTTTTGAGTTTTGAAATTCCGCATTGTGATATCAATTTAAAATTCAACATCAGTGATGTGCCAACATTTCTCGAATACGTTCTTGTCGGCAGATTTTGATTGCGCTTCATGCACCTCATCGCAGAATTAGGTATGTAAGGGGTGGAAAATTTTAAGGTTTCAACTAAGACTTACAGGAAAAACTTTTAGACCTGCTGGATGTTAAATTAAAATCCCCACAATGTCTTTACATTTCTAGCCGCCTCACATTCAGTTGTAGTTCGATCATGCAAGAATTCTCTCTTGAACTCACAGTGGCAACAGAAAGAGGTGATTAAGGTTTTTTGTATATTTATTAGACCTTTTACTATAAAAACACGTTTTTTTTGTGGAACAAAATTCAATTGAATTCGAGGCGCACGAAGTGCAGGTGCAAACGGTGAACACGATTGCCGCCCTCTGAAGAGTCTGAAGCATAGAATTCAAAATTGTTATTAATTGTTACTCTGTTGACTATAAGCCGAGAAAGCTGAAAAGATCATAAATTACAAAAGTTATTTAGTTACAAACAAAAAAGTGCGATTTCGGTTTTTTTTCTATTTAAATGCTTCTAAAAACAAATAAAATACATGTGAACGTAATTCTACCGCTATAGCGGCAATTGTATTAAAAGTGCTTTAAAAGTCTCTAGTGTGTCGCTTCAGTAGAACTCGAGATATCGTGGTCACCGATTCGAAAAACGTGGTTTCGGGAAAAACGGGTTTGAAGGTTTGAAATATCACTCGCCACTCCATGCTCGTCGAACTTCCAAGCCCTGTAACTTACTTAATTGTACGAATTTTCCGAAACCCGGTATATAGGCATAGCCTGGAGGGTTTGCGAAATACGAAAAAAATTCGGTGCTTGCTTGTTAAGGGAACCGTAACCGTTCTGGGGATTTAAAAATCGATTTATTTATTTATAATATATAATTTTAATCCTTGGAACATAAGCAAAGCTGTCTCCATATTTAAAAGTGGAGTTAAACCGTATTCAATTATTAAACGAATTTTATACGCCCAGTGTGACTACTCAAAGCCTCCTATCACACCTTTGTAAATATATCTTAGTAGATGAGCAGAGTGGCTTTATTCCAGGAAAATCAACAACCACGAATCTAGTAGTTTTTAAAAACGATAGTGCGAAACGGCAACCATATCGATGTAATTTATACTGATTTCTCTAAGGCTTTTGACGGTGTCAACCACGAGATTTTGTTGTTAAAATTGGAGGGCCTTGACATTTCGGGCATTATGTTGCACCTCACAGGACGTTCTCAGGTGGTACCATGTCTCATCAGGAGTATCACAAGGCTCCCATTTGGGTCCATTACTGTTTAATATTTTTATAAATGACTTAGTAGCTCAAATTAGGCATTATAAAGTGCTACTTTTTGCTGATGATACGAAATTTTATAAAAGTGTCAAATCACGGTACAATACCCATTTGCTTCAGACAGATCTTTACGCATGCATTGCTGTGGGGGAATGTAAATAAATCTAAAGTTATGAGATTTACCCGATTCCGAACACCATTCATCAAAAATTAAATTATTTGATTCCAAACTGGACGTTGTGTTACCTACAAATGAAATATGGAGGAATCCTAAGAACTTTGGCCTTGGTAGAACTGATGGCAGCGCTGGACTTATGCGTGAAATTAGTGAAATGATTTGCATACGTGTCTCCAATTATATCCCCGATTTAATAAAGCCACTTTTGAATTTATCTCCCAAAAATGTTAATAGTAACGGCGGTAAAATTTAAACATCTATATTTTTTCCCATTGCAGGGCAATATCCACGCATCTAGCTGCTGCCGTTTTCGGCTTTGCTTTTCAAAAGCATGCAGCAGGACACCGCCAATATGTTGGACACCACCAAAGAAATCCCCCAATGCATCAGGTTTGATAATGCCAGCGAGAAAAATACCCAATTAAGAGAGAACAAACATCAAGTATCATTTCTTCGCTGGATTAACCCTTTCGCAAATACTTCACATACTACCAACAAGAGCAGTGAACTCCTCTGTGATGAGTACAAAGGAGTTCAAAGTCTAAAGCAATTTTGGAACAATCGCATATGCGCTAACAAAGATGTCAAACAGAAATCAGCCACACTCGGAGGATTCAACAAGTCAATCTCAACTGACTCAAACTTGAGTGCATCGAAAAGTGTGAATTGCTTACTAATCAGTCAAAAGTACCCTTTCTCCCACCGGGTGAGATCTAAAGAAGCCGAAGACCATAATCAGGTTGATAACTTCTACAAGTATAAGACTGCAGCCACACACAAACAGACAAGCCAAAGCGTTGTGGGCGGCTTCCCAAGAAGCAAATCAAACGAAGCGGTAAAACGGCAGAAACCAAAGGGCCCCAAGATTACTTCTTTCGGAGGAAATTTTCCTCTGATCGCTGCTTCAGAGACTGGAGAAAAGATTCACTGGGCGAAAAGGGGGGATATCTTCGTAAATCACAAACAAAAGCAGAGCTCTTCTCCAGAAAGTCCAATCAGCGACGATAAGGAAAACTTCATGAGTTTCTCCTATAGTCCAAACGATTCCAGTACAGACATGGCAGTAAAACGCTCGGCGACCACAAACACCGTATCTACGGTGAGGAGCTCCTCTGATAAGACTGATAGCAGCCGTAGTCATAATGGCTCGACAAACTCTCTTAGTTGCGAATCGCCGGTGCGTAAGAGAATTTCGACGCCGCGGAAGTACAGTTTCAAAACGCACGCGAAAACTTATTATGTGCCGCGCAAAATGGCCATCAACACAGGTGGCAGTAAAGTGGCCGCTCTGACCCATCAGTTTAATCAGATGATACAAAAGGATGCGGCTATTTTGAAGGAAGTGAAAAAGAAGAATGGTGTGCTAATGATGAGAGCAGGTCACGTCTATAAAATCAAGGAGGAGACGGACATTGGTCGTAAGAAAGCAACCAAGAGAAATAGCTCTGATGACGACATATCCGTTAAAAGTAGTAAGAAAAAATTAGGAGTAAAAAAACATACAACATCGAAACCTTTAGGCAGTTTATGTAATGAGGAGAAAGCATCTAGTAAGGTAAGACAAGCTATTCAGAAATTTGAGACGAAAGATGAAGTCCCGGTCGCCACACCAGTTCTTCTTAAGTCACCCCCAGCTTCTAACAAACTTAAAAAGCCTGAAGTGCCAACTAAAAGTGAACATGTCTTGCGCAGAACAAGAGAGATTGCCATTCGAAATAGTCAAAAACGGATCAAAGTTCCAATCTCAGAAAAATCGCCCGAAATTGGCAAAGCTCTAGAAGAAATCAAGGAAGAAACAAAGGTTAGCTCGGAACAATCTCAGATCGCCGATAATGTGCGAGACGAAGACGCAAAAAACGTTACAGTGATTATTTTAGGGGGGCAATCGTACAGCGATATAGAGGAGCCACAGAAAAAGATAGAATCGGAATGTATTCAAAAAGAAACTTCAGAAAATGCTAAGGAACTCCAAATAAAGATTGACTCAAGAAATATTGAAGTGGAAGAAGATTCAGTAAGCTCTAAGGAAAATATTGAGGAACTTGATGTAGAGCCAGAAATGGTGGATCCTAGTGAAGTAGAGGACTCGCAAAAGAAGAAGAACAAGTATACTCGCCTCTATGAGAAATTTATGTTCCGTTCTCCGTTCTCCTCAATGAAAAAATCCTCCAATATTGAGAACCCGCAAATTGAAACTATAAGCCCAGAAACTCAAGGAGAACAAAAAATTATAGAAGCCCTGGATACTGTTAATAGAAGACTAGATCACCTTTCAAGAAGTACGAATGACATGCATTTAACACAAGATGAAGAGCAAGAATCTTCCTACGAAGAAATGGCAATCAAAGTGAGGCCTAATGAGTCCTTCCTATTTCGTCAAAACTCTAAAAACGTTCTAAACTCATCTACAACCGCCGATACCATTCCTCAATTAATTGAGGCCGTCAATACAAAACTGATAATTAAAACCCAGTCTATGGACGAAACACGGTTTCCTAGCTTGCAAGTGCGGCAGATTTCCCTTGAAGACAGGGAGTATCCCAACATATTGAAGCACACTGATGAAATTGTTCAACATTTTCGAAATGCGCAAAAACCTGATGAAAGCTTCTACGAGCCCATTTCAGTGAATTCTCACCATGAGCTTGAAGAGCAGGAGCCATTTATATTTAAATCTCAACATGCTCACAGAAAAGAGCAACCCGTACCTGAACTCGAAGAGTCTATTTACCAAACCGTGGCCGAAGCAAAAGGCAATCAATGCAACAGTATTAATAGCTATGAGTCTTACGACAACTACGAATCGGTGGCAGATGGTGGTGCATGCGAAAGTATTGCGACTGCCGGGAAGATTGAGGATGATTATGATTTATGCGATCCACCAGAGCCACCACCTCCCAGGAAAAGCGAATCCGACATTAGGAACACTAGAGATGAACTGCCTGCGCTTCCCTCTCCAAAGCGAATTGTTCCAAGTTGTGGTTTTCTAGAAGTCGAGTGTGGATCTCCACCTCCAAGACCACCAAAATCACCACAAATCCACAACCGTCCACAACTTCCTGAAATCCCCCATGAACCACCTGACGACCATCACTGCCATATGGAGCACTACGATGACGATAACATTTACGACACCATTAAGGGTTCCGAGAGTTCCTCTCATTGCTATGAAATGGTTCACAGCAAAAATGCCAAGTCATTAGATGCAATGTCATTGACCTCAAACTGCTACGAAAGCATCAACTCCTTAAGGCGTGCTCCGGTTCTGCGACATTCAGATTCGGTGTCCACGCTCTCGTCTGAGCAGAAAACCAATAGTATTTACGGCATAGCCCTAGGACGAAACTCCTCCCCGCCCAATGAGATCGCCAGCGACAACAGCGACGAATGGATCGACATCTCCGATGGCGAGGAAGAAAACACGGCCAACAAACATCACTTCATTGTGTAAGTATTTTATCGCTTATCAGAATTCGCGGAATTGTTATCACCTGCGTTACTTACACTAATCTTTTTTGCGTTGTTTAGGGTCCGGGAGCGAGCAAAGTGCCATCGTAGTCCCGTCTGGAGTAAAAAGGTTCGCGATCAGCGAATTAATCAGCAAACCAACGCCTGTGATGGTGAGAAAATTGCTATCCTGTTTCTACACATATTTACTCTAGTGTTACGTGAGTTAGGTTAAATCCATAGGTGCATTTTATTATAAGGTTATCTCGGATCGATACGGCTCCTACGATAAGCGCTATTTGCTAGATCTTGCTTATCTGGGCAACAACAACAATTCACGCGCTTTTACTTTTCGTTACTTTAAACAAAACGATGCGTAGTTTTGTAATATTTCTAACAAACCTTTCCTGGCTTCTAATACAATGGATTGAATTTAATTCAGTTACAAAATTGTGTACAATACCTGGGGAATGAACTCAGCATATAAATGTTGTGAGTAAAATAAAACTGGTAGTGTTTTATAATATGTTTAAGTCGATAAACGATTGAAGGTCATGTTATATGTTATTTATTTAACTTGTCAGCTATTATTGGTGAGCACCAGCACGGTTTCATCAAAGGGAGTTCAACGGTTTCAAACCTATTAAACTGTTAATCATATTGCATTATTATTTTTATATTTGGGTAAAGGGGACAGCGCAAATATTCAAGAAATTTTCAAGTCAAGTCAAGTCTATCAATAAAATAACACCACCCTGCACTGGCTCTCTACTCTAGTCCAGCGACTGACGCACACAAACTTTTAGTAGTAGAGGCCGCACATAGTCTCCCTGGGTAGTCTTTAAGAATCCTGTGTAAAACAAAATGCTGCGTTTTATATCTTACACTATTATGTATATGCTGTACATGAGAAATTTTTGACGACTCTGGTTTTCTCTCTTAATTTCTTACAGGAATAGAATGGTATACGTACACGTTCGTTTCTGTTTTAGCTATTTGGAAAATTTTCTGGATGTACGAGTAGTTCCAGACATTGCATATGGGTTAAGGATTTGCAGGCGTATAGAAAGTGTCCCTTCCCAGCGGGAAAAGAAGCAATCCAAAATGCAAACGGAAGCAACTCCTGGGAAGCTATGGATGCATTCCCTTCCGTTGGACACTCCATTTCTTTTTAACATTGCATGTCCGCAGGAGGAAGCAGTAAAAAAGCTTTTTTACTGCTTCCACCTAGCTTCTCCGGAATGCACATGGAATCTACTTCATACTGATCCCAGCTTGCTTCTATTGAAGTATAATCTATAATGCATGACATGTTTATGCATGTGGAATCTTTCACCAAATTATTTTCGTTTTAAGTCAAAGATCAAGGTAAAGGACAGGTCAAAAGACGCAAAAAAACACTCAATACAAGGCAAACCCAAAAACGCACCTTACTGCACAAAAAGATCAAACAGGAATGAGCAAGATTTCGTTTTGTTTTCTTTTATGACTTAAAAACAAAGCGAGAAGGTTTGCTCCCAGCAAGATCAATTGGATTGATGCATACCCTGCTTGCAGGGAAGCAACATATTTTTCACTCATAAAATTTACTGATTCCAAATCCGCTTCCCTAGGAAGGCCTGACCAAATTTCCCGCTGGGTTCTTTTTGATGCACACACTCCGTCTTACACTTCACATTGCTCATTGCAGCTAATCTACATTGAAGCAAATTATGGATATTAAATTCCTCATATTAAAAACACATTCCCATTGTAGTGATTATTCACGATTATTCCGATGCAGTATGCAAATATTATGGTCGTAAACGTCATAATCCCTGTGACCAAAATATTCACGACGACAGTTAAGGTGTTAGGCACCCATTCATTGTATAATTTATGCGCAGCTAAAATAATAATTCTTACTTCTAAGCATCTCAAAGCGAAAAGAGTCGCCACAGGTAGAACTTTTAACCCCGTTACAACGTTCTATAAGTTGCAATGCGAAGTTATCCTGGTTCAATTAGCTTTTGCTAGAAGAGGCGTACAAAACGTTTCAGTGCAATAACACCATAAAATTTCAATAAAAGGCAGACAAGGCCTTCATTATTATTTTTTATGATTATTTTTGATTTTCCGTTAGACAGAAAACTACATTATGCACATATATACTATCTAATGTAGGTCGGGTGTTCAAATCGCTTATCAGTAATAGGTCAGTGCTTACTGAGTGTATTTTCTTATCGTTTCTTTATACATGAGATTCTCACGCTACGAGATATTAACTTTTGAGCCTTTTTACACTTATTTCTGTGATAATTCGTTCGATAAAAAATTATAAAAATAAATTCCCCGTTAAACAATGTCACACAAGTGATAACACGCATATCAATTTTAGATTTTTTGTTGTGCCTTCGCAATACATAGACAGAAAATTGTCTGAGATTTAATTTAATGTGATAATGTTTGAAAGCATGGTCCAAAAGTGAGTGTGTCCGTTTAGAATATTCTGCAGACACTTTGAAATATTTATGTATGTTTAGAACTTCTAACAAACGCCTGAACAGGAATGTATAAAACCTGTGATGGCCCGACATTTGTTTATCCATTTATTTTGAAACAGTTTTTTAATTTTTTTTTATTTTGGGGTCTTTCTCCTTTTTTCATAAAAATCAATTTTGGTTGTTTTATATATTTTTGATGCTATGACTATAAGGGGCACGTAGTAAATTATCCAATAGAATCTAGAGTACAGTATAGTTCCAGAAAATTATAACCATCACGGAAAATTTGTCTTTTTTCAGACGTTATGCTTGCTTTGTTTGGCTTTGTTAAGAAATTTTTATGACACTGCATGAATCACTGCCTATATTCGTCCAATTTTTGAAAGCGTGTGCCGACCTTGTATTAATGTTGTAATTGCAGCTTTATTCGTTTCACTAAAGCGTGATTTCTTTGACTTTGTTCGCCTGGTTTATTCCGCGGAATGGACCACCAG
This sequence comes from Neoitamus cyanurus, assembly GCA_947538895.1. NCBI lineage: Eukaryota > Metazoa > Arthropoda > Insecta > Diptera > Asilidae > Neoitamus > Neoitamus cyanurus. The sequence continues at coordinate 1,513,888 of OX384540.1, forward strand.
AAATTAATTATTTTAAAGATTCATTTCAAAGAAAATTCCAAATTTTCATATTTTTTCCGTTACAAAGTCGGGTCGAAGAAGTAAAGTGAACACGTTGCACGTTCAAAGTACCTACGTTCACTTGCACCACAGTAAGCAGTTTTTTTTACTACTCCTCCTTTTTTTGGGATAAGAATTATTAAGACCAAAGACATAAGCTACTAATGACCGTGTCAAGTTTCATTTAACTAGGGGGACTATGTAAAATGTTGACATTAAAATTTATCACTCTGATTGCAAACTTTTCTTAGCTCGTCAAAGTTTTCATCAGCCGAGCAAAAAGCTACCGATCGGCACACGAACTTATAATGCCACAAGATTCCAACTAACCACGGCACTCAATAACTTTATTTATACTTATGCTGTTTAATAATTTCGCTCAAAAGTCCAAATTATTTACTTTTGATTTTCAAGTCTCAATAATATGGCATCTAGCAACCACCATATTGCTTTAATTTTAAACAACAAAACATCCAGTGGCACTACTCTAATACGAATATGTGCACACCTGTTTTGCATTATCGTATAATTTGTGCTATTGAGTTATATTTTAACTTAATTTTTACTATTTACAGTTAAAACCAAACCAAAAGATTAGGAAATCTTGTAAAAATCAAGGCTTAAGCATTTATTTACTTTCCATCAAAGCACAATTAATATTTTCCAGACTTTGCTCTAACATTTAAACTTAAGGAGATGATTCAGATGCTTAGATTGAGATCAAGGAGTTCGAAAATGTATTCAATAATTGTGCAAAATTTCCTTCAGGTGGTATTAGGAGTAACTTCAGTAAAAAATATACATTAATAAGCGAATCTTGATCGTGGATCAGTGGATCAGTGGTACGTAAATATGTATACGAATGTTAAAATAAATAAAAAATACTTGCTCATCGCTCAATTTGCTCTGCTCTTCATATGCTGTAGTCAAAGCCAAGTCACATCAAGGAAACGAAAGCAACCTAAAGCATTCGATCAGTTTCATATCTACACTGTACTTAGACTTGATATCCATTAACATGTCAGCATCACATACTCTCAGGCGCAAGCTTTAGAGATCTTGGGAACTTTCAGATTGTACCACTTACAATATTTACTTATTTACATTTCATCAAAAACGGATCACTAATAATAACTAAAGTATAAGAAATAATAATACAATTATAAGCTGTTAAAAAATGGATTCAAACCGAGGTAGCCTTGATACAATTTTTGATTCGATGTGTTCGAAATAGTCATTGAGACAACGAGACATTGATGAGATAAGCTTATGAAGGCCATAATTTGTGTGATTTGTAGGACAGGTAGTCAGGATGTCTCCGCAGAATTTTTGTGTTATGACTCGCTTCAAAAATGATCTGAGAGAGAAATCTGATTGGTTTGACAAAGATCAAAGTAGACCAATTTTCAATAACAAAAATGTATAAAAGGCTTACAATTATTTACTAATTTACTGAAAATGAACGAATGTACATTTTGACGATAGTTTTCAACAAACTATACAAGATTTATTAAGATGCGTCATTTATGTGTAAGAAATATATCGCTTCATTTACGATCTTATATCACATGAATCGATGAGAGGAAGGGTGCATTTGGCATTAGTCGTTGAACATTTACTTGCAAAATGGATATTCAAACCTAAAATAAAACCGAATAGGTGCTTGCTACAAATACTCCCTACCGATGGAATCCATACTTATCCTGCCTGGCAAGACTTAATAAAGATGGCGAAAGCTCATTGAAAGCGCAGCCAAACTTACTTCACTACTTGAACTCTTGGACCAACGAAGCAGTGAAGCCGCCAAACATCAGCAGACGTAGGCACTTGAATGGGCTGAGCGCCAGTTTTCTTTTGGATCTGGAATAAAGAGCCGGTTGTTGAATAGTGTGATGCAGCTTATCGGGCGCCTTGACTTTTTGAGTCGTAAAGTTTTAGTAAATCTACCAGTTTCATAGATCTATCGAACGATCATGGTAGGTGATCAGTCGGGCAAGAAACTTTGCTCCGTTCGTCTCGGATGAATAGAACGCTTGTGTTATAATAAGTGGAGATGTGATTGTGATCAATTGGTTAGTTTTGTTATACAACGTTAACAATAAAAGTGAAAATTTGTTTAACAAAGAAATCTAGTGCAAAGTTGTTTCGAAGATCGAAAGTGACGCAATTCATGAGTGCGCAGCTCGGACGCGATCACCGCCACTTTTGGATTATTTTGCTCACGGAAGTGCTACACCGACCGACGGCCAGCTCCACTCAGTTGGCGGCATGTTTATATCCCATTATGAGAGGAATTATATCATGTGACCTAAAATAATTCACCCTGATTTGATTCCTTAAGGCTATGCTTATATGAAAGTCTCACTGTATCTACTTAATGTCCTCGATCAGGCTGCTATTTTCGTTGGTTCCTTCTGTCTGAATAATTAAAAACTTAAAGGTGCCCAGAAGCTGTCAAACAACTTTTATTATTTATATCAATTATATGAGAATGACCTTGTCTTCTCTACTCTTCGTCGGAGACGTTTTCTCAAGACCCTCGAAAATACATACAGTGCGCCCAAGACGGGTGCATTCGCCGTTGCAAACTGGTTTCGAAATTGCCTTCGTCACGGAGCTATGATCAGATCGTTTATTTTGAATGAGCAAATGCCATTTGGAAAACCAAGCAAACGAGTTTTTCTCTTAGACATCAAGTCGTGTTTCCTTTCTACTGCAAACTGAAAAATTCGATGGATAGTAATTTCTTTCGATAAATACATGACTCTTTACATGGCTTGTATTAAATTGGATATATCGGAACTTCCTCATTCCTTCGTATTCAGAGCATGTAGGCGAAGTTGTGAAATTCCGCAATTAAATGAATTGAGATGCGCACAAGTCTGCTTCGCGATAAGTCAAGCAATGGATCCACATTAGCACAACGGAGGCGTGGCTGTCGCACTACTGCTTTCGGAAATAAATTTTGAATTTGAATTGTTAATTCCCAAGCAAAGATTAAAATAGCTATAAACCTATTCAATGTCTTATTTCCATTTTTTTAATATTAAAGTTACTATTAATCTATGCGAAAGTTCAAAACTTGTAATAGACTGGTGGTCCGTTAAAAACGCTATAAACTTTTTGAAGATACCGTACGCTGAGGGCCAAGATAATCTCAAGAGCTTCTGTATTTCACTTTTCGTACTATGCAATGTTCACACCATACATGCTCTTATGATAAAACTATATAAGTATATTTATGGGGAAAAAGCATCCAGTAGGCGGTTAAAAGTTGATAAGTACTGTGATAAGCGAAACCGAGTTCTTTAGATACATCATACATATATTTCATCGCGCCTAAAAATGAATTCAAAACAACGAAAATTCCCATCTAACCGCCCACACTTACGCCAAAAGGTAACCAAATTTCACGTTTCCAAGTCCAGGGGTTTGAACGTTGGCGTTAATGAGTGCGAACTCAGAAAAAGGAACATATGCCGTGGTGAACTGGTAAAAATAATTCGTAAAGGAAGAGGGTGTGGAGTTGAAGCTCAGTTGCATGGACGTTCACAACTTCTGAACTTTGTACTCTATTCTTAAATAAATGAATTTATCTTTGTTTTGGGTTTTGAACAAGTCCTTGTCGAACGATGATTTATTTTACGTTGTCGGCCTGCAATTGAGATACCTGCAAGGCCGCCGTGGGTGGACAATGCATTTTACAAATGAATTTCAATAAACTGTGAAGGAGCTATAGTCATAGGACTTCTTTTATATTCATTGAAATTATTGTTTCGAAATACCTTACTGTCGAGTTATTACACAGGCCTGCATGGAAAACTCTTGAATCAAAATGGTGAATCTGCTAGATTTACGAAAATAATATTCAAAATGTTCCATCACGTGCAGTTTTCCCAAAAAAAAATACCATTCGTTACTCGGATTTTTCAGTTTTGGGGTTTTTTTGGATTCTTCTCCTGAGTTAATCTTAGGGGCTTTAGGCACTTATGCATTTGCGGTAAAACTAAAGGCATCACTGATGCAGAGAGTCATGCATAATTATAATCCGCTTGAAAAATTGAAAATTTCAACAGAGTTACGCAATATTATTTTTTTTATCATAATAGGAAAAATTTTAATTTATCAAAATAATAAAATGTGAATTTAAAATTTACAAAAAAAAGCTCCGTTCATGAGAAGGAGAGAATTATAATTATCTGTGACTCTCTGAATCAGTGATTCCTTTATTTTGACCATATTACCGTCACTTGAGCCCAATTTCATGCTTTAACTCGAACCGGTTTCTATCTAAAAAAGGAAACCATGATTTTGGTGGTTTGATTTCTTTTTTAGATATAAAATTTAACCGCTTCGAGTAGAAGTATGAAATGAAAGCTAACGTTAAATAATTTCGAAATAAAAATAGTTTGCCTTTTACCATCATCATCAGAACGACGGAGGTTGATGAAGGGGGCGACGAACCAGGCGGCGGCGGGAGGTGATCCATGCTAGTTAGATTTGGCCGAGCAAAGTAAACCTTTTCTGAAAATATCGTCCACCAACTCGCTGCACTCTCTTTTTTGCGGTCGCCTCTCCGCCTAGCCGGAAATAGACGCTCAGCTAGAAAGTTAGCCACGGGTACACAAATCGATTTCTAAGTTACGGTACAGATGATATATGTAGATAGTAGTATCTCCCTTACCGTAATATAGATGGCAGTAGTATGACAGTTGTAAGTATACCATCTATAGTCGCGTGTCGCGTTAAATTCGTTCATAGTCGTAAATAACAATCGTGCGCATTTTTTATTTGAAACGAAACATGTCCAGGATGTGAACATATACATGAACGTGATTTGTAATGTTTTGATGATTTGTAACTTGTGTAAATCATGTGCCCAGACGGAGTTGCGAGCCGGTGAAAATCGAATGTTGCGTAGGGTCAAGATGCGCTTTGTCATTCAAACACGACTTATTTATTACAAGTTTCATTAATGTCTGATTACACATTAAGCGTTAAATAAATTTTGCATTTCACGTTTTATTTTTTAATATTGATACCTCCATAAGGATTTTGCAATAAGAAGAAGGCGAAAAAGTGTGCCGCATGAGATAGGGACAAAAACAGGCCAGTAGGTTATATGTCAGTGATTGACTCTATAGGGTTGTTCGCAAAAATATACATATGTAGTGTACCCACCAAGCGTTCACATAAGTTATCAAATAACTTCATTTTATCCCACAACATTAAGGTAAACCAAATTTTAAAAGACAGTTCGACTATCTGTTTTCTACCTACAAAATATATGTACATGAAGTTATGCGACTCATTATTTATCTGGCCCATGATGTAATGAAGTCATGGCAATACGGACAACTACTGGAACCGTCCAAGTACTTTTTTTCGTCAATGAAGGTCGCCTTGTGGGGCAGTAAAATCTTATGGTAATACTTAAGAGCAGGTTTCTTAATTCTTTAGTAAATCCACAAGTTTTGTACCCCAAAAACGAACAACACCTGATGATCTTCTTGCTGTGGTCAGCGTTTTAATTAACATTTCAAAGGAACAACAATTTTTTACTTCACTGGACCGATCGCCTGACATAAGAAGGCTCTGAATTCAGATAATGTTAGTTTCTAAGCTAAGAGACTAAGCTAAGCTTTTCTTCAGAAATGTCTTCATCGTGTCTGCAGTATTAGTAACGCTTTACTTATTTTGTAGTCCGCAGCTGTCCGAACTGGTTTTTCCAGATGAAGCCGGCCTTATACGCTTGTCTTCTTCTTCCAGTCCAAGTGACAAAGCTACCGCCACTGTCTGATTTCGTCGCAATGAAGACACATCCACAGAACGGTCGGAGCATCGAGCATCCACTTCTCGTCGAGAAATTCAAAATTATGAATCAGTCGAAACGCCTACGCTACGTGGACACTTGTCGAAAGATATTAATGAGTTTCGAATGCATTGGAAACGTGTCGCGACATGTGAAACTTAACGAATGCAAATAGATCGCAACTACCTTTTTTGGGTAAATCGATCCGGCTGCATGCACTTTCATACAAAGCGGAATATGTTAGCACTCCGGCATTACCCACGCCTGACTTCATTAAACTCAACAAGCTGGGCTTTGTGGCCGCCGTGGCTTTGAGTAATTGAAATGAGGTGCGCGTATAAGAAAGCAATTCGCAGCATGTGTTCGGCACTGCACAATTAGTCGGCTCATGTTTTAGGAGATTACATAATTGAAAAGACGCGTACGAGCACATTCTGGTTTCGAGAAAACAAGTGAAGCAACACATTCCAAAAAGTGAAAGCATTTCGGCTAGTTAGTAATTGCCAAGAGTCATACAACTGCAATGCCTAATGGCTGCTCCTGCCTTAAGTGATTTTTCGTTTAGGTTATGGAAGATCTCCGGCAAGGTATCCTTGACCCGTTGCACTCGCTAGTGCGATCGATCTTTGTTTATTTCTGCTTTATTAAAAGCTCCTTTGTTCGAAGAAAATTTTACAACTCATGTCTGCTCTTTGGGTAATAAAATTTCAGGGAATCTGGGAAGATGTGAGGTCCACATGTGTCTGAAGTTTGTTTGTGCAGTTCGAAGAAGTTTTCACACGCTTTGTGCGTATGCCCACGATTCAGTCTGCATGTTTGACATTCCGCTGAGATCAGCGCTTCCGCTTTGGTATTTATAAGCAACATTATGTTGTACGTTGGCTGTATGTGGCGCATGTATGACAAAATCGAGTAAGGAACGTCTCGATTTCCGACGTATCAAGCGAGCAGCACTAATCAAACAAACTTATAGGCATAAGTAATGCCAGCATTTTATAATTCTCACCAAGCTCACTTTAATTTTACTCTATCGTATGAATATTTCTATTTTAGGCTAGACGGCGAGGAGGTAAAAACATTAAAAAGTGTATTTTTCGGGCACAGGCGAGATTATTGTTGGAATCGCTTCGTTTTAGGGTGTAGTTCAACCCCCTAAGTTTGCTTACAAATTGTTGGTGTGCTTGATTTTATAATTAACTATTAGTGACGAAAATAGTGCTTTTTTCTCTATTTCCTTTAATATCACCGTTCCTCTTGACTTTTAGTATAGCATATGCATTGAGAAAGTTGTTCCTTATGAAATTTCCTAAATAATAAGCCCAGACAGAGGTCGCTAAGTGCAATTGTTAACTTGCAAATAACCCCGAAAGTTAAAAAAACACGTTTTTTTCACTATTTTTTTACAAAAAAATTACCGCACATAGACGGCTGAAAATTCTCAAAAATGATGTCTATGTTGACCCAAACATGCATGAATAATTTTAGCGTCATCGGTCAATTACTTCTCGAGTAATTAACGATCACTTTTTTTTTTTTTTCATTAATTGCAAATTGCGCCATTTTTTTCACAAACGGGTTTCGCCGGTCGGACCATGCCAGAAAAATCACAAATCTATTCAACTTTAGTATCCCGTTGGAATTTTGGGGAAAAATTAATTCTAACCGATTTTATAACGATTCTGTATATATAGATATACATGCAATGTATTTGGGAGCACTTGGAGTGCTCCGAGCTTTCCTTAAAAAAAAAAATCGGTTAGAATTAATTTTTCCCAAAAATTCGGCGAAACCCGTTTGTGAAAAAAATGGCGCAATTTGCAATTAATGGAAAAAAAAAAAGTGTTCGTTAATTACTCGAGAAGTAATTGACCGATGACGCTAAAATTATTCATGCATGTTTGGGTCAACATAGACATCATTTTTGAGAATTTTTCAGCCGTCTATATGCGGTAATTTTTTTGTAAAAAAATAGTGAAAAAAACGTGTTTTTTTAACTTTCGGGGCTATTTGCAAGTTAACAATTGCACTTAGCGACCTCTGTCAGGGTTTATTATTTAGGAAATTTCATAAGGAACAACTTTCTCAATGCATATGCTATACTAAAAGTCAAGAGGAACGGTGATATTAAAGGAAATAGAGAAAAAAGCACTATTTTCGTCACTAATAGTTAATTATAAAATCAAGCACACCAACAATTTGTAAGCAAACTTAGGGGGTTGAACTACACCCTAAAACGAAGCGATTCCAACAATAACACAGCCACACAAAAAAACAAAAGTAGGGATTACTTTTGATGCCATACGTCATATCCGTAGTATTTTGGCCTGCTGAGCACGAATCTGCGACCAGAATTGAGCTTTGACGTCCAGATTTTTTTCTAACCTCAAAAAATGGGTTAAAAACAGAGAAAATCGTGGAAAATACACTCGTAAAATTCGGAAAAAATTTATTTTTAACATTTAAACCTATATTCATATGAATTGAGACCTGCTGAGCACGAATCCGTCAACAGAATTGAGCCATCACGTTCTGATTTTTTTCTTAATTTTTTTTTTATTAATTTTTAACAAAAAAACAGAACGTAATGGCTCAATTCTGGTGACGGATTCGTGCTCAGCAGGTCTCAATTCGTATGAATATAGGTTTAAATGTTAAAAATAAATTTTTTCCGAATTTTACTCCACGATTTTCTCTGTTTTTAACCCACTTTTTGGAGGTTAGAAAAAAATCTGGACGTCACGGCTCAATTCTGGTCGCGGATTCGTGATCAGCAGGCCAAATAACTACGGATATGACATATGGCATCAAAAGTAATACCCACTTTTGTTTTTTTGTGTGGCTGTGTAATCTCGCCTGTGCCCGAAAAATACACCCAAAACTCCTCGCCGTCTAGCCTATTTAGAAAGTGAATAAATAGAGAATTTTGTGGACGGGGACGAATCTGTACATGATTTTTTTTTTGTTTAAATCATAATTATGGTGGACATCATTATTGATATGGAGACCAATACAGCATTTTACAATTTTTGACAGTCTGGCTGTGCACGCATCACGCGGCAACTACTGGACAGATGTAAATGGAACTTGCCATGTTGGTATAATAGCTTATGTCCTTGGTCAGGTTATAGGATACTTATTTTCCTGGAAAAAAAGAAGTTCCCACGGGATAGTGAATTAACTGCCCAACCCAAAACCCTCGACGTAGAAACGTAAAATTTTAGAGGTGTCTCTCCCTTATGACAAGCACCCACTACAAAAATTACCTGTCTATGTGTTATCGGCTGCTTCTGGCAAATTATAAGTGATACATGCAATATTTTTATATCGTTATGTAGCTTAAAATCTTAACTAAATGGTTCCAGTATTATTTTCATGGAGTGTCTTAGCTCCTGCCTGCGGAAGGGGGCTGACTTTGTGCATGCGAAATGACACAAGAAAGCTCGGCTAATAAACGGAATTCCGTGTTAATGAATATACAATACATATAGGGGTTTCCGGTGTCGATGATCTTGAATCTGTCATCGATATTGGAGGGTTCAATATGACGACCGAAAATTCTCAACTTCGTGGTATTTCCGTTTAAATGAATATAGGGGGGGTTTTCGGGTCGCTGATTTAAAATCTGCTATCGAAATTTCGAACATCAATATACCGGCCAAAAGTTCTTAACTCAAATGAATTTCCATGAAATTGGATTCTTAGGGTCTGTGATGGTTTTGCATTAACTGCATCTTTCGAAGCTCATTTGTTTATTTACACCAAACTAAAGTCTACACAAACGTGTCAAACATTTCTGTCTAATCTCGGGAACGGTTGAATCAATTTCGATGGTATCTTTACTGGAAGGAAATCGTTCATGATTTAGACTCTTTTTATCCCGGGATTATTTTGGGCTCCCGCGGGAAAAATTTAAACGCGTCTTCGCGCATTAAATCGTTTCATTAGTTCTGCAACAGTTTTAATTTACAAGTATGAAAAAAACCCTGGCAAGGACGAGACGGGTCTGCTAACCCCTTATAAAGGCCGTATTTCTTTTCTTTTTAGAAAAGCTGTTCATGCAGTATTGCATGAATCTTCTATATACATAATTAAAACCCTAACGCGCGAGTTTGTCATTCCTCCTGTGAGTTTATTTCTGCACCGATTTTAATATTTCCAATATTGATCGAAAACTTATCAATTGAATATTGAACATCACTAAAGCGAAATGGCGGATCCGAAAAGGTTCAACTTCAAAGGATTACTAAGAAAACAGGCCTCTTTATGTTTTCGGGGTCGCTGATTTCGAATTTATATTCATAAAAATTAGTGTGTGTTGATATTCACATAGGAACAAAAAAGAAAGCAGTGAAAGTTTCGCCTTTGTTTAATTTGAAGTACAACCGCGCCCGACTTACCTACATTCATATGCATTTCATAAAAAAATTCCGACCAGAGGCAATTACAAGATCCAGTTTCCAGTCAATATTTAATTCATTGTTAATTTTATATTTTTTTTCCCATTTTAATTTACTGTTCACACCGACCATATTTTTTCAAATTCCATTAACCTTGAACTCACCACTTATTTCCCTAGGAAACCTTTAACATTTTTGAAGATATGTATGTACGTATAGTTTACGTCACCGAGTATAAAGCCTGAACCAGAGTGAGACAGAACATAAAGTAACATGACATAACGTAAAGTGCGAATGTGAGTAAAGGCCAAACCATAATGTGCATGCCGTTCCGTACGGAAGCCCGTGCAAATTTGCGATTACAAAATCTGCCCCCAAACCATATTGGGAATAGTCGTTCGTTTCGTCAAGTTTCGGCAAGTCTGTTTTGCTATGCAAGGCACGATCTGGAGCATATGACAAGAACTGAAAATCGGGACAATGGATGAGGATATACATTTTTTCAAAAGTTGGATTAATCTTGTGCACCTTAATAGTAACCGAATCGGAATAATTTATCACACTCTGACAGCCTGTCGGATAGGCATAAGCTTCCGTTCGTCCAATTTTGACAGGTTTCCGTACGGAACGGTATGCACATTATGGTTTGAATCTTCGTTAACTTTATAATGCGTCACTAGCCATAAGTAAAATCTGGGACAACAGTTTGGTTGTTGCTCTGTTTATTTCACTATTTCTTATTTAACTTTTATAATCCTACCAAATCTTTTTATTATTAAATTCGTATTTCGGGCAATATGTCAGTTTCGGCATAATAAGCTCAATATCGTTAAATGCTTATATTACGTTACCAGCTGAGTTACCCGGCCTTGCCCGGGGTTTTCTCTACAAATATTGCACAACGAGTGAATTTGTTTCATGCGCGGAGACGTTTTTAATTTTTGCCGGAGGAACCCAAAACATTCCCGGACTAAAAAAAATAGCCTAATGCGTGCCCGACAAAATATTCTACCTTCCAGTAAAAGTTCCATCGAAATCGAAATTAATTTATATTGGTAACTTTTGGCCGTCAACTAGAAGCAGATTTAAAATCACCGACACCAAAAACTCCTATATCTTCATTTACACGGAAAACGGTTGAGATTTTGTGGTCTCCATAGAGATTCCTGTAGAAAGATAGTAGACGTTAGGTGTGAATTTTTTGTCGCTGCTTTAATTAGATCAAAAGATAAAAATAAAATTATAATGGGCATCGGTTGATGCCTCCCTCCCTACCATACAATTTTTTGTGCGCCTAGGTAAGATCCATCACCCCTCTCATTTCTGTATGCATTATACGAAATGTATGTCACTGCTAGACACCCATAACAAAAAAACTCCGATTGCAAAGGTTCTCAGGTCTCAGCCAGTGAGCGATGCGAAACACACACTATATCTTGTTTTCATTACAACCTGCAGACAGCAGTCAAAAGTCGATCAGGCAATAAAGGGTAAATCGAAAACAACCGGTCGAGCGTCAATTGGAATAATTAAGAAATTTCAGAAGGGTCAATATCGGCGTCACAGAGTAATTAAAGATGCAATGTTAAATGGACCGTTGCTGTTTAGGTCTGGCTCCACTTAAGAAGCTTAAATCTGGTTGAATGGCAATTCCACGAATTATGAAAATGGGCGGAAGAGTTTATTAAGCAGTAATTAAACTGGCGCGGCGTCCGTCGCGGCAATAGATGTGCATTTTGCTGCAAAATAATTTTGTGGAGAAAACTGCAGACAGCCAGTATAAATTTCAATCATTCAAATTTTATTGTGGATGAGAACAATAGACAAGGGAAAATGCTCATAAAGCGAAAGTTTCCCTAGTCGCCGGGAGACACACGCAATACATCTATCTTATGGCTGAAAGTCAGTGAATGCCAAATTCTCAATTATTTTAATTGAATTGAATGAGGCATCTCTACCTTTTGTTTGTTCGCAAAATCATTTCCATCCATCATGACGCCGTTGCGGATTACTTTCCACGCCATAAGCTTTACCCCTTTCATGTACACGTATACGAGTATATGGTACATACCTGAGAACGCAGAGAGGTCAGTTGATCGTCACTTCCCAAGTCCCCAAGGCCAACAAGTCTCACTTATTGCTTTTGCACATATAACGCGTACAGAGATTTGTAAAAAATCGTTATGTGGTTCAGAATTGTTATGTGTTTGCACAATTATTGTTTAGATTGAATTAAACAATTGTTTCCTACTGCAAACAAATTTTTTAACTCTTGTAATTTGAAAATGAAAACACTTCACCACTTTACTCTACAATTGCAAAAATACTTTTTCAGTACTCATTATTTTGCTCGATGTGTGTATAATGACTTTTCACTTTCAACACGTTAAGTATAGCATAGCAGCTAAAGTATGCAATCAATTAAAATAGTTCTTTAATTTTCACGTTTTTGTCGTCGGGTAAGGATCAAGGATCGCTTAAAAATCTATTTAGGTCACTTGAAAGCCTACACACTGTTCTTATAATTTTTAGTTTTTGTATTAAATAGTAAGAAAAATAAAGAATTAAAGTTTTTTTTGGAAACAATTCTTACAAATTGTAGTTCAACTCTTCACATCGTAATTGATTACATGTTAACAGCAATTTCTTTTTGTACAAGTACTTTCTAAGTTCAGATAAATTCAATTACAAGTACATTCCAATGACGAATGATTCAATTCCATTACTAAAGAATTTCATCATTACCGAATAATTCCATTACAAGAAATTGAAAATGTTCACAAATCCATTAATAATAATTAATAATTCAAAATATCAATTACAAATTACAATTCCAGGGAATTCCTAAAGGAATGATTCCGACCTAACTCTTTTTGAAATAGTAGGGCCTTAATATAAATAATAATTTTTAAGAGAAGGTTGCGAAGGCTTCTAATTGCACGACGCAGAAAGGATATAATATAATCATTGTAAAGCTAAAACTTTCTATCATTATATAATGGCCGTCAAAAGGTTCGTATGGGAAAAAGTACCTCACCGAAAGCCTGAGCGGCGTAGGTACTGCATCTAGACTCTAGAGAATCTCTGAGTTAACAAAACGACTCGAAATATTCAGCGTATGCTGGCAAGCCTAAGTGGCCCGATTCTGACTTGTTCTGTTTGACCGAAACTTGTTTGTGTTTTTGGGAAGTGCTAATTCGCCTGGTCTGTGCGTTCGGCACACGGTACTGTCTAATGAATGAAATTTGCCTTTTGTGCCAATGACACGCACATACACGGACCACTACCAATAAGCACTTCCGTATTTTTGGCTATGGCAAGTTGTTTGGCTCAGAATTGTTGGAGTACAGATATGTACTCATCTTGGCTGAGGTTCCTGTGAGAAGTGTTCTTTGTGTCTTGCGGACTTGAGTGACTTGACTCCTCCTAGGGGAACCACGTAAAAAAAGCGCCGAAAACTTTACCTCCTGAGTGGTGTGGAAACGAGTTGGCTAATGTGCGCGCCGTTGTCCGACTATTCCGGGCATGCTACATACAGGCTGCTGCATGGACGCGAAATGAACAAAAAAATAACCATTTTGTAGTTTTTCTCAAGCGCTACAACTTTGATATCAGTTATTTGAATAAAACCGCCGCCAACACATTTTCAATATGGCGGCTGAATCAAAATTCCCGACAACTCGACATAATACTTTCCAATAGCCGCCCAATGACCCCCTTAATATCGCCGACTTAGCATTTGCATGGTCAACAAATAGATTTTCGACATAGTAATTGAACTATTGGGACGACTGTACTGTAGGGTGGTCCTTTTTTTTCGACTTTTGAATTATCCGCGGGGCACTTTGTCATTAGATTATATGCATCTAAATATGAAATAAGTTTTTTTTTTTTTGTTAAGATTTAGAGGTCGCTACCAGTTGGCAAAGTTTTTACAAAATGCGTTGAAGGACAGCTTAAATGATGGTTTCACTAATGTTTATTTAAGTGTTTATATTACTTTTCACGTGCAAGTGAAACTCGCATAGACAATCGCTCCTTATCATCTCCTCCTCCCCTCGATCCCTCTTCTGTACCGACGCGTCAAGATTTAGCCCGCCCCGCACTTTATGGGGTAGTCTCATGTCAGAGGTTAAATTTTGAAGGTTTTCAAAGAATTTTTTTTGCGGAAAATGAAATACAATCTTCTTATGATAATTATATGATATTATTTAACTATTGAATAATACAAAAAAAATGTTGTTAAATAAATAAAAATTATTTTAACGTCATTTTGGTGAGGTAAAGTAGGTGTCTTCTAGAAAAAGTAGGTGGCTGGCCCCCCTGATTGCCCCTTTTGTAATCATCTGAAATCAATATTCCAAAATGATTATTATTCAGTAGGGTTGTCATTCTGTCCCGTAGCAGATTTAAAAGATTTGAGGAAAAAATAACAAAATGGCGGCCTTGTAAAAAAAAAATTCAAAAATCGACTGTTGTTTTCGGTTTAAAATCGAGGCAAAAAAAAGTAAGTGGATAAATAAATCTAATTCTGGTAGCGGACATAACCATTCATGATATCAAAGTAAGGTTTGGCTTATCGGTCAATTATTATTATCCAAAAAAAAAATACAGATTTTGAGTTTTTATTTAAAATTCAAACCTTGACCTAAATGTCATTCAAAAAATTCAAAAAAAATATTGAAATTGTTTCTTGTGGTATATAATCAAATTACGTGGTGCCCCGCGAAATTAAAGAAAAAAAAATTTTTTTCTTAGGAATAAGGACCGCGCTACTGTACTGGTTACTTTAACACTTTATCATCACCTTGTCCTTCACTGCTTTTGCTGTATACTTGAGGCCATTGCCAATTGTAAAATTTCTTTGTAATTTAAATCATTCGTTATTAGTTCAATGTGTATAAGTGGGCCTATACGCTTCCCCCGCCGTGCTTGACCATGGTAATTCATCAAAATTTCTGTTCTTCCTTCTACCTTAACAATATTATTAGCTTACGATTTGTATCATCAACTAATATAATATAATCCCTCAAAAATAAGTACAAATAAATGCTTTCCAGAGTCGATACCTCAATAAGTTTTATAAACTTGAACAAGGTGTTATTCATAAACCCGCTGTATGTTGAACGGAGAGTTATAGATATCTGGTGTTGGTGCAGACTTGGAACTTCTGATCTAATCTACTAGATATACAAACCAAAGCGTTAAGGAGCTTTTTTTAAGTAGATAAATTATTTTCGCGCCGCCGGTATAGCACAAAAAAGATTAATTTCCTTTGTAATCGAGTGGTGAGGTGTGTCGTCTTTCGTTGCACTTTTCAGTCCATTTGCTTTGTACTTGAACCGTGGCTTTGTCATCTGCCGCTTTGTTCCCCGTCTTTTGGTAGACTCAAGTCTAAATGACCTTTTTGCACTTCGGTGTATTTTTTCATGCAATTGCATTAACATAAATTTATTCAAGTAAAAATATATTATTCTGCTATATTATTTAAGAGACTATAGATATTTGAAAATAATGATCGTTTGGATAAAATGGCTACAGCTAACCAGAACATTACAACCGTGCCCCGAAAACGTCGGCCGCGAGCTGTTGGCGAAGTGTGCATCACTTCGAACTCAAACATTTATTTAAACTCTTTGAGAAGTGATAGTGATAAAAATCAAGTGCTAGATGATCATGTCTACGAAAATACCGAGAAAGTGGTTAAGCGTGTTAACAGAGATGAGAAAAATAAGTTTGCTGTAAGAGCTTATTCGTCACTTCGATGGAATCAAATGAAATCGAAACAGTCTGACCGTGAGACTCAGTCACTATGCACATATGTAGGTAAGTATAGTTCTGCAGTCGGTTAGTTTTGTTGCAAATATTATTTAGCATAGGAATTAAAGGGAACAAAAAAATTAATTTGATAAAAATTAATAAGATAACAAACGGCTAATTTAGAATAAATAAATATCGTCAAATCTCCCTTATATAACTACCTACCTATTTTATTGAAAGGATAATGGGAATTTTTGGTGTAATCGGAGCGATGAATGAAGTGTCTATCATTTTAGAAGTCTTTTAATGGACAATATCTTTTGTGTAAACTTCCATAGCAGTAAAATGTCACGAAGAAAAAGTGTTGAAAATTGTGATGTAAAACTTTCGAAATTTCCGTTGAACTGTATCTCAACTCCTACCATTTTGGTAAAGTAAATAGTTCATAATGGATTTGGAAGATTTGATTTCCTGCCACCACCAACGATTTTATTATCAGAATAGAAAGATCAATTAAGACTGACTCATGGGAAATCCATAGCAGGAACTTAGTCCTTGCACTCTTGTGGTGGATTTTAGTTGACAGTACGGCGTCACAAATACTTTCGAGGTAAGACTATTTTAATATCTCAAAATGTACATCAGATAGGCACCAAAACTATTTTTTTTATATTATTCCATCATGTAATATCCAGCAATTTTGAAATAGACCTGGGCCCTGTTTCATAAAAAGATAAATTAATACTAATAGACTTGTAAGTTACAGTTATTACGACTAATAAAGTATGGAGTAATAGTATAGTGTTTCAAAAAGTATTTTTTTAAATCACTAACAAGTGCAGTGGGCTAGCACTAATAGTACTAGTCCGGGAACTAATAAATAAATCCGAAGAATTAAATATTATTCCCTAGAAATATCTGAAGGCCGCAACGCAACACCGTTGCAATTTCAAATTGCAATCAGTGAACTTATATTCATTTGCTTAATGAAGTACATTTAGGGCCTGTCCGAATCCAAGTCTTCCTCTTCATCATCATCATATCATATTATGCCAGTCTATGACGTCACACCCAGCTAAGGTCTGTTCGAATCCATTTCTATGTCAGTGAGGTTAACTACGCAGCATAACAGTTAAGCTAATTGCTTGCTTGCTGATGAACGAGTCAAGGTTGACTTCGTCAGGTACAATAAATTTGCGCGAAGTGTACAAAGTATTTAAATTAATTGAGCTACTTGGAAGTTTCCTGGAAATAAGCGTCATTAAAAATTTATTTATTTACTAAAGTTAATTCAAATTACAAGCCAAGCAAACGACTTTGAATAGGTTTTTGTCTTTGCTTTATTTGTTTTAATAGCCTAGCTTGTTTGCTGACGACATCAACTGTCATAATGTAATGTAACTCGTTTCATATTTACTTTCTTACCAACTACTAGAAAACATTATATGAATGATTCTGTCGTAAAACTCGTAATATATATATTCACCAAAAACACAACTATGTAAACTGAAGTAGATTTCTAGGATAGTTGCATTTTATCGGTATTTCTACGCTAACAAAAAGATGCTATTATTTACAAGTCCACCACAATAAGTATTAGTTTAACAGTTTTATGAAACAGTAAAGCGCTACACTAATACAATTTCACTAATAAATACTAGTCTGGATATTTATGAATATGTATATTTATTTAATATACTACTAATAATTTACAAGCTAATAGTGAATTCGTTAATATGTAATAATTATTAGACAAATAGTTTTGTTAAGGGGCCTGGTAACAGAAGCGGTATTGAATGGTCGGCTTTAGTTGCGCCGTCTTGTTGAAACCAAAGCTCTTCCATTCAACTGGGGATCGAAAAAGTTAGTAGTCATGAAGGGCGGCCCCCATAGAGTCCTTCACCGTCAACTTTGCAGCAGAGCTTTGAGAGTTTAAAGCCCTTTCAGTGCAACAAGAGCGATCCGAACCCATAGAATCCTTCGCCGCCACCGTTGCCGCTCAGCTGTTTATGACAATTCGAGACCAACCGTCAACTGGCGCAGTATGCTCAAAAGGTGAATTAACAAGAAATCTAGTAGCAATTCGTCAAGAAACTAGACTAATGAATTCGGGAAAAACTCGGCACCTTCCAGGAAATCCAAACGAAGAAACAGGAAACCGAATAATTACAAAATCACCAAAACAGTTCACAGATATCAAATTCAAACCTTTACTTGTCAAATAAACAGCTGATTCAACGAATCTCAACTGGCCAATCCCAACTTGTAAAAGCCCTCTCAGCAAAGCTCCCTCACGACGATCTGCTGCAACCAGATTATTGACTATTCCTTTAAATTTCCTCTCGCAACGGTCTGGCAGTGAGGCGGCTATGGGTTAGCTCCCATATGAATGCATAGGGCCTTTCGGCAAGCATGTTCTCAGTAAAACAACTGAGATATTCTCAGTTGGCTCACTGAGACGGCGTGTTCTCGCACATCGTCTCACTATCACATTGAGCAACAAAAATGAGCGCAGCCTTTGAGCAACTGAGCCATCTGAAGGGCTAACCCCATAGAACGCGTCGGCGCGTCGCTTTGCCGCGGAGCTTTCACCTTTTTAGCGCGGCAAGAGAGAGCCGAACCCATAGAATCCGTCGGCTTCAGGTGTCGCTTTCGCTATCGCTCAGCTGTTTATGACAATTGGAGACCAACCGCCAACTGGCGCAGTATGCTCCGAAGGTGAATTAACAAGAAATCTAGTAGCAATTCGTCAAGAAACTAGACTAATGAATTCGGGAAAAACTCGGCACCCTCCAGGAAATCCAAACGAAGAAACAGGAAACCGAATAATTACAAAATCACCAAAACAGTTCACAGATATCAAATTCAAAGCTTACTTGTCAAATAAACAGCTGATTCAACGAATCCCAACTGGCCAATCGCAACTTGTAGAGCTCTCTCAGCAAAGCTATTATACGGCGCGTCGCTTTTGCCGAAATATTAGAGTTTCCTCTAAAATTCTCTCACGCGACGCGCTGCCGCGGCGCCTGCTATGGGTTAGCTCCCATATGAATGCATGCATTCAATAGTTGCAAAAGCGACGCCTGAAGCCGACGGATTCTATGGGGGCCAGGCTTGAGATGGTTTTTCTGTGTCTCATTTGTCTCAGTTATCTGTTGTGTGTTGCGACAGCCCTTGAGCAGCCCTCAGAATAGCCATTTACTTCATTTTATTTATTTTTCAAGTGAAAGTGCCTCTTAAAATCGGCATAATCAAATATAATGGGTCTTATTCTGGTAAACACGACACGACTAGCCAAGACACTTTCTAAACCTAGGATTTTAGCATTGAAAGTGTGCCTTGGCTAGTCGTGCCGTGTGGAAACGATCACCAGAAAAATTCTTTGCCAAAATCAGCTGATTAATCCAATTATCCTACCCAACTGAGACAACTGAGACAGTTGCTCAATATCTTGTCTCAGTTGTCTCAGTGAGAACGTGCTACCGAAAGGCCCTCATGTGTTCAATAGTTGTTCAGCGGCGGCGAAGGTGAAGTTTGACGGTGAAGGATTCTATGGGGGCCGCCCTTGAATCTATAGCACTGTCCATTGAGTGTAGGTAATGTTCTGACTGGCATTATCTTTGAAGAAATATTGGCCAATGATTCCACTACCCCAAAATGCGGTAATTTGGTGTTGAAAATAAGGATCAAGCCCAATATTGTTTACGGACCCAGCCGATTGGTTCGAAATATATTTTGTACGTAATGTTTGCAATTATTTATTATTTAAACTAATTTATTTTATCTAAATAACAAAAATATATTTTATGTTGCATAAATCGAGATATTGCGAAACCAGATTTAAAAATTTATTGCGTTACTCATGGTGCACAATAAAAAAAATTTCTCTTGAAATTTAATTAGTGTCCGATCCCATCTAACCGCCACCTCCTCTGTTACAGATGACTCTGATCATTATTACGAGCCGCTTTTTGTGCACGGGCAGAAAGACGTGAATGCACCGCGACCATGCGTAACACAAACTGAAGCTTCATCCGCACACCGTCGACCGCGGCTTCCGCCACTCATTATATCTGAGAACGGCTACCCACAATCAACTGTTGAACATTTTTACTCGGACGAGTATGATTCGTTCGATAGTGAGGACGAAACCGACGAAGACGTTAAAAAGGTAAGTGAAAATCGGTCACAATTGTCCGATTTTGTAATAAACTTCACTTTTCATTAAATGTGCGCTGCTTTCGCAATGGGATCACTGACCGTGACCCCGTGGCGTACCTCTAGGAAACATCAAATTTGAAGATAATTACCGCATTGTCTTATTGACTTCTTCATTAAGCAATTTTCCATTGTAATTTTCAGAACGATAGCGGCGTAGACATAAGCAATGCAAAATTGCCAGACCCACCACCATCCACTAATCAGGTCTATGCTTTTGTGAAAAAGTTCAAAAACTTTATTTCAATCAAGAAGACGCCACCCTCAGCTAAAGGCGTAGATTATCAAGGTAAACCGTACGAAAATACACAGTTCTACGTGAGTAGCGAGAGCGAGTACCAAAATGTTAGCTTAACCGACACCAAAACTAATAAGCCAAGCAAAGTGAAAACGCCAAAATTTTCAAAAAAAACACCCAAAATAACTACAACCCCTGCCGATGAATCCTATGAAAATACAGAATTCCATACTCCCAAAGTTTCTCTCGGAAGTGCGCCGCAGTCTCCAAGTTCCACGCCTAGTCCTTACACAACACCTGTTTTGAATCACGAGAAGTCGGGAAACTCTTCGCCGCTGGACTCAGTCAATCGGAAGAAGTCTAAAACTGGGAAAAGTTTTAAATCGAAATTTCGTAAAAGTCTTGTGAGCTCTGATGCCGGTTTGAATATAGGAAACTCGCTGAACGGTACTCGAAGCACCTTCTACATATCGGACTCCGTTGATATGGATTCAGGTATTTTCGAGAAGGCCCCTCAAAGCGACTCTAATCTGTCGCAATCTTCGGTAAATGAGATTCCACAAAATGAGGGTAGTTCGACAGTAGCACGCAAATATAAGAAGTCTCATAGTCCTGAGTTAAACAGGAGAAAAACAACAATTGGAATACGACCAAATAGTCCACCCCCACCACCTCCTGTGGACAAGAAAAGCCAGAGGAAGCGCACATCAACTACTTCTTGGTATGCAGAATGTGGAGTTTTTAAGACTACCCCTCTCAACGACGAGTTCTTGTTGAAAGAAGGGAGAAAGGAGAGAGTAAGCAATACATCTTGGTATGCTGAGGCGGGCTTGTACCAAACCAGTGGAGCATCTGTCGCAAGTTCCAGTGGTAGCTCAGGAGTTTCTACGGGCTGCGAGGGCGGTCCGGGGGACGAAAATTCTCACAGTATGTTTTCAAACGAGCCTCTCTATCAAATATATTCGGCGGCGAAATTAGAGGTATTGTTGTAGTTTTTTTTTCATTATCAAAAACTAAATCTATTTTTTACATAATACTAGTCCATTTCCCGTGATATGGAAGATCAAGAGTCTACTGATGGTTATGAGGAGATTGGTACAACGCATTCATCCGGAGAAAAGAAGAAACCTTCCAGACCTTCAGCTCTTCAACTTGTTGGTCCTAAGCAAGGACCTTCCCGTACATTATGGAGTGAAATTCCGGAAGTTATAAGTTCGCATATTCTGTGTAAGTTTTTCTTAATCAGTTTTCGAACATTAGCTAAGATTCGGAGATGAAAAATACGTTCATTCTCTCAAATTTAGTCAATTCACATAAATTAAATTTTCACTGGAAATTCATAAAATTTGTTAGCAAAGTAATTATCACCTTCTGAATATAAAACGCAGTTCTATCTCCTTTTTAAATTCTGCAAATATTTTATCAACCTAATTTAATAAGATAAATTGTATGCTTTATATGTATGCATGTAATATCAACTTTAAAATTGGCAGCTTAAGCCTAAGTTTTGCACATTTATAATGTCTTTCGCTGGCACAAATTAAGGAAAAAGGAAGGTAGCGCGCGTGGGCCTCACTATTAACTCGATATTTTAAAATATAGCTGCAATAGTTCTAGACTGTTCCACCTATGACACAAAGATTGTTCAGGCAATTAATGCCTTGTCTTTTTTTTAACTTTGGTACCCTTATTCCTCCCAGCCCCACAATTTAGCTAGAACTCGGTAGAATACTCAATCATTGTGGTTGAAGAGAGATGAACAATGTCGAAGCGGGCTTGGAATTTGAAGGTGAGTGCCCTGTAGAAGCTTTTTTTATTTTAATTAAGCGGATCGTCCAGGCACCCCCGGTGTATTTCGGAAGCAACGCAACCTATAAGATCAATTGTGCTAATCCCTTCTTTTTTTAAAAACCCCTTCCACATCAAGACTATTGAAGTTGGCTATTGTATTCTGTCGAACGCCTCTGTGTCCAGATGTGGCCCAGCCTGGTTTGATGAGGAACTTGAAGTGTCCTCGTGGTGCACATTTTGCCACAGATTTCGGCATTTTAGCGGTAGTGTACCTGGTGTGTTTTTATCGTATCGTTTTAGTGGATGCCACCAGAAGGGAGATACCGTTATGCACTCAAGAAGGCTAAGTTTAAACTAAAAGTTGCTAAGTATCCGGAATTCGCATACTATCAATAAACTTCCCCTTAGCGAAGCAGCCCTCGGCGTGTATTGTTCCACCTTAGCTTTGGGGTGTCCAGTTCGAAACTCCTTATTTGGTATTCAGACCTACCCTGTAAGGCCGAGGTTCCCGGGCTTTTCGTCGTCTCTAAACCTCAGGGTGTTACACTATCCACGACCTGTGGGCCCACGTGGTAGCTGACAACCAAGCCCCCGGGAAAAAAATTATGATGCTAACGTTTTTGAGGAAAACCCCAAATTACAAAACGAATGAATGGACCTTTAAGTTCAATTTTTGAGCTAAAAAAAGGTCTATATAGTTTTGTTAAAAAAACCAAGAGATACCGAGTTATCAGGAGTTAAAATTGCTGGGGTGGTGTACACCCCCCTTATACAATTTATGATTCGTAACTAACGTAGGCAAACAAACCGCAATTTCAAATATATGAAATCAAAAAGGACCTACGAAAATACAAATAAATTTAAATAGGCAGTTTAAAATTTTTTTTACTTTTTGCAGCAACGTTGACTCCAACAGAACGACGTCTTCAAGAGGCCAAATTTGAAATTCTCACATCCGAAGCGAGTTACCTAAAATCATTGAATCTACTGCGATCACATTTTATGAATCATCCAGCTTTTCGCGACTCGTCAGTGGTTAGCTCTAGCGACCGTAAAATGCTTTTCTCGCACATCGTGCCCGTCCACGAATGCTCTGATCGATTGCTGAGCGACTTGGAAGAGTGCTGGCAGGATAACATCATGCTTTTGGGACTTAGCAAAAGTTTATACAAACACGCTGAAAAATACTTTCACGTGTACATCAAATTCTGTGAATATCAAGGAAGAATGGATCGCACGCTGCGGAAATTAAAAGAAGCAAAGGCGGCTTTCAGTCAAGCGATAGAATTACTTGAAGCGGATCCTCTTTGTTGCGGTAAGTTCATTACAGCTTCGTTCTAAAAGGACTTAAATTTACACCAGCTTCTTTCTGCTTTGCAGGCTTAAATCTTCATTCGTTTCTCATGCTGCCAATGCAAAGGATAACAAGACTGCCTCTGCTAATTGACGCGGTTTTCAGTAAATTAAAGGCCGACGATGACGAATTCGAGGACTGGAAAATGACTCTAGGTATCCTTAACAAAACCGTTGCGCAGTGCAATGATGCTGCAAACCGATGCGAACAAGCCTATGAAATAGAGCGAATCTCAAGGCAAATAGAGTTCCCTTCGAACATTAGATCGATCGCGATCGCACCAGCGGGTGTTCCTGCCCCTGGCACCAAGCCCAGAGCTCTAGTAAAGAAGGGCGAACTTATGCATTTGATTTGGAGGGGAGACGATGCGAAACTAACGTTTGGCAAGAAATTCGCCAAGTGTAACATTTACGCTTTCCTCTTTACCGATTTAGTTGTGCTTACGAAACGAAAAGGGGATGAACAGTTTCTGGTGTTTGATTACTGTCCACGGTCATTATTGACCGTTTCCTCAGGTGAAGTTGTCCCGCAGCTACCAACCAAAGAAATTACCCAAGCAGGAAAAAATCTGATCTTGATGACTCTTCTAGAGAACTACGAAGGAAAGACTGTTGAAATGGTAAGCATCCTGAACTTCTTAAGACGTTTTAATTCCTTTCTAACTTTATCAAATCGCAGCTACTTTCTTGTCCATCTGTGTCGGAACAACAGAGATGGCTACAAGCAACAACTCCACCAGAGTCCGAGAATCCCGATGAAAAACTGTACGAACAGTGGGACTGCCCCCAAGTCATCGCGAAACATGAATACTGCGCGACTGAGCCAGATCTGCTAAACCTGGAACCCGGCGACGTAGTAAACGTTACCCGGAAAATGGCAGATGGTAATGTAGAAATAATTTTTTAACACGGGACTTCATATAGACTTAGTCCAGCAATAAGTCCTCCACAAGACTCTCTGCAGTATGCAGGTTGGTTAAATCAAACACCGAACAAGTTACTGCAGCTTTTCCCAATTTGTTAGATTTTAGAATTTTCGCAAACGTTTGGTTTATTTGCTTTCCCAATTAATTTTACATCGTCAGTTGCTTTTTGAATGACTACGTTTTCTCGGTTCACTTTATGCTATACAAATCTTAAGAAGGCGTTAGTGCTACTAAACTAGTCAGACTTTCTGTCTCTCTGCAATTGGGTCAATTTTGAATATTTTCGTACTTTTTAAGTGAATTTTAGATTTGATTGAGAAGCGTTTAAATACCAATTCATCTCATACTAGTATGGGATTATATATTCAGCATTAAAAAAATTTCTTGTTCTGAGAAGTCACAAAAAATCGCGTTGAGGTAAGCGCGTTTCAAACAAATCTGCAATCCACAGAAGTAACTTAAAAAGTGTTGAGATGACCATAATTAGAATGTAAGCTACATATAAAGCTATTTGTGCTAGAATCCCGTTATGCATTCATATAAATTCGGATGCCTTCAAATTACTAATTTTCCATACACTCTTATCAGGATGGTACCAAGGCGAGAGAATACGCGACGGAGCATCAGGATGGTTTCCTGGTAACTACACTGAGGAAGTGAACTCAGCGCACGTTCGAGCGAGAAACTTGAAGCAACGCTACAGGCTGCTGACCCTGACGGCGACTTACCTAGACTCCCAGAAGCGAAAGTTCTAGTCTTATGTTGGTCGCATCCCACACCCTTAAGCACTGCTACGCCCAAATGCCACTGAAAATTTATTGAAACTTCTGAAATTGTGATAAGCCGAGGAATTCATTGGTGCGATTTAGTAAATAAGACTGTCTGTAAATAATGTAAGCGCTACAGCGCGAATGTAAAAAAGTGAAATATTTATCTAAACATGTAGAGCAACCCTACCGATTCCGGTAGGGCTTGTTGCTCGGTATTTGTACCATTTCTGTATTTATGTTCACCGTTAATGTCCCTGTACGATTTATGTTAAAGTGTAATTTTTAGGTGATATGAATAAACATTTACAATTTGTTTGAATTATTTTCTCTTGTATTTCCCTTCAGGGCCAAAAAGTGGGACACATTTTGCAACTGCAGGGGGCAAATCGACAAGGCAGCATGTAACTTGTTTGACTTAAACCGAAACGACTTGAAATGGCAGGCATTGAATGTTAAAATTCATATAGGAATTCCGTGCATGAAATTCGGCTATTTCAGATGCTTCGACTTGATTCGAAACAAATTACATGTGGTCACTGGAGCTACAACTAGCTGACCCATACCGGATACCCTGATCCGGGCATCTTTTTCTCCCAGCAAAACTTTTTCTCAAAATTATGCCTTCACGAAGAATGCTGGAAGAAATAAAGACCAGGAAAAATATGATTCAAAGGACAACCAAATATCTCAAAATCGATAATTTTTCGAATACACGAGCTCAACTCCTTCCTTTGTTGATATTTCATCGTTTCAACGAAGTAAAATCGAAGCCCTAACAAGGACAGCAGCACGTAACGACTTGCTTGCTGAATTGTAAGTTAAAATTCCTATAGGAATCCCATACATGAAATTCAGCTATTTCAGGTCATTTCGACTTAACTAGAAACAAGCTTCATGCTGCCACCCAAGATCTCTCAGAAATGCCTTACTTTGAATCGAACGCAATTTTGTTTTGTTTCGCATCGTTTCATCGGTCTCTCTAATCGCGTCTTGCTGCCTTAACAGTTTAGCAAACTTCTCATTAGATACAAAAAAAGCCTGGGGGGAGAGATATCATTGAGTACGTATACACGACAGTCCCAAATCAGGCCTAGAAACCGTTGTCACGTTTGGGGGATCGAGCACACACATACACATATATCAGGCTAGGCCCAAATCAATCGGGGCTAGGCCACAGAAATACTAACTAAGCTAACTATGACTAACTACTTCATATTTCCATGGGCTAGGCCAGATTTGGGACTTGCCCGTTTGCACGACAAAAATAATCGCGACTTTGGGCTACGCTAGGCTAAAGTCGCGACTTTGGATATCGTGTATGCGTAGTCATTTTCGAGTTACAGGGTGATTAATAAATTCGGGATGCACATTGAAATTTTATTTTGATCTTTTGATGTAATGAACGCAGTTACATGAAGTCCGCCTCCTCCTGGGGGCAGGGGCTAAGACACTCCGTAAAAAGAACACCGGAAGTATTTAGCTAAGGTCTTAAGCTACATAATGGTATATAGACATTTCATTTATTACTTATATTTTGCAAGGAACTGCCGATGATAGACAGGTAAATTTGGTAACGCAAACTTTCTGAGCTTATAGGCCTAAAGAGACTTACGCGGTCCATACACGATCACACCAAGTTCTGAAACCTGGTGCGGTGCGATGTCAGGTTTCACCGTGTGTTTGTTTTGAGATAAATGAGCGGTGCGCGAATCTTCCCCGTGTGTGCATGCTGCATAGCAAATGAAGATTTACAACCTGGTGCGCAGGTTTGTAACGAAACACTTTTTCGCTTACGCACCAGGTTTCAGAACTTGGTGCGATCGTGTATGGGCCCCTTTAGTCACGTCAAAAAATAATCTTCGTATACAAATATGTGTACCCCATTTTACCTCCTTAGGGGTTGATTTCGATAAATGCTGAAATACGTGTCCCATTATTGAAGTGAAACTTCTTTTCCGAAGGGTCTTTCGCACGAGATCAAGTCGGTGTGATGAAACATAACGCTTTTTAACGTTTTCGTGTTTTTTATACACAAGAAAGAGAGAGATTGAGCATATCAGTGAGCTGAAGGAAGTACTTCACTCTATAATTTTAAAATAAGTGAAATTAAGCCGATAGAGAGAAAAAATTAATTAGACCCTAGTAGTAGTAAATACCGTGTATTGCAAGCTGAATATCAGTAAATGCACAGACATCTAGATTCGTGTTTTTTACTTGATTTCGATTATGTATTTACGAATTGGATCGAATTCGTGAATAACCCCCAGGGGTCATATTGTGTAAAATGAAACGAGACGGTTCATCTTACAAAATATGCACACACTGCCTTAAAGGAGTGGTTAGGACAAAGAGTAAATGCCAGGACTAAAACAGTATTGATTTATTTCTAGCCAAGATAGCCTTATTTGATACGCTTAACTTAAGACCCCTTATCAGACTAACTAGTAGAATACGACTCCGGGAGCAGGGCATTCGCCTGCACCCATTGCGAGAAAACATTCCTGCAATGTTGTACGACACACTCGTTGCTGCAGTACTCGTCCTCCCAATCGGCATTTATAATCGCCAGGTTCGTACAGCCATCTCGGATACACTGCTGGACCAGACTCGGGTCTGCAGGCGAATCTAAACTTTGTTCTCCACACATAGATGAACGCTGTTGAGTTTGCGAAATCGGGGCCGGTTTCGCCTGCTGGAGCATACCTGGTGTATTGGAAGAATCTTTTGCTGGGGCCGTTATCAGAGGACTTTGGTTAGAAACTGCTTCAAAGCTAGTGGTCTTCGGTCCCTCTGCTGACAAAAGAGATCTACCCGGTGTCATCTTTTCAGGGGGTGCTCCATCGTTGTTTTGCGTGCTCCTATTCGTGGTATCCTCCGATCTTGACAAGGCATTAGCTCTATATATTGCCAGTGACCTCAAGTATTCTCGTTTCGCTGCCTCTGCTTTCTTCTTGTACACGCTCTTGTGCTCGGGGTCCAATGCATCCCACATCGAAGCGACAATTTTAGAAACCTCACCAAACGACGCATTTGGATTTTGTCCTTTAATTGCAGCTTGAGTATCTCTGAAGAACAGAGCATATGCAGATACTGGTTTCTGAGGTTCGGTCAGGTCTCGCGGTTTCTTCCGCTTTGGGTCTAGACTGGCTCCTTCGTCGGAAATGTCACTCATTGCAGTTTCCCCAAACATCCCAGGATTGTATCCACCCGTAGTTAATGTGGAAGACTAAAACACTTGAATTTTGCGTAATTCTTAATAATTAATTGGATAGATGTACACACCTGTGGTTGCTCCGCATATTTGCACGTATGCTCGGGCGCCGCGGTGGGTATTTCAAATTCCTCGTCCCCAAATGACGGAGTGTGGAATGTCTGACCTGCATTCATTTGTATAAGATCTATTTTATCCTGTTTTGGTTAGTTTTTTAATTTAGCTAGAAGATTTTGATTAAAATTGAAGCATTTCCATTCAGCAGCGTGCTTTGGCGTAAATAAAAGCAAAACGGATTGGCATTTTAATTATTTGACAGTTGTTGGGTATGTCCAAAACAAAAATCTTTGATAGCGATTAGATATTATTTTAAACTTAATTGCAAATGTTCTAAAAATACACGCCATTTATTTAAGCTCAATTCAAAATTTAAAATTCAATTCAAGGAACTTTTTGTAATTAAATAAGATAAGCAAGTAAATAAGATAACAGCTACCTCCAATGTTCTTCTGTGCTTTCCCACTTCACTTGCCAGGCAAATAGTGCAACGTGGTCCAATAAGAAAATTCTCTTAGAGGTGAACATCTACTCTTCACACATTCCTATAGCTGACTGACTGGAAGTGGAATCTATGCAATTGGTAATTTTTCCAAAAATTTCCTCCCTTGAAATTCTCTTTCAAGTTCAACTGTCAAAATACTTTCAGATTTAAAAGAGAACTAGATCTGTCAGATTGTAATCGCTTTCGCTAGTCCAAAGCCAAAATGGCCCGATTGACGTGGCATACATTTGTCCTTCTGGTTGGATTTTTGGTGTTTTCTTGTTTTTACGGGAATGCCGGCGCTGAGGAAACGTATAAACCATGGTATGAGGATCTTCCAGCCGTTGCAATGGACTACAAAGTGCACATCGACGCGGGAAAGGAGGACTGTTACTTTCAATACGTGAAGCCCGGCGCAACCTTCTACGTAGCGTTTAGTGTAAGTTGTAAATACTTTCTCTACAGGTGGCCCTATTGTTTTTTCTTGCACAGTTTTAGCCACAAATAGTGAAGCCCCGTAGTTTTTTACTGCAAAGCATCCAATTAGCAGCCGCATGCTCGGGGCTCAGTAGGGTAGGCAGCAAGAACAACGGACTCCCACGACTTTTAAACCATACCAACTAATGGGCCCACAATCCTATTGACAACTGCTTAGTTACATTGTGTAATTTTTAGGCTGCTTAGGCTGTGAGACTAGATCAGTCCGGGGAGATTAGCCCTGTTTCTTTTGCCTGAGCCTTCTATGAACGCTTCCGTGCAATTTTGTCCACGAGGTCAGCTCCAGTAAAACCTATATTGGTCCTTAGCTTAATCCTTTACTAAGCCTACGTTTAGGCAACGCCAGTCAGTGGATTACGATGCGAGTGGTTTCTTTGTGTCAATCCCTTTAATCCTTGGTGTGGTGGGACTCAGGTGAAGGGCCTATTCTCTCTCCTAAGGAGTTTTCAAGTCTGGCATACTTGTCGTCTTGGACCAGTTGTAAAATTTTTATTATTTACCATTAGTTTGCTTATAAAGCTTTAGAAAAACAATATTAAAGTTATAAGTAACAAATTGGGGCATTTAACAAGAATCCATTTTCTCCTATATCTACGATTTTCAATTCATTGAATAATTTCAAGCCGTTTTACATTCACCTTGAATTTCATAAATACATAAGTGGTTCTACGAGTATGATAATGATCCCTATATTCTACAACTTTTATGCTGCACTTTGGTTAGATCTATCTTCGAGCACGAAGAATACGTTAACTCTATCAGATCTCCCACCCAAAAGATGCCGCCTGCAGTGTATTATATGTCGTGATCATTTAAGCTTTGCTACCTTGTCATTGGCTTCAATTTATTAAGATCCGCAATAATGGGCCGACTTCGATGCATTTGCTCTTTAGGTTTTTTAGGCAACGTGAAATGTTAACTAAAAGTTTAAGCGGCAGCGACATACGTAGATACAAGAACTTTCGAACAAAAATAGAGCTAAGAAAGCACATTTGTTTTAAATATTGTATTAAAATTGTCTTCTTTATCACTAGATTTTGACCCTATTTTTGTATATTATTTGTAAAATTTCTTGGTCTAATTTTTTTTGGGATCCCCCAGTGCTCCTTTATTATAATAAATACAGAAAAAATTAAAAGATTTCAAAATTGAAACTGTCAGATTTTGAGTTCTGTAAAGAAGTCTATTATTTTTTTTTTTAGGTTGTTAGAGGAGGTGATGGAATGGCTGGATTTGCTGTCCGAAACCCAAATGGCCAAGTAGTTCATCCTTACCAATGGCAGGCTTCTGCTGATTACACAGAGCAAAGTACGACCGGTGGTTACTACTCAATTTGCATAGATAATCAATTCTCCAGGTTCGCGGGAAAACTAATAAACATCTACATAACTGTTGTAAAGTATGACGCCTGGGACCAGTATGCTAAGGAAATCGAAGAACTCCAAGTGAATATGCAGAATTTCACTGTAAGTTGCAGCTAAACGACATAGAAGCAAATCGCAATAATTAACTCTTTTTATAGTCTGCCATCGGCACTGTAGAGCGTAATATAAATGAAATGCTGTCGTATCAATCATTCAGTAAAACGCGCGAGGCCAGAGATATCGCTCTACTGCTAGACAATAACTCCTATGTTCAAAAATTCTCAATTGCTCAAATACTAGTAATACTGATAACATGCTCAGTACAGGTGAGCCTCAGTTTGTACTCAGCTCAATTATCGACTAATACCGTTATCTTCACAGGTGTTCTTCGTTCGGAAGCTCTTCGACATCAAGGTGGGCCCCACGAAGAATAGAATTTAAGATCGAAAGACTACCTATTTTGTTGTACTACTACTTTTTACTGCTAAAAGTCATACGCACCGAGAGACTTAAGAACATTCCGTTCCTAATCCAAAGACCTGGAACTGTACTTACATTATACAAATGTTATATATGCAAGCGGTATTCTTTCAAGAAACAATCCAAATTCCTAGGTGGCTGTCTAGAGAACTATTTTTTAATAAGTCTACACAGATGCCGGTTTTAAAGTTATTTTTACAAAATTTCTTGTTTTTTCTTATCAATATCCTTTACCTTCCTGTACCAAAGCTCCCTCTTGTTGACCGAGGGCAAAAGGGTGCACATGTTGCTGTTTTTTGTTATGGTTCCTTGTAAAAATAACTCAGTAAAAATTACAAAAGTTAAAGTTGGGGCAGTTCATTACTAGATCAGCAAAACCAAAGAGAGGCACGAGGACGGCTGATAAGTTCGCGGCCTAAGGCATTAAATGAAAGTTTTCGATAAAAAAAATTTATTTCTCAATATAACCTCCCTCAAATGCAATATATTTCTTTTGGCATACAGCACCTTTAAATCGCAAAATAAATATTACTTTTCCTTGTCTTCAAAAAGGGTTTCTACGACCGCCTCGATTTTATTCTCATCGGCAAATCTATGGCCTCGCAAATCCTTTGACCCATAGAAATTTATCGTGTATAAACCCTGTACATGAGCGACCACCTAAAAATATAGCTACGCAAAGGATCACAGCAATAGCGTGTATGAGGGAAGCTAAATAAGCATTATAGCTATCAGTGAATGGCAGCGTGTAAATAGATTATAAGGAGGGCATAGAGATTATGACAGGAACTTCGGAAAATTTTGGTTTGTAAGCCCCCTTCTGATTATGCCTTCATACTTACGCCTGCACTGAGCGACCATACGAACACAGTCAATTCTAACCCATCAGGGAATGTGGCACGCTAAATCCATGGAAATATGAACTAAGCACGGAACGGCTGTAAGCCAGATATAGCGTACCACATTCCCTGATGTGTTAGAATTGGCTGTATTCGTATGGTCGCTCAGTGCAGGCGTAAATATATAGACATAATCAGAAAGGGGCTTACAATTCAAAATTTTCTGAAGTTCTTTCCATAATGTCTATGCCCCCTTTAACATCTATTTACACGCTGCCATTCACCGCTTGCGCCGATTCTTATTTAGCTCTCCCTCATAAACGCTGTTGCTGTTCTTGTCTAGGAAGCATCCCTTAGGTGGTCGCTCACGTATAGGGTTCATACACGATACAGCCGTTCCGTGCTTAGTTAGTATTTCTATGCTGTAAGCCAGATTTAGCGTACCACATTTCCTGATGTGTTAGAATTGGCTGTGTTCGTATGGTCGCTCAGTGCAGGCGTAAATATGTAGACATAATCAGAAGGGGGCTTACAATTCAAAATTTTCTGAAGTTCGTTCCATAATGTCTATGCCCCCTTTAACATCTATTTACACGCTGCCATTCACCGCTTGCGCCGATTCTTATTTAGCTCTCCCTCATAAACGCTGTTGCTGTTCTTGTCTAGGAAGCATCCCTTAGGTGGTCGCTCACGTATAGGGTTCATACACGATACAGCCGTTCCGTGCTTAGTTAGTATTTCTATGCTGTAAGCCAGATTTAGCGTACCACATTTCCTGATGTGTTAGAATTGGCTGTGTTCGTATGGTCGCTCAGTGCAGGCGTAAATATGTAGACATAATCAGAAGGGGGCTTACAATTCAAAATTTTCTGAAGTTCGTTCCATAATGTCTATGCCCCCTTTAACATCTATTTACACGCTGCCATTCACCGCTTGCGCCCCGCTTGCGACGATTCTTATTTAGCTCTCCCTCATAAACGCTGTTGCTGTTCTCCTCTAGGAAGCACCCCTTAGGTGGTCGCTCACGTATAGGGTTCATACACGATGCAGCCGTTCCGTGCTTAGTTAGTATTTCTATGGCTAAATCTGACTTGCAGCCGTTCCGTGCTTAGTTTATATTTCCATGTTTTTACCCAACTGCTTCAGAAGGATATGGTTATGTTTTTCGGATGTATGTATGCATGCGGATATGAATTGATGCATTTCCGTTTCTTTAGTGCATCGTATAGCCTAAGCGGCTTGACGGATTTTCATAAATGAGGTGTTGTTAGATTCATCTTAATCGTGGGAGGGAGCACATATTAAAACCTGCTGCAAAATGATAATATCACCTATGTACAAAGGAGGGCACGAGGAGAACCGATCAAACTATAGGCCAATTACTATACTAAGCACAATAAGTAAAATATTTGAGCGTATAATACACACCCGCATAAAGGAGTCTATCAAGAAAACTGGAGGAGTCGACAAAAACCAATTTGGATTTCAGGAACAAAGCAGCAGTAGACGGACTCATGGACATCAACGATGCAAGATACTATACCTTAGCAGTTTTTATTGATCTACAAAAGGCATTCGACACGATAGACCAGCTTCTGCAACTGCTGGAGCAACTGGGTATCAAAGGGAGGTGCAACAAATTAATTGAGAGTTATCTCTCTTCAAGAACAACAAAAACAAAACTAAATCAACAATACAGTGAAGAACAATCACAAAAATGTGGCATCCCACAAGGATCAATTTTATGACCTCTTCTTTATTTTCTCTATATGTTGTTATATGGATATTATTCCAGAATGTACAATTAAGAGGGAGATATAAGATGTACGCCGACGACACTGCCTTATTATATAGAGTAAAAACAGAAAACGAAATCAAGGAAAAGGTAAACTCAGATTTAGTCGAACTCAACATGTGGCTAGAAGGAAATAAACTCATGCTAAATATTGAAAAAACCAAATATATGATTTTTAAAGTAACAAATAAAAGTTATATAGCCCCAGTAACTGATAAAAGCAGATGATTTGACATCCCACTGTGACTGCTGGCGACAGCGACTGGCGAGAACCGTCAAGTGTCATATTTGATTTGAGTCAGCAACTCAGCTTGCATTAGCAGAGAGTAGTCGCAGTCAAGCAGTCTTGGGGTTGTTTACTTTGTTTTTCCGCTTTGTCGTTGCTCAAGTTAATTTATAAACTCAGAAATTTGAATAAATTTCCGGCCGTCTTCATTGAAACTCCAGTCTCTCAATTCCAAGATGTGCAAGTGTTTAGCTCAGGAAGTTGGCTGTTGGTAAGTAACCTATTTTCCCTTTTTGCCAGCGAAACTCGCAGACTATGCTTTGGCGTAGAAGGGATGTTTAGATGGCTCCAAGCTGGCGGGAGCAACGCCCGTGGGGGTGGGCCCATA
Source organism: Neoitamus cyanurus (assembly GCA_947538895.1). Lineage (NCBI taxonomy): Eukaryota > Metazoa > Arthropoda > Insecta > Diptera > Asilidae > Neoitamus > Neoitamus cyanurus. The sequence continues at coordinate 1,548,534 of OX384540.1, forward strand.
CCATAGAACTGATGAGTTAAAATCTTCCACCCAATGGTATCTTCACTTAACACTCCAGAGCAGAACACACATTTGCTTTAATTAACGCGGTGTGGTGTAATAGTAGAGTTAATAAGATCCACTCTTTCTAGTTGCGTGCGATGTATCTGCAGCATGCTACTCTCCATCATCTTTGGGGCTCTGATATTTATCGTGTTAATCGGAGTCATTGTCTACTTCGCGGTCTATCATAATAAGGGCGGCACAGAAAAGGCGACTCATGACATAAAACACCTTATAGATGGTACCAAGAACCATTAACAGCCGCGATTGCCAACGGGGCTGTGTTGGGTGGCAACTCTTCCAACTTAGGTAAGTCGATCAATCTTATCATTTCTCGACCCATTCGCTGATAATTCCCTGACTCACTTGCAGGTATGCCGTGCCCGTCGCAAAGGCTTCCTATTTCTCACGTTATTTGTCTTAACGTTAGTTTTGCAGCGTTTTAGCGCCACTTATTTATTGCTCCTATCTAAATTTAAGAACTTGTGGAAACGCTTGATGTGCAGTCGTTTTTTTTGGTGCAGAAACTTTTTGAGTAATTTTACTAAATATTTCATTTATTGTACAGCCTACAACAGTGGTACCTTGGGTACTGCATGGTCCGAAATGTAAATTTAAATAAATAAATATTCCAGATGAACAAGGTTAAAGCAAAGAAACTACTAAGGTGTTCAAACTTTGTAACATATTAAATATATTTGTATTTGTAATGTTTTAAATATATTGCACGTTTGCCTATTCTTTGTTCTAACCGTTTCCCACGACATTTGTCCCATTCTATTCTTTACTTGAACCACCGCTAATTAGTTTAAGCGTCGTTGATGCACGAAAAGGGGTGAGAGTAATCTAATTTCATCAGTGTTGTTTGTACGCAAGAAAAATAATATCAATTGTTGATGAGGTTTATCTTTAATGGTTCAATTCATTTTTCAGTAAAGGCTCTCAACAGGAACTGCTGTCGACACAACAACCTTGAGTCATATTTCCTAAGACGAGACGAGTCGTCTCGTTTCGTTTGTTATAGCTAGTTAGTTTGTATAGTTGGTTTGCGTGCGAAAATTCGTATGAAAATGTTACGTGCATTTCAGCTATAATAAACGAAAGGAGATGATTCGTCTCCTTGTTTTTTTTATATATCCAGGGCAAGAAATTATCCAATGAATAGAAATTTAACAGTTACGTATATGGTGAATTTTTCCAGCAATATGCTGGAAGTCCGACTTAATTCTATTATTATAAAAATGTCCGTAAAAATGCTTTTTTAGCGGTATTTGCTTGAAATTAGTCGAGAAATAGGTGATTTTTAAATTCTTTAAAGGGAGAAAGGGTTACTTCTTCAAATATTTTACTGCACTTTTATTAACTATTTAATATTATGATTATGTAATTACGGACAATAATGCTCCAGCACTTATATTGTCCAAAGATATCGCAAATCCTTTAACAGGTGATGGTCAACGTAATTAGAGGAGCACCGTGTACGCTAAGTCAAGAATACTAGTATTATAATCGGGAAGCTTTCCGTTTGCGTCCGAGCAGGATGATTGAAACAAACGCATGTAAACAACGTGTAACTTGAAAACATGAAGCAAAAGAAGTCAAATGCGAGTCGGACTCGCAGAATTAGGCACCGTATCTCTTAATAACCGATTAGTGGCGGCCTCAGAAAATAATGGACACCATGACGTTTTATTTAATAATAGACGCGGTGCGCCACTCGCGTTAGAAGTGAACACAATAATAAATGATGAAGAAGTCCGCCATACTGAAACCGCTATTTTATATTTGTACAATCTGACACCATATTTGTATCAGCGACTGCAAAACCCCCAATATACCAACTTTCATAAAAAATCTAAAATCGAATCGATTATCATCGGTTGAAATCAGCGATACTACTTCATGAAAACCTGAGCAAGCTTAGTACACTATCGAGGCGTTTCAATTTTCGTTCCTTATCTTCCCATTTCTTAATATGCGAACTTACAGACAGAAGGACATGAAATTCGGTCGTTCATCGAAATTGTAATGCAGACAGTAAATATTTTCCTTCCTTGTCTAATACACTGTCAAATACTTTAAAATATTTTTTCGGGCCTCGTGTAGGTGCTTTCTACATCACGGCATTATATACTGTGTTTCCAGTCAGAGTTAATCCTGGTCCATGGAAGCTATAGTTGAGTTGAGTTTCGTTAAACCCTGTTTAACTCCACGAAAGAGGCTGAGGTTGTTTACTTTTATATTAAAATTAGCGTCCGGTCGAGTTTTTTGACAGAAGAAGAATTGTTATTAAATGTTTAAATTCTCATACATAACTCCATTTTTACTGCAAAATTCATCAAATTAACTCAGGTACATAGAAACGCACAGGGTTACCCTCATTCCCTTGGAACTCGACGAAAACTCAACCCAAACTCAATTCTGTCTATGGATGCTTGGCTTGAAACCATATTCAAGTCTGCATGTAACCGTGGTAATAGACATTTTCACCTCAAAAAAGAGAAATTATTGAATTCGAAACCTTTCGAGAGTCTTTGGGTAGCAGCTCTTTTTTTCATAGTCTGTTTGATCTTAATTAATGATCAAATAAAAGGGGAAATAGCAGCCCAAGAGGCATGCCCACGGAAATTCGAAGTCGATTGAGTGTCTATTTGGGATTTTCATGGGAGTTCCGTTAAATTCCAATTCTAGCCAAACAGTTCTAAAAATAAATGCTTTGTATGCCTTGGATCAAGCTTTGGGGAATAAACGAAATTCCATAGACACGAACCGAATTGAATTTGGGACTAGTCGCTGCATGATTTGATTTCTTAACGGTTTGAGTCTTTGTTGTACAAAGCTCTATCCTTGACTTTAATCAACCTTGCTCGAAGACGCCCTCCATTTACAAACTGAGGCAGGCAAAAACAAATTCGCATTTTAATTATACGCTGCTCAAAATCAATGCTAATTGCCGGCTGAAAAGACTGTAACTTTGAAAGGATTAATTAAAATAACATATTTCATGGTTGACACATTTAATTTGGGCACTATCACATCTACATCACAACCGTTAAAAACGAAAGAAGAATTCAAACAGCTAATACCGTGTAATTTTACGTAGAGCAAAGAAGGGCCAAATAATTATCGCCTCGAAAAGTTTCTAACTGATGATCCCCATGTTTTTTTGGCCCATTCAGCAGCCACAAAATATACATATATAAAAATTATCCATCTGTCGATCAGTTAGTGTGATATCAAACGCGTATCAATAACAAAACAAGAAAAATTTCTTACAAAACGATAATAATTATTTTTTCTCGCCTTTAGGTGCAGTTTTATGGTGACATTGCGGTTGGAGTTAATAGATTTTTACATCTATAGCATTGATTTTGGCATCTTTAATTATTATATGTACGTTACTGTCATCATAAATATATATAATACATGTATCTATACAACGATCAATTTGCTTAACATTAATTGCACGTAACCTAACCTATCGTACACTACAATACAACACCTTCAAAAACTACATATCATTCGTACTGGAAGCAATAAAGGTTGTTAGGTATAGTATCCTCACATAAAAAATTTCAGAAGTAGGGAAAGAAACTGCTCTACTGGGCTCCTTGCTCTCATAAACCTGATATATAGTACATACATATATAGCTGTTGGGCATTGCTTCAAGAAATTGCATACCCTGCAAAAATACCAAAGCTGAACCATATGTGCATTCTCAAATATTATTGTTCAATAAATTCTTAAATTTCTTTAGACAAAATATTTTTTAATTAACATCATACATTAACACATATTTAATTTTTCAGTACATAATGTCGCTTCGTGCTGAAAATATATTCGACCCAGCGAAAGTTCTACAAAAAGGCAAACCAACCAAAAGTTGGCAGTTTAGATAAAAGTGCAATTCATGAAATTAAATGTGACAATTGACAATTTATGTGGGAAAAACAAAACTAAGACTCAAAACAAGACTCGCAGAACATATTGCAGTAGAACACGAAGCCACAATCGGGTATATCGAAACATTTAAAAGAAAACAGTCATGAATGCATGACAACATTAAATTACTGTATGGCTCAGATGGAGGTATAATTAATAAAACTAGTATATTCGAAATTAGAAAAGGAAAATACGTGCTTATCCCTTCTCTTTTTATAAAATACGGCCCATAGACAATGACTAGTTAGATTTTCCTGAATAATGGCCCGTTATTAGACCCGAAGAAGTATGATGCCTGCGTTTGTTTACATAAGTAATGCTCCAAATAAATAAATTGCAACAAGATTCCGTTGTCACCTTTTTGAGGTACTGAATCTCATAAAGATATTCAACATGATTTTCGCTTGATTCACAATTCGAAATTTTAAAATGAATGAGTACAATGAGCACCAAAGAGCTAACAAATACCTAATTAGGGTACCTAAATGTTAGTATCTTAGGACTTTTTTTAATTGCGATTTACTGTAAAGAACTGGAGGCTCCTCAAACTGCAAATAGCTCTTCTGCACTCCCTCGATACGATCAGAGTGGCATATACTTTAGGGCATCTCTAAAACAGTCAAGTTTTCTTTCACTAACGTAATTTGTTCACCGAATGTTAAAGGTCCGCCGGATAAAGACATATCTCAGGTAGTTTCATTCCAAATTCATTCCACACTGTCCGCAAGTTTGAAAAACATGGTGTTGCGAAAAATGAATTTAAAGATTTCAGATCACATGCAGACGTACGGCAGGCGACGTGAATAAATGGCTGTAACGGTCAGAGTTTTTTTTTAATGCAACGATGAGGGGGCGGCGGTTGAGAGAGTAAGGTATAGAGAATTTTTTACTAAAAAAACGATTTTTCGAAAATTCTAGACTGATCTGTCCCCTTAAAGCTATGTTTAGGGTCAAATGATACACCCAAGTCAAGTAACCTATTAGTCTTACAATTAGAGAGTAATTGTATTTTTTTTTTATTTACTTATTTCATGTATAAACTGCTTACTACAAAAATTACGACAAAAATTAATCTCAACGAAGCTGATTTTTAATTTGTTCTCTCGATAAATGAAAGCCGACATTTTAATAATTTGAATTAAAAGTACGTGGCATTGACAAGGGTTCATTTATACTGTACCTAGTGCGATGGTAAGGCACGTAGACCAAACCTTGATATCTAGGGCAGTTAGGACAGAAATATTGAAGAGCGTAACAAGTTCTAGGGAATTGAGTTTTCGCGACGTTTTTCAAGCGATCGTAACGAGTTCAGTTTAGCCTGTCCTCATAAGGAGGCAAAAGTAAAGGATTGTTCCATGGGAGATGACGAACTTCAAACCTGAGAAATCTCGCTGGAGCACCAGACCAAACTGGCGTACTCAAGAATAGGTCTCCCAAAAGTATAACACAGAATCCTTCTAACGTAAGGATCACCGAATTTTTTAGACTTAGACCATCATTTAACAAAACAAAGGGTAGTGTTGGCTTTGTTAACTATGGCATCGAAATGATCCTCGAAGGAGAACTCTTAGATCCTTCGTTTTGTCAACTCAATCATCAATAGTACAATTAAGGGGTCTTTCTACTGTTGAAATGGCAAAAATGAACGCTTTTTTTAAATTGCTATAAAAACAAAGCGAAGAAAGGCATCTATTTCAAATTTTGTATGCTTATTTATAAAGGTATAGAATTGTCATTTTCATTATTATAATGCATTAAAAAACAAAATGGCGGCTGCCACAGTCCGCCGTTCCTACTACTACTCAATCGATTTACTTGAAACTTTGCACATATACTTAATAACCATTTATCGACTGCATAGACCACAGTTTGGAACAAAAAAAGAATTTTTGGCCATTTGGGATCACTTTTTTCTCATGAAGATGACCCAAAAATCGACTACCTCATGTTCAAACATGCACCAAATGGCCAAAAATTCTTTTTTTGTTCCAAACTGTGGTCTATGCAGTCGATAAATGGTTATTAAGTATATGTGCAAAGTTTCAAGTAAATCGATTGAGTAGTTTTTTCACAGTTTTACAACGCGCATTTCGTTTTTTTCAACGCAAAGTGCTGGAACGGCGGACTGTGGCAGCCGCCATTTTGTTTTTTAATGCATTATAATAATGAAAATGACAATTCTATACCTTTATAAATAAGCATACAAAATTTGAAATAGTTGCCTTTCTTCGCTTTGTTTTTATAGCAATTTAAAAAAAACGTTCATTTTTGCCATTTCAACAGTAGAAAGACCCCTTAATATATTTAATTAAGAGTATAATTAAGAAAGAATTATTCATATTATAGTCTAAAGCACGAGTACGTAGCATTTATCAAGGTTTAGGATCACCTCATTCGAGATTTAAAAGTAACAAGTGTAAAAGAGAAATACGATTATTTTCGATAAATTCACAGCCGAATCTCCGGTGTGATAAAAATGTTATTAAAAAAACATCACGTCTTATCCTAGCCTAGTACAGTAAAAAATTAAATAATGCAGTAGGATAACAATAGATCATCTCAGGCGCTGCTTAGAACCATTAGAATAACATGTATGCATACACACAATTTTTTTTCAGGAAAATATGAAAGGATAAATTACTTATTTCAAAAACAACGCATACGATAAATTTCCACTTTTGGAAATTACTTAAATATTTTTTCGAAAACATTTTTAAATTACTCAACAAAACTTACTGAAACACGAACGAAATATTTCACAAAACGCTTACAATCTTATATGACCTCCAACCAAGTCGCGTGCTAGCTTTCTTGATAAAAGCAAAGAATACAAAACAACGCAGCAAGAAATGTTTGAGTTGATTTATTAATAGCAGCAAGTGCGCCTGTTGTGTGGGCAATTTACTTATTCACGCCGCGTATACAATATGTCAGCCAAGGCATTGCTACTAGTAATTGAAGTCTGCAGACGCTGCATCATATTTTTGATGTTCTTTTTTTTTCTTGGAAGCTCAATTTATCTGAAATAAATGTCTACGTTGATACAGCTGTTTATGGCTCGTAGGAATGAAAATCAATATCAAGCTCTCGGGACTATTAGAAGCTAATTTAAGAATTACACTAACTACTACTACTAGATGGTTGTAATGATACTTAGTGAATAATTTCCTACTTTTAACATTGACAGAGCTTCGCTTCTTACTTTGTGATGATAATTTTTGTCTTGGTAGACGGACTGCCGACATGAGACATTTATTTTAGAGGCTTTGAACTTGCTGTTATTTAAAAAGATTTTTGAAAAATGTTTCCACCACCTTCAAACGACGATGAGCTTCAACTGTTGTATAATTTCAAAATTGTTTTGAAATACTTACCTTCTCTGGCATCAATTTTGTAAATCCATAGACACATTTTTATCCAAGAAGCTTTTCCTTCCTTGCTTGACAATGTGCTTGTAGTACGCATATACTACAATCGGGTACATTTCCGCATTAACATTCTTAATGCATTGAACCGTCCGAGCCCAGCAGACGGATAGGCCGTGATGGATCAGAAGTTTTGGCTATAAAGGTTACTTGATCTCAACAGCTGATCTCTCACATTAGACGATTCGTGATTGTATAACAGAAGGAAGAATTATTTTCAATATAGTTTTATTTATTACTTCCCACATTTTGTTTGAAAATCGCTTGGGCTCATAAGGCAATCGTTTCTACACGTGTATCCAATCTTTATTTTCGTTCCTCCACCTTTACGTATAAAAAAAATAGTTTGAGGTCTAACTTCACAAAAATCGGTTTTTTCTATGAAAAAAAGGAAAAAGCGAATTCTTCAAACCCACAAATTGTGTCTCCTTCCCTCAAAGTCATTTTTCCATCTAGAAATCGTTTATTATGTTTTTCGTCCCTCCGCATTTTTTTCAACATTTCGTCGGGCCAGGTTCTCCATCGATCGAGAAACGATCTCTACTTGGAAAAAGATATTGAGGGATGGACACACAATTTGTGGGCTTGAAGAATTGTTTTTTAAAGTGTGAACCTGGCCCGACGAAACCTTGAAAAAAAAAACGCGGAGGAACGAAAAAAGGGGAAAAACGACTTCTACGGGTGGAGAAACGATTTGTGGGTTTGAAGAATCATGGCGTGCCACCGTTTTCTTTCTTTTCATAGAATGAAGTTGAAACTATATTTTTTGTAAAGGTGTGGAAACGAAAATAAAGAGTGGATAAACGTGGAGAAACGATTGCCCTATCAGCCCAAGCGATTTGCAAAAAAAGTGTGAAATTGGTCCGAAAGATTTTTTGTAGATAATTTTTTTTAAACCTGGAGTAACAAAATTTTTCGGTGGAGTAATGTGGACTATTGATGGAGAAACGAATTAGGTACTTTTTTTAATCATCTGATTTTTACCGGCCAACTTCACACACCACTAGAGTTGATAGATTGAAAATCATATACAGCAGCAGCAGATGGTTCTACAATAATAATAATACATAAATAAAAATTTCACCATAGCTTCCATTCAAATAAATAAACTACGTTTTTAAAAGTAAATTGATAAGAAATACTGCGACGCAAACTATCAGCCTTTTTAATTATTTATAGTTAGTTTATGGTTCATATTATAGCTACATTAGCTTATCAATATGAATTAATTCTTACGCCACAATTGAAGATAAGAGCACTTGAGTTTAGAAAAACCCCAGCCATGCATGTCTACAACTACAACTTAAGTACTTGAATATCAAGTGTGTAAGCACTACTTGCCCGTTACTCTTACTTGTAAGAGTTATCATAAAAACAAAACGTTTACTGATAATATAATATATTACATTCAAGTTCACGGAAACGTTTATTTTGGCAGAACAAATCTGGAGAATGTGTCTCGATAGTTTGGCGAATTATTTGTATTTCTATTCAGTTTATTTATAATCTGTCGTATATTACGTCGCCGCCTGCGTTCGCTTTTTTTGTTTTGTTGCCGATAACTAAAAATTTTAATATTCCGAAGGCTGTCTCAACGAGAACGTGAATTTTAATTCAAAAAAATATTTAAATAAAATTCTTTGAAATATTTTTTGATCTGTTAATTGTGATTGTTGACATTAGACACGAAATAAAATACATAATAAGATTAAAATAACTCAAAAATAATTTTATTTAACCCTTAACTTTGGCTTAAAATATATTTAGTAATCACTTAGTATGCAATCTTTTATACATATTTATAAAAATGAATATTTGTTTGTTCGTCTTCTATGCATTGCTAAGCCATTCATCCGATTGCGATGAAACAATTATGAGCTATTGTGCGCTTGCTCGCGGAGGTTTCTGACGAAAGAAATTTTCTGGAATTCAAGATAGCGGATCTAATAAGGCGACCGAAATTCCTCAATTTTAAGCCATTTTTATAAAATTTAGTATGAAGACGTTTTTGGGGTTAAACGATTCAAATACATCAAAATTCAAGATGGCGGAGCCAAAATTGCTACCGAAAAAGTTAAACTTCAAGGGATGGCCATAAAAGTTTCGCAGATGCTCTACGAATAGTCATAGTTTAGCCGGCCATACTGTTAGGAACTTAGGATCTCTTTTCTTTTACAGGATCTTCATGTACATAATATATTTATTGTATTAGGGACAGAATAGTTATAAGAATTTTGTGGATGAATTCGATCGTTTTTGTTGGAGTGATTGTGAAGAATCGATTAGGTTAGCTCAGTGTCCGTCAACAAATATTGTTTTGATTATGTTTTTGAGTAACAACCGGATTTGAATGATAACTTGCAGTTAGTTTTCACCGCTTGATTGTTCTGCTGTGGGCATTTTGGTGGCTCCATTCGGGAACCAGATTTCTCTACTACGCATTTTTGGTGGCTCTATTCTATAGCGGAATCAATTGCTCAACTAAACAAGGTGTAAGAATCATTCCTTCGCAACTTGTAGAAGGTTCTTCATGGGTCAACAGCACTGAAAATTCTTGTTTAGCTTGTAATTCGAAACGGTAAAGGAACAAGGTGTGTTAAAATATATTGCTTTACTTCATCTGTGCCGTTGCGGCATATTATTTTTGAATCACCCTATATATTAAAAAATTGAAGAAAATAAATTCGAACGTTTAAAAAATATATATTCTGTAAAAAGAAATATGGAATTGTACATGAAACTTAAAAGGAACCTTTAACTTTAATAAATACTTAAATAGTTGCCCTAATTATCAACATATTTCTTAAAGCGTATGCAATGCCCTCTGCCTCCTGCCCTTTGTCAGCAGAAAAGCCCACCGCCCTCGTTCTTTTGGGCATGATAATGAACATAGTCTTTTTGTGAGGGAGTGAGTCCCAAGCTGTCTGCCTCGCCGAGGAACTGTTTAACGCTACCAACACCTATTAAGTAGCCATTCAGCTTAGCCGCAACATGGGACTTTTGTAAGAGTTCTGAGTTGAGCCCCAAAGAGCTTGCAAGATCTTTATGAGACTGAAGGTGGTACTTCTGGTGATAACTGAAACGAAATTGACTTAATAAATGGATTGGATTAAAAATACAAAAATACTCACTCCTCCGCGGGGTAGAACACTGACGCAGGTGCTATCTCAGTAACTATTACTTCTGAGCTCCGTCTTTTTTGCTCTTCGGCTTTGGAATCCTCTGCAATGGCCTTCTGCTCATCGGTGTGGTACAGTACGAGAGACATGTATTGCCTCTTAACTTTGGTGCATAGGCCATACTCGTGGTTGTTCCAAAACAGCTCTAAAAGTTGTTTGTACGATATCTTCTTGGGGTCGTAGTCTATTTCAATGACTTCAACGTGGTCACCTCTAATATTGAGAAATTCAGTAAACAAACTGCTAGGATACTACGCTATTATGACCTACAGATTTCTGTATTTCGGCTCCTGTTTCGTGCCGCCTGAATACCCTACTCGGGTTCTCAGTGTTCCTTGAGTGGCGCCAAATAACGCATCAGCGCCCCAGAAGCAGCCCATTCCAAAAGTTGCAGTTTCAAACGGAGTGTCGACATGGTGGGTAGGAGTTATATGCAGTTTCTGCTGCTCGGTGGTAATCACCCGCTGAAAACGACAAAACATTAGCACTACACAAAATAATTGGGAAACATTTTAGTTCACAGGACAAACACACTTCCCGGCTGCAGTAAGGAACGTCGCTTTGGATATCTGCCCACTAGTCCTCGAAAGGAGGAGAAGAAGTGTTAAGGGACTACCGGCGCTTTTTAAGAAAACCATTCTTCGCATACTTTCGGCAGACGGCACATTTTACTGACAACTGTAGCTCCAGTGGTCACGTACACAGCTGTTTCTGGGTTGTCACTGGAAGGCTAGTGGAAAAAGACGAACGGGATTCTAGTAGATACCTGAACCTTACTTTAGCCGGACAGCGGGAACTTCAACGGTTTAAACTGCGACGACGGAAATCTCACCTTGTCGTTGGCTGCAGCCGGTTCCTTCTTAAGGAACTCCGAAAGGGTAGAAAGTGTCTTTAGCATTCTCCTCAGCTTGAATAGATGTAACGAAAATAACAGGAAGCCGATAGCAAAATCGATGAAAGTATTTAGGCAATTTGGGTAAAAACTGCAACAATAGCACCACCCCCGTTCGCAACGAGCTTTTAACTAAATTCTCTTCGGCGAGCTGGCGCAATTTATACCGTTCTGCTCCCAGCCGTCTGCCTCAGCAGACTTCCAATTTGTCGCGATTTTTTCAATTCTCGCGCGTTCCTTCGCTTGTGTGCACCCAGGTTAGGTGGGCTGATGCCTGGTGCGGTGCTCCATGCGTTTTGAGAGCAAGAGCCGACAAGTGGGGCTGCGCACTTGCACTTCCTCATCCTCATAGTCCTCATACCCTAACGCTCGACGGCTTTCGCAATGCAACGTAATGACCTTTAAAATGCATGATTTGGCGCCGCATCAATTTTTCAGCAAGTTGGACAAAATCACATTCAATGAGGTGGACAATTGCGTCATACCATACACGTGCCTTATAACGTGATCCACAATTATAGAGCAAGTTCCCCAATTTGGAGGTCACCACCCCCACGGAGGGCGCAGCATATCTATGAAGGTCGAGGTCAAGGTAGCCAAACACATACATAATATGTATAGACTTTTCCTGTTTGTGACGTCAGACTGAACATATCTTTACCCGATAAGGATTATCGCACAGCATCTCTCCGGCGATGTGCACTTGCAATTAATTAAGATTAAACTTTTGCACGTTGTCTGCTATCGCCAAGTGTTTTATTATTAATGCTGTATTTGAAGCAATCTCCAACCGAACACCATAGCCGTTGAGAATCAATTGTGTGCCGGGTGGTTTGAAGTGAACCTCACTTGGCCTGATTTTCGGGGACTGTTTTAAACTTACTTTGCTTAAGGACCACAAGTATCTGTGATTTCATTTTTATTTTATTTTATTTTGTGAAACAGCCTAAATTTGAAAGTATGTATTTGTTCTTTCGTTTGAAAAAAATCAACCCCATTCCTCGATCAACAATATAATGTCCTAATTACCTACTCTTCCCAATAGGCCTTATCTTTGCTGACATTTTTCTTTTAATGCAGGCTATTCGATCTGATCCAAAAGAGATGATAAATAATTAAAAAAAAACCATTAACCTTTAACACACTCTACGTATCCCAAGAAAACCGAGTTCTCATGCTTAATTCTAAACCTATTTAATATGAAAGTAAAATAAAAATCGTAGGGATAATATTCGACCGAAAACTGTTCTGGGATCCACAATTAAATGGGGGATAAACCAGAACACTCTCCTAGGGCTTTATAAATCAGGGACTATGGATCAATTGCTTATAATTCAGCAACAAAAACCTCCAGCCTGAAAAAACTATTATCTAAGTATTACCTATCTATTCAGAATTCAGCAATTAGGAATACCATTGAAGCCTTCAGGCCTGGGGCAACAGAAAACCTTCATGCTGAAGTTGGTGTAGTAACTCTGAAAGTGTGAAGTACTCAATATGTCCCAAAAATAAGAAACTCTAAACACCAAAATTTCGTGACACAACAGAACTCCTGCTAACTAAATAACAATAACAAACAGGATCTCAAAATAATATTACACGAATATATGAACACACGTAGGGTGCAAATATGCACTTCACTGAATTCAGGCGACCGGCAAAACAGTGCGATGGTGACTTGAAAAGGCAGGTTTTTTTTTATGTGATAAATTTTATTATCGCAATTTACTTCTAACTTAAACAAACCTAACTGCACTTATTTGGCTCAAATTTAATTCGACTTAATCGAAGAATAAAATCAAGTAAATGCATTTGTATTTTAATTGCCTTTGGATTATCAGTAGCATAGAAACCAGGCACACCAGCCTTCTCTAAAGTAGACTGTTGATCTGTTACCTGTAAATAAAGAGGAATGGTGCAAAATAGATTACGAATGTTTCCTCACATTGGTATCGTCTTTTGCTGCTCGGATTAAGCAAAACAGGGCTTACATGAGTTTATAGCTCACCTTTTGGTCTAAATGTGCAATTAGCTTGATGTCCGTCTCCCTAAGTTTCTTCGTATGTTTTATTTTCATCAAAGCCAAAATGTGCTGCAGTTCCTCGTGATCTTGAATCTTTGCCATCCATTCTTGGACCTCAATTTGGTATTCATTTTCAACTTGGTCGCGCAGTTGCTGTAGATGCTTTTCGGTGACATGCTGAATTTCCATGAGCCCTTTAACAATTTCAAAAATCGTATCGTTGAGCAGGGAATTGGCCAGAACTGTCAGAAGTTCATAGGATATTCGCATTTGATAGCCCCTGCAAATCTATTTGTTTATTTTTATTTTAATAAATGTGGGTAAACGGGCTTACTCTGGTAGAGCCTTGTGCATTTCTTTTAATTGCTCGAGGAGAAAGTACAATTTTCTCTGCAGAAATTCGGGGGACATTTCTTCATCGCATTCTATAGCGGACTGCGAATCACAATTCTCCTGAATTATTTCCATCATAAGTACTCAAATTCCTATGGATTGAAAGACTTATTCCTTTCAGGAAATTCCAGAGTCGAGAAACTTTTGAACAAACTTTCGATACGACACGAATGACATTTCTATCAAAAACAGAACTTAGCTTGGCTGCAATTTGTTGACAGTTCCACAGTTGTACAAACGCTCAACTCAACTCACAGATTGAAAAAGGAACTTTGAATTGACATATAGTGAAGTATTTTAGGCCATTTTTCGAACTTGGCGACATTCTGTTATGGTAAATAAATACAATTTCATTTAATCTATCTAGCAATTTATTTTTATATTGTTCTGGTAGTTTTAAACAGAGTTTTTGTTTGTTACTGTCCACTATTGGCCACCTAACGGTTAATAGCGTAAGGGCATGGATTGTGGAGAATGGGAATGAAAGTTCACAAACGTTGGAATTGGAACGTTTCATTTGTCGTGAGGTGCGTCGGAAGGGGCATGTTCATGTTGTAATAATTGGTGGTGGCTGTTGTATGGTGATTGTCAATGCTGTGCAATAATTAAAGGAATTATTTAACGCTAGTCCAGTCAAACGCAGAATGTACACTGTCTCCAAGGGGCCCAACAAGATTGTTGCCAAAACAAGACGAGGTTTGTGTCGAGTTTCAGTTGCTACTTTTTGTGAAATTCACACTTGCTCGGCGGGCGTTCAAGCTACATTTACTTTTTAGGTCTAGCGCCAAATTATGAGAAGTTCGACACAATCAGGGAAATCAGCAAGAAGAATTCTAATGTAAACAGACAGGAGGATTTTAAGTGAGTTGCGTTTAGGTTAAAGTGATTTCGTAATCGCATCGCCGGCAGTCGGGCTCTATGCAAGAGGCCCTGGTCCACTGCACATGTAGTGATATGGCCTCCTGCGGCATTTACTGCTTTTACTGTGTAGCGCGGCGGCTAATCGCTGTGCACTGTGCAGATAACCACTGTCAATCAAAGTACATAATTCCAAACTATCTTCTAGTGTGCCTCGGCCGGTGTTCCAAACAAACAAGAGAGTGCTGTCTTACAGTAAGAGCCAGCTGGACGAGGAAGTTCTTACTCCGCAACACGAAGAGATTGTCAAATACATAACCGAATGTAAGTAATCGGATAGTCGACCTTCTGTGTTCATTTGACGCTGCCTTGGGGTAGAATTGCCTTGCCACTATGCGCATATTAAACCATTTTCATCTCGCCGAGTTTATGTAAACACCAAATCGCTGTCGATGAGCTTTCTGTAGATCGTCTGCTCTGGGACTTCTGTTAGCTGCCATGGCTGAAAATAAACGTGAAGCTTTATCGATTCGGGGGGGCTCATCCAGTATGCTGCTGCGACTTTCTCAAAAATAGACTCATCGAAAGTATAAACAAAAAAAAGAGAGTGACAAGCCTCCGACTGCGTGGTCATAGTGTTTTGGAAAAAACAAATCCTTCACGTTCTGGAATAAGGCGATGCCTTACTACACGAAAGAAGTTATAAGATTTCAGTCCTTGGTACTTTGTGTACTCAGGGAACTCTAAAGGTTATATTCATTGGAGAGCAGACGGCTGAAGATAGGAATTTCTGGTCAGTTCAAATATGACCAATATTAACAATACCCATTAATTAGAGCGAGGACTCATTTTTTAGTTAGGCATGTTGTGTTAGTCTAATCCTTGTTAGACTTAACAAATGCGGAGGAGAAGTCAATATTCTTCTGTAATATTTCAAAAATCAAATATTTACTTCGAAAACAAACAAAAAAATTGCACAAAGTAATGCCGGAATTCAATTTACACTTTTCGTAATTGTAAAATCTGATCAGTTCGACTCGATTTAATATCTGCAACTCATCCACACGTCAAGTCAGTCTACTTGAGCTTTTCGAGTAGAACATTTAATTCCCTGATGGAATAACCAAAATGCCAAAACGGACTACTGATTCCCCAAATGGAATCACCAAAATGCTGAGTGAAGCAAACCTGGTTTCAGAATGGAACCACCAAATCGTTTTAAGGAAATTCAGCAAGTTGGAAAAGTGGCAAGAATTTATGAATTATTCAACTGCATATGGTCAAGAAAAAATGTGCAGCAAATTAAAGATTAACCCTGAGTCCTCATTCAATTCAGTTTTATTAAAATATTAGTTCACAATTAGTTGAGACACTTGTGATTTCTTTCAAGAGAGTCTATTGTTTCAGGATGTGCAGCGGTTGCAAAAAGTTGCTCTATTCTTAATATGTTGTATACCTCCGAGAGAATTTGCTTTTAATATTCAGTTCCGAGATCAGTTTTTATTTTACCCATTGGTCCATAAATGAGTATAAATCCATGGACTATTGCTTGTGCAATAGTAGTGGCGTTCTTTCAATGTTCCCGATAGTTCCATATGGAACTTGAATAAAAGAACGACTAGGGAAATTTTTAAAGTGTGTAAATGAACCTTGCAATTTGTCAAGTTTGAAGGTTGTCAAAGCAAACTGAATCGGACTAGGAAAGGAATCTTGCTAGGCTAAGATGTGCAATATGTGCATAAAAATCAGTTTAAGAATGTTAGAATCACTATGCTAGCAAATCTGTAGTTGGCTGTTTAGGTCAAAACCTAATTTTGTACTACAAGGACAACAAGCCAGATGTGCTGATAATGACCGGGCCATTCATGGACGCTGACCACAGTTTAGTATTGTGTCAGCATTACTCATCAAATCCAATGGGCTTTATAATTTTCAGCATAGTAAATATGATACAGCGACTGATCCTTTTTGTTATAATTGTTATAATTTGTTACAATTGTGTATATAATTGACAATTTCTACACTTTTTGGTAGAATAAGTCACTTAGTGCAATAATCGATAAGAAACGATTTTGTGCAAGAAACCAGTTAGTTTAGGGTACAGGAATTGTCTCTTACGTTTGTGAGGCCAAAGTACTGCATAATAAGTATGAAATAATTTATTTGGGCACCATAACGCTACAGGTAAAACTGGGTCCCTATCACGGAACTCGGAAATGCACTGTTTTGAAAATTTTCCATTGGTCAACTAGTTCTTTGCTTGGAGTACACAGTAGATGATAAATACAATATTTCTCATGGGTTTACATAGCGTTTTAGAGTCCCGCATCAAAGGTAGGGTTAAGTCGTTTTCCATGGCTAATTGAGAGATTCTGTCCAAATCTGCATTGATACAGGCCGCTCCTATTCATGAGGACCAGCCAAATATAGCTGAACATCGTCAGCGTACATATGAAACGAGCACTCACGGATGACTAATGGGAGGTCGTTTATGAAAATTTAAAAAACAATGGGTCCTAAAAAAGGCCTTTAAATGCTGTATAGTGTTGGTCCCAAGACTGAACCCTGAGGGACCCCCCCCCCCCTCTGAATGGGGATGTGGCAGGAGAGAATATTCTCCAACTTAACTTGGGTAGTCCTGTTTTCCAAGGAAGAGGTAAGCATCCTTGTAATATTGTCAGGAAGATTGAACTTCACCATTTTATATATGAGTCCATCGGTCCAAACTGAATCAAAGGCCTTCTCTAGATCTAGTGAGATAGCAACCGTACACTGTTTGCATTTAAGTCCGTTTAGTATATCATTGAGTAGCTTATGAACGGCGTGTGTTGTCGAATGTTTGGCTCTGAATCCAAATTGGGTGTTTGGAATGATTTTCTTAATTTTGATGAATGCTTGAATTCTTGCTTCTAATATTCTTTCGAAGACCTTGCCTAAGTTATGGTGAATGGGAATAAGTAGTCCTCTTTTCCATACCAATGGGAAATAGCCGAGATTAAGACAGTTGTTTATAATGATGGTTAAATATTCCGCAATTGCTCCTGCCGATTTTTTTATGATGAAATTAGAGATGCCGCCGAAACTCGATGACTATTTTCCGTTTAGTCGTCTGAGTATCTCGAAAGTCTCCTCCACCTTGGCACTTTCTGGGAGAATGGGATTGTTAAGCGCACTTTTTTGATTGTTAAATCTGGTGATCGCGTAGATGTTGTCTCTATTTTGTTTATTGCAGCTTGACTCACTGTTTCTGGCTCGTAATCTCCTAAGGATCTGTTTTGTGTGATTTGATTGTGGTCTGGGTATTGCTAATTTGTAAAGATCTTTGTAGTATTCTGCTAGGGCATTCGCTTTATCATGTGGATTGGTATGAGTGACTCTTTTGTGGTGAATTTTTGCTGGGAATGTGTTCTTGCTTTTTACAAAACGCTTGACTTCTTTGAAGACCTCAGGTCCCGGTTTTATCTTACGCAGCGCAGCCTGTAGTGTGTCATTCCGATGTGTTGAGACTTTTTCTTCCGAGAGCAACTCCCCTCGCTCTATTCAGGTGGGAGGGATCCTTTCAATAAACCACTCTTTCTCCTTTTTTTTCTTCACGTTTTATTATTTACGTTCTTACACTTGATTTTCACAATATATTTTTCTTACCTATTCTTTCGTGTTATCTCACTAAAGCATTTACATCCTCCTTAAGATCAATGGTCCCAAACCATACCTTATAATTCTTCGAGTTAATTCGCATACCTTATATTTTTTCGAGGTATTCCACTAATATCCTTATATCCTCTTTAGAATAAATAATTCTTCACAATATCTTATAATTCTCTGATTTAATTCACATACCTTATAATTACTTCGAGGTATTTCACTAATGTCGTCATATCCTCTTAAGATTAATAGTTCCTTACAATACGTTATAATTCGGATCTAATTCACATACTCATAATTTCTTCGAGGTATTTCACTAATGTCCTTATATCCTCTTTAGGATCAATAATTCTTCACAAAATTTTATAATTCTCTGATTTAATTCACACACTCATGATTTCTTCGAGGTATTTCACTAATGTCCTTATATCCTCTTTAGGATCAATAATTCTTCACAATATTTTATAATTCTCTGATTTAATTCACATACTTATAATTTCTTCGAGGTAATTCACTAATGTCCGTATATCCTCTTTAGGATCTATAATTCTTCACAATATTTTATAATTCTCTGATTTAATTCACATACTTATAATTTCTTCGGGGTAATTACTTTTTTGGCACCGCAAATTATTTTCTTGACGTCTACTTGCGCGCCCCGCTAATTAACGACTCACTCCACAAGGGCTCCAGCTGCCGCCAGCTAGACCCCCGGGGGAGCTTTTTCCGTCAAGCTCTCTACACGTGCCGGCGCAAACGGCTTACTTTGTTGCCGCACAACGGCGATGAAAAATGCTTCCGTTGCATTTCCCATGCTTTGGCGGTAACTTGAGAGAATTGTTTTTCGTTGACTTCTTAACGGCTGCGCGTGTACATTGGAATTTGTCAACGCAGCCCTTAAGTTCTCGGACAAACAAAACTCTCAAGTGGCGTAACTCGAGTTGAGTTCTTTTGGTGACAATAATCATTGAAGGAATTTTTCAATGATTATTGAAATTTTATCTTTCCCTTTACTTAGAAATCATTAGTTTCGGCAATCATTTTCCGATAATTGCCCAAACCAATGATTCGGGGAAGGATGTGCATATTTATTATGCAACAGATGTTTGGCGAGTTTTGCGTTGATGGTAATTGTTAGGAGCCGTATCTGGTTGTTTAAATTTTTATATGTAGAATGTCGGACATTAAAATGTCTTTTGTAGATTTTGTTGAGGGCACGGAGCATTTTACGTCTCTCCAGGATGAGGGTTGTTAAATCTTTTGGAAGTAGAGACGCTCTATCTTTAAATTTTCTAATCTTCTTGACATGCTTGTTGACAGTGTACCTGATCGATGCTGTGAGAGTGTTAATGGCTTCATCGATTTCGGGGATTGTTAGGTTCCTGTTGATGTCTGGCATTTTTTCTATTAGGTTTCCAATAAGATCTTCTGTGTAGGTGTCCCAGTTAACTTCTTTAAAGGAAACTACATGGCGTCTGGAAACTACTAATGTCCATTGGTGGGAGTTGAATGTATGAGACAATGACTAGGTGGTCCGAGATTGTTGTAAGCGTATCGCAAGTGGGCTGAGATGATGGGATGGCGAACAACCCATCAGATAGGATAAAAAAAATCAATGATTGAATTGCTGCGTGGAAATGTTGGTGTTTCGGGGCTGAGAATGGTGATACTATGATTTACTCTTGGTACATTGAACCAATCACTGATACATTTGCCGTTATTGTTATATCGGGGATCTCCCCATAAAGAATCTCTGGCGTTAAAGTCTCCAGCAGTTATCAGAAAGTCATATTTATTTGCGATGAAATTCAGATAGTCGAGAAGGTAGTGGATTTCATTTGGTGGTGAGTTGGATGGTATGTATATTGAAATTAAGGCAATTTTGACTGTGTTTCCATTAAGTGTGGAGTAATTTATTATTGTCCCACAGACAGACAACGTTGGGATTTTATTGTTATCCAGATGTGGTGATATATAAATCCTTCCTTTAGGAGTATAGCTGTTCCTTGGTTCTTATCATTTCTGATCGTCCTGTATTTATTTATGAAAAATTTATCGTTGGCTCCCAGGTGGGTTTCATTTATTAGTGCGATTTGTGGATTGTTTTCGGTTATGAAGTCCGAAAGGGTATCCTTCCGGTGTTCAGATTTTATACTATTTATGTTGACTGACATTACCTTAATTGTTGATACCTGCATAAAGGTCAAATAAAAATTTTAGGTAGGCATAGTCTTGCTCCTCTTGTGATTTCGGTTGACTGAATTGAGGCGCGAGTATTGAGATTTTCCTCAGGAGTTCCGGCATGCTGATCCCGAATCTGGTTTGTGAGTAGTTAAGAATGTTCATGACTGTGCTACTGAGAGACACTGAGGAGTCGTCTTTGTTGTACAGGGGCGCGTTTTTTACTACCTCTGCAAACGTTTTTCCAACTGTGGCAGGCGTCAAGACCGGGGCTGTGAGTTTGGCGGTTGGGAACGTTATGTATTTTTAAGGGTTGGGGTTTCAAGACTGCGGGCTGATCGATTATGGTTGGGTGATCTAAGTGATTGCGAATGATTGGTTGGTTAAGTTGGGGCTGTGATTGTCTTGTGATTTGGCTTGATATTCTCCTGTGATTATTGTATATTTTTTTCTGAGGGCAACCTCCGTAGCTGGCAGGATGTCCGTACCCTTTGCAGTTAGCACAGTATGGTGGATCTTCGGTATTCGGCTGACGTTTACAGTCTCCTGGTTCATGAGTACTATCACATTTTACACATGCATATTTGTAATAGCAATTTAGGGATATATGGCCAAGTCTATGGCAGTTGGTACATTGTGTGGGTCCCTTCTTTCGGAATTTGTCCCAGCGTATTTTCTGGTTTAGTAATTTATCAATCTGCATTACTGTTTGTATGACCTCCTTGTTATAAAGACTAATTAGAAAGTATCCACTTGGGTGATGTTCACTTGTTGATTGACGAGTCTTTAGTCTTTGAAGTCTGAAGTCTGAGTCGGTTATTATTCCGGTGTCAAGGAGGGCCAGAGTAGCTTCCTCTTCTGTGTAGGAGTGTTGCAGTCCTTTAAGGACGAGTGATGTGGGTCTTTCATCAGACTTTGTGTGGGTATAACCCTCCAGATTGGCCTCTTTCATTAGTTTGAGGAAGTCGTAATGTGTTTGTGGATCGTTTATTACAATTTTGGTTCTATTCATTCAATTCACAAATATTGGGGGGCTGGATTTTTGCTCTGTTGGTTGAAGTCTGACTGTGGGTCTATAAATGTTAGTATTTTGTGTATTTGGGCGTGTGGGTTTCACAACGTATGGCGGTGCTTCATTAGTTACTTCCAAGACGGGGTTTCTGATTGCTCCCGAGAAGGGGTTGATATTCTTTTGTTTGTTCGAATTAAAGTTCTCACTTTCAGTGTTGTTTCTGGTTTTATTGTTTTCAGGATTAGTATTGGTGTTTCTGGTAGGAATGGAGTCCTCATTGACTGGAGATCTAGGTCTCGCTTGTTGTTTAGTGAGTGGCAATGGTGAAGTTTTATTTTTCTTGGCGTCTACACCAATTTTTGCGATTATTCTCGCATGTTTAGTGTCTAATGGGCTTTTTTGCGAAATAGGATATCGCTTCTGTTGTATGTTCTCTAGGAGAGGGCTACCTTTTCTTTTGAGTATAGAATACCTTTGAAATAGCCTCGTAGGGAGGACAAGTTATATCGTTGTCTTGACTTATAATATTTCGCCGGGGACTGTTGGGATATCTAGAGCAGGGATTATTTCGCTCAGAGATGGTTCTGGCGGGTAATCTCCTGTAAAGCTGTGAATATCCAGCTCGTCCAACCTTTTAGAGTTTTGTGAGGATGTAGATGATGCGTTTTCTACTCTCTGTATTGTTTTGCCTTTGTCTCTACCTTGTCTGGAGGAGACAGTTTCTGGTGAGGCATCAGTAGTTGGCATCTCGGTTTCAGAGATTTTGCCAAATTCTCTCATTTGACAATTCTATGACAGTTTATATTTGCAGTCAGTGAAGTTAGAATCATTCCAAAAAGAGGGAAATTCTCAAAATGTCCCAATGTCCCGATAAAACTCTCCACTGATCCCGAAAAAAAGCAGGATTTTGAGTTTTGTATGGGGAGAATAGTGGCAAGTTCCATATGGATCATTAAAAGAACACGGCTAGTGTTAGTTTCTTTGTCTCTCGTTGGAATTATTACAACATATTTACTTAAGTCGCATTGAATAGTTACTGCATATCTATTGTCACTAACTGTTTTGGTAAATGGACCTACAGTGTTTATATATGTATACTATATCGAATACCTTTGTTGGTGTTGGTATATGTATACTATATCGAATACCTTTGTTGTTGTTATTTCTATGCCTTCTTTATTGTGCGTCTGGTGTTTGTTTTTCGCACAGAGTTCACAATTGTTTATATATTTTGCTATAGTTTTCTTCATCTTTTTCCATCTGTATATCTCTTTCAACTTTTTGTACATTCTAGACTGTCCTAGATGTCCTCCAGTAGGTGTTGAATGAAAAGCATGTAGTGAGTCTCTAATCTGTGTCTGGCTTTTGACGTATTCGGTGGTTTATATATGTATTATAATATTTATTTTTCTTAATACTTTGTTTCCTGTATTTTTAAATGCGGTTACTGTAATTAATTTAAATACTTCACTTTCGGCGGAAAGTTTCAGAGTTTTGGTCTGAAATTGTGTATTGCTTTCCAATATTTCGAATACCTGCTCTAGTGCGGGTTCTACTGACTGGCTTTCGTTGTCTATTGGCGAAAAGGAATTAATAGAATTGCTGTTGTCTTTTTCAATTATCTCATTTTCCGTTTCAAAGAAAATAACATCACGGCTCAAAACAATTTTTTGTGTCTCGTTGTTAAATAAGCGGTATGCTTTCGATTCATTACTGTAACCAAGAAATATGCACTCGATGGATTTTTTGTCCAATTTGGTTCTTGTCTCCTTTGGCACATGTACCATAGCAGTCGTGTACCGAACACCCGAATATGTGACAGATCTGGTTTTTTTCCTGTCCACAGCTCATATGGGGTAGTTGTTTTTTGTTCTCTACACGGCGTACGGTTTAATAAATATGCTGCAGTCACACAGCTTAGGTCCAAAAACTCTTGTGTATGTCTGAGTCGTAAATCATGCAACGAACACGCTGCATCAATGTGCGATTCATTCGTTCTGCTACGCCATTTTGTTCTTTTACATATCACACACTCTTTTGATGAATTACTCCATGTTTTGTACACAATTGATCGTAGAGTTTATTGTTTAGTTCTGTTCCGTTGTCTGTTCTGAAGATTTTTATTGTTTGACCAGTTTGATTTTCAACTAATTTTTTCAATTTCGCAAATTCTGGAAATGCCTCACATTTTTCCTTTATCGGAACTACATGAACAAATCTGCTAAAGTCGTCCGTAAATGTGACAAAGTATTTTGCACCAGATTTCGATTTGACAGGCAACGGACCACACACATCCGAATGTACAATCTCTAGTAGAGCCTTAGCACGCGTTCCACTGTCTTTAAACGGAGCTCTAGAATGTTTTCCTATTGCGCACACTTCAATCAAATCGGACGAATTAAACGTAACACCAGTTGTCGAATTTTTCACATTAATTAGATAATCTCTACATATATGGCACATACGTCGGTGCCAGATGTCACTGTTCGATGTCGTCGTTGCTAAAGCAATATCACTTTTTTGTGGTTTATCATTTACAGTGCAATTTAGAATGTACAAGTCATTTTCGGTTGTAGCGGCGGCAATTAAATTTTTATTTTTATCGAAAATATGACAATAATCATCCTCGAAAACAATGCTTTTGCCTTTCTTTGCCATTTGACTCACAGACAACAAATTTACACTAAGTTCAGGCACACACTTCACATTGTGAATTGTTACATTTCGATTTGAGTTTTTACGGTCTAATGTCAGTGAAATGTCGCCACCACACTCAACTGTTAGTTTGTTGTTGTTGGCAACGGCGATGTTGCCGATACATTCGGAACTACACTATTAAATAAACCTCTGTCGTTGCTCATGTCAGCGGTTGCACCGGAGTCAATACACCACTTACTCTTATGCTTTGATGACGTCATAAGTGGTGTTCTTTTAATGTTCCTGATAGTTCCATATGGAACTTGAATAAAAGAACGACGAGGGAAATTTTTGAAGTGTGAAACCGAACCATTCTTCACCTCTCACAAATTGTCAAGTTTGAAGTTTGTCAAAGCAAATTCCAATCAAACTAGTTGAACTCATCATTCGTCTTAAAAATCCATCTAGTAGATAAAGCAGTGCAAACTACAGTGGTTGAGGGACTTAAACACCCAGGCAGAGATGCACAAGTCCTACGGAGACACCTGTCCGGATCACTCCTAACGTAGATACGCTAGCATAGTGATATCCATGGAACAACTGCATAGAGACGCAGGACCTTTCTCACAGATTCAAGGTTGTGCCTCCGAATTAACAAAGGAACCGCATCTTGCTGCAATGCTAGCTCCTATGTACCAATTCGTACCTGTAGCTGTGGCCAATTCGCAAACGCAGTATGCCGCAGTACTGCACAATTCAGCTTGAGAGGCTACTACGCTCAATTGTGCAGTATTACGCATTGCTGCATTTTCGACCTCGTAGCTACTTTCGGAAGAGTTGGCTATGGAGGCGATGCATAAGAATAACCAGAACACACTAACACAGGAATTATGTATAATATCTTGTTTCCAGTTTGGTGCAAACATTCAATAGCTGAATTCTATGAAAAAATGCTTGGATTATATAGGATTTCGTACATGAATGTCAGCTATTTCAAGTCGTTTCGATTAATCTCGAAAATAGATACATAATCCCACCCTAGATCTTGCCACCATTTGACCATTTCCACGTACAACTTTTGCTCGATTCCGCTTTACTCTGTATATCCCTCCCAACTCTCATTTTAGTTTTATTACGACAAATTAGGCTATATCGTGTAAATGGTGGCTGGTGGCATCGAATTTATCTTCAGACTCCAACGTTTACATTCTTAAAGTACCAGAGCGTTTTTATTGAAGTCTGAGGATGTTAAGAACCGTCTGGATTATTGGTATCGTATGTTTCAGAAGAATGTGCAAGTCCATTTGCAAACCATCTGTCCGGGTCTCGAGCCAAGAATACGCTAGTCGAACAGGGTATAAAATACTAATGAAAAAAGACGATTTCCAGTCGTCTTATATTTTTCACCTGAATTGAATAAAATACATTTGAGTTCGCTTCGCTTTTGTTTGCCAAAATTGTTTAATATTTTAAAAAAATCCTCTACTGCAAGCCTCTCTACTGTACTTTCTGTCAAACTAGTTTGGAACTACCGAGTCATGGGTTGGGAGCTCCACAAGCGGCTTAGCTTTGTGGATTGCAACTGGGAATGCTTTATCAGATTTGGTTGGTCCCTCGTAATTTTAACCAGCTTGTAAGATGATATTATCTATAGGTAAGGCTAATGCAATTCTCTCTACCTGAGTTCTAGAACTCTCTCATGTTCGTTTTATGGGTCGGGGTCCTACCAGAGATCGCGATTTTTAAAATCAAAATTCGTTCTTGTATGACGGCAAGTCTGGGGCTGTCTTCTTAACAATGTTTACTATCTCTATCTACTCATAAAATCGCCGGTTTTTTCCTTAGGTTATTTACAATATTACAGCTTACTGGATAAAGAAAAGTTAGTGATATTGTGAATCTGAACGGCAACTGGCCTCGTTTCAACTGAAAGGAGCTGTTATCTAATTTGCAACTGTTATTTAGCTTGCAACTAATCCTAAACAACTGTATAAGCTATAATACAATTTGAGAATCAGAAGGCGGCTCCCTTTTCGACCAATGCTTTGTTTGCGACGTTAACTGCTCCCACCCAATGCCACTGCTAGAGGCCCAGCCGGATGTTTTGAAAATTGAAATAGCTGACAAAGCAATCAGACTGTCTTTCAATCCTCAGTTAGTTAATCCAAACAGTTTCAAACCACTAAACATATCCCTGGAAGCAATTGCCTAGGAGTCACAAAAAATCTATATTATCAGCAGAGAAAGCCTTGATCCTTTTTCTCAAGGAGGCATATGCCACAGGAAAGATTCCTGAAGAGTGGCCATCCATCAGAATAGTCCCTATTCTCGATACGTGCAGGGGCCCTGATTCCATTATCAGATACAGGCCTATCGCACTCATAAATATTCTACTAAAGATCACAAATTATTTTGTGAAACTAAAAATTGAAGAAAAATTAAGGAAAACTGAATGGTTCCGGACCATTCTTTTGCATACCAGAAAGGTAGATCTGCGAGAAACGTGTTTAAGATATAAAACAAAAAATAGCAGACATGAAATCGTACAACTTTGTTGGCCTGATATGTCTCGATCTTGATAGCGCCTATGATAGGGTGATACCGGTAAGCTCTATCTGGCGCTACTGATGGGTATGCCACCCTTCATCAAATAACTAGCTGACCAGCTTTTTTAGAAACAGAAGTCTGACGCCTTATTCACGAATTTGATTCGATTGAACTAGTATCGTAATACAATATGTTCCATGCTGGATGCCAGTAAATTCACTGACTTCTGGATTCGTGTTTTACTCCACGACGATTACTAATTCAATCGAACTGAATTCGGGCATAAGCTCCTGCATTTGGGAGGTCATTCAAAAGCGGCGGAAAGAGGAATACTACAGGGAAGCCTTCTTAGTCCTCTCCTCTCTTTCTCGACCCATTTATTCCTCAAGGAGTGTAACAGCTTTCCGGAATCAATACACTGAGTTGCTGCTGTCCAACGAATTCGAATTTTTGAATCCTATCTTGACAACTCTCTCGCTTGCTAGACCTGCTATCCCAAACATTCTCCACAAATCTGCTATCCAGAATACCGATTATTTTTGACATCTGCTATCTTTAAAATTAGCAGGTTAGTATTGAAAAGGAAATGGCATAAAGGCCAATTGAAAACACAACGGTTTTAATATACTTTGAATATTTTATTTAAGAAAAGAAATCACTCCTTCTAGTTTAAGGTGTACACAGAGAGTGAACAGAGAGTACAAAATCGTAAACAGAAACAACACCCTTTTTACACCCTTTTACACCCTTCAAGTTTCTATCTGAAGCACGGTTTATTGCCTTTGAGTTTTTGTCGGTTCTGTAGCTTTTAGCCCATGGAATTTGTGTTGAAAAACTCTAGGAAATCGTTAGGGTGTGCGTACGCTAAATTAAATGCATTTGAAGCATTTCGTGGAGGGTGTGTAACAACGGCCAGGGACTAATGCAAAAGGCATCTCGGTTTCAGAGATTTTGACAATTCTATGACAGTTTATATTTGCAGTCAGTGAACTTAGCATCATTCCAAAAAGAGGGAAATTCTCAAAATGTCCCAATGTCCCGATAAAACTCTCCACTGATCCCGAAAAAAAGCAGGATTTTGAGTTTTGTATGGGGAGAATAGTGGCAAGTTCCATGTGGATCATTAAAAGAACACGGCTAGTGTTAGTTTCTTTGTCTCTCGTTTGAATTATTACAACATATTTACTTTAGTCGCATTGAATAGGTACTGCTTATCTATTGTCACTAACTGTTTTGCCAAAATTGTTTAATATTTTAAAAAAATCCTCTACTGCAAGCCTCTCTACTGTACTTTCTGTCAAACTAATTTGGAACTACCGAGTCATGGGTTGGGAGCTCCACAAGCAGCTTAGCTTTGTGGATTGCAACTGGGAATGCTTTATCAGATTTGGTTGGTCCCTCGTAATTTTAACCAGCTTGTAAGATGATATTATCTATAGGTAAGGCTAATGCAATTCTCTCTATCTGAGTTCTAGAACTCTCTCATGTTCGTTTTATGGGTCGGGGTCCTACCAGAGATCGCGATTTTTAAAATCAAAATTCGTTCTTGTATGACGGCAAGTCTGGGGCTGTCTTCTTAACAATGTTTACTATCTCTATCTACTCATAAAATTGCCGGTTTTTTCCTTAGGTTATTTACAATATTACAGCTTACTGGATAAAGAAAAGTTAGTGATATTGTGAATCTGAACGGCAACTGGCCTCGTTTCAACTGAAAGGAGCTGTTATCTAATTTGCAACTGTTATTTAGCTTGCAACTAATCCTAAACAACTGTATAAGCTATAATACAATTTGAGAATCAGAAGGCGGCTCCCTTTTCGACCAACGCTTTGTTTGCGACGTTAACTGCTCCCACCCAATACCACTGCTAGAGGCCCAGCCGGATGTTTTGAAAATTGAAATAGCTGACAAAGCAATCAGACTGTCTTTCAATCCTCAGTTAGTTAATCCAAACAGTTTCAAACCATTAAACATATCCCTGGAAGCGATTGCCTAGGAGTCACAAAAAATCTATATTATCAGCAGAGAAAGCCTTGATCCTTTTTCTCAAGGAGGCATATGCCACAGGAAAGATTCCTGAAGAGTGGCCATCCATCAGAATAGTCCCTATTCTCGATACGTGCAGGGGCCCTGATTCCATTATCAGCTACAGGCCTATCGCACTCATAAATATTCTACTAAAGATCACAAACTATTTTGTGAAACTAAAAATTGAAGAAAAATTAAGGAAAACTGAATGGTTCCGGACCATTCTTTTGCATACCAGAAAGGTAGATCTGCGACAAACGTGTTTAAGATATAAAACAAAAAATGAAATCGTACAACTTTGTTGGCCTGATATGTCTCGATCTTGATAGCGCCTATGAATGGGTGATACCGGTAAGCTCTATCTGGCGCTACTGATGGGTATGCCACCCTTCATCAAATAACTGGCTGACCAGCTTTTTTAGAAACAGAAGTCTGACGCCTTATTCACGAATTTGATTCGATTGAACTAGTATCGTAATACAATATGTATGTTCCATGCTGGATGCCAGTAAATTCACTGACTTCTGGATTCGTGTTTTACTCCACGACGATTTTATTGAGAATTTATTGTATTTACGATACTAATTCAATCGAACTGAATTCGGGCATAAGCTCCTGCATTTGGGAGGTCATTCAAAAGCGGCGGAAAGAGGAATACTACAGGGAAGCCTTCTTAGTCCTCTCCTCTCTTTCTCGACCCATTTATTCCTCAAGGAGTGTAACAGCTTTCCGGAATCAATACACTGAGTTGCTGCTGTCTAACGAATTCGAATTTTTGAATCTTATCTTGACAACTCTTTCGCTTGCTAGACCTGCTATCCCAAACATTCTCCACAAATCTGCTATCCAGAATACCGATTATTTTTGACATGTGCTATCTTTAAAATTAGCAGGTTAGTATTGAAAAGGAAATGGTATAAAGGCCAATTGAAAACACAACAGTTTTAATATACTTTGAATATTTTATTTAAGAAAAGAAATCACTCCTTCTAGTTTAAGGTGTACACATAGAGTACAAAATCGTAAACAGAAACTACACCCTTTTTACACCCTTTTACACCCTTCAAGTTTCTATCTGAAGCACGGTTTATTGCCTTTGAGTTTTTGTCGGTTCTGTAGCTTTTAGCCCATGGAATTTGTGTTGAAAAACTCTAGGAAATCGTTAGGGTGTGCGTACGCTAAATTAAATGCGTTTGAAGCATTTCGTGGATGGTGTGGAACAACGGCCAGGCACTAATGCAAAAGGCATCTTGGTTTCAGAGATTTTGACAATTCTATGACAGTTTATATTTGCAGTCAGTGAAGTTAGCATCATTCCAAAAAGAGGGAAATTCTCAAAATGTCCCACTCTCCCGATAAAATTCTCTACTGATCCCGAAAATAAGCAGGATTTTGAGTTTTGTATGGGGAGAATAGTGGCAAGTTCCATATGGATCATTAAAAGAACACGGCTAGTGTTAGTTTCTTTGTCTCTCGTTGGAATTATTACAAGATATTTACTTAAGTCGCATTGAACAATTACTGCATATCTATTGTCACTAACTGTTTTGGTAAATGGACCTGCAGTGTCTATATATGTATACTATATCGAATACCTTTGTTGGTGTTGGTATATGTATACTATATTGAATACCTTTGTGTTGTTGTTTTATGCGTTCTTTATTGCGCGTCTGGTGTGTGTTTTTCGCACAGAGTTCGCAATTGTTTATATATTTTGCTATAGTTTTCTTCATCTTTTTCCATCTGTATATCTCTTTCAACTTTTTGTACATTTTAGACTGTCCTAGATGTCCTCCAGTAGGTGTTGAATGAAAAGCATGTAGTGAGTCTCTAATCTGTGTCTCGCTTTTGACGTATTCGGTGGTTTATATATGTATTATAATATTTATTTTTCTTAATACTTTGTTTCCTGTATTTTTAAATGCGGTTACTGTAATTAATTTAAATACTTCACTTTCTGTGGAAAGTTTCAGAGTTTTGGTCTGAAATTGTATATTGCTTTCCAATATTTCGAATACCTGCTCTAGTGCGGGTTCTACTGACTGGTTTTCATAATATTTATATACCGCTCATAAAGTATTTTAAGTTTTTGCGCAATACTTATTTGTAATTTAATTTGTTTACCGCTCCGCCTTTTAATTTCTGATTGTAGCTCAGGCAGATTCTTAACTTCACTTGGAGACAGCGCCTCTATAACACATAGTTTATCAGGCTGCATATTTATGTCGGTTCTTCTCCTTATGGTGGTTGTTTTATTGTCTTGTTCTTTTGTCATTGCTCGTGTTTGCAATATCGAGTTGTATTCTTGATAGTGCATCTGGTCCGGTATTTTCTTTTCTTTTCACATAACGTATTTCGAAGTCGAATTCCTCGAGATCTAGTCTCATTCTTGTTGATTTGGAAGTTAGATTTTTCATACCGAATAGGTATGCTAGAGGCCTGTGATCTGTTTTTACTATGAATCTTCGACCATATACATATGGTTTAAAGTGCATTACTGCCCGATGTATGGCTGTTAGTTCCTTTTCAATAGTAAATTTATTCCTTTCTCCTTGGTTAAAGGTCTTGCTGGCATATGCGATGGGGAGCTCTTTTCCGTTAATATTTTGTGATAATATAGCACCACATGCTATATATGTGGAAACTATGAGACTTCGGTGGCAGCGTCAGATTAACTGTCGTAACTAGTTGTTCAAGACACTTGCTTTCGAGACCTCACTAACCTTTACGGGGCCTTATTCCGGTTGACACCTCACTCCCGTGATAAACCTCAATGTCGTTACCCCACGTCACATGTGGTATTGTGTGGCAAGTGCAGTGTACTTTTAATTAAATTCTTTAATGTGATGTAATATTAGCAATGGTGCATACGTGTGTGTATTGCGGTGAACGCAGGGTTTCGAAAAATCATAGCAGATTTTCTGTCCCCAAAAATTGTTCGAACCTGCCTGCCTCCTCGGGATTTCTTTTTGATGGATTTTCCTGGGTTCTGTTCCTGCCTCTTCTTGTATTTCTCAATTGACAGCTTTGGTCCTGGTATGTATTCGGGTACCTCTTCGCTTGTCCCTGTTGTCGCTTTTGGGATGTAGGGCTCCACCGGTCTGCCTCTCGGGTATAGTGCCAAGTTTCCTGTGTTGTTTTCCGGCCTGATTAACTATTCTGCCTTTTCGAGCAGTCTGTCAAACGCCTTGCTGAACTCGTTGGTCATGGATGGTGAATATTTTTGTCTATAATGCCGCAAACAGATGTAGATGATGTTCTTCTGCGTTTCAGCTAAGGTGTGGTGTTAGAGGTCCTCCGATGTCACGGTCGCCATGTAGTAGTCTTTCCGTTGGAGATGGTGGAGGTGTAGAGTAGCAGTTTCCAAGCTCAGCTCCAGTGGCTCAGCTCCGATATGAATACTTCCAGGTTCTGATAGGTAATCCATGTTTATTCAAAATTCTGAGGCTATTTAAACAAATCTTACCTTACCACTACTTTTACAATTGTTTCGATTAACTACAACACGAAGACTCAATGACCGCATTGTTCAGCTATGGGGATGTTACCCAATAGTTGAGTTGCCCTTTTAGCACAACATTCGATGAGTCAGTGGGTTGCGTTATGATATTAGTGCAAGGGGTGTTGACCGCGGCGCGCACCGCTCAGTAATGCTGAGTCGCGTGCTTTGTTTATGTGGCACTTGTTTATCATTGCCGCAACGTGCTCGTTGTTTGTTTACGAGACCTTTTTTTTATGTTCTCGAGCTAGCGTTGGTGCTTTAACTTTGTGCATCACATATTGATTTAAATTAATAAGTTATAGGCACATCACATAATCTAAGACTAGTTGTTCAGGACTTCGCTTCGCAGGACCAGTTTTCGAGGTCTCACTAACCTTGTGGAAACTATGAGACTTCGGTGGCAGCGTCAGATCAACTGTCGTAACTAGTTGTTCAAGACACTTGCTTTCGAGACCTTACTAACCTTTACGGGGCCTTATTCCGGTTGACACCTCATTCCCGTGATAAACCTCACTGTCGTTACCTCATGTCACATGTGGTATTGTGTTGCAAGTGCAGTGTAATTTTAATTAAATTCTTTAATGTAATGTAATATTAGCAATGGTGCATACGTGTGTGTATTGCGGTGAGCACAGGGTTTCGAAAAATTGTAATGTGAATAGTGTATGCGTAAAAGGGAACACAAGCTAAAATCATTTTAAAAAGAAAACTGAAGATGGAAATGCCGAAAGTCTATGCTTGTACAACGCAAAAAAAAATTCTAAGAATTCTCTTGAGCCGATTCAGATTCTAAATACACATACAAAAGAAAAATTATTTTAGTTTGTAGGGCCGAAAGATACACCGGACGGAGGCGGGGGGGGGGGCTTAGCTGGGTATCACGTGCATAGCTCGTCGAAAGGGGAGGGGTTCTTGAATCGCCACAAAACCTACGTCATACAACGTCTAAAGTAAATGCGCGCCGGAAGGGAGAGTGAGAACAACACAGCTGTGGGGGGAGAGAGAGAAGTAGAGGACCGAAACTCAGGAAAATATTTTAAAGCGACATATTATCTTATAACAATACCAAATTCCATTTATTCAGATCGAGTCGCTCGGGGCGACATATAAGAGGTAGTATACAGATAATGATTTCAAAAGACTACGTGTCTGTTAACAGACCGCTATTGCCACTAACAAGTAGGCAAAAAAAAAATTATCCTTATACCAAAAGAAAAAAAAACATCTATGTGGGGATACCGATAGTTAAACACGGTTTTGTTAGTTGGGAAGTTTATTTTAACACAAGTCAATTTCAAAAATTCAATTTACAAGTTCGATCGCGAAAGTAAGTTTAATAAAGTTCAATGTTCCAAGATTTAATAGAAATGGATTATTTCTTGTACGTAATACAAAATTTAGCACTAGACTAATCAGCTCTCCAGCTTTGCGGTTCCAGCTTAGCCCCGACTTTATTCACTGCCTAACCATTTGGCACGACTTAACTACTGCGCTGCTTGCAACTAACTAACTCGAGGTAACTGCAGAAGGGATAGCGGAATTACCTCGTCTCTTTGCAGGGCTTCAACTCGGTTGTTGCAGGACAAAACTAATGATAATAATAACGGCTTGTCGACTGGGTCAGGCTGTAGAATCGGCTGAATTTTCCCACAATCGGCCATCCTGGTCATCATCCGCCTCGGATGATTCTCCTTCATCTGATGCAGGTGCTGCCCACGGTTTCATAAAGTCAGCTGACGAACTAGTTGTGTTTGGTCCTTCATGCTCGCCGACCTTCCGGACATCATAACGATCGTGTGGTTTAACCTTGATAACCTCATACGGCCCTAGGAACTTCCGATGTAGCTTCAAGCCAGAACCAAACTGAGTGCGCTTAATGGCAACTAATTCATGGAGCTTATACTGACGAGCCGTTTTTCTATGCTTATTGAAATTTCGTCGGTTTTCTTCCTGGATAGCTTTAATCTGCTGCTTTGCCCTCCCTCATTTCCCTCCTTTCATCTTCAAATTGAGAGATGTACTCCTCTTCTAACAGCTTTGCAATTTTGAGATCCTCTGGGTTACGCATGGGTACTCCGATCAACAACTCAAAAGGTGATCTATTAGTTGCTCTGGACTTCACGGAATTTATAATCCTTTGCAGCCGCGGGACATATTTCCACCACTTATCAGGCTCATCTACCGACATCTTGGATAGTACCGACTTGATCGTCTGATTCACTCGCTCTACCTGGCCATTTCCACGAGGTACTCCGGTAGTAATTAGGATATGTTGCATCTTTTGTTCATTGCAATAGTCTTTAAATAGGTTTGATGTAAATGCGGGACCTCGATCAGTGATTATGCGGTGAGGATTACCAAAAATCTCGCGTTGCATTTGTATTTTGCGAATAGCTTCTTCTGAGGTCGTCGTCTTAACTGGATAAATCCACGTAAATTTTGTGAAGGCATCGACAATTATAAATAGGTGCTTATAACTTTTGGCAGTAGACGAAAGTGGTCCGACATGATCCAAATGTAGAGTATGTAGAGGTACATCAACTTTATCTATAGGGCTTAGGAATCCATCTTGTTTTCCAGCTTTTCTCGACGAAAGTATGCATGGCACACAGTTGGCAATGACTTTGACGGCCTTTTTGTCGATATTCGGTATAAAATACTCCTGCTTTGCTTGAGTTGCAACTTTGCGGGCGTTTATGTGGCCTTGTTCATGCAAACCCCTAAGAACTTCCTGTTGCAAACTTTTGGGGACCACAAGAAGATATCTTCCCTCAGAGAATTTGTACAGGACATTGCTCCTAAGTATGTAGTCTTCATACGTACTGTCCTGGAGGATACGTAAGACCAACCGACAATTTTTCTTCTCTCTCTGAGCAGTACGAATCTGGTGAAATAAAGCTGTTTCGGTTTGAAAAACACAGGGGTTTCTACTTAGCGTATCGACATGCCGCATCAAAGTCCCAGATCGATGGTGTACAGAGCAATTAAATTCCTCTAAAATCAGCGCCCAACGAGCTACTCGACTGCATAGCTCTTTTTTGCGCATGGTGAGTTGGAACGCCTGACAATCGGTGTAAATTTCGAAATTTAGGCCCAAAAGGTAGCTTCTTAACTTTTTAACTGATTTTATGATTGCTAGTACTTCCAGGTCGTAGCTAGAATAGTTTCTTTCACATGCTGTAGTCTTAAAGCTGAGGTAGAACACGGGATGGAACTGGTTGTCGCCGCTATGCTTTTGTAATAACACTGCTCCATATCCCTCCTTGCTAGCGTTCGTATGTAGCTGGGTCGGTAAATGCGGATTGAAAAGCTTTAAAACGGGGTCCCGACATAATATGTCCTTCAGTGCGTTAAACGATTCTACCTGTTTCGTACCGAAAACGAAAGTATCATCCCTTTTCGTTAGGTCGGTCAACGGTTTTGCTATTAGTGAGTAGTTCTGCACAAATTTCCTAAAATAACCGGTCAGACCTAGGAAACTTTGAACCTGCTTAAGTGTTTTAGGTACCGGGAACCTTTTAACGGCCTTAGTTTTTTCAAAGGATGGCTTTACACTACCTTCTTCAACTATTTGCCCGAGAAATTCAATTTTCCTTTTCAGAAATTCGCATTTTTTCCACTTAATTATTAGTCCATTCTGTCGCGCAACATTTAAAACAACTTTAAGCTTATCTATATTTTCTTCTTCAGTACTCGCGGGAATTATTACATCGTCCATATACACTAGTATAACGTCATCTCGTATCAATTGTTCTAAAGTCGCATTAATATATCGTTGGAACACGGCCGGGGAATTACATAGTCCGAAAGGCACTTTTAAAAACTCATAGTGACCATCGGGGGTCACGAACGCTGTATATTTACGGCTTTGCTCCTCAACGTCAACATGGAAAAAGCCATTTTTTAAATCCAAAGTAGTGAAGACGCGTGAACCGTATAAATTTTGAATTACGTCTTCGATATTCGGAAGGGGAAACCTGTCTTTTATAATTTTCGTGTTTAATTTTCGGTAATCGATGCATAATCTTAACGATCCGTCCTTCTTCTTAGCTAATACGACCGGGCTCGCAAAATCAGATTTACTTGGCTGTATAATTCCTTCATCCAACCACTCCCTTACCTGTTCCGCAACAACTTCTTTCTCCTTCGGCGCCAACCTCCGTGGCTTGTAGTAAACTGGAACCTCGTTTTCTAACTGAATTTCCATTCGAATGCAAGAATTCTTAATCTTCTCAGGCTCATAATTCGTAATGAGTTCGCTTACACAGTTTTTGTGGCTCCTATTTTGAATCGAATTTAGACAAGCGAACTCTTCCTCTTCAACTCGTTCTACAACGTTAATTTTACTAAGAAAATTTTCGTCACATTTTTCAGAAGAAAGTTTATGCAGCTCAACTTTATTTTCCTTAATGGTCACCGTAACAAACCTCAACAGATCTCTTCCAATTAGTATGTCTTCAGAAAGCCATTTGTCGTGTACTACATGGAATCTTAGGGGATATTGGTCATCATCAATAGTCAAAGACGATTCGAAAGAGCCAATAGAATTTTTTAAGCTTCCTCCGAAGCCCATCAGAGCTATACTTGGCCCATTCAACTGTACTTTTCCCAATGTATCGAAAACTGATTTACGCATAAGCGTCACCTGGCTCCCAGTATCAATCAGCGATAGGAAACGTCTTCCGCTAAGACATACCGCCACATGAAAATCAGGTGTGGCAATCACGTTAACTTGAGCTTCACTGCTAGCGCCTTCGCACCTTTGTTTTGCCTTCTTAGGACAGTTAGGGCCGATGTGACCAAATTCGCCACAACTAAAACAACGTGCACCTTTCGCTTTATTGGGACAATTCCCCGTAAGATGTGCAAGTGAACCGCAGTTATAGCACCTAGCTTTGGTTTTATCTTTATTTTTGGCGACTACGACTT
Source organism: Neoitamus cyanurus (assembly GCA_947538895.1). Lineage (NCBI taxonomy): Eukaryota > Metazoa > Arthropoda > Insecta > Diptera > Asilidae > Neoitamus > Neoitamus cyanurus. The sequence goes on from OX384540.1 coordinate 1,585,771, forward strand.
GACCCTCCGATTTAATCGGCTTCTTAACCGAGCTTTGCGCCTTCATTGTTTGGTAAACTTTAAACTGCTTTTTTAGCTCCTCCAGAGTCTTAGCTTCATATAACACCGTCTTGTTTAGAACATCATCCGGAATGCCCGCAATTATATACTCGATTAAAGATTGATCGTCGACCGTGCCCCGCGATGCAATCTGTTTCATCGAGTAGCGATATTCTAAGAAACTCTCATTCGTATTTTTTTTTCTCGATGCTAGCATCTTGTGCACACTAATGCTGGTAACAGGCTCATCAAACTCTGTGGCTAAAAGCTGCTTTAAAAGTTCCCAACTATGAACGCCCGTGGCTGCCTCCACGGCTAGCCTTGCGGCGCCGCTCAAAAGTCGCCTACCGAACAAATACTTATGAACATCGTCCCAGCCACAAACCGTTGCGATGTCCTCAAACTCTTTCACCCAGATCGAAAACCGTTTATTGCCTTCACCGGAGAACCGTTCCAGCGACTCCTCTACGTCTTTAAATAGAAAATGATTACGACTTTCAGCATTGCTACCGGAACTCGGCATTTTTAATTTCTCCGTTCTCTCACCGATGTTATCGCCTTTGTCTGAATCACTTTCAGAAGTCGATCCCTCTGAAATATTCCCCGAATGCTCCAGTACCTCTACTTGACCGCCTGTTAAGGCCTCCTTAAGGCGTTTAATTAGGTCCGTCTTAAGCCGATAACTGGTCGGAAGTCCGCGTTCGTATAATAATTTTTGCAATTCGACCGTGGTGAATTTATTTAAATCAATGCAAACAAAATTGGTTTTACCTTAGTCCACTCAGAGATTTCGGCGGTTGCCCTCCTTTCTACTTACTTCAGAACCGTTATAATGGCACATGAACTTACTTATTTTATTAAATTTTCACCTTCATCACGACCTATCCCGAATTATCCCAGATGATCCCACTTCTGACACCAAAATTTGTGGGGATACCGATAGTTAAACACGGTTTTGTTAGTTGGGAAGTTTATTTTAACACAAGTCAATTTCACAAATTCAATTTACAAGTTCGATCGCGAAAGTAAGTTTAATAAAGTTCAATGTTCCAAGATTTAATAGAAATGGATTATTTCTTGTACGTAATACAAAATTTAGCACTAGACTAATCAGCTCTCCAGCTTTGCGGTTCCAGCTTAGCCCCGACTTTATTCACTGCCTAACCATTTGGCACGACTTAACTACTGCGCTGCTTGCAACTAACTAACTCGAGGTAACTGCAGAAGGGATAGCGGAATTACCTCGTCTCTTTGCAGGGCTTCAACTCGGTTGTTGCAGGACAAAACTAATGATAATAATAACGGCTTGTCGACTGGGTCAGGCTGTAGAATCGGCTGAATTTTCCCACATCTATAGGTGCAGTCCGCCCTAAATGTCGGAACTGGAAAGAAAATCTCCCCTAAAAGGGACTTATACAAAGGAAATCTAATATTACACTAAAACGTAAGACAATTATCCGGCAACTACAGCTAATTTTCAAAAAAAACTTATCACTATATGGCTAACGGCAAGCAAGATCCCAAATTGGTGAATCTAGGGACTCCTTCAGCAAGAAAGTATTTGAACCCCGCCCTCGCGAAAACACCGCAAAACATTGTCATAAACGCATATTATGTGAAGAGGTATATACCTTTAATTTCTGCTGCTCCTGGGAGATCGATCTTCCGGTTGCGCAGTAATCCAATAAACTGTTGATTTAAAATTCTTTTTTCTTAAATTTACCGTGCTTTGTGAAGCCTGTTCGGGGAGGGGGAAGGGTAAAATTGGAACTGGAACTCGAACTTCATTGCCGGCCTATCTGACAAACTACTGTTTAAAATTTTTCTAGAGTCAGCAAGAATGAAGATTTACAAATTTACGCTACTGACAAAACCGGGCTATTAGACAAGTCGCAAAGGAAATGGCTATTAATAAAAAAAAGGTGCTGGCCCAAAAGGGGCAACAGCACCGAATCGTTGAAAAGATCTTAAAGACCACGTGATCCCAGTGTATACTCGTGAGGCAGGAACTAGATGTGGGGGGGCTATCACATTTAGATGGTACCGTGTTCTAGCCGCAGATCAGGGCAGGACCTGTGAGGCGAGGCCGTCTGATGAGTGGCCTGTCCTGATGTGGACTTCTTTTTCTTCTATCGCCTATTAAGTCGTTGGAGTGTTACTCGTAGAGAGGGCTTATCCTTTGTTGCGCTGCACAGCGGGTAATGGAGGGTATAGATGGGTGTGTGTGTCTTCGACGAGTCGGCCAGTCGGGGTGGCAACAATTGTATGGCGGGGAGAGGAATTTCAAATATTTCAACTCTCGCTGCTGATTTGCCGCTGATAACCACTCGTAAATATATGCACACAGGGCATCAATGGTTGCAGGGCAGGTCACATTTAAATTAATTTCTGATGGCACAAGAGTGCGTGCTCCCTGGGCACGAACATACGGATTTAACCTCTTCCCTGCCTCTGTGGCGAGCCTGTGAGGAGCGGGGTGAATATATTAGGCGTGCTCCTTCTTTATTCCTTTATTATTATCTTTTCCCAGAGGGATAGTAAAATGGCTTACCTGTATAAAATTTCCTGCGAGTGCTCCCTTCCGATGTCAGAACCAAAATGCTGTCATGGCGGCCAGCATACCCGTATCCCTTTGCCATCCGTGCACCAATTTGGTTGCAGCGGTTTGCCTTGGGATACGTGCACCCCGGCCCCCAAGTCAGGCGTCCGGACCAAACGTCGGCTGGGAACATCACAAAATCATAGCAGATTTTCTGTCCCCGAAAATGGTTGGAACAGCAGATTCCTTAAGCCATTTACATGCTCCTCCAATTTTAAAACATGAGGCCTCAAAGTGGCCATAGCACAACCTGGATGATGCCGATGAAGAATGTAATGTTTGGCCTCTCAAACATGGCGACTGTGCGCCCGAGCCGTACTACAGTGAATAGAGCGCGTTCACTATCCAGTGATTGTATAGATCAGTGGTTATAATTTGGTTTCAAGTGACAACGAGAATACCGTGTCTCTCGATATTTTTCGATATATACCGACAGATGTCACCCAAAGTGACAACGAGAATACTGAATCCAGCATGTGACGTGGAACCAGAATAAGGGCCACGGAAACAGTGATATTTCGGTGGCAGCATCGGATCAACTGTACAGAACCTCATCAAGGCTCTGCTTTATAGTACGATTCCTCTTCAGAAAAGGGACGAATCTGTTTTCTTTTCGGGCATCATTGGTATGAAAATGTGCGTTTTCTATGGTCTCATGGTTATAACCTCCAGTTCCCGCCTGATAGCCATCTAACGGTTTTTAGTCTTCTGGTGTTGCAAAATCAATGTATATTAAGGATGGTAGACGGGAACATATATTTGTGAAAGAAATCACGTCTCAAAACAAAATTCATTTATAATAAAACTAAAAGGAACATTCAAGTCCAGTAATAAAGAAACAAAAACAAACAAGTTCCAGCCGTCCAGGAGCAACTGTCGAGTCCCGATTCATATCTGAAACAAAACAAACAGGGTGTGAATATTTCCCTAGAAATACTCAGTGGATAGCACGTCTTCCATACTCTCACATTCCACATATACACATTAGGAACCGATCCCTCACACTCGTTGTGGGAACCTATCCCTTGACTTGGGAACCTATCCCATTTCTAGGAACCTATCCCTTGTCTCACTCACCACATCATGGTCACACATATACTGACTACCCTTATTAAATTACTAAACTAAACTAGACTGAACTCTACCCTACTACGGCACCACCCACCTGGTTAAAGCCAGTGCACCACAGTATTATGTTTACTATTTCCTTAATTTTCACGAACTTCACTGGTTGAATACTACTCACTGAATGATGTCTTTCCCCCATTATGTTAGAATTCGCAACATGCCATTACCACCACCGATCTTCATCCCCTGTTTTGTTTTTACGCTTCTTCCTACCTCAGTCCAGGCGATCACGCATGTATCAGCTGATCCCTGCCTGACTCTGGGATAGCTCCTCGTCTTCAGTGAGTCATTCCTATTCCCCGTTTCTAACTTACTTATTCATATTCCCCTGTTTCCCTTTAACCTAATAACACACACTCTCATCGCTCGTTACCCGGGACTGGTTAGGATGCTTGTCCGATCCTGCAACTCTCTGCCGATTACGTAATCTTTAACTGCGCGTTTTCTTTTATTGCAGCGAAACAAAAATACGAATTGTCGAGGGATGAATGTGCGTTAATTTTTGGTAACATGTACAATCAACTTCTGGGAATTTCCTTCCGACTTTGTGGCTCTCTAGGGCTTGGTAGCCGTTTAACGGTCTTCAGTCTTCTGGTGTTAAAATATCAATGTACAGTCGACTTCTGGAAACTTCCTTCCGACTTCGTGGCTCTCCAGTTCGATTGTGGTGGATTCTAGGAAATGCTTTACCTCGGATCAGGGCTGTTACTACTCGAGTACTCCTGAACTCAATTACTCGAGTATTTGAGTACTCGAGTCCAAAGATCCGAGTTTGAGTAAAGGAGTCTTGAGTACTCGAGTACTCGAGTACTTGAGAGCAAAGAGATCCGAGAACTCGAGTACTCGAGTACTCGAGTACTCCTTTCAGGAGTATTCGAGTATTCGAGTTTGGGAGTATTCAAGTATTTGAGTATTTGAGTCCTGTAGGTTTAATACATTAAGAAGTAAGAAAAACAAGTTAATAAATTGTAGACTTTATAATTCATGATAATTTACGCTTAATTACAGAAAACTAAATCTTTGTTTTGGAAAACAAATACAAGAATATTGACATTATCGGGATTTAAGCAACTTCTGCTGGAGCTTACTATATTTCCTGCTGTAGAAAACACTCGTTCAGATGTAGCAGAGGTTGCTGGTATGTTAAGATATTTTTTTGCAAGACAAGCAACATTAGGAAGTGCGGTTTCTTGGCATTCCCACCATGATAATGGATTTTGCATTAATGGAATTTATGGAATAGCTAAATAGGAATTAAATTGAGATAACACATCTCTTGTTGATCCACTTTCATTTATATTAAATTTAAACTCTAGTGCACTTCGGCGTTGTTCCTCTTGGCTGGAATCTCCGTCTCGCTCATTTTCAAGTTTAGGCAAAAGTTGTTTGGCTGCAGATCGGATGTGTGCTCTAGCCTGTTCTGGTTCAGGTAGCAAGTCTTTATATCGCGGATCAAAAAAGGATTAGGATTAGGATAAGTTTTCTATTGGCTTCATTTAAGTTGCCGGCGACAAAAGTCTCCAGTGAGCTCCTTTCGATATAAACTCACAGGTAGTGGAACAGTTTTGTCGCCGCCCTGCGGAACTTTCTGTACCGTCTCCTTGTGTCGCCGAAGTGAGCGTGCGTCGCAGTGGAATTTGCCAAGGCGACAGAACGTCGGCGTACTACAGAAAGTCGACGGTATGGTTTAGGCCTAAAACAAAATTCTCCAAAGTTCCTGGAATAATGCCTATTCAGTTTACGCGCTGCCATTCGCTCGACGAGCTATGCTGTTTTGGTGGGAGATTCAGCTTCTCTCTTGCACGCTGTTATGCTGAACTCCTCTACTAAGCTATTTTTAGGTGGCAGGCTTCTTACACGATACAGCCGTTCCGTAATAGCTTATATGATTGGCACACGGTTTACTGCTTTTAAAAGTTTAAATTATTTCATTCATATCATTGTCTTTCAGAATACAGTTAGAGTAAAGAAAAGTGATCTGCCTGCCAGTACCTACGAGTATTTAGTCTAGCAAAGTTCGTGCGTTTACGTTACGTGACAATTTTCAAGTACAATTAGTTTTTGATTTCAAAATGCGTCGCAGTTGGGTTTGGTCTTATTGCAGTAGGGTAGATAAACAAAAAGCGAAGTGCGATATTTGTGGTGAAATTTTTCATGTGGTGTCATCTACATCATCGCTAAACAAGCACTTAGCAAACGTTCATGCAAAAAATGGGAGTAGCAGACAAACCAATTGCTTAAGGTAATAGGTGTGCTTTATTTTCACTAATCCGTATCAGGATCTGGTTTCTTGAATTGGGATTTTAATTTATTTAGCTATGATTTAAGATTAAAAAAAACACCAACTGCCGTCGAACCAAATATTTTCCAACTATTATTGTTTGGCAAATTCATTAATTTAACTTTTGCCTAAACTTGAAAATGAGCGAGACGGAGATTCCAGCCAAGAGGAACAACGCCGAAGTGCACTAGAGTTTAAATTTAATATAAATGAAAGTGGATCAACAAGAGATGTGTTATCTCAATTTAATTCCTATTTAGCTATTCCATAAATTCCATTAACGCAAAATCCATTATCATGGTGGGAATGCCAAGAAACCGCACTTCCTAATGTTGCTTGTCTTGCAAAAAAATATCTTAACATACCAGCAACCTCTGCTACATCTGAACGAGTGTTTTCTACAGCAGGAAATATAGTAAGCTCCAGCAGAAGTTGCTTAAATCCCGATAATGTCAATATTCTTGTATTTGTTTTCCAAAACAAAGATTTAGTTTTCTGTAATTAAGCGTAAATTATCATGAATTATAAAGTCTACAATTTATTAACTTGTTTTTCTTACTTCTTAATGTATTAAACCTACAGGACTCAAATACTCAAATACTTGAATACTCCCAAACTCGAATACTCGAATACTCCTGAAAGGAGTACTCGAGTACTCGAGTACTCGAGTTCTCGGATCGTTTTGCTCTCAAGTACTCGAGTACTCGAGTACTCAAGACTCCTTTACTCAAACTCGGATCTTTGGACTCGAGTACTCAAATACTCCTACTTGGGAGTACTCAAATACTCAATTATCCGAGTCAGTCTTATAGCCCTACCTCGGATTCAGCCTTTACCTTCTGGTATCGAACAATCTGGGTGCCATTGATTTCTTGGAACTTCCTACCAACTGATATTTTTCGGGTCGAGTGTTTGTCTTTCTAGAAATACTCGGAACGAACTCGGATTACATGTGAACTTATATTTGAGCTTTTCTCACGGAATTTGTTTGAAGACTGGTGGGTGATGCTCAGAAAAACATTCTGGGTACTACCCGGTCTGTTTTGTTCTATTATTTGTCCATAACAAAAATAGTCACAGAAACAGAAAGTGTTTGTAAACACGTAAACGCCGCTGTGGCTGCTGCACCGAAAATTGTCCAGGGGCTACAGTATTATGTCACCACTGGATTTTCACGTAAACAAACGTGAACGAGCTCACGGACGCTGAGCCAACACAAAAGCACTAGCGACAGCGTTCACAATATTCGCAGAGATCCACTCGAATACGCCTTATTTGAATTTTATTTTTGGTTTAATTCAATTTTTGTTCCATCGCAGTTCGAACACGAGCTTTTCACAGATTAATTTTTAATTGAAAGTACATGGGTATATGTAGCTATGTAGGCAATCTTTCTGTTATGAGACACTGACAAGCTAAATAATTCTTAATAATCGAATCTCTATCGAATCGTCTTTGCGCACTGCGGGCTCATGGTGAGTTAGGGCCGCATTGTGAGCTCACCCCGTACGAGTCACGTGTACTATGAGATCATAGTGAGCTCCCCGCGGGCGAGTTTGAGTATGCACGAGTTAACTTTCGCGGTGAGCGTTAGTAAAAAAAAAAAGAAAATAAAGAGATTACTTCAGGATCAATAATAGAATTTATTCCAGATAAGAGTACTTTACATGAAGAGAATCTAAACTGAAGTAATTTAAAATTAAGGTAGCTTTTGCAGGTGAACTCGGGTAAACCGTGGGATAGCTGAATTGGCATCGCATTGGTGAGGTTTCCATCCAGACGCTGAGTTGGTTTTCCGGTAACCGCTGGGCGATGACCGTCGGTGTCGGCGGGTCACGTTGTCTTATCACGTGTATGTGATAAACCTTGAAACCCTTGAAACAGTGGAAATTTTTTCCGTTGCATCTGGAAATACAAAACAAGTTGTAAAAATGTTTATTTTAAAAGTTTTGTAACCAGAATAATGGTAAACTTACTGTAGGTTGTGTTAGTCATTTTGGTGTTCGAAATTTCCCGTGTCTCTTTTGCTCCAAGCCAAGTGAATTTATTCGCTAGTTCGTCAGTAAGAAGGTTCATGCGTTCTCATAAGGTCTTCAAATAATCGCAACCAAAACACTCCTAAAGATGGATAAGCCGAATATTACGTTAGATTTTCAGCAATCGGGCCAAAGAAACCTGGAATCTCAAATTCCGTATCACAAGGACCATACTTATAAATGATGTTACTACACTGAGAATTACTTAAAGAATGACTATTCAAAAGTTCTTAAAATCTACCTTTGCTACCTGATTTATTTTACACTGCGGTCTTAGACGCTGACATTAACGTTGCACTGGCGTTTGGAATGTGAATGGTAAATATCTTAATTAATGCGTGCGAAAGCTTTCTTTCTCACGGCAGGTGTTGACTCAGTTCAATAATTTTTTAACTTTTTGCTGAGGCAGCGTTCTAGTGGAGTCAGCCCTATAGCAAAATCTCAAAATATAAGCCAGAAGTGGCGCGTTTTTTTTTTGCATCTGCGCACTTTGAGGGTCTAGCGGGAGTCGATATACGTGAAAAAACATTCGAGGAAAAGCCCTTCGGTGCATACTTCTCTTGATTTGGATGTCCTCATCCAACTCCTGAGTGACGGTTCATAATAAGATGCCGATGTTGGGGTTGATGTTATTGTTGTATATACTCCCTTGACTAGTCGGTAGTGTACACGGCTGGAGTGGGATGCTTTATCGTGGCTCAGACTCTTGTATCTGGGCCGGTAATTACAGCTTCCCAGACTCTAGTTCAAGGAAGTGTTTCTGGATGGTGTGTCGTTGTTAGTGTCGAATAGTACCAGAGTACTATTTGTGCTTAACTCGGTGGTAACGTGTTGCTAAAGGTCACACAAACTCACTGTTTCAACTTAGTATGTATATAATAGTAAAACAAAGTGTTCGAAAAATTGAATATTCTTACGTAACAATACCACTACGTACACATTTTACGAATATCAACATAACAACTAAGTGATGAATCATCGACCCTTTATAGTAGATAGTATTGTCGCTTACGACATTTCCTATCCTCAAGATTATTCATTTTAAAAAAAATTCCTGAACATTTTTTATTTGAACTAATAATGAATAATGGTCCTATAATGTGGCACACGTATTTAATATTTATTTTTTTAAATCACAAATCACCAGCAATAATTTCCAATAGAACAGGTCAGATTTTTCAAGGAATGAAATGCGGGTTTGAAGTTTTATTATTTTTCTATGATGTGGCACACATTGTGCAGTAAGAGCAACCAGAGAAAACGTTGATTATCCGCCATAGCACAAATAAAGTGTCCCATTCTTTATTGAGTCTCACTTGATGTTTATCAAAATGTCGAGACATCTGGCGACAATCAGTTTAAAATTTATCACAATATGTTTTCTTTTTGAAGTAAATAGTGTTTAAATTGTTTTTAATATGTATAATGAAGGAAGAATTAAGTATAAATAGATAAGTATATAGGAGGCTAGAAGAGAAAGCTAAAATAATTATGGCATGCAGATACTTCATTACTGCTCAGTACTCAGGGATTCAAAAATGACTTTGTTTAATTAATACATTGTAGTTTTATAAAATGCTTAAATATATTCTTGTAAATACAAGCGAAGATTAATTATGTAATTAATATTAGAGAATACTTTTAATTTTTACATCAGGGACGGTGCGTGCGTAGTAGAGGCCTTTATACGAATTGTAAAAACCACTTTTTCTGAAAGGTATTTTTACATTGTACTATACCGTGGCAGCAAAAAATAAGTTAGTATTACAATGTTCTACAATACATGTAGTTTCCTTTATTTTGTGACTAGTTTTAATTTGTTTTCTGAATGTTAATAGAGATATGTGAAATAATTTTTGTGCAATCTGTATTGTAATTGTTTAAAATATATGAACATACTTTAATAAACATGATAAAATTGAAAATGCTTGCTTTTTTATTTTAAATTTACTCAAATTCCTAACTCTTTTTACAGCCCCTAATTTTTTGGCTGCCACAGTATATTTATTTTATTTATTATATTATTAAAGAGGTGATCCAGCTTCTATACACATACACTGCATGCCCCAAATATCAAAATACTTGTGTCAACGTGAAATTTAGATTTATGCATGCAGCTATGTTATGCATGCATATTATGAACAATGCAATATTTATTCCACTACAAGTTTGATATGTAAGATATTTAAAAATATTGATGAAACTTTGGGCAATTTTGGTTTATCTCTTTTGATCTTTCCACAAGGTATTTATGTAAAGAAAAGAGGTTTCTACTGACAATCCTTTTCAACGATTTACTAAAATTATCATTTATTTATCTTTTATAGATTATGAATATCATGTAAGTTTTTTTTGATCACCCTGCAACTTACTCGATATGTACTCTTATGAACAAAATTATTAATAATTCAATGATAGACCAAGGCTTCAAATGTTGTTCAATCACCGCTTTTAGATTGCTCCCGGGCTTTTACGTACTTGTAAATTAAAACTGTTACGGAATGGATGAAACAAAATTTCGGTAACAGATTTTAAGATCAGCGTCCACAACATTTACACGAAAATCTTTTAATTATGACAATTTTACGTTGCCATATTGAGTCTTTAATTTTCATCAGCGCACCGACAATATAAAACGGCCCGGTTTCATAACAATCCTTTCTTGTTGGGAAATGATTTTCATTTCTCCCGCGGGAAACCAAAATACTCCCGGAATAAAGTAAGTAGTATAAATCATGTACGACAAAATAGACTACCTTCCAGTAAAGGTACCATCGAAATAAATTTAAATATTCCCGAGTTTAGCCCGGATAAATAGATAAACAGACAACAAGTAAATGAAACTACGTTCCACATATTTTTCAGCAGTTATAACTATGACCTGTTTGAACCCTTGTTAGTTGTTGTTGGAAAGCGCCACCGCGATTTATATTCAGTGCTCGTGGAATTACAGAAGGAACGAGTAGACACTGAGATCGTTCTGGCAGGACTTCGTGGTTCTTGGTCGGTAAGCTGCTGCTGAACTTACTATCTCTCACTGAATCATATTCATAAATTGAGTTGAGACACGTTAGGGAAGAAATTTTACGTTTTCTTGTTAAGGAAACTTCGCTGGATGTCTCAAGCATCCCCTACTGGGGCTATTTCAAGATCGAGAGCTAAGATGCTTACACATCAAAATATTCAAGATCTTTATTTAATTTTTTCAAACTTCAATAACAATTGTTGTAATTTTTTCACCGGGAATAGATGTTACAACTCTGAAATTTCAAATAACCTAAAAAGGAAAACGAAATCCAGATCAAATTTAAAGGTCACCGCGAGTCAACATGGGACCTCACTACCACTCCTGCCCTCTACTCTCTATCCGTGTCCGTAAGTATATGTGGCCTCTTAAATCGACCATACCTTTTCCCTCGTTATATTTTTCCATTTTGCAAATAGACACTCAATGTAAGGAGAAAACCTTTTAAAATATCTTCGCTTCTGGTGCCAGCACCTTTCAACAAATTAACAATTCTCTCAATTCGATTGCGAATCGTCTGGAAAAATTACCGGCATGCTAAAGTGCCGGCGATTATGCGCCCGCGTATGAGAATTTCCCTGTAATCTTAAAAATTAAAGAGAATTCCGCAGCCGACATATGAGTGGGGATAAATGGATATGTTTCCATTAAAACCTGCTTGCCTTAAAAGGTTTTGTTTTTGCTGAGTATAAAAGCATTTTCGGGAATTCGAACAGATGCTTGGGAGTACACACAGGCATATGAATGCTTCTTAGCTATTTCCAACAGAAGCACTCACATCATCCTAGGGACATGCGACGATAAAGCTTAAAAGTTTCCAACTTGGAGACAGGCCCTGAAAGTTCTAAATAAGAGCGGATTTAATCGTTTAACGAATTTTATGAATGAGTGCCTTCTTTGTAATTATCTGCCTTGTGGGGCTTGAAAAAATGTGTTTGTGAAAAATCCGTGAAACTCCCCCTGCAAACTTCGGTGCGGCGCCGTACGGTTCCCACGATTAGCTCTTAGACTAACTTACCCACACCATTAAGCAGAGTAATTCAATGAGCCCTTCTTACTTTCAGCATGGAATATGGTTGTAGCACAAAATCCCTACGATAGTCCGGCACCCCCAGAGAGAAATTCAGGTAACATTTTCCTACTAAACTCGTACTCGAGTATCTAATGCCTTTATTCATAGCAGAAAGTCCTTCGAACTCGTCATTGTACTGTGTGGAGCCACCCAGCCCCGTGCTGACAGATTTTAAACCCTTCGACTTGGAGTCGTGGTGGGGACGACGGTTATTCAACAACATCACCAAGAGTCTGTGAGTTTTAAGGAATGCAGCGACCTTTCAGAATTAGAAATATTTTTAGTTGAGACCATAGCCGTGATATTGAACAATCGACCACATGCGAACAAGTGTGTAGTGCGAACTGCCAAAGTGTCACACTACATATTCACGTTAGATGCAAATTTTTACCCAGAGCGGCTGGTATGCGAGTAATCCGACACGGGCCATATAAAATGAAATTACACAAAAACTGTAAATAGTGCAATTGTAAATTTGTTGTAATTGTACATGTATTATGTAAATGTATTTCTTAGTGAAATGTATGCAATAGTCATAAAAGGCAGTCAAAATCTAGAATTTATTTTCTTCTTCTTCCTGGGCGGCAATTCAAAATGTTTGCCAATTTTAACAGTACCATAGGTTGGACATCTCGAATTTTAAAATTGGACACCATATTTAAAATATATTTCTATATAACATTTATCATTAACAATACATATTTGAAATCAAAAGAAATTTCAGTCTTCAAACTCCATCAAAATCCTTAGATCCGTTTTCGAGATGAAAATGATTATGATGATACAGGATGTTTCAGATAATGCATGCAGAAATATTAGAGTTGAAAGATCACCTACAAAAGCAAAAAAACTATGGTAGAGGGAGTTACAGGGTGATTTATAAATTCGGTATGCACTAGTTGATCTGAAACAAATTGAAAATTAATTGCCTATAGTTCGATGAGAACTTTTTTTTAAAATTCGAGTAATTACCAAAATGGCGGTTTTTTTAAAAGTTGATTTTTCACGTGTCTATTCAGCTTAAATTGTTAATAAACGTTGATTCATCAGACGTATTGCAGAATCCGTCGTAGAAATTCCAAACACGATAAAAATTGTATTTAACAATCTTAAGGGAGCTAAATTTGGTATTGCCGTTGAAGATTATACCATCCCTTTCTAATGGCAGTAATTTTGGCAATATTCATATTGTTAGATACCGTGTTTTAAAGAAAATCTTTTGACGAACGGTAGCCATGTGTTTAATGAATATGATAGACAAAATTTCAGTTCAATCGGTCGAAAGAATTTCACGAAAACTTGTGCACCGTTTTCAAAGCACGATTTCGATAAAAACGCGTTTAAAGTTTTGCAAAAATGCAAAAAAAAAATCGATTTTTTCAAACCGACCAAACAGGAAGTCTTCTTAAGAAGAATTGAATTTAATTAGTCTTCGCAAAGAAAGTATGTCAAATATGCGAATTTCTCTCCCTTGAACGCAAAAAGTGTTCTCTTCATGAATTTCTCGTGCTAAGCGATTCCGCGAGTGAAGACTTTTAGAAAATTTCTTGTGACAATTGATTACGGTAAGTACCAAAGCTTTCTTTCTTTGTATTCTAGGGGACAGTATGATAACATGGACATAGTATGTAGTAAGATTTCTACGGTGTTCTCTGACTTTCGGTGGCTCAACTTCGGTCGTCAGTTCCGTCTGTCCGGTTCATGATGTGTTACCAGCAGGTAGTACATTTCTCTCTCGAACAAATATGGACAAATAGTATATGTTGGAAGAGGTTGGTTTGGCTGCCTGAGTTTGGTGCGTTGTTTGTTTGGTTCGACCAGCAACGATCAGACCATGGAACTGTTCTACCGTGGGCGGTGAATTTTGTTTGAAAATTGAGGCACGGACACATCAAACCCGAAGCATCGCGACTTATGCGACGCGAATAAAGTGAACACACCGAACGCGGAGATCGTGACGTGAACATTATCAAAACACTCGTGTGTAAGAAATGCTTCTGAACGAGTTCATATGTATTGTATTCGCATGCAGCATGGTATGAATGACGTATCTAGTTGGGACACACTAATTTATGTGCGTATAACGTGTTTTTTTTCCCGCGGCGGCGCCTCAAGTTTGGTGTAGGCAAGAGTATTTTATTTTTTCCGTTCGGGATTCGCCCATTTGCGTCGTATGAAGAGAGTATACTTGAATTTACAAAAATGAAATTCATTCGCTTCGATTGCGCCGCATTTGGTGTGTCCGTACCTTTAGAAATAACTATTTTAATATTTGCCGAAACATCTATTGAACCCGAAGGCACTTAGTAATATTTTTGTCTGACATCGTATTTTGGTGAAAATTTATATGCCTATCATGCGCGTATGACTCCATGGGCTGCGATTAAATAACAATATTTTTCTGTACTTTCACCGCCATTTTCATTCTTTTTAGCCACCTGATTTTAAACATTGGGAAACTAACCAAAGGAATATTTTTCAGTTATTGTGCATGCGTTTGAGACCTTTAAACGGCTCTATCATTCATAATAAAAATAGAAATGTAACTTTAATCGATATCAAATTATGTACATATGTATGTGTATGAAAAATCACCAAATAGAGTAACCAATTTATATAAGTAATATATTTATAAGTAGTCCAGTCACTTTGTACATTACCATCTGAAAGCTATGTGACATCGGCTACCGTGGGGATTGTGCGGAAGGTGTTTGTAGGTGTACTGGAAGATCGGGTCGTGGTCCCGCCGCCATCTTGAAAAATAAACCCCAGGCGATATTTAAAATCGGCAACCTTTGAAGCTTGAAGGCTCGGTCTAGTAAATAGAATCGTGTTCTAGTCAGTAAACTGAGCGTTCAGATAGAACGAGCTCAGTGTCGGCCGAGTTTTCGTCACGTAGGCATTAAAGAGGGAACTTTTTAATCCTATACTTTTACCACAGTTCATTGCCAAAACATCAAAGGTCTAATTTGCCTGGAATATATTGGATGCTACGCGGAATATGGCGCTTAGTAGCGTGGGTAACGGCACGGTGTATTCGGGGAGCAGCCTTGTAAAAAAAACTAATAAGCTCAGAGCGTTGGTTGCGGAATACGAAACGATTCATAGCTTCGTTACGAAGCGAACGAGATTAGTGCCACACAAATCTTAATTTGGTACATTTGTTCTGATGTAATTTTCTTTTGATGTTAAACTTAAAATCCCTCCACATGTAAAATGTGGGAAGATGGAGTTAATAAATGTTGTCCTTGCTAAATAGCGGTTTACTACGTTTCCACCCTTTAACATCACGAATTGGAAGCCGCACGGAATTTAATTGTTCCGTCAAAATTACACACAACTGAGAATTGAAAAGCCCCCAGCTAAGTCCACGTTGGACTCCATAAATTACACCAATTATTAATTGTTATATGCATAAAAAAGATGGAGGGCAAATACGATAATAATAATTAATAATAATCACTCTAAATATGTTCACTTACTTTTTTCTTTGAATGGAGAGTCCTAACGTCGCTTAAATTTACGACTATGTTTGTTAGAATTTTTAACTATATCGTAAGCATTACTATACCAAGCGTATTCGATAATCGAGGCCCAGTTTTCATACGAATGGTAAATGATGATAAATATTTTTCTAAATGTTTGGGCGAAAGTAAGGACTGACTCAATTTTGTATCACAATATTTAATAGTTCCCATAAAATAGTTACACCTTTGATTTGACACACTTAGTAACATCCGCTGTAATATTTAAATCTCGCAGTGCTTGCAGAAACAACTGCAGCTGACGTATTTCCGGCTCGTCGTGATGTTGCTTGTAGTGCATCACAATTATTCTGACTGCATGATTTAGAATCTCTTTAAGTTGATAAATCTTCTTGAATAAGAATATGTACATTTGGGTGCATGTAATTATAAAATCCTTACTTCCTCAGCCTTCTTCGCCCGTAAGCCGAGATATTTGCAGCAGAGCAGTTCCATTTTGGCTTGCAATTTTTTATAGTTAGTAAAAACGTCATCGAACTTGGCGTGTATGGTTTCCTTTTCGCAGAGTGCTTCTTTCAGCATTTTTTCCTTCTGGCTCAACAGCTTGAGGCAACGCTTGTGCGATACATAAAGTTCATCATACCTTAAAGGAACGGTTTACTAATTCTACATATATTTCATACACTTACCGGTATTGCATTAAAACTAGACTAATGGTGTCGACCGTATCTTCAGCTTCCTCGACGGTAGTGCGGTTTGTGCATGCTGTTCTTGGACTTGAGTCTCCAGATGAGTCCACGCCTCTCATTACGTCAATCAAACGTTTGTTTCTGTTCTTTTCCTTCTCCAGTCGTTGTTCAAGCTCACTTCTTCTTTCAGAATTTTCCATAAGCTTTAAACGCAGCTTCGTTTGAAGTTTATTGGAATAAACAAGGCTCAACTCTAGCTCAGAGAGCGTAGCACGGATATCTTCAAACGATCCCTGCTTATAGGTTACGCATTGCCTTTGGTTGAGTCTCTGGTCTCTTAGCATTTGTTTGGAGTATTCGACGAATGTTTATCGACTGAGGAAACCCTACTTCTAATCCCCTTTCCAACGAAAAGAAAATTGTAGAAACTTTGACAATTTCCGTGTTTTAGATTTTGTGAATTTTTCGACGTTTACAACCGCGATCACTTGTACAAACCCATTGCATAAAAGGAGAACCGCCAAATTGATTTTGAAAACAGTACATACTAGACTAGTATTGATAAGTTCAAAAGAAAAACTAATAACAAAACAACTATTATTTAGTTGATATGGCCATCATGGACAAAATTAAAAAGTTTTCAAGTATGGTTTATCTAAAAAAAGGTACCAAATATATTGAAAGTTAGTACGAGCGAAGGCCTAGTATTACAAGAAAGATAGCAAGACTATTGCCTAAACCTAAGAATAATTAATTCATAAAATCTGAAGGTGGGAATCGACACAGAGTGGCACCCGTTAAGACATATGTATATCCAAAGCCCCCAGAAATCCCCTCATTGGACTTCTGTACAGTCGCTTTCAAAGTATAGTGAATTCACAGTATAGTGAATTAACTGCGTTACTTCCGCTTTGGATGAAATAGAATTACATATGTTATAAAGGTCATTCTGTGAAACTTTTCCTTTGGACATATGCCGCGGAAACCTTCTATGGTTTATGATGAGAATTTTGTCTATAGGATTTTTTAAATTGGCATATTGTCATTTATTGAGTCATGCTTTATTTAAAGATATTCGTATTATACTATAGGTGGTTTGGTCTGTAGTATTCCCTTGACTTCTTGTTTTAATTTGGCTAATTTTGGCCCCCAAATATTTCAGACCACCCCTGGTCCATAGATTTAATTAACAATCCCCCGCAAGACAAGGAACCACCAATAACACTATAACCAGTAATAACCGACAAATCAATGTGGTTTGTATATTGATCCAAGAAAAAATCTTAAGCTATAAAAATCCATAGACATGGTGTAATGACCCCTATATTCCTCGGCTGCTATATTGCGCTTATGTAAGACCCATACTAGAGTACGCTAGCCTCGTCTGGTCTCCAATTCAAAATTGCCACATCAACCGTATTGTGGCTGTCCGGCGCAGGTTTTCACGGTTGCTTTTCGTGGCCTTCCTTGGGAGTATAACATTATTCTGCCCCCATATATTTGGACAGGCTTCAACTTATTTCTCTTCAATCTTTGGAGGTTAGGCGTTTCAACACCAGAGCTCTCTTCGCGTTTGATTGTCTTCAGGGAATTGTTGAGTAAATTTAATATTTCGATACCTGAACGTTTTTTGAGGAATCATAATATCTTCCATATTCTCGATGTAGCGCTCCTTTAATTCGCAGTACTCCACTATCCGTTTTCATTTACCGCAAGTCCAAATAAAAAGTCGGCATCGTTAACGTGATTGGTACTGTTATAACTCGAAGTAATCAGTGTTTTGATGAAACATTTAATTAACGACAGTAAATTAATTTCCCAAAAAATTCAATTTTTTTCCTATCCGCTAACCAGAATGACTTCGTCATTTATTAATTCGTTGATGAAGACTCGACAGCAGCCTGTGAAGAACACACTTTTCTAGGTTCTACTACGAGTACATATATTCAAATTCAATCACACACGAAAATGGCAGTATGTAAATATTTTAATGATGAAGCTTAGGATGCTAAAGACAATCCCTTTGATGAAGAATATCTTCATCCTAGACGCTACCATCCAGTTGCTAGAGTTTTTTTTTTTGCAACGATTTACGTTTTAGTCCAGTAAAGTGGCAATCTTGCTAAGCATTTTGGGTAGATAGCAATTTTTTCTTTCAATCTATAATGATGTAGTTAAAACTCAGTTTCTGTAATTGTAACTCCCGCCATCTTAGAAATCAGTGCGAATTTT
Organism: Neoitamus cyanurus; assembly: GCA_947538895.1. NCBI lineage: Eukaryota > Metazoa > Arthropoda > Insecta > Diptera > Asilidae > Neoitamus > Neoitamus cyanurus. The sequence continues at coordinate 1,604,357 of OX384540.1, forward strand.
TTTTTATCGCTACCGATATCGCGGTAACTGTTAGTCTTACGAACATTTTCAAAAGAGATTTTTTGTGAAAAATCAAATTCTCTACAATTTTTATTAATAGATTTTTCTCGTAAAATTAATAATGCGCAAATTAGACCAACCAATTTTTGAAACGCTAACTTTTTTATTTTCAATCTCACATAAAAATTAATGGTCGTAACGGTTGTCCGTAAAAGTCAGAAGCAAAAAATTATTTCTCTATTTTTATTTAAATAATTTTAACTAGAAATTAGCTGAACACCCGCGCAAGCTGGCATTTGCTTAATAGTTCAAAAAACTTTTTCGAATATGATTTTAATTTTTGCGCCACTCTGAACAACATCCTGTGTACGCACGTGTGAGAGACCCGTGGGATGTCTGCATACATTTTTAATTAATTATTAAGTTAGTGGAGATTGGGATTGGGATTGGGATCGTAGTATGTGCCTGCAATTAAATTTCAAGAGAGTCATACAGAAAGCAGCCCGGGGTGGCGCAATATGTATATCTGTAAAACAGAAGGAGGATTTTAGCGGATGAGAGTCCCACACATCAGGGAAGAACCCCTAACGCATTTTCCCCTCTCCGGAAAATAATATGCGAATACCAGATTGCAAATTAACTATTTATTCATGTGTTAATATTTGATTTGCTTTATTGGTTTCTTAAAATTTTATATCCGTAGGTATACAATGAACTTATGAAGGTAGGACATATTTCCTACTGAATATTATTTTTAATTGAATAAATAAATAAAATAAATTCATATTACACGGCGTTGCAACATTCTACATTTTAAAAGGTATTTTATCAGTTATACAGGGTGTTGCTGAAATACGTGGGATAAAGTATACCAATCGATTCCTTGGAGATTAAGGAATTTTCAATCAAATGCATATGAATCTTTTCAAGGACAACGCAGCGCGTAAATAAACTTGAAAGAGGACACTCTAATATTTCTAATCGTTCCTCATGTTTTGTGATCTGTTTGCACAAGCCAAATTTATGAAGAATCAAAGTTGAAGGTTGTAATAAAGCGCGGAAAAATTTTATAAATTGCGCCTTCATAGAATCTTAAAACCAAAATCAGAATAATTATAATCCCACTAACTAATGTCGTTGATAAGTTATAAGCACTTGAGTTATGTGAAGAAAGAGGGCGCTTAGGGCATAATTTATAATCAATTTAATTAATTGTCTACGTGACCGCTATCTTGCAGAATGCACTTTTCTTTGAAACGAGATATCTTTGGATCTTTGCGCACATTCTAATACCTCTTTTGGTTTGGTGGCCCGCAAAATTAATTCCTTCTCACAACTTCGCACGGTGCCATAAAGCGCCTTCTCCTTTAGATTAGAATTCTTTGATTGTCATTTTGAGGAGAAAGGAATGATTTTGGAGAGGCTGTCAGAACAAACGTCTTTTAGAATCCTTCGAGAAATCGGTTGGCAACATATACTTTATCATACGTATCTCAGCTACACTCTGTATACTTAATTTTTAACTATTTCACTAAATTTGGGTACAAACACTTTACATACGAGTATCATATTAAAAACTGCTGGTCTGTCAGGATCAAGCAAATATTGCACTATTTTTATAATGAACAAATTGGAGCTTAAATAGAAGGAAATTTCCTTTTACGCAAAGTTTTGTACCATTAGGTATTTCTGGCACCTTAATTACACAATCAATGGATGAAATATTTTAAGAAAAATCTTTGATTATTCTAGCCATGCACCTCATTTTTCACGTTTTTCAGGCAATTCAATCTTTTGATTTTTTATCCAGCAGAGAATGTTAATCCATACAAGCCCACACACGCCCACATAAATAACACGGAAACGTGGTTTTATAAAAACGAAGTTAATGGTGGTGGCAGGAATCCAAAACATGCAGGAACGTTGGAATGTCGGCAAATATTTCTGTTTTAATTCGCGGAACGGGTCATCTCTTCTTTCCAATAATGATAAACTTATGAAAAATCCAACAAGGAGTAAAGGTGTCATGACGAATTGATCTAGTAGAACTTTTTTAACTATAGTACGTGTTGCTGTTCCCGGTAGTTTTTCGTCAATCATTTTGTACCTAAAACCAAACTACAATGTATATTTATTTTATTTATTTATTTTTAGAAGTTCATGCGATACAGCCTAAACTTATTTTACTTGCTAACTATCGACCATTATTAATTAATACTAATACACAATAAAAACAGTAATAGAATAAAATATTCTAAACACAAAAGTGTGATTACCTACATATATATGAAAGAATTATATGCATATACTATACATATAAATACTATTGCGTATCATCTCAACCTGAATTTGGTGAAAATATGACACCTGGACTACCAGTCGCGTATTGCGACTGTTCAGCAGCGCGACTAAAATATTGCAACGATATGTAACACGTACAGCTCAACGATTTTTTAGTTATGCGATTTTTTAGTTATGCTACTTAAGAATACATCACAGCAATTTTTTATCCGTGCTGCTGGAAATTGCAGTGCGCGCCTGGACTAATTTACTCCAAGCGATAAACAGATCTAGTCTCTCGGGATTTCTTAAAAAAACCCACTTCATCTCTATATATCATTGACATTGAAATGTTGACTCCCGAGCATAGAAATATATTTCTGGGAATCGTTGCGTAAGTTTTCGCTGGAGTTCAATAAACAAAACATCTTGATGAACTAAACGCCGGTCAATTAGAATAACTGGTTTTTAATTAAAAAACCACAACAAGGTGGTTGCTTTGAATAACGTATAAATAGTGAGGTAAACATTTGGTTTCCACAGAATAAAAGTTCTGCCCGAGTGTTTCTTTGAGTTATCTACGATTACCAGCAACTTCTTCCAACAACGACGATGGGTGCTTTCAACAAGACAGCCTTCTTCATTTTGCTCATTGCGTGTGCAATGATAATCACCACCGAAGCGGCGGTACGTGTTGGACCCTGCGACCAGGTCTGCAGTCGAATTAACCCCGAAAAGGACGAGTGTTGCAGAGCCCACGGTTATTCGTCTCACGCCCATTGTGATGGCGGAATGCATTGTAATTAGTTAGAATGCCTTGTAACCACAACATTGATGATTTTTGCAACGAAATAAACGCTATTGTATATCCGAGTCGACATGTTCACATTTTTCTCAGCCTAAAGATTCTTTTGTTTCATTTTCTGCCATGAATTAATTTGATTGTGAACCTCAAGATTGGTAATATCAAAGATCAGGTCCAGTCAACTTCCGAACATTTTGGGTCGGCAGCAATTTTTTTTAAGTATTCTGCACAACCTGTTTATTCTGTTGTGGGGACTACCTCAACAGCTTTAGGTGTGGGTGAGGCAAACGGTGCTATATGTTTTTTTATTGTGGGCGACTTGCACAATGTATAAAAATCGTCTTGTTTTATAATGTAGCAGGGCTTAGCCTAATATACAAAAGTTATTACAAAGGTTTATTTCCCTGACTTAAACCTACTACTAGATGCAAGTCTTTTTAATATGCGTGCATAATTATCTATGTCACAATTATGCCTTTGTGTAAAAGAATAATTTACGAAAGTGACAGCCGGCATCGTAACCCGTTATTTCATTTCATATCTGTCTAATACCATCAAGCACACAGTATATAGAGAACTAATCTCAAAAAAAAAATTTATTCGCCGTGCTTGAACTTTTTGTCTTCGATTGGCTCCCATCGCGTTCATTTTACCAGAAATGAATCGAAGAATTCATCCGACTTCAGAGCTCGGCACCGAGACTACGCTGGCCCGTGATCTGCGGCTTGGGAGCTGTTGTGACTCATCTGTATGCGTTGGAATATTTACATCTGAGCAAGCAGGTGTTTGTGCCCATTGCGCTCGATCTTAATTGATGAATGCAATTTCGGGTGTGCGGAGACACGTGTGTGTGCGTGCAACAGAGAACCGATGTAATTATTTTTAACCGACTTCCAAAATATTTTTTTCAAATTTGAATGGGACCACCTCAGGACTATATCCTTTAAAAAAAAAAAAAAAAGATTTTTTTAAATTGGTCCACAGTTGACGAAAATATCGGTGAACATATAAAAAACAATATACAGACGAACATAGAACCATCTATGTAAAAGCTCCACATTATCGACGTTACAATTATGTCCGGTTTCCTTTAAATGTTTGGTGAGACCTGACATGCTTTGCTCTTTGTGTGTGTGTGTTGTTAGTGATCTTTTGGTTTTCGCTATACACGGTGGCCGGAGAATTGACGTCCAAAGGTAAAATTTAGGTGCCTCATATTGATGGGTATCCGAATCACGCCCATGTAACAGGTGGGCCAAAAGAGATCACCCTTTTGGAAGATGCTCTTATTTTTGCAAATGGCCGCCAATGTCAAATCTGTCAAACTCCCCAAGAACGCGGAATAATCGTGTCTAGGCCAAAATCATAATGAGCGATGAGGCTCATTTCCACCTCAGCGGGTACGTGAACAAGCAAAACTATCCTGGAAGCCCTCAAGGACAACATTCGACACGAGTGCGAGAATCTGTCGCCCGAAGTTCTAGCCGAAGTGATGAAAAATGCCATAAAACGAGCCCGTATGGATTGATATTTGATGAATTTGTTTTTATTTTTTAATCATAATTTTATATTTTCGTTCGTTTTAGAGGTGCACTTTTCGTGGGCTGAGGTGTTCTCAATTAAAATTGTATGACTTACACAGAAACCAATTCATATTACCCCGTATTTTCTCATAGGCGTAAATAACATAATATATTTCAGGCGAACAGCATAAAAATACATTTCTTTGGCTGGGTGTCCATAGAAAAAAACTGACTTCTGGACGATATGGCAATGGGGGCTATGGATTGTGCTTACAATTAGCACATTGGTTTTTTGGGATCATTAATTTCATATTGCTCAATTTTACTAATTCATTGCCGGTTCAAATTTCTTTAAATTTTCAAAGTAGACACTTAAGGAATTTGAGGGTCATTGCACATCATCAAATTTGCACATCTAAGACAGTGGCTCTAATATGAATGTATGAATATAATAGCTTTCTCAAAAGGAGCAAGAAAGGCTATCACTTTTGGAATTGAAACATTGTAAATCAAAAGTGCCAAATGTTGTTTTCGAGCAAGAGGATTCAATAGGATCCATGTGAAAAGAAAATTTAAAAATCTTTTGGTCAATCGAGTCTTTACAAAATGCTTATAGTTTACAAGAAGTCCTCATTATTTTTGCGGAATGGTGTTCTAAAAATCATATGACTTTAAATTTGAGTAAGTGTAACTTTATATCACTTAGTCGACAAAGCTGTATTTTTGAGTTTTCGTATACAACTCACGACAAACTGGATCTTGGTCAAATTTAATTTTGGATACCACATAGAGAATATAATCAAACGGGCTAACTCCACACTTGACTTTATAAAGCGTTGGTCTAAAGATCTTTCTGACCCCTATATGTTAAAAATTTTATTTTGTGCATTTGTCCGTCCTATTTTAGAGTACGCTTCTGTAGTCTGGATGCCGCATTACGACGTACATATAAAACGTATCGAGGTAGTACAAAAGAGGTTCCTGCGTTTCGCTCTTCGCCACTTACCTTGGACAGATCCTTGCAATCTTCCTCCTTAGGAAGACAGATTAAAATTCTTGAGTTTGATATTCCTCTCTAAACGTAAAGTGGTTGTAAGTGTTTTATTCTTTCATGATATCATTGCTAGCGATGTGGACTCCCATAATCTCTCACCATAAACCTAATTAATATTTATTCTGGGGCCCGATTGAGTAGAGGACAATTACTTTATCCTACTCACCATAGAACTAATCCAATACTAGATGAATCAATACAACTTAATAGCTGAATCCAAATATGAATGTATTGTATATTTCTTAAATTACGTTTTATTTATTTATTTAACCATTAACTGTCAGATGGTACATTATACCTCATGATCAATAAATAAATAAATGCCTAATTGTAAGTGCTATGCTTCGCGTTGCTCGACCACGAGTGTTTCCGCCTGTATGGCTAATTCGCTGATGTAACAAGTGTCTCAGTTTGAGGTTTAGGTTTGTAAATCAACACAAAAAAACTAAATAATGTAAACATATTATGGACGTTAGACCACACAGGAAAAGAAAAGGAGAAAGTGAAAGGAAGGAGATAAAAGTAAAAGTTTCAATGCAGTTGTTTGGTTAATGACGTTAATTTAGAGAAGTAAAATAAAATAAATTTAAATAACATTGATGTGGCACTTAGCTCGAGGGAAGGCAGTCATGTGAAATGGACCGTTTTATGTATCCCAACCCATGGCACATACATATGTTAGACCCTTCTGCGAGACTTCTAAATAATCTCAAACGAACGACGATCAGATCTCACTTAGAGCAATAATTAGATGCAAAAACAGTAAAGCAAAGTAAATATTTTGATGGTTTTATATGAATTTGATCAATTACCTGGGAATAAAACTTTTGGCACTTAAACCCTCTTGATTTCCAATGTTTCAATTGATTATTCCTAATCTGCCTTTAAAATTTGGGGATGTGAAGTGGCGGATCTCAACGGTTTTCGAGTTACAGGGTGATTCATAAGTGCGATATGCACATCACTATTTTATTTTTATCTTTTGATCTACTCAGCGCAGCGACATCAAACTTACGCCAAACAACTATTATCTCAATGTGCTTTCCAAAAATGCCACTTATGTGGTACTACCTCTACTAGTACAGGTACAGTCACTTTTGAAAGTAAAAAAATGCCGTTAAAGTTCGCTTACTAAATGCCTCAGTTTGTAATTAAGGGTCGAGCCAACTATGTTTCACCAAAGTTCATTACAAAGTTTAAAATTTTTTCAGCAGTGCAATTACTATTGTTTTTGGTGAGATGCATGTTTCGATGTTTAGGTTCGGTGAGCGAACGGTGTTTCCTTTGCATCCTAAGACGCCACCACGCCGATGAATGCAATTATTGAATTAATGAAGAAATGATTGATTAAATCGATAAGGCATTTTGTATGAATTATGTAGATCACTGCTTATATACTTATTACCGACACAAGGTAACTTTCGAGGTAGTTAATGTTCTTGTTCTTATACAAGCACATTCTTTCGCTGCGAAAAACTTGATAAGCATAGTATTCGCAAAAGAGAAAATTTAAAAGTGGAATTCCACAATATCTGTAATTATTTATTCACAAAGTTGTTGCAATTGTCACTACTAGAATATACTGATACTTACCATGTATACAAAGTTGGCGCATAGAAACACGTTCCAATAATACCGAAACGGCCGAGAGAACCATAGTCCAAACTTTCTTTTGGAGAGGCCTGCGCAGCTCATTTGTATAAAGTGAAAGACCATCTTTTATATTAAAGATCTTACCCAGACCTTCTTCGTCAACATTTGCTGCGATAGCTCTGCTGATACGTAGAGAGTTCCATATGTAATGCAATTCGTAATCAGCGGATGTCTATTGAGGAATGTACGGAGGAAATTGGACATGACACCTCCCTCTTTTATTTGACACAAATTTCAGATACACCGCAACTAACTGCGAAAGTATAGGCTTCAGAACGAAAAGCATTTATTCGGAGCAAAACAAATCTTCGCAATACTCACGGCCTCACGGGACGGTTAACAGAATATGAACTGAATGTTACCGTCCTCACAGCTCGCACTGCTCTAGTAACAAAATTGACACCCTAACTGATTTAAATTGGTTGTGATTTAATAGATACATAGGCAGGCACCAGCATCGCCGCCGTGAATAGTGTCTAGTCGGCACACGGTCTCATAAAAAAGTTCTGGTTTAGCTATTTGCCGCAGTGACAAACTGGCACAGTCTTTTAGCGTGCCGTTCTTTTGCATACATTGAAACCTTGCTGCATGCATAATTCAGCTCCGTTGCCTCTGCTACAGAAAAATTTCGCATCACGAACGTGGATGCTCTTTATTCTCCTTATCATTTTGATGCTTACTAGGGCCCTGGCACGTGGTTCGAGAAATAATGCGCTTTTAATGGACGTATGTATATTCACACCCTCTAGGGCGGCAAACACATACGTATGGAGTGATAGAGCTGCTTACTTTGTTTTCCCATGCAAACTTGTTGCACACGATTTTGACATGTAAATATTGCATGAGGGGGTTCATTTAAGAAAATTATATTCCCACTTTCAGGTGAAATTGAATTTTCATTCCAATTGTGTGGTTATTAGGTCGTGATTTCATTACATAATTCACTAATTTGTGGCAATTGGCCGTTGTGGACTTAAAGACAAAGCAACACAAGATGACCCATAACCGTTGCATTGCGTTGCCTTGCCCGGGTGCAATCATTCTTCTAAAGATAGAAAAACCTTAATTAAAGCATTACCTAACTAAAAAGTATAGAATGGCTGGAATCACGTGGTACCAATTTACGTCAGTGCTGCTATTTAGCGACTTATGCTATCGTGTTCAAATTTTATACATTAACAGTTAATTTAGTTACTTATAAGCGTGCAATATGATTTTTTGAACAGAAATTAACTATTTTAATCGTTTTTAAAACGAATTTCAAAGAAAAGTCCAAAGATTTGTCATTTTTCCGTTGCAAAGTCGTGTCGAAGATAGAAAGTTAAGACGTTACACGTTCAAAATACGTACACCTACATTGCGCTAACCACCCTCGCCATCCCCCGACACCCTGCCAATCTAATCGGACCAAAAAGATATTGAAAAATGTGCGAAAACACGCTGAGAAAACAAATTTAGAAAAATCACCTAATGCGGTTTATGTGTTTTGTTTTTGAAAACAACCACAAAAGTAAATTAATCATCTAATTCGGCAAATTGACAACTGTTGTTACACTCGGAAAAAAACCTATCCTTTAAATAAAAAAAAAAGTTGTTTTGGGTTTTCTCTATTTTTTATAACAATTTTCATTAACTGGATGAAATGTTTCTTAAAGCAAAGAAAATTACCTTTCCTCAATTTAAAGTATAGAGTTGTCTTGGTTAAAACATGAAAAACATATTTTGAAATACGAATTTTCAAGGAAACTGATACTTAAAATTAAGGAGGTATGATGGTTGCTGTTCCAGAGGTCCAGCGAGTTCGAGTGCAAAATATGTTTTTCAATTTTCTCGGCTTCTATTAAAGCTACGACAAAAGTGATGATACCAACGTAGAGGGCGCTTTGAGCACTACAACTTTGCTCCGCATGACTTGTGTTGTAACAGCAAAGGTTATCGATTGGGGGTGTAAAAAACTTTTTCGGAGCAAAGTACAAGCGGCAGGCAGATTGTAGCTATGGTATTGGCAAGCCACCCAGCTCACAGATTTGTAAAATAATTTTCGTACTAATTTGGTCCCCTCCCCCGCCCACGGGCCTTAAAAAATATAGAATTTTGTGCATTTGGGACACTGAGTGAGGGGCTTAAACCGTATGCAAATCAGCGAACTAGATGGCGATAAACAGATCTAGTCTCTGGGAATTTCTTAAAAAAAACCCACTTCATCTCTATATATCAGTGACATTGAAATGTTGACTCCCGAGCACAGAACTATATTTCTGGGAAACGTTGTGTAAGTTTTCGCTGGAGTTCAATAAACAAAACATCTTGATGAACTAAACGCCGGTCAATTAGAATAACTGGTTTTTAATTAATAAACCACAACAAGGTGGTTGCTTTGAGTAGCGTATAAATAGTGAGGTAAACATTTGGTTTCCACAGAATAAAAGTTCTGCCCGAGTGTTTCTTTGAGTTATCTACGATTACCAGCAACTTCTTCCAACAACGACGATGGGTGCTTTCAACAAGACAGCCTTCTTCATTTTGCTCATTGCGTGTGCAATGATAATCACCACCGAAGCGGCGGTACGTGTTGGACCCTGCGACCAGGTCTGCAGTCGAATTAACCCCGAAAAGGACGAGTGTTGCAGAGCCCACGGTTATTCGTCTCACGCCCATTGTGATGGCGGAATGCATTGTAATTAGTTAGAATGCCTTGAAAACACAACATTGATTTTTGCAACGAAATAAACGCTATTGTATAATATATCCGAGTCGACATGTTTACACTTTTCTCAGCCTAAAGATTCTTAATTTCTTTTGTTTCATTTTCCGTCACGAATTAATTTTGGTGTGAACCTCAAGATTGGTAATATCAAAGATCTGGTATTAGTCCAGTCAACTTCTCGGAGAAAATGGACAATCCGAACATTTTGGGTAGGCAGCAATTTTTTTAAATATCCTGTACAACCTGTTTTTTCTGTTAGTAGAGAATTTTATCTTTAATTTTATGCTTTAACTCGTTGAGGTATTTTTTACCTAAAAAAACGTATTAAGCTCGCCAATTGATACAATCTTAATTAGATTGAATTTACCCTGGAAGTGGGGATTACCCCTGCCACTTTAGGTGTGGGTGAGGCAACCGTCGCTATATTTTTTTTTATTGTCAAAATCATCTTGTTACATAATGTATAGCCTTTGAGCGTACTATCAGTACCACGCTGAATTTTGCATCAAGGCGGTTTTGACGGATTGCCCTTATTGGGGCATCATCAGGGCTTAGCCTAATATACAAAAGTTGTTACAAAAGTCTATTTTCCTGACTTAAGGGGGTCCTCTAGTTTCTCGGATCGAAAAAATATATGTTTTTTTTTTTTCATAAATCACATTTACAACATGTGTAGAAAATGTGTGCCAAAGGATTTGTCGATATTCGAAGTGGTTCACAAGTTACGGCCCTGGAACGGAGCAGGTATACGTAAATAACAATAGTATAAATTACATGCGCGAACTTTCAAACGCGTTTTTCTCGAAACACCATTTTTCGAAACGGTTAGCACAATATTTCAGAAACTACTGCACCGATTTTGTTCAAATTTATACAGAATCTTTAATATGTTATAAGCCAGCGATTGAACTAGGATTATCATGATTGCTTCGATAGTTTTTTTTCTACGAGCGAAAAACTTAAGAAAAAATGAGTAAAAAATGGAATGTAATTTTCAAATATGTATAAAAAAGTCACTTTTTGTAATTTAGAATTCATTCTAGTTCAATCGCTAGTCTTAAATATGAAGATTATAATGCCGTTTGGTTTTTTGATTTCTGATAAGCAGAACACCCGCAATCTTGCTAACCGTTAAGCATCTTTTTTTCTTGATGTCTTCCTGTCGGCCACTATTACTTTTATTCTATTACATATTTTGACTTCAAAAAATTTATGTAGCTTATCTAAATGTTAATAAAGATTATGCAAAAACAATGAGATTGATTATTTCGATGGTTTGCTCGTAAAAAATTATTGAAAACGCCATAAAAAAACAGCCGAGAAACTAGAGGACCCCCTTAAACCTACTACTACATGCAAGTCTTTTTAATATGCGTGCATAAGTATCTATGTTAAAATTATGCCTTTGTGTAAAAGAATAATTTACGAAAGTGACAGCCGGCATCGTAACCCGTTATTTTGAATATTTCATATCTGTCTAATACCTGTCCGCATTGCAATCTATGTAAAAGCTCCACATGATCGACGTTACAATTATGTCCGGTTTCCTTTAAATGTTTGGTCAGACCTGACATGGGTTGGCTGGACTTGATTCACTTTTATGCTATTTGAAACGTGTTTTTAGTGATCTTTTGGTTTTCCTTATACAGGGTGGCCGGAGAAGTGACGTCCAAAGGTAAAATTTAGGTGCCTCATATTGATGGGTATCCGAATCACGCCGATTTATGTTCCGCGATTTTGCGCAGTTTTCGGGTTACAGGGTGATTCATAAATTCGGGGTGCATATCATTATTTTATTTTTATCTTTTGATAATTGATTTTTCTCAAATTTAAAACTTATTACAGTTAATGTTAGTACATTACAAACGATTAAAATTCAAATTTCAAACGGTTTTCTACGTATAATTTTGCTTACCGTTTCTTTACCTGAACTTCAATAAAAATAAAAAAGGGCATTAATTACAGGAATTTCAAAATCGCGGAACATATGTACATAGGAGTGATTCGGATACCCCTCAATATAAGGCACTCTCCGATCACCCTGTATAAGGAATGTGCTTGTGTCCGTAACTCGTTTAAAATCACATACTATGTTCAATTACGTTATATCAAACTCAAAAATCCTTACTAATATAGCAAAAGCCAGAACTTGACTGCATTTGAAATTTTTCAAGATGAGCAGGTGTGGGAATTATAAGGATTCGCATCTACAATGGGTATCGAAACATTGAAGAGATAATAGAAGTATAATTTTGAATGGAGCCAATCAATAGCGATTTTGCTAAATTAATCAAACCAAAATACTTATTAATAATGTGTTTATTAGTATAACAGATAAAAATTCAACAGATTCATGTTATACCATATTAAAGAACAATTTGCATTCCGCGAAAATACACAGTTGAGAAATTGTATTAAACCCATTATGTTCACTGATTTTCCGATATCACTTGGTGGAATATGTCGGTATTCATTACAGTTAAGGGGACCTATATGGCTTAAATGGGGTTTTGCGGAGTCAAAAGATTTTTTTTTTTCAAGAAAAAAACCACGTAAAATCTAGAAAATGAGGAAACTAGTTTATTACTGACTACTTTAAGATTGTTTATGGCCTATAAAAATCACAAAAATACCCATGGGCTCTTATGGGTTGAGCGTCTCTTGCAATGGTGGAATTTCACCGTTGCCGTAGCTTTTTTCCAGAACCCCTGATCTGAAACACATAAACAAGACATTTTCTGTTAGATAATACTTGACTGCACAGAATGAATTAATTAGTTTTGCTTTTCTGCAATTATTTTTGATTTTGTGTAGTTTAGAGTTCAATTTTTGAAATTTTTCATTACTTACTGAACTAATAAATATTTTAAAAAATAATTATAATCTAAATATTCAAATATTTTTTAATTCATTCCATGACCAGATGTATAATAAACCAGCCCACCAAATTTCAAACAATATGAGCTAACGGTTTTTGAAATTTTCTACGGCAACGGTCAAAACACAGAATTCCGAGCAAAATCGAATTAAAGTTTGACTTTACAGAAGAAACACAAAGTTTATCAACGAAAAAGCTACTTAGAAACGCACTGATTAAAGTTCGTTTACACAACAAACACAACAGAGAATCACAGGGAACGTAGTTGCTCTGCTGTGAATCAAAAATAGCGTGGATTTAGCGCGTCGATTAGGCTACCGTTATTACAGAGTATTTTAAGTACTTTTTTTTAACGACAAATCCAAAAGTAAAAAAAAGCCATAACTTCGTTACTTTCTTACGGATTTGAGTTTAGTTTGCAGCGTTTTACTCGGAAATAGTTGAACAAAAATAAAAGCCAATAAAAAAAAAATCGAAAATTAAGCCATATAGGTCCCCTTAAAACAAGTTTTTATAATGTTTGAGCCTATGCGTTCTTCCATTTCTACCCAACGATATATCAGTGAGTCATAAGTCATGTGTCGTTTCGATGATAATTAGTAAGTACATATTCGACAATCCTTGTTTGGAGTTGCTGCTACCAACCACAAAATATCAACACTATTAGCTCTTTCTCTTCATTTGAGCGTAAATTATTGATTGCACTCTGTCTGCTTTGCCGTAATGTGCCAACTAACTCGCAAAAGTTGCAAGTCATAAACGTGAAAGGGAGAGAGAGTGGGTTTTAAATGTAATTAAAATTTTTACCTTTTTGCTGCGGATGTACGAGTATATCATGGCTCCCTGTGGAAGCGCGCAATTATACTGCTCTCAATTTGTTTATTTTGAGTTGAAAATCACGACTTCCACGATTTCTTCATGCAGAAAATGTCCCTGGCAAAACCTTTTGAATTCAGTTAACCAGAAACAATGTAGCGGAAGTTCTTTAGGTGCTTAATTATTCAATACGTATGCTGCAAATTTATCTGGAAAATTTCACTTTAATAGCAACGGAAATTCTGTTCCTCCGGTTATTACCTCTCTTAATTGCTTTCTATAAATATCAGTAGGACATCTGTCCGGCGTAGGTTTTATCACAATTACTAAAAGGCAGGAAAAATAAAAGGACTTTTAAGTAGAAACAGTATAATTTCCTCCTCGTTTTCAATAGAATGGCGAGGCAACGAGACATGCTTTTTCCTTAATCCCCATTAATTACACATTATGGAATTTAAGGTCTGTTTATATGTACATATGTAATATGAATGGCTACTGTTAAGGCTTCAGAACCATCCACACGGATTGTGATATTCGTATTTTTCTTATTGAAGACCACCTAGTATCATACAGGGTGTTTCGAATAGCTCATGCAGAAATAAGAGGGGTGCTAGACAGTGGCGGACTAACAGGGGGGCGGAAGGGGCGGCCCGCCTCGGGCCTCCAAATGCCTCCTCGTTCCCCTGATCAAATCCTAAACAAAACTTTAAAAATGTGCTTAGTACCTACATAATTTCATCAAGATCAAAACACTACAGCCATCTAGAATTTTTACGCGGTTCTAGTATTCTTTTAAAAACATTGGCCTCATTTAAAATACATTAAATTTCATTACGTTGATATTTAATAGTTTATTAGTGTGTTCTGATATTTTAGCGAACGGATAAGCCTTTTTTCAAATTGTAAAGTAATAAACGCGATCTTATCCGTTCAAAGTAATTTCATTAAAAAGTGTAATAGTGTTTTTGATTTTTGTTGCGGTATAAAAGTAAATAAGTTCAGAGTTAAGTTAGTGCATTTTCGAGTATAAAAAAAAGGTGAAAAGAACGATGCCGTGTGAATCAGCTCATGATGCTGGATTATCAATTCAAGAAGAAATACGTCGGTCAATGTATGAATGCATAGACCGATTTATACAAGAATTGTCGACACGATACGGGGCCATGAAACAAATCAATAATATTTTCCAAATTATTGAAACAAAGTTTATGCTAGAAGCTTCAGATGACGATCTGGCTGTAGCAGTTGATAATCTGACACAAATTTATGGTGAATTTGACAAGGAGCAAGTTTCCTAAGAAATAAAAAGGTACCGGAGGCATGTAAAAGCCACCGATACGAGTATGGACGTTGCTGCCAAATGAAGAGCCCAAAAAATCCTTCAATTTATAATAAAATGGGACTTCAGTGAATCGTTACCCTGTATATCGCTTATACTTCAATACTTCTTGACCATTTGCATCTCGGTTGCATCATGCGAGAGGAGTTTTTCGAAACTTAAACTAATTAAAAATTATCGTCGATCTACAATGGCTCAAGAGTGACTGGTTAATCTAGCCGTGCTTTCAATAGAAAGAAAAATTTCAAAAGAAACCGATTTCACAGAAGTTATTGAGGAGTTCAGTAAATTGAAGGCACGAAAACACATATAACACGCTACACAAAATAAAAAAACTATCTTTGATTTATTTTATCTAATTTTTTTTGTCGATCGATTTGTATTTTATTTTCCTCACCCATATCCATTCCATATTGTAGGTATGTACATATGTTTATTTAGCCTAAATAATTTAAGTCGAATTTAAATTTCACTTGCCAGATTTTAACGAAATAAACATAAACACTTATTTATACTTACAAATGTGAACTGAATAAAAACCTTGTAAAACTACATTTTTTCTAAAGCTGGGGGGCCTCATTCAGCTTTGCCGCCCCGGGCCTCTGACGGGCTTAGTCCGCCACTGGTGCTAGATCTCACATAGCCAAATAAAATATTTTTTAACCGGTTTAGAATTACAGGGTGATTATTATATTTTGATCCATACAGGATTTCGGACATAATTATACATTGCAAAAAGTTCAATCTTATAGAAACGTGAAAAAGTCAAACAGACTTTTTCAGGGTCACTGAGTTCAACACTTTAATTGCTATGTTCTAGCACCAAAAGGAACAATATCTAACGTTCGTTGTAAAAATGTAATGCGATGAACTAATCGCCGAAAGCTATAATTCTAGGGCATGCATTTAGTAAAGTTCAGAATGAAAGCTCCGTCCTGGTGAATTGCTTTAATCCGTGGGACTTATATAGATATTGTATTAGATACTCGTATATGTATGTACATTGCCGTCAAGTCTACAAACTAAATTTAGGTGAAACTATTTTCTTTTAAAGCAAAATAAGTCTAGATCAGTTAGTATATAATGTTGTTACGGACACTGTATATAATTTTAACAGGAGTGAATATGCGAATTTAAACATTTATTTCAATACTATTAATTGGAACGGCTTAGATAAATATGTTTCTCTTATTAAGAAATCTCACCAGAATTACCCGCCGTGGTTGCTTAAGCTGAAAAATGCCAAGCACAAGGTACATAAATTGTACAGAAGGATGGTGATAGTTTGCCTACTCTATCTTATTTGTTGAGACTGAAGAAGTAGTTCAATTCTCATCGGACGTATATTATTATAGAAAGCGCAGTTCAAGTATGACTTCTTTGCAAATGGAATACAATGGTCAAATTTAATTGAAACTTGTGAGCTTTTATAAAATATGTTCAGTCAAATCGGAAACACGAAATGAGGAAAGTGGTGATGATTTTGTTAATAATATTAAAAGTAGGGTTTTTTTTTATTTATTAATTCAGCTTAATACAAGCTATACAAAGATACAGACATATATACGATCATAAGGACTTAAAGACTAGAACTAAACTAGGACTTATTAACTAACAGGGACAATAAAGGGGACTTTAAGAGGGACCAATTAGGACTTTCTTAAGGGAGGACTTGATTAGGTGAAAGTCGAACGAGGGTGTGGAATTGACTTTGCGGATCATCCTTGAAATTGGTTCGGAAAAGCCATAATTGATGCGGTGAGAGGAAGGGCGGAAGAAAGGTACTGATCTCAGGCGACGGGGATTCGTGTGGAAGTATATCAGCTGCAACAGAGAGGGGCAGTCAATGACACGGGTGAGGAGCTGGTGAATAAAGGTAATATCAGCAGAGTCGCGTCGCTTACTTAGTTTTGGTGGTCAGACCAAGGTAGATCACTTAGAGAAAAGCGAAGTAACATGCGCTGGACAGATTCGATTCTATTGTTGTACGTTGACTGTGTGGGAAACCACTCCTGACTGGCATATTCAAGAATTGGTCGGACAAAAGAGACATTTTGCAACGTATGGGTTTTTGAATTCGATGGACCAGCGTTACATAAACCCGAGGACGGAGTTCGTATTGCCGATCTGAGAGCGAAAGTTAAGCTCGCTATCACAAATGACGCCTAGATCACGAAGAGAGACAACTGAAGGGATACGCTCGCCCGACAAAAGACAGACTCTAGGATGGGAGGGAAGACGTTTGCGGGAGTTGTTAATGGATTGGCATCTAGGGACGTTTAATTCCAAAAAGTTTTTTCTGCACCAAATGCATAAAGAATCTAAGTCGGAAGCATGGAGGAAATGTATTTGGAGATTTTCATCTCATCGGCGTAAATTGAAAGGTGCGAGTGTGTGGTGAGTGAGGGACCCCTGAATGGGCTACAAAAGGGTTAGAGGTCACCGAGTCGAAAAGAACACTGTATTGACGTGGGTTTAGGTAGGACTCCATCCAAGAAAGGAAACACGCATGGAAACCAAGGAAACGTAGCTTAAAAAGGAAAATTTGGTGTGAAATTTTTTCAAAGGCTTTACTGAAATGAGTGGCAACAAGATCGACTTCTTCACTATTTTCCAGTACACATAATGTTCTGGAGACGAAGTCAGTGCAGTTAGTCGTAGTTGACCTGCTTTTAAGAAGCCATATTGGGACGGGGAGAAAATGGACTTGCAATGAAAGGACGTGGAGTCGGAAACAATTTTTTTAAAGAGTTTAGTTATGCAAGATAATTTCGCTATGGGACGGTAGTTGGATACATCGCTTTTGCAGCCCTTTTTGTGAATGGGGATGATAATCGAATCTTTCCACCGGGAAGGAAAAATGTCCTAAGAGATTGACAGTTGAAAAAGAATGGTTAGAGGTTTAGTTAAGGGTTGTGCGCATTTTTTTAGAACAATACCTGGAATCCCGTCAGGACCAGGGCTGAAGTTGTCATCAAGTGTGCTAATGGAAGAAGCGACCTGCAAGGAGTGACCAGTAACGTGGGTTTGGGGGTGACAAGTCTATGAAAACTAACTTGTCACTTTTTAAAAGCCTCAACTTGAAGTTATTTATGCGGATTTACTTAAAGCTTTCGATCTGGTTTATAAACAATATTACTTCTACGTCTTAGACTTAAGGCTTTTGGTTTTCATTCTTCCTTGTTAGATTGGATTGTTTCGTTCCTCAGTAACCGTAAGCAGGCGGTTTTAATTGGCTTTGTGCAATCCAGGGTATTTGATGCTCTTTTAGGAGTGCCACAGGGAAGTCACCTTGGGGCTCTTTTATTTATTATATTTACTAACGACGCCCATTTATGTTTCTAAGATTCTCAGTGTTTAATTTATGCAGAAGACATGAAGATTTATGTTCCGGTTTGTGATTTGTCTGACTGTTATAGGCTACAGTTTGAAATTACTGAATTTTTGTCTTGTTGTAACTTTTATCGTCTTGAGCTAAATTCGTTTAAATGTAAAGTGATTTCCTTTCATCGGTTAAAAAGTCCAGTTTCGTTCCATTGTTCAATTAATGACTGTGTTATTTATAGTCCGATTGTTGCTCGTGATTGTGGTGTAATCATCATATTGACCAGATAACTGCAAAAGCTTTCAAGATGTGGCTTCACTAAGCGCAACTCTATATAATTCCCTGGTTTGTCCAAATCTTGATATGCCTCGAATATTTGGTCTCCCTATACCGCCTTTCTTTCTTTCTTTCGCGGCATTTTGTTTATATGGGACATTTTATTTTACCGTATTATGTCTCCGGATCTTCCTACTTTACTGAATATCTATGCTCCTGGAACTTTTATTACACCTGGAGGTATTTTCCTGAAGATTCCTTAAATTCACCTAATCATTTTGCATAGGAAGATTTAGCTTCTCAGATAGTTATTTTCTGCTGTAATTGGTAGCATTTGTTTGTTTATACTTTTATACTTCGGTATTCCCTATATAGCTAGGTACATACATATGTAGATTGCATTAGTAAATTTTTTTTCTTTTTCTCGGCCTGTTGAGATTATGGTATTGTAGGCAAATGAAGTAAATGAAATAATCATTTGGATTAAAGAGTAGCCGAATGGATCACCAAGGACGTCATACTTGAAGGGCATTTGCCTCAGACGATACGAGGTCTGAAGACGTGTGCAATTTATAAAACGTTTACGGTTCTTCTAAATTGTGTAAACGATTTGCCCTTCACTTCGCCTCATAACCTGCCATAACATATTTTGTTCATTGAATTGGAGTTAAACTGTAATTTCATTTCTGTCAATTTTAAGTTATTCGAAATTAAGTTCTTTGTTCGAACAACTTAAGTACAAAATCTTGTGAAAGTTCAAAGGAAATAAATAAATGCAATGAAGCAATCTTTTTTGTAAGACTGATTGCACTAACTTCATTGGAAGGATGTTGGTTGCTATTTTCGACGCAAGAAATTCACAAAGTAAAGGCAGACAACCAAAAGCATTTGCTCTTAACTCTCAAGGAAGATATGGAGGGAATAAAATAAAATTCTATTGGGCAAAGAAAATACGGAGATCCTTCCTAATGCAGTTATTTTATAGGAATTTTTTTTTAGCAGGATGAAACTGTAAGGGTTGTGTGACAATATTTAAATTTAAGTTTTGAAGATACTTTCATCCACAGTTGTGTAAAATACATATAATATAATACAATTTTTGTTATTGTCAGTTTCTTCAAAAATAACATTAACCTAAAAGAACAAAATTAAACTATCTTTATCCATCAATAGTACATTTGAAAATTTTATCTTTGAAATAACAATCGGAAACAATTGACAGCTGGACAAATGTTGACATGACATTTTAGGAAATATTTGATGTTTTGCATTTGGCCATTTCTGGGTAAAGCGTTCATTACGATTAAAGTAATAGTCGATAATTTAAAGTAGGTAAAAATCTGTTGATTGGGCGAAATTATGCGAGCTAAGCTAATTAACTTGTAAAAAATATAGGTAATCATTTTTTCCCCTTACTACTCCCTTTGGGAGCATAGGGCTTCCACAAAGTCCCGCCATCCGAGGCTCTGCTTCAGTATCACTAATCGTTTCTTTTTTTGCCTTGCCGAGTGATTAGCTCGCAGTGGCTATCCCAGCTGATGGGGCTGCCATCTGTCGCTTGCTGGGAACAGCGCCTCCCACAGCTTTTTACCAAGTTGGAGGTGACTTGGGTGGGAATCGCCTCATGACCCGTGGTTTGTTAGTCCAGTGCTCTATCGTCTGAGCTATCGGGCCCCCTATAGGTTATCATACTAATATATAAAATTCTTTCGGTTCGTGAATGGGAGTATGTACCTATATGAGACTATGAGAATTTGTCATAATGCTGATAATACTATAGGGTAAATCTCCACCTTTGTACTTTGTTCCGAAATAGTTTACCCCGCCCCCCAATCGATAACCATTGTTTGTTAGTTATGACAAAAGTCATGAGGAGGAACAAGGAGTTGTAGTGCTCGAAGTGCCCTCTACGTTGGTACCACAACTTTTGTCGTAGCTTGAACAGAGACCGAGAAAATTAAAAAAAAATTGATCCCTTAAGGCTCCCCTCCGCCCCCTGGCCCTAAAAAAATAAATAGAGTTATATGCGTTTGGGCCATTAAGTG
The DNA here is from genome assembly GCA_947538895.1 of Neoitamus cyanurus. Taxonomy (NCBI): domain Eukaryota; kingdom Metazoa; phylum Arthropoda; class Insecta; order Diptera; family Asilidae; genus Neoitamus; species Neoitamus cyanurus. Next base: position 1,625,058 of record OX384540.1, read on the forward strand.
GGGGGATTAAGGCGTATGCAAAAAATCAGCGAACTAGATGAGCTTGTCATAATAATTTACCACCCACCTGGACTACCAGTCACGTACTGCGATTGTTCGGCAGCGCGACTAAAAAATTGCAACGATATGTAACGCGCACAGTTCAACGAAGGGGTGTGCATTGGTTGCTGCGATTATTTAGCCATGCCACTTAACAATACATTACAGCAATTTTTTATCCGCGCTGCTGGAAATCGTAGTGCGCGCCTGGGCTAATTAACTGCAAGCGATAAACAGATCTAGTCTCTGGGAATTTCTTAAAAGTAACCCACTTCATCTCTATATATCAGTGACATTGAAATGTTGACTCCCGAGCATAGAAATATATTTCTGGGAATCGTTGTGTAAGTTTTCGCTGGAGTTCAATAAACAAAACATCTTGATGAACTAAACGCCGGTCAATTAGAATAACTGGTTTTTAATTAAAAAACCACAACAAGGTGGTTGCTTTGAATAGCGTATAAATAGTGAGGTAAACATTTGGTTTCCACAGAATAAAAGTTCTGCCCGAGTGTTTGTTTGAGTTATCTACGATTACCAGCAACTTCTTCCAACAACGACGATGGGTGCTTTCAACAAGACAGCCTTCTTCATTTTGCTGATTGCGTGTGCAATGATAATCACCACCGAAGCGGCGGTACGTGTTGGACCCTGCGACCAGGTCTGCAGTCGAATTAACCCCGAAAAGGACGAGTGTTGCAGAGCCCACGGTTATTCGTCTCACGCCCATTGTGATGGCGGAATGCATTGTAATTAGTTAGAATGCCTTGTAACCACAACATTGATTTTTGCAACGAAATAAACGCTATTGTATATCCGAGTCGACATGTTTACACTTTTCTCAGCCTAAAGATTCTTAATTTCTTTTGTTTCATTTTCCGCCATGAATTAATTTTATTGTTCAAGATTGGTAAACGGATTGGGCGAAATTATGTGAGCTAAGCTAATCAACTTGTAAATAAAATATGAATGATCAAAATCGAAAATATAGGTAATCATACTAATATATAAAATTCTTTTGGTTCGCGAATGGGAGACTACCGGACAGATTTTAATGAAACCTTCAGTATTATTTTCCCTCAGGCTACAAATTATAATATTACGACCCTAGGTAGTTTACAAGCTAGTTAATATGACGATAAGATGAAGTCTAGAGAAATTGGTATAAGCTAAACACACTTTTTTCTTTAACCCCTATTTTGGTGAGCCATGCGCAACCGACGAGGTTGTGAGACATCTCGAAAATTAAACGGAAGATCATCCCGTCCAGAAAATTATTTTTAGTGTTTCATTACTAATACTTTATTTTTAACAATATTTTTATTTTCAGTTACATATTTTGTTTCACATTATTCTCAATTAAAAAATTTACAAAAAGTACTTATATACTACTACTACTATCCGATAATGTTTTTCCTTTCAGTATACGATACTCTGAAATGTTCTTCCAACTTTATTACGCTTACTTTATGTACCTTTTGTTAATAATATTATACTTATTAATTTTCTACCCCATTTCGTACTCTAAAATCATTATCTTTCCTTATGAGATCACGGCCGATAGAAACATATTTTTGTCTAAACTAAACTTAATTTAATGATAAAAAAAATTTAGTAAGGCAAACGTTAAAATTCCCATTTCTTCCACTTATCACCCAAATCATGTTGATTCGCTGTCCGTAGACGGCTTTCAGCTTTCAATTTTTCAATGTAGGGACCAATTTTAGAAATTCAAAATGGCATGACGGCTTGAATATGGAGGGCTTAATCATTATTTAACATTGTGTTTTAAAAAAGTAGTTTCACTTCTAACGCGTGTGGCGACCATTCCTTTTTTTACTTACTTATTTCATTATTATACACATACTTTATAGCACTTATGCTTTACGGTATTTATACTTTATAGTAAGTATTTTATTACTTGTACGTAATCAGGGTAGGGGTTAGCTATAATAATATACATGTAATTATATTTAACTCGATGGACCAAATTCATGCTATTGTTACGTATCTCAGGCAACAAGCTGGTAGTATGCAAACGGTGTGGTCGAAAGACGGATTGCTGAGCTCGTTGGTAGGTCGCATTCACCAACGACACATATGAGCTTCTCCGAAAAGTATGCGACCTTCAGTTGTAACGTTGGGCTGTTATTCTATGATATTTTATGGGGGACATTATTCGAAGTAATCCTCATGTAACTGCACAAGCCGCTTCCGTCGGTATTTTTACGGGCTAAACTATGTATCTCTTGAACTAATTTTTTGAATAGCCTTAAGTGAGCTCGCCGCATTTGATTGCACCTCCTCCACATCGTCGAATACTCGAATTACTGCCCTTATAAATTTTGCGAATAGCCAAGAGTCATAGAGGGATATGTCAGGACCGCATGGATGCTGTCGAAGCTGTAAAACATATATACAAAATTACCATAAGTAATCTTTGAAAGTCAAGCTCCTTTGCCTCAACTTGGTTTTGTGCGAGCAGAATCCAATCGGTGCTTGGGCCAATTGGACCCACTGATACCAGATTGATTTGGTTTACGAGCACTGAGCTTACCACTGGTGGAGGCTCAGTGACTTGACCACTGTTTCTTTCTGCCGGTGGTGAGGGTAGCACAACTGCCACCTTAACCAGTTGAACAGATGAGAATGTTCTGATCGTAGAAAGCGCAATTAGTACAAATTGAGCTTACAGAACACAAGAATGTAACAAACATGAAAAACAGGAAAAAATAATTTTCATGAAATTTTGCATATGGAGTTTTTGAGGTCGCTGATTTAAAATAGTTTGTTCAATTTGGTGAGGGGGAATTCAAAATAGTAAAAATCTTTAGATTCATAAAACTCTGGCACGTGGCTAAATTTGGAGTCTTTAATTTTGAAAATGTCAAATTCAAGATAGCGGAACCAAAAGTAAACGTTTCTTAAGAGCAGCTCCTATTTATCATTTTAAAACACAGAAAATTCGGGCGTTGACACGCAATTCCAGAAGCAGACACATTAAATACATATATTTGTACACTAAAGATATTAATTTACACTTTAAAAAACTTGTTTTACGTTTTTTGGGTCCTGCTCGACTTTGCCGAGTGGACCAACTTGACTGCATTCAGCAGTGTGTCAGAATTACATTTATTGTCTAACTTTAGCTTCCCTGCAATTACGCGAGCGTGCAAACTAAGAAAAATAATTTTTTTTATCTCGGAAAACTTCGCTGTATTCCACCCCTTCCTTATTTATTCAAGTTATTTGCGAAATACGTTTTTGTAAAGTTCCATAATTTAAAGGAGGAGTAAACAAAGAGTAGCTGGTTGTAAAGCAGAAGCAAGCCGGCATTGTTTTTATTCTTTAGAGACCCAGTGGATAAGCGCCACTCTCGCTGCATATAAAACTTAGCGAAAGATTCAACTTTGCCGGTTCCATTTGCCCTTCAGGTGCAACTTCACACAGCCAGAAGATTCCATCACCCCCGCATGGGCAACTTCATCAATAAAACCGGAGGATTTAATTAAAATTTCGACAAATAAATTCATCTCTGTAATAACCCGAAGACATTACGGCGTCAAGCACACGGACTTGCTAAATTTGCATAAATTTATTCTTTTATCTCGCCCTACCTGGGCGTGTGGGCGGAGGTCCGGTGGTCCTCTTGTCCTGTCTGTGTTTATCTACAGCACATTACAATTTCCCGAGATAAATTAGCTCAGAACTTTTTCCATCGCCTCTTTCGCTTTTTCATGATAATTTCCGCACCTTTATCTCGCTGTGTCGTCATTTGAAATGGAATTTTCTGAAGTTGCGGAAAATGAAAAAGTATGGAAGGGCTCCGGAGGTGAGAAATGATACAAATTATGCAAATGAGTGTGTTGAAGTGCCGCGGCGAGTTCACGCTCATTAATCTTCCTCATATCGCACCGCTGTACTGCTCGCCGTCCTCTGCGGCGTTCAGCACGATGCCTGAAAGCTGTCCAGATGAGCGAGGGCGTGCTAATGGGACATGATGGCTTTTGTGGATTTGTACCTACTTTTTGTTACAATTTGCGAAAATCTCCTCCTACAATTAGTAAAAAAATGTAAATTTCAAGATGATATCGCTGCGGAGCTCGGCAGGGATTAGAGTCAATTTTGGGTATTTTATGAAGCGTGAAAGCTCCGAAAATGTAGGTTAGAGGTTCCAGGCCGCGCTGAAATTTTACCTAAGCTAAATCTGACTTTTTGACAGGGGCATTTAAATTGTACACGTTCTCCATCAAGCAACCAGCATCGGGGCGATATTAATTCTCCCAGCGAAATGTTAATCCGCAATTTACATTTACAATGTTCTCGCTAGAGATTAAACTTTTAGGCCACCTTTGTTAGCTGCACAAGTCTGTCTACAGCCGAAACTTTTACAATGACAATCCTGCTCTTAAGAATTTCTCATTTCCATCGATTAACAACTAATGAGCTTTGAATTTTACAATTGCCATGCAAAAATCATTCGACCACGAGAAATAGTTTTTGTCATTGTCGTCAGCTTATCGGGATAAAAAATAACAATATTTTGTTCAATTTCACAAAACAAAAAATCATATAGTAAAAGTTGTCAGAAGATTGGTTCAAATGTAACGTTATGATTTTTATGATCTAATCTTAATAAATCTAATGTCTTTTCAAATTTATGATTTTGTACATAAAAGTAAACGAAATTTCAATTTTAATGTTTTGATATTAAAAATAAACATCAAGCAAGCGCGAGTCAGGCTAACGTGTTAAGGGTTCCGAATATTTGCCGCAAATTAAATGACTGTAATTTAAAAAAAATATTTGTGCTTGTGATATAACTGCAAATTAACGATCTTTGCACTTTTCCCGTACGTAGGTACTTTTGCTGTGAGGCCTTGCTTCTAGCCAAATTTCATTATTTTAGGTCAACTGGAAGTACCCTATCTGTTTTAATTTATGTGCGAGTGTCAACATATTTTTAGTATTTTTTGATTGCTTTAATTTGCGTGATTGAGCGCCGAGGGACGGTAGAAATATGTATTTGATAGTAATTTCAACTTGATACCTCCACGCGTTCCTGAGAAAAAATGTCTTGACAGACAGACAAACAGACAGACGGACAACAAAGTGAACCTATAAGGATTCCTTTTTTCATTTTGAGTTACGGAACCGTAAACAAAATCATAATTTTTGACTGTCGAAATATTTGCGCATCACGCAGACTTAACATTATGCCAAGTTACAAATTCCTACGTCCCGTCGCCTGTCGTTTCAGAAATTTCAAGTCAAGTGCAAGCTATGCTTTGTGCGTACAAGATATGTTATCTTTGTAACTAAAGAAATACACAATTATTATTATTATTATTATACTTGCAAAATTAATGTTTCGTGCCATCAGCAATTACACAGGCTGGTCCATTTCCCTATCGGAAGACGTCGTATGTCAATTCGGTTTCCATATTTGTGAAGCAAACAAAATTAGAATTAGTATGAAGAAACAATGGATCGTGAAACTGAGACGTTACTCCTTCTCCAGTTAAACTTCAAGGGATTGCCATAAAAATCCGCATTAGCGGGTTTTCGAGGTCACTGATTTCGAATCTGCCATCAAAATTTCCAAATTTAGAAATAAAAAAATTTGGAAATTGATGAATAAAAGAAATTTTTCATTTAATTAAGAGAGCTTTACTTCAATTAAATTCCTCATAACCATTTCCTAATCCTGAAATAATAAAATCATCAACAAATGCAGAAAGAGCAATGCATGAAATCAACTATTTCTAGAACCTAAGAAGTTTCACTTGTAACGCGCGAGAGTCTCACGCAGAGTTTTTTATTTAATATTTTTAAGATAAGCTGTAAATAAGATTCCATGAACATCGTGGAGCTAGAGGTTTTCTATGTAAAGGTATGTAAGGACCCTAAGGTGCACGAAAAAAATTTGTTTTCTCTTCTTATTTTACTAACTAAGACGTGAATTTGCGCATACAGTTAAACGTGCCTCGACGAATAGTTAATTATATATATTTACATATCTAGCAATGGAAAATGTGCGCTAAAAACAATTTTGGGCACGATTCTTGTATCCTGGGCCCCGCTTTTTGGGAACGGGGTTCGAAACATTTTGCTGTGCTTTGCATTCCTTTGTAAAAGGAAAATTAACTCCACCGGCAGTTTGTAAAAGGGAAATAATAATAATATATAATAATAGAATTTTCCTAAAAATTAAAGTTTTCCCAATTAAGGTGGCTCGTCAAGTATGAACTATTTTGCCCTATATCTCGAAAACGGGGCGGAATAGAATTTTTTCATTATTTTTCCGTTAATTAGTACAGCAAAATGTCTCGAACCCCGTTCCCAAAAATTGGGACCCCGTTCCCAAAAAATTGGGACCCCGTTCCTAAAAAGCGGGGCCAAGGAAACAAGAATCTCCCCCAATTTTGGCAATAAAACACACAAGATGTCCAAATTGTAATTTCTATTCCTGTGCATATCTACAACATATTGACCGTCATTGATACCTCCCCGCTCTTTCGTACACTTCCGGCCGAATTATTCCTAATTATTATCTTAAACATCTTTTCGCCCATAAATTATGAAGACTTCTGAAATTGGTAAAATTTGTTCGCAACTATGGAAATTTAGCAATTTGATATTCATACGATAAGTGAGTTTGAGAAAAGCTCTCATTCAAACTTCCAAGAAAGTATATACCTAAATTCAAAAAATACGCCGCAATTTTCTTAGCAAGTATTTCTTCATTACACCTTTCGAAATTTACTTTAAATCACTTTTCTGGCAATAAAAACAGGAAGGCAAATAAGCCTTTCTTAACTGGTAAAATTTTCCGTATATATAATTAATATGTGCACATACGTATAGCCTTCCGAGTACACATGGTGCCAGAAGTGCTGTAAAATTATCTAAAATCAGGGGCAATTTATTACCCCCGTCGGGGCATCGCGCAGGTGGGGAGAAATAAAAGATTAATTTCGATAATTTTATGGAGGAGTCACCCGGCATTAACAAACTTTTCAGACAAATTAATGTTTTAATAACGGAAATAAATTGAGCTATTTCACAACATTACCCGAATGAAATTCTCTTAATGTTCCTTCATTTACACGTGGGGCTTTGCAGGGCAAAAAATTAATTTATCGCAAATGAACTTTACCGATTTCCAGCTGCACGTGACGCCAGTGTACCCAGTCGAGCAAGAAATCTATCCGAAAATTTCATCGAGCCTGGCCCAGCCGCCCACGCGGGACTCGTCTACTGGCCGGTGCGGCGCGGGCGTACGCAAATGTACACTATGCCAGCACAAAGCCCCCAAACAAAACACACCTTGTGTTAAATTAAATTCACCCTAAATATGCTTCTATATGGATAAATTCAGTTATGCAAATTTGGGCAAAATATTTGAAGTGGTGCAGTGTTTGTTTGGGGCTAGTTTTTGCCTTCCTGGGTGATATGAGTGCCTATGAGAGATAGATGCATCGCCCGGCGAGTAACTTATTACCGACACGGCCGGGTCCAGCGCGCCGGGCTAATTCCCTGCTGAGCGGATGGTGTGGAAGTTTGCAGGCGAGGGCTGTGAAATGAGCTTGAATTTTGAAGCACTTTAATAAGCGGCTAGATATATGCGCTAATAATGGTGATTTACGACTGGCTTAAATGGCTTCTTCCGGGCAATTGGCCATTTTTCTTTAAGTTCCGCATGGTACATAAAATTTCATTACGCTATAATTCCTGCATAAAAAACCATCGCCGTTTGAACATCTAGGCGGGGAAGACGATGCCGCTGTACCGGTGGTTTGTTTACATCAAAAAAGCAGCAACCCAATAAAAATTAATTAAGTGTAATATTTTCCGAGTAAACCCAAGTGGATTCTCCTCCCGAGGTATAGAGTAATAGGGAAAGTTTTTCCCTGCTAGCGGAAGGCGTCCAAGGATTCCGCCGATGTACCGTAAAGCGTAACGGATATGCATCCTTTTTTGTTACCACACATCCTCGCCCTTCCAAACGAAAAGCATAATCTAACTTTAACCGGTTGTCGAACTAAGGTTAGTGAACTAGATAATCTCTATGACTTAATTAACCTAATATTTCATAAATTTGATCGTACTTGCGCCAAACGTGTTGGAAAAGCGCATTCTGAGTTATACAAAAATTTGGCCTTTGTTCAAAAGTGTTGGAGCCAATTTATAGAAATAATAAACTTCTATCGCACGATTCTCAATCTAAAAAACTTTCTGTGTATTTCTCTAAATGTTTGTTACTTCATAACTCGAGAATGGCTTAACATTTTTTAATGACAGTTAGTACGCATGCACGATTCCAACTTAAAGTAGAGGTTTTTTATTTCTTTACATTCAAAAAGTCTCTTCCCTGGGCTGTCCCAAGCCATTTTTTTTGCTAAGACATTAACGTTAATTCCACAATATCTAGTCTATACATACATCTATATAAGTTCTAATCTATGGCTTACATTTTACAGGGCCGAAACTATCAATTCCACGATTGATCGCGAAGTCGGTGTGGGAATATTATTCCCGCACTAGTGCGGTTCACTTTCCCATGGGTTTCGGCCCCCTCGCGACATGCCACAAAACGTGCTCTTCAGCCTGCGGTATTCCAATAAAATAGTATGTGCGCTTCGTGAGAGACCGAGATTCCCTACTCGCATGATTGCCTGCAAGCTTCATGATCGTTGGGAATCTCGCGTGTCTCCCACTCAATGCACAATCTACTATTATTTGCAAAACTACTTCTTGATTTCATTATTAATATTGTTATTACATTTGGTCTCTCCCCTGGCATATTTAGATCCATTGTTATTATTAATTATAAAATATTTTGCTCACACAAACATATGTATAACTGTGAAGCAGCTCTGACTTTAATGTAGCAGCAAACGTCGCGCAACAGACATTATTCTGTGGTGTACGAATGTGGGTACGGTAACTGCCATAACCAAATTCTATTGGGTATAAAACAGAGCGGAAATATAGGTGACTCTGCGAAATATAATCAAAAACCACAGTCGGTTCGTTAATGTTGTAATAATTAATTGTTTACATTCCATTACAATTACATTCCAAAATCCAGAAGATAATAGATTAGTTGAAGAAAAATAATTGGAAGAATGTATAGGGTTTTCCAATAAGGACTTGACAACTTTTTTTCAAAATAAAATGCAAACCATTTGAGATATTTCAAAAACTTTATTATCGGGTTGAAGTACAATCAAAACATTTATGAATGGAACTCGACTTCGTTCATGTGGCCACCGCGGGCACGTTTGCAGCGGTCGATTCGTTGGACCCAATTTTCGATGACTCGGCCACATATTTCGGCCGAAACGGCTGCTATCATATTTCGCGTTCAATGTTGGCTCTGAGCTCCTCCAACGTCGTCGGCTTGTTGGCATAGACCAATGACTTGACGTAGCCCCAAAGAAAATGTCTAATCGTTAATCATGGCGCGATAACGGTTACCATTCACAGTAACGTGACGATCATTATCGTCGACGAAAAAATATGGCCCTATGACACCGCCGGCATGCAAATCGCACCAAACAGTTATTTTTTGTGGATGAAGTGGTGTTTCATGAAGCACATGTGAATTTTCACCCGACCAATAACGCATATTTTGCTTATTGACGAACCCATTGAGCCAAAAATGAGCTTCGTCACTGAAGATGATTTTGCGATGAAATTGATCATCTTGGCGCATCTTTTCCAGAGCCCAATCGGAGAACGTACGTCGCTTCAAATGGTCCATCGGCTTGAATTCTTGAGTCAGCTTGATCTTGTATGTAAACCATGATCCTTACGCAAAATTCGCCATAAAGTGGTCTGGGCGATGCCCAACTCTTGAGAACGCCATGGAATTGACTGATTTGGATCATTTGCTACGGACGTTTCAATGGCAGCGATATTTTCGACGCTTCGACCAACCCGTTGTCTCACTGGCACGGCAGCATCACACAACGAATATGTAGACTCAAATTTTTGCACTAAACTTGTTACTGCCTGTCTACTAGGGCGAGAATTACGACCGAAAATCGGAGTTAACGCTCTTAAAGTAGCGGTCACCGACTCCGAATTTCTGTAGTAAATTTTTATAATTTGCAGACGTTGTTCGTTCGTGTACTTTACCATGATGAAAATGCTAAGTTTACTGAATAAATTGACAGTGACAGTTCGATGATTAGTGAAAGGGTGCTTTCACAAATTGAATTCAAAGTTGTCAAGTCCCTATTGGAAAACCCGATATTGATTTTTACATGTTCTTAAAACAAGACAAAGCAAAAAATACTCTTGTCTTCCAGACTGCTCTGGCGTGTATAAGAAACAATAATCTCACTGTTAAAAGAAGAATGAAAGCTGAAATTACTGCACCGAACTTTATTCATTTGGGGGGGGGGGGGGGAATTTGGTAACCCTATTTAATGAGCTAAACGAATTCCACAAAAAGTAGCACTTTTGCATCGATCACTTAATTGAATTGCACTTGTAAGTGTTTCTTATGTTTGTTTTTTTAATTTAATTTTAATTTTTTTCAAAGTCGAGATGGCTATGACCAATTTCAAATAATATGTAGTATTAAACGCACTTAAACGGTCTGAATTGGTTTTTTCAAATTTTATATAGCTGAAGCCTCATTTGAACGGCACAATTATCTATAGAAAAATGTGAAAGAACTAACCTGCAAAGCACCCTCTTACTTAAGTGACGAATGCAGTGGTGAGACGCAGTTAATGGCACTCACCATAAGCTGTCCTTAGCTGGCGGACTGAAAGGGCATGAGTTAAATTAATTTATTCTCATTGCTCATTAGAGACTACTCCTGCGCTTCTTTGATAAGAGCACACATTTCCAGACGTTCACTAAGGCAATGTTTCAAAATTGTAACTCATAACTCGATAGTGATGCCTAGGTGCACGAGAGCCAAGCACCAGGCTGTTTAGATTTTACGGTGCTTTCAATAATTTTCAAACTATTTACCCTATTTCCAGATCCCAAAAGGTAGCATATATTATCAGGCTCCAATTAACTAACGCCTAACAAATATTCCCATTAATGTCAGGGCAAAATGATGGAGCACATGGAGTCGGTCGCTATATGCCTCTTGTCGCCCATACAAGTTCGCCTGGGAGTTCATTAATGGATGTGGATCCCTACAAGGTTGCATTATCGTAAGTTTGTCAATTATTTATGAAGTACAAATTTCACTAATGCATTCAGCCCTAGATTTACACTTAGGTACGAACCAAGTTTAGAGTTTGCCTGCAACTTGTGACGGGGCCCGCCTCGGGGGTAGGAATCTGTGCCTATTAACTACGTATAGAGTGCTGCCAGGAATTTTCCTTGGGAAAGCGAGTTCGGTTGTTTCACTTGATTAATATTTGATCGAGGTAAGTTGGCTTCCTTTACTATTACGTAAAATTGGTCAAAATTGCTGCGGTCCTGCTGGGGAGCGCTTTGCGGACATAAATTATTCGACCGAATTTTGCATTCCGGCAAATTGAATTTCGTTGTATTAAATAAGTAAGGGTTGATGTCTATTCGTTCCCCGGGGGAATTATTATCCCGCAATATGAGCAAAATGGCGAGTAATCATTTGCGTAATTTTCCCAAGTGTGTGAAGTTCGGTGAACCGCAGGGGCCATTAGAGGCCCCAACTTGAGATTCATATGCCTTGTTATCTGACCGAGGTCTCACATATCTACAAGTACGTAAGTATTGCATAGCGCCTATATGCAGGGTATTTAGCAAAACTCCCGCACTGTCACCATTCTGTGCCTGAGGATGAGAAACTGCTCCGAAACAGCCATAAATTTGAGTCCCCGCAGTTTTATTTTGCAAGTGAAAAGTTATTACAGTACGGCGGCGGCATCGCTGCGAGCGACGCAGGACAAATTCCATTAAAAGAAGCTGGTGATAAAAAGTTTATGAAACTTGAATAATTTACGATTGTGCGAATAACGCGGCCGAAGTATAAATTTATTTGATGAAGAGTAATACGAATTTCAGGTGGAGTCAAATTTACACAGGGTACCTCGATTGCACTGATACATGCTATCGTGTGGGCTCTTTCTTAAGGGGTTAGAATCCCCAAGATGACCTTGATCCTTTCGCAAGCTCTTTTGGAGTGAATGTGAACAATTTTGTACTTAATTTATAAATTCATGTCAATATTATAGCAAATTCTAAAGGATTTGTTAATTAAACGAAATCTTACAATAGTGACGGAGATCTATTATATGTAGTACCTACTAACTACATTTATAAATAGAAAAAGTTTGTGTGTCTGTTTGGAAGGGAGGGGGGTTGCTCTTGAGAAGTAATAGTTATGGTGAATTAGCAAATATTGCGGCCGTAAATTAAGAATTTGAGCACACAACGTTAAATTAGTGCAAAATATACAACGAAATGGAATTTGTTTCAATTCCAAGCCCCATGCGCGTCGAAAAGGAGCAAGTAAATTAGTGATTGGTTTTAATCATAATTGTGGAATGAAATCATCACACATTGTGACGGCTGAAAGCATTGCATAAAATATCCTAACCAAAACCACTATTGTGAATTGCAAGTACTCGTATAATAAAAGATGGGCGAAAGTAGCGTCAGTAGTATTCGACCACATATAGAAGGACGCTATAGTTAACTAAGTTAAAGTTAAGGTATACAAACTTGTGATAGAGCGTAGTAAGTTGTCAACGAACTAAGAAAGCCACTGAAGATTCGAACTCAGGTTGTCTGACTTCCAGTCGGGGCAATCTGCCGCTATTCCGCTTCACTTATAATCTGAATCTTTAGGAAAGAACACAATAAGAATCATGTGAGATTCGAACTCGGGTCCTCTGGAACATAAGGCCACAGATGTAGCCATTGATCTACAGATAGCCCGGGTTGATTACAAAGACCGAAACGTCTGACAACATTCTACGATTTGTGAAGACCTTTAAACAGAATCGTGTTTGCTGCAAAATTATACATGTTTTTGAATGTATATCTATTTAATTAAAGGCATTTCTCTTTAAAAATGCTGCAAACAGTTTTATATTTGAACTTTTCATTGTAAATTTGCTCAGTGTATTAACAATAGGTCTTAATACACCATATTATCACTTCAAATGCACTTGTAATTGCACTCTGTATATCGACATTCGGATGGGCAGTAGAATTTGCTCACTCACGTAGATGGTATTGCCGCTCCTTATATGTTCTTACTTCGTTGTATGCTGTAGGTATACAACACATTGAAATTTTAAATGGTGCGGTAGGTGCAGAGCTAAAACTTTATTGTATGAGTCAGGATTGGAAACAGTCAATAGTTTTATTCATTTGAAATGATAAAAAATAAACCGAATAAGAATGCAGAGCAAATAAAGGTAAATATATACATATGCATGTATTTAGAGAAGCCATGAGATGTACACACAATCTTTAGAATAATTATAATCAGAGTCGGCTTTTCAAATATTTCTCTTTAAATGATTTTATTTAAGTTTTCTCTGCCCTGCCTTCGGGATAAAAATAAAATGAATAAGCATTATTTACGAAGCACTCGGAAAATTCCCTCGAGTACATGCAATTGAAAATACATACTTTAGATTCTCTAGACGAATATTGGAGAAAGAACCACTCGGAAACGCAGCCCAATACGCCCGCCTCCCTTTAATGATTTTCTATCAGCCTAGAGCACTCTTTTGGGCGCATTTTGACACGCCCTTGTTGTTATCCTGGTCCAGTGCAATACTACAATGGGCAAAAATAGCAACTTCCGTCATAAATAGGCCAATCACTCGAAAGCGCTGAACAATGGGCGATCAGAAGGCAAAATTTCTCGGCATTCAACGAGGGTGTCAAGTACTTTAAATTGTTTTAAGAGCTGTTCAGGTGCAAGTCTCCGTCATCGACACTCATATCGAACTCCTGGAAGTGCTTGAGTCGGTTCACTTGAATTTTCCTTTTCAAATAATGTCCTAAGAATGCAGGCTATTTTGGGAAAATGAATTATTTATGCATCCACGTGCCTTGCTCAGTGGGTCGTAAGAAGGAAATATCTTTGAATTGCGAATTCCATCCTTTAGGCACTCAAAGGAATTGTGATGTAATATTAACAGTTTTTCTGACAAATACATATTTCCACATTAACGAATATAATTAAAAAGATTTCTACGGTATTTTGTCAAAAATAAAAGTTTTTAAAGCAATTGAGTTTTTGCACGTTTTGAGAAAAAATCCATAATCGTTAGAAAAGCAAACAAAATATGACAAGTAAGCGCCCTGCAACCTGGAGGTAGGTGCTGCGAAAAACATGTTACAATTTGTTTGTTTCATATCTCAAAAACTTTTTATTACACGCGAAAAATACATCGAACTTTTTTGGTGGAGAATTTGCGATCTACCATTTTTAAAATAATACTTACTAGTTTGCGCTGCGTTGTCGCGGATACGTAATAACACCACAAATTTGGTCCACTTACTTATCCATATTAAATTTTATAAAACTAAAACAAATCGCTATCACATTCACCGTTAAAATTCACAAATGATACTATACCTACTACATCGCACAGCAACCATAAAATTAAACCAATTATTTGTAACTGAAACTAATTAGCAAGACATTGAAAACTCTAGACTTTTACTTTCACCGAAAAGGCCATTCAGGTAATAGTTGTTCCAGGAAGAGGATATTTTCAAGAATATGACATTTGTATTACATTACTTCATCGTACTGCAGGTAACCATCGAAAACGGTATACCAATTTAGAAAATTTAAATTTTTTTTAGATATTTCACATCCCATCCCTATTGCACCCTGCTCTCTTATATGTCTCAGTAGGGAGGGGATGGTCTCATTAAATTAAACATGTATTTACACATGTCATCATTTTCGCCTATTCTTAATACTTTTTTCACTATAAATAAATCAATTTTTTCATTTATTTCCAATCGGCAGGAGTAAACTTTTTCCGCTCTCAAAAAGTTTCCACTTTCAAGACTACTCACAGTTTCTACATTTATTAATATTTTAATCCCGCACACGCATTGCCGCGCATGTTTTTTATTTTCTAAAATTATTCTCACATCCTTACCCTGACCTCTTTTCGGGAAATATTTAAAAAAAAAAAGAATCTACCTCTTTTACACTTTATCCCATTTACTAAAAAACTATTATTCATCAAATGTTCATATATTTACTTACTTAATTAATATAAGGGGATTACTGCATGGGAGGCCACGAAGTACAAACCGAATAAACCTACGCTGGAGAGCTTCCACCCGGTTAATGTGAGAAGCGTAAAATGGCAGCCACACACAACAAGCGTATTCTAATACATATAGGCCTCACAAAAGTGCAGTATAAAAGACGCGTTATATATGGGTCATTAAACTCCTTACAGTATCTCTTGACGAAGCCCAAGGTAGAGTTGGCCTTGATGACTAACATATTGATATGGTCGTCGAAGTTAAAAAGGGGAATTCAGGCAAACACATTTTGATGTCAAATTCGAAATCAGCGACCCCGAAAATCCCTTAGTGCGGATTTTCAGGACAATCCCTTGAAGTTTAACTTTTTTCGGCCCGCCACCTTGAATTCCAGGAAATTGTTTTTTGTCAGCTAAACAAACAAATTTGATAAGTGTTTATACTTGTTTTTAGGATGCAGTAGCTTAAAATAAGTTAAAATTTCGTGCTCCACCCCTTTTTTCCCTTTGGAACCCATTACATGTTTTATTTCAAAGTAGCAGCCTAATCCCGGATTTTTCTGGAGTTTTCCATATATGTAAATCCAAACTGTTGTATAATGAGTGAAACATTTTTAATGCTCGTAAGATGATTTTTAATTTTTCTCGTGGGAACCCAAAACATTATTCGGGAAAACAGTAGTCTAAATCATACCTGACAAAATACTCTAATTGCAGTGAAAGTACCATCGAAATCGGTTCAGCCGTTTCCGAGATTAGCCTGCACAAACAAACAGACATACAAAAATTTTTGGTGTCGAGTAAAAAAAACATTATACCTTAGAAGAAGGCAGTACATAACACAGACAGGGACTTTAATTTTATTTATTTGCATGTATAAATTATGTAGTAAATACTCGACGAAGTTTGGGAATGTTTTATAACCTATAGATTGTATATAGTTTCGAACGGACGTTCGCAATCATTTCATTTTCAAACTTCAGCCACATAATCAGTCGACTTTTGTATTGTGATTCACGTTCCTTTCATTTATGGCACTTTGGATGTTAATCGGTTTCCCTGAGTTAATTACGAAAGTATTTTCGCCACTAAATAGCAAAGCAGGGCAAGTGACTGATTTTCTTCAGTGCAACGTGAAGAGTGAAACAAGTCCTCCACCTTCTGGTTTTCCAATTACGAAAATCTACGGGTGGCGTCGACGCAATCAGTTCATGTATAATTGAAAGAAGTGTCCTGCAGCGAGGGAAAGCACGAATTAGTCCAAAGATTTTAATTATCTTCTTAGAACTCGTCAGCGCCCTTTAGAAATATCGTTGGGAGCAAACGACTCACTCCTGCCTGTGGAAATTTCCTAGAGTGAGTTCTTTTGGACTGAAAATACTTTTGAAGCGTAAGTTGCTTCAGGGCAAAGTGCCCTGCAGCGCTGTCTGGCGAGCAAGAGCTATTCAATTTTAGGCCATTTCAAAATTCGTACCAAAACAAGTACAGATGTATGTATGTATGTATGTACCAGAAACGTGGATCTGTGGTTTCATTAAATTTCCCGTAAGTGTTACTGCAACGGTAGAGCTCCAGCGGATATGTTTGCTGCATTCCATTAATGTAGCTTTGTTTACGGAAGTTACTCAGCCAGACGCAAGGCCTTGTTGCAAAATTAGGAAGGAAGCGGAGGGCGGGCAGCCCTTGAGTAAGCACATACGTAGTGCTCTCGCATGCTCGCAGAATTACCGTGCCGACTCTGTTTGTGCAGTTGTATGAATATGCACATGTTCCTGGGCCTGGCTACCTTCGTAGTTTGGAATTTGTTGAATAATTCAAATTATAACTTGTCTACTGCACAGAATATTATTTCGGGCAACATGCATTGGGACTGGGATGCACAAAGGCCATTCTTGCGACAGGTTGCTCCAAAACTTTGCCGCACGATTGCCTGAAGTCAAACGATTCTGCGGTGAAATTCCTTGTGTGTTTGCACTTATACTTCTTCCCCATAATTTTTAACGGGCATGCTTATTGGTTTTTGCCGTCATCTTAAAACAATAAAATGAAATAGTTTATCTTTCGTTAAAAACAGTTTTCTGTTTCTCACGTAATTTATGCTACGGCGTACGGGGTACCGTACATCTGATTTGGTTAAAGTTAAGCAAATAAAAGGAACAAAACTATATCTACATACATACGAGTATAGGATTTCAACAAGGACTCGAATTTTAAATTTAAAAAAAAACATACAGTAGTTATGCATGCAAACAAAATACTTGAATATTTTTATTCACCCTATGATAAAGGGAATAAAATGCCCTATGCGCCGCCGCACAGTGTGGTATTTGGTCCTAAAAGTTGGCCAAAATCACTTTTTTTTATATTATTTCTACTCCCTCTACGCCATTTTTTCCAAAAACTAGTATAACCGTTCCATACAATAGCAAAATACACAAAGCGATAGCGCTATCCAGCGCGCCGTGCGCTCAGTCGGAAGTTACCGTTCATCTAGAGTGTTCGTGTAATTGTTCGATGCGCTCAGATTTCATCATTTGCAAATTCTTGCTATTTTGTGACTGAACGATTTTGTGTTGGTTTTCATGATGGATTGTGCACAACCAGATATGTACTTTATTTGGCATTTAATTTCAACAACTAAACTACAGTCTTTCTTCATTTATACCTACCTGAGAAGAAGCACCAAGAAACTGCTAAAAAAAACCCATTTTGGAAGATTAAAGGGAATTTTAATATATTTCTCATCATTTCTAAGCCAAAATAGCAATTGCTTATTATAAAGTAGATCCTACATAATATAAATAAGCGCAAAATAGCCACCCCAAAGTACCCCCGTATTTTTGGTGATTTTTTTTCCGTAGGCACATTCCATACTCAGTAAATGAAGTTTTACTTGAAGTTTTCCCGGGTAGCCTGCAACGCAGATGTTTTAAACAGGCTCCTCTTAACTTCTGATCCTGTCCTGACAGGCATGAGAAAAAGGAAAAATAAAAATAAACAGCCACTTTCGGCTGATGTTCTAAAATTGTTGCTTGAAAGTGACATTTTAAATGTGAGTTTTGAAAATAACGACGAAAATGACGAATAAATGCTTGTATATATTACATATCTTTTTTTTTACCTTTTACAAGCTAAAACTGAAATAAAACATTGTTAGGCAGCCATTAGGGGAACCAAATATTTTTGGCCAACTTTTAGGACCAAATACCACACTGTGCGCCGTCAGAGGTGGAGATTGGTCGCTGGTGTGCGGGTATCGTGCACACTATAAAACCTTCTAATTACTTCGGGGTGGGGACCTACGATTATTGCGCCCTAACACATATTTCCGCCTCTGATCACTGCGCCTCTAACAGATTTTGTTGCAACAATCGTATTTTGCCGAACCACATTTTTCCGGTTCGAAATATGGTTACCGAAAAATTAAGTTAAAAAGAACGTACTGACATGACAGTTGTGACACCAAAAATAAAGTTCTTAAAGAACCTTAGTGGTGGTAGTTACGACCGCAGTAGCAGTTGCAGTGACCAAAGTGGTACTCGTTGCATTGCAACCTTTGTAACTGTTGCTGCGACGAGACGTTGAGGTTATAATTATGGTGGTTTTTTTCCGATCAGGATATGAATGCTAATAAAGCAACGGAGTCAATAATAATTGATCTTTATAGGGCTGTCTCTTAACGGTAAACAAGGCGATAAGAACCTGCAAGATGCCCGAAGACCCGGTAGACCATAGAATTTTGGGATGATGAAATATACACCGTCAACAATTTTAGGCTAAATGGTAATAATTTTAAGGTTGCATATAAGTCCAGTCTGAAAACGAATTCAACTTTAAACTTAAATTATGCTAAGCCTTTTTTTGTAAACCAAAGAAAGGTCATTTAAATGAAATCTTTTGCTACTTAGGTCTGTAAACTTTTAAAGTTTACATTTCAACCGTAAAATGTTGAATCAAACTTAACCTTGACGGATTTAAATAATGAATAGGTTACATTGTTTAAAAACTCTTTTGGATTCAGTTTTAACCATATCTAAGGTCACAAAATTTCATCGGTTGAGGGTGGGGGGTCTTTCAAGGTTTGTCAAATCAAAATATCGGGGGATAAGCTATACACCATATTGCTTTCTTCTTCGTACGTTGTACGGCTGAGAGAGCCTCTGATTTGGAACGAATTAAATTAGCTAAATGCATTTATTGGTTCCGTTCCAAACTGAAAAAGGTCTCAGCTGTACGACTAAGCAGTAAGCATATTATTTTAAGGTGGTAAAGAAGATATCGGCAGGAGGTATAGCGTACCAGGTGCAGGAATACATAAAACTTTCTGTTTCCCCGAAACGATTTATTTTGCCATGAACAAGTTTTGAGCCCATCAGTTTTGGAATAACGTTTTATGCTCCTCATGGTAGTTAAAAAAATTTGAACCATTGAATTATGAAAATTTGTTGTAACTGATATATTTTCTTTTCAAAATATCACAAAAAGTAACATTTAAAACTTAAAATTTAAACGGAACTAAAACAAACATGTTTTCTTTTACGGTATAAGTAGGTAAACAAAGAGAGTTCTGGATCAAGTGCACGTGTACTTGATCCAGAACTCTCATAGCATAGGCCTTATGTACTTGATCCAGAACTCTCATAGCATAGGCCTTATGTACTTGATCCAGAACTCTCATAGCATAGGCCTTATGTACTTGATCCAGAACTCTCATAGCATAGGCCTTATGTACTTGATCCAGAACTCTCATAGCATAGGCCTTATGTACTTGATCCAGAACTCTCATAGCATAGGCCTTATGTACTTGATCCAGAACTCTCATAGCATAGGCCTTATGTACTTGATCCAGAACTCTCATAGCATAGGCCTTATGTACTTGATCCAGAACTCTCATAGCATAGGCCTTATGTACTTGATCCAGAACTCTCATAGCATAGGCCTTATGTACTTGATAGTGGGCCCCTCCCATCTCATGCCACCCAATGGCAGGGTATTCCCCGCCCCCGCCCCCGCCCTCCCCCAGCACTTGGTGGGGCCATGGTGCATTTCTGTAAACAAGTGGGCAGACCTCGATCCCCAGCACTTGGAGGGGCCATAGGGCATTTGTGTAAACAAGTTGGCTGGCAAGAATTTTGAAAAACATTTGCGGTGGCGCACACGTGCATCTGCGATTGTTGATAATTATTTAATTATTGATGTGGTAGACATTTTTCATCAGGAAAAGCATGAAAAACAATTTTTATTGGGAAGTTGAGTCAAAGGTGTAATGGGTCATTTGCGTAAACAAGTTGGCCTTCTGAAAATAACAATTTTTATACCCGCGATCCCCAGCACTTGGAGGGGCCATAGGGCATTTGTGTAAACAAGTTGGCTGGGCAAGAATTTTGAAAAACATTTGCGGCGGCGGCGCACACGTGCAGCTGCGATTGTTGATAATTATTTAATTATTGATGTGGTAGACATTTTTCATTAGGAAAAGCATGAAAAACAATTTTTATTGGGAAGTTGATCTCGATCAACGCGTGCAGCTGCGATTTCTGAAAATAGCAATTTTTGGGGGACGAAAAACATGTACTTGGTCCAGAACTCCCCTAGCATAGGCCTTATATGCTTGATCCAGAACCCCCCTAGCATAGATCTTATGTACTTGATGTGAGTGGTGAGTCATTGATCTCCCACATCATGCCACCCAATGGCAGGGTATTCCCCACCACCACCCCCCCTAACACTTATGCCGATTCTGGACCATTTTTCCCATAAGAAATGTACAGGGCCAAAAAAATTCTCATCTTTGCTTCAAAATCTCTCGTGGAGCATGTTATTTTATTATTTTAAACAAGTTGATTGATCTTGTTCAAAGGGAAAAAAAATTTCATTCTTATCAACGAAATTTGTTTTCCCGCGCCTTATCACAAGAAATGTAAGAGCAGTTGGCACGAGCCCAGCATATTTCATTGCCAGAAGAAACAAAGCTTTTACAAATTCCCAGATGATATGCTCTTGTTTAACCCGTGTGTCCCCAAAAAATTTTTTTTCTGCGTCAAGTTCATGAACACTGACGTTGATATGATTTTATGTTACACAACAACAAGATTAAACATGCATCAAGTTCATGAACACTGACGCTGATATGATTTTATGTTACACAACAACAAGATTAAACATGCGTCAAGTTCATGAACATGCTGGTACCGATATGATTTTATGTTATGCAACAACAAGATCAAACAGATGATTTGTGGTGACATACATTTCATATTGGGAAAATTGATATATATATATATATATATATATATATGAGAGCTGCACCTTCAAATAACATCATTCACATAATGTCCCTGACACTTACATTAAGTGGGAACACATCTGTATTAACAACTGAATATTTTCCACCGCTAGACCTGCCTTCAGATTATGTGTGTGGGTTAATAGATTTTCATACTTATAATTCTATACCTAATGTTGACCACACTAATAATTTGTTCCACGTTGGAAATCGTATTGTGGAACTGCCACTAGGATCATATGAGATAGATGATATAGCCGATTATCTCGATAAACTATTAAATAAATTTAAAAATAGGCCCACGATCTTGTTAAGAGCAAACAATAACACATTAAAATGTGAAATAGAATCTAGTGACACAATTAATTTCAATAGAGAAAATTCAATAGGTTCGCTGCTAGGATTTAGTAAAGCCGTCTTGGAAGCAAATAAATTACATGTATCAGACTTACCTGTAAATATAATTAAGGTAAACGTGGTCAGGATAGAATGCAATTTAATATATGGTGCTTTCATAAATGGAATGAGAGTTCATACTTTACATGAATTCTCTCCAAAGGTTGGGCCTGGGTATAAAATAGTTGAGGTACCAACAAATGTGATTTATTTGCCAGTAAACACTCGAAGAATTAGCTCAATCACCTTAAAGCTCCTTGATCAGGACGGTGATTTAATAAATTTTAGGGGTGAAATCATTACAACAAGATTACATTTGAAGCCACAAGCATGATAGTATATAATAAGAGGAAATTTCATATTAATAATAGTTCTTCTTTACCGCTTAAAGAGCTTAAACGAGGAGGAGGAGGAGGGAAAAAGTTGAAACTATCAAGTGAAAATAAAAAAATTTTGAAGTCGTTAGGTTTTGCGGTAAAAAATAAAAATGAATGAAATATTAAATGTGGGAGAAGCTGTCCACTATGACAACAGCATTGCAAAATTTGAATATCACTCTTACTCGCCATTCATCAATTCATTTAAAAATAATGATGAAATACGTATAGCTATTCAATACCAAGATATCTATGTACTTCCAAGTCAAAGTTTTCTTTATATAGAAGGAAAATTAGAATGCACTCCTGATAAGCCAGAAAATGTGAAGTTTACCAATAACGCAATAGCCTTTTTGTTTGAGGAAATTCGATATGAAATCAATGGAGTAGAAATAGACCGCAATAAAAATGTTGGTCTTACATCAACAATAAAGAATAAGCTTTCTCTAAATGAATGGGCAGGTAAAATGCTTCTAAATTCAGGATGGTCTCTAACCAATATAAGTGTTAACTCTGATGGTGAATTTAACTTTTGCGTGCCATTAAAATTACTTCTTGGTTTTGCTGAAGATTATAAGAAAATAATAATAAATGCGAAGCATGAACTCGTTCTAATTCGCTCCCGAACAGATCTCAATGCACTATATGTTAAAGATATTGAAGCTACTGTAAATATTTTGAAATTGCAATGGCATATGCCACATGTCACTGCGGCTGATAGAGAAAAATTGTCATTGTTAAAAATTACTGAGAACAATCAACCAATTGCAATGGCATTTCGAAGTTGGGACCTCTATGAATATCCATCCTTACCCCAATCTTCTCGACATACATGGGCTGTGAAAACAGTTAATCAGCTGGAAAAGCCAAGATTTGTTATAATAGCTTTTCAAACTGACCGTAAAGATTCCAAGGAGAAAGACGCATCTAAATTTGATCATTGCAACCTCACAGATTTAAAAGTATACTTAAACGCTGAAAAATACCCCTATAATGATCTCAATGTGAAATACAGCACAAACCAATATGCTTTATTATATGAGATGTATTGCAAATTTCAACAATCATATTACAACCGTCGAGCTGAACCATTGCTATCGCGAGACCAGTTTAAGACTTTAGCCCCATTAGTTGTCATAGACTGTTCGCAACAGAACGAGTACCTTAAAAGTGGTCCTGTGGATATAAGAATAGAATTTCAAACGTCTGAAAATATTCCTGGGAAAACCGCTGCATACTGTTTACTTTTACACGACAGAATAGTTCAGTATAATCCGCTAACCAGTGAAGTTCAAAAATTATGAAACCATGAGTTGCATCATTGATATTCAAGGATTCAGGGGGCCTGGACAAACGTTCATTTTGAAAGAAATTGCTGTTATTACCGAAGAAAACATGTTACAGCACTTCATTTTAAAACCACCATACATGTTCAATAATCTACCACCAGAATTGCAAAAACAAGCATTATGGTTGTGCAAGTATCATCATGGATTTTCGTGGGATGATGGGTACACTTCAATGGAGGATATTACAAAACTGTTTGTTCACATTTTCCAAAATAAAATCATTTATGTTAAAGGAGATGAAAAAATTAAATGGCTTAATCAATTGTTTACACTAAATAACAACAACAGTACGATTTATGATTTGGAAGATTTTGGATGCCCAAACATTGAGCAATTAAGAAAAATGTTTATTGATGTACCGCGTTGTATACTCCATTCTGGCAAATGTGCAAAACAAAATGTATTTTTATGTAAAAAATTCCTGGATAGATATAAATAAAACATATTTTTATTTTTAAATACAATTTAGTTTTTTATTGATATATATTTAAACAATGTCCATATTAAAGGTCTGCTTCATTTTCTTTAAATCCACAAAAGAGATATTTGACATCTGTGTGGGATCATTCTCTACATACTTTTCAATTTCACCATTGCTTAAAATTCTTTCCCCCAGTAATTCGTGGAATTCATAACAAGATATTCTCAAGCTTTTATGTTGGTAATTGCTATCATATGTGCAGCGAACTTTTATCGATTTATCATCATCAAAGTCTAATTTGAAATGTCTGTAAAATACACGATCACTTTCTATGATTCCACCAATGTCTCGCTCTTTATTAATCAAATCTTGCCTAAATCCCTCAAGGGCTTCTTCTAGGGTTACTACATTCGTTTCTAGTGGTACAAATTCTACATCACTTTCTTTTGGCGGCTCAGTGATGCTTTCTGAAGAGATATCAGGATGATGTGGATTAGAAGTTGTTGTTGTTGTTGTTAATGAATTAGCAGTAGCTATACTTTTCACAAATAAACGAAATGACAGAGAAACTTTAACAGTATCATTATTGGGTAATAATAAATTAAAATCAATTTCATCGTTTTTTGATTGATCATTCAAGTGCACATCAATTGGAGCTGATAAACAATATGAATATAAAAAACCGAGTACAACTAACACACAATTTGTTGACCTCATTTTCATTCTCTAAAGATTAAGATGTGCCTTGTTCAAAGATTATATTTGAACTACATATATTTAGTTTGAGTTTTAAATATTTATATTATTTTTATTCCTTATTGTGTGTGTGTGTGTGTGTGTGTGTGTGTGTGTGTGTGTGTGTGTGTGTGTGTGTGTGTGTGTGTGTGTGTGTGTGTTTATTTACTTTAAAAGTTATACAATTTTCATTTCAAAATTTGTGTGAGAACCACGATTTTCATCTTTTTCTTCAGCTTTCAGCATTACTGTTGCTGCTAAGCTTGGGTTTTCGTTTTCTAATTTTATTGGTTTTCGATTCCACTCTTCCTCACCTGCAAACGGACAAGCCCTGTGAAAGAAATTCGTGCATGGATGTCCGCGGACACCATCTTCTAGCCAACCCAGTACAGTTATTTCCCCTCCTTTGACTTCAATCTTTACATGCTCAAAAGGTTTAATCCGCATCTCATGCAAAAGTGAAGGAATTTTTTCAGCCTTAGTTATTGTCAATACCTTACATCTTTTGCCATGCTCTGCAGTCATATATACTTTCAATATATCACATCTAACAACAGCATGCACAATTTTCATGTACATCCAACCAGTCAAGCACGTGCAAAAATGATTTTCATCCCAAATAGTATCCGCCCAAAACATTTCACCTTTTACACCGCTATCGTTTGAACGAATAAAGGCACACGTGCATTGTTATATATATATATATATATATATATATATATTATATATATATATATATTCTTGTGGAGGACATTATTAAAACAAGAATATAGTTATTTTGTTATTTATTTACATTTGTATAAAAATTCTAAACATAAATGTCCACAAATTACTGTGTTATAAGTTTGATGTGGAAGATAATTATACTTTAAATTATGTCCTAAATAGTTTATAACTTCTAATGGAGGTTGTAAATTGCCGAAGCTGTCAAAATATTGAATATTTGCACCATTTTTATAATATGCTACCCAATGAGTACCAGGTCCTGAAGATATGTCCAAATTGATGATGCCGCATTCTCGATGTTTGGGCTTTTTTGGAAGTTTGTCACGCATAAATACTCCTCTAAAATTTGCCACATTTTGTGCATACTTCCGTATATCTACATCAGTCAGGGGCCTGTTAGGTAGCGTTTTCATTAGTTTTTTGATGGAGGATTTAAAAATAATCCAAGACCCTTTTTATAGGGTTTAAGGAAAAGCCCTTTTCCCAAAGCAATAGCTTCCATTGTTTGATTGTGCCTCTCGCTTTCTTTAAGTTGTTCATTTGCTTTCTTCGCTGCATTAACAGCTTTCACAATGTTGGTTGCTCCTCCAGCTAAAGCGCCAACAGCAGAAAGTCCTGCAAATAATGGAATCAGGAACGGTAAAATTCCACCAGTTTTGGGCACTGGTACAACTCGTGGAATTTTCAGGTTTTTTTTCCTATGTTTAATAGTACTTTTGATTTCTTTTTGCGCCAGTGCAACAGCTGCTTTTATGGAATCAGGTTTTTCTTTTTCAATTACTTTTCGAGCCCTTAACATAGCTTTCGAAAGTGTAACAACATTTTTAAGCTTTTTTCCTTTTTTTCTTAACCCCCTCACACCCATTCCAAGTTTTGACTTAGCGTTCATAATGTTTGTTACTAGTAATGCGTTTGCACGCTCACCAAGATTTGCGTCACTGGCCTTAACCCTATCCCAAGCTTTATTAGCCAAAATTCTATCTGCTATATTACGATCTTGTGTATTTTTAAATTTTGAATACACTATGTCATGCTCTTTACAAGCCTTGTCTAAAGAATTTACTCCAGGATCTCCACGAGCTAATCTTTTAGCTAGCCGAGTACCTGGCCCACAATATTGATAGCCTGGTAAATGCAACTCAAACGGTAATTTATTAATTAATGTGTTAATTACTCCTCCACCGGCTATTCCTTTTTGTTTACGTTGTTTGTTTTGATTATATTCCAACATTAATTTAGCGACTGTAATGCTCAACTTTCATATTTAAACTAAGAGGTGTATAAATTACATGAGTATTTATAGTTCCAGCCCAGTAGTCAAAATGAAGTTAATCAAACAAAATCTATCTTTACCAATTCAAAATAATGATTTCAAGAGTAATACAAAAGAACTTAAAAGACATAGTGCCCTATTACCTAACAGTATACGTGCTGTTGTTGTTGGACCTTCTAACTGTGGAAAGACGAATGTAATGATAAGTTTATTAGAGCATCCTAATGGGTTAAGCTTTGAAAACGTTTATGTCTACTCTAAATCACTTTCCCAACCAAAATATGAATATTTGAACAAACTTTTGAAGCCAATACGAGGTCTAGGGTATTATACATTTTCCAACAACAGTGATGTGATACCTTTGGAAGAGGCAAAGCGAAATTCTATATTCATTTTTGATGATGTTGCATGCGAAAAGCAAGACAACATACGTTCATATTTTTGCATGGGACGTCACAATAATGTTGATAGTTTCTATCTCTGTCAAACTTATACGCGCATACCGAAACATTTGATATGAGACAATGCGAACTTTCTCATATTATTTAAACAAGATGATCTGAATCTTAAGCATATTTATGGTGATCATATAAACACCGATATGAGCTATAATATTTTTCGAAATTTATGTGTTGAATGTTGGCAAGATAAATATGGATTTCTAGTAATAGATAAAGATAGCCCATTTAGTGAGGGGCGATACCGTAAAGGAATTGATGCACACATTGTCTTATAAATATAATGGTTTGCTAAACAAAATAACAGATCGCCGTTGATCAGCTAAACAACTAAACATCTACTAAAGCTGTTAACAAAATCAGATCAACAGATCAAATGAGCTGTTAATAAAACCAGATCAACAGATCAACTGAGCTGTTAATAAAATCAGATCAACAGATCAACTGAGCTGTTAATAAAATCAGATCAACAGATCAACTGAGCTGTTAATCAACCCAGATCAACAGATCAACTGATATAAATATAATGGTTTGCTAAACAAAATAACAGATCGCCGTTGATCAGCTAAACAACTAAACATCTACTAAAGCTGTTAACAAAATCAGATCAACAGATCAAATGAGCTGTTAATAAAACCAGATCAACAGATCAACTGAGCTGTTAATAAAATCAGATCAACAGATCAACTGAGCTGTTAATAAAACCTATTAAAATCAGATCAACAGATCAACTGAGCTGTTAATAAAATCAGATCAACAGATCAACTGAGCTGTTAATAAAACCAGATCAACAGATCCCCGTTGATCAGCTAAAGCTGTTCAAATGGGTAACAACCGGAAGTTTAAAATGGATAAGAAGAAGAAGTTAATAGAAGACATTATACAATCGAGAAATGCAATTATAAAAAAGTATCAAGTCTTAAAATCGGGTCGAACTGAAGCAGAATTTCAACTTGAGACAACATTAAAGCCCATTACACACAGAACCTCTAAAACAACTTGTGGATGAAAGTAAAACAAAACGAAACATTAAGGAGTATATGAAATTGGAAGATGATTATAGCAGAGAAAGTACTCCAAAACAACTAAAACCAAAATATTTTAAAATGTTCCCAACAAGTACTCCTCTGAAATATGATGAAGTTACAGAAAATGAATATGAAACACCCACACACTCAAGAACTTTTACAGGGATCCCTGAATCTACCTCGAATTTATCTACTAGTATCCCTGAATCTACCACAAATTTATCTACGAGTATAATTAAAAAATATTTCCAATTATATGTTCAAAATAAACCACAAATTGATTATATTTATGGTGTTTATAAAGATGAGCAAATAAACGACTGGAAAATTGGCAATTCTACAATTACATTTGATGATGATGATGATCAAAACTTTATAATTAATGCGAAATCTTACAAAATTACAATGGGCTTATGTGAATTACTTTTTATGAAAAATCCTAGTAAAAGTTTATATAATGAAGAGGATTTGACGAATTATGAAGAGATTTTAACAGAAAGTAATGCCTTCAGACGTGGTTTTAACTCTGATGGTCAAGTAAAGGGTAACAAAGGTGTTAAATATAAATCTATTATAAGTAAATTTATTCATCATACGGGAACAAGTTTAATGAGGCTCCCTAAAGATAGCATTGATTATATATATTGGAACGATCCAAATGAATTAGTAGAAAGATTACATCTTTTAATAGCATCTGAGCGAGCTGGTCATAACAATCATCATAATGAAATCATCTCCATAATAGAAGAATTGAAAGAAGCTAATATTATAGTATAATACATATATATGAAACAACATTTCAACCTTTCTATCAGATTAATAATGCCTGTTGATAAGTTCGGACGAAACAAATTTGGCGGCAAATCAATTAGTGGCCCTCGGGGCCCATCTGGCCCTCAAGGTTCACCAGGTCTATCTGGTCCTCCAGGAGAACCTGGAAAGGGATTTGTCTTAACATCAAATAATAATTATGATATGCAGTTCAAAAATATTAAATATCTCGCAGATCCTGAAGAAGAAGAAGATGCTGCAACTAAAAGTTATGTTGATATTATCAGTAGATATCTTAAATCCGAAATTGAGGTTACATATAAAGATATAGAAATTCAATTACAATCTTTAAATGCTAAATTAGAGTTAGTAAAGAAAGAATTGGAAAAACACATTGAAAAAGCTATTAGCGATAGAGTGCAATATATTGATACAAATATTAGTAAGATTAACTCGGCTTTAGAAAAGCTTATAAATGTGGAATCAATTGTAATTCAAACTAACGAATAAAATTTTGAAATATAACATTATATACTAAAAATATATTTTCATTCATATTCCTGCAATGAGTAAAGAAGCTGTTGTCGATGAGCTGCACAAAGCAGCTCGACGTAATTTCGCTAGACGACGTGTAATTATCAAAGATTTAGATGATCTATGGCAAGCGGATTTGGTTGAAATGGGGTCCTACTCTCGTGAAAATAATGGATTCCGTTTTTTATTAACTGTAATTGACTCATTTTCCAAATACGCTTGGGCAGAACCTATTAAAAATAAAACTGGTATGGAGGTAAAGGTTGCGATGGAGAGAATCTTGAAAAGCGGTCGCATTCCTAAGAACTTACAAACTGATGATGGCAAAGAATTTTACAACAAAATATTTCAAAAATTAATGCAAGACCATCAGATAAACCATTATTCTACTTATAGCATAATGAAGGCTTCCATAGTTGAACGGTTTAACAGAACATTAAAGGGGGTGATGTGGAAAGAATTTAGTAAAAGCGGTTCTTATCGATGGATAAGTATGGTTAAAAAACTAGTAAATGCCTACAACAACAAAAAACACACTACAATTCAAATGCGACCAGCAGATGTTAATTATTCAAACAAAAATGTTTTACTAAAAACAGTATATAACCACATAAAAATAAGTAATATTCCAAAATATAAAATTGGGGATAATGTTCGCATTAGCAAATATAAGCATATTTTTGAGAAAGGATATACTCCAAACTGGACAACGGAAATATTTCGAATTAAATTTGTGCAGAACACGAATCCTGTGACATACCTTCTCGAAGATTTTGAGGGAAATCCAATAAAGGGCGGTTTTTATGGCAAGGAGTTATTGAAGACAAAATATCCTCGGGATTATCTCATTGAAAAGGTTTTAAAGAAGAAGGGAAACAAATACTTTGTAAAATGGTTAGGCTTTCCCGATAAGCATAATTCATGGATTAATAAAAGTGAAATATTATAATATAAATAAAAAGTCATGTTTTAAATAAAATAAATAACAAAAGAACTATATTCATGTTTCTTTTTTTTTAATGTCCTCCACAAGAATATATATAAAACAATGCACATACACCTTTATTCATTCAATCGATAACTGTGTTAAAGGTGACATGATTTGGGGGGAGCAATATCTTTAGGAAAGTTTGCTACAAAGCCACTGTCGCCGAACCCTTCACCGCTCGGTGCTTTTGGATTTTTCATTTTTGCATTCGATTGCTCCATGACAGTAAAAATTTGATCTTCACCGAAAATATTTTCTTTTAAACTGGAAATAGGGTCATCCGTTCTTATGGTGTATGGAAGTGTTTTGCGAAACTTTATCCATTTAAAAGAAAATATTTTCGGTGAAGATCAAATTTTTACTGGCATGGAGCAATCACACCGAGCGGTGAAGGGTTCGGCGACAGTGGCTTTGTAGCAAACTTTCCTAAAGATATTGCTCCTCCACCGGTAGAGGAGTATTTATGCATGACAAACTTCCAAAAAAGTCCAAACATCGAGAATGCGGCATCATCAATTTGGACATATCTTCAGGACCGGTACTCATTGGGTGGCATATTATAAAAATGATGAAAATATTCAATATGTTTGGCAGCTTCGTAGAGAATGATCCCACACAGATGTCAAATATCTCTTTTGTGGATTTAAAGAAAATGAAGCAGACCTTTAATATGGACATTGTTTAAATATATATATATCAATAAAAACTAAGTTGTATTTAAAAATAAAAATATGTTTTATTTATATCTATCCATGAATTTTTAACATAAAATACATTTGCCAGAATGAAGTATACACCATAAAATCATATCAGCGGCAGTGTTCATGAACTTGACGCAGAAAAAATTGTTTGGGGGCACACGAACTAAACAAGAGCATATCATGGGAAGTTGTAAAAGCTTTGTTTCTTCTGGCAATGAAGTATGCTGGGCTCGTGTCAATTACATTTGTTTGTGATAAGGCGCGGGAAAACAAATTTCGTTGATAAGAATGAAATTTTTTTTTCCCTTTGAACAAGATCAATCAACTTGTTTAAAATAATAAAATAACATGCTCCACGAAAGATTTTGAAGCAAAGATGAGAATTTTTTTGGCCCTGTACATTTCTTATGGGAAAAATGGTCCAGAATCGGCATAAGTGTTAGGGGGGGTGGTGGTGGGGAATACCCTGCCATTGGGTGGCATGATGTGGGAGATCAATGACTCACCACTCACATCAAGTACATAAGATCTATGCTAGGGGGGTTCTGGATCAAGCATATAAGGCCTATGCTAGGGGAGTTCTGGACCAAGTACATGTTTTTCGTCCCCCAAAAATTGCTATTTTCAGAAATCGCAGCTGCACGCGTTGATCGAGATCAACTTCCCAATAAAAATTGTTTTTCATGCTTTTCCTAATGAAAAATGTCTACCACATCAATAATTAAATAATTATCAACAATCGCAGCTGCACGTGTGCGCCGCCGCCGCAAATGTTTTTCAAAATTCTTGCCCAGCCAACTTGTTTACACAAATGCCCTATGGCCCCTCCAAGTGCTGGGGATCGCGGGTATAAAAATTGTTATTTTCAGAAGGCCAACTTGTTTACGCAAATGACCCATTACACCTTTGACTCAACTTCCCAATAAAAATTGTTTTTCATGCTTTTCCTGATGAAAAATGTCTACCACATCAATAATTAAATAATTATCAACAATCGCAGATGCACGTGTGCGCCACCGCAAATGTTTTTCAAAATTCTTGCCAGCCAACTTGTTTACACAAATGCCCTATGGCCCCTCCAAGTGCTGGGGATCGAGGTCTGCCCACTTGTTTACAGAAATGCACCATGGCCCCACCAAGTGCTGGGGGAGGGCGGGGGCGGGGGCGGGGAATACCCTGCCATTGGGTGGCATGAGATGGGAGGGGCCCACTATCAAGTACATAAGGCCTATGCTATGAGAGTTCTGGATCAAGTACATAAGGCCTATGCTATGAGAGTTCTGGATCAAGTACATAAGGCCTATGCTATGAGAGTTCTGGATCAAGTACATAAGGCCTATGCTATGAGAGTTCTGGATCAAGTACATAAGGCCTATGCTATGAGAGTTCTGGATCAAGTACATAAGGCCTATGCTATGAGAGTTCTGGATCAAGTACATAAGGCCTATGCTATGAGAGTTCTGGATCAAGTACATAAGGCCTATGCTATGAGAGTTCTGGATCAAGTACATAAGGCCTATGCTATGAGAGTTCTGGATCAAGTACATAAGGCCTATGCTATGAGAGTTCTGGATCAAGTACACGTGCACTTGATCCAGAACTCTCTTTGTTTACCTACTGGTATAATAAGTAGGTTTTTTTATTTGAATATCATTATAGTCAATGAATACTTTAATCATTATATCATTATTTACGTTCTTCATCTCCACGAATTTCATACCACTCACTCCACAGTAGTCAATTTTTAGGAACGTGGCTGCACTATTGATCTTAACGCTGTAGCGTAAGAGCCAGCTGTGACTTAAGTAATACACGCATGAGCACGACCAGCCAGATTTAATCTACTGAAGGCTAAAGCATAACCTAATGTAGATTACTTTTTAATTTTTCGTATTGAAACATTATCTTGAGTAGATTAAATATAATATATTGAAATTATGTGTGTCTTTTATATAAGTATCCTTTTATAAGTAATCATAGATTACTATCTAACCATTTAAGGTTAGACTTTGTTTGCAGGGGAATTATCTAATGTACGGAAAGTTTGAAATTATTGCACTGTAATAAGTAACACTTTGTTTTAATGCTGAGTTTTATTAACGTTCAATACCGAATAGTTTTAATGTACAAAAATTTTCATGGGCTGAAAATTATCCTCAACCGTATCCCAAATATAAGCAATAAAATACGAACGGGTACAAATCAGCACCAATTTCAAAAACGTCCTAAAATTAATTATCTATATTGTGTGACCTCGAACTTGAGCCAGCATCTCTACGCGGTCTAGCCAGATGTTTTTTTTTATTCTGTTCTGACCAGAGGAAGTCACTTTAGTTGTTATTAGTGAATGCAGAACAGTTTGCACCATCGTCATTTGATTAATTCATCAGCATTTTCATCAGCGTGGATCTTGCATCATTGCAGTTTTTCAACCGAAGTCACACATCATACAGAGATCAGCGTTGTTCACCGTAAAAAAAAATTGAAGAGAAATACCACCTACTTTTTAAAAATATGATTTTGTATTTTTGTTGTTACATATTTTGACACTGACCTGCTAAAATATTAGAATGTAACATGCCTTCATTTTTAATCTACACATATTGAGTAAATGTTACACAGGAGACTAAAGGTATGTGTATATGTACATGAAATAAATATTTTAAAACTATTTATTTCTTGATGCTTTTTATTTGCGAGAATTGGGAGGGTTAAGGATGACTCCAGACTACCTATGTGATGAATGTGGTGCTCTTTGCATGGGGGCCTGGTAGATGAATTTGCAATTTTCGAAGGCAAACTCGAAATTTGCAACACTGCGCTCATAGAAATCCTTTGAAGTTGAGAATTTTCGGTATGTATACGCTTGGAATGCTCCAATTTTAATTTCCTGATTTTAAAGGCAGATCAACAAATTTCTAAAATTCTAAAGTGATTTAGTATTATGACCCCGCTATATTGGAGCTGCCACTCTGAGTTTGTGAAATTTAACACCATATTTAAAATCAGTGACCCAAAGAGATCGCGTGCATCAAATTTAATGTAATTTAACGATTCCTTGAATCCGCCATCTTGTTTAAATTGGGCATCGTGTTTTCAGTTAGTACGAAAATCGAATGCATTACCTGATAGATAAATATTGTACTTTGCAATCACAGCATACATACATAAAGGGCGAATTCACTTTGTGGTTTTTGGTTTAAATCCTTATTTTGAATATGTATTATATGTAGTGCTGAAGGATTTCAGATTGCGTTAATAGTCAGAGAAAATAAAAACAGATTGCAGGCGACATGGACGGTAGTGAGATTGATGATGATGCTCCGGGGTTACCTTGTACGCGGCGAGAAAGATGTAGTCATTGTGCCCAGTGGCTTAATTAGATGTGTAATTAGTGTCAAGTAGGGAGTGAATTATCAGCTGCAATTAATCACAATTATTAACATGAGATAAATATCCAATTAGGACCCAGAGAGCCCGGCACTCAATTCCATTGCATCTTGAGTCCGCTTAATGGGCCAGTTTGCCGGACTGCCGCAAAATTAAACAAATTCAGTGAACAATAATTTACTTGGTGTCACAAACAATTAACTTTGCCTGGCAATTATATCCTGCTAAATGGTTAACACTCTGCTACTAGTTAAACGGGTATGGCAATGCTTAAACTTTATCTCGCTGAGCGGCAGTTGGGACATACTGAAGTAATCCAGGCGGAATTTATTTAACTGGCGCTAACCTGCCGCCGCCGCGCCGTATCGATTTAACAAATAAACTGCGAAAACCTGAAACCCGAAGTGATATTTATTAATGGTCCGATGGCAAAATGTTGCCAATGGCTGGAAAAAATCAGGGGTGCTTTAGATGCCATCTCCGTCTCCGCTATTTAAAAGACCCTTTCTTACTACCGGCTGCGGAAATTTCATGCACAATAGCCGGAGCGCCATTCCAATAAAGGTGATCAATTTTCCCCAATAGACTAGCTTACTCGTGGATTAAATATTAGATAAAATTCTTCCCGCAACCGACGTCTAACCCGGGCGTAGTCCACGCTCGACCTTATCTAATTTATTCCCGGCAACCGTCCAGCCCGAGCAGGCAATCCGACGAATCAGAGCGGGGGACCAATCAATTTAATGGGCTTTGGTTATGACACATCGTTGTAATTGGAAAGCCTAGAAAAGGGCTTCGAGGTCATCAGCACAATGCAATTCGTCTCTTTAACTCACGAGGGCCAGCCACCCTGTCAGTGCTTTACTTTTGGGGTGGCTCAGCGATAAGAATTCTCAGAAAATTATATCTGTCAAAGAAGAAATATAGCGGACTGTAAGTGTACAGAGGCGGTGAAAGTGATTGCATGACTCAGCTGAGGATAAACATCAAAGGAATATTTATGCGGTTCGATTTTTAGGCAAAATCCTAGATCGCAATCTTTTATAGCCTTCGGTAGCTTTTAAGGCGTGTTACGTATGTGGATTCGGCGTTAAGTTCACATAAACCGATTTTCTTTCATATGTGGGCAGGGGGATGTAGACTTCCAAATGCGGGATAATGTTATCGTTGGGAATGACAGCAAATAAAGCTCAAGTA
Organism: Neoitamus cyanurus; assembly: GCA_947538895.1. Taxonomy (NCBI): domain Eukaryota; kingdom Metazoa; phylum Arthropoda; class Insecta; order Diptera; family Asilidae; genus Neoitamus; species Neoitamus cyanurus. The sequence goes on from OX384540.1 coordinate 1,660,939, forward strand.
ACTCTTAAAAATACAATAATTAAAGCCTTAGTCATATTAATTCATATATAATACTTTAAAAAAATTATTATGTTTTTATTAATTAAGTAAGAATTTAAATTCAAATTTGAAGTTGCCGACATCAGCAACCTATTCATCCGGCTCAAGTTGTATTTCGACAATTAATAGGCCATTTCAATTTCAAAATTTTGAACTAGCTGATGCCCCCGACTTTGTCTGCGTCGTATCCTTTCATTTGATTCCCATGTCAAGGGGCTGTGAAGAAAAAGGTGGTCCGCCATATTATATTTTGAATGGCGGCACATAGCTCATCGTTTTCCATACGTCAAACCCTTTTATTTGATATCCATATCAAGGGGGTTATGAAGAAAAAAGTAATCCGCCATCTTGGGTTTATTCTCGAGATGACACCTATCTAGATCGATTTATCATCCGCAAAAACACCCGTAGGTATACCAAATTTCATCGAAATCGTTAGAGCTGTTTTGGAGAATGCGATTTCATTTTCTTATAAGAATCAACACAGGAAATTCAGCGATAAGCTCACGTCACGGAATGTGATGTGTGAGCTGATGGCATAGAAGGAGAAACAAATTTCCTTGAATGCAAAATTGCCCAATACATGGGAAAAATTATGTCATCATACAGCCCAGGCGTAGCGCAGTTTAAATGCTCTCTTCTACTGATAATGATGCGTGAACGATGGATGATTTAAGGGAAATTTTTCTTGAATTGAGAAAACTCACCTGACATTTTAACTAATTTCTAAGCTATCTAGTGTCGGAGCGTTATCATTTGTAGCCTATGTTGATTCTGAGATTTTAAGGAAGATAATAGTGAAGGTTTCATCAAAATCTATCCAGCAATTTTTGTGTGATGCGCGCACATCGACGAACCTCTATTAAGTTATTTATAAGTCACATCTTGCTCTCGCGTCTTTAATTTTGGTTTTTTGCTGTTGTTCTCTACAATATCGTACATATCAGAATTAAATTATGTACGCAAATACTCCCTAACTGTAAGCATTATTTAGTTCTTTATGAAATTAATGGTTTCTTTAAAAAGTCAGGTAATTGGCTCGAGCGTACATGCTAAACGAGTTCGCTAATGGACAAAGTGCAATAAAAGAGGGCGCTGTCATACGCACGATTTTCTTATTTACTCATTCGTGAACTGAGCATCAGAAAGTAAAAGTGCACTTTCTGTCGTGTCTAAGCCTACAGAACATAAAGGAGCCTGTTCCCGCACAGAATTTGCCTCGCATTGTCAAGAAGTTTCAAATACTTCTGCTGTGCATATCCAAGCCCGTAAGGGAGACACTTGGATGAGGGTTAACTCGGAAGCAGCGGTGGTACTTTGGATACACTTGATTTCCACCCCCGTTCAGTGCTGGTGGGGGGCGGGAAAGAGAGCATCCATCAGGCTACTGGTGAAAACGAGAGGTTTCACTTTACAATTTCGAGCGGGTCTGCGGGCGGTTAACATTTTCCAGACTTGCACACACACCAGCAGGGGCGTATGCGGGACGGCGACAACGAAGGCAAATCCAAATTAAGGAATCTTCGGCGAGTCCGCAAGTAAACTGTTTAGGAGGGCGGACTAGTCGCCACGGGAAACCGAATCTTCCCCTCGCTTTTATGCCGTCATAATTGCACAATTGGGAACAACTGATTTAATGTTGCCAATAAACAAAGCTTAAGTTTGATCCTCGTTTAATACGTTATTTGCAGGGAAAATCTCCCGGGAACGCATGGCATACCCGCAGGGGTATCAGCGCTTAATTGGTGGTTACATACCCCTGAAATATTGGCAGCGATAGAGAACATTAATGTAAATATTTTTGCGCCCCAATCCGTCCAAGCCCCTCAGATGTGGCTGCAGCGAACGTGCTTTCGTCGCAACAACTGCTGTACAGATTTACCAACCGTCGTTGATTGATAAGGGAGTCCGGGACAAAAATGTCAACTGGGGACACTCAAACGGACATTTAACCCACAGGAGTGCCACTGGTGACGTGGCTTTGCAGGATATAAACTTTGTCGGCACTCCGGCCTACGTGCGAAATGTTTGTGGTGTGACCGCAGTAGGAATTTGTGAATGTGCTACCGCAATAGTAGCGCTCCTGGATCTCATCAGATAGTAATGGATAAGAATTTTTGTTTGCCCCCGCCCGGTGGACCCTCTTTCCACCTTTTCCTTCGCCTTTCAACCGTAGGTTTGTTTAATGAAGGAATGGATGGCGCCCACCTTAAACTCAACAGTAGCTCTTTAATTAAGTTCACCTCAACTGGTGGGAGTCTTGATAAGGAGGGATTGTAATTTTAATGGACTGTACATATAACTATTGCTGTGGAATTTTGAATTACAGACAACGCTACTTAGGAATATAAAGGTTCCGATTTTCTGAACTGAAAAAAGAAATTAGATATAGACTGCCTGGCAATAGTATGATAAAACGGCAAGAGCGAAAAGTAGATGCGAACTCACGAAATACTAACAAAAAATAACAATTAGGGTTACAGTCTGTCATTACGTACACTCTTACATTGTTGCTAATTTTTCGTTCAAGGATTAATACAATTTCGCGTTTGATGTTCAAACACTATCTCACAACTTCTAGCTAAGTTTGGCCTTTCACCTAACGACTAAATGATCAATGAAATGCGTCCTAGTTGAATTCCCATTATGAATAGGTTATCGATGGCTGCTTCCTCATGTCTCAATATTCTACCTTTCTACGTCATCTGTGAACCTCAAAAATGGCACCTAAACTGCCATTCCATTGCGAGTAGACACATACCGCTGAAATATCGGGCAGGGGTCGGAATATCCGCTAAAATATTTTCCTCACCACAGCTACTAGTTTGAGAGAAGATCTAGTGGTGAGTTATGAGACTTCGCACAGGGGTACAGTGAACTTGAACGGATTCCCATGTAAATGAACAGGGGTTTTCAGGGTCGCTGATCTCAAATCTGCCATCGATAAATGGAAATTCAAGATGGTGGATCCAATACGGTGACCGAAAATCCTCAACTTCAAAGAATGGCTATGATGCTTGGCCATTTTGAAATTTTATTTTAGTTTATTCAAAATTAAACTTTTTACTTAAACAGTTATTGCGGGGCTACCCCACCAAATTAGAAAGCTGCAACAGTAAACAATTTTTTAGAAGTTGATGTAGTAAACTTCCTCCTTAGCTGACTTCCAGGATAGAGCAAGCAGCTATTTCGAGCTTTGGAACCCTGAATTGACTCGGGCAACTTACTGGAAGCACGTTTCAATTGAAACACAACGACGTTCGAAGTGTCATTTGTAGTTTATTAAAATGTTCAGCCTATTTATACGATTCCAAACTAACCTCTACATTAATATAGATCAATACGAAACGTGCAGCATTAAGCGGACCGCAACCGCACCGGTCGTCTGCTACGGGCTTTAGGGGGTAGTCACTCCAAATTCATGGAAATGAAGACCTTTTGCACGAATTTCTTTTTCAAAATCCACACAAAATCTTGAGTTCCTTTTTTTTATTTGGAAGATACATCTCTATAGCTTCTAAGAAATTTTTGGTGACAAAATTTTATTTTGCTTGGCGGCAGTGGGTGCTACACTTGATCTTTTAAACAAAAAACCGAAAAATCGGTTCACCACTTTTTTGGAATATCAAAAATGCAAATTTCAAAATAGGTTTTACTCTATAGAAAATTAGAAGGAGGCATTCAAGAGATCTTTGATTCGGTCAACATAAAGTTTAGGCATCAAGTTGTTTCTAAGGTATTGTCACGAACGCCAGACTGACATGTATAAAAAATGGTGGATAGTAGTAGCGGCCACTAACGTGAGGTTAAGGTGAAAACGTCGCTTTGGCCAATGAAACCGAAAATGTTTTCTATAAGCTTACATTTATTCAGGTACACAGATTATTGCCTAAAGAGTGGTTTGGGTAGTATTGGGCGATGGTAGCTGAAGTGGTACAGTATTTTCATTCTCATGCTTCTACTCGAAGTGTTTTTTTGCCTAACTACAAAATGAACAATGATTTTGGGGATCCAGATTTTTTTTTATTTTTTTTATTATTATTATTTTTTTAATAAGTAATCTTTATTATAATACCCTAAGGCCTTCGCACCAGTACCCATGCTAGAGTCCACTGAAGTCGACGCGCCGAAATTAGGATGCCGTTCAACAACGATTGTGCCAACGCCCCCTCCTCCCCACGGCTTTTCTGGCTCGGTTTTCTTCATCAATTGGTAGCGCTAACTCTTCTTTGCATTACGCTGAATCTGCTTGCACTGTCTTTATATATACATACTAGCTTGCCCGGACCCGGCGTTTCCCGGGATACTATTAAAAATGTATTCCTTAATTTTTCCACGCCTCCCTACTGCACAACCGCCTCTCCTATGTGACCCAGCGGGGTGGGGGTGGTCTCATTAAATCAACCATAAACTCGTACACAATACACCCCATACATCACTTTCACCTATTCCTAATACTTTTTTAACTGTAAACTGTAAAGTATTATTAAATTTAGTTTTCCTCATTTTACACCACCTCCTTATTGTACCCCCTCTCCTATATCTCCCAGCGGGGTGGGGGTAGTCTCATATTTGGAAATTTGAATAACAGATTCGAAATGAGTGATCCCGAAAATCCCCAAGCGCGGATTTTCAGGGAAATCCCTTGAAATTTAACTTTTCGGTCGCAATATTTATCCAGCATCTTGATTTCCAAAATTTTAATGGCAGATTCAAAATCAGTGACCCCAAAAACCCAAACTAAAAACATACAAACGCATACAAAAAAATTCATTCAAATCGGTCCAGCCGTTTAGGAGCTCAGTCACATACACACGTACATTAGAATTATATATATAAAGATATGGATATAATATACTGCGACATTTTCAACTTCAGTGCATCACAGTTCTCCCAAAATTAATACTAAATAGCTCCGAATAGTCTGAAATTGTCTGTAGTACTTCATTCTTAACAAGTCAGTAATTTATTTTTCTCAAATTACGCTACAAACAATGACACGCGCTCTCAAGGACCACTCGGCGTGCGCTAATTTGTCTTTTCGTTAATCGACTAAGGAACCACTCCCTTGCGACGTACGGCGCGGCGGCGAGGGAAATTTTGCTTGGATTCCTGATATATTGTATTTCAACCTTCCTCTGTGAAACGCTGCCCTCCTCGTTGCTCTGCGACCAGTAGTCCACGAGTATCAGTCGTTTCAAATTAGTCACTTTTGGTATCGCTCATAATTTTGCGATCCGAAATTAAAGACGTTTTCACGTTAAAACGTGCCTAATTGAATCATTTTCATGAAATTTAGGGAATAGATATACCTGGGCAATACTGTGCAAGGTCAGTGTTACTTTCGACTGTATATAACTGCATTAAGTCATAAACTTGCGTCAAAGCACCAAGTCCAAGGCAATGAATAATTCCAGTCTTTGTCTCTTTAATATACTACGTGTCGGGAAGGTTTGTCAGTTGTTCCATCATCTGCTGCTTCAGGTTTTTGGCCATTAGATTCCTGTCAATCACTCGCCGCTACATTGCAAGCGAAACGAAAACGAAATCATTCTAAATTGGCAAAAACTCTTTCCCTTGAGACAGCAAAAATAGGGATTGCATGCAAATTAAATGAATTGTCGTCAGAAATTGCTCGCACACAATTTCATATAGTACAATAATAATAATTAATTGAAAGCGACGATGTTTGGTGAATCAACCCGCTGCGGATTTGCATCCTTTATCAGGTGCGCCTGGATAACTGAAACGATATCATTTTCCCGGTGAAGAATTTTATCTGTTAACACCCCATAAAGAAAATGATTTATGTGGGACGGGAACCGTGCGCTAGGAAATCCGTATGGCTGCAAAAACTGTTCAAATATCTTTCGGCGATTTTAATGGAGATGTGTTCTGCAAAACGTGAAATTTATGTGCACAGAAAGGATTCGCGCAATTGAAGCTGCAGGAAATCTGTGGGGATTCCTTTTTATTTCGCTGTACTTGCTCTGAACAGTACAAGATCGCAGCTGTTATTGGTAGGTGCCCCATCCCCAAGGCACTGTGGTTGTTTGAAGGATTATGCATCCAACCAAATGTAACATTTCTAGTTCAAATAAGTGCATTTCCTCATTTACGAGCCACAAGGAAACATGAAACAATTTGAAAATATATTTTGCGAGGCAGTACTGTATGAGCGGCTGATGCAAACATTTAATTTTCGAAAATCGCGTGATGTGTCTTCTTAAAACTCTCGGTAGTGTGGGAGTTATACGGTGACTAAAAGATTGATTGTGTTTCTGTGGAAGCCCTAACACTTTCGGTAAGTTGCGATCGTTCGCCTTACAAATCATAAACGTGCTTAAAAGAGAGTGAGCAAATTAGGTAATTATAACTATGTGTATTTTATTCTTTAGACTATTAAATATAATAAAGATGCGGTGCGTCATCATCACTTGTTTCAAATTATGCACAAACCATGAGAGTTTTCTTGATGAAACAAAAACTGTTCTATAGGTCGATAATTGACAATTAAAATGCATTTAAGCTCCAAAAAATTTGAGTTCAGGTTTAGTCAATATAATCGATTTTATGAGAAATCTTCACATTTGCTTCACTTATTGTTGTTATATCATTGAGCAACAGGAAAGGACCAACAATGTCGAGAAACACTTTTTAAAAGGACTTACATACATGTACAAGGTGGGCCAAAAGAAGTCAGTCATCCGATGTTGTTTGGCTCTCATTTTTTTTCTAAATGAAAAACTTCGATTCTGTTTTTCGATTATGTTTATTTGAACCTTTAGAATTTTATTGGTCAAGTCACGAGAAGATGATATCGGCCAAATGGGCGCCGTCACAATTGATTGCCATACGGGCTCGTTTTATGGCATTTTTCATCACTTCGGCGAGAACTTCGGGCGACAGATTCTCGCACTCGTGACGAATGTTGTTGAGGGCTTCCAGGGTCTCGGGCTCGTTCACGTAAACACGGGACTTCAAAAAACCCCACAAAAAAAGTTTGGAACGGTTAAATCGGGCGATCTTGCGGGCCAGTGCAAATCGCCAAAACGAGAGATGAGGCACGATTATTCGAAATAGAAACGATTATTCCGCGTTCTTTTTTTTATTTTTCTTTATTATATGTTTTTTTTTTTTGTAGCTTGTATTAAGCGAATCGAATAAATAAATCTTGGGGAGTGTACCGCTCCATGGCTTGTTCACTTGTATTCTACACCTGTCTAGTCTACAAATGTCAAAACAGATTTGACATGGGCGGCCATTTGCAAAAATAAGAGCATCTTCCAATAGGGTGATCTCTTTTGGCCCACCTTGTAGTTGAGTTGATTTTGAAAGAAATCGTAATAAATAAATTTGGTGGTTTTTGTAAGCATATGTGGGAAATAAAAATATGATCGCAAACGCTTATAAGTTCTGTAAACCCCTTGATGAGCTCCCATAGGACTTAAACTAAATTCCCTTATAACTTTAAAAAAATCTTCTTTATCAAAATGACCTTTTTTTGAAAAAAACGTAGAATCAGCGGGACTCTCTGGTTTTTCGGGCGATATTACACGAGTGTTGTCGATATCGTTACTAGAAGACTCTCTGTCTTTGGTTTTACTAGACTGTGACCTTGACCCGAAGTTTTCGTTGCTCAGTTTGATCCTAGAGCCACTTAGAGATTCAGCATTGGTGTTAAGATGTCCGGACTCCTTATATTCCATGTTATAGTCGTAGTTGTCTAATTTAATTTTCCAACGAATTAAACGGGAAGAAGATCTTTTCAAATTGCTTAGCCAGATAAGTGGTTTATGGTCAGTTATAGTAATAAATTAATATATGTAGGTAAAACCTAAAGTGTGTGGCTGTCCAGTGCCCACAAAATGCCAAGCAACTTCTTTTCGATAACAGAATAAAATCTGATGTAATATGGGTGTGGGATTTCGAATTCAGGTGTAGGCCTAGGTGCACCTTGGTTGTAGAAGAGGGGGCACTGTGGAGGAAGCCCAGTTAAGGCCGAAGTCCCAGCTAGGGAAAAAGGGGTCAAGTCCGAGCTGTGTGGATGGTTGGGGTTTCAGATGATTCAGCAGATCATGCAAAGCACTAAACCAAAGACCAACGCTGAGCAGACAAAGACCCAAAGCAACAAAACAACAAGGAAGCGCCTATTTGCTCTTCATTATGTCCATTTGTGTGTGTGCACGCGGAATACACGGAATAATTTTCAGTCCGCAGATATTTCTTGAAAGGCAATTATGCATTCAGTGAGTAGGCGATGCATTCTTTTTTTAAATTTTTAAATTGTTATATGTACCGTATAACCTTACGGAGTTACCTGGGCTCAAATCGGAAAAAATTTTGAACTTTCCGTCTTGCTACTTAATTGATAGATGGGAGTCCTGTACTCGCCCGGAATGATTTCTGATTGGTTGGCTTGATGACAGTTCGTGACGGGTTTTGACAACATGTGAGTAAATGTACGCCGTTGCGAAACTCCATTTATTGGTCAGTTTACGTTGTATTTGTCATTTAATTGTAACAAGCAAGTAATTGCAAATGCGTGATAGCAAAGTAGAGTCAAATATTTTCAACTAAAAACTGAGAAACAAAAAGTCAGTATACTATAACCCGAAAAATGGATAACTTTGCTCCTTTTTGTTTAGTTTTTTACTGAAGTTTAATACTAATTGCTGTTTTCTTTAAAATTACACCCACGGTATACCCGCTCAGTTCTGCAGTGTCACGGAAAATCTACAACCCAAAGAGACCCGTGATAAAGCTGAACCATCGTCTCAGAAACTTAAGTTTCAGAAAATGCAATTCAAAGAACCTGAACCCCAAGAGACGCAGTTGAAAGAGACAACAACTAAAAAGGACCAAGCTCGAAAGGCTCAGGCTCCACGTGCAAATCTACTAGAGGACCCTCAGCTTGAAGTCTGAAAAAAGGTATTTTTTCTCTTTCCTGCAATCGAAAATTTTTCATGTATTTTATTTTTAATAAACATTCATACATTTATAACAAATTTTTTTTTCCTTTTTAATGAATTTGTTGATTACAAACTATACGTAGAAAAGTTTTTGCGAAATTTAAAAAAACTGCATTTTAGAAAATATTTAACTTAAATCAACTCCAAAATGCTTTGCCTCTAATTTTAAATGTTTTACAGTTAATGGTTGTACCTACAAACGTTTAATGTGAAAAAAAAATAAAATTCAGATTTTTTAATACTCCGCAAAATGTTCTCCACGTATACATTTGTATACCTACACTTTCTCTACTTGAACATGTTGTATCTTTTTGGAAAGGTGAAAAATAAAAGAGGTGTGTATTAATTAATTAATTAATTTCGGAGAAAATGTGGGAGAAACGTTAAAATTAGGAAATTTAAAAACATGTTTGAACTTTCGCAAGTGACTGTACCTGCAGTGGTAAAGGTCAATCAACATTGGTAGCATTTTTAGAAAACACAGAAAGTAGTTGTTGGCCGCAAGTTTGATGTCGCTGCGTTAAGTAGATCAAAAGATAAAAATATATAATATTGAAAATGTTTCGAAGTGCATAGTTAAATCAAGTTCTTAGACTTAGACCAAGCTAATATTTTGTAACATGAATCAAAGCTATGTAGGATCCTTGCTGGCGCGAGGCTGCTCGGGACGAGGGGCTCCTAGAGGAGCGAGGCTGTGGGCCACCGCTCCACGCCTTGCGTTGCTCCAGGTATTGTATGTGTAGCAATATTTGCATGTTAAGCCCTTCCATTTGTTTTCATAATAAAATATTTCAATAAGTGTCACATTTAAATGCTAATTAATGTAAAAAATGGGAAAAATTAATATCCCCAAGAGGAAGTTCGTCCTAATTAACAATTCCTTTAACGGAAAAGGCGGCTGAGATGCCCTGAAATGACCGTCCATATAAAAATTGGATTAAGTCGAGAGCCAGCAGCCTGCTCTGGCTCATTATAAGAAAATGAACCTGACGCAAACGAAATCAATATCAAAAGAGCACTGAAAACAGCTTCATAATGTTCACAGTTTTTCAGAGCATACTTTACTCAACCACTTTTATATTCAGAAAGGCGTTCGGGTCCTTCAAAGAGTACAGAATTGCTCGGATTTGCGCAGGAAGTCAATTTATGCAAATTAATTTGGAGCGATCTAGTTATGTAAATGTCCTTTGAATACGGAAGACAATTAGCACGTTTCCTTTGCGAAACGAGAAGAAAAATTCCCTCTGAATTTTGTAAATCAACTAAGCTTTCTACAGATAAGCGAAATTAGACAAAGGAGTCAAAGCTTCCCAGATACTGTCGCTAACAATTAGGTTTAGTGTGTAATTAATTACAGCTGAACCAAGCTCGGCTGGTTAGAGCGACGTTGAATCCCTTCTGCCCGTGCCGCGCCGGTGGCTGGATGAAAGGAAATCCACCTTCGGAATAAGCCGAATCAATAAAAATGCAATTCGAAAACTTTCTAACTTCTGGAAATTCATTCTTATCGTGTTTCCTGCATTTCTTGTATTCGCTGGCTTGGCTTACGCCGACGGCGAACGGCACGATTCTTTGAGGTGCAGGACTGTCGCAGTTCTTTAGTCGAAGCACAGGCATCTACTTAACTGATAATGACGAAATCATTATGAGAAAGACCAGCATTCTGATGCGCGGTGAGCACAACCAACCCGATTTTTAGCGTTAAAGAGGCAATATCGTTCGCCATTTTTATGCCTCCCTTTAAGATAATTTATTCTTCAGTTATAACAGTTTGAGCACACTTTTGAAGATTACATTTTATTAAAGAAAGTGGAAAAGATGGAAAAAAAATTCGGTTTTTCTTGGAAGATTTTATTTATTTATTTTATTAACGGTGTCTCTGTTGTGCAACAACAAGTGGTGTAAAGTCATCTGGGGGCCCAAACAACCAACTGCCACAAAACAGAGGATTTTTGAATTGATCACTACCATAACAATATATTACAATATAATTAGTAAGACATCAGTGACCCGGAAAACTCATTATTTGGCAGCTCAGGCGCGTGGAGTGAAATTTCTCGGATATTCCGTCATAACCGCAAGAAGATCCAGCTGTCATAACTCGGACTACATTAATACGTAGGGAATTAAAAGTTCATGGTCTGTATTCTAATATACAGCCTTGGCCAAATGTATTAGGCACTCCCTGAAAATCGTACTAAACAATTTATTTCCTCAAATTAGAGGAAAATAAAACTATAGTTAGGTTTAACTTATTGACCGTTATTCTAACTATTAATATTTTGTCGGTCCGCCCTTAGCTCTAATTACCGCAGTTATTCTTTTAGGAATTGTTCGTACAAGCTATAGGCACTCTTCAGGAGAAATTTCGTTCCACTCTTTCTGGATGACTTGTTTTAGTCCTTTTTTTTGGTTGTGATGTTATGCTCCCGTATCTTTCGCTTCAGTATGCACGAAAGATGCTCAATTGGATTGAGATCTGGCGACTGTGCAGGCCACTCTATGAGGTCAACATTGTTTTGTTCCAAATATCGCCTACTGGCTACATATGTATGTGTGGCATAGAGCGTTGTCTTGTTGGAATTTTATATTGTTCGCATTAGTGTCACCGTAAATCGTCGTTATAGATGGGTGTAGAACTTCTTCCAACACGACAATATACATTTCGCTATTCATGCGTCCTTCACAAATAAACATTTCACCCACTCCAAAGGACGACATAGAACTCAAATCATCACGCTGACCCCTCCGTGTTTAACCATGGTCACGACGCATTCGGGAAGGTAAGCTTCACCTAACGTGAAGGAGGAGCACAAACGTGGAACCAGGGGTGCCGAAAACCTGAAAAATTAAACAAATGTGACATTATTTTCATTATTCATGAAATCTTTCACAATCGGACAGATTACGATTCCACCATTATAAATAATTGAAATTATACAAAATAAAGCTTACCGCAAAGTTTGATTCGCCGGACCATATCACGTTATCCCAATCGGCCTCCGTCCAAGATTGATGTTTTAAGGCCCATTCAAGACGATCTTGTTTATTTTTTGCTGAGAGCAAAGGCTTCTTCCTAGCCTTGCAGCCTTTCAGCCCTGCCTCTACAAGTCTTCTTCTTGTGGTTCGAGCACTAATCGTTCTGCCAATCTGATCAAATAGACGAGCAGCGAGCTTAGAAGACGTTTTTTTCCGATTTTTGAGGGACTCTCGAATCAAATTTCGGTCATCACGTTTCGAACTGACTCTTTTTCTACCTGTTTTTTTGTCTATTACTGTGTGATCCAGTGTCCAAAAAACGTTTAATAGCACTTTGCACGTGCACCGTACAACGAGAACATTTCACAGTTTTTGCAATTTCAACTTGAGATTTGCCTTGTTCATACAAAAACCGAATTCGCATCCGTTCTTGCTCACCAAGTTCTCTTGTTTTATGCATTTTCACACTATTAGTAACCAACACTTCCAACTCCGTTAAGAAACCAACAATTTTTAGGCACTTGCTTTCACTACGAGCAGTAATTGCAAACTGAAATGTTATTACAAAAACCTCAAAATTACAGATTTTCCCAACCAGACGTTTTAGGGCCCTTCTAGGAAAGGGTTCATTACATTAATAACCATTTATGATTGTTGGGAATATATTGACAAACAAGATAATTCTTTCTAAGAATTATTTTGTACGATACCTGCAAAAAACTAGGGTGCCTAATACTTTTGGTTAAGGCTGTATATGTATTTTATAACAAATTGATTCACATACTGTACCATAGGTACTTCTACAATTTTGTGTTGACTGTGAGTACGGTGGACCAAAAAGTATCATCAAAGATCATTTAATTATATGATCTTTGGTATCATCCTATTTGTTTTCGTTATAACTTTTTATCCAAATTAAACAAAAATAAGATTTTAGTTTTTATTATTCTTATTTAGGCCTTTTAATTGTGTTCAAAATGGACCACAAAGTGAAAGTGCCGGCCAACAAAAATAAATGACAGGTTACACTGTTCAACATTTTTGATGTTTTTTACATTTTCCGGAAATGTATTAGGGGATGTCAATGGGGTTTGTCCGTGGATTACAAATCTGAAAACAAAAAAGCTCAATCAGCTCCGGTTTTGAAGTTAAATAGGGATAAAATTTAAAGAAACCCATATTTTAGCTATTTGTAGAATATATAACTAAACGACATAAGAATACTCAAAGTAGCTCAAACGACAGTTGGAAATCTAGTAAATATCCATAAAATACAATTAGCCTATAGACCTTTCTTGTTTTTCTGGAACAAGTTTTTTTAAGCAACATTACAACTGATATTTCTTTATGAATGAAGTTTTGTTTATCAGAATACTTTGTACGAATTTTATACTTTCTTCAATTTTTATGGAGAGTTTAAAATTTACATTGTTATATGATCCACTCACCAACTTTCAAAAACACTTCAAAGTATTTTACTAAATACGCTAAATACGGTTTTTCTTACGTTTTACCCCTATTTTTCCTGAAAACCGGAGCTGATACAGCATTTTCGTCTTCAGATTAGTAATGTGTGGACAAAAATCCTATACAGATAACCTGTTATAACCTGTATGTTAGGGAACACAATCCTTGCTGACCAGTGTTATCATTAGCAATGATGTGACAACCATTTTTTGCTGTGACGTCAACATTCTACGATTGTACGGCCAAGCGGCTATTTAATTTCGAAAATTCAATTTTTTGGTAAGTGTTAAACCGACCAAAAAACGGACACCGACCAAATAATAATGTATTACTTGCATTGTGCATTGTGTGGTGCATGTGCTATGCAAGGCATGACCCACAGATTAGGCCTCCAACACAAGGTATGAAGGATGTAATTGCTAGTGTTAATGATATTAATCATAAGCGAACTAGTACTTAAGTGAACTTTTGCTAAAAAAAAATAAGTATAGTACCTTTTATGTCCTGACGTAATGTTTTATTGTATTGCCCATCCAAGTACCAGTTGCTTCACTTTGGTGATACTTAGGATTCTTCAATTTAACAACGGTGCCGACAAAATTGAAACGGCTGTGGAAGAAAAGTGTATGCATGAATTGGAATAATTTTTTCACCAATCGATAGGTAAGGAAGCAGAGTAATCTATATATATAGAAATGAATCCCCATTTCCCTTGGTCACACCATCACGCGTGAACGGCTGGACCGATTACGCTAATTCTTTTGTTGTTGTGTTTGTTATTGTCAGGAGAAGGTTCTTATGAAAGAAAAATTTAAGAATATTGCGCGGAAAATTAGAAAATTATGTTTTTGGTTTGAGTTTTTGGGGTCACTAATTCTGAATCTGCCATAAAAATTTTGGAAATCAAGATGCTGGATCAATATGGTGACCGAAAAGTTAAAGTTCGGGATCACTGATTTCGAATCTGTTATTCAAATTTCCAAATTTGAGACCACCCCCCACCCCGCTGGGAGATATAGGAGAGGGGGTACAATAAGGAGGTGGTGTAAAATGAGGAAAACTAAATTTAATAATACTTTACAGTTAAAAAAGTATTAGGAATAGGTGAAAGTGATGTATGGGGTGTATTGTGTACGAATTTATGGTTGATTTAATGAGACCACCCCGCTGGGTCACATAGGAGAGGCGGTTGTGCAGTAGGGAGGCGTTGTAAAATTAAGGAATACAAATTTAATAGTATCACGGGAAACGCGGGGTCGCGGCAAGCTAGTAGGTACATAAATAATGAATAATGCAATAACAATAAAAGAAAACAACAATTCATTCCTGTCGTCAATACACCACCGCCTAAACAAATTTATCTCAATTAATTAAATACGGTAAGAAACCAGTTCAATATTCGAATTATGGCTTAAATACATAATTGTACTCAGTGATGATTAGCTGCAATAAATCTCTGAACACCTTTTAGCCAAATCCTTGCTTGGAAAATGTTCTCCTGTTCAGGATTTGAACGGTGGCGTGCGCTAAAACCATTCAGCCATAAAGATTTAAGTTCCGCTCAGTCAGTGCTCCTCAACAAAACTGAAAAATCGAACATGCAGATTGCGGAGAGTAATGTGCCTTGAAATGTACTCGGCATTATAACTTTGCTTCCTCATTTCAGCCGTGTGCATTTGTGTGTAAAGGAAAATATCTGCAGCGATTTATCTTTCATCAGGAAAGTCCGGAATTTTTTTTAATGAAAGCACTTTAAAAAGAGAAAAGTTTACGCTAGAACTTTATGAATTATATCTGACCCAGATACCGAAGTCATCCAATGACCCATAATACATTAAAAGCTGGTAAATTGCTCCTTCTTCGAGCGCATAATCAAAACTTCTAGTTGATAAAATTAAGTTAAAAAACACAGGGAGAATCTGCTGACTGCTCGCGAGGAGGCAACGAATTTCGTTTCTGTGCCTTGGTCCATAAATCATTTTTGCCCGCAACAACTCCATTTTGCGTCACAAGAACTTTTTGTTTATCCTGGTTATGCCGTAGTGCAGCTTTCTTTATTCTTATTGGAATAAAGGAGAAAATTATTTAACCCATACAACTCGTTAAAGCGGCAGACATAAACTGCTGTGGAATATTGCGAATAAAATTTCATTAAACTTGGTTCAGTTTAAGCACAGGCAGATTAAATTTCTTTCGATACTTCTTTCTTTACATTCCTACTTCTTGATGCTGAATACCGAAAAACTATTATACATATGTACATATACACCACTCAAGACTTTACAATTATTTCCTAAACTACATACTTCCAATGTTTAAGTTTGTTCAAGTTTTTGTAATATAAAAAGAATGACCGTGTAACCTATTATTATATTATATTACACTCTAAAAATTCGACACAAAATTCACATTGTGTCACAAAACGTTTTGCTGTTTTAAATTATCTAAACAAGATTGACGAAGACTACTCGGACACCTCCCGATAATGCTCCTGGTGTTATCCTCCGTAAATGTAGTCCCTCACTTGTTGAACCCCTTACTTTTTTTTAATTTATCGTTGCGTTAATGTGTTTCTCCTGATATTTGGAAGTTATTAACGTAATTTCTATTTTTAAGAATAGGAAAAAGGGATTAATGAAAATTACAGGACTATTGCCAATCTGTTCCGTATCCCAAAGATTTTCGAGCCCATCGTAACGGACTATTTGACCTTATATTGCTCTTGTCTTTCATCTGGGAAGCAGCATGACTTTGTTAAAAGTAGATCAACAGTGACAAAGTTAGCAGAATTCTTTAATTTTTATATAACAAATTCAGAAAAGGGACATCAAGTTGATGGCATAGTATATTGATTTTAGCAAGGTATTCGACAAACTCTTCCATAGAGTGCTAATTTTTAAATAACAGGACTTGGCTTTTCCATCGATGTTGTTCAATGGATTAAGTCACATCTCACAAATCAGTCTGTAAAGCTTAAATATGTATGTTTCTATCATGTCTGACAGTGTCATCGTGCTCTCTGGTGTACCACAAGGTAGATATCTCGGACCATTGCTATTTGCTATTTACAATCTTCGTTAATGATTTATTCCCTCTAATTCAAAATGCACATATCTTATTATGCTGATGACTTGAAGATTTTTCGCTCTCGCCTGACTAGAGGACAACATTTTCCATATTGTAATTATTACTGGATCAATTATGGCTCTTTTGAATCAGTTTCAATCATGTCGAGAAATTCTAATGCTTACTTGTCTTTGATTGACTTCAATTGTAATAGATTAACATTGAAATAACGTTTATTTGTAAATTAGTAAAATTTTGTTGTGGTTTTTCTTTTAATTTTATTTCCTACATTATTACAGTTATATTTCAGATGGTTTATTTTTGTACCTGTTGATGAATATAGGCAAAGAAACAAAATGTACAAGTACATACAAGAATCATTGCAATACTTTGAAGTTGACAATTTTCGGTCGATATGTTGGATCCGCCATCTTTAATTTTCATTTCGATAGTACATTCGAGACCAGCGACCCCGAAAACACCAGAAAAATCCTATTTTCATAGCAATCCGTTGAAGTTGAGAAATTTCGGTCGCCATATTGGATCCATCATTTTGAATTTTCAAATTGCGGCAGTAGATTAGAGATCAGCGACCACGAAAACATATAGTAAGCCAATTTTATAGAAATCCTCTACCATGTCAGTGGAGGGGAGCGATGCAACGTTCGTAACATTTTTATTTAGTAGCATGAATTGATTTGACTCTACCGTCCCTAAAGAAGTTTTCCTTCAAAAATACAAATTACCCATAAATTACGGAGCATCCAACTCAACATTTTAATCGGAGATATCGTCTTGTAATAAGGAACAACTTTACGAAGCACATAATTACTCCTTCAAAGGCGCCTAACACTATTCCAATTATGTAATTAGTTCTAAGAAATTTATCAAATGCCAAGTGCCTTAGCTTACCGTTGGGCACACAATTCGTCAGACCTTTATTTATGGACCGGCTCTTATAGCTTAACTCAAACAGACTACTTACTTGCTTCTATTTAAATACGCAAAGTACATAAAACCGAAATGAAATTACTACCAACAAATTCCCTTTGAATCCATTTTTGGAAGAAAATTAATTTGCTGAAAATTACTCTGAACTGGGCGTAAGGGGCTTTTAATCCGCCAGCTATTGACTTAAGTAGAAAGTTCCACAAAATGTGAATTTGCAAGATGCTAATTATTCTGAACGCACCCATTAAGCACATGACGAGATGGAAATACAGAAATTAAAATCTACTAGTCCGCCATAAAAGGAAATCTGAAATGCGCTGCTATCAATAAATCCCTGTCGTAGCCAATTTCAATAATTCAACAATTACTCTACTCGAAATGAAGAGAAATTCTTATGAAAATCTCATTACATAGAAATCCCCAAAGGCCACTCCTTTCGATGAAAAATTATCCCTGCGAAGGCGGGGAAGGATTTGTTAAAATTTGATGGAACGCATAAATTATTAATAATGAAGCTTGCGATTTTCATCACAGAGAAATTACACAATAATGAAATCCGTATAAACAGATGTTGTGCCGAGAGAAGTTTAATTTAGCAAATGACTTACCAAGATTGCGGGGCACTTCTTTAAGGAGCCTACAACATCATTTCACGCTTCAACGAATTAATCCCGAAGTATCGCCTAAGTACGGTTTTCTGTTCTGTGTTCGGTGCTCTTCTTCCCTCTGTTACTGGGTTTATTGAGTAGAAAGGCATTTGATTCTAATCATATCTGAAACTAATCGGTTTGCATGTAATGTAACAGGTAATATTCACAGTCACACAATATACATATAATTTACAAGCCCTCCTTAGATACAAACCCATTGCAGAGGAACGATATGTATTAGCTTTAATGAGAGGAGACGGGTACGTATTTTCGGGGCCTACTTTTCTATCTGCTTCGTTTATGTAATTTACAAACCATATTTAAGGCCTGTCCGAATCCAAGTCTTCTTCTTCGTTTTGTTACGCCAGTTCGTGACGTCACACTGAGCTAAGCTCTGTTCGAATTCATGTCTATGTCAGTGAGCTCGGCTAGGCAGTATAACAGTTAAGCCTTGCTTAGCTTTATCACCGAGTCAAGGCTTGGGTTGGCTTCGTGAGGTGTTTGGTTTTAGGACATTTGATGAAAAGGTGCTAAATTTACTCGTTAGAAATGTCAGCTAACAAATGTAAGTACTAAGAATTGTAATTATTACAGTGACTACTATTGTAGTGACTAAAGAACATGTTTTGCAATTAATTCAGCTGCGTGGGAGAGTGCACAAGAATTTGTTTAAGGGCAGAACATTTAATAATGAAGCTGTTTGGGAGTAAATTTACTGAAGAATACAATAATTAACAGAACTTAATTAAGTGCAAAAATATAAGGTACCTAAATAAAAAGGTTTATTTGTCGGGATGTCAGGAAAAATTAAAAATTAAAATATTTTTATTTGAGCAAAACAATAGGGTGCTGAAATTATTAAACGATTTTGTGATATCTACAGGTGGGGATGGGTTGGACGCGGAGGTAGATGTATCACTGGCTGCTTTAAGCAGCGATAGCGAGCGAACATATGTATGTGTGTTTTAAATATTAGTTGCATGAATTCAGGTTTTGTTTTGTTTTTAAATGAATAATGCTTATTTTCATCAGTTGGTTTACATATAAAAAAATACGAGTGCGCTTTAGACCACACGACTGAAGTAAAACTTCTTTAGCTCCCCAGCGGGGAAAAATTCTGAATCTTCCTAAGAAGCAAATTTGAAGTGCTTCCTATCAATATCTTTATGCAGCAGTCAGGAAGATGTTAAAGCTTTTCCCTATTCTGCATTCTCTGCGAGTGAAAAATGCTTCAAAGCAATGCAAAGGAAGATTTTCTATGTTTTCATGCGTAAAAGGGCGATGACATCATATCGTTGTGAAATTATCTTTCTGCGGAAGCATTTCAGTTCATTTTCGTTTAGGTTGGTTAGTTGCGTTTTAAGTCACGGAAATATTTATAATACAAATGGTTTTTAATTAAAAGAGTTTATTAACGGCACTTGCTTAGTTAATTGAATAGTTGATTTTCCTGTTTGTTTTTTGTGCTGTTTTTTGAAATTATTTTAAGGAAAAGAAGCTGTTTATGGTCTTTATGTTGAGACTGTTTGTGTTTTACTGGTATTTACAATATATTTTAAGGAAACAAAGGTTGTTTTTTTTAAATATATATATAAAACTGAATTCATGCTTATTTTGTTGTGGCTTTGTAACCCGAATCACCAAGTATAAAATACTGGGATGGAGGATACTCTGCATTTCAAAACAAAGGACTGTTTCGGAGCACGCGCTGATCATGGACGGAACCTATTTAGCCAGTAAAAATATTTAGCATTTTTCCACTGTGGTCACACAGCACTTGGAGCTGAACGGCATACTGCAGTTTTCTATTAATGTTATAATATTGGGACATTAGTTCCATCAATAAATATATTCGCTTGTCCTTTTCGGGCAAATCCATTCGCTAGTTCGCTCAGGTCATCCTCATTAGGAAGTTTGATTAACACAGGAACCACACTCAAAATTTTGCATAGCACTTTTGAAATTATTTCAAAAGCTGTGCTTCGAGGAATGTTCATTGCTGTGGAAACAACTCGATAAGAGCAGCCAGCTAGCAACCAAAATAGGAACATAATAGCTTCTACCATACATATATATATATATCCCGACTCCAGCCATGTCGTTTGATTTGGAGTAGTTCTAAAAAAGATCTGAACGATCTGAAGTGTAGCCATAAATGCTTCTTGCTTGTTTATTATCGTTTGCATTTTAATGTTATTTATTTCCCTACAGATTCATTTCTAGGCAATTCCTTTTGATCAATTTCACTCAAAATTCTGTTTCTGTCCATCCAAAACCGGCTCACAACTTGCATAACAAACATGTTCGCATTTACATTTCCTTCCACTCTTCTGCCCTCCATTTTAATTAACTTTTTAATTCAATTCAATAAATTTTTCAGAACACTAGCTAAACTGCAAGCCTTCCAATGCAGCAAATGTAAAATTTCAAGCTAAGCAAACTAATTCGAACAAGTCAACTCGGTCCTTTTTTTAATTGTTATAATAGCTTAGCTTGTTTGTTGACGTCATGAACTGTCATAACGAGACGAAGACGTAGACTTGGATTAGGACAGGCCCTTAATGTCTTTTTCATCGCGTAAAATTTTCAAGAAAATTAGTATTAAAAAATAACTGCAAAAAACATTATTTTAAAAACAAGCAACAAGTCAAATGTACAAAAAAGTAGAAAATAAAATAATAATTACCTACCTACTTATGAAATTATTAGAAATTTGGAAATGTGTACAAAACTACAACCAATTTTTAAACGGTTTTATTTAGCTTCACTCCGTATATTTGTTTGTTTATTTCAAATCTTGCAATCGACTTTTCGACAACTTATTCTCAACCGATTCTGACGAAACATTGCATTAGTATTCAGTCTGCATGACAATATAATACAGTATATTCAATTTCAAAGTACATCCAATATGGCGACCACTACAATTATTAGGCGTATTACCTTTTCCTTTACGACCTCCTCGACATGGGTATCAAATTAAAGGGTATGACGCGTAGCATTACGTATAAGCTGTGTGACGTCATTTTAAATCTAATATGGCGGACAGCACAAAATGGCGGATTAACATTATATTTACATCCCCCTTGATGATGAATATAATACGACGAGCTACTTGACGTCATTCTAAGTGAAATGTGGCGGATGCACCAAGATAGGTTTACAATTATGTTATAATGATTACAACTCCCTTGACATAGGTATCACGAGATTATTTATTTTACATCTATCGCATATCAACCTCCTACACCTGGGTATCAAATTAGGAGCTTGAATAAGACATATAATAGACAAAAAATAGAAAATGTTGAACTAGTTTAAGATGCGGAAATTCCACACTTGCCAAAGGATCTCGACAAATGAAATAAAACCGGGCCAAGCAAATAAAACATACTAAAAGGTGAAAAATGAAAAATGTTAAAAACAAATTTTGAAGTTAAACGGATTTATTGTACAATTGATGATGTACTAAAGGCTAGAAAATAATTATGCGTCACCAATCTGGGGTTTTGATCAGACTAAAATAAAATCGTGGGGCGCATTTAGTAGAAAACATAATAAAATAACACAATAACAGAATGAGTTCCAAGCTCTAACAAAACAAAGCCGTCTAGTAAATGCGCCACCCAAGATTTTATTTCAGCCTGATCAAAGCCCCTGATTGGTGACATAATAATTTTCCCACTTAAAAGTTTTTTTTTACCTATTTTACTGAATTAAATTTTTGTGCCAATTGCTATTACTTTATATAAAAGATACGTATGTTGAGTTTTTGTCCCACATCGCAAACAATTTTATATATCTCCTTTCGGTGTGACGAGATTCACCCGCTCTTCCCTGCGATATTACCAAATTGCTTTTCAATTTGCTCAGCTTTTATTAAAGCTATGACAAAAGTGATGTGCTTCGAGCACAACAACTTTTCTTATTACGACTTTAGTCGTAACTGACACGGGATGACCGGGGAGAAGGGCAACAAGTGCAAAAATGGTTTTTTTCATTTTCTCGGCAGGTTTTGCAGCTACGGCGAAAATGATGACACCAGGGTAGAAGGTGCTCCAACTACTACAAGTTTGACTGCATATTAGTATTTTCTATGATTTAAATTGTGATATCTCAGGAATGGTGAGTCTTAGGAGAAAAAAGTATATGACCAATTTTAGTAGACAATTGGAAGATCTACAACTTTTGTATGAACTATTTTTACGATAACACTTACCGTTTACGATATATATGTGAAAAATCGCTATTGTTGATCTTTGACCTTCAATAAATTTTTTACCTCAAGTCGGATCTGTGGAGACTTTTAATATTTCCTTTGTAATAGTGTATTTAAGATATGAACCAATTTATACCAACATTTTGACTTGACTATGATTAATAGTAACTCAAAACCGTACCTGTGCCTCCCCTTATCCCAGCCTAAATTCTGAGCACAACAATTTTTTTTGCAAATGTTATTCCGGGCATATTTTTGTTATGTGATAACGACTTAAAACAAAGTGCAGCGGAAAGGGAATGTCCTCTTTGCGAATATCCAAACGTCGCGCGATTTAAACTGACCTAAGTTGATAGCACCGCGCGATTTCTAGTAGGCGAAGACGCGACCCTTATATAGTTTTTTTTTCTAAAAATGCCGTCAAATTCCGAGTGTGACCACAACTTTCCAAACGCCCCTCGTATTTTACCCACTCGGAATATCTCGACTGTGTAGTACTGGCCACACTACCCACATTATATGCCGGGCCTGCAAAATGGTTAACTATTAAACGTTCGCCGCCCGCCATGATAAGCACACCACGCGAGAAAACTTGTATGCCCGCAACCGAACAAAACTTTTTATTAAAATTGCAAACCCACTGTTTATGGATGGGTATTCCAGGAAGCAATACTTTTACCCCAATGTTCCAGAATCTCTTAATCGGGTCAAACGGACTCCCCTGTTTACGCTTCTTTCCTCCTTATTGGGGGCATGTATGTATGCGAAAGTACTTCCGCCAAAATGCCTTAAATGTTAGCATTTGGGAGCTCCTACCTCCATTGACTGAGCCATTCGTAGATAAGTTTGAAATTTGATCATCGAGGGCCATTCCTGCACCCAGCCGGCTCCGCAATGTGCGCCGGTCGCCCTCCGGATCCGATTCTGCTCGATATATTTGTCTGAAATTCAAACAGATTACACAGATATAACTTCCGGGGCGCTGGGAGCAGTAGCAATTTGTGCCATTAAAACGGATCGCAAATGCCTTTCGGATAAATTCTGCATAATAGGTGCTGGAAGACTCTTAGCCAAAGTTGCTTGCTGTAGTGCTGGTTATGTTCCAAATCAAATCAAGCCCGTGAGCCCACTCACACATGCATGTGCTGTGTGTACGGTATTTGTTTTCGAAACTTACCGAATATGTTTTGTTCCGATATTTGAATATATTTTCAGCTCGACAAGAAGTTTGCCGCCCGTTCTTAGCACTGAAGCTGCTTTAATATTTCCTCGAGACTATGAGCATTGAGCAGCAGTATCAGAAAGAGTTCTGGTGGGCAAAGTTTAAACTCAATTTGTCACATTTCCACGTTCCTTTTGTTCAGACAAACTTTGTAAATAGGATTTTCAGGAGGCACCAGTTACAAGTGGTGCTTCTTTGAAATTCTGATCTCGGGCTGGGCATTCTTGAGGAAAAGTAATATATTGCCGCTTTTAGGTCTTAAGGAAGCCACGCGTATCGAAAGAAAGGATTTAATGAATTATTATTAATCCGGAGCTAGTTCTATGTAAATGAGGCCAAATAGTTCGTCGTAAACATTCCAGCCCTCTGATTTATACAAGTGGGTTGTCATGAATAATTTACATTGCTGGTTTCCAATCCATATGCACCGAATACTGATTGTGAGTATAAAGACAGGTAACCACGACTAACGGTTAATTAACCTACAAGTTAATAAGTACCACCAGATGTCTCAATTTATTTATCACTACAATCAGCTGTTGCAATAGTTTGACGATGACCAGCAGATGGCAATGGCATTTAGTGCCGCAACTTTTAGATCATGTTGGCATATACGGGAAATATGAAGGTTGGACAAAGGTAGAAACAATGATTTCTATATCTACCTCTGTCGCACCTAA
This sequence comes from Neoitamus cyanurus, assembly GCA_947538895.1. NCBI lineage: Eukaryota > Metazoa > Arthropoda > Insecta > Diptera > Asilidae > Neoitamus > Neoitamus cyanurus. The sequence continues at coordinate 1,685,184 of OX384540.1, forward strand.
AACTCCAGCTGATTAGTTTCCGGGGCATTTTTGTGAAAAAAGTAAATATAGGGTGTAAAATGTCAGAAATCAGTTCGTGGCAATGTAATTATTTATTATTTAGTTTTGTTTAAACATAATTGTGCAGGTTTTTTTTAAATGGACTAAAAATGGGCTTGCTTTTCAGACGTTAGTTAGCAGTCCAGTTCATATATGTCAGTGGTCTCAATCAATTAAAAACTCCACCATTCACAAGTTGCTATATTTTTTCATTATAACAGTCAATCATATTATGTAGTTCTAGAAAAAAATATGGACCAACAGATAACTGAATTTATACTCAATTTGTCTGATTGACATGTCATATTTACTGTACTACAGTTTGAATCATGAGTTGCTTCTGTCTAAGTTAAAATTGCGTTTTGGCTTTTTCCCGTCCTCAATCGCCTTGATAAACTATATAATCTACCGCTATCAATGTGTTCAAGCTGGCGACAGAGCGTTTAAGAGAATCAAAACGTTCTTGGGGGTTCCACAGGGATCGATCTTAGGGCCTCTTCTGTTTACGTTATATATCGACGATATCACCTGATTGGATTTAAAATGGAGCTTAGATAACACAGTCACAAAAAAAAAAGTTTTCGGGCCCGGGGATCGGACTATGTGTTACATATGTTTTTGGGGTCGCTGAAACTGAATTCGATGTCAGTTCAACCCCATCACGTCAGGTTTCAGTGACCTCGAAAACATATAAAAGACATGGTCTGATCCCCAGATTAAAAAATTTTTATTTTTCCTCTCGTTTTTGGTGATGTTTTTTGAGGACATGTCAAAAATCTGACATGATGGGGTTGAACTGACGCACGTCGGATTCAGTTTCAGCGACCCCAAAAACATCAGTAACACATAGTCTGATCCCCGGGCCCGAAAATTTTTTTGTTTTTTTGTAAATGTGTAATTAAATATGCCGATGATATAAAGTTGTATGTATGCACCTGGGAATAAAATCTGTGACATTTGAGGTCTTTCAATAAGGACGCTCGACTTTTAAATGTAAATAAAACAAGTTCTGTATGAGATATCCACTCCATGTCTATTTTATTTGAAAGAATATTTTATGCTATGGAATATAACGTTGATCAAATGTCTGCCTGTGCTGCCAAATAATATCCTGACCAACCGCGCTACTTTTATATCCTTAACTTAATAAATAAAGTGTACTTTTGTAAACCTAACCCATATGAATTATGTAAGTTTTAATTGTAACAAAATAGTTTAATTGCTTATTGTTTTGTTTATTAAAAAGCTCCCTCTGAGGGCAGCCAAAGCATAAATATCTAAAATAATAAAATAATTAAAATGATCTGATTTCCCCTCAAAATATCACACGTAAGATGCCGAATCTATCTTTTTGGAAGAGATTTTGCAATTGCGCAAGTGAATGCGCTACTATTTATTAAGATATTAATTTTCGTTATTAAATTGAACTTTTCGCCAATAAGACATTAAAAATAATTTACAACGTTCCGCTATCGGATCTTGTTGTAAGATATAGTAACCTCTTTATAAGAATATGGCAAGTAAAAAAGATTTAAATGACCACTCGCAAAAAATTAATAAACTGTGCAACTGCCGCTGAATGAGTTCGGCCGAGATTTCTGCAGTAAATTCCGACGAAGCTTTCTCGAACCCTTTGCCATAAAGGCACCGTAGACCATTATCACCAAAATATTGCTGACAACTGCCAAATTTTATGGCTTGGAGTGCTCCACACAAATTTTAAGATACACGTAGGTATCACATCTCAATAAAGAAGGTCCCACAATTTCCATTAAAATGGATGTGTCTGCCCAACTATACAAGGAGCCGCCTGGACTCCCTTTTCATGCAAACATATTTTTCGCTTCAAAATCTGATTACGAGTTTTATGACACTCGAAAATGAAATATGGACAGCCCGCCGTATACGGCAGGACCACTTTAGTGTCAACGTTATGGAGATCGTTTAAACAAAAAAGGCGTAAAAGTGGGCAATCATAAAAAGTATTGGGAGCGCGTGTGTGCAAAAATTACACCCCGCCAGGAGTGCTTAAATCTTCTGCATAATACATGAGCTCGTAATTGAATTATTGGATGAAACTTTGCAATTTATGATCGGGGCCGAGCAGCGGACGTCAGACGCCCGGCTTATTGTTCGTTATAACGTACAGTCAGTTGACCTGCGGAAGAGCTGCTGCATTTGGAATTTTGCCGGTAGGTGGACGAAATAGTCCTCCAAACTTACACTGTTTCGGAAACAAAAATTGAACTCCATTTTCCTACAGTCGAAGGGCCGAGGCTGCTGCTAGGAAAGGAAAAGCAAATGAAAGTCATTCATACCTACTTACCTACTCGTAAGAGAGGATTGTCAGGATATACACAGCTACCGGAATGGATTAAGAAAAGTTTTGGTTTTAAACAAAGAGGGTCAGCTCCAATTGATTTTTTAAAGCAACATTTTAAAGATTTTAGGTAATTTTGAGACAATAAGTGAAAACAATTTATTTGTCGCATTTTCGATCAATGAATTTTGCAATGCCTGCAACCAAAAACATTTAACTACATTATGTTAAATTTATTATACACAAGAAGTTAGTAACACGAAGATAGACATGTGCAAAATTGCACAGAGGGTGTTGAACGACTCATACAAGAATATAATAAGAAATGATAAACCAAAGCATTTAATTTGGATTATTTTCTGTTTCGGACTCCGCACCTTGACTCATGACTGAATATTTGTCTTTTACCAAATATTCCATGGAATTTTGTCAAAAATATTTAATTGACTGAGGAACTTCCGCGCGCGGTTCATTAGGTACCGTAATTGTATATAAGCCTAACATTTTTTAATTATGTTCCTTTAGGGCTTAGGCCATAGGGAACATTCAGGCCCTGTCCAAATTCAATTCCCATTTGCTATTAAAACGATTTCTTCTTGTTAAATGTAAACTTCATTGTATTTACACAAAATGGTGTATGGGGGTTTTCGTGGTCAACGATTTCAAATCTAACATTGAAAACCAATAAATACAAGATAATGTTCTGACAAAACCCAAACTACCTGCGATTGTTTTTGCTGGCGTGTAGGCAAGGTGGTAGGCTTTTTGAATCTATAACTGACTGAAATTTATAGTTTCAATGTTCCCAATACTTTGTGTGTTGTGAGCCTTATTTGGGTTGGTATAAAATCTATTGGGGCTGTAAATGAAAACTTATACATATTGACGCCTATACTTTCGATTCCCGTGTGGCACTTTTTGAAATTCATAATAACGGACTCATTATGGCGGCTGAAACTGATAAGGTGTCAGTAAAATTGTCATTCCAAGGTGGCATTGCGAATTTCAAAAAGTGCCCCACGGTACAGGTTTAAAGTTTTTATTTGCACTCCTGGATCAAACCAATTTTGGAGAGCATGGGGTTTCTCGTACAAAAATAATACCCACATGCATATATAAAATTTAATACAGATGAAAATCAACGTGCTCTGCAAAACACACCCAATGGTGTAGCACACACAACAACTTTTCTTAGAGGTGTGCCTGAAATCGGGTTTTAAGTTCGATAAATTTTGCCGAAATTTACTTTTAATTCAAACAAAACTACTTCATTTGGATGGTATTTTAGTAGGGGAGCCCAAGGGGGGATTTCGGGAGTTACTAAAGCGCGACAGAATAACATACAGGGAGATACCTTGTACCCGATTAAATACCTCCACCAAATATGAGCTCCGTATATGTGGCCGCCCGTCAAGGATAAAGGATCAGATTAGTAAAAAAAAATTGATCATCAGAAATTCTCGAGCGCGTCAGATTAAGGTAGGGTGAGTTAGTTACATGCTAAAAGTTCCACTAATCTCTTCGATTGACGTTAAGAAGTAGGAAGGTCACAAACTTGTAAAAAAAAACGTCATCTCGACTTTCTCGAGGGTGGCTAAATTTTTTTTTTTAAATTAATCGATAAAGTTTAATGCGTGCAGCTACGTGATGCCTTTATTCCCCTCTCCGCGTTTCTATTCCTCTCTCACTCTTTCTCTATCTATGACTCTCTCACTCCGTCCCCACTCTGGTTTCTGTTGCATTACGCCATGACAGCTGATCGCACAGATGGTATTGTGCGATCTCTGCACTAACAAAAGATATCTGCCGGTATAAATAAATAGTTATAGGATACTCCAGAATCAGGCATATTTTTTCTCCAATAACTGAAAAAAACGTTATTTATGAAGAAAAATTTCGTTTAATACTTTAATGATTTCGTGTTACAGATACGCAATCTGAGGATGAAATCGAGCCAGAAGAGGAAGATGATTCTACCGACGAAGATGATGATTAAAAAAAAAATTCGCAAAAAAACTTAAATTTTTTATAATTATTTTCTCATAAATACAAGTATTGTATTTCAAAAAATATACACTGTTTTAGTTGCATGCTATTTCTTCAGCTTTTCAAATTATTAAGTTCAAAAATTTAAAAAAATAAAAAAAATGTTTTTTCAATTGTCAGATTAGGCGAATCCCTCCAGATAATCGTCAGATTATGAGACAGCACGTCTAGGGTATATAGATGAACCATATATATCTTAATCTGACGCGCTCGAGTATTTCAAAATGGCGAATTTTTTTTTGCAGATTCTAATAATGGCCGCGAGTTTGCGGCACATCCAAATCGTCAGATTATTATATAAGAGCTTTTGTTTAGGTTCACTTTGTCATCTAATAAATTTGTAGAAATTTTTAAATTTTACGAATAGGTGTTATTTCTTTTACGATTAGACATTTCTACTACTAGTTGTAATCGCTGTGTTGCCTGAATGATTGAATTTCGAAAACAACAACCTATAGGTGCTATTTAAAAAGAATGTCCATTCAGAAACTCGGTTAAACTACTTGCCTTTCCATTTTTTTAATCAGTTTCAAACATATTACTTATTAGTATTCTCAAGCTAACAAGTCACCGTACATTGGATAGACAAGACTAAAGAAACATATTCATGGTAATCAACCGCCATCATAGTATCGTCGATTTGAAATGGATCGTACAGGATGTCACGACAAGGCCTTTTTACTTTTAAATTTTTCACAGAGATTGTGATATCAAAGTTTTAATTTATTTTTGTTTCATTTTGCTACACTCCCTGTAGATAATTAAATATACGGTAGTATTTGAAAGCCTACATATTTTTCTGAGCTGGCGGATAATTAATTATCTAAAGAGGTAACATCACGTTCCACCAGTAAAATGCATATTGTAAAAAGTGAGCTGCTGCAGCTTTGTTAATTTGTTAATTTAAGAGATGAAAATTAATTTCACCACTGGTTATGACATTATAAAAATCCATTTGGTTAAAAGCATATTTTGTTCTCCGTGCTCTACGGGCAGGTATAGAGATATAACAGTCACGTTTGCATGATGGCACCAGTGACTGGTGTTTGGAAAGAAAAATGAACTGTGATTGTCGCACAGGCTGTTGTAAATAATGCCGGATATAAAATTTGATACATATTCGGAAAAGGGATTCTTCCTCGTTTTTGCCTTCTTTTTCTCAAATTTAATGAGTTAAAGTCTGCTTCCAAATCTCACTTGATATATTTTGATTTAAGCATTTGAGTCAAATGGGCCTGTCATTTTGTTTACAGCTAAGGAGTTGGTGGCAGGAATTTGTAAACAGTTTGCCCGTAAGTCAGAAGTTGAAACAAATGAAGATATAATATAACAATATAAAACACTAATGACAACTTCTGGCAATACATAAGCGCTGCTTTATCAATTAACAGCTAATTAAAATTGCTACAAAAAGAGTATGTTAATCATTTGTTCGCATGGGGCACATGTTTTAACATCCCTCAAAGATTAATTTAAATCCAATTGACAGATGTGTATGTATTCGAATTAATGGGTTTGTTTTTTTTCATACTTCAATTTCAATTTAACCTTTAATTTTTACCAAGTAAAACAAGAACGGAAAATTATAGAGCATGGAAGTGGATTTCAATAAACACAATTCAACTCGTTATTGTATGTTGAAAGATGTATTGGGAGTCTGAAACCAGTATTTCGATGCCAATTAGCAGAAAGGAAATTACGGTATGAGCCATACGAAATAATCAATGCCTGCGCGCCATTCACAAAATTCGCCTTGCTTTTAAACTAGCTGCAGAAGAAGACGTTCTCTTGGGTCAGGAAATTGCAGCTGAAGTTCTTTTACCATCTTTGAGATGTGAAGCTGAGCGAATTCGTTTTCCGGTGCTACTTCTCTCCGAAGCAACACATACCAAATGTACCATTGAAAGTGCATACAAAACATGAGCTCATTTATTTAATTGCATTTTAATTTGGGTGCCACATGTTTTATAATATTCTTACTTTTTTCAGTTCATGAAAGTACAGAGTTTGGGTTTTTCTTACCGTTACAACTGAGATGGGCAAATTAAAACCTCTTTGTATATAAACTCATTTACTGTAGGAAACATTTCTTGGTTCCATCACAGACTTTATAATATCTGCGGTTCTTGCCTTGATGTGCTAAAATACACAAAAAGAAAATTCAAATTACGCAGAATAAACTCTTCAAAATGACTTTGAATTGACCTTGGCACTTTTCCAGCTAAGAATTATAAGATAGAGCTAAGGTAGAGGGTAGAGCTTGAACCAGGATAAACTACTTAACTGTCCGTAGTTCAAAAGGCAGCTTTAATTTTTTCACTGGGTTTCTCAACAAGTATATCCGCCATATTGGGAATGGAACCGCCGAACAAAAATTTTCAAGAAAAATAAACCAGTAGAAAAGTTCTGTGTGAAAGGGTAAAATATTCATTACGTTAAAGGGATATATTTTGTAATTTTAAATGGCCGTATCTTTTCGAAAAAAAATGGAAATCGATCTCTCAAACTCTTAAATTGAAGAGTAACAGTAGTACTAAATAATGTAACTGAAGATAGAGACCAGAAAAAATGTACGCGCCCTGTACATAAACCATATGTAGCCAAAAATGTCATTGTTCGGTGCATAACCTCAAATATCTCAAAATCCTGACGTGTTGGGACAATTCTGACCCCGGATTCAGATTCTACGCAAAACATTACTTCGGAAATGACCATCAGCTTTTCAACAACAAAACGATGTTGGCCTGTGTTATTATTTATTTCAAAGTTAAATAGCCAATAGGAATTCCATGGGATTAAAATAAGAACCAAATACACTAAATTGTGTTTAATGGCAACGTTTCGGTCACTTTGCGTAACCCTTATCAAGCCTATAACATAAAAACGTGAGTTGGAGATAGCTTTTACAATCGTTTTTCCTAAAATTAATATATAAATATATCACGGTTGTTTGCGATCGTCACGGTATCGACTCTGGAGGCCAATCGGCCGAATGAGGATTGCTTCTCTAGTTAGTGCACCTCAGTTCTAGTCACAACGCTGAAGTGTAAGTCAAATTTTAACGACGCACAGTGTTTCCTTTTCCCGATTTTGTGGCCAAAAATACTTTTTATGGTTTTTTGGGTCGCAAGTGCCATGTTATAGATATCGTTGGAAAGGGGAGGGAGTGTAGAATGCGTTGGTGAAAGAATGGTTGGTGAAAAGTGTGAAATGTGGGAATTATTGGTGAAAACGTGTTTTTGTTGTAGGGGAGGGGAGGGGAGGGGGGTGATAACCCTCAGAGGTGTATCTCAGGGGTAGGAAGAATAATAACTATGGCAAAATGGTCCGTGTTGGTGAAAGTTGGTGAAACTCATTGAATATCGTCAAAACGTAGTTTTTTCGGTCGGCACCGACAAAATTAAAACGGCTGTGGAAGAAAAGTGAATGAATGAATTGGAATGATTTTTTCACCAATCGATAGCTAGGTAAGCAGAGTAGTTAACGGTAGAAGGAGCATTTCGAAAACTATCTACATAAGAAGTGTATAATATGAAAATGGGGTGATGGGGAAATTTAGTGTGAAAATTCTGCGATTTTTTGGGGGGAAAGTAAAAGAAATTTGAAAGTCTCTATAGTTCTCTGTAATAGGGGGAGTGAATAGCTATTGTTTGAGATATGAATGAAAGTTGTGTTGCCATATTGCCACAACTAAGGTTGGAGATTGAGAAAACTGCTCCGACAAAATGTGCAAAAAAAAAAATTAATTTGTTTGAAAAAGTCAAAAAAATTTAAAGACGAAATATTTGAAGGACATAAGTGTGCATCTAAGCAAAATAGTCGCAAAGTGATTGTTAGCTCGAAAAAGATGAGAAAATTTGAAGTGTTTGAAAATTTTGAAAAATCGATAAAAAAAAAATAAGAAGAAGAAGAGCGAAATGGTGTGACATTTTTGATAGTGTTCCCCACCACGTTTCAAATGAGACCAAAAACTCATAAATCGGATAAATAAATTGTCAACGGCCTTGAGCGCCGCAATTCCAGTCGCGCGCGAGCTAACTGTAATGGCGCCCTACAACGAAAGTAGCACCTAGTAGCAGCTGAAATTCGCACAAATCGCAAGCTTAGACTTCCCTTTAAACTTTCTATATGGTTTCATTGTGGTTTTGGGTGGTCTTTGTAAGATAGCTCTGCTTGAAAATCAGTTATCGGAAAAAAACACCGATTTTACAAGACTATGTACTAATACACATATAATAGTGACAAATCACATATTTCCATGATTCAAGCGTCATTATTTAATATACTTACACCAATAAACAAAATCCACAAGGAATTGTTGAAATAGAGTCACTGAGTTTGGAAATATACTAAGTCAAAGATCGTATTGTCAGCAGAGCGGCAAGTGCTCGCAACGTGCAGCTGCTTTAACGTAAACTTCACAGTGCCCCTGTGCCTCAGGGAATCGGTTTGGGGTCCTAATATTCGGGATTTTAACGTATCGTACCTTCCTCTACAAAACCCAAAAAAAAAAATTCAATATGACAACCTTCGATTTTGGCATTTTTGGCCACAAAATCGGGAAAAGGAAACACTGTGCGACGGCGTGAGCCCGAAACTGAACGGTTTTTAATTGATTTTTGTTACTCTTCTTGTTTATTTACATGTGTGGATAGGAATGAAAAACTAGAGAAACTATGATATAGCATGAGGTCAGTTGCAACATTGTTATTAATTTTAGGAAAAACGATTGTAAAAGCTATCTCCAACTCACGTTTTTATGTTATAGGCTTGATAAGGGTTACGCAAAGTGACCGAAACGTTCCGTTAAACACAATTTAGTGTATTTGGTTCTTATTTTAATCCCATGGAATTCCTATTGGCCATTTAACTTTGAAATTGAATTGAAAGGAAGGTATAGGGTGCAAGAAGTATACGTATTATTATTTATTGATGATAAAATGATAAAATATTGTGGTTGATAATAGGATGCTTATTGCTTTACGACCGGGATGGTCAGAGTTCAAAAAGTGTTATATAAATCTACACTTGGGATTTTGAGGTCGCTGATTTTAGATCTGCTATTGAAATTTCGAACTTCGTAATGGCGGCCAAAAGTTATCAAAATAAATAATTTAAACACTAGAGAGATCCTCAACGCAGCGCGACCACGAAATTCCAAAGCCGGCTATCTCGAGTGCTTATAATTAGTAAAACGATACAAGAAAAAAGTTGAACTGTTATACTGTGTTGTATATATCCAACTAGCTGAGTTACCCGGTCTTGTTCAGGGTTTTTTGTATACTTCTAAATTAAAACTGTTGTACAATAAATGAATCTGGATCATGCACAGAAACGTTTTTTTAATTTCTCCCGCGGAAACCAAAAACATTCGATCTTGAGATTAACCCGAAACACACAGACAACAAATTTTTAAAACCTTGGTTTGGATTTTGGTGTCGTATTATTAAACATATGGTCTTAAAAAAAAGGCACCTATTTCGAAATTACAGACCCTAAGAACACATTTTCATGAAATTTCATATTGGTTGGTAACTTTTGGCCGCATTCTTGAAGTTCCAAATTGCGATAGCAGATTCAAAATCAGCGACCCCAAAAACCCCTATATTTTCACTTACAGGTAAATCCGTTCAAGTTTAGAAATTTCGATCGCCATACTGAATCCGTTATCTAAAATTTCCTAATTCGTAGATTTCAGTTCAGCGATCCGGATCCGGCGGATTGAATTTTGATAGATTGGAATTCTGTTCATTTATTTAAACGTGAAGGATTTCGGTGGCCATATTGAATCTACTGACTGAATATTTTCCTTTTACGAAATATTGACTTCCGTATTTCCGTTTATACGGACTTATGGAGGGGGCAACTAAGCTGTGCCTGTTAATAATCTAAAATTTCAGTTCTTCTTAGCTAATCCTTTTCAAATGTACCCGAAGTTGGACACGGCTTAAATTTTGGGTATTTATTTTTTATGCATAACATACACAGTATCTCTCTTCACAGCGGAGCATTAATATCGGAGCTTTTAAGGTACTTGTAGAGTTGCAAACGATTGTACATATATTGTAGAAAAAGTTTCGCAAAGGAGGAAGCAAATTACGTACATGACCGGAGATATAAAAATGTTGAAACGAAGTGCTGGGAGGCTCTACACAGTTCATAATCAAATCAAATTGGGAAAGTAATTGGGATTGGGAGCACGCATTTCTTGGAGCGTCGCCCGCAACCCTTGTCTTGTGCGACAAGGGTGGAATGTATTTTTCTGCTTTCGAGCAAAGACGACAAAATCTCTTTGATGTAGGAAATTTCTTTTTTCGCATTACGCCAAAGCTTTCAGAATAATTGAGTTACAAGCGGCATGCGTTTAAAATATTTTAGAACTGTTGAGCACGACGCGATGTCCCCCACTTCGCATGAATACGACCTTGGGCGGGGGCGGGCAGGCACTCCTTTGCGAGAAGACATCGATTGAAATATATTTCGGACAACGAGGTCAATTTATAATAATAAGCCGGCTACAGTGCTACCTACTTCAGATCCATCCGTGCACTCCACTTCTCCCTTTTCGGTTCTAAAAAAAAATGCGCTTGTCATGAATACCGATAAATTTGAAAGTTGCCCTCAAGAGGGACAGGTTTCCCTAACGGAGCAAGCCAAAATGAAAAAGATTTCAAGTGGGTCTGAAGTGTTTGCTGACTGATGTCTTCCGTGATGGCACTCCTAGCCACTTGCTTTCAGGCAAGACATTTCCCGAATTGAATTTCCGCAGATTATAGGTGAAGAGAATATCATTGTCGACGCGGAAGCTAAGCTGGTGGAGTTCTTTGAAAGGTTTTCAAAAGCTCTGTTGGGCTTTAATACAAACGGCAATACGCCGCACAAATATTAATTTTCACATTACTTCACCTTCAAGTGGATTTGTTTAATAGGCAGAGTGGTTGCATTTTATTTAAGCCGAATTAATAGTACCTACTTAAGTACCTACTTGGTTTGTTGGTGCTGGTATTAATTAGAAAAAGTTGTGATTGGGTTTCACCAGAAGTAAAACAATCTAAAGTTAAAAAATTCGTATGCAGATAAATAACACAGGTTTACGAATAAAGGTGTTGTTGGGTCATCACGTCAAAATTTTGAAATATTTGAGGTTAAGTACCTACTTAAGAATTGATTTTTTGGGAAAATTTTAGGACTCAGAAAATATGTTGTCACCTTATTTCTAATAAGTACATCAATTAGTACCACCCTTCTTCTTTAAAATAAGCTTTTAAGTGATCATCCACGATGCCTTCTCGAAAAGTTGTAGCCATTTGAAGGTGACAAGAATTTGAAACTATGTCCACAATTTTTTTCTATCAAAGAAATGTAAACATTCAATGGAGCGTCGCCACATTAAATTTTCAAGGAACACAAAGTGAGCGGTTTTTGTAAAATAGGAACAAAATAAAAACTAGGCTTAGATAAAAGATTGGTCAAAAACTTCTCATTGTTAGAAGCATTAAATAAAAATACCCACTTAATGGGGTAAAAATAGTAGTTTTTCACTTTTAGTACATAAAAACTGGATGATATGGCTACCAACGACATGTGGTTCGAACAGGACGGCGCTACATGCCCCACAGCGTATGCTGCGATTTTCTGCACGAGCGACTTGAGGGCATGGTAATCTCGCGCGGCGAGGACGTGAACTGACCACCGAGATTGTGCGATTGAATGCCTTTAGACTTCTTCGTTTAATACTATCTTAAATCACAGGTCTATGCGAATAAACTACAAACAATTGATGTCCTCAAAGTCAACATAACGAACGCCATCCAGCAGATTCAAGCAGATTTATGCGACAAAGTCATCGAAAATTGAACCTTCCGAATACGTGCCACCAAGCAAAGCCGCGGAGGACATTTGAACGACGTTATATTCCACACTTAATGCCATAAAATATTCTTTCAAGTAAAATAAAAATGGAGTGGATATCCCACACACAACTTGTTTTATTTACATTTGAAAGTCGGTCCTTATTGAAAGATCACATTCCTTAGGTGACTGTTCTAATTAAGAATTATTGTAGACTTTATTTTTTCGTTTAGATTTTATTTATAACTTTATTAAACTTCCCACATGACATTATTCGATTTTTATTAAATATAAAAAAATATATGACAAGGAAAGTGTGAAAAGTGAAACTTCTTTAGCGTGGGCTGGTCGGTGCTAAATTTTACTATATACTTCAAAACTGCAACTTTTACATGGCCGACTTAAAGTGCTAACTTTTTTAGAATTTCATGAAAGAGGCTCTGATTTTAAACATGATATCAATTTAAAAATACTGAAATAATAAATTCCTTCGGAGAAAACTTTACTTAATAAACTTTCATGTATGTTATACGTATATATTAAAAAAGAAGTTGCACTTCGGGTGTGCGCATTCTATAAATTGCCACACGTTTTAAATTTTGTTTGAACGTAACTACTTCATAATTCAGAAGCGTTTTTGGTTCAACTCCCTGTTCGAGTACAAATAACAATAAGTAGATACCAACATTTCGACAGGAAAAAAAAAGTCTACAAGGGATTCAACGAATGGACTTTCATTCGATCCAAAGGGCTGAGGGCTGAAAAAAATAGGGTGATGCGAATATATTCCATAAATAAAATAATGTAAAATCCCGTCGGAGCTTAAATTGTTTAAATATTCATCCATCACTGTGTATTTCATTTTTTAAATAATTTATAATGGTCAAAGTTCCCTAAAAACTCAGGCACTGACGAATGCACGTAAATTTTCTGCATATCCTGGCATGAGCCAGAAATTGGCTGCGTTGGGAATTTATGTTATTTTCGGTTTTAAAGCGTGCGTCCACATGCATATGTGCCATGCTCAGCTGGTACGCAAAGAGGTCATGGAAAGGGTCGGCCGTTCAAAAAAGTCAATACTAGGAGCGCTTTAGCTTGCAGGGGAATCAAGTTAATGAATGCACTAGACCGAGTACGAATTCCGTTAAAAGGGAATCAATCCTGCTCTGTGGAATTGGAAGTGGAGCATCGAAAATTCCGCAAATCTAAATTCCGCCGCCAATTCGTGGGCATTACGAATAAATGGATCAATTGCAATTTGGTAAAATAGTGACTGCATGATATGCACATGAAGATCCTTTCTAATTTTTCTGGTCACCGTTTCTAGCGCAAGGCCCCATGCGGCCGAATCGTGTTGGTCGGGGCCAATTCATCACGTCTGAACCAACCCGGAATACGAAATCCCGACTCCGGGCAGCCTGTGTGCCTATTTGTGCACTCGCTTGCCATCGATATGGTGGCAATTGCTTTTATCATATCCTTTACATACCAAAAAACCATTTCGCATTGTGGGGTAGTGCTGTTCCTCCGGCCACTAATAGGCACGTAGAAAAATATCTTTGAAGTCTATACATAGCGAACGTGTGGGGAATAAATAAACATGAGATAGCATTAAGGCCCTAGACAAATTGGTACCCTCGGAAGCGTATAACCCCACCACGAGTGAGTTCCTAAAAAGCATTGGAAAAATTGTTATTCTGGGGCCAAACGTAAAGCCCTCACTCTAAACGTGATTGTAACGTTCGGCCGGGCACATTAAAATTCGTCATCGGATTAGGCAAAGTGTAGCAGAACCAGGAATAAAAAAATATTGAACATAATTAAATTTGATGTCTATGACGGCACAGGTCCTGGCAAGCCCTTGCAGGGCAAAAACATCAGAGGACAGGCCGGGCGCCCCCTGAATTTAAAACAGCCACTCACCGGATATCATCCAGAAATCTGATTGGGACTAAGAGGCAAATCCATTATTATGGGAGCGCATAAAGAGGTGCTAAGAAGCTCGTAATACCAGGTGTGAAAGCCATCTCCTTCCGGAATGATTAATGGCTTCAACAGGAAATCGCTTCATAATCACATTACTGCCAGATTTGTGTGTTTGGGGATGTGCACGTTGCACGACAAGGGCATGTTTATGACTGCACAGGGAGTCCCATCTCTTGCCTGGGGCTCCCATCGGAAAGCTGACCATATTGTCAATGGTCGACGCAAGCAATATAAATTCTAATATCGCTGCTAATGAAACCCAATAGGGCCTCCAATATTAAAAGTTGTATAAGTAACTGTTGACCCCATAAACAACCCAATCGATTTCCGCTTAATTGCATACCGGTCACTGTCGTCCTACCCACAGTCCTAATTGCTTACAGTCAGATCCTTTGATTAATCTTTTACTGTGTTGCTGGATGGAAACCGCAACGCATTAAATCATTAATATCTTCCGGCATAATTACTTTGATCGGAAAATATCTGCCGATAGAATTGCAACCAAATTTGCTGACTAGGACTAGAAATTTAAGCAAGGCCATCCTATGCCGAGAGTTCAGAAGGGGTTCATTATAACGACATACATATGTACCTATTATTCTTCGCACAAAAATATACTTATTAAGCTAACCACTTCGCCGTAGCTCATTCATTATGCATAGCAGTGCTATAGGGGGATTCGTATAACGTATGCAGAAACGAGACGGTGACGGATATCAACTAGGCGACAAAAAAAATGTAAGACAGAGGGGGACATTTCAACCGTTTTCAAGTTACAGGGTGATTAGTAAATTCGGGACGAACATTATTTTTTTTATTTTTATCTTTTGATCTAATTAACGCAGCGACATTAAACTCACGCCAAACAACTACTATGTTAATGTGCTTTCCAAAAGTGTCATAAATGTTGATCTACCTCTACCAGTGCAGGTACAGTCACTTGCAACAGTGCTCTAAAATATCTTTAAATTAATTTTTCTCCGAAATTCATGTGACTTCTTATTGCCTTTCCATAGATGTCCAACACGTCTAGGTAGAGAAGGGATATACAAATTTATACGTAGAAAATAGGAGAAAAATTGAAATATCTCTGTAATTGTGGAATGTTGTGGAAGGGCTTAATGGAAGAACAAAATAATTGAGGGAATATATGAACATTTAGTTAATATTAGTAAAATGGAATAAAGTGTTAAAGATGTAGGAGTTCATTGTGTAATTTTTTGGGAAAAAGGTGCAAGGGAAAAGGAATGGAAATAAAATAGTTTAATAAAATATAAAATATGTATGGGCGAGCGAGTGCAAAATTTGGAATGAAAATATTAATATATGTAGAAACTGTGGGTAAAAGTGGGAACTTTTAGAGAGTGACGAAAATGTTTACCTTGGGGATAGCAAATTAATAAAACAAAGTAAAAAAGTATTACGAATAGGTGGAAGTGAAGTATGGGGAGTTGTGCATGAATGTTTGCTTAGTTTAATGCGATCACCTCCATCTTGCTAGGACATATAGAAGAGGTAGTTAAAAATGAATGAACAAAAGTTTATAATAGAAGAATAACCCTAAAAATTAAACAAACGAAAGTCGGAACAAAAATGGAGAAAAGTGAAAGTGGCGGAAACAAAATTTGTATTGAAAAATGAATTTTGACAACAGCACCTACCTATAAAGCTTTCTTACAAAATAACTAATATACCTATGGTGTAAAAATGGGCGCAATCAGCGCATTAGTGTAGAAATTAGATTGCCGCGCCACTTACCAGGACCACACTTAACTATAAACCATTTTCGCAATCTAACTAACATATGTTGTGAATATGAAGTTAATCAGTCAAGTATATAGTTATTTATGTATTAGCGCTAGAAACTTAGATTTTATTGGAAAATTAAATTAAATTTCGACTCCACAAAAACAAAAATACCAATTTTAATCCGTCAAAGGATCCAATCAAAAATTCTATTCTAATTCTTGCGTCATATAAACGCAGTCCTGTTTTCGTTAAAACTGAATCCAACATTTTACTGCACATTCACAATTAATAATAATAATAATAATAATAACAATAATCTATATTAGAGAATAAGGTACAAAGATTACATAAACTTAATGTACAAACTTAACCGGAAAAATTATAATACAAGAAAGCTAACTAAAATATATTCAAGAAAACTAAAATATTAGTAGTTAAGTTATAAAAAAAAAACAAATAAAGACTCAAAAAAAAACAAAGAAAAACTGTGTGTCATTGTGGGATTAAATTTGTGAAATGCCTGCTGTCTTAAGAAGTCTACCAAGAGAACTGCTGACCCTCGAGCGCTGGATATCATGTAAAAGTTACAGATTCCACTTTCGGTAGCATTGAAAAAAATGGGACCGATGTCCATAACGAGACTTACAACATGGAACCAGAAGATCCTTATGTCTAATAGATTGCAGGAAATGCAGTCTTTCATATACGAGTATGTAGGTATGTTGGCTGTCGAGCGCATATCAGCTGCAGCTTATGTAATAATGTTAATTTGTGCTGCGTCAAATAATCCTCTAGAGAGCAACCAAGAAAACGCGAACTGTAGGGCTATATATGGGTATATCTTTTTAATCTAAATACAAACCGTATTAGATTATTGCACGCCACAATAAGTCTCCGTCGAGAAACGCAGTCAAGAACCGGAAAAATTATAGTACTATACACGAAGTGAGGTATAATAAACTCCTTTATTGGGTTTTTTCTTATGTGTAATGAGAGAATACTGGAATGAAGCCATAGTCGCTTCCAGTCAAGTCTTTTGCACTAATGTGGTTGCAGCTGAAGAAATTAGAGTTCAATTCAAACCCTAAACTCTTAGAAATTTCCACATATTTATATATAGAGTGGAATTATTGATTGCAACAGGTGGTAGACAGTTGAAATCAGCATCATTTCTACATATAAATTTCTGGTTTTGTCTTGACCAATCGTCTTCATTCAGGCGGTGTACATAGTCCTCCATAAGGCCGATTGGTCTGGTAAATATATTTGTACGTCGTCTGCATATAAATGTATAGTAGAATTATTAATTACGTCAACTATATCATCGATATACAGACTAAACAGTAATGGCCCAAAGATAGAGCTCTGAGGTACACCGCGGCTGAGAAATGTTGTGTCCGAAAAAAATAATTATAGCAACTATATTATATATTTGTTCGTTGTTAATAATAAAATTTCAACAGAATCGCTTGAGTGGTTCTCGGGAAGTCGCGCAAAACGGTTTTATCTAAATACATACCATACATAGGGAAGGTTCATCGATCCGATACATTGGACCAGAATCGCATTGTAGCTTAACTGGTCTCGACCAAACTTGCGATAGAGAACTGGTCTAATGGCCAACAGTCTCTATTTTGGAGAAATATCTTTGGGCTTCGTCAAGCTAAAGAGCTCGTCAGTCATTATACTTACTGTCTTTAATATAGCGGATCTCAGACTACTGGTAGGCTACCTTTCAAGCCACTATGGCCTAAGGTATCACCTATACAAGATAGGCCTGTTTAATAGGCGGAATTCAACTGTGTGCTTGTCCTGCTCTGGCACGGTTAAGGAGAAGGATCTTCGGTCAGGAACTGTTAAGTTCGGCTGAAATTCGATAATCTACGGCAACTGACTTTCTGGCGTTCCTTAGGGTAGCAGATCATTTCTTGGAGTAGTGGGGTTTTGGCCAAAATACCTTCTCTGATCGGAGTGCTCACATAAGGCCCGTAGCAGACGACCGCTGTGGCTGCGGCTTGGTTGCTATCGTACATTGCAGCAAAACATTATTTTATTATTTTTTATATTAATGAGGCTCATGTGCGCCTCCGTTGCTTTACCGTCAGTTCCCATATAAAATACCTTCGACACACCGTCGCCGTACCCGCAGAAAATGGACGTCTATTACGGGTCTAAAGGGTGACCCCATCAAATATTAATAATAAAAATAAATTGTTGTTGAGGCCACCAAAGAAGGGATGTCCTATTTTTTGAGCGCCATCTCTTATCAAAGTCACAGATGTATCGAAAAATCCTGCAAAATATTGGTAAACATAAATCGGTATTTTGTTTTGTTGGAAAATAAAATCGCTACGACTCCCACGGTCTTCTAAATGTACATATGTATATGGAATCAAAGATGAGTACAATATTTGAAAATACTTTTCATACTCAGGATTTAAAGAAAAATAAAGGTAGTTTTCTGCTGGAGTTGGGGAATTTCCCAACCCAAACCATTATCGTGCTCGTTCTTGGTGGATCACCTATTCGAAAAGAGATGGAAGTAATTAATCTTCGGGACGTATCCAAAAGTATAAAATTCCTAGCTTTAAACAAAGTTTACTTTTAATAAGTCCAAATGCCGGCGAGATTGAATATGCCGGCAGTGATAAGAGAGAAGCCCGGTGGGCCGGTGCAGGTGAAACAAGGGGACATGAAGCGCAAGCGATTTTTAATAAAGTCGTGAAGGCGCCGGCCGGGCCGGGCGAAATCCCTTCTGCTAAAGCCGTAATCTCTTTTAACTTCAAAGGAATTACAGGAGTGGTTAGTGTCGCTTCAGTAGTATCAGGGGGCCGCCGACAGTTATTCGTCTCCGGCTTAAGATTAGATTAAAATATAAGGGCTAAGTAATGACGCACATCAACTTTTCTTGAAAGATGGAAGATAAGCAACAACGGCCCCCATTGTTCGTATCTAAACACCAATGAAAGACCACTTGGGGAAATTACCCTCGCAGGGACAGCCGAATGGGTGCACACCCACACAAACAGCCCAATGCCAAGGCCTCATCAAAACTCATGAACGCGAAAGTTTTCATATAACGCGCATATCGCAGAAAAAGTTTTCATTGCAATGTTCCTGGGCTTATCTAGTACGGCGAAACTCGATATGAAGTTTTTATCCTTTTATTATGATTTCCACAGTATTATTATCTGCGCCAGCTATGTATACGCGGCGCGGCTGGAGCGGATGAAGCCCCGGAATCTGACTCAACTCAGCCAAAAAAGTTTACCCCATTTTTTTTAATCTAGCAATCAGCAATATTCTGAATAAAGTTTATTTTCCTAAAGAGCATCCCATCGCAGCAAACTCAGCCCGCCGCTGCTTCATTCATGCCCGGAATTGGTTATTTGAGCAGACGTCGAGCGCCAAGTCGAAGAGGTCACATTTGGACTGATATTAAAAATAATGCCCGGTTCGTGCGAAGCGCTGATTTCCAGCAGTTTAGTTATTTGGACGGGTCCGGGTTGGCTGCGGAGAGCCGGGTCTGCTCGGGGCAACGACGGCCCCTGGGCCATTTGAGACAAATCAAACCAGCAAAATATCTCGCGTTATTACTGCACTTCTGAAAAATTAAAAGTGCTTCTCATCTCCAAGTGAATATTTGGGTTATTTTCCCGTCGCGTCGCGCAGACAGAACTTGACAGTTACTTTTTATTAACCGTAAAAGTTGAAAGTAACGTGGGGGATTCTGAAAACTAAAATCACATTGGCACGTCATAGCATTAAAAGCAAATAACTGTGAGATTTCAGATTCCACTGCAGAAGGTGCCAGCATTGTTCGCCTGTACTGTCTGTACACACTGGCAAATGGCACTGCTTGATAAAATAAATATTTTGAGTCAATTCTCTGCTGGCGAGAATTCGTTCAGGCAATAAATATGCCCGTATCGGAGGTGCAGCACACGAAGAACTGATTTAAACGCACACCCCATTCATATTTCTGGATTTTTTCTGATAGGGTTTGTGGTGTACATGCAAAGGAGTGGCTAAAACTGAGGTGGCGAACAAAAGGGATTAATTACACCCGTACGTAAATTCCGATTCTTTGCGCAGCCACTATTGCTCTCCGTCAAAACAGATTATGTGAAATAAAAAAAAAATTTGTTTCTGTCAAAGGGGTCAATTTATACAGAAATCTGCATAAGTGTCTGGTTTCTTCACATCACCATGACACTTCAGGGTCGTTCCACAACTAAACAAACTAAACAAGCATATAGAACAATCTACAGAAACACGCATGATATAACGAAACTTAAGCTACAAGTTCTCAAACCCTGAATAACTCTTAGTATAGTTACATCTATTGGGAAAAGAAATAAGTTGGCGAGGGCGTGTAAAAGATAACCTTTCAATAGTGAATTAAAGACACGTTATAACGAATATCGTAACAGACTTTACGCTATCATAAAAAGAAAAGATCAACTTTTATCAAAACGAGCTCAATATCGAACACGCCGAAAAAAATTTGGGAAAAGATTAATGGAATCACGGGAACCTCGAAAAATAGCGATATAATTAAAAAAAATACGTGATAAGGATGTAAACAATTACAGACCCTATAGGGATAGTAAACCTATTTAATACACATTTTTCCCCAACAAAACATTTCACGTAAAAAATGTAGCCAAGTCTCGCGACTCTTTCACTCTAAAAAAGTTGTAAGATCTCTTGTAGGTCCATGTCTATTCTTCCTAGGAACTGCAACACTAATTCACAGATCACTCCAAGTTTAAAAAAAAATCGTGACTGGCCATTAGGTAGCACGATACGTTTACATTTTGATGTTTACATTTATTATTGAAGTTCGTGGCTATTTGTCTACACATACATATAATAAGTGAATATAAGTATAGGAATATTTCTATTGGGGGCTTAAGTTCACTTAAGATCGTGGGATTTAATAACTTTCGTGCCACGTAATGACCAAGCCTAGTCCTGAGAATTTGGGCTCTATGGGTTCGAAATGAGGGCTCGATCATACGACGAAACGCTTCGAGAAAGGGTAGGTAGTGCCCTGCTTCCTTTAGCTCGTCTACCGTGCCTCCAAATTAGCGTACAGGTCAAAAGGTGTCTGTCGAAAACAACGGTAATAATGAGCAGTACACTGAGAAAAAAATGAAATAGATTAATTTTTAATTCAAATAAAAAAAAATGTTATTAAAAAATATAATAACAAAAAACCCGACTACAAAAAAACGAGGTTATTTTAATACTTTAAATAGGTATTATAGGTACCAACTAGGAATTTTGTTTAAACTATTAATAATATTACAATTAAAGCAGACGGGACCTATTCGACATCCCAGTTGAAAAAGATATGTATATAGAAATAAATACATATAATGCGTCCCGCCTTCTTTAATTTAAGCAAAATTCTTAGTTGGTACCTACTTATGTGTAATATCTACTTAAAGTATTAAATTGACTTCGTTTTTTGCAGTCGGGTTTTTTGTTTATATTTTAATAACATTTTGTTACAACCTTTGAAGTTCCAGAAAATATATAGAGTAGATGAGTAAGGTTACGACATTATTCATAACTAGTAAATAGAAATAGAATTAGAATCTAGAAATTGTCTTTGTTATCCTATGGTAGTGACGTCACATAGCTTATCGTATTCTGCTCGTCAAACCCTTTCATTTGATACCCATATGAGAGTTGTGAAGACAAAAAAAAACTAAATGTCTGCTGACGACGGCCATATTTATGTTTCTCAAAAATTATATACCCTATAGCACTCTCCCGATTATGACGAATATAACGACACCAGGTTACAGGATGCCCCAAAGAAGTGGATATACATACATACATACCCACATACTCACATACGCACACTCACACAAACATATTTACATCCGGAAAACATCCCAGTGTTAGATATTCCTCCACGGAAATCCAAATGTTGTTCGGGTTAAATGTTGGATATTCCTCCACGGAAATCCAACTGTTGCTCGGCTTGATTAACCAAAACACCAATTTATTTTCAAACGGATTATTTATTTAAACTCGTTCCAACTAACAAGGCTAACTTGGTATTTTTCTATATTCGAGCGAACTCCTCCAATAGAACTCACTTTTAGTTTATTCCCGACGAATCTTATGTTTTATTCCCGACGACCTTTTCAGGTGTAAAGCTTGCGATCAACTCCCTGTGTACCGCTCGCTGGGAACTTCGGGTTCCCTGCCAGCCGTTCATAGGTTCTGCTGAGTCCGCGCTTCCCATGCGGCGAGCAACATTGGAATTTGTCGCCGCTTCGTCGTGGGAAACGCTCGCTCAGCGCAAATGTTTCCACGCGCGTTTGGCCCAGACGAAATCTGAGCCGTTGCTTGCGCTATCTTGTTTGTTCTGGAATTTAACTGCTGTTTCGTTATTGTTAACAGCGGTTAAATTCCCCATTAATATTACAACAATAATTTAACTATTATTGTTATAATTTGGTGTAAAAATGTTACACAACACCAGCGAGAAATGGAATTGTTCTAGAACTCAATTGCGAATGTTTCTTTCGATGTAATGTATGTATGCACTCTCCTTTCTAACTTAACTTCTTTTAACATTGGGATGTCATTGGGAGGAAGCATTGATGCGACCAAAAAAAAATAGCTTCAAAAAGCCTTCGCTGGAAGCGTGCCGTAGGCGTATATGAACACTGAAACTAAAATGAAACGCGTCAGGCACCCTTTTGTATTCATTTGTACGCGCGTACCGTAGGATAGATACTCCTCTGAAGTCACAAACTCTGTGGAAAAAATTCTCGGACCGACATGTTTCCATGTCCCTTCCCGTAGAAGTGATAGGTAATGTTTTTGCATGAAGCACTTCTTAAATTTCTCGCTGGGATAATCCTCATCCTGGGGCAGTCGAGTAAAAACACATATGTATGAATTGGCTCCATAATGATATCAATTTTTTTTAAACATAAATCTGTTTGATATTTTCCTGTCATTGACAATCTTAAATTCAAAAATAAACATTGGTTAACAAGTCATTCATATTTGAATCCTATTGAATACGCGAACGAAAATTATATTCTTTTCTTATGTAAAGTATTTGTGTGGTTTCCGATGCGATTCGAACTCGGGTCCTCTGGAACATAAGGCCACAGCTGTAGCCATTGATCTACAGGATAGCCGGGGTTGATTTCAAAGAGCGAAATTTCTCTGAGTGAACGACTGACATTCTACGGTTTGTGAAGACCTTTAAACAGAATTCTGTTTGATGCAAACTTATTCATGTTCTTGAATGTAAATCTATTTAATCAAGCGTATTTCAATTTACAAATGCTGCAAACAGATTTATAGTTGAACTTTTCATTGTAAATTTTCTCAGTGTACTTAATAAATAATCTAAATTACATAGATCTATCTTATTTCAATGCTATGGTATTACCAAGTGTCACTGAAAATGAAATATATTCTCATTCACTAACGTTAAAGATAGATGCAGCGCCAGGATTGACAATCACTCAGTCCAGACTCTTAGAAAAATGTGTCCTTACATTATACCTTCTTTGCGTTATATTTTTAACATAGTTCTAACGCAAGGATGTTTCCCTAGTACCCTGAAGAGAGCAGTAGATATTCCCAAATACAGGGTGTATCAGTTAATGCATACCAACATCATAGGGGTGACATCTCTCACCTAGAAAAGTCAAAAATCGGTGGTATAGGGGGGGGGGGGGGGGGGGGGGGGGTCTCGAGTTATAGGGTGATTCATAAATTTGGGATGTACATTACTATTTCATAGTACCTCTACCACTAGGTACAGTCAGTTCCGCAAAAGAAAAAATGCTCCAAAATTTCTCAAATTTCACGTTTTTCTCAATTATTTCGGAGAAATAATTAACACCCCTCTTTTTAATTTTTATTGAATTACCCATCTTATTGCCTTTTTAAAGAGGTACATCACGTCTAGGTAGAGACAGGATAAACAAATTTATACATCAAAAACATTTTGCGGAATTTTAAAAAATCGAAATTTTCATTTTTGTTTTCAAATCAAACGTTTGTAACGTATTGCCATTAACTGTAATACGTTTTTAATTAGAGAGAAAGTATTTTAGAGTTCATTTAAGTTAAGTTCCCCTGGGTGCGACGCCACTGATTTCACGGTAGCTACATACGTGGTAATTCTGCTTGACGACAACAAAGGGTGATATTCAATTAGCATCAAAAGATTTTTATGTTGGAGTACGCGAAAGCAACTTTTCAAAATGCCTTGCTACATGGTGCCAGACCAGCTTTAAAAAGCAGGTTCGGGACGCAGGTGTCTCCATTTAAGTCCGTCTCTAATAACTGCAATTACTTCCTGAAACACTTGCCCGTCCAAAGAGCGTAAAGGGATGAAAGGGCTCTGCTCGTGTTGTTTGCATTCAGGCAACGATAGCCGAGCTCGCGAATTTACGGAGTGCCGAGTGGACGTTAAATTTTTGAACTTTCGGAAGTCGGCAAACTCTTTGGAAACCGGAAAAGGCTTTGGTGGGGCGAAAGACGACAGAACATTTTTAATTAAAAAGCACTTGACCAGCGGCCCATATTGTGTTACGTCCCGTAACTTTGTCCAAAGCCCATTTCAGTGGTCATTTGAGTCCACGTCCTATAAAAGATTTCGCCTGAGGCATTAACTTTTTAATTCAATTTATTTGTGATGAGCTCTGCTCCCTGGTCCGGTTGCCGAGAATTCCTGGGGTCCAGACAACTGGTAGAGTATGGTCAACACCAGAGCATTAATGCGAAGAAACTCCTTGGAAGAAGTTTTCCTCTGCTTTAAGAAGTACTCGTTCTGACTAACGTAACCGGTGGCAAGACCCTGGCTCGTCGGTTAAGCACCTTGAAAAATTGCTTTAATTTGCAGACATATTTGGATAGGGCGCTCGAGCCAAACGCAATAAACCCCCCCTTGGCAGGGAAGTTATGAAATGTTACATTTTACTCTGGAAGCATTTTCCGGTGCGAAATTAATTTTAAATACAGTTTGTGCAGCTCCTTGCAGTAATTTCACTTGAAAAGAATTCAGGCGAGCACACATAGCCGAGCTCCAACGGTGCACAGCGAGTATATCGGCGGAAGAGGAAGCATAGCATAAACAGCCAAACACAATAAAGAACATGGAAGGGAACATATTTTTGGCATAAACATAAAAATTAATTTCCAGCGCTTAAGCCCAGAGCGTCCTCCGCATTCCTGCGATAGCAGATAAGGGCAGCATCTGATTTGCATCTTGGATATGAAAAGTTTTTATGCTGAAATGAACGGCAATAATGGAAACAGCTCCGTGGGGATGTGCACGTCTTCGCCATTTGCTATTCGGAGCTCGGGCGGCAGTGAAGAGCAGAGCTGCTGGAAAACTCGGAACTGCGATTCCCTGGAGCACACCGGGAAGACCAAACGACATTAAGGCAAATGAAAGCAAGTTCCGCGAAATATTAAGGCTCAAAAAGTTCAAGGTGTTACGCGCCAGAAGTCCGCCAACGGTAAGCCCCGCTTATCGATTACCTGTTTATTAACGGAAGGAAATAACTGTTCTACGTCTTCTTTGCTAATTATCTCCCATTTTAGCTCTTTGCTTTGCAGAGTTCCGAAGTAAAACTTTCGATGGTGGCGCGGCGTCGGTAGTAAAGTGGAAAGGATTTTGTTCCTTTGATTTGCCGTATTCCTTGTTAATGGCAACAATTTGAGTGGCGTAGCTTTGTTTTTTGATTTTGCTTCTTAAAGGAACTTCTTTTTCCACTTAAGGAAACACAACAGAACAATGCCGAAAGTCGTGAATTCTGGAGAATTGCATATGTTGCCGTCAATTATATTATAGCTTTTTGTATAATTAGTCCGGTCAAAATAGACGAACAAATTGAGGTAGGTTTGCATTAATTCGCATAGAGCTGAAAATTGGCACCTACATACCTTGGCGACATTATTACAAATAAAATACTAAAAGTCCCCATCGATCCGACATCAGCAAAAAAAATTATTCAAGGTCAAAGGTCAACAAAAATTGCTTTTCCAATATTTCTGGTGAACGGTAAGTTTTATCATAAAAATAGATTAGACAAAAGCTGTAGACCATGAAATTATCTACAAAAAGTGTCCTGATACTTTTTTTTCTAAGAATCACCATTCCTGAGATATTGCGATTCTAAAAGTTGAAGAAGTCGTAGTTTACAAAATATGCACACATTTCCGCACCACCGTGAGGTACCTCAAACTTGGTGACTCGTCCTATTCTAACCCTACTGTCATGGCTTACCTTTTTGCAGATTTCTTCAGTCAATCATTTAACGACCGCGACTCCGTCCCCTATCTTACTTACTTTTCCTTTATGAGAAACTGCCCATATACCTCCCTTGTTTCCAATGTCATTGATCTTTCTCTTGTTGCCAATAAAATCAGTACTCTCGCCGATGACTTTGATCCCGGCCCTAATGGGATTCCCACCATAATTTTAAAGGAACGTGCCACCCATTTAATTCATCCACTAACTAATCTTTTCTTACTTTCCCTTTCCGAGGGCACATTTCCCAACATTTGGAAAGATTCCTATATCACCCCAATCCACAAAAAAGGCTGCAAGGGCGACATATTAAACTATCATCCAATAGCTGAACTATCCTGCATCCCTAAACTCTTCGAAGGCCTTATCTATGACTCCATGTGCTTCCACTGTAAGCCCATTTAGTCTTCATCTCAACATCGATTCCTCAAAGGTAGGTCCACAACTACCAACTCCATTGACTGTCCCGCCTTCTGACACAGTATCTCCCTTAACACTAACCTCCAAAACGTTAGATCATTTCCCACCCTACGCCTCGATAGTCCTCGCACTAATTAGCCACTTCAAAAACTTCACCAGAATACTTCGACTTGCATGTTGACAAAGCCTAGCCTAGATACTATCTAAGAATTGAAGCAGCGGCAGGCCCGTAGCATCCTTTTAAAATCACATTTAATTAGATGACTTTCATTTAACTTCATATGACGTGGTTAACAATTTTCCCGACATGTAATCTGATAAATTTTATTCCTACAAAATGATATCAACAAACGGCCTAGCTCTAGGACCTCCAGGAGCACTTTCTTCTTCAAAATAAGCATTTTATAAAATATAAAATTTACAAGCGCATCCCATTTCATGTGAGATGTAAAATCAGGAGGTCTATTATTTATAGAAATGGGGCTACCGCGTTCTTATTCCAAGAAGCCCTTCAAACAGGACATTTGGTAGGCGTGTCAGGTACTCCGAGTGAAGTATATAACTCTGTTTATTTCGGATCGCCTGCGGCGACACAGTGCCAAGTAGTAGGTGGCGGGGGCAGCATGTCTTAGATAAAAGCAATTTCGGAACAACTTGGTTCCTCGCCTTATTGAAATTTATGGTCTCACTTTAGTCCAATCGAAGCAAATCGGGCAAGGAATTAAAATTTATTTGTAATCTTGGACGGTCGAGTGTGGGTGGCATCGGTGAAACCACTGTAGTGCCAGCAATTTGTAATCGAAGAACCCTTCTTTCGCCGTTTTGCGCACCTTCAATGGCACAGTGTTTGCCTTTATTGCATTTGAAGAGCAATTAAAGTGTGTGCTCAACGTGATTATGGGGAATGCCAGATAAGTGGGAAATTTATGTAAATCGACCTGGGAATTGGAACGATAATTACTTGCGCAACTCAATTTCAGAGGTCGTTTAGGAACTTCTTAAAAATCCCACTTAAATTAATTACGCTCTGTGGCTTTATGGATTGCCATATGTGTCGAATGTACATACATATAAGAGCAAAAAATATCGATTCCTCTTCTACGGCGAAGTGCGGTAAGTGTGTGGAGGAATAGATGCGATTTTTTTAATCGTGCTTGCACTGCTCTCTGTGCACACTTCAAATCAAATCCGCTATTTCAAAATCAATAAAAAGTTCAGCATGGTGAAAAGTAACACAGACGAATAAATTAAATTCATTGTTAAACGTTGCTTTTCATTTGATAGGTATTTATGCATGCTTTAGTTCTGAACAACGATTCTATAAATAACAATGTTATGGTTTAATATCTCTAGGCGTCAATTTAACTTTACTAATTTAAATGCAAGCTGAATGTACAAGGTCGTCCTGAAGAACTTGATAAGGTGATTTAATATTAAAATCCTTCCAAGTTTGTGTACTTCATAAATTGTTATAAATTATTTTCACACAATCACCAAACTGCCTGCAGGATAATACAAAACTATGTGTGTACAATTCTGCAAATTCAGCGCTTGCTGACACAAAATATAATGGCTGAGCATCGCGTCTAAAGTTCGATGGGCGCCTGTTGGTAAGAAATCAAATCTTCTAAGGTTTCGAGGTAAACGTCTAGCAGTGACAAATGATGGATAAAAACAACTTTAAAGATCTCGCGAAGACGTTCAAGTGCCTGGTTTATTAACCTTAGTCTGTACTCGTAATAATTCGAAGTCATTATTCATGGTAAACTGACTCAATTTATTGATTTATGTATGTATGTACAGAATAAGCCATCCTCCGTGGTTTAACAAAGGCTTGATAAGACTAAAGAATGCGAAAAGAAAGGCCCATAAAATATACATGTTAAATCGTATTGATTCAAACTTCATTACATTTAAAGGGCTTCTTAAAGATTATCACTTCCTCCATGAATTTCTATTAAAACAATATATCCACTCAGTTGAGATTAATATTAAAAACGATAGTAAAGCCTTCTTTACTTTTATTAATACTAAAAGGTGTTGTTCGTCTATACCTGTGAATATGGAGTTTAATGGTGTTGTATCTAATAATATACTGGAAAGTTGTGAACTGTTTGCTACGCATTTTGAGTCCGTGTATACTAATGATGTGGCTTCGGGTGATTCATCTTATTGTGGGGGCGCATCTTCTTCTGTAAATTTGGGATTAATTCAACTGGTTTGTTGTGATATTGAAATGAGCGTTGGTAAGCTTGATAATAGTACTTTCCATGGACCTGACCTAATATGTAACTTGTTGCTAAAAGCTTGTAGACTTGAGTTATCTCGTCCTCTTCCTTTAATTTTTAATCTTTCACTCAAATCAGGTGTATTTCTAGACAATTGGAAGTTCTCTTATATTAAGCCACTTTATAAATCGGGGCGGCGGCGTGATCATGTTGTTAATTATAGGGGTATTGCTAAATTGCTGCCCATACCCAAGTGCTTTGAAAGTTTAGTAAAGGATCAAATTTACTTTGATGTTGTAGGCGCCATTTGTGAGGAGCAGCATGGATTCACCAAATCAACGGTCACTAACCTAACTATTTTTAAAAATTTTGCTTTGAATTCCATTGAACGTGGAGAGCAAATTGATGTAATATATACGGATTTTGTTAAGGCGTTCGACAGAATAAATATTCAGCTATTGATTCAAAAGCTGCGCATTTTTGGGTTTCATTCTGCTCTACTAAAATGGTTTGCTTCGTATTTATGTGGTCGTAAACAATGCGTTAAAATCGATTCATCACTGTCAATGACAATTGCAGTGAAATCAGGCGTTCCCCAAGGAAGTCATCTTGGTCCTCTTTTATTCATAATTTTTATAAATGACGTGAGCAAAGTTTTTTCTTTCGCATCTTTTTTATTATTCGCCGATGATTTGAAATTATTTGCATCTATGTATATCATCCTTATCTGATTGTATTACGCTTCAGCGTGAACTTAATGTGCTAGTTGATTGGTGCCAGAAAAATTGTCTTGAGCTTAATCCTTCTAAATGTAAACAGTTTTCTTTTTACCGTCTTCGTGAACCCCTGTTATATTCATATAATATTAATATGATATCTATTGACGCTCCCAATGTTATATGTGATCTTGGTGTGACTTTTGATTGTAGGTTTAATCCCCATTCCCATATTGACAATGTGTGTTCAAAAGCATTTAGGATGTTGGGATTTATTAAGAGGAACTCAATAGATTTTCGTGATCCTATTACTCTTAACACACTCTATGTTTCTTTAGTTCGTTCTCAATTAGAATATGCGTCAATCGTTTGGAATCCATATGCTGTACATCAAGCAGCACGTATTGAGTCGGTACAGAAGGCTTTTACACGTTTCGCGGTTCGTAAGTTTCAGTGGCAAAATGGAATCCCTTCATATGAATCGAGATGTTTGCTTCTTGGCCTGCAGAAATTAGAGAATTTTAGAATTAAATCCATTGCTTTAGTTAACTTGATTAACATTTACATTCCCTCCTTATCCTTAAGGTCTAGGCCATTGCTTTTTATTAACACACATAGAACAAACTATGGAGCACATGAGCCGGTTACATTTTACTCAAATAAGTTTAATGACATATGTAAGCATGTTGATTTGTCGATGGACAGAGCTGCTTTTAAATCAGTATTAGTTTATCAGTTAGCAGTATGTCTGAATTGTTAGATCTAGCATTATTATGTATAGATAATTGTACTGAATTGTCTGTTGGAGTGTACTCTGTAGACTAAATAAATAAATAAATAAAATGGGGACCATACACTGAGTAAAAAAAGCCACATTTCAAAGTTAAAAAGAAAAAAGATTTTTTTAAAGAAACAAATTTGGAAGAAACTAAAATATTGATATCGGTTCGTTTGGTCTCAAAACAAGAAAAAACACACTTATGTATTTTTAAGGCTGCTATGGCGTGCCCGGAAACAAGAACGGACAGAGTTAGAGGAGTTTAAATACGTAACTGCGCAGAAATTTATTCCTTGCGCAATTTCGTACTTGAAGTCAGAGCGAACAAATTTAATACAAGTACGGGCAGAAACGGGTTTTATGACCTTTCACAAAACGATAACGATATACTATGAAATGTACATCGATATTTTTTGCCAAAGGCAGTGTCTATTTGCAACCGATTTTCCCGTGTAAACTTTTTCTTACACGGGTACACGGGTACACAGTTACATGGGTTGCTCGGCAAACTTCGGAACCATTTGCACTCGTCTTTTCCGTGTGAACTTTTGCTTACACGGGAACACGGGTTTCTCGGCAAATTTCGAAATCACTTGTCCGTATCCGAGTTTCTCGAGTAAATAAAGAAAATATTGTCAGTTTTTGCGCAATGAAATTGATTAAATTTTCGCTGAAATTAGGAAAGCTCGATGTTACGAGATGTCAGTATCGTTTTAACATCTCTAGCTAAGTATCGATGTCCGATTATCATCGATGTGATATTGCAAAAGTACTAACTATTTTAGTAAATATTTCGAAAACATGACGTGCACGATTTTTTGTTATTTTTTAATAATTTTCCGTTGATTAGGTTTCAAATTTAGGAGCACCTCGTATGGGCGAGTACCCGAATTGACCTGCATACAGAGATAAGTAAAAGAATCGCCAAGCCAAGTTTAATGTCATAAGTCGCTTCGATTATTTTTTCGTAGCATCGATGTCACGATGTTTGACATCGCCATCGCTCAACATTGATGTTTCGCCTCACGACATCGATGTTTTGGAAATATCGATGAACATTGAGCATTCCTGGCTGAAATGTGCAAATGAGCTGCAGCTGCCTCAAAAGGCTGTTCTGTTTGTAGTACACGATTTTTAAAGTGAATAGAGAAACGGATTCGGATTGTCCGAATATAATGATGATATAATACACATCTTGCGATTTAGCCGTAGGGCATTTCTGCTGGACCGCATTGAATGGCTAACAGGTCCTCATTTTACAATAGCGTCTTCGATTATACCCAGTGGTCGTTGAAAATGAATGTTACTGTTTTTAACTCCTGTAGTTATGTCATTATTATATCTACATAGAAAATAAAATAGGACCATTTGTTGTTCCTTGTGGTACTCCACGCACGCATCGAGGATGATACCCCACCAATATCAACCATTTATAGAATCTGTCGCTTGAGGTGAAAACCTGCAAGAAAAATATAGCTTATCTAAAAGGATAGTATGATTAACGCTGTCAAATGCTTTAATGAAGCCGAGGGGCGCGAGAACGGGTAAGTTACCAGAGTCGGTGCTTAGGAGGCCCCTTTGCGTGCTGTGCTTTTTACTAAAACCTGACTACCACTTGCTCAAGATATAATTAATTATAATAGGTTAAAAAACGGGAGGATATCCAATCGAAGGAGGGAAGTGTCCCCCCCCCCCCCCCCCCCCACCCTCTTCCCCAAACTCCTATGTACGCCACAGCGCTTGTATTAGACCGTAAAGAACAAAATCTTCATATCGAGAACACACAATAAAACTATTCAAATTTCTAGTACCTCACAGCGAGTCCCAAGGCCTGTCCGAATTCAAGTCTTCGTCTTTGTCTCGTTATGACAGTTAATGTCGTCAGCAAACAAGCTAAGCTATTATAACATATAAAGCAAAGACAAAAACCTGTTCGAATTCGTTTGCTAGGCTTGTGATTTGAATCGACTTTTCAAAATAAATCTATCTATATATATATAAAAATGAATGTTTGTCTGTATGTCCTTTTTATTATGTTCTTTATAGAATCGTAAACTATGCATTTGATCATGTGATGATCTTTAGCAAAGTTGTTGTGCATGAGCCCACGAAGGTTTCTGAGTTGGTACGACCAATTTTCGACAGATGGCTCCACTGTCAGGAAGAAGAAGAGGAAGTTTGTTGTAATGCGTGTGCCATGTTATGGGTATCGTTGGAAAGGGAAGATAGTGTAGAATGTGTTGGTGAAAGAAAGGTTTGTTAAATGTGGGAATTATTGGTGAAAACGTGTTTTTGTCGTGGGGAGGGGTGGGGGTGACATCCCCCAGAAGTGTATCTCCGGGGTAGGAAGAAGAGGCACTATAGGAAATTGGGCCGGGTTAGCGAAAGTTGGTGAAAATAGTGAAAACTTGGTTTTTTCGGTGGGTGCCGACAAAATTGAAACGGCTGTGGAAGAAAAGTGTATGCATGAATTGGAATAATTTTTTCACCAATCGATAGCTAAGGAAGCAGAGTAATCTATATATATAAAAATGAATCCCTATTTCCCTTGGTCACGCCATCACGCGTGAACGGCTGGACCGATTTCGCTAATTCAAGGGATTTCCCTGAAAATCTGCATTAGGGAATTTTCGGGATCACTGATTTGGAATCTGTTATTCAAATTTCCAAATATGAGACTACTCCCCACCCCGCTGGGAGATATAGGAGAGGGGCTGCAATAAGGAGGTGGTGTAAAATGAGGAAAACTAAATTTTATAATACTTTACAGTTTACAGTTAAAAAAGAATTAGGAATAGGTGAAAGTGATGTATGGGGTGTATTGTGTACGAATTTATGGTTGATTTAACAAGACCACCCCCACCCCGCGGGTCACATAGGAGAGGCGGTTGTGCAGTAGGGAAGCGTTGTAAAATTAAGGAATACAAATTTAATAGTATCCCGGGAAACGCCGGGTCCGGGCAAGCTAGTAAATTTATAAATGACCCTTACTGCCAGGCAACTTGGATGATGAAAATGGTCCCTTTAAAAAGTTGCTTATTAATTCAAGTACTTTGCCAACTTCACGCAAATCTACCTGACGAAGTCAACACAAACCTTGATTCGCTCGTCAAGCTAAGTCAGCCTTAACTGTTATACTGCCTAGCTAAGCTCACTGACATAGACATGAATTCGAACAGAGCTTAGCTTGGTGTGACGTCATAAGCTGGCATAAAAAGACGAAGACGAAGATTTGCTGCTTGATAGTGACTTCGTTCGATTAGCATTGGCTGGAACTGGAATGCAATACCGTGGATGTCGGCATACTTGGGCTATAGAATTTTCCTTTAAATTGGGCCATGTGAATAGTCTGATTAGTTTGAAAGTCTGTGGCTATAGTACAGTTGATAATACAGATAAAACAGTGCCTACTGAATGACATATACATTATACAGATCAAAACGCATTTAATTTCCTTGTCTATACCATACATCTAAGGTGAAACAAAAAAATGCCCGTCCATGCGTAGTTTTGGTTTTCCTACTTATCACCTTTGCACAGAATGTATGGATTTCGTAAGCAAAAAGAAAACCACAAAACTGCTGCATAATTGCTTTAAAATTAACATCAGCCTAGGTCCTAGGAGAGCGAGGCACTCAGCCATTAATCATAAAAGAGATGCCGGTTCGGGGCGTTCTGGCGCAGAAAGGCATTTTTTCGTCGAGTAGTTGTTGATTTCCATCTTATTCCTAAGCAGTTCTTTCGTCTAGTCGTCTTAGCCCGCTCGCCACAAACTGCCAATCAACCTTCCAACTGATCATTAAAGATGAACGTCTCGCTCGTGTGGTGATGTTAACGACGCTGACGAAATTGATGAAGTTTTAGGCTGCTGCAACATCTGCCACTTAATTGGCATTTTATTTGGGATCCTTGGGAGTTGGAAGCATAGACAGCAGGCTATGATAGCCACGACTCCTAGAAGCATGATATCGTCACCTTACCGAAAAATTTATTGGAATGATAGGCGCGGCAATTAAGGGTGAAGGAATTCAAAATTTCCGACACTTTGTTATCGCAGCCAAGCACGCACAATAAAAGGAGGGAGCGTAAAATGAGTATCTTGTTAATTATTGAGCGCCAGGTGCGTGCTTTGCCTTTGGGAGACACCTTTTTTAGAGCCTTGTTACCGAGATTACACGGGACATTTTGTTCCTGCCAGATGAAAGGCACTCTATTTTTTGCCCACGAGGAGCCTACTTCCACTGAGTCGAGTGATTGTTAAAAGATTATTGAAGGGTAGGGCTTCAGGTAGGATAGCGCGGTAATCGCTTTACGATTTTTCTGCTGTGAGAACAGAATCTAGATAAGCGCGATACACGTAAGTACATACGTCTGTTGGCGAAAAGTGGAGAAGCCCTAATCCTTTTTCACCGACCGAAAGGAACAATCTTTGGAAAAGGACCCTGCAAATTTGCTGTGCCGAAAACCAACCTTAAATTCTTTACACTCCCGTACATGTGTACGTTGGGCATATTCTTTTGTGCAGTCGTGCGGATTTTATATCCTCGTGCTTTATACCGTGGCCCACAGTTTGCTGGGTGATATGGGGAAGGCAACCAAATCTAACCTAAATCGAACCTTTATTCTCGCACCGTTAGATGCCGAGAAAGTATTGAATGGCCACAAATATGACTCCAGTTGAGCTCCTTGCTTTTGGTCGGGGCAACGAGAAAAACCATTTTAATTCGTGAAAATGAAAGCGATGCTTAACTACTGCCAAATCATTTCAAGGCAATATGTTTGAAGTTGGCAATGTAAGACCATGTGAATGAAAGCCTTAGTTAAGGAGGAAGTCATGACGGCCACCTCGCCCTTCTGCAGCGATATACATACATACATATGCAGTGGCACTCCGCCGCTGTGGCGAATACTCGCAAAGTGCCACAATAAGCAACAAATCAATAGTAATTGCCGGAGCTGTCACAAAGAATTTAAGGTCGTTAATGAGATTTATAGGGAATGCGTTGCTTTACATGGAAATAAAAGCCGAAAACGCTCCTTGATTACGACTATCTAAAAAATAGGCTCTACTTAGGCTTCTATCGTTCTTCTCAACTTTCGAAATGATTCAACACTTGATACTATCAGAATTTAGAAGGAAGACAAAGGCGCATTCGACTGGAAAGGACGCTCGGTCGACCAATGCCATAAAACAAGGGAATGACCCCAACAGCTTCCAGTAATTTGTAGATATGGTTGTCCCAAATAAATTTCTTTGGGGAGCTATGTAATATTGCCATATATCAGTTCATTACACATACGAGATAAAGTTGAAGGGAGAGCGTGAATCAATGGCATAAAGGAACCCCTGCGGAGTGCAGTATCCACATACTAACGGTTTCATCCGACAGCCAGCTAGAGATAAGTTTTTTTATTTACACTGAATGAGTTTGCTTTAAATCAATGAAAGTAAAATGCAGTGATGCCACTATGAAAAATTTTCCGATGAGTCCTTCAGTCTCAGACTCAGTCTCATCAGTCACGTGATTTGTGGATTTTCAATGGAACTTAGGAGCAGATGAAGTTGGAAACGGAAGAATGTATTAGATACCGTGGCGTAACACAAATTTGCAAGGCCACCTCAAGTCCCCTTCAAAAATTCCAAAAATTCAACTTAGAAAATGCAGATATTAATTTTGTTGGTTTTGGTACAAGTACATACATATGTATATAGGCAGGTATGAGGGTAAAGCTTTCATAAAAAAATAATAAACTTACTTTTAAACATCAATGATTCTTGAGCCTGATTGTACAAGGTAGCCATAAAGTTTCACAATATTGGAAGGCGCCATAAGTTTTGAAAACAGCTTCTCCTGTCAGCATGACATTTACAGTTTTACGCAAAATAAACGAGATTAAATTATAGACCACTATACTCCCCAAGAACGTAGAGTAATTATGTCCTTGTGGAACAATTCGTCAGTGTATTTAATACAACGTGCATTTCAGCGCAAATTTTCCCGGTGTTCGGTACCAACTGAGCCTGATCTCACACCTCATGCACTTAGAAAAAAAACCATTGTAAATCCAATAGGACATACGATTATTTAATTACGTTCAAATATGATTTGGCGCCAATGCCGAAAATTGCTAATTTTACAGTGAAAACTATTAGAAATGTGTCAAAACTTTCCTATGTTGAATATAATATGAAATGTATTTACATACAAGGAAATATAGAAACGTATACTTAAGCATGCCTTTGTTTTCAGGTGTTACTGTAGTTCCCGATGGGGTTCGAGTCCGAGATGCTTGAACTTCTAATTTGCAATCGCTAGCAATACGCCAATATGATGAGATAATGAACTTTTAGAAAGCAAAACAATCTCATTTGTGTGGGATTCGAACCCGGGACTTCTGAAACAGTGTTCCACACTTCTCGCCATTAATGTGCAGATACCCTCGAGGTAGGAAAAGACTGTCTCTCTTTTGGGAAAAATAATCACGTAAGCAATTGATTTAAAAATGTTCGTTTGTGATGTTCTCCATTTGCTAGATATACTTTTGAATCAACAGCGAAACGTTTTGAGTAATTAACTTTCTTTTGTTTTATAGTTGTTTCAAATAATATGTTATTGATTTTACAGTGGTCTGCAACAAATTTGAAATTCGTTATGAATAATAACTCACATTTATGAAATTTCATTCAACAAGACATTATTTACCTTGGACATTTGCTTTCGTTTCGACAAGTATGGTCCAAAATCCAAACCGCTTTAACTCTGTTCCCTCTATGCCATACATTTTGAGTTTGTATAGTAGAATCCGGGTTCGGTAAGAAATTTCCTAATTAAAATCCCGAAAAGCATAACCTCCCAGGCAAACATCTCCAAAGTTCAAAATTTCCAAGGATCAAAATCTCCAAGGGTCGAATTCTCCAAACTAATATTTCGTGTTGCATAGAGTCAGGTAACCGAACTGCACCACATGCGTTCACACTCATATATAAGCACACACGCAAAAGCGCACGTATGTATGTATGTGTCCACGAATGTGGTTCATTGAAAGACCAATTCACAATTATGACTTCTTACGTTAAAAATTAATTTCAGTAAAATTAAATTTAAAATATGGTTTTTGTCAAATATTTAAAATTAATAGCGTAATCTCATCTTTTATATTGTTAAGCTTTTTCTATTTTCTTCACTTTATTTTACTCATATAAAAATGGGTGAAAATTCGATATACGGGATATTCCCGTCGGGGATATGCGAAACTGAAGGCAATTTAGAGTGCCAAATGTAGAAATTCTTGCAATTCTTAGCGATAGGAAAATATTCACTCACAATCAGTAAACATTTTATAAAATGCAAATATGCAGTCAGTAGGCATGTTGTAAATGTAATGGACTGCAGCTAACTTCACAGTCAATGGATTTTTTGAGATTTCGTTTTTGGAGATTTTGATCTTTGAGATTACTCCTTTGGAGATTTATACGCTGGAGATTTTGACTTGTATGGAGATTTTTGCCTTTTAGAGGTTTTGACCGGTTCCTAGGGAGATCTTTCAATGGGAGTTTCAAGAGAGTATAAGAAACTTTGATATGGTGTAGGATTTTTCAACAACATTTCCAACATCAATCGCCTTCTTCCATCAAAAAATCGGCCAATAAAGGGCAGTTTCACACGTGTGTCGCTCTAATGTATTGCATCAGTTGATCTGTCACAACACGCTTAAAAATTTAATTCTTTCTATAACAGGCAGGCCCAGGCATAGCGGGGACGGGTGGGTCTGCTAGTTACTAATAGAGAACATTTGAGAAATAGGGGAGTATAAAAACTAACAGTATAGTTCGCACTCAAATTAGAACTACCAGAAACCAATAGATATCACGGACGGAAATCCGACTCGTTTGCAACGGTCCGAATGCTGGAACAGAACAAAATCGATTCACACTCGCGGTGAAGTAAGGAATTTAAATTGAGCTCCGGTCCAGAAGGGAATAAAATTCGCCACATTAAATTGAACGCTGCTGGAGCGTTGGGAAAAATGAAGTTATTCAATTTCTAAGGCGGGACCGGTAAGACAAAAGGTACAAATTAGAAAATGCGCACGAAATATGACAAAGCCAGCAGAATTACGAGGCGAAAATTGCGGAAGAGCAAGGAATTACCGGAAGCCCCTCAAAGTTTAGCTACAGAGTGGTTACAAAGTTCCCCGTAGATGTAGCAGCATCTTGTCGGATGGTTCCCAGAATTGCACGGCTATCTAGTTAAATGCACCTCTTACTTTAGCAGATCTACTGTAGCCATCTCTGGTCGTCCCAGGTCCCACTGGTTACGCTGGGCCATGTCATTGTGTTTGCATTGGACGCACAGGGCACATTGTCGCGGAATGTCCCTGAATTTTTCGTTTATCTGTAGCTAGGGCCGTTTCGGCAGTGTTAATCCCGAAATTTGCATGGTCTGAATCCCGGCCAGCAGCCATGTGGAGGCGATAAATGTGCCAGCATAACGTGCTTTAAACATTTAAATGCCGTTACGAGCATAAATCAGGGCCTGACACCAAAGTTATATTAACAGCACGTAAATTGCATGCCCGCGCGAGACCTCCGACATAAAAATTTCTGTACGACACATACCCCCAGATGTTTGCACGTAGGTGTGATTATGGCGAGTGTACGTTAAGCTACTATGGCGTAAGCCCAGGCTCAGAGCCACTTTGCCTGAAATTAATTTATTACAAAAAGATTGCGTTTTCTGGCTGGTAGCGGCGATTAAACCTTTTTATGACCCTGCAGGGCAATTTGTTACGTTGTTAGCAGGAGGCCTATTTTACCGTTAATGTCCTTCTCGGCCTGAAATCCCGTCACAAGTTTCCTTTATAGGCCGACGTCACACAATCTCCTGAAATGGAGTTGCCCATGGCTCAGGTAGTTTATTTGGAACTTGCATTAGAGCAGAGCCAGATAAATCCCAGGACTTCCTTTGCCACAAAGAAAGCAGCCATGGAAGTTATTCTCTGGGAGCGCCATTTTTTACGCCACAAGTAACGACCGTTGCAATGTAACATACAATGCCCCTCTTGTTGGAAATGACAACAATTGCTTAGCAATTTCGCTTAATGCATTTAGCTGGGTAGTGGGTAGCCAGTCATTCAATTCATTCATTATCGGATTAGAGGATTTGGTGACTACCGGATTTGAAACCGGAGATCATTTCTCATCGATTCACAATTTTCGGCATTATCAGCCACCCACTATGATGTATGTATGTATATACTCTTTATATATGTGCACGTATTCAGAAAGGCCAGCAATAATGAGAGTTTTGATATTCCTGGTGGGTCAGTGGGTGTAGGAAGCTCTCTTTCCCACCAACCACAAAATACTTTTTTATGATACTGTAGCGATTAAGAGTAATTCGAGCTTTGAAAACTTTAAGAGCTTTTTCGCATTTGACTATGTTGAATATCAAGTGCAGAATGGACGTTCTTTTAAGGTTTTGCTGCCTCTGCCTCGAACGCGTTGACTTTCATAAACTGATATTACCCTCCGAGTGTCATGCTGAGCTGAACTGGCTTTAAAAAAACCTTCAACGGCATCAGGTGTATCTTCGTCAAAAATCAGTGCGATAAAAAATGAATTGGACTATTAAAAAATATCGTATTATCTTTTGCATATCCTTGATTTTTGATACAATGGCAACATTTCAGTTATGCATAAAGGGGAGTTGTTATATTTTTAGCAACAAAAACAGCACTTTTAAGGAATTTTTTTGTCGGTGGTCTCATAAGATATGAACAAAAAAATTGTTTCAGTGTCGTGGCTTAAAATATTTTGTCATATTTAACGGCCGCTTTTAATTTTAAGAGGCAATAAACGATTTTATTGGGCGAAGCTTGAATATTTGATTTTAATTAACGTACTAGCTTGGCCGAAATTGGTGTGTTGGCCGGAATACTATTAAATTTTTATTCTTTAATTTTACACATCTCCCTTCTGCACCCTCTCTCCAGTATGTCCGAGAGGGGTGGGAGTGGTCTTATTAAATCAGGCATACATGACTGTCACCTATTCTTAATACTCTTTGTATTAAAAATAAATCAATTTTTTCATTCATTTCCAATCGCCAGGGGAACAAAAATTCCCCGCTCCCAAAAATTGTCCACTTTGAAAACCTAGATTTATTAATAGCTTCATCCCAAGTTTCGCACACATCTCACTCAACAAGTTTTATTTCAACATTTTCTAAAATTATTTTCACACCCTTACCCCCACCCCTCTTTTTGCAAAAATATAAACAGTAAACTCCAACGCCTACCTCCTTTACACTTGATTCCATTTTACTATAAAACTATTAATCATTAAATATTATTAATCATTATAAATTATACAACTCTCTAAGGCGCTTCCATTGAGCCCAATACACTATTCCTATTAATTACCGCATAATTGCATAAATTGTAATGTCGTTTTGCTTTCTCTTCTTCTGCGATCTCTTTGATTGAAAATTATTTAACCAAGCGTTATCAGTGCGTTCAAATTGATGAACAACTCTCAAAATGGACTGAGTTAACTTTAGGGGTTCCGCAGGGGTCTATTGCAGATCCCCTGCTATTTGACGCTTAACTTAAAGTGCAATTTAGTTATGTATTCTGATGATGTGCAATTGTACCTGTCTTCTCCTAATATAAATATCTCTGATACACTCTGTGATATGAATGTTAACCTTGAAAGTGTGCGTCAGTGGACCTTGTGCAATTCTGAAACCTTTAAAAACACAAGTGCTTATTATGGGTAAAGGAAAATTGACACTACTTGGCTATCTATTGTTAATATCGGTGGTACTGGGGTTCCGCTGTCAAAGAAAGTAAAGAGTCTGGGAGTTGTAATGAATCACTACATGGCATGGTCTGACCATGTAAACATGATATCTGATAAGGTTTTCGGAATTCGCAAGCAATGGTGAATTTCTTATAGAGAATTATCTACTGTTATTTGGAAGCATATTGTATTCAGCATCATCATGCCTCTTATCAATAATTGTGATTGAATTAACTGCATCATGGATGTTACAAATTTCAAGTTACTCAGATAGGGATTCAATGATTTTATTCATAGACTTGGCCATATAAAAATAACATTTTAACTTGTGTTCATGCTCTTGTTTATTTAAAATTCTTCCTTCCTTCGAGATTTTAATACCAAACCTTAAATATTTTCATTCATAATTTATTTTACTTTTGTGAAGTACCTACTGAAGGCTATAGGCCTTTATGTTAATTGTCCGTATAAATATTATTACATATTATTAAAAATAATGTAATGTCCTTTTATTTTTTATCTATCCTTGAGTCCATTAATTTATTAAAATGTGGTTTTTTTCTCTCACCTGAAATGACGTTAATAAATAAATAATAATAAAAGGGACTTGTATAGATTGTAAAATATTTGTATTATGGCACGATAAGAAAAAGTGAAACACTTGGAGTGTATCATGGAAAACATTTTTAGGAAAATAGCAGGTGGGCGAACTACGTACATATGTATGTCGAATCAGAGTTGTGCTGTGGGAGTATGGAACAGCGAAATTGTCCAAAAACGAGCGATGTAAATTGAGAAAAGGTTTCTGATCAGAAAACAAGTATTGTTTACTTTTCCAATAAGTTTCCAGTAGTCTTTTTATTTATTTTGTGGACGGGCCTCAGGATTATTCCCTTTCGGGCCAGTGGAC
This sequence comes from Neoitamus cyanurus, assembly GCA_947538895.1. Classification (NCBI taxonomy): domain Eukaryota; kingdom Metazoa; phylum Arthropoda; class Insecta; order Diptera; family Asilidae; genus Neoitamus; species Neoitamus cyanurus. The sequence continues at coordinate 1,727,340 of OX384540.1, forward strand.
CTGTGTAGACAGGAAGAAGTTTACTGCAATTGAATTGTCGTCATTCCAAATGAAAACTTTTTTCGATGTTATTGTTCGCCCACTCCACTCCGTCCGGGAAAATGTAGCCTTCCCGTAACATGTCGAACACAAGACAAACTCAAATATACTTAGGAAAGCTTAAGCCAAGCCAGAGAGCAGCCAGCGTCCTGGAACATCTGTACGGCGAAGCCGGCGAGGAATAAAATTGCCAAACAAACAGAAGGCAATCCTAAGTTTTAAGAATGTCCCAATGTGGAATTATTGTCATTCACTCGTCTGCAGAAGTAAGTTTCGTTTGTCAAGCACTAGAGCGATCCGTCAACAGAAGAGGACAGGCCTGTCCATTGATTGATCAAATATTTACCTAGGCAGGTCCCGGCTACACGGCCGCCCGGAAGTTCCTTCAATCAAATTCGGAAGTAATTGAAAAATTGCTATGGTATGGCGGGATGTGGCCCATTTTGTGTTTACCTACACCACCCCTGCGCGCGACAGCAAATTGAGAAGAAACCCCCGATACTTCTGAGTCATATTTCAAGACATATTGACATCTCAAAAGGAACAATTCCTTTATCCTTCCGGGAGTGTTCTTAAAATTTCTTGCATTGGCATTGATACACGTCATGGCTTAGAGTGGCTTCTCCTGCAGGGTTCTCATTTTGAAATTCAGTACCTGAATCATTACATATGACTGAAATTCTTCCTGCAAAGATATATTTCTTCCGGTGAGGAATCGTCCATGAAGAGTTTCAAAGGATTGTCAATTCTAATTCTGGTAATTGCATTTGAAATCGATGACAACGACTGATTTGTCGCGTGTCAAATTATCAGCGGAATATTGAGAATCGTAAAAAGAAGTTGCGAAATCGGAAGGAGCATTCGCAAAGTGAAACATGAAACATTTCTGAGCGAATTGAATTATTGAATCGGAAAAGGAAATCGGAATTTTTCCCAACTATTCCGGCTCTAGTTTAAACACTGATTCGATAGTCATTTATTGAACTCTTTTCATTTACATAAACTCAAGCAAACCGGAAACTTACTTATCTGTTTCCCTGTCTGAATATGATATGCTCAAAATTATCCAATCGATTTTCATGCGGCTTTTACTAATACACGGGGATAAGAGGATGACATGCATATCGGCCCAAGCATTATTGAACAATGCCTTAGGAGTTGGATTACACCCAAGTTAAGTTCATGCCACAGGCTTTTATGCAAATTTAATTGCCCTCAGTAGGCGTTGACTAATTTCTTAGTGTGATTTTTAATAAAGCAGCCATATAATCTTCTGCAATTTATATAATTAAATTTAGTTGGCACCAGAAGTATTGCATATACGAGTAGGTAGTATAACAATTTTAGGTTATTAAATAATAAGCTTGTGTGTTAAATGCAGCCGAAGATAGATGCCCCTTCTTAGATCAATCAAGGTATTAAAAACAGATATTAAGAACAGATACCTCTTATGCGGCAAAGGCAACAAAAGTTAAAAACGTAAGGGGTCTGTCTCTTTTCTACAGTGGAAAAATGACAAATTTTTTGAATTTTTTCTCTCGTTACTTTTTAAATTGAAACTATAAATTTCTCACATGATAGTAGACTGCGATTTACGTTCCCCAGATTTATATATGTTTTTCGTTTTACGTCCTAGGAAAATTTTAGATTTGTTTTCGATTAACATTGCTTTTGACTCCATATAACCTCCGAATTCTAATGTACATATGTGCATGTGTAATTTTAAAAATAAACGCCGAATAAATGTTTCAACACATTCTGGATAACCTAGTAGCTACTTAAAATGTACATAGGTATGAATTTTGAATTTAGTTGATAGGAGTTTTGTGTATTTTTGTTAATTTTTTAATTAAATTTAGTTTTGATTATTTTTATGATTATTAAAAAATATTATTTCATACCGGCCAGCCGCATCCGGGTGCAAAACCGACTATACCACCCCATCTCTAAACTGTTTTTCCTGACTATAGGCTTGTACGAACGACTTTTAGTTTCGTTACTTATATCATAAACAGATAAATATGAAGATTACCCACTTCGAACAAGCAAAACGCAAACCCTCAGATGTCTTGTTTTTTGGCCTTATTTCTCAGAATTCACCCTGCACAGCACACGAAAAGCAGGGCGCACTGAACAACACAGCTTCTGTTTCGTCGAGCTCGAAGGTTAATGTCGCAGTTGTGGATGTATCGCTGTAGAGTTCTCAGACATTTTGGTCGCGTTTGGCTTGTTCGAGTGGGTAATCCTTATATTCATTTGTGAATGCATTAAGAGTGAGTGAAATTTTCAGATACACTGAGTGAAAACATATTGAAATCAAGTGAAAACTTATTTGAAACAAATATTTTCAAGCATAAAAAGAAAATTCTATAATGAAAGTTTTAATTTATCAAACTGCAAAATGGTTGATTCAAAAGGGAAGTATTGTTGACTCAAAAATTATACATATTTGATTCTATAGTAAATACGCGAACGAAAATTGGAACAGTAGTCCAATTGTAGTGTCAAAAAGACACTTAAACATCATGTCACTTTTGAATGTAATATCAAAATGTTATTTCAAAATTTTTCATTATTAAATCACACATTGCACTTTCGAAACGTAAAGAATTGTGTAAAAACTTCAAACTTTTAAATTAAATATGTTAGCATTTAATTTTAAAGTGCGAAATTTCTCTGAGTGTACCGGGATTCAAAATTCATCTTATGGTAAGAGTAGTCATGCACTCGAAGATAACACGGACAAAATAACGTTTAAAATAAAACGCCAAGAATATGAAATAGTTATAGAAAATATACCTGGTGCTAGCAAAGGGTATGTTAGTAGGTGCAAGGAAGGTCACGTTGTTTCGATATTGCTTCCTTTTGTCAGTTATTGTGGTAACTGTAAAATCAGTATTCATCCAGAATTTTTATATTTGTCATCTACACGTTACAATTTAAGGTGTGTCACCTTCGTAAGTCCGTGCAAATCTCCTTATGGACTCCGTTTATACGGAAATACTGAACTCGGCAAAGTTCGGTTGTCCATGGATGAGTGTCTCCGTGTACCGAATACCACGAAATACATCGCACATCGGCACAATGACAAAACAACTACTGACTGAATATTATCCTTTTACAAAATATCGAATTCCGTATTTGCCTATGTGGTATACGGAGTCCGTAAGGAGGTTTATACGAACTTACGGAGGTGGCAAAAAAATACTGCCTAAAAGAAATCATGTCTGCATTTTTTTCTTCTGCAAATAGTTCTGTCTGTTCTGAGTCTTGGAACCAAATATTTATATTATAGGAGAATTAAGATAACTTTGATCTGTGTTATTCCACAAGGAAAATGCGCGCTTGTTACAGCCGCCGCCTATAAAACGAATATTGTATTTTCCTTTAATTTGTTGATATTAATGTGACTTGCAGATTTTTGTAAAATAAAAGATGGCATCACATTTTCCAACAAAACTGTTTGGGAATGTTGGACCTTGATTTTTTTTCACTCTGTAAAAAAATGCAATAAGTTCCGCTCTGGAGTTTTTCTCTTTACAATTTGCCCATTGTTTCATGCAAATCGAAATTTAGTCGTATTAATTTCCATTGCTTGAATATGCATAAATCATGAATATTTATGATAATATTAATCGGTTAATAAAATTATTGCAAAAATCAACTCGGCTGTAATCACTCTACTGGCGAAATTTTCAGGAGAAAAGTCGAGGCATGGATATAGGAAAATAATTTTAAATCACCGCTAAATTGATTATTAGAATAATTTTATCGGGTCAATAAATTTATCAGAAAACGGTGAAAAAAGCCCTAACATCCAGGAAATGTTTGCTTCTTGATAGAGCGAGCGCCCTTAGAAATTTTTCAGATGTTTGGGGCGATATCTATTGCACACATTTGATGAATGCGATACAAATTATAAATTATTTTAATGCTCGTTGCTGACGCATAGTGCTATCATCAAGGCGCTCGATCGGGCGTGACGTGTTGATAGGAAAACAATTTTTTTTTCGGCGCCCAGATAAACCTTATTACGGAAAGTAGGTACTCTGAAAAAATTTTTTTTAGGCTTTTTGGTTGTTCATAAATAAACAAAAACTTATTCAAAGAAATCAATGATAGGGTTCAATTCTCCGATGGGTAAGTTTCCAGCAAAAAAAAATTCAATAAATCCCGTCTCGGAGTAATGTTTTTCCATTTTATAAAATTCTTCAGACATACTTACCTTATAAAAATTTCATGGCCGCACCGTGCTGATAGGAAAATAGAAAAGAATAAGTTTTCTTATAAGAATCTTTTCCTGTGCCTTATATGCAGTACCTACTAAATTTGATCGCCAACTTGGAAGACACTCGACTCTGGTGTGAAGAGACGTGAGTTCGAATCCAGTCCGATAAAATTTTTCACGCTTTTTTTTCAACCGCTAGCCGCTCGGCTGGCGTAATTTGTAATAATATGTATTGTAAGTAATATAATGTTAGTAATACTATAACTTTTCCTGTGGTGTGTGATATATTTAATTACCCGAGGCAGCTCTCAATGGAGCTAAGCCTTTTTTTTATGTGAAACATATCTCATGCAGGAATGATGGGAGTGAAATCGTAGAGAACGAGCTTGTAATACAATTTTCAACTAGTTCCAACTAGAACTAGTTAGAGCTTTGAGATTTTGCACACGTGTATAAATCGGGTGATAGTGCAATATCGTATATCGAATGTTGTTTTAAATCCAATATGGTGGACGCCCCAAAATGGCGGATTGTCATTTTCCTCTAAGCATCAAATAAAAGTGTTTGATGAGTACAATGCGATGTGATGACGTCATGCTTAATCCATTATGCGGACACCCCAAGATTGCGAATCACATTCAACTTTCTCCGGTTCTGGGGGTCAATATTACAGAAAACCATATGTTAAGATTAGAATAAACTGTTGTTTGACTAGATGCCTAGGCGTATATGTATAGTCTGCATGACGCCATAGATTTTCAAGTCTCCGATAAATTTTGAAACGGTTTCATCTATATATGTCTATGCCAAGTTAATGCTGTGTCGAAGATCATGCCCCAATTTTCCACCGTTTCAGTTTAGTGAATGCTAACGATGTTCAGATATAGCGTCGGAAACAAAGAGGTATCGATAGTATACGGTTAGAAAGTATAATACGCTGTGTATTTATGTGATTCAATGTAAGGCGATTCGTAAAGGTCCAATCTGTAAGTAATTAGGATTAAATCCTGGTTAAATTGGGCTACGCACAATCTTATACTATTAGGAGGAGCTAATGGAAACAATTCTACATCATCCGCATAAAACACTATCGAACAATCCTTCGAAACCTGGACGAGGTCATTGATATAGAGGACAAACAACAATGGGCCAGGTATTGACCCTTGGGGGACACCTTAAAGAACGTAAAGTCTCTTAGAGAAAGTATAACACTGGACAACAACTTCGACCTGTCAGGTAGGAGTGCACAAATTTAGCGGCTGAACTGGAAAATGAAAGTGCTTTGCTGACCTTTCCTGGAGATTGACCGAGTCAAATGCCTTGGCAAAATCTAACAAGTATAAAATAGTAAGTTGTCCAAGCTCGACGTTACACCTTACCTATTTTACAAGATATAGAAGACATGTGACAGTACTGTGTTTGGATCTAACACCTCCCTATAGTTCAGAGATAAGCATATACTTGTCCAGATAGGCTTTTATTTGGTCACAAAGAAGACGTTCCAAGACCTTATAAAGTACTGGAATAGGTCTGAAATCTTGAGGTTCACACGATTTGTCATTCTTTCTATCCTGAAAAGTAAAACGAAGTTCCAGACATTCATAGGTCCCGAAAAAAATCTATTAATTTTCTACCCCACCCTATAAACGCCTTAACGGATAGATTATTGTATGATTAAAATAATTTGTAATACTGTACGGAGCCCTCGGTGCACGAATCTGACTAGCACGTGGCCGGTCTTGTTTATTAGTGGTATGTAATTTTAGATTTCTCGGAACAATACATAGTTACTACATTTATCTTAAAATTATATAATTCTCCCAATGTAGTTGTATCGTATTTGCTTTTGTAATTTAACACTTTGTCGGTGAATATAAAGCTCAAAAGACGGAAATGCGCACTCTTCACTATCACAGACACGCCTTTTAAATCATTGAGCAGGAATCTCTTTCAAACGAATTTAAATATGTTAATTAAAGTTTACATTCAAACGGAACTCACAGAAAAATTTCATTTAAAATTACAGCGTCTGTGCGCTCAAAGGCCCTTTTGATTGAATTTCAACAAACATTTTTGCCGAAGGATGGACACACAATGTCTCTAATGTTTTACTATGTATTTAAGTGAAACGTTATACCATAAAAATTGCTTGGATCTCAATACTTCCGGAGTCATTTATCAATTCTTAACTACTGGACTCAGATGACAAAAGTTAAAGGATCTCGTGAAAATCCATGTTGAAAAGTCCTTTGCGAGTGTGTACATATGTGTCACTGGGTACTGTCGAAAAATAAAAACTTTTCAAATTGTAAGGACCGCTCGTAAAGTGACACTTCAAGATCTGCAGCAGTTAACTCAAGACCTAGTCCTAAGGGTTTTCAATACGAAGCGCGTATGTATACAATGGCTTGGCCAGAGGCTGTTCTAACAACTTGACATGAAGTGACAAATTATTTTCTCTCCCCGTTTTATTTTCTTGAACAATTTTTTTTCATCTGTTCGCCTTACTCAATTTACACTGCAGGCGGTCCTTTTGGTTCTATTTCAGGGTGCGCAGGGCACAAAGGTGCACAATTTTCAGGTAGACAAAAAATCTGTCAAAGAATTGGAATTTTCGGGTGCTCCCATTCACAGTGAACAAATCGCTTCTCAAGAGATATAAAGGAAGCCGGCCATGTGCGAAATTGTAAATAAAACAGATATCTCCGAAATTTCATTAGGATTTATTTAAAAAGTCATCAGAAACGAATGTAGAAATTACCATGGGTTCGGGAAACCCACTTAACGAGTGAGTGGACTTGAGGTACTGCACCGGGTCAGTGAGCCCCATTGTGTCTCTTTTGTATTGCTCAGCCTTTTCTTCGGTAAGGACTTGAGAATCTCAAGACAAATTGATGATTATGGATTTTATGAAAAATCAATCGCCTGTAAAGGGGAATAAGTTGAATCCCAATATTCCGAGAAATTATTGTAATACTAAATACGGACATTATTTGAGTCAATGGAATTAGCCAACAGCGATTAACATTTTGGATCCAGTCAATGATGGTCATAGCAGTCCCTCTCTCTCTCTAAAATTTAGAAGAACCTGCTATATTTCGTTGCGGCAATCCGGCGTGAGAGAGAGAGCCGGACTCAAAATGCTTTAAGCTCTCAGGCTCGCAACGCCTCGTTTGTCGTTGCCGGATTCTATGGAGGCCTGCCTTCAAAAGGGTCTTATTTGACTTTGCACCCACAATAAATATATTTTATCTGAAAATGCTAGAGTATCTGAATCAAATACGATCAGGTCGAATATTAAAAATGACAAAAATAAAATAAAATACCTGTCAAGTCAAAAATATATTTGCTGAAGTTTACAGTTAAATTTTTGGTTTAAAGGTATCATATATGATTGAAATACTCGCAACTAGAATTTATATCAAATATTTCAATCAACAAAACTAATAGTTAATTTAAAAATTATTGACCAAATAAAAATATCTCTGTGTGAATATAAAAAATGTATATAATCTTTTTTAAAGGGAATTTTCACACCTGCAAATTCCAAAAAGTTGTTAAGGAGGACGACTAGTCTTTATTTTCCTTTTGTTTACATAAAATATGAGAGTACTTATGCTACACAGTTGTAATACCAAGTGTGAAGTATATTGAAGAAAAATAATTTAGTGGTTAAATTCTATGATGATTGGAGAAGAATTTCGAAAAAATGTTTTACGTAAAAGATATTAAATGAATACTTTATATACTTACTCAATTTTTGTAAATATGATATTAACTATGTAGGTATATTGTTTGATTTGACAATTCGTATTTCACTCCACCAATGTGTTTAAAAATTACATTGTTTTTGTGAGATGAGTACTGCGGAGACATTTTTAACTAAGACCCCAAACAAGTTTTTAGACGTGTACTCTCCTAAGTAAGGTAAAATTGCCATATTGATCCAAAAAGTCATACACTCTGTTGCACAATGATACAAGCACCATAAAATTTACGAATTTTTGGGTTTAATTGAATTGAATTGAAGTTATTTTTATTATATACTACACTCACTGGTAACGTACAATCTTCTATAAAGTGCAGCCTAAGATCACATAGTAAATTTTAAATTTTGAATATACAGATATAGGCATGAATAAAAAAAGAGATAAAATATAAAGAAGATATAATGAAAAGGAGAACTTCACAATAATTACATTCAACAATCCTGCAAACAAATATGTACCAACAACCTTACTTAATCATTCATCATAGATAATAATGTGCTCAACTAAAGATAATATACTTGAAATGTTCTTATAGGAAAAAAATGAAAGGAAATAGTGTTTTGCCTGTTGCACAAATTTGCACACACTTCAAGAACTTTTTCAGCTGTTATTCGCTATCGGTATTTTAATTATTACATTAGTATCCTGCGAACCCCCCCAATTTTTATTTATTAATGAAAAATTCGGTTCTGCATTGAAAATCGATTATTTTTTTTTAATATATGAGCCCACGCTTCCAAAAGAGCTGAGATTTTCAATGGGGTTGCAATCCGATCAGCGTGCATGGCATTCTAGAACTTCCATATTATTACTTTGAATCCAAGATTTTGTACTCCTGCTGGAGTGCACTGAAGCATTATCATGCTGAAATATTAAGGATTGGCGTCAACATTTTCGCAACAATGGCACCAAATTATGTAGGAGCATTCCCTGATAACCTGCGCTGTTTATTCTCGTAGAAGGAAACGAGGGGTCAAACTGGAAAATGAGAGAATTTAGAAAACTTGCTCAGAAAAGACAAAATAAAACAATGTGATAGATCACAACTGATAAATGAAAATAACTAAACGACGTAATTCGAATTTGGATCTATATTCGTCGTTACGTGCGCTGTGATCAGAATTGTACGCAAATACGTAAATAGTACAATTGCAGATAATGAGCGAAAGCAATTTATTTGCAATAATGATATCTACTGAAGTCTGATGCAATGTATAGTTATGTTAGACTAAACCTAATTGTACTAGTTCGCAATGGCCCCTTAGATAATGAAATTACAGTGCTTGCCAGATGTCATCTCTGCCCCTCACAAAGAAGAAATTGGATAATATCAAGAAGGGATGATCAACGGCATGACGCTCTCTGAGTCATCACCCATTTAGGATTGACATATTTGATGGATGTTCATAGGGGCTAGATGTATTAACTTCAAGTGCAAAGACATGTTGCCCCTTGTGATAGGCATTTCATTTTGCTCTGGCTTGTAGTATTTATTAACGTTAATGGTATCACCTTTTCATAAAAATGCGTACATTGGAATCGTCAAATACAGCTTATTATATATGCAATGTATAATCCGTTCATCGTTCATGAGTTGTGCGTGTTTGTATTTGCTAATGCAATTTGGAGATTCAAGATAGCATGCTTGATCTGAAGACTGACAAACAAGGAAGTGACTATTTGCACCCAACTATGGCTATGTGTGTTTGTATCCGTACGACTGAAATCCGCGAAATGCACGGCCTACCGACTGAATATTTGCCTTTTACAAAATATCTACGTACTGAAATTTATTCCGGTGTACTCCATGTAGGTACACATAGACATACTTTGGGTACAAACAGCCACTACCGACAAACAAATTAATTATGTTCTGACAAACGGCTACTACCCAGCGCTCTGAAAAGTTACATATTTCACCACAAGCCAGGCAAAGAATTTCGTAACCCAGCCTCGTACCTACTCATCTCCCTGATCAATATCATGGGAAAGGTCTGCGAACTCATAATGCACATCCGCATTCTAGCGACTAAAATCGATATATGTAAGTAATACCGGACTTTAAACACGGATTCATGAAAGGACGAGGCACGGGCACACAATTACTTCGCACCGGCAGGCATGCATTAGTGACCAGCTAAACGAGAAGAGCAGTGTAGAGATGGTCACCACGGACCTACCCAAGGCATTAAACCAAGAAGTTAGTTGTAGCCCGTATACCAAGCAACATCAGCAATCTCATCGAAAACTGCCTGGACGACAGAAAAATGAGAAGAAAATTTCGCTCGACAAAGGCATCTGTATGGCTGCACCAAACGGAGTCCTACAGGGTGCGATTTTAGGACCGCTCACTTGGAATATAAATATGTGGCCAAATTCCTCGGAGTGGTTTTCCTCGTTTATCGCTCACAGACATGATCTGGGAGATGTTCGACGAAGAACCCCGGCACATAAGAAATAATGATCTGCACACAGATATGATGAGGAAACTACAAAACATCAGTCTGGAAGGCTTAACCGACCCGAGCGCCCAATAGGCCCCCATACATGGCGACGGTTTTATGAGTACAAACATTCTGACTATCTTGGAACAATCAATTGTTTGTACACCACAGTGCTCACACACGGCGTTGGTTTTCATTTGCGACCAAAATTTCGCCATGGTCATATGTTTCATTCTTTACGTTTCTGTCCAAATAATCGCGATTACGGTCTCCACATACACGGATTATTCCTACATTTTTCGATAGGAAATCTAGGAAAAAATACTCTACTCCAAGATTTTATGTCAGAGTGATATGTTTGATGTTTGACGCAAAAACCGACAGAAATATCAAACGAAGACGATATTTGAGACGGTTTTGTGACAATATTGTAATTGCATGCCAAGTTGCCAACACACAGTCTATCTTATGTTTGTACGCGTGCTTGTATGCGTAAAACTGTCCCGTGTGTAGCGGTCTAATATGATAGACGGCAGTCGTACCCTAGATTGACCAACACACGCCTTGGCTACAACGTGCATATTGATCCTCTGGAGTGCAAGAAGCCGCCGCTTGGGGAAAAATAATAGCTCACTAAACTTTGTGAACATCATATACGACAGTGTAGAAATAATTAAGATTATGATATTTAGTAAAGGGTCTTCCAATACGGACGCTCAACATTTTTTAGGTTATAGCGGCCATGTTGTTAAGGTAATGGCTGTCAAATTTGTTGGAAATTGTTGAGTAGTGGTAGTAAAATACCATGGAAGGTTATATACGACATGTGGTTTCAACAGGACGGCGCTACTTGCCACACGACGCATTGCGACGTGAACTGGCCAACGAGATCAAGTGCTTTAACGCCTTTAGATTTCTTTCCTTATGATTATCTTCAATCACAGATTGATGCGAATAGACCACAAACAATTGATGCCCTCAAAGTCAACATAACGAACGCGATGCAGGAAATTCAGCCGCCAGATTTATGCGACAAAGTGTTGGAATATTGGACCCCCCGAATACGTGCCATCAAGCAAAGCCGCGGCGGAAATTTGAACGATGTTATGTTCCATATTTAATGCTATAAAACATTCTTTCAAATAAAATAAAATGGAGTGGACATGGCGTACACAACTTGTTTTATTTACATTTAAAAGTCGAGCGTCCTTATTGAAACACACTTTACATATATATAAGGTTTAAACACGCCACATAACGGATGAACTTTATTATACCGAATGATAAATAATAAATAACTTGCTATTGTATTCTAATATAAACAAAAAAAATACCAAGATAATCTCCTTAGAAGCAACTCCATTAAAATTACTATAATATTTTTCAGGCACACTGATTGCGTATCTGTGTTACGTAGATTTTCTATTTAATGATTTCCAAAACTCACGATGAAATGAATAAAGACAATTTTGCAGGTTGCTTGAACACTCGCAGTAATCAGAAAAATCGACAATTGATTGACACTCTTGTAAATTCACATCAGTCTGCTCTACAAGGCAGCACCCCAGCAGTAGGTACAGAAAGAAAGACGTCTGATGGAAGAGTTTGCCCCGGAGCAATGGAAGTTCCAAAGACATTTGGTAATTTTTCCGGAATGACATCGCTTAGTCTCCCAAGAAATTATTTCAATTTTTCGATTCGGTAAAAATCAGGGCTCTCACGGCTTATTGAGCCGACAAATCAAACTGAAAATTAAAGCGATATTTCTCTCTGCCTGTGCCAGTTCGCGAGGAGTTGCTCTAGTCTGAGCTCTAGAGCGAGCTGCAGGACTTTGTTTTCTGCGATATAATGTTTCATTAGATCTTCCCGGAAATGAAAAAGGCTGAGAGGCAGAGTCCCAAAGGTCTTCCTTCCCTTGCCAGGCAACAGAGGAATTGAAGTTGTCTAAAAATAAGCTTACTGCCAGTGCCACTTGAAGCCTATCTGAGCAGCTCCTTTGCCCCACTTCCTTCAAAGTAACTTCAATGGGCGGATCATTTATCTTAGGAACAACAGCAATTTTTTATGTAATTAAAATTAATTTAAACTTCTGGTGGTTTTGAGTTCGCCTTCGCAATGCCGGACAAAAATAATTCCTCGCAGGCGTGAGTTGGGTCCCGCTCCACTGAGGTCCACTCAGAACGGTGCCCTAACGATTAGGATTAATGATCTAAATGACACAAAGACGGAGCCCCGAAAAACTTTTCATATTTAAAAACAGTTTTCTGGCAAGGACATTGGTGCTTTAACTTTTAATTGAAATGGAATGTGGCTCCCGAGCGCCCTTAGCCCAAATTACCACTACAATTGCCCGGCTACGACTGTAGCCACCCGTTAACCCAAAATGTACTTTAACTTGGGTAAGTTGATTAATTTTAAGCTCCCTCCGTGAATTAACGATTCCAGAAGAACCCAAAAAAGGGATCGCGCCAAGGGTTATTACTATTTATGGTAAAAATTTCAAGAAATTTTTCTTTCACGAAAGATAATAAGAAAGGGACAAGATTAATAACGCGGGGGGAAAACTTTCTTGGTTTATTTTGTAAAGAAGGTAAGCGGGTCGACAAGACCATTTGTGTTATCAAGCGAATTACTCGGCCGCAGATATGTCGCCGGGCACTTTTACTTTTTCCAAAGTGTCAAAAATTCTCATGCAAATTAAACCCTTCTTACCTGCGTTCGCCTTTTAACGAAGTAAACTTTCTGGAGACGCAGACACTTTAATGTCTGTTAATTCTAGCTCTCAGGAAGGTCTATCTCAAGGGACAAACCTTCTCAAATAAATTTATTTCATCTTACTAATATTATAAATGCGACAGTTTGGATGTTTCTTATTCAATTACGCCTTCACGACCAATCGAATTTGGATGAAACTTTTTGGATAGATAGTCTTTGTTCTGGATTAGAATATAAGCTACTTTGTAGTGCAAGGTTTCAAAATGGCGGTTCCAAGATGGCTATCGAAAAAGTTAAACTCTAGGGGATTTCCATGAAAAGCAGGCTCGCTTGTTTCGGATTTGCCATTACAATTTCTAATCTCAAAACGGGGGATCCAATATGGCGACCGAAATTCCTCAATTTTAAGCAATTTCAATAAAATATAATATGAAGACGTGTTTGGAGTTACATAATTCAGATCTATTAAAATCCTAAAATGGTTGACTCAAAATGGTTACCGGAAAAGTAAAACTTCTAAAGATTGCCATGAAAATCAGCACTAGGGGTTTTCGGGGGCACTGATCTCGAAAAAATATCGCAACCAATATGGAGGTTTCGATGTCGGAGACTTATATTGAATTGCAGGGCCGTGCGGTTGATTTTCTCAGTATTCGGAATTTGAAATGCCGCCATTGAATGTTTATACATATTTTAAAGGACCTTCATTGCGATTTTAAAATAATGCACAAGATGTACAAATACCATTATGATTTTAAAAATGCAAACTTCTTTAAAAAAATGATATCAACTGTCAATTACAACAATCTACTATAGATTTTTACCCTTCAAACTTTAACTTTCGCGAATTCGTTAATTAGGGATGTGTATTCAAGAGCGGCAGCCATGAGTCAATGTAGATTCAATAGAAGTTAATGACAATTCTCTAAGTTTTATTGGGCTTGTGGAACTTCTTAAGTAGTGTTGAATTAATTCTAATTTGAAATCACTTCTTTCTCCACTAGCTGCAGAGACAGGGAGTGTTAATAAATATTGTCAATAATTGTATATCGTCCATCGAGTGAAGAGCAATTTTAATGGAACGTAGGGGATGCCACCTGAACACTTTATCTAAGCTTCCCACTAGGAGTCAGCAAGGGGTGGACACCATCTTTAATTTTAGGAGTTAAGTCAATTATTTCGGTAAATTTTGGTTTTACGTCAAAGAACTTTTTCAAAATTTTGAATATTTAAAAAGTTAGACATTTTCAAAAATGACATTTTAGGAGGTGGAAGGTTTTTCGATTTTACGACGAAACCATCAATCGGAGGTGAAACCTAGCAATAACAAAAGTTGTAGCCCGTGTAGTTCTCTATAATTTTCAAATGTTCATTATTTTTGTAGCATTTGTGGTATGACTGCAAGGAGCACCAAAAATTGACTCGCGCTGCTGTTGAGTTGTCGCTCAGAAATAACCATACAAAATGTTGATATTAATTGTTCGCACTTATTTTTATATGTAAAATGTTGTGTATACGCGCTACGCGTGTCTCACTTATTTTCACCCAATTTAATGCAGTTCCACAATTTCTCTTACGTATGATTTCCTTTCCCCACTTTGGCGACCTCTGTAGTCGTACCAAAAATTCTACAAAAATGAACATATACGAGTGTGAGAATTGTAGATAATTTCACGGCCTACAACTTTTGTCGTCTCGCCTGCTTTAAGAGGCGTTATACTCCTGTTGTTGTTATACCCCTATTTCCCGCTGGCAGAGGCGTGCGATAAACCATAAATCGTATGCATCAATATCGGAATAACATAAGTGCACCAATATATGGAAGAAAAGCGTTGCGTGAAGATTTTTATTTATTTAATGTTTCAAGTTGTATTGTGATTTCGCCGCTTCCCTTTTTGATTTTTGTGGGAATACTAAAATGCTGAGAATCAAATTAATGCTGAATTTGCTTTTATATTGACTAGTTGCATTATCAGTTCTAATTGTAAGTGAATGATGATAAAATCGCAAAATAAATTTTAATTGCTACTTTTTAGTTATGGGTGGTCAACAAAAGTTATGCCTTGTGAAAATTTCGTTCCACTTTACTTAACGAAATTAAGCGCTTCTTTTAATTTCGTTTACGAAAATAGAATCTCTGAAAACGCCGCTGTAGTCAAAACTGTTCAAACTCTTTATGGCTAACACATTTCATCTACGGTTTCATTCTCGTTAGTCGCCCGAAGTCGAACAAAAAAAAAAGGACAGGTTGTAGCTGGAATGACCCTCTTAGTGCCGAGGGCCCTAATTATGACCTACTTCTTTTCCAGGCAGAGGCGTCAAGGCTGTAATCTGATAGGAGTCCAACTGTCGTGTGAAGAGCAAAACACGTTCTGAGGATCATAAATAATTGAAGGAAAGTATCTAAGGGATCCTGAAGTAGGGACGTCAGATGTTCCGCAGTGATCCCAACAAATGTTAACGCTCAACACGTTGCACAAAGCACCCGGGTAGTTATCAGCGGGATAACGAGACGAGATAATTGATAACAGTCTTCTTTATATCCTTCGATATAAATCTTTCCTGAAAACCCTTTGGCCGTTTTAGTTTTTTTTTTTTTGATATTTTGTATTTCGAGTTTCGAGCCAGGGTGAGCATATAACCTTTTTAATTTTTTACTTGATAACCTGAAATTTTTATCGAACTGAGACGAATGCTTGCGATGAAGCCAGGCAGACATGGCGCGCATGTATTAATTACATACGTAATAAATAAGCAACCATTTATTCATAGCTCCAAAGTTTGCAGCATCACTGGCCTTGCTGTTAAGGGGAATACCGCAATGAGGAGTTGCAAAAAAACGATTTATTCTTTTGTATTTACTTCCCCAAAGTAGGTGTATATTTACTTTCAAGAATGTGCAAATTATAAACTAAACATTATGTTAAAATGTCCAGAAGCGAAAAGGTTCTTATGTGACCAAAGTATCTACTTAAACTTTCAATTGCGTTTTTCTCGAAACATCATTTTTCGAGCTGGCGGGAACGAATGTTTTGTTTGTAATCGATGTGGAAAACGTTCAGCATAGCCGGATTTTTATTTTCAAAATCACTATATTACTTTCTAACACTCCTATTAGAAACACATGTTGTGAATTCGCGATGTCACACCAAAGTCCTATCCAGTAATATTATGTTTTCGTAGTTATCCTCGAGTGAGTAGCTAATTCCACGCATGAATATATAAACTAGCTTTTACCCGCGACTTCGTCCACGTAGTTTTGGGATATGAACTTCGTTTCATTTTAAAGGAGAAAGTTGCTTTTTATATAATTAACAGGCGGGCTGAAAAGTTCGTAGGCTAGCATAGAAAAAATTATTTTTTTGATAGAATTTGATTTTATTATTCAATATAGTTCCCTTCGAGGGCACGATTATAGCGGTCAGACAATTTTTCGATACCATTTTTATAATACTTCAATACTTCGCTTCAGTTTCGGCGATCACCTCTTCATCGGCGTAAAATTTCTGTCCAGCGAGCATCCTCTTGAGGTCTGAGAACAGAAAAAAGTCGCTGGGGGCCAGATCTGGAGAGTACGGTGGATGCGGAAGCAATTCGAAGCCCAATTCATGGAATTTTGCCATCGATTTCATTGATTTGTGACATGGTGCATTATCTTGATGAAACAGCACTTTCTTTTTCTTCAAATGAGGCCGCTTTTCCGCGATTTCGTATTTTAAACGCTCCAGTAACGCTACATAATAGTCGCTGTTTATGGGGAAAACCATAAGATTTTAAGATAGTCAATGAATATTATACCATGAGCATCCCAGAATATTGATGCCATAACCTTGCCAGCCGACTTTTGCGTCTTTCCACGCTTTGGAGTCGGTACACCACGTGCAGTCCACTCGGCTGACTGTCGATTGGACTCTGGTGTGAAATGATGGAGCCATGTTTCGTCCATCGTCACATATCGACGCATCCAAAGTCGCATATCCAAATATTCATTCACGATATGACCAACACGTTCCCTTGATATCTTTAGGGTCTCAGCTATTTCAATCAACTTCACTTTACTGTTATCAAAAATTATTTTGTGGACTTTTTTGATTTTTTCCTCGGTAACAGCCTCTTTGGGGCGTCCACTGCGTGCATCGTCCTCGGTGCTCATTTCGCCTCGTTTAAATTTAGCAAACCACTTTTCTACGGTTGATTTTCCTGGTGCACAGTCCGAATAATGTTTATCAAGCCAAACTTTGGTGTCAACAGTATTTTTTTTCGCCAAAAAGCAATGCTTTATTAACACACGAAATTCTTTTTTGTCAATTTTTTGCAAAGTAACGAAAGTTCTCTCACTCAAAATATTATAACTCAGATACTAATAGTGCAACAGCTGTCAAATTTATACACGCGTCTTTTGAAGATTAGGGCTAACTAGAAATCATATGGATTTGATACTAGTAGCGCCATCTATGTGTTAGCCTACGAACTTTTCAGCCCGCCTGTTATACAGACCAACTTAACCTTCTCCGTTTAAAATCTAAAAAAGTTTTTATCCGAAATCTACGCTGACGTAGTCGCGGGTAAGAGTCAGTTATTTCTCAAACATTAATTTACCTTAAGAACTTTAGGCCGCCATATTATTATACAGATTTTAAACCAGCGTCTCCAAAGACCCCTTTACATTCAATTACACGGAAATCCGTTCAGGTTGAATACGTTCGGTCGTTATATTGGGTCCGCCATCTTGAATTCAAATTATCCATGCACTCCGAAAACCCCTATGTATTAACATATATGTGTTCATTAACAAGGAAAACCGTTCACTACCCGCGTTTTCATGCGTCACTTCACATGTACAAAGCTCGCCCTCTTCCGCGGGCAGGGGTTAAGATGCCATGAAAATGATACTGGGGCCATTTAGCTTAGGCCTTACGCATTATTTGTGCTATAGATTGCTTATGCAAAGTTTAAAGCAAATCGGATCAGGTAGAGAAAGGATATTCGAATTTATATGTAGAAAAGCTTTAGCTTTGTGCAGTTTACAAAAAATTCAACTTAAATGAACCCCAAAATGGATTTTCTTAATTTGGAAAAAAATTCTGAAATTTTAATATTCTGCAAACAGTTTTCTACGTATAATTTTGCATACCTTTTCTTTACCTGGATTTGTTTTAACTCTTTAGAAAGGCAACAAGATGGATAATTTAATTGAAATAAAAAAGAGGTG
This sequence comes from Neoitamus cyanurus, assembly GCA_947538895.1. Lineage (NCBI taxonomy): Eukaryota > Metazoa > Arthropoda > Insecta > Diptera > Asilidae > Neoitamus > Neoitamus cyanurus. Next base: position 1,745,748 of record OX384540.1, read on the forward strand.
CATTAATTACATGAATTTCGGAGAAAAAAATAGGGAAAAACGTGAAATTTAAAATTTTTTTAGAGCTTTCGTTAACTTTCGCAAGTAACTGTAGGGTAGACTGGGTACCTACGGTGCCAGTCGTCATATTAGCGAAACTTCAAGGAATATCACGGAGGGTGCAAGAGGAGATAGGTGCGGCGTGCCCGTCTGCACGTGTTTCACAGTATTGCGTTAGCCATCGCGCGACATTAACGCTAGCAGAAGCCTACATTACGTTTTAACTGTTAACTGTTAAATGTAAATATTTTTATTTGATTTCTTTCAATAATTGTTGTTATATTTGTACAGATAGAGTAAAGAATGTTTTTTCTCGTTACAAGTTAAACATTAGTAGTTAAAGAGTAGTGATTACTCTGTACGTAGATTATTTTGTAGTGTCATGGCGATTGGTTTTTTGTGAGTACGGTTGTGACATGTCTTCTGGGTACGGTTGTTTTACTGATTTTGACATAATATTTCTTAATATATGTTTTTGTTTTGATACAGTTACCGTAATGTATAATTAGAAATGTTTAGTTAAATTTTTTGACTGATTTTAATATGGAGACTGTTATAATAAGTTGATGCTACAGTGCTTTATTAGTTACAAGCTATTGAAGTGTTCCCAGATTTTATTTCTTTTGTTACGTTAATGTTTAATTTTTCCAGAAGACGATTATATTATTATGTTAGATATTAATTACAAAAAAATTGTGATTGTAGACCATTTTGGTATATTTTTGAACCTTGTCACTACCGACCCCAAGCACTGTCACAACCGCCCGGGTGTGGTCGTATTTTAGTATTTATACGTAGACAAAATGTACATTTTACTATAAAAAACACCTTTCTGCCCGTACCCAGTCTACCCTACCATGTAGTGGTACAGATAGATCAACATTGGGTACATTTTTGGAAAGCACATTGAGATGGTAGTTGTTTGGCGTAAGTTTGATGTCGCTACGTTGGGTAGATCAAAAGATAAAAATAAAATAATTATGTGCATCTCGAATTTATGAATCACCCTGTAACTCGAAAACTACGCAAAATCGCGGAACATTCATGGGGGTGATTCGTATACCCCTCAATATAAGGTACCTAAATTTTACCATTGTACGTCACTTCTCCGGCCACCCTATATATGCAAATTACAGCTTAATCGGTCCAGTAGTTTTTCAATATGCTTCGGATGGATGGACGGACATACGCTTCCCTAATAGGGTTTCCCATTTTGACACAAACGTAAGAAGTTAAAAGTACACATTTAAATTGAAGAAGGCATATTTAATTAAATAAACATTTTCGAAGAAATATATACCTCAGTTAAGTTTGGCAAGCAATTAAGAGAGCTCTCGAGGATATGAAAATAAAGCACATAGGGCAGGGTGAAGTGCTAAGGACGCGGGAGCTAAGTAAGCAAAGTACCACCTCCGAGAAGAGCTTTAACCGAAGAAAATTAATCACAGCAGTTCTTTTCATTATTAGGTTGGGAAATTTATTATGAGCTGAAATTTATTATCACGGAATCGATTCGCCTCTTTAAAATGATGTCGAGGGAGGAAAGTCAATAGGGACTGGTTGAGTACACCGGATTGAAATTATTTGCTTCTGCGAATAATGGAACGCGACGATAATTTCGGAGTTTCTTTACAATCAATCAACGACTTTTGGTCTGTTGTTTTAATAACCCGGCAGAATGAACGCTTCTCCCTTGAATTTTTTTTTATGGGCGCAAAGTTTTTATTGGCGAAAATGAAATAAATCTTACATTTCTTGGGTGCTTTGGGTGCTTTTTTGCCAACAGTGCACAGATCTTGTATTTCCCTTATTCCGGTAATGAATTATTTATTTGGAATAACAACCTCTCGTAAATAAGTGAATATATTTATGCCAATAAAATAAAAGGGCGAGGTCATTTTCTTTGCATATATCGCTGACAAATCTGCTAAAAAATATTCAAATATTTTCTATTCACCAAAATGAACAAGAACACCAATCCCGTAAGAAAATTTTAGTTTAACCACTTAAATCTTTTTTTAAAGCTAAAAGTTGATATTTGTTTGTAGGCATGTAGTAGCCGAATGCTGATGAGGCTTAGGACCACTTAGTCAGCAAGGAATTGGGCAATAATAGAAAAGCTGTTTAATAATAATTAATACTCATGAACACTCCATCAGTTTACTTTTTACGATTTAGTAATAAATTTTGTTTGGAATAAAATTACTGACTTTCCTTGAATCAGACAGAGAATCGAACGTGGACGTTGACTGTTATTAAAGAACTACTCGTATAAAATAAAATAATTAAATAAAATAAAATCCATCTCAGTTTTATTAAATTCACCCGTAACTTAATTTTATCTGCACTAGTTCTTGTCACGAATGGACCTTCATGATAGCCAACCTTTTCCACATGAAACCGGTCAAATCCTTTAACAGTTATCACCTTGTAGAGTCCAAGAAATTTCGATTTTATTTTCAATCCTACTCCAAACTGAGTCCTCTCGATTGCGACCATATCGTTAACTATGCACTGCATAGATATGTATTTCCTACGGGTTTAACTCTTGTTGAACTTCTTGTGTTTTGGTTATTGCCGTTCTAGGATTTTCTCATAATTCGATTCCATTTTTCCATGAAACTTTTCACAAACTCTTGTTCAACTATCTCCATTAATTTTTTGTACTTTTCAGTTTTAATTTTTGTTCCAAATATTAATTCAAAAGGAGTCATCCATACGGTACCTCTTGCAAAAACCATTTCCCAGGATTCTTCAATGCTTTTGTCAACGCTGGAATAACTGTTGAATGAAGTCTTTAGCGGTATACTACTGCTATAATGATGCCCCGTTTAAAGCAATATTTTGAAACAATTTTGATTTGGCCCAGGGAGGGGTTTTTTTATTAGGCATCCTGTTTTATTGGGTTATCTTTTTAAAACTGGTTTTGTAGTGAATATCGGCTTTAATAAATATATTAACTCTTCTCGTTCCTTTTAAAATTAATTTTTTTCTTCAACAAATCACTGAGGAGTTTTGCAATAACAGCGTATTCTGAAATATGTCAAATTTCCTGAAATAGCTCGTTAAGCCCAAAAAGGTTTGAATTCGTCGGCCGAGGGAAATTAATCGCTGCTTTAACTTTAGCTGGTGAGGGTGACACCATTCCATCTTTTACAATTTGTCCCAAATATCTAATCTTTAAAAACATGATTAATAAACCTTTGGAATACCTACATTCGGAGAATTGCACAGCCCAATCGGAACTCGTAAACATTTTATTAACCTTTTTAGTTCATCGAAATGTTTAGCGAGGCGAATTAAAAAAAACGGGCCTTAACAGCTTTTGCAACAAATCTCCGTGACGGTGCATCTTACAGTAAATTTGTAAAGAGGCTTTTGTTTAGAATTAAATTGTTTACAACTTTACTAAGGAAACTTTTTGTCGTAAATTTAATTAAAAAGCTATAAACCATAGAAGATAGGAATTTGTCTCAAAAATTTATTTTAAATTGAGGTCAAATTTCCACAATATATTTGTTTTGTCGTAACGATGGTTCATAGTTATGCTAGGAACTGATAGATGGCGCTCATATATTCGCAATATAACACATTAACATCATTTTCGTGTTATTACATTAATCAACTCAACATTTTCATGATTTATTGTCAAGGAAAAAAACCAAGAGATATTATAATAAAAAATAATGGCTACCGAAAAAGTTTAGGGATCACCCCGAAAATTCGCACTAAGGGTATTTCGGGGTCGCTAATTTCGAATTTGCAATCAAACTCACCAAATTCAAAATGGCGGATCCAATATGGCGACCGAATTTCCTCAATTGTGAGCAATTTTCAAGAAATTTAAGATGAAGAGGTCTTTCGGGTCACAGAATTCAAATCTACCAAAATGCAAGATTACCGGAAAAGTTTAACTTTAGGGGATCACCATGAAACTCAACACTAGGGTCTTGCTCATTTCGAATCTATTATCAAAATTTCCAAATTCAAATCCAACCCGAATGCAATATGCCGACAGAAACTCCTCGTATTTAGCAATTTTAATTAAAATGAATATAAAAAAGACTAAGTGGATATGGATTTCGGTTAGTTTAAAATTTTATTTGTTTTTTTGTAACTTACCAAAATTCAGGATGGCGGACCCAGTGGCGTAGCGTAGTGGGGCGGGGGGTGGCTCGCCCCGGGCGGCACTTTAGGGGGTGGCGAAATTTCACAATAAATAATAATAATATCTTGTAAATATTTTAACCATCTCATATTTTTGTTTCGGACCGATCGAAATGAGCATTCATTACTTATACTGTGCCGAAATCGGGGAATCCCTTTCTTTAACCCCTTAAGGTGACCTTCTCCTAACTGAATTAAAAAAAAAGCGAAAGTTTGGGATTTTTTTACAAGACAACAAAACATATGACCTTGCATCTTTTTTTATTTGGAAGTCTTTAACAAAAACTAGAAATTGTTTTTTTATATTTTCATTTTTCGATCACCCGTCGCCGCCAGAGGGCGCCAAAAAAAATCGGCCTTTTTCCGTAATTCCGTGATTGCGGCTCGCCAAATCATTTGAAACAGAAAAATCTAAAAACCACTTAAATTAGACATAAAAATCTATAGATATAACTAGGATCTAACCAATCGGTCGATTAGAAAAAAATGGCAGCCATTTGAAGTCAAAAATCGAGAATTGTTCGAAAACAATTTTTACATAAAGCGCTGTAAAGAAAAACTACTTGGTTTTTGTCTTATATCCTAGTTAGATTTGCTCACAATTGAATTTTGAACAAAATGAACCAAGGTTTATGGAAATCGGTGGAGCGGTTCAAGAGATATCGTGGAATTACGATTGAAAAAATGAAGTCGAGAAAAATGCGTTTGATTTTAGATCGACTTCACCGGCTGAAAGTGCCGCGTGCCAAAACAGCGTGCTCGGGCGTCAGCTGCGCCACCGTTTGTTTCTCTCTAAATATATGTATAGCACTATAACTCGAAAACCATATTTTCTTTTATCGTAAAATTTTAGGACATGATTCTAGACATATTAAGGAACATTTTTCCGTAAAAAAAAATCGATTCAACCATGCAGTAGACAACAAAGCGGACCCAACTTGGGCGCCCTATGATATGCAAAGCCATGTGTAACATACAAATAGTTTATAAGTAGACACAGGATTATATGCAAATGAATATTCTGCATTTACCTTTCGGGTCGAATCCGAATCTAAGTCTGACCTGTTGGTGTTTTAAATATTTTTAAGACATTTTTAAGGGTTTTCACAAAATTATTTATAGGACTAAAGACAATACATAAATGAGAAAAAAACTACAGAATTTGGCGGAGTTTGCCTATCTAACGCCGGCTATATTACTAAATTCGGACGACACAAATTGTAATCTAGACTACGCATCTGCCAAAATTGACGAACAGGACTTCAAGCTGGAACGACTTCGACTGCAAACTTTCATTGCTGCCACAGGCAACAAAAATTAATTAATTAAAGCGGACTCACTTGAATTATTAAAATTTATTGTGAAATCTAAGCTGGAAGATACTCTGCCCAATATTATAATAATGCTCCGAATATTCTTCACAACTGCCATAAGCAATGCCATAGCTGTGAGGGAAGTTTTTCAAAATTGCAACTGATCAAAAATTATTTAAGATCAACAATGAGTACGTTATGGCTAACCAATCTGGCTATCTTGTCTATTGAGCAAGAGGTGTGTGATGCTATAGACTTAAAAAAAGTAGACGAATAAAGTTTTAGCTTAAGACAGAAGTTTTGTTTTTAATTCTAACAAGTATATTAATTTTCAGTAAAAATATAAATATTAACAGTATCATCGTAGTTCTAATTGGAAGTCGGTTTGCGTTTTATATCTAATTCGCTAATAAAAGTTCTTTAGAATTACTGTATATTATACTCTTTTAAATTGAAATACCTAAATAAGAGGGCGGCAAAATTTTCTTCCGCCCCGGGCGGCTGACACCCACGCTACGCCACTGGGCGGACCCAAAATGGGTACCAAAGTTCTTAAACTTCAACGGATTGCCATGAAATTCAAAGCTAGGCGGTATTGGAGAATCCCGGCTTCAAATCTGCTAACGAAATTTGCAAATTGAAAATGGTCGATCAAGCAACCGACATAATTTCACTTCAAGGAATTTAAATGAAAAGGAATATAAAAAAATGTTAAGGGTCACTAATTTCAAATCCACTAAAATTTCATAATTCAAAATGGCGTATCAAATAATGACAACCCAATATTTTGAACTTCAACGGAATGTCACGAAAATTAAAGGGTTCTAATCATGATTTGTTTTTTATAACGGAAATAGTTAATTTAAAATGGCGGATCCATAATGACAATTGACCTTTTTTAATTTAGAGAGTTCTCCGATTTTGCATTAAATAAAAGAAATGCGGGCTTATCACAATTTTTGAATATGGTATGAAAGACCTAGAAGAGTGATCGAAACTTTTTGATTTCAATGAAAAATAACAAATGTATGTACATATAACACCTAATAGCTGATATTATCAATATTGAATATTCTGGCGAAATTTAGAATTTCAAAACAATGAATTCAATAAGGCATCTAGAATTTCTTAACTTAGATTAATAAGAATGATTTAGAGAATGTGATCAGAATAAAACAATATTTTCGGGCGTATAGGTAACGGAAACAGATCACAAAACTTCTGTACGATTGCAATAAATGAAATACATAATAATGGTCATTGTAAGGTCACGCGCTGCCGTGCGAAGAATGGTAATCTTTCCCGGTATCTTACAATTAGTGCCAACCTTAACCAGTTTTGGTCAATAATTGTATATTTTGATTCTTGATTCTTTCAAACTATTATTCAAACTATTATTTATTTTCTACACCACCGCTACGGGGAAGATCCTAATATATTTTTTAACCTGTTGGGGGTTGGTGGTGAATTAAGACACCCCTTTGCCCAATGTTTAACCACCATTTTTAAAATAAGGCTGCGAACGGGTTTTTATGGAATATTCCCAAAAGCTTCTTGAAAACTCGCACCTAAAATTGTGTAATATTACCTAAAATTTAAAATAACTTCTACACATTTATAGGTAAATTAAAAATTACCTACTCGGATGGCAAAAAAATAGTTAAATTTCATGTTACCTAAACTTGGGTAAAAGTAAAGGTAAATAGATGCACAAATTATTTCCACCAAGGTAAACATTTTAACCGTATACCCAAAAATCCTAAATCTCAATTTTTGCTTGTCTTAGCATCACGCTTAGATACGCTCCAAACGGACCGTTTTGTGAAATTTTAGTGATTTAGTCCGCTTTACACGGCTGTAGTTCACTACTCATAAGATACACGAAAAAAATGTTTTAGACAAAAGTTGTAAGGATTTCTTGTGGAGAAAGTTACGGTTTACATAGGACTGGGAATAAAGTGGAAAATTTTCTTAAACCTATTTCTTAATAACAGCGTAACTACTAGGTTTATGCGAAGGTACCACAAGAAGCTTTTGTTTTTGCAATTTCCCTACACTTCTGCTTAAAGCGTTCTCCTGTGAAATTTCATTACAAACAGTGGCAAAGCTGTGAAGTTCCACAGATATGTAGGCGGACGGAAGGATGGACGAAAGGACGGACTGGAAAATATGACAACACCGTAAGCGTACTTATGGTAATTATGGAACCCTAACAACAATTTATAAATTAAAAGAAATTCTTTTGCAATTCTACAGACAGTGCCTTTTCTAAAAATACCATTTAATACAAACTGTAGTACAATCGGAAAAGATTGAGGTACGATTGGGCATGTCATTCCATTGCAGACAAAGGACTATCGACTTGCCGGTGCTTTGCAAGTATGTAACTATACATATATGTACATATCGAGTATGTATCGAGTGAAGAATAACCAAAAATATGCAAGAAACATTCAGTACATTAAAGTAAGCAGTTTGCAAATTGTAAGGAATTTTTATGTAGGTAAACAATTCGTGGAAGAGGTATAACATCATATCAAACCTGCTTTGAAGTCAATTTATGCCGCCCGCACAAGACGCAAAATTTCGGTTATTTGGTTTATTTTTCCACAACAGTTTAATTAATTAATTAGGGGTGCTCCATCCTCTCCGGTTAGAGAGCATCCAATTAATTTTTAGAAGCCTACGGCGGAAGTAATTGGAAAAATAACGATGAAGGTGATCAATACATAAGTGGTCCTGCTTTTTTAAGGAGTTGCAGAAGGTTTTCCTTAGCACAGAAATGGAAACAATCTGACTGCCTTGACAGTGTATAGACCAGTACACCCACACTACAGAAATAGGACTTCTTGTAATCTTTTCATGTTATTTAGCAGAAAGGACGAAACGGGGAGTTAAACAATTCATGTGATTTTATGTCTACGGAAAGACATGCGGGCACCAGCGGAAGGCGCACATGACATACATGTTGAGTGTGTTTGTGCAAATGCAGAAATCCTGTGACATTGCCGTCATTTGCGCCTCCGCAACTTAGAAACCTGTTTGAGTCCTCCGCTGCTGATGGCACCCACAGAATCAGCGAAGTCATTGCCAATCCATGCAGCTTACTGCTTACTCCTTACTTCGAGTGTAAAGCTGTGCGTATATACACCTGGGAATCCTTTGCTTTGAAGGGATCTGTGGGCTGTATGAATAGAATACTAATTATGATGGAGCGCTTGGGCGCGCAAAGAAGCCCGCAGTATTCTTACAGCGGGCTCACTGGGAGCCCCATTACGAGTAACAAATTGCCACACGAAAGAATGTTGACTTTCAGAACAGTTCTTTAATGAGAAAAATGTGTTCGGTGTCAATTAGTTGAGCTTTGATATTTTCGAGATTGCGAAACTGAGAGAGATCTTCTTGTAGAGACACAAAGGAGGGGAGATTGAGATTGAGAGCGCTCATCTATGACGCAAATCTCTTTGCAGATGCCATTTCCAACCCCTACGGTGAGTCCCCATTGAAATTATACAGACTTGCGTAGTGTCTTTATTGAAATCAAATTTTTTAGGGTTACCGTAAGTTACCGAGTGTTTCCAATGCTAGCACTTAATATCCCTTTCCGGTTATTTTTGTAAAGGTACTAGGGCAGATATATCCTTCTTCATGGCAATTCTTTGCGAAACTGCGTTTTATTGTTGCATTGTAGGCATGATAATAATTTTGATTTTTGAATCGCATTTAAAAATAAAATCACATCCTTTTTACGAGCTGTCTAAATATTTGAAATGTTTATACATTGTGTTCTAATAAAAAGGGCCAAAGGTTTGGGGTTAAAGATAATTCAAACACTAGCGACACATCATTGAGTAATACATAGCTGCTAATTTTGCATTTCCATAAAATCAGAGAATATTAGCTGTAACTCCTTTCGAGTAAAACTGAATTCGTAGTACCAATTTAGATATTTTACATACTAAATAAAAAAGCCCATTTTCCCAGTTGGTAATTATAAGTTTAAGATGGTCAGATGATTTCCCGACACTATCATACATTTTAATATAAATAGTTAGAATTGTAATCCTTTCTGGCGTTAATATATTCCTTGAAAGTCTTATCTTATACATGCTTCTATTAAGGAAATCCCTACTATGCAATGCAATTTAATATTCCGCTAAAGGTTTTCTCTGCATAAATTTATATATCCTTTCTTTATCTGGACATGGGGTTTTTTTTTGGAAAACTAATAAGATCGGTAATTTAATAAAAAAAAAAGTCTATTTATTACATGAAAGTCGTAAGAAATGTCGCAAAAACGTGAATTGTAGAAAATTTCAGTATATATTTCACTTTTGCAGGTGTCTTTACGTGAAGTGATAATAATAATTGGCTTACATTCGACTGAAGATTGGCTGTAATTTTAGTTGCGTCTCGGTCAGCGGAAAACACTCCTGTATAATATGATAGATGAAAATTTGGGAGATATCGGAAATCAGAAGTGTAAATGTTGTACAATACTGGGCGATGAACGGAACCTTGTGGTACACCAGCCTGGACTGTATGCAATGAAGGTATTTCAGTACCAATGAATACTCGAAAAAATCTCTCAGATGAAAAGTTTTGAAAATTTTTAATTAGGTATGTTGGACAATTAAATTTGTGAAGTTAAAATGTGAGACCATTATGCCACACTGAGTCAAATGCGTTTTTAATGTCTAAAGTAAAGAAACCGGTAGAATTTGTATTTTGCAGATTATCCTCGACATGTTTCTTTATTATAAAAGCATGATAAACAGTGGATTGGCCTCGTCGAAAACCCAACTGTTCGTTATCGAGAGATGTTTTTGTCTATGTGCTTCATAAGTAGCTTTAGAATTTTCTCATATATTTTACTAATTGTACTTATTGGCCTATAACTCGCGGAACAGTCACACGATTTGCTGTATTTAAGTATAGAAATGACTTTTGCAATTTCCAAGCGGAAGGGGAGATGAGTAATTTTAACAGGCGCCAAAGGAACTAGACATTTCCTCCGAAGTAATTTAAGTACGATATTGAAGATGGCAACGTTCCCACGGGCATTAGTATTTTTCAGAAGTTTAATTTCTTTTACGATGTTCCGCGGTTTAAAGAGGAGGTTGGGTTGAAAATCAGAAGAGATCTGTGAAATAAGAGTAATTGCATCATATACTTTTGCTTCGAATATTTTTGTTTTATTTTTGATTACCTTAAGGGCATTCCAAAAAGGCTTTGAGGACTTGTCAAGGCTGGAGAGGATACTGTTCCAGTTGGAGTCACGCAAAGCTTTTATACTGTTTTGAATTTTAAAGTTCATTAGTTTCATTTATTTTCATAAAAGGTGTCTCTTGTTCTTATCCACTTCCGCCGGAGAAAGTTTTGCATACTTATGTGGGATTTAATGTCATCGGATAGCTTTAAAGTTAAAAATGTTTGGACAGTCTGCAGGTGATGCAGAGGATAAAATTTTTGTGAGCACGGAAAGGAGGCCTGATGTAAGTTGGTTTTCTGTAGGTAACCGGTCGGGAGATTAGTAATGGATTGTTGCTTATCAAGAAATTCAACGTAAAAATAATCATTCTTGCGTTACTCGGCTTATACGTGTGATCCACTGGGAAGAGGATATCCAAGGTCCGAGTGCTACAAATAGAGTGTAGGATATTTCCCCAGCAATTTTCCCGGTTTCCCATGCTTGGTTTCGGCAGTTCAGGTCACTCCCTATTAAGAAGTGGCTTAAATGATTCAAGAGACATTTTAAGTCAGGCTTGAAATCTGCTGCCTCATGGGACAGGGTGAGTCTTTGGCTTCATGAGAGCCGTTGCAATTTACAGTCGATTTTGAGGTGCACTCACTGGATTACCAATGCAGATAGAACAGAGCGTTTGGACGTTGCAGTGCACCATGGCAATTGGCAATTGTGGCATTGGGTGAGTTTACCTAGTGGTTGTTTTTTTATAGTTCCAATACCCTACGGTATTGAATATAATGTTTTTATTTTGGCGTTAAGGGGGTCTACTAGTGTGCAATTTTTCAAAAATCTATTTTTCTTTTTTTGCATATTTCGATAGTCTATACCTTTAAAAATAACATACTAAAATTTCAAGTGCATATCTCAAATAGTTTTTGAGTTACAGCCATATTAAGAGCAGTCGTTCATCGGTTCGAAAGTTGCGGTCAAAAAACAGAATTCTGAGCAAAATCGAATTAAAGTTTGATTTTATAGAGAAAAACAAAGTTTATCAACGAAAAAGCTACTTAGAAACGCATTGATTAAAGTTTGTTTACACAACAAACACAACAGAGAATCACAGGGAACGTAGTTGCTCTGTTGTGAACCAAAAATAGCGCGGATTTAGCGCGTCGATTAGGCTTCCGTTATTACAGAGTATTTGAAGTACTTTTTTTAACGACACATCTAAAAGTTAAAAAAACGCATAACTTCGTTATTTTCTTACGGATTTGAGTTTAGTTTTCAGCGTTTTACTCGGAAATAGTTGAACAAAAAGAAAAGCCAATAAAAAAAATCGAAAATTTAGCCATAAAGGAAAAGGCCCCTTAAACTTTAGACGCGTTCTTCTCGAAACTACATTTGTCAAATTGGGTGCAGTTATAACTCGAAGACAAATCATCCGATCGATTTGATTTTTATTGCAGCTTCTTTCAAAGATTTTTCTACGTACCATGCACCTCCAGTTTTTTGATCAAATCAAAAATGTAATTTTGACAGGCCAAAAATCATTAAATTTTCGCGCGAAATTTGCAATTTTTTTTAGAAACTCCGCCATTTTGTTAAATTTAAATTTTTTTTTTTAGCCCGAGGGTTATGGTACGGGAAAAACCTTTGAGTTTAATAAACTTTTTTGTTTTTCTGATTTCAGGCACTGTGAAGGTCGCTATCACTGCAGCCGTTTAGTGACTTTTTTTTTTGGAGCCTTGGGAGATTGCGAATAACTTGCTAAATTTTCGATTTTTTGGTCCGAAAATTTTATCATGGATTTACTATATATCCACAAAACTATCCTTAAAATATTAAAACATTCCATGCAGTAGTTTTCTTTAAACAAAATTCCCAAATATCACCTTTCTTGAGGCGGTCACACTAGTAGACCCCCTTAAGAGTGACTGAGTCGCGCTCGAAGTAAACGACGTAAATAACCCTGATCTTGTGGAAATCACCTTGCAGTCTCTAAGGAAATTAGTTCAATCTTGAATGGTTTGATGAGTTTGTATGCATTGTTTCTGTTAGGTTGTAGACATGATGTTATTTTATTATAATAGATTTCAACAAGTCATGAATGAAGCATGTATCACGTTTCATTAACCCAATTGGCGGAATTTTTACTATGTTTGTTTGAGTGGTGCCATTAACCGCAACATTGTCACCTAAACTTCGAAGTGGAGCAAGCTAGTTTTTTTACACAGATGTCATTTTAAAATTGCTTTTATTACGAAATTTAAGCGGATTATGCACTTTTGATGATTGATCGCAAGGATCTTCATCATTTCAGAGGTCACGAGGTCTTTCCGTAGCAATTACTATGTATTACCGATCGAGGTTCGCCTTGGAGATGTTAAAACTTCTGCGTCTGGCAGAGACTCTGGAAACATGACGAAGTGCACACTCGATATATCAAGATCTAAAGGCGATAGAGGACTTATGAAACATCGTACTTAAAACTCCCTGGTTCTACCCTTCAATCTTTTAAATGTAGCACATCGACACACGTTCATTGAAGCAACGAAATGTGAAAATAAAAAAATGAAAATCAATTTACGCAAAAATATAATGAGCATTAACAAAATAATGGGTTCTGTATTTATAACATTTTAAGCGATAACAAAAAAATGAATGCTAGCTAAAACAGCAATTTTTTAAAAAAAACTGCTAAAAAGGGACATTTTAAGAAATCGCAGCCAATGTTACATAAGAGGGATGATGTGCTCTGGCAGTATCCTTGAAAGGAACTATGTGCTCCCTTGCCGGGCACAATCCGACAATATAGTTCAATGTGCCAGAAACCCACAACTGTGGGAGCATGTGTTCGCACAGGATTCATGGAACTAGCTCGGAGCCCGCATGAGTCCTGCCCGACTCGGAGAGAGACCATGCAGAGCAGGCACGTCGGGACTCGGAACGGGACGGACCATGCGCCTTCTCCTCGCCGATATTCGACTGTATGTACCGAATGCCGATGGCATCGATCTGTACATAACTTTTACTTTTGAATATATAAGGGTTGGTGCCACAATATTTAATTCAGTTTTAGTTGAACCACGGCCGAGTAGACTTTGAGCACGTTGAGACACGAGTGAAAATCGGGGCACGGACTGAAAATAAATCAAATCCGCGACGAAAGGCATGTTACGTGCTAGTTGGGAGTGATAGAAAAAGCAGTTCTGGGGTTGCTCCTCAAATCCCCGTTATTTGTGAATTAACTGAGGTGCGCGTGCAGTGGAATTTAATCAGAAGCAATGAGCCTGAGAATGCTAAGAAAAATTAATTGATTTTCTGTGTTGTGCGCCGAGCGAGTGGCGAGTAAATGAGAAAGTTCGTGGACGATACGGTGATTTACGACATTGCTCGGTCGGGACTTTTCGAAAATCATTCAGTGCACTATGGATAAACAACTTTGACAAGCGGCACAGGCTGCGAGAGAGATTCGGACGTAGTGTAGAACACCAAATAATCTGTGTGAAGCATCCCCCAGCACTGAGTGCACATAATCAGTGCGGATATTCGCTTTATGACTGTGTGGCTGCGTGCTCCGGGCCGAGACCGACTTCAATTAACCTCAAAAACTACATGAATACGCGCAGCGTTCACTCCCGGGAAAATGATTTCGCATTCGTGGGTCCTGAGACTGGAGGTATTCTCAATCAGTATTCTCCTGTCGAGCATCCTATGCGAGCAGGGCATTCCTAAGCAGCAGCAGCAGAAGCAGCAGCAGGAGCAGCATGTCCAGAGCCACCATGATGGGGTGGAGTCACCCTTTATTAGCAAAGTGGATAACCAGCTGCGGTACGATGCGCCCGATGATTGCCATTACCGCTTTATTAGTGCCGAGGAGGTCTCGCTAACTTGCAATCTGCGTACCGTAAACAGCGAGTTCGACACCACTAATTTCAGCGTCATCCCTTCGGAGCACACCGTCGCATTGACGGTGATTTGCAATGACGAGGTAATGGCCAAAAGCTCCCTGGATCCCCGCGGTTTTGTGCACTTGGCGCGCCTTAAGGAATTGAACATAGAATACTGCAAGATAGCCAAGTTCTCCCCGGAGGTGGTGGAGGGCCTCAGCAATCTGAAGAATTTCACGCTTCGCACTCACAACATTAACTGGCCGTCCTTGAACCTGGACATCGAGCCCAACTCCTTCGCAGCAACGAAAAACCTAGAGCAGTTAGATTTAAGTCAGAACAACATTTGGTCCCTTCCAGAGAATATATTTTGTAGCCTTAGTGGACTGACGTTCCTGAATATGAGCGGTAACCGTCTTCAGGACCTGAACGAATTGGGGTTCCGCGATAAGCACAAGGAGGTGAACGTTAGCAATAAAAATCCAGATGTGCCTCTGCGAGCACCCTGCGCTCTCGATTTGGAGATATTGGATGTGTCCCATAACCATTTCGTTTTATTGCCAGCCAACGGATTCGCCATTCTCAGGAGGCTGAAGCAACTTAAGCTGAACGACAATGAAGTCTCAATGGTGGCGGACAAGGCCCTAAGTGGATTAAAGAATCTCCAGGTTCTCGAGTTGAGCTCCAACAAAATAGTTGCTCTACCGTCCGAGCTATTCGCCGACCTGGCTCCCTCCATCCAGGAGATATATCTTCAGAACAATTCAATTAGAGTCCTGTCGCCGAAGCTCTTTGCCAACCTAGAACAGCTCCAGGCGCTGGACCTTTCGCACAATCAAATTACATCGACGTGGATTGACAGCAACACATTTTCCGGGCTCATTCGGCTGGTGCTCCTAAATTTGTCGCACAACAAAATCACCAAATTAGAGCCGGAAATCTTTTCTGACCTCTACACCCTCCAGATATTGAACCTGCGGCATAATCAGCTCGAAAACATCGCCGCCGACACGTTTTCACCTATGAATAACTTGCACACCTTGCTCCTGTCCCACAATAAATTAAAGTATCTCGACGCCTACGCGCTAAATGGGCTCTACGTCCTGTCCCTGCTCTCTTTGGACAATAACGCCATGATTGGCGTTCATCCGGAAGCGTTTAGGAATTGTAGCTCCCTGCAGGACCTGAATTTAAACGGTAATCAGCTCAAGTCGATTCCACTGGCGCTGCGGAATATGCGACTTCTGCGGACCATTGATCTGGGGGAGAACATGATATCTGTACTGGAGGAGGCGGGCTTCCGCGGACTAGTAAATCTTTATGGCTTGCGGCTGATAGGAAACTACCTGGAGAACATTACTCTGAACGCCTTCAAGGACCTACCCAGTTTGCAGATACTCAATCTGGCCCGTAATCGCATCCAATACGTCGAGCCGGGTGCGTTCGAAGTAACGACCGGCATCCAGGCGATCCGATTAGACGGAAATGAGCTGAGTGAGATAACCGGAATCTTCAGCAACATGCCGAGTTTGCTGTGGCTGAACATCTCAGACAACAAGCTGGAACACTTCGACTATGCCTTCATTCCCACGGGGCTCCAGTGGCTGGACTTGCATAAAAATGAGCTGACCGAGTTGTCAAACCGATACACACTAGATAATCAGCTCCGCCTCCAGACGTTGGATGCGAGTTTTAATCGCTTAGTGCGGGTGACCCCCAACTCCATTCCCAACAGCATCGAACTGCTCTTCCTCAACGACAACCTTATCTCCTTCGTGGAGCCGCACTCGTTCATGCACAAAGCAAATCTGACACGTGTCGACTTGTATGCAAATCAGATAACCACTCTGGATATCAAAGCGCTCCGTATCCTTCCCGTCGCCGACTACAGGCTGCTGCCGGAGTTTTATATCGGGGGGAATCCCTTTATTTGCGACTGTAACATTGACTGGCTGCAAAAGATTAACCACTTGGCCTCCAGACAGTACCCGCGCATAATGGACCTTGAGACGATATACTGTAAATTGCTGAACAACAGGGAGCGGGCCTACATTTCCCTGATAGACGCGGAGCCCAAGCACTTTCTCTGCACTTATAAAACGCATTGCTTCGCCCTATGCCACTGTTGCGAATTTGACGCCTGTGATTGCGAAATGACCTGCCCACCTAACTGCACTTGCTTCCATGATCAGAGCTGGTCCACGAACGTCGTTGAGTGCTCCGGGGGCGGGTACAACGAAATACCGGCGAACATTCCAATGGACACTACCGAAGTGTACATCGACGGCAATGAGCTGCACGAATTATCCGGCCACAGCTTCATAGGCAGAAAAAACTTGGTCGTACTGTACGCGAACAACTCCAACATCCAGGTAATTTATAACACCACCTTCAGCGGACTAAAGCGGCTCATGATACTTCACCTGGAGGATAATCGAATATACAAACTAGTGGGAAACGAATTCACCAACCTTGAGAATCTGCGGGAGATGTACTTGCACAATAACAAAATATCGTACATTGCCAACGGTACGTTTTTGACGATGCGTAAGCTCGAGGTGCTGAGAATCGACGCGAACAAGTTGGTCCATTTTGAGGTGTGGCAGTTGGCACATAATCCATATTTGGTCGAGATCGGCCTCTCGGACAACATGTGGTCTTGCGAGTGCGGCTACCTGAGCAAGTTTCGTAGCTACCTGCAGACGAGCGCTGAGAAAATCATCGACGCCAACCGAGTCGCCTGTGTGTACAACAACCTTACTAGCATCTTAAAGGAAAAAAACGGCACCAAGTGCACCCTTCGGGAGGGAATATCGACATATGTGCGGACGAGGGAGATTGAGGATTTGTTGCCCCTTCTGTTGGCCGCGACATGTGCGTTCATCGGATTTTTCGGTCTTATTCTCGGAATTTTTTGCTACAGACATGAGCTTAGCATGTGGGCCCACACGAACTGTTTTTTTAATTTATGCTATAAGTCGTCCAACTTCTTGGACACCTTCGACAAGGACAAGCTCTACGATGCCTACCTGACGCACAGTCTGCAGGATGAGCATTTCGTCAATCAGATTCTGGCCAATACTCTAGAAAACGACATTGGGTACCGGCTGTGCCTCCACTATCGCGACTTCAACGTGAACGCCTATGTGACGGACACCATCATTGAGGCGGTGGAGAGCTCTAAGCAGGCGGTTGTAGTTCTGTCCAAAAATTTTTTGTACAACGAATGGACGCGCTTCGAGTACAAAAGCGCAGTTCACGAGATAGTGAAACGGCGGAAGCGGCTGGTGTTCATTCTGTACGGTGAGTTGCCTCAGCGGGACATAGACGCCGACATGAGACACTACCTGAGGACGAGCACCTGCATTGAATGGAACGACAAGAAATTCTGGCAGAAGCTCAGAATTGCCCTGCCGCACATACGCAAAAGTCATTGCCTGACGAAGCGATCAGGCGTGAATATTTACGCCACAGCGCACGATTATGGCGGAACGCGGCCTGACTGTGGCAAGCGCTTCGAGTGCAGTAACTACGCGACTATCAACGACTGCAGCCGGAGCTACGGCAACGGCTTCGACGTGGTGCCCCCCTGCAAGTACAGCACCATCAGCGAGGGTGCCCAGAAGAATAATTTGGGGGTGAAAAGCCTGGAGCGGAAGCACGAGTATGCGGTGCCCTCCAACTGCCTAATCGGCGCCACCTCTAACTACAGCATGGGCTTCGACAGGACCAGTGCTGGAGACCCCAACTGCGAGTGTTGCCCGGCCACTAAGTTCGGATCCTCGGCGGGCAACACCGGTTGCAGCGGCTCAAGTGAGTGCAACCGTTCTCTGTCCAACTCGGCGTCGGGGTGCATCATTTCAGGAGGCGGAGGGGGAAGTGCCGGATCCGACAGTATAAACGCAAATTTTGTAAATCTGAACGTGTGTCAAAGCGGTAGTCTTTTAAATTACTCCAAAAAGTGCACCTGCACCTCGTCTAGGCACCAAGAGGACCTCTGTCGATGCCATTTCGGATCCAATCCTTCCTTGGCCGATGTCGCCAGCCTCGAGCAGCGCCTGCCGCAGACCTTGTGGGCGTAACAGTTGCTCTATTAGATATTTTTTAATTGGCTGCTGCTACAGGTGGTGGAGCTACAGGAATCAAAAGTGGTCTATATGCCTTCTGCGTGATAGTGTAGATACAATGAGAATAGGATTCGGTCCGCTGTGTCGACAAACTACGAGGCCCCTTTTTGCGAGGGGCTCTACTACGTAAGGTTACGACTTGATTTCATATATTAAGAACGACAGTCGAATTTATTGCTTTAATTACTTCTAAGGGTAGCTCTGTAGTCTTAAGGATTTTTTGATTCAGGCGCCGGAGGGGTCACTAAGGAGCTAATCATCTCAGGTTTACACTGATTACTTCCTCGCTGACGACGAGAACTACTGCAACTCTCCGTTGAGTAAGATAGAGACTTTTAGACTGATTATATTAATTGCAAGTCGTCCTAAGTTACCACGTTGTACAGTTATTCGGTTGTTAATGTTAATGATAAGTTGAATCAGTTCCAGCCAATCAGTTCCTTTCGATAGTTTTATTTATCTACCACTTTGAAGAGAATCCATTATGTAGTCGGTGAAGCCGCGATAGGGACAGATATTTAATAATGATTTTGTTATTCGGAGTTGGCCCACTCATGAATTGTAATAATTTTGTAAATACAAATTATATATATAAGCATTAACTCTGGTCTTTCACTTTCATCAACCGTCCACTGCGCATGCTCCTCTTTTTATCTTCTTTTTTATTACAGGTCTATATTTCGTTTTAAGGCCATGACTAGAGCACACAACATTAGTGAAATAGAATCTTGTCATAGCAGCGCCCGGAGATATTTAATTCAGGCAATAAAATATTGGAACTCTATTATTGATTTTAAACTACGTCAGTAGAAATGCAGTTTCAAAGTAAAGCTTGGATCGTAACAAGTGAACACTCATTTTTCAGATTGAACACTTTGGTCAACATCTAATACAATTCAATTAGACAAGCATTAGGCATTGCTTAATCTCTGGATTATTTATTAAAATGTTTTCAAATAGCCAGCTTGAGTGTTCACGTCTTTCAAAAACATAAACCCTGAAATAATGTTTAAGGGCACACCACTGTTCTAAAGCTTGATTAATGACCTACTCACGTTCAAGCGAACACGTGCCAGAAATTTTAAGAATTTTGTGTAAGTGTAGATAAAATTATTCTTGAAATTCCCACAAATGCACATTGTCTCTTAGAACTGCGGACAGTATCATTATATAAATCATGCCGATATTTTGCACTTCATTAGAAATTTTCGTAATTGCACTGGGCGCACATAAACGAAATGAATGGCATGTGCTTCCATGTAAATAACATTTTACGCCACTAATATGTCTGAAACAATTCTGTCATTTCTTCTTACAGTACTTGATGCAAAAACATCATTAAACATTCACCTTCGTTCAACACCATTTAGCATATTAATGACCATATCGTCACTTGAATATTATCTTTCCTTATACTTCCCTCATTCATTGTTTATGTTTGTGTTTGGACTAGTTTCGTTGATTTTTTTTTTTTAATTTTCAAAGGTATTTAATTACTAGGACGTGCAACTAAAGTCAATTGCGATTAGATCAAATGACAACATACATATGCAACCTTTTCATTCATCGGAATTGTGGCTAGGGTCTCAGGTTATTATAATAAATAATCATAATAATTGCTCATAAAAAAATGAAAAAAGGGATCAGCAAATTTAAAGACTAGAAGTTTTCTGAGCTATTAAAACAATAATATTGTAAATTCCTTTTCTTTTTCAGATTTCTTAAAAATGCATAATTAAATTACCATCTAAAGCTACACTAACAAGGAAACCCCCCGAGATGTCCGCCGCCGATTTCGATGAAACTTAAGGGTAGTTTCTGGTCTATAGAATGATTACAAAATGAGGTTTTTCCGTCAATTGTTATAATTAAACGAAACCATATTAAGGTTTGAAATTTCCACATGTTAATATCTTAGAGATCAAGAAGACTACAAGACAAATTTTCTCTTTTTTTTTTTGGTGCAGCTTGTACATATGTATATATTGTAAAATCATTTGACACTGGAAAAAATAACCGTCGGCGGCGTGCATAGAATCTGGAGTGCAGCTTATCTAAAAAATATAAAAAAAAGTATTTTTTTACATTCTTGTTACATAAGCTCTAGCATGAGCTTCAATGAAGGTATATAAACAAAATGGCGCGAAATGGCCAATGGTAAAACCTGAACTATGTAATATTTGGCCTAGAACCTAGTTCATGCTTTAGCCCTGTAACTGGCAAATAATTAACAATTTAAATTACGATGACTGATACACTACAACTCGAGATATCATGCACGTCATACGAAAAAAAGGGTTCCGAAGAAACGAACTTAAAAAAAAATTAATAGAATTTTTCGGTTTTTCGTTTCATATTTACTTTTAGATAGCTATTTGCCAGGTCCATATAAAATTTATTATTATATCATTTCCAAGTATTTCTAGTATAGATTCCCATAAAAAGAAGATAAATTTGTTGGAAACTGAAGACCAGAAACCACCTTTACATAATACAGGGTGGCCGGAAGATTGACGTCAAAAAGAAAAAAACAGGTCCCATGTGTCATGGGGTATTCGAATCACCCCCATGTATGTTCCGCGATTTTGCACGGTTTTCAAGTTATGAATTTTTTTATGAAGTTTTTAGAATTTTCGACTTGACCATCTTAAAAAAAATCTGAAAAAAAAGTAATAGACTTTGCTGATAATTTTTTTTGTAACTAAATCGTCATGAATGGTACTTTTATACGTAAAATAACCAGCTTCGTAACTGAGAGTTGAGCGCACTTTTTAAGCCTACTAAGAAACTATGAAGTAGCCTGTTTAGATTTTTAATTTAAATTTGAAAATTTAGATCATAATTCAAAATACGTTACTTTTTCTCTTGAGACCAACATTTCCATAATTGTTATCAAAGTTACGAAGCTGGTTATTTTACGTATAAAAGTACCATTCATGACGATTTAGTTACAAAAAAAATTATCAGCAAAGTCTAGTACTTTTTTTCAGATTTTTTTTAAGATGGTCAAGTCGAAAATTCTAAAAACTTCATAAAAAAATTCATAACTTGAAAACCGTGCAAAATCGCGGAACATACATGGGGGTGATTCGAATACCCCATGACACATGGGACCTGTTTTTTTCTTTTTGACGTCGATCTTCCGGCCACCCTGTATATGTGGAACTAGGCTCAAATCTAAGGTTCACGTGTTTCTTTTTTCTTTCGCCGGCATAGCGAACATAAACGATTAGAGAAACTGAAGCAGAGTCTCGAAGTGGAAGGCTTTGTGGAAACCCTATGCTCCTAACTGGAGTAAAATAGGAAATATAATACAAAAAACATAATTTTTTTTCAACAATAGAATTCGCACTTCATTCGCATCTCAATTTCTTTGTAAGCAGAAAACAGTTCGACTTCCCTCTGTATACCGGTTAGGAGCATATAAAACGTTTGACTGGGATAAAAGGCAGTGCGTAGATATTTTGTAAAAGGAAAATATTCAGTGGGTAGACATTTCATAATCGCAAGTGATTCCAATATTTGATTTAGTAAAATTGCTTATAATTTTGTGCACATTTCAAAATTTCTAAATGGCAAAAAGCAGATAGGTAATTATTATTTTATTTTTTACTTTTTAGAATATAATTTAATTATAATAAAAACTCGTTTTAAAAAAATTATATTTTTTACAGTTATTTTATTATTTATTATTATATTTAATCTTTATCTGCTGTAAGGTATTGAGAAGTTTGGTAGTGTGCATGCTGCTCTGGCGGCAGCATTAGGTATAGGTTAGTCATATGGTTCATATATGCGTTCCACATTTGAGCCTATTCTGATAATGGGAGCTCGTTCAAATTGACTTATATTGCTTATCGCATTCTACTCGTTGAACCCGTTCATTTGATCAACGGGGCTATGAAGGAAAAGGTATCCGTCATATTGGGTTTAGAATGACGTCACATAGCTTGTCGTATTCTACTCATCAAACATTTCAGGGGGTTGTCGAAAAAGGTAATCTGCCATCTTGAGGCGTCCACCACTTTGGAATTAAAACGATATTGAATATACGACATTTCATTATCACCGGACCTTTAGATGTGTGCAAAGTTTCAATCGTTTCGGATTGTTTCTCTTGGCTGACGGTAGGTGCAACCGCGAGAACAAAAATGATTGTAGGTGGAGAAAGGATTTCTTTCGTGTATTGGGAAATTGAGCCCTTACCGTTGGTCTGGGGTACTCAATTGGGAACTGTTGCTCAAACGACGGTTAACTTAGAACTTGATTGTGTAATAAATGTATCTTACAGCTATGTATACAAATTTTAGCTTACTCTAAATAGGGGTTATTGGGAGGCGCTAGGGCTGGCCCATTGTTCAAAATTGCTTACTCTAAGTGCAAGTGCATTGACTGGCGCTATGGCTGACCCGTCGCTTGTTGTTGCCCCGGAGTTGGTCGCGTGTTCACATTCTTTTAACCGGGTCGAATTGCATTGCGAGATGCTGACTGGCTTGGGCGGCAGTTCTAGTGGCGATGTTCAGCCGTGACCTATTTTTAAGTTCAGGCTTGAACGTTATTTCCCCGATGACGGGAACTAATTCAAAATTGACTTGCAAGATTTGTAGCACACAGACAACAAAGCAAGTTCAGTAAAAACTTTTAATAATAAAAACTGAAAACATAAAACGACATTACCATCTGGAATTAAAAAAAGACTTAGACGCATCAACTTAGGGTTATAATATTTACATTTACATTATTTGGAATTATTTTTACGTACGTACTATTAACAAATAATGCAATTTATATTCAACGAGCTTGCCTGGCCTTAATTTTACAACGCCTCCCTACTGCACCACCGCCTCTCCCCGTGACTCAGCGTTTTCCTATTTCCGTTTTGCACATGTTTTAGAGAAATTAAATTAAGTTTTCTTCATTTTACACCACCTCCTTATTGCACCCCCTCTCCTATATCTCCCAGCGGGGTGGGGGTGGTCTCATATTTGGAAATTTGAATAGCAGAATCGAAATCAGTGATTCCGAAAATTCCCTAGTGCGGATTTTCAGTGAAATCCCTTGAAGTTCAACTTTTTCGGTCGCCATATTGGATCCGACATCTTGAATTCCAAAATTTTGAATACTAGCTCGAGATCTGCGACCCCGAAAAGCTCCAATTGCCTTTTTCATAAAGATTCCTTGAAGTTGGAATTCCAAAATTTTGAATACTAGCTCGAGATCTGCGACCCCGAAAAGCTCCAATTGCCTTTTTCATAAAGATTCCTTGAAGTTGGAATTCCAAAATTTTGAATACTAGCTCGAGATCTGCGACCCCGAAAAGCTCCAATTGCCTTTTTCATAAAGATTCCTTGAAGTTGGAAAATTCGCTTCCTATACAAAACGGAAATTTCGATTTTTTCGATTTCCCGGCTTTTCCTTTGGGGTTTCCCGAATTTTCTTTTTTTTAAACCTCCTCTGTATTACAGCGAACAAAACAATAAAAAATTATCGAAATCGGTCAAGCCGTTTTTGAGTTTTAGCGAGACATACAGACAAACATTCATTTTTATATATATAGATTGATCTGATCCAGTAGAAAAAAATAACGCAGCTAAAGCTAATAATTAGAAAAATAAAAAAAAACAGTTGTAGAAGCTGATTCGATAATTTTAAAATTGTCAAAAAGCTCAGTTTTTTGTGTCGTTGGATTCTCCTTATCTTCTGCAATCCTTACGCCCATGATTTTATATTTTTAACATTTATAGAAACAGAGTATTGTAGCACTATTGCATTATTGGGCAAATACATATGCATCAGTTTCATCGGCAGGCTTTATTTCCAACAATAGCTTAATTTTTATGGGAACTTTAGTCAACTGTGGAATTGCATTTTCGGGATACCGCCGGTATATATTTATTTACTAGAAACAGGCGCAGCGCAGCGTGCACCCAAATCATCAAAAAAGTGATTTATTGTTGGCAACAAGTAACAACGTTAAAATTTGCCATTGCATTTTGGAAAATGAATTGGATGCGGAGTTTTCCAGGCAAATTCGTTCTCGGGAAATGTTTGCGCCGAGCTGCCCTGCAATATTTTGCGGTTCCATTAGAATTGCTACTGCATGCACATGTAGGTGGTAATTGACGCTCACACCTCCGTCCAATTATTTGCATGAATAATTGAAAATTACCCACCAGTGTTGGCGGCATGTTCACAATCCAGCCGTGGCTTAATGTATGCTTAATTCACATCTCATCTCCCTGTGATTAGGGACTATTGATTACACACTTACAGAGCACATCTAGCTGCAGTGAATTGCCGACCGTGTGAATGCAATCCAACGATTTGGTGAGGGCTGCTTGGCTCAGGCTCAGCCAATTTTTCCCATGTTAACGATAGTTTCAAAACTAATGGAAGATCGATAAGCCGGAAGCACATCCGTGTAATCACGGGGCGTGGCTCATTACATACAGGAAAATCGTTGAAACTTTTTGATGCAAATATGTAATTTCGCGATTCTGCTTTCAGCAATTCTCGTATTCCCATGTGTGTCAGCAGCCGTATTGTATGGGCTGGAAAAGTATCGTAAATAAGAACTTAAGCGTCCAGAGCGAGCAGTTTTTTTGCGTTCAAAATAAAATTATGAAAAACGTTAAGTATGTACATAGATTGGTAGGTAGCTAAAATATTACATCGAAATATTTAAAGCTGAGGTTTTAATTGAAAAAGTAATAAAATGAGAGTTTCTCAAATCGTTGTGGTTGAAGTTACTGCGACCAAGTCGTATCCACACAGATATAGTGCAGCCGAGAGTATTTAAATTTCATTAAGGATTTTAGAGTAGGAGAGACTGGAGCTGGATGTTACAGGGTTAAAAAGTTACAATGTATTTTGCGGATCGAAACACTTAGTTACAGTAATGCTAGAAAAACACAAATGAGCGTAACGAGGTCACATGCCACGCCACCCATGACAGTGGCGGTAACATTGTTAACAGAGGAGCTGCACGTGTATTTAGAAAATTGTGCTGATTTGTAACTTTTTTCATTTTTTTAGTAATTTTGGTCTATACCTCTAATTTTGGAGTAATAGTGATATATTTATGTGATATTGGTGCGTTGCCCTATTCTTTTAATACTCTACTCAAACTTCTTTAGCAAAAGTAACCCAAAAATTTGTTGTTGAATCTCCAATGTTTAATTTTGGTGTTGGGGCTAAAAGTTACATATTTCCGGGGCATATTGTGACGTGTCACATGTATGAAAGTTATTATACTTTTTTCCCTCAAACTTGACTTATTTAATATATCAGCAAACACTCCCTTCGTCTGTAGCAATTTGATTATTATTCGTAATTAAAAGCTGATTTATAAATATCTAGATTACATATATTACTTGTCACATTTTACCCCTTGCAGTGTAACAACAAACCAAAAAAGAGGGGTAAAAAGTTACACTGTCATTGTTTTCTTAAGGGGTGTCACCAAGAAAGAATTTTCAGAAAATCGACTTTTGTTTTTTTTCATATTATTGTAGCCAAAAGGGTCTAGATTAAGTCCTTCAAAGAATTTTTTTGATATCTTCATTATTTCCGGCGATACAGCTATTTTAATTGAGTGACGTGACGAGCGCTCTATCGCTCCGTTAGTCGGCTCACTGCAGGTTTCTTCATTTTCAAAGTAGCATTCGACGAGTTGACAGTAAATATGAAACATCGTAAAGGTTCCGGCTTAACCGGATAGATTTTCCATATAAGTTTTTATTGGAAAATTATAGATAATTTTTTGGAGCAAAATCGGTATTTTTTTTTCAAATGGTCGTCATTTTTTCATTTTTCAAAATTTCGAAAAAAGAACCGGTTAAGCCGTGAAGAACGTAATTCCCAAAATAAATAATACGGAATTTTTTGTTGCAGATTGGCGGAACTTAAAAATTCGTCGACACCGTTTGGCCCGGAGATTTTCGCGTCGTTCGACATTTTTTAAAATAAACAAATCAATTGTTGATATTTCCGAAATATAAAACAATTCCATATTTTCGAGTTTTTTATTCATATGTGTGCCAAATTTCAAGTCTCTATCTTTACATTTCGCTTCAATAATGAAGTTCAAATTTTAATAATTAATTTTTGATAGTTGTATTTGGCCTGTAATTTACTTTATCTGGAAAAAATTACAAAGCCACCAAATTATTCAATATATGAAGTGTAGTACGACATTTTGTTAAATATGTCACAACCAGCCCCAGTCTCCTCTACCTATCTGATTTCGAATACATTAACATTTTATTTTTCAAATAGAAAACATAACGATTCTGTCAGTTCATGTGCCACGGTAAAATAAAGTGTGAAATTTTAACTCAATTTATGTAAATTACCATAAAACGTATAATTTTGAACAAACACAAGGTATATTTTCATAAACCATACAAATGTGTATATTTTGATAATAATTACATAATAAATGGGCAACAATATATAGAACAAATATGTAAATGTGTCGAAAATTCTCTTAAATGCCTGCAAGTTATGGAAAAATACCGAGCTCTGTTAAAAAGTTGCAATTAATATCGGTAATATTGTACCGGTTAACCGGTATTATTATTATAATATTATATAACGATTAATTTGTTGAATTTATTCCAAATATTAATTTTTGTTTAATTTATCAACGTATTTTATTTTTATTTATATTTTGTGATATTATAGTATACGTTTTTTAAATACTTGTACAAGCTATAATAATATAAATTTTTGTGAAAATTTGAAAATTTTTTGTTTGACACCATATTCGATCCGTAATTCTGATGACGGATTCAGCGACCCCGAAAACCCCCGAGTACAAGGTTTCAAATCGATCCATCAAGTTTTCGAATTATGGACACAAAAACGACGTTATATTGGATCCGCCATTTTTAATTTCGTAATTCTAATACCGGATTCGTGATCAGCGACCCCGAAAACGCCGAACTACAAGGTTTCAGATTGATCCATCAAGTTTTCGAATTATGGACACAAAAACGACGCCATATTGGATCCGCCATTTCGTGATTCTGACGCCGGATTCGTGATCAGCGACCCCAAAAACCCCCGAGTACGAAGTTTCAGGTCAATCCATTAAGTTTTCGAATTATGGCCGCAAAATGCGGTTTCGGCCGCACTGTGCGGTTGTAGAAATGTCCACAAAGGCAACATTATTAAATTGAAGCGATGTTTTCTGAACAATTTTCCTCCAATTCACCTTTGGGATTGGAACTGGCAGCATAATGCCCACTCTCCAATGCGCAGACCGACCAACAACCAACCAACCAAAATGCTGCTGCCTTTTCCTTCTCATTATAAAATGAGTCTCCCATCTTACTCGTCTTTTGGTCGACATGCTCTAACTTTTCCTTTGTGTTAGTTAAACCATTTGAGTTGCCGTATTTAATTCAGCACTTTTTAGTAGTGGTTCGGGTCCTAGATACGTATTTAGTACATGAAAATTGTCAAAAATCAAGCAAAAGTGAGGTTAAGCACAAGTAAATATTTATGCCTAACGCCACAAAAGTGTGTAGAAACGAAGAAATGGAACTTATTTGGAGTGGTAAGAAAAGAAACAAATTGATAAATATTTTTATGTAATGCAACATTGTATTGATTCTTCGATCACAACAAACAGAACTTTCTGACAGTTCACATCTACATTGATAGAATTATGTACGAACGCATTTTGTCAGCTAATTCAGCCAACTGGTCGGTTGTTGGTTTTTGGTCGGTATGCCCATTGGAGAGCGGGCATAAGAGACCAGTCAAACGGAGGGGAAAAAGAATAACAGTAATAATAATAACTAAAACAAATTTAACAACAAGCTTTTATTAAATTAAATTAAATGCTTTTATCCGATGAACTAAAAAATAAAAAATAAATATTTTCTCTGAACCACCTTTACATATTCACATAAACCTAGCTATACTTAAGTAAAAACTAGCGACGCTCAAGTTTCACTCATTTATAAAACTGGAAAACCTGAGTGCTCAAGCTTTCACTTTATCAATCACATCAGTCACATACAGGTGGCTCAGAGAAAAAATATATTTTCTACTTTTTAGTTCAACCGATAAAAGCATTTCATTTCATTTAATAAAAGTTTGTTTCTAAAATTTTGTTTTTATTTTTTATTATTTTCTTTTTTAGCTTGTTATCTTTGTTGTCTTATGCAAGCTCCATGACGCATCTGCCATATTGCACTAAGAATAACGTCATTTAGCTCATGGTATTAAATTCATCGAGTCCTTTCATTTGATACCCACATCAATATCAGGGCGCATACAGATAAATGTTAATCCGCCATCTTGTACTGCCCGTCATATTGAATTTAAAATGACGTCACACAGATTATTGTATTCTCCTCGTCATACCCTTCCATGTGATACCCATGATGGGTGGGAGTTGTAAAGGAAATGTAATCCGCCATTTTGTGGTGGGCGCCATATTATATGTATGTATTATAAAATTGAATATATTATATTGTGATATCTTCAGAGCGAAAGGTGTGTTCAACATTTCAGCATGACCGGATATCGGGAAGTGGTCGAAAGTTTGATCGCCAGATTTGTCCCCCGTGGACAGGAAAGCAAGTTAATTAAAAGCTTGTAAAAGATACCTCTTTTAAAACAAGATTTTATTAAAGTCAAATATACCAAAAATAGAAACAATATGACGTCACGTAGCTTATCGTATTCTATTTGTCAAAACCTTTCATTTGATATCCATATCAAGCGGGTTGTGAAGGAAAAGGTAATCTGCCATTTTGGGTTTAGAACGATATTAAATACGTGTGCAAAAATTCAAAGCTGCAGCTTAATTAGAACTAGTCATAATTTTGATTCGAACATTTGTAGCAAACAGACAAGAATTTAATTAAAAACTTGTAAAAAGATGCTTGGGTTTGCGACTGTTGCCCGGTGGTGAGATTAAAGCTGACTAAAGTAGATGAACATTGTTGACGCTTTTGGGAAGAAAACGGAGATAGTACTTGTTTGACATGAGTTTGATATCGAGTGTTATCTTATCCAAAGATTTATATCCCCTTTAATCCCCTTGGGGGTTGAATGTTTCAAATAAATCAGATAAAAGAAACCATTAGCTAGTATGGAATATAGTTGCTCCGCCTAAAATATGTCACTATGTCTGATCATAACGTAGCAATGTACTGCTGCACTACATACCTTTAAAATTTATCGTATATCGTGGAATATACAGCACAGCGGTAGTTCTAGAAACCGCGACAAGAAATCTTGAAAAGCCCCCAACCCCCGCCTCAAATTTTAATGAAAATTTTTCCAATAAAAGACTCCATTTGCCCTCTCCCCGGAATCTTCCGCCTTGCCCTAGGTTTTTAGTGGCTTTTCGCATTTCCATCCTCGGATTTAAGCTTTCCCAAAACTATAATCGTAAATTATTGGGCTTATGTGCCAATGAGTTTCAATGGCGGTATGCAACTGGGAACACAAAGAAGTGCGAGTCGTTATTTATGTTATTACACTTAGACGGTGGTCCTTTAGATAAGGCTCCTGCCGTTGTTGTTGTTGTTGCTGTCTTTTAGCCGGCGGCGTTAACGGACAGCCACTTCGCCCCCGATATTGTGCTTCAGACTTGGGGCACTGGGATAGAGTTCTTGGTGGTGCAGAACTGATTTATGTTATTGTTTGCTGCTTAACGAAGTGAGAAACTATTGACTTTGCTAATGACGTAATTAAGTAGAGCTTAATTGGGAACACACGAAGGAACGCATGCTGGGCCTTTATGCAAATTTCCAATTCATGAAGCTCGTCGACGAAGGAATTGCATTTTCCAGCATTTTCTAAGATAATTGGGCTCTGGAACGTTGTTCAGGTAATTGATGTGTTATTAAGTGAGCTGGTCATCTTCAGACTGCATGTGTTTATGTATGTGTAAATAATGTGAACACTTCGTGGCAGCACACAACTGTTTAACCGTGTAGGATATTTTGTGTCTTGTTGGGTAGGGCGGGGCTAGTTGAACAAATTTTTCATTTAATCCATCACAACTATTAAAGTTTGCCTCAAACTGTTGGATGCGTACCTAATTTACCCTGCTCTAAATGTCTTCAGAAAAAAACCATTGCAGATCTGGTTTAGAAGCTATTGACGTACCTACATACATATGTAAATGCAAGAAAGATCCGAGTTACTCAACCTGCCCCATGGGTAGGGTAAATTGAAAAGGGGTATGGGGCAGTTGAGCAATGGATGCAATGCGCCTATGTGATAGGGAAATTATATACTCGTAAATCCCCAATAAAACTTCAATTAATAATCAAATATATAGTTAAAATCCCAGTACTGTTTGTAGGTTTCAAGCAATTTATTTAAAAAAGAATGTTTACAAGGTTACATCAGTTCATATGTGAACTATGTATTTTTCCACGTAGTCGCCATCCCTCTCTATGCACGCAGTGAGACGAGGGATCAATTTTTTTATGCTTTGGTCAATGAATTCTGTCGCCATCTCCGTTGCCCCTTTGTTCACCTCCCTTTCTTCGCCGGCATTGGGTGGATTGTCCTTTGGTTTCACGGGTATAGTGGGCAACCCAAGTTTCGTCCCCTGTAACAATAGAGTGCAGAAAATCATCACTTTTGCATTGGTGGTAGCGGTCACTGCTTTTGGTTTTTGCATTTTATTGTGTTTCATCTTGAACTGAAAAATGTGAGCTGAGTGTCGTGAATTAAAATCTGAAATGGAGTAAAATCGAGTGTTTTCGTCAAACCTTCTTACAAGCTCTTTCCAAACCGCCATCGGTAAGAGCGCCGTGGAGTGATGGCATCTGAGTTAGACTTCTGTGTCGGGGATCCTCATTTCATACCTACATACACAAGGTGGCGCAAAAGTCATCACCCTATCGGAAATTGCTATAATTTTTGAAAATGGCGGCAAATATCAATTCTGCTTTGACATTTGTGAAGCAAACAGATACAAAATACACGTCAACAAGACATGAGCCGCTATACTCCTCAAGAACGCAGAATAATTGTTTCGATTTTTTGCGGAATAATTCGTCAATGGTGTTGGCGCAACATGAATTTAGGCGCAGATTTCCCGGTCGTCCGACATCAACTGAGCAAACATTACATCGTTTAACCGCTCGCCTAGAAGAGTATGGGACAACATGAGATACTGCCAGGTCTGGCTGGCCCCGGAGCAGCCGTTCTGATGAGAATATCATGGCTGTGGCTGAAGATGTCGCAGAGGACCCCGGAGTATCGACCAGACGCCGTGCCACGTAATTGGGTATCAATCAACGGTCTTTACAGGAAGAGAGGAAGACAACTTTTCATCGAAAATCATCATGAGCGACGAGGCCTATTTGCATCTCTGTGGATCTGTGAATAAGCAGAATAATTACTTTTGGGGCACCGAAAATCCGGGTATGACCCACGAAAAGCCATTACAACCGATGAATTGGGACTAGAGCACATGTGGTTCCAACAGGATAGAGCAACGGCGCATACTGCACAAGCCATAACAGAAATTCTGAGGGCTGCATTTCCGGGACACCTAACATAATCTCTCGTTTTGGTGATTTCCACTAGCCGGCAAAATCGTCCGATTTAACCGTTCCAGACTTCTTTTTGTGGGTTTCTTGAAGTCACGAATCTATGTCAACAAGCGTCAGACTCTTGAAGCCCTCAAAGATAATATCCGTCAAGAATGTGAGAACCTGTCGCCGGAAGTTCTGGCAAGAGTGATGGAAAATGCCATAAATCGGGCTCGTATGGTTATTAATTCTGGCGGCGGCCACTTGGCCGATATAATTTTCTCGACTTAAAGGAAACAATTTAAGGCATCAAATAAACACAGTCCAAAAGCAGAACCAAAGTTGTTCATTCATAAAAAAATTACAGCAAAAAACCATCGGGTGATAATTTTTGCGCCACCTTGTATGTAAGTCAAGGGCGTTGTGAAGAAAAAGATAATTCGCCATTTCCATTTTATATTGAGCACGATATCGGATACAATATATTGCATTGTCACCGGACTTATACCTGTTTTTTGCTATACTAATAATAATTAAGTAAAATGTAATACGTACCCAAAGCTGTTTTTCATAAATTTTAAAAGATGAAAAAATCAAGGAGGGGCATACACAAATAATGACTTTTCAGGATCAGTGCATGACTGAGGCGCCGGAATGCAAATTACATAATATAGTATTTAATAGAACTTTGCAATATCTATCCGCGAATTTTTTTTCCTCTAACACAATTACATTTACAATTATTTCAAAAACATTGCGAATATTAAAAATTAAATTAGAACTCGCGGTGAGCCATTTGTTTGTGTCTGATGACGAGCAGTGGAACTATAATAAAATTGCTAGTGGCTATACGGAACCCTAACAGGGCATGCAGGACGTGTTGTCATACGAACAACTCACGGTACAAAAGGAATAAAAAGCCACCAATATTTGTTGATTCAGTTTTCTGACGATTATTCTTAATACCAATAAAACAAACAAACACAGCCATACGAGACGAGCAAAGCTGCGGGAAAGCGAATGACAATTTTTATTAAGGCGCATTATCTCAAGCTTTGTCGCCTGCAAGGCAAGTTAAGCCAAAACTTCAGTATCTAAAAGTGTTCCGAGAATCTCCGTTTAAGCAGGGTGGAATATTGCCTGGGGCTCGCTACGGCATTTTCTCCAATCACCGCCAGCATTTAGTGCCGGCAAAAACGGCGCTATTTACTAACTTTCCGACTGAGGGTGTTTTCTC
This sequence comes from Neoitamus cyanurus, assembly GCA_947538895.1. NCBI lineage: Eukaryota > Metazoa > Arthropoda > Insecta > Diptera > Asilidae > Neoitamus > Neoitamus cyanurus. The sequence continues at coordinate 1,779,226 of OX384540.1, forward strand.
CGAAATCTCAGCATGTAGGTATCGCTGTGCTACTCAAGTAAATTCCAATGTCGTGGGATCCATCTTTGTGCGCTACCTACATTCCGAGATTTTCAACTAAAGTTTATTTTCCTCCTTAATTTTTCATTGAATAACAGAACAGGTGGTTTATTGGTTTTTCGTTGCGAGCGAGGGCATCTTCGTGTTCGACTTGTCGATAGAGAGATTAAAGGGACGGCCATTATGTTGAGTTCCTTCCTGCAGGTTGCCGGGCGATCAACGTGGTGGATAGGTTTGCTGCCCTCTGAGATGGAAATCAATTGACTTTGATATTAATTGGAGAGAGCGGCGACGTGAAAGGGAGGAGCAGAAGATTTGTTGCTATAGATCACGTTAATAAACCTATTTATACTTCGGGCAATCTAACCAACTTTGACTAAAAACGTATGAGGGAAATATAGAACGACTGCGCGCCTCGGTACTGGGCACTCGTGCAAACTTGACTATTTTATCTGATTGTTGTCTTGCATCTTTATCACAGACATTTTTACAGTTTGCACGCGAAATATCTCTAATAGGGGTTATTTGTTTTAGGCCATTAGAGGTATTAATTAGATAGATACCAAATATTCAAAATTAGAAACGCTTATGTGATGCCGGTTTTCACTTGCTCAATGACCAGGCAGATTTCAACAATACGAGTCCACTTTTATACAAATACATAATTTTATAGAGACAATTATTCAAGCGCACGTATACCAAAAAAAACTTGTTCATAGATAGTAATAAGTTTAGGATAGAGAAACTGCCAAATGTCGGTAACAACTTATGTTAGTCTAATCCCTAAGGATGCCCATTCCGGCGATAGGCTCTCGCATTCTTGACGGATATTATCTTTGAGGGCTTCAAGAGTCTGAGGCTTCTTGACATAGATTCGTGACTTCATGAATCCCCACAAATAGACGTGTGGACCAATGGACCAAGAATTTTGGTTGTGGCTTGTGCAGTGTGCGCCGTTGCTCCATCCTGTTGGAACCACATACTCTCCAGTCCAAATTCATCCAATTGAGAATGGAGCGGGAGGAGATCTTCAAGTCTTTCACCAAAATTTTCTGTAAAGACCGCCGATTGATGCCCAATTGCGTGGCACGTCGCTCGTCTGGTCGATACTACGTGGTCGTCTGCGACATCTTCAGCCACAGCCGTGATATTCTCAGCAGAACAGCTGCTCCGGGGCCGGCCAGAGCTGGCAGTATCTCGTGTTATCCCATACTCTTCTAGGCGAGCGGTTAAACGCCGTAGTGTTTACCCAGTTAATGTCGGACGACCGGCAAATCTGCGCCTAAATTCACGTTGAGCCAACACCACCGATGTTGGCCTAATATGGAGTAATATATTGAAAAATATTATAGTTTGTCTCATATCAAAAGTATTGTAACAAAATTTGCAAGTCGAGCTGCTAGCTGGCAAATTACAGCGAAATAAAGTGGAAAAATGTGCATTAACTCCTATCGGGGTTCGAACAAGCATCACTTTGGACTGGAAGTAGGGCGTCTATCCACTAGGTCAAATCGTCGCACTGTTGGACCTCGCTGCCTAAGAAACGGCATACGTCTTGCCTGGGGATCATGGCTCAGGTTATTCGGAAAAGATCACAACTGAGTTCAGAATTAATTTATGTCAGAAAATTAAAACAATGAGTGACGGGAAAAACTAAAGCACGTCGTTAGTCGCCCACCTTGCACTGCTCTCGGATTTCATTCGACTTCACTTTATTGAACGGTTAACAAAACTTAACACAACGGAAAATGCTTTTTGGAAATGGGGAGTATTTAAGACCATGCCAGGTCCTCTTCTCGCGGACAAATCTAAACATTTCAAGTGTCCTAAAAGCCAGTTTTGCAACAGTATGTAGCGCAAACTACAATCATGTGCCTCTATTTACTAACAAGAAAACCCCGAGGTGTCCGCAACCGATTTCGATGAAACTTTATATAAGTTAAATAAGACTCAAATCTAAGGTTGACGTGTTTTTTTATAGGCCCATAAACGGTTTGAGGGGGTGAAACAGTGTGAAAGGAAAATTTTCGGTCAATAGACATTTTGTAAATGGCACAAAACAATACGTAAAAAGAAAATCTACCGACTGAATAATTTCCATTTACAAAACATCTATGTCCGTTTATCCGGACTTACGGAGGTCTTAAATTAATAAGAAAACACATGGAAAAAATATATATTCGGTCTTTTTCTAGCACTTTATTACGGAACTTCTATCGGATTTTTTAAATGCTTGATGGCTATCGAATCGCACCTAGTGTACGTTTAATTATCGGGGGAGGGGGTGTTTATGAGTACCTACTTGCACTTGTAATTATTTCCTTATTTCATTTTACAGCCTTTTATAAATAAATCGTTAATGAAAACCTTTTGTTGGCCTCTTGTAAAATTGCTGTAAATTAAAAGTGCCTAAAGCGAGTGCGTGCATCCGCAATAAAACTCCAATTTTATCCCACATAATTTTCGCCGCCCACATTAACTGCGAAAATATGTGTCTAAATTACCTCGGCCATAAAATTTTTCAGCGGGGACGTAATATTGAACACACACGTACCGGAGGTGTTGATTCCTGAATATTTGAAATTTTTGTGATTGTTTCAATTTTCGACGCAAGTTACTACTCATTAATTCCGCTTAGACGAGCATAGAAATTAAGTTGAAGCAGTTAATTCCTCTGGGTGGGCTAAGTGCAAATTGCAGCGCGTTCGTGACATTATGGTCGTAAAAATCAGGATTATACTTACCAGGGAATGGAAATTCCTGCAATGCACATAACCATAAAAGCAAAGCGAGCAGCATATCTTCCGATTAGGGATATCTACCGTAAAATTTGTTTCTTAACCTCCACTTTCGGTTTACCTACGCCCATTTCTGCCTTGACTACCTCATTCAGACAGACTGAAGTCACATAAAGCGGCAAAATTTATAATTCCGGTGGCGCTGTCTACAGGGTAAATCATACTATTAGACTGCACCGTAAACATAAATTGTAGGCCTTCAACAGCCAAATTTACTGCCGTCTCAAATTCCCCATTATGCTCTAGAGTCATTCCATGTGTCCGTTGTGGAGCAATCCGAGACTTTTATGTATATTGCCGGGTCGGGATACATATACATATTTCACCGGGCTAGGGATCTACCCCTCTCTAAGTGATTTCGCCAACAAGTTATAATTAAGAAGAGGACGCAGCGCTGGCAGCAGGGACCGACTTGTATCAGCGATTTGTCTTATAAGTACTTCCGTGCGCCTTAATTCTCTTCTGATCCCGACCATGTGAAAGGCGACAACACAATCAAACTCAGTAATTAATGACAAGTCGACCACTGACGAGCCATTAGTCTTAAATTTCGTTTTTAACCTCGCCAATGCTACCGGAGACGGATCTCTGGGAAGACCTTAATTATAGACCTTCATTATCGCAAGTTTTTGCAATTGATTTCACACCTTTTTGCTGTTGCTTCCTTTTTTGCGACGGCTCGGGCAAAATTAGGAAAGCGGAGCGGAATTAGCTTTTTGTTGCCTTTTCGACTTCATTTTTGAACTGAAATTTTTTAGTGGTTCGAAAACACTAAACAGATGGGAGATTAGTTGCGAATGATTAAAACTGTTGGCATAGGTGGGCAAAGTTAATGCAAAATATAACTTCGTTAATCGTTAAAGTGTTAGTTTGTTCAAAATGTAATGGAAATTACAGTTAACCGTTACGTTACCTAATGACAATTTTTTTTTTGGTGTTAAATCAGTGAATCAATCAAGCAATAATTTATTACTATTACATAGGTATAGTATTATCACTAATCCGCTCTTGTAGGTTATGGGTCTTATGTCCTATCCTGTCTCTCTAGTCTATTGACCACAACAAGTGTGTGTGCGTCTATAATCGTAGGGTTCCGCTCAAAATGACTTTTTAATTCTATTACTATTTTGGATATTTTTTAATTTTTTTCCTATTTATTGCCAAATATAAAACTGATATAACAATTTTTGACTTATCTTAACAAAAAAATAAAAAAATAGGAATTAAAGTAATTAATTGTTTCTTCATATATTTCCATACATATATAGTTTCCAAACTTATCACACTTACTATGTTGGCCGTAATTATGTTCATTGAAAGTATTGCATAAAGGCCACGTACGAGAATTTTTACAGATGCTATGCACAAATTGTTTATAACTTAGAGAGCTGGAGTGGACGACGACTTTGAAAGCAAATATCTCGCAAAGCAATCTTTGCTGCCTTTTGGACGATCTATCTGAGTGAAGTGGGGTAAGCAAAAAAAATAAGAATAATGTCAATGCGGGGTCAAAAAAATTACTTTTAAAAAATCTCATTATTTTTGTTCTGCGATCATCAAACTACATGTCAGTCTCTATACTAAATTTCAACTTTATAGGTAAATATTATTGTTTTTCACTAGTTGAGCTATATGAGGTCTCGCGTTGTCGTGCGAAAGTTTATCTTATCGTGTCGATTGTCCCATATTCTGGTCATTTTTCTTCAATAGCTCGCTTTAAACGCAATGATTACCACCTGTTGACATTGCCAGTATTAGTTTCAGACGGTTTCAGCAACTCATGATAAATAACACCTTTCATATCCCACCATATGGAAAGCATCAACTTGTCACTATGAATATCCCGCTTTGGCTGCGATGGACCAGGTTCACCAAGCTTAACCCAAGCTTTTTTACGTTTAGGATTGTCATAATGAACCCACTTTTCATCCCCAGTAACAATCCTGTGTAAAAACCCTTTCTTGATTGCCCTTGCAGCAGTATTTCACAAATGGCTTTTCGGTTTTCTTCTTGCCTTTCGGGTAGCTCATTCACCCAATTTCCTTGTTTCTGTTTTTTTACTTTTAAACGGTTTTCCACAGTTGAGCGGTCAACATTTAATGCTGCTACCAATTTTGCTTGAGGTTGGCATGGATCTTCGTCGAGTAACTCCTTCAGTTGTTCATCATTAAACATTTTCGGCCTTCCTTCACGTTCAGCGTCGTTAACATCGAAAATGACATCTTTAAACTGTCTAAACCATCTTCTGCACATACTATCCGAAAAAGTATAATATGTTCACCGTATGCTTCTACTAGCAAACGATGACTTTCAGTACCGGACTTCTTTAAATTATAGAAGAATAACAATACTACCCGTAAATGTCGATTATTTGGTACAAAACTCTCAATGTTCAATCGCAAAAAAGACTCTTTTGTAAACACTTTAACTGATCAAGATACAGTGGATTCTGACACTGACGTTAGACCTGTGTCAAATACATGTCAAACCGGTTCAGACGTGATACATACGAGTACAATAAGAACCATGCCGTCTATTAGAAAACGAAACTTACTTTTTCTCATACCTAATGGGAGGATGGAGGACGGTGACATACCTACAAAGACAGACGCCCAGAACAAAACTATAAACTTTCCTAGTTGACTCATAAGCAGGGCATCGTCGGTACCTAAGTAACGGTTAACCGACTTATGTTAAGCGGAAGTTTATAAGACCGTTAAAAGTTTTTGAGATTAACCTAAAAGTTAATTCGTGAAACAAAACAAAAAATGTTAACCTCGTTAATTAACGATTAACAGATTAACGGTTTTCTGCCCAGCTCTGAATGTTGGTAGGCAATCGCATAAACGATTTATTCTCGAACTCAACCTTTTATAATTTTTTTTTTAACTTTGTGCCGGTTCAGTTTGATTAAAATACATAGATATGTATACAAGGTGTGGGAAAACCCCTAAACGCAGAACCGCGAGTATGTCATAAACCTCAGCCAGAGTGATAGTTGTTTACAACCAATGAATAAATAGGTAATGGAATGGCGATACCGTATACGTGTCGTGTAAGTGAATCAAGTATCTGGGATGGGGAAAATTCAGGAGAATAGTTACCCGAGGAAAGAAGAAGACAATTTTACAGTTATAATTTCCTTCAAGTGGCAGTGGAATTCAAATTTCTCTTTACATTATGCCAACCCGAGATACCTGACGTCATATCTAGAAGTACCCGGCCTCAGTGCAGTAGTTGAAGTCAATAAAAAGGGGGAGCTGCAACTTTTTTTTAGCACATGTATAAAATGATGAAACAATTTCGTTAACTAGAAAATAATAATGTATTTCAGGTTCCCAAAAATCGTCCAGCGATGCAAAATAAATAAATTTATTCACAAAAATATGAGAAACTATTTTTGAATTAAATACTCAATACGAACCCCTTTTTTATTTTGCCCCACTACCCTTACTGCACTGGTATTTTCTTTAGTAGTAGAAATCTGAGTTTGTATTGGCGAGTTACTTCACTTTCAGTGCGTTATTGCCGTTACTTTACCTATATGTATGTTCCTTGTTTACAACAGACGAGTTTCCCTGAGGTCTCAGTGGAGGCGGATTTTAATTCGAGCTGACATGCCAGTATGTGGCCGGCTTACGGATGCGGAGACTGGCCGGATCCTATTTTCAAATATTCACGCATTTATTTTTTTAAGCTCTTCAACTCGATTAAGCATATCTTATAAATTCTCAAGGAAGGAATATGTTACACTATTCCAGAGTACGAGTACCCGACTCCACAATTCGTAGATACCTATCGGAGGCTAAGTATAAAGTAACTAATTGTAAACCCTTTTTAATTTAAGCCCACCCGTGCTCTATCGGAATTATCCGGACTTAAAGCTGGCAACTCTATAGCTTTAAAGGGCTGCTTTTGAAGCCATATCTTGAGGCCGGTTAACAAACCACTCCGTTAAGATTATTTAACCGCAGAGTAAAAAAATCGGGTTTAAAGTTTTGAAAAAGTGCTTTAGAAATATGTTTTCACTTTTTGAAGGGCTGTTGCCTGCAGGGTATCACAAAAACACCCTTTCCAGTCTGATAAAACGGATATAATAAAAATATGATTAATTTAATTATAGCTCTCAGTCAAAATGAATTCCGGAATTTTAGTTTAGAACCAAAGATGTCCATTCTACTTTACAGTAGATGTATTGCTAAACACACATAATATGTTTTGTGATGCGTATTTGTAGCTTAGAACACGATCTTAATTAGGTGCCTGGTGGCTTCTCTTTGTGGCTTAGAATACAAACTTTATCATGCACCTGGTACAAGGCATAACGCTTACTTCAATGAAAACCGATTTGGGTACTTCAACAAATAGCGTCCGCGGGGCTTCAAAATAATTTCAATAATTTCTTTGCCTTCCCTTGCAATAGAAGAAAATAAACATTTGCCTTCTTAATTGAAATTTCCCATTATTTCGGCAAAGTCCGCTCTATCTACTAATCCAGCGGATTGTGCGGCACACCAACGACACTGTCCCTGATGTAGGGCTGCTTGCTTTGTCAGGTTTAAAGGCAGATGGAACACCAGCTCCTCATCTGCCATCGTTTTAATATCATGAATCATTAATTAAGTTTTTACCGTTTCATTTGTAGCTGCAGACTATTGTCATCCCAAATGTATGCCCCAGCCCTCCCAGTCCCCGCTCGAAAGATTAGGGCAGCATGAGCCTGTGAAATAGGAGTGCGGATAACTCTGTCAAGACGATACCAGAAGACTAGAGATAAAGAGGACATAGTCATGTAATAATGTCATGCCAACCTGAACATGAGTAACACAATGACGGTGATAAATTAAGATAATTAGGACAATATATTCATAAAGGACCTGACTTGAATATAGGGCCAGTAGCATTCATTCATTCCTCGCTCAGCTATTCATTATAGAGGGCTGAAACGAGGTCACTGCTATGTTAGTTTTTAAGGCTGCACATTCTCTTCTCTATTGAAAGTTCTCCTTTTGTTCAGCGATGAAAATCACAGCAGCAGCTTCTTGGCTGACTCCCTCAAAGCTCGGGGATTTTATGAATTTTTCACTCCAATTTCAATTTTCGTTGAATTATTCCATGTAGTAAGCTCCAGTTGCCATTCTGCCTCGTGGCTTAGTCGCTGTGCCCCTTTATCTGGTTCAGTTGATATTTTTCCCAAGATAATGAAGTTCCTTTTCCGCTGATTTGCTATCTATTATGATATATCTTCAGTGGGACGAGCGATATTAAATGCGGATGTGTGTATTTATTTCCAGAACAATCATCTCCAGCCGTCCTTGAGCATTTTCATGAAGAAGTTTGCTCCAAGTAATTCTGGGTCGTGAAAACTCCGCCATTTTAATGTCGTATGCCAAGAATGCTTTTAGTGATCCTGCTTTAGAGATAATTTTTAATGAAGCAATGAAAGAGGAAATGAGTAGAGACCACTTGTATTCACGCAATTGATTAAATCCAGATTTCAGTGTTGTACGAGTTATGTGCGCTGATGTGTGTAAACAAGATTTTTATATTCAGCCATTTAATTGTTACAAGTTCTATGATTAAAGCAGTAGATACTAGTTATGGCAGTAGGGGCCGACGTCTCATACATGGCCACACATACATATCCAAACGGGAAATTTGGTCAGGCATTCCAACGGGAGCCTTGTGGAGCCAAAGAAAACTTTTCATTATCAATTCCAAGTTAGTCGCATGGAAGCTACACGGAAGCACAAGCGCGAACGAAAGCATTTTGCATATTGTCTTCTCACTCACGCCCTTTCCGATCGAACCCTTCGTCCACGCAGTTCGTGAATTCTGGTTGAAATGATTCATTCCTGTTTGTACTTTAAGCGGAAGCAGAGCGCTGATCGTTCAAGTCCAATAACATGCCTTTTGGCTAATTGAGTTCTTTCATTAATTTACTTTAAAATTCCGAAAATAAAAATGCAACCTAGCCTTATAGCGGGCGGTTAAAAACCGATCCCACTTTGATTCCGAGCTATGCATCCCTGGATGCTTCCGGAAAAGCGGTAGAGAATAGACTTTGATTCCAAATAGATCTCATGTCCAGTCAAGCGTATATGTCTTCGGTGCACAGCCTCAACTATGTTAATGTGGACCGCATAAAAAGTAGACCAAACAGGGCTGGCATATTCCAAGGATGAACGAAAGTACAGTAAAGTGGTTTCGTAATATCATATCAAATTCCTTTGCCCATCTTTTAACGAAGCTCAAAATTAAAATTAATAAAAACATATTTAAAAAATTCTATTGGAGAGACAAGAAAGGTTGCACAATTTAATAATACTGTCAACCGAACATTCCTTTTCCCGAAATTTGGATATTGATGAAGAAATTGACTATTTTGCCGAAATAAAAGACCGACAAAAACCATTTATTTTTTTTTAAGCATTTCTTCCACATGTATGACATTGCATATATCGGTGACGAAATAGATTATATTGCTGAAGAAATGATAGAAACAATATCAGAATATATATGTATATGAGACTGAATAATTTAATTGATTGTGTTATTGTATTTCGATGTTCAAGGCTTATACCATTGACACACTATGGCTATAATTTCGAATTTCAATGTCAATTTCGCTGTTTTAATTTTAAATGTCAAATTGTTAAGAGCGGAGAAAATGGATTCCAAAATCCAGATTTTAAATTTAATGAAAAATCAAAACAGAGATTTTTATGTATAGGAGACTTTACTGTTGGCGCAAAATAAATTTAAAAAAGTTTTGGAAAATAAGAACAAGATAATTAAAAGGTTGCAATAAAATTAATTTCGGTGATAGGTAGGAAAATCAAATCGTGTAGAAATCGTAGCAGGCTTGCTTTTCAGTTTGCACGCTAAATTTCTCAATTTCGCACGAATTTGAGTACGAACAGCTTAATTTCAAAATTGACTTATAGCCCAGTCATATTAGGGGTTTCACCTCGAAATGAGAGATAATAAGCTGTAAAATCGTAAACACCTTCATTTTTGTGTTCTGAAACTTCAAAAGCCTCATAAAATCTCGTGTCTGTGCCGTAAATTATTCAAGGTCAAAAGTCACAAAAATCAGTTTTTCGCGATTATCTCGGTTTCTATAGCTCATATGATGTTAACATTTATTATAAAAATTGTAGAGCATAAAATTTGCGATAAATTTTGTTTTAAAAAAATTTCATACACCTAACCGTTTTTGAGATAGAGGGCAAAGAGCTCAGCCATACTCACTGTAATGCAAGGTTAACCGTGAATCTCAGTGAATAATACCTTGTATAAAGTTATTAAATATTTGAAATATCATTAACAATAAATAATTTGTACAACAATAGTTGCAGCATCTTCGACAATCCTTAATCGTTCTTCTTCCGGAGTACTTAACTATATCAGTTAAATATTTTTGTTGAAGTCTTGCTTTAATAGTCTTATCATCTGGTACATACTCCGTAAGGACATTTTTAAGCTCTTTTGGTGTAAATTGCGAATCTTCATGATTTTCTATATAAGGAAAAATCTCCTTCATTGCTTGAGTAATTTGATTATCTTCGCGAGGATTCAAAAAATTATTATAGCAAACGCTATGATACTTTGCTTCAGCCGCGATCAAGTCATACTCATAAAGTACACGATCTTTGACTAATTCTCCTAAGGAATCCTTTCGTTCTTCTGCTCTTGTGATGACATTGTCTTTAAATTCCAGCGTACTTACGTTACTGATCGTGCGTCGATACTTTTCTTATTTTTTGACTCCGCTGTTTGGCCATATAATAAACACTTCAATCCTTTTTTTTACGAGGTACACTGGGTGATGGTAAAGGTTCACCTTCTTCTAGGAGTCGTTTCGATGCTGCTATGGATGTGACCATCATTTCTTTCGATACTTGCAGTTTTTAAAGTTTGTAAGCCACGCACTATATTAAAAATCCGGCTCGACAGACTATAACTACAACTTTACTTTACGACAATCTTTTTACTTTTTGCAAATCCATCAACATTTGAAGGAATAATGAGGGAGACCGTGGAGCAACTTTTTTTTCATAGTGCTACGGGAAACGTGATTTTTTATATTGTAATTTTTGAAAAAAATAAATTAAATAAATTTTTTTATAAAGTTTAAATACCAATAAACGATATGTAAAAGTTATTTTAATTAATTTCTATTGTTATCCCTTCTAAACACAGTTTTACTTTTAGCGCGTTTTTGGCGCTGCTGAGCGTATGCACCCCTTAACAAAATCACCTACTGATAGTGACTTCTCACATATAAAACACAAATCAGCCATAATTTTGAAAATTGTTATTAAAAGAATATATTAGATATATGCAAAATGTTATTAAATATAATTTATGAATTAATAAATAATACAAATTATTTATTGTTAATGATATTTCAATGATTTAATAACTTTATACAAGGTATTATTCACTGAGATTCACGGTTGACCTTGCATTACAGTGAGTATGGCTGAGCGCTGCGGGCTCTCTGCCCTCTAGCTCAAAAAGGGTTGGGCGTATGAAACGTTTTTAACGAAATTTGTCCCAATTTCATGCTATACAATTTTTTAATATATGTTAACATCATTGGAGCTATAGAAACCGAGATAATCGCGAAAACTGATTTTTGTGACCTTTGACCTTGAATAATTTACGGCGCAGACACAAGATTTTATGAGGTTTCTGAGACAAGTTTCAGAACACCAAAATGAAGGTGTTTACGATTTTACAGCTTATTATCTCTCATTCCTAGGTTGACCCCTTTTCTTGCTTCTTAAGTGACTGGGCTATTAAAATGTTGATCGAAATTGAGAAAAGGGTCGAAATTCTAAATTTCACGCATAGTGTGTGGAGACTACAAGAAAAAATAATGCTTGCAGTAGCAGATGTTGCAAATCTACACACTTTTTACTAAAAACCGGCAAGTTCTACTGAAAAAAGTATTGGCGGCTTTTTTGTACAGAATTTTATAAACTACAATTTGTGTCGTTTTCTTCGATCAATTGATAATTTACGAGATATTTGCCTGCCATCTAACTTTTATTTCGATAAGTAGGGTGACGGCTAGTTGGGGAGGCAGGGCTCAGCTTGGCCCACCATAAGTAAAACTTTGTTTTACATTTCATTAGGTTATGTTTGTAAATACAAAAGAAAAATTTAAATTTGATTGGAAGAGTAATACTTTTTGTTTCACTGTGCAATTAGGACTGGGACTTTAAATATTTATTTGATTATTAACTGTATTTCTATTGGAGATTCACCCATGGTCATGGGGTAGGTTGAACTCAAAACTTTCTCGCATTTATGAGAGTAACGTCTAAACCAGATCTGGAATAGTTAGTTAGAATAGTTTCTGATGACGTTAAAAGCAGGGTAAATTACGTATCCAACAATGTAGGTAAACAAACTCTTTTCCCTTATAGGGCAAACACTCCTCTTTAAGAAAATAAACGTTTTCAATTAGGTACCCCCGATCTCGGCCAACCGCCCCACCCAAAACGAAAGTGAAGTTTTTTGTGAAAAAATTGAGCGCTACTCTTCAATTATTTAATTTGTGGGACAAAAAACTGAAGCCGTTACGATGTTTTTTTTGGCGAAATTAAGATTTCCTCTGCAATCAACGGCTAGGCAAATAAGATTAAGTTTGCACTATCCTTCTGCATAGAACGATAGAACCTTTCTACACAGAAGGCTGCTACAAAAAGTCTTCTGTTGTATTCCCTCCTAAAGCGTCATAGCTCAATATAAATGAAAAATATGTGCAAGAGTGCCCTAGCCTCTTATGTGCAGCACTGCACGTGTTTAATTTCACTTGTCTGAGCACCGGCAGGTATGCACGCGCCACATTACTTTGCATTTAATTAATTTATACAAAGTACATAATGTATTTATTGACCTAAGCTGATACAGAGCCCCACCCATGACCCTCGGGAGTGCTGTTTTTTGAATCCAACGCAGAAGGGAAAAATCAGGGGTGCTGGAGCCCTTTTGAGGGGCGTTAAATTAAATTAAGGCAAAAGGGAAGCTTTGATGGCTATGACAAAATAGCGAAAAGTTTTCCGTCAACCGTGATCTCGCATAATAGGGGGTAAAATTAAACGTGCAAATCCAGGTGCTCTTGTTTCCTTCTTTCCGAATCCGGAGCATTGGAGTGGAGTTCTTCGGCGCTGCTAGTGGCAAAGTAAATATTGTATGCGCCCGCTCTTCACACAAAGAGCAAGAAGGAACCGCCTTATCTCCGGCATAATACATAAACAATTTCACGCCAACCTATTCCCAGGAGGACTAAATTCAATTTGTTGCATTCCTTCCTTACTTCACTTCCATTTACGCCAAAGAAAATATATTTGGTACCCTTTTTGGCGCTCCCGCATACAATCTGTTGTTGTTGGGCAATGTTGCATGGATGTGTATAAAATATTTTATGCGGCCAAATCTGGTTATAAAAAGCTTTAAAAATAAAGCGTCATGTCCCTGAACTCCTGAACCCCAAGCACGTCTGCAGGCGCCGTATCGGAAGTTCTAAAGGCGGTTTTTAGCGGTTTCGGGCTGTTTTTGATGGGGTACATACTCATTGACTTTGCTGAGTTATGCGGTTTCTCCCAGCGAGGGTGTCTATTTACGGCCCCAAATATCTCTATAATGCTGCCGTATAATATGAGACGCCATAAACCCGTATTGATATGTGTTAAAGTTATCAAAAGGAGCTTTGTATGGAAATCTGGCGTATAAAACCGCACTCATAATTGAAACTTCTAGCAGAACCTTTTAAAAATTGGCATCCATAAAGATTTCTCCTAATCGGAAAAGATTTTATGGGGCGCACGGACCGCGCTCCAGCTTCCTTTTGAAATATTTTAAAGCGCACCCCGCAACGGTATACCGTATCCTGTAGCAATGCACGTATCTGCATATTTCGTGGGGTAGTTTTTTTCTACCGCAAGTTCTCTGCTTTATCCGAGCACTTTAGAGCGCATATGTGTAATTAGAGCTGTGTCAGGCTGCATCTAACGCAATACGACGGGTTGACAGAGATTAAATTTAATACGCCCGTAAGCGTCTTATCCGAGTAAAGTTATGAATCGGATATGCTTCAAAAGAATATCCACTTGACGGTGAAACACTTTTCAGGTAAAATATCAGCATAAAGTTGCACCAGAGCAGGTGGCTGTTTACCTACCTAAGCAGGCTGCAATTTGCAATCATAGAGCGAGGCTACAAGGAAAAAATACTGTCAGGCACACAGGGATGATTTTCCTAGCAAGAAAATTACGCCTAATGATGTAGCAAAGCAGTGTCCGTTTGTTCGTTAATAATAAAGAAGGAGTTAAATTAATGAACTTAAAGCATTTGAACAACAACTGAATAGTGAATTCGCAGTTCATAGAGGCCAACTAATTTTAATAATGTGTTCTCAGTTTCAATGTTATTAGGACAACACATTTATTTATTATTAAATTGTACTTTTTAAATAACCAATGTAATTTTCCGTGACTAATACTAGATATTTAAGGAGGACACCACTGAGAAGGGTTGAAAACAAGGGCTTTTTTCTCAATTTGTTTTTGGGTGACTTGATTATTTATTTAGGATTTGGGGAAAAGATATATTACTAAGCATACATTGAACTAATATTATACAAATTTTTATTGAAAAAAGAAAATAAAGTTATAATATTAGCATTAAAAAAGAGCAATAAAAAAATTGTTGCCCAACGGCCGGATCGCTTTCTCGACAATGGTTGGTCTAAAAACAAAATCCAAGTTTTTTTTAATCTATATAACTATAGATAGTTTTCTTTAGTCGTAGCCGTTATTTTTTTAATTTGTTCACAAAACGGCGAGGTTCCAACCAAAAATCACTTCTGATATGACTTTTACTTTACATTTACTTTTATTCTGGAAGCTCATAAATATACTAATTAACAAAAAAATAAGAAACCCCTGCGTACAACGATTATCACTGCAATTACAAATAATTTCTTGTTCTTAAATTTAAAATCGGACAATTGTAGCTCGTGTTATGAAGTCTACCAGGCTGAGAAAAATCGTTTCGAGAAAAACGCGTTTAAAAGATTAAGGCCATGAAGAGAACATTTGAGGAAATTTCATTCTGTAAATCGCAGTAAACGATGTATGAACATTAAAATTTTGATATTTACCAAACTTCGTCTATTCCCGGCCCATAAGACGGACTTTCTCCATCATTGGCGTTCTCACTGGCGTTTTTTTCAATTTTTTGTGGCCACTGTCTTTAGATGATTGCGCTCCCTACGGCCAGGTAAACGGCTATAACTTCGGCATTTATTCGATTTGTGAATAAAAATTTTATCTACATAGTTTTGAAAATATGGACTTTCAGAAAATGCGAAAAAATTTGCAACTCTCCACAGTGGTGTCTCCCGTTAAAGGCGGAATCTGTTTTGGGTTTGATGTTTCATGTAGAACCTCTAAATTTTTTTGTAAAGCCTCCGAAATATCAAAAAGAATGATAATTTTGATATGCGCCAGTTAAACAAGAAGAAAAGAGAAGTTATGAAAAATCACAATGTGGAAAATAAACCAAAAAAAAAATCTTTTTTTCATTATTTTCTCTTCCAGATAAATCGAGAACTGTTTCATTTTAGAGGAATGTTGAGGAGAGCGAAAAGTATCGTATCAGGGATGCAGCCGGGGGAATCTACGCCAGGGCTGATCCTCCGCTAGCCGCTAGTCTGAACTTGCTAATGATTTCGAAATTTCTACGTGTAATTGTTGTACAGTAGTACCACAGACAAATAAAGGTCACTGTACATTTACCGGCACAGGACGGAACGACACGTCACAACAAATTATTTTCCTCTGAAAACAAATGTACAAATCACAGGCAACGACACGAACCGCCACTGGCATTGCCGGCGGGTATCGTTGAGAAGAATTCTGACCGGCATTTTCTGTTTACCGGTCGAGGCTGAAGTTGGGAAATATGATGCAAGAGAAATTAATCGTGTTTGGTCGCTATATAATTTCCGACTGAATTGAAGTTCCGTCGTCGCTCAGCGCCATTCTAGTGACCAGCGGCAGTGTTAAAAAGTAACACTGCTTGAAGTCCGTTGTAGCGGCCGGAGCTTTCAGTCTAGCTGCCCCCAGCCCCACAACACATTCACACCCTCTACAATGGAAGTGCTTATTCGCCAGGTCCGTGCGTGCGTGCCGATTTCGTGCCACGTCCGTGTTTGTGTGTCGAATGTTGCGAAATGCATCGCAAATTGGCACAAAGCAACTCGTAAAAGGAAAATTTGCCTTTAACAAAATATCTTATTACTGAATATTTACCTTTTACAAAATATTTACGGACTGAAAGTTGCCTTTTTGTGCCGACCACCACATGGCACGTATGCACGGACCAGACGAATAGCGATTGCCCTCGACAATAGCAGTCAGCGCAAGTAATCAGCAGTGAACAGCAGAACCAGTGGCGGATCCATGGAGGGGGGCCTTAAGATAATCTCCCCCAAAATAAGGTTGCTCTAATGACGATTATAGAAAGAGACAAGAAACACATAAAATGAGGTCATATTTTCACAGAAAATCCTAAACATTTCGCATTCGATAATTTCCCATAAATTTGTGAATTAACTGTTTAAATGTTTACTATGATAATTAATTGATTTATCAAGACAGATTTTTCTTTTTTGCATTTTACTGCTCGGCATTTCTTTTAGGTGATTTGCTGGATTACACAGCCACACAAAAAAAAAAAGTGGGTATTACTTTTGATGCCATATGTCATATCCGTAGTAATTTGGCCTGCTGATCACGAATCCGCGACCAGAATTGAGCCTTGACGTCCAGATTTTTTTCTAACCTCCAAAAAGTGGGTTAAAAACAGAGAAATTCGTGGAGTAAAATTCGGAAAAAATTTATTTTTAACATTTAAACCTATATTCATATGAATTGAGACCTGCTGAGCACGAATCCGTCACCAGAATTGAGCCATCACGTCCTGATTTTTTTCTAAAAATTAATAAAAAAAAATTTAAGAAAAAAATCAGAACGTGATGGCACAATTCTGGTGACGGATTCGTGCTCAGCAGGACTCAATTCATATGAATATAGGTTTAAATGTTAAAAATAAATTTTTTCCGAATTTTACGAGTGTATTTTCCACGATTTTCTATGTTTTTAATCCATTTTTTGAGGTTAGAAAAAATCTGGACGTCACGGCTCAATTCTGGTCGCAGATTCGTGCTCAGCAGGCCAAAATACTATGGATATGATGTATGGCATCAAAAGAAATCCCCACTTTTGTTTTTTTTGTGGCTGTGTTATTATACCTATTTGAAGCGAATTTCGTCGATATCCATACTTTATTGTATTAGTTTGTTTATAGAGAAAAGGGTTTCATTTTTTTTTAAAGCAAATGCGCATGATATCGTATTTAATCGAACAATTTTACGGGAACATCAGCCCACATTATTGGAAATAGCTGCATGATTGAAATTATACCATAAATATGCACATATGCAAGATTAAGGTTATAGCCCAGTAAAACTAGTCACCAAAAAGGTCGAAATTATAAAAAAGTCCGAGCATGATGAATTTTTGTGGATAGCTTTATTTGGATGTGCTTTTAGCGTATCCTGATAAATATCATTACTTTGAGCCATGGATTTCAGGGGTGAATTCTAGTTTTGTTGCAAATAGCTCATATAAATTATACCATACAATATAATTATATATGTAAGTTACAAGAAAAATTGTGGGTTATCAACGTCTGCACAAAACGATCCGTTTTCTTTTTTCCGTGGAATCAACACAAACTTTTTTTAAGTTTCAAGTTTTTGCTACCTTCTTTTTTACAAACATTACTATTTTGTATTATAGCCGTATTTGTTGTAGCTTTTTGTTAGTTTAGTTTAGTTTGAAAGGGGGCGTTCAGGCTTGTAAAAGCCTATCGTTCACCGCGACCACTAGGATCTAACATATTGTGAATCCCCATCAATATTTTATCCCAAATTTAGCCTCTTATAGAGGCCTAGGATTTTATTGGGAGTCATTTTCCAAACCTGTTCAGGTGTTGGAATATCATTGGCATCCTCTAATTGAGTTAGTCGGAGCCCAGCTAGGGCTGTACAGTGACATAGGATGTGCACCGCTGTCTCTGGGGCTTCCGCACAGTAGCGACAGGTGTCAGAGTCAGCTTTCCTAATCTTTTTAAGGTGGTACCTTAAGGAACAATGTCAAGTGAAGAGCCCAGTAATAGTTCTGAGCTCCTGTTTGTTTAAGTGGAGGAGTTTCTCGATCTTTTCATACGGTGCACCCATGAAGGTCTTTGATTGCCGGCATCCTGGGGTGTTATTCCAGTACCTGAGTCGGCTCCTCTTCTCCCAACTTTCTATGGCCCCCTTTAGGTGGCATTTAGACACGCCACAGAAAGGTTCTGGACCAGTAAGGGCAGATTCCTAGCTTTTTGTTACTTATGTTTTTATGTTATTTGCATTGAGAGCCTTGATTTTTAGTTTATTTAATTATTAAGTCTGCCCTCAATTTTCTTGAGCCTGTCCTGATTGCACAGTCTGGCTACGGACCTGTTTCGTATTGAAGTTTGTTAAATAATTTTATGATAGGATAACTCAGAAATTCAAACATATGTTATATTATATTATGTATCATTATTGTTGCAAAATGGGAATAATTAACGGAAATAGAATAAATAAACTTTTTTCATGAATTTGTTCCAACCATTCAAATTGTACATTGTTGGCATATGAGTGCTTAAAAAATGACATAAAAAACAATTGATTAGTTTTGTCGTGACAACCTTATAAAATTATCAACAACAAGTATTAACAAATTATACCGCCCAACAACATATCTGTTGCATGGAATATTTTACATGATTCTGAGTTAGTTTTTGACGCTGATTTCAAATATGTTATCAGTTTTACTGTATCAGCTCTAGTTTTTGAATAATAGGGGGGGATTTTTTTTTTGAGAAAAAGATGCACTTGCGGTACAAAAATATTTAATTATAAAAAAAAACAAACTCTGGAATTTTCTTTTATATGATTTTCTACTGTTGTTGAATGAGGAAGTGTTCCTCTGAATAATGCTAACAAAATCGGCCATCATATGTGCATCCCAGCGACCCTGGTATTGTTCCTTCTTAGTCCGAATATCTTGGTGGAACCTTTCGCCCTGTTCTTCACTCAAGTTCCCTAGATTTTCAGGAAAACGATTTAAATGGCTGAGCAGGAAGTGTACTTTGATGCTCATATTTCATCCAAGTGACTGGAAGTGCGATAACATCTTTTCAATGTGCTCAACGTAATCATCACCCTCATTATTACCTAAAAAATTTTGAATAACCCAAACAAACGAATCCCATGCATTCTTCTCAATTTCTGACATTAAACTGCTGAAATCAGGATCGTTTACTAATTTGCGAATTTGTGTGCTGCCCTAGAAGGCCTTCCTTTTCTTGTCCAATGTTCTGATTTGTGCTCTGTTATCCCATAAACATATAAAACAAGGATATTTGGTATAGCCGCCTTGTTGTCCTAACAGGAAGTTAGCCATCTGCGTTTTGACGAGTCGATAATAAAGTCGTCTGGATCATCTCTGTAAGCTCATGGCAGTCATCAAACCACAAATATCTGTGCAATACACAAAATCATCCTCTTCAGCGAAAAGATGAAGAGGCCTTTTTCTCGAGTAAGGTAATAAGAAACTTTAGTATCTTTAGTTATGAGATTTCTCTCTTTTAACCGGGACCTCGTTTTGATTGAATGGTGTCGGTTCGAAATGGTTTTCTGGGACAAAATCGTCATTGCTCGCGCAGCTTAGCGCATCCAATTCATCAAAACTTTCTTTAGATGTAGACGGTAGTGATAAAAACGGATCATTCGAACTCCTTACAGGTCTAATAGCTGATGTTGATGTAGGGTAAATCCATGCAGAGCGGTTATTCTTGTTAATTCCTGATATTTTCACAACGCAAAAATAGCACTTATCGTGATGATTTATAAGTTCACGCCAGACCATTGGCGACTGGAACTTGAAAGAGGTTCTCTTCTTAGTGGCCCATAAACGTAATTCCTCCACAAAGATTTTGCATACAACATTGGGCACTCAGTACTTGTTTCTTGTCTCCAATGGAAAACTAAAACACTTCAAATATGCTCGTTTTACGAAATCTGAGACACTCAAACGAAATATCTGATATCTCAAAAACTGGAGCTGTTAGAAAAAGTCTGAGGGTAGATTCAAAATCAGCGAACTCGGATTAGTAAACAACCGTTCAAATATTTCATGCAACAGAAAACAAGTCTACTTTTGTTGTGCTGTGTATTATACAAAAATATATCAAAACGATTTGTTGTGCTGTTTTAACGCACTCTGTACATGAATTCCAAGATCCTGCATACAATCTGAATGGCCGGGCGCCCCTATAATATAATTATTGGTAATATGGTTGGGAGTGGTATTACGGCTGAACAAATCGAAACATATCGCAAAATTTGTGCAAATTTGCTAGGAACGCGTGAATATATTTATTTCACTGGACCCTCGCACAATGTGAAAGCACTTTCCCATAGCCATTTTAAATTCCGAGTAAAACCAAATTTTTCTACGAATTTAATTGTGCCGCGATAGGCATCAATGTTAATATTTTCATCTTTCAGTTCTACGTATTTCATTGCTCCCACTCCGTATATTCACGTTTCTGTTTATTTAGGACAGTGCAAAAGACCACTTGTATTGCAGTGATTGTCAAGAAAGAACTAAAAACATACATAATGTCTCTCATTCTTTATTATTATTCTCAGGGAATATTTTACATAAAAGGGATGTTTGTAATAGTTGTATGTATGGGAAGTTTCATTATGCTTTGGATTACAAAAACCTGCCAACTTGTAAAAAATAGAAAAATTAATATGGTATGTTTGGGATATGTGTACGTACATTAAAAATTATCATTGCGACATTGAATAATTTCGTGATTCAAAATAACTCGTAAGAATTTGTTTACAAACTTTGTTTGCTTCTTGTAAACAAATTAATACATAATGACGCTAATAAAACACAATTTCGCCACATATGGTACATAAATATGTGTCCACAGATTGAAGGATTCTTTCTCTCTTTTTTTTTAAGTCACAATATTGCTGCAGAATTCAGAAAATTCTGCCGGTTGTTCCTTGTAGTTCGTGGGCATTACGAGGAGGAAAAACTGGTTAAATATTCGATCAACTTTGTTGGACGTTTAATCCTCTTTTGAAGCATCCTTTGAAGTGTAAGAGCGGGTGATTAGCTAGAGTAGATGACAGCGTAAACAAGAAAGCTTAGCGAAACAAAAAGTACTTCCCCAAATCGTTATATGTATATTTTTCAATCTGCGGTAGGGCGATCAGGCAACGGTTCTTGTTTCACCACTTGAAGTTTAATACTTCCAGAAAACTTTTGCTCAAATATGATTAAGCATCTCCTTGATGTCTATCCTGCTTGTCTCCCCTTTCCCAGCTCAGACAACACAGACCAGCAGATGTTATCTCGTGTCTGGTCGGCGTGTCTTCCTTTTTGGCTTTCCCTACAAATAGTTCCCGTTCCATAGGCGTAGTTATAGTCTTTGTTGGGGATGAATGTGGTCAAGTCCTCTGTAAAGTTTTTGCGATTGAAATTAATTGTTAGCTTGAAAAGAGATGAATTTCTGATGTTCAGCTGAAGGCAAGACGACTTCCTTCCAGGAGACATGGTCGCAAACTTTCCAATTTCCGTCTATTCTTTGATGCTACGACTTTTTCGCCCAATTACTTCACTCGCAAAGAAAGCAACTTCAGCATCATTTGTTTTTGTAGGCATCGGGGATTTTATCTAACAATAAGATAGTTAAAAACTTTATTGTGAAAAGAGGGAAAACAAATACAAACGCATAGTTGAAGGCATAATCAAGTTCTGGTTAGATGGATAAGAAGAAAATTTCGATTTTTTGGGAATTTCTTTTTTTTATGAAGGACACAATAAATATAATGTTTCTCTTTATTAAATATATTATACAGGGTGATCCAAATAACGCATGCAAAGATAAGTGGGTTGACCTCTAAGTTCTTTGTTTGTTTTCTTAGATTTAAAAAAAAACTGTAGTAGAAGCATCAAATAGGGCTCAAATGAAAGCTGAAGTCATCTATCTATTTTCACAAAAAAAAAAATACTTTTACCACCCTCATCAGCACGCCAGAAGTTGGGAGAGACGGGGAGGGGGGCGAAGGATCAGGAAGGGGGAGGCAATCCATTCTATTTAGGTTTGTCAGAGCATAGTGAACCTTTCCTGAAAATATTGTCCAATAAATTAATAATATAAATTCGGTACAATATTCTCAAAGGCCTGAATGTAATTTATCGCACCTAGCTCCTG
The DNA here is from genome assembly GCA_947538895.1 of Neoitamus cyanurus. Classification (NCBI taxonomy): domain Eukaryota; kingdom Metazoa; phylum Arthropoda; class Insecta; order Diptera; family Asilidae; genus Neoitamus; species Neoitamus cyanurus. Next base: position 1,801,476 of record OX384540.1, read on the forward strand.
CAATATGTTCCGCCAATCTAGTTTTTAATTGTCGTTTGGTTTTTCCTAAATATACACCTTGACAATCCTTTTGTTTCATAAAAGCTTATGTAGAGTATTATTGTTGAAGAAAGCAGGTCTCACGTCACAATCCTTTAAAATAGTTTTTATTTTACTTCCCATCTCTCTGATATAAGGAACCATCTAATACCCTATTACGCGGCGCGTAAAGGAGGTTATTATCTTCATTTGTCGATTTTTGTTTTAATAAATTATAGATGATCCGTTTATTATATCTATTCTTTTTTGCCACGTCAATTATTGTTTTAAGTTCTAAATTAAAATCATATGGGGACAAGGGGACACAAAGTAAACGGTGTGACATAGAATCAAATGCGGACATTTTCATATTCCACAGACGGGTCGAAGCATGTGGAATTACTTCATCCGAAAAGGTCTTTTTCCTATATACGAGTATATTAAATTTTAATTTATTCTCACAAGTTCCAATGGTCAGGTCTTAAAAGTTGATCTTACCAAGTCCAAATTCTACTGTGATTTTTATGTTATTATCTAATTTGTTCAAAACAGACTGTAGGAAAAAGTCCAGTTGACGTTTAGAACCTGCCCACACACAAAATACATCATCCACATATCTATACCAAACCATTACATGTTTAAGACATTAACTAATGCTACTAAATAATTTTTTTCTAAATAAGCCAAAAAATATAGTGCGAAGAACGGGCAAGCAGAACTGCCCATAGCACGACCATCTTTTTGATTGTAAATCTTGTTATTAAAATAAAAATAATTTTGATTAAGGCAGGCTTCGGTCAATTGTATAAGCTATAAGAAATTGTTAATTGTAATATCAAAATAGAAGTTTGTGCAAAAAATCCATTCGCCAATATGTTTTTAGAAGCTCGACCTTTCTTTCGCCTAAAATTACTGGACTAACATTAGTCCCAGGAAAGAAAAACGACAATAAAATCAAAGTGGTTTAACGAAAGCAAATAATAAACGGAATCTCAATGGTTTCAATTAAACGGCATCATTGAGAGCAGCACTAATCCAATACACCCAATTGTCCCATACCATCCAACTTCTCCCCAAGTGCACAAAACCTTGTATAAGAGTAAATTAAACACTTTTAATTATGAGCAGGATTTCCTTCTGACGTTCCATTCGAAAAATGAAAATAATAAAATGATTCGTTTTAAGATTGTTGGGATTTGAGGGCCTTAATTGTGTTAAGGAAGCTCTAATCTTTTGAAGCCTATTAAAATTCTTAAGCAGAAGATAACAAAAACAGCTCAGGAGAGTTTCTTGAACGTACTTTTAATTTCGGTTTTAATATTCGTTGATTAAATTAGAAACTCGGGAATTGGCGCAGTCACTTTCCCCAAAACCTAAATATTTACGAAATTGTTGGCCAGTTTGTTCACAACTTCTCCTTTACGCCAGTAATGATAATTTCCTGGCCAATTACTTGTTTTTGCGTGGATACCCCAAAATATTTCAGCAGTTGATGCCTTAAGCCAAACAAAATTTATTGCGAATACTCGTCTACGGGAGTCTCGGAAACGGCGGCAACTCCATCATATTGTTATAAGTTCTTAACAAAGTTACGGATTGACTGGAGGCTCATGGCATCACCGCAGATCAGAAAAGCATTATTCAAGTCTTAACGAGAGTTTGCTCAAAGTAATAAAAACAAAGTTAATAAAATTATCGGTAGGAGCTCCGAGGGCGTGTTTTAACGACGGGCGCCAGGATGTATTTGATTGCTAGAAACAGAACTGAGGAGGAGCGATCTTAATTTTACCTGGTTAATTATGGAAACCATATTTTCTTTTCATCTGTACATTTACAGCATATATAAGTATTTCAAAGACACGGCCATATTTTTTTTTAATTTATTATAAAAGGCACTTGTTTCCAAAATATTTTATACAATTATTGTTACCTAAATCCGTATCGACATCTGACATTTTACATTACGGAAAAAGCTGGGACTCATTAGAGGCATATGCACTGGAGTTAGATACTAAATTGCAAGTCAATCGGTTTAGTTGATCTTGAGATATCGTGGGAACCATTTTGGAAAGTTGTTTCGAGAAAAATGCTTTTGAAGTTCTGCATGTCGATTCGATGGAAATTTTGTGACATTACTGAGGCAAAGTTATACTTACTTTTTAGAAATTTATTTTTCCCATTTAAAATACTCAGAAGCATATTACGGTGTAGTGGAAGTATTTTAATTAATTTCGAATGAGAAGAAAGAGGACAAGAGGTTCATTTTCGGAATTTTGGTTTTTTGGTTTGGGTTTTGTAAGCAATATTTCCAACATTATATTATAAAGGGTGATTTTTTAAGCGTTTGGTTTTTAATTTTCAAATAAAACACAGAAAAATAGGAAAAAGGTGTACAATTTTTATTGGAGATTATTGACGTACCTCCATAAAAAGTAGTGGAACAGTGTCAAATCGCACAATCTAGGCGGCCAATTCACTGGTCCAAAACGAGAGATTAATTGCTCACCAAATTAATTTCGCAATAGGTCCATCGTTTCGCGTGCTGTGTGGTATGTGGCACCGTCTTGTTAAAACCGTATGTCAATCAGATTCAGCTCGTGTATTTTAAGCAATTAAAAGTTGCAAATCATTGCACGATAGCGAACACCATTAACGGTAACGTTGTTCTCATCATCATCTTTGAAGAAGTACGGAGCAATAATTCCACCAGGACATAAACCATTGTTTATTGTATTGCTTGTGGCTGCTCATTGGACCAAATACGGCAATTTTGTTTATTGACGTAGCCGTTCAACCAGAACTGTGCTTCATCTCTGAAGAGAATTTTTTGGTGAAAAGCGGATCTTCATAAAGCTTTTGCAAGGTCCATTCACCATGTTGTGGAATAACAAAATCCCAGATGCTGACGAATGGACAAATCACAATCTTCACCACCACTGGCGGCTAAAGTAGCAATATTTTCTTTTGTACGCACGCTACGCACACGGGTGGGCGGCTTGATGTCTAATAACGTGAAATTGGTGCGAAATTTGGTCACTATGGCTTGAATAGTCTGCTGAGTAGGACGATTATGACGACCATTAAATGGTCGAAGTGCGCGAAACACATTTTTCACACTACACGAATTTTGATAATAAAATTCAATAATTTGTAAGCGTTGTTCGGATGTAAGTCTTTTCATGATGAAATGGCAATGCAAACTGAACAACTTTGACTTTGACACATGCCACGAATCAGGCGTGAGCTGTCAAAAACAGAGCGCTGAAAAACCAAACAGCAAAAAAATCACCCTTTATTCAGAAAATGACAAAAAACGAAAATCGAATTATTCAAAATTCTAAACTAGAATACCCCCTTAAATAAAATCTACTTACACAATTACGTTGCACAATATCGAATCATTGCCTACATAACATCACACGCAATTATTTTTATTTCGCTCACATCTCATATTCTTATGCATATTACTAAATGGCGTTGCCGACATTAAAACAGAAAATGATCGTTTTACCCCGAGGGATCATGTTATGGCACTTTCCCTGCTTGACTGACGCGATTCGAAGTGCAAGTTCTTGTTGAGACACCCTCCATCTATTTAGTGACACAATTGGAAACTATCATTTCTTGAGAATCGTGAGTAGCAGCTTTCGACCGTTTTGCATTTTTCATTCATTCTTGGAAAGCATTTCAAAGTACCTACGGCATTATATGAATTGTCAGGTCCGTAAGAAATTGGGGTGTCTCTTAATTTGAAATTACAAAATTAGTTGGCTGAATAATCGAAGCAAAAATATTAACCTAGCGACTAGACTTTCTTAACGCGCTGTTGCTTATTAAGCTGTTTGTGGGCTTTCACATTTTACAGCTGGCGTGCCACAGCCACTTAATTACTCGGTGTTAAGGGTGTGCAGCTTGCCTGGCGTGTTACGAACAGTATGACTAATATGACATGAAGTCTCCCCATAATGTGTTGCTGATGGTACACATGTCATTAAGCCAGACGTGATCAAATAATGCGGCAAAGCCATGTGGGGAAATCTCTGTAAAACACCGGCAACTATTCGCTCCTACCTGAACACGTGAGATTGTTTGCCAGTGGTAAACAGAAGAGCTGGTAACATCCTTCCGACAAGAGCATCTCCTTTGATTGTTGACGTTTCAGAAAGGACTGCAAATAAAATTAAAATGTCATGCAAAGGCGTGTCCTGTTAACGCCCTACAGTGCCTGCACACTTCCTTTCAAATAAATATTGAGCTTCCAGAATGCCACTGGAAGCAGGCCCTTTCATAGCGGGCACAGGATGTCTGCTGGAGACAGGCGCTTCAGCCACACAAACGCGTTTAGTTTGGATAATTCTGAATGATGACGAAAAAATTGGCCGAGACACACACTGGGCATGTTATAATATAATAGGGCTCTGTGTAAATTGATATAATAAAAGGTTTAGGTCTTTTATTTCTGGACCGTCCGTCGTCGTCAGCGTAGTCTAGTCAGTGCGAGCAATGAAGCATCGCAAATTAAATTGGCGAAATGAAATTGCTCATCACTTGGTCCAGCGTTGACAAGTAATCATACACCAGAGAAAACACAAGAAATATTTAAAGCTAAGGCATGCTAACTATGGGGGATTGTCACGAAAACTCATCAAAAAATCGATTTTTTTAGCTTTATGAAAACTTTGGCACCCTTCGTACAAATGAAATGTATTTCATGTCATAGATCGAAATATTCACCCCTATTCTAAATTCCGTCGGGGCGAAACGACTCGAAGGGAGCCACATCCCGTATTATTTATTCCGTTTGACTAGTTTTGGCAGTCGGAAACATTTTCGTTAGACGTACATCATATTCAATTTCGTTCGTTTCGCAAAATTTTGTATGAGTACTTATTAACTCGATGATTTGAATACATTGCACATATTTACAAAGGATAAGAAGGCTAACACGAAAAGACACATACATAGAGTGAAATTAAAAATAAAATGAATTTATAACCTATTTGAGACTTGTTGCTTCCATGAATTCTTTGTAATTTTAATTAATGCTTCCCGTTAAACGTTTCAAAGTTCACTTTTGTCGTAGCTTTAATAAAAAGCCGAAAAAATTTAAAAACAATTTGGTCATACCCGGTCTGGATTTGGAAATATCCCAAGGCAAAATAACAGGAGTATCTCGTCACACCGATATTTCCAGAACAAGACCGCATACACGCGTAGAGGGCGCTTCGAGCACAACAACTTTGCTTATTACGAATTTTGCTATAACTGTCCAACTGTGGGAGAGGCAACAAGTACAAACATTTTTTTCCATTTTCTCGGCTATTTTTGCACTTACAACGAAAATGATGATACCAGCGTATAGAGCGTTCCAAGTGCTACAAGTTTTCTTATAATAACTTTTGTCGTAAATACAACGCTTGACCGCGAGGTCGCATGGGTGCATATTAGTATTTTCGATGTTTGAAATAGCGATATATCCGGAATGGTGAGAAAGAAAAGTATATGAACAATTTTTATAAACAATTGCATAATCCACAACTTTTGTATGAACTACTTTTACAATAACAGTTACCGTTTACGAGAAATATGCGAAAACCCGACATTGTTGACGTTGACTTTGAATAAAATTGTTTGCTCAAGTCGGATCGGTAGGGATTTTTGATGTTTCATTTGTAATCGTGTATTTAAGACATGTGCCAATTTTCAGCTCTATGCGAATTTGTCTATTTTAGCTGGATTGGCTTTTTTAAAATTATTGCTAAAATTACATAAAGCAGATAAAGCAACCGATACCGAATCAAAAGAGAACAATAAAAGCAGAGCCCGATGATGACCATCATTGTCCAACCCAAGTACCAGCAGGATCCGATGAAAAAACGAGATCTAGATATTTTCCATAATTATTAGGTACTCACAGTGTTGAATTGTGAAAATCCAAATCCAGCACCAATGCAGTCCAGAAAGGGTGACACAAATGGTGGTCCTGCCGATGTAGGAGGTATAATAGTGGTGGCATCCACTGAACGACTCCAGTCAACACACGGCAAATTGAAATCACCAACCAGCAGAAGTTCGTCAAATATAAATAGAAATATCACTCAGACGATCGTCAATACATGTAGAAAGAAATTCGTATATTGTAGGAGCCATGTTTGGAGGAATACACGTCTCCACAATGTAGATATTTTTGTGTGGAAGGCGCAAAACCGCACAAAGTAATTCCTCATATAACTCACGTTGTACGGCGCATAACACTCCATCGCCAACCGGAGATACAGAAGGCGAAACGAATATTTTTGTTTTCGCATAGTTGTACGGGATGAATTATATGAAAATAGTCAGCATATCCATAATTGTGAATTTTTTCAGGAATGAAGTACTCAGGTAGATTAGAAAAATTCGTTCAAATCCCACATTGGATTTGTCCCACGATAATGACAGAAACTCTAGCGTAACCACAACAAGATTTGCTTTGAGCAAATCTGCCCAAAATTGGAAATTTCAACGACTGACTAAAACACTCATTTAAAATATCGGATTTAGACCGGGAGGGCCCAATCGTTCAGAAAGGTTTCGCAAATCAACAAGGTAAAGATATCAAAGAAGCAATCTAAAGTCTCGCCCATAAATTTCGCATTTCTCCAATATATCATAACAAATGGTCCGCCCGACGTATACATACATGTGCGCTCGTCGGCAGCAAATAATATTCATCGCACATGTAGACAACTCCCGGGCTCCGGCATAGATGGAGCATCAACCCTGTGTAGCCATGTACCCGCACATAAAACGGTCCTTTGATCTCGTCTATAAGATAAGGGTTCATAAAGAATTAAGATGCAAATTTAGTTTGCCATCCAATTTGGAAGGATAAGCTGGTTCGAGTTTTTTCCCTGCGAGGAAGGGGAGATCTGTTTGAACTAATCTGCTTGATTATTCGCTTGTAATTTGTGCCTGAGTAGTGGGTGTACCTTTCATTGAAATCCCAATATCCTTAATTACACATCGTCCATAATGGGGTCGGGGTGCGCAAATAGACAAAGTAGTCTGGCCGGAGTGCGGCGGAGGGTCCTGTATTATTACGATGAAATGTGTGCTTCTTGTTTGCATACATAATTCGATTACATCGGCACAGGAGTTGCGTGACCTTAAGTGAGAGGAGTGACACAGAACTTAAAATTCGAATCCTAGTCGCTCTCGATTACCCTAATATCCGTTTTCCGGAATAATAAAATGGTTTGCGTTGATAGTGTGAGATAAGCCCTTCGGATTTCTGAGTTAATAGATGCTTAAAATTTAAATTACTTCAGGGGTGAGCTCAGGGAGTTATTAAACTTTTCCCAAGCTGACTGGTTGTATGTATGCGACCTTGTTAATTATTAGTTGTCATCGCTGATCCCCCCGCTTGACGAACAACTACAGAGCGTTTCGATGTAGTTATGGCATTTTACAGCTTTGAAAGTTCAGGAAGTTTCGTGGATTCGATGTGGTTTAACTTGATGTTGGAAAACGAGTTCCAGAAATGAAATAAAGAGTAAAATAAACATACAGGGTGCTTGGGAGATGGGTGCAAAGGTTTAAGCTGAAGCTAGCAGAGACAATTTGGAACCATTTGAGCCATGGTTACCTGAGGCGAAGTCTGACAATTTTTTTTAACTACTTTTTATGGTTTTTGGCGAAAAAAAAAATCTAAAGTGTTGCAGTTAATTGCTATATTGCCAGTGTGAGTGATAAGTGAATTCATTTTTATTTTATTTAATTAAAGTAATGTGTTACTGACTTCTAACACAAGCACGGGTCCGGTCCGTCTTCTCACTTCTGTTGTTGTTGTTTTCAACATCATCTCCAGCTTCATGGTTTCAAACGCTGAATTAATTCTCGGTGTCAATTCTTCTTTTGTGTTTATTTCTACACTCGTATACAGTAGTTACTTGGCACGAACCCACACGAAAAAGTCCATCGGGGTGAGGTCCGGTGATCGAGCGGGCTAAAGGATTGGCCCATCTCTGCTGATCCAGCTGTGAGGACTTTCTCCTAACTGGGGTAAAACAAAAATCGATTTTTTTTTACGGAAAAATGTTCCTTAATATGTCTAGAATCATGTCCTAAAATTTTACGAAAAAAGAAAATATCGTTTTCGAGTTATAGTGCTATATATTTTGAGAGAAAAAACGGTGGCGCAGCTGACGCCCGAGCACGCTGTTTGGGACGCCGGAAGAAATTCAATTCAGTTATACATATTTTACGTGGCCACTTGAACGTACCGATAGTTTTTCTCTAGAAATTTCGAGAAAATGCCAAAAACTCAAAAGAATTTTACATCAAAAACTCCAAAAAGAAAATTCCGTGGAAACCGGCACACGGCACTTTCAGCCGGTAAAGTCGATTTAAAATCAAACGCATTTTTCTCGATTTCATTTTTTCAATCATAATTCCACGATATCTCTTGAACCACTTCACCAATTTCCATAAACCTTGGTTCATTTTGTTCAGAATTCAATTGTGCACAAATCTAACTAGGATGTAAAACAAAAACCAATAGTTTTTGTTACAGCACTTTATGTAAAGAATTTTTGGAAAAATTCTCGATTTTTGACTTCAAATGGCTGCCATTTTTTTTCTAATAGACCGATTGGTTAGATCCTGGTTAGATCTATAGATTTTTATGTCTAATTTAAGTGGTTTTTTGATTTTTCTGTTTCAAATGATTTGGCGAGCCGCAATCACGGAATTACGGAAAACGGCTGATTTTTTTTGGCGCCCTCTGGGGCCACCCCGGCGACGAGTGATCGAAAAATGCAAAAATAAAAAAACAGTTTCTAGTTTTTATTAAAGACTTCCAAATAAAACAAGATTCAAAGCCATATGTTGTTTTGTTTTCTTGTAAAAAAATCCCAAACTTTTGCGTTTTTTTTAATTCAGTTAGGAAAAGGTCACCTTGTGTTCCTTCACATTTAATGTCAAATGCGCGGACAGCCATCTTGCTGAAAGATGACTTCTCGCTCTATTTCGAATTTCGGGGCACGGGATTCCTCTACACGCATTGGAAGATCGTTTAGTAGAAATATATTGTATATATATACATATATATAATAATTGTTCACATTCAAAGTATCCGGTAGGAAGTGGGGTCCAATCAACGTTCTCCCAGTAACTCCAGCCCACGTATTGACAGAGAAATTTCTCTGGAACGACACCTGCTTTTTCCAATGTGGATTGCTGTGCTGATTGATGACGGTTGTGTAAGTTTGTAATGCCCTCCCTAGAAAATTTGCTTTCATTCGCCCACAAGATTGTTTTCAGGAACCACGCATCGTCAATTTTTCTGTTGAGGAGGTGGCGGCAGAATTGAATCCTTCTGTGGAGATCTTGCTTTTCCAGACCTTCTAGATTTCGAGCTACTACTCTGATGCTGGTACCCGGATCCGCTTCAGATGTTGCCATAGTATCTGCCTGGTTTGACTCCAGGTCCCATGCGCTACTTCCCAACTTCACCAATCCGGTACCCTGCGAATCGGATAGCGCTCTTGATACATCCGTGGCGTCAAAGATCCATTGCGATCTACTCTGCCATACATAAAGACGATATCCGCATATTCCTCATTGGAAAAAGTAGCGATAGTCACTTCACAATTAAAAAAATGGCGTAGGAGCGCACTAAATGCCAACTAAACACAATTAAAAATACGAAAGTCCAAAATCAACACGTGCAAGAGCGCTAAGGACTAACTGGACACGGTGAATTGTGAATCAACACAAATAAGAAAATAACGTCCACTCACAATGGCAGTGACTAAATAAAACATGTGATAATTCCCTTCACCGCAGATAGTTACTGACCCTGACTAAAGAAACACGACTTTGTTGCCTTAGTAACTAAGTCGATTTTGCTGTAAAATAAACCAATGTATCGCCGTTTGCTCTCAATTTAGTTCTAGCACGCACACAATAATTCTTAGTATTGAATTCAGTTATCACTTCGAACACTAAAGTAATTATTTTGAGCAAAAATGCCTACCTAAAAATTAAAATTTTCTCCCTTAATTTGGTTTGTAGGTCCTAATTTCAATTATTTGTGAGATATCCGCGTAAATGATGCCTCAAAAGAAAGAGCAATAATAACAAAGCATGTTTTCAAAAAGGAGTGAACAAAAAAAAGCACCATCCGTTTTTTTTTAAATGTCGTCAAAAAAAGGGTTTCTTAAATCTGTGAAAATATTCGTGAACTTCAAATGTCTGTAAAAAAATGTCTGATGACATAGATGCTTAGAATATGATTTGTTAGATTGCTAACACATTACTTTAATTAAATAAAATAAACATTTTAATGAAATATACAAAATTGACGGCTGTTTAAAATCAAAATAGGTATGTATGTATATAATTAACCGGTTTTCTTAAGATTATTATTTTATTTAAATCTGATTTTGGAAATAAAAGTATGAAAGTTGTACCGAAGAGTCTGTCGAATAACGTATAAAAATTTCACATCGATCGCTTCAATAGTTTTTGTTTATTACTTACGCCAACTTTTTTTTATCGTTTCGAATTCAAAATTCAGAGAAGGGTAGCTACCCACCCCCCGCCAGCCCACTCTGCGTGCGACAATGTAGCTTGCTTGCTGTACCAATATGTTTCTAAAAGCAGAATTATTTATATTGCATAAACAAACAATAGACACTCATTAAGCAAATACTACCAGAAAAATGAACTATGTCACTTCTGTATGTAGATTTTCTTTTAACATGAGAGGGAGGGAGCGAAGCTTATTAAAAAACAAAACATGCAGGGAAATATTTTAAAACATAGACTTTTCCACTTAATAGAAATGAAATTTATGGCAGCCAATTTTATAGCGCAGAGCCGGGGAAACCAAGTTTTCCCTTTTAGAGACAGCTAGCTATTCAGGCTGCGGTGCGGCTCTACGTACTTTGTCTTTTCAAATAAGACGTACTGGCATTGACCGATTTCAAATGAAGGAACTTTTTATTGCGCGAACGTGAGAGCACTATTGGGTCTTGTTTTATGAGTCAAACATGCATAAAGGCGGGATCGGAATGAATGCAGGTAGTACCTGTGCGGTTCTTTGTTTGCGAAATTCTTACCCACCGAAAGAGGAGGGAAATTACTCCAGAAGTCGTAAAAAATCTCAAAGAAAACTGCTGAACTAAACCAAGCAACTCTGATCTCATGGACGGACGTGAGTTCGACTTACAGGTATATGATCCTAAATGTGTGATTTTCAAGCTTCACGTACTTCTGAATATCCAATACCTCGAGGTTGGTCAGTAATGGGTTGTTTTAGGTTTAGGAGTTTTCGGAGTGAGCCATAAGTTCGGTTCGTGATTTATACGTGATATTCAGGGATGCTTTTCTTTCAGTCTTGCAGTTTTCAAGTATCAAGAAGAAAGGTGCATTTTTTCATTACTAAAAAGTGGTATAATAATTACAAACTAATTGCAAACAACAGTTGAGGTTTTGGTACGGAACCCACATAGTGTCTGCGTTGGCCGAAATTTTTAAGTAAAAGATAAAAGAATTTGAAGGTATATAAAGTAATAAAGGTTTCCTTTAATTAGTTGTATTTCTATTATTGAGAAACAAAGAAATGTTTGTCCGAAATTGAAATTTTAATATTGCCCCCTGCAATTATATTTCGCCGAACAAATTTTGTAATTGGAAGAAAACAAAAGTCCAAAACAAATCAACTTTACTTATTCAGTTATTCGATAATTAGTTATTGAGAATTTCTTATTTCCTGTTTTTGTTTACAACAATTGTGTAATTCGTAACTTTGTTGGAGGCTTCGCTCATGACATTCCAAAACAAGCTTACTATGTGATAAACTTGCTCTTGTACTTTAAAGGATATTATGAATACCTACTATAAAACGAAACGATTCGCCGCTTGCATAAAGTTGCCAAAAATTAGACGAGATCCTTGACCAATCCATAAGATCCCGAGAATTACGGAATAAATCGAAAAGGCCACACCTCAAGAGACACAACTGAACGGGAGCGTAGGTCCATCCTAAGTGAAACGTCAATTTTTTTGCAGCCATTAAACAGTGTCCACATCTCGCACAGTAAGAACTTCAGAAGAAATTACATTTACTCCAGTGTTATAAATTTGGCAGATTGGAATTTTTGTTACTCGCATTTTAACTGAAAGGAGCAATGGTAGCAAGTGATTTTTTCTGACGCGACAAAATATAATTTAGACGGAGTTATGGTTTCAGCATTCTTTCCATAATTTGAGGAAATTTTAATTGTATTGCTCACGTTGGTTCCGTCATGGTATGGGCTGCAATTTCGTTTTATGGCGCAATAGGCTTAGTTGTTCGAGAAGATTGATAGACATCCAGAGATTACATACGTCTTGGAAATAAAAAAACACGAAATTTTCAACGGTCGACGATGAGTTTTCCAACAAGACAACGCACCCATCCATAAAGAAAGCAGGGTTCAGAGGGTTCCTCTGTCATTAACACTCTCGAGGTGGGATGGAAACTGTCTGCTTAATAATGGTGTTTGCCTCACAATTAATATTTGTCTTCAGTATAATTCGTGCTTAGAATTTGAACCAAGTCACTTAGAAGCACTGGGTTTCGAATTTTTATAAAATACCTTTTTCCAAGTTGTACGCAATAAAAGATGCCCTACAAAATATCACCCTCCAATAAAACCATTAAAAGATGAAAATCCTTCATTTTGTTAAATTTTTTTTGGAAATGAGGGTATAATAACAAGATAATAATTTTTTGTTTCCATCATTAGATAGCATGTAGGAAGAGGTAAGAGAAATTCTGTGATTATTCTCTCCAAGAACGGAACTATTTTACGATCCGACTTACGTGAATATTTCAAGTTTCCCGCAATGTACTATATAATTTTTACTTTTTGCCGGTCTACTATGTTTTTATGGATACTGGACTCAAAACTACTATATTTGGTTTACACAATTCTGGGTTGGGTCCACCAAACCTTCCGAATCATAATAATGCTACAAACCGATTATCATTGATATCCATATTGTGGGTTTTTTTTTATAATTTCATAATCAGAGGTTTGAAGGGGTGGAGCAACTTCCTGGTGGAAGTAGGGGTGTCCACTATTTTTTTAAATTCTGATTACTGATATATTTTTATCAATACCCATATTGTCGGGGTTGTTTAATAATAACATAGTCAGGTTGATGGAGGGAGTGGATTGTGGCATAAAATCTCTGAGATCTTCCAAATTCATGCCTATAGTCCAGTCAAATTAACAGAAAAAAGAGGTCTGTACCCAAAAATTATAAATAGCAATTTTATAGTTGATTCTGGGGTTTTTGTCGTCGGACATCACGAATTTCGCAAAATCTAACCGATCTGAGTTGACCTTAGTGAGGTGTCCAAATTCAGAGGACCTTTGGCCTTGGACACCTCGCCTGGGTCAACTCGGATCGATCACATTAGGCGAAATTCGTGATCTTCGAATCCGAAAACCCCCTAGTCGCTATCATTATAGCATTTCTTATTTTTGAAGCGAAAATTCTTATTAGGTAGGGTAGGCCAGAAAATTGCATGAGTACAAATTTTGGACTGGATGCTATGCAAAGTGAAACACTTCCCCTTCTCCGGATTGCTCTGAAAATCCGCACTGGGAGGTTTTTGGGGTCACTGATTTCAATAGTTTCTTTCTTAGAGTATGAGTTTGGAAATTGATGAATAAAAGAAATATCTCATTGAATTAAGAGAGATTTCCTTCAATAAAATTCCGCATAGCTATTTTCTAATCCTGAAATTATAAAATCGTCAACAAATGTAAAGAGCGCTTTATGCATTGCAAACAACAACAACAAATTAAATTAATAAATTCTAACTAAGAAGTTTTACTTCTAACGCGCTAGAGTCCCTCGAAGATTTTTTTTTTCGAAAATTTTAATTTTGACTTTGGATGTCTCAGTCATCAATTAGGTCAATTAGGTTTTGCAAAGTTCGTGATCTCCGACCCTAAAAGCCACGGAATCAACCAAAAAATGACTGTTTCTGATTATTGGGTACAGAAGTACTGATTTGCCTGGACAAGCAATTTCAGCTGAATCGGATAAACCGTTCTGGATTTATCATGCTCACATCAATACTGACGGACGGACATTTTCTACAAAATGGTCTCAATCAATGCAGGGGCCTCAAAATATCCATTAACATTAAAATTAATTTCCGTTTGGTGCAAAAAGACGTACATACTCGTATTTTCCGTTTTCCTTTTCCCATCTGGCAAAAACGGAACCCTTATAATCTCGTCATGTCATGTGTCTGTCCGTATGTATGTCTCCGCGATCTATCTATCTATTCTGATGAAATTTTATAGGCAGGCGGTCTAATGTGAACCGCCATGTAATTGTGTAAAGAAATTACAAAAAAGAAAAATTTGGAGGTAGATTTCCATACATAGAAGTGAGGGATGAAAATTGTTATTTTCGCGCACCTTATATTGTGTATCGTTGGACAGGTCTTTAAAAATGCAATAAGGGTTCTTGAGCGACCTTTGCCCTTAGGTTAATAGTTCACGAGATATGAGCTCCTAAAGTCGTTAAAAATGTGCCCCCGTTCCGTTCTGACTTTCCAACCATGTGATTAAAAAATTTGAAAAAATTAAGACAGAAGCAAGATATGTTAACAAGATTTTAGATATCCACAATCTTCCGTTTTCAATAGCAGCAATCATACTTAGTAGAAATTCAACAAAGAAATTAAATTATTTGTTAACAATACGTACGTATTTAAAAAAGTTTTTCGAATGTTTATGTATATTATATTATGCATGCTACGGAACCCTAAGCTGATGCGTGTAGGACACGCACTTGGCCGAGTTTTGGGAAAATAATTTAGGCGGTAATTATGTATGTATATAAAAATGTAAATCTGAAATTAGAAGCAAGTTCCACACACTCTCCCTTCTGAAGAGATAACGGTTGACTGAGTTTTTTATTATCGATTAAATTTTACTTTCTTCCACCAGCTAGTTCTGGCTAGACATCATTAATCAGCGTACTGAGCAAGTAACCTGCAAAAGGGTTCATTTAACAGGTTATCCCCAATTTGTTTCATGTGCTAGCCAATTTAACAGCAACGTTTACCCGACAAAATATTTTGCATACAACAACAAATGACGAAGGATAAATTTAAGTTACATAGAGTCGATTTTAACATGCGAAAATGGTGGAAAAACATCAGACCGCCGAATCAAACTTGACTCAGCATTTTGTGCAATCGTCGATTTTTAATTTCCTCTGCTATGTTAGCTTGGCAGGGAAAACAGGGAGAACAAATATTTTCTTCGTTCTTGCAACGTCAGCCCAGTTGGTTTACAGTGTTTTGTATTCTCGTGCCAGCCGTGACGCAGATTTCACCCACTCTTTCGCGTAAACAAATTGACGCCAAGATTTATTTATTAACTCTTTATGGAAGTTTTTCATAGAAGGTCCCTACACAACCCCATAAATTAAAGTAAATGCCTACATTTAGTGCTCTTAAAATTTCGGGAAGCGCTTTTTCCCATAATCCTTGCGGCTGTATAAAGAGACCAGAATCGCCCCTAATATGTGAGCTGTATTAATCACAAAGGGGCTTTTTCTGAAGGGCTTTTTGTTAATAACTTTGACGATGCATTGCTAAAGTGCTTATGCTTCAAGTTGTACATGAACATCTTTTGATGGGCCCAAAACGGAACTCACGCAGGGATGGTGGGTGCTGGGCCGTAGGTACACCGGGTAGTAAAAACAGGGTCCTATTTACTATCTAGAGAATGAATCAGATCAACCTTACTAGCATAAGGTGGGATGACAGAGTGCGGTAATAAAAAGCCACCCATTTCTGCTGTTGATAATGTCCTTAGTCATGACCAAACAAGCATGGATATTGTCGAATGCCATAAATCCATGCGAACAATGTTCGACCAGGAGGAACAAAAAAT
Source organism: Neoitamus cyanurus (assembly GCA_947538895.1). Classification (NCBI taxonomy): domain Eukaryota; kingdom Metazoa; phylum Arthropoda; class Insecta; order Diptera; family Asilidae; genus Neoitamus; species Neoitamus cyanurus. The sequence goes on from OX384540.1 coordinate 1,817,453, forward strand.
CCGAATACCCGGAAGATAAAGTACACTCATATTTCAGGAGGAACACGAATAGAAAAGTGTAGGGAGCTCCTTTCGCCAAGGTGGGAGCTGTTTACATTTTCGTCCGCCTGCAGATTTCCACTCTTCGGATTTGGGTGTATAAAATACAGTGATATTAGAATCTCGCCGAGCGGGAAGGTATAAAAAATTCAAAAACTTAATCAAAAAATTATAGGAGGTCTGTAGCAAGCACATATTTCGCGGCGGATACCAAACACATGTTAAGTTGCTATGGAGGACTCAGCAGCCCGAGTGAGAGATTTTTTCACAGATCTCATGAATACGAAATCAGATAAAATATTTTAAGGCCATGAATCCATTTGCATTCACCCAGCGGGGTGCAGGATGAAGCGTGAAATATGTTGTGTAAATGAGGAATAGCTTTTGGTGCTTACAGAGGCGTACAGCCCTGAGTAGAATATGATGTCGTCGCTCAAAATAATGAGCTGTTTCCTTCAACTAATTTGCGAACAGGATTTTCGCAAGCAGGACATCTCTGAAATATACAAGAGCTCGATAAGGAAGTGTCGAATATACTGCAGAATGAACAGAGGACAACGAACTGTGCTGCCTGCTTGTTATTCATGTTGGGCGTTTCAAAAGGCAAATTACGCGGAACAAAGCCTCACATAAAACTACAATTCCAAGTTAATTGCAAAAGGAAAGTCGTTGAGGCAACTCACTTCATTTGTACAATATTTGCGTACCAACAATAAATTGGAGTGGAAGGTCATTGTTTTTGCATGTACATTGTAAGAGCGAACTAAGAGGGTTTTATTATTCTACATTAAACAAAGATACATATGCAAAATAAGAAGAATGTTGAATTTTAAAATGTGTTATGATTAACTTGACGTATTCAAAATTTGCCATTTTGGTCTATTCAATGTTTAATCAGTCATATGTGGTAGCTGTTATACGAAATGCGGTGTTACACATAAAGAAACGTATATTAATTATGTATGAAGACAATAATTACAAAAAAAGGGGCATTTTCAGTGGTTCAAGTTAACTTACGTGTTTATTTTGGTTGTGTGATGTTGACAAACCCTTTTAGCCGGAATTATGTGGTATTAACGTAAATGACGTATGATTTCAACAGGATGGCGTGACATGTAACACCGTACGCACGCAACAATTACATTATTACAAATATCCTTCGTTTTGGAGACAAAAACTGTCCACCTGTTTGGTCTATGCTAACCACGTTGAGACGAAATTTCCATACCACTATTAGGACAATTCCTTCTACTGCTCAACTTGCCCCATCCCCCCCCCTCACGCCACACCTCACCCCGCCCATTATTATTTTATAATAATAGTAATAATTCGTTTAGGAAGAAACATTTACAATTTTCTAGAGTGCCTAGTCAAGACATTCAATAAATATATTTTATTGCATACCCGCGCTGAAAAGCAATCTTTTCGGGCCAGTCATTAGAGGGCCGAAATTATCAATTCCACGAAACCGGGAAAAACCCTCCTTGATCGATCTCGTCTGAAGAGGGATAATAATTTTACACGTACGCGTAGAAGTGGAAAGCTGGAATAGCTCCCTGAGATAATAAAGCTGGTTATTCCTTGAAATGTTATACTCTATACTTGGGTGAGCAATCGATGTTTCCAAAAAAAAACGCAAGACTACATCCAAGTTGCGAAACATGGTAAAATCCACGCAGCCTACAAATGAAGCAAATACAATCATTAGGTGCGTTCTCTGAATGTTTCACATAAAACTTGCCACTACTCTCCCCATACATACACTCTACTGTTCCCGAAAAAAGAAAGATAATTTTCATCATATGCTAAAATTGGTGAATCAATACTAAATCGAAATACATATACTGTAAGAAATGTTATATTAAAGTTTAAAAAAAACAAAAAAAGATTGACAAGTGTTGACTGAGCGAGAAGGAAAATGGATAGTGACGGGAAAAAAACCAAAACAAAGTGCCACCATATTTACGTAATGAGATCAAATTACATCTTACACAAGAAGTGTCTACTCAAACAATCACACTGAGAAAAATATCATGGTCTAATTTCACAAATGTGAGTTATTATTCATTACACATTTGAAACATGTTGCGGATCATTGTAAAATCAATTGCTGGTACCATATATTTCAATCTAGAATTTTATGCATTCAGAGCGTTTCGCTTTTGATTCAAAAGTCCATATAGTAAATGGAACATATCATAAAGAAACATTGCTAACGTCATTGCTTTGCACAAAAAAATACGACCTTTTCTTACGTCGAGGGTATCTGTAGATCAATGACGAGAGCTGCGGACAACTGTTCCAGAGAACCCGGGTTCGAATCCCACATGAATCAGATTGCCTTACTTTCGTAAAGGTCATTATATGCATGGGTTACATCTTAACTACGGAGTATCGTCATATTGGCACATTTCGGGAACTACAGTAAGGCCTGAAGACAAACAAAGACAAACTGAAGACTTACATCCGTTTCTAGATTACACATTTCCGATATCAGTATATGTATAACAATTTCGATTTGAATCAAAAATCTTGTTTTCATATTGAATTCAACATTGGAAACTTTTGAAAAAGTTTTAATAGTTTTCACTGCAAACTTAACAATTTTCGGCATTGACACCAAATCCTAGTTGAAAGCAATTGAACTAAAATACAACTCTATTGATTTACGTTTTTTTTCTAAGTGTTGAAATGTGATGAAAGAATCGACTACCCCGAGAGTCTACGGCAGAAAAAAATTTGTAAGTCCAAAAAATATTTTGGGGAGATTGCGTTTTGCTAAGGATTAGTTCAACAAGTTTGTGGACGAAACAAAAATTTATCTTTTTGGATCAGATGGGAAGCATTATGTGTGGCGAATGGCAAATGGTGAATTTAATACGGCGCATATTAAACATACAGTAAATTATGGCTATGGGAATATGTTACTATGGGGTTCTGAGGACCTGGAAATTTGGATATTATTGAGGGAAAAAAGGATCAGTTATATTACTTGGGTATACTGAAACGAAATATTAAACAAAGGCCTCAAATATTAGGCATTTAGGATGGCTTTTCTCTGTCCCAAAACAACGATGTCGACTTTGGGCTATTGACAACTGCCCTAAAGTTATCAAAACTCTCGCGCAGTTTGCAGATTTAAACCCCATAGAGCATCATTTATTAAAACATAAGGTTGTAACTTGTAATCTACAAAATTAAGAGCTGGACACTGTCATTTTTGAAGAATGGAAACAAATTTCACTCACTTTTTGCAATAAATTAGTTGAACCTCAACTTCGAGAAGTGATTAGAATGCGTGGAAAAGCCATCATCGGTATAAAACCATCAAATTATTTAAACCAATCAAACTAAATATCTTACAACAATTTCAGGTGCAAATCGTCGTGCCTTAGATCTTTTGCCGAATATTTTAACTAGCTTGAGAATTTTTGCTTTGTCTTAATGGAAAACCGATGTTTCCCTTTACTCTTTTAAAATAATGTAATGTAGCAAAATTGTTAATAAAAGTTCTTACTTAAATCTGCATGACCTTTCCCTTTAAAAGGAATATGCTGATTTTTTTAACCACTGTAATTTATCGATTAGAATCAAAATCAGCCATTCGCTAATGATTAGTCACTTACTCATTTCTTATGCATCTTTAAAGCGTCACTTGCTCGGCTTGCTCGAGACGTTTTCCTAGTCTCCATGTCTCTTTTAAGAGAAATCACAATTATTCAATATTGTTGTTAGGGGTCTACCTGCCCAATCAGACTCGTTGGTAATCTACGTCAGGACTTTGCCTTGGAATTGTTCAAGCGATTCTTTAACCCCAGTAATTAGTGACCCATTTAATTACAATTAATCGTCAGTGCTGGAAGTTTTAATTTATGGCCTCACACGTGCATTAAATTACGCAAAGTGGACATTTACGCATACGTGAAAGAAGGGGGGTTGAGACTTCCCGTCAATTCATTTTCACCTACTTTCCGTACGTAGGGCCGAAGCCGCAAAATTAATTACCAAAAATTCGCCACAAAGAAAAGGTGTGCGCGGTGAATCAAGCACGAAGGTGGCTGCTTTGAATAGATGATAGCATGTTTGCATAAATAATTTAATTACTTTAATGCGCACATTACGTGTCTGCAGCGAGCACAGATGGTGGTTTTGCTGTCTCTGCTGGAAACTGTTGTCCGGAGCCATGTCTCCGTAGCGGCGATTTCTACGAGGGCGCATATTGTGCCCGGAGCAATAAAAATGGAAACCGCAAAAACGTTCTAACCGGACGAAAATCGAGCGTTGAGCAAAATTGGATACAGTTGGGTATCGTGCTGTGATGCTGCCTTCACAATTCTAATTGCATGACACATTTGTGAACATGAAACGCTCCCCGATGCAACGTGACGCAGCGGCCAAAGCAGTAATTAATTTCGAATTCTAGAATGCTAAGGGAGCTCCCAACTGCTGCCTGGAATCCAATTACTGCTCGGAGATTTTTCCATACCGCAGCGCTCGTGGGAGGCTCCGTTCCACCACCGCCACTTTTCAGGTACACCCAACAAGCTTATTGGAAAGCAAATTAAATAGTTGGCAGAGCAATACTTACCGAATTGCCCTCTAATGCCGAAGCTCCTCCGTGCAGAATGAAATCTGTGCCTGAGATAAATTTTTATGCTCGGCACAGGCACAATTCGAGCGAATTGACTCGGTTGCCACCTACAAGACGGGAGTCGATCAGCGCGCTCCGCATCACCCGCCCGATACGATTTCTATTGAATTAGGGAGGAAAACAAACCGTAACGTGCCAGAATTCTTTCTGCTTCTCCTCAGCTTCTTTGTGATGTGATTAGATAAATTTTGTTAGCGGAATTAATTACTTTACTGTTCAAAGATAAGATAAGACCTAATTTATGTAATTTGTTGTTCTTACAGGATTTAAATGAACTCATTTCGGAGCTTCGTTAATTTCCTTTGTCTTGGCTTGAGCTTGAGCAGAGTAACCGCACTCTTGGAGGAACGCTTCTCAAGCGGCTGCAAAGCGTCGACTTCCACAACATTTTGCAAAATAATATAATGACTTTCATTACTGCCCTTTTATATGATTACGCTGCCATTCGCCTGGTTGCTTCTGGAAAAAGTGGACTATGCCGTCAAGGAAACTACGGCAATTCATCTTCCCTGACAACAATACTCAGAAGTGAATGGAGCAACTTACACCCCCACCCACCACTCTGAATAACTTTAAGCAATCGCTGGATATCTCGTTCAGGTTCCACGTAATGGAACCTCAGGAAGATATTCGACTTATTTCACGTATAAAATTATTTGCGCTCCAGTGCGTAATATGAGTCGCAAAGTGCTTCGACATTCACCAAATTTTCTCAATAAATCTTACGTCTTGCTCTTTTTATAAAGTACTCAATTACTTTTACAGCGTGATTACATCTGCTTCTATGTAAGGATTTCAAAAAATGTAATTAAAACTGGAAAGAGGATTTAGCTCAGTAAATACTGTTACAGTTTGTTTAGAAATGCTTGAACTCTTAAGGGGTATTGCGCTTTGAACGTCATTTGTGGAGCAAGATTTTAAGATTTTTTTTCTCAGAAACTACAAAAGATATTTTGATTTTTGTTTTTGTTTTTTATTAATACAAGTCTCTGGCACCAAAATATATTTTTTTCGTTGACAATACAAAAAAATCCAAACTGTCAGAGCTGGTCAAAGTAGAGATGTTTTTCGCGAAGGGGTTAACGCTCACCATGATTACGGCCCCCAGAGACGTCTGAAACAAAAAATTCCAAATTATTGTTAATTTGTATTCTCTTGGTTATCGCCTGAACTAGGGAAAAATAAAAATAATGAAATTTGCAAAAGTTATACAAATTTAAAAAAAAAGTTCGACTTTTTGGGTTTTTTTTCGAAGTAAATGTAGGATTAAAAAATTTATTTATTTATCGCTTAAACAAAATCGTGGTTCCAGCGATAGCGGCTAGTATAAGGATGATTCTGTATAAATTTGAAGAAAATCGGTCAAGTAGAACTTGAGATATTGTGGTGACCGTTTTGAAAAATGATGTTTCGAGAAAAACGCGATTAAAGTTAAATAGATCGACGCACTCGCATCGCATCGCGCTCGCCGCTCCAACTTTGAGGCATCATAACTACGTCAATTTTATGAATTTTTAAAAAATTCGTTTTGGAATACAATTTAAATTTTTTCAAAATTTCAAAGTGCAATACCCCCTTAAACTTATTACTGTATTACAAAAGTACAATTGAAATTCTAAGGCTAACCTAACGGAATGCATTTAGCCGGCTATAATATAATGATGTAATAAATGTTGGAGCCAAACAGTAAAAATCGAGCAAAACAAAATCCCAACGTATCGTATAGCGGTGAATTTAAAAGGAGCGTTAGTTTAAAATTCCTTCGTTGATGCAATATCCAATTTACAATGTAATACAATTCTATACAATAATTCCTTCAATAATTATATAATTCAAAACTCTTTAACTATTCTAAAAAATTCAACAATTTGTTCTAAGTCTAACCTTAACAATTTCAATTAAAAAAAAATCTAAGTCTACACTCGATATCTAAATTATTCAAGTCCAATTTAATCCAATTTCCAAAAAAATATTACAAGTCCCAACGAAACCAGTTCAGTTCAACAGTGAATTTCAACGGAGTATTTCTTTCCTTGACTGGATCCCTCCCTTCCTTCCAACTGGGTTCCTAATCCTAACAACGCAGGAGAGCGATTGTTTTGTCGCAGGTTCTTTTATATTAGCTGAAGGTAGTCAAGTCAACTTCCAGCTTCCTTTTATACGTAAGTCTTGCTTTCATGCCTTAAGTAAAAATTCTCATAATGTATGTACATGTCAAGAATTTAACTTAATGTATTCCTTCTCGGCGTCATATAAATTTTTCTTCAATTCTATATTTCTACTAGCTTGCCCGGACCGGGGTTTCCCGGGATACTATTAAATTTGTATTCCTTAAGGGGGGGGGTAACGTTAATTCGGCGTGAAAAAGGCCCTTTTTCAAGAATTTTTCCAGACGCTACAGGCAATACAAATTTAATTAGTCGATCGCAGCATTATAGTACAACCTGTGAACAATATTTTCCTTAATATTTTAAAACAAAATATAAATAATTAAGCCGACGGCAGCAAATCTTCGGAGGCGCCTCGAAAAAAAGTTGTCTGTCGGTGAACAATATTACTGAAGAGTGGATCATCTGAATTAAAAAAAAAAAAAATGTGTCATTAGATAACCGCTTTCCAAAGGTATTCCTGGGAGGAAATTTTTTTTTTCGATTTTTCAATTTTTGCTGACACTTAGAAGTGAAAACACCGATTTTCGTCTAAAAAATGAACCTATTTGTTATTGTAAAATCTATAATTATGAAAAAAAAAAGCTCCCAGCGTTACCTGGTCATTTATGTAAAGAAGCTGTATACAAAATTTCAAAACAATCGGTCGAGTAGATTTTGCTCTAAACTGTTCACCGGTTTTAAAAATGACAAGCGTCAGAAAATCGCTTTAAAGTTTTGCATACCTGAAAATCGAGTAGTATACATGAAAGCAACAAACGCTCAAAGTTCTGTATCTTAGTTAGTTTTACTCCGATTTGTTTGAAATTTTGACACAACAATCTTAAGATGTTGTACAATCATATGCAACAATAAAAAAACAATGAAAAATAAAATTTTTTAATACGTTACCCCGCCCTTAATTTTACAACACCTCTACTGCACAACCGCCTCTCCTATATCTCCCAGCGGGGTGGGGGGTGGTCTCATATTTGGAAATTTGAATAACAGATTCGAAATCAGTGATCCCCAAAATCGCCAAGCGCGGATTTTCAGGGAAATCCCTTGAAGTTTAACTTTTCGGTCGCCATATTGATCCAGCATCTTGATTTCCAAAATTTTCTAATTTTCCGCGCAATATTCTTAATTTTTTCTTTCATAAGGACCTTCTCCTGACAATAAAAAACACAGCAAAAAAGAATTAGCGAAATCGGTCCAGCCGTTCACGCGTGATGGTGTGACCAAGGCAAATAGGGATTCATTTCTATACATATAGATTACTCTGCTTCCTTACCTATCGATTGGTGAAAAAATTATTCAAATTCATGCATACACTTTTCTTCCACAGCCGTTTCAATTTTGTCGGCACCCAACGAAAAAACCAAGTTTTCATTATTTTCACCAACTTTCACCAACATGGCCCAATTTCCTATAGTGCCTCTTCTTCCTACCCCTGAGATACTATTCTGGGGGGTGTCACCCCCCACCCCTCCCCCACAACAAAAATACGTTCTCACCAATAATTCCCCCATTTCACACTCTTAGCCAACCTTTCTTTCACCATCACATTCTACACTACATCCCCTTTCCAACGATACCCATAACATGGCACACGCATTACTAATAATATAATTATGAATTTTTACAACAACTGCAGCGCCATCTGCCGGGCTGATTTGTGAATCTAAACCATCTAAGGCGCCACCCATACGAAAAAATTCATTCAAGTCTGTCCAGCCGTTTAGGAGGAGTTCAGTGACATGCACACGTACAGTAGAATTATACATATATATAAAGATAATTAATGGATTTATTTGATTTTCGCCAAATTCGCTGAAACTTGATTTGTTCGGTATTATGATGTGTTCCCGTAAAGAAAATTTGAAAATGAAAATTTTACTGCTATTTGTTATTTTTGGGGAATTGTGTAGAAACTAATGAGTCCGGCAATCGGCATGCTTTCGTTGTGATTAATGTTCATTTCGTTTTGTGGGTAAATTGAAGTTTATAAAGATATTAACTCTCACAAATTACCTTATTGTTGTTGTTGTTCCACTGGAACATTTGTTTATATTTCGATTGTTCCTAATCTTGGCCTCTTTCGTTCGTTGTAGAGTACCAATTTAGTAAGGAAGGTAAAAAGGTACCTGTTGAATTCCCAAGTACAAGGCATTATTTTTATAATAAAATTAAAATATTAAATTCAAATTCAAATTTAAATTGTTTTCCTGTTTGTTTTTGTCCAGTTTTTAGCGTTGCTCAGGGCAATAACAGTTAGAGAAGATGACTAAGTGAAACTAGTCATATAGCAAGTTGACCATCGAGCGGTGCAGTCGCGATTTCTTTAACCTCCCGCATTTTCGCATTTTAAATTCTGTCGTCTTCGTACTTGTGCCCTATCTTGGCCGTTATCACCCTATTCTCGGTTCTTTCCCTATACTGTGCCCTGTGTGATTTGTGTGTTTTGACTCTATTTCGTAACCGAAATCAGATCGTTTGTATCTTCCTAGTGAACGCATTACTGCCAACTGTGTTTCGCGAATTTATTGCTGATTAAGTTACCCTAAATCACACTTGTGTCGTCACCTGCCCAGCTGTTGTGATTTGCTGTTTTGGTTCTACCTTCCGTCTTCGCTGCTTCACCGGTTGTCGGCACTTCACACCCATTACCAACGATGAGCGCCTGCAAGGTATGCAACGGTAGTCTCGCCGGTGATCTTACAGAATGTGATGGCGTCTGCGGGCAACTTTTCCACGTAGTTTGCCTAAAGCGGGGCGCTCGGTCACTCTCCTCTGCTGCAATTTCCACTTGCAACGAGTGCGCGGATATTAAGCCGTGTCATATACTCCGTGCGCTTGCTACTGCTTCGGACTGCATCGTCAACGAACAGTCTCTTCTTGCTTCCAAGGTGCAGTCGTTTATGACTAACTGTTCCAGCTTTCTCTCTATCTCCGAGGAGCTAAGTTCAGTCAATAACTAGCTGGACAAAATTATTATTTCTGCCGCAGCCGCGGAGTCCAAGACCGAAGCACTCATTGCCAAATCGCACCTACTGTCTACAAAAATATCAACTGCCACTCACACTTTGGACGAACTTTACTCAACGTTCTCCTCAACCGACCTTCCTGCTACCGTTATGCCGGCAGTTGATGACGTCCGTCAAAGTTTGAAGCAGATCAGGAACGACCTCGGTTGCTGCTCGGCGGCTGTGACTGCTAATGCTGCACTTCTGAGCTCCATCTCCGCCGATCTTCGTCTGCCAGTTGGCCCGCCCTCTCCACTGCCGCCTGCTGCCGCGCCGCCCTCATCTCCTCAGCCCGCTGCTGCCCCAGCCACCGGCCCAGCTATCGTCGATCTCACCCTGCCAGTGCCTCGCCCTCTTCCCCCTACTTCATCGGTTTCCGTCCAGACCTGCGACCTTGATCTTGCCTTGCCCTTGCACAAATTTGGTACTACCTGGTCCGAAAGCGAATGGCAACTTAGATTGAAGAAACTGGATCGAGTCAACGCTGCCGCGCCCGCAACGTCCTCTGCGCTTCTTGTGGAAGGTGCTCCCCGACATGCTGATGCTGCCTGGATCCGGGAATTTTTCTCCAAACGCTTCTCCTTCACGCCCATCGCCTGCGTAAAGCTTCGCTCCTCCAGCCGCGACAGCCCGCTTAAATTCAAAGTGTCTGTACACTCGAAATATGCATGGCTGTTCTCTACCCCCACCAGCTGCCAATCATCACATGGAATCGTTAGGATTTCGCAATGGGTCTCCAAGATCGTAAGTTTTACGCCCAATCTAAGTCATTTATCTTCTAAGCCGTCTAAAGCCAAAACATTTAATGCTAGTAAAGTGAATAGACATGGTATTATTGTGAATCCCCCATCCAACCAATTTAAATCCGCTTCTTCCAAAACTGCCCCCAATCCTCATAATTCCGTTAACGCTCCCTCTAACAGACCCAGTAGAAGTACTAACCCACCCTCGTCCATTACACCGAAATCCGCTTTAAAAATTACTCCCTCCAACTCTTCTAATCCCGGTACTGCTCCGGTCTCTTCTACTAACCCCAATTGGCAATTTAAGGCAGGTGTATTCCCAAATTTTAATTTCTGTACCCCAATCAAATACCCTAACTTTGTGAAATCGAACACCCTCTATCCTCCTATTTCTGATCAATCCGCACGCTCTATTCCTTCTTCCGCCTCCATTCCTTCTTCCGCCTCCATTCCTTCTTCCTCTTCCTCCTCGGACCAACAACCTTCCTGCTCGAGCTCTTCCGCCTCGCCTCCTCAACTTACTCATTGTCCTGCTCCCTCCACTCCCGCCAGTACGTCTATACCAAAACCCTCTTTTATTGACCCCCTTCTACCACCCGTCGTGAAGCTCACAATGCAGTCTGCAGGATCTACCGAAGGACGTTATCTTCTTTCCCGTCTGCGTGACCACAGAATCTACGATAACGTTCGCCTCCTCTTAGCCTACCTCCATAACAAACCTGACTCTGTCTGCATCGATGGTAAAACCAAGACTAATGTGCTTGTTTCCATCCACCAAGAAGGCCTTCCTACTGACCTTGCTTCCCTCCGTGAGATCTTCTTCAAATACCATGCTGAATTCGGCATTACTCGTGATAAGGTCTCAACCGATCTATCCACCTATGCCTCCTACGTCAGCTCGCGTCGCGTCTCCCATCTGCAAAAAGCCCGCACCGATCACAAAAATTATTTTAGTTCCTAACCTTACCGGCATTCCATCTTCTTCTGCTCCATCTTCCTGTTCCCAGCCCTTTTCTTACCAGGCTCGCTCTCCCTCTTATCTCTCCCTGTACTACCAAAACGTCAGAGGCCTGCGCACCAAAACTTCCTCTGTTTTCCAGAACTCCCTCGTTTTTCCTTACGACATCTTCGCTCTTACTGAAACCAACTTAATTCCCAGTGTAAACAGTAATGAGTTATTTTCCACCGACTTCTCTGTTTTCCGCGCTGACGCCTGCGATAATGACTTCATCTCCACAAACCGCGGTGTACTTCTAGCCGTGCATAATCGTTTTGGCGCTAGCCTTTTCACTTCCTCTAATTCCCCTAGCTGCAACTTCGTCTGTATCAATATTTCCCTACCTGGTAAGCTCCTGTACTTTCTCTGTGTCTATATCCGTCCCTCCCAACCACTTGAGGCCTACAAATCCGCCACTGATTTTATTGATTCCCTCTTTAACACTCTTGGGCCTAATGATGAAGTCTTCGTGCTCGGCGATTTTAATCTCCCTCGCCTCCTATGGGCTCGGTCTGATGATGAACTCCATTTTGTCACTTCTAATGCTCTCTCCGACAAAGAGACCCTACTCATCGACCGTCTCTCCGACTGTGGTCTCTGCCAAATTAGCGGCATAACCAACAACCTCGGCAGACAACTCGACTTGATCTTTTCATCCGACCCTGTTAATTCGGTTGTCACTGAGAGCACCCATCTTCTCTCCACTCTCGACCAGTATCACCCTCCTCTTTTCCTGACTTTTTGTCTCGAATCCCCCCCTCTCCTTACGAATTCAGAATCTTCTTTCTTCTTCAACTTCCGAATTGGCGACTTTGAGAAATTAAATTACCTGCTTGCTCACTCGTCTCTCTCCCCCTCAACCCACTCTCTGCCTTCCGTGGTGGAAGCCCTTGACCTTTTCTATACAGAACTTTTTGCCTGCCTGACCCAATCTATTCCCTATCAACCTCGGAGAGACCTTACCTCATCTCCCCCATGGTATAATAAACAACTTCGGTCCCTTAGGAACAGGCGTAACAAACTGTGGCAGGCCTACCTCTTATCTCGCTCCGATTCAGACCTCTCCAACTACCTTTCTGTGGCTTCTCTGTTTTCTGATCTCAGCGAATCCTCTTACCTTGAATATCTCGAACGCATGCAATCCGTCCTCATATCCGATCCTAAACGCTTCCACCAATTCATCAACATCAAAAGAAAATCAAATGGCTACCCCTCAACACTTAAACTTGGTGACACCTCTTCCTCTGACCCTCGTGTAATAGCTAACCTCTTCGCTCAATACTTCAGTCAATCTTTCAGTGCAGCTTCCTCCGAGCTCGATGCTAGCTATTTCCATTTCATGCGCTCCTGCGCCCAGACTTCCCTTGCCTCCATCAGCATCAACCCAGCAATGGTCGCCACCGCCATCTTCGCACTTGCTGATGATTTCAGTCCAGGCCCTGACGGCATTCCCGCTATTGTCCTGAAGAAGTGCGCTCAACACTTGATCGGACCCCTTTCCTCCATTTTTCAACTTTCCATCACCCAAGGAATCTTCCCTGCTAGGTGGAAAGATTCATTCATCATCCCCATTCATAAAAAGGGCTGCAAGAGCGAAATTTCCAACTTCCGTCCTATTGCCAAACTCTCCTGTATACCCAAACTTTTCGAACGCATTGTTTATGATTGCATACTTTTCCATTGTAAATCTATTTTTTCCCCTTCCCAGCATGGTTTTCTTAAAGGTAGATCAACCACCACCAACCTAACTGACTTCGTCTCTAGAACACTATGCGCCTTAGAGAATGGCGACGAGGTCGACGTTGTTGCTACTGACTTCAGTAAAGCGTTCGATAAAATCTCACATAAATTAATTCTCTTCAAACTATGCTCCCTTGGCTTCAATCAGCTTTTCCTTTCTTGGATTAAGTCTTATCTCGATCAACGCCAGTACACGGTCCTCTTCTGCTCTGCTTCCTCCTACTCTTTCGTGGCTAATTCGGGTGTCCCTCAAGGTAGCCACTTAGGTCCGTTACTTTTCATTCTTGCAATTAATGATGTCGAACATATTATTAAACACTCTGACATCTCCATCTACGCTGATGATATGAAAATCTCCAAACTAATTTCCTCCTCCACGGATTCCCGACTGCTTCAAAACGATCTAGACAATTTTAGCTTATGGTGCCACAAAAACTCCCTCGAACTCAATGTTTCCAAATGCCAATCCATTACCTTCTCCCGCAAACGCCCTTCTTCTCCCCTTAGGGTTTACCATCTTTATGATGTACCTATCCCTACTGCGTCCTCCCTTCGCGATCTCGGTGTCATCTGTGACAGTGAACTAAACTTTCGTGATCACATCGACAGCGTGGTAGCTAGAGCCAACTCTGCGCTCGGCTTTGTGAAGCGTTGGTCTAAAGAGTTCCGTAACCCCTATGTTGCTAAATCATTATTCGTCTCGTTCGTCAGGCCTCTCCTTGAATACGCTTCCCAAGTCTGGTCTCCCTCCCAATCTTCATACATCAACAGAATTGAAGCAGTCCAGCGAAGGTTCCTTCGTTTTGCTCTACGAGAGCTTCCCTGGTCTGACCGTTTTATTCTTCCCCCTTATGAAAATCGCCTAATGCTGATTGACTTGGAGCCCTTATGGAAGCGACGCGACTCTGCAGACATTACCTTCATCCATCAGCTACTTTCTGGCGACATAGACTGCCCTTCTCTGCTTCACCGGGTTTCTCTCTATACCAATCCCCGTAGCCTTAGATCGGCCCCTCTCTTCCGCCCCGTTTACCACCGCACTAACTATGGCCTTTCTGAACCCCTCACCCGCATGCTCCGGAAAGCCAACTCCCTCCCTTCCTTTGACTTTCACCTGAGCAAATCTTCTCTTAGGAGCTCCCTGCGCCGAACATCTTAATATTGTCCCCCTCCCGTTATCCCTAATTCCAAAGCCCTTTACTTTGTCTGTCGCTTAACTTAAGTTACTTTTTGTATTTTGTTTGTTTGTTTGTAGCTTATAGTAAGCGAGGGCATTAATAAATGAATATAATTGCCCCTCCTGTCTGCTCCCCATTGACCCCATCTTTGTATTATATGCCCCTTGTCTTAGTTTTAGTCATAGTTTTTAAGTTGATTTTGTTTGTTTATTTTTAAGTTGATTTTGTTTGTTTATTTTTAAGCCAATGTATTTGTCAATTGTAGCTTGAATTAAGCGAAACGAATAAATAAATAAATAAATAAATAAATAAACTATAAAATAGCCTAACCGATTCATGGAAACTAGCTCTGTTACTGGATAAATCATTAGTCCTGTATACTTCATTGAAAAGTCTAGAACACTGAGCGATTGACTCAGTATTGCCATAACTACTTAGTTCTATGAAATGGGATTCTTAGAAAAATACTTCTAGGCCTTAAACACTTCTCGGAGCATACAAATTTAACAATGTGAGAAGTTCAGAAGACGTAATCCGATAGCACATGATATGCCGTATAAACAAAACCACCGCAATTTTTCTCCTAGAATTCAATGTTTCAATGCTCAGGAGAAGGCACCTAGCCTAGTAAGAAAGAGTAATCTCCCAGTTCAATTTTTTTATTGTATACCTAATAAGGGTGTTTTGAACTGACTTCACGCGGTAAGACTGAAGAGCTGTATGTGTAGATCAAACAACCGAAGCATACTTGAGAAGAGAACGAACCAGTGAAGTATATAGAGATTTTAAGGTGACAACATCACGAAAATCTTTAGAGTTGCTTTTAAACCCCAACATCATAAAAGCTGTTGCTGTTATGAAATCAATGTGTTTCTTGCACCCCATCCCAGCAGGAAATTTACACATGACGGCATCGAGGAAGTCATCAATAAAAGGGCATGTATACTCATTCCAACATCGATGACATTTCTCACGGCGATGTCATTGGAAATTCATGCATGCCTTTCTGCATGACCACGGAATGTATGGGGTCATCACAAAAATACAAAAAGAAGAAGATTTGGATTACTGAGAAGCGCATGAAACAACAAAACCCCAATAAAACTTCAGCTCACTTGAGACAAACAAACTCCTATGCCTTCCTGTTAGCATGGCTATGTCCTCAGAATTGGCATACATACCTTAGTCATGCATGAAATCATCGATGTACAATTTCACGCAATCTCCAATTTCCTGCTGGGATGTTACGATCAAAGTACACACCAAGATCACGAATAATACTACGACTATCTAAAACCAAAGAATATATAACATAAAGAAGTTGCACGACCCTAATGCCCACTCTCCAATGGGTATGCCATTACCATTAACCAACGAGTGACCAGTTGGTGGAATAGCTGACAAAATGCGTTCGTACATAATTCTATCAATGTAGATGTGAACCGTCAGAAAGCTCTGTTTGTTGTGATCGGTGAAATGCAAAGAAACGAACTAAGTTTTATTTTATTTATTTTTAAGAATTAGCTAATTTAGCAGAACTAGCTGCTTAATAAATTTCATTTCTTCGTTTCTACACACTTTTACACAATATTTACTTGAGCTTAAGCTCACTTTTGCTTGAACTTTCACACATCTCATGTACTAAATACGTATCTAGGGCCCGAACCACTGCTAAAAAGTGCTGAATTAAATGTGGCAACTCAAATGGTTTAACTAACACAAAGGAAAAGTTAGAGCATGTCGACCAAAACACGAGTAAGATGGGAGACTCATTTTATAATGAGAAGGAAAAGGCTGCAGCATTTTGGTTGGATGGTTTGGTTTTGGCATGCCCATTGGAGAACGGGCATAATTTGCCACTTAAAAATATTTTCCGATCGATGGAAGAGAAGGAACGGTGTCAGGGCAGGGAAGTGATTCCTAGAAACCGCGGCTGTGAACACAAATGTGTACCAGCCAGCAACGCACAGAAGTTCGGGCGCAGGTTATTCATATGGGTTCATGCGTTGGGGTGAACCACGCTTGCGTTGTCGGACGATGTGCCTTCTAGCTGAAGGCAGACCGAATTCTATGAATGAATGATATGAGTAAAAAGGCAAGAACCCAAAAGAATTTCGTCTGCGCTTGTAATTCTCAACTTTCCTATTTCTTGATTGTTGTTAAGATTATATTAGGGGAAGCGAATACATTATTATTTATTCATTCACTCTTAAGAAGATGGTAACTATCATTAATTGATTAATTAATTAATTGCATATACACACATATTTCTTGTGAATTATAATAATGTTAAATTTATAAGATCGATAAGCAATTATTTGAAACAGCAAATTGTTTTTATTTTAAATAATTAATTAATAAATATCTGTGCTTCCAAAAGGTAAATGTGACACTAACGTTAGAAGTGAAAAGTATTGTACAAGGTTTTCTTATTTTAAAATAGCAGATCCGTCCGGTCCTTGCTCGTGCTTTTCCATACTTGTAAATAAAAACTTTTAATTTTCATAGGAATTCATGCGCGGTTAATTTATTGCATTTTTCCCGTAGGAACCCAAAATATTCTGAGCTCAGTTCAGAGTTCTCGTAATTTTCCCACACTTCCTAGAATTGGAACCGGCGAGCGCTCATACAGCCCTCAACGCGTGCTTGGAACACCTCATCGCAAAAGTCCATAAGAATAACATTGCGCGCCGGAATTTCTGTACGTTTGCTGCCTGGTCCCGCGTCGCATCAGAATTTTTGGTCACACTTCCGATGTAAGAAGTGTCTGAATATGAATGGCCGCTTGTATTTATTGTACTACTACAGATATAGGGTTCGCGCGGAAGGACCCTAGAGCAAATTTTTCAGTTCAAGTTATTTCTTCCGACTGCGACTTCTTTATGTTATATATTCTTTGCTAAAACGCAACCATGAATGAAATATTGGGATGGAACAGCATTTTTTAATCAGTAAAAATGAAGCATAAAGGCGCTGTGTTGATAAAGAAAAAAAATTATGTTCATTAACATTACAAATCTTGAGCACACCTCATTGGTGCCGGCGTGTTAATAGGAAAGAATAAAAAGTTTGACATTTGGAAGTCTTGACAGTGAAATGAAGAATGTTCAGCCTTTTTCTCATTTCCAAGGACATTCCATTTTTCCCATGGACATTTTATTCTTCCATTTTTTCCATGGACATTTTTTCCATTTATTCATTAAGACTTTTTTCTGCACACATTTTGTGGAAGGCAAATATACAGTTATTGCAAAAAGAATTAATGGAAAAATGTACCTACTGGTGGAAAATTTAGGTTGGAAAAGTGACCCCTACAAAATTTTGAAACATTTTCTATTGTTTGATTCTTGACCGCAAACCACAGCTTGCATATTTAAATTTGAAACAAAAGCTACTTGAAATTTTTATAGAATTAACACAAATTGTTTTTCCTATTATTACAATGCGACTTGCGAGAGCCGCTTTCTGGCGCGTGGGTATTGGGTGGCAGGGGGTAAAGATTGAGGTACCGCGCAGGGAAGATTTCTGAGTTTCAAAGAATCATTCACACAAAAATCAGATTTCGGTTCAATAGCATCAAGCACACAATGCTAACCCTTTTCCGCGCAACACCCGTGCGACAGCAGACGGTGAACCACCAAATGTAATTTCTCTCTTTCCCCTTTGCTTTTCCCCTTGCTTTTGCTATTTCTGCAATCCCTGGCAAACGGCAGAGACAGCAATAACCAGAGAGCCCAGAGAGCAGCAAAACTACCAAAAGCAGCAAAATGCTTCCCATGTCGATCAACCGAAATCAGCGAATTTTTGCTTGAGTATTCGGCTGTGAGACGTCTTCATATAATAAAGGTCTTTGGTAAAGGGAGGCATTCAAGAAAGCTCTCTGCTTCGCATGTGTTGGAAAGCGAACTATAATAGGGCTAGGAAATACAGGATGCATGCAATATCGCAGCAGCAATTGACACCACTTTGCGTTCTTTCCTAGGCGTGGTCTCCTCTTTTTCGGCCACAATTTGTCCGTTTTGAAGAAGTCACCGAAGAATTTTCTTTTATTTTTATCGATATCTGCACCACTTCATAAGGCGAAACTCCCACGCAGACGAGACATTACTCTTATTGAATGATTACCCGTTCTCAGTAGTACAGAAATCGCACTTTTTTCATCATATTTTCATTTATTCTACCCTTTTATTTTATTTATCTTGACCTGAACGTATGTATGTATGTAACGTAATGTTTCAAATTCACGTTTACAGACCTCTCTATAATTTGAATTTTGGCACACATTTGCACGATAGTAATACAATAATTTATTAAATTTCCAAATTAAAGATGGATGGCGGATTCAATATGCCGACCGGAAAAGTTAAACTTCAATGGATTGCCCTGAAAATCCGCTCTAAGAGGTTTTCGGGGTCGCTGATTTCGAATCTACTATCAAAATTTCCAAATATGAGACCACCCTCAATCCGCTGGGCTGTATGTCTATGTATGAGAGGAGGTGCGTAGGGAGCAGGTAAAAATTAAAGAAAAATAAATTTACTAATTCTGTTAAAAAATATCTAAAATGAGGTGAAAAGCGAAAATAGAAAGACATTTCGAAATGGAGAAATAGCATGGGTTTTTTCGAAATTGAGAAGAATAATTGAAATATCTCCTCTAAGTGAAATGGCTAGGCTACAAAAATATGAATGAAATAATTTTATATTTAGTGTCACATATGAAATGCAAAGACTTTTGAGTCTCCTCATTATTTTTACAATCGAATTTTTTTAAGACTAAGTTAAAAATTAAAAAATTAAAATTTTAATTTAAAAAGACTAAAAACAACGCTTTTCTACCAATGTGAACGCAAAGTAAAAAAATTGAAATATAGACAATAGCGGTCAGGCCTGTCTCGACCATTCAGTCAGTAACTAGCACTCGTAGCAATAAAGTGAAATAATGAAAGCCCGGTTTGTTTGACTCCATCCATCTGGTACTGACTAAGAAATTTTTAGAAAAGTGAAACAGTGACTGACCATGTTCTAAGCCAACTGAAGAAAACCTTACATGAAAGTTGGCCGGCTTCAAAATCTCAGCTTCCTGAAGAAGTGAAGTTCTTTTGGAAGCTAAAAGAAAATTTATTTATAGAGCAAGGAATAATTTTTCTAAATAATAGGATATTAGTTCCGACATCACTTCGTAAAGAAATACTAACACGTCTGCATCAATCCCATCAAGGGATTGAAAAAACCAAAAGTCGGGCTAGAGCGTTAATTTATTGGCCGGGAATTGATCAAGAAATTGAAACTGTTATAGCCAAAACCTTACATGGTTCATGAAGTACCTGATATGCCATTCAATAAAAATATGCAAAAAAATATTATCTAGTAGTAACTGATCACCTCTCAAAATATTTAGAGATAATACCACTGAAAAGTAAAACCTCTGGGGAAATAATAACTAAATTAAAAACATTATTCGCGGTACACGGAATCCCAAGGACAATAATCGCAGATAACAACTCCTTCGGTTTATTTGAGTTTAGACATTTTGGAAAGACCTGCGACATCAATATAGTAACGTCGAGCCCTCGCTATCCACAAGCTAACGGGTTAGCTGAAAAGTCGGTACAAATTGCAAAGCGTCTAATAAAAAAAAGTAATGAGTGAGGGGAAGAACTATGGCTCTCATTATTAGAATACCGTAACACACCTCTGAAAAATACTACCAAGTCTCCTGCTGAAATACTTATGGGCCGAAAACACAGAACATTACTCCCAGGAAGGCAAGAAATTTTTAGAAATCAAAGGGGAACAGAAGCTAAGAAAACGATAGATAAAAATAACAGGAAAAATGAATATTACTATAATAGGGATTGTAGAAAAGAACTAAACTTTACTGAAAATCAAAAGGTATGGGTTAAAGATGGTATATATTGGAAAAAGGTGAAGATAAAGGCAGCACATAAGACTCCACGCTCATATTGGATTGAAAAAGATGGAACACTTCTACGAAGAAACTCGATTGGCATAAGACCTAGAAAATCTTAACTATGCTGATTGGCTGTATGCTGCACCTTTCTGTGTAAGAGGTAAACTAAAATAAAGGCTAGATAAAACATAAGATTATATGATGTTGTGAATTTGAATATAAATTCCATGACTTGAATATGACTCCATCTGGTACTGACTCAGATAACACAAAAATAATGTTTAATATGTATAAAGTTTTGTTCAACAACGATAGGAAGTTCCCCAACTCGATGTAATTTATTTTTTTAAATAAGCTTAAAATGAGAAATAAATTGATTGACAGAAAAATTAGCTTTAAGGTAAAAAGAGCGTGGGGTGCTTGATATCAAAGTCGAGCTATGTATTACAAAAATGTATAAAGCATCCCACGCAATTAAATGTGTACTTCCATAATACTTTGAAATCCAAAGCAAACTAAGACAAATTTTTGAATTGAGACACCAAATAAACACAGTTAATTAACCTGAAGCACATTGAAAACTGACACTTCTAAAACCCTTGAGCTGCCTTTTTATATTATTTTACCTGGAAAAGGGATCAATCTATCGTGTTATTCCTGTAAACTAAATTAGGTAATTCTGACCACTGAACATTAACAGAAGATGAAGAAGACAGGCCGAAGGCAATTAATTGAAGGTAATGACGAAATTTACATGCGTTTGTAATTTTTTGGCCAGGGACTCTACAGTACAGTGTACATGTGGAGATGGAATTCATTCGCCTAAAGCAGTCCTGAAATGAAGCTATTAAGCTTTGTGACCCGCACGCATTCAAAGCAAACACCTTGCGCTTTATATCTTATACAAGTATTTACCCACAGAGATTTCAATTTAATTTACCTTGATGGACTTTATCTCGAGACTAAGTATGTATGTTAGCTGTCAGGGCTGTTGTGCAACCGTAATTGCGAAGTATGCAATTTTTAACAAAAGCTGTGAATAAAATGGTGAATTGGTGAAATGCATGCATCTCAACTATCAGTGATTCAGTTCGACTTATTGTGCTGATTCAATAGAACTCACCGTTGCTGCGAGCCCAGCTGTAGTAATCCAGGCAAATCCCTATACCGACCTATACTTAAAATTACTTAGAATGTGAAGGGGATTCACTTGGATGAAGGGATTAAGCTGAAGGAGTCGCATGTTCACCTACGCTGACGTCCATCCAGGTAGGACAGGTAAATAGGATAAAGGGCAAAGGAAGTAGGTACACAATGGCAAATAACGTCTAAATATAAGACCCTGTCCACAGAAGGATTTATCTCTGCCGGCGTCCCCTTTCTGGATGTGTCATATGCGGAATGGTCGGAATAGTACCATTGAAAGGGTTTGTCCTATTGTATAAAAATTGCCATTGTGCCCACTCGAACCAGAAAAAATTAAGTGGCCGGCAAAAAATGACAAAATGTCCTTTCACGTGAGACTTAGCACAGCCGTTGGCAGGAATCGCAAATATTGGGTAATGCGGCCAAGTAAAGGCCATATGCCGAGGCTTCATCTCCACTAAAGTGGGGAATTTCTAGTTTAAAATGGCTTTATCCGATGGTCCCCCAGAAGGTGCCATGTTTATGAAGCGAGAACTACCAGGGAGCATATGTTGCACTGCCTCGGCTAATTTCAAAGTTGCATTTTTTTCTCCTTGCGGTGGCTCTAAAATAGGGTATTGCCCAGCTTCGCATGAAATTTTATTTTTATTGTTAAGTTGCTTTAAAACTTTTTCCACAATTTTTACACTGGCTACACCACCCACAAGTTTTTTTTTAAGTTGTTGCCTGGTGGATATTTGAGTTTATCATGACTCGTCGCTAAATAACTCATGTTAAAAAGTGCTTTTATGGATCCTTTTCGTATTCTAAGTGCAAAAGTTTGCAGTGACAAGTTTGCGCCCATCATCTTAAGTTGTTAATGTGGACACTTTGGTTTCATGTCCTTGTAAAAGAATACTGTCCATTGAGCGACAAAATATTTTGTTAACAGAACTTTCTTATCTCTTATCCAAGAGCACTTTAACTTCAAATACATATTGCCATGGACTTTGTTTAAAAGTTAAAGCTACCATCATTACATCTTATTCAAATACTTCTTCTTCTACATATTATATTTAGACTACTACTACTAACATACTTAGACTTTGTGATTGCATGCAACTTTTTACATAGGATACAAAGGTTATACTAAGTAGGTACAGTTATCTATATATATATATATATATATATATATATACACTCTAAAAAATGTCCTGAAAGCTTGGAATAACAGTTAAAAAATTAAGGAAACTCACCTGTTCGTATCGTTGAAATGATTTAGTGCAATCAAAAATGCAATATAAAAAAATTTTAATATATCTGAATATGTAATTTTTTCCATATTGCTCTTGTTGCCTTTGACGCTTTGACATAAACACGAGCATTGTGGCGTTTTTCAATTTACGATAAAGTTTGAAAAGTGGTATATTTCTAAAAGGTCCCAAAACCTAATGGTTTTCTACACAGCCTGTGTAGACAACCCGATAAATTGCTCGGTTTTCCCTTTGTATGGGGAGAGCAGTGGAGACAACTATATGGTTCATTAAAAAAACGCACCTTAAATAATTAATGCTGATTATTATCACTGCTGAGTTATTATAAAAATTTCACAGTATGTTTTGTTAACTGTTTGTAGTGAAACTTCCCTAACTCGAATCTAAAAGGACAGGAAAATAATGTGTGAGTACCGGGAAATGAAACAGAATGCGATTTCCTTAGAAAACTTTAAGATTTTTGAAGTGATACTTTTCATGCGACAGCCTAATCGCTTAACATAAATGGATCCGTTTTGATAGCAATCCATTCAATTGAGAAATTCCGGTCGCCATGTTGGATCCGCCATCTTTGATTTCCAAATTTCGATAGTAGATTTTTCGTAATTAAACCTTATGTGACAGTAAATTTAGAATTTTATAAATAATATCTAAATAATAATAGAAACTTCATTCCGCAAGTTTTTGGTACTTTAGTAGTTTAGTACGCAAAAACTTGCGGAATGACGTTTCTAGGCAATCTAGTTTTGTCTACCCCCAACAAACCAAATTTGTTTATTATATTACTATAAAGTTTTAACAGTGTAGTGTTTATGATTCCTAATGTAGTCATGGACACGCCCACACGGCTTGTCATTGGTTGGGTGTTTTCTCTTTTGTTCTATTTTTTGGTTGGAGATTATTTTTGCAGCAGGAAAATCTTCACAATACAAAGGAATCTTAGTGAACACACAAGATATATTGTATATTACTAGAAAAATAAGCGTTATTTTCTCTTCATAAATTTCCTTACAACTCTCCATGCGCGAACAATTATTATCAACAACTGAGTTGGGGACGTTATGTTTTCGCAGATGGCCCAGTGCAGAAGTTTAAAGTGGGAGATGACTGATAGGTACAAACTGCACATGGAGGGAAATTATGTTAGATGGAAAAGCGTTTCATGGGGAAAGCGTTACATGGGAAATAATTTGACCAAATTCACTCTAGCCCCAAAAACCGCCGGGGCCCCGGTAAGGATGTTTACGCATAAAAAAATCAAGTAAGTTAGTTACAGAATTTCTACGGAATTAATTAATTAATTATGATTGCAAAAAGTAAGAAAATGTTGGACGAATAAAATACGATATGTGACGTTATTCTAAACCCAATATGGCGGATGCCGCAAGATGGCGAATTACCCCTTTCTTCACAACTTCTTTGCCATGGGTATCAAATGAATGGGTTAGACGACCAGAATACGACAAGTTATGTGACGTGCTTACCATAGAATAACATAGACAATTTCTGGACGTATATATTATACTAGCATCGTGATATAATGTAAAATTACTAGTATGATATGTCATAACGTTACTGCTCTACTATATATTATCTGAAACTAAAATGCAAACACGGTATTATTGCGACATACTCTGAACATCACCGTACCTATGTGTCGATTTGAATTAAGTAAAGAAAGAAGGAATTTTTGTTTGTTTCATATTTTACGTTTCTTGTTTTATGTAATAATTTTATTTTTAAAATGCCCCGGTGTAGCTACATAATTAAGGTACCAATTATTAACTATAACCCTTGTAGAGTATTTTATAAACAACATTGTGGTTATGTAACAACGCTGTAATTGTTTAAAGAACAAATGTAGCCAATTTATGAAGTTGAAAAAAGCGTCATATAATTTTTTCGAATATTGCTGGAGCTGTTATTTTTAAACAGTTCTTTTTTTTCCTTGCTGCGTTTATTGCAACAACATTAATAAAAATGCTAAAAATGTAAAACAGATTTTGCAATATGTATTCCGAAAGACGGCCACATTTTCCATATAAATATAAAACGGGCAGGGAACCAGTAATCAAAAGTAACAGAAAAAGGTATAAATAACTAAGCAACGGTACAGCTGAACGAAGGGAAAACAGAGCAAATAACCTTCACGCTCAGAAGGAAAGCTTGCAGGCCAGTCAAAATAAATAACACCCCGGTAAAAGAAGTCAACAATGTCAGATATCTGGGTATCCAACTAGATCGCAAACTTGCATACATGGCAAGCCCACATCAGCAAAAAAAAGGAGCACACACAAAAAAATATACTGGTTACTCAATAAAAAGTCGAAGCTCAGCCTAGAAACGAAAATTGCGGTATACAAAAGCATGATCAAACCTATATGGACCTATGGAATCCAACTTTGAGGATCAGCAAAAACATCAAATATCGAAATAATCAAGCCGACCCAATCAAAACTTATCAGGGACATCATCGGCGCACTCCGCTACGGTCGCAATAATATCTTGCTGAGGGACACTGACATTAAAGAGGTCGAAGAGGAAATCGCCGCAACTTGCAAAAATTACATAGCAAGACTCGAACGCCACCCAAATTCGACAGCCAGAAACATCTTAGTTGTTAAAAAATTTTCCAAGCTGAAAAGAACTGACCAACTTGACTGCACAAATAAATAATCACGAATACCCACCAGCACACAACAGTCATGGGTAGGTAGTACCACGCAATCTAAGAAGGTGGACAACACCGGTGAAATTATTAATACAGTCATACTGAATCGGCAAGAAGAGAATATAGACCCCAACTTAATCGTGCTGACCACCCTGGTAGGCATCTCACTACTATACCAGATCTACAAGGACTACAGGAGGAGCCTTAAAAAGAAATACAGTGTCACCCAACCATAGACAACAAGACCAACCAGCCATCCGCCTAGAATAGCATGAACCAGCGCAGACTGGACACAGTGGACGGCTACCACAGGATACAACCAAAAACCAGCAAAACCATCAGCCTGCAAATCATTAGCCAGTAAGAGTCGTAATACTACATGTTAGAGTTTGTACAATAAACAAAGATATGGGAATAAAAAAAACCAAGGGGGTAAGCCAATATCGCACCGTAAACGAAACATATTTCGAGTTTCAGATGTTCGAGCCCGGAAGTTCCACTATATCTAATTACTCTTTTATATTCCGACTTTCTTTTGAAGTAATTAACAACAGATTGTCGAATTCAAAAATATGCCCGTTTAATTCGCTTATCATAATCGATTGTTATGTTGAACGACAAAACTTATTGTGCAACTGCAATTGAACCATATTTTATTTGTTTGCGGAAAACGAATATTAATTTGTCGGAATTCAATTTTGATGGCCATTAACAACTTTAAATTTATTTTGTATACCGAATTGTAGTTACTACACCGTCAATACAATTGTGTATTCCTTGTGTGGATACTGTTTGTTATTTTCGACTTTTCCCCAACATAAGTATGTTCGACCTGTTGCTACTTGTTTAGGTTTAAATGAACTGTCAGGCTGCATAAGTAAGAGGATTGACAATAGTTGACAGCAACATAATGACAGTTAGACGCTACAGGAGCTCGCCTAAATGCCATATTAGCATTAATTTTGTTTATTAACCGAAACAGGGTTACTGGTGAACGCTCGTCACCGCAAATCTGAAAGTCTGTTTTTAATGCGGCTTTAACAAGCTTTGCTTCTTAAGTCAAAATTGCGTTTTCTGCTGTGCCATCTTTCATCCCTCTCAGGAATAATGCCTTGCCGGTTCCATTAATTCCGAGCAACACTGCTTCCCATCACATCTAGTTAACTAGGACATATATTTCGGTCTCTGCCGAAAAACTCCCCTGGAAGAATAACAATGGCTTGACAACCCCAGTAGCAGGTCCTATCCCCAGTGACGGTGAATCTGCATTGAAACTCACGGCGCGACTATAGCTATGAGATTGGCTTTGTCTGTAGACGCCACTGATATTTCGCGCATGTGCTCCCATCCAGATCGTATCTTCTGTTTGCTTAATGTGTTTTATTGGCATAAAATTACTTTCTGGTTGATAAAGGACTCCGGAGAAATGAAATGGTCACATTACCATCAGTAACAGGCATAGGAGTATTCCCGCAGGAGGGAACATCTTTTGTTTCCAGGGAGGCGAACCACAGCTGGTAAGGGTAGTTGAAATGCTGCTCGGGTGCTTTCTTTTCGGCACCAGAGGTGATTTTTGATGGAGAAATTTTAACAACAAAAAACTACCAGCCACCTTTGCGGGAAATACCTAGAGAACTTGATTTTAAGCTTTATAGAGGACAAGGAGGGAAAAGCCCGATGTTCGAAACGGCGGTTTTCAAGGGACGCAAGTGATGAGAGCAGCTGAAAGGAAACTTTCCCATTTAGCTGAATGGGCGTGCATTAACAAGGACGAATTTTCGGGGAGTATTAAGAAAACACGACTTTATTAATGGAAATCCCCTTGTGTGCTCAGAATTTTATTTCTGGCCGAGGCCTGAGAGCCCTGTTCCTACCTCGATCTGAAAAAATATTCCCCTGAAATATTCACGGATTTATAAAAATCACTCCTCTCGTTTGCATAATTGTTTACATTTGGGGAGCTTTGTTTTATTTTATTTTTGGAGGGTATATGTGTCGGATGTGATTTCTTTGCAGATACACATAGTTCTTGTTCACTCGACTCTTGAAGTGGAAGTACTCAAACAAATTCGATTTTCCGTGACAACCACACAAAAATCTTTTTTTTTTCATGAAATTAGGTTTTAATATAAATACATAGTGATGATGTTTTGAGGGAAATCACAGAAAATGGAATATTATTGTCTCACCATTATACTTCACAAAATCTGCATAATTGTGATTTTTACTGTTTTTTGCAGGGTGAATCCGCTAAAGATCGCCACGCGGGAGAAATGTCCCGCGGCCGTATTTCTAAGAGTTCAGAACATTTGGCGCCACTTGCACGTTAGTAGTGTTAGTACGATTCGCTGTGATGAATTGGTTGAAAGCTTTCTCATTTTTTTGCAATAAAAAATGAAAAAAATAACTGTAAAAAATACTATTTGAAAAACAAGCTTTTACTTAAATCAAATATACTAAAAATAAATTTTTTGCTTACCGATTCCATTACCTACATACTTATTGTATTTTTAAAACTTTTTTAATGTTCACAAACTGTAATCAATTTAAAAATGCGATGGGGTATGTTGAATTTTTACACTACATCGCAACAAGATTTAACATCACATAGTCGCAGTGGATGCAAACATTTAATTTTTAAATAATTCGCTAACAGTTTGTGAACATTTCACAAGTTTTAAAAATACAATAAAAATGTGGGTAATTGAATAGGTAAAGAAAAAATTTATTTTTAGAGCATTTTTCGCAATGCTTCATTATTACAAGGTCTTTTTCATGTTAGCTTTGAGCTATCTAGCTCTTCAATAAGGAGGCCATCTAGGGCAACGTACGCTTGCCCAGCAGCAATAAGGTTATGACCTAAATATAGCACTACACATTTGACATTGTTGCCCTGCATCTTGTGCACAACGTAAGCCCAGCATAATACCATGAGCAACATTCTCGTTCGTTCGTGCTATGGCTGTATTTATGTTAGCTGGAAACTGTACAGATATAGTCTGAATAACGTTAATGTATTTTTGATAAATTCAAATCTCCGCCATCTTGGAGTGCCCGCCATATTTAGAAATAGGACTTAGAATGACGTCGCATAGCTTATCGTCGTTCAACCGTCAAACCCTTTCATTTAATACCAATGTCAGAGGGATTATGAAAAAAATTGTAATCCGCCATCTTGTGGCGTCTGCCATGTTGGATTTTAAGCAATAGTGGATATACCATAGAAATATAAACAAAGCATGGAATGGCTGTATCATGTATAAACCCTGTATATGAGCGACCACCTAAAGACAGCTATGCAGAGGAGTACAGCAACAGCGTGTATGAGGAAAGCTAAATAAGCATTATAGCTTGTCAGTGAATGGCAGCTTGTAAATAGATTATAAGGAGGGCATAGACATTAAGGCAGGCACTTCGGAAAATTTTGAAATATAAGCCCCCTTCTGATTATGTCTTCATATTTACGCCTGCACTGCGCGACCAATACCAACACAGCCAATTCTAACACATCAGGGAAGGTGGTACGCTAAATCTGGCTTACAGTCGTCCCGTGGTTAGTTTATATTTCTATAGGATATACTACATTGCATTGTCAGCGGACTTACACACATGTGCAAAATTTCAAAACTCTAACTTAATTAGAACTAGTTGAAATTTTGATTGCAAAATTTGACCCAAACATAGTAACAAAGCAAGTTAAATAAATACTGGTAATAAAAAGAGTATACAAAGCTATTTTGTATTACCTCATGTTGTATTCAAGACTAGTTAGTAAGCAACTGATTTACCATATATTTGTGGAAAGTGGGTATTATAGCTTAAAAGCAATTTACCAATTGTTCGCCTGTCATCCGGATTTCTAAGTAGCCTTTGACGGCCAAGAAGCATTTGCAACTATACCGTCTGTCTGATATTACCATCGGCAATAAATTCTGTTCGAAATAAAAATACTTCAGTACGCACGGCTGCAACTACCTTCGGTACTACCCCAAAAACATTTTAGCAACGGGACTCAAATCGAACAATGACAAGAAGGGAAACATGGGGCCCTCGTGGGTTCTTGGCACCGACACTGTTACGCTGTTTTGATGAATTATTTACGAGTGGAAAAAGTTTCAACGAAACAATAAATGTATGTTGTATGTGGATATAAATATTAAATAAAATAAGGACAAAAGTCGTTTTCACTATCCACATAATTACTTGTCTTCTGAAGTTCTCAATTCCGTACTGAAATTGAGTTCTGAGAACTGCATTTCATAATTGAGAATTTCACAGCAAAATTGAAACTAAAATTGAGAAAAAAATTTCCCAATTTCAGGCTATGTTTACGTCAAAGGCTTTGGTTTCAATTCAGTTGAGTGAGCCAAACACGACGTTCTTTTCTAAGTGCTGAATTTAAAGTAAAATTTAATGAGACCTGAAGGAAACAAAAAGTTTTACAGTGGAAATTGCTGGTATTGTCACTGCTGAGCCGAAAACGGGCAAGGCGTCCTCTACGTTAATAGGTAACTCAGCTCTAAGATAGGAAGTTGAGTCACTCGCAAAACTCCCAGCACCTTTATGCTCATTACAATAATTAAAAGTTGGCCGTGAGTTTCGGCGGAGTAAAGAGCGCTATTTAAAAC
Organism: Neoitamus cyanurus; assembly: GCA_947538895.1. Classification (NCBI taxonomy): domain Eukaryota; kingdom Metazoa; phylum Arthropoda; class Insecta; order Diptera; family Asilidae; genus Neoitamus; species Neoitamus cyanurus. The sequence continues at coordinate 1,847,585 of OX384540.1, forward strand.
AAGCATTGGCTGGCAGTAAACGTTATTTTTAATATGAAAACGCCCCGGCTGAGCTGCCCCTGAGTGAAAATTTCTGCTTTTCCCCGCTGATAATGTGTGAAAAATACTATGCGGATATGTGTACGTGTATACCATATACACACGTAAGCTCGATAGAGCCATTGCCAGATTCTTGCGGGAATAGCATTTATACGGGTTTCCTATGAGTTATCCAAAAAAGCGTGGAAAAAGCGGAGATACAAACAAGTGCACATCTATGTGCCCCACAAGGGTCTGCAAGAGGTGGCTTAGCTTCATATCAACATCCACACATGACCACCGTAAGGCAAGTATCTTATAATGCTGACTTTGAAAAAGGTATAAGAAGATTTTCTTGACCATCAAAATCGTGTCGGGAATAGTAAGCAAACGCTCCGGCCAAAGCCGAAGGGTACCAGATGCAGGGAGGGATCTTGTTATGTCGTTATACATATTTATGTTAAGCACGGCTGCGGGAGTATATCATTTGAACTTATCACGAATCAGGAGAATTCCTACATTTTTCATGATAGTATGTACGAAGTGGGTACATATTTCAACGTCCCAGGGAGACAAGGGATCACCCCGATTTCCCTTGGACGTGCACTCTACACGCAAAAGCACTTAAACCCTCGCTGCATTACGACTGCAAAATTAAGCAACCTCACGGCGCTCGTCACAAAGCCGATATTCAAATATTGTAATCATTGCGGGTCTGACGTACAGGCAGCTTCACGTACAAGACAATGGGACCTATTGGGGCGGGGGCGGGAAAATCGGCCAGCTCGCTTAAATGGATTAATTTCCGAAAGGTTAATCTGCTCGGTCGAAAGTCCTCCCAACAATGATTGAATATGAAAGAAACTGATGGTATACAAGACAGGCAATAAATTCTGGCATAAAAAATGAAAACGGAATTCGGCAGTAAAAGAGAGCAGCGAAATAAATCGATTGTGTAAGTCGATAACGAATAAACTACATGAAAGAAATGGAAAGCAGAAATGAGAAAAACCTACCCATGCAGATAAGATCGAAGAAAATTAAATTCCGGGGTTAACACTTTTAGGAACAGGACTGAAATCTATTACTTTTATTGCTCCTACCTCAGAGGGTCGAGCTTGACGACTCCCAGCCGGCCCTGTGACAAAATATCAAGGGAGGCAAAGTTGATTTTCCTGCCCGAACATAGACGCAATTTCTCGTATTAGCGAACTTAGCTCGGCAGAGAGCTGCAAATAAGTTCCCAAGTTAGGCGACATTCACATGATTCCAGATATCGACCGAACTTTTGCCAATTTCCGAAGTTTTCAGATTTTAATCATGACTCTGATAAGACAGATTTACAACAAGTAGCAGAAGTAATTTCGAAATTATTGAAATCAAGAAAACTGGGAATATTTACATATTTGCACCCCGGTCGGTCAAACACGAAATAGAAACCAGCTTTGAACGCGAGAAGCGTTAGAAATACAATTTACGAATTGCGACACATTTTTGAAGAATCGAATATTCATGCTATACTTTTAGCAAATCTTGCTTCTTGACTTTATTCTTTCCTCTCATGTGGCTATTGCAGGGCACAGTAATTTCCGCAGCGATCGGGATTTTCATTTGGTTTCCACATTAGGTATAGTCTCTCCACTTCGAGGCTCTGCTTCAGTTTCCTTCGCTATACTGGGTGATTAGCCCGCATTAACTATCGTAAAGCCGGTCCCAGACAATGCATGCATTTTTCTAATATTTGGCAATGCGTCTCATTTTACGAGGTATGTGGGAGCTACAAAGAGAAATATTTGTTATGCGTACTCTTTACCCAAAGCTTGTAATTCGTCATTTTTCTTCGTCATTTGTGTCTGTGTTCTTGCACCAAATATTTGCTATGTCTCTCTTTTGGCGAGGTATGTGGGATCCAAACGCAGGAAATATTTGTTATGCGTACGCTCTCCACTAAAAATGGGAAGCAGACGATTATTCGTGTTATAACCTCCGGTTTAGCGGGCAGAAGCAAGCGTAAAAGAAGTTTTAGCTGAACAAATTGAAAATGGAATGGTGTAATGAATTCACCCTTGAATTTATAGCTGTCTATGAACTTAGGAAAAGCGCACTCTTAGAGTGAAAGCGTACGGTCTGAGTGGAACTCGAACCTGGTACTTTTGGATGGGCAGTCTAACACGCTTACCACTATACGACTCTTGTTATTAAATACAACATTAATTTGGTTGGAGCATACTGCGTAGAATGCAGCATATATCAAATTCCCAAAGGTGAATAAAGAGGCAATTTATTAAAGTCCTGACTATTTTTAGCGCGTCAGAGTTGAAGGCAAGCATAGAGCCGGAGTCTCCTAACAGTGACATACCCTTTCCTTTTATTAAGCCATATATTGTATACCCAGATTTTTAGCGTTAGTTACTAGAGCAAATTTGATGTGTCACAATTAACACGAGAGATTAAAAGTATAACTACATACATATGTATTGAAACATTTAAATGAAGGTCATGATTCTTTGAACAATAGTTAATTCATTCAAGGTTGTCATTAATCCTTCCAACACAACTATCAACCCGTCCAATGTGTTCAGATATCTGTATTGTGCTCAACATCGTCTGCATACATGTGAATTTAGTACCATGAGATGAAAAAATAAAAATTAAATATTAATGTTCATCCCGAATTTATGGATCACCCTGTAACCGAAAACTAAGCAAAAACACGGAACATATATGGGGGGTGGTTCGGATACCCCTAAATATGAGGCACCTGAATTTAACCTATGGACGTCACTCGGCCTTGTTTAAAAAATGTTTAACCATCGGTAACCGCCCCCCGTGTAAAATCTGACGTACACGGAGTACACGGAATCCGGGTTCATGTACATGCTAAAACACGGTACAAACAGACAAATTTCTGTCCGCAAACATTTTGTAAAACGCAAATTTTCCTTTTACGAATTGTTAAACATGTTGATTTTTAATTTTTTTTTTTAACTGTATTTTTCATTTGGTTTTTTATAAATATAAAACCCCTTCTCCGACTTAAATTACCTAACAATATAAAATTGTCCTAAATGGTTAAATAATTACCCCTCGAGGCCTCTGTAGCTTAGTGTTAAGTGAGTCAAGCTACCATCACAGAGGTCGTAGATTCGATTGCCACCTGGCCTCCTTGGGGGGAACCTAGATATCGTTAGCTCGGCGAGCGATATGCACTCGCCAGACTAGACTGCCGAGATCACGGGTTCAAATCCCACTTGCGAAGTAGCCCATCCTCCCGACACCTAAATTTCCTTTCCTCAGCATTGCACAAAAATTCTTTCAGGTTGAAGTGCCCAGCCTACAATGGGGGCCGGTTCTACTGAAAACAATATGTATAATTTTACTGCCAATTAAAAGTCACTGATGTTCCACACAAATAAATGAATCGAAATTAACAACAAAGCAAAATGTAGCAATAGGCGTAACTACCTTTCGCATCACGAATGACTTTGTTCGGTGATGTGTAAAGCCATTTAAAGAAATATAATTCAGTCATTTTGAAATGTTTCCTTTATTACAAGAGAGCACGAGTTTATTCATGCACAAATCCATTTTCTGGCTGACTTTAATTTTTAACAATCGGCGTATGTATCTGACGGAGGTAATGCGTAAGTTCTTGTGTTGGGAATTTTCTGCGAAGAGCATAATAAAAGCTGATTTCTTATAAGCAACCAGATAAAAGTCGGAGGAAGGCGCCAAAAGGCAGTAAAAGCTGAAATTACTCAAGGCAGAGATGAAATTGGCTGTTTACGTGTAGAGTTTTATCGACAAATCTGAGGGTATACCATACACATTCATTTATTAGTTCTCTTGAAGGAAACGTCCTAATTCAGGCCTTCCACAACGCGCAATTTAGGTATTCAAGAAGAGAATACACGTTGTGGACAATTTTTATAATTACATGTATGCAGTCATATTTAGATAAGCTTGGCGAATTTCCTTCTGCAAGTGAGTACTTGAGTGCTCAGTCGATTTTTCGTATATGTAAATGTAATAGTCAGAGTGCACTCGAAAGTTATTTCGTAATGAATAGGTACATAATGGGTTTTCTATTAATTTGTAATAGTCCAGGCAAATTAGCTGAAAAGAAGGGTCACTTCGCAATCATTTATAGACACAGCAATTTTATGGTTGTTTCCGGGGTTTTTGGGGTCGGAGATTTCGAATCAGAAAAATCGGAAGTGGTCTTGAGGGTCATTTTCAAGGGTCCCAAGTTGCACAGTTTCCGGTCGCCATTTTGAAGCCGCCATTTTGTTTATGAAACAAGGAACCTCCAATTCGTAATCAGCTACCTGAAAAAATCTCTGATACCAAGTTTTATGTAAATTGGAGTACATCTACCTTTGCAAATTTGACCCTTTAACCTTGAAAAATACCCTCAAAGCCACTTTTCCGATTTTTCTGAATTTGCGAAATTCGTGATTTCCGCCCCCAAAAACTCCGGGCTCAACCATAAACTTGCTGTACCTAACTATTGAATACTGAAATGCTAATTTTCCTAGACTATAAGCAATTTCTAAATTGAATCATATAAATTTAATTCATAGCTTAAAAATTAATTAAAATACAAAAACAAAAAAAACTGTGCTAAATTCAACTACACTTCTGTTAAGCAGGGGTGTCAACCTTGCGGCCCGTTATGTGATATTCTGGGGCTACACAATGCTCTGATATAAAATGATTAACTTGGGGATATCATGTAACTCACTGGACTGTACTAAGCTGAACTTGGCTTGTCAACGATATATCCTGCTACTATGCCAATGTGACTGCGTTCCGCTCAAAAATGACTCGCTTGTGTATATTGGTACGACTTGTTTCTGTTTTAACGCGGTCTATTTGACCGAGACCTGGCCCTATTCCACAAAACAACTTTGCAACTTTTCACTTTTCACTTCGCAAATTAAATTTTTTCGCAAAGTGATAAGCGAAAGTGTTTCACGAAATTTACTTCGCAACTTTGCAGAATCACGATGACTCGACACGATATTAAATTAAAGGAATTAAATACTAGGGATAAAACCTACTTTTAATTTGAGTTTTCGAGCTTACAGGTTCGTTCTCTTCTCATCCCTACTTTTATACTAATTTTTATTTAGGTCATCTGCGATCTACAACAGCAAGCATTGCTTGTTGTGCAAAGCTGGTGCAAGGATAGGGAACTGTCAGTGAACGCTGAGAAGACCTCTACCAAAGAAGTATATCTAATTGGCGGTCGGAGGCTACGCATAATTTTGTTGGTCTGTGTAGGTAGCCTCCGACTACCAATTAGTTATACTTTGTCAGTTTATTACAAATATTGACCAGTTAGATAAATTTTAATAGTACAGATTTGTTCATATATTTAATTATGAATGTGTCTTGTTTACATCTTTTTAGTTCCTTTTTACAGTCAGTCGTCTTTTTTAATTTTAATTTTTACTATTTTGATATACCCAGAGTCATTCTCACAATTAAGACAAACCTAACGACACCTCTTAAGTTAAAATCCATCGGGCCGTTTAGGCTACAGAGCGTGACAAAGAAATCTACATTCATACATACATATATACATACATATGTATACTCGAAAAACACAACCCTCCCCAGCGGGAAATTTGGTCAGGCATTCCTAGGGAAGCGGGTTTGGAATCAGTAAATTTTATGAGAGAAAAATATGCTGCTTCCCTGTTGATTCCGGGAAAAGCAGGTCAGTAAGTCATAAAAGAAAACAAAACGAAATCTTGCTCATTCCTGTTTTATCTTCTGTGCAGTAAGATGCGTTTTGGTTTTGCGTTCTATTGAGTATTTTTGTTGTGTTTTTGCGTGTTTTTAATAATAAAATCAGTTTTGTGCTTTCATTTTCGTTCACCATTTGACCTGTCCTTGATCTTTGACTTAAAACGAAAAACATGTCATGCATTAGAGATTATACTTCCATAGAAGCAAGCTGGGAGCAGTATGAGCCAGATTCCATGTGCATTCCGGAGAAGCTAGATGGAAGGAGTACAAAAGCTTTTTTATGGGAATGCATCCATAGCTTCCCAGGAGTAGCTTCCGTTTGCATCTTGGACTGCTTCTTTTCCCGCTGGGTCCTTCTAGCGCAGTCGGGTAAAAAACGCTGCATTTTGTATCTCACACTGTACATGCCTATACGTGAGAAAATTTTGCCGGCTAAGGTTCTATCTCTTTTGCTTACAGGAATAGGATGGTACTCGTTCGTTTCTGTTTTAGGTAATGGGAAATTTTTCTGGATGTGTTTTCCAGACATTGCACACTAGTTAGGCATTTTCAGGCGTATTAGAGTGTCTCTTCATTTCTCATCACTCGTTCTCTGGAAGAGTGAGGTCGAATATAGTACAATGAGAGGTGGACCGGATCCAATACAAGATTGTAGACAGTCGAATTTGTTTCTAAGTTGGGTCGACTACGGCCTGAGTAGACGTCTACTTAACCTTAGCAGATGACAGATTGGTCTCGCAGTGAATCTCATCATAGGTCACTGCAGGTTGAATAAGCATCTGCTTATATGCAATAGCTGATTCACTGCTATGCAGATGCGAGTTAGAGGCCGGAACTATCACGCACCGGGCACGGGTCAGCTTGATGTGTTTCTAATAAATCTGGTCAGTTGTCCTATAAGCCTCTGTTGTTTAACTGAATTTAAAGCACTGTTTGCTGGCTTACAGGGGAATGACAAACGTTGCTATAAAGTAGATACTGAATCCAAAAATTATAATCGATTTGTATTATGTTATTATGTTATGGTATGTTATTTCTAGACTGCCGAACATTTGCCTGTTGTAATGTGAAGTTCAATCAAGGGGAACTATCGAGCTAAATGAGGGGACTCAAATTTAATATGCAGTTCCCTTCTTCAGTCCTAAAATAACACTCCTTCTGCATAAATGTATAGGCCCTTTCTGGAAGTATTAGTCAGTATTTAAAGCCTAGCGGGGCATCTGCATTGAAAGTAGGGAGGCGAAAGTAAAGGCTTTTGTAAATGAATATTTCGCAAGGATTTCATAAGTCAATTTTACGCATAGAGCAATAAGCCGAGGCAATTTTACGGGTGATTGAGCAAATATCTCTTGACTGGCCGCATTTGAAATTAAGTCTTGTCAATAATTGAAAGTGCCAAATACATTATTCAAAGCAGATTGGAGTGGTGCGTGTCGTTGTTCAGCTCGAGACTCCCAACTCCAGTCGTAATGGGACGTGCATTCAAGCCGGGAAAATATTTAAATGAACATTGCTTGTCTTCCTTTCCTTGATTTTCCTTGATTAAAGTTGAAGTACCTACTTGAAGGAATTATTGGCAGATAGCGCGGGACCATCGCGGGGAAAAATATCTCCTTGTGCCGGCTCCTGCCTCAAGTACTCTTTCGTCCTTTGCCTGGAAAGTTTAGGTACACTGATTATATGGCCGCTCTTGAAGCCACGACGTTCGCAGCGGAGATTCTGTAATGAGCTAGAAAAACACTCTCGTCCATAAAATTATTCGCTTCGTTAACACCGTTTTAAAGCAATTTCGGCTTTCATTCATGAGCTACTCGCGCGGCATACGTTGGAGTAGCAAAGCCTTTTTGCAAATAGCGCGGGCCGGGGGAAAATTTTATCGCCCTAATAAGATTCTACTCGACTGCATGATTTGCAGATTTTAGCACTGCGGAAGATCTGGAGCGGTAAATTTCAAACAAGCCAGCGTGGCAGTTCTTTTGTTGGATGATTCACTCCATAAGTCGATGTCACGGGAAATTAACTCCAGCCGATCGATGGTTTCAGAGAGTTAATTGCACCTGCAAATTTGGCGAGAAGGCGAAATGAAGACCTCGTCAGTGAGTTGTGAAATTTAGAGCTTCACCCAACTTTGAAAACAATTTTAATTAGGCTGCGTGAGAGGGTTGTTGTAACTTTAATGATCGCTATTGGTCAATTGCCATTCCTCATAGCTCCAGTGTGGAGGTGTCGGCTCATTAATGTTTGGGGGAACAGCTAATTAGGTACTTCCAGTAAATTCGACACTCAAAAGTAGCGAAAGTATTTTGATTGTTTTATATCTAGTCTAGTTCGAAAAAAAACAGCTGCAAATTTCAGTCCTTCGACAGCTTGCTTCCATTGAAGGTCTTTCAAAACTCGTTTTCTGAAATAAGACGTGTCACTGTTGACAGATTGACCAAAAACCCATACCTATGTATATCTGAGCCTCGGTAGGAAGACTTCGGAAACCATAAAATGTTTCTGAAAATTGTGTCTTTATTTTATTGATATCTCAAAATAATCATTTTTATTTGTTCGTCTCGTCAAACTCCACCGGGGCGCTGTCCCGCATTTATATGTCATCGCACGCACATACTTACCTTTCATCGGTTTCGTAATTCTGAGATCTTCTCGCGTTATGAAGTAAAAAATTCTAAAAATTATTTTCGAACATGTTTGAGATTGTCGTTATGCCAACTTTTCCATTTCATTAAATTATAAAGAAACACACACATTGCCCACAGACAAGTCATTAAAAAAATCAAACAATTGAAATAATAATTGGGAAATTTACCTTGGCCTAGACCTAGGTTCAGCAAGCGCTGGTAATAAACACCAATGAGAAACAGTGAAACATTTCAAGCTCCATGAATTTGACGATCTATGCCTTTGTATGGTTAATTCAAAGTATTGTATCACACTCTCGGAACATTTAAAAAAAAAAAACACTCGAAAGTATAACAGGTCATATCAAATGTATCAAAGACACATTTTTCACTTCACTTAAATTAACTCTATTTGTGAGTTTGACACTACCAATGTCCAGGACTGTTCGCAGATCCAAAGGAAAAGAGACATCTTCATGTGTCCAACAGCAGGTCAAGAAGCTAGTGAGGGTCATGATTTGGTCAGCAATATTGTCCAAAAGACTCTTCCCACTCTACGTAGTTGACCGTATATTGAACGCGGAGCAGTATTTAATAGTCCTTTAGACACAGATGATCCCAACTATGCATGCAAAATTTAACGGAGATGGAGTTTTCATTCCCGATGAAGCCCCAGCAAGGAGAGCTACGTAGTCTTTAAGGACTAACAACATCCAAATCCTTGACTGGCCAGCGAATATCCCAAATATGAACCCTATCGTATATACCTGGGCTATTTTTAAGCAGAAAGTGGGAGAAAAGTACCCAAGGAACAAATCAGAATTGATTGAAGCCATGAAGGTAGTTGGGGAAATGATGCCGATTTGGTCACCACAGCTAAAAACGCTATCACTGGAATGCCACGTAGAATACAATCCTTGAAAAATGCAAGGGGAATGTTCACAAAAACAGTAATAAATGTATTAATAACAAAAAATTTTTTTTTTTAATCATAAAGCTACGTTTTCCTACAATTTTACTAAAAATTATTATAGGTGATAATAATTTGGTGAGGGTGGCAATTTTGTGTTGAGTCTCAAAAAACCCAATATCCGTAAGGGACCCTGTGACACCTCACTCTTCCTTTTGGATCATCTCTTGCCACAAACATATTTGCAGCTATTGTATTTTGTCAATTGGACAATGTTACACATGCATATATGAAGATTACCAATTAAAAAAAAAACTTTATAAGCCTTTGTACGTTTATTAAACAAATATTTAAAATTGCACAAAAGAGAAAGGGCAAGAGCAAGAGGATATTCCGCAAGTCAGGCATAGTACAAAATAATGCCTATTGGAGTTAAACTACAAAGTGTCATGTGGTTAAGTGATAAACCACACATCTTCCTTAAAAACAACGCTCAGCCTTATTTTTTGTTTATCATTCCATAAAAGCAGCGCTAAAAACGAAATATTTTAATCTGCGAGGAAATGACGTAATACTTAGCTTTACATCGCGCCTTAGGTGCTGCTACATCGGTGGGGGTTCTTGTCTGAGAACAAAGTCTTTCCCGAATAAAGAGCAAGGGGCTTTTAATTAACCAGGATAAGTATTATTACTTGTACTTTTATCTTTTCGTTTAAATTGGGAACGAGTTATACTACCGTGTAAATTTAATTATGCACGCTTATGGAACTGGCACTACGTCGAGGAAATAAATTACGCGCCAGACCCCAGAAGTATGCGACAGTTTTTATATCTTTTAATTCCTGTGTTAAGCACACAATTAAGTGCTCGCACCAGGACCTACATTTTCTGATTTTCTGGATTTACATCGTGTTACGGAACTTGTGCGACCATCTTTTTCTACGAAGCAAATTTCATTGGAACTTATGCCGTATATACGCTATCGAAGTTCCGCGGAGCTTTTAATACGGTAAAATAAATGTGCGCTCCTAGACTAAAGTCTTAATGGCCTTTAAATCTGCTGGAATATTTTTCAATTTTGTTAAAAGAAAAGTTTAGAAAGAACCTATCGAGAAGATTAATTCCACCGGTATCCATTGAACATTTATGGGGTCCTCGATTAAGGACTGACCAGAATGTTGTGAAGGGTTGTTCAACCCTCGTTGGCAGTTAGGGGAATGCAATATAATTTAAAAACTTTTTAATCTGTCAATTGGTACAGCCAGTATCCGTCTGAGAAACTACTCCACGATATTGGAAAAAATAAAATTGTACATGTGTATAGACACGTGCGACCAGTGGACCTCCCCCGGTTGGCAAGAGTTTCTGACTGGAGCAGCCCCAAACCAATTATTTACGGAAAAAACTTTAGAATTCAATATCGCAAAACGTTCTGTTAGCCTTAATGGCCTTTTCACCAGGAGCAGCGGAATGCGGCTAGCTTGGAGCCGGATGTTTTGTTCCAGCAATGTTGTGCACAACACAACTCCTAATGCGCAAATATAAAGTACACACATAGGGGAAGTGGGCTCTGTAATTCAGATCAGTTTAACATATTTACGCATGTAGGTACCTAAAGCCCCCTCTACGTGACACAATCTATTTAGTTCAATCTGCAGGGATCCTGCAAGACTGCGTCGTGTGTGGGGTAAATTGGGGTCCTATTTTTATTACTGTTCCGATATCGCGTGATGGTTCACGCCGACCACTCAATCTCTGGACTCCCCACTCCAATATTCTGGAAATTGGGTCGTGTATAGGACAGTTGGGCCGCTTCACCTTCCAGCCTAAGTGGTGCCATGTGATGACGTAATTTAATGCACGTCAGGTTGAGCTGAGCGGCGCACAAGATTTATCGCTTCCTACTTCCCTGCAAGTCAAATGCAGCATACTGCACCGGGCGTAGCAGGTTTAATGTTGCATGAGGTTATGGAAACAACAGACAATAAAAACAAATTTCGTACACAAACGATAACGTCAATTTTGTAATGGGCATCAGTTATAAATTCATGGTGGCTTGCATGTTTTGCGATAGAGGGATGTATGTTATGTTTATAATTCAACCTTCAACCCAATTCATTCGAAGGAATATTGGTGAAATTAACTTAAGCAGAAACTTCTTTAACATCATTTATTGTTATATGGTTACATCCCATTGGGGATTTTCCGATTTATCACGTGCCTTTTGGCATTAAAAAATTTCGACCGCGGGGATACTACAAAAACGAGAAAACGTATTGAAAAGAAAGGGCACGACAAAGAAATTTGCTATCTAACTAATATTATAAATGCGAAAGTTTGGATGTTAGCTACTCAATCACGTTTTAACGGCTGAACGGATTTAGATGAACCTTAATGGTAGTTTATGTCCTGGATTATAATGGATAAGATGGCTACCTAAAAAGTTAAACTTTAAGGGATTGGCATGAAAATCAGCATTAAGAGGTTTTCGCGATCGCTAATTTCGAATATGTTATCAGAATTTCCATATTCCAAATGGTCGACCCATCATGACGACCGAAATTCGTCAATTTTAAGCAATATTAATGAAACTTAATATGAAGACGTCTTTGTTAAATACACCAAACTTCCAAAGTGACGGACGCAAATAGTCAGCGGAAAGGTTATATTTCAAAGTATATCTATGAAAATCAACACCAGGTAGCGCTGATCCTTCATCGACTATAAAAATTCGGAAATTGAACATGGTGCATCCCATATGATGACCGAAAAGGTTCAATTTCAAAGACTTGATGTGATAACGGGTCCTTCTAAGTTTTCGGGGTCACTGATCTCGAAGATCTTTTGATGAAAGTGCAGGATTTGCCAATAAAATTAAAGCAACCAGAAACTTTAGAAAACTACCTGGAATTAAGTGAGCAGAAAGCCAAGGGAGCCTACTGTACACGACATTCGGTCGACCCTGGCATTTCTACAACAACAAAAGCAACATTTTTTACCAAGCCAGTTGACACGACCTACAATCGACGATATCACTATTCAACACCAGCAACAACAAGAGCAGCAAAAACAAGAATTCAAAAGTTAGCCAAATATATGAATTTTCTAGTAATTGGGTCCTCAGAGTCTGTGGTTTCGAAGTAGTCTTTTGCTAAGCTCATATACATATGTATATGTTTATTTACACGATACCAAAACCAAAACAAAGGTTTTTAAAATGTTTGTCTGTCTGTTTCTCCGGGCTAATATCGGGAACGGCCCAACTGATTTCGACGGAACTTTCATTGTCAGGCAGAATTTTTTTTCGGCCACGATTTAGGCTACTTAAGTACCTATGACATGTGGGAAAAGATGTCTCCGTGGATGAAACAAATTCATTCATTGTACCATAACTGTACTGCCCGAGTGAAAAAATAATACTGAAAATAGCCTGGAAATTCGACTAATTTCGCTATGTTAATAGATGTTACGTTTGAGTTGTTGTTGCTTAAAACGTTCTCACTTAAATTGATTTCGTTCATTAGTTACAAGGTTTCCGCAGATAAGTCTTTGTACTGAAACGGATCATGATTTCACTCCGAATCCATAATAGGGCAGTACACACTCCTGGGCAGGCAACTTCTGGAGTCCAGGTTGTGAATAAATGATACACGATCAGTGCTGGCGTTGAATATCTCCTCTTAATTTGGAGGGGTTTGCATTACTCGTCCGATCGTGTGAGAGTCACATTTTCCTTGTTACGATCGCATTCGCATTTACTGTGACCTGCCTTAAACCCCCCCACAGACACACGAGTAAGTCAGCGAGCAATACTGTGAGCCTCGGCTCGTACCAAATCAAGTTTATTATGATATTCAAAAGGCCCGCAGGATCGGCGAGCCAATTGCCCATAGACGGGGAAATGTTTAGGCGAGTAAGACCGTACGTTATAATTCGCCTGAGTTAACTCGTGGTATGTGGCGAGCTTTAGGCGCACAAAAAAATTGTCGAGGTTTGTTTTAAGACGTCTTACATGGAGTGATCAACGTGGGTGCCACCTGGCTATATTTAAAGCTTGAACACGAGGGTATCTGTAGACTAATAGTGACTAGTGAGAGCTGTGGACTACTGCTCCAAAGGTCCCGGGTTCGAATCCCAGGTGAATGAAATTGTTTTACTTTCTAAAAGGTCAGGTTATATGTATTTGTTACTTAACTATACAAAGTATCATAATATTGGCGTACTGCCAAAGAATATCTATCAAACAATAAGGGACACTGGTGTCACTTTTCCTTTATCTTTCAACGGCTTTGGTACCGTTAACCGGACCAGACGTTTAATTTTCTTAGAAATAGATAGTTATAAAGAACTTACTTGTGAGAGGAACACAACAATTTTGGGGGAGATATTGTTACGAAAATTGAAACGCTTCTACAGGGTGCATGATTTTATTTTGAACATTTGCTATTTTTCAGTAGGGAAATAAATTTAATTTTGTGTTTCCCAATTATTATATGTACATATTCTTTTATTTATACGTCTCTTTCAAATTCTGTCTCTTACATTAATATATTTGCTATATTGATTTGAACCAACGACGATCCGCGGGCGCACGCGCTTTTTTGTGTATAAGAGAGTGCTCGTTGATTTTTTAACGTGGCCGTAAAATTAAAGTGGTAGATTATTATGAATTATGTTGTACTTTTTTAGTTAGTTTATTATGGGTGTCTGTTGTCAGCTAGATTTCTCTCTCCCTCATATTGCTTGCGTCATTTCTTTCATTTTTCAACTACCAATGAACGTATGAGCGTATTTTTTGGAAAAAGGGAGAGGGTTAAGGGTCATATAATTCACAACCCAGAAATCCATGAGGTGCTATGGTAAAACTAATTTAGGAAAAGATTTCGAGGGACACTTTCCTGTACCAATCACGAATGTCACAAACATCCACTGTGAACATCGAATTAGTCATAAGTTAGACAACAGTGATACATTTTGAATGGGTCTGTCGTTTTCCACATTTGATTTCGACATATTCTCCTTTTTTGTAGACGTGTGTATCAATGGAGCACCAACTGAAAGCAAGACTGCCGCAATTATAAAATCAATGTATGGCATGTACATGTACATACATATGTAGATACGGTCGAAATCTTCTTCTTCGGCAACTAAGCAGCGCTCGGGTATTAAGATTTTAATGAAATTTTTCGATGGAACCTGAAGAAGAGGGCTTTTTGCTTTATTATATTTACTCCGGTACTAAGCGTTCTATCTCGGATCCAATGTTTGCGTTTCTGCCACAAAATTTCCCATTGAAATCTATTAAGAGCGAGGCGGATGGCTATTATCCGGCACAAACACTTTAAAATACAATATCCTTCCGAAAACCGATGCCGGAAATTCCATAGATTTCTGTGTGACTATTACTACCTACCACACTCTCGGATTCGGGATTGTGATACGAGAAATAAAGCCGAAGGGTTACCGAATCCTTTTGACCTTTTTGTGTTTCGAATTAACGTCATAAGTTTTTACGCCCGCATCTTAAAGCTGTCCCCGGAGTAGTTTTCGCCTCGAAGGAGTTTTCGGGCACGCCATAAATTACCGAGCTCGGGCAGATAAACACTTTCATACACATCTAGTGTTGCGAATAAATCAAAACGCTCTTCCAAAATTTCCGCAAGAAATCGGTTGAAATATTTCTCGGAAAGTTGAAAAATTTATTTGGCAGCGCCCTCACTGCCTACCTTATATAACCGCGGCATACACACGAATTTTTATTCTATTAGCACACAGCCGGGCGAGGCGAGCAGGCACGGCCTGGCCCGCACACTCGACATTGCTCGCGTCCCACGAAATGTGGTTGCGGCATTTGCTGGAACATGATTCTATATAAAAGCAATCTCAACGGCGCCCGATATTAATACGGATGTCGCCCCATATATTTATATCTCTATATCCCCGGCACATGATACAAAGTGTGTGGTGCTCCGTCCTTAGCCTTTGGTCCCAGATCCAAGTTCGGGCATATCGCACACAAAGGGTGCTCCATATCAGAAAAATCAATTACGTTTGAGAATGGGCATAAAGGGAAAACAAACAGTCGATGTAAACACTGGCGCTAGCTATTTCGGCGTGACGGAATCAATTCCAGGAAGAAAAAGTCGTTCGCCTGGCGGTCGGTTCGGGAGGACAAAAGACAGATGGGGAGAAAATGAGAATTTATTCTACGGCCGCACTCCGCAGTTTGCAAGTGACAATGGTTGACATAAGTTGATGCCAGCTACCGCCTGCACAACTTCTCCAAAAACCGGCGATCCAAAGAGGCTTTCCGCCTAGGGCTACAACCACACGAGCGAAAAAGTAATCATTCCGAGTGAGCATTTCACCGGCACCGCTCGAATTTGCTCGCTCGTGTAGCGTAAGGCTGAATGTCGTAAGAGAGCTAAACTTCACATGAAAACACCGCAGTTTGTACCACTTTTCCCAGTTGAATTTATTTACCTTTATTTACCAGCTAAGTAAACAGCCTTCAGAAGAATTAATCACACGTTCTTTATTTGAAAGGCGGTCTCCTGTAATGGCTTCAATTTCCTTTGGTTTTCGAAGAGTACGAATTTACATGTCATTTAATGCCCTCTAAATGGAGTTGGGAACGGAAATTCACACATACAGTGACTATCATGAAATGGCTCACAAGGAATTTTCAAGAAGTGTACAAACACATACATGCGAGATCACTACATAAAAAACTACAATTGACGAGAAAAAAATGTACACACAGAAGCGAATATGGAAACCTTTGCAAACACATTTTTCTTTAAATATGGTCAACACATAGCCCAATATTATAACTACAAAAACTAATATCTACATTCGACATCTTTAACAAAATAACACCAATGCTAATATTTCTTTAGTATTTTAAGTCATACATATGAGAGCCGCCATTTTGAATTTGTTAAATTGGGCGTTACATAGCAAATGAGCAACCCCTAAAACCCCTTAATCGTGTAAACATATTTATAAAAGTTGATTTTTAACTTAACATTATTGTTTTATGGCCGCCATATTAGATTTATGGTATTATCGCATAGCAAGTATCATAGCGCGAAGACATCGAATCTTTTGATATCTCATTTGTGAAAATCCATGCAGTAGCTAAGCTCTACAAGAAACACGCACAGGAACACATATAATGAGCATTATCACCCTCATTTGCATGCGCAGTCGCAGATCCCTCACGAAAAACTACAAATCGTATTTATGTATTATAAGTAGTAGCCCAGTCATTTTAGCAAAAAAAGGGGTCAACCTCGGAATTTTGAGATAACAAGCTGTAAATTTGTACACACCTTCATTTTGGTGTTCTAAAAGTTGGCTCAAAAGTCTCATAAAACCTCGTGTCTGCGTCGTGATTTATTCAAGGCCAAAGGTCACAAAAATCAGTTTTTCGCGATTATCTCGGTTTCTATAACTCCAATGATGTTAACATTTATTATAAAAAGTGTAGAGCATAAAATTTGCAACAAATTTCGTCTTATAAAATTTTTCATACGCCCAACCGTTTTTGAGATGGAGGGCAGAGAGCCCGCTCAGCCATACTCACTGTAATGCAAGGTCAACCGTGAATCTCAGTGAATAATACCTTGTATAAAGTTATTCAATCATTGAAATATCATTAAAAATAAATAATTTGTATTATTTATTAGGTCATACATTATATTTAATATTAATTTTAAAAGTTATGGCTGATTTGTGTTTTATTTGTGAGTCGGCTCTCTGCCCTCTATCTCAAAAACGGTTGGGCGTATGAAAAATTTTATCAAACGAAATTTGTTGCAAATTTTATGCTATATACTTTTTATAATAAATGTTAACATCATTGGAGTTACAGAAACCGAGATAATCGCGATAAACTGATTTTTGTGACCTTTGACCTTGAATAACTCACGACGCAGACACGAGATTTTATGAGACTTTTGAGCCAACTTTTAGAACACCAAAATGAAGGTGTGTACAAATTTACAGCTTGTTATCTCAAAATTCCGAGGTGAAACCCTAATATGACTGGGCTATAGGGCAAAGCGGCATGCAACCACTTCTATACTCTGAACCGTACCTGTGTCGACTTTAAGTAAGTAAGGTAAGAAAAAAAGAATATTTTCTTGTTTCATACTTTTCGTTTTCCCGTTGTCGGATTTCTTGGTTTTTATAATAATTCTTTTTATTTACACCTTTTTAGTTTCAGATATTGTAATGTCATCACATGATCAAGCAGCCAACTAATACTTGTAATTTTACATTATATCATTACGATAGTATAATATCTACGTCTAGAAATCATCTATCCTATGTCGTCACATAGCTTATAGCGTGTATTCTGCTCGTCAAACCCTTTCATTTAATACTCATGTGAAGAAAGTGGTGAAGAATAAGTTAATCTGATAACGTGGATTCGGAATAGGATTTAGAATGACGTCACATACCTTGTCGTATTTTTGTCGTCAAAGCCTTTCATTTGATAGCCATGTTGAGAAAGTTGTGAATAAAGAGGTAATCTGTCATCTTAGGGCATACGCCATATTGGATTTAGAATGACGCCACATAGTTTATCGTTTATTGCTTGTCCAGCGCTTTCATTTGATGCCCATATCAGTGATCTTTAGTCAAATGTTGTTTTTATAGTCAGTCATTTTGACTTTCGCGGTATTTCACTTTACTTACAATGTCATATAGGCCATGGTACCCGGAGGATTGATACCACTTAGTCACGAAAACAGATTTGTATACATCTATGAGTTGATAATTTTATCAAAACTGGCGAAAGTCTTTGCATATTAAATGTAGTGCCATCTAGGTTTTATTAGAACAACTGATAGACGGCTCTCCGTATAATCTGCAGAACAAATTTGTTCTTTAAATGTATGGTTGTCCTAACGAACACTAACTTATGCCAAAAAACTACTATCTCAATATCCTTTCCAAAAATCTCAACTGTGTTGATTTACTTTTGCCACTGCAGATGCAGTTGCTTACTGAACCGAAGAAAATTTCTGAAATTTCCTAAAATTCACGTTTTTTCCACATGACTTAAATACAGATTTTTCTAATGGTCTGCACGTATGCATTTGGGCAATTCAATATAAATAAAAAAAGTGTATTAATTACATGAACTTCGGAGCAAATGTAGGTAAAACGTGACTTTTAGGAAATTTAAGAACATTTTTCACTTTCGCAAGTGAATACCTGAATAGTAGAGGTAGATCAACAATGGTGCAATTTTTGGAATGGACATTGAGATAGTAGTATTTTGGCGTGACGTAAACGTGACGTAAAATAAAATAATATTGTGCATACCGAATTTATGAATCACCCTGTGAAAACGTTTGAGATGCACTTTTGTTCAACCTATGTTGGAGTATACTAGCTATGTCTGTCGCACTTTTATGCAGTTCACTATTAGTTAGACTTCTATCCACTACGATGGCTTAGCAACGAAAGAAACCGAAAATACAAGTTTAAAATAAATTTGGACATTATGGATGTTTTGGAGCACGGTTCTTCTAATGTTAATTGCTATTTTAAATTTTTACTGAAAGAGAAACGAGCACATGACCGAAACCGAAATGCATCTCTTTACCAAAAGTCAACAGTTTAAACATTTAATTACAACCGCATTGTGATATTCTAGCTCTGCAGTGGCGTTAATGGTACTTTCGGCTCACCGAATGCGCTGTTCCTTGGTTATTTAAGTTCCGCCTCGCCTGTGTGTACGTAGACGTACGTGTGTATATTAAACTTGTCTACCACTTTATTTCACTCATGCCCGGGCTTAATTAATTTAGGAAAGCACAGTTCACAGCATATACAGGGGAAAAATCAAGAGAGCAAATATCAATTAAATGGAATCGCTTTGGCCACGCTTCCCTGTGTTTCGTTTCGTCAAGACCGGTAAATATTCGAAAACAGTCGGACACATCAAATGATAAAGCAAGAGCCCTCGACTGGCATTGTATTAATTTCGGTGTGGGCAAATCGATTCAGAAGAGCAATACGTGTGCGAGGATAAAATGGTAGTTTGTCATACCGTCGTTGTTTGCCGTCTGGAAGTACTCGGCTCCGACAAATGCAGTGATTGCAAAGCAAACACGGTCGACTGCAGTTTGGTCTGAATCTGCATGGCCAGGTTTGAAACAGGGTCCAACAATTATCCTGAATAAGCATGTAATTTAGTGCACACAATAACTTTTATAATTCAGCGTAAAACAGACAGTAATTTAAAGCGAATTAAAAGTTTAATATGGGCTTGTTATTCGGGCCCGGCTGAATGCCCTCAACGGAAAACGATTCCCATTTTGGAAGTTGGCACTTATATTTCATGTTGTACTTGCAATTAAATACACCCGCCCATAATTAAATTAACGCTTTTATTTTATTAATTTCTGCTCTCAGTTCCACATAATGAGTGTTTACGAATAGAATCTACACTTTCTGGAACATCGAGCAGTCAATAAATTGTTGTAGATGAAGTGGTGAATTCCCAATAGTGGGGCATTTCACGTGAAGCGGACAGAGGAAAATAGGTTCAGGTTTCCGATACCAGTTATATTTAAGTATGTTAAACCTGTATATGGCCTCGACACAGACACAAAATATTTTTACAGTGGCAAGCCTGGTTCACAAAATATGAGTCTTTGAAGATTTGAGTAACCGTGAGGTATGCACTATTTCTAATGCCAGTATTTAGTTTAAAAAGGTATGGTAAAATAAATTAACCACTGGATTTTATACTTCATTTAAAGACCTTTTTAATGTCATAATTGGATTTCTATAATAAAAAAATATTACTGAAAACAAGAGAAACAAAAGGTTTTTTATCTTTTATTTTTACTAAGTTCGCATTTTTTTATAAATGTTGAAGTCCATTTAAAAAAAGCCTGTATTGTGTTTATACTGCATACCAAGTTTCATGATGGGCCGTGCAGTCGTTTAGGAGCTATATGTATTATAATACCGAAGCGCGGCGCCAGTCAATTTCACAGCTGACAGATGAGTTCTTTGTGCTCAATATGATTTGCCAATGACTATGAATGGGTTTACGCCTGAACAACATGATTATTTCCAACACAAAATTTGTTTGGCGATGAGGCTCATTTTTGATTCAATGGCTACGTCAATAAAAAACTTATCTACCTCCAGTGCAAAAAATCCAGAAAAAATTGTTGAAACGCCATTGCATCAACTAAAAGTCACTGTTTGATGTATTTTATGCACTGAATCATTAGCCCATATTTTTTTAAAGATTAAGCCGGCCAGAACGATACAGTCAATGGACAGAGCTATAGATACATGATTACTGACTTTTTCGTTCTCCATTTGAATGGCGTTCATGTAGAAGAGCTATAGTTTCAACAAGATGGCGCAACATGCCACATGGCGCGAGACAAATCAATTAATTGTTTGAAACATTCGATGAGCGCATGATTTCTTGTAATGGTTTTGTGAATTTGCCTCCCTGATCGTGTGCACCTATCTGATATGTATGTAAAGTCGCTAGTCTACATCGATAATTCACAGACGTTGGGCCACTCTGAAGTCCACCGCGTTATTCTCGATATACTGCCCAGCTGCTCGAAAGAGTGGTCGAACATTTGACATCCAGATTGTGCACACACTAATAGCATAAACTTATTGTTTCAAATCAATCATGGCCATTAGAATGATTTTTTTATGAATGCCTCTAAATATATATACTATAATATAATATGCGTGAAATCCCCCCCCAATCATCACTTCCGACTGAGTTACCGCACCCATGTACAACCCTAACCTTCACCTTGCGATGCGGTACCACCCAGCAAACGTACAGAAATTAAGGCGCGCAATACTATCCTTATGGAGTCATGCAAAGAGGTGTACTGAGCCTCTTGAACGCTCGCCAGATCCAATTCTAAGAAGAGCGGGAAAATTCTAATTATTTGTTTGTGATTAGGTATTCCTGTTTTGTGTCTGTCCGTGATCATTTTGCTTTGCGTGTTTGCTTTTCACCGTGAAAAGACGCACATTGAATTCTTTTAGCTTCTCATACTTTTACTCGTTCATTTATAGAATTCGGTCTGGGGGCAGCCCAAAAGCACATTGACCGACGTTCCTTCACTCTTCTATCGATCAGAAAAAGTTTTTGGACGGCCAATTAGTCTCATGCAACTCCTGTATGGTGCTCTTTGCTTATACATAGTTTTAATTTTTTGTTACATATATCTGAAGATATGGATTAACTATTCTACATATACGAATTTTGTCCTTACCTTTCGCAGACCTAATCCTTGCATTAACCGGCCCGGCGGCGCTCGAATTATATTACTCCACGTTGAGCCTCTTAGTGGCTTGCTAAGTCCCGGATTCTCCGCAAAGTCACACTGAAAAAAAGTTTCCGGAAAAAGTTTGGCCTCTGCTACAAATTTCCACTCAAGTGACATTTTTATGTGCCGCCTGTAAATACATACGTACACATGTTGTATGCCAAAGCAATCAAAACTTTCAAACATGGGAATAATAATTTTGGCTTTTCATTGGCGTTCGTTCGTTTGGAGAAGTCCCCGACTTTATCGAATGTGATTACTGACTTTCCCTCCACGGAACGGGGGCGCGGGCGGCGGCGTGGCGCGAACTTCGTTTATAGATTAAAAAACAATTTGCCAACAGCCGGTGGGGGTGCGATATTTGATTTTCACTAAATATCATTAATTATTGCAGTCATTAGTGGAGCGCACCTGCCGCGATGCCACTTTTTGTCCTATCTCACAAGTTGCCGCAAGAAATTGGCAAAGTTTAGCTTTCGATCAGTGTATCTGCAAAAAGATATTTGATGATACGAGATGAGCGAACAGCATGGCCCGGAACGGCATGGTGGGGCGGCGGCGGCGGGCGAACACCACTTGCCGCAGGCTAAGTTTCTTATTAGTACAAAAAACTTTCAATATCGAGAAGAACACTCGAACGTTATAATTTCGGAGCTAAGTGTTTGTAAACGAGACTGCTCCTCCGCTTCATTGGGATTTTTTGCATCTGCAGTCTGGACATCTTTGTTCGCACAAGACCTAATACAACGTGAAGGCTGCTATTGTATTATACATGGGCATGTAATCACAGCCCTGTGAAACCCAGTGAGCCCGCTTGAGTGACTGTATGATTATGGATGGAAAATATTCCTTTTATCTTCTCCAATTAGTGTCGAGCAATTAGTAATTTTAATTTTTCTGCGTCTACCTACAACCCATAGAGGCGGCAAGACGTCGCGAGAACGATTGCACTAAAATGCGGGAAGCGTAGCCCTTTAGTTTCTTTACTCTCAGGGAATGTGCACAGATAACGAGGCTATATACATTACTGAAGCCATTTAGCTACTTATAGCTAGTGCTTCGCTACATACAAATCTCCCGTTAGCAGGGAATTCTGCAAAAGGAATTTTAATTACGTAATAGGAAGCTAGACTTATCTGAAACTGTGTGTATGTATGTGTTGAAGTTATAATCAATGAGGAGTTGTTAGAACCGTAACGTACGATTAATCCTAAACAGAAAATATATATAACTAAGGCTGCGGCACGAGCTTCGAACCTAATGATTTGTCTTTAATATCCTGGTGCCCTAGGGAGAGGAACAAACTGACTATTTACACAGGATATTTTCCTCCCCTTCGAAAATCACTTTTTGACTATATTTTAGCGCTCCCTACCAGAAGAGCAAAAAAGGATATGTATATTATTCTCGGTATACGTATACTGTATAATCTATCCGTCAGTCTACCGCAGCGCTGTAGGTTGTTGACGTTAAATACAGACTACCTAGAAATGTTTAAATTATGAATGTGCGTGTATGAACTAAATATGAATTCGAAACTCGTATTAAAATATTAATAGGATCATTGGGGATAATACCTGCCTGACTTATTCCGTCCGAAAAATTTAGGCTAAATTTTTTTACGCTTTTTTTTGTAATACGTATATGTACATATATATGTGTATATATAGATTTTAAACGCACAATGTAGGAAAAGAATGTACACTCATGGAATACATATGTAAATTAAGATAGCTGAAAGAAAGTCAAAAGCGTCAACTTAGCCTACAAAACTAAACAGAAATGATGAAAACATGCTCAAAAATAGTCGCACGAACTTTCTATATGAGATTTTATTAATCCCAATCTCTCCTACTGACATCTACATCTACATATACTTGCTACAAAGAACAGTTTATTAAAAGCTTTTATTAAACTTGCTTTGTTAGTATGGCTGGCTTAACTCTTGCAATCAAAATTTCGATTAGTTCGATTTAAGCTAGAGCTTTGAAATTTTGCACACGTGTATAAGTCCGGTAAAAATGAAATATATTATAGTATATCTAATATAGTTCTAAATTAAATATGGCGGACGCCCCAAGTTGTCAGATCACCTTTTCTTCACAACTCTCTTGATATGGATATCAAATGAAAACATTTGACGAGTAAAAGTTGATAAGCTATGTGATGTAATTGTTTATAGTATATTACGATACAAGGGCGGTAAGTAGCCGATTGCCCACGATGGCGGTGTTGACGCACGAGCGAAGCGAGTGCGTTAACAGCCATCATGGGCACTCGGCTACTTACCGCCCGAGTTACGTATGCTATTTTTCAGCACGAGTGCGGGGTAAGCAGTAGGTACGTTACCGCACATGTTTCCATTCGGTGACTCATAAATTAACCACGGTGCGCTAAGGAGCCGATTGCCCACGATGGCGGTGTTAGACGCACGAGCGAAGCGAGTTCGTTTATAGCCATCGTGGGCAATCGGCTACTTACCGCACCGTGGTTAATTGATGACTTACCGCATGGAAACCCGTGCGGTAAGGGACCACTTACCACGCACGTGTGCTGAAAAAGTTATTTTATTTCATGTCTAACTTTAAATTGAAAATCAAAGAAACGACAAGAGATATAAGCTTGTATTAAAATATAACTTTTGTATATTCCATCCTTTTATTAATAACACTATTTACGTTTTTTTGGTTAGGGAACTCGTATTTTTGTTTTTGTTTCTTGAAAATTACTTACTTAAATAAATATAATATGGAATAGACGAGTACTTAAATAATAATATAATATGGAATAGACCAGCCAACATAAAATGGTGGTGTGGAAAAAAAGCAGATTGTTCATTTTAAAAATAAAAACTGAATAAAATTATAAACTCAATCAATATTTCATTCTAACGTTAGCATTCTGTTATTTAAAAATATATAGACTTAAAGGTGATTAAGCTAATTGAGGTTCTACTTGGTACTAAAATCACCTTAATTTAGGTACGACGAGCTTCAGGGGTAACACCACTCTAGGATTTTGGAAAAGTTGATTTTTGTTTTGATTAGACAATATTTTAGGGTCTTAAAAACAATATCCACCGCTGAGCACGATGAATCACTTTTATCTGTTACTTACAGAGCAAAAGGTCCTTAGGGTCCCCAGGAGTCCACCAGGGTAAGTTAAGTATTTACTCTTCATTTTGCTTTTCCCGTTGATTTCTCGACTCCTCGTTTTTCAAGCAAGGAGAAAAGATTACTTGAACATCGCTCCATGGATTGATTTGAAATTTGAACAGTGACTTCACAATTTATTATATTCTCTATGGAAGTACGTAGCCATTTTTTTATTTAATGTAAATTTTATAATATTTTTTATAAACAATTTTTTGTGATTATTTGGCCACAAATTTATTCATTTTTCAAAAGTGCACCAATTCTATAATACAAAATTGGATTTAAAAAAAAGACCCTACGTACTTCCATAGGCTATACTTGTATATACATATATTTAGAAACCTGGGTGCGAGAATGGTTTATAGTATATTATAGTTAGGTATAGTTCTGATAGGTGTCACCACAACCTAACTTCTATTCACACCATATATAAATTATTTTGCGGCAAAGCTTTATAGGTATGTACTCTTCTCCAAATTCAACCCCCAAGGGGGTAAAAAGGGGTATAAATATTGTATAGAGAAAATATGTTTTTATCTGATTTACTTGAAACTGTGCCTAACACTCTACAAAACAAATAATCGAAAACGTACTTCAGCATTTATCAAAATTCAACCTGGGGGTATAAGTCTTTGAATAGGGTAGAGATTTGTGTTTAACTATTTATTTGAAACTTTGGGTAAATCACTTTTCCTATGCCATGTATTAACCACAAACTTTTAATTCGAACGGCAGCGGTGGCTAAGTGGTAAGCATATGCAACAATGCAACAAACAAGCATTTGCCAGGGGCTCGACATAGTGTTGTTACGCCACTGGTATTGTCACTTC
Organism: Neoitamus cyanurus; assembly: GCA_947538895.1. NCBI lineage: Eukaryota > Metazoa > Arthropoda > Insecta > Diptera > Asilidae > Neoitamus > Neoitamus cyanurus. The sequence goes on from OX384540.1 coordinate 1,873,223, forward strand.
ATGTAAAATATTTCGGTGTAAAAATTTGAATGTACGAATTTGTGTCAGAACTACATTTTACTTGATAAAATTCTAATGCACACTACTGCACTACACAGTATTTTTTTTTTTACTTCAGCAAATAATAATTAACTTGCTGAAAGAATTATTTTCGCTGAAAAGCTCTTAAATTTGCTTATTTTCATGATGAAGGTGCGCACATTTGAGCACACAGGAGGCGGACCATTTTAGAGCTTAGGTGGTCGAACCCATTACCCGAAAAGTCGCTATAATTCTGCTCATATCATTATCAGTCATCAATAACGACTTTCTGCCACTGAATACGATATGTTTTGCTGGAAGTTGTGAGTCCCAACCAGTTAACTGAATAAGGCATAAATAGTCACTGGTTTTTATCTTTAGACAGATGAACTAATAGATAGTAGGCATTAGCACGTAGTAATTCACCCAATAATGGTTATGCGCACGTTTGAGTGCCATTGATTTATGCACAGAAGGAAGAAAATTTATAGTATCAGCCACGAAATGGGATTTTTGACTCGAAATTCAAAATTACAATTTGCTGAAAGCTTGGTATTTTTCAACAAAATGAATCAATATATCAAACGAGCCGAAATGCGGCACGACGATACGCCCCTTTCCCTCATTAACATTTGATTCGTAAATATCTCGCAGTGTAAAATAAATTTCAGATGAATGTGCTGTCAGCGGTTGATAGATTAGACTCACGAGACTCAGCGAAACTCATTGTCAGAATATAAGTTCTTATTTGAGCGCTACACCTATGCATAAACAAAAAGCAATGAGAAATTTATGGTAATTTGCCAAAATTTTGAATTTAGAAAATTATAAGAATTTACAAAGAAGACAAGGACGAGTCACTACAAAAAACATATTTTATACATTTGAATTATTTCTCTTAAAAATCTTAACCCACTTATGAGACACAAACATATGTATGAGAGCGTTAGGAAAATCAGCTTTGAAATTATTATTTTTTATGAAAATTAACGAAATCAAAATTAATTAAATATTTTACAAATGGACTCGCACTAATTGTACGTAATTTCGGTTACAATAGAAGTAACTTATTTTTTAGTGTTTTGTATAAGGTCTTTCGATAAGGACGCTCGACTTTTAAATGTAAATAAAATAAGTTGTATGTGAGATATCTTCTCCATTTTTATTTTATTTGTAAGAATATTTTATGGCATTGAGTATGGAATACAAAGTCGGTCAAATGTTCGCCGCGGCTTTGCTTGCTAGCAATATGCGGAAGTTGACCCAAATTTCGGCAACAAAATCACCTTTTGCCACATCAAGGGCGAGCGCTACAGATCGATGATATGCAACTTCATGTGACCAAAACTGGATATACATATATCCAACGTCATGTTGTTACAACAGGGTAGTGCTAAGTGCCACACAGCGCATGTCGCGATGGACATTCTGCACGAGCAATTTGGGTCTGGCCACCGATATCGTGCGATTTAACGCCTTTAGACTTCTTTGCATTGCAAATATCGGCAACATCGTCTACAATCGGCTATTTCTGGCAAACTATAAGTGATACGTGCAATATCTTTGCACCGTTATGTAGCTTTAGATCTTAGTGAAATGGCCCCGATATTATTTTCACGAAGTGTTTTAACCCCTGCCCGCGGGAGTAGGCGGGCTTTGTGCATACCAAGTGACACGCGGCTAATGAAAGGAATTCCGTGTTATTGAATATACATATAGGGGCTTTTGGGGTCGCTGATATTGAATCCGCCATCGATAATTCGAAATTCAAGATGTAAGTTTCTGGAGACGCTGATTTAAAATCTGCTATCGAAATTTCGAACCTGAATATGGCGGCGAAAAATATCTTAACTTAAGTGAATTGGTTCTTAGGATCTGTCGTTTTGAAATAACTACCTTTTTCTAAGCTTATATATTCACTTGCATCTACACAAACGTGTCAACAAATTTTGTCTATTTCTCGGAACAAATCTCAGTCGAACCGATTTCGATGGGTCCCTTACTGGAAGCTGGAGTATTTTATCGTTCATGATTTAGGCTCCATTTTATCCCAGGATTATTTTGTGTTATCGCTTTCGCGCATGAAACAGTTTCATTAGATCTGCAACAGTTTTAATTTAGAAGTATGAAAATTTTTATTGAATTCCGTCAGAATCTCTATCTGAGTTAAATGAGTTATGAGACAAATTAAGTGTGGAATAACGGCCCCACTCAATTTTAGCAATTATATTAATGTGATTTCACATGAAACTAATTTGTATGCAAAATATGGTTCAAAACTAATTTCAGGATTACACGTGTAAGTTTCGTACTGCAAGCAGCAGGCCTCGCTACTGCGCCAAGGTAATGAGTACTTTAATGGGACAGAAAGAGCACAAATAGCCGCACATGCAGGATCTCATTTGAGGCAGTTGAGCATTGTGTGTTTTTATGCCATTCAGTTGGTCAGGTAATGGATGCTATCTGGCGTTATAAAATTTTACATGCATACACTCCATTTACCTAAGTTACAGCTAGCTGCTGTGCTGCGAATGTCAGAGTGAGGGCATTTTCGTTTACGAAGGACTTTCATTAAGCGTTTATCTGCAAAAAATCAAATGTCCACGTTGATCCGGCATACATAAAAGGACGTACATCACCCCATCAAAAATAGCAATGCTTTTGTTTTTCCTATGTAGATATAAACGACGTCGCTGTCGCTATTATTACCCTCTCGTTGAGGTAAATTGTGCTCCTTAAACAGGCAATCGAATTAAACAAATTAGTCCCAACTTCTATTTGCCCAAGGAAAGCCCTCATTATTCACTTTATTGCCGCGATGAGATCTGTCTCGATTTGATTCCTTCGTAGAAATATGTACGTTACTTACCACAACACAAAAATAATTAAACTTAATGTACAGAAAGCCGACAGTAAAAATACACATTTTGAAAACACGAAGCGCTCAGCATTTCTTTGCTCCAAACAAGTTCCAGGAATTATTCCTAGATTTCAAATCTGAGAACCGGAAGGTCTTCTTTGAAATATTTTTGAAATTGAGTTTTCGAATTATAGACCACCACGTGAGTCCTGACGAGTAGATGATTCTTATGGGGAAATTTTCGATAACGTTTTGACACAATTGCGCCTCTATCTCTCGAATTCCACGTACAATTTTGTTTTTTCAGTGCGCCAATAGTTTAAGGATTATTCGTATAGACCTCTCCTTTAACATAGGCCCAATAAAATAATCCAGTAGCGCTCAATCGCACGATCTAGGCGGCCAATTGACATCACCATTTCTTGAAATTACACGATCAGGAAATTTCTCGTGCAATAAAGTTAGCGTTTCACCGGCTGCATGGCACGTAGCGCCATCTTGCTGGAACAACATATCACTGACATCAAGATCTCCAATCGGGTGCTATCACAGCCAAAGACATCCAAATTAATTTGTTCGTGAGGCACTGATTTTAATAACGGTTTTTATTTTAAATCTAAATATCTTTTATTCTTAAATTCTTTCTGCTAGAAACTAGACAGTTTAATAAACCAAATAATGCAAAATCTCTAATTTCTTTGAATGTACCCTAAGGCAAGTAATGGTTTCCTTTGTAGTTCATTTTAATAAAAGCGGTTTAAAAAAGTTTCTCATTAACATTTTATTTAATTAATATTCTTTTGTCTGAATGTGGAGAAGAAGAACGACCACATACGTGCTGTAATGTTCGGGGTTGGCTTTTGCATATATTGGCTGGAAATAGTGGGTTGCTGGGAGCTTGTAATTGAGAGGAATTTGCTCATTTAGTATTTATCCCAGAAATGTATGCAACCGCAGTGAAACGAAGCAGGGGGGAGTTCTTGAGAAGACCAGGAAGTTTTGCAGTCTTCGCATCCAGCTGGACTTACTTGAAGTTATGCAAAGCACCCGCAGGGCGGATTGATAACTTTTAGCATTCTCATAGGAGAGTGGATAAGAAACTTTTGAATTTTATGTAAATTAAAGCCATGTCTTCTTTTTCGCATAACTCGGTGGCTGGGAGCTATTTCGAAAAGAACATAATAAACCAATTTCCCTCGAGATCTAGCGGCCGGATGTTAGTGTGCACAGTTTTCGAGAACTTAGTGCGCCTCATGCACATGAGCATATGCCGAGGATTTCCACGGGGTGCTTCGGAAACAACAAGGATATGCGTCTGGTCGTGCCTCCTAATTCCTTCGGAAGCCAAACTCAGGTAAAACAGCTCCTGAAAGTGCATTTGTTCCTAAAAAGTGTTTACAGTTATTAAAATTTACTTCCGCTATGGAACTAAAACGCGGCTAAGAATAACAATTATTTAAAGTTGGGCCATTAAAAAGAAAGTTAACTTCAGGTAGATCCTTGTGGGATTTATGGTGCAACGTGATGGTGGAAATATTTATTTTCATTAGAGAAAATCAGCCGCAGTGTGAGTAAGAGAACTTTGCCAATTTAGAGCTGTGGAAAGTTTTCCGTTGAAAAATTAAAACCAAACTTAACTATGAGACTACCGAAAACGGTTACCAGAACTGAAAGTGTTATGGCTATAATAAATGGAAAGTTAGTTTAATCTCCGTACAATATTTATCTAGATATCGTGTTCAACTGATATACCATACAGGGTGTATTAACTGTGCTTAGGGTTAAAATCTGGTGAAGATAAAGAAAAGTGTCCACGGCTGGTCTAAAATTAAGGCAGTTAACATTACTACGTTACTACTATCTAGTTACATGCAGCATAACGGACTCTTTGAATTTAGTTGGTTGAACTTGGTGCGCAGTAAGCACCTTGTCCTGGTCAGAACTCACTTCCAGACAAATATTCTATATTTTGTCTGCTGTTGTTTGTGTAGAATAACTAAACAAAGATGTTTAAAGAGCTCTATGTAGATGCATACACAGCAACCCCTCTACCCATGCGATCGGTACGATCATTACGAAAAATGTTATAATTTGGCAATGAGACTGTCAGTGATCATGTAATGTAGATGTAGATTATCATGAGGCGGGTAGATAAACCCTGCACTTAGACTAAAGTACTTAGACTGAGTTTATGTAGATCATTGGGATCTACATGGTAGTTCCCGAATAAAGCGGTTCTGGCGCTGTTGTAGAACGGACATGCACACAAAAGGTGAGCAATAGTCTCGTCCTCCAACTCGCATCCGCAAAGCGGCGAATCCGCTATTCGTAAAGTGTGAAGATGCTTGTTCAGCCTGCAATGGCCAGTAATAATGGCCATTGCTTGGCTCAACTGGCATCTATTGAGGTTGAGTAGACGTCTGCCGAGGCCTAGGTCGACCCGATGCAAGAACATCTTATACTGTCTACAATCCAATCTTGCGGCCCACCTCTCATTGTGCTCAGAGCGGACCCAATCAAGTCAGTGATCATCATATAAGCGCATCGACCAGCAGGTCCTTATCATATGCGAAAATGGAGAGATTTTCCTCCACCACATTTTTTTTGGAAAATTAAATATACAAAAGTTATAACGTGTCGCAAAGATTTTTTGAACAAATATTTTCACCTTTTCCGGCGTCTAACTTGTTTATTTGTAATTTTTCGTAAAATAGTTATTTAACACAACTTGTAGAGAATTTTATTCTAAACAAAAATCAAGCAAGCAAGTGAGATATTGCTGAAAAACCATTGACACCGTTATTTTCAAGAAATCCCCGAACCTGAGTTTTATATGCCCGTTCTCCAATGGGAATGCCGACAACCAACCAGTTGGCTGACAAAATGTGTTCGTACATAATTCTATCAATGTAGATGTGAACAGTCAGAAAGCTCTGTTTGTTGTGATCGGTGAAATGCTAAGAAACGAACTAAATTTTATTTTATTTATTTTTAACAATTAGCTAATTTAGCAGAACTAGCTGCTTAATAAATTCCATTTCTTCGTTTCTACACACTTTTACACAATATTTACTTGAGCTTAAGCTCACTTTTGCTTGCAGTTTGACGATTTTCTAGTACTAAATACGTATCTAGGGCCCGAACCACTGCTAAAAAGTGCTGAATTAAATGTGGCAACTCAAATGGTTTAACTAACACAAAGGAAAAGTTAGAGCATGTCGACCAAAACACGAGCGAGAAGGGACACGCATTTTATAATGAGAAGGAAAAGGCAGCAGCATGGTTCGTGGACGGTTCGTCGTTGGCATGCCCATTGGAGAGCAGGCAATACTCACCACTTGCCCCCCAATATAACTTACCCAAAATGTTCAGATTGCCCCTTTTTTCCGACCATTTGGCGGATGATCACTGATTAGTCCACCAATCACAGTTTTACATAAGCGAGCAAGCCACCGCGTATATAAGGAAAGCTCAGTCGATGACCGCACGCGTCATGAACCCATGGGAAATGTGAGGTTCAGGTGTTGTGGATCGAGTATGGGATGAGGCATCGATCAGTTTATCGCGGTCGCAATTAGGCGATGAGGAGATTGGCTTATGGGCTAGATGCATAAATGTCAGGACGCGAACGCATAAATTATGCTATGTCATGAGCATTCACTTAAAAAGTAGCAATTTACGGGCGATCATCGCAACCGCATCAAATGTAGCAAGTTCCAAGAGCCGCTTTAGCCGCATAAATGCATGCGTGTGCGCCCACAACTATGCTAGAATCCGGTGGTGAAAGGCCGTCGTGCGCCCACTGCATAAAAATAGGCGCACATACATATGTACATGTATGGTTGTTCAGGAGCGCTGATTTGTAATCCAATATTGAATTGAAAACGTACGTACCTTCTTCCTGAAATCGGTTTATAAATAATTACCCTTCATTTTAAAGCCGCTTAAAAAAAATTAAGTCTTTCTTTTTTTCCTAGTTTCCGTCATAAAGTTTGAGTTAGTGTTAGAGAATGCAAATTCCAGCCAGAGCAATTGAAGATCCAATTACTGTATTATGACACTGACTTATTAGCTGCGTTCGACTCCCCGCCGACTCATTTTGAAATCAGCTGTCAAATTGACTAGCTCAGTTTTGAACCAGTGAACGTGGCTGTGTATTTATAATTGTATTGTCAAAATGGTGAGATGGGGTGATACTGAACAGCGAATCTGATACAGATTCTTCAGATAAGAATTACTGTACTAATCTCATGTCATGTCAAAATCTAACAACCCACGTATAAATGTCAGAGGAGCTGAACTGATCCAACTGAGAACAGAATTACCTGGTTCAAGCAACTCAGTTCTGGCTCAGAAAACATTAGCGATGCCATCTGCAAAGAGAGGGACATTAGGAGTGAGAAAAACAGTGCAGCTGAGTGAGCACTGAGGCAGTGGCCAGTCGAACGCAGCTATTTTTTGGAGCTCAGAAGTGGGCTAGCTAGAAAAATTGAAAAGGGAAAGGTACATGGGATAGCCAAACATCGTTAGTGAGAGAAGCTGTGTTCCAAATTTGAAGCAAGCTGGAAATTAAGCGTAAGTTTCGAGCACTCTCAAGCTTTTCAGCTGATAAGTCCCCGAAAAGTAGTGCGGCTTCGCACTTTTCGGCTAATTTTGTTCAATTTTTTCAGCTAGGTGGCGATCCACGATGTCGTCGCACTTTTTTTGTTTGTCATTACACTTACTGTAGCAGTCTGGTCAATTCATATTTCAAAATTTCACCTTTACAACGGACACAAGAAAATCACGCCTTTGTTGACCAAGCGCTTAATTCGCGCAAATTTTTAAGCTTAAAAACAAGCCAGTGTTCACGCAACACAAGTTTACGGGCTACAATCAATTTTTTTAGTTTACGCAACTAGCTCAAACTTTGGGCAAACTCAGCTTTCGAGTTAAGCGGCGATACGTTGAGTGCAGTATTTTAATCCACTTATAATTCATAAAAGATGAATTTAAATTTTCAAACATTTCAACACCTTTTGTAAGTAAATCAAAACTTCCTGCAAAGCAATCGATAAATGTGGTTTATTTTTTATCTCAGAATCTCACTTTCATGTGTTTTTTGAATTTGTCCATTTCATTCCAATATCGAATATCAAATATCGCGATGCGTCCCCTAATGAGCGGTAATCGCGCCTGTGTGGTGGAGCTTTTATCGTTCGTCAGAAGGGAGAAGGTAAAAGCATTTTTAAATTTTTTCTTAGAATCCGTCCGTTTGTGGGACTACCCTATGGCCCATACTATACATTCCTGTGCGTTTTATTAAAACTCTTCCTGAATTTTGATTCGCATTGCGTAGCAATACCTGCTACTTTATTTTGCGCTCCTTTAGTGAATGAGCCCCTGATATTAAAATCCAACTTCGCGGGAGCTACTCTCATATAATTTACGGAACGAGGAATGTGGAATGTTTCCGTGAATCAAATAAAGGCATAAAGGCTGTCCTGAAGGCCTCAAAAAGGAAGGTGTGTGTTCTTTTTCTCCCAGACAACATATTCGCACAACACAGTTGGTAAAAGGCGCGCTACATGTTTGTTTACTTCCGTGCTGCTTGCTTATTTATTTACGTGCTTTCTGAGCGAGCGACGCCCCGGCGAAATATTGGAAGAAGTTCCCCAAAGTGCTCGCCATTGCACGACTTCAAAATCAAAATGTCATTATATTTGTGGAGTTATTGCATCATAGAAAGCGAACGAGAAATCATGAGATTGTGTGGACAGCTGAAATTATTAGATTTAGTGTTGCCGGCACATGAACGCAACACTTCCTCCGCTCGCAAAATATCTTATGAAATATTAAACGTGTCGCGTCAAGATAAAAGGGAATAAGTACACGAACAGAATTTCAACACCCCCAATTTTCGTCAAAGTGGAAGACGGCGCAGATAATATCCAAATTACATTTACGCCAAAGAACGGATTTTTTTTCGTGGCACTTCAAAGTTGATACACAAATAATGAAAGGAGGAGGATTGGGCTCGAGAAAGGAACTCTCAAGCCATGAATTGTTAATGGCAGTCGAATCAATGGGTACACAATTAAGGATTCCATGATGTCTAATTCTATTTTTTAGCGTCCCTTTCGTCGACGACGGGCGCGGAGGTGCTTGGCATGTGCAGATTTCTGACTGAGAGATATAGCACTCTATGGGGGTGCACGTCCCACATCCAAAATTTATATGAAGGTAAGATTTGTAGTCGCCTGGAGGATGCAGTTTTTACCTGAGCGCTACGGTGTGACTGGTGTAAGCACGGGACGTATAATAAAAAATTCAGTGTCTAGAGTGCTCCTCCTTCAAAGAAACACATTGCATTGAACGAAATATTCCTGGCAGTGACTGACATCTGCATAAAGTTGTTACTGTCTTTTGTCTTGAAGTGACTGATAGCATCATGTGCCTAGATATCTCTTCAGTACTTAACATGCACTGTAGCAAATATTTTCTTGAATATCTCAGCTGCTTTAAAATTACAAAATGTATGTGGAACAAAAAAGACTTCAATGTAGTAATTCAAACTTCTTTAATTTAATTGTTTAACATAGCTCGACAGCCTTTAGCTGATGACCTAAAAGATGTTTCCCGCAAAATGGCTGAGATATGTATGTCTACCTGTCCAGAATTTTCTATTGTTTTCGAAAATTTCTAAAAATTAATCAGTGCCGTTAAACCTTCGAAATTCAATTATCAAAGTGTCTTAACTGATTTTGGACGTTCATCTTGTGGTTTTTCTATTTTTTTATAAATTTTATGCTTGCAAGACTTCACCTCAGAAAAATTAAAATCGCTAATCTGGATAAAGTGTGTTTTTATAGTGGTTTGTTTTTCGAATTGGCAACACTCTTTTTAGAAATAATAAATTTGACAGCTGACATGATTTGTGCTCAGTATGTATTGCCATTTGACCATGAATAGATATACGCCTGAACAACAACGCTTGCAAAATGTGCAAAATTATTTCGAAAATGGTGGTCCAGTTTGCGACACTTCCCGTACGCTACGTTAATGTGTACGGTCGACATACTCGTAATCGTCCATCCGAGCAAGTTATTCAAATAACAATGGATCGTGTTCACACGATGCATACTCTAATTGATAATACGCATCCACAGAAGCAGTTTTTGCTGCTGCTGTGGAGCGTAGTGTTGAGGAAGACCCGAATGAGTCAATTCGCCATCATACACAGCAATTGTCCATCCACTTTATAGAAGAGTTTGCGAAAAGATCTTGGTTTACGAGCTTACAAGAATTAACTCCCGCAAGCAATGAAGTCGCGTGATCATAATGTACGTCGTACGTGCGGTGAATGGGCCGATCCTTGATCCATGTGCCTTAAAGACCCTGTTTTGTGTTTTTGTTCATGCCATACTGGAGTATGCATCTCTTATTTGGTCAATATTTTTTTGGGAACAATATTTCGCTTGATCGGCTTGATCCTTATTTTCAACACAAAATTTTGTTTAGTGATGAAGTTCAATTTTGGTTGTATGGCTATGTCACACAAAATTGTCGGCTTTAGAGTGCAAAGATTCCAGAAGAATTTGTTTAAACGCCGTTACTCCACTAAAAGCCACTATTTAGTGTACTTTCTGGGCTGATGGAATCATTGGCCCATATTTCTTCGAAGATGATGCTGGTCAATAGACTTTTTCGTTCCCTAGTTGGATGGTGTTTGGTTTCAACAAGACGACGCAACATGCCACACAGCGTACGACAGAATCTATTTATTGCGAGAAACATACGATGAGTGCATACTTTCGTGTGATGGACCTGTGAATTTTCCTCCACCATCATGTGATGTCACATATCATATAGATTATTTTCTGTGGGGATATGTGTAGTCGCTGGAATACTCCGACGTTGGACGTTGGAGGTTAACAATCTCCGCCTTATTGCCGCGGCGCCATGTGCCCGAAGTCATATTTGGATACTAATATCATAAAATTATCTTCCCAATAAAAGCAAAGCTATGGCTATTAACATGATTTTCAAGCGTTTTATACCGTTTTCAAGTTATACTCGTATTCCTCTAAGACACACCCCATACTTAGTATTATATTTTGCAGCAAATTGTTGTGGCAGTGACCAGATGGCTTGTTTTTACAGTGTCTCCAGGCCGTCAACCAATATACGTATATGTAATACCGAAATATTAAAGATGCCCTCTTTTGCGGTGGATGGTTGTTTCGACCCCCCATTATTGTCACGTCTTTGTAGTGCATTATCAGAATTTAAAGAAACTGAATAAATTACAATTACATGTTCGCAAGATCCTTTTGGAATAGAAACATTTCATGAAAATCATTCATCTAAGGGCAGCAAACGTCATCGTGCAAGTTCGCCAATAAGCGCCATTTCCGCTACTGCTTTGACGCCAAGTAAGCCATCAGTCCCATCGTATTTTAATGAATCCCGACATCGAACATAATGAACTGATACGCAGCTTTCTGGCTTGTTAACTTTTCGATAGACTTGTGAGTTTTTTCGGATATTGTCAGGGAATTTTCCTTATCATTTTCCTGACAACTGGAGACGAAGTAAAAGCCATGGGAGAGATTTCCAGTTTGCAACCAATTCGCTTTCCTATTCATCAATATTTGCTAGTCATCTGACCTGATTATATTCTCTTCCCGTAGCCCCTACCATCCGAAATTGAATTTCACAGATTCGTCAGAGCATGAATCTAAGGGGGTGAATAACTGTCTACTTTCCGAGAGTCATGTTACGCTTCTTGCATTGAAGAACGAAAGATTTGTGAATATATAGCTCCTTCGAGGATTTCTACCGAAAAAAATCACAGGCAATTTTCCAAACTTTTTCAATAAAAACATCTTTGCAGAATGTGACGCACTTTCTGGTTTTGGGTGTTTATTTGGCTAAATTTTACGTGGTATTATGCGGATATGAAGGCTTTCCGCGCCTAAATGTTACAATTCTAAAAAAAATGCACCAAGAGTTACGTGGCATTCTTTGCTAGCATGTTCGTAACAATCGAACTCAATCATTGCAAAACCAAGTGTGTTATTTCAACTCACGAAATATGTATATGTGATTTTCAATTAAACGGGGAGTGTGAGCTACAACCACTCACTAATACGGATCAATTAAACTTACACACATTGTAAAAGTAATTTAAGCGCATAATCTGCATTATATTCTAACACGATATTGATGTATTGAGATTTGCACTGAAAAGTGTGTTAAAATAACTCACATTGTGAGAAATTCCACACTTTAAGTTCTTTGAATTATTTTCCTTCAGTATAATTCACACTTGGAATCCAATCACAAGCGTCGACCGCAAAGGTGGATTCCATCGAGTGAGTGGACGAAACTTTCGGGAAAGGTTCCTTTTTGGCATGGGTAATAAATACCTAGAACTCCCGTGAGTTCCCCCCCCCCCCTCCCACTACTCCTCTCATCTAAAAAACAAGTCATGTGTTTTATCACAAAAAAAAATATTTTACACACATACGAGTACACGTGTTCTGGAAAAACTCGGAGGAAAACGAGTAAAAAGTGACTTCAGTAAAATAACAATAATAATAATGTCTTGCAATGACGCTTTAGCTAGAATCTCCTTTTCAACATTCATCAATAGTAATGACTCCAGATTGTCTTGTTTTACGGTACTTCTTAACCTAGTCTTTACGATTTTTAATTTGGTAAAGATTCTTTCGCATTGACCTTGCGTTATATACAAAGTGAGTATTTCTGTATTCCCGTCAAATTGCTTTTATGGAACTAGTAGCCTGGGCGACCATGTTGATCGCAATGATGTAGTTTAACCCTGGACATTTTTTGTTTCTTACAATTTAAAGTTTCTGAGAGAATTTGATTTTATGTTATTCGTTAGGTATTATCCCTTTCCTTTTCTCCCTTTAAGTGCTTAAAATCTCCTCTGCTTCCTAACTTTATATTAGGTTAACTTTGACTTAAGCTCAATGCGTGGATTGCTCGACTGCTCTGCAACTCCGCGAGGCTGCGAGCTGTTAGTAGTTAAATCCTTTTTGTCACACGTGCGCCGAAAGTGCCATTTTCGGTACCTCTTTTCGGGGCCGAAAGTAGCCCTTTTCTGACCTCTGCGAGAGCGGGCTGTAAAGTAACTCGAGCGGGCAGTAAAGTTCTTTACAGTCCGCTCGAAACAAAGAAATGCGTAAACTGTGTGTATGACAGAGCTGGGCAAACTCGGCACACTCGTGACAAAAAGTACGGTACGTTCCTCGGGCAGAGGAGGCTTTTACCGGACTCGAGCGGTGACCTCACTCGCCTCCTTTCTGCCCTTGGTACGTAATGTACTATTACGGTTGCACATTTATATCTGTAACGCTTACTCAGTGACTTACGTGACTGCGAGAACGTATTCGTGCACGTTCGTGGCCCCGTGCAGAGGACGGGGATGAGGCTGCACGGCCCACACGAAGCGTGCATGTGCATGCCTCAAACGCGGCATATAGGCCGACGCATAGGAACCCGGTATTGAGAACGAAGCGGCCAAGAAGCTTGCTTAAAAAAACATTTTTTACGATTTGTTTTCTTGCGTACGGTATCACCCTCAGTTCCCCAATATGCGTAATAAAAAACAAAATACAAAGCATGATCAATTTCGAAATAAGAAGAGGCAAATCAGCAAATACACCCTACAGGGCACCACCCTATATTCTTTAGGTTTGTGGTTAGAATTGCCGTTTTTCTTACGTCACCCCTTGATATATATATTCCAAGCAGTTATTGGGGTAAGTGGGCATTACAGGTTGAGATACTTGCTGAAATACCTTGCCCATGGTGAGGTTATACTAAATATTAATAGGTCATGGCAGATGGTACATGAGATTGAAATTCTACTTGACTCCCCATCAAGAATATTATTAGCAAACCCTGTCTGTATATTTCCAAGACCATATCGTACCGCCAAATAATTTTACACCATCTAAATCTCATTAATTCACATGCATTACTAGACGAGAAATTCTCATGGGATCATGCAACATTTGTTAGGATTTTTATAAAAACTGGTCAAGTGTTAGTTGGATTGAGGTTACGTTTCTATTTCCTTCTCGAAATATTCACCATAAATGGTGAGAATATTGATACAATCGTTGGAGTTAGATATTCATCACGTAAATTGTTTCTTGCAATTTTTTTCCATTAGTATCTTTCTTGCAAAAAAATCGTTTGTTAAATAAAAATGGAAAAGGCATACAAAAGTATATTATACATTATGTCCATTACAGCTATTTGATTAAAGCTATTACAAGCGCATACGTCATTCGGTTTCGTGCTCTAAAAATGAATGGCCATTGTTCGTTTTGTTGCTTTCAATAGTAAAGAAAGTCATCACTAAAATTAACTAACTGGCTCAAAATCACCAAGGTTGCGAATTTCAAGATTGGTTTTATGCCTAAAAAAATATCAAGCTTAACCAAGGCTCTTGGTTTATACTGTTGCAAAATTTGTATATAAATTTGACAAGGCAGCGCACAGAATTCAAAATTTTTTTTTACTGAATATCTTATAGAAAACCATCAATTCGGGAACGTTTTTCTAAGTTTGATAAAATGTACAAAAACAAAACAAAGCACATAACTTAAGGATTGTTTAATAACATGGGTATATTATGTATCCATAATACATAAACAATATTGAAAACAATAAATACAAAATCTTTTACAAGCAAAATACGGCAAAAAACGAGAACGCAACAGTACCGTCATGTCCGGGAACGTTCCCGAAATGACGATTTCACATAAGCGCGCGCTTTGATTATTCAGTGGCCATCTTAAATGCGACCTGACTTTGTAAATAGTAATATATTTGAGGTTACTTTGTTATTTCGGGTCGGAAAAAATATTCACATGAATAAGTAAATGTAAAAAACCCGTTCCCGAAATGACGGACTATTGATGTGCGCTCTACGAAAAATGAATTGAAAGGTACTTACCACGTAGATATTAATAGATTTGCCGATAAATACCTCTTTAATAAATTGTATTATTTGATGTACACACACAACAGGTTAGTTGTAGTATTTTATTAATTTTCTTTTCTCAATAAAGTCAAGATTTAAGACATTAAATTGCTAGCAAAGCCAATTCTGCACCTTGATGATTTTGAGCCAACTATACTTAACACTAATATACTTGGTATAGATTGCACGTCAGTGTTTTAACCTCAATTTTTTTATTGTTTTACTATGCACTTTCGGATTGCATCAAAAGATTGGGATAACCACCGTACGTGACGCTCGACATTTTCTGATCTTGTACGACATTACACAATACCAATTTATATGACAATATGACAAACTGGCACCTTATCGATGAAAACGAAACGCTTTTCTTGTCAGGGTTTTACATATATTAAATTTATCCTGACTTGGAATTCGTTCGATTCGTTGATTTTGATATTATAAAATTATACTAGCCACAGATGATACCACTAGCAAAAAAAATCAGTTTAGAAAATACTGTGTGCGTCTATAGAGTTCCGTACCTAAACACCAGCTCAGAATGACTTTTTAATTCTATTACTATTTCTTAGTATGGATCTTCAGCGATTTTTTTAAATTTTCTTTTTACTTTTACTATCGCTAATTACAGACTCCGTAGATATTTTCTTTGTGACATGTAGTATGCTAAGAAGGCAATCCAAATTTAAAGTTAAAATTAACGAAAAAAATTGATTAAGAAATTGTTCAGCGAAGGAGACTGAGCAGAAGATTCATTGCCTGCACTTGAGTCGATAATGAACAAAAAGCAAGCTGTATTCTGCCAGACATCACCGTTCAACTCTCTCACCTACAACTCTACAACTGTACACAGCAGCGGCTGACATCGGTTCTCGGTGTGACAAAAGAAAGCTCTTGTCGCTCTAATAAAGTCGGGGTAGTCCGTTTATCTTAAACCTGAAGCACTAAAAACGTCACAATCCCATTAATTCAGCTCCGAGTTAATTAAAAAATGTGCTCCGCAATGTGTTTAACGTTGCCGTTTATTTATTATTACACCGAACCTAACTTCCTTCCTTTCCTCGACGGTGAAAAGCATTAAAGTCAGAGCCATAGGCAAAAAATTGGTTTGTTGGTTTTATCCTGACAGACGAGGGGAGCGATAAGTTAATTAGATACAGGCTAAACAGCAATCCATTGTGTATTCTTGATTCCTTTTCGGTCCTCTGAAATGACGACTTCGTGTTGCTGAACTGACGCAATAAGGCCGCCGTACATCCGCAGGCATAGTAAATTGCTACTGCGATCCCAACACCTTACAACTTGGGAAATTTCTTCCAACCGGAAACTTTTACCAAATAATTACCGAAACTGTAATTGGAAAATCCTCCCACAATCCTGCAAGGGGACGTTGCAAGGTACAAATTGTTTGAACGGTAGGATCCTTTCATTCACTGTCGCAAGGAACTTATATTACAAATACACAATACACTCCGAATTGCAACAAAACGTATTTTAATCATCTTATTCCTCCGTCTCGTTGTATAAATAAAACGTTAAGTAAAAATTGCAAGTAAATATTAAACCCTTTCGTCGCCCTAGCAATCCTAAAACTGTACAAGAGGTGGAATTCACCTTACTCGCTTTTAACTCGTCTTAACTTTAAACTGTAGACGTTTTCGGAAAATACAATATTATATGAGCCACTCAAGCATTACGTTAAGTTATGTTTGTTCATTTTGGATTTCCTCTTCGCGCTTGTGAAATAAATTAAGAAATATGTATATATGCATACAATCCGATGTAATCTATCTTAGTTTACCCTTTAGTAGCTGTAATTATAGATATTCAATAATATACAGTTAATTTTGTGCATTGACCTTCGTCATCGTTTGTCACTTACAGCCCTTTACAACAGGGCATTTTTCTCAAATCAAATTTTTTTTTCAACTTGTGGGGGTAACAGAAATAAAAGCAACACACCAATCTCAATCAAATTTTAACATAATACGCCATTGGCTTCGTCCCTTAGAGCTCTTAATTTAATATCTTTAAAACCATCATATTTAAAAATATAACAAACCTTTAAAAAAATTACGATTTTTAAATGTTGGCTATTAATGATCAACATTTTCGCAATGTCTTTTTTTTTATATTTTAGGAGGCCAGAAATGAAACTTTTCGTATTCTACGAATTTGAAATCTGAATACGCTAAGTTCACAGGTGCACAAAACTTCATGCCAATTGCATTTCCAGTTTAAAATGTTCTAAAACTGCAATGAGAGAGTTTTGCTTTTGGACTCCACATTTATACTTGCTACGTACTATCACACCTTTTTAACATTTTGATTCCAAATGTTTCTTGATTGAGAAATCCTCTACTTATCGCGACCGCGACTTTTTAAAGACGGTTATTTCAATTTCTTATATTTAGTAAAAAACCCTCAGAGCTGTACTCTGTAGCCGGTCGCTTGCAACATCTCAATTTTATTCAACTCATCCTATTCATATTGACTTGGGTGAAGACAATTCTGTCGTGTAGGTCGATACAAAAGTCGTACCATGTTCGGCGACCGCAAAAACCTCCAAATATCGCATTTGAGTCGAATATGACCATAATTAACAAAATTAGTCCGCCATCCCCTGCTGCGAATTGGAATTTCTAAAAATATTTAACAGAAGTTCTTATTAGGCTAGGCAACCTCGAAAGATCTTATACATCGATTTTGAGTCGAATTGGAGTATGAATGACAAAATTAATTTGCCATCTCGAAGACACTATTACACATAACGTTATAACTAAAGAGCAAAGGAAACATGCATCATATTCATAAATTAACAAAATAACGGACATCCCAAATTTTGTTCTCAAATCTTAGGAGAATTTGAGATTTGCTCTGTAAACCAAAATCACAACGCGCCCTTATATAAAATATTCCCTGGTGGTAGAGACAGTTGTCAACGTAGTTAAAAAATGCATTTTTTTAGAAAAGCGGGTTATAAGCTTTAGTAACTGGCAATAGGTACATACCAAAAAGAAATTATTATAACTCGCCTCTATTGCCTATTTTTTAAATACAACAGAAATATATTTCAGCAACGAAAGCCTATAACTTAAAAGACATGAAAGAAGAGTTAAAATCTTGAATTCATTACTCATGTGACACATATGTATATGTATGTATGTGCTGTACATATATGTACATCGTTTTCATTCAATGCAAAATCTTCTATTTCTGTCATTTACAAAGATAGGTATACTGACAAATTAAACTGACATCATTTATTTGATACCCATATCAAGGGGATTATGAAGAATAAGTAATCCGTCATCTAGAAGCATCCGACATTTTGAATTTAGAACGATATTCGACATACCATGTGGCGAGTAGGCGAGTTGTACAAGTTAAATCAAGAAGGGCACGAATGAGAAGAGAAATCGTTGGATGCGACCAATGAAGTTTCAGTTTTCAGTCTCGTTTCAATTTGTTTTGGGGTGTCATTAGGAAACTATGTATGTTTACTGAACTCTTTTAGGGTCAATTTAACATATCACATTCCAACTCCTTACTCAACTGAAATCCTCTTAAGGGTTATCTGAAGTCTGCATATGAGTTTAGATTATTCAGCAAAAACCGGTGAAGTGCGAGTCAGACTAGCACACGAAGGGTTCCGTACCATCGTACATGATATAACACTATGTACTTTTTAAATACGTTTGTGAAAGAAACAAGAGAGAGAGAGAGGCGCTCTAACATAATGAAAACAAATTTTTTCTAATTTACTTGGCGGCCATTTTGAAATTCGCATTCTTGGTTTTTCATTATTTGTTGTTATAGCAGCAATAGAAAAACACACTCAGTGAAAATTTCAACTCTCTACCTATTACAGATTATGCGATACAACCCGCTGAAAGACGGACGGACAGCGGAGGCGTAGTAAGAGGGTCCCGTAGGGCACCCTTCGGATACGGAACTCTAAAAATGGTATTTTCAAGTAAAATATGATTTTAAGAATTTGATATGGTTGGAAATACAACATTCCCGATTACAAGCTTTAATACTTTTACCGGGTTCAATTTAAGCAGATTCCTACACTCAGAAAAGTACCTGGATGCTGTTCCGCGGTTTCGGGTTCGAATCCCACATGGGAGCGCGCATACGCACTTTAGTGCTTCAAAAAAGCGAGATATGAAACGTTAGTATGGAATGGAGCATTGCAGAGTATTCTTGGCTAGAAGCCAGGCGTCCCGAGGAGTTCAACTCCATCGGAAACCACACAAAACAGCAGGAAACTTAGAGATGTACGTTTCTACATTTCCCGTTGTGAAGTTTACCACTAAATCTGACATATTCTTTTATGTACAATACACATGGTGCATACATAAATCGAAATGATGCTTTTCCTAACGTTTAGGAAACTTTTTGCAATTTTAAGTTAACACATGTTTTTCTTAAAATCAACTTTCGCGTAACCTGCTAATTAAAACAAATTAAAAAGTTCGTATGAGCACCTTATCACCTAACCCTTTTTGCTGGGTTCCACTGAGCTCTAACGAGATTGACTGAAAACTATTAACGAAAAGAGTTGGCTTCAACCCCGAAATACTACTGATTTTTTTCAGTGTTTACATGTAGATCTTATAGAACCTCTGCCTCACTCTCAAGGCCACAGATATTGTCTCACTCTCATCGATAGATACAGATGATCGCATCATAATCCTTACTTGAACCGTTGTTCACTGGTGAGGGGGTACTGTGGCGAGACTGTGGCGAGTAGGCGAGTCACAGAAAAGTTGAAATCAAGAAGGCGACGGATGGGAGAAAAATATAAAGAAGCGAGCAATGCAAGTTTTATTTTCAGGTTGGATTTTTGTTTCCGCAACAACTGCTATCTCAATAACTACGTACTCGTATACACGTTACCTTAAGAGAGTCATAGTTACGACCGCACTAGCGGGGGGAGTCATAGTTATGACCGCAATCCCCCTGAACCCCCCGGACCCTTATCTTGCTCGGTACCATATTTATATAGATACGGTTCCTGGCCCTCACAAGATATATCCTGATGGAGGCAGTACGGTCGCAAAGCTCCTTACGGGTCTGTTCACCTGACGAAACCTGAGGTTTCCCTCTTACAGTGCGCAGACGTGTCTGGCCAGGTCACCCATCTGCACAGCAGGACCATTCGTCGGCTCTATTCATCCAGGGCTCAAAGCTTTAACTATGCTCAATCTTTGCACCGAGATGTTCCTTCGATGGCAAGCCTACGGTATCGATCCATCAGTGGATGGAAGTGATAATCACATAATCGACCACCGTAGCCGGATCACCTCAGCTTGGGAACTGAGGGCCGGGATCTTAAGGTCGAAGCGTGCGTGAGCCGCGCATATATGCATCGACAAGATCTCCACCACCAATCCATCTCTACCAACGACACAGCCCCTGCGAAGCCGCACCATTGGGGGGGGGGGGGGGGGGGGCAACGTAAGCCGAACGTTGGGGCTCCCCTCCCTTCCCGCAGATACTTTTGTTATCCAACTTTCGTTGGAAGCCATTGAAAAGTCACGGCCGAGGTCTGATTCCAGAACACTCTACCACTAGTTATTGCTCCGGTTTCGACTACTTTACCCTATCTTCATTTCAGGGACCTGGGCCCGTCCATTACTTTGGTAGGGATCGTACGACTACCTCCGAAGCTTTAGGGGTAAACAGCTAGTGGTCAACCGTTTACCCGTAGTCCGTATTGCAAGTACAGTCACTTGCGAAAGTGGAAAAAATGTTCTGAGATTTCTTGAAGTTCGTGTTTTATCCAAATTTTCTCCGAAATTCACGTGATTAATAAACTCCCTGCCATTGTCATATCGTTTGTTCGAAAAATCTATCCAATCCCAGTATCTATGGTATAGTGAGTGGTTCTGCCAACGACAAATAAGTATTATAATTATACATATTGTTTTTTTATTGCATGTGTACGGTATCCTTAACCTCACTTCCCGCACGATCACTTATTAGGTGCACAGTACCTGCATTTAACGTTTTACGCGTAGGTACCGTACCTGCATATAGTCCCACCCTTTTTTTAAGTATAAAAATTGAAACAATACATTTGTACCTCCATTTACCCCTTTCTGATCGACTATTAAAAATAAAACGATTAAACCGAAAGCACGCAAACAAAATTATATACTTTTGGCGATTTCGGGTTAAAAGCGTTTAGGGTTGTGGTAGAAAAGTTCCACTTGCATCGTTGTTTCGTAGTACCACACCCTTGTTATTGTTTTATTTGTAGCCTAAAAAGCTGTTAATAATCTTGGCACGAAATACTTACCTTGGTTTCTGTTCCTTCTTTAAAACACAAACAATCAATTTATCATGAAACTGCCGCGCCGAGCCGCATACTGGTTTTAACCTTCATTGTGTGGAAAAATGTGCAGAGCAGCGGCTTAAATTACGCAAGCAGATAAGGCCGCAGAGAACCCACTGGGTAAACTAATCTTTCTATACTCTGGTGGAGTCTAGTCCTCTTAAGATGATTTATTGAGCAAAAATTTGTCACATTCCCACGGTGATGAACCAAAACCATCAATCACCCAAATATAAATTTGCCCCTTTTGAAGTTGCCTTCGATTACGGAAAATATGCCGGGCCTGTCCGGCTATGCAAAATCTAAATGTCCTTTAAATAAAGCAGGCGATACTCGTGAGCGGAAACAGGAGCAACAAACAATGGCGGTTAACGTACTGGTCATGTCGTAAATAGCTTGCCATGCAGTCAGCATTGGCTTGTGCAAATTTATTGTTCATTGCCCGGGCCTGATGGGGTGAACGATTTATTGTCATCCCAACTATGAATATTATGAAATATGCACTACAGACCCTACAGAGGCCGGCAGGGCTCGCTAGCCGAACACATTTCATGAGTGTCGTGCTTGTGGTAAAGGTAAACAGACTCCGCTCATTGGCCGGGCTTCATTAGCAAATAAATATGTATGTACGTAGATAAACAAAAGATGGTGTTTACGGACGTGCCTTGTTTTAAAAGGGGCAGATTCCGGTCCAGTTTCCCTAAAACGGAAGGACAAATACACGTCAGTTTAATCAGTGTTGCTAATGCTCTAGAATTCACGTTGTCATCCTCTGTACTTTCACAATAATCCTATCATAAAGGTGATAGGATGCTTGAAAAGGCCCCTTAACTTCATTCTGTTCCATTAATAACTCTGCCGGAAGAGCCTCCAGCTGCCGAAGTGATGCGGTGTGGGCGTTCATAAGAAAATTGGCTCATTACTTGATTGAGTGTCCGTACGTGTTAACAACCGCTGGAGTCTCAATTTTACGGGATTTTTTAAGAAAATGAGAATTCTCTCATTTATGGAAGTAACTTAACTAAAATGTACGGCGTTTTGAAAATACAAGACTACACATGGTCGCTTTTACGTCTTTCATTTTGAAAATGGCACCGAAATTTAAAAGTTCAAAATGGCTTATACAACATTGCGACACAATTGACCCGCTAATGGCGCTAATGAGGTAAACGTTTTAACGTGTGCTCTTAGCGGATTTTAAATATCGCTTAGGCTCGGTTAAAACTTGGTTTTGCTTGTAAGGCATTCCTTTCTGAAAAATTTCTCAAAGCCAAAAACTAAGAAATTTTAAAGTGATATTTTTGCCATTATCTGTAAACAACAATAACAAACTGACTGTGTATAGTAACAGGCCAGGGAAATTAGACATTCAACAATTAAAAAAAAAAAATTACATAAACTTCTGCACAAATTGAGCAGCTTGGTATTAGTGTTATAAATGTTGTGTGAAAGTTCCCACTCGATCCGTGTGCCGCAAGATGAATTACGAGGGGTCAAAGCTCACGAAATACATTTCTCGCAAATATCTCGGGAACGTTTGACCTTTCGACAATAGGTTCAATAGTACCAAACTAGTAGCTAAGTTAATTCTCCACACAAAAGGTCAGGTGGCATTTTTTCGTGACAGTGGCCATTTGTGAGATAAAGCGCTCTCTCCGCGCGTGTTGCGTTATTCACTGCATGTACCTACTCTCTTCAGCATCACCTTAGAGGTTGAGTATCAGATGCGTTTTTTTTAACTTCGTGGTATCCCCAACAGGCTTAATGCATCAGCATTATTGATATTGCTAATTAGCTTGATGGCCGTAAAGACATATTTTGTAGAGTTGATTATAACAATATGTTTTATTCAATCTTAGATCTGACTGCAAGTACAACTTCTCTTCTACCTCATATGCCTAACTTCACAAAAAGAAAAACTTCTGAATACAAACAAACTTAGTTAATAAAACCTTCTTCGACTGTCTAGAGTAGCTTTCTCAACCAATATGTAGTACTTATTTTAATTCAATTTGAGTCGTAATATCGCTTGAACTCGCTTGGAATCGCATAGTGCCATTAATTATTCAGTTCAGGACAGTTCCATCAATCATTGAATTCACGCATCATTATTTCCCGAAACTTCAGTGCCACATCACAGTATCTATACAATGCCTGGCAATCCTTCCCTTCCAATAGCTCAGTGACCTCATTTCATACAGTTTGAATATTGTGAGAATTTCATATATGTACATAGAAATGGAAGTTTACTGTTAAATTTGCAACAAAACAAGAAACACGTTAGTTGAGTCTAGTATTGAAGGAGGTGATGGAAACAGTGATTTTTTAAAAGCATAAAAAATCTGTGACCGGCATGGACGGCGAGTGCCGTAAAGACTATATTCGCAATTATAAGAAAACGGTAAAGAGACACTGAGTAGTACAACACTCGAAGCATTTTAGAGTGCTTCATCTCACGAAGGGTCACTTTTATAAAACAAAAACCACTTATCCATTTATGTAGAGAATTAACTCAGGTACAAATTACTATTAAACCTTAATTGTCGAGAAGTCCATCGTTGTTGGGATATTTGCAAAAACCGTTTTTCGCGACCATTGACCCCCGGGATCCGCGTAATTAATCTTTGAAGTGTCATATCTTGTGAACGGTTATGCTTACGAAATAAACATAGTAATAGTTTATTAGAAATTATCGCAGCTAAAATTTGGCAATGCATGTTTTAGTCGAAGAAGTCAACAGTTCTCGAGATATTTTTGAAAAACCACATTTCGCGTAACTCATTGCGCGGCACTCGGATCGAGTGGGAACTTTCACACAACATTTATAACACTGATGCCAAGCCGCCTTTCAATTTGTAGCCTGTGTCTTATTTTTTCCAACTTTGGAGATCTTTATGTCTAATTTTCCTGGACTATAATGATAGAGTTATTTTTGCTAAATTTTATTACTGCTTTGTTACTTATTAAACATTTTTAGTTTTCTCATCATACATAATATCACACAAAAATTAAGCATAAAGAAGTCTCATGCTGAACATAAATTTGAAACGCTTTTCGCTGCGAGGCATCCACCAGCTTTCAGAAAGCTCTTTTATGAAAGTTGCATATCTCACACACTCGTGAATTGAAAACGGAAAGGCAAGGAGCATTTTTACACGTTGCCCTAATACTCCTCCTCCCAATACTAGTAAAATTAGACTTTGACCACGAATTTCCCAACAAGCTGTATTTTTGTGTGGAGATCATTATTTCCACATCATAATAGTCGGGGAGGCGACTGCAATAAAATTTTCCGATAGTATAGAGGCACTTATCCTTCTATTGCAATGCCGAGGAGTGCCTGGTCGGAGACTGGACCAATTACGAGGCAGCCTCGATTTTGTGGTTTAACTGCCAACGGTTGATTTTATTTAGGATTTGCCCCGCACTATTAGCGCTATTGCTTTTAAATTTCGTTTGTAGCCTCCTTTTCGTAATATCCAAAAACTGCTATGAGCATTTCCCCAAATTCCTACCCTAAGAGGGCGAAAATAAATATTTTGGATATAACCGGCTTTTCATCATTCTTCCATTATTTTGCTAAGTGAATGGATACATTTTGGAAAAAATTACCCTAATCTATTTAGCAATATCTGTGATTATTCTTAACAACGATCAGTACCCGGATGGGCTCAACATTGGTGTAAAAACCTAATACATAATCAATATTTTATTTACAAAAAACCTCAAGTATTTAAATTTTAGGCCACCCGGTGGTCTAGAATTTTCAAAAAATCTTTTTTTTTTAATATTTCGAAAGTGTGGTCTTTCAGGAATATACTGTTAAATTTTTGTAATGATATTGACATTATTTTAGGTTCTACAGCCTTTTTAGCAGGTAGCGAACGGTTGATCCGCCTATGAATGGAAACATACTAAAAACTTTAAAATCATTTATCTCGAAACCACCCTTTTCTGCACGGCGGGATGCAAAACAAAAAAACTATTCATCCGAATCATCCCAAATTTTAATATGTTATTCAGTATACTAGTAGCTATAGCCGGGACCACCAAAAATCTTTTATTTCAATAACTTCTTTTTTTTTAGGTAAAAAAACTAATGAAAAATAGTCTGTTTTCGATATTCAAATTTCAAAACGCGCTATTTTTGTCAAAATAATTTATTTTCCATTTTTTATTGGTTCCGGCCATAGCTACAGTGATATAGATTAATAATGTCCTTCTATTTTATTTTTCAAATAAGTGACAGAGCTTAATCTTCACCCGCCGCCGCCCAGGTTCTTTATTATCTTCAACGCCATTATTTAAATAATCACAATTTTTTTTTTTGATTATAAAAATATGTTGTATGCCTTTTGAGTATTATAATATACCTACAAAGTTTTAATTTTGTTGTTCATTATTTTCACCTTCAAAAAAAATTTTGAAAATTCCCTTAAATTCAAGGGTGCTAAACCACCGGGTGGCCTTAATTATAAGGGCCTTTCGGCAAGCACGTTCTCAGTGAGACAACTGAGATATTCTCAGTCTCAGTTATATGTTGTGTGTTGCGACAGCCCTTGAGCAGCCCTCAGAATAGTCTTTAATTTTATTTTATTTATTTTCCAAGCGAAAGTCCCTCTTAAAATCGGCATAATCATATATAATGGGTCTTATTCTGGTAAACACGACACGACTAGCCAAGACACTTTCTAAACCAAGGATTTTAGCATTGAAAGTGTGCCTTGGCTAGTCGTGCCGTGTGGAAACGACCACCAGAAAAATTCGATGCCAAAATCAGCTGATTAATCCAATTATCCTACCCAACTGAGACAACTGAGACAGTTGCTCAATATCTTGTCTCAGTTGTCTCAGTGAGAACGTGCTACCGAAAGGCCCTATATGTTTCTACGTATATTTGAATGGAATTTAAATTATGCAACCTAAAATAATATATTTACAATATCGCTTAATCACTGTTTTTTTTATTTTTCAATACGAGAACTATAAGTATTTGGATGCTGTGATTGAGGCGACGCATGTCCTGAAAACAAGTATTTTCTTGTTTGTTTAGAATTGTCACGACTTTATCGGTAGAGAATATATTATTGATAGCAGAAGATAACGTTATGCAGGATAATTAAAAAAATTTTAAATAAAACACTTGTTATGTTATATTGAGTACACCGGCTAGACCTGCCAGATGACCTGAGTTTGTCAGTACCAGTACCTACTGACTTTCTCATCTGAAGAATTGTATGTAGTGATTTTTGAGTCTGAGAATTTTACGGTTGGCAAATTTATTTAAGTACCTACTAAATCCTTGTCAACTTTTGATCAAAAATCTAACATAAATGCATGGAAAATTGATTCAACAGATGAATATAAATGGATGGAATTGATAAAAGAGCGACATATCAAAATTTTGAAAAAATCTGGAACTATACTATTTTCTCAATAAAAAATTCAAATGCTCCCACGGAGACGGTGTTCAGTTTAATGTTTTTCTTTCGGAGAATCGACTACCCCTGAATGAGATAAGACAATGCCTGCTTTACTAACTATTTACTTCACGTTTTGCAATTTTCTTTTCCATTAAAATTGTTATTAATGTCTTCTACAGTACAGGCGATTGCTTTCCTTTTTACTTATTTGTTTCATCAATCTTTTCCAAGTGTTTTACGTCCGATTCCTCAACTTCGGTGTGAAATTCCTTAAAAGCATTAATTCCTCCTTCCGCCAATTTTACTAATCTTCCGTTTAAATTTCTTTTTACAGCAGAAGAAGTCGAAGATGCTGTGAATGGGCCGGATTGAGGGGGTAACGTGGCAATGACCTATTAATGTCCCAGATGTCAATGTCGAAGTAGCAGCGAATGGTGATGTGAAGCATTCAAGCTTAGATATGGATGAGAAGCATTCTCCCATTATATTGTCCTTCTACATTTACATTAAAGCGGCATCTACGTAGGTATATAAATAAAATTAAAGTTCTTTTCTGCTGCGCGACCGTGAGCGCGGAATGATTTCCCAGGCGTTGATGTGATTATCTTGCAGGTGGTCCAAAAATCTTAACTTTACGAAGATGTGAAACAGAACATGAATGAATGCAATTACTATAGCCATTTATTTTGTCATCTTACTTCTGCGAATTTTATCATTGGCCACAATATTCTAAAACAATGATAAAGCTAATTTTAAATGGATGTAAGCCTTCTTAAGGGGAGATATACACCTAGCATGGTCGAAAAAAACGATTTTTTTTTCATTTTCTTGAAGGTTGAGGTCTCAAGAATATCTGGTAAAAGACTTACACTATGGGCCTGGTATCAATGATTTCATGTAAGTTGACAAATTTCATTTATTCATTCCCAAATTTTCAAACGCGTTTTTCGAATCCAAAATTTCTCAAAAACCTATGAACCGATTGCTTTGAATTTTTTTGTGGTTATTCTATACATCATTATCTAGTACTTGTCATTGGATCTTTTTTTTGTTACTTAGTTTTTGTTTTATAAGAAAAATAATAAATAATTCTTGGTCCAAAAATCACTATCTATGTTCAAACGTCCGCCATTTTGTCATAAATCGGCTATGACAAGTACTAGATTATAGTATCCAATTTAATAATCTTTTTGGCTTTTTTTTCAAATGATTTTTTTACGACGCTCCAAGGATCATACAATATGCTTGTATATTTTTGATGTTTGTAAGTAAAAAAAATTTTACTTACTTCTGAATGTGTATACTTTTAGATAGTTAAACTCCCGATCCGAAATTTCAAATACTTGTCCTAGAAATATGCACAATTTTCGGCTCCTAGGTGTATTTATATCTCCCCTTAATAATTACGCCGCACAGTGGGGCAGAATCCCAAAAAGCTGGCCAAAAATCAAATTTTTGAGTTGTGTATATTCGTCTATATACGTTCAGATCTTGTTTAGGGATAGTCCTAGAACATAATTCCGGCCCGGGCAGGTAAATACCTGCTCTAGGGTCGCCTCGACATCAGTCGACATTCAACCTCCGTTGAGTACACACGAAACAAGTGTACGCGTAGAAAAATTTTTACCTGTTTGAAGTGCTGAGAAAGTGAGGAAACTAGTTCAATTCGAATTCGGAAAAATGGATTCATTTTCTTGAGGTATATAGAATATATGGTTATGCACAATTATTGTTCATTTTATGTTTATGATATTTAAATCTGGCGACAAGTATACTTATAATATTTTTTTTTATATTTATATAAAATCGATTTTCTAATGGAGTTTGAAAAATGTCTTCGCGAGTCTCGATCTTGTTTCGACAAGGAACTGATAGTGTACAGTGTTAAATATAACATATTAAGAAACTGGGTGCAGCGTGGCGCGACATTAAGGGGGTATTCTCATGTGAACGCATAAATTTAACCTCTTTTTAGGTAATCGATAAAACAATCGAATGGAATATTGTTCAGTAGGTCCGTCGCTATCGTCCCTATCAAAATTAATCAATTTCATTGGAAAAAAAAATGGCGGACTGTAGAAAAAAAAAGTTACGAAAAACTTGTTTTTTTTTGTTAAAAATCGTTTAAAAAAAATAAGAAAATATTTTCGAAAATAAGCAATTTTGGTACGGACGATAACTTTTAATGAGTAGAAGAACATACATATATAAATTTCAAAGCAATTAGTTGAATAGTTTTTTGTTTAGGCCCATGAGAGTTTTAGAAAATGATGTTTCGAGAAAAATGCGTTTAAAGTTTCAAGAGCAGAATTTTCGTGGAAAGTTTATATTTACAATAATGAATTTATCAGATCAATTTTACAATACTTTTACGATGTTTTTGCTCTAATTTAACTCCTGAATCGTAAGCAATAACCTCGAAAACCAAATTACATGAGATTTCACTTCATATTTTCAACGTATGAACAGTTTAGTCCGCCATATTGGATCCGCCATTTTGAATTTTGAAAATCTGACCTCAGATTCGTAATCAGCGACCTCGAAAACCACCATATAGGTAATTTGGGATTTTTGGCCACGAAATCGGGATTCTGCCCCACTGTGCGCCGCACGCACTCAAAAATAAAAGCATGCATTGCAACTATAATACAGGTTAATTTACAGCCGCCTTTTGTTTGCGTTTCAACACATTTGGTGAAGAATTTACTTTAAGGTCGAAAGAGGGGGGAAAAAAGATTAAAAAATTAAATGTGATTTGTTGTTTTTGCTGTACCGTAATAATTCCGCTCACTTTCGACTTACTCGTTTTGAATTCTCATTCATAATTTATTTGTAAGCATTGTTACCAATGCACACCAACGGTTAGTTATTAATGTATACAGCGCAATATCCGGAATAGAATATACTTACATACATTCGCCCTGTTAAAGCGCAGGAAAGAGTTTCCTGATGTCTAATTTGCAATGTTTCGCCCCCACACATAATTAAACACTTTTCGAGTTCAAGCAAAAGCAGTTCTCGCCAAAATACAGTTTGGCTTGATGGGCTGCCACTCAGCACCGGTAGCGAAACCCCTTCCAATTGGAATTTATTATTAATCACAGCGTTATGCCCCTGCGAGAATCCAGCAATTTTATACAGGTTTTAATTAAAAGCAACACATTAATATTGATTTTGTCGAGCATGTCCGCTCCCCGCAAAGGAAAAATTCAGGTGAGAGTTTAATTTAAATTTTCAATGAGCAGAAAAAACGTAGAATAGGAACAGGGCTGGCGGTAAACACTCTTTCAAGATTCTATGCACAGACTACGCGCAATTTCTACACGTAAATCGAAATGCAAATAGAATTTGTAAATAGCTTGACAAACACTCCGCAGAGCAGCTGCCTCCAAACTGCTGTTTTTATGTTCGGCAATAACACTAACAAGGAGGGTTTGAGGCTGGACGCCCCGATTGGTTCACGGTTTGCGCCGCTCTGCCAAAAACGCTATCCTGCTAAGATAAAACCTTTTCGAATTTAAATTAGAGCGAGTTAATTTTTTGGCTCCTACGTGACGCTGCTTAAAGCTCTTTTTCTTTATTTCGAATTGGGCATTGGCGCATCAGGAGAGTGACTAGGGAAACCTATTTGAATTGGGGGTGTATTCCGCTCTCATCTTTTAAATTTGGGTCCTTAAGGATTAAGTGTGCCCCAAGTAAACCTATTTCGTTTCGACGGTTTTTTCGTCCAAACATCACGTCGTCGTTGCTTCAACTTTGTGCCACTTTGTTTAAATTAACGAGAATCACCTTGTTGGTTCGCTTTTTTGATTGAGCGAAAGCTCCACATCAGTTTTGTAAGATTAATCTGAAAATGATTGTATTCCAATAATTAAAACTCATTTCTGATATAAGGCAAGACCTCCGTACAATTTCGCGATGGACTTTTCGCACATTATTTGTCTTGTCGGCAGATGTCTGTACTTGTATGTTAAATTAAAACTGTTGCACAATGAATGAATTTGTTTCCTGCGCGGAGACATTTTTTCATTTCTCCGGCAGGAAATATTTACGGGGTAAAAAAAAATTTGTCTACATTGTGTCCGACAAAACACTCTACCTTCCAGTGAAAATCTGTAATCGAAATCAGTTAGGGCGTTCCCGAGATTAGCTTGGACAAATAAATAGTCAGACAAACATTTTAAATACCTTTGTTTGAGTTTTGGTATCGTGCAAATAAGCATATACAGTGACTCACATATTTGATCAAACGATTCAGCTGATTTAATATAAAGAACGTTTATTAAAAATGAAAGTTTCTATTGACACGCCGAGTGCCGTTAGCGTAAGAATGTATTGCTTTTCTTACTGTTATTCGCCTTGTCCAAAATATCTAATGGCTCGATATTTACCATTTATATACATTAATACATATTAAAATTTAACTCCACTCCACTCTAACGACCCTAAAGGAACCCTAAAAGCACTCATAGGCACTCCACTTAACGATACCCTAAAGGCACTCATAGGCATCCTATCGGCACTCCGCGTGTCAATATGCAGTGTCATGAAAATATATGTTGCACGTAATCATTAATTCTACATTTTTATTTAATTGCAATACACTTCAAATAAAAACAATCAATTTGGGTTTTTAATCGACGCAGACTGAAACAAAATTAAAATTAAAAAAATTCCGAATTGATCAAATGTGGGAGTTTGGCTGCAAAAGCGTTCCTAACATATATTTTTTAATATTTCGTACAGCAACCAAAATAAAATACCCTTAACTCTTCCTGGCATATTGTCTATGAGATTTTCGCAAACTATCTGAAAAATATTTTCCCATTCTGTAGCAACTCTTGACGACAGTTGCTCTAATGTTTTTGCTGGTTCGGGATATGCGGAGATACGATTTTTCAAATGTAAACAAAGACGCTCAATAGGATTTAAGTCCGGTGATTTGGTGGCCAATCAAGCATTTTGAATCCCTGATCATTAAACCATTCTCTTGTGCACATGGTGACGTGCTTGGGGTCATTACCATGTTGGAAGATGACATCTGAAATATTTTTATTCCATCTATTTAAGCTATGTTTAAGTCCACTCTACCAAATGGAAATGCATAACTTCGTTGTCATACGTTCTTCACTTCTCTTGCAAATCCCATTCATCATCCCACCATACATCCCCCAAATTATAAAATACCTAATTTCGAATTTCACAGCCTCCTTCATAATCCTTTGTGCCAGAGGTTGTCTTCTTCCCCTCCGCTTCACCTCGCAATAATCGTAACCTAGTCGATTGATATTCTCAGATGAGACCAATCTAAATTTAATTAATTTTTTTTCAAATTACACATTTGTAACTTGCTACCACTAAATGTTATAAGTTTCAAATTTGAGAAAAACATTTTGGACTTCATTTAAGTTAAATTTTTTGTGAAATGCAGAAGTTTTTAAATGCTTCAAAAGAAATGTATAAATTTGTATTTCCTTTCTCTACCTGGGCATATTGCATTGTACCTTTGGGAAAGGCAACAAGATGGTGATGATAAAAAGGAAGTGTACACTGAGAGAAAAACATGTTAAAATTAAGTGAAAACGTATTTAAACCAAACATTTTCAAGTATTATAATCAGCTAAGTTTCAAAACAGATAACTTAAAAGCGAACATGCTTAAATAAGGCAATGAAATACAAGCACTTTTAAATTGAAAATTGGTAAAAAGTCGCACATTTCTAAATCTATTTTATTTTGAATTCGAGGAACCGTTTGCATGAGAAAGGAATCTCAGTAGATTTTGTTCAAATTCCCTTATTATGTAAAGTATTTTTGTGTTGTTTCCGATGAGACTCGAACTTGGGACGCCTGATTTCTAGTAGGAAAACGTTAGCATTGACCCATTAACACTTCATAACGACTACGCTTATAATCTAACTCTTTAGAAAGGAAAACAATTTGAATCATGTGGGATTCGAACCCAAGACCTTTAGAACCTTAGTTCAATGATCGCCATTGATCTACAAATAGCCTCGTGCCTATAAAAATTATTTTAAATTAAAAATTATACTTTAAAAACATTCCAACTGTTGTTACATTTTAAAAACGCCACTTTGCAATTGAAGTGTTTACTTTTAAATCAAATACATTAAGGGATCAAAATGCATATTTTTCAATTTCTCAAGTGACTGTACCTGCAGTGATAGAGGTAGATCAACAAAATGGCGTTGGGAAATCAGAGTGAGATAGTATTTGCTTGGCGTGAGTTTGATGTCGTTGTGTTGAGTATATCAGACGACACAAATAAAATAATAGTGTGCATCTCAAATTTAATAATCACCCTGTAAATCCCAAATGGTCAAGATTTCCCGCCCCCGATGCCACACTATTTTTTGTTTGACCTTGGTGAGATCTACCACCGCATTCATTTTTGTTCGTCATAGATGAACCACCCTGTATTTAGAATGTGTTATCCACCCCGTATTATTTCGCTAAGGGTCCAAATCGGTATGGTGAAACAAATCAGGATACATTACACAGAAACAACATATATGGCGCAGTTTTGGAATTCTCAGATCACCGTTCTTCATCGAAACGTATAAAACTCATATTATATCGTTCCACAATTAAATAAAACTTAAAAAGCTACATTCGTGCGCGCAGCTCCGTCGACGAGATTATGAATCTCTACTTTGTACCACGACACCAATTCGTACAAACGACCTAATATCGACACGGACGGCGCAACTGTTTGCACCAAAGAATATCTATACCCAGCGGGAAAAGAAGCGCTCAAAGATGCAAACTGAAGCAACTCCTGGGAAGCATGTAGTGATTCCCTTTCCGTTGGACACTCCATGTCTTTTTAACATTACATGTCCGCAGGAGGAAGCAGTAAAAAAGCTTTTTTTACTGCTCCCAGCTTGCTTCTATGGAATGCAAGTGGAATCAGGTTCATACTGCTCCCAGCTTGTTCAACTCACTGAACATTTTGTTCACCTTACCTTCTCTTTTATGAAAACACAAAACTGATTTTATTATAAAAACGCAACAAAAACACAATAGAACCCAAAGAAACGCACCTTTCTGCACAAAAGATAAAACAGGAATGAGCAAGATTTCGCTTTGTTTTCCTTATGAGTCATGACTTGAAAACAAAGGGAGAAGGTTCGGTCCCAGCGATCAATTGGGTTGATGCCTACCTGCATTCCCCGGAATCAACAGGGAAGCAACATATTTTTCGCTCGCAAAAAGCTCAGTTAGCTGATGCCTACCTGCATTCCCCGGAATCAACAGGGAAGCAACATATTTTTCGGTCGCAGACAAGCTCAGTTAGGTGATGCCTCCCTGCATTCCCCGGAATCAACAGGGAAGCAACATATTTTTCTCTCATAAAATTTACTGATTCCAAACCCGCTTCCCTAGGAATGCCTGACTAAATTTCCCGCTGGGAAGGGACACGCTCTACACCATAGCTGGGCAGAGTTTGACTTCAAGGGAGCAGTATACCTCCATAAAAACCTCCATAATCCATAATCGCATTTCGGGTCGCTCTATTAACGCAATGAGAGTGAGTACATGTCCATCATCACTGATTCAGGACAGGAGTATGCATTTCTCGCTTGCACTTGCAGGAGGCACCAAAAAATATTTCTCGCCACCAAAAAAATATTTCTCGCTTGCACTCGGAGCATCGTCTATGTCCTGTGTGCCGCACAAGTAATTTTTCACGACAGGAGTATGCATTTCTCACTTGCACTTGCAGTAGCAATGAGGTGGGCACTCGGGAGTCAAAACAGCTACCTGAGGAGCACTCGGGAGTCACAGGAGCAGGGTTTGCCCGTGTGTGCTCTACACGCCTGCAAATCCCTAACTCATATGCAATGTCTGGATTACATCCAGAAAAAATTCCCATTAGATATAAAACAAAAACGAACGAGTTGTATTCCTGTGAGAAATTAAGAGAGAGAGCCATAGTCGGAAAATATTTCTCACGCACAGCATGTACAGTGTGAGATACAAAAGCAGCATTTTTTCACTCTGCATTTCAAAGACTGTGTGCGGCGCTCGCTCGGCGTACAGGGTGGTTCTGTTTTATTGAGAAATTTGAAAGACTTGGATATTTTCAAAGTTGTTAATTGTTGCTTTAATTTCGATCAACGCCCACGACCGGCACCTCTGGTTGCTGCGAAATTTCGAACGGGCCAACTAGAGTAATAAAATAATACCATGACTAAATTACGGCCTTTATTTCTGATGTTTGTACACTGGCTGGCTCATTCAGAGAGAGTCACACATGGCTGTACATACAAGTTACACATGCAAGACCATTTATATAAAACAAGTATATACATTCATATGTAATTGGTATGTTCTCATAAAAATGTTCATTCCACGTAAAAGGGAATTAAAGTTTGGCTTGTTTTCTTAGGACTACACCTTCCATACCCGACGAATCTATTACCAGGTGGGATTTTCCCCTATATATGTATGTATATTGCGGTGGGAAATTTTTTTAAAGCACCCAATTCACATTGTGGTTGGTGCCGCGAGTAAACTATACTCCGCATTTGCAGTTAAAAATTTTGTTTCATTAATGTGGTGGAAAAAAGTTCTAGTAAGGAAGGGGCAAGGCAGTGGGGTCATGCCAAGCGCATCCCTTTTCCCTGAAACTGATTATAACCGACAACTGTAGGTATGTAGCAGTTGGTTCCTTATGTTAAATATCTTTAGGAATAAGCACATGTACGTTTATGTGTGCTTTGTGGTAGTCTGCATTCCGTTCCTGTCCGCAACTTCTAAAGTTTTATAATGTGGCGAGGTTAAAGGATACGAGTAGGTACAGGTATAAATACTTCCGTAAGAAAAATCGTCCCTTAATGGTAGTCTGCTAGTTTCTCTCGAAAGACAATCAGGACCCTGAATTTCGGTTCCGGGCAGTCAGAGTTTTCATGAATACAAATTGCTTCACTGCATACGGGGCGGATAAACTAGTTGTGGGGGTATTCCATTAACGGCATTAGGCATTTTCTCGTATTTCGCGCCCCCGGCAAGAAGAGCTGCCACACCGCAATCTGCAGCAACAAAGCGAAACTCGCTGCCGAAGTTAACAAAGCTGCTGCCTGGAAACTAAATTGAAACGGAATCGAAAATTAGCATCCTAATAATCTTAGCAATTTGTTTCAAAAAGTCATTAGCACAGCGGAGCGGCAGACAGCCAGACCCTCTTATTTGGAGGCACTTCGCACAACGCCTTCATTTGTCGAATTGAAGTATTTACATTTAGAGCAAGTCATTTGTCTACATTTACAATTATTTGCTCCGTCGAATCACATCTAACAAAGAGAAAAATTCCCTAGAGAGCCGAGCGCCGCGCCGCAATCGGCTTGCACTACCTTTAACCCAGAGGGTTCAGCAAATTTTCCGCTTTAAACAGAGAAATTGAGGGGGGAGAATTGCCACGAAATAGTTGTTTTAATGGGAAGTTCTACCATCCATAGAGTTATGATATCCGACAAAGCGAACTGAAAACGTACCGCTTGAGTTTGCTCACAGCTTGCAAACACCACGAGGCAGCTTATGACCTCGTGCTTTTTGTTCCACATATAAACTATCCCAATTGTGACTTTTAATAAAAAGTAGAATAAGCGTACACATTTCGGGCGGTTTATTAAAAACAAGGCCCACCATTTCATTTCCACCCCACCAACGCGCTTCCTGCGGCGGCTCGTATGACGTGCAGAAACAATCTTCTACCATTTTAATATCCTGGGAACATGTAATTATGTTTAGTACTGAAAGCATAGTGGAGTTGCTATACAACTGAGAGTTTCACTAAACAATCTAAATAATGTGCGAAATTGAAATTTTCATGATCAAGTTTTCCATTCATTCAAAAGTACTGTTTGTTTGTTGATTGAATCGGTCTGGTGCATCAGAAATGAACGAAACCAATAGATATCGGTAATTAGTTTATATCTACTTATGAACATACTAACATGTCACGAACAAAGTGGTTGATGTACTTTCAGGAGTTCCACAAGGAAGGCATTTAGGCACTCTTCTTCTCTCTGTATTTATAATAATATTCGTCAATGTCATATTTTTATTTTGCGCAGTGTTTGCTTTTTGCTGACGATATGAATTTTTTTCTGCAACTCGTGATTTGGCTGATATTATTATATGTTAAAGCAACAGATCGATAATTTTGTGCGTTGGTGTGATGACAATGGGCTTAAATTAATTGTTCTTGAAATGCAAGACGTTTCCCATTCATAGGTTGCTTTTCGATATTTGATCCAAAATTATGTTGTAGACCGTCCTGTCATTATTCGTGATCTCGGGGTGTACTTTGATCGATTATATAGCTTCAAGAGCTTATATTATGATGTTAGACTTTATTAAGAGGAACTCGAAGGATTCTCATGAAGATATGTAAAAACTTTTACTCCGTATTGGTTCGTTCGATTTTGAAGTATGCTTCTATCGTATGGTCTCCATAATCAGTTATTCATCCCTCACTTATGGAGTCGATACAAAAGTCCTTTACAGGGTTCGCACAGAGAAAATTGAACTGGGAAATTTTCACTCCATCATCGCACAAATCTCGATGCCTTCTTCTTGGCTTTGAAACTTTGGAAGCCAGTAGGTAATCGCAGTGGTTTTATTTATAAGAGATGTGTTATTCTATCGCATTATGTCTCCTGATTTCATTTTTCTGAAAATTCCAATGCACACTGGTGTCGCTTCTTGAACCCCGGACTTATTTGTTTAACTTATTTCTACGTTCCCGTGTTTTCCTTAGGGTAAGGGAATTGTTTCATGTGATCCCTATCTTTACGAAGGGTAAAAAGAATTCAATTGAAAACTATAGGACTATTGCTAAGCTGTCAACCATTCCAAAACTTTTTGAGGCCATTTAATTTTTTGTGACAGATCGGTCTTGTCTGATAAGCAGCACATCTTTAAAAAAGGTAGATGGACTGTAACTAGCCTTGTCTAATTTTCTGGTTTTTGTCTTAACAATCTGGAGAAGCTCAAGCAAGTAGACTGTGTATATGCCGATTTTAGCAAAGCTTTCCCAGAAAGTTCTAATTTTTAAATTGCTACGACCTGGCTTACCCATTCCATTGGATTGGGTCATACTTATCTTGCAAATCGTTCTTTTAAAGCCAAATTCGGGTCGTCTTTTTCTGAAGGAGTTGTTGTTTTTTCTGGCGTTCCGCAGGGTAGCCAACTTGGACCGTTGCTTTTCACACTTTTTATCAATGATTTGTTTCTCCATTTCCAGAAAGCTCACGTCCTGGCGTATGTTAACATTTGAAGTTTTTCATGCCGATTGAGACTGTACAAGATCATCAAGACCTTCAAATCAGATTTTATTATTTTTTCTAATTGGTGCTCTAGAAACCATATGATCTTAAATATTGCTAAGTGTAGTCTAATTTCGTTTAACGGAAAATCTTTCCTCATAGACTTTCCTTTCAAAATTAATGATACACCCTTAACTCGTGTGGAAAAGGTTGCCGACCTTGGCGTCACTCGTGGCGTGCCAATTCCACTCTCGAGTTTTTTAGGAGATGGTCCAAAGATCTGGCGTACGCGTCTTTTTAAAGATTTTGTTTTGTGCATTCATCCGTCCCATCCTGGAAGAGGCCTCGTTTGTATGGATACGATTGATTGAGTCTGTGCAGGAGCCTTTTCTCCATTTCGATCCCCTCCCATGGTCGAATCCTTTAATTCTGCCTCCTTTCGAAGAGAGATTAAATCTCTTGGATATGCGGTCTCTTTCCAAACGCAGAGAGCTCGCTGGCGTGATTTTTATGCATGATCTTTTTTTAACTGCCGATATCTACTCTCCCTTCTCAAAATTATTAATTATAGGTAATTGGGTCGTAGAATGACTAGAGGACGAAGTTTTCTTTATATTCGTTTCGTTGTCAGAGACCAATTATGGCTCTTTTGAACTACTGTCTGTCAAAGAGTTATAACGCATTTTCTTCTGTACTTGATTTTCACTACGATGAAAACGCACGTTAAAACTAGTATTATTGAATGATAAATTAATTTAATAGTATTGTGCAAAATTGGTCAAGACTTCACCTGTATCAGACGTTTGTGATGATTTGACTAGACTTCACCTTTAATTCTGGTCATATCAATGACAGACCATACACCGTTGGCTGAATGGAGAAGATATTCCAGTAGCAACAGGAGAAAGGATCGGTACAGATCGCCCATTTATGCGGTTTAGTTTTCGGCAATGAACTCCGATTTTCCACAATAAAATATTTATTTTTTATTTACGGGAAAACCCCAACCTGTCCCACCAAAAGTGTACTTGAGCACTTCCATCAGCGCTGTGACCACTTTTTCACATAACTAAATGGTGAAGAGAAGACACTCGATTCTGGTGAAGGGAGATGTAGGTTCGACTCCAGTCCAATCATTTATTTTACGTCCCCGGCTCGGGTGTCGGAATTTGTAACAATATTTAACCAACAAATAATTATGCAGTGCGGTGTAAGTGCAGTTTATTATTTTGTTTGTTATTTTATGTTATTTTCTTGTTCAGTAATTAGTAGTTATGTTCTTTAAGTATAAATATAAGTTCTTTATTGCGAGCCTGTTTGTAGGCGAAGTTAAACAACTTCTTATACTCTGATGTTTCTGTTTTCTAGTTCCTTTTGTACATTTTTTAAAGGTTTTCACTTTTTTCGTTTATATTTTTCGATATGATATTATTATTATTAAAATTAATCCCTTCTTTTTTGGGCTATAGTGTTCTGGGGAGGTGTATTTGACACACCTGACGGCGACATAATGGGCGCTCCGAAGTGTGTCAGCCTTTGGCGACCTTAGGCTGGAGGATTGCCTCTTGCATGGCCTTTAGTTGGCCTGCACTGGTGTGATAATATTTTGGGAACTTTATGAATTTTATATAATATATTTGGGAGTATGTTATATACATAGTTCATAGCATGTAAATTTTACAAATATAATATAAACAAAATAAGTAATTTGTTTACTAAG
This sequence comes from Neoitamus cyanurus, assembly GCA_947538895.1. Lineage (NCBI taxonomy): Eukaryota > Metazoa > Arthropoda > Insecta > Diptera > Asilidae > Neoitamus > Neoitamus cyanurus. Next base: position 1,912,890 of record OX384540.1, read on the forward strand.
AAAACGCCTTCCATCCATTTTGGTCCTTATATCTTCTTTCCATGAATTGTTATTTATTTCATATATCTCACAAATGCAAATAACCAATGGCGGCCAAACTTAAACCCAGGTAGATATGTAGGTGTGGAACTGCATAAAACAAACGAAACAGCCTAAAGAAATTAGGCAGCCGCAAATATAAACCTTAATAACATCATTTAGATAAAACCGCAAAGTGCTAAGCATTACGCTCCACGTAGCCAATTATGATGAATCGCCTTTTTTAAACTGCATGCAGAGCGTAGAATTTTTCCCAATTTCATTCCCCCTATCGACGAAACAAGTTCCATGCCACTGCCGCATCCTGCCAGCGATTTTCACTCTATGTCTCTGTCTATAGTGCAGTGTGCAGTGTTTAACGAAGAACGCCAAATGTACAAAAAATCCAATCCACCAAATTTCACTGATGTGCCTATATTTTCCACGGAGGGGGTTTTAATTTGATTTAATGTTATGCATGTGTGGGTGCATGCAGCCATATTAGACTGTAGGGGCCTGGCTCGCCGCCGCTTTTCTTTCGAAATTTCCTGATGTAATTAGGTTTGGGGATTGATAGCATCAACTTTTTATTTGCAGTTGACGTTGCTGTCACACTGGAAAAACATAACTCAGAATAACGACTGGGTGGATTAATCGGATGGCAGTCATCGGTGGGATTAATCAATTCTTGCATAAATTTCGATTACCCGCGTACCCCATTCAAACAGAGAAGTGTTTTGATTTCATTTATTTTGTTTTCATTTAATTTTGCATTCACCGAATTATATTTTAATTTCGGAATTGATCGAGTCCCACTGCTGGTGCAGCTGCCGACCATGCTGTAGTGAATCTCACAGCTCTGTAAATTTTTAACTGCTCCAGAAATACTTAAAGTGCCGTATTAAAGTTTTACCTCTGCATGCAGATTTATTTTGGTGGAACACTGTACTGAAGGTAGCACGGGCGTCCAGACATTTGGACATTCACAGGAACTTTCGATTTTTTCGCGATGATAAGCAGACGAGACTGATTATTTCCATTGGGCTGAATAAAAGATGATTTACATATATATGTATATATGTATGTGTAGGCTGTCTCAACTGGGATGAAAGTACCTTGTATTAAAATTCACCACTTGAGACCCTGTGCTGGCCGTAAGCGTTCCAACTATACAAACATTGGTGTACAATGCGACTGCCTTTTTTGTTGGTAAAAACAAAGTTATTGAATGCAATCACAGTCAAGCGAAGAGGGAGAAATTTTTATATCCTCTAGGTCCTACGATATATGTTTTCGTGTGGGCCAGCTGGTGATAGCTATTTATTGTGTTGTTTTCCAGCTTCGGACCAGCTTGTTTGGATTTAGTCATTTCCTTTGCTGTGTTTCCTTTCTGCTTCCTGTTCCGGTGTCAGATATTGCATTGTTTTGCTGATATGTGCTTGCCAGGCTGACAAACTTTCTCTTTCTTGTTGCTCCCTTTGAGTTTTGTCAATATCGGCTTCAAACTGCTTAATTAAGTCGGTTCGGACTTTCGTTTTGTTATTTCGTTGTTTTGGGCATTATATGTGTAACCTGCAGGCTACTGCAGGAAATGAATTTTGGAATTTTTCTGTAACATAAGTGCAAAGGTAATTGAGATAATATACGAGGAATTCATCTGCATTTTTGCATGAAAAAGGGATAATACAATAATATAATATATATGTTACTTTCGAGAAAATTAGTTTCGAAATACTTCCTTTTATAATGAGATGGTATAGTTCTAGCGGTAACTTTTACTATTTATTTTCAATAAGGCAAATGCTTGATAACTTTTACTCCTATAATTTTTTTAAAGTCTTTTCTTACATAGAAAATTTAATTAAATTAAACTAGTGCATATCCAAGTATATAAAATAATGTTTTTTCATATAAATTATTTTTGCACTTTTAGGATATTAAAGTTAAGAGTGCAAAATTTGTTCGCTTTCCAATCATCACTTCAAAGATTCTTAAAAAGAATGTATTTATGCAGAGAACGTTTTAATGTTGGCCCTGCCCCAAATAACGGCAAGCATTTAAAAAGAAACAAAGGTACAAAAAACTTGTTTAACCCTTTATTTTTTATGTCATGCGTTAAACCTTCAAACATAACTATATTTCCAAAGGTGCTTTTTAGATATCAAAGCAAAGAATATTCCTAAATAATGTTGGTTCCGCGCGCGTTGCATTTTAGTCATCACTTCAGCCTCGTGTTTTTGCATTTTTAACCTATACGAATTCTCACCTATACCTGCATGCATATCCATATGTGGGAACATTTAAAGAACAGACCTTATTATTTGATTATTTACTTTTAACACACTCTATCAAACTGTATTAGCTTCATTCGTGATTGAAAAAAAATCGTCACCACCCATTCAACGCAATTTAGCGTCAAAGTCCATTTTTCCTGTCCGTCTGTGTGTAGTGTAAATTAAAAAATTGGTGCAACCATTCAGTTGCAATTTTAACTATAAGTTTAGAAAAAGTACGATCAGAGTCTTTACCTGAATGATAGTAAACAAATATTATTTCCAGCTAAAATTATGGTTCCATATAAAGTTTTTATTTTGCTTCGCTGGTAACACAAAACGATTTCTTGCACTTTTTCCTGTATTTTGATTTTATTGTTTGAATATCCAGATATACTAAGAAGCCTTTAGACTAGAGTAACGAAACAATTTTCTCATGAAATTCTTCAAAAAAAAAAAAAGTTGTACATATTTCTCCGTCTGTATCAGCTCATTTTTAACCGACTTCAAAAAACGGTGGAGGTTCTCAATTCAACTGGTATGCTTTTCTTACCCTAACTAAATGATTGGAACCACAAAGACACAAACTCCTGCCCTTTATCTATTTATTTTAAATATTCCCAGCCCCTTGCAAAAATGCATCAATGAAAATTATATGTTATTAAAAAAATCGCCTGATGTTGGCGGCAAATATACACATAAACACACACGTACACATGTACCTCTGATCACTAAAAGAAATATACGGAGGAGACTACATTTCGCAAGGACACATTTAGATTGGAGTGGAGAAGACGGGAAGGGAAAATGGCATTATATCCTCTGGAGTGACAAGTGCAAATTTAATATCTTTGAATCGGACGGAAAGGAATATGTGGGGGAGGTGATGTCATGGTATGGGCTTCATTTTCATAGTATGACGTAGGCCCAATACATTTGATTAACGGTGTTATGACCAAAGAGGGATATTTGGACATTTTGGAGAACATCATGTCACCCTTTGCTGAAGAGAATATTCCGCTTCGATGGAAATTTCAGCAAGACAATGATCCGAAGCATTCCGCAATTGTAGTAAAAGATTGTGCACAGCGTAAACAAATTGCAGTTCTCGATTGGCCAACACAGTCCCCGGACATGAACCCTATTGAAAATTTGTGGAAACAAATAAAAGATGAGGTTTATCAACATAAGCCCAGAAATAAAGCCAAACTGTGGGCCACAGTTAGGAGTGAGTGGGAATTAATACCAAAGCAAAATTGTGAACGTTTGGTAGACTCGATGCCGACGCGCAAGAAAATAGTTAAAAACAATGGTCATGCAATAAATTATTAATGTGTGGTATAAGCTATTAGAAAAAATTAAAACTGAACTTTTTATTTTACAAGGAATCGGATTTTTCAACACTTTTATTATCTGTCCTTATATTTTTGTCCACCCTATAATAATAAGATAATTCAATAAAATCAGACTTGCTACGTATTAAAAGCCGTTAAAACAGTTGCTTTCCGGAAAATGCAGAGGTGTATTTATTTTTCTGTCCACCAGTGTATATGCATACTTATTCGTATGGAGCCAGATAATGAGTTGGTCCCATCGCATAATGTACGCCAATGATAAAACTCGGTACTGCTTCTCTCAGCCAATTATTGCAATCACTTAAATGGCGTGTAGCTCTTGAAGACTTGATTTTTGGGACTCATAGAGACTTTTGTTTAGGATGACAAAAGCTACAACATATGTATACACCAAAATTTAAACGAATTTGGCCGAAACCCGTACAAAGTGTGCCCTCAAAAACACTTCCCGGCTGTTGAAAATTCCTCCAGGGAGCGGTGCGCAAGAAACATGTATGTACGTCTTTATAGAAAGCAATTGCATAAATCTGAATGTTGAAGCACAGAACGACAACTTAATTTGTTGTGGTAAATAGTGATGCTGTTATTTCAAGAGATTTAATTGTTACGAATAATGTGACGATTATCATGAAATGTCATGTTTCACAAACAATGCGGTTGCTCATGTGAGCTCAAGGATGTACATATTATATTTTATATCAATTCATTAAGTTGTGTTCAAGATGTGTTCTGTGTTTTATAAACCGAAAGTGTTTAATGTTTATTTTGTATTATTATTTATTATAAATGTAAATAAATAGAAATGTTTTTTCTGTACGATGTATATTTTACCCCCTCAGACAAAATTCACCTTTATTCATCAAGATACTCTCCTTCAAGATTGATACATTGAGTCCAGCGCTCCTCTAATATTTTAATACCTTTCTCGTGGAATGATTTGTCTTTGTTTGCAAAATAGGCTTCAACTTCGGTAATCACTTCTTCATTTGAGTCAAACTTCTTTCCCTGAAGCATAATTTTAAGGTCTGCAAACAGCCAGTAGTCGTAGCCAGGTCTGGACTACACGGTGGGCAGCAAACTAATTCGAAACGCTGTTCGTTCAAATTGACCATCGTTCTCACCGATTTGTGACACGGTGCGTTATCCTGGTGAAACAATACTTTTTTCCTTTGCATATGATGACGTTATTCATTTATTTCTTCACTCAGTCGATCCAGTAAAGCCATATAATATTCGCTGTTGATGGTTTTGCCTTTTTCAAGGTAGTCAATGAACAAGATTGCATGCGCATCCCAAAATACGGAGGCCATGACCTTGTTTCTGGTCGCTTTGGACGGCTTTCACCTGCTGCTTTCCACTCAGCTGATGATCTATTTGATTCTGGCGTGTAGTAATGGATCCACGTGTAGTGATCATGCAATAAATGCAATGATCACATAATAGCGGACAATGTGTAACACTACCCCGACCAAATGTTGCACAGGTGAATTGACCAAAACATAAACAGAAATGTTACGTCACACGGAATCCCCGCGACGATGACTCGATCAGCGCAGCACTATGTGCGAGCACGGCAACGTGCAATATGAAACCCTTCGAGTTCATCGCACTGGGTAAAGCAAAGCACCTTAGTGCAGCGCCATGCACTTGTGACGTATGCCAGTGCACCGTGTGACCAGTAGATTAGAATTGGGTCAATTCACTGCGAGTAATAATTTGGGCTACGAGTAATGTTAAGATTATCAAAGTAGATGTGTATGTATTACTTATGTATAGAAATAAGATTTAGTATTTAAGCCATGGTAAAATTGAAGAATATAGACAGTCTTTTATCATAACTGAACGCTGCCATTCGGCGTATTGTTTTATTTTAGACTGTTCTCCCCTTCAGAAATAGCGGCGTATCCACCTCTGGTGTGACGCCATTTTACAGCGAGTATCCATTTTTGTGTGACTCGCTACACTAGGTTTTCAGCTCTCCCATCTTGGCTTCCATCATACATTACACACGTTTCGTCAGTTGACACATATCGACGCAAAAAATCCGTTGAATTTCGCTTAAACAGCTCCATACAGTGCGCTGAATCGTCAACGCGCTGATCAAATGTGAGCAAGCGCGGCACTCATTTTGAACACAGCTTTCTCATTGACAAATATTCATGAAATACACTTCCTTCCACAACTCCTCTGCTATCTCGCGCAACTTCGATTTACGATCTGCCAAAACGATTTTATGGACTTTTTTGATGTTTTCTGGGACAACTGTTGAATTCGGGCGACCTGAGCGTTCACCGTCATTTGTCTGCGCGACGGCGTTTAAAGTCAGCATACCACCTTTTAACCGCCGAAACCGATGGAGCCGAATCCGAATAACATTTTTGCTTTGTCTGCGCAGTGTTTTTTTCCATCAGAAAGTAATGTTTAATTAACACTCGAAATTCTATTTCATCCATTCTTTTTGAACAAACAAAAGTTGCTTCACTAAAACCGCTGTATGAAATTTTCACACACGTCATTTGGTGGTTGGTACTACAAAGTAAGGTTGAGGAAAATTAGGAGGTGGCGTCATCTATATGTTAGGTCCGAGACTTATTGAGTGATGTGTTAAGTATTTCTAGGTTTTGATAGTTAAAGTTATTATTAAATTTTTTTCGGATCATATAAAGTGATCATCTGGTGAAGAACCACAACAGATTGATTTGTTCCTTTAACCAGTTCATACATGACATAAATTTAAAACAACGACGTCACGACGCGTACGTAAGGAATCGACAACTTTCAAGTTTTTAAATTAAAGGTGTACACTAATTGTTATTATTTCTAACAAATTTGAAAAGGGTATGTGACGAATTTCCAAGGAGAACATAAATAATGCATTGATGAAGAAATGATACCATTTAAAGGTAATTGCGGGGCTTTTGTAGTTGTGTGTTAAATTTTTAGTTGTTTTGAATCGACGACGTATAAAGCAATATGTTTCGTGGGGTATTAAGATGTGCAGAAGTTATATTTCTCTTAATTCTGGATCCGAATTGGTTCGTGGTTCGTTTCATCTTTTCCATTGAGCACATCGTCGTCTGTCGTCGTCCAAAAACAATTTTAATGCCGATATAAATTTTTTCAGAGAATATCAAGCATTAACCATGGTGATAGCCTTAAACATTAAAGCCTTCGTTTCATTCAATTTCCTATTTTAAATATTCAACGGCATTAAAGCTGGCAACACTCCAAGTTTGAAATGTGGGAACTGCTCAATTGTATCTAACAACAATGAGCAGTGCGCAGTTAATACTTTCAACATCACAACTGCCACCCTTCTTATCTCAAGTATTAGTTCAACGTTACAAACGAGATGCCCCAAACATCGTGGCTTATCCCTTAAAATTGGATGACAAACTTAATTTGCATCTTAATTCTTCACAGAGACCCCAATTTATCCCGACATCAAAGAAAGCGCGTTATATCATGAGCAATGGTTTTTGCCAGACATTGACCATTCAGCCGGCAGGGTCGATGTAATAAGGGTTCTTGGTTACATTTACGTCAAAATATATCAAATCATCGGCTACTGACATGAATACGTTCTCCTAGTTAACCGGAACTGACGTTCTCTCTCGGCTATGCTGACATTGTTCGGTCACGAAATGGTTTAATGAGACTTTACACACGGAGGAGCAAAGCGAAATTTATTGGCTTTGTAATTAGCATTTAGTTATAATATTGGCGGCATTTGGTGCAGAAGGTAATTCTCTCGTACAGTATTTACCATTCATTTATTTTGGTGTTGTGAGTGCAACTTGGACTTGTTAATTTTGTCCACAATGGCAAATATTCTTTATTAAATTATTTAAACAATTATAGGTATTTTGTGTTATATGAAATGAACTGTATTTATTCTTGTAATAGCAAAGAAACAATTTTAATGGTACTGAGGGTACAAAAATAAGCAATTAGGGATAAAACAAAAAAAATGATTCAATAATATTATTTTTTTAAGTACTGCCGCAAGTTGAAACAATCCACAGTGTATGTTAAATCGTTAAAGATTTAATCGGAAGATTTTAGGGGCGGTAAATTTTGGAGCCAGATTTTTTTTTAGCCGTCTTACTGAAATCAAAAGATTTCTGTTCTGATGTCTTGCAGAAAGAAATTGTGGAAAATATATTTCACACTCTTCCCACTACCCACTCATGCAAGCTCGATTAGTGGTTGGAGACTGCGAACAAGTTTCACGCTTGCAAAAAATAATGGGTCGTGATTTGAGAAGCTCTATGTTGTCTGGAGTAAGTAAATGTGAACCAAAAATCACGAAATAAAAGCATCGTTGTGTGCGAATTTTCCATACTAATATTTTGAGTAGGAGAGTCGTGATTTTTAACGGCACCTCCAAAATAGAGCTGCAACAAAGGAATACAGGGAAGTCCCGCACTGCAATAAGCAAAGCCTCTGTTGATAGCTATTTATTCAGTCTACTGATTCCATTACAATCTTACAGACTAGAAAGTATTACATTATATTGAAAATATTTATAATACCTAAAATTCATTTGACATTTTCCAGAAGAAATATTTCAGTTTTATGGGAAGAAGCGTGTAGGAATTTTTTCGATCGGATAGGTCTGTCAATAACGTATATATGAATTAATCATAATAATTCAGGACACACAATAACACCACATAAAATATCTTTAACAAGTAAAGCACAGCTGACATCGCGACGAAACTTAGTTTAGGTAGTCCAACTAGTCCAAACGTCTGGATTCATAAGATGGAATATCATCTTTAAAAATTTTTAACTAATATCTCAAGAAACGGGTGACGATCTTTGCACCACCGGCTCAATCCTATTTGATTGAGCCATATATTAGGAGACCATATGACAGCAGCGTATTCAATAATGGGTCTTACTAAAGAGACATACAAAGTTTTTACGGCAAAAATATCGGAGAATTCTTTAGAATTTCTTTTTATGTATGCTAGATTTTAAAAGCTTTAAAACAAACAAATTCAATATGTTTTGCATACGATAGCTTCTTGTCAAGAATTACCACAAGATCAGTGATTTCCTCTAGTGTGACTCTAACTAACGAATCGTTTACAATGGATAGAGCATAGCTGGGCAGAGTTTGACTTCAAGGGAGCAGTATACCTCCATAAAAACCTCCATAAACCTTTCGCATTTCGGGTCTTTTCGGTTCGCTCCATTAACGCAATGAGGAGTGAGTACATGTCCACCATCACTGATTCAGGACAGGAGTATGCATTTCTCGCTTGCACTTGCAGGAGGCATCAAAAAAATATTTCTCGTCACCAAAATAATATTTCTCGCTTGCACTCGAGCACTCGTCTATGTCCTGTGTGCCGCACAAGTAATTTTTCACGACAGGAGTATGCATTTCTCACTTGCACTTGCAGTAGCAATGAGGTGGGCACTCGGGAGTCAAAACAGCTACCTGAGGAGCACTCGGGAGTCACAGGAGCAGGGTTTGCCCGTGTGTGGGATAGAGCACAGATGAATGTTTACTTTAAATGAGACCGACAGTTGGCGCGGCGTGGACCTTGTGCGCGGAGGGGGAGCGGGTTACTTTGTAACTTTGAAAACAATTTCTGACTAAATCGTACTACGGTCGTGATCGAGTGCGCATTGAAAAGATCTCGACGAATTCTTTCGAAATAGTAACCATTTATCATGAATTGGTAAAATTGTAATAGCATTTTGCAAAGTTTTGGAGAATTATAGCATTTAACAATGTCGTCGTATATGAAGAGAAAATATAATGTAAAACAGAGAAAACGTATACTGCAAGAAAGGGCACTTACCATAAAAACGAATCCAACCCAAAAAGTTGGATCTTTTCTCTGGCCCTGCAATCCTTGTCCCGACAACCCGTACAATTTGTTATCTAACCTTCTAACAGATGATTGAGGCTTTAGTGTCTTGGACTCTTGGACTATAAACCCCCACTCCGTTGGGACATGTAGGAGAAAGAGTGTAGTAGGGAGGGGGTGTAAAAAGAAGAAAAACAAATTTACTAATACTGTTGAAAAATATCCAAATTTAAAAAAAAAAACACGCTTTTGTACAATGTACACTAAAAAGTAAAAAATAATTTTTAAATAGAATGATTTTATTCAACGAAGTCCCCCAACTCGATATAATATAATTTTTTTGAAATAAACTTCAAATTAGTGTTGTTAGTTCAAAGTGATTGACAAACTAATTAACTTTAATGTAAAACACCCCACGCGTTTTTCTTTATTTATTTTTATAATAACTCGATAAGTGAATAAAAATTCAGCACAATTGATATCAAGCATCCCACGCTTCTTTCTACGTTAAAGTTAATTAGTTTGTCAATCACTTTATTCTAATTTGAAGTTTATTTTAAAAAAATTAAATTATATCGAGTTGGGGAAAGTCCCTCGCTGTTGAACAAAATCTTTATGTCTAAAAATAATTTTTTACTTTTTAGTTCACATCGCTGCAAAAGCGTGTTTTTTTAAAAGCTTTTATTTAACTTGTATGTTCGCGTGGAATCTTGCTACTCAATTTTGAAGCAGATATCTTCAACCGATTGAGCTGAAATTTTGTATACACGTTTAGTTTGGATGACAATACACGATAATCTATGTGACGTCATTCTAAATCCAATATGGCGCACCATCCAAGATGGCGGAATAGTTATTTTTAATGCATTTCTACAATATGGGTATCGAATGAAAGGGATTGTTGAGGGTAACTTGAAAAATAATGTGACGTCATTCTAAATCCAATATGGCGGAACATCCAAGATGACGGAATAGTTATTTTTTATGCACTTCTGCAATATGGGTATCAAATGAAAGGGCTTGCCGAGAATAATTAGAAAAATGTCCAGCAAAATATAGTCACAGAACCGCAGAACGAAGAATGCTGCCAATTGTATTATGCTGGGCTTGCACAGTACACAAAATGCAGGGTAGTACCATAGACAAATAACATATAGATTTCCATTCTGGCCCTAAAGCTCAATCCATTGAGCTTTCAATTTGGTAGCCTGATGTCGCCTGATCTTACTAACACATCCCTAACATGGCTCGACATATCATTTCGGGAGAGAGAGAAAATTGTTCGTTTAGCTCACGTCCGGGTAAAATCGGCTCCCGACCCGAGTGCTCCGAGTGCAAGCGAAAAATATTTCTTTATCTCCTCATTGCCTCCTGCAAGTGCAAGTGAGAAATGCATAGTCCTGTCCTGAATCAGTGATGGTGGACATGTACTCTACTCACTCCTCAATCCTCATTGCGTTAATGGGCGACCCGAAATTCATTCAGGCCCGGCTCTGTAGCTCAGCTCACGGGTAGCATGGATTCTGCGGTGGCGTGGCGGCGACATATCTCTTCCTCTTCTCTCGAGTCTCAGCCGTCCGTTAGCCCCTGCAATTCGCTTACAGTATATTGGGTCGTCTGTTTGGAGTAATCCTAAACCATTCCGATTTGCACACTTTCCCGTAGCCGTTATAGATTCCTAGTAAGAATTTCGTGCCTCCTACTTCATCTTTCCGACCTTTTGACAAAAAAATAAGAGGCCCGTGAGAAATGTATTTATTCATTCTATCAGGCTAATAATTCCTAGAACAATCTTTTTTTGCAGAAGTTCGCAATTGGGCTGGTGGGCGGGCTCAATATGAAAATTGAAAAAGAGGCAGTGTTCTGAATTGAGAAATATTCTAAATATTTATCTCACGCACACAACTTAAAGGAAGTTGAACTAGATGAGCTTTCCGCTCAGATTTGTTTTCATAGGAACAAATTTTGCTATGAGATTGGATATCTACATTGATTATAGAATATATAAAATCAATGCTTAGGCTCAAAGCTCTTTGCTGCTGGTCAAGCATACGTGGCCTTAAGTAGGGTAAAATCATTAGAAGGTCTCCTTATTGAAGAGCTAGACTGTTCGAAATTAACCGGCAAACGACCCTGCAACAATGATGCGTTGAATGAGATGAACAGACTCAGAAACCTAGCCAGCGATAATTAAAAAGTAAAAAATATATTAAAAGCAAAAAACCTTTTACAAAAAAAGCTTTTATTTAAATGCTCTAAAAAGAAGAAAATAAAAAGTTCCTTTAAAATTTTAACTGTCATCTTATAACCTCATTATACACAATTTATATGATCATAAAAGCTTGTAGCGCGATTTACTTGTGTAAATAAACTAGTACCTATTTAATTGAGTAACTTAATCTGCTAAGTTTAATTTTTTTTAAATTTCAGTTTAATTAAATACTTATAGGTACTTACGCAAACCTCGCGACAAGCTTTTATGATCATATAAATTGTGTTTAATGAGGTTATAAGTTGACAGTTAAAATTGTAAAGGAACTTTTTATTTTCTTCTTTTTAGAGCATTTAAATAAAAGCTTTTTTTAAAAAAGGTTTTTTGCTTTTAAGTTTTAGGTTTTTAACTGTAGTTTTATTTCACTTGCAAGTTGCATCGAGTATGTGCCTGTGCTTGTGCTTTTGCGGTTTTCTACGATCTCGACAATTCTTGCAGTTTCGCGGTCTCGCAGCGCAGCTGGACTCACCTCCATTAACACATGGCTGCAGCCGGTTTTTTGCAACCAGCAACCACAAACATTGTCGCCTCATGCAAAGCCCTCTGGGGTGTTCCCACCTCTGCAAATCTACTCATAACGTTCGTCCCCAGCATCGCGTCCGCTCTCTTGGTGATGCTCAACACCTCCATACGTGTACATGGCACACTGAACCAGGATATTTCAACGTCGAAAAATCTGTTCTCGTTAAATATACTGTAGGTACGTAATCGACTCAAGTTTGGTCACTTCTGTGTTAAAAACGCCTTCTCTGGTTTTTCATAATAACGGCATTAATTTAAGGCTTCCGCATAATGAGGTCTCCTTGATAATAAAACCAAAGAGCCCAAAATCTACCACATTCAATTTATCAGCAGCTTTCTTTTGGGCATGACAAAGGGACGAAAGGGTAATCAGTTAGCCTGTAGTTAGCATGGCTAATGTGATAAGGGTTCGTTATATCAACACATTTGCACAACCGCTACATTCCGAGAGTTCTGATTTGGGCCCGCTCAAGATTAATTTTTGCGAGGTGTTTGCCCTTTATAATTTTACCAAAATTAATTGGATTTAAATGCAAAACAAAGGATTTGCGCTCAAACTGTTTTAGACAAATTTTAAATGATTTGCTTGAATACCCTGAGCTGCATAGCAAAACAAAAGGTATCCATTTTTATTTATTTAGGATGTTATTAATACAGGAGTGCTGCGCATTGTGAAATTAAAACTTCCCTGACTTTTACACGTTTTCGATGTAAAATTTTGCAGATCCTATTTTTAATAATGACATAAGTAATATGTGTTAACCCGTTGCACTCAAAGCTTTTTACGCCAACGTTAATTTATGCATTGCAATGGAACGTGAGGGGCACCTCTCGAGTGCAAAGTGTTAAATATAAAAGTGCTATTAAATTTGTATGAACACATTGTTGATCGGGAATTTCACGCTGAAACTCCCTAACGCACCGGCTATTATTTCGTAATTCAATATCAAGCTGAAACCATCTAAATAAACTTTAATACGATTTATTTTCACATAATGAATTGTTGGAATGACACTTTGTGCAAACACGAGCTCTTATTATCGGTCAACAACGTTTGGGCATGAAAACACACGTTGACAAGCATTTATTTATTATTAGAATTAAGTAAGATATACTGAAAGAATTCGGTTGTAAACATGTAAGCGTTTCCATTTATAAAGAAGCGTTCCTTTGAGGTTAGGAAGTAATTTTTAAAAAAAAACAAAAACAATTTAAATGAAAAGTTCAAATTAATTAAAATATCTAAATGTGAAGTACAGGCTTGAGAATTATTGATGAAAAAAAATATCGGCCAAGTGACCACCTCTCGCACGTTAGCAGACGTCCACTATCTTATCGGCATGCTGAAGCACGTGTATCAACAAATATGTTTCAATTTCAGTTATAATACAAATAATTTCAAATTTTAACTCCTGAATCGTTTGTGGATTATTAGCATAGACCATATATTTCACATAGGCCCACAAAAAGTAGTCTAATGGAGTCAGATCACATGATCTTGGGGGCTAGCTAACATCACCATTTAAAGAAATTAAACGTCCATTAAATTTCGTGCTCAGCAAAGCAATTGTTTTTCTATCTCTGTGGCACGTAGCACCATCTTGTTGAAACCACCGGTCGCTGATATCAATATCTTGAAGCTCTGGCCATAAACTGTCTGTTATTATGTTTTGATATCGTTGAGAATTAGCTGTAACACGAACACCTGCATCGTTTTCGAAAAAGTATGGTCCAATTATTCCACCAGACCATAAATCACACCAAGAGTCACTTTTGAGGATGTGATGGTTTCACAATAATTTTTCTTGTATTTTCACTTCCCCAAATCCGGCAATTTTGTTTATTAACGTATACATTTAAATGAAAATGTGACTCATCACTAAAGATGATTCTGCATTTTCAACACGTTATTATCGATACCAATTGACACACACGGCGCAATCTATGGTCAGCTAGCTTGAGTTCTTGTGTACTGAATTTATAAACATAAAAATGCAAGTCCCCCCGTAAAATATTATGCAACGTGCTTTTTTTATGCCTAATTGCTGAGAACGCCGACGAGTTGATGTTCCTGGCTGTTCTTCAATATTTTCCGGTACAGCACCAATTTTGGAAGGCGTCTAAGTCTGAACTTAAAATTTCGCAATAACCCACGAAAAACACAACACGAAAAATCTTGGCATCGAAAGTGTGTGCCATTTTATTATAGATTGCGTCAAACACATTTTAAGATCATTTCTTTAAATAATAAATAAAAGTGGTCCTATACGACTTCTTTGGGGTATGCCAGAAGTATTGCGTATATCTTTGAATAGAGATTCACGAAACGACACGACGATGCAACCAGAAGCCTTAGAACGAACCCAATCAACAAACAAAGCTGGAAATCCTAGGGCTATCAACCTATAAATCAAAACCTCATGATTTATTCTGTCGAATGCTTTACTGAAGTCAATAAAAATGCAATCAACTTCTTTTCTCTTCAACGCAGAAATACAGACTTGGAAGAACTCAAGAAGGTTGGTCGTGGTTTATCTACCTTTTATATAGTCGTGCTGGAAAGAACCCAAAATTGGTTTACAATGAAAACGAAAGACACCGAAAATAATGGCCTCGAAAATTTTTCCAATGGAGCACAATTTGGTCACAGGTCTGTAATTGGCTCTCTCCAGAGGAAATACATAAATTTTAAAAAAAAATGAAAGAGCATTAACAATGAACCACAAAAATTTTCAGAAGTGTGATCGGAATGCCATCAGACCCACATGAACACATATCCGCCAAGTTTCCGATGTGCGTGTTTATTTATGTGTGGGTAGCTTTTACCCGTAGATTTCGGATATAAGCATTGATGATTTTAAACGGAGACGGTTAAGTTGGTCTGTTTAATCTATGACTCTTCTGATTCTTCTCTAACGAACCTTGTTTTCGGAAGTATATTACATACATATATGAAAAAAAGTTCATTAAAAAAGAGAGAGAGCTTTAATATTATTTGACGAAATCAGAAAAGGCATAAAAAGGGTAAAAGACAGTTATTTCCAAAACACTCATTTACGTTTAGAACTTTTGGCCGCCATATTGGAGTTCAAAATGATATAGATAAGATTTTAAATCAGCGTTTCCAAAAACCACTAAACATTCAATTACACGGAAATCCCTTCAAGTTGAAAATTTTCAGTCGCCATAGGATCCGCCATCTTGAATATCCAATTATCGATGACAGAACCAAGCGACCAGCAACCCCGAAAACCCCTATATGTTGCAGAGTGTTTGTGCAAAGTTTCAAGTAAATCGGATCAAAAAAAAATATGTTCCCCCATACAAACATTTATACCCCCTTTTAACCCCTTGGGGTTGATTTTCGAAAGACCCTCCAAGGAATATATTTTCCAAATTTCATGTTTCTACATATCTTCAGTGATTTAGGCTGTGCGTTGTCTGTTAGTCAGTCAAAGAGTCTTCAGTAACGGAACTGTTTTATATGTATAACATATGTATATGTATATAGATTGACCTTCTATCCATTTCAATGCACGCCCGATGTCTGAGGATTATGGAACAATTTGTCCACTAACCTTGGTAATCCGGAATTTTAAATAGACGCCAAAGTGTCATTTTCTTTAATGAGCTTGGATTGGATTGGCAAATTAGGGAGGTTGAATTTACACATATTAGGTGCAAGCGCAATATTTAAGAATTAAAGCTTAAATAAACTTACTAGAAGAGCAGCGGGATGTATTTTGTGGTTGTCATTTCACATTGTGCTCATTCAATTATTCGGCTCAAATCGCGCTAAATTGAACGATTTTTTCATGAACCCATCGATTTGAATATGATGGATTGCTTTATGACTTGCGCTGAGCCTAGCAGATGGGCCGGCTCTCAAAGAGATGCCAACATCTGGTCCTGGCACGATATCATTAAAATGTATGGACTGTGACCTTTTCTTCTGGGTATTTTGCTTTCGAGATACCCGCATATCATTTAATACAATGTGCTTGGATGTGTTCATCTGCATAGGTTGGTAAGGCTGTGGCTCCATTTCACATGACAAAGCACGTATTAAACAAAGGCAAATTAATATAAGTGCCATAGGGGAAACTTTAAGGGTTCTCTCTATTTTCGCACCTTTATTGTGGCTTAACAATCCATACAGATATAAAAAATTTACATTGCATTAATCGGATTTCATGCAATAAAACATCAAGCCATTCCACGTTTGTTTTATTTCAAAGTTAAGGTTCATCTTAAAAATTTGACAAAAATCAATTTGTGGTTCATTGCATACTGAATTTCATATTCTTATTATCTCATCAAGGACATAAATCACATAGCACTGAGATCGAGCAGTACAAGTCACTGAAGACATTTGAACTGGCAAGTGATTGTCAGGAAGGAAGGAAAACAGAAGGCTTACTTTATTACAAGCTTTTATCCCAATAAATTCTCATTCGCGTCAAGATTTTAAATTTGGCACGTATGTATGTATGTAGCTAGCTTTCCAATAAGATTCTGAGTTTGAGAACGGAACAAAAGGTTTTTTTAAGTAGAATTTTTGTCACCATTTTTATATGTGTTGAACTGTTGACAAATCGCGAATCGAATCATGTTTAATAACAAAAATGTATTTTGTTGATTTCAGATGTAATTTACGACCTATATGAACTACTTACTACACCTTGCAAACAAATCACGTTTCAGCTTTAAACAAGAGCTGTCCAAAATTTTAGCTTCCTTGGATCACATTGTAAAAATGTTCAAGAAACTGGTGCAATCAGGGTGATAACAAGTAATCAGACTTAAATATTTTCACAAAAGTATATTTTTAAGTGTTTCATAAATGACAGCAATATATATTTACAGAAATGTTGCTTATGCTATGTATATTACTAAGGGATGTTTCCCCCTCCGTTTTTGAAAACTTCCTCTAATCTTCTTGACATGGACATTGCTAAATTTTCAATTAGGGATGATGGCATTGCATTCCAAGCGGTTTGTATTGCTACACAAAGTTCCCACACGTTGTTTATGGGATTTTTATGGATTTGTCGATCAATGTGGTCCCACAAATTCTCGATAGGATTCCAAACCGGACTGTGAGTAGGCCAATGATCCATTATTTCAATATTCTTCTCTTGGAACGACATCTTCGTCTTTCGGGTGGTATGGCATGGAGCATTATCTTGTTGGAAGGTGTATTAATCACTTACGAGATCTCTCAAAGTGAGAATCAAACCTTCTTCTAGGATATTTGTGTAAATATCCGCGTTTATTTTCCAAACACCTGCTGCCGAAAAATATCCCCACACCATTATTCCCAGATTTCCCTTTATTGTCCTTTGGGTGCACTGAGGATCGTACTGTTCACCGGACCTCCTAATATGTATTATACAAGTTTGGGATTGATCAGATGACAGACAAAGCCTCTATTCATCACACCATAAAACTTTTGTCTAATGTGTTTTGATTTGCGTTAGCCTATTCGATCCTTGTTCGTTTATGAATCGTCGTAAGCAAGGGAACTCGCTTACAACGATGGCTTCGAAATTCAACCTCCCTAAGGCGTCGTCTAGTGGTGTATCTGCTGACTTGAGATCGTGAAACTGTTTGAAAGTTCGCCGCGAGTTCCACAAATGTTGATCTCCTGTTTTTTAACACTTGCATCTTTAAGGCGTGGCTATCTCTCTCCGTTAGTTTTCGTGGTGTACCTGACCCGGGCTTCCGAGACAATGTTGCGCGTATACGAAGCAATAACCTTGTGTACGCCTCCCGTACTAATGATGACACCTTCTTTTCTCATGCCCTCCACTACATTCAAGGAAAAACTGTGATCTTGGCATTCAAAACAGGTCTTTTATTCGTAGCAGACAGTCACCGTAGCGGACAAAAGCTTTTGAACCTCAGGCGCAGCAGCTTCAACCAAAGGGCTTTATTTCCTAGCTATATATGAATTTAGGGCTACGTCACAGCTGTTATATGTACATCGCTTGTGCTCTGTGTGTGTGCTCTGCTGGTTGCTATATGTAAGAGTGCCATGGTTGAATTCTTAGAACCCTATTATGTTAATTTGGCTATGCTACAAATCATCACAATTGGATTGCATACTTCCTAGCAAATACTATCAAACTTACGATCTCGGCTATCGAAGACTCGGCTCATACGATAGCATAAGCTTTATTAAACCTATGAAAATACATACCATTAGGCGCCCCCAATAAAGATAAAACAAGGCTTTGATTAACGGGGCAAAGAAACCTTTGATTATACACGACAGGGAAATTGGACATATTCGATACGATACATTCAATGTAATTAGTCTAGTGTGATTTTAAAAAAATTGGGAAGAACGGCATTTGCGTGCTTCTTTTTTGGCTTCAGTCACCTTGTGTGGCTAGCAGGAGCGGATTAAACTCGAGAAATGGAAGCAGGACTTGTTTTTGTTTGCACAAAACAAGAATTTAGATTTTTTTATGTGTAGTAAACATTTCCGAAACTTTCACATATGCTGAATGCAATTGTTAGGAATAGATCCTCAGAAATTTCATTTCAAAATTTAAGACTGTAATATTTGGTTAGTTGCTGTCGCTTTCTGAGAAGATCCAGGGATAATGGTTCGAAGCTTTGATAAATATATTATTGAGAAGCTGAATGCTGAGATACATCTGCCTTGGGAATGTCTTCGGTTAAAAATTGTAGAAGAGAAATAGAAAACCTCATAAAGAAAAATTCAAGTAATAGTATATTACGATACAAGGGCGGTAAGTAGCCGATTGCCCACGATGGCGGTGTTGACGCACGAGCGAAGCGAGTGCGTTAACAGCCATCATGGGCACTCGGCTACTTACCGCCCGAGTTACGTATGCTATTTTTCAGCACGAGTGCGGGGTAAGCAGTAGGTACGTTACCGCACATGTTTCCATTCGGTGACTCATAAATTAACCACGGTGCGCTAAGGAGCCGATTGCCCACGATGGCGGTGTTAGACGCACGAGCGAAGCGAGTTCGTTTATAGCCATCGTGGGCAATCGGCTACTTACCGCACCGTGGTTAATTGATGACTTACCGCATGGAAACCCGTGCGGTAAGGGACCACTTACCACGCACGTGTGCTGAAAAAGAGCTTTACAGTTAGGAACCCAAGATCGGCGGTTATGATTAAAGGCGTGTTTTCAATGCAGCCAGCGGAAAGATTCGGATAATTTGCTATCTCCACAGAGTCGTACTATTTGTATCTTTTCAGCACACGTGCGGGGTAAGTGGTACCTTACCGCACGGGTTTCCATGCGGTAAATCATCAATTAACCACGGTGCGGTAAGTAGCCGATTGCCCACGATGGCTATTAACGCACTCGCTTCGCTCGTGCGTGTAACACCGCCATCGTAGGCAATCGGCTACTTAGCGCACCGTGGTTAATTTATGAGTCACCGAATGGAAACATGTGCGGTAAGGTACCACTTACCCCGCACTCGTGCTGAAAAGTAGCATACGTAACTCGGGCGGTAAGTAGCCGAGTGCCCATGATGGCTGTTAACGCACTCGCTTCGCTCGTGCGTCAAGCACCGCCTTCGTGGGCAATCGGCTACTTACCGCCCTTGTATCGTAATATACTATTAAAAGTCTCGCTCTTGAGCTGAGAGCCAGTGTAGAAGTGGGTCCTAGTCCCATTATTGTCTTCGAAACATCGAAAGCTTTTGAACTTGTTTTTATACGAGATGGCGCTACTGTAAATTTTATATCTTGGAATGGAAAATTAGCATAATTATTCCGCTCTATATATGTACATAACGGACGTTTATTATTTGGCTAATTGATGTACAGAATACAAGATTCCGCAGAATTTTGGCAATAATTAGTTTTGCAGCTTTGTACTTTCGATATTTTCAAAAGAGTTGCACTAAGCCATCAACAGATGGCTTCTACTTTTCGAGCTTATCAGATTTTAATAATGCGTAACTGCAACCATAGGTGCAAATTTTATTTCCATTTTAACTGAAAAATTAGCAGACCTCACAAGATTAAACAGAATTATAATAAAAACAAATTATCGATTACCAAAACTAAATAAAAAAAAGTTCTGTCGCTATACGATACGATATAAGGGCGTAGGTGTAGCCTTAAAGCCGTAAAAATCGTTTTTATGCTCATGTTATAATGAATATTTTGGACTTTGATGTGAATACAAATATTATGAAGTGCAGCACAGAACCTGTATTCATTCATTACTTGTACTACTTTTGGTGGCAAAGAAAATAACTGCCGAGATCCAAAAACAGCCTTTCATCTACCTTTGCAGACACTGAATGTCCGCCTTGAACGAAATACTACGTACAAACAAGTATAGGTTTATAAATTATTTATCTGATATATACATTTATACAAAGTTTGCGATATAATACCTCTACTTCTAATTTTTTAACGGTGCATATCAGCGTTGCAAAAATTTGGGGAATTATGTAAGGTGCGGAATAAAGTTAATTGCGACAAAAAACCGAATTTCCCAAAATGGTCGCTTACGATAAATTGGCGGGAAGGGAACAAATTAATCTCGTCGACGGAAATTTTTAACTCGGTTTTATTTAATTGTGGAACGATATAATGTGAGTTTTATACGTTTCGGTGAAGAACCATGATCCCAAAACTGTGCTACATATGTTGTTTCTGTGAAATGTGTCTTTATTTTTTATACCACACCGATTTGGACCCCTAGAGAAATAATATAGGACATATTTATATAAAATCAGGTGCACAATAAAACTTACTGAAATATCAAATATTTTAATTGTGCATAAAATGTGACAAAGTTATCATAAATGCATTGTTTGTTTACTACAATATCGTGAATGGTAGTCTCCTGCAAAGTTTGTGTTGTGCGTCGTAGATTTAGAATTTATTCCCTTTTCGGTGGAGCATCAAATGTTTCGGGAAAACCAAGAAAAAAGTCCGCAATTCGACCGGCTTCTCGCAGTCCGCTCAAGAAAGCTCCATGCACTGTAGCCGGATAATTTCTTATAGTGTGTTCACCTAGAGGGGAGAAAATAATGGATATAGTACACTACATATATTTTTGTACCTAACTTACATCAAATAAAATAGTTTAAGAATAAAATCTAAAGAAAGAATAATAATATTAGAATGTGCAGTGTAAGATCACCATTTTGTGATTTAAAACCGTATTGGAGAACCAATTATGAATATCATAATCTGAACTCTATTTAGTAACTACCGTAATTTTACTCAAAAATGAAGTTTTTCCCACTAGAGATAAGTGAATTTCACTTGAAGGAACGATGAGTTCTAGAAGCAAAGTACAAAACGTACATAATATTAAATATTGATGAAATAGAAAGGTTTAAAAAATTAAGTATGACTATAAAAATATCATTTCCTGATTAAAGAATAGAAATTGTTATTTTAGTCAAACCATATGTTTACCATATATGCCCAGTAAATTTTTTTTTCAATTTGACCACTTCATCACTTTGGCCCATTGCAAAAAAAATTTTACCGACCCCTGCTGTATAATAATAAGTTGCGTGCGATAATTTTGATATAATTATAACACTTTAGGAAAAGGGGGCTCATTCTCATTCATTCTCATCAATACCATTCGGAGGCGATTCCAAAACTCAGGGAAGAAATCGAACGTAACAGTCGTGCAATCTGTACTCCAACATGTCTTCCAACATATCAT
Source organism: Neoitamus cyanurus (assembly GCA_947538895.1). Lineage (NCBI taxonomy): Eukaryota > Metazoa > Arthropoda > Insecta > Diptera > Asilidae > Neoitamus > Neoitamus cyanurus. The sequence goes on from OX384540.1 coordinate 1,934,853, forward strand.
ACACTTGCCGGTCTATGGTGACTAACATTGTAGTTTATTTATTTTAAATATTTACGACAACTTTCATTTAAATACTGCTCTCATTTTAATTTAAAAACATATGTCGTCAATTTCAAATGTCAATTCTCATTCAATAGAGCCATAGGGGAAACATTTGATTACAGGCCAATTAGTTTGCTATGCTTTCTCTCAAAAGTACTTAAAAATTGCAACTCAAGACAACGTGTTAGAAAAAAAATTCTAAATGATTCGTGGTCTGGATTTAGTTATGAAAATATTCCTTTGAATATGGCTAATTATTATATATACATAAAGTCATCATCCTTATGCTTCTCGATTTTTCAAAGGCCTTTGACAGTGTATGTATGCCACACGAAAATATTGAACGATACAATTATTTCACCTTCTCCAAAAATTCGGTTATCTAACAAATCAAAGACTTTCTTCATTAAAAGTCCATAAGAGTAACTTTGCGAGACTGTAACTACGCTGACGTTTTTTCATTGAACCGTGACATTCCACAGGAATACATGATAAGCCACTACTTTTCAGCCTGTATATAAAAAGACTGATCGAGATTTTACGTTACATTAAGTGTCACATTTATTACGTGCCACCGTGGCAGCTCCATTTATCTTACTGTGCGCCGAATATAGATAGTGGTTTGCGTTAAATATAATAGATATAAAGCGTCTTTCAATAAGGACGCTCGACTTATAAATATAAATAAAACAAGTTGTGTGTGAGATATGACACTCCATTTTTATTTTATTTGAAAGAACATTTTACGGCATTAAGTATAGAATATAACGTCGTTTAAATATCCGCTGCGGTTTGAATTTGTGGCTGGTATTCGGAAGTTGATCCAAATTACGACCAAAAAAGTATATCATCAGCGACGTCAACGGCGAGCGCTACAGATCAATGATAAGCAACTTCTTGTGGCCTAAACTGGATGCCAAGGATACCGGCGACATGTGGTTCCAACAGTACGGTGTTACGTGTCACACAACGCATGTCACTATGGACATTCTGCACGAGCGATTTGAGACTTGCCAGCGATATCGTGCATTTAGCCTTCCTCCTTTGGGGCTATCGTATAATAATAAGTCGCAAACAATTGATGACCTCTAAGTCAATACAACGCACGCCATCCAACAAATTCAGCCCGATTTATGCGACAAAGTAATCGAGAATTGGACCTTCCTAATACGTGCCACCAAGCAAAGCCGCGGAGGAAATTTGAGCGACGTTATATGTCATACTTAATGCCATAAAATATTCTCTCAAATAAAATAAAAATGGAGTGGATATCTCGCACACAGCTTGCTTTATTTACATTTAAAAGTCGAGCGTCTTTATTGAAAGACCCTGTAGATATGTGTAAGTGGTTAGTGGAACGTAACTCGCAATGCAATGCCTTTCCTACTAGATACGCTAAAATGGACTTGCGAGGAGAAAGAACGAAATATGGAAATAGTTCTTAGCGCGAATAGTATCATATTAACCACAAAATCGCAAAAATTATTACACTCTCAGCTGTCCCTGGCTATTAGCTACATAATCTCCCATGAACTGCGACGCCATCTGGTCAAATCGTTATTCTTGCGACATTTTATTAATAGAAACGATTTGATATGTGATATCCACGTCGTTATTTTCTTGTAATTCATCATTTTCTGATTGAACGGTTCGGCTGTTTGCAAATAAAACGTTGCTCCACTTACTATCACCCCACAGCGGTTTACATTTTGACAACATTCGAAATAACAACAAGCTACATTAAAGAGATCTGAGCTCGGTTTATTGTGGTCAGTGAATTCTTTTTATATTCTAAATGGCAATTTATTTCGGTTAATGAACAAGTCTTAAAGTTGTTTTTTTTAATTTATTGCCAATGTACAGTTTTTATGGCGAGAAACGACCATTACATAATACAAACTGTTCTGTATTGTTTAAACGTACAATAAACGTGAAGTTTTTATTGAAAAACAATTCGGAATTCAACTTTTCCAGCGTCATAAAGCAAATTGTTTTCTGAAATACTTGGTATCAAAGTCACAACACAAACTGAGTCGACTTTATTACCCGCCCATGTAGTTGGTATTTGTAGCCAACACAGCAATATCGGGGAAGAATCTTTGTGATAAAGCGTAGAGATGCATATCTTGGATGCTAATTGCGCCAGCAGAAAACTTTCTCGAATCGTAACCTAACAACCTCGCCCGCAGACCGACTCATGGACGCGTCCACGGATTTTCTCCTTTCATTCTTGGGAAGCAAAAATACTAAATTTCAGGGGAGCAGAGGTCAACAATCAGATATTTGACAAAGAAGACACGAAATTCCCAAAATGTATTAAGAAACCAATTTAGCCCTCGTAATTTCTAGTGAAAATCACGGAGGTAACGGAGATATGAAAATAGCGTCGGCCGCGGTAAAAATTATGGTCTGCCATAAAGCATTAAGCTATGAAAACCATGTCTGGCGCACGGACGTCCATCATGAAAAAAATCAATTAAAGTAGTGAATCAGCGCTATGTGTTGGGCATATGATTAACAAGCCTTCCTCAAGATACGACTGTGACCGCTGACCCCCTTATGATGTGTATGATTTCTACCTGGATCGGACCCTGCCTCGCGCTGAGGTTCTACCTTAATGGACCACCGCGTCGGCATCATCCGAACTGTGGTATGTGTTGATGTTAATAGACGCTTGCCAAAAGGCCCAAGCGATAGATAATATGTAAACGAAAACTTTCGTTTAGGTAATTACCAGCAAAAAACAATCGTGGCATCTCCTTGCTCTCATCGTCTGCGGAGCCATCCGGGTTCTGCGGAGTTACGGGTGCTGCCAACAAATCATAGTCACTCCCAGATGACCCGACTGATACGAAGCTGTATGATCCCCTCGCCCATGGATCTGCTCTCCATCTGGAAACATTAGAGTGCCCAATTTACCTTATTACGGGTGTCATTAAAGCAGACAAATGGATGCTTTCTTACCTGGTAACAACTGTCTCCTTAGGCTGGGGCACCGAGGCGTTGCCAAAAATTCCCTTCAAGACTGCGATGCAGCGGCCAACAATAACATCGTCAGACACATTCTCCATAATAGCTGCCGACTGCCCTGCCACTAGCGCCAGGAGCACGGGTGATTGAGAAATACTCCAGAACAGGAACAGTTCACCTGAAAATTATTACAGTGAAACAGCATTTCCCTGGCATTTATAATTTGATTCAAATCACGAGCCTGCCATTAATGGCGGCGCTCTATCGCGCAAAGCAGGCACTCTAGATTGCCTCGGAATTTATCGCCCCCTCCGAGTTAGATAATTAATACTGTGAGTTTATGTCCAATACGGGAGCTCGTTTTCGGACTTTATTGCGGTTTCATATCTAAATTGACTGACGAAATTGATTTTCGATTTAATTCGAATCGAGAGTAGTCATGGGGCGAGAGTGTGCGAGAATAATTTATTTTATGCCCTATAGATAAGGTTACTGATAACAAGTTTTATGAAAGGATGCCATAAGTTTCGGAAGGGGAGTAGATGGCTTCCGAGAGTTTCCAGACCCCGGGGCCATTTACTGTTTATAGCAACTTGATACAGGTGCGCTCTGCAAACTTCACTGCTGTATCTTTACGAAAATCGTTTTCAGTCGGCAACGAGACTGTCAATTATGATACTGCCTACTATCGATGAGATGAAGCGTAATGAGTCAGCCAGCTTGTTTACTTTTACCCAATGTATTGCCAGGCAAGTTCCTGATTGGCTCTACTGATCACCTTTCACACGAAGCAGGTATTTTCTTTCAGTCACGGTCTCGTATGAGGACTTAATGCTTTATATAATAATACACTAGACAAGTAAAACTTCTTCGGAATAAGCGACCCCGAACACATAGAGGGACCCGTTTTCATAGCAATCCTTTCAAGTTGAGAATTTTCGGTCGGATCCGCCATCTTTAAATTCCTTTTTGATAGTATATTCGAGATCAGCAACCCCGAAAACATGAAGGTACTCATTTCTTTTGAAGTTGAGAATTTTAGATCGCCACTTTGGATCCTCTAGGTGCTAGGATTAAGAGTTCGGCGCCTTTACCCACGAATCAATGCAAGTTGATTTAAACTTTCGTAAATCAAACATTTTAATTCTAAATGAATACTTTTCTTCTGTGACCAACGAGAACAATTCAATATACGAGTTGATATTGCTGTGATAGTTTTATGGGATACTCTATGATGGTTTTAAATCTTTTTAAATCTCTAGAGAACTTATACACCTAATAATTCAAAATATGTGCCTTAGTTCAATGACGACATGGGTAAAATCAAAAAGCGGCGTAACAGAGATCACAACATCACTCAATCACAAGAAATTTTGGTCGTTTATTAATGTGAGACGTATGTATTTACAGACATTATTAAAGCCTTCGATAGAGTTTCACATGATATTCTTCTGTATAAACTATTATTCATTAGCTTTCGTAAAGGTCTCGAGGTTCGGTTGAAATTGTATTTAACCAATCGTAGACAAAATGTTATGTTTATGATCGGTTCTCTTTGAGAACGTTTTGGTTACTTCTGGCATTCCTCAGGGTAGTCATCTCGGACCTCTTTAATTAATTTTTCATTAATGCCCTTCCGAAAATTCTGAATCGCTGTGATATCCTTATTTATGCTGACGATGCAAAAATCTTCCAGGACCGAGGACCTCCAAATGAGTCGATTCGCAATCGTGCATAGCAATTGGAGCTGTGCCCATCCACTTTATGGAAGATTTCGCCCATCGCCAAGATCTTTTGGTTTACGAGCTTACAAGATCCAACTTGTGTAAACATTGAAGTCGCGTGGCCATCATGTGCAACATACATACGGTAAATAAGCCGTAAAAAATATTGTATTTAGGTACTACTCGATCCTTATTTTCAACACAAAATTTTGTCCAGTGATGAGTTTCATTTTTAGTTGAATGGTTACGTCGATAAGCAAAATTACGCCGTTACATCCACTAAAAGTCACTGTTTGGTGTGCTTTATGGGCTGGTGAAATCATTTTCCTATATTTCTTCAAATATGATGCCGGCCAGAATGTTACAATTAATAGAGAGCGCTATAGATACATGGCTACTGACTTTTTCGTTTCCCAGTTGAATGGCGTTAATGTGGAAGAGCTTTAATGTGAACAAGAAGGCACAACATGCCACATACAATCAATTTAATGCGGGAAACATTCGAGTTCGGCTCCACGATCATATGGTATCACACCTATGGATTATTTTCTGTAGGAATATGTGAAGCTGTTAGTCTACGCCGATAAACTCTAGACGTTGGAAGTTAACAATCGCCGCCTTACTGCCCCAGCTGCTCGATATACAACATATGCGACGACCGAAGTCATGACTTGTGTCTAGCGTAGGCCCAAGTCATAGCTATCTTTGCCATATAAACGCGCCAGTTAGCCTAGCGTTAGTTAGCCCAGCTACGATTGAATTGGGCCTAGGCATGATTTATTACACGTATCGCCACAATTTCTGCCTAGAGACCGGTTTTCAGGCAAAATTTGCTACTGCCTGTAGTCCTATCATATCGATTGTCTAGAAACACGCAAAAACACGGCTAAGGGAAGGGTTTTCCCCTTTTTTTTTATATAAAATTATGTGGAATCGATGTTGCCAGCTCTCACCCTATATTCATAAAACGTTACGAACACATATTTTAAATTGACTCGGTTACTATGGAGCGGGATGGGGAAAGGGGCTTATTTAGACATTTTAACACGCTCATAAGTTACTAACTGTCGGGTATTATCACGTGAACCTGTCTTAAGTCAATTCGCCAAGTTTGCATTTGTTATATGTATTACTATTATTACTGAGCATGAGAGGAGGGCAAGACCGCCTTCAACACCTGCAACATGAAAAATTTGAAAAATATGAGTATGTTCCCCTTCGGCGGTACACAGAAGTCAGAGAGCAAAAAGCTCCCGGTTCTAACAAGTTAAATTTGAAACCCTGAACCCAAGGATGTGAAAACTGAAGGGAAAATGGGCCAGAAGAGATTTCATACTCGGATATTATGATATAAAAATTGCGCCTCGCATCGTTGGGACGTCCCAGGACACCAGAGGAATGTGCAGCTACAATGTTCTCCTGGCGTCAGCGTTCTAGTTGATAAGCCCATTTGGTTGAAAAATATCCAACGAGAGCGATACACGCCTTACACATGTGGTAATTAAGTGAAAAATCTAATGGCGCTTAAGTTGGCAGCGAGTTTTATGTTTAGATATGGTAGATGTGTGTAGGACTGTAGGTATAACACAAGTACTGGGGATATGCAACTGGATCCTGGCCCCGGAATAAAAGGAATCCCTTGTAGGAGAGGCGGTTTGATGCGGTAATTTACGACGCTCCGACAACTCTCAAAGTTTAATCACTCCACGCCACGATCCATTATTAGTACCGGCGGCGAGCGAATTCAAGCCTGCGATTCTCACAAGTCGCCTTCAGCGATTCTGCCGGCAAAGGAAGTCCGAAGACAGGGCCTTAGCATTCGTTAACGCAAGCTCGTTTAAGGGGCATAAACGGACAACTACGGCTAGTACCTACGCTCGCAAATAAAATTAAATAATGTTCCAATAAAATCCGAAACAGCCTCGCACAAGAAACCAATATATTTTATTGCTCAATTCATTTTGGGCTGTCATTTTATTAAGTTCATAAAATTCCAGAAGTATTTCAATGTAAATTGGTTTTTTGCACATTCGGCGCTCGGACGACACTATTTCTGGAAATGAGATGCGGCCCGGCAGAGCTCGCTCGGGAATGTGTGACCGCACCTGAGTAGCTCTTTCTTTCGCTCGGCCCGTGTTCTTATCGGGCCATTGTAATTTTATATACAGCCGGATCGATCCAATTGATTGCAAATGGGCAATATTTTAGTGGAAGTTATGCACTCTGCAAGGTCGGCAACTTAAAGGCCAACTAATTATGTAAATTAATTAAGTTAACTACCGCCGCGCCTGCTCACTGCCTTCTCACATGCCATGGATGCAGCCCATGTCATATGGGCCGTTTCCAAAAGAACTTAAACAAGTTTTTCTCAAATTTATTGCACGCTGGTGTCACTTCGAGTCGGAGGAAAACCTAAGTGGTCTCGTGGGACAACACGTGTTCCCCGAGCCTTGCATTGACGGCAATTTATCCAAGATGCTTCCGTCCTTCCTTCCAGCAACTTTTTCGTCTAGCTGTGATTACTTATCAACGCGGCGCGGCCCCCTCCCTCGTCCTGACTGCGCTACTAATGTGCTCTAATTTCGGGAGATATCGGGTTATGCTGCCATTTGGATGGAAAATTTCGACGACTTCACAATGTACATAACTTCTCCGAATTTCTCACTTTTTACGACACGGCGTTGTCGTGAAGGACATCTGCTACAAATTGGAATGTTAATAAGGCGCGGCACGGCGTGACGTTGATACTTTAAGCACATGTGCCGTGACGCAGAGTGCAGAGTTCCATTTGAATTCGAGAGGTAAAGGGTTCCGTGGAAACAAACGAATTGGAAAGTTGCAAAATATTTTGCCGGAAAATATATTTCCCCTGTGCCCAGATCTGGCAAAGGTCGTACTTGGTAAACAAAGTCACAATCGCTTTACGGCCAGAGCTGCTGGGCTCTAGAACTGTGTTTGCGCAGCGACAAAGTCTCAGGCCCGCATTACGGCCAGTTCAGTTCAGTAATATAATTAAAAACAAAAGTTCTATGCGGGTAATTAAAGGCGAGCGATAAAAGGCAGGGCTGTAATGTGCGCCTTCATCCAGTTCAAAAAGAATTTTAATTTAGAGTTCAAAGGCTCGACGTGGGTGGGGGAGAGAAAACGGAGATCCGAGTGCAGATACAAATTGGAATTCACTGGAGTGCTCGTAGGTTAGCCTGGGTTTGTTAAAATTTAATGGCATTACTACGTGGTGGTGTCTAGTGATATCTGGAGGATTTAACTGCTGGGGAAAGTATGTGCGGCACGAGTAGCAATCCCTAAATATCCTGCATTCTTTTATTACCTTTATCGGGACGTTTTATGGCATCATTATAGTAAAAGTAAAGAGCAGATGGCGGCCCATGTAACGATCGTTCAGAATTTAAAAACAAAATGTAATAATATTTGCAATTAATTCATTTATTGACCGATTCATACAACAGTAATACAGTAATAAAAGGAAAATAAAACAGAAATCAAAAAAATTAACAAATTAAATAAAGGGCAAAAGATAACAATGAGAGCAAAGAAACTGATAGAGACAAAGTCCAAGTTCAATAAGTGAACTAGGAGGAACTGAGAACTCGCCTAGCGAAATCGAGTAATTCACTACGCAGAATGAGTTTGAAATGGCGCAGGCTATTATTGTGGAAAAGATCGATGGATTTAAAATGTTTATTTTGGTTTTTTTTTGTAATCTAAAGATTGCGGATTTCAAGCGGATGTTAGTTCTAGCAGTGGGAATTTTGAATGTGGGAAAATGCTGTGATGGCACCAAATCGTATACAACTCAATTAACAATACTCATATGTTCATATGTATATAAATTTGAAGTGTCCGCCTGTGATTTTCGGAATTTCAGCTTTAAATACTTTTTTCGTTTGCACATTTCATTACTAAGGCGAATATAATTTTAAAAAAATGTTTATCTGTCTGTACGAACGGATTTAACTCGAAAACTACTGCAGCTATTAACATGAAATTTGAACATTTTATAGACAGTAACACTGACACCAATTTAGTTTTTGTTCTCTAATTTTTTCGTTCCCTAGTTGAATGGCGTTAATGTGGAAGGGCTTTGGTTTCAACAAGACAACGCAACATGCCACATAGCGCGGGACACAAATTATTTATAGCGGGAAAAATTCGATGAGCGCACAACTTCGTGTAATGGACCTGTGAATTGGGCCCAACACCTATAGATTATTTTCTGTGACGATATGTGAAGTCGCTAGTCTAAAAGTTTTTGTAAATTGGAAATCCAGGTTGCGCTTCATTCGAGCCTGCCGCAGCGGTCATATGCCCGAAATCATATTTACACACTAATGGCATAAAATTATCTTTCTAATAGGAAAAAATCTTATACCATAGACATTACCAAGATATTAACGTGTTTTATTTGATTTTAAAGTTATATACCCTTAAAAAATCACCCTACACAATCACATCGGGTTTTTTAGGTTCGTAAGGACTTCCTTGAACTCTTTTAAGGTTGGATCGCTATTTTGTGGTATTTAAAACAGTCTCATCTTAGTCTTCAAATAAAACAGATTCACAGTTACAACTCATTAGATTGTGCACTTACTTGGCTGGATCACATTTTCAAAACCACAGCAGTTATTAGTACAAGGAAAATTTGATGCAGCTAGGAAACAATCACTAGGAAAAACGTGCAACAAAAAGCGTCGTAATTGCAGCTGGCGAAAAGTGGAAACGAGTTCTCGTTACCGAGCTGAACTGCAACGTAAAGACTGTTTTTAGGGCTTGCGTGATTTTAAGTGGACTCTGGTCAGCGGTAATTACCGTAATCATATTTCTGCGCAAAAAAAAACTGAGATCTACGCAGCGCAAATATAAATTATCTTTTGGCCAATGTGTGCACAAGGAGCCGCCACGACAATCCTAGAGAAGGGGATAGCGCTGACCGGGAACGCGTTATCCCAGCCGGCTACTACATACATATAAATGATAGCTGGTTCTCCCGTTGGCCATCAGACGGCGAAATGAACAACACTGAAATATGCAAACGACCCCGTTATGCAAATTTGGAACAACCAAGAAAAGTCTGCCGAAACAGCGTCAAAGCGCGATCTGAATCCTTGCACCGGAATATCACAGCCGATGTCGCAACGAGCTTATAGGAATTGTGCAACCAAATCAATATTGTCAAAGCGCTAATGCGAGCGACGCGACCGCGGTAATCCCTCATAAATAAAAGTGTGGCACTGCACGACAAGAGGAGTCAATGTTCGATCAAGCACCAATGGCCGCGCCGCGCTCGGAAATTAAAAGGAACCTGCAGAAGGCAATCGCAAGGTGAAGCCAAAAGTAAATCGAATTGGCTAACAAGACAAATTCGCTAAGGAGGCAGATCATTTCGCAAATGAATGGAATAATACATTCGTGATAAATTTATTTATCCAATTCGTTTCTCAAATTCGCACGTTAAGATCGCCTTGTCTTCTGACCGCAAGGATGACTACGGCCGATTGGTCGCGCTGCTCTTTTTCCGGTCGTCAATTTTCATACAATATGTGGCCATTTGACATGACGGATAATTTATGTTTCACGCTGCACGGGCACAGGTATAGAACAGGTATACGGGTAGACATCGCTGTTCCTTGCTAACTATAATCTTGTCCAATCTCCCGTGTATTCAAATTCAATAAGTTGGAACAATTTATTTCGGCTCGCGTTCGCAGCTCACATAAATAAATAATTAAAGCACCCATTCAAGATTCGCAGTCCATTTATTACTGGACAAACTGTTATTTTAGATATGTTTTTGCGCCAATCGATTTTGGCTAAGTAGGAGCGGCGGATATCAGATAATAAAATAATACGGCGGTAGTGGTCTACTTCTTGTGAGAAACGACCTTTTGACTGTGATATGGAAGAGTCCGCCTTTGGACAAAACCACTGTGCAAAAATTGCTCAAATTGATTTTTTTTTTAAATAACCCTATTCTTTTATTTCTGTTACCTACTAACGCAGTCTCTAAAAGTAATCAGATTGCATATTCATATGGCCCAATTTGAAGGAGTCCCATGAAATACTCACTGGTATTGCATTCCAGGTTGCAGGCAAAGCTGATCGAACAAAAATCGCTGGCAGCTACAGAGCTTTTGCCTGAAGCCGTAACCAGAATGCAGCGTTGAGTCCGGCGTCTCTTCATCATGAACTTGACGAAGAATTTTTGCTATGTCATTTACCTGTCTACGGAATTTTGTGTTTGTCACTTGGCTGATTGACATTGGCTGCTTGAGTAGGCCAGAGTACGCCAGGTGAGGACGCTATGCTGTGAGAAGGCCGGCGTTTTGTGAATCCCGTCGAACGCTCACGCCGGACTCAATATGAATTTCTTGTTTTTTATTTGTTTGCGGTCTCATATAGTACCTACGATGTACGAGTAGAACATAGCTATTTTAAGAAAACATTTCAGCAATGATCCCGTATGAGATTTTATTGCAATACCCAAAACATACGAGAATTGCACTCTCAATAGAAAGTTAGCATTTATTAGATGCCGTTGAATCAAAAATTGCTGGGTGGGTTACACATGGTAAAAAAAAATTAAAAGCTCCCGACATGGAAGTCCATTTTATTTTTTGATGATTTTTTTACATGTATGTATCTCATTTATTAGAGAAAAAACTTTCGAGGACACTTTTTTATTTATCAAATGTACGGGGAGAATGTTTGCGGACGAAGAGGCGTCAAAGCTTTCTAACCGGTAGATATTTCAATGTAAATATATATACATATATCGATACAGAAAAGTTCTCATTGCATGAAGTTTCCGCTAGTGTACAAGGCTCTGGTTTAGATCCCCTACTGTACAATATTGTTGCAAAAGTTGCCTTCGCTGAAAACATTTGCGCGGATTTTAACACCATAACTTTTGGCATAACTGCAATGGCTTTTCGTTGAGAGGGGAAAAAAGACAGCACAAGAGGAGAAAAATTAGTGATGTGAAGACGAAAGAAAACAAAATTGACGCCGCGAAGTTTTAATACCGGACGGAAGGAAGCCTACCTAAATTAAAGAACACTGTGGAAGATTAAAGTTTTAAATTGAACACTTAAATTTATAGGAACTTGAGTGCAGTGAATAAATGTGCTAACCTAAACTTGAGAACTTGTTTTCCCTAAAGAAACTCTGGTCCTCATTTAGGCTTAGCCGTGCTTGAAAAAAACTAGTGGAAAGAGATCTTCGTGGTTTTATGGTAGAAGGGCCGACTTGTAATTCAGAGGTCCGTGGTTCGAGACCGGGTCGGGTGTGAAAATTTGTAAATTTTAGTCATTTGTTCGGTTTTTTTAATTACACCTGTTTTGCTAACTAGCTAAAATCGGAACAATATCTATACTCCAGATTTCCCTCAGCTTCCAAACGGCTGCTTCTCCATATATGTAAGATGGCACAGGAGTCTTCGCCTTAGATCGTGACTCGTCCCAAGTTATCCAGTGAGCTACAACCTGCATCGGACACAATTTACGACTATTATGATCAATGGAAAATTAAAGTAGAAGTAAACAAGATACAAGCAATTTTCTTCACACGCAGAAGAAAACAGATCTATTTACCCCAACAGGATCTGCAGGTAGGCTCCTCTTGTATTACTTGGAACAAAGAACTTAAATATTCATATCATATACAGATGTGGCCAAATTATTATCACCACTTGAAAAGAAATAATTAATGTAGATTATAAAATCACTGTTGCATTCTTTTTCTAAATTGGCATGCCGTTTACAAAGGTTACCTCAATTACGAAGAAGTACTCCAATAAAAATGTCATATTCTTGGAAATATCCCTTTCCTGGAACAATTATTAGGTACCTGAATGGCCTTTTCGGGAAAACAGTTTTGAGTTTTTATTGGGTTACTAACTGGTTTCAGTTCCAATTGCTTTAATTTTATGGTTACTGTGTAGTATTGAAGGATGAGCACCTAGCCGATGATATTTAGTCTCATTTGCAACTTCGAATAGTGAACGTGATAAGAATGTAGAATTTCATAAAATTTAATATGGGTAAAGCAAAGGATATCAGTGCAGTGACCAAAGCGTAAATTTCGACGTTATTGGAAATAGGACAACATTCTTATGAAGTAATAGCTCAGAAAGTGGAAGGTAGCCGGTCATTTGTTAGCAAGTTTGCAAAAAAAATAACGGCTGGGTTATCAGCAAGTCCTAAAAGAAAAGGAAAATGTGGTCGCAGCCGAAAAACAACAGGCTACCAGGACCGGTATTTGCTGCGAAAAGCTAAAGAAGACCGCACCCTATCCGGTAATTCTCTAACAGCTACTATGCGTGACGTTGATGCAGAAATATCGGAGCGGACAGTAAGAAGTCGATTTTTCAAGCTGGGATATGTGCAAGACGGCCACGCAAGAAACGAGGCTGAATTTTAGGATGGTTCAACAAAGAAAAACATGGGCGGATGGACATTTGACATGGACTACAAATGATTGGGAAAAGGTAAAGATGAGATATGCACTATTTTTCATATTATTCTGAAGACACATTTTCCAACACATTTTTCACTTCACGTAAATTAACTCTATTTTTTGAACAGGTTATATTTAGTGACGAGAGCATGGTGAGTTTGACACTACCAATGTCCAGGACTGTTCGCAGATCCAAAGGAGAAGAGACACCTTCATGTGTCCAACAGCAGGTCAAGCAGCTAGTGATGGTCATGATTTGGTCAGCAATATTGTCCAAAAGACTCTTCCCACTCTACGTAGTTCACCGGATAATGAACGTGGAGCAGTATTTAACAGTCCTTCACACACAGGTGATCCCAACTATGCATGCAAAATTTAACGGAGATTGAGTTTTCGTGCACGATAAAGCCCCTTGCCATACAGCAAGGAGAGCTACGGAGTCTTTAAGGACTAACAACATCCAAATCCTTGACTGGCCAGCGAATAGCCCAGATATAAACCCTATCGAATATACCTGGGCTATTTTTAAGCAGAAAGTGGGAGAAAAGTGCCCACGGACCAAATCAGAATTGATTGAAGCCATGAAGGAAGTTGGGGAAATGATGCCGATTTGGTCACCACAGCTAAAAACGCTATCACTGGAATGCCACGTAGAATATAATCCTTGAAAACTGCGAGGAGAATGTTCATAAAATATTAATAAATGTATTTATAACAAAAAAAATTGTTTTGGAATCATAAAGCTACGTTTTCATACAATTTTACTAAAAATTTCTATAGGTGATAATAATTTGGCCACATCTGTATACTGCAAATGATTAAAAATTTAATAAAATCATTTCACCTGGTCATAAATCGAATTTCTGAATTAAAACAAGTTTTATTATCTGATTGTGCAGAAACCAATTTAAAGAAATTGCATAGAATCTAAAAGAAGGTTTTAAAAATGATTAATTTCATAAATTCTTGTTGCACATTTTACATTGCCTTAAAAAAATGAACTAAACTAAAAACTATTATTATGACTGTATATAATTTCAAGTAGTAAAATGGCTAGAATCTGAACCAACCTACAATATGGTATATGTATCTACACGCAGCCTAAGGATTTATTTACATAAATAAATGTACTTAATCCACAACAAAATTCTTGTCGACTCCTTTATGTATTTCTATGGAGGCAAACAATACTACGGCGATTTCTCTTTACCGAGCAATCTTAGAACATTGGAAAACAAACAAGGATTAAATTACTTACCTCGACTCGCCGTCGTGCTGCCAACGTGACCGAAGAGATTTGAGTTTGGGTCCCAAAATATTCTGTCAAAACACAGGACGACTTTGTTCAAGTTCCCGAATCCCAGACGCTGTATGGCGGCTTGCTTCCATTCAGGGAGGGGTGGATCGAATTTCACGGTATTCACTTGATTCGAAGATAGTGGCGATGTTGCTACCTTGAGAACTCCTAGCGTTAATGTGCAGAGGGCTAGATCGGCTGAAAGCAGAAGGAGTAGACGCATTTTAGAGCTATGCAGTTTATCAGGTCGCACTATTCAAAGAGGCTACACAATAGAATTCTTTCCTGGGCTGCAAACTCATATCATGCAACATTCATTATAAGTGACGTGCGCGGTGCGCGGCAAGCAATTATTTGCGCGGCATCTTAGGAGCTGCTCCATTCTCTCAAAAGAGCCTCCAAGCAAAAATTTATATCGATCGCGGCTGCATGTTAAGATCCGCAGTGCGTGCATGCGAGTAATCGCTTCGCTGCACTGTCGGCATATCCTCAATATGGTCACGTTAATTCTTTCTTCAATTAACGTCTCTTGCCGAGCTGTCGACAGGAGCAGTTCCCGCCTTATTAAAAATTCTTGTTTGGCAGTAACGACAAGTCACTAAATTAATCGAAAATAACCAACATTCGCCTGCTAGGTTGTCGACAACATATTTATACGCTTGTTCATTGATTATCGAATAATTAATTACGGGACAACATGGACGGCGAGCAATCAGCGCTGTAATAATTTCATAATGTTATTAATTATTTCCAGAGGAGCTTGTAGGCGCATATATCTGGCTAGGTCCCCTGCGTCAGGCGCTACGCCGCCTATTTCGCAGCACCAGAGGAGCAGGGGGTGCCCCAGTTTAGGATCATTACAGACACTTTAAACCAAGGAGCTACATCACACAAAGGCTCATTTGCTGCCGAGTGTCTTAAATACCTCGAAAGAAGAACCGAGCCTAACGTAGCCACGAGGCCATTTACGGCAGCCGGGTGTGCGGAGGGTGCAGGCGTTCTGAGCTCGGCGTCCCCATTGTGTCATTGTAGGCTAATAATGAGATGGATGTAACACGTATCTCCTAACCATATCCACCTGGTAATTGTGCTCCGAGGAAGGTCGTATTGTGAAGCTAGCTGGGTTGAGGTGCCTTTTATTTTTATTTATTAAATCATTTTCAGACGTTTCAACCAAGTAATTGCCTTTTGTTCTTTTGACACAGAGCCCGAGATATGCATGTGCGCTTCACTAATGTCACCGGTTTTCCACATTTCTACCCCCCCTTTGTTCTCCGCCTGTCTGCGTTTATTAAGGCTGAATTCTCTTTGGCAGGGAACACTTGCCTACTTAATTGGCGTAAAGAAATAAAGATCACTGAAATGTTGTGCATTGATGTTCTTTGCTTCAAGGCACATTCAGAGTGACTAGTTCCAAATTAATTGCCCCATTCAAACATTTCTTTGCAACTATGCTGTGCAAAGGATGGGACGGCTAAAAGTAAATTATTTTTATTTTTTTAATCAACAAGGTTATCAACCTGGCCGCGGATAAATGGTAAGAAAAAATCAGACCCAGCTAGAACACTCCCTCAGACGCACTATAATTAATTTAAAAATACGTTAATTCACACAATTAAATAAATTATGGTCTAGACTTCAAGCATTTCATTTTATAACTTTGGGTTCCGAAGCCATGGGAAAAACCACAAATAAGCACACTGAGAGAAAAACATTTTAAAATTAAGTGACAACATATTTCAATCAAACATTTTCAAATATATTAGTCAGCTAAATTTGAAAAAACCGGTCAAGTGCGAGTAAGACTCGCAAATGAAGGGTTCCGTACCATCGTACAAGATATAGCACTATGTACTTGTTAAATGCTTTTGTAAAAGAAACAAGAGAGGCGCTACATAGTAGAAATTTGGCAGCCATTTTGAAATTCTCTCTGTGACAATTTCAACTCTCTACCTATTACGGTTCACGATATACAGCCCGCTGACAGACAGACAGGCAGACAGACAGACGGACGGACGGACAGCGGAGGCTTAGCAGTAGGGCACCCTTCGGGTACGGAACCCAAAAAGCTAAATTTAAAAGCGAACATTTTTAAATAAGGTAAAGATATACTACAAGCACGTTTTACATGAAAATATACTTTCGATCTTAAAAGCGTGCATTTTGAAATCTATTTCATTTTGAATATGAAGAACAGTTGCATGGGAAGGGAATCTCAGTAGACTTTTCTTAAATTCCCCTCTTATGTGAAGTCTTTGTGTGGTTTCCGATGAGATTCGAACTCGGGACGTCTGGCTTCTAGTGTAGACACATTGGCATTACTCCAATTTGACCCTTCAATCATATCTGCTACACTTATTATCTGACTCTATAGAAAGCAAAACAAACTCACTCATGTGGGATTCGAACCCCCGAGGTCTGGAACAATAGTCCACAGCTCTCACCATTGATCTAGAAAATCAAAGTATTTCCTTTCGGATCAAATACGTGAAGGGATCAAAATACATATTTTTTCATTAACCCCATTGACTTTTATTTTTAAAGCTAGTTTTTTTCTCTCAGTGCAAATGATAATTTTGGATTCTAAAGAGAGAGGATATCGATGGAGCAGTCGTATCCAGTGGGTATGGGCGTTAACGCTGACAGTGCGGCTGTTCTTGATTCTATTTTGATTCCCGACCGATTTATTTTATCCTTATAAAACAATTAATTGAAGTAACTTGTGTTTTATTTTAATGTGTTTCGAATTACGGCCCTGCAGCAAATTTTGCTTCATTCTTATCGAGCTCTTGCGAAAACCATCTGTAGTGCAACGACAAGCACACAAACTTCCATGCCTGAGTCCGCAGTTTGACCCCCTCTGATTTTTTGGAACTTTTTTCGTCACCAAGATTTGTCAGCTAGCCGCTCGGCTGGCAAGTTTCGTACCAATACATAGCTGGCCATGTTTAATTTTATATTTCATTAGACACTTGTAAACGGTGTGTATAAAATAAGACGCACCATAAATTTCTCCAACATTGAAGTAAGATATCTCTTGTTGCTATTATTAACAAAAATATTTGTGTCGAGTTAAATTAATTTATTAAGAGTTAGTTGCATTTATAGCCTGGTCTTTTCATTTTAGCTAAGGTTAGAAGTAACTAAGGTAAGACCAATATGAAATGTAGTAAGTACCTTTATACGTAATCGACGCTGTGTTTGTTTTCAGGTTTTCGGTTGTAATTTCTACGCCTCCAGGAAAGTACTTTATCGTTTTTGCTGCAGTATTTACACGGATGTCCAAACCTTCCGTCAGAGCAATTGGAACGCAAGAATATCCATTTCGTACTGAAAACAAATAAATTAAAATGATTAGTTATGAAACCTGACAGAACTTTGTAATTTTTAGATTTTTAGGTTTTTACATTTTACTTCTTAATTATAATATATTAATTATTATTAATTTTACAATGTGGCCAAAGAAATGCGCAACACGCAGGAGGGAGATTTAAGTTAACTTCTTTTCCACGTACTTTGTTCAGGAATATTCACCCAGTATGGAATTTTGCTCTTATTTTAAATTTCAGTGTTCACTAGTGTTTTCAATTGTAAGTTGAGAGGACAACAAGTTGGGCTTATAAGATATGTGCGCAATATGACTTGGTATAGAGTGACACTATTTGAATTAATATTTACGGGGTTTCCATGCCATCAAACCAATATTACTAAATAATAGGAAAAAAACAATCTTCTTATGGAGCACTTTCTCGATGTGGAGTACAAGCGTCGAAGTCCTTTACAAACTGTGTATGGAGGTTTGGACGCACAAAAAAAAACGTCTAGCTGCCATGAATGATTCCTATGACTTTCGAAAGGGAAATGATCCCTAAATAATAATAAGTACTTTTGGTAGTCTGTTTGTTGCGAGCCTGCGGAACACTGTTTGTAGGCGAAGTTGAAATAAAGAAATAAATAAATAACTAAACAATACAAGCACAATAGCTGTAGTTTTTAATAGTTTTTGTCATTTTCGAACATATATCAACGATTCCAAGTAGGATTTCCAACCTGACTATATAATATAGTATGGTACGATATTACACGTCCTACTACTAGAATTAAAAAATAATATATATAATAGACTAAACTACTATATTTCCATAATAAAGCAAATTCATACACCGGGAATTCGTATTTCGATCCAACAAAAAATACAAAATATGTTCGAGCGTAAAACGTTACGAATTTCTGCACGATTCTTGATCTGCCAAGTTGACAATTTTAGATTGACAATTATGACAAAACAAAACGATTCACCGCTCAAATAAATTTGAGAAAAAAAATTTCATGTGATCCTTGGACAATAAACAATTTTCTTAAAGACCCCAAGCATTACGGAAAAAACTGAAAAAACTGCACTACGAGTATGTTATATAACAGAGACATCTGAACGAGAGCGTAAAACCAACTTACGCGAAGCGTCAAATTCTTCAGCACGGTAGGTACGTTTAATTTACCTTTATAAAACAATAATTGATGGAGTGTATTTTTTGGGTGGCAGTAGGCGAGACGACAGATGGTACTTAAGTGTAATAGGATACGTGGAGATCTTATCCGAATAAATTTGTATGACATTTTTTTAGAAAATCTCAGATCCATCATTTTTAGAGCATATTATAACCGAGAAACGCACATATCCGAAAGGCATTTATCCGAGTTTCATTTACATATTTTTTAATGTTTTCCCGATCTACTACATTTTTATGGATACTGGGCTCTAAACTACTATACTTTTGGCGCAGGGCAGCAGAATCATGCTGGTTTTGAGGAATAGTTCAATAAAATATTAACCTAGAAAAAAAACAATATAACTGCAATCCCCAAAACATGATTATTTGCAATAAAAAAAATTTAATTTACTATACAGGGTGTCTCATAGAGAAGCGATTAAAGAATCATGGTAAAAAGCACACCAAATTTCATTGACAAAAACTCGATTTTGTCAAAGTCAAATGAGCTGAAGATGTCGGAGTGTTCATTTCCTGAGTATCTAAACATTCCAACCTACTTGTGAATTTCCTATATTCCGAACGGATCTAAATCCGGCGGATTGGAAAATAGCCTTCAAAGATTATATAATATCTCATTTATCGGTTTGGTCATTGCTTCTAAATTATTTGGAATGTTTTGCTAAAATATATTTCTTCCTGACCGTTCACCCGGTAGTTTTTGAGGTATGTATTAGAAAACTGTTGTAAGTTATTTTCCTTGAGTCAAACAGTAACGACGCACAGTGGGGCAGAACACCAAATCTGTGGCAGAGAGTCCAAAAAGCGAAATTAAGCGAATTAGCTTAAATTTTTGCAGCTTTGCACCTCTAGTATATGCAGAGCTTTTAGAACGAGTGAAGGGTATAATAGGTGCACACAGTCCCGTTTTACGCCAATCCAATCAAAATAGTAAGTTATTGTGTATGACAACGGGTAAATTCAAAAACGTCAAATTTCCTTGCATCATAAGGGCATCACTGCTTATCACAGCGCAGCGCTACACAGCCCATCGGCCTTGATGCCTTGTTATGTAGTTTTCGAACGTTATTAAACAGAACTTGTTTGTGTCAGTTTCCATGTCAGTTTAGATAGATTCAATACAGCCAGGGGCATAGCTCTATAGCAATATAATAATAAATGCTCCATTGTTATTTCTGCCGGCCCTGTCACTAGTAAAATAACGTTGCATCATCGACAATTATGATGTGGTCGTTGCTCTGCTTTAACGCATCAGATGCATTCGTTCATGATGCTTAATTGAATTTTTGACACCATACGATTCACGGTAAATGCGTTTTTGAACTTTTGGCGATGATTATGAGGTATCATGTGCGCATCGACGCGTTTTCGAATTTTTCCAACCTCGTGTGATTCAGACGTACTCTTTTAAATTCCTCTTTAGAAAAATGTCTGTTAGAGAAAAACTTTAATTATGATGGTGCCGTCAAATTCATTTTTAAGTGTGTAATTTTATCAGAAAAAGCTCTTAGAAAATAACCGCCATAATAATTTTTATGGTATACAAAGCTAGAATAGTTTAATATTTTATGTAAACAGACAAAAATTTAGTTCAGCTGCATCGTACATTCCCCATTTTACATATTATATTTAGATATTTATATTAAGTATATAGTCTACTTTCACAATGCGTGAAAATCTCTTGCTCCTTTTTGCCCCATTTTGAATAATAGCACTTTATATCAATAAATGTCCCTGTCGATAATAGTTCAATCAAATTATGAGGTGTCCACACTTGGCATTTTGGCACAGTTTTTCACGTATAACATGATGCGTGGGGGACTAACCAAGTACCCCGTAAACTCCAAAAAAATCCAAAACCCCTTCTTTTATGGGGGTTTTCAAGGAAATAAATGTGTGGTCAGTCGGGTGTAGTTTTTTTACACATAAAATAGTGTGGATTATAGTAACGGTATGTACCCTGATGGGTTTGGCTAAAATGTCAACCCCTAGGGGTTGTGGTGATAAAATTACCCTCGGGCTGAAAAAAATTAAAACAACAATTTTATCCCTTTTTTCGTGAACATGAGTTTCGAAAGTACGGGGGTTTTTGAACAATTAATTCGAAATCAGCAGCCCCGAAAACCACTACATATGGATTTTTATGCTAATCGCCGAATATTTAATTTTTTAATCCGCCGCCGTCTTGAATTTTACATTTTTATAACGAATTCTAAATCAGCCGCCTCGAAAACGTTTTTGTTCTAAATTTGAAACATTTCAAACAGCATTCTGAATTGATGCCACAAATTTGGTGTTCTGCCCCACTGTCACTGCGACGTCTAACTAAACATTTCCGGCTTGGAAAGCCTACGAAAACTTTGCATGGATGCAATAAGATATTTTATAATAGTATACATAGGAAGTGATGAAAATTGCCTATATCAGGGTGTCATTCACAAAAATACTCCATTGAAACTCTGTTGTTTAAAAAGCTGTTGAGAATGACTGCTCGTATTTGAACTTTGTGCCATTCGATTTCAGTCTAAATTCCTCCTAACTCTTAACCGGTACTAATCTCATTTTCGTATTTAGTTTTTTTCCTCTTTCTTCCAAATTTCACCTGGAGAGTATAAGCACTGGACTGAAAACAAAAGTGGAAGATTTGAGCATGTCTAAGCAGACCAAGAAACTCGTGCAGCATCAATAAATCCAACTCCTGAGCCCAATAGTTCAGCTCTAAACTCGGTTATCTCTAATCGCGTTTTATGTCGTTGCGCGTGGTCGATCGCGACCAAGCTGAGTGCCTTGTAAGCCATTTTAAACCGGATAACACGGTCAGAGCACCGCATCGGATTCACGCTCTTCAGCTGAGCTGAAAATGTTTGTCATAAATTGTGCCTTTTCTTGTGCGCTAATATCATCTGATCGCATAATCAGCCAGCGCAGCGCTGGGAAGGTATCGCTTCTTTAAAGACCTGATACCACGTTTGAGTGACGGTGGTCACATTCGCGCCTGGTCGGAGCATTCCAGTGGAACTTTCGTTAATAAACAACTTTCCGTCTAAAACAAACAAATTGGATCGAGCCATGGGCTTTGATTTATGACCCGAGTCGATTCTAAAGACGTGTCGTCTTATAAGGAATTTAGATAAGAGCCATCAAAGTTAGCGCGTAACAGCGTAAATTAACCACGGCTCGGATGTTTTGTGTTCGTTGACACCAACCATAGGCTAGGATTCTTTATGGTTTGAAAGTGTTAAAACACAATTAACGTGGACAGTTGAAAAATGAAAGTCTAAAAGACGAGAGACTTCTCCGATAAAATTTGTTGTGGTTTCTTTTGGGACATGTAGCCGTGTCCATGTGGGATACTATAATGACATGAAAACGCTGTTCCACGCCTTCGGTCTTCAGATTTATATCTGAGAAGATAATTTGTCCTATGTGTGAATAGATTGGGAAATTTATTTCTGTGAGAATTTTTATCACCTTTAATCGAATTTAGTTTATGTTAACTAGCTGGGTGTCCATAAGGAGGACTCAGATCTTGATAGCCCTCGTTTTATTGGCTGTGCGCTGCGATTGTTGCGGAGAGTTATTTATTCCAGGTAATTTTTAACATTGCCATCTAATTTGCATACGCTGCGAGCGGACTCGTCCATTCAGCCTTGGAGCCATCACCGCCTTTATATGTGTTTGATTAGGGCAATTTACTTTCCGTGATCATTTTGTTTCTTGTCGTAGACAACTAAATCAAATTTCTTTTGTGCTCATCGGGAGGGGCTCGAGCCATAACCGGCACTACAATAGCAGATACCCAAGCTCGGCGCGATCATTCAGCTCAGCGCGCTCCGTAGATCAATAAACTGATATTCGATATTGGGACGGAGCTACTGCGCAGCAATATTCGCTCCCATCGCTGCTGCATTTTTATGGTCTTTTTTAATTGCGTGGACTCGAAACCAAACCACTAGAAGCAGATGATGGACATAAAATGAAATCTAAGAAGTAGTAGGTGATAGAGGACGCCTTATACGCCGCAAAGGGTTAACAAACGACCAGAGCGAGTGTTAATAGGTAAAACTTACCAGTTTAGATCGTACGGACCAAAAAATTTAAAACTTAGGATTGTTTTTGACCTATGTTTAGCCAGCGTTTTTTTTTTGCGCACTCGGGATGAATTGGGGTGAATATTTAAAAACCTTCTTTAATCTCAAACAAACCAACCTGTTTGATTTTGTGACACCACACACCTAAAAATTTGTCTAAATAACTGACATTAATATTCTACAAATATTTTACCATTATGAAACTTATGACAAGCTAATTTTGTAGATGTTGAGGCAGATATAACCTGTTAACCTTTAATTGCTCCCGTGGTTGTCCGCAACGTGAGTCTTCACTGAGTCTGAGGTGACGGTGTAACGTGCAACCCCGCAAGAGTGATCGAGGATTAAAAAGAAGACAATTTAAAAAAACCAATTGTTTACTTTTCGCAGTTTCCAAGATTTTTTAATATTGGTTATGTTTGTATATAGCATTCCGCAGTTTGCTAATCATACCCATATACACTGGGGAGCAAACAAATCGGCCCACCTTACAATGCTCACGTTCCTGAGGCAAAACTCAAACAGAAAAGTTTCTAGTTAAAAACATTTAACTGTAATAAGAAGAGTAAAGCCTTGACCACAAATGTTTCACGTTTTTCCCAACTTTTCTCCGAAATTCATTACCCATATTGTTGCCTTTCCAAAGAGGCACAACACGTCTAGGTACAGAAAGGATATACAAATTTGTACGCAGAAAAGATTTTGCGGATTATTAAAAAATCTTAATTTTAATTTTTTGTTTTTTCCAAATTAAACGTTAGCAACGTACTACCATAAACTCTAATAAGTTTTAAATTAGAGAGAACGCATTTTGGAGTTCATTTAACTTAAATTTTTTGTAAAATGTAAATTTTTTAAAATTCCGCAATAGGTCCCGAACCTTAGTAGTGGTAGTAGCTGAATTGAATGTGGCAACTAAAAATGGTTTAACAAAAATAAATGAAAAGAGCATACCTACCAAAACACGAGCGAGACGAGAGACTAATTTTACAATGAGAAGGAAAAGGTACAGCATTTTGGTTGGTTGGTTCGTTATTAGTCCGCTCATTGAAGAGTGGGCATAACATAAATAGCTCATTAATCTTACCTTGACACACTTTCCAAATATCTTTGCTGTGGTTAATATCAGGGATATAGGTCTGAATTATTGAGGCTGCTCAATACCAGAAGCTTTGTTTGGGCTTAAATATACATATGTATAATACGCATTGCTATTTCTTCAGGAGTTGTTGTTATTTGCTAAACCAAAAGTTAACGGAGGAGGGATTTTTTTGATTCAAGAAAAGTATCGTTACTGCAGTGGCCAGATATTATTCAATATTTAAATGCTATGGAAAATTTATGCAGTAAATATACTCTCCCAGTGAGTCTACAAAAACAGGCGACAATTTAACATGTTAAAATATTTTTAAAAAGCTATCCGTGAAGAATGGGATAAAACTGATATTTCCGTATTGCAGTCCTTAATAAATTCAATGCCACGTCGCTTGAAAGACCTTATTATTAACAATGGAGGCCAAACAACAATGAAAATATTTTTACTTAAATTTTTCCTTATTTGTGCATTAAATTCAAATAGGCACATAGAATTATTTCCTTCAGATGTTATAACGTTTGTCTTACCGTTTGTAATAAAAATAAATAAGAAGTTAAAATAATACTTTGTTTCCCTTTTATATCACTATTTCTAATTTATAAACAATTTCGAGAAATTTACTTTTAATTTTGCGAGAAATGTAAAGTATTGTACGAACATATAATTATTACGCTGATTGTATTTACATGCCGAATGGAACTCGAAATCCTTCACCTATTTCAGTATAATAGCTATTTAGTTTATTAGCAATAGAATAGGTACATTTCTTTAGCGGAAGAATTCGAATATTTGAATAATTGATTCGTATTCGAATGCATACAGTGAAATCGTTGCGATTTTCTCGCGCAACGGAGTATGGTGAAACTTGAAACTTCGTCGCGCGATAATACGTTCCCATTCTCCAATTCCAGTCTGTTCTAGGGACGAAATATGGACTAGACAATTCTTATAGGAATGTTAGAGGAAAGATGCCGTTTTATAAGCATGTGATGAAAAATCGTCGCGTCGCGAACATTGTATCAAGATGCGCGATTTTCTCATTGTCGCATGGCGTACATTGCATCCCAGCCTTCACACTTAAAACGCGCATCACTAAAAGGGCTTCCCGGAATTAAAAAAAAAAATACATTTTGTTTGGAGGTGGGACGGTGATCGGTATTATTTATTTACATTCCAAGTCCTGCGAAGCTACGTATGACTAATTTATATTTTTAGCTCCCATAAAGGTTTCGTGCCCTGACCGTGGTACTTTTTAAGAGCATAATCACCGAAAGGATTTATTTCATTTGGAGCAGACAACACGGGACTCCCCAGTTGTTGAACACACATTTTATGTATGTAAACAAAAAAAAACTGAAACGGAAAGCCCTCGGCATCTTCCATATAAATTTGCGCGCATACAGCAACCGGGTAGCGAAATGAGCGGAGGCAGGAGGAAATCTGCTCCGCCTCGGAATCAGCTCCAACAATATAATTGTTTCCTAAGACATAAATAATTCTCGGCCGAAGAATAATACAAGATTGCCTCCTGTGCACATGCAGTTTACAGCTCGCTTTATATGCCATAAAATTTAATATCGCGTCATTCCATTCTGGCTCGGCTGCGTATGGGCAGGCAAATAGCACGTAGCAGCAACCGCTGAACCAATAACCGGGCACTTTAGCGTTCCACCCCGACAGGCCGTCCTCATGTGACCGGCTCCAAACGATCGACTTAAAGTAATTGTATAAATAAGAAGACAAGTTGCCTTCACTTTAACGTGATGTTTTTGACATGTCCCTAACATAAAATTGCTGAATAATCATTTGACAAGTTTTTCAGTTGCCCCAGCGTCCTTCGGCATTCTCTTTATCCGCAATCGGCCAAACGGCTCATTATTGCCATAAAAAGCCGGCCAATTATCACATGGGAGCACATCCAGGAATGACATTGTCTACAATCCACCTAACAATATACGGACTTCAGGTGATGTGGCTCTCCTGGCGACATGGACAAAAAGGAGAATTGTTGAAATACATATTTGCAGCCGCTTTGCAGACGTTCTGGGCTACGCAGGCAAGTGGACGGGTATTTTTGGAATCTCTGGATAATAATGACTGCGCGGAAAAACTCAGATTTTCATTAATACTTAACCGCTCTACAAAAACTCTTTGAGCCCTTTGCCTTGCCTTTTGAATTGAAATTGAATCGAGGCCGGCGGATCCTTAGAATGTAATATGTATGAATTCGCATTTTTCAATACTTATTGGCTTAGGTGTTTAAGGCAGCTTTTTATGTAGCGCTTGGATAAGATATTATTTTTACCTTCGAAATATGCTTGTGATTGATTTGAGCCATTAATTCTTCTTCTAGATCATACAGATTACATTAGTAGAAGTAACATAAAAGTATTTGCTTTATTTATATACTTTTTTCAAAGAATTTATCCAATAGCATACAAAGGAAGTGGAATTATGAGCTACCGTTAAAAAATAGGAACAATATATAATAGGACTAATTAACTTCATAAACAGTTAAAAATCTCAAACTACATCCTACTACTACTACCAAAAAATAAGGTGAAAAAGTTAAAAAATCCATTTCGTCACCTTCAAAATAATCCCCACCCGATGCAATACACTTATGCCAACGTTTTTTCCATATCTCGAAAGAGTCTGATAAGTCCTTTTCTTTTATATCCTCGGTCGAGTCGAAACGGTGTACACGGAGTGGTCTTTTGAGTTAAGGGAATAGCCAGAAGTCACTCGGTGCTAAATCAGGCGACTACGGTGGTTGCGCAAGGAAATGAGTATGAGTTGAATTTTTGGCGAAATGGTCCCGCATTATAAATAATTAATGTGTGAGCCAGTGCATTATCATGATGCAAAACACAACAGTTGTCTGTCTATAATTCCGGCCTTTTCCGGCGAATACCATCAACGACGCATAACACTCAAATAATATTCTTTGTTAACAGTTTAGTCGATTGGAAAGAATTGATAGTGCATTACGCCACGATAATCAAAGAAAACTGTCAACATGACTTGATTTTTGAGTCAACGCTTTCTCTGCCTTCTTTAAAGTCCATGCACCACTTAAATGATTCAATTCGAGCTAAAGTCATGAAATAAAATGTGTACTTTGTATATACATCGACAAACACCGAATTTTATGTAATCCTCAATTGTAAATTAATAAATCAAAGACTTTTTATTATTCTACATCGTAATATTCGATACTATTTATTACATTTCCTTATGTTCCAAAACATTGTAATGATTCAGTTTTGAAATTTCGAGTAAAGTTAGCATTTTAACACTTATGTACTTTAGTAACCGGAATCACTGGTTTGTCCGTTTTTGATTTTTATCCATAAATGTGATTTACAAATATTCTCAAACTGTAATGCAACATGGTACACATTTACAAGTGAAAAATAGGTCCGAGATTTCAGGCGCGAGCATACCGACTTGCGCTCGAAAATATTTAATAAGTACCCATCTAATAGAGACCCCACTTTTTTGTGAAATGGGTTTTATAGATAAGAGGATAAAGAACAAAGTGGTATTTTTATAAATTAATTTCACTTGGGGAGCGAACATGAAAAAGCTATTTAACCCTTAACTGTAGTCGTGGGTCCAATCAATCAATCTTTGAACGAGTGTAAAAAAACACGGCGTGATTTAAAGAAGTGCCATTATAGATAAGAATAAAAGTTTCTATTGTTGATTTTGTAGTGTAAAATTGAAATTTAATTTTTGTTTTATTTTAAATAAAAAATAAGCGGGTCCGCTGGACCCACGACTATAGAAGTGAGTATTTTTCACCACTACAGTTAAGGGTTAAACAATTAAATTGTTATTATTTTTCAATTGTTTATTCAATTTCGATAGATAATGTAATAAAGTGTAAAATTAAAAGGACCGACATCGATCTAATCAGCACAACTGGAGATAATGAATTTAAAGTACAAGGGGTTTGGAGTAAATCCACCAAATTATCGGAAATTCAAATGTTTTGGAAAAAAAATCCTGAAATATGTGCTAAATATTTTTACGTATAGAAATTGTAAAAACAATTTCGAACGATTTTAAAATGTGAGGGTCAATTTGGTGTGCGGTGAAAATACAAACACTCACTTTTCCCGATAAAAACACTTCAAACTTTCCAGCATTAAACTGGTAAAACGCCATAAATACACAACAACTTCCTGCAACACCGTGAAAGCTGGAAAGCGTAAGGACGATTTTAGTACTGCCATACTACAGAACTAGAACACCGAAAGTTGCCTTTTACAAAATGTTTGCTGAATGAACATTTTATTTTTAGATTTGTCAAAAAGGTGAAATGCTTCCTTTTACAGTCTTTTAGCCTTTGCTAAAGACTAATATATTGCTATCTCTTGTCTTTTTTAATCGTATTGTGTCAGAATGTGAACAAGCATGATGATTTCTGTGTATCAGCAAGTTAAGAATATTGTCCTTAGTTATATCGTACTCTAAGTGTTCTCGTCTGTCGTACATACGAAATTAGGTTTTTAATTGCATGTGGGATTGACCTTGATTTCTAACTTTTGGCTTTGATGGCACAGGTAAATGTATCTAAAAATTCAAAATGATAGAAGACAGAAATCCAATTGCACATTTATTTTAATGCTCGGAATGTCCGGGAATAAATAATCATCATCCATGTTCTTAAAGAGCATAACCTAAAACGTTATTAACTCTTCTGTACTTTAGAGTTGAGCCGCCATTTTATGTACAGGCTCAAGTATGTCTTACACATTATATGTATGTATTCCATTACTCGTGGTACGTGGGACTAGACTGTAAACAAAGTATTCAACTCACCAGGGACAGCTAGAAACAAGAAATTCCATAATCTCCTTTAAAATATAAATAAAAAATAAGAACACAATGAAGTTGTGAAAGTAATTTGTTCTGTTCATGCATTTATTGGAAATTTTTGTGAAAAAGGCAGAAAATCGGTGTGAAGATTAATTAAGTGCCGAAAAGTCATTTAATGCCGCCAGGGGTCTAATTGACTTAACATTTTCCGGGCATAAATTACAACATTTTACGTGCGGAAACCATCACTGAGTCCATTTCGGGGGCTTCTCCATATTGTGTTTGGAGTTTATTTCACAGCTAGCGCTGGATGGACTCCTATAGAGTTGTGTAGAGCAATATACCCCATAGGGTTATCGGAAGAATTGTAAATGCGACTCTGTTGCTCGTTTGCTGTGTCGTTAACGTTATGCTCATTTATAAATTTAAAACAAGAGTGTGGTCATAATGAACGCTGAATTGGTTTTGGTGTCGTTGACAAGCTTACTGTCATTAGCATATCGACTTCATCATTCGAAGTACACACAGAGTTTAGTTTAGTTTTTGCACAAAATCAAAGCGAACTCGCTAATCTATACCAAATTAGTTGATAAGAAAGGGCGGCCGGTTACACCTACGCAAAGTCTACAACCCATTCAATTTATCACTTGTCCCCCGACGAAATTCAGTCAAAGATTGAAACCGGGTTTGGCTAACAAGACACACTGGATAAACAATAATTATTTATTATAGCTACGGGCCAGCAGCAAGAAATTAGCCTGAGTACAACATCTCATTACAGGTAACCAGCATCTTAGAATGCCAATTAAGCGGTAGGCCGCGAGTTTTTGTAGGGTTTGTCTTGCATGTGTACGAAATGAAGCGACCCGGCCGCAACAACCAGCACAAACGTGCGCTGGTGTGAGCTCATCAATCAATCAATTTAATAAACTCAATAGCAAGTCGTTGTCCGGAGCATTTTCTTAATCAATCAAATTCGATATATGGATAATCGCTCACTCGTACGACTCGGTCGACAAGATTTCTACGAGAATAATTATCCGGACTAATGCATACTGATCAGTACCATTTGCTTACTGTTGCACTTCGAAAACTTCCAGTTACCTGCAATTGATCGCTGAGACACTGGTATTGGCGGAAAGTTTACAGGAAACTTTCGACATGCCATTAATTAATTGCATTGTGTACTGCTCAGAAGGGAGCACTCTGGTTGAAAATTCCGATTTGGGAGCCCAAAAATTCGAAGCTGATAAACCTATTTACATATGTTTGGCCATAATTTTATTTATATAACTCGGATTTAACCAAAGTATATTACAACAGCTTTAATGCTGTTTCAAAGTGTAGTTGTCCGTACTCCTTCGAAGTGGACTACTGTCAAAACACAAGGTACCTAAATCTTCACTACTAAAACACCGGCCAAGTGCGAGTTGGAATCGATTCAATAATTCACTAACTATCCGACTCAAGGCACACAGGAGGTATGATGGCATAATTATAGAAAGAATGAATTAAAATGACTCAAAAACTAAAAACACACTTCTGAAGTAAATCTTATAAAAAGCTTGCTATGCTGGACTGGACTCAGGAAGATAACGCAGAGTTCAAAAATAATGGCAGATTATATTCTTACGGATTATATAGGGTCTTTTAATAAGGCCACTCGACTTTTAAACCAAGTTGTGTGTGAGATATCCACTCCATTTTTATATTATTTGAAAGAATATTTTTTGGCATTAAGTATGGAATATAACGTTGTTTAAATGTCCGCCGCGGATTTTCTTGGTGGCTCGTATTCGGAAGTTGATCCACATTACGACCAAAAAAATCACCTTTAGCGACGTCAACGGCAGCTACAGATCGATAATAAGCAACTTCTTGTGGCCTGACATGGATACCGACGACATGTGGTTCCAACAGGACGGCACTACGTGCCACACAGCGCATGCAGCGATGGACAATCTGCACGAGCGATTTGGGACTGGCCACCGAGATCGTGCGATTTTACGACTTTAGAATTTTTCCTTTGGGGTTATCTTAAATCATCGGTCTATGCGAATAAACCGCAAAGAATTGATGCCCTCAAAGTCAACATAACGAACGCCATCAAGGAAATTCGACTTGATTTATGCGACAAAGTCATTGAAAATTGCACCTTCTGAATACGTGCCACCAAGCAAAGCTGCAGCGGATTTTGAACGACGTTATATTCCATACCAAATTCTATAAAATATTCTTTCAAATAAATAAAAAAATGGAGTGAATATCTCATACACGACACGACACTAGCACGCAGATTGTGGAATGAGCTGAATTCCGATTGTAAAAGTGCTGCCACCGCTTTCCAATTTGCCGAACAGTTAGAAAATCAATATTTGCATAAATTCTTATTGAGTCATATTTTCATTTATTATTTTGTTAATTAATATTGTTATTCTTAATCGACTATTTTATTACTTCCTGTTTGATTTCAGGATTTTGTACATTTTACTTTTATACTTTGTTTGCTCTTTATAGAAATGTTTTCTTTTCTCCCCGAATTATCTACTCTGTTTTTCAAAGTTAGATTTAGATTACTAATCGCTTAGTTCTCTTCTTCTAATTGTAATTTACTAAGCCTGTGCCTTTGTTTGTTTAATAAAATGATTATTATTATTAATTTTTGGTTATCTGTAACGATTCGAAAAAAAATTCGAATAAAACCTACGTATTTTTCCTGCAGTATCCGAAACTGTAAAAAAACATACCCACCAGCCCTATTGGGGGGGGAGGTACTTTTCGCGAAATTGATTTTTGCTCCGGAAAATATTAAGATATTTATTTCAATGATTTTTTTCGTACTCATACTTTTTGAGTTATCGAATCGTCTCAAGATAAAAAAAACTTATTTGGAATTTTAGCGATTACAGCGCCATATGCTATAAATCGAAAAAATTTTAAGGGTGAAACCACAGTATTTTTTTCCATAGAATCCGAAGATGCAATTCAAGATCAACGACCCGGAAACCATAAATGGACTCATTTTCATAACAATACTTTGAAGTTGCGAATTTTCGGTCGCCATATTTGATCCACCAACTCTAATTTCAAAATTTTAATCGTAGATTCGAAATCAGCGACCCCGAAAACATTACGGTAGTAACTAGTGCTACACTTGCAATTCTTTGATCCTTTGAAACGCAAAATGAAAACCGTTTTTATTGGGAATTGTCTCAGCCGAAATTTTATAATAATAATAAAGTTCACCGTTTTCAAGAAACTGTTTTCATTACCCCCCATGAGGAATTCTCACATCTTATTAAGAATCGTAATACTAAGGTCTATGCAAACAATTTAGCCTGTTACAAATTTTTTGCTATCTTCATTGAAGTGGATTGAAGTCTATGTATTTTTTAAATTAACCACTCTACCTAAATTAGTAATCGTTTTCCATGTAATTTATGCCGCACACAAATTGCACAAGGATGAATAAACCGTACCTACATGTCTATGCCGGGTACCGTAAAAGCTTTGGCGGGAAAAAAATTGTTTGGCCCTAAATTGCTTTGTTTTTACTATCGCATCCTGCTCATCCGAATCCCATATTGCGAAAAATCACAAAAACGTTTGCAAGCGTGTCTGTTCTAAATGAGCAAATCTACAAACCGCCACACACCTGCTCTACTCCAGCTCCAGCCCACTACATATGTCCCTTAGCCATTAATTGTTCGCACATAACGCCCGCCGTTTGCACGGGAACAAATTCAATAAATTGCGCTATAGTGATGGCTTCGCAATTTTTCCCGCCCTAACACAGCAATATTTAATAAGAATTGCTGTAAATATGAAGGGCAGAGTTTCAGCGAAATGGAAAACATACAAATTTCATGTTCACATGGGACACTATGCTGTGCGCGTCCGAGTTAAAATTGTTTTGCTAACGAGGAAGGCGGTCGGGGTTGGCATCTATGAGTTAAATGTCACCCTTGTGAGGGAAACCGATGTGCCTGCCGTAAGTGGCTCAGGGACCTCTTTCAAAATTTCGCAATTAAACGTAATGCCGGCATTGGCTGACGGTGCCTCTATTTTGTTTTTAATGAAATCACGTACCACGCCGGGTATTTTCAAACGACACAATTCATGTTCAGGGCAATAAAAGTTTACAATTTCTCGCAGGAGCGTTGGAAGCCCGGGTAATAAAATGACACTCTTAGGTTACGGGCTTCATGAAATGGAACAATTAATAAAAGCTGAAATACTTTGCACCGCTTCATCCATACTTAAAATACGCTGGGCTCACTTCAGAGTCCGGACGCGCACTGGAAATTATTCTGCGTCATTCCGAAGCTCATTATGGGAAAAGCTTTCAAATACCATAAACCAATTACACTTAAAAGCCCCCCGTGCCCTTGAAATTATTTTAGTTTTTTTCAAGGATTAGATTTTGTTGTAAAATGCTGGCCCAAATGTGTCTTCTACACGGTCTTCACGGTAAAAAAAAATGTGAAATTTAATACGTTTTAGGAATGTTTTTTACACCAAATTTGTGTAAAATACCATAAAACTTATAAATTTGAACAAAAACAGGGTATATTATCTTATCTTACTTCTTACTGATATCATAATGCGAAAGTTTGTGTAATTGGATGTTTGTTACTCAATCACGCCTAAGCGGTTGCTTCGACAGGCTTCACTTTTTGCTACAAGGTATTGCATAATCCAACTTAACATGTAGGCTATTTGTTATTTTGATAAAGTACAAGGTTTCAAAATAGCGCTTCAAAGATGGCTACCGAAAAAGTTAAACTTCAAACTCTGACAATCAGCATCAGGGGATTTTTGGGATCGCGGATTTCGAACTGTCATCAAAATTTCAGAAATGCCAGATCAAATGCGGCAACCGAAATTTCGCAATTTTAAGCAATTTTAATGAAATTTAATATGAAGACGTCTTTGGGGATACAGAATTCAAAGGTTGCCATACAAATTAGCACTGACAGCTTTCTACGACAGGCAGAATGGTCAATAACAGTGTTGCCAACCTAATCAAAATACTATACATAGGCATAGTCAGGTAAGTAATAGTTTCCACACAAAAAAAGTCATTTTTCAATATTTTTCTGTTTAGCTGTAGGTTATTATTAAATTAGAGATAATAAATGAAAATTTAAAATTTATGTCATTTTCCCATTTCACATTGAATGCCCCTACTATTGAAGGCGTTTGTTAAATACCATGCCAAAGCGCAGTCCGACCCCTCTTTAGAACCAAAAGTATTTCTATTACATGCGTGTAGATACCTAAGTGCGTGTTTGACGTCTCAAGGTGTCCAACAAAAAATAAATTTAAATAAAGTCCAACCTAAATTTGGACAACTTGATGAATGTGGCTGACAAAAAAGCCCGCTAATCATTTCTTCGACGAAAGCGCGTAAAATGCACCGTCCAAAATGAATTTCACGGCCTTTATTATCGTATTAGAAGTTTCATCATCAAATTAATTACAGTTACCATAGGCTGGTCTGCTAAGAACCCTGATTAATAACTTTTTCAGCATTTTTTCCCATGCCACATCTAGAGGAGAATGGCTCGTCTCGCAAGAACTAGTTCGTCATGCCGGCCGCTCTGAAACCATCACGAAAGGTTGAAATTTACGAGACAGTTAGCGAAGACAAAGCCATTCAGCACCAGAACGAGAATTTCGCCTCGGCAGGAGGGGATCCACTTTATATAAAATGCACTTACTAATAGTTGGCCCCAGTGGGGCAAAACAGTTTTAATAACTCTTAATAAAGGCCGGTGCGTTTCAAGCTCTCAGCGGGGCGCACACTTTCTGAGGAAGCCTGGGACTCCTTGACTTCTGTGAAGAGCCATACTGAGGGGCTCGAGAGCAAAGCGAATGCCGCGATATCAAATGTTGTGAATTTGGTTAATTTATACATCAGGCCGTGAAAATTGGAGAGAAAATTAAGGAGAAGAAGTAATAATTAGCGTTTTGAATTGTCAGCGGACCTGCTGCTGACTTTTCAATTTCAAATAAATTACGGCAAGAGGCACAATTTCAGGCAACACTTGGGACTGAGCGAAAAGACTCCGCTTTATAATTTTAGCAACCTTCCCGTGCCCCAAATGTTGCTCTAGCATCTAGAATTATAAGAGGGGAGCTCGAATGGTTCGCGGAATGAGGGGAAAGAAAGTTATAAAAACATGTTTCATTAGTTTTCCTTTTCAATATATCCACGATTAACTCTAAACGTATTTTCTCTTTCGTCTCGAAATAGGCGGTAACGGCAACCACTTAAATATGTTATATCAGTGGACCACTCGATTTGCTGTCTCAATTCGTCGGCACTGTGACGGATATTCGGTACTGACCTTGCAATTTATGCTATAACTTTAGAAAAGCCGACTTTTCCAGGATGAATTTCTGGCCCTCTTCTTGTGATTGGAAGGTCGTTCTGAATGAGGGCGACATCGACAAGGTGGTTAAGTCTATTATGACATTTTATCTCTCTGTTTTACTTATTTTGTACATGTGAAGCGGACTAACAGTAATTCATGTTGGCAACCGTGGCTCAATTGTAATGGAAAGTTGGAGGAAGTTACGTATTGTTCCTCTGTAGTGTTCCTAGATATTGTTGAGCTGGATTTCCGTACATACTCGGATATTCCTAATGATTTTGTCATAGCTACTAATGCTTCTTCTTACTTAGCCTTAGACGGCATCAACTCTTCTCTTCGTGATGATCCGAAACAGTTCTGGAGATTTGTTAGCTTTAAACGTGGTTCCGATGGCTTCTTCCGATGTTTACTATTTTACGGCACTGCTACTAGTAGTGATGCTCGGGTGTCATCAAATCTTTTTGCTGATTATTTCAAACTGCTTTCTGTGATATTAATCCTCATAATTTTACACTTGACTAGCGATCTGATTTTTGATGACAAGATGGTTTTTAATCACATTGTTAATCTAACTGACAATTTCACGATTTGTCTTGATGGTATTCCGTCCCGTCTCTTAAGAAGATGTGATGCAATTCTTGCTCCTGTTTTTTGTTATTTATTTAATTTATCTCTCAATTGTGGTTTGTTCCCAAAGTGGGTGTGATCTGCCCCATGCATAAAAAAGGCAACAAATGTGCTATCTCTACTTCTAGAGCTATTGCGAATTTATGCTGTATTGCCAAACTTTTTGATGCTGTCTATTACTTCAAATCTTCAACAAATTTTCCAATTATTGTATATCTGCTCTCGAATCTGGAAAAAAAGGTCGATTGTATTTTCACACCATTCTTATTTATAAATTGACAGCTTTGGATTTCCCTTCTTTTTTGTTGCCTGGATTTCTTCGTATTTGTTTGAACGAACGCAACGTGTCTGCTACCGTGGCCTTCTTTCTGAACTGCTGAGTAATACGAGTACGTCTGGGGTACCGCAAGGCAGTTACCTAGGCCCATTTGTATTTATTATTTACATCAATGATGTTTCCCTTATCTCTAGCCATTCGGAATCGTTTATTACGCCGATGATGCCAAACTTTTTCGCACAATTTCTAGTGACTATGACTGTTTTTATCTTAACTCTGATTTGAAAACCTTCCAGAGTTGAAACCTTCCTTTGAATATTTCTAAATGCACAATTACTTTTTCACGTAAAAAGATTCCTCTTCTTTCCAAACAAACTATTGATGGACAGTCTCTCAACAGAGTTCAGAAAGTAAGAGATTTGGGTGTTATAATTAATTCGCGATTTTCATTTGGGGATCACATAGATTCTGTTGTGGATAAAAGCAACGCTACTTTGGGTTTCATAAAAAGATGGGCTAATGAGTTCAATGATCCGTATATCTGTCGACTCCTCTACTGTACATTTGTTAGACCTACCCTTGAATATGCTAGCCCGGTTTGGGCTCCCTTCTATGGGCTTCACATCAATTGCATTAAAGCCGTTCAAAGAAGATTTCTTAGGTTCGCGCTCCGTGGCCTTTCCTGCCAAACAAATTCATTTCACCTCCATATTCTGATAGGCAAAATATAAGTTCCTGCTCGCTCCCTGAGATAACATGACTTTCTTCACCTTGCTGAACACCGGACTAACTATGGCTTTAATATGCCACTATCTGCGATGTCGCGTTCTTTCATCTCGAATTTCCCTGCTACTGATTTCCATATCACTAGCATCCAGTTGAAGGCTTATGTTTTCCAGGATTTTTTTATCTTTTCTTTGATGTCTTTAATTTTACTAACACTATCCCTACTTTTAATTTAATATCGATTTGAATATGGTTTCCGAAGAATTATGCTGTTTCGAACAGTTTTTACAAAGGAATTTTTCAAGGGGACCAACCTCAAACGGTCATATCAGCGAGCATATTTCTCACACTGAAAAAGTTTCTACGTGAAAGCTCTGCATCATTTTATTCTCTATATTAAAGTTCCATACTTCGTATGAGGAAAAATGAATCCGATACGAGATATTCCCCAAAAACCTTTATACCGTACCGTAATACAAAATTTAGGATATGGCTGTATCTCGGAAGGTATCCACATAACTAAAACAATTTATAGCTCAACTCATCGTTTGCGGAATTTCTTTCTTGACAAAAAGGTCCTATCACAAAATATCAAACCGAAGCGAAATACTCCATATAACCATTTACAAATGAAATAAAATATATATAAAATGTTTAATAAATATACAAATGAACTCCAGATAATTCAATTACGAATACTAAATCAGAATAGAGAAGTAGGAATAGATACGCATATATGGCAGCACCATGGTAAACTCCTGACGAACAAAAAAAATCAGACAAGCGAGAGTAGGATTCGCGCGTTAAGTTGTTCGGTAAACATGTAGTAATACGTTTGAGATAACCGCTTGCTTATCAAGTCACCAAAAATGTTGACAAAAATATATCTGGAATCCTCAAAAGTACTCTTCTAAATGATATGCCAATCAACACAATAATTTGTGTTACGTTTGTTTTGGACAAACCCCCCGTTTCCTAACCCTAAAGTCGCTACTATTTTTGGTCCTTTTTTCTCACGGCTCAGCTCTATCTAAAAATTCTAAATAAAACTTTGTCTATATACTTTTAAAATAATAAATTATAATAAGAAGTTCAGACAGTAAGTAGCTGTAAATACAAACACTGCTTAGCCTTGGACTATTAAACAAGAATTTGGTAACTAAACTTCAAACAAGTTTCTAAAAAGTAGTTTATAAAATCGATTCCGCGCCAAAAGATTAACGTTTAATACAAAATGGTAATAGAATTAATTAGTAGAAATAATACTCAGTGTACGTTTGGGCCTAATTTTTTTACCAAACGATTTTTCCTATTTTCCTACGAGTCCTATTCAACGATACTAAATTCGATTTGACACGAGAAAACAAAGTCCACATTTTACATATATGCATTATACTATAAAAGAAATGAAAAAAATAATTACACTTTAGGTCCGTTTCTATTATATTTACAGCGCTACCTGTGAAATTTCATCTTTAGACGGTCAAATCATACGGACGAGCAGCCTTGGCAAAATTATAAAGGTTTCTACTCTAGGCTACAGAATTGTAAAAGCGAGAAATATCAAAACTTAATTAGATCTGAAAACAGAATATTTGGACTACACAAATTAGATTTTCCTGCCACATGCATTGCACAGCTCACAAATTGGGGAGAAATCAGCACGCAACGGGCATGCACTAGTAATAATAAAGGTGGAAACCCAGTGAGCGCTTCCCACACTTTGACAGCTTTGATAGCGTCACACGCTTTTGTCGATTTTTGTAGCGTTCAGAGCTTTGATAGCGTCAATAACCCAATTTACGCTTCGTCAGTACCTATATGTTGAGTGCACGCATATCGTTATAAATTAGGAGTTAGTATTGATATGTTATATAGGGTTTCCCAAAAAGAATTCCCGAACTTTAAATTTGATTAAAACACACAATTTTCGAGCAAAAATGGTTCTGATTATTTTATTTGAAAGATAATTGTATGCGATTTGTGATTTCAATAAAATATCGGCCAAATGGCCACCACAGCTCCTTTAGCACATGGTTATCCGCTCACGCCAATTATCGATGACTCTGTGCAACATTTCGGCCGGTATCTCAGCTATGGTTTGACGAATATTGGCTTCCAATGCCTCAAGAGATGTAGGATGGTTGCTGTAAATGGCCCCATGGGCCCAAAGGAAATAATTCAAAGTCTTTAGATCACACGATCTAGGCGGCCAAGCGATGGGACCATTTCTGGAAATTAACGACTCACCGAACTTACCGCGCAATAAGTCCATGTTAAGTCGGCAAGTGTGAGGCGGTGCACTGTCTTGTTGGAAATAAAGATCGTCCGCATCAATTTCATCAAATTCCGGGGGAAAAAATCCATCAACATCGTGCTATTAATCGTAACGGCATCTCCTGCCTCATTTCGAAAGAAATAAGGTTCGATGATTCCGCCATACCATAATCCACACCAAACGGTCAATTTTTGTAGATGCAATCGTGCTTCATGAACCAGTCGTGGATTTGACTCACTCCAATAACGGCAATTTTGCTTGTTGACGAATCCATTGAGCCAGAAATGAGCCTCATCGGAGAAGATGATTTTGCGATGAAAATCGCCGTCGGCTTCCAACATTTCCAGTGACCAATCAGCGAACTGACGACGAATGTGATGGTCGGTTGGTTTGAGTTCTTGTGCCAATACCATCTTATAAGGATGCAGACCCAAACCCAATCGCAAAATTCGCCAGGTTGTCATCCCCAACTCTTGAGAACGACGCGGAACAGACGCATTTGAGTTGTCACGAACACTGGCTTGAACGGCGGCAATATTTTGTTCAATTCGGGCATTTCTTTCTCTTACAGGCACCTTTGTATCGTAAAGAGTGAATTCACTTTCAAACTTTGTTATTATTCTTCTTATAGCGCGCTCAGAAGGAGCATTATTACTACCGTTTTTTGTACGAAGTGCTCTTACAGTATCAACAAGAGAATGCGAATGTGCGTAATAATTTTGGACAATTTCTAAGCGTTGGATCAAAATGAAACGGTCATGATGAAATCGCAAACCTTACTGAACATAACTGCACAGACCTGTCAAAAAACCATAAACAAATATGGCCGCCAAGAGCTATCAAAACCAGGTCATCCCTATTGGGAAATCCTTTATACCCAATTTCAAAAATCTCCTTAATTTTAAGGAGATTCCGACGGTTGAAACACAAAAAACAACCTTCACATTTTTTGTTTTCCGAAACATAGAACGCACAGAATGTCAAAGAGTGTGAAGCGTTTAAAAGTTGAAAATTGCCGCACTTCCCGCTTCGAACGCTTTAAACGCTTTTCCATTGGATTCTGCTTGTACAGAAGCAATGTATTCAAATTTAGCTGTAAAAAGCGTGTAAAGCTTGAAAAGCATGAAGCGCTCACTGGGTTTCCACCTTAAGGCTCCGTACCAGAACTTTAGTCATAACTAAAAAATTGTGGTACAGGGAGCTATAACACCGAGTACTTATGTATATCTTTGAGGGCTCAAGTGCTAAATTTTACTAGTAAAAGGTAGCGTCACGATATCAAAATTGTTCTTATTTGTCGCTTAATATAAGAATTGCCATCGTTCAAATTTTATTCCATAATATAAAAGCCAGCGATTTCGGAGACAAACTCAGTTGGAAACAAAAATCACTAATTATAAAATATCGCTCAGAATTACAGCGCAGGTGTTTTCCTAACAGCAGCCACATACTTGACGGCTTTTCAATAACCGAACCCCAGCTCAATAGTAGCCCGAAAACGTTTCTCTCAGAAGTTAATTTGAATAATTTAATGTTTTCCTAACTAAATCGCTGCGAAGAGCGGCCAATAATTAAAATTTCAACCATTAACAAACATCTGCCAAGGAATCAATCAGCTTTTAATTAGTCGCTCCGACTGCATTTCTGGACCTAGCCTGGCAGCAGCTATCGCAGGTTTAAAGGATCACCGCCCTTACCTGTAAAGTAATTTATTCGGTGTATTCCAATCAGGGAACAAAGAACACACGCCTCTCCCTTGATTAATCAGATCTGTCGGACGACTAGTCCATATAATGCAGGGGCCTTATCATGTAGGTACCGATGAGAGGAGCAAAATTCCGAAATCCTCCCAAAGTCCTCCATGTCGGTTATTCCCAAATTGGTTTAAGTAAGTCACAACATTGATTGAAGTGAATTTTAGGGTCCGAAATTTACCGCTTCCACATGCCTTCACCTGTTTACTCTTTCGGTTGAGCAAATAAATGTATCGGTTCTCTCTCATGACATGCCGGGTAAAAAACAGACAGGGCGGCTAAATGTTCGATAGAGCATTCGGTAATCACACTCTCCCCAAACCCGCTCGCTGCCATTTTTGTTTTATTCGCTCTTAGGTCTTAGCACACCGTCGACTTTCTGGTCGCGCGCCGATGTTTTGTCGCCTCGGACAAGCACACTGGAGACTTTTTGTTGTGCAACTTTTTATCTCCGGTACATAGGAACACTGCGACATATGTCGCCGCTCCTTTCTTA
Organism: Neoitamus cyanurus; assembly: GCA_947538895.1. Taxonomy (NCBI): domain Eukaryota; kingdom Metazoa; phylum Arthropoda; class Insecta; order Diptera; family Asilidae; genus Neoitamus; species Neoitamus cyanurus. Next base: position 1,976,421 of record OX384540.1, read on the forward strand.
ATAGATCACGCAAAAATTGAACAACAAATAACAAACCAACGTTTTTTTCTTTTATCTCGTGTATAAAAATTTACCAAGCATATTTATCATTTCCATTTATCAAATAAAGCCTGCGCTACTTCCACTTTATAAATTAAATTTTAGTGTCAATATTGGCTTCCATTATGCCGTTGCAGGTGACGTAAATCGTTAGATAATGATAAGATATAAGGAATCGAACCTGCGACAATGTTTCGGTGTACACAATGAATATCACGGATTCCTCGATTTGGTGATTTGCTCCGATCGTTATGTCGAAATTTATGATTTTAGTAAAATAGGTTCCACCTTCAATGCAATGGGCGCCATGCTACCCTAGTTTGTGGGTGAATATCCTTCTTCTAGACCTACACCGTGTTAGAACAGGCAAACCACACAAGATGTGTGTAGTAGTTTCATCGTCTTCTAGGCATAGATGACATTCCGTGTCATTAAACAGATCTATCTTATGTAAATTGTCAGCCCATGATGGTCAGATAGGTAGTATATCACCAACCTCAGTTCCACTTTACTCAAGGCGGTATTTTCAGTGTAGACAAAAGGTCTGACGTCTTCCATTTCAGTTAAATAAAATTTCTTGAATGAAATTGTTAAGCCCTAAGGTTCCCTTACGAAATAATTAATAGAATGAAAAATATACAGATGTAAACTTCTTCTTCTGCCAGGTCATTTTTAAAATTTAAGAAAAGAATTTTACATAGCATGTGTTGTGGCATAATCGTAATGCTTCACATTTTCATAGCCTTCGACATTGTTCTTTATTTTTATCTGCTTCAAAAGCTTTCATCCAATTTGAATTTATCTGATCCGTTAGATTAATTAGCTAAATCTTTGTATATAGGAGTAGCAGTTTTGCATGGGGAATCGCGTTATACGTTTTCTTTTTCTGGAATACCGCAGGATTCGGTACTGGATACTTTCCTATTTAGGTTATACTGCGTATTCTAAAAGTTCTGGTCCATCTCTTTTCTTCTGGAAATACGCACTGCATAAACAAGAAATTGCGGAATAAAAGCTTAATATCTTTAGGGAGCTATTCTCTGTTTTAATGTAATGCTATTAACCCCTCGAAAGGAAAATTTATTGCTTATTACAAACAAACGCGAGAATGACCTAGAATTTATTAGTTTGTGCTTACGCTGTATGGCAACAAGAAATATGCCTTCTCACGGTGGGTGCGTTAAAAGCAATAAAATCCAATTAAGTCTGATACACAACCATGTGCGTGGATTACCAAGGATTCCCGCAACAAAACTAATTTTGCCAACTTCCCTCACTCGCTTCCGCTAAAATTTTTTCGTGGTCTCTCCGACTATCATAAATTCAATACAAATTAATATCATAAAAAAGCTATGGCCACAATTCACAAAATTAATGAATCATTTGACTGGAAAAATTATAGCTTTACCATAACAAGCCCTGAGAAAGCTCATTAACTTTTTGCTGCAATAAATTTGAATTGCACGGGGAATACTTTTAATGTGGTTATGATTGAATTTCCCTAACGCGCCTGTATTCATTTAAAATAACGTAGATGCGTTTGATTGAAAATATTTATTTCGACCAAAGCTTTGGTTTATGGTTCGTTTATAAATTTATTTTTTATTCAAATTATTTTGATTGGAATTGGCATCAAGCACAAGAAAGAATGACACCCTCTTATACATAGTTTCTAAAGAGCATAGATCTATTTCTCTAGTAGAATAAGTAATTGAACAAGGTATATAGAAATCTAGATCTAATACTCCACGATAACACGATTAACAAAGCGTTTTAATGAATTTGTGAGCAAATTATGGAACTGACATGCAAGCGGTTCTCGTCATTTCCACCTTTGCGAAGTAGCTATTTTTGCTTCAAATAAAAATCAAAGAGGATAGGTTGCAACATTTTCCCAGTAACGCAATGCCATAGGCTGAGAAGTATTGTATACAGGTCTTGCAAAGTAAATGTGATCAAGAAAGCTCAGAGTGTGACAAATAAAATATTTAAAATTTATTATAACCTCATTGGAGCACACGAGAATCTTAGCCACTACACTGACAATGAGAGAAATTTCACATTTTCAAATCAAACACGAATGTATTTAATTTAAATGTGTCAATTTTTAATGTGGCCACTTGGTTTTGCAGTGTTGCTTTTGAAATTGACAAGATTAAAAGTTAATTTTTGATTTACGGCTATCTGTAGATTAATTGGGTCAGAATATAAGTGTAGCAGACATGAAGCGTCTAATGGAATAACGCCAATTTACAATAACACTAGAAGCTAGGCATCCCGAGTTCGAATCTTATCGGAAATCTCACAACGACTTTACATAAGAAGGCAATTTTCGTTCGCCTATTCACTATGGAATAAAATATGTATAATACATACATATATGACTTTTGAACCAACAGTTTTTCATTTGAATGAAATTTAAAAATAATCATTTTTGAATTTAAGATTATCAATGTTTGACATGTTTCATGTTTGAAAATGTTCGTTTTAAATATAATACGTTTTGTAGTAGAGTAACCAGATGTCCCGGATTAGACGGGGCAGTCCCGGAATTTCGTTTTATGCATTGAAACTGTTATTATTTTCTCTACTTAATGGCGTTGTTGCTATTAAGGCAGTAGTCCACCCCTGATCCTTTTATTAGTAAAATTCCCGATTTTCTGAAGAAAAATTGAGAACACACAAAATTCTGCAATCAGTTATACCATAGATGTCATAGGAACTAGATATCGTACGGTATATAGAGCCGAATATACAATTGCTGAAATGATGAAAGACACATCCAGAGAGCAGCGAATACATCGACCGATACACATTTGCCCGCATTTGCCATGTTGAGGGCATCGACAAAATGTATACAAAACTGCCGACAAAGCAACATTTGTTCTCAGCGTATTCTGAAACATGTTCGGAATGTCCCAATTTGTATACTTGGTTTTTGTATGCCATGGGATATGATTATGTTGACTTTTAGGGTATCAATTTTTTGCGGTTTATTCGTATAGACCCAAAGAAAGAAGTCTAAAGGCGTTAAATCGCACGATCTCGGTGGTCAGTCTCAAATCGCTCGAGCCGAATGTCCATCATACCATGCGCTGTGCGGTACGCAGCGCCATCCTGTTGGAACCACACGTTGTCGGTATCCATATCATCCAGTTTAGGTTGCAAGAAGTTGACGTCGCTAAAGATGATTTTTTTGGCAAAATTTGGGTCAACTTCCGAATACGTGACATCAAGCAAATCTGCGTCGGTCATTTGAACGATGTTATATTCCACACTTAAATGCCATAAAATATTTATTTCAAATAGAATAAAAATGGAGGGGATATCTCAAACAACGTGTTTTATTTTCATTTCCAAGTCGAATGTCCTTATTCCCTATAATCCACAGTCCACAAATCTCTTTTTTTCAGTGTTTTGGTCGTTATGGAACCAAACTGATGTACTCAAAAATTATATGACAACCAATTTTCATATTTCATATCCAAACGAAGATCCTTACCACGTTCCACCGAAGTAAAAAATGGATTTATTTATTTTTAATATTAATGATGCTGTTTTTTTTTTTGTAAAGCAGCCCTTTCTTCTTATTCCCTGGACAGACTAGATCTAATGAACTAGTTCCTGACGTCAGAATACCTCAACCAATCTAAAATTCCCATCAAAGATCTACAGAATTGAAATGGCTCAAATTGAGTTTGTATACTTTTTGCTGCTGTTAACGTCAATGTCGGAAAAATATAATATGTTACTAAAATTTTGTCAATGCTGAAATGATACTTAATTTCCAATGGTGTTTTACAAAGAAAAGCGCGGAAGAATTTGATAGTTTTATCGGTCGATATCTGAATTTATTATACATATGAATTCATCGATAAGCTTATTTGAAGGCTTACATTTTTCACTAGAGTGAGGTTAGAAATTTTCGTATGTAAAAATATATACTTATATATATAATATTATATTATTAGCCGCAACCGCGAATCTACCTAGATTTCAATTCACAAACTCTTAAGGTGGGTACATAAAATGCAAAAGTCAAACATTGACAAAGATTTACTCTTACATTTCAAATAATTACAGTTGCGTATACAATTTCTGGTTGTTTAGCTTGCAGTAAACCAACATCTTACATGCTTCTTTTTTAGCTGGCATTTTTTGCGTAGGGATCCTCCTCAAAATACCCTGCCCATGGAATGTTCGGTCCGATCGAGTAGTGTAACCGAAGATATTGCTAATTTCATTGCCGATAGTATCTTAATGCATTAATTACACAAGGCAGAGTCATCGAATATCCTGAGCATTGATAGATAATATTTTATAGACGAAACAAGGTTGAGACTTGGAGGCAGATAAACCAAGAAGAAGCAAAAAGGACTAGCGCTGGCTGAAAGAGAAGCGAAAGTCAAACACTTGAATTGGATCGCGTCTACAAAGTAATTTAATCCACGGTAGATCAGAAGTGCTCATTCTTTCCTAATCCCAGGTAGTGAGCCGAGAGTGTTTGTACAGCCCCGGCTCATTTCTCCAGGTATGCCATGCATTCATTCCCCGCGCGGATCCCATTTGACCTGGCCGCGCAGAGCCGAGACCAGCTGACTCTTGTTTTTACTTCGTTTTGGTGTACGGCTTGCATGCCACACCCGTTTCGCTCACTCCTATTGGGTTCGATCTGGCCTCGATGCGCGTTGTAGGAAAAACCTGTATGGTGTATCCATCACCAGCCATCCAGCCATCAGCAGCCATTATCTTTAACATTTTTTGTGCTGCGCGGTTTTAACTCCTGTGGGCAAACGAGTTCGGCTCTGCTTCTGCTCACTTCAGTTCACGGTGAGAGTTAGAATCGCACGCATAACACGGGGGATTTAACGGAGTCAGCGCGGCTTAATCGGCTTTATATGGATTTTGCTAAATAAACATTCTCATGATTTCGACGGTGGCCTTGAAGGGAATCGGTTGCGACACGAGATCCCGCCGCGCATAACGCACCTCTCGCATGGGTGCCGAGTGAGTTCAGTTCTGTGATTCCAGCAAGTAATGCCAATAAAAAATTAATAACAACTTGTGAATATGCGGATAAGTCAAAATATGTCGACTGAGTCGACTTTCTTAACCGTCCTCCTCAGCACCATCTTTCCAGTGTTGAGTGCCTCATTGAGCAAAACAGTGCTGTACCAAGCGCCAGACGAGTGCCGATGGTCGGGATTTGCCGAAAGTGATATAATCTTAGTATGCCACCTGAGAACGATTAACAGTGAACTAGAAAACACAAATTTTAGTGTGATACAGCCGCAGAACACTATTCGGTTACGGTTGGAGTGCAACGAAGCACTCTTTTTCCAGAGCAGCTTAAGCCCGGGTAGCTTCAAAGCTCTGGTTGAACTGCGTTCCCTCACGATTGAGTACTGCAAGTTGGGGAATCTTACGGAGGGGTCCTTCACCGGTCTGCAGGATCTTAAAAATCTCACCATAAGAACGCACAACGCCGATTGGTCTTCGATGAGCTTAAACATATCGCCGAACGTGTTCAGCGACTTTAAACAACTGGAACGTTTGGACTTGAGCCAGAACAACATTTGGCTAATTCCAGACGGTATAATATGCCCCTTGAAGAGCATAAATCACTTCAATATCTCAAACAATCGCATCCAGGAGATTGGCAATTTTCATTTTAGTGCTTCGCTGAGCATTAGAAAATCAGGGATTTGCGGGTCATCGCTGGTCACTTTGGATTTGTCGGATAACAAAATCTCCACGGTCCCTTCTGCCGTATTCTCAGCACTGGGCCGCCTCAAAAACCTCTACCTGCAGCGAAACGAATTGAACTTTCTTGCGGACCGGGCCCTCGAAGGTCTTGTTTCGTTGGCAATTGTAGACCTGTCCGAAAATAAATTGACCAACTTACCGCCGGAACTCTTCTCTGAGGCAAAGTATGTGAACGAGATATATTTGCGGAACAACAGCATTAATGTCCTAGCGCCTGGACTGTTCTCCGAGCTTGCCGAACTGCTAGTTCTTGACCTTTCCGAAAACGAGCTGAACTCGCAATGGGTTAATTCGGCGACATTCCTAGGACTCAAGAGGCTCGTGCTGCTGGACTTATCGTCGAATAAAATTAACAAACTCGAACCAGCTATTTTCAAGAACTTGAATACCCTTCAGATATTAAAACTGCAGAACAACTACATCGACAGCATCCCGGAGAACACTTTTCTGGAGCTGATAAATCTTCACACCCTGATAATGTCAAATAACCGACTTTCCACCATCGGAACATACACGCTGAGAGGCTTGTACGGTATTTTGGTACTGTCGCTGGATTACAATCAGATCTCGCGGATTGAGCCGCTGGCGTTAAAAAATTGCTCAAGCCTGCAGGATCTCCACTTAAACGGGAACAAATTGAAAACCATCCCCGAAGCTCTCCACTATGTGCTCTTGTTGAAAACACTTGATTTGGGAGAGAACCACATAACGAGCATCGAGAACGCCAGCTTTAGCGGAATGGAGACGCTTTATGGATTGCGTCTCACGGAAAACAGCATAGATCATGTTAAGCGAGGCGTCTTCGACAGGATGTCTGCTCTACAGATACTGAATTTGTCCCACAATCGAATCAAGGGTATAGAGCCGGGCAGCTTCCATAAAAACGTGCACCTCCAAGCCATTCGGCTGGATGGAAACTTCCTCGAATCTATCGACGGCCTTTTCACGGACCTCCCCAATTTGGTCTGGCTAAATATTTCGAACAATCATTTGGCCAAGTTCGACTACTCGCACATTCCCACGGGCCTGCAGTGGCTCGACATCCACGCTAATAGAATAGTTCAGCTGGGGAATTACTTTGAGATTGAGTCGGAGCTGTCGTTGAGCACTTTTGACGCAAGTTCTAACCGCCTTACTGAGATTTCGGCGAGCGCAATTCCCAACAGCATCGAGTTGCTGTATTTAAACGACAACTTAATCTCGAAAGTGCAATCGTACACGTTTTTTAAAAAGCCGAACCTTACACGGGTCGATTTGTTTGGAAACAAAATTGCCACTCTAGACCTGAATGCCCTTCGGCTCTCCCCAGTCCCGGAGGACAGGGCCATGCCCGAATTCTACATCGGGGGAAACCCCTTCCAGTGTGACTGCAACCTGGACTGGCTACAGAAGACGAATGTCGAGAGCAGGACCCAACCGAAATTAATGGACCTGGCCAGCATATACTGCAAGCTCCTCTACAACAGAGGGAAATCATTCGTCCCACTAATCGAAGCCAAGTCCAACGACTTCCTTTGTAAATATGAATCGCACTGCTTCGCCCTCTGTCACTGCTGTGAGTTTTTCGCATGCGACTGCAAAATGGAGTGCCCCAATGGTTGTACCTGCTACCATGACCAGAGCTGGACCTCAAATGTAGTTGACTGCTCCCAGGCCGGCTATAAAAATGACTTACCTACTCACATACCCATGGACTCGACGCAACTCTACCTTGACGGAAATGACTTTCAAGAAATAGGGAGTCACGCGTTCATAGGCAGAAAACGGCTGAAAATTCTCTTCCTGAACCACTCGGACATCGAGCACATTAGGAATCGGACCTTCTACGGACTGCGTGAGCTGGAGATACTCCAGCTGGACCACAACAAAATCAAGCAGCTAAACGGGAACGAATTCGAGGGATTAGAGAGCTTGAAAGAGCTCTACCTCCAGCACAACCAAATAGCCACGATTGACAATTTCACCTTCTCCCACCTGCACCACCTGCGACGACTCCGCTTGGACAATAACGCCATCGTGGAATTTTCCTTTTGGAGCCTTCCTCCGTACCTCTTAGACTTGCGCCTAGCCGGCAATCCGTGGACGTGCAACTGCCAATTTGTTCAAAAGTTTCGGGACTACATCAGTCGACATGATTTCGTCCAAGACAAAATTCAGATTAAATGTGGCGTGCCAGTCCCGGCCGGCGATGATATCGGCAACCAGAATCAGCCCCAAGCCTCGGAGGGATTCCTCATTTACCTGAGCAACACGACGACGGCGTGCGCGGTCCCCGGGCAATCCTCCGGCGGAAATCTGACTTCGACCAAAATGATACTATCACCGCAGCCAATTCAGAACTACATTCCGTTCCTGATAGCGACTCTCAGCGGGTTCTCGCTGGTAATTATCCTCACCTTGCTGGTGTTCATCTTTCGACAAGAGATGCGTGTCTGGTTTCACTCACGATTCGGTGTCAGACTGTTTTATAGTGCCAGCGATATTGATAAGAACGAGCGCGATAAGCTCTTTGACGCATTCATCTCGTACAGTTCGAAGGACGAGGCCTTTGTCGCCGAGGAGCTGGCTCCCATACTGGAGAACGGGGATCCTCGCTACAAGCTCTGCTTGCACTACAGAGACTTCCCGGTCGGGGCGTACATAGCCGACACTATTGTGCAGGCCATCGAGTCATCGAGGCGCACTATAATGGTCTTATCAGAGAATTTCATCAAGTCGGAATGGTGCCGGTTTGAATTCAAATCTGCCCATCACCAGGTTCTTCGTGATCGCAGGCGTCGGCTAATCGTTATTCTGCTGGGCGAAGTGCCTCAGAAAGATCTCGATCCCGATATACGGCTCTACTTGAAGACGAACACTTACCTCCAGTGGGGCGACAAGTTGTTCTGGGAAAAGTTACGCTTCGCCTTGCCGGACGTGCCGAACAACCAACGCAGGATGAATTGTAATTTCACGACTACACCGGCGCAGCACTCGAATTTTCGTAGCCACAACATCCACAACGCCAGTAATCGCCAGAACAACCGAAACCACAGCGCTAACCAAATCATGCTAACCCAACAACAGGCAGGCCATGGCAGGAATTCGTCCTCCCCGCGAACAGTTGCCATTCACATCTAACGCCCTGCGCTGCGGCTGTTAGTCCATTCACGTCTGATTTAATTTATTTCGCCTCTAATCCAAAGAAACGTATAAACCTCGACGGTGTTAAATTCGCCTCTTCGACATTATAAAGATATGCAAATGAGGCAGGTTCTGCTGCGCCGAGTCGACTGAAATCGCCCGATACAATGGGCACTGCTAAGGAGCTGCAGTGGGACCCTGCACTATCAAACAAGAATCATCTGCTCTTATACAAATTTTACATACCCCGCTCTGCGCTGGCAGATTAGACGCCAATGCGCCCTTTCAATGTAAGTCCACTCAAGTTCAGATTCGCTTTCTTAGCTAATGAGCGCTTGCAGCACTTGGAACGTATAACAGTTGGCTCGTGGCCAGAATTAATTCGTTATGGCTGGATGCAGAAAACAATTGTGATATTTTAGCGTAAGATTATTTATATATGTCCTTAGTGTAAATAGGTTACCCCTAGATCAAGCCGGCTAAGATAAGATCGCTTATGTATAACAGTTCAATGAAAACGATCGGATGCCGGTATAGTGCCCGTGCTAGCCAGATTTTAATTACGATAAGCAAGCCCGCATATTGCTCTTAGAAATTGACTGATCCATAGGTTCTTAGTTATGTAAATGACCCACACAACTGTAATAAATGTAAATAAGTAGTTGATTAAGTTGTTCATCAAAAGAAGATATTACTTGAAATACAAGAATTCAACTCAATGTGACTTCTTTATCTTTCACAAACCAATCAATCATTGCTTTTGGGGACGACACTCTACTCGAAACCTTTTCTTCACTTGCTGCATTCAAATTAAACAGGTACCGTACAAGCAGGTACAAGTCAATCATGCCGAATTGAACATTTCTGACCAAAATTGAAAAAAAAAACATTAATCTAACACGAAGGCCGGAGAATATGCCGTATTTAAGGTCATTTTTATTGCTTATAATAAAACAACTCTGTAGGATATTCCAATAGCTAACTGTTATAGGACTAACAGCATCCGTTCAATTGAGACAACCTTGGTACGGAACAATCAAGTGCGGAAAAATGCATTATTTTACGACACACGTTAGGACCAGGGGCATATTTATTTATGGGCTAATTGGGCTATAGCCCAGGGCGGTAGAATTGTAGGGGCGGCAAATATCTCTTCACTTTGATGTAAAAAAACCGCTCAACTTCTATTTCCCCCCCAGGCAATTCTCTAGGACGTGTAAATTAGAGTAGTTAATTACACATTAAATTTTAATGAAAAATAACAGCAACACACACAGAGTAACAACGGTACGCGAAAAAAAACAAAGGCGTATCAATTCGTACAACATATTGGTTAGAAATTCGTCTTACTGCGGTTAGTGGTGCATTATTCACAAAACAGTTGCTCTTACGTGAAAAATATATATAATCTTTTTTATAGAAAATTAATTAGTCTACAATTTTTATAATAACCGTTATTTTCGTTCGACCAGTAGGAAGTGAGATATCCGCGAAATTTTTTAATAGCCTTCGACATACGATGACTTAACCTAGTTGGTGGGAATTTTTCAGAGTAATATTTTCTATATAGTTAATATTAATTGCGGGCGACAGATTTCGAGTAGTCCGGGCGGTACTGACATTAAATACGCCACTGGGTGGGAAAATTTTTCCCGGAGTAAATAGAAAGGATTAAATACAAATTGACTAAAATAACTACACAACTTACAACAACTTCGCTCTTTAAACTATAGGGTCCCGTTGTCCCGACTTCCATAAATGTGTAGCATGCAAAAACCTTTGAGGGATATTTGATTTTCTTGAAAATTAAGATTCAGAAACTAAAATGCACACTCGATCCAATCAAGGAATTTTCCCCTGGTTAAGCCTAACAGCCAAAACAGTTTACATATGTACTATATGTATATATTGGGCAGGCAGGCATTTCCACCTTTTGAAAATTTGTCCAGAATAAATTGTAATGGTTTTTTTTAATAATTAAATCAACACAAACAACAATCAGTCAAGAGCGAGTCGGGCTGGCACAATCAAGGTTCCGTACCAGAACTTTACCAGCAAACAGTCGATCCAACGAATTTAAAAATATGTAAATCTAATTCGAGTTTGCGTATGATAACTGAAACATTAATGAATTGTGCCACATTGAGCTGGAAAATCAGTAAAACCGTTATCGACTACTGTGTTTCTCGTTCTAGTATGCTCTGTCATAAACGGGCTCATTCTGAGTGATGTGAAATATAGATGATGATCAGACACCATAAATTTCAAATAAAAGATATCCAAAACGCCCACTATCTGGACTGTCTAAATAACTTCATTCGAACACTCGATTACATTATTAAAATGAATATTATCGACATATGCAATGGAACCCCACCAATGATTTCCAATCACTATTGCTGGGCCGTATATAAATATCACCAGAGCATCCCCATGACTCAAACTGTAATGATTTTATGATAGGATCAGCTCTAACGTCTGTCATACGTTTCCGTAAAGATTGAACGTTATGAAATAATATTTAAATATCATCTGGAAATGGATGCTGTAAGAACTGGAATTGAGGAACTAATCGGTTTTCCGCTAACCCCCTCATTTCTACACTAAACGGACTTGTTTCAGAGGATGAGGCTGGAGAAGTAAATTTACCAGAGTCTCTAACTAGAAAATACCCATTATAAGATGTTGATCTAGACCAGGCTACATACATCATTGATCTTTTCACATATTGGTGTTTATATGACCACAACTTTTTCTATAGTGGAACCTTGGGATTTATGCATAGTCATTCCCTCGGCTGGTACTACTGGAAATTAAGAGCGTCATATTGTCCAATTGGACGATTTCCCTTTTTGCTGGTGTATGTCGAGGCTTGGAATGCCGTCCACATAGATTTTACATTTGTAGATGGTTTCGTGTCCCCATAATAAATTTATTTCTTCTCAAGATTTCTGCATTCTTGTCAAACTCCATTCAAATTTGAAAGGGTCTTATTTCATTTGTGTCTTTGTGCCGACCATCGCATCGCATCTATCGCTTTCACAGCACACCCTTCAGAATCCATTTGTATTTTAGGCAAATAGCTGTAAATGGTTTTTGAAGAATATTGCGTTTCAGCTTGATGTTTTACTATGTACAATGAAATAATGGAAATGTTAAGCTATGAATTGTTTTGGTGGAATGGATATGTAAACACAAAAACATTTATTTTTCAACAGCTCGGACACTAACGAAAAAACTGCAATTTTCGTGTTATCTATGACTCAATACCTACTAACCCTGAAAGTATCGAAATTTTAGTTTTAAAAACCTAGAAGATCAGAGGGTGCGGGATTTTTCCCCACGTGTTAAGCTGTACCAATTTACCAAACATAAAAAAAATATTTTTGTAATCCTAAATATTAATATTTTCTAAATGTTCCAATCCACGCAAAAATTTAAATCCATTCGCACTTTGAAACAATTAATTTAAGTTAGGTAAAGATAGTCTTCATCATGTTGCAATGACACAATTTCACCGTCAACAAGACGATTACAATTCAGTCGTATCAGAGAATTGTTATTATATTCAGCCGGAGGAAAATTCTTCCTGAAACGAATGGAAACAGTTCGGAACTGATACCGGAAGTATTTCTGAAAAGAACTGATGTTGCAAAAGAAATAAAAAGAACTGATGTTGGAAACAGCGTGAGCGCCTACACGAAAATTAAATTGTGTGGAATGTGATGTAAATGAGGTTGAGGTGACATACCTTATCGTATATTACTCGTCAGACTCTTTTATTTGATACCCCTATCACGGAGGTTGTGAAGAAAAAGGTAATCCACCATCTTGGCGCGTCCGCCATATTGCATTCAGTCATACTATATTGCATTCTCACTGGACTTTTAAACGTGTCCAAAATTTCAAAGCTCTAGCTTAATTAGAACTACTCGAAAATGTACAAGCAAAATTTGTAGCAGGCAACAAAGCAAGTTAGAAAAGCTGCAGTTTTCGAACTTTATATGGTACGTACTTAAATATCTAGGAAAGCGTTCAACTTAGGGAATTGGGCCAATAGATACATTTAATCAGCTTGGTTTGGTATGTATCGTACTCCAATTTCATGGAATTTAACCGAAACCACTTTTTCATATAAACAGAAGCGGGGTCCTTTTAAATGACCAATTTCTTAATTTCCTACTTCCCGAAGTACCTATACGAATTCCAAAAATAGATAACGACTTCCCACACCTAATTGTTTTACCAATTTTCAGTCATTCCTATTTACATTCCTTTCTGGATAAACTGGTAAGCGTGAGTTGTTGACATTTTACATCAAACAAATTTAAAAAGCGAAATCACAGAAGTAAACCAATTTGGGCTACGAAATTTCTCGGATTAATTTTCTAGGTCTTACAGAGAAATTCTGTCGGAAGAACAGGAGTCGGGAAGATTAAATTATTTTTAAATTCAAGTTCGATGTAAGCATTAAAATTGTCATTAATTTTAGTATCGCTGAGGAACCTTAATAAATTTTACAGCATAGGGCGTTTTATTTATGGAGAACGTAAACTTTTAATGCGATCCACTTAGCATTAATATGACGATTATTCAAATCCAATTTTATCTTATAAAATCTGGAAGTTCTTAGATACCTAGGATGGCAGGAAAATGATCTTCTTTCTCCAAAAATCTCTTTATAACCTCCGGAAGGAAAGTCTTTTAGATTTATTTTTTGATTTTCAGGAAACTATAGCTGAATAGCCTTTAAATGTAAATCTGTTTTATTTAATGAAATGGAAGTTTTATTAATATCTAGTGGGTCAGTAGATTAAATCAAAAATCAAATTACTTGATCTCCAGCCGATAACAATATTTACTCTTAAAAGGGAATATTAAAGGTAGTCACTTCCCACAGTAACTACATTGTTTTCAATAGTCTTGTGAAAAGTTGGATTTGAAGGAATCTCACGGAGAACGAGAGAAATAAAAAACACAAGAAATATTTGTAGTATAGCATTAAATTTTATTGCCGAGTTCGGCAACCTCGTAACTCTTTATTTCTGCCTGAGTGGGTTTATTATACCGCTTTTGATCTTTGTTAGGCGATGGATTTCGGAGTAGGGGGAGATAATAGAGCAATAATTTAATTTAAAACGGTCACCCCGTGATTTTTGCTAAAATCTGTTTCAGTTCATTAGAAATCTATAAAGATTCTTAATTTCTTGCTACAGACGTGAACCCTATTAGCGAAGTGGCGATGTACGCCTGCAGAATTATTCTAAAACAACAACACAGTTAATTACATTCATATTGATTTGTATACATTAGTTATTTCCTAACTGGTTTTTTTTTTAATATCCAACAAAATAACTTTTTTTGTGGATGCGATTGTTTTCTACAGTACTGTGGACATCAATGTGATCGCTGTGTTAATCGTTCGTAGCTTGCGACGTTACTGCGGCTGGCGCCATCATTTTTAGGGTTTCATACCCGAAGGGTGCCCTACGGGACCCTATTACTAAACCCTCGCTGTCCATTTGTCTGTCAGCGGGCTGTTTCTCATGAACCGTAATAGGTAGACAGTTGAAATGTTCACAGAGTGTGTATTTCTATTGCCCCTATAGCAACAAATAATAAAAAACCAAGATGGCGAATTTCAAAATGGCCGCCATGCAAATTAGAAACTTTTGATTATGTTATAGCGCCTCCCTTGTTCTTTTTACAAAAATATTTAAAAAGTACCTACATAGTGTTATGTCTTGTACGATTGCACGAAACACTTCGTGTGCGAGTCCGACTCGCACTTGACCGGATTTTAAGATCAATGCGACACAAATATGGTAGTACGTACAAAAAGAAAATGTTTCGATCAATGTGGCATACACTCTATTGCACTTATTCTTTCAATCGTAAGTCGAAATTGAATCATTATTCAAGAAATACATTAAACTATAGCGAATTGTACCTAATAATAAATTTATTGAAGGTCAATTTTATTTTTACGATTTTTTATTCTGTGCATATTTTCCTATTTATTATTATTATTTGTTCATTAACTTCACACCCGGAACTGACACCTCGTATTTCACAACTTACTCCTGATACACACGGTATACCTGTACGCCAAAAGATATAATTGCACTTAAAAAGCACAGAGAATTTTATGAAACATGCATATTTGTGAACTATCATGTGGATTAGGTGTTTGAACCCCCTAAAGGAGACTGTAGTCGCAAATGGAAAAATAACAACGAGGAATATAATTTGCAATGACGTGAGTTCACATTAGCGGTTATGACTGTGAAAGTGTCATACATTAACCGTTTGCACAAAGAGCCAGTTATGCATAGGGAGTTTCTACAGATCAAGCGTGAATAGTGTCAAGCTGTCTCCAAATTGTGGTTAAGACCTTACTATACAGACCTGTCTAATTTCACTGTGCATAAATATTTTGTAAAAGGCAAATAGATATTTTTAAATGCTAAATGTCAGTAAGAAAAGCAATTATAGTAAGCTAAATACATACCTCACATAATTTACCAGCTTTCGGGCACACTAAAATTTGACAAGTCCTTATAGTAAAATACACCCAAAATGTATTACGAAAATCAGCGCTCTGCGAAACAAGCAGTAACTTGACCGTCGATGGCACTCTCTATAGCTCCATGATAATGGAGTATTTGTTACCTGGAATTCAAGCCCGTAATTTTGATGATATCTGGTTTCAACAAGATGGCGCTACTAACCATACAGCGCGTGAACCAATGGACATGTTGAGAAATCATTTCGATGAGCAGCTGATTTCACATTTTGGAAGGATGAGTCGCCCGCCTAAATCGTGTGGTATTATTATACATCTCTGGATTATTTTCTTTGTGATTACGTGAAGTCTAAAGTCAATGCGGATAAGCCACCTACGATTAACCAGATTTCAGTCGTAATGCTCGAACAAATTGTTCAAAATTGTACTTAAAGAACATTTGAATGAAACAATCTTCCAAAAATAAATGGTACCGATTGTTCTTTCGGTTCAAGAAAATTGCTCACCATCACATTCAATTTTCTATGTACTATTTCAAAATATTTACAGGAACATCATTGAGAATCATACTTTATATACATATGTATTTTAATAAAAGGAGTGATACTAATAATTTTTTTCCGCATATACCGCAAGATGTATATTTGTTCTACAATATGTTTTCCATACATTCATAGTATATTTCACATTTTACATTACATTATTGTAAACTTTAAAGTAAAATCATGTATCTAAAATAAAAACATATATGAATTAATTAATTCTGTGCAAGATGCTTTCTGTAGAAATCTTTCATTTAAATTGCTATAAAGCGCAAATATTTTTCCTAGGTAGGTGTCTAACGGCATGGAAAAATGTGTAACACAATCACTTAACAGCTAGTTAATCTCGTAAACATACTGAAACCCATTTGTATGCATTTTCAGTTTCTCACAGAATTTGAGGTTGCGTTTTAGCAAGATCACTTGGCTTTTGAAGGTTTCTGTCCGTCCAATAGCGAAGAGATTCTTATCAATTTGCTTATTCACAGCAAATAGTCAACGACCCCTAGACTCGTCATTGCACCAGAATTTCCGAAGGGGAAAAAATATTATTTAATTTTGGTCCCATGATAGTGCAAAACAGCAATTCATCATGACCTAAAAGGTAACGCAACGGAAAGATGAATTACAAAGGCGAGCCATAGCTCGAATAGAATTTCTAATAAGCCTGACTCGGATGTTTTCTCGAAATTCAAAACCGTCAAAAAACAATTAAAAGCAAACGGCGGGGGTAATATGACGAAGGTTGGAAATTACTCCATGAGAAATGAACCATTTTTGAAGGCAACGTGGAGAACATCATTCATGGTCACTGGTCGGCTTTATCTACAAATCGCCGTGCAAAACGTCTCGATTATATAAACTGTAACACAGTGTCTTCGGAGTGGCTCAGCCCTCGCCCTTCTAGGGGACATATGAATATTAAAGAAAACATCGCGGTGATCACAGAGGATTGCAGCAAAAAGAAGCCGGCGACGACGCAGTCGGGACACAAAAAACGTGCACTTATTTATATGTTAACAACTCGGTATCATCCAGCCCAACAATATTTGTGTCTGTGGATTTGTTAATTCGTAGATTGACGTAACAAGTTCGAAATTCTGGTTTCGCTCGGCTTTCCGTTTTTATGCATGGGCTGTAAAGCGAGCGGTTCTAAATGTGAGCACTAAGCATAAAGCCCAGAAAGAAAGTCGAGCCGCACTATGGAGTTTTTCTTAAGCCTGTCTTCGCCGCCTCTCTGATCGCGGGAAGCAATCCAGCTTCGGCTTTGAGTGTGTGCCCGGCGATATCCAAGTGAATGACCTGGCGAAGTCGATTCGAAAATGAGCATATTGAAATGAAGCTGGTCGACCAGGTAAAGTGAGATGCAGAGGCAGGCTTCGGGCAGAGCTAGATGATAGCAGATACCTGCTAACCACTTACACAATCGTGTCCAATGGCCAAGAGGGTATCCATGCACAGATGCGAACGCTGGCCGATCGAGAGAACATTGCTGGGAGGCAAGTTGATTTTTCTTTTTGATTTTAAGGTGGGTAAAGAAATATAAGCTTAATCCATCATAAATCAAACACAAACTACGGAGAGCGTAATTCCTTGGATGTGTTAAGAAGTAGGTACTTCTAGCTCATTTCATTCGGAACCCGCGGAATTGCATTCAAATAAAATTAATTGATTTATAAAGAATCGATCTATCATTCCGGCCAGATATCATCGATTAATACGGATCTTGAGAAAGGAAAAGTAACGAGTCGTGGGTTTCGGTAAATAAATTGCAACAATGCCGACTTGAGTGGGAATAGACGTGATCGCTCACACGGACCCTGCCAGATGATACGGCAACCCAACCATAACTTGTCCGGGTTCAATCAGCCATTTGCTCGTAGATATTATCTCCCGTGCCTTTGATCCTTCCATTTAAATTGAAGGCAGACTAATAAAAAAACGGTTCTGGGGTACCAACGTTTTTTGCCCGTACACATCGACTCATGTTATAGCGCAGACCTGCAAAGTCATTCCTTCACTCTACGTAAAGGACGACTCCCTGCGACATCTCCGTGGCCCATATAAGGGTCCCAGCGTCATCTGCGCTTCGTATGAAATGTATCTAGTCTCTAGTCCCGCAGCAATGTTCTTTAATTCGATAAAATCAGTTATTCGTCGGCTAGATGCAATCAACGACTTTATGTATCCTTTTCGTACTTTTCGTATCATTAACAGTAATCATTAATTTTATTTCCCTTAAAGTAAAAAATCAATCCTTGAAGTGATTTTCTCGAGGCCCGGAATTATTCTAACAGCTTTTATTAATCACCAGTTTGTTTAAACAAAAAACATTTCCTATCATTGCTCTTCGCTTTATCTTCATTCAGTGAATGTATTCCAGCTTTAACCTATAATTTCTCCAAGATGCATTTCCTGCAGCTCTCGGCGGTATTAAGTGTTTTTGCATGTACCTGGCGCTGAAACAGCGCGATGTTCGTTCGGTTCCGGAACGTTGGATTTCTGAATTATTGCTAAAAAGCACAAACATTTTTGAGTCATGCGCTAATATAAACTGAAGAGGCCGCAGTTGAAAAAGCCACCTTTGGATGATGTCAACTTTCGAACGTGTCACACTCTTGGCCTCCAGAAAATTGATGGTGATAGGATAAATTAATGACAGCAGCCCAGATGCGTTACACGTAACTAGAAATAAAATGTATGCGATAATGGCTTCGGTTGAATTCGCTGAATTTGTTAATGTTGTAGTTCTCTCTCACAAATCAAACGGGCAAGTTAAAAAAAATGAACAGTTGAGGCGCGACATTTTACTTAAATGATAAAATTCTGCTTTGTGGTTCTTCATGTTTTTATTATAAATCAACAGGCTCGTACCAGACCTTGGCCGGTATCACCCATTTTTGAAAATAAAAAACTGACCACAAATTGAATTTATTAATCTTTTAAATTGTCGTCCGGCGCTGTCTCCAAATATAGTTTGAGACGCTTGCACTGTTTTAGAATAAATGAGCAAGGTTGACGAAGAGTTTTCAGATTCTCCTGATAAGGTCCCTGGTGTTGTTCTGCGTAAATGTAGTGTCCCACTCGTTGAGTCTATTACTTTTCTGTTTAATTTATCTTTACGTTGTAGTACCTTTCCTGATATTTAGAAGCTCTTTTATGTGATCCCAATATTTAAAAAGGGTAAAAGGGACTTAATTAAGAATTCAGGGTCGCTCCGCATTTGTAAATATAAAATTCTCTGACTCTTCTTCTTGAGAAATGTATCTCAAATTTCCAGGTAAAAATAAAGCAGACGTGATCTATATTTATTCATATATAAAACATTAAACCCATTGTATTAATGTTTTAAGACTACTGACAATCTCATAAATTATTTTCATTCATAAACTCATGAATTATAATTTTTAATGGTTCCAAATTTGTTTTGGAATTATTGGGTGATTTGGAATATGACTGTTCGTAATACAAAGAATTATTGTTTATTTTAAGTTTAGTTGATTTTTCTGAGCATGTCTATTCCAATGTACATATTGTCTCAATTGATGCAAAAAAATAATCAAAAAAAGTAAAAAGAAATAAATAAAAAAGTTTTCGTTCGCGCCAAAACAAGGTATTATATCTTATAAGTAATAATAGATAACGACATTTAACAAGCTAAAAATAAAATAAATATCGCTTTCAGTGTACAACGAAAACATTTCTTTTTTTTTTTGCTGTCCTTAGTAACATTTACGAAAATTCACTGTTTTCAATCCTAATCCCTATTTTGAAAAACAGTTTCCACTTTTTACAAAACATAAGCGAACTCCACATTTATCTCATAAATGTGCGTTCTTCTCTTACATCTCGGTAACTTGCAGCTGGTGGGCATGTGATGAAATAAATGAGGTTTTCATAGACATGTTGTTCAATACCAAAAATTGGTAGCAAATGTACACCAGAATGGACATAATTAATGCACGACGCCAGACATTTTGTGCATTCAGATGTACATCTCATTTAGAATCAAAAATCTTGCACAAAATGTCCTGATTTTATAAAAACTAATATACTTGTATCTAGCCCAAAAATAAACCTTATTTAGCGTTTTCCTCATAATCCAAGCAACAAATATTTTATGTCACTGTAAAATTGAAACTAAGTTTCGCTTGCCTGCCAACAATTTCCCGTCATTTGATGCACTACCAATAATAACATATGCTTTGAATAAAATTAAGCACATGGAGGTACAATACCACTTTGTATAAAAAATATGATTAAAGCTAGGGCCTACAAATTCGATATTGAAGTTCTAAGCGAGTGTGCATTATAATGTGCTTCAGGTCTGAATGGATTAAGCTTCGGGACATGACTCTTATACACGTACACATTTGGAATTCAAGCTATTTTTTAACCAAACATTTGTTTTGAAAACGAAATACTTTGAAGAGGGGAAAGACCCTTCGACCGTTTGCATAACGTAGTTGTGATTTATTTTCTCACAAAACTAACATAGGTATTAGTTTTTTCCAGAATCAGAAGTAAGCATAACGCTATGTTTACGTTTTCTCTACTAGTCATCCGTGATTGTATGTACAGGCTAATTCGTACATGACTGCAAGAAAAAAATTTTATCTAATATTGGTTCAATGTAGTCGTAAATAAATCTTAGTTAAGATTGTACGAACTTATAAAAAAGAAATTTCAATGTAATAATATTGTATTAGAATGAGCCACTTTAAAGTTTTGCAGTTAAAATGATGGCGCGCCCGTAATGGTTGTAAGTACAGTGGTCAGGGGTGTGCATAAAAACCAACAAATATCCATGTTCTCAAACCCTTTTTCCAAGTGTTGACTCAATTATAGTACTTAATATTAGTGCGAACGAAGCGAGCGCGAAGTTTTTGGGGTTTATTTCAAAGACATGACTTCAATTTAAGTGCATTTTTAAAGTATTGGAAAACCGAAGAGTGTAAACAATATGGTATTTTGTGTCGGACAATCGACACGATAATATAATACTTTTACACGACAACGCGAGACCTCATATTTGCTCAACCAGTGAAAAACTATTTAAAAAAGCTGAACTGGGAAGTGTTACTCCATCCGCCGTACTCACCGGACATTGCACTGTCCGATTACTATTTGTTCCGGTCAATACAGTCAGCACTTTGTGGAGAACGATTTCATTCTTTTCAAAGTATCCAAATTTGGTTAAATAATTAGATGGCCGCAACGAACAGTTCTTTAGGTATGCAGTCCGCAAGTTGCCAGAAATATGGGCAAACGTTGTACCTTTCGATGGAACATACTTTCAATGATGTTCAAAAAAGATATAAATATTTTATAAACAAAGATATGTTTTTACCAAAAAAAAAACGGAACATACTTTTTCTCATACCTAATAGTATTTTTTAATACCTTCAAAACCTTTTTTTAAATAACCTCCTAGCTCAACGGTTCACGAGTTATTAAAAAAAAAACAGCCGGTGACATGTTTTCCAAAATGGCGGCGAACCCCCCTACTCAATCTACCCAACAACTCACCAGTGCACCTACAAACATCGCCGACGTCGCAGAACTATCTTCTCTAGCATAGGAAAATTGTACATAGTCACTGGACTACTAAAATAAATGAAAAGATACACATTTTGCTCTTTGCTAGAATTTATGAAAAACTACTCTTCATCCCCTGCACAAAGAACAACTCCAAAAATTTATCCATTGATATGCGTTTTATTGGAACTGATCCCACAAAACTATTGCTCTTCCATTTTTACACATACATTCAACCCCAGGACTGAATTCAGCGTTCTCGAAAACATGATAAGTGTGAAAATAATTCATGTATTTTTTTTTCTCTATAATGCATAGACATAGATTACATGCTATACCCGAGCCAGTATAATACGTCATCAGCAATTAGCTGACAACTTCAATGCCGTGTAGGGCCGAAATTAGTCATAGAATCACTTCGTGCCCATGAGAATATTTTATCAGGATATCGAGGGTACAACATATCAAAATTTCAGTGTGATCGACTGAGAGTCAATTTCCATACAAAACGTGCGGGGTCCTTTATTTTTTTATTTATTACAGATGGCTCGTTTGGTAGTTTAGTGTTTAGGGTTATCAAGCATGTGCAATTGTGCAAGAAGTGTTTTTAATTGAAATAAACCAAAACGACCAATAGATCTACAACTATATTATTGTTATTATTAATTAAACTCACTTTTTAACTTGTTCACCTAACTACCTACATAGTTATTGTTGAATCGATATTCACAAAAATGCTTTAGTGCAAACGAGATGCTGTCCTTACACAAAATTGCATACGAACCATCAGATTATTTTCAGAAGGTGAAAGGAGTGCTCCCGAGCGAATAGGAGACACATACAAGTGATGCAGTTTGAGCTACGACATGATGGCATCGCGACCGAGGCGCGGACAGGCTCCATCGGATGCTGAAATGTATTGTATGTAACCGTGGCGTAAGTTCGAAGAGCGTGAGAAGGTTCTTCCGTATTCGGGGATGGAGCACCAGTAATAGAAATTTGCATAATTTAAGTGAAGACTACATATCTGTGTGTGGGGCTACTCACGAATTTGTGAAAATCCTAGTAATAAGATATGGCGTGACGCTCCTCGGGTGTGTTGGGAGAGCCGCGTTGGTAACCTTGACGGGAAGCGAATTGATGCTGTGCTCTCATTTGCAGTTTGCAGCATGATGATATGTTAGCCTTGTTTGGGCAAACCGTCCGTTGTTAAATCGTCATGATTGTTCGATCGCTGGGACATGATTTTCTGTCGACCTGCAGGAATGTACGCCTCGCAACATTAAATTTCAGAGAGCTGCATATAAACAAGCCTCGGATTATTCTTACTTCTGTTTACATTTATTTCGATTTGCATATCCCATTACCGTAAATTGCAGAGTGCAGTCAGTCCTCTGCAATTTAAATGTATCGGCGGGGAATATAGAGGCTAAGTGATACAGAAGTGTATGATACCTGGCAAGCAGAAGGCGCAAGGCAGAAGGCAAACATTGTTAAACATGCTAAGGGACTTATCTAAATTTGTGATTCAGATTAAATATGCATAGGCTGGCAGGAATGAACCCGAAAATTTCTTCTCTGTACGTGCCGATCCGATGAACTCGCTTTGTGTGATAATGAGACAAGCCATTAGCTTTTTCTCATGAGCTGCTCTTGGTTTCCTATTTGCTTAATTTCTTCTCCTTAGTAAGGTGCAGCAGCGCTGGCCGAGTTTGCCCGCCGGCAGACGTAGTCGTGGTCATGTTGTTGCACGCTGAAATATGTAAGGCTTCACCAATGGGTGTCGATTTATTGTTCAAACTTTAGGAACGTTTCAGGAATTACGCGGCTATTATTGTAGTTCGGAAATCGTGTCCTTTATAATCCAAGGTCCCACGGCACAAAAACCTAAATGAAATTACTACTAAAGATTTTATTTGTGAATTAGCAGGAAATATGATAGCAAATATCAGATCGATGACAGCCCTATCTGATTTTTTAAATTGTGTTTAATTATATTAATTAGTAGCGAAACCTCATTGATAGAATTTATACAAATTATAGAGAAATATCGACTAATCCTTCTTTTGTGTTTCGATAATAAAAATGGAATTAGAACAAGAACACACTCACTCCAGTGCCCGTTTGTCTGTCATAAGTTTCCAGAACCAAACGGTACAAGCTATAGAGACTTCAAATATGGCATAGTTAAAGCTTGCTAAGGCTCAATACTATGGAGGCATAGACAAACTAGTGTAGCCTTACTTTAAATTGAATTAAATTATGTAAATGCATGCGTAAATGTAAATGGCAGATCAGATGCATCAGATGTAAAGATAAATGCGTGTGAAAATGGACAACAAAGTAATTATTTGAAATATTTTAAGTATTTCGAAAAAGAATTCGTATTTATTTTGTCCGACGTCGAGTCGTTTTCAACTATTTGTCTTTTTATGAGCTGTAATGTCCCCATTTTTTGTCATTAAAACTCCTTCGTTGTTTAAAAATACATAGCCCAGTAAAATTATTCAAAAAAGGCCGATATCAAAGTCCGAAGGGGCTGAATGTTTTTGGAGACCTTTGCTTTCGATCCTGAAAAGGTTTCCTAAATTTTAGCGACAAATTTTCCTTTTTTTGGGGGTTAAAGCGGGTTTGTTCTAGTTTTTCTTTTAAAATATCAATTTATCTAGGAAATTAATTGTGAGAACATTGTGGCCTATGAAGTTCTGCGCAAACCAGGTCCTTAAACTTTTTTCTGCACAACCAATTTAGAAACTGCGAAAATTGTACGCCAGAACGTCCGGTCAGAATGGAACCGCTTAGCGTTGCTGCCCGAACGTGTTTTCACGCCGCGCCGCGCCGGTAAGAAAGATGCGCGCTTTGCACACATTTTCCATATATGTATGTATGTACGTCGCAAACATACTGGTTCCAGGCTCGGATTCACAAGGCCAAACCATAATGTGCATACCGTTCCGTACCTAAATTCACCAAAACTGAACGAACGGAAGCTTATGCATATTCTACAGGCTGTCATAAATCACTGCGATTTGTGTGTTACATATTAGAGTGCACAACAAAACTTTCAAACTTGCACACTTTCGAAAAAAATGTATATCCTCATCCACGCTCTACATCGTACCTTACATAGAAAAACAGATTTGCCGAAACTTGACGAAACGAACGGAATAGCTGTTTACGGTCGTCGGTCTGGGGATAGATTTTGTGTGTAATCGCAAGTTTGCATGGACGTTTGCGTTAGAGTTCAGTGGAGTATGCGCCTTAATCCTACTTTTCTCAGACTGATATCGCGCGAACTAGTCCTACGTAAATTTAGCATAAGACCATTTTATATGCAGATTTTGATGAGGACCAAATTTTATAATAACGAAAATTCTCGTAAATCCAATAGTTTACGAGATAATCGACAAAAAAAAACGATTTTCGCGAGCTTCGATCTTCGCGCATGTGCAACGCCCACACGATTTCTCTTAGGACTTTTGCAAGAATATTTCTATTATAGTACCCAAATAAAAAAAAATCCCGAAGAAAGATTTCCATTAGGATTTTGTCCGAAGATTAACTCTATTTTGCCTGGGTATAGTATACAAGAAGAAAACGTTGGCGGAGAAAAGCCAGTATATTTCAAGTATATTATCGCTGAAACGGCTTCAGACGATTTATGGGCTGAGAATAAGAGAGCAAAAGTTTAAATGTTAATGTTTGGGAACATGCAAAACAAAACCAAAATAGTGTAAATAGAAAACGAACAGATTTCGCATCTTTCACCACTAAGAGAAAATATGCAAAAAGAGTCCCAAGTTGTTCTGCTTCGTGTTCGCAATTAGTTTAATCTTTGAAAGGTGCGCGGTGTGTTCAACCAAACAGCACAGAAGGAGATTAATGGAAAGACTACGTGACATGAATGTGATGGTGACACGTCTGTCAACTGACGCCCAGTTCTCTGCAGGCAAAGTAATCTAGTTGATCTAAATTTAAGCGTGTTAAGAATAAAGGAAATCGGGAATAATGCTACGGGCTCTCCCCATAACAAGCCGATAAGACAAGTGCGAATTTTGTAAACAATCTAATCGAGCGAAGTGCATTAGGCAAAATAAGCACTACAACTGACACGACCAGTGCATCGCTTTCAGCTACCCCTCTACCCCATTAAGAACTCCTTTGCGCTTGCAAACATGGGCACGGACCATATGCTGCAAAACAAGTGGATCTCCCTTTAGCCCTGACGATACAGTGCTGGGTATTTGGTGATTTGTGCGAAACTCAGAATAATACCTTCGGTTTGCTTCCAATTAAGCTTTGTTTCCTGCTCAACAGGGAATGAGGTGATATTACGAAATGAAAACCACGATCCGTGTAATGTAGAGCAGTCGCATCAGTTATTTGGAGGATTACGGAGGTCTCATACTGACGCAAACTGATTTTTTACTTTAGTTTAATCAATACACTCAGCATTGCAGCCCAAACAATTTAATGAAATTCATACAATTACGTCGGGGTCCGGAAAACGAAATTAAAAAAGTTGTTTTCTTAATCATCGGAGGTTCATTTCTAAGTCTACATTCAAAACGGCGATATGCGAACCGCATAGGAAAACTCATAATAAATAAATATCTCATAAACTTCCTACGATAAAAGTCGCCAGAGACTTCTTTGTAAAGGATCTTTCAATAAGGACGCTCGACTTTTAAATGTAAATAAAACAAGTTGTGTGTGAGATATTCACTCCATTTTTATTTTATTTGTAGGGAATATAACGTCGTTCAAATGTCCGCCGCGGCTTTGCTTGGTGGCACGTATTCGGGAGGTCCATTTTTCGATGACTTTGTCGCATAAATCTGGCTGAATTTGCTGGATGGCGTTCGTTATGTTGACTTTGACGACATCAATTGCTTGCGGTTTATTCGCATAGACCTGTGATTTAAAAAAGCCCCAAAGGAAGAAGTCAAAAAGCGTTAAATCGCACAATCTCGGTGGCCAGTTCACGTCGCCGTCAAATCGCTCGCGCAGAATGTCTATCGTGACATGCGCTGTGTGGCACGTAGCGATGTCCTGTTGAAACCAATGTTGTCGGTATCTATATCATCCATTTCAGGCCACAAGAAGTTGCTTATCATCAATCTGTAGCGATTGCCGTTTCTCGCGCGAAACGTTTCTCGAACGGAGCACTAATTTTGATAATAAAATTTGATGAGTTGTACACGTTTTTCAACGCTAAAACCTTCCATGGTGATTTGCCACACACTACTGAACAATCCATAACAAATTTGACAGATGTTGCTTTAACAACATGGCCACTATAATCTCAAAATTTCGAACGTCCATATTGAAAGACCCTTTAGATTAGAGTAAGAACGCTTCGTACAAAAATTCCTTTTCAAATATCGTTTTTATATAAAAAATTATCATACAACAATAATTGTAAACATTGTAATTTCCTATAATTTCTGTTATTAGGTTTATGCTGTAAAGTTACCTAATCCCACCAGATTGAACTAAAAATTAACCAATTTCGACGCGGCCTTCTAATGTAAGAAGCTTTGAAAATAGTATCAGGCTTAGGCTGAAATGTTCAATTTCGTATTCCTTTCACTATTATTGAATTTGTTTATGCGCTCCTGTTGAAATATCTGTAAAGGGTGTCTCAACAAGAACTTGAATTTTGAAACGATCATCATTTTGTCTGTCCATTGTTTGGTCAGTCATATTTGGGAGCTGTCATATGGAAATACGCAAATGTTGCACACTTCGGAAAAACGCTTTTTAATTGCGAAACCCATTCCAAAAAATGTATAGTGATAATTCGGAAGTTACATGTTCATTTTGGTATGCATAATCAACCATCAGCCAGCTATTAAATCAATTAAGAACTTTGATCGAACATTTTCATTGAAAGACAAAAAGTGATGTTGTTGCCGTGGCATGTTGACAAACTTTTTTGACTGGAATTGGATGAAATATGCGTAAATGAGATGTGGTATCAACAGGATGGCGCGACCTGCCACACTGGATGCGAAACAAGCACGATATTGCAAACCAAGTTCCCAGGTCGTGTGTGTTCAAGTGTGTTACCAGGACTCCTCTCCTAAGTGCAAAGGTATAACAGTGCACTCTATAGAGAAGAAGAATTATTTGTAGAGATGAAACTTCTTTAGGCACGGCAGAGTAAAATCGATGAAAATAAAAAAGTTACGAAATGTTGCAAAGCTCCCCTCCACTGACACGGTAGAGGATTTCTATAAAATTGATTGTCTACATGTTTTCGATGTCGTAGACCTTGAATCTACTACCGAAATTTGAAAATTCAAAATGGTGGATCCAATATGGCGACCTCTCAACTTCAACGAAACGAACGAAATATGGGATTAGATGTCGCGGGACCGGTGGACAGCCCGGGTTATTCCCACAGATGGACACTTGGCTCAACTGTAAATTGGAGATCACTACCTCACATAAATGCTGACGGCGCACCGTGGCTTCCTTTTTCGTATATCGTCGCTGTGCGTGCAAAACCGCGGAAGAGGAGTTTGTTAATATTATTATTTTAGTGAAAAAGATAAAAAAAATTTATTCATTTTTAAAATAAATGAGCATTTATTCAACTATGCCATGCCACATATGGTATTGTTAGAATTCAAGATGAGATTAGGCGATTAGATTAACCCTTAGCTGCTCGACTTCTCTAGAATAACATCCTTGCGACACCGGGGTCATCTCGACCCCAGTCACTAAAATGCTTACTAAGTACTAGTAAGCTATTGAATATTCTAATTTGAAAAAAATCATCGATCATATTTAAGCGGTACTAAATGCACTCTAATCGGATATTTAAAAACGTATAGTACTAAATACATTTGAATGGATAGGCCGGGATCGGGTCTGCTAATAAAGCTTAACATTAACGCCATATCAGTGCAGTGTAATAGCGTTTTCTACACTTTAAAAATGTCTTCTTGATTAAATCTTAATTGATCGGGACGTTCAGAACAAAAACCCGAGGTCTGCGTTGAAATCCGTCAAGTCCACCCTAATATCCACATTTGCAATGTGCGGATCACCAAGATAGTCAGGATTTTTCTTTTACTTTGCCCAGTCAACCTTTATATCTCCTTATGAGAAACAACCTGCCAATCCAAATGACTACTTATCCAGCCGGAGTATGTCCGAGGAAATGTACGGGACGTCTCAAGTTGAGCTTGGGTAATAAGCACCTTGTGGTGGAGTTATCAGTGTCATAAAATTTGCAAAAATTACGTTTTGTTGCTGTGTCGATTGGCAGCTTTGCAAATATATTACCCTAAAATTAAAATACATTTTTTCTACAAATACCCGCTAATTGCGAAATCCCTTGAGTGGAACTGCAGCAGGCCATTCCCGTGGAGATAATGCATCAAATGTTAACGAGCTGCTCCACAATCTTCTTTCAGTGAAACCCATCCTAAGCAAACATTATAATTAATATGTTATTGTATGCGTACCCATTCGTCCGTACCTGTGGACGGGTCTGTGATTCCATCAGCAGACGTTCTGCTCAGGTCTTGGCATTTTTTATACGTCTGATGCGATAACTTGAAACGATTAATCGTACTGCCCGCTTTTATAGAATGCTCAGCCCATGGGTCTGGCCGTGGAAAGGTGGAAGGTGCCCAACTGCCCAACACCAAAGGGCAGGCAACTGGAATGAATGCCGCTGAGTATCCTCATGAGCCAGAACCCTGTCATTAACTTGTCGTCTTCGAAACAAGATGAAGAACGATTAATGCTTGTAGCCAATTTCAAGAAGATTTTCAAAATCAATGGCGAAATAAATATTTCATTCGACAGACAGACGGTACGGATTTTATTGTATATCACCGAATTCACCACGACCGCGACGCTGCATGTTGAACGCGCCGCGCCGCCCCGTGCTGAAAATTGAATCCTTTGTGGAGCATCAATCAACTTCCCGCTTTACGGCATGACTGCCCGTGAGTGCTATCCATGCCCGGCGATAATCGCGATAAGGAGTCTGCGGGCATAGATAATTGCTAATAATTCGAGAAAAAGACACAGTCGCGCAGGCCGTGTAATTGTTTTACACGAAGAAGCTGTGCTAAGCAAGCGAACGCCAATTCTGAAGAAGTCGCCCCCCTCGGTGCGGGGCCGACCACGTCGATTGCTTTTTGACACAAACTGAACCAATTACTTTACGATTCCTAGGTGCTGGGGCGTCATGCATCAATTTCATAAACACATCCTCATTACGACGCGTTCCGTGGCCAGGCAGAGAAGTACACTGCTTCCATTAAACGCATTACACAATCCACCTAACAAGCACGCGTGAGCTAAAAATCAAGATACCTTAATTGAGCTTCCTTGAAGACGGAGGCGATTTACGGCGCGAAACAGCCTTGTGTGTTTTCAGAGGAGAGACGAGCCCAAAGGGTATGTGCATAACAAGCAACAAATTATACATGTAATGCTTTTCGAAACTTTGTAATGCCAGACAAGCCAACAATAATTATAAAGAAATAAGAAAGACAGGGATGACTTAGCCCTTGTTGAATTCTTGGCGGATTTACGAGTATATTGGTGGGCCCAAACAGCCCCTACAAATTGCAAACAAAGTATGAAGCAGGAAGACGGCCCGCAATTAGTGTAATTAATTCGTGTACTTTTTGTATTGAGTTATTGAGGAAAATTGGATGGACATAGTAGCACACATATCCACGATAAACTAGTCTCCATCTAGGAACATAATTTAACTGCAGCTGGCAGTTTCAATGAAGAGATTGAAGAGTAAGCAACATTGTAAAAGGTTTGGGGAATAAAGTAGCTAAAAAAAAACTGTTTAAGTTACACGGCTGTATTGCACAATTGGTGATGTACTAAAAACTAGAAATTATGGGTCACCAATCTGGGCGCATTTAGTGCAATACTTTCTTCTCTTTGAGCTTGGAAATTATACTGTTATTATGTTATTATATTATGTGTTTTCTATTAAATGCTGATTGCAGATTGGTAGTTATCCTAGCTTTTAGTACATCATCAATTGTGCAATAAACCCGTCTAACTTAAACAGTTTTTTTTACCTGCTTTATTTTTCACTTTTTAGTGTGCTTTATTTGCTTAGCCAGATCTGATCCATTGGCAAGTACGGAACTTCCGCTTCTTCATCTAGTGTAATATTTTCTACTTTTTAGTCAAAGTCAAACCTGTTTTTGTGCGGTAGATAGGGACCGCAGAAAAAACTACGAAATAGCAAGAAAGTGCTTTCCAAACAAAATAAATAATTAAATTACACATTGAAACATTTAAAAAAAATTTAATTTTTAATTTTATACATGAAGAAATTTTCAAAATGCAGACACATAATTGAGGAGCGTCTGTTCAAAAGGTTATATTTACACATTTGCCAAATGTTCAGAAATTGAAAAAAAGCTTGTAGAATATTGTTTTTATGGTCAGTTTTATTTATTCAATTTCTACAATTGTAGCTTCTAATACAACTTATTATAGCCTACTCAAAGATTTTAATTTCTTTTTTTAGTCAGAGTTAAAAAAAAAAAGAGTTTACAAATATAACCTTTTGATCGGACTGTTGGAAAATGTTTAGTAAATATAACCTTTTGATCAAAAATAGTTGAAGCTTTAAATTTTTAATTTTTTAATTTAAACCGCAAAAACGTTCCATTTCACTCGACTGCAGTATTACCAGCTTATATCAATGCTTGTCAGGTAAGAAAAGCTGGTAAATATAACCTTTTGATTAGAACTTCAATTTTGGTGTATGATTTTATTTATGAAAGAAACGGTATTAAACAGAATGAAGATCGAGCATAGATAAAATTCAATATAGTGAGCACGAATCGACAAAAAACCAAAATTTTGTGTATTTGTGAAATATGACATTTTGAACAGACGCTCCTCAATTGTCTTTCTTTCACTTTTTTTTTGGTTGCGATTATTCATTTTAAGGGTGTACTTATGTCTAAAAACAAAATAAAAATCATAAAAAACCATATCTAAATAGGGAAAACAATTAATTTACCTTTAATCTCACTATAAAATTAATCCTGTCTTAATGGTTAAGAGGTCGGCGGCAATTAACTAGTTATTAGATGGCGCAGTATGTATTGAAATTGGCTGATGCAATATATCCATAAGAACATTGAGCATGCCTAATGAAATAGGCTGATGCAGTATGTACTGATAGCAAAAAAGTCGTGCCAACACAGTTCAGATTGACCTAACCTCACGGCGAAATTAAATGTGTCGATATTCATATACCGCACAAAAAAAGAATCGCCCAAAACAAAAGAATCGCACAAAAAAAACGCATAAAAAAGACCGCACAAAAACAAGTTTGACTGTATATGTCCTATTCAAGCTTTTAATCTGATACCAAAGTTTAGGAGGTTAATATGCGATCGACGTAAAATGCATAGCTAACCATGTTCTGCTCAAAAAACCTTTTCATTTGATACCCATGTCAAGGGATTGTGAAGAAAAATGTAACCCACCATCTTGGCGCATCCGCCATATTTCGCTTAGAATAACGTCAGGCATCTCGCCGTATTATACTCATCAAACCCTTTCATTTGAAACCCACATCAAGGGGGATGTACAGATAATGTTAATCCGCCATCTTGTACTGTCCGCCATATTGGATTTAAAATGACGTGTCACAGCTTATTGAATTCTTCTTTTCATACCCTTTCATTTGATATGAATGTGGAGTGGGTTGTAAAGAATAAGATAATCCCTCACTTTATGTCAGCCACCATATTGAATTTAGAATGGCGTCATAAAGATTCTCGTATTCTACTCCTCATACTATTTCATTTGATACCCATGTCGTAAAGGAAAAGGTGAACCGCCATTTTGTGGTGGCCGCCATATTGGATGTGCCATAAAATCGAATATACTATATTATATTGTCATGCAGACTGAATACGTATGCAAAGTTTCATCAGAATCGGTTGAGTAGAAGAAGATTTTAAACAAATATACGGAATCACACGACTTAGATTTTTTTCATTTATTTGTCGTCAAAACCCTACATATGCTCCAGTTTACTAGGTGCAAAGTCCAAAGTAAATAGCGCTAAAAATTAGTCAATTGCGATTTGCGAGTCGGATTTTCACGTAGGGACAATAAAGGTCAATATTCGGAACGAAACCGAATGAAGATTTTCCTTCGGGATTTTGTTTATTTGGACACTAAAAATAATCTCTCCAAAATCATAAGCGGATGTCTCAGAAAAACCACTTTAGAAGTGTTTAGAGGTCAGTCTAGTCCTCAGGCTTTCAGTTGAGTAGCGCTAAGGGTTCCTACGCACGTGTCATTATTTTTATACAAATTTTTCCATGCACGGTTTTTCTTACTTTTTACCCCTGTTTTCGTCAAAATCGAAGCCAACAGACCCGTAATCTACGAAAAATTCTTATTGAATGCAAGTAATATATTTTCCTATGGTTAACCTTTCTCACGTATTATGGTTTATGTAGTTTCATTGTTGCGATTAAAGACAGTACTCCCTCCCCAATCAAGGTTTAGGTTTTCATTCTCAGAGCACTTTTTCTACTTTATGATTTGATTTTTTGAAAAGTGATGCAACAGTTTTGTTCTAGATGTGTTAACTTCAGAAAAAATCAGACCGGAGTCACTTAGCTTTAGTATATAATAATAATTAATAATTTTTGGTGCTAAGCCTATGATCAATTAAATTGAATACGATAATTATTGGAATTAACAAAAAGCAAATCACGTCTGTATTCATGGCAATACTGACTTTTCACAGTAACTTTATAATGTGCCTACACGTTTCTTACCTTCCGCGCGCAATTCATCCGTGAATTTCCAACCGTAAGTGGTCATAACTGTAACGAACATTTACTTCTCGAAGCAGCATTGTTAGTTGCTTTATCACACATCATTACAAAGAATTCTTGTCGTCTTTTTGGAGGACTACGCTGTGCGCCGACCGGCGTAATTGACAGTTCGAGTGTTAATGATGAATTTTATCGAACTCCTATGCACATGCAATGCAACTTCCGCATGAGTACGAAGCGGTACCACCGCTCGAAGATCATTCAGCACAGCACAAAAAGACAAGGGCACCGAGGAATGAAGGTGTGGATTTGGTTGCGAACTGGCTAGAAAATATTGCCTCT
Organism: Neoitamus cyanurus; assembly: GCA_947538895.1. Lineage (NCBI taxonomy): Eukaryota > Metazoa > Arthropoda > Insecta > Diptera > Asilidae > Neoitamus > Neoitamus cyanurus. Next base: position 2,010,110 of record OX384540.1, read on the forward strand.
TCCACAGTATGGCATTCCTCCGTAACGAATGAGCCGATGGTGACAATATGAGAAACCAATTCCAGAAATTCTAATTAACCCTCAATTTTTTCTGCCGCATAATTTATGTGTTATTTATTCAGAAATTCTCCGGTCGAAAGCTATTAGCAGAACAATTTTAATTAACATCGGGTCGAAATTGTGATCAACACACTTTACTGCAGAGGTTTTCGGGCATTTTAAATTGCCCCGATGACAAACAAGTTCACTAATTATGTCTCCTATTCTCTTTCTGAAAAACGGGTGCTCAAAGACAAAGCAGCAATTAAAAAATTTATGAGTTACAAAAACAACTTCACATTAGATATTATAACCTACCAAATAACGCTACCCCATCATCTCTTGCATAAATGGTATGTAGGAGAATTCTGCTTTGTGCATCAAACGAAGGGCACATTTTCTCCGGAAAACTAATAATGATATTTAGACTAATCTTTTGTCTTTACAATTGTTTAATATGTGAAATCCAAATTTCAAATTTCCAAGCATTGGAAGAAATGGGGTAAAGTCCGCCTAAGAACTTTAGTTCTCTAATTTTGTAGGCACATCAAAAAAGCATTTTGCTATTTAAAATGTATGTCTGTGCAGATTAAATTAGGGAACAATCCTTCCGTAAAAAAGTATGTAATGACATAAAAATGGGTGATTTGTTACGTTTTTTTCAAGTTGTTTATTCAACAAAAATAACTATTGTTGCTATCAACATATTGTCAGTATAATTCGTGTGGAAAAGTTACAATTTGTCACACTTCTCGACTGACATCTCAAATAGTTTTTTTTCTTTATCACACAGTTTTAAGAAAAACACTTTTACAGTTTTATGCATAGGTACAATATGTACTACATATGGGCATCATTAACTGCTTCTTTAATCACGTCTAGCTCCATTAATATTCGGGCACTTGCTTGGGGCTATAAAATTATACAGCAATAAACCAATTCGGTTATTTTGTAAAGCACAAATCTTTAATAAATGAAGTAGAGGCAGTAGTTTTCCAAACGATTAAAATACTCCCACATTTCAGTTCTCATTCACCTAGATTTATACCTCGCATTAACGAATCCCTCAGACAATTACTGTTAGAGGCATAGCTACCGCTGTATCAGGTGTATCAATGCTACAGGCCTAGGAGGCTCCAACATGCGTAAAATAAAAATTGTAAAACATTATCCACATATTAGTAAAATGAAAGAATAATATTATGTAGCTACTTGATTTACAAATCCATAAGTTTACACAAATAAATGATTGTTCACACTTTCAAGTCATATTAATAAAAGCTCACACTCCACCACAGCTCTATATTATTCCGTTTCAGGAAAGTAGCGATTAGTCCACTCAATACGCTTTAATTTCAATACCTAGCTGACTTTAATATTTTTTTTTTAAAGACGTAGAATTTATTTAAAAAAAATTATATCTAGAAAATAATATGCAATTAAATTTTCGCGTCTAATTCGCCATAGTTTATGATTAACAGCATTTTAAAAGAGAGGCTGTCCCAATGGCTCCCCCGTGGCGCAATGGGGGTAACAACAAAACTAATACAATATTTTATACACAACTAGCTTGCCCGGACCCGGCGTTTCCCGCGATACTATTAAATTTGCATTCCTTAATTTTACAACGCCTCCCTACTGCACAACCACCTCTCCTATGTGACCCAGCGGGGTGGGGGTGGTCTCATTAAATCAACCATAAATTCGTAGACAATACACCCCATACATCACTTTCACCTATTCCTAATACTTTTTTAACTGTAAACTGTAAAGTATTATTAAATTTAGTTTTCCTCATTTCACACAACCTCCTTATTGCACCCCCTCTCCTATATCTCCCAGCGGGGTGGGGGGTGGTCTCATATTTGGAAATTTGAATAACAGATTCGAAATCAGTGATTCCGAAAATTCCCTAGTGCGGATTTTCAGGGAAATCCCTTGGATTAGCGAAATCGGTCCAGCCGTTCACGCGTGATGGCGTGACCAAGGGAAATAGGGACTAGGGATTTATATATATATATAGATTACTCTGCTTCCTTAGCTATCGATTGGTGAAAAAAATTTTCCATTCATGCATACACTTTTCTTCCACAGCCGTTTCAATTTTGTCGGCACCCACCGAAAAAACCAAATGTTCACTATTTTCACCAACTTTCACCAACCCGGCCCAATTTCCTATAGTGCCTCTTCTTCGTACCCCTGAGATACACTTCTGGGGGGTGTCACCCCCACCCCTCCCCACAAAAAAAACGCGTTTTCACCAATAATTCCCACATTTCACACTTTTCACCAATCTTTCTTTCAGCAACACATTCTACACTACCTCCCCTTTCTAACGATACCCATAACATGGCACACGCATTACAACAAATTTTCTCTTCTTCTTCTTCTTCTTCCTGACAGTGGCGCCATCTGTCGAAAATTGGTCGTACCAACTCAGAAACCTTCGTGAGCTCATGCACAACAACTTTGCTAAAGATCATCACATGATCAAATGCATAGTTTACGATTCTATAAAGGACATAATATAAAGGACATGCAGACAAACATTCATTTTTATATATTACATATATATAGATTGACAATTCACATCTGAAAATTTTCATATTTAAAAAAATTAAAAATCTTAAACAAAATTACGATTTTCGATGGTCACCATTTTAATTATTTTTTTAAATTTTTATGACTCCTACGGACCTCAGTGATACCTGATTAAATATATTTTTTGACTTGCGATGTTTCTAGACTGAGATACCCTGTACGCCACGAGACCGTGATTTTCCAAAAACAACTTCAATTCGTTCGCATAAAAAAATATCTTCCTAAATATTGTCTGATTCTTTAACCCCTCAACCAGAATTTATATAAGTCTTTGCAGAATGGGCAAAAACTTTAAAATCTCCAACAGCTTTATAAACATACTAGCACACCCGTCGCGGCTTTGCACGGGGTTTTCCATACTTGTAAATTAAAGCTATTGCAGAATGCATGAAACTGTTTCATTTTTCCCGCGGGAACCCAAAATATTTCCGGGATGAAATATCGGTAGCAGATTTAAAATCAGCGACCCCCAAGTCCCCTGTCTACTCATTTAAACGAAAATTGTTTGTAGTTGATAATGTTAATAATCATTAATATCCATTTCTATAGTAGATTTGTTGTTTTAGAGTTAAATACGTTCGTACAGACAGACAGACGGACAGAAATTTGTTGATCGTTAAATCCGACTTAGTAATGGAATATGCAAACGAAAAAAGTATTTAAGAACTGAATAATCGAAACTTATTGATTGATGGTTGATATATAAATAGGAAGCACATTTCCTTCTCAAGAAGATTAATAATTTTTTCCCGCTGGGTAGATATCTATCTCACTTCAGTATTACAATGCTGCATTCGGAATTCTGATTACTGTCAGTTTTTTTAAACGTTATGTCGCAAATTATCAAATGCAAACGAAGGCGATCACAACAGTTGTCAAATATTTCAGAAAATTTTAGCACTGTTCATTAAATAATATATTTATAATAGATAATTTAGATGTTAGACATGCCCAAATTTAGTAATGTTTCCTGTCTTTCTTTTGTACTATACAATGTGTGGTTCATTAACTATAGTTATGGCCAAGTATATTTCAGTCACAGCGCATTCGTTAGCAAGATGTTAGCAAACGCCAAAATTACTCCGTCCGAAAAAAAAACGAATTTATAAAATGAGGGTTTATGTTACATACCCTAAAATTAAAGCCAATTCTACATACGCATGTAACTCTCAGGTCAATGGTCTCTGTTGCAAAAATTGTACGTACCTGAAAAGACACAAAAAATGTTTGTTTAGTTTTTTTAATAAATTCTTCTCTACGGAAAAGCGGCCATTCAAGTATTACGTAAGCACATTTAGCAGAACCGACATTTTTAATTATAAGCAGACATTTTCTTTTTGATTTTGTAATTGTTGTGACTAACATGAGGCGTTTTTTTTATTTTTAAAATGACATACTATATTTTCAAGCACCCTAATTTTAAAAAAATTGATAAATTCTTGATTCGTTCAAAAACACTTGACATTTTGATAAAATTTAAAGAAAAAACGGTTTGCCTAGCTATAATTAAATTTATGAACATTAAGAAAAGCATTCGCTTTTTTTTCAGATCAACTACGCCGGAGAAATCGTACGCACCATTAAGGCTTCACCGCCTTGTATATGAGTATATATTGAGAAACTAAAATATTAACTCGAAAGTTCAACTTTTAGAGGTATCTCAAGATTGCTTACCGAATCTTTTGAATTCAGCACAAATAAAAATTATTAATTACTGCAAAAAATAATCAGATTTCAATGGGGCTAATTTCAAAGCATTTTCTAGTTTTTGAATCAAAGTATCGACAAGATTGCATAATGAATTAAAAAATTGTTTAAAATGGAGTATCTTCATTTTAAGTGACTACATTTTAGACATTTTTAGTGATTTATATTTATTTAAAAATGTATGTAGTTATAATTATAGTTATTATATTTATAGTTATAATTCGTTTTGTTGTGTTGGAAATATTCTATTTGAATAAAACCATAGGAACATATAGAAACATATTTTGATTTTTTAACTAACCATAGCTATTAAAAAATTGTGTAATAGGGGAAAAAAGGTGCCTTTAGATTTCCGCTTCACTTAGGAATTGATGCATGGCAGTCATTGTTTAGATAGTCACTTCAAAGACCCTATTTAAAGGTTATCTACATATATAATTAATGTGCTTAACGCCTCAAACCTCAATTAATTTGCATTCCGACCCTTCTGAAAGTCCTAAAAGACAATTTTATTATTTCGAATAAAACCACCTGCCGAAGTGTTGGAATTTTAAATTGGGTGCCATGTTTATAGCATTTTTGTTTGCTTTATGCAAATTTCTCCTTTTGTTAGCCAAGGGGTTCACATGCCGAAAAATGTTCTCAGATATCTTGTTCGGCTGGCGTGTCCGAAGTTCACTTCCAAGGAAATTATACCCAGAGGATAGTCGGCGCTTTGCAACTTTACGCCTAGTTAATTTCCTTCTTCTAGTAACGTAAGGAAGCATAGTAAAAGTGCCTCTCAGCTCGAAATATACTCGATTTTAGCATAAAAATGATCCGTAACAAGAAACCGTAAACCGAAGTAGGTACCTGAAGAATTTATGTTAAGGATCACACTTAGGGTAAAATATGAAATATTAAAAGTTGCACTGAAATTAAGTTTTGTACCTTTGGTAGCTTAATTATGATTTTTTTCTGAAAGCTATATTTGTTATATGAAGATAATTTGAATTATTTGCATTTTAAAAATCCATTTTCGGGAGGACCAATTCTACCTTAATACAAATAAAATGTGGAATGCCAAAAATTTGCAGCAAGCCTGTGGTAGGGTAATTAAATTACGAATCAGAACGATTTCGAGGTATTGCCGCAATTGGAATTATGCGCGATCTATACATTTGTCAGACAGCAAGCAAATTTCTAGACAATTTGCTCGAGGACAACTTAGCACAATTTATGTATATTATATACATACATATGTAGACACGATAAAAAAATATTTATTGAGGCAAATTTTAAAGGTTCGCATAGAGAGGCATTCAGACATTGTGGTGCCATTTATCGGGGGAAGCTTAGTTTGTAAAAGGGCTCATACATGAAAAAAACTTAATTATAACTGTCTCGGAATATCATCTTTCAATTCAAAGCAAGCATTAAAATAATTCTGGGGAGACTGATAAAAACTCAAAGGCCCCGAGTCATTTCAATGGAATTGTTTGATGCTGAACAGAACGCTCGTCTACATCCTTTTTGTGAATCAAACGTGGAATGGCTGTGCTCGCATAAAACTTCCGACCGCGTAAGTACGAGTACATAACTCGCTGCAGATATGCGGCTTCTTTGAGACATGATTCATCCGGTATGCCATTCAAATTTTGCGAAGGATCGAGCACAATACCACCTCCATTGATAAAATCAATCTTAAAGAGCATTTCAAAAACCTATGAATATCATATCTGACAAGTCGTTCCCATAGTCAAGTGGAAAAAAATCGGGGAGGAAAAAATGAAATTTACATGCTAAAAGAACGTACAAAAGATTGGCGCAAATACCGTGCAATATTCGGTGTAAGAGTTGAGATAATGTCAGACTGCATTTCTGGTTTTGCTGAATGTGCTCTCTGTTGCGGGAAACATAGGCATGAGGCAAAATTGGAAAGAAAACAACAAAAAGGCCTTAAACGATTTTAATACAAAAAATGTTTTCTCATACAGGGCGTACAACATTGAAGTGCATTGAAATAGTGGTTTGTGATATATTCTGCTGTTATGTGTTTAAGAGGTGGAATTCTACTTTTCCTGGCATAAGAATTATTTGTCAACAATTTCTTGGAAATAAATGGTAACAGATATAACTAGCTGTATCCGTGACTTTGTTCGCCCGGCTCATTCCGCGGAATGGACTAACAAAAATTAATTGGTTTAAAGGTTTATTACCATTTACAATTTTTCACAAATTGGACTTCCTGACGAATATTGGTTAAATGTAAAAAAGACAGACCCTCTAAAAAAGGTTACAGTAACCTGAAAAGGGTAATCAAATATTCCTTAACGACATTACTGGAGCTAATAGTATAGTAAAGTTGTGAAAGGGACAAAATGGAATGGGCACCGCATAGAACAATTACAGCGTCTTTCAATAAGGATGTTCGACTTTTAAATGTAAATAAAACAAGTTGTGTGCGAGATATCCATTTTTATTTTATTTGAATGAATATTTGATGAGCTTAAGTATGCAATATAATAACCTTCAAATGTCCGCCGACTTTGTCGCATAGATCTGGATGAATTTTCTGAACGCCGTTCGTTTTGTTGACTTTGACGACATCAATTGTTGCGTTAAATCGCACCATCTCGGTAGCCAATCTCAAATCGCTCGTGCAGAATGTCCAACATGGCATGCGTTGTGTGGCACATAGTGCCGCCCTGTTGGAACCACATGTCGTAGGTATCCGTATTATCCAGTTTAAACCACAAGAAATTGCTTATACGTTACGGAATACGTTCCACCAAGCAAAGTCGCGGTGGACATTTGAACGACGTTATATTCCATACTTAATACCATAAAATATTCTAACAAATAAAATAAAAATGGAGTGTATGTATATCTCACACAAAACTTGTTTTATTTACATTTAAAAGTCAAGCGTCCTTCTTGAAAGACCCTATATAATCAACCGCCTTTCCCATAAAGCATTTTAGACCCTACTTATATTTATGATAGTCACCTGAATAATAATATAACAAAAACCTACGAAAATGTAAACAAATAAGGTTTTAAATTTCAGATAAAATCAATTATGTGTTAATTTGAAGCCTGCAACTTATTCCATTTACGAGCTAGAGGGGTCGAGCAGATGGACGAATTCGGAGTACGGAAACTTCAAAGGAAAAATCATATTAGTCATGCTCTGCTTTCAAAATTTGAGTAGCCAGTTATTACTGAAAAGATTTCATCGCAAAGCAAATATAAGATTCATCATAACCATTGAAAACAACGTCAAAATAAAAACATAAAGGCTCCTTCCAATCAAATTATGAGTAAAGAGACAATGGCTCCCTACATAATAATTACTCCAGCCATTCACTCGTAGCTGTTCTAGACCCCTTCCATTATCGATAGATCCGGCTGTTACCAACAGGCTTTTAACCCGTCCGTCAAGATCAAAACTAGGAAAGCACAGCTTTAGCGGCAAGTGAATCGCCAAGTGAATCTGCTCGTAATTGCTAGCCACGTAGCAGGGAAAGTGCACTTTGAAACGATATCAAACCAAAATTTCACTCTTAAGAATCATCTGCCGACCGAAGGGAAATATGTATGCAGCGAAGTTGGAGAGCCTTAATAGCATCGATCCCAAGCAGAAGTTCGATTATGTGGTGGCAATTACCATAATAAGGGCTGTTGCTCAAAAACCTGTTTTCTCGTATTCCTCGCAGTTAATGAATGAAATTTAATTACCTCTTCGACTCGCAATTAGGCATTAGGCGGACGGGATCCTCGTTATGAGCAATTTGCTAAGAATTCGGGAAAGATGCGCGTACCTCAGACCAGACTGCGGTTTTATTAGAAAGAGGCGCACCCCTCATTTGGAAAATACATAAAAGGTCCCAGCTCTCAGGTAAAGGCAGTTTACCTTTTCTTTATGGCATACCGCCGACCCGGCAGTACCTATTTCTGGAAAACTAACATAGTTAATCATTTTGACTTTCTGACTTCGGATGGGCCGAGCAGGGATTTTAAAGGACAATAGGAGCCGCTTTCAGGTCCTTGGTTTCACCGCAGAATTCATGTCTGAGCACCGTTTTTGTGGCCATTGGACCAACTGTGCTCGTGTGTACATCCCGGTTGTCACAACAGCGCGCATTTCTGAGCCACAGCTGTTGCTGTTCTCAGAGAAGTCAAACTATACTTTGTATTCAGCTGAACAAAAGCCCGCTTAATATTTGTGTTGCCCGACCCTTTAGAACTAAACCATTTGTGGGCAAACATTAGGCATCAGCAGATATAATTGCTAGAGATCCCCACGGTGTGCGGTATTTCGACACGCAACAAATTTTTCAACGCACTGTCTTGTCAATAGGATTTGAAAATTTATTTCCCCAGCACACAGTTTGATTCCTTCCGGTGCTGAAATCGAAAACAACTCCTGCACGGTTACATTTCTCTATGCACCTGCCGCTTAATCTTCGTCTTCGGTCATGTCCCAAACCCAATATGCGTAAACGGGTTCACTTTAATCCGCCGATATGAGAACATATGGTGCGCTCGTAAAATTACCCATGCTGTATTAGCTCTTTTAATCATTTTAGATACAGCAAAGAAATCCTTTAAATCTGTGAGATTTTCATCGCTGCTAGATCTATATTTTTTTTTTATCGTTAAAATTTCGCAAGTGTTGTCTTGAATGTGATATGTGTAGATCTTGAGTTATACAGGATGTACACCACTTAACCCACTTGCATCACTATAGCGCATATGTTAGTCAAAGACGCCTTATGCAGACGAGATTTGATAGGGACTACCATTGAATTTTTGAGTTGTGCACTTTTATTACTTTTACCAGTCAGAAAAGATTAACAGCACCACCTGAAGCATGAAAAAAATCTAAATTTGTTTGAGGAGATGGTAATAGAAATTAAATTAAATATTTATTATTAAATAAAATAACTGTAAATAATACTTTTTTTGTAACAAGCTTTTATTTAAGTTAAATGTACCAAAACGTAAAAATAAAAAAATAATTACCTACCTACTACTATGGCATTTTTAGAACTTTTGAAATGTGCTCAAACTATAACCAATTTTGCGACTACGAAATATAAAACCTTGTTGCGATGTAGAATTTGTGTATGTTGAGTTTTCGTACCATAATTAAGTATTAAAGACTTACCTGTAGTATGATTTCCAATAAACTCAAAGTCATCATCCTGATCCCAGTGCTTCAAAGATAAGTTGTTTAACGGAGTTGCATTGGCAAATTCCAAATTGGCAAAATGCCAATCTAGAATTTGGCGATCTTTTGAAGACAGATATACATCACTGAAAATAACAATGAAGGTTTCGTAAAATCTTTTTCATCTAGCAGAAGTTTGAAGTAAATATTTAGAGCATGTGAAGTTGGAGAGTTTTGAGGAATTTATGAAATATTTCATATGAAACCGAACCATAATGAATATAAACAGGGTGCTCAAGTGCTGGCCCGAAAGAAACAATTTAATCCGGCTAAGTACGCATGTACGCAAATTTTGTCGGAGGTCGTCAGACCAACTTTTGTCTATAAGCTGTCCGAAATCCAACCTTCTGCTGCTTTGGAAATTACGCATGTTATAAAAAGTGTTTCTCGAATTTTGTTGAAAGGGACATATCTCCACTTCTCAAACATTTTGAGTTTTATTGACAGAATAGGTTCTTGTTATATGCATAGTCGAGTCAATGATGGATTTTACTTCCAAACTCTCAGAGACAAGACCGATTTTGATATAATTTGTTTAAAATGTTTGTGATATTATTTTATTTGAAATCAATAATATTTCAGCTATCGGAGGAAATTATTTATATTATTTCAAAAACATCTTCTAAAAAAACTTTGTTCAATGATATTTAATCAGAAGCGATATTTTTTAGAATTTAGTATAAAAAAAATAGCAACGAAAGTTCCATAGACAATTTTTAATGTTTAATTATTTGAACGGAAACATAAGACTTCAAAATATTTGTATGACGAATATGTACTTTAAATTTAAATTTCGCGGCTAAAACGTTAATCTGAGTAATCGTGAGGTTTAGTGGGAAAATACTCACTACTGACGTAACAGAACATTGGAAACGTCCTTCTCACGGTGAAAAATTTTTCATTTCTGTAACTTCGCATGAGACATCGCTTGTTAATTCCCACCTTCTACTGGACAAAATTGTTTCACAACCAAGCAACTGATTGGCTTGAACGCCTTCGCTAGTTTATTTATCATTTCAACTTTTTGGTATAGTAATTTTGGGTCCGCCATCTTAAATTGTGTTAGTTTTCAATTCTGTAACCCTAAAGACGTCTTTATATTAAACTTAATTAAAATTGCGGAATTTCGGTCACCATATTGGATCCGCCATTTTGAATATGGGAATAATGATGGCAGATTTGGAAATCAGCGACCCCGAAAACCTCCTAGTGCTGATTTTATGATAATCCCTTGAAGTTTGTTTAACTAATTTAATAATTTAACTACTCGATAGCCATCTTGGAGCCTCCATTTTGAAGCCTTGCAATTTACCAAAATAACAAATAGCCTATATGTTAAGTTGGAAAATATACTACCTTGTGTGGAAAAATGAAGTCGATCGAAGTAACCGTTTAGGCGTGATTGAGTAAGAAACAAACAAACACACTTTCATTTTTATATATTTGAGCCGTTTATTTTGAAAGTGAGGCAAGTGAATTTTTTTTGTAAATTATTTTTACACTATGCTATCGTTAATTTACTTCAAGAATAGGGAGACTTTCTATAATCTAAGATCCAAACCATCTAATTTTTAAAAATTGGACAAATACTTGTGTCAACTTTTACGAAGTTTTTGAATTTTTTTATGAGAACTCCGAACTCAGAACATGTTTCCTGACGTGTGTGTACGTCAGGGTTATTTGGCTAAGCACATTTGATAATTTCCGGTTCAGCAAGCTTCATTGCACTTGAGCCGCGCCGCGCATGCAGCTGCCATCACACACTCCGTTCGCTCGGTCACCGGCCCTAGCCTGTACGAAATACTTAAGACTCTTTAGACTTTCTCATTTAGCTCGTCATTCGTCAAGATAAAACGAAGCGGGGAAAATCCGGCAGCATATCTTTTCACATACCAAAATTTCAGGGATAAAACTTCAATGCCAAGGCAATGCTATTCTCTTTTCGCCAAATAAAAAATGTTTGCTTTGGATAACTATTCATAAAATTTAATTAAGTGAATGCAAAATTTACTACTAAGCCTGATCCGGATCAGATTGTGTGAACAGAACACAGCTAATGTCTCAGTATTACAATTTATTCCCACCTGCTTCATTTCAGTTTACAAATACGAATGTACAGACCCCATAAATTAAAATATGAATAATACCGCCAGACTTTTGGGAAATCTTAACTTTTTTAATTTAATCGCTAGTTTGTTTAAAAAATAATAATTATCATATACGATGAAAAAGGTAAAGACGTGTTTAAAATAAAATAAATAATCAAATAATATGTAGTAATCGAATTTTCACCAACTTTCCGAAGAATTACAAGTTTGAAATTATCTGTGCTATCATTCTGGATTTAAATGTAATCAAAGAAATGTTGTAAGAATAAAATAAAAACATAATGCTGCTTGGCACACCCGAAGAAAACGCAGCATGCGTGGACAGTTTTCTAAAGTTAATTAGGAAAGTGGGGCGGTCAACAAATATTACAAAATGTATGTGTAAGTTAATTCTTATGAAAAGTGCCCGCCCCACTGTTTTTAGTCATACCAAACGAAATCAGAAAGTTTCTGAGGACAGCCCAAAAATTTCTGCAATATTTTCGGAGCTCTCCGAATCTCATTTTCTCCCTTTCAAAAAAATAAATCAAAAAAAGGATTTAAGTTTTTTTGCTTATAGTATTACCATTACTAATCCTTTCTTCGAAAGTAATATAAATTCTCAATCTCACCTCGGTGGATTACTTTCCAGCTCCTTCAACTTGGCAGTAAGCATTTCTTCCTGTTGCTTCGACGCCTCCAGCTCATTCCACGCCTTATTCCACTCGTAGTGAGTTAATTTGAATTTGAATTCATGCTCGATACTGCTCTGGTCGCCATCTCCGCTCTTGCTTGGGCGGTTCTTCGTCATATGTTCATAAGTTGCTCTGAGCTCGCGAATTCTATCCAGCAGTTTCGCAGCCTTATTCTGGTTATCGATAATATTTCTTTGTATGCTTATTACGTTATTTAGGTGTTGAACTTGTTTCTCTTTGACATGCTTCTCTTGCAACTTTATAATCCATTCAAGTGCCTGCCCGAGGGACACCGGATTATTTCCCGCGTAATTAAAATCAAGCTGATGCGATAAATAACTAGCAGACTCCAAAAGTCTATTGAATTCGCGTTCCACCTAAAGAATAAAGAACGAATTTATAATTGAAATTGTCTGTACACAACTGGAAGGGTACGTCGAAAATCAGAAGGGTAACGGAGCCGAACCCCTTTGAGATGATCAAATTGCAACTGCCCAAGTAAGTGCAATTAAGGCACCTATTCAAAAGCCCTTCTGCAATATAATACCGCTTTCTGTGAAAATATCAATTTAAATCAGATATACTTTCAAGGCAGTTTGGGTAGAGATATTTCTGATCTGAAGAGGATTAAAAATGGGTCAGGATCGAACAAGAGCGCAATCATCATAGAATGAGCAGATGTTATGATTATCATACTGAATAACGTTTCGGCGCTCCTAATGTAAAAAAAAACCACTTCTGATAGTATATTTAGATAAGGGCTTAAGAATCAGTAGGTTGTATGTAAATCCATCAAACCGATGGGTTTCTGGAAAACTATCTGGAAAATCGACAGGTCCAACAAAATCGTTCCGTACACAAGGGTGCCCTACTGGACCCTATTACTAAGCCTCCGCTGTCCGTCCGTCTGTCAGCGGGCTGTATTTCATGAACCGTAATAGGTAGAGAGTTGAAATTTTCAGAGAGTGTGTGTTGATTGGGTACCAGTTTTCACAATTTTTTTTTCATAAAACCTTTTTTCCTAAAATCAAGTTTTCCCAAAAACCCATTTTCCTAAAACCATAATTCCGAATGCAAAATTTTGTTAAAGGAAAATGATCTGTCAGAAGATATTTTTTAAGTTGGGAAAAAAGAATTTTATTATAAAAGGTTTTGGGAAAAATAAAAGGTTTTTGGGAAAAATGGATTTTTATGAAAAAGTGGTTTGGGAAAAAAAAATTGTGAAAACTGATCCGGTACCGTGTGTGTTTCTATCTTTCAAAATGGCCGCCGTGCAAATTAGAAAAAACAATTTCGATTATGTTATAGCCCCTTTCTTGTTTCTCTTCCAAAAGTATTTAAAAATTACATAGTGTTATATCTTGTACGAAGGTACGGAACCCTTCGTAAGCAAGTCCGACTCGCATTTGACCGATGTTTTTGGTTAGATAATCTTAAAGCATGTAGATGCGTTCAAACAAATTTTCATAAAATTATATGTTGAAACAAGTTATAGCATTTCAAAGAGGAGCAGGTAGAGCGGCCACCACCAGTAATATTTGTAGGTATATAATTAAAACCTTAATCGCGTTTTTTCTCCGAACTCCTTTATTCGACCTAGGTTCGAATCTGCAAGAAACTCAAAAGCTGGTTAAGCATGTAGGGTTCAGCAAGCGGGCATCCTTTTTACAGTTCCAGAGTGCTTTCGAAATTCCTATATTTCGAACTAAACTTATTTTTGTCGGGATTGAGAATGCAGATGTACATATGTATTTTGAACTTCTTAGAGTCAAGTTCATACAGGGTGTTTCCTCTACGGAAGACAAAAATGGATAGTCCTCACATAGGCAAACAAAAATCGTATGGCAGGTCGTCCGTCTCAACCGTTTGGGAGTTGCCGGGTGATCCACAAATTCGGTGCCTAGGTGATCTATCACCGCATTAATTTTTTTCCCCCATATATGAAGGGTGTTTCATCTATCGCGAAGCTAAAATTCACGTTTCTTCCACATTTTCCCCGAAATTCATGTAATTGAAGCACCTCTTTTTTTATTTTTATTGGAACTACTGCATTTTTGTTGGAACTACTTTCTTCGCATCAGTGGATATATCTCGAAAATTATTGAACCAATTTTGTTCAAATTTTGCACATATGTTACTAATAGCATTATATAAAGTGCAGCATAGGACTATTTTGATAAGATGTGCCTTAGATATATTTTTGATATTATATTATTTTTAGTAGAACCAAAATTCTAATTTTTGTTGCTATGCTACAATATAGATAATACTTCACTTCAAAATAAAGCCAATAATCTTTTCTATTCGAACAAACTCTGACAACACCCTTTGCGAGACTGCACATTCATCCGGCATTTTCTCAATAATCTTATAATGAAAAATTGTACTCTTCGTATGCACAAAATAATTATAATAAACAAATTTTTTCATATTTAAATATCAGTAAAAAAAATTAGAAGAATTTCGCAGTAGATTGCTTTTAGAAGTGTTTTTTCTGACTGTCTCCCTTGAATCGTCGAGTGAATTCAGTGATTGAAACTCGAAAACGCAATGTTGTTTAAAGCAATGTTAGAAAAATAATGTTTAGCTACAAAAATATCATTAAAAAAATCATCTATTAAATTAAAAATCAAGATATATAAAATAAGAAACTAGTGTCGCATCACACATTACGTAACAACTTCATTCACACAATCCAAATATCCTGTTTTTATTACCAACTCCTGGAATGTCTTATATTTTTTCACCCAATAGTCTCGCATCGAATCTGTCCACATAAAACAATTAGATATTCCGCAATTCGATTTACCATATCATCCTTATGCTTTGGAACAGGTTTTCCACCGGCTCCATATAGCGGACACGCCTGTCTAATTGGAACCATCTCCATTCCAGTTTGTCTGCTTAAAATCGTCATTGGATTGCCCCAAATACCAGTAACAACCATGGCACCTAGGTCCGCAATATAGTTATTTTTCCGAAACGTGGCAATTCTTCCTCCAACACGATCTCTGGCCTCTAGAACAACCACTTCCATTCCGAACTGCTGCAACTGTTGTGCGGCTGCCAATCCGGATATACCTGCCCCAATAACTACGACTTTCGCAAGCTTCTTCACAGGAATTGGTTTTAATCGTTTAAAGATTCCAAAATTAATGAACCCATGTCGCTCGAGAAAAGCATGCAGTTTTCTGACTAATTGTGGATCACTATCGAATGGTGCTTCCATGTCTTTTAGTGCGTTTTCTGCTGTGAGCTGCTGTTTGGGATTCTCTATCCACATTTGGAGTAATCTGTTACGAATATTGAGGAAAACTCTCTGGGCCACAAGTCCGTTTTTTGTTATTTCAGCGAAGCAAGCTGCTTCCGCTGAAGTCATTTTTTCGAATGGTAACCGAGATTGAAAAGCTGCTCCTTCAAGCCTGTATATGTTAAAAAATATATAAATTAGTACACGATGTGGATGAATTGAAATATCAGTTCTAGATTATTGAATTCCTGTATATCGATCGATACACAAATTAAGATTATTTTTCCCTCGGGAAACGGAGTACTTTCCTAAATATTTCCCTACGAAAAGAGTTATATTTTTTTAAGTTTTTTAAACAACTTTTGTAGTGTGAAAGAAAAGAAATTGACTACAAAACAGAAAAGAAGTGAACTACTAAATCGATCCATCAACGCAGTGCTCAATCTGCCAAGTGATACTCTCTCTATTATGCTCTATGAACGCACAGGAATATTAAATCCACTAACAGAGGTGGAAAAGGCCAAGACTATTTATAATATTACAAGAGGACATATCAAATCATTGATCAACTGAACAATGATAAAGGAAATTCAAAAATATAAAACAGGAAGCGCGAAGATGGAAAACTACTCCCTACCTAGGAGTATCTAGGACCCACCGAATGCAACGCGACCCGATTTAGTCTGAAGGTGATTATTCCAACAGTCTACTAATGGAAATACGAAACGCCTGCCTCTATCGTACGCCGTCAATTCCTTGTAACTTTGTGGTTCCAATGTAAAGAGCTAGGTTTAATTAATATCAGAATAAAATAACTCAGATTACTTCTCATCTAAATTATTTTTGGTAAATGGCTAATATTAGAGTTTTGTACACGTGATGTTCATCCCAAGCTGGCAAGTGGCGGAGAGAGTAAGAATCAAAAACCCCAAAGTAGGAGAGAAGCTGTTCGATAGATAGAGTACACAGGGGCAACCCGCAGGGCCCACACTGTCTCCAGATTCAAAAATAATAAAACTTCAACGCCATTATTGCTCAGAAACCTCAATTCCGTGGATGGTGGTCATTTGGCGCTAAACCCAGACCAATAAATTGGAACTTACAACAGCCACAACAATAACTGAGATTCAATTTTTTAAGAGACATAAGCTTTTTACAGCCATCAAATTTATTATTTTTTGTGTGAACTTGGTTCACTGTTGTTGAATCGTTATTTTCATGTACTTCTTTGTTTTTATTTGGAAATTCTTCCATCCGGACTAGACGCAACTAGCCGGTAAGGAGAGAGAAGACCTGCTACATATGGCACAGCCCAGCTGTTTAAATTTACCTGCACTAAGAGCTCACTGGAACTTGCGAAGGAGAATCATGGTCATATGGCAATCTGGCCGAACCATATAAGTCACTAGTATGACGCCTTCAATCGAAGACCAATTTAAACATAAGCAAACAAGAATACCGACCGGTGCTCTGAACAACTCACCCGGTAAGAATTTCCTTGTAAGGCGAGTCATTAATAATTCCTTCCTTGCCATCTGAATCCTTTGAAGGACTTCGGGAATGCTCCCTCTTCCTAGTTCTAATATTTCCACTTTCACTTTTGCCCTCTTTCTTCTCAACGTAGCCTGGCATTCCAGGCTTTAGCTCACTGTCGGCACTTTTCGTGGTGGAGTAGTCGACCTAGCGAAGATTGCAGTCAAACAACAGAAGCCCAAGTTACTCAACAATTACCTTTGCTTTCTTTCTTCGACTGACACGTCGCCCTTCGCTCTCGTCAAGGTTTGTATTGAAGGATCCTTGTCCGTCCTCGCGTAATAGGGCCTTTTGGGACTTGTCTTTCGAATGACTCTCACTGGTTCCTTCCCCTTCGGAATCGTCACTAATCAAAGTAACGTACTCAATTTCCATCTGAAATCACTTTAATCAAGCTAGACTAAGCGAAATTTACTGTCTCCTGCAGTTGCGACTCAGTTGCACGAAATAACCTCAGCGAAGCATACAAACCCGGCTTTTGTTTTGAAACAGGTCAGTACGTCTAAAAAGCTGCCAAAGAACTGTCAAAACAAACGGTTTCTTTGCCTCTGTTGGCAAGTATCGGAAGTAACGTAAACCTGTTTTGTGCTGTTGATATTGAGTTCGATGAATCCCGAAAGATGGCGCTATATCTCCTTTTTGCAGGGTTGGCATGGTTGCTTTCGGATATCTGCCTATCTGCATTAATTTTTATATGCATTTAAGCTGCAGGATTACTGTAAATAGTCATTGTCATTAAAATGAGGGCCTTCAGTTACGATTGCGTTTTGTTGACTCTTCCCTTCCTCCCTAGCGAAATTGTTTGTCCCTTGGATAATTACCTCGTGGTATAAAGGGACGGAAGGAATAAGGTTCCATCAGGCCAATGCGTTCTTATTTATGTCGTTATTGTAAATATGGTAGCATAACTGAGTTATGAACCAAACAGAGAGTGTTGGCTTCAACACCTCCTAATTACAATTTCCCATTTATTTGATGGTGACAGAGGGTAATTATCAATATTATTTATTCCTACCGCTAGAGTGGTGTTGCCCGTTAAGGAGAAGGAAAGAAAATAATAATAGTGTCCAAAATTGTCTGATAACTTCAGCCTGCGATTCGGTCAGGTCGCGCAATATTATATATTATAATATAATATTATTCTTATCACGCGTTGCGGCGGTGTTCCCAAACATTCGTCAATGTTCTTTTAGGCAGGCCCGCCGCAATCCAAGGGGGCGGCAAATCGAGCGACTCATCACGTAATATTCAAAGTCATTGTCATAATAAATAGCTACCCCACCTACAGCTTTGAACGGTTTTTCTGATTGGCAGCATTTATCATTAACCTTGAAAAGACATGAAACAAGCGTTTCCCACGGTGAAAATGTGAAATCGTGGGTACAAATTGAATAATATGTTAAAAAATAAAACTACTGTAAATCGAATGCAACTGAGACTATTAGAACCGGAAAAAAACAATGGTGTGATGTATTAGAAAGAATCATAGTCGTTATCAAGTTTTTATCTCATCAGTGTCTGGCTTTCCGGGGCTCGTCAAAAACATTATATGAACATGATAATGGTAATTTTCTAAAAGCAATCGAAATGATAGGATCCTCATATGGGAACATATTCACAGAATTTAAATAAAATCAGATTCAAGTCGTATGACTTATTTAGGCGATCAAATTCAGAATGAAATAATTGATATGCTCGGCAGTCCATAAAAAAATATATATTGAACAAAGTCAGAGAATCATAATATTTCTCCATTATATTGGATTGCACACCAGATGTAAGTCACACAGAACAAATTACAGTTGTACTCAGGCCAGTTATTTTAAATAATGAAACCAATAATGTTGAGATATGTGAAAATTTCGCTGGTTTCTGTCCGATCACCAGCTCCACAGGTGAAGGTCTATTCAATTTTGTTTTGAATTTATTTTTACAATTAAATCTCAACATTCAAAACTCAAGCGGTCAAGGTTATGATAATGGTTCTAATATGCGTGGAAAACACAATGGACTACAAAAAAAAATTTTGGAAATCAATTTCCGCGCATTTTACGTCCCATACTCGGCTCATAGTCTTAATTTGGTAGTGAATGATGCAGCAAATATTACGCACGAAACTGTGAATTTCTTTAATATAATTCAAGAAATTTACGTTTTCTTTCATCATCTACAAAAAGGTGGTCGAAAATTTGCAAACATTTACCAGATTTAAAAAAGCTTTAAGTACCACGCGATGGTCTAGGTCTAGCAGAATCGATGCAGTTAAACCATTACAGTATCACCTCGAAAAAATATTTGATGCTTTGCTGGAAATATCTGGTAATTCGTCTGAATGGGATTATGCTACATCTCACCAAGCTCATTTGCTTGCTTTGAACATTCAAAATTATAGATTTATTTCCTCGGTAGTAATTTGGTTCGATATTTTAAGCGAAGTTAATACTCTGAGCAAAATGATGCAAAGCCCCACAATGAATAATCAAATCTGCATAAATTTATTAAATAAGTTGATTGATAAGTTCACAGAATATCGCACGGCTAAACACTTTGAAATGGTGTTAGCAAAAACTTCCAAAGTGGCTCACGAGCTCAACGTAGAAACAAATTTCCCAATAATAAATACAATTCGTCCAAGACGAAAACCAACACAATTTCAATATGAACACAAATCAAATATAGAGTAGAGTTTTATTTTAGAATCCTAGATCAGACAATAACTTCTTTAAAGGATAGATTCGAGGAGTTAAAAACATTTACCGACGTATTTGGCTTTTTTAGTGTTAATTTATTTAATTACTCCAATGATGAGTTAATGAAACATTTTAAAGATTAAAATCTGAAGCTTAAAGATGATGCAAGTAGAGAATCAGACATTGACGGTATTGATTTGTTTAATGAAATCATTGCATTAAAGTTGCATTTCGCAGAAAACCAGTCTAATGATCCACAAACCCCATTACAATATCTTTTTACCAATGACTTAAATTCAACATTTCCGAACACAGCAATTGCGCTACGAATATTACTTACACTGCCGGTTTTAGGTGAAAGATCCTTTTCAAAATTAAAAATTATCAAAAACTATTTAAGATCAACAATGCTCCAGCAAAGACTAAGTAATTTAGCTATAGTTTCAATTGTACATGAAATTTTAGACAGCTTGGATACAAGAAAATTGGTAGAAGATTTCACAAATATGAAGGCAAGAAGAGTTAAATTTTTGTAGATAAATATTTAAGTACATGGTTTTACACTTCAGTAAGCAAAAATAACTAAGTACCTAATCAAAATAAATGTTTTATTTTCATTAAGATTTTTCCCACCATAATGAAAAAATCATTGAATAGCCTTTTTTTAACAAAACTCAGCATATGTAGTCGTAGGGCGGCATAATCGGTATTGCACGCGGGCGATCAAACAGCTAGCGGCGGGCCTGCCTTTAGGCAAGGCGCGCACTGCGACTGCGGACGATATAATTCACGCACCACGCAGTTCAATGAGGGCGCACACACTTGGCTGCCGCAATTTTTCAACCGCTCCCCATAAGAATATATTGCTGCGATTATTTAGCTGTGCTGCTCAAAAGCGCAGTACGCACCTGACCTTAAACTGAAGGCGAATCGAATTCTAAGAATGATATAAAGAAAAATTAATTATCTCTTTATTTATTATGTGAATCTTAACTCTTAACTCGGAAGTCCATAGTATTTTGATTCAATCGTGATTGATGACGAATTAGAATTTTGTATGCTGTGATATGATTTTTTAATTTTATATTTTGCTGTTCGGCTTTTTTTTTGTGTAAATACGTAAGCATCATTAAATTTCGTGGATTTATATAGCTTTACTAGCAGACCCGTCCCGACTTTGCTCGGGCATTTATACGTTTGTAAATTTAAACTGTTGCAAAATGAATAAAATTGTTGATAGAAGCGCAGTCTAGTTTTAGAGAGAGACACACGTTTATCCCACTGATTATAAATAAATAAAAATAAAAATTTTCATAAAAGGGAAAGAGAAATGTTTATATTATTGCTTCTAAAATAACAAGGGGGGCATTCTTGCCATTAGTATGAAATGTGATATTAGGATAGACAGGAGTAAAAACACACTACTAGGAATAGGACAATACTAAATTACTAGGTAGGACTAGACTAGTAGATACCTACTCGTAGTATTAGGACTAGGTTAGTGGATAGGATTAGGACTAGGCTAGTGGATAGGATTAGGACTACAGGTTAGTGGGTAGAATTAGGCAATTTTAATACTAAAATTTAAAAAAAAAATTAAAAAAAAAAAAGTTATAATAATCTAAGTTTTTCGTTTTGGGCAATTTCTTAGCAAATAACCAACAATAGTGTAAATAACAATTATAGATAGATGCGGAAACGCAAATAAAATTTAAAACAGATTACCCTTGAGTGCTCGCGCAGGCCATATGGGTCGCAAGCATAATAATAGTCAGCCTTTTATGTATTTTAGGTTTAAGAAAAAATGTACAAACATATAAGCTCAATAAAATACACTCTTTAAACTAAAAAAAAAAGGAGACACACGTTTGAGACTACCCTTCATTGGCCGATTTCTAAATGGAAATTTTTGTTGTTATAACCTGTCTTTTTTAATTTTTTTATAAGCGCGATTGATCCCAATATAAATCCCGGAGTACTCCACCTCCATTTGAGCTGATTTTTGCATTACCATATCTGCAGAGGAGAGACTTCCATATAGTTTCTCAGAGAGTATCAAAAAAGTGCTCATAAAAAGGTCCGCTTCACCTCTTCTGGAAAATATTCAATCGAATGGAATTTTCTCTTTCCATGTAAAATTGACGAATAATCCTTTTCATACAACAATTCATCTATTTGCATCCTTTTGAAGATATTTAATTCTCGATGCACCAGTTCAATGAAATATTTTCATTCTGTTTGTTTTTCAATTTTATATTGTCGAAAAAAAGCTTCTGCGCATCCGATTGGCCTCCTCTGGAATATGTATGTATATTCAATAGCAAACCCGTCCCTTGGTGGATTTTTCATATTTGTAAATTAAAACTGTTGTAGACCTAATGAAACTATTACATACGCGAAGACGGTTTTTCATTTTTCCCGCGGGAACCCAAAACAATCTTGCGATAAAATATATCAATCATGAACGATAAAATGCTGTACCTTCCAGTAAAGGCCTCATCGAAATCGGTTCAACCGTTCTCGAGATTAGCCCCGACACATAGACAAAATTTGTTGACATGTTTGTGTAGATTTTTGTATAGGGTAAGTAAAGACAAGAGCTTCGAAAAAGGCAGTTATTTCAAAACCACAGACCCTAGGAACCATTATATTCAATTACACGGTTTCCGTTCCAGTTGAGTCCCCATAGTTGATCCGCCATCTTGAATTACCAATTATCGATGGCAGAATTAAGATCAGCGACGCCAAAAGCCCCGTATATGTATATGACGGAAATCCTTGCATTAGCCGATTGTTCTAGGGTCACTTTATATGCAGAAAGCCCCCCTACTCCCACGGGCAGGTGTTAAGACACTCCGTGAATATAATATCGGGCCATTTCGCCAAGGTCTGAAGTTGTATAACGGTTTAAAGATATTGCATGTATCACTTATAGTTTTCCAGAAAAATAGATGATAGACAGATAATTTTCGGTACGCAAACTTTCTGAACATATGCCTGATGAGTGTACCGTCAAAAAATATTTTCCCATACATATATTTATACCCTCTTTTACCTCCTTGGCGGTTGAAATTTGAGATATGCTGAAACATCTTTTCCATTATTTGTGCTGCAGAGTGTTTTCGGGGTCGCTAATCTCGAACCTACTATCGAAATCTGGAAATTAAAAATAAGACCCTTTGCGTCTTGCTGCACATAAATAGATCAAATTGAAGTTCTTAATAGTAGAAAACAGTATACTGACAATGTATTTGTTCTTATATTATATTACCTACCTTTCACAATTATAAAATACGTATATATTTCTCTTTTAATTGAAAATGATTCCCAAAAATTTTGCTAGTAAGAACTAATAAATATGGCAATTGCACTGAGAAAATAAAACGATAAGTGACACCCGTAGACGCCTGGTGGGAATAACTGATCGAGTGGTAACTGATATGATGGTTGAAAATTATTAAAGTACTAATATCGCTATTAAAAAATAGGGGTTGGTGGCTTAGGGTCTTATGTATTTTTTAATGCTGAATCATAAAAAAATTAAAACAAAAAATTTTGTCCAAAATATAAAAAAAATATTTTGGGGTGGACCATCCTTATCACTTAGGGGTGTGAAAAATAGTTTACGGCCTATTCTCAGACCTACTGAATATACACACAAAATTTCATAAGAATCGGTCGAGCCGTTTCGGAGGAGTTTTGTTACAAACACTGTGACACGAGAATTTTATATATTAGATTGAATTATTTGTTTGTTTTATATTTTATCATATTTTACGAGTTTCTTATTTGTTTTAAAACAAAGACGCGTTTTACTTATATTTATTTTCTGTGTTCCAAGTTCTGGTGATAATCGATAATTTGCAATCATCGAGGAAGATGCTTTAAGTGAGGATTTATTCCTTGCATATTTTGTTCGCTTTGCAGTATTTAAAATCTCACCAAAAATTAATAGCCGTGTTTGCGACACAGCCATGGGCAGGTTGTCCGTACTAGTATCAGGGATGGGGAAACACCTATTGTCTGTGTTGACGATTCAACACACGAGTTCTCCCATGTGTTGAAAATCAACACACAGAATCGCAGAATTTCGGAACCATAAAGAGATCAAATGTTTGAAAGATGTTGTCGATTGTTTGCGAGAAAATAATTGGGTAGTCGATATTTTACCAAAATTTTTCTTTTACGGCTCCTTATGACTATTCCCGCGTCGTTCGACGTGCACGACGATAGATCAAACGATCGCGATGTTTCATGTTTATCACGACGTGGTCGACGAAATTGATCTTGAATTGTTGATAAATGAATTTATTTCGCGAAATACCAAACTAGATGCAATCTTCGCGAGAAGTTACGATCACTTGAAAATTTACAGAATTACCGGATATTATTAATTCCAAGAAAACCGGCAATTCCCACTTTTGCATATCAGTAGTTCTTTCTTTGAACTTCTCACACCCTTGGGTAATACCTATAGTAGAATTACTTGAATAGTCGTTTTTGCGTTCAATGTTAGTTTTCGTAATTTACGTAGTTTAGAAGACAGAATGCTGGCTGAAAGCCAAGGTTACAGGGTTACAGGGTTGAAGGGTTACAACTTGGCCAGAGCAGCCATCGCATTTCCAGGAGTTTGAAAGTTGCTACACAGGGTCGACACCCAAGCTATTGGACATTGTAGTATATTAGGCATATTATCACAGAGACTCAGCCCCCAATTCCATGGCCCCCGATTATCGAAACGCTTCGTATCGTAATGCTTACGATGTCGTTAATTCGGCATCACTCAATGGGATATCGTTAAAAATTCTAACGAACGTAGTCGTAAATTTCAATGGTAAGAAAAGGGCGCGGCGCTAGTGATTTTACATTTAAGGAAAAATGTAAGTTAAATACATTATGATTTTGGGTTTACCACAGCTGAACAATATAAAACGATGGTGTCTTTAACGGAGTCCTTCAAGGACTTATGTTAGCTGTATGGGCTTCAGCAATTCTGCAGAAGGAATAGTCAGTCGTGGGAAGTTTTGAAGGAAGATTTAAATTCCATGGGGGCTCGGTATGATCTATAGTATGTATATACCTCGTCCGATATGTAGATAAATACAGATAATAAATAGGGAGGCTCCGTTAGCATGCAGGGTTCGCCTCCCGTCCGCCTTATAATAAATTGCTATTTGGCAAAGAAAAAATTGTCAAATCCATTTTCCCACATTTTAGATATGGGAGGATTTTAAATTTAACTTCTAAAGAAAATTAAAACAGTAGTACTGTGCCAAATTAACAGGGTTTGTGTGGCACTATTCGAAACCTCTTACGATCGTGTTCGGTAATGGCAAATCACGATCGCTTCGTAAAGCTATTAATCGTAAACGGCTTCGTACAGCACTGGTGTTTTTTAATATCAACTGTGTCAAGTTTAATAAAAGTGAACAAGAAAACAGACGCGGGTTTCTAAAGGGGCACCACCGATTAACAAACAATTACATCATTCATTTCAATAAACGAAGGTGGATAACAATAGTGCACTAAAAATGTATTAATAAATCCTTAAAATTTCTTAAATTGTAAATGCTATTCACATTTTATCTGAAAATCTAGTAATGCAGCTGTTACCAATATAAGTTATAAATATAGCACTACCTCCTGAAAAACACAAGATATTTTTTTCAGTTTCGTCCGAGCTTTGCGCCATTTTTGTATTTTTTGCACTACTTTGCGTGTTTACGGTTAGCAGTTTTGTAGGACGAAGCGCGCTGGTACATACATGCACTTTCTCGGAATAAAAGTTTTATTTGAGACATAGTCAACGAAATCGGTAATTATTGGCAGAAAAAGAAATGACGCCTTGACACTTACAAACTTTACAGTGTTCACCTTTTTTACGGTTTGGGTTTTTAAATTCCGATATTTTGTAGTTTTTGCATTTTTCATCAAGCCCATATTTTAAAAATGAAATTAATTAAATACATTCGGGGTGTTCATAAATCAGTGGAAATTTCATAAATGTGCATCTAAAACCGTAAATCTGTTTAAGCACCTTATTGAGTGCATAATTCAATGAAGTCCTCGCAATTTGGATATAAAGGAAAAGTTTACGAAGTTACACACTTATAGTATGTGCACAAAATGGGCGAGCATGTGTTCTTCGATGAAAACTGATAATTGTGAGTGCCTGAAAAACTTGTCAACGTGTCCTGTTCAAAATACTTTTCAGTTAAAATATTTATAAAGTGCTACTACCCTATTTTTTCAGATTTTTTAATCACATGGTCGGAAAGTAGGATGTGCACATTAGTAACGACTTTAGAAGCCTATATCTCGCGGACGGGAGGCGAACCTATCCAACGATATGCCACACAATGGGGTGCGAGAAAAAAAAATTGTTCACCCCTCAGTGCTATGTATGGAACGCTACCGCTAATTAATCCATTTATTTTTAATTTCATTATATAACTAAGTGGAGGTCAGTGGAGTGTCCCGGTCACGTTGGTTACGTTGCATTAGGTCAACCTTAGGTCGTTTGAGCCGGGCTGTCAGCGATAAATAAAATGTGTCGTTAACTCCTCCCGTTTTAAATTTCAACGTCCTCGTTGAATCCTAGAAGAAAGGTATTCTACTCACGCTCGTTACTTTAGGTGCCTCTAGTCCTGTTTCCTCACTTGCTTTTTCCGTTCCTGCGTTTGACGCTTTACCAAGGGAAGCTGGATTTGACCCGGCTATCGTTAAGCGGTACATCTTTAAAATGCCCCTATAAAATTATGCTCACGTTCCACAACCAATTTTCACTCGCACACTGATAAATGCAACAAGTCGCCTAAAGGTATTCGTTCGCAATATTGTGAATGGACGGTGCTACGCAGGGCTGGGATTCTGGCCTGGCTAGGCCAAATCATTTTTTGGGTCATAAGACGTACCGGCCGGAAATATACAATATTTTTATTTGACGTTCTGTGAATGTTCTATGAAGGTTTCAACTTTTGTGCCTTTCAATACCTGACTAAAATGTACTGTCTGCAAGCGCGTACGCAGGGTGGTTTCAGGGGCTATAACCCCCCAAATGTAATCAAAATTGTTATTCGCTGTTTAAATGCCGATTATATAAAGAGACAAAACCTAAAACTCCCTTAAACTGAATGTCTTTGAAAAAAATGCAAAAATTTCTTCCACGTTACAATTGCTTACTAAAATCTGGCTTAAACGCCACCATCTAATCTCGGGAACAGCTTAACCGATTTCGATGGAACTTTCACTGGGAGGTATACGAATTTGTTGCGGGCATAATTTAGGATTGCCAGGTTTATATATTCTACAACAGCCGTGCCGCCGCGCGCTGCAACCTGTGCCTCTGATAACGACACTCCGTTGTCGCCCACCGCAGGGAACCCTCGCCACCGGGCTGGCTAATGCGAATTGTTGTGTCACCTTCTATTATTATAGTTGGCTATTATCATCACTAATTCGTCAAAAAAATACCTGGACAAGACCGGGGCGAGGTCTGCTAATTACTAGTGCGCTTCATACAACAAAACTGTTTCATCGTGAGTACGCAAAAGTGGTTTAAAAATTTTAATTTAATTTGCCAAAGATTTTTAGATGAAGGTCTAATTCAACGAATTACATGCATATGCAAGTGTGTATTGTGTATAGTTTGCACGTGCCTTTCGTGACGTGAAACGTGAATATATGTACTTATGAATTTTTAATTAAGAATACTTATCGATCATACCTACGTGATTACCTGAATCATATAAAAGAATCATTCAAATCGTATAAGTATTGTATTGTTTCAGAAATCCTCCGATATAATTAAGTAAATTGGACAGATAGTTATTAATTTGAATGAAGTCTCTTTATTTTCAAGAGTATTAAAAGAATTAATTAATTAATTCCATAGTAGATACCCATCGAAGATTGGAATTTCGGAACCTCGCACAATAGGCAATGCCGATTTTTTTTCCCCGTAGGCAAAATTACTTCAGTCACGTGCAACAGATGAATTTGGTTTCTAAGTGAGTCGGCAATCTTCCTAGTTCATCACTCCTCAGTTTCTAAGAAGGCAGAAAGACACACAGGGTGTTACATGTTTCGTTTTCCCAATTTTGGTATGGAACTTTAATACCTACATACCTATAACAATTAAGGAAGAAAATTATTATGCATACACAGCTTGCGTCATTTCGCAGGTACCTATGCTAATAATTATAATAGGATATCGCTTCCCTTGTAAATTATCGTCGAATTTATAAATTCAATTAGTTTGTGTAATGTTTCAAATACATCCTTCGCTGCAGTGTTGTAAATTTGCCGAACAAAACAAAAGTTTACGAATTTTTTTCTGTGATTTACGACGATTTACAAAGTGAAACGAATTTTCTAAATGTTAAAGATGCTGTTTTTAAGAAAATGACGAATAACTAACTAAGAGAAATCTAAATTCCCAAATATCAGAAAGGAGTAGTAGAAATCTAGGTTCCTTCGAGTTCAGACACAATGAAGGATATTAAGATTAACTAACGGGGGGATGCATCACGTTAAATTAACCACCGGCACCGTTGACGTTCCGTAGTTACCGTGTTCTGTCCGCCTTTGTGTCTTTTACGGTAATTATCAGGATCCTTAATGAAATTGTTGATTACATTAGGTTGA
Organism: Neoitamus cyanurus; assembly: GCA_947538895.1. Lineage (NCBI taxonomy): Eukaryota > Metazoa > Arthropoda > Insecta > Diptera > Asilidae > Neoitamus > Neoitamus cyanurus. Next base: position 2,038,573 of record OX384540.1, read on the forward strand.
CGCTTCTATTGATTCGTTCGTTAATTTCTCTATTTTAATGCTCTTCTCTTTTCAATGCCTTTATTTATCCGGTTTCTTCCATATCAAGCCCTATCCAACCTATTCGGTTGTCGCACTCTTATAGGCAGATTTTCAGTAATTAGCTCCCTGGAAATTTTCCATGCACTGTACTTCCCCGAAAAATGGTTGATTTTAAGGGCCTCACGAATATAGCGTATAGTGTAGTAAGCGTGTATGTCCTTTAGTCCTTACCTCTGCTGCAGGTAGATATGCAATAATTACGTGGTGATCCTATTCAGTTGTCGCGCAGTGTATATTTCTGAATTTCGTTGACCAGGAATAGATGCAGGCAAATGACTTCTACAAGGTGGGCCAAAAAAAGTCATCCGATGTTGTTTGGCTCTCATTTTTTTTCCAAATGAAAAACTTCGATTCTGTTTTTTGATTATGTTTATTTGAACCTTAAGAATTTTATTGGTCAAGTCGAGAAGATGATATCGGCCAAATGGGCGCCATCACAATTGATTGCCACAACCGATATTCTGAAGGCGGCGTTCCCGGGTCGCCTCATCTCTCGTTTTGGCGATTTGCACTGGCCCGCAAAATCGCCCGATTTAACCAGACTTTTTTTTGTGGGGTTTTTTGGAGACTCGTGTTTACGTGAACAAGCCCGAGACCCTGGAAGCCCTCAAGGACAACATTCGACACGAGTGCGAGAATCTGTCGCCCGAAGTTCTCGCCGAAGTGATGGCAAATGCCATAAAACGAGCCCGTATGGCAATCAATTGTGACGGCGCCCATTTGGCCGATATCATGATGATGACATCGAATTATTTGAAATATTCATATCTTGAAATACGTGCACGCCTGCATCGCTCCGTTTGCGGTTTGGTTTAGGGGCGTACAGAAAATTCGCAACAAAATTTGGGAGGAGGGGAGGTCCGACCAAGCGTTATGACCCTGGTACCTGAGGGAGGAAAGGGGTCAAGGTTTACGTTATGTCAGGATTCTGGAACTGCCAAAGAAAGTTTCTCCATGTTCAAGTTTTGAATTTAAAAGTCGGACGGCATTTACCGCGGAAAGTTAACGGCTCTGATCCTATGAAGAGATTTGCAGTACGGAATTTGCGTACGACCTTAAAGGCGGCGTGATTTGTAAGATGGCAGCGCACAGAATCCTTTCGTTCCTTTCTAATATAGTACAATGATTTGGTGTCAAGTTTACCCTGCCGATTTTCGCCCGGTCATTTTCCCCCTGTTATATTTCAGTCTATAAAATATTTTGTAAAAGGCACATTAGTCCATAAGATATTTTGTACAGTATATAAAACAGTGTATAAAATAATTTGTAAAAGGCACATTTTAGTCTATAATTAAGAAACTGAGAAAGGGAAAAATACCCGGGGGAAAATGCGCGGAGCAAATTTAGCCAATAGAAAAAAAAACTTACGAGAAACAGGGGCTCTAGGTAGATTAGAAGGGGAAAATGATCGGGGGGAAATCGGCAGGGTAAATTTGACTCCCTACTTAGTACAATCGCTGAATGCTATACTACTCCGCGTTCGTATTTACCCTCCTTTCCACTATTCCCTAAGTAGCTTAACAAACTTGAAAACATGGCAGATAGTCCAGCAGCACTGAAAATATAAACATTTCAATCGTCATAATCTATATGTATGTATATAAAAATGAATGTTTGTCTGTATGTCCTTTATATTATGTCCTTTATAGAATCGTAAACTATGCATTTGATCATGTGATGATCTTTAGCAAAGTTGTTGTGCATGAGCCCACGAAGGTTTCTGAGTTGGTACGACCAATTTACGACAGATGGCGCCACTGTCAGGAAGAAGAAGAAGAGGAAATTTGTTGTGATGCGTGTCCCATGTTATGGGTATCGTTTGAATGGGGAGGTAGTGTAGAATGTGTTAGTGAAAGAGAAGTTGGTGAAAAGTGTAAAATGTGGGAATTATTGGTGAAAACGTGTTTTTGTTGTGGGGGGTGAGACCCCCCAGAAGTGTGTCTCAGCGGAAGGAAGAAGAAGCACTATAGGAAATTGGGCCGGGTTGGTGAAATTTGGTGAAAATAGTGAAAACTTGGTTTTTTCGGTGGGTGCCGACAAAATTGAAACGGCTGTGGAAGAAAAGTGTATGCATGAATTGGAATAATTTTTTCACCAATCGATAGCTAAGGAAGCAGAGTAATCCATATATATATAAATGAGTCCCTATTTCCCTTGGCCACGCCATCACGCGTGAACAGCTGGACCGATTTCGCTAATTCAAGGGATTTCACTGAAAATCCGCACTAGGGCTTTTTTGGGATCACTGATTTCGAATCTGCTGTTCAAATTTCCAAATATGAGACCACCCCCACCTTGCTGTGAGGTATAGGAGAGGGGGTGCAATAAGGAGGTGGTGTAAAATGAAGAAAACTAAATGTAATAATACTGTTGGAAAATATCTAAAACATGTGCAAATCGCAAATAGGAAAACGCTGGGTCACATAGGAGAGGTGGTTGTGCAGTAGGGAGGCGTTGTAAAATTAAGGAATACAAATTTAATAGTATCCCGGGAAACGCCGGGTCTGGGCAAGCTAGTTGGCTAATAATATTCTAAATCAAAATTAGGCATATTATAGTTCCATGAATGCAAAAAGTGTTAAATCCAATGCATGCAATAAATGAGGAGAATCAGTTTATATTATAATATATTATATATTTTAAGAAGCACGTAATAGTTTACTACCGACAAAGTAATCCCAAAGTCCCAAATTTTGCACACTAGGATAAACAATTTAATTGCCTTAAACTTACTGATAAGGTCTAATGAGCTACATATTATTCTGAAGCCGATGAAATTAGTAAATTACAATTACTGACGATCCCTCAAAGGCTATAACTCTAGATCCGCTCCTGGTTTCTGGTAATTTCGTGCAAATGCAGATCGTTGCGATCTGGTGCGGTCCAGTATTACCCTTGTGGAGACGGCACAACAGAGCCGGCATTTTTGTTTTTATCAAAAACATCTTCATGTTATATTTGCTTGTCAAAGATGATTACTTTTCTGATAAATCTGACAATACGTCAATTACGTCTAATCTCGTACCTTGTAAAATTAGAAATTGTTTTCAAGTAGGTTCATCCCTGCCGTTAAAATTTTATTGCTTGGTAAGAGCAATGCAAGAGATAAGCAAGCAAGCAGGTATATGGCACAATTTAGCACTTAAATAAATATAAGTACTACCGGAGGCTTTATTCCATACAACGGTCATAGGTATTTGTAAAGTTAAGGTGTTCTTCGTTTTGGTGCGAGCACAAGATTTTGATCATTAAAACGTTACTTTGGTAGGAATTAAACCGCTCGCGCTGCTGTGCTAGATCTACTACTACCCAACACTACAATACTCGTAGACCGACCACGGAGCTTCAGCTGCTGAGAACTGCTGGTTATCATAATTATCATTCAGAGTGCGATGCTTTAATATTTACTGAATGAAATGGTTCAAACTCCACTTCAGCAATTGGAAAAATACAATAAACTGACCGATACGTGATAACGCTTGAGAGCATCACTTGGAGTGGGGAATTATCATGCAAGCTTTTCAGGGCTAAGCTGGACTCGCGAACACCTTTTGGAACTTTTACACAACGGCAGCCATACAATGGCTGGCACGGAGACGAAAACTGTGATAGATTCGCTAACCAGCCAGCTAGGGAGCTTTGGGAAGTACCAGTTGTTCATATTCATGCTTATTGTAGTCCCAGTGTGCTTCAACGCAGTGTCCACCCTTGGTTATGTGTTTACGACTAGTGGGATCGAGCAGAGGTAGTTGTGATTCAGTTTAAATAACTCGTTATCCTAAAAAATGGCTACTTATTGAGGTGCAAGGTTCCCGAATGTGATACGAGTGCGAGTGAATATTGGGAGCATTGGGTGGATTTCTCCATCCCTTATGAAAATGGCGTTCCAAGCAAGTGCACTCGTTTCAGACCTGCTGAAGGAAGTGCTGATTGGGACACTGAGAAATGCTCTGCTGAGATGTTCGGCAATGGCACCTTAGCGTGCACTGAGTTCATTTACAAGAACACGGAAACAAGTATTGCCAATGAGGTAAGTTCAATTACTCTGTGACAAACGCAGTTAATTTTCATAAGGTCAATAGTGGGACCTCGCTTGTCCTGAGAACGCTTGGAAACTGACACTCATTGGGACCATCAACAACGTCGGCCAATTTGTGGGCATGCCGCTGGGCGCCTTCGTATCCGATAGGTCTCTGCTCCATTGAATTAGGTTTGTAATTAGATTGGGGCTAAATGTTTTGAACTTCTTAATAGGTATGGAAGACGCATCGCACTTGCAGCAGGCGGAAGTTTTAGTGCTGTTATGGGACTGTTGAAGTCTTTTTCTACGAATTACGAGATGTTCGCTTTGCTTGAGTTTCTCGACGCCTCGATGGCATGCGTAATTTACACCACAGCTTGGATAATCGGCATAGAACTAGTAGCCCAAAAAAGACGAGCGGTAGCATGTTGCGCCCTTTCTATTTTTTATGCAATTGGAGAAATCTCATTAGGGATAATAGCGAAATATGTGCAAAACTGGCGAACCATTATCCGCGTCTTATATGTACCAGCTTTGATTCACTTAATTTACTTTTGTGTTCTACCAGAAAGTATTAGGTGGCTAATAAGTCAAAGAAGAACAGACAATGTGATATCGCAGATGAGAAGGATAGCTCAAGTGAACAAAAAGGTCCTACCAGAGGAATCTTTAATGAATCTCCGCAACATCCTAACTAGCGACAGTGAAGAGAAAACGGAACAAGAATATCCTTTCACAACTGCATTTAAGTCACCTCGTCTACTTTGGCGCACTTTAACCTGCTCCTTTTGCTGGTTCGCCAATACACTAGTCTACTACGGATTGAGTCTTAATGCAGTAACACTTGCTGGGGACAAATACCTCAATTTCATCCTTACCTGTGTGATAGAAATACCGGCATTTTTGATAGCGTCCTTTCTCATGGATAAAATCGGACGACGAATCTCACTGTGCGGATCATTACTGCTTAGTGGGGCAACTTGCGGCTTCGCGATTTTAGTACAGAACAACAATGGTGAGTAAGAACCTACCCTTTAACATTTATGCGCTTCCATATCACAGAATAACAAATTACCTCTGTCTAGATAGGAACGCTTAGGTGTAATCTAAATTTGTCTATCCACATGTCCCAACCTATTAATCCGTTCATTTTACCACCAGTACATGGGACATGTTTTTAACACCTTAGTATGTACCTTACATTTTTTTATGTATCGCTAAAAAATACCTCGGAAAATGTGCATTTTAGAAGACGCAAATCAACGTGAAAAAGCCGCTTCCGTTAATGTTTAAGCATGTTTATTGGTGTATGTTGCTGTTCATAGTACTTGCTATGGTCCGTATTGCTTCTGTTTAGATCTCAAATAATCAAAGACTTGTTCAAACAAACCGATAATAGGGTTCGAAGCACGACAAACAATTATCTTTAGCAAAAAACATTTCAATCAATCACGTCGCGGAGTTCAGAAGTAAGTCGTGTTTTTCGATTTTAAAAAGATATCTAAATTGTTCAGTATTCCTGATTACTCGACACTCGCGTTTGTACATACAACAGGGATGTTACATATCGGCATGCGGGAAGAGTTCCGATAAGCCAACATGCCGAAAAAAAATAAATAATAAGACTTAAGTCATTTGCATCATAAGTCAGAAGCCAGAAATGCTTAAATTCCTTAAGCACTTCTGCGGGCGGGCCCTTAGGCTAGAATTTTTCAGCGATCAAATATTGCTAAAGCATATTTAGGCCAATAACAATAAGTATCGCAAGAGAGCTCAAGTCATGGAAATATACTTATTGCTTAACAACCTACGACATACGAGCCCCAACCGCGTGAAAGAAAAATGAAAGAAAAGAAAAAAGAAAATGAGGAGATTCTCGATAGCTCGCTCGGGAATCGAAGAGAAATGGATAAGCATTCCTGATTTGCTTTGACCACTCAATCCGGCGGGGAACACTGATGACCTTAAGTCCACTTAGCCAAAAATAATTCTAAAGTTTAGTGTCCCAGACAGACCCAATTTTTTTTCTTGCGGTCACTTAGTGTTTACTATCATTTAAAACACATTTCATCTTGTAAGCCGATATGCCAGCTTTTTTGCAACCAGCTCGTGGGCCATTAGATCACAATGAGAAATGAATGGGGAAAAAATGTTCGGGAGGGGTGTGCATAACAACAAATGAATATCCATGTTCTAAAACAGATTTTTCCAGTCCCTATCGATTCTAGGTACTGAAGTGTAGGATACTAGTATGGACGGAGCGAACGCGATTTTTTTTGGGTTTTTTGCAAGGACATGACCTCAGTTAAAGGTGATTTTAAATTTCCTATGTGCAGAACGAATTTGAATTACATCGGATTCAAGAATGGAGCTGAAGATCGAAATTTGCTTAGACTCAATAAAAGGATGCTGCACCCCATGTCTGTTTTTTGAAGTTATTACGTTTACCTAAACTGGCACTTGCTGAAATTATTTCTCAATATTATTAAAATTGCTAGGAATAAATAAGGATTATAATTCTTCAAAAAAAGAATGCAGAGAACATTAGAGAGCTTTGTTTCTTATCACTGAATTGGTGGTGGAGTATGCCACTTTATTATTGTACATACCAAATTGATATGGCGCTTCGGCCGAGGGGCGGTGACGTCAGGTTCGAACCCGTGTCGGGATAGGAAACTATTTAATAGCGGGGTTTTTTTTCATATTCTCCTCTGAATTTTAGTTATAAATATGTTAAGTGGCTGAATCAAGGGAGCGTCAGGCGTATTGAAAACTAGGGGAGGTTCTTGTTACTCTGGCCCCAATTTTTGGGAATGGGGTTCGAAACATTTTGCTGTGCTAATTAACGGAAAAATAATGAAAAAATTCTATCTCGACCCGTTTTCGAGATATAGGTCAATTCGCGAGCCACCTAACGTTCGTAACTTTTAGGAAAATTCTATTATATATTATAATTTTCCTTTTACAAACTACCGGTGGAGTTAATTAGCGCAGCAAAATGTTTCGAACCCCGTTCCCAAAAATTGGGGCCTGAGTAACAAGAATCGTGCCGAAAAATAGGTAGAGGAATAAAATGAAAGAAATATACGAAAAACTTAAAAAGGTAACAACGCAGCGGGGACTGAACCCTGGCACTTTTAGTGAAAAGCAACTGCACTGTCCACAGGCCACTCTTCTTCTTCTCTCACATTATTGGAAAGTGGGTACATAACGCAACGGCTCTTTCGTAGCGCTGTTGCGTTTTTAATGCGTATATTTCTATTCTCTTTCCTCCTTCAGATCACGTGAAATAAGATACAATACTAGACGTATGCAAGCTATTTAGCTGAGATTTGCTTAGCAACATACTTGGCTATGCGTCTAGCTATAAACTTGCCTGTGATGATGATTTACTTGGCTATTGGAAATGTTGCTGCGGTGGCTCTTTTTTTAACAATCTTTAATCAACGATTCTCTTCAAGACTATCAACAGCCTGTCGCGGGCCGTAGTTAGCTCACCCTTCAAGGAACAACCATTGAACGAAATTAGAAACTAAGGGCCTTGTTTCTGTTAGAAACTAAGGGCCTTGGTCACAAAAATCAGTTTTTTGCGATTATCTCGGTTTCTATAACTCCAATGATGTTAACATTTATTATAAAAAGTGTAGAGCATAAAATTTGCAACAAATTTCGTTTTATAATATTTTTCATACGCCCAACCGTTTTTGAGATAGAGGACAGAGAGCCCGCTCAGCCATACTCACTGTAATGCAAGGTCAACCGTGAATCTCAGTGAATAATACCTTGCATTAAGTTATTAAATCATTGAAATATCATTAAAAATAAATAATTTGTATTATTTATTAGTTAATACATTATATTTAATATTAATTTTAAAAGTTATGGCTGATTTGTGTTTTATTTGTGAGTCGGCTCTCTGCCCTCTATCTCAAAAACGGTTGGGCGTATGAAAAATTTTATAAAACGAAATTTGTTACAAATTTTATGCTCTACACTATTTATAATAAATGTTAACATCATTGGAGTTATAGAAACCGAGATAATCGCGAAAAACTGATTTTTGTGACCTTTGAATAACTCACGACGCAGACACGAGATTTTATGAGACTTTTGAGCCAACTTTTAGAACACCAAAATGAAGGTGTGTACAAATTTACAGCTTGTTATCTCAAAATTCCGAGGTTGACCCCTTTTTTTTTGCTAAAATGACTGGGCTACTTGTAAAATTCCACTTTAGTACGAATGATTTTATTTATGACATATTTCAATTTCATCTAATTCGGAGCGGGATCCGGCGTTTTCCGAATAACGACCCTGTAAATAATTATTGGACCATTAAATTGCTTGGCAACATCCAAAAATTTACAGTGTAGGTCGTAGGACCAGTCACATCCATAATAGCTATCCAGATAAAAGCCCGTCCTGGTTTTTATCTATATTTATAGTATCCTTTGTCTTTCTAAAATATCTCTCAAGCACACAAACGGACAAACCCGGCTCTTATGACTCTCGAGTGCTCCGAGCGGAAGCGAGAAATATTTCGTTAGCTCCTCATTGCCTCCTGCAAGTGCAAGCGAGAAATGCATACTCCTGTCCTGAATCAGTGATAGTGGACATATACTCACTCCTTATTGCGTTAATGGAGCGACCCGGAATGCACTCAGATATACGGAGGTATACGGCTCCCATGAAGTCAAACTTTGCCCAGCTCTGCTCAAGCACACAGATGCTAATTACCCATTTTCCCAACGAGCGATCCTCGCCAGAGGGTTGTTTTATAACTCTTTGTCTGTCTGTTGGGTGACTCAGGGAAAAGGTTTGTTTAGCTGTGTTTTATGGCTCTGTCTGTTCGGGCTGATTTACAGATGCTATGCGTAGACGTGTTCAGCTATCCTTTTCTCCTGAATATTATCCCTGCTCCTGGTATGCTGAGAGTTGAATATAAAATGTAACACTTCGATTGCAAGATCAATCCACCAAAGTGCATGGCCACGGGTTGATGCTGCCGCAAGTACGAACGGTCTTTGAATCTTTATCTCGTCTTAGTCTCAGATTGAGCGCGTTATAGTAGTGTGTGACAAATCACCATGGCAGATTGTAGCGTTGAAGAACTTGTGCAAATCATCAAATTTTATTATCAAAATCAGTGCGCCGTTTGAGAAACGTTCCGCGCATTACGTGATCTTTAACGATGAAGCCCAGTTTTGGATGAATGGATATATGAACAAGAAATATTGTCGGATTCCAGCACCAAATGCATCCCGAGTAAGTCACTGTTTGGTGCGGATTTTGGTCTGGCGGAATCATCGGTTCGTATTTCTTTCAAAACGAAACTGGCATTGCCATAACCGTCAACTGCGAGCGCTACAGATCGATGATAAGCAACTTCTTGTGGCTTGAACTGGATGATAAAGACACCAACGACATGTGGCTCCAACAGGACGGCGCTACATGCCACACAGCATACCACAATGGACATTCTGCACGAGAGATTTGAGAGCATAGTAATCTCGCGCGGCGGCGTCTTTAAATGGCCACCGAGATCGTTCGATTTAACGTCTTCAGACTTGGGCTATCTTAAATCACAGGTCTATGAGAATAAACCGCAAACAATTGATGTCCTCAAAGTCAACATAACAAACGCCATCGAGCAAATTCAGCCAGAATTATGCGACAAAGCCGGCGGACATTTGAACGACATTATATTCTATACTTAATGCCATAAAATATTCTTTCAAATAAAATGAAATGGAGTGGATACCTCACACGTTTTATTTACATTTAAAAGTCGAGCGTCCTTATTGAAAGGCCTTGTATTATTGCAAATTCTTTTTTCTAATATAATTCTAAGATTTTTTCATTTGGAACCGTTATTTTCTTTTTATAGATCATATTTGGGCTCTGCTTCTGTACCTAACTGGAAAGTTTGCAATAACAGCGTCATTTACAACTCTTTACGTTTACACTGCCGAAATATTCCCTACAAATATTCGCCAAAGTCTTCTATCAGTATGCTCAATGATTGGCCGAATAGGATCTATGTTAGCTCCTCAAACTATATTATTGGTAAGTCTTGTTTTTCTAAATTAATTGTCCGGTTCCGTCAGGAAAGGGTAAAAAATACTCAAAGTATTTTTTGCTTTATTTCAAATCAATGAATTTATAACTATGTATTTTTATGTTGTATATACATAGTTAATGCAATAAACCCAATTTCTTAAATCTGTGTTGCAAGCAAATGGTAATACGAAATAAAATATTAGTATTAATTACGATGATGTACACAAATTACGGATTTAGGAAAAATAAGCAAAATGCGAGAAAGATTCTAGACAATAAATATTCCGCGCAAAATTTTATAGTACAATCAAATAAAAAAATAGGTTTGAACTTAAATATTGACCAGGAATAAAACCTGGCGTCTCTTTAAGATAAGTGGCACTGAACCTCACTATTCTTCGGATTCTGATTTGCGAAGCCAATTTAACTGTTATTCGAAAAGTCTGTACCGCCAGTATACGGTTTGTATGCCTCAAAACAATAAATCTAATCCTATCGACTATCCCGCTGATGAATTTTTGACAAGGGAACTGGTAGTGATTCTTCCACTATATCTAAAATCTATTTCCGAAGTATTTTAGGAATCCCAATTGTGATAAAACCTGTGACTGTCTTAGACTATTTTAACTACCTGACATGTCTTTTGACGCAATTCTCAGTCTTAATTTTGGATGAATCTACTGTTTTTGACTATTAAAATAAAATTGACGTAGATTATTCTAATTCACCTGATAATATTCCTGGGGTAGTTCTCCGTAAATGTAGTGGCTCGCTTGTTGAACCTTTGACTTTCCTTTTTAATTTATCTTTGCGTTCATGTTTTTCCGAACATTTGGACGCTGTTCTATGTGATTCCCATTTCTAAGAAGGGGAAAAGGAATTTAGTAGGGAATTACAGGCCTATTACCAAATGATCACCTATTCCAAACCTTTTCGAATCCATGGTAAAGGATCACTTAAGTTTGTACTGTAAACCCTTTTTATCCGCGAATCAACAAAATAGGAAGATCTACATACGACAACTAATCTAGTGTAGTTTCCTAATTTCTTGATTTCTGATAACAGCTAGAATATAGGTGGGATCTGAAGGAAATAGCATTGTGAATAGATTATTTGAATTTTGTTCGTGTAGTATGTTTCCTCAGCAGTTTACTCTATTTCAACCCCATGCTCGGTGTCTGTAATTTAAATCTCCACCTGTAATATAATTTCCGCATAGGCGTGTTCATTAATGTTATCTGTGACTTCTACACCTATGGTTTCAATAATTTTGCACTTAATTGTTGTCATAGTTTGACTTTTAATTTTGACTGAAATTTTGTCGGTTTAGTCTGGAACAGTTGGTTTCAGTAATTAAAGCTATGTCTATGTTATTTGAATTTCAGTTAGAGTAAATAATGTATACTTATTTGTGTGATAAGTATTACCTCTAGACTCTGTGTTAAATCTGGAGGTCGGCTATGAAAAAATAATTACCTTCATTATGCTCAGGTCCGAAGCCAGTATTTGGCGATTTTTTTCGGTTATGTATTTTGGCGAAATTCTACAATAATTACGTCGGCTAGAACATTCTGGATTGACTTGTGAAAGCTGTGACAATTTGCGCATTCTTTATTGGCTTGAGAATTGCGCTCGGCTGTTGCATGCGATCTAAAGCAGTATGCACAGTAGGTTATGACACGGCAATGTAACATTATGTGACTTTCCTAGGGAGTTTTCTGTTAAAGTTCCATTTCACAATAGTTCTGTTTCTACTAATGGGTTTAATGTATCGTATTTAATCCCAGCTTCATCGAGATGCGATTTTAATTTTCTAAGATCTTCCATATCCATTCCGTACAGATTAACTTTAAATTGACCTTTTTGAAGCCTTTAATAGATTGCAGATCTCCCAATAGCTGTCAATAGTAGCAGGTAGAATCTTTATTCCAATAGACATAACATATGTTTAACCGTGTACTCATTTCCTTACTGTTGCTTTTAATAACGGGGGTGAAATAATTTCCACTTTGAGATGAACGGTTTTCACTCGGAGAAGCAACACTTGATGCACAAGTTATTTTAGACTGCGAAGAATTGGCTCTTTTATCACTCATTGTGATATATGAATTTTGAATACAGTAGAATTCGCATATAACGACCTTCAAGGGACCGGCGATACTGTGTCGTACTAACCGGATGACTTACAAAACGGTAGGATTATTTCTTAAGTACATATGTACTTAACTTACGAATACATATGAATTATAAATGTGAAAGTTACATTTGATTCACCGGCTTCTAATCGGTGTAATATTGCACTTTTTTCTTCAATTGTAAAACACTTTCGCTTCGCAGAACCCATTTTGTCGAGCTTTAAGAACTTGTCACAACAATTGACAAACACTAACTGTGATTTACGCGCGCCAATAAGGAGAGGTGAAGCGCTCGGGGCGGGACGCCGAGGTATTGGTGCGTAGGCTGTGGAAACAAAACATTGCGCGTCGTTTTAACCGGACGTATTATCATAAAAAATGGTCGCTATAAGCAGTTGGGCGCTTAAACCGGAGTCGCAATAAACGGTTATATCTTCTCAGTACCTAACTATGAAACCTAAGAGTAAACATTATCGTCGCTAAAATCGGTTAGTCGTTATATGTGAATTCTACTGTATATTGTTTGTAATATTGTTGAAATAATGTAATTTAGACTCCTCGGAGTCGTCATCACGAGATTATCTACGCGTACTCGCTTTAGGATTTTTGTTTAAGTTAGTATGGATAGAAATCGCTTTTCCGGCATAATAGTTAATAATAATATTTTGTTTTTATAATAACAACTTCGAATTGGAACACAGATATATTAAAAGAAATTGGTTTTGTTCAGTCCTCTTTGCTTTGACATATAAATTAAATTAAAATATATATTGTATCTTTGTATTGTATATGTATATTCCCGTATAGAAATTTAAAATGACACTGTATGTAGGTACACTGACGGAACCAGCCCATGTATACAACGTAACGCTTGTTTATTTAATTTCATATTTTTCAGGGGCAGAGTCTGACATACTTGCCTTTGCTTCTATTTAGTGGTTGCGCAACAATTTCAGGACTGCTTGCTCTACAGTTCCCCGAAACAAATTCGAAGGAGCTCCCAGACACAATCCAAGAGGCTGAAAAGGTCGAAAAGAGTGAGAGTAGCTAGTCCAAATGGGATACGTATAAAAGTACAAAATTTATTGTTATTTTAAAAATGTGTATTAGATTGATTTCGTTGATAAATATAAATAATCTAGTCAAGCTTGGCTAGTTTTTTTACTCTTCAGCCGAACTCTTTTCTAGTAACTCTGATTTTTCCGCTTTTCTAGTGTTACTGACGTTAATCATTTTCGTTGACTGCATATCTTGCAGCTCAATTGGTGGTCTATCATAAGTCGGAGGTATTAATCGGTTGCTGGAATTACGACAAAATTATAGTTTCAATTCTAAAGCATGTTGTCAAAAATTGAGTTTTTACCTAAGTAACCAGAGCCAAATCATGCACACTAACATCATCACAGCAGTAAAACCAAAGGTCCAGTACGTTCCTAAGCGTGTGTAAATATATCCAACAAAAACAGGTCCCATAACACGCGAAAAACAGCCTGACCCCGTCATTAACCCCATCCACACACCTTGCGGTCGGGGCCCGAGTATTTTCGAAAATATCGTTTGAATGAGAGTTACCCCAATAGGATAACCAACTGATGTGAAGGCATACCCCAACAAAAACTGAGTAATTGTTATTGCTGGTGTATAACTACACCATTCTTGTGTCTTTGGACAGCCCAGGTACTTCGGGTCGTCAAAGTTTATACTATTGTTTCTCAATTCACTTGAAATGTTGTATACTTCGGCAAGTTTGGGCGGGGCGTCACCCCAGGGGATATAAAGTATTCTCCCCAGGAACATTAAAGAGAATCCTCCCCAAATCAGTACATGTCGCTCCTCAAAAAGCTTGCACATTGGACTTATTCCCACAAATGTTATGCAAGCTATAACTGCACCTGCGGACATCAGGATTCCCATGTAGTATAAGGCTTGAGTTTTCGTCCACGCGAACTGGTCCATGGTTAGGGATGTTCCTAAACTGGAATATAGTTTACAATCATTTCTTAGTAAAGTTTAAAAATGAATTTTCTTTACGTCTCTAATAACACAAAATTGAAGACCAAAACGAAAAAGGCCACAATTAGGGTCCAGGCAGATATGTAGTCCGGTTTCACTGATTTCCAAGTGTCTTCTTCACTCTCCTTTCCTTGCAGGATCATTATTTCCTTGGCGGCAACCTTCTTTTCCTGTAATTTACGAGCTACAAAAAAAACTACGTGCGTTCTTGGGCGAAACTTACTTTAAAAAAAGACGGTAAGAACATTAAGAAGTTGATAATGGCCAGAAATACGTTAATCCAGCCGGCAGCAGTGTACATATCCAGCGTAAGAACATTGGGGATTAGTTTTATGCCAACTTCTCCCAAAGGAGTAACAGCTGCTTGCAGTCCAGGACCCACAATGAAGCCCAGAACTTGAGCTAAAGATACCATTGAAACGGCACCGGTGCGCTCATCAATTCTGGTAGCTGCTGATATATACGATCGGCAGACTGCTATGTTTGCTGAAAAAATGTAAAGGTGATTTTTAAGGATAAGCACATAATGAATAAATTATTGTCTTACGGTACTAACCTGAGCTAACGCCAACAAGAAACCTGGAGCCTAACATCCAATACTTCGTATGCAGGGGAATTGCTTCTAACGATGAATAAATAGAACTAGCTACAGTAAATAAGGCAAGTGAACACATTAGAGGTAGCCTGATAGATCCGACCTTGTTGCCCCAGTAACCAAATAAGGGGCTGAATATCATTTGACCGAGCGGGTTTGCTCCAACTATGAATCCCATAAATTCCTTACCGGCAGTCGGATCTAACTGCAAAGATTTTTTTAGAATTCAATAAGAAAATAATCAATACGTCAATAAATGATGTAAGGAACTATATTTAACCGACTTCAAAAAAGAAGGTTCGGCCGCGATGTTTTCATGTACATATGTTCGCGTCCGTCCGTAATTTCTCAACTTTAAGGCATTGCTATGAAAATGGGTCCTTTTATGTTTTCGGGGTTGCTGAGATGCCGGATCCATAACAGCGACCGAAAAGTCTCACCATGAACGGATTTCCGTGTAACTGAACATACAGGGATTTTTGTGTCGCTGATTTCAAATCTCCGGTTCGAATTTAATCCCGGGAATATTTTGAGTTTCCGTGGAAAATATCAATAATATTAAAGGCTTTAATTTATTTTTTTTTTCTTTTAATTCAACGATGTTTGAAACAACACATAATTTCTTATTGCCGAATTGTATTTCCATTAGTAACTGTCATCAAAAAGACTGATTTTATTTACCTTTCCAGTGATACTAATGAAGAGGATGCCAACTTTTTAGGCTGTTGTGGAAATTTGGACAAACATTCTGGAAAATTCGATGAAACCCGTTATAAAAAGAGGCCGGGTTTGTCTCTCGTCTAGAGGTGGCTATTAGCACCAAGCATACAGTACATGCAATTGGAAAGATACGAAACGAAAGAATGGATTGTCCTCCGTCATATCGCCCCCGTCGCCATGCAGCTCAAACTACTTAGTAGACTGGGAAGTTCTTCCGAATGTGGCTTATTCCCCAGACTTGGTTCCCTCTAATTAGCACCTTTTCAAATCATACCGTCATATTTAGCAGACCAGCGGTTTACGAGAGTTGAAAATGTTAAAAAACGGATCGACAATTATTTTACTTCAAAACATCTTTTATCGTGACTGCATCTGTAAGCTGAGATTAAGGCAATTACCAATAACTTCTACTAAACTATGACTAATTCGATTTTGATAAGCTATAATAACAAACTAATTGAATATTTTCATATTGCGTAATTGAAAGCAATTTAATGCCATATTTATCATTTCTTTGCGTTTTTTTTTACCTTAGACAGCTACCTTTATTCTGACAACGATTTGCAATAATTTCTTGAAAGAGCATTAAAAGGAAAATATATTGCCTGTAATTTGTATTATCATATCGTGATAACATTTAAATATCTACACCATACAGGGTGTCTTGTAAGTAGTGGATAATATGAAAGCTGGGTATAAGGCAGCTTATTAGCTATCAAATGAGCAAAACATATCCTTATGAAAAATCTCACGGCTTTCGAGTTATTTAAGTTTTTATTTTGTTTTCATTTGAACAAATGATAATATTTTTGGTCTTTAGTAGTTGTACTATCAGATAAGTGATGGAAGTTTTCAACAGCAGTTGCATTTTTTCAGAGTAATATTATTTTTCACAAAATGTGACTACCAAATTTTTATGACGCGATATCACTCTTTACATTTCTTCTCGGAAATAAAAATATATTGCTATTAAAATGACAGCTGTTTTAGAAATATTAAAAACCTGACGAAAATCTGCTTTTTCTCAAATTCTGTCCAGTGAAATAATGAAACTAAAACACATTTTTATAATACATTTAAACCCACGCAACATGAGGGAAGACAGGTGCCAGCACAAATTTCAAATTTGTGTACTGGAATCCTAAAAAACGCTTCCTACGTATTTAGGGAATTGAAAAAGGGGCGAAATAAAATGAGAAAGCATTTTTACTGAATTGGTCCGATAAGGCCAAGGAACAAAAACGTGCCTTACTGGAGATAGTGAATATTGCAATAAATGTTCGATCGAACTGAGCTCTTTCTGCCCTAATGTAGGCTGCACCTTTTTATAAAGTTGTTCTTGAAAAAATTTAACTCAGCATAGCAGAGAATTCTCGAGTGGGTTGAGATGAAGGATACATCATTGATGTATATTGTGTACAACAGTGGACCAAGATAACTACCTTGGGGTACACCTGATGTATTCTCAATATAATCGGAACGGAATCCACGGAAATGGACACATTGAGTACGCTCAGACACATACGAGAAAATCCAATCAACAAAACGATTTGGGAAGCCGAGAACAGACAATTTATGAATAAGAATATTGTGATTAATCCCGTCGAAATCCTTGCTGAAGTCGGTGAAAATATGTACAATTCACTTGCTTTCCCGCAATGGCAGAAAGGTTAGTAGTGGTTGACTTTCCCTTGATGAACCCATGTTGAAAAGGCGTTAGAAAAGGCTTGTAGTGGAAATAAAGTACATCACAGACGAGGGCTTCGAAGAGTCGATGTCGTTCTTGTTACCTTTCTTGTGCAAGGGAGTGATCATCGAACGCTTCCAAGAAATAGGAAAGACACCAGTACGAAGAGATAAATTAAATAAATAACAAAGAATGGGACAATAGAAAAGTCACATCTTTTCAAAACACAAAATGGGATTCCATCAGGGCCACTCGAGAAATTGTCAATTAATCTAGAGATATGATTGTATATGGAATTAATATCACAGTTGGTATCACAGAATGCAGTCTTAAAGAAGTAGGCAAAAAGACTAGAAACTAATTTAGGGTAATTACTACTAGTAGATCCATAGAAGAGAGAAGATGGATAACCGTCAGATTTACGCTTAGAGTTGACGAACTTCCAGAACTGTTTCGGACAATCACGAAGGGAAGATTTTAAATTCTCAAGATAAGCGCAGTAAGACTCATTGGCAGCATTTCGATATGGATATCTACATGATATAACCGAATCAACATCGAGGCCAACAAAATAATAATGTGCACCTTCCCACAACCAAGCAACCAAATCAACATCAAGGTACAATTGTTCAAGTTCTAATGCAAATGTATAAACTTTTAACAACAAATATTTCAACTCAAATAGCAGTACCGATAAATGCAAATACTCGATGCACATTTAAAACAAAAGTTTCAAAAACAGATGCGCATCTTTTATTATTTTTTAAAATAAAAGCAACAATAAAAATATTAAAACAAAGATCAGTCTGCAAATAATGGCGATTCGACAAGCAATAAACAAAGAGTTGTTATTGCATTTTTCTTGATAAGATATTCTTGCTTTTATTCGAGATATCTTTTGTGTGATTCTTATAAACTACTCGGTTGCTTTTGAAATTGAAGTGCTTTTAAATAAATTTGATATATTGTCGTTGCCATATGTATCCAGGAAGAAATACAAATGTCCAAAGTTCAAACTAATTTGCGACCAGCTAAATTTTTGCATACCCATCGGTCTGACACTTTAAAGCATTATATCTCGTAAAGTCTTTATACAGTACCGTGCCTTTCGTTTGCAGCCAGGGGTAATACAGGACCAAAACCCGGCCACGGATAAAACCGAAATCACAAGACCGCCGACCACCCGGAAAGGGGCAGTCGGATTCTCAAGCCAACTTGTCCAAACTGAACTATACTGTTGAGCCTTATGTCCCTAAAGGCAGCATAAAACGGACTCTCAATCGCAAGAACGGCAAGACCAAGATCTCAATTTCTCACTCAGCGCCCGCAATTGTTGCACGTTAGGTATCATTAGCCCATAAAAATTTTTTTAAATAAATAAAAACCGATTTCAAAAATATAAACGAAAGCACTAAAAAGTTGAAAATAATTGTTTTTGGAGTCGGTGCCAAGCGGTATGATACACGTCGTATGCACAGTGCTGTGTCGAGTAGCTTGCGCGTTTGTGTTGCCCACTCAACCACCCTCGCCCTTCGCGTCGCAACGTGTAATGTACGGTTTGGCACCGACTCCAAAAACAATTATTTTCAACCTTTTAGTGCTTTAGTTTATATTTTTAAATCGGTTTATATTTTTTTTAAATGGTTTTATTTTTAACTTTCTATTGCAGGTCACCGTAAGATTTTATTTTCATTGGAACTAAATCTATGCGCCAAGTTTTATTAAAATCGGCGGCTTAAGTTCCCTTTCTCACTTTTTTTGAAATGCCCTAAAACCTTATGGAAATGTTCCATTTATGGTCGGAACGACTGAGTAAGGTAAAAATAGTTGTCGGAAAGCAATACTTTGCCGAAAATTAGCTTGTTTTAACACCAAAAATTGCAAAAATCAATTGACTTTGACGTCTGTTTTCGAGATATAAAATTATTCAGAGTGGCTATTCGCATCGTCCTTGCTTTGTAGAATCGAAATTTGTGCGGTAAATAACTTTTTAAACATCGGTACGAAAGAATTCCTAATAAAAATTCACTTTTCTCAAAAAATAATTTTTGACAGATGATTTACCTTTTACAAATTGTATGGAAATTTTCAATTTTTGGTGTTAAAACAAGCGAAAACAAGCTAATTTTTGGGAAAGTATTGCTTTCCGACAACTATTTTTACCTTATTCAGTCGTTCCGACCATAAATGGAACATTTCCATAAGGTTTTAGGGCATTTCGAAAAAAGTGAGAAAGGGAACTTGTTCCAAATCGGCTAACGGGAAGCAAGTGAAATTCAATAAACGGGATTCATCCCCTAATTTTCCATCCTTAGAGATCCGAATTTAAATGAAACTACCATCGAGATATAGCAGACCAAAAAAAGAAGAATCATTAAAATCGGTTCACAATTGTCGAAGACATCGCGTAACATAAACAAAACAAAAACATACCAGTTGAATTGAGAACCTCTTTCTGTTTTTGAAATCGGTTAAAAAGGACACACATTTTGCTGTACCGGGAGGGCAAAAAGTATCACTCTATTGGAAGATGCCATCAATTTTGCAAAACAAATAGCGTGTTCTGTTAGCGTGAAGTTTACAATAATACCGTAAACAGGCGTACAGTACCGAAGATTAAACAATCGATGGCTATACGCTTCGAAACCACCGCTGGTGGCGCCACCGCTGGGGCGAGAATGTACAACTTTTAGCCCTGACTATCAACACTTGTCATATCCTTTTACATAGACTACGTATATACGATATCCAAAGTCGCGACTTTGGCCTAGCGTAGCCCAAAGTCGCGATTATCTTTGCCGTGTAAACGGGCAAGTCCCAACTTTGGCCTAGCCCCGATTGAATTGGGCCTAGGCTTGATATATCTGTATGTGTGTGCTCGATCCCTCAAAAGTCACAAATCTTACTCGCACACAGATAGCACACAAGGGAAAATTTCCTAGTCCACTTTGTGTCGTTTACACGAGCAGCCGTGATTTTGGCCCACAACCGGTTTCTTGTCCTTATTTGGGACTGTCGTGTATACGTAGTCATTGCTCTCGATATACACTTCGACACCACCGCTGGGGCGAGAATGTACAACTTTTAGCCCTGACTATCAACACTAGTCATATGCTTTTACATTGCTCTCGATATACACGCTTCGCAACCATCGCTGGTGGCACCACCGCGGTAGCGAGAATGCCATCATTTGAACGATATCATCTTCACCTTATAATGGAACAAAATTCATAAAAAATAATAAAAACGAAAAATATCGAACAAATAGTTCAACGAGAAAGAAAGGGAATACGTACCTTATCTAAATAGGGCCATATTCCAGTTAGAATAATACTGAAGCCCAACGACATTAAAAACATTGTAAAATAAATTATCCTAATTGATCTCCATCGCTCTTTGTAGTCCTCCAGTGTTTCTAGACCGTCATCCAAGTGGGATGTGTTGGAAGGCTGCAACTTTTTCAACAATTTCCTGGTCCAGTCCATTCTGAATATCTCTTTTCTTCACACGTAACATCCTAAAAGAAAACAACATCATGCTTAAAACATCAACATCTCAGCAATAAAAATTAGTTTCGTACCCCTCCAACAGAAATTAATTATTTAATTTATTGATTAAGGTTTTTAAAACGAATTCAAAGAAAAGTCCAAACATTTAACATTTTACGGTTACAAAGTCGTGTCGAAGAGCACTCAGGAGTTGAATATATGTATGAAAGTGATCTCAGTTATAGTTCAGCGCCACGTTTTAACGCATGCGTCGAAGGATGGCGAAACCTGCTCTAGCCTTTTACGCTGCTGGCTCGGACCCGTGCCCAAGTCTCGTAACTTTGTTTTTATGTAAAAAATAATTTGATGTCATGCAATATTTTACGCTAAACAAATAAAATTTAATACTTAACAATATTATCGAAGACCCATTTGAGCCACGTACAGAGCAGAAACCCCCCACCAAAATATGTGGTATAAGCCGGAAGCCCGACTGAAATTGATTAGTAACATTGTGACAGTACTCGCTCAGAACTACAAATTTAAGAAAATATGAAAACAATACGAACACTCCTTACGTTTGTTAGATTGGAGCATGTGGCTGTTAACCAGAGTAAAAAAAAATGACATTGATAAGCGCGACATGCGTTCAAGAAGATAAGAATTGTTTGTTCCACTTGTACACAATGCTGACAAGACAAATCATTGCAACTAAAGAAACTGCTGGTTTTATCTTTTAGGTTTAGGGAAAATCGTTTACAATTTATAAGCCATAAAGTGAGACGAGATTTGCAACTAAATCTACTTTTCGAAACTAGTTGCGTAATTACGTAACCATTATTTTTAGTCGTATTAAGTTTTTTCCAAAATAAAATCTTTACTTAATAAACAGGAATTGGGCGAAACACAATATTTTACACCGAGAGTGTATGTGTGATCGACAAATTTTAAGTTATTGTAATTTGTTTAAACGTGTATAGATATTTCATAGAAACATCACAAATCCATGTATCTTCCATAAAGCGGCCCATACCCAACCCCACAAGTCTTCAAACATGTTGCATGGGTCAAAAAGTGTTTCGCTACAAACGTGCGCGCCTGGTTCTAAAACTTTATTTGTTATGCAGACGAGCGTCGAGGAGTTAACATGGAGAAAAGTTTAATTCACCCTACACGTGAAATGGTAAAAAGGATGTAAAACAATTATACAAACGCAAAACAGAAGAAATATTTCCCGATGTCTGGTAGGATATCTAGGCGTCTAATAATTCCAAAAACTTATTACGGTTATTGGTAGTATGTTTCAAATCCCAAAAAACCCTGTAAATCAGTTATATGATACTCAGATCTGCTTAAGGGATAACACCACTGTAACAGCCTAAAAAACGTGTTTTTTGTCATTTTTTTTTGGGTGGAAGGAAAGGTAATAAAATTATAATATTGGAGGAAGTTATTTAGCGTATATTTAAGTAACAAAATAGAAAATTATTATAAAAAAATATTCAAAAATGACGGCACCACAGACATTTTCGCGACGCACGTAGAATTTGAGGCGCTCTGCGGCACGCAGTGTAGCTGCTGCAATTTTGGATTTAGAAAAATAAAAAATAAAACACTTATTGTACATGCTTATAGCTAGAGAAATACGTAGGGGATTTTAAAAATATTGATTTTTGTGTGATTGGCGAGTATTTGAATTAAATCGTTAAATTTTCAACAACAAAAAAGATAATCATTTGTTAATAAATAATAATTAAATTAACTTATCGAAATTTACGTTACTCTATAATTCTTATTTATGCTGACGACGCTAAGATATTTCGCAGCATTAACAATCCTAATGACTGTTTGATGTTAAATGAGGACTTAAATGATTTCTTCGCGTGGTGTAAAATAAATTATTTACCTTTAAATGTACGTAAATGTACTATTATGTCTTTTTCCCGAAATAGGAACGCTGTTCGATTCCCTTACTTGTTGGATGGGGGTGAGTTGGCTCGTCTTGACTCAGTGAAGGACCTGGGGGTAACATTTAACTCCAAATTTACCTTCGACGACCACATTAATAACATTGTTAATAGGGCTAACTCTTTGTTGGGGTTTATCAAGAGATGGTCGAGGGAGTTCAACGATCCTTTTGTCACTAAACTCCTGTATATGACCTTTGTTCGTCCTGTCTTAGAATATGCTAGTCCTGTTTGGTCTCCTTTTTATTGTGTTCATTCCGACCGTATTGAATCGGTCCAAAGACGCTTTTTGCTGTTTGCCCTTAAGGGTCTTCCTTGGGCCGATTCTCTTTCCTTGCCACCATATATTGACAGACTAAAGTTAATTTCGATGGTAACGCTTCTTGAGCGGCGTATTATTTCGGGAATTGTCGTTGGCTACAAGATCTTGACGGGCGGATGTGATTGTCCGGAATTGTTGTCTTTGTTGAGTGTTTCTATTCCTTGCCGCGGCCTCAGGTACCACAATCTGCTTCATTTACCTCAGCATCGTACCAATTACGGTTTACATGAACCAGTTACGTCCATCGCTAGGCTATTGAATAGACATCACAATGCCATTGATTTTAATATTTCGATCCCACAGCTGAAGAATCGGCTTTCCAATTAATTAATGCTCCGCTTAGTTAATGTCACATAATATGAATTTACCTTTTTTATACTTCTTTATTGTTTAATTATTTCGTTTTTGTTCCAATCTTAGACGTTTCTATTTTAAAACAAGTTTTTGTT
This sequence comes from Neoitamus cyanurus, assembly GCA_947538895.1. Taxonomy (NCBI): domain Eukaryota; kingdom Metazoa; phylum Arthropoda; class Insecta; order Diptera; family Asilidae; genus Neoitamus; species Neoitamus cyanurus. The sequence goes on from OX384540.1 coordinate 2,062,111, forward strand.
TTCGTATATAGTATCTAGTCATGAGCATTGTATATAAAAGACATTGTATGTCTCATTGCGAATAAATAAATAAATAAATAAATAAAATCCCCTACGTATTTCTCTTCAAAATCTTATTTTAAAGGTATTGTAACAAATTCGAATGAAAAGAATGAAAATTGTTGGAGTTATGATGCGTGCCGTTTTGATAAATCGTGTTTCGAGAAAAACGCATTTAAAGTTTTATTTGATTATAGACATGAAAAAATGAACGCGGTGGGAGCTAATCGAAGACGAAATCTTCATAAGCACGGCGGACAAATTTTTGTTAGAGATGAGTTCTCTATATACTGTATGCTTGGTGTCAAAAGGTAGGACATTAGGCTGTACCTTCCCAGCAAGTATTCATCTGACGCAGGAGTCGTTTCGGAGCAGTCCGACGCGCTTGGGGAAGAGCTCGAAATTACAAGAAAAAAAAATACTTTGAGGTATGAAATATTTTTCCCCATATTCTAAAAGGTTCAAAGTATGTTTTAAGCCTAAAACAAAAAAACGATTTTTTGAAAAATTTACAGTGGTGTTACCCCTTAAGCAAGCCGCGGGACTTGATTGAGGACTGTGTTGCGGAAATTGTGTCTCCTCAAAACACCAACATATGTACGTTCTTTCTTCAAATTCTTGTTATTCTACTTTTTGAATATTACCAAATTGTATGAATTCACCACATTTTACATTTATGTATTTCCTGTTTAATGAATTAGTTACAATTCTTCTCATGCAGTATTTAACGTTAGTTCTATTTTATATACGGTGACGGTAGCATCTCCATTAATTTAAGATTCTTTCTTATTGTACTTATCATAAATAAAGAACTTGAACTTGATCTAGTGAAGCTAATATTTCGAGACAAAAGCTAATGGTGTTAGAGGTGCACGCACACATTGCGGAATAAATATAGCGGTTCAAAATTGTTCTGATAAAGTAATGATTCGTGATTCTTTGTGGACGACAGTCATTCAGGACGGCTGACCGAAGATGTTAAACTTCTATGAACTTCAAATCAAAACTTGTGACCTGCAATTCGAATTGTTAAAGTAGATTAAGACCGTTTATTTCGATCATTGGTTTTATCTACATGAGTCCAGTGTACCTTAACCCGAGCTAAATTTATACAGACAATTCTCTGATTAGCCTCAGCCTTCGCAGCCGCAGATAGTGCGACGTCTAAAAATATAATACAAAAAGACATTGTGAATCCATATTTTATCAAAGTTACGTTCGAGGTAAAACTGACGATGAAATTAACTGGGGATTTAGTGAGGAAATCATGCACTTTTGCCTGTGAATTCGAATTAAGGGAATATATAATAAACCTGCTTTGAGGACGCCCCGCCTCCATACTACTGGATGTGGAGTTAAACTGAAGTAAGAAATGCTAATGCATTGCGTTGCGCACGTCATATTATACAAATTCACATTTACGTGTGTTTCAGAGCGAATGTTTTCCGCATTTAAAAAAAGAGGAGTTAATAACAAAGTATACTTACAACTTCACGTTAATCCTCCACGAACTGAATGAGTACATTGATTCTTACACGTTAACTAGAGTTGGTATCTATTCCCAGCATATTGCGAAGGTTTTCATGCAATCAAGTAAATTCCGTATCAGTACGTATCTATCACTGCAATACGCGCAGGTAAGCAAGCCAATGACCTGCCGACTCCCTGGGTATTCTTATCACAGCCATCACTGCAAATGCATCAACAGCATTCACTCACTTGCTGGCAGGTTCACCTTCGGTATTTTACACGTTGTCGTTGGAATGACTCGAAAATACAAAGAGAAATGAAAATAAATTTCTTACACCTCTCCGTCTTTTGGCTTATGGTCTATTTTCACGTATGAAATAATCTTTTCCGGTGTGGTCACTTTCACTCGCTCTCCACTCATTGAGAAAGAGGCTCACGGCGCTATTCTAACTTTGAATTAGCAACCACTTCCTACAAACGACAACATAACATGTTGGTCTGACATGAACTCCAAGGTGATTAAAAAGATCTTTTGCCAACGAAACCGTAGCCACGACTGACTCAGACTAGGTCTAAAGATGTGAATATTTCGGAGCTTTCGTGACGATACATCCGCCGCGATCAGATTGAGATCATTGTGTTCTCTCTATAGATTCAGAGTAACATAAGAATTTTTAATGTTGAACTATTGGAATTCGAATCCCTGCCAGTAACTTTTAAGGAGGCCGTCTCCAAACAAGTAAAGGGTACTTGTAGTGCTGACTGCTGACTGGCAAGCAGGCCGAGTAAAAGTAATCATGCACTAAAACAGTTTGAGAGAGCTGGTGTCCAAAGGTGGGAAGCAACATCCGGTTAATCTATGTACATTTGTATGGGAGCTCTCAGGTCTGATAGTAATCGTTTGCTCCTATAAAATATATAGCGACTTTTAGACGGGTGCGATGCTCCCAATATAAATATTTGCCCCCAGGGGTTTAAGAGAGCTTCAGGGCACGTGTTTCAACAGTCGTGGGTGAAGAGATCACGACTTATTGAAACTTGCCGCATTTCTTCAATTGAAGCAATTGTCTGGTGTGATTATGTACTGCGATTTTGATCCACAAGAGAATTATTTAATTACGATGACAGGGTCGACTTACTTTCAATGATTTATCAAAACTATCAAAACTCTGCGAACGAACGAAATGTTAAATTATGCTTTCTGTTTCCAGCGGCTAAAAGTAGTTCAATCTAGAATAAAACGTGTAATGTACAAAGTGCGTGCACTTAAGCTCACCAGGGCTAACCGTTGGGGATATTAAAGCTTTTTGGTATTCTTATGAAAAACAAACCAAACATGTTATTAACTCTCGAATTATAGTTTTCTTGTTGTCAATTTGTAAATCTGTCTATTATATGTTTTGTCCATCCATATGCAAGGAAAGTATTAAAACATCAAACCGCAATAATTATTTCAAAACATTCTTTTGTACAAAACGACGAATTGCAGCACTAGGAGAACTTGAACGTTTACGAACTTTCCTTATTTGTGAAAATTAAAAAACTATTTTCTAATCTTCAGAGAAGTATTACAAACAAAATCGCAATTTACAAATGTGTTGCAATTTATTTTATTCACTCATATTTAACAAACACTGATTGTTATCAGGATGGGAAAATGTAATTCTACGAGTAGGTACATATGTATGTATGTAACTATGAGTGTCACAGGTTTAAATACAAACCCAGCAGGCATGTCACGTGAAAAACCAATTTAATCTTAGAATCGTGTAGATTAATTTCATTAAAGGATTTCTCATCATGAAGAAAATTACAGAATACCTACCAACAAAAACGGTTCCCAGAAAGGACTGCCAGTATTTATTAAATTTACCTCTTCCCTCTGTGGGGTCAGATGACTGATCAGGTAGCAAACTTCATAAGCACTACTGAGGACACAGTCAGTCAATTAACAAAATTTTGGGAATGCGAAGAAATCCCAGAAATTCGGATACCACGCACCCCTCGGGCATATAACCAGTGTTACTGATTAAAAACAATTCTTATGATATTAAAATTTTTGAGACGACGCCAGGTGTGCGTTAAATGACTTTCATGCCAGAGCCCATTGATAACGACTTTGAAACCAATATCTCGGGACTATAGGTCAAATTTTAAGTTCCAATTCCATACCATTCCATAACAGCCTTTCACATGCACATATATAGATGGATCGATCGCTTTGAGGCTGATTATGATTTTCACAAGATTTTATTTAACTTGCCTTGTTAGTTCTTTCTTTGCAATCAAAATTTTGGTTAGTTCTAGTTAGTTCTAAAGCTTTGAAATTTTACACGTGTATAAGTCCGATAACAATACAACACAGTATATCTAAAATGTCTAAATCCAATATGGCGAACGCCCCAAGATGGCGGTATATCTTCTCTTTTTTTAGGACCCCCATGACAGATATAAAATGAAAGAGTTTGACGACTAAAATACAACTAGCTTTTATGCCCGGCTTCGAACGGTGTAAAACAATTTACCAGTGCGGATCTTCCATCCCGTCGAAATTTATGAAAAAACCGTTTTCATAGTATTGTTTTGAAGTTGAACTTTTTCAAACACCCTAATTGGATCCGATTTTGCTTTTTTTAAAGTTTTATTTGAGATGTTCTATGTTCGGTTGACAAGTTTTCGATCACTGTGACGGCATTAAAAATCAATACGGCAGACGCCTCAAGATGGTGGTTCTTCACAACCCTTTAATATGGGCATCAAATAAAACGATATGACGAGTAGAATCCGATGAGCTATGTGGTGTCATTCTAAGACCAATATGGCGGACGTTCCAAGATAGCAGAATCTTTTTTTAAGAACATTTGACTTAAAAGCCTGTTTTTAAAAAAAAAATTTTTTACCAGTTATTTAATCGTGAGGTACTCATTAAAACATAAATAAAATTGCCATTATATCTTTAATGTCTTATTATTATTAACAATAAACTGTTAACAATTAATTACTTAAAACTAGAAAATACTATTAGTGTGACCTAGCGATATCTGAGAAGAACGTTAATATATCGTGAATATTAAACTCCATACTTATCATCGCGCCTGCATAGCACTTCTGAATACGCTCCTCTAAGAAATTGTACTGTGCTATAAATTCCTCCTGCATGGCATGCCAAACGACTTGTAGTAAATTCTCCTCTTCACATAAATGTTTTTCAACCTTTTTGTACAAATTCTCCAAACCTTTTTTAACCTCTCTTGCAGGGTACTGGCTAATAACTTTTCTTAGCTCTTGTTTAGAGAATGCCATTTGGTAACTTATTTCTGTTTCTTTTACACCTTGAGACACTTTTTGTTGCACTCCCTCAAAAAAGAGCTACAATGAAAATTAGTAAGAGCGAGTAGAGCGTTTGCATTATAACTTACATTCAACTTTTCCAAAGGTCGGCCAAAATATTTTGTTACGTATGCTTTAAGCGCCTCATTATATCGTAGTTTAGCCTCTTTTTTCAAATTCTCAAGAACTGGAATTTTTAGCTGAGCTAGCAAAGCAAACATGTGATGATAGTTTTCCATCTTAACCACTTGACTGGGCGTTTTTGGGTGGTCATCTGCATCAGTTGGAATCGTCTCAAAAATAGTGTTGACCAGTTGCACATACCACTTATCTATGTCTGTTCTTCTGTCCGATTTCCGGAATATATCTTCCGCCGTAGTAGCAAATTCTTCAAAATTTTCAACATAAGGCAGTATTCCGCACTTTGATCGTTTAGGAACTTTTGCTTCTTTGACGGAAATCAATTGTTGCTGCATGAATCGATCAAAACTTCTCTTAACGTGAACCAATGCTGAAGCGTAGGTCATACTAAGAAAGGAGTGGGTATCTTGCGCAGACATAACATGTTGTGTTAATCGTACCAGAACATACATGGAATAGCTATAATGCAAGTACTGCCAAACATGTTAAAATAAAATACTGCTCCACATACAAACTGTCTAACTTCTCAAAGCTCTGAATGAAATTAATCAATTCTGGTTCTAGCACTCCGAAGAGAGCAACCATCATCTTTCGAACGTCCTCATTGATTTGCCGATCGATCTTCCTTTGGGGAAAAGCAACTGAAACGAAATTAAAGTATACTACCATGATTAAAATTATCTAAGTTGTTATATATATACATAGAAAAGATGCATTAATTAATTAAAATATATATTGTTTCTAACGCCTTTAAGATAACTGGTCTTTATAATGAATGCTAAGAATTTGTTTCAAATTAGAAAACGAGAATGGCTTCAAAGTTCAGCGAAAATTAGGAAAGAATTAATGCGTTTTTAATTGTTGTTTGTAAAAAAAAATTAAACAAATAATAAAATGTAAGCCTTTAATTTAATATGACCGTGAAATAAACTTTGCTGTGCTAAGTTTTTTGTAGAACAATGATAATATCCTCTCATTAGAAAACCGGAAAACCATTCATGGAATATGTTGCAATATTGTCATAAGGTTTAATGGTCATTAGTTGTTACAGAGTTCTAGTAATACTCATCATTTTTGGCAGCATAAACTCTTACAACTCGTTTTTTGTTTTAGTAATGTGTTCGCCTGTCGCAGCCTGTTTAGCTTATGGCATGTAAGTTTATTTATTTCTAAGCTGATTGTGCGTGCATTCCTCTCTTTTGAATGAATGAACATCCTCGTGTTCTTTTAATGTACTATATAGAATTTGCCACTAATCTCCCCATAAAAAATCTCTCCACTGTTCCCTATAAAAAGCTTTTTTGTATGGGTGGGGAGAGTGGTGGCAAGTTATATATTATATATTTATACATTTGCGAGAAAGGGGGGAGCGAAGAGCTCCGAGCACTCAGACAAACAGTCCATTGGACTCTACCCCTGTCCTAGCCGAACTTCTTCGTTGTTCTAATGAACTGAAGAACCTCTAATAGGGGTCGGGGACAGATATCTTCCATCCTCATTACATCAACACCGAATACAGTGCGCCGCGCTTGGGAGAACGCAGGACAATCGTAGAGATAGTGTTCTGCGCTGTCCTCATCCTCCCCGCACGACGCGCATGTCGACGATGTACTTACTGGCTGAATAAAAAATTTAACGAAATGTCTATTGAGTAAAGATTTTCTTTCTTTGTGCTATGCATTGCCCGATAATTTTACAAAAGTACATTGACTGTAACATATATGTATATCTTGTACACATACTAGTCATAGTCAACAAAAACTTTTCACAAAAATATGATAGGTAATTTTGAGAGGATTTTTTACGCACGTTACGAATCTGAAAATAAAAATCCTCGTCACGTTTTTCAAAAACAGGTTTTAAGAGTAGAACAGACTTTTAAAATTCTTTTAAGAATTAACAAAACATAGGAACCCGAGCCGCATCTCAAAAAGAATCTTAAGACATTGTAGACCGGACGTCCGCAATGTAAATTATCAGAAATGTAAATGAGCGAACTCAAATGTGCCTGAAAACTTCAGTTAATTTTTTCCTGCTCTTCTTTTCGAGTTCATTCCCTATAGAATTGTTTTTACCTATACGTCTCCTTTTTTGGATTCGGTTAAAGATTTCCTAAAGAACTTGATCAAAAACTATTACATCGATTAATCGATAAATACGTACGAGAGCCAATAAAAATTGCTTACTAGGTTCGTTTTCCTGATAATCTGCAACTTGCTTTTCAAGTACATCCAGCGTGGTTTGGGTATTCTTCGAAGTGGGACTTATCACATCTAACTGAAAAAAGGTGATGCAAAAAAGTTGCTCCTGGAGAGCAACAGGTTCCAGCTCTGCTAAGACCTTTTCAAGAATTGTATCGAATCTCTTTCTTTCATGGCTTTCTATGCCGCTTGCCCAAAGTTCCCTATTAACACCCAAGAGTCCGTATGGTGCCGACATTTGTTTTGCTGCACCTGACTTCGAAGACCTGGAACTATCAAGGTCTTCCCTAGAACTCCGCAAACGTGTAGAAATCAGTTGTCGTGCCTTTAAAATAACTATTAAAACACCAAAATAGTTTCAATTAAGCTAACCTGTGAGAAAAAGTTCCTTATGTCTCGCTCATAGATTTTACTCAAAGACGTGGTATAAACAGTAGCCAGTCCATCGTATGCCCTTTTATCCATAGCCTTCATCCAGCTCATGAGTTCAGTATAAGCAGACAATTCCTTATGTACCCCCGAATGACTTGGCAAACTTAGATCGGACGGTAACGCTTGGGTTTCCGCCAAGTCGTTACCTAATTAAGAAAGCATTGATTGAATTTTATTGACCATTTGCAGTAAGTACAATACCCAGATGAATGAATAAGTTATTAAGGTATCTGCTAATTGTCTGCGAAAATTTTGCTCTCCATTTTTCAAACCTCTTCCATTGATCTTGTACAGCCGTCAGCCGAAGTAATGATGGATCAATATTTGAGTTCATTGCATTCTGCAAGTACTTCCCCGCTGCGATCGCTGTTTCTTTTCCAATAGTCGTTTTGAAATCTGTTTCTGTGAGCGCTACTTGAAATTCGTATGGAAGATCGAGTTGGGTCTGAAAGATACTGACATTACGAACAATCATCAGAAGAACCTCCTACTTACAATCACTTTGCTCAGTTCGTTCATTAATTTAATGTTATTGTTATTAGCAATTTCGATCATGGCATTCTTTCCTCCCATCTTTTCCATGGCTTCCTTCACATGACTTAAGATCTCATCATACGAATTTAATCTTATTTCAAATTGTTCTGCTTCTACAACAGCTTTTTCTATTTCCTGCATAAGGAGCATAACCTGCTTCTCAGAAGCAAGCACACTTTGGATATTTGCCTGAAGATTAATTATACAAATATATAAAAAGACCCTTTATTATGTTACATATTTACGGCTTATCACCATCAACGAAATTCAATTCATCACTTTAATTTTTTAATTTGGAGTAAAATGGAAGATGTCAGTAAATAAATAATAAGACAACAAATAATAAAACCACTCATTAGAAAAATAATAGACGTGTTGTACCTCTTTGGAAAGGCAATAAGGACCATTTAATAAAAATAAAAAATATGTATATAAATTACAAGAACTTCGGAGAAAATGTAAATTATAGGAAATTTCAGCACATTTGTTCACTTTCGCAAGTGAATGTCTCTGCAGTGGTAGAGGTAGATCAACATTGATGGCATTTTTGAAAAGGACATTGAGATATTAGTTGCAGCATTGAGTAGATCAAAAGATAAATATAAAAGAACAATGTGCATACCGAATTTATGAATCACCCTGTAACTTAAAAACGATTGAGGTTTACCCCCCTCAAATAGTGCTGTTTTGTTTATCTATAGGAAATTTCATTACTCTTTTTTATGCACGTTATAAAAAACACCATGTATAGTATATTCATATGAACTTAATAACGTGATCGCCACTTGAAGGATGTACAAGTGTATATAATTTGTAACATTGCCAAGGTACAAAGCCTATTTTACAGTTTATCATAACCGGCCAATTTCTAAAGGAGAATAAACCCGTCAAAGAATGTAATTTGAAAGCACGTAGTAGAAAGAAATAATAAACTACATTGGGCTCTCTAAGAAAATGGGAACATCGCATTTACCAATGTCCATTGGCGGCTTAATTTACATGGTGTGCTCATACTCATATGAATTCAAATGAAAGATTATAAACCGATTTCAGAAAGGAAGTACGTTCGTAATATCTCATGTTTTGAGACCACGGAAGTTGTAATCGACTTCTGTAGAGCATTGGAAACGCCCATTATAGGTAGATAGGAACAATTTACATAACAGTGATGGAAGCATTTTAATGTGAAGAATCTTACCCCATCTAATTCATGCAACTTCTTGCTTAGCTGGTCGATAAACAGTTCTGCATCCTTAATTGCGAAGTCGCATTCCGCTACAAGCTTATTAAGATCAGAGACCTCTTTTTCCGTAAGCGTGTGGAAATCTTCGCCCTCCTCATCTGTAGTGGGACTGGCTTCTTTAGTTCCGTCCTCAACGATCTTCTCAGGTGACTTCTCCGTAATCCACAAGGCAGGAATGTTTTTAAACTGCGCCCTTTCTCCCCGAACATTTTTATTAACTTGCTTGTAGAGAGTAGCCAAAAAGTTCTGACGCTCATGCAGATTTATAGCATACCACTTGAACACTTTATCTAAGTGAATATCAAATTCATGAGTCTCAGTATTCTCACTCTTCCCGTCGACCAGCTTAATTTCATCTAGACCCCAGGTGCGCTTCTTTTTGTACTCCCCCTCGCGCTCTACTTGTTTAACTTGGCAAATTGTGAGGAGATTGTGTGGTTGGATTGATACTATGCACAAATAGCATACTTTTTTCTTTTTGTACGTTTTGGTCACTGTGCACACCGAAAGAATCCGCTCTCCGGTTGAGTTGAAAACATCCTTTTGCAAAATATGCTTAATATTTGCCAAAGACCCAATCGTTAACATGTTCGTAGTTCTTATTTTGTTTCTGAGCCACTAATAGAACACAAAATATTCGCGTATCTCATTTATCAAGGACCATGACCACCCGTCAATAAAGAACACATAAACTTCAAACTGTATAACTGTCAAAGTGTGATTTTCTCTTCCTCTTGTTAAGCTGCTTGGGTTCTCACTCGTGCTTCCTCATGTAACCGTAGTAAATAAGTTTTCATCGGTGCATCAAATATTCAATTTTACAGCTGTTATTTATTATATCTGCAGCCATGGAAATATGAACTAAGTACGGAACGGCTGCAAGCCAGATTTAGCGTACCACATTTCCTGATGTGTTAGAATTGGCTGTGTTCGCATTAGTCACGCAGTACAGGCGTAAATATGAAGCCATAATCAGGAGGGGGCTTACAATTCAAAATTTTCCGAAGTTCCTTCCATAATGTCTATGCCCCCCTTAACATCTATTTACACGCTGCCATTCACCGCTGGTGCCGATGCTTTTGTGGGAGGTAAACAAATCCAGCGCAATTAAAAATAAGGCGATTTTCTTAATTTTCTGAAGTTAATGTAACTCCTTTTTATGCGGTTTGATGAAATAGAATGTTTATCATGCATTCCTATCCATCCACTTACCTAGAAAACGATTTACCACGCGGAAATTGCGAGTTGTTGCGACAACCCACCACAGAGCACTTCATATCGTAAATTCTCGGACAGTTTAGCTTTATTGCACTGCTAACTGCACTGAAACAACGCGTAAAATAGTTCTTTATAAAATCCTCGCGAGCTATTGCCACAATTAGAGTATAAACTCGAAAACTTGCACTTTTCCGGTTTAATCAACTCAAACTTCGAAGTAGCACAGCTTAAATTTGACACTTCAATCAGGTGTTTTATTTAGCTCTCCCTCATACACGCTGTAGCTGTTCTCCTCTAGGAAGCAATATTTGGGTGGTCGCTCACGTATAGGGTTCATACACGATACAGCCGTTCCGTTCTTAGTTAGTATTTCCATGTCTGCAGCACTTGGAACGGAACAAGTTCGCGAGCGCTCCTTTTTTGAGGTACCCTAAAACCTTATGAAAATGTTCCGTTTATGGTTGGAACGAGTGAATTAGGTAAGCATAAGTTCCCGGAAACAATACTTTCCCAAAAATTAGCTTGTTTTAGCTTGTTTTAACACCAAAAATTGAAAATTTCCATTCTATTTGTAAAAGGTAAATCATCTGTCAAAAATTATTTTTTAAGAAAAGTGAACTTTTATTACGAATTCTTTCGTACCGATGTTTAAAAAGTTATTTGCCGCACAAATTTCGATTGTACAAAGCAAGGACGCTGCAAATAGCCACTCTGAATAATTTTATGTCTCGAAAACAGACGTCAAAGTAAATTTATTTTTGCAATTTTTTGTGTTAAAACAAGCTAATTTTGGGGAAATTATTGCTTGCCCTGAACAATACTTACCTAATACACTAGTTCCGACCACAAACGGAACATTTCCATAAGGTTTTAGGGTACCTCAAAAAAGGAGCGCTCGCGAACTTAAGGCCTTGGAACAAATGGTTTGTTTGTAAGATTTTATGAAAAATGTTTAAATATGTGCAGGAAAATATTTAATTAAATTTAAATGGAAGAGTCTATTCACACGGCGAGTGGATCAGAGTGGACGAGAGTGCTCGATAGAGTGGGTGAGAGTGGCCCAGAGTGGATGAGACTGGACTAGAGTGCATGAGAGTGGATCAGAGCGGTTGAGAGTGCTGTCAAATTACAGTCTGCATAAATATTTTGTAAAAGGCAAATTTTTTGCCAGTAGGAATTTTCTAAAAGGTAAATATCAGTAAGAAAAGTAATTGTAGTGTTTGGGCAAACAATTGATTGTCCCAAAATTGTTAGATGGTTTGTACGTATAAAACAGTCGCCGTATGTAGCGACGATGTATCCAAAATTAGATTGAGTGATGAGGCTGTGTAAACTCAATGCATTTTTGAGCAAGAACAAAGTATCGAGAATCGCGATCTCTTTCGGAACACTGATATGACGTGACGTCTTTATACGTCTATATTTTTCGAACGCATCATATTATGCTAGTACCAACCTCATTGCTCTAATTTTTCGATTTTCATCTGTCAAACGGGACCATCCATCTCGTTTCGCTGTACCGGGTTGGTGCTGTATTATTAATTTTGTCCGAATAAAGGGTTGAGAGGTTGAGTAGTAATAAAGAGATTAAGGAAAGTTCCACAATGAGTGCACGACTCCTATCTACTTCTTCTATGATTGCTAGGAACGGTAAGTTGGTATTACCACAACTGCCAATTACGTAATTATTGTGATTTTCAGCTGGAGCCCTCTCAAGAGCTTATCATGGCGGTGGGTATCAGAAGACGACGACTATGAATGATTTACCCGTCCCTCAAGGAGATTGGCAGGAAGCGCACCAACGTGCAAACTCCAAGTATAATGCGATCTTCGCCACTGGTCTTGTTATGTTAGTGGCTACAATCGGTTTTGTAAGATGTTTCTCCACCTTTACAAGAGCGAAATTTTAGTTTGCTTACTTTTCCAGGTTAAGTCAACTGGCATTATTCACTTCAACTACAGTCCACCAAAATTAGATTAGACAGAATATGCTTTGCTAAATTACAGTAAAATGTCTAGTTGAATTGCATGGCCTTTCATTAAATTTAGCTTCTTATTCAACTACTTTTTCCTGAGCAAGTCCTACAACATCCACAAACCCAAAGTACTGCATACGTAAGACCCTATTTGTTGAAACAAGCGAATCCTCAATGCGGGACTGTGTAGTCTTTAACTTGGATAATTTGGTAAACACTAGTTGGGATTTCTAGATATTTTTATTGTAACCTACTTTAAGGTGCCAATCCTTTGCGGGGTGATTCTTTGAACAATTTTAGGTCCCATTTCCACTGACGTGAGTCGATGTTTTGTCATTTAATTATAATTTAGTGAGTCACTTTTCAAAGAGCTTCCGCTTCAATTTGACAAGAAAAGTGGCATCGAACACTGTGCCGTTGGTGACCGTGAAAAAATAGAGGCATCCAAAAAGGACGGTTTAGACATTGTTTTCATGCGACGTCGAAATGCGCGAGCTGGCCCACCTAAATCTCCTGATAGAAATAGTGTGACCACAACAGGTAGTCTATCGTTATCATATTAGAAGATAACACCCATTCTGTTAAGGCAAGAGGTTTGTTTGTTTGGATTTAGGTGGACCTTCCATAGAAGGCGTCACGACTGAGTCTTAAATGGTCAGGCCAGCTTGCCAAAACACCATGTGACTCGTGCAACTCGATGGGGATTCCGTCTTGATAAATAGGTTAGGCTGGGTGAACTCAGCCCCAGCAAGCTCTCTGCTTGTATGATCCGCTCAATTGCTCAGTAGCGGTCCCGACTGTCAGCCAGGGCGGCGGGGCACAACCCTTCTAACCATAAATGATCACTACAATTTTTAAAATAAAAAGACGATAAGCAGTGAACCAGGCTTATCATAGATTTTGTGGATGATTGATAATCTTAACCCTAGACTCTAATAAGTAATTAGATCACTCAGAAGAACACAAACAAACAAAACCTCACCAAACAGAAACAAAGGCCAGAGGTAGATACCACACAAATAAAAAGACAAGTCCAAAAACTTGTAGCGAACAGAGGGTACGAGAAACAATTACATCAATAAAATTTTAACACTGGTAGAAATTAGAAATTTCGCCAGGGTCTCGATTTTCTCTTTGGGTAGAGGCGTCACAATACTTTGGAGGGATTAATCTGACATCAATAGGAAAAAATCCACTCTAATCTACTCATATTTTGGGCATCTCAGAAAAGGAGCTCTTTGTTTTCTAGCTCTCCGCTAGCCCCACAATTCTCTACTATCCATTTCGCCCGTTTACTCCTGACGAAGGTGTGCCCTATTATGACTCTTTGCCGACCCCACTATCCTGTTTGGAAGTCCTGTGTTCAGAAACCACGGTTTAAGGCAAGAGGGACTTTAAAAATAGTCAAGGATATTGTAAACAGTTTTCGTTTTTAAGTTTTTCATTTTATTACTTAGCTTTTCAGTAAACTGGCCCATCATCTAAATTATCATCTTCCTCGTTGAAAGCTTCGCCATTGTCAAAATAATTATTGCCGTAGTCATTGTCTTCATCCATTTCATCATCCTCTTCAACTTCTAGTTCCTAAGACAAGCTCATTAGCTTTGTTGTAAAATGTTTCAATTACCTTCCCAATACATTTTCTTCGTCCTCTTCGTCTGAATCTAAAGGCTTTTGATTCTTATCTTCCACATCCAAATCCGTTTTCTCCTTCTCTTCCAGTCTTTTCAAATGAGCATCCAGAGTCTCTATGCGTTTATATTTCTTTGGTTGCAGCTTTGTCTTCGCCTTTCTTTTATGCGAAGTCGTCCTTAGTTCCGCTGGTATTAACAGCCAAGGAATTTCGGCCTTTTGTTTTTCTTTTGAATTTTCTAAAATTGACTATATCGCAATAACAATAGTTACAAAGACATTTGACTTACAACACATTGATCCGAGTACCTTTGGATGGAATTTTTTAAAGTCTTTGGGACTAAAAAGTAAGGTGAATCGCGCATGTAGCTGCCGAAGTCTTCTTTCCAGAGAATTTGATAACTAAGAGTGTTTGAAACGGTCAAGGCGACCGGCTTCGACAATAATGGAGGAAAAGCCGGAGGCGGTGCAGTAGCAACTGCAGGCATATCCTTTCCTACACATCCTAGTACCTGTAGCTGTTCCTGTGTTAAAGACGAAGCGGCCTGCCTGCCTCTTCCTCTTCCCCCCATCTTATGTATTGACGGTTTTAAAACTCTGATAATAAAGAAATTCATACAATGGGAATATGAGGCAAAACGCCGGCAGAAACCACGTGTGACCAAGCTCAATATAAAATAATTGAACACTAGTTTCGAAGCATTTTCCGCACGTACCTTTTACACACTGCACCGTAGTACAAAATTGTTTTTCGATTCAGGAAGTTATTCAAGTTATTTCGGCCTTACAAGCTGTAACCTCAAAAACTGGCAAACTGTCTGAAAAACAAAGTTGAATATTTTGGCACCAACATTTAAAGTTGCATGTTTCGGAAATTATAGCCGACTCCCAGGAAGTTCCTACAGATCCTTCCGTTTTAGGGAAGGCAAGGCATCTGCAAAATTTCGTCGAATTCGGGGCGATGCTCCTAAAATATACCTGTTCCCAGAACTCTCATGTTATCGATAGAAGCAGAGTTAATTGTCACTGTCATTGTAGTATCACTGTCGGAACTCCTGAAAATGGTAAACACCGAACATGCATATATGCAATTTGAGTGAATATTGTCTGCTAGAGATTTTTAAATATTGTGGTCGCAAAGATTTGGACAACTTGTACTTCACTTGTAGCCTATTTCAAAGAATAATTGAATCTCGCATCTACTTCTCCAAATGCAAGTCACTTTTAGTCTGTGGGCATGAGTGTTTCAGGGACAGGTAATACTGATCAAACACTTCACTCACTTCATCTGTGCCTGCTTATGCTTTACGGATTTTTATTTTTAAAGATTATCGAAAAGTGCAAAATATTATTTTTTTCCTCTGGCTTTTTCATATTCCCATATGAATATTCGGTACACTGAACCTTTTCCAACAATAGAATTTTAAATAAATGTTTGAACCAAATGTGGTAACACTTTAAGGGGGCCGATACATTGAAAGTGAGTTTTTTTAAAGAATTTTTTTGATAGGGAAGGAATAAGCGGATCGAGTTAATTTTTTTATTAGTTTACCACAAGAGCTTGTACATTATAAAACATTTTTTTTCGAGTGCCGGCGTTTCAAAATGGCGGCGAAGCCCGTGACGCAACAGCCCCCTCATATTTCAGTCGCTGCGTTCTCGCGGCGGTAATATTGGTCTGAAACAAAGGAGGAAGAAGAAATTGTTAAAAAACAGTTGTGGCTTCAATGTGAACCTAACTTTAAGACAAAAAAATTTTTTTTCCCCAAATGCGACTTGAATGAAAATTTTGCTTGTTTTTTTGGCTGAATTCGCAACCTCTACGGTCGGGGATTCGCGAAATCGGCTATAAATTTAGGTTCATCCAGTAGACAAGGGTCTTTTGAAGCTACGGTAAAATTTTCAGCGTAATTGAACCTTTCTTAATAAAGTTATCGTGCAGCGAGTAGTCGAAAATGTCGTTTCGAGGAATTTGAGTTCAAAGTTTGGAGAAGTGAAAAGACGAATTCTCTACTTACATTTTAGTCGGCTATTCCTGCACCGTAGAGTTGTTCTTCCTCTTGTGCACGCAGCTGATTTACGGCAAAAGTTTTTTCTTTCCGAGCCGTTCTTGCTTCTTTTGAATCGAGAAATGTGTGCCGGTCTGCGCTCGTTACTCGAGAATAATTCGAAATATTTGTCTTCGATTAGAACAATAGCTGAGGAATTTGGGAATAATAGACGAAAAGCTAAGAGCGGGGCGGTTTGGAGCCGGGGCGATGGACAGCTTCTCACCCGCGCTACTTGACATCGCCGCTTATATGTGAGATTCCATGAGACCGGATTGAGATATCGGGAAACGCTCTTAGACACACGTTCTCAACACCTTATAGAATATATTCCCGACGAAAAAAAAAAAAAAATTTTTTTTGATTTTACATGTATCGGCTTCTATGTGAGATTCCATGAGACCGGATTGAGATATCGGGAAACGCTCTTTAGACACACGTTCTCAACACCTTATAGAATATATTCCCGACGAAAAAAAAAAAAAAAAATTTTTTTGCTTTTACATGTATCGGCCCCCTTAAAGAGTCTATTCACACGGCGAGTGGAACAGAGTGCATGAGAGTTGATCAGAGCGGTTGAGACTACTGTCAAATTACAGTCGGCATAAATATTTTGTAAAAGGCAAATTTTCTGCCAGTAGGTATTTTCTAAAAGGTAAATATCGTAAGAAAAGTAATTGTAGTAGGTAAGCTAAATACATACATTGCTAGCATGGTATGTTTCAAATTTAAATATGTTTTTTTTTTATTTTTTTTATTTATTTAATTGGTACAGTTTACAATCAAAAGACAGAAGTCTTATAACGATTGCTAAGAAGTACAAAATAAAGGATGAAAACATAGCAACAAATAATCGTAGCTAACACTATGACTAAAACAATCTAGAATTTAAACAATTTGACAGAAGGTAAATTAAGCTAAGTCAAGTTAAATCAAACCAGCTTAAACTAAGATTTAGTAATGTATCAAAATTAAGAGTTAAATTTAGAATAGCATTGCAAATTGCAAATCGCGCTCCCACAAGATGATGCCCGCTCAACCCCAACAGCCCGCACAAAACAAGGAAGGAAAACATACCGCGGTGGGAAATAGGGAGGGACACCCAGGAAAAACAAGCAGTGATTCAAATAAACAACCGGTGAACCAGCAAAGCTAACTAGCCAAATGGCTTAGGCAGTTATTTTTAAAGACAACGGGTGAAGCAACACACTTAATTGATGCGGGTAGGCTGTTCCATAAACGGGCAGCTCTCACAACGAATGAAAGCTCCATGGTCTTCGATGTATGGGAAGGAATCAGAAGGCATCTAACACGAGACGAGCGAAGAAAAGTAAACCGTCGATACAGATAGACAGGGGCACCTTGCAGAAGGATCTTACGAGTCAAGAGTAGAACCCTAAGACTAAAGAAGTCATCCAGCGAACAACCCAGGAAGCGGTGGACATAGGGTGAAACATGAGCCCGAGGTTTCAAATTATATATAAACCTAATAGAAGTATTGAAGCAAACTCTAATGCAATCCATCTCCCCTGCAGAGCACCCAGCAAAAATTTCAGACCCGTACATAAAGATAGGTAGGATAAGAGTTCGGATGAGGGTAATCCTCAGTGCAAATGGGAGAAAATTTTTAACCGAGTAGAGCCTCCGCATAGCCAAGAATACTCGCTGTCTCAAAAAGGATAAATGATCACTCCAGCTCAGCGTTTCATTGATCACCACTCCAAGACTCTTAGCTGCACTAACGAATGGAATAACCCTGTTGTCAATGTAGATGTTACTCATGAGATGCTTCACCGGGGTCCTGTAGATGGCTAACGCCTGGGACTTGTCAGGGTTTAGCCTTAATTTGTTGAGGGCAGCCCAACTGGATAAGGCAGAAAGGTCACGGTTTATTGAGGAGACAGTATTACTAAGCAGATCCAAATGTGAGGAGTACAAGATCTGAACGTCATCAGCGTACATGTGGACAATTCCGGCATTAATGCTGCCTGGCAGGTCATTGATGTAAAGGCTGAAGAGTAGTGGTCCGAGAACAGACCCCTGTGGGACCCCGCAGCTAACTGAGCATTTACCGGAGGACTGACCATGCAGGGTGACATATTGTGATCTGTCAGTCAAATAGGAAAAGATCAAATTACAGGCAGAAGATGAAAAGGCAAAGAGTTTTTTTAGTTTCAGACACAGAATAGAATAATCAATACTATCAAAAGCCTTACTAAAATCCAGCAACAGCAGCGTTGAGACCATTTTACCATTAATATTGGCACGGATGGATTCTGTGACATCAAGGAGTGCCGTAGCAGTACTATGCGACTCCCGGAAGCCTGATTGTCGCTCGTAAAGCAAAGAGTTACACTCTAAGTAATCTGAAACCTGCTTCCTAACCAACACCTCCCAGACCTTGGACAGGGCCGGCAGAATACTAATGGGGCGATAATCGCTCACAACCTTGGCGTCACTCTTCTTAGCAATAGGGCAGACCTTAGAACATTTCCAAGCCGAAGGATAAGTGGAGGTGGTGATAATAGTATTAAAGACATGGAGAAGATGGGAACCAATAAGAGGCCAAATGAGCTTGAGAAACTTAATCGGAATTTCATCATGACCAACAGCATTAGACTTAATAGAGAACAACGCCAAGCCGAGCTCTTCCACAGGAAAGCTTTTAAACGAAAAAGAGTTCTCCGATTCCGGGAATTCAGCGTCGGTGCGATGATCCGTAGGTCTAGACTGAATGGACGAGAAAAAGGTGTTAAAATCATCAGGACTCAGAGAACCGCAGTCGGTATCATCCGCGCCGTTTACTCCAAGGTCATTAAGCTTACGCCACAATTGCTTAACAGGCAGGTCACGGCTAAAATATCTCACACCATAATCCCTTTTAGCATCCCTAATCATTCTCGTTACTTTATTTCTCATCACACAATAAGATTTCCAACGGCTGGAAGTTTTAGACTCCAAATACGCACGAAACGCACAGTTTCGTAAACACGCAGCTTTCCGAATATCAGCATTGTACCACGGATTCTCGGTACGACTAGGGACCCAGGTCTGAACCGGCACATGCTTGTTGAAGAGCTGCACTAAGAGAGAATTCAGTACATTAAGCTGAGAATTAACATCACTAGTGCAGTAAATTGCACTAAAATCTAACTCTGAGGTATCAGATAAGAGGGTACTTAAGTCTACCGCGTTGTAATTTCGATATGAGAAAGCGACCGGCACACGACGTTGCTGAACATCGAGTGATAAGTAAATGAAGGCGTGTTTAGAGATACCTGGGACCCAAAATTGATTGCTGTATGCTACAGAAGATTTATCCCCCACCACAAAGAAATCAAGAAGAGATGAGCTACCGTACGAAACATCAAAATGAGTCGGCAAACCATTATTGATGGGGCAAGTTCCATGGCTGTCAAAGTAAAGGTCAAATATGTCACTCTGGTCCCCTCTCAACCACTCTACCGCCCACTCTCATACACTCTGGTCCACTCTCATCCACTCTGGGTCACTCTCATCCACTCTATCGCGCACTCTCGTCCACTCTGTTCCACTCGCCGTGTGGATAGACACTTCTTACTTTAAATATAAATAATTTTTTTTTGATTTTTGTATTATAACAACAAAAAAGGTTTTTTTGTGTGTCTACATTTTAAATTTAAATTTTTATTGTCAGAATAAGATATATTTTGCACAAATAGAATTAACCTTGCAAGATACAAACTGAACCAACATTTTAATATTAAAAAAATCGCCTAAATTTGGAAAATATGGTGGAAGCAATAAAATTAATTGTTGCATAATAATTTGTATTAAATTTTATATCTTAATGATAATAGATTCAAGTGGAATAAATGTAATTGCAGTATATTGTTTATTGCAGTATTATTTTATTATGATTGAAGTTATGCATTTTTATGTGGTTTATATTTGGTACATATTTTAACCTAGTCCCAAACAAAATATTCACTGCTCTATAGAAATAAAAACGAAGATTTGAATCATATAAGTTGCTGTAAATAACATAAAGTTTAAAATTGAATTTAGCAATAAGACTCGCGATTACTGCACCTGACTCCACATGGGTGGTTTTTTTATGTCTTAATAAGGGTCAAATATATTTTCATAACTTCATTGATTTCAGAAATTTTATCCATTTAACCAATCGTGAAAGGCTTGTGATAAATCGGAACAGATTGCAAAGTATTTGGGAGAGACGGCCATTGGTTCCAGCACGAGATTATACAAAAATTTGTCTTGATGAACATTTCCTCTACCAGTCCTATAAGCAGTACGTACGCTTTTACGAAAGAACAGAGGATATTATCAACCGACCATACGTTCGAGAAATCTGTGATCCAACAGGAACTACTATCACAGATTTCAAAATAAAGGGAAGCTCGGTATTTGCTGGCCAAATTTCAGGAGAAGCTGTCATTTGTTGTAAAAATGGAAATTCAAAAAAGCAGCTCTTACATTCTTCAGGCAGTATAACCTCTGTGGACTTTTTAGATCGCATTTATTTTACATGTTCCAGTTTTACTTGCAAACAGTGGTCGCTTGCTGTCGACTGCAACCTAGCATATTTGACGGTTATGAGAGAATACAAGATGCCTTGCAAAAAAGTTTGTATGTCGCCATCTGGACACGCATTTTGCGGAAAAGATATGGATCCGGAGAGCCGAGCTCTTATTGAAATTGATTTAGAAACGTAATTAATAACATATATTTTAAAATTCCATTCATTAAAAAATTCTTATTTTAGAGGCAATCAAATTTCGTTAAATTCGAATACTGAGCTGGTTAATGATATTAAGTTAAAAGACGAAAATGTTTTATTAACGGCTAATATGTGCACCATCCGGCTCTTTGACAGGCGTGCGAATGCGGATCAGCTACATTTTCCTCTAGATCTTTATAGCCGCCTACCCACTGACTGCTTGGAATACGACGGATATAACGGCATCCTCTGTAATAACGGGGAAATAGGACAAATATCTTTGTTCGATTTAAGAGTGCCACCAAAAACAGTTGCGTGTCATAAACTTTCGAAACATGTACAAAGTATCGCCTGCGATAACAGATATTTGTTTTTTGCTAGCGAAAAAGATGTAGAAGTTTTAGATTTTTTGATCTGTGATAGTTCACTTTAAAGAAATAAAACAACTGTTGATTTGTTGGATTTGTTGACCAGGTGTCAAAGTAAATTTAAAGCCATGTTTTTCGCCTATCCAAAGATGCGTTTAGACATCTGTACGGTGGAAGAGAGCTTCACTAAACCCCTCTGAAATGAATAAAATTAATACATAAATGCTTGTGTAGTACTGCATAATATTTGTACGCATTTCGGGGTAAATTTGGATCATTTTTCTGAGTCAACATCAGAAATGTGAGATGGAGAATTCAGCTCAAATCCGACAGGAGAAGATTTAGTAGCCACAAGAATAAGACACGAAGTATTAAATTCTTTATTTATTTAAAATTAATAACAAAGTACACAGCTGCAATAAATAAAATATTAAAAGGAATTGTATTTTAATGCAGTTTCATTTCGCCTTTTAATTGAATCATGAACTCAACCAACGTTTTATACATACTTGTAAATGTTTGTGAGTTTCGCCTTAAAAAAATGTATATAAAAAGCATATACAAATATACATGTGGGGATCTCTAGTCACAGCAAATTCATCGTCCTCATAAATTGCAATTGCACGAAATATTTACCTCTACCTGGCAAACGGGCCGGGCCAGATATCTTTGCGCGCTTTTAGTCAGTCGAGTCGAGATCGCTAAGCTGCCTAGATCCTGCTATTGACCGAGCCGATAAGCTATGCCGCGTTAAGAATTACATATTTGCTGTGTCAATATAGTTCTGCCGATAGTCCTGTGCCGAAATATTAAAGCTGCACTCACCGCATTTAGATTGTTATCAGTAGTGCCGACTCATGTTTTGGTTAAAACTTTATTTGCCTCGGCGATCGCTATTATAATGTTATTTTATCCTAATTACCCGTGAATTTAATTGTGACAAGTAAAATAAAACAGTTTACTAAGAACTAAGAGTTCTCCTCTATCTATATCCCGAATTATATGATAACACATATTTTCCGTTTTTTTAAATTTTTTAAAATTTCGTCACACGAGATGACTTGAGCTTCGTGCCAAGAATTGCAAGATTCTGGCTCCTAAATATAATAATCGTAGTCAATTTCCCTGGTTTCACGCCCAGATAATGAAGTTTTACCAGAACTCTCCATCCCTCAAAATCGTTGCTTCATCTCTTAAAATCGTTTTTCCACCTCGTTTTTTTTCAACGCTTCGTCGGGCGGCACACTTCTAGGGGTGGAGAAACTATAATTTTAAGGGATAGAGAAATGATCTCTACTCTTTAATCAATGTTTTCAAAATTATGAACCTGGCCGCACGAAACGTTAAAAAAAATCATGGAGAAACGGAAAACAGGATGTAAAACGACTTCTAGGGGAGGAGAAATGATTTTAAGCGATGAAGAAATGATCTCTACTGTTTATTCACTGTTTTTCACATGACGAAACGTTGAAAAAAAAACGTGAAGAAACGAAAAACAGGGCGGAAAAATAATTTCTAGGGGTGGAGAAACAATTTCTGGGTTTTTATGAAGTTGGCCTACAAACAGTATTTTTTTAATGTGAAGGTGGATAAACGAAAATAAAGAGTGAGTACACGTGGAGAAACGATTACCTTATGAGCCCAAGCGATTTGCAAAAAAAAACGCGGGAAGTGTGAAGTTAGCCCGAAAAACATTTTTTGTCGACAATTTTTTTTAAACCTTAAGTAACAAACATTTTCGGTGGAGTAATGTGGACTATTGATGGAGAAATGAATTAGGCACTACTTTTATTTAATTATCTGTTTTTACCGGCCAACTGCACACACACTTTCATAGTCGCTGATTTTATATATGGTTCCAGATTTTAAAAATTCGTATGGTTTGACGCAACACAAGGGATGAAAATCAAAAATTTCTTTTTAGCGGAGCGCGCTTATTCTGCGTGGATATGGTAATCATGCTGCATTCTAGGAACACAGATTTATATAATACATAAACAGATTGGGATTTTCAAGGATATGTCTACTGACAATAGTATTCAGGTTATTTCACAGAATTGATTGTTATGATCATATGGCTCTTAAATGACGTCTTCGAATACGTTTTTTGTAGACTCGTGTCCTTGTTAAAATTAATCAAATTTTTTTCAAATGCATCTTTTGAGACAGTGCAAACGATTAACTTGTCAATATCTATTCAAATTAAGTTTTTATAACTTTAAATTTATTTTTATGGACATTAGATATAATTATGCAATGTAAAAAGAAATGATTTATATATTAATTAATTCCATATTAAACAAAATGTTAATCACTTGAAAGATTATTTAATATCACCTCTTACAGTATTAATAAGCCTCTCGATAAACAATCAAGGAATTCATATAGTACACAGCGTTTTCACCAGCGTATGAGGAAAAGCAGAAATATTTGTTTGGAATACATCAGTCGAAAATAAAACCATGATTCCTTCTCCATTTCATTTTACTTAAAGTAAACTCTGCTTGTATACAAAATGTAAAAAATCATTGTAGGCGTATTATAACTTAATTCACCAAAGAATATTATGCTTTTAACAGAAAAGTTGACAGAATTATTTAACTTTATTTATAAAATCAGTTTCATTTAGTGCAGTGGACAGTATTTCTCCGTTGAATTGTAGCAGACATCCCAAAGCACCAAAGTAACCTTCATGCTCCAAGAACAAAGCTTTCAAAGTCCCTTTTGACCAGTAGTCCATAGCATACGCTAACAGTTTCATCGATATAGGATTCACACGCAGGAAATTCCCAACAAAAACAACCTTACGATAGACAGTTATGTTATAATCAGTATTTTCCACTTGTATGCGTAAATTCAAATACCTTATCGATTTTTTCATTAACTGCGCACATTCGTGCTATTGATCCAATATTGTTCGTAATCGTCACTAGGGTTGCATTTGCAAGATCTGCTTTAGAAATACTTTCACGCTTGTCTTTAAGATTCATTTGTCCGAAACTATCAAAATTAATAGTTTAGTCAGAGTAAGGAAACATGTTTCAAAACATTACCTGGCAGCCACTAAATCCCCATGTAGTCCGAATCTCTCGTAATCTCCTCCATAAATATCTTTCACTAATTTATCAACTCTTGTGTGATCTCCTTCTGTTGCCAATTGAATTGCTTCCTCAAAAGTACTACAGCCAGTTAACAGACAACATAGTCCAAGGAATGTTCCACCACCTATACTGTGAAATTGAACAAAGAGAGGATCTTCAATATAAAAAAGTGTGTAGATTTATGTGCATATTTTTATAATTGGCTTTGTGAGAAACATTTTAAATATTTTCAGAAATCTAATATTAAATGATATCTGCCCCTAAATAAAATCAACTCTAACACTCAAATTAAATTTTTCCCGTTGCGTTGTAATTTTAAAATACTAATAGGTAACTTAGGACTTTGAGGAACATTTAACCCGTTAACTGCTTCTGTTGCATACGAGTATATGCGTCATTTTTAAAAGACATGTTTTTTTCGCCATCAACATTCTTGTAATTTTTATACTTTTAAGCACAAACTAACAGTAAATATCGTACAAGATTAATAAAACACACAGACACGAGTTTTCAAAAAAAGAAACTAATCAGTCAATATGCTAATAAGTCAATCACATACGGCCATAAAAGAGATTTCATTTCGCCATTATCACTACAATTTGGAATATTTCGCGGCTAATATTTGCTATTTTGAAAGAAGGCAAGAAGTTACAGAATATAAGGAGACCGAACTCTCGTGCCGCGAGTGGAACCAAATATGGACGCGCTTCGTGGCTTTGCGAGCGCACCATTGACCTGCACAATGCACTACTGTTTGTGTTTGTGGGAATCTGTGTACAAGATTATAGAACACTAGAAATACACCGACATTCTCACATTAATGGCCTACCATAGGTTTTTTTTTAAATTTTTGTTTATTTAATCTGATGGTTTAAACTGCACTACAGGCTATAATTCGAGTTGCACCCGCAGAAAAACAGGCCTCCGCTGTTCTTCAATATGTGGACATTGCCGTAGGCAATCGTGTTTAATTAAACGCCAAGAGCCAGGAAATAGAAATTAATTAGGATAACAGCTGCGTTCTTTTGTGTCCCTTGTGCTGGAACAACCATACAAATTTCTGTTCTGCTTGTGTTTTGTTGGTTATGCAGATTTTATACCTTGGACACACTACCCATCATTATGATGGTACAAAATGACGGAAAATTGCCATCATTTTGCCCAAAATGACGGTAATGCTCATGTACTTGATAAGCATAGCGACATATTCATACATTTTCGCTGTCATTTCAGTCAGCTAATTCCCTAGTGGCGGCGTTATATTGGCGTTGCTATGATTTCACAGAATTATTAAATTTTTCAAATAACTCGGAAGTAAATTTCAGAGCTGGGTTGATTATTTTTACTTAAACTACTTTAACGCTAGGCTATAATGTGTCACCCTATCATTTCGCTATCTATCATAAAGATAGTTACCGTCATTATGACGGTGTAGTGTGTCAAAAGCTGCGTTCTCTTGTATCCCTTGTTCTGGTACAACCATACAATTTGCTGTTCTGCTCGTGTTTCTATTGGTTGTGCAGAACTAATCTCTTGTTCTGGACAATGTAGTTATTCTACTGCAAACTAGGAGCGCTAGGTGTTAATTTTTGAGAGAGTTTATGTTCCGCATGTTGAAAAGTCAGCTGATAGCTGTCAGGCGGCTTTCTGAATATTTTGAACGATGGAAAATGACCGAATTACCTTTCTCTGTTCATTTCATTCACTAATCTCTAAAATAACTAGATAGAGGAATTTGGCGTGGCGCTTAGAAAGTATCGGCTAAGCATGTTATGATTGGGGAATTGCACGATTTTTTGGTAGGATAGAGTTAACGGCTTATCAACATTACCGACATTCAACAATTTTCATTGTATTTGGTACTTTACCTTGCTTAAAGTTAATAATAAAATTGTACAATTGATTGGAGAAAATGACGCCAGTTAATTTCTTATATATCGTCGGTGAAATATGTGCCTTGTCGCTCTACCGGACTACTGGACTATGCATGTTTAAAGTTGACAATAAAATTGCTTTATCAAATATCCCGTTACTATAGAGATCAGTGATTTTATCACACACAATACTTTTGAAATTTTAAACCATTGAAAATGTGATTTACTGTTAGCAGGGGCACCAACATTGCAAAATAAATATTTTTATTCTCTACATTGTTTTGAACTGTTCTTTTGTGCCGCCTTTGTTCTGTTCTGGATAGCGGCCACAAAACAACACGACTAACAATGAAACAATTGATCCAATGATTCAATAAATGATAAAATCAAGGAGACCGAATAATTCACAATGATATTTAATTATTTTATTTTTATGTGGATTAGGCCTTTAACCCCCCAAAAAAAGAAAAACCCACCGCTCAAATTTAGGCAACTTTTCACGATATCCTTAGGACGTCGAGATAAAGATCTTCACAACAATGCAGCTTGTTCGGACGTTTTTCGTAGTCAAACTCTAATTTTACTGGGCTACTTTCGTTAAAATGGAAAACAAAAACAAATTACTACGGGGATTAAGTAGAGCTGATGATACTTTTAAGATAAGTTAATAGAGGCGAACAAGCACTTCTTAAATCTGGAATCTTCAAAATTTTTCTATAACATTTGACATAGATAACATACCTAGTTCCTGATATGCGCCTATAATTATCTGGCCCGTATACTGCTAAAACTGACACTCCCGAACCGACATTCACTAAAATGAAAGGATAAGGCTTGGAAAAATCGAAAGTACATTTCTCGCTGATCCTATAAATTAAGGGTATTCTTTCATTATGAATTCCAGTTTTAAATAAAATATGTTTACTTAATATCACTGGCATTGTCCCAAAAGTAACATTCCGTTTTGTTTTGAATTTCCGCGAATAGGATTCCTTTTATTAAAGTATCTAATTCATCAAATTTCGCCAATTTCATATTAACTTCCTAGTTAAATAAATAATTATTATTATCTGAACATTTTATTGAACTATTGATAGAATTACCTCTCGAAAATTCTTTTCAAATTTGAATGCTCCACCACCCGTTGCACAAACTGTAGTTACTAATTGTGCCATACCTTTTGCCTTAGCGAGGGATAAAAAATTTCCCATCTCTGAAGTTGGAAATCGAATAAAATGAAGAGATCCTTTCCTTTTCCTTATTTCGACATTGTCCATCTAGAAATATTCATAGTTAATATTTATTTAAATTACGTAGATGTCGCATTGATTTGACAAGACACATATATGGTACAATGGCTCAAACAACTGTTGCAATGATAAATATTTTTTTCTCTTTAGCTTTGCAACAAATAACCAAATTACAATAATCTGACAATACTAATATATTTTCATACAGCTATGGGTAGTACGCTGTTAGCGCTAAACTGAATTTTAACATCTCCAAAAAAAACGTGTGAAAACGAAGATAAACACACTCGCTAAAATTTTGAATCCTTTTCTCCATAACAGCGAAACACTAAAGGCCAATTTGATACAGCTATATGCACATATTCGTGTATTAGGTTCTAAAGTCAAAATTCCGCTGGGAATAAATGCTATGCACGTTCAAAAGCCAAATTCTGGTGGAGAGTTTTAAGAGCTCCTATCGGTTTATCAGCGTAACAAGCCATTTAGCGAGGGAACTTTTTCTCCAGGCGGAATTTTGTATCTTAAATGTCGTTTAGGGAAAACAGCGCACTACGCTTTATTTATAGCTTGTAGTAGAGTAGAGGACCAATTTTTCTGTTAGTGGCCATATTAAAGTATTTTTCAGCGATTCTTTCGTATTGCGGTATTGCAAGAGTGTTTTGTATTAAAAAATTGTGCTCTACTCCAATTTAAGTAAAAAACAAAGATTCTTTAAATTAGCTTTTTGTAAGGGGTAGGGTTATCATCTATTAATGACAAAACAAAATTTTTATCAAACGAGGAAAAAATTAATCAAAACCTTGAACCTGGAGATCTTGTTTCAAACCCGGAGTCTTCGGGCGAAGACGACCGACGCGACCACGCCAGACGTTTGCACCCACATCCGCGATAAAATTCCTGGCAGCGCCATCACCACCAGCCGACGTCCTGCGGAAGGCCAGACGAGTCAAGAGGATCCTGCGCTAATAAAGGAGAGCCAGTTGCTGCGGACCTTGCGGCAGGAAGCGGCCCAGAAGCTACCAGCCAGAACGGCGACAACAGGGCCGCGACTCGTCGTCGCAACCACCCCCCTCCACCCGACCAACGCCCGGAGGCGCAGCAGCACTTCAGCGTGGCTCCAAGCCACCTTCCAAACCGCCAATAGTACCACCACCCAGACGACCCGCCACACCGGTGACCAGACTTCCGACCCGCAAAGGAACCGTACCACCAGCCCAGAGATCCGCCGTTCCAGCGCGACTACCAATGGTGACCCCGACGTTGTCTTCATCAAAGGCACCCTCGCAAGCAGCATCGATCTCGACAGCACCTGCACCACCCGAACAGGTATGGGCCCGGCTAGGGGCATTGCCGGAAAAGGCGAACTTCCCGCTGCCCGGAGGAGGAACCTTCAAGGTGCCCCTCGGCTCGGTTGGGCACAACGCTTGCGGCACAACCCCGCCACCGGAGACCGATGGGCGTTCCGGTTCAGGGATAGCATTTCGCACTTCGCCCGAAACCTAAGGACAGGGAACGCGTATGTCGGACGGCTGGTCAACGGCAACTTCTGGTACCGACCCTTCAGGACGGCACCCTAACCAGTAGCGACGAGTCATTGATTTCTTCCTGGCTTTTTGTAAATAGTTTTAAGTATTCTGATATTATTGTAGTTAGAGATTTTTAAATTGATTGCATTATATTAGTTTAGTAGGTAGAGTGAGGGGACCACTCCCCCCAACACAAGGGGTTGTTACGAGCCCCGTGGCTTCTCAACACGGGACGTCGCGTTATAAAACCCCGGGAGGCTTTGCCTCGGGGTGGCAGTCGACCGGTGACCGCCGGACCGACAGCGGCTGTCCACCAGGCCTGCGGACCGAGGAACTCGATTGCCGGCACCGTCGCAGTAACCATTAGCTATCACACCCGTTATTGTAAAGCTGTGTGGCCCTAGAGTTAAATTGCGTGAGTAAATGGATCCTTGCCACAAGTAACCGCTGTGTTTCCTTCCACTTGTGCTCCTCACCTCCGACACCGGACACAGGATATTTTAAGTTAAATGTCAGTAAACTCACTGACTTCAGTAATGGTTTTTGAAGTGAAAACTTCTTTAGCGGGGCCTTGCACTTTTTTGGGATGGGTACAAAATGTTAAACTCGCGCAGGTGTCACGTGTCCTGATCGAAAATTCGTAAGACAGAGGAAGAGTGTGAAGGCCAGCGCGGCGTAGGAGAGGAAGTAATATCCCCCTCGTTTAAGCGGTGCAGGGCGCTTGCGCGAGTGTGCGTGTGTGTTTGTACTACAGCCTGCTACGCGATCCACGGATGGTGTCTGCTGATGGCTCGACCGTCTGTATATTTGTAAAATTCGTGTATATACCGATTGCCCACGATGGCGGTGTTAGACACACGAGCGAAGCGAGTACGTTAATAGCTATCGTGGGCAATCGGCTACTTATCGCCCCGTGGTTAGTTCACGACGGGTTTCCATGCGGTAAAGTACTATTTACTCCGACGTGTGATGAGTTTTCACTTCTGCCGGCACTCCCAGAGTGCACCCGTTGTTTTTTACTTGAGTTCGATTCGACTCAGAACAATTTCAATTAAATCGAATTCGTGAAAAGTCCCCAATAGTTTATAGATCAGCGAGGTGCATAGAAATAGCACTTATTTATATTTATTATATTTTTTAAAAATGCTATGCTTTTTAAAAACCTTTAAGATACAAAAACCAAATATTCCCTGCCCTAGTACCGTCCCCTGTGCTAACTCAGTCGGTTAGTATTCAACCATAACAGTTTGAAACCATCATACGTGTAATTAGAGGGTCCGTAAAAACTAACTGATCATATGATCGTTGTCGGGCGCTATCGGACAACCTGCAATCACATCTGGTTTAGTTCAGGATGTCAACGGCTGAAAGTGATCCCCAATTATATACAATTGGCAACAAAAATTTTGCGATCAGAAAGGCTAAGTCTCTTTGGCTTAAAGCTGAAATTTCAAGACACCATAAAGCTAGAGATTGTTTGGGCCTACACATAAAAGTTGTCCACAGGGATTTACTCCACTTGCTCCATGCTTTGGAATTTAATGAAAAGCAGACTAAATTCATGGATAGAGCCCGACAACGATCATATGATCTGTAAAAAACATGAAAATATTCGCCTAGGTAAATAGTTAGGAATCCGAGTAGAATAGTATATATATAATTGATTTTTGTTTTTTGGTTGGTTATTATTTTGTTGTTCAAATTTTATGCTAACTTCATTTCATTAGTATAAATTCCAATAAAGGAGTAATTTGAGTAATTTCCAATATGTGCTGAGGTGAGAAGCGAATTTGACCTAAAAGTATAAGTTTAGTTCATATAAATAAAAAGGGGAACGGTATTTGACGATTGTGCCTTACGCTGTTACTCTTCGACTTCACTTTTTGCACTTCCTACAAATGCTAAGTATGATGTAACTGCAGCCCATGTAAGATGTAGAATTAATCTCATTCAACATTCAAAAATTCTTCTCCACCTAACCAACACGCACGCGAACTAGTTATGTACGTTGGCCAACAGCTTGAGTACTTACAGTGATGATTTCAAAATATGTTAATTTGGCGTTTACTTATAAAGCAATTTAATTACTACGTCAGTAAATTTATAAGGTTTAAGCAAACATTGAACATTGGCCCGTTTTTTGCTTAAAAAAGGCTATAAATTCAAGTTGACCAGCTTTTTAGTTAAATTAAATTATATTATTGATCAATTTTTTCAGCATACCTCATCCTTGGTGCGTAGATTATCCGATGTGTTGTTTAATTAAGGTCTCTATTATAAAACGCGTTAACCTTAGATCCTATTGTAAATACCTACATAAAGCTATGGACTAGCCGCGATTATGTTGAATGAATCTTCAAGGTTAAAATCACAAAAAAGTGATTTGTTTTTCATGAACGTGCTTTAACCGGAGTACTGACGTCACCAAAATATATTACCTACTTGCAAAAACTATCAACGTCACTTTTACTTTTTTTATACGAATTTAAATTTAGATTAGTTGCCATATGGGGTAAGTTAGTATTGTGCGTTTTATTAATTTCGTAGTTGTGAGAGAGCGCTGGTGATGACGTTACGTGATCATAAAGTGCAGTCGCATATTCCATAAAAATTTCAGTGTGACGTAAGCAAATTTAAAGTAAGGAGGTGACAAAATCTGTTTTTTTTCGTTGAATAACTTTTATAGCCTTCTGAATTTTTGTTTGTGCACTAAACAAATTTGGTCTTTGTATAGTGTCGAATTCTATGTTTAAAAGGTAGTATTCGAATGGATATTCCTTTCTTATTTGTAGTAAACTGCCCACAACCTATCTTTCCTAAAAGCTTTGTTGCGGCTAGTTGCCAATATGAATTTGGGGCATGTTGGCATACATATTATGTTTAAATCAGGTAAAAATTTAGTCTTGTCTTGTCTTGTCCTGTACTAATATTTTTAGAGGTGCCGTCAACGAACACATTATTGATAAATTAAGTTTAACACACCGTTAAAAGTGATTATTTATATGGGGTACCATATTGTGAATATTTGAACTGAGTAAATCGAATTCCTTTAGTTTTCTACAAGAAATCATAATTTCTGTAACTTTATTTAATAATGTTAATCACAGATTCTCTCTTTTCTATTCATTCCTATTCCAAAAAATGTTGTGATTATGAACTTTATAAGCTATATGCCATCTTACCCTACCGCCAATCTACCCCGCTTGTGAGCAAATTGGCATAGCAGCGACTTTAAACACTTTTAATGGGCCATGTATTTATAAGGATGAGGAAAAATTACTGTTTATGGAAATTATAGCCTATGCGTTGCTGTTTCATAGAAAATGTTCAGAAATAAAGTACGATTAATAGGAAAAATTAAAACAATCGATAAGTTCAAAGCTATGCCAAATAGCTCCGAGATGTCGCTTTTTAGCAACTCCGGTAAGCTTGCTTATACGACCATGAACTAAAGGTCGTGGACGAGTGGGCGGCGTATTCGGTAGGTGATTCGGGTATTTTGGTGAGTTTGGCGATAACTACCTATTTAATATACAGAGTGTATCGTATAACGTATACAGAAATAATAGGGTGGACAGATCTCACCTAGGCAAACAAAAAAGTGTATGGCAGGGGGGGCCTCTCAACCGTTTTCAAGTTACAGGGTGATTAATAAATACGTAGTGCACATTACTAGTTTGGAAACCGCATTTAGATAGTAGTTGTTTGACGTGAGTTTGATGTCGCCGCATTGAGTAGATCAAAAGGTAAAAATAAAATAATAATGTGCATCCCGAATTTATTAATCATCCTGTAACTCGAAAACGGTTGAGATGTACCCCACCCTCTACCATATTTTTTTTTTCTAGGTGAGATCTATCACCCTTATCAGTTCTGCATGCGTTATACGTTACACCTTGTATATAATATAATAATGAGTCTATTCCGGAAAAAATTGTAAAAATATTAATGTCGCTTCAGCCCATGCAACTCTCAAGCGAAAATAAAGATTTTGCATATCGTTGGAAAGATGAGGCTATGGGAGTCTCACAGGTACCCGAATGCTCGACGGCAAGCGAACGAAACAGTTTCGGGAGCGTCACAAAATTCACGCGCAGTAGTAACTAGCCGCCAGGCGCCCCCAAAAATTTGAGCGTATCTTCGGAAGTCCCGAAATTTTCAGGCTATTTATGCCTCATCCCTCTCTGAACAGTCCCATCCCCTCCGCCTTTTCCGGCGTTCTGATGAGGGTGGTAAAGTTCCTGAAAGCAGAGGATCTCAGCCTTCATAAAGTCTAAATTTATGCTTCTTCTTGAAGGGCTTCTTTTAATCTAAAAAAACATGATTTTGGGAAGTCACACAGCAGCCATCTTATATTTTCGGTCTGCATACTCGCGGAGAAAGGCCCAATAGCCTACACAGGTGATGATGTGGAAACACATTGTGCAGTTCATACTTTCAGGAGTTAATATTTCGGAAACTATTGGTCGTGCGTAACATTTGTATAATGCATTGTGCATTAGCGTACTTTTTAGAAGTTCCACCTTTTTTCGCTCAAAATAACTGGATCATTATATATCATAAAATAATTAAAACTTATTATTCTTATGTATGTGACACAATTCCCATAACTTTTAAACTCACCATTTTTTTTAAAAA
This sequence comes from Neoitamus cyanurus, assembly GCA_947538895.1. NCBI lineage: Eukaryota > Metazoa > Arthropoda > Insecta > Diptera > Asilidae > Neoitamus > Neoitamus cyanurus. The sequence continues at coordinate 2,095,852 of OX384540.1, forward strand.
GGAGGCCACCATTTGAAATTTCAAAGTTATCCTATATTCCAATCATGACCTTTGACACAATACTGCTAAATTGAATGAGTACCTATTCAATATTCATATATGCACAGGTAAAACTGAGCACTACAAAAAAAACCTTAAAGTATTCTAATTTAAAGCTTTCGAACGGACATAAAGTAAAATCGAATTTATAGAAATTTGACTAGTGACTTGGTCTCCCTCCATATGCGTGTACGTTTGCGAAAAATACGTGATATTTTTAACAAATCTCTCGCTGTCTAAACAGATTTTTATTGTTTGTTTAATTTTCTTTAAGTGTAAATTATAATATTAGCAAAAGATTTTCAAGATAAGTTAATAAAACTAAAACTTGACCGTTTAGTTTTCATGATAAAGCAAAAAAAGCAAAGTTAACATTTTTGGTAATAAATGAATAAATATTATATCAATGTTCGTGCAGAAAGGAAAATATTTCATGTATTCATAAAAACACAATGAGTTAAAACGAACATACAAATGTGAAAACATTTTAAATTCAAAGAATGTCCAGAGAAAAATTTTTTAAAACTCTTATTTTACCTATGATTTTATTCAAATTATTCCATTATTTTAAAGTCGCTAGAGGTTAAATTTTAAAATATAATTATGCACCCCTAAGCTGCTCTAACGTTAACTCATATATTACTTGCATTCCCACATAAGACCTAGACATAGATTAACGTTGGCTCTTAAAAAAATCAATAAACAACCTTTGATCACAGTCTATATGAGATACAAATGTGGAAGTGTGAATACATTTACCTTTTAAAAGGCTGATTTTGCATAGCGACAAATAAAGCCTACAAATAAGCTAAAGAAATGTTTGTAAATATTCATTTGCATAACAAATAAACTTTGCTTTATGCAACATGAGAAGCTTGACGTCCGACACGCGAAATGTTTAATACACTGGACCACAATGTCAATAATTTGAAAAGCAAGCATAAAAACTTACCTGTAGGTGCGTATCTCGATGACCTGTTTTTCCATAGGCTGAATTTTTTGTTAAATATCGCCTGATGTTCCTTAGTACTTCCGCTTCTTGATCCCGCTCGTCCGAAGTTATGTCTTTAGGCTCAAAATAAACCAATTTGGTCAGGGTTCCGCCAATATCCATGCCGAACCATGGCATTGCTAAAATTTCAAATTCAAAGTACAATGCGTCAATCGTTGCAAAATTTCAATATACTGTTTGAAGTATTAATTTACTAGTAATTGAACCGCGGGTCTTAGCAATTAACAACCAAATCGGAAAACCCGCCGCAAACTCAGCACATTATTGTAAAAAGAAATGTCTTTACAAATATTGCCAATTTTCTGAAAGATTAATTAGAATGCTCACACATATAATGGTCATGAGTTTTGCCATGACGACAATTAACATTGCAACAGGCGGTTGATCGTTCGATATGTTGTACTACATCTTCGTTGTTATCAGCTGATATATCTTTTTCACATGAACTTATTGAAGGCGGCATTTTCATCGCTATCAGAGAAAGTTTTCTCTTCACTATTGAAACAAATGTCACGAATTATTGCACCAATAGGTGCTCTACAAATATGTATTAAAATACTTGGACTTTAAAACAAAACTAGCACGCATTTTCACTTTTACTAGACGAATTCATTACGCCAGTCTGTAACTATGTCAGCTTTTCCTCATCATTTTAATCAATTAACTTTTACTCGAATATCTTCGCGCATAGCGCAACATGTGCCTCTCAAGCGTTCTTCACAAGACGAACGATCATCACGACTAAATTAGTGACCGCGGAAAGAGCACAACTACTACCCATACTTAGCGTCTGCATTGAGATTATTACTTGTGTATTTGTCCCGCGACTGTTGGGTAATGAATTTTTATTTATCAGCGATTAATGTTCAAATTAAGACTGCTTTAACCATTTTTTCGCAGAATATGAAATATTTTTGGCAAAGCCACTAGGCTAAAGTAAGCATTTTCGTTTCCAACACATGGGAAAGTATGTGTAGAATTCACATACGAAAAGGGCTTCCACAAGAGGAATAATTTCCGTTATAAGATTTTATATTATTTGAAATTTTATAACTATTCTTATTTATCAATAATACAACAGTTCTTTTGTAGAAGCTTTTCTAAAGATTGAAAAAGGTAGGTGTGGGTATAAAAATAAGGGAAAGAAGCACATTTAATCTTATCTCTCAACAAAATAAGAATTTATTAATGTCGGGCAAAGTCTTAACGACGAGTGCATTTAATAAAAGATAGATGAATCGCTTTCTTGCCAGATTTCCAATTCTTGCGCTAAAACTGATGAATGGTAATCTTCAACAGCAACAATGAAACAACAAAAAACCATGTGGGCACACAATAAAATTAACTTCAATTTAATGCATTTTGCCTTGGCTTAATAGCACATTCAATAGATAAGTATATATTTAATTTGCAATTAATGTTATAATTAAATTAACATAAGAATGACGATTTTAAAATAACCAACTATTTTTTTCCAATTAAGGATAATAGTTATATGCAGATAATTGCATAAATTAATGCTCGTATAACGCCAATTAACTCTTGCTTGGTTAACATTTGTTCAAAGATTAGATTTATAACTACATGTATATGTAGATAGTTACTGATGACCCGTTGTTGAAGTAGGAAAATATTAATAAATGAGCAATCTCTTATCAACATATCGGAGCCAACAAATTAATTGCAAGAAAAATGAAATATAAAAGCTCAGTATTATTTGTTTAAAGGAGAACTATTTTGACATTATTTTTTTCATAGTAACTATGTAATAAAAGATTTTAAGTAATAAACAAGTCTTTTATTACATATTAACTTTACCACACTACAAATATAAAATATTATAATATTTAAATATAAAATAACAAAATGGTGCCTTTGTAGTTAAATTTGAAAATAGCTTTGTAACCTGACTCATAAATTTGAATCGAAGAAACGAGGAAAGCGCGTTTTAAGTTTTTGTTTCGCTTACACACGCCAAGCCACATATTTACCTCAAAAGATCGCCCCAAATTTTATTTTATACCAATAAATTATAATAATTGCCAAAAATAATTAATTAATTGTCACCCCAATGTTAGTTAGCTAGTATGAGTTATTTATGTTTTACGCAAAATTGCTTAAGGTGAATACATCGGATCTTCACTTTGAACGTCGTGTTCTGTACTGCAATTGTAATCCATGGATTTATAATATGTTTATTTAATCCTGATTAAGGGTTATACCACTCTGCTACTCGGGAGAAATGATACAGACATTTTTTTCCGAACTATTGAATATAAAATTGTTGTAAATAGTGATCATCAATTGTTTAGTCAAAAGTACGCGAACAGACCTTTTTCCCATGATATATGTATCTAAAACTGCTCAACTGAAATGGGAAAAAAGTCACAGTAGAATATTGCGATACCTCGTTCGTAAATGAAGGGCTATGCGAATTTCTTCTTTTTTTTTTGTAAATGGTGAAAAATTCCTTCCACGAACTGGCTATTCTAATTAAGAATAACACCTATACATCGATCAGTGAAATGGTATTCGAGAGGCCGTGGTCATCGCGACGACGCTTCTTAAAAAACGCAATTCCGAACCAGGGTTCAGTGGTTGAGTCGAAATCGAGTCGAAATTGAGTTGTAGTGGCAGACAAATATAACCTGAATTTTTACAATTGTGGGCTTGCCTATATATTTTTAGAATGGTTTCACCGAGAGAAAAGTGTACATGGAGTTGAACTCGGATTCAACCCAGGTTCAACTCTGCATGTAAAAGAGGAAATTACTATCGAGTTTTTTGTTTGGAGGGCTGTAACTTTAGTTCTAGTGCTCCGATCTCTATGAAATTATGGGGAAATATTCTTGAAAATTTTTCGATTCTTTGACCCGCACCAAACCAAAAATGTATATATACGTATAACCCTATAATTTATACCTATGTACCTACCTTCGCGGTATCAGTTACTATTTATCGATTATTATAAAAAAAAGAAAGAATAACTTCTTAATATATTTTCTTTTCCGTTGGATCATCCAAAATGTTTAATTTTGTTTCATTTTTATATATTTTACTTTTAAAGTTCAAGTTTCCAGTAAACCTCATTCGATAGAGTGAAAGGTAAATTCCGCTAGAAAACATATGCCTGGCATCCGTTATTCGCATTTTTCAAAAATTTTACCTGCATACGAACGTTTCAAGACGAATTTAATATTCTTGTTTAATTTAGGGATATGTTAAATATGCTGGGTCGAATACAGAGAATAAGTAGGTTATCATTTTCAGTTTAGGGTGTTTGTGGAAGATGTTGATTTTTGGGTTTTAGGGGGAGTGAGCTAGAATGAGTACTAATTTATGGTGAATATATTTTCTTAAAATTGAGCGAGTGATAAGTGATTATAGATGAATTACTCAACTCCATTATCCCATTACCCCTCTGCAAAAGCTGTGGTATGACATCATAAGGCATAACCTGAGCTTTGGTTGCATCATAAAAAAACAATTCTCACCTCGCACCTAAGCGCATATGGTGCGTCGTGAGTAAGAATGCCTTATAAAGCATAAATCACAAAAATTTGATGAATCACTGCCCCAAGAACGCAATTCATTTTATTACCTGGTAATTTATCTCCTTCGATTATTATTAACTCTCGTGATTTGCTTTGTTATAATTTTTTATCTTCTTGATTCCAATAATCATTAAATCAAATTTGCTTTCGCTAGATCTTATACATATCAGTTACGAACTAGGAAAATAAATAGTTTTAAAATTTTACGACGGCATGCCACTCTATTTCTATCCAGTTGTCTTTATATAATTCGCTCCTCCTCTCTTATTACTCCAACTGCACTATGCAAACTCACGCAATTTTGTTTAGGATACATATAGCCTGTGGTATTTTGGTCATTTTATTCACAAAATACTATGTATAACATCCAAAGAATTGACATAGTTGGGAAAACATTTACGGTTCATTTTTTTATGTTTCTAATGTAAATCAACGTTAGAATTGGTAAATAGAGAAAACATATTTTATAAAATAAACTTAAAATAGGTCCCATCACCCAATTGTTGTTAACATTTTAAATTTTAACCTATACCGGGTATATAAGCAGCCACTCACCATGAAACGTCCACTGTTCCGTCATCTTTCAGTAAAGTTTCTCATTTACTTTCTACTAACTCTCCTGTTACTAATCAACGTGTACAAGAAATTTACTTCTAAAGATCGGCTGCAAATAAATATAATATTAAATTGAACAAAAGTATACTCTTCCGACCTAAAAAATGTTTAAAATTAATAAAACCCGCATCAATGTCATTTTGTACTACCATTTGTGAATGTTTAAAATTTTTAAAAATGTATTGTCAAAAAAAAGTTAAAAGAGTTGAAAGGTTCATTTTTTTATAATAAAACGTTGTTTAAAAGAATGTAATGCAATCATAAAGTGAACTAATGAAATATGTATCACAGCATTACAATGCAGCATGCAATGAAAATTTTTGTTGAGCACTGCGGAAACTGCGTCTTGAAAGGTATCAAAATTGGACATACCGTATACGTTGGCCTAAACGTGTTTTAAGCAGAAACGTCAAAATTTAACTGATTGTAAAGGGATAAATTCCGAACAGATTGAAATGTTGACGAGCTCTCTCTAATAGACTTATTAATAAAGAAAATGTAATAAATAATTGAGTTATTGGTTGATATTTCTGTCGGTTTTTACGTCAAACACGCTCTGACATAAGAACTTGAGTAGGTAAATTTTCCTAGATTTCATATCTAAATATAGGAATGATCCGTGCTTGTAGAGAATGACAGCGATTATTTGGACGGAACTTTAAGAATGAAGCATATGACCACTTCAAAATTTTGTTCGCAAATTAAAACCGACTCCGTGTGTGGCGGCCTAATGCCTACTCTCCAAAGAGCACAGACCAACCACCGACTGAATGGTCTTATAAAATGTGTTCGTGTTCATTTCGTAATGCGCAGGATTAGGAACTACCCAGGGAACGAATTATTTATTCGTTTCGAGTTTATTCGAAACGAGTTTAATAGCTGAATATGCAAAATTTCTGTTGGAATCCTGTATATGAAATATAGTCATTTTAAGTCGTTTCAATAAACTCGAAACGAGATACTTTATTCCACCCTATCTAAGTTATTACCTAGAATACACTGGAATGCACAAGGAATAGTATATTGTGCAACAAGTGCGGTAAGTAGCCGATTGCGCACGCTGGCAGCAATAAACGCACGAGCGAGGCGTACGTTTTAGTGGTACTTATCCCTCATGCGTGCGGAAAAGGTACTGAATTACCTGCGGCATACGCACGATGCATACAACCTACAATATTTTTTTGAGGGAGTGCTATTTAAGCAAACTTTTGAAGTTTTGTCAAAATATAAAAATAATGGTCGTAACAAAATACCACATCGTTATTAACTGTTTTATATAGTCAAATTCTTATTTCATTGGCTAAAAATAACAACAAAGAGCGTAGTATCGAGGTTTCGAACCACTGCTAAAACCTCCTAAATTTAATGTGGTACTTCTAATGGTTTAACTAACACAAACTCAATAGCTCATTTTACAATGAGAAAGGAAAGGTAGCAGCATTTTAATTGGTTGGTCTGCTCATTGGAGAATAAGCTTAAGAACTCAGCTTCATGAAAATTCCTTTACGTTAGATTCATAAATTCGGTACGCACATAATTATTTTGCTTTTATCCTTTGATCTAATTAACGCAGGGAGACCAAGTAACTACTATCTCAATGTCCTTTCCAAACATGCCACCACTATTGATCTGCCTCTACCACTGCAGGTACAGCCACTTGCGGAAATGAATGAATAAGAAATCTTAATTTTACATTTTTTTTTTAATTAAACGTTTATAACGTACCACCATTAACTGTAATAAGTTTTGATTTAGAGAAAAAACATTTTAGGGTTCATTTATTATAAGTTAAATGTTTGGTAAAATACAGATTTTTTTAATTCCACAAAAGCTTTTCTACGTATAAATTTGTATATCCTTTCTCTACCTGCACGTGTTGTACCTCTATGGAAAGGCAACAAGATGGGCAATTCAATAAAAAAGAGGTGCATTAATTACATGAATTTCGAAGAAAAAGTGCGAAAAACGTGAAAGATCTATCACCCCTATCATTTTGGCATGCGTAAGTGATACACCCTGTATATGGGCGATTCTCCACTAATTAGTATAATACGTTACCACAGCGCATATACAGAGGAATAGACACAAAATGTCAAGAGAATTTTTGGTTGTGATTTCGTTTGGTTCGTACGATTGAACATATGCGAATGAAATTCACTCTGCACACTCTTTGGGAATAATGCGAACTCTTCGCAACCTATTTTTTTTTATAATTCAAATGACTCCACGACAATTTTGCTTGAAGAGTGAATTTTATTAATTTGGATAAATAATGGGGCCATTGCATGTAAAGGGTGGTACCAGCCAGTTGAAAACAGGACATGGGTCTCCTAGTAAAATCAATCCATTGAGTCGTCCTTAATTTATATATAAGACTTTTTGTGGTTTCCGCCTCTTGTTTTGAAACTACTTTCTTCCGAACAGGCACCCATGTTTCCTTTAAATTGACAACGCAATATTTTTATCTCTTTGTTTGACTAATTCGCCACAAATACAGCGGAATGAGTCTACATCGTATTTACAAATTCTTGAGGCCATATTTGAAGCCACCGTCACACAAAATACTTGTATCACCCCAATAATAATTTATTTTTTTTAAAAAGTTTTTATTTTTAACTTTTTAGTGCAGGTCACCATAATATTTTATTTCCATTGCAACTACACGTATGCATATGTGCTAAGTTTTATTAAAATCGGCTAGTGGAAAGTGCGTGTTTAAAAAATAATCATTCAACTCGGTTCCCGTAACATAACTCGTAAGCTTTTACTGGACAAATTTCGCTGTGTGAAAAATTGAAAACTGTCAAAATATAACAGCTTGTATTTCAGGTTTCAGATTGTGGTTTGATGTAAAATGGAAAGTGCTTTGCAACAAAAAGATTAATCAGCTATTGTGGTGGGATGTTCACCAAACATCTTTAAAAAGTTGAATTTAACGCTGGTTGGTCTTGCCTATGCACTTCAAAAAGCCTTTTAGGTTAATTGAGAGCTATTTGACATTTGAAAACGTTTGATGGTTTTATGATGCTGTATAAGCAGCTTATGAACTTGGCTCACCGCCCAGACGTCAAGGAATACTGTTTGTATCTTATTGCTAAAGAACTACCCAGCAGGAAATTGGAGATTGCGTGAAATAGTACATCGATGATTTCATGCATGACTAAGGTATGTCTGCCAATTCTGAGGACATAGCCTTCTCAGTAATCCAAATCTTCTCCTTTTTGTATTTTTGTGATGACATCATACATTTTTAAGGAGAAGGTTTGTTTTATGTAATCAAGCAACGCGTTTGGTGGGTCGTCCTGAGCAAAACAATGAAGTGTGCATAACTGCTAAGGATTGTGCGCAGGTCATTATTTAACAGTCTCCTGCGGTAATACCTTTTCTTTCGTGTCGTTTTACCTAGGAATTTTCGCGAACTTTTTGCACAGGTATGTGGGATCAAGGGTTAAGTGAGAAACAATAGAACGCAATTGATGATCTCTGCTTTTCTAGATTAGGCGAGGCCCGACACAGCTACTCAGAGTCCAGCTACCACAGGTATTTAATTTAATGTTTAGCGATCGAATAGAGAAATATTTAGAGTATATATTCGACAATATGTCCACACAATTTTATTAATAAATAATAACCCGAGATAATGTGCATAACTTAATAAAAATGTGTGAACATATAGTCGAATATATATTCCGCTATCCGATTCTTAAACGTTAAATTAGACCTGTGTAAAAAAATTCGCCTTTGTTTTGCCCGTGACAAATGTGTTCCCCCTTCATTGCATGAAATCATTGATGACATGACCATCAATGATTTCATCAATAAAAAGACATCGATGAATTCATGCATTCCATAGTCATGCAAAAAAGGATCAGCATACATGACCCCATACATTCCGTGGTCATGCAGAAAGGCATGCATGAATTTCCAATGACATCGCCGTGAGAAATGTCATCGATGTTGGAATGAGTATACATGCCCTTTTATTGATGACTTCCTCGATGCCGTCATGTGTAAATTTCCTGCTGGGTAGCTATAAGCTATTGAACACCCTTCCGATTAGTATACATACATATGCACGTGGTGTCCTGGTCAATATGTTGGCAGTCGTGCTGCAGTCACTGGTGACGTTTGGGAGCACTTGAAATTTGCCGCTGGTCAGCACCCCCAGCAAGTCAATTATGGTGTCGCATCATACAGTCATGGCCATTTGGTACACTGGCCACCACCATTTAAATCACTGCTGTGACGCCTTCTGATGAAAGTCAAATTAAAAACAAACAAACAAGATGTTGTTCGTGTACCTTGATACTTGCTGAGAGGGATTTCACTCTCATTTTCTTTTTTTTCTCAATTTAAAGTTTTTACTAGAAAAGTACGCGAACAGACCTATTGTGTTTCAATGTTCTTTGTTGTACCAAAAATAAGTATTGCCTTGATCTTTACTTTACTGTATGTCATTTTGTGTCTGTCATTTTTTCGCTTCTTCATTCGTCAAAGGCTTTGAACGTAAATAACAATTTAAAATAGTAATGTTCCTTCAAAATTTACAATAGTAAATTTCATGCTGTTTTATTTGCATGCTTTTTTAACATGAAGGTAGTACACTATTTTATCTTATTTATTACCATATTTAAAGTTGATGGGCTATACACAGCTTGATGGCTATACACAGCGTTCTTTTGGAAGACGTCTGATCTTCACTTGTCCATTAGGCATTAGTTGAAATGAACTTTCGACCGAAAAGAATACTTTTTCCAATCCTCAACCGTTGAGTTTCTGTGAGCTCTGGACTATCCAAGTCACGCATTAGCCCTGACTATAATAGCCTTAAGGCTCTCTAAGATTTCCTGTCAAATTTCCCTAAGATTGGTTAAGTTTCTGTCAAATCTTAACGAATCTTAAGCTCAACTACAATCGTCTTAATGTATAACATCTCCCACTAATTCAACCAACAAAGTTAAATCACTTAATGTTTCCATTTTATTCCCCATATATTTAAAGTTCTCTCGAATTATCAACCAATTTGTACACAAACGTCACTTTTGTAAAGTTCCTTTAAGATTTGTACGCTCCGGACCGTACCTTTCAGATTTCAAAAAGATTTCGAAAGTTAGCGAAAGATTGGATAAGACGATTGTATTTGTCAGTGTGGCGCTTCATATGATCGTACAAAATTTAAGTAGCCTTAAGATCCCGTAAGACTATTATAGTCAGGGCTATTGGCCTGGCGCCTTGTGAATGAAGGCCTGCGGACAGTCGGCCTTGATTTCATGTCGAACTTGGCTTCTATAGTCCAGACTTCAATGTTATTGAGATATTTAATCATTTTAAAACCCGGACTCACCGACTTACAATTTTCCACAAGACATTTCCAAGAAACAACTGTTAACTTATTTTCACTCATTTTTGTTTCCTTTCTCAATGAATGCTCACATAAGAATGATGATTGATCAATATGAAATTGTAAGTAAACATTAGGCAACCTAAAATCTTCAATCAAACTGAGAATAATTGCAAGCAACCAGGTGCTGCTCAAATAGCATGCTATTTACAACAACAACAATGGGAAATAACAGCAACAACATGGGAAATATCTATATGATTGGTTGAAATTAAAAAGCGCGAAAGTGAAATGAGAATGAAAGCTCTTGCCTTGCTCTCAAATCTTGTATTTCACATATGTATTTGTAAGTGTTTCCATCGCATTCAGTCCTTTATGACTTTCCGCAGGGCATTTTTTGTTTGTTACAATTTAAAGTTTCTGAGAGAATTTGTTTTTTTGTTAAGTTGTTAAGTGCTTAATGGAAAACAAACAGAAATCTCTATACTTCCTAACTTTATATTAGGTTAACTTTGGATTAGATCCTGTATCCAATCAGTTCGTCACCGATATGTCAAACGGTTTAAGCCTTATAATTATGGGCATCAGTCGACTACAAAAATTAATTATTATTCGTTGATTTCATTTATTTTTGAAAATAAAAATAACATATTATTAAAGACTGACCTTTGTCGTTTCATTTCCAATATTTTTTGTTAAATACCACGGAAAGCATTAATCTTAAAAGATCCAAAAATTCAAGCAAGACTAGTTTTTAAGGGTGGTCCTATCATCCGGCGCAGGACTGCAAATTACTTATTTTACGACTCACTTAAGTATCATTGAAATCCTGGGCAGATGGTAAGATGGCTATTTTCAGTTTTGAAAATACTTTTTGAACGGTAACGCTAGCATAGACACAGGGTAAAGGCGTTGCAGTCGCTCATGTTGCGGATTTTTATTTTTATTTTTTGGAGCATCCTTTCGCTGTGTAAGCGTACCTAACAAATTATTTGTCTCACTTCGGCACGACGTGAGGTCTGTAATTGGTACAATTTGAATTCGAATTAGTGATGCTCCTTTGATAAATGTAATTATAAGCATCAGGTTCAACTTACTACAACTAACAATCATCGCGACTATCTCGCTTCTATGGTATCGACTATGTGATTGTATATATTGCGAATTCCACGAGTGTGAATACATGTTCGGTCGTCGGTTTTCAGAATCCCTAAGTCAACTTTCGCAGCAGTCTTTTAGTTAACGAAAACAACTAATTTAAACAGGAAGGCACCCTTTCACACACCTTCCAAGTGTCCATTAATAATGTAAAGAAATTATTCCCAGGAAAACTTATCTCTGGATTTGGGGACATCTCCTGGCCAACACGATTCCCAAATCTGAATTCTTATGATTATTATTATTATTATGTAGCCACCTTTAAAGTCTCGCTTACCTAGTCTAATTGGCAACTTAATTAAAATATCCGTACAGTGGGAGCAGGAATTCCAAACGATCTATGCGACAGTATTTTCATAATAATTATTTATAATTTTTAATTTATTCGTTTTGGCACTTCAAATATTCAAAACATCTTGAAAATAAAAATCTGTTTTAGTTTTCGCTAAAACCAGGGATAAATCAGATAGGAATTTTGCCATTGAATTTGTTTCGACTAAACTCGAAACAATATAAATAACTCCACTCCTGAATTAAAACATTTAAATGGTAACTACTTTTCATGCATGATGATTATTATACTCGTCATGAAACAAAATACTGTTTACTCTGTCGAAAACAGAGGTGGAATTATGTATCTTGTTTCGTGAATCATATTCACAATTGCTATAGGAATCATATACATGAAATTCAGCCATTTCAAGTCGTTTCGACTAAACTCGAAATAATATATACACTCAATCCTATTTACTTTTTTATGCGATTGTTTTTGTGGGGTTCATGGAAAAAAATTTGAAAGAAAATTTGAATAAAAAGTGAAAAGTCATTTTGCTGTAAGGTTGACCGCCAACAACTGTTGGAACCTGTAAAATTTACAAGATGTGTTTGCCTGCAAATATTGGCAGAATGCAGAAGCTTCTAATCGGGCTGATATGTAGACATTACAATAGTAAATAAAATATTTAAAAACGCTCCCATGTACAAATTAATATTTTTTCTTGATCGGAAAAGCAATTCCATGCTATTTCGTGATGTGTTGAGTTATTTTCTACCTGAAACTTTTTTATGCGATACCTAACAGGTTTGAGTGTACATAATTCCACCCTAACTAACTGGATAAAGGGGGTAATAATGTTCTACATGAAAAAACTATTTTCAAACGTATTCAATCTTATATTAAGGCTTATAATTGTAAGCGAAAATCGCCTGTGGCATTTGCTCGTTGTATCTTTCTTTGCACGTTGAAATTTTTGGCAGAATGCAGAACCACTTCTTTATGCGCTTCGTTTATTATCAGAATATAATATGCTTTACAACAATTCATTGTGATTCCCCTGCAGCTTAATAGACATAACAAGTTATCAAAACATTCTTCCATTTTCGATTTCAGTACTTGTAGGAATCCGTACCATCGGCTTGAACCGTCGCACAAATAGAAGACAGATAGTAGGCGTTGTGTTGTATAATTTTCCGCGCGTTGTAGTGGTTTAAGGCTCCATCTGTACTTAGATAAGATAAGATAATTTTCATTTCATGTGCTTTATTAGCAACAATTATTTGCTGCGTACTGTGACTGATTCTGGTATGTCCCTTGCGACTTTCTAATTTGCATGAAAATTAATTTTTTTGAAATGTGGGGATTGATTCTACTGGTCGCCTCATTTTCTGTGACGTTCAACTTTTGGCTGAATTCCCCGATTTGATTTAAATTTTGTACAAGGAAAACACTCGTCCAATCCCCGTACAAAACAATCATGGACGGATCCATGTAACTTATTTCGGATTTAGTCGAAACGACGACAAGATTCCTGTAGGAACTTTACATGGGGTTCAGTTATTAAACGCATTTACGGATAGGAAATGAAATTTCTCGGTTCCAAAAGTTGGAAACGATTTATTTGTTTAACAGGAACATTGCCTTTGTCCCATATCCAGTGATCATTCATTAATTACATTTCAGAAGTAAACATTGTTGTAATGCAAAGTTGTCATGAAATCAAGATAAAATCAAATTCCAGAAATCTTATGGGAAACACAATAAAATCAAAACTGCTCGTGCGTATCTTCTGCGCAAATTTAATCTAAACTAAATAGTGCCTATTATGCATACCTCTATGATCACATCGTCTTTCATGTAGATCCATTTTGATTGCAATTTTTATTTTATAATTTGCTTGCCAAACGCAGTCTCTAAAAAATAAAAAATAAATACTTCAATGAATTCTGTTAGTTCATCTTAGAAAGAGAGCCCATACCTTAAAATCTTCTTAAGAATTTTGGAATAAATACTAGCATAAAAACAAACGCTGAGTGAAGTATATTCACACTTTACGATAAAATCTTATATCACATATTTTGCTCGAAAACCACACTTAACACAGATCTGCCAAAGGACGTAAACCGCAGAACTTTAGCACCTACAATACAATTGACAGTTTTCTCTCCTAACAAGAAGTTTAGAATATAGCGGACAGGAATGTCCAATACGTGTATAATATAAGGCCGAACCACACGTCCCTTCAGTTTTTTTGAAGTGATAAACAATATGGAAAGGATCCAAGCATCGAAGAATGACTTCACTGACATATATTCTACTAAGTTTGTGCAGAGATCAATGAATTAAAAAGAAGATGATAACTGAATTGTCATTTCAAATGTATGTCAGTTTATCATATTTTTAGAAATTCGTACATTTTTCCGCAAAAAAATGTTTGAAATTGGAGAAAATGGAAAAATTGCGTTTCCTGAATGCTGGGAAGATGACGTGCGTATGGACGTATTGTTTGCACCATTTCGTCCACGAGACGTAAACCCAGAAAATTACGACTCGAAATTGAAATTTTGGAAAGATATGATAAAAAAATATTGTGACTCGAAAGGAAGTGCCAATTTTTCTCGTCCAGAGTTAGCAAACATATTCTTAAGAAACGGAAAGGTACCATATTGTCTACAAGCTGTAATTGAAAATATGACGTTAACGAAGGAGATAAGACTGGAGACCGATTTTGTTAGTGACCCATTAAACACTTGGAAAAAGTGGGCTGTGAATACCATTGTGAAACGGCCTCTTGTTTGGGGATTGTATTTACTTTCTCCTACGAACACCGAGAATCTCGATCCAGTGTATGTCCTTTTGGAAATATTGCAAGTACTAATGCTAGTTTTATCCCGAAGTCAATTTTTTGAGTAACAGTGATATTTGCCGTAGAAGCACTGTGAAACCTTGGAATTGTTCCTGCAGAAATATCGCGGCCAGGTGCTATCTTTGGAGAAGTTAATAGAACTAAAGGCAGCAAATTTAAATGCCGAAGGATTAATGCTCTGCTTGCAGTACCTGCACTGTTTACAAAAGGTTTACTTGCATCGGACTGCTGAGAAGAACAGCGTCGTGTTAATCAAAATTCCAAGTAAGTAGGATTTTCTGGGCATATTAGGCAACTGATTCTCTTTCAATTACTGGTGAATGTTCTGGATGTTGGTCTTATTGGACATACCAATAATATTCTTGCCCCAATTTGACTACACGTTCCTAATTCAAATTTTCTTATATTCTTAAATATTAAAATCGATTCATAGTTCATTCATCGACTGTTACATTCATCTCCATACCATAATAGACCCACCTATATAGAGGAGTTAATGGGGATTATGTACTTGGGTCCTGACTCGTATTCGCATGAAAATAGTTTGAACGATTTTACCTTCTTACAATCTAAGAACCTCGAAATGTGTAAAGTTTCGATTCAATGTGAGGGTCGGAATACGTTATGCTAAATTTTTCCGATATCAGTTAACTTTTAAATAGGATATGGAACTTGTAAAATTCCGCTTTCGTACAAATTCGTCTCGTACGTGCGGCGAAATTTTCCACATCAGAACATTTAATCAAAAACACGTAATTTTGTTTGTTGTAATTCCAGATCAGAATGAAATTGGTCAGCCACTTACAGAAGCAGATCTTGCCATTTATAACTTGGAGCTTCTGGAAAGTAAAGTTTTAAATACTGTTCAGAACTTAGAAGTAGAATTAAAGCAAAATGATGACAAAGTTAGGCAATATTTACGAGAAGGAAAGAGATCTATGGCAAAAAGCTACCTACGAAAGAAACATGCATTAGAGACCAGGATTGGTATTTGAAGAATACAAAGGTAAATTACAAGTATTTTAAACTCCTTACTTTTAAGAAAAAAAGCATACCTCCCTGGACAACATCCACACATTGTTGTCGCAAGTCCAAGAAGCACAAACTCACGGAGAAGTACTTAATGCTTATAAAGTGGGATCAGAAACGCTAAAGTCATTACTATCTAAGCCTGGAATGAATATTGATTCTGTAGATGAGGTGTTCACACAAATGAAGGAGGTAATTTTTTAAAGTTATAAAAAAAACCTTGATTAAAAATCGAACTTTATCTCATTCCCCTTTAGGCGATGGATGTTCATGAGGAAGTGCAGCAGTCGATGGGCACTGCCATTAATGATTCTCTCGATGATTCTGTTTTAGAGGAGGAACTAAACGCGCTTTTGAAGCCCCAACAGGTGAACACTACGGAAGAAAAGAATGCAGTTGAGACAAATACGCCGTCTATCGCTAATGCGCTTTCTAAGAAAATATTAGAGAATATGTTGAAGGACGATGACGATGAGGAACTCCTGGCGCAGCTGGAAAATTTGGAAATTGAAACGGAACTTCCATCATCGAGTGAAACACAAGTTAAAAATGTTAAAGCTCCATTAATTTGATTTACACTACGCTACTACTACGGCGTGAGCTTGTGGTTTTTTCTACTTGATATATACAAGATATGATCGGTGTATATTGGGAGCTAGTTTTCTCCTTTTTCTCATGTAATATATTTGCTATTTTCATAAGAAAAAATTAGTGATTTCATTCTTTCATCCATTAATGCACAACCGTGGAGCATTTACGAAAATTCGAAGAAAATGGTTTTGAAAAACAAGTATAAATTTTTTCGTTGTGATAAATGCTATCTAGCGGAGAAAGCCTTTGAAATAAAAAAAATTTGATAATTTTCCTACTACAGATTAGTTTTGGGCACTGTTGCGCACATAGGGGTATATTACCCCTAAAGTTGGCCAAAAGTGGAAAACCCGAACTTACTATATTCCCAAACTGAAACATGCATTCTCATAGCTCACTAGTTGTGGCGTCACATAAGTCAGTCATTCTTGTGACGTTCTGCTTTTCTCCAAGAGACGCAATCAGTCTGCTCTACAACATGATGCAAAAGTGTCACAACACATGTAACGTTACCATGTTGTGTATGTATCCTCCAAAAACATTTTCTGATTTTTCCGGAAAGTCATAGCCATTACGGTCCTTGCATAATAAGATTTTCAGCTTTTGACTACTTGAACTATCCGAATAAATCAAAGCACTCAAAAGCTATACTTCGAATATTCGAATAATAAATTCATATTCGAATTTGCTCAGCTGTATATATTAACTTCCCTAGTAGTTCTCAATTTTCTACTTCTTAGCTTTTTTCCAGCAGTGTAGTGTACGTTTTAAGGTTTATGCCTTTGTATAATATTTTTGAATAAAATTGTTATTATTATTAATTGGGACTGAAAATCTGCCACTCTGCTCTATAAATGTCCGCCTAATCTGTGCACCTCATACCTTTTAATTGCTGTAGTTTATGATGTTTTGAGTTTTTTTACATCCAGTAAAGTAAAGTTTAAGGAGCAATATAAAGAACTCGTTATTCTAAATGTATTTTACTTATGTCTTCATATTGTATATTCTTAAGAATTCTGCCTTTCAAGGGTCCCTTAGAAATTTCTATCGTAACACAAAACTCTTCTACGCACATCTCCTTCATAACAGCAGTGCATCCTCTATAAGCGCCATTGACTACCATGACATCCTTGCCAATTGCCGGTATGACCGTTTCGAGATGAGCCTATAAAAATTCAAATTTAAAGAACTCCAATAGTCAGTTGCTATTTGTTTTACCTGATCAACTTTAACCTTTTCTCCATTCGATAAAAATTTGACTTTTGCTTGATATCTATCGATGACTTGTAAAACTATTGCCTTCTGCTTATGGAACTTTTCACCGAGAGTCTTTTCTTTGAATTTAACAACGATTCCTTCAGTTAGCCAATAGTCGGTTCTATTCTTCTTTTCCCTGTTCTGCTCCTCCATTTTAATAATTTCATCAAGAGCCGAGTGTTTATCGGATTTCGTTACAGAAGACTTTGCTTTTTTATTAATTTTTTCTTCTTTCGAAACTGTGTCTGCTGGCCTTTTTATTGTCATTGATTTTTGTGTAATAGACTCTGGCTTTAGAACTTTTTGCAACTTTAAATCTAATTTTAAGGGTTTGTCTTCTTCGCGTACAAGTTCCTTTTGTGTCTGACTTTCTTCTGCTGATGTTTTTTTGCTCTCTTGTTCCTTAGCTCTTTCGATTTGTTTTTCAATGAACTCCATCATACGTTCCTGTTTAATTAGCGTTTAAAATAGGTTGTGAATAAGTCTTAATACTATTTTTTTATAACGATACCAAAGTTCAGGGGGTACAGTTAGGAAAAATTGAGTTGATTAATATGTGAAAGCATTTGTAGGAAAGGTTTGACGCTTATATTGGGAGGAATTTTCACAACATCAGGATAAATGGTTGTAATAATAATGATAAAACATTAAGAGGAATCCGACACTGCATCATTAAAAAAGGTATATGGCTATCGCCGAGGAGTTGGAAGACTTTTAGACCTTGTATAATTTGGGGTCTGTCCGATCTCAGTTGAAATGTTCAGGTTGTACTCAAGTCTTGTCCAAATCGCGTGAAGTAAAGTAATTTCGCATCTTGAATGAATAAAAATACTTTTTTTTTCAAATTTAAAAACCAGTTATTTGGTGCCCAAAGTCCAACAAGTGCCTTCCACGAACTCTTCCAACTAGTGTAAAGGCATTTATCCTTACTGAGAGAAATGTATTTCCATACATTGGTCCTATAAGGGTTTAGGTAAGCCTGAGCATCAAGTTCTCAAATTTTGTAAAACGAGACGAGTTGTCTAGTTTCGTTCAATATAGGCGAATTTGCGTATGAAAATGTTACATAAAATTCAACTAAAATAATAAACAAATTTAGAGGATTCGTTCCGTCTTACAATATGCCCCATGTTATAATTAGAGACATCGGCTGCGGACCTTGGAGGGTGTGTTTGAGAGATCGATTGCTTGCATCAAAACAGCCTTTAATTGAGACCTCCAAGCAATTCTTATCGATTGCTAATTGATATCTTCAACACCTGGCTGCATTCCCAAACTTATATCTAATAAAACATTAGATGATCAGTAATTAGAAAAAAATACCTACTCTTTGTCTGCCATCTTAGTTGAAATCGATGCAGACGGATTGAAACGACTGCTTAGTTTGCATTTGTTTGCGTCAGTCGGTTAAAAGTTGAATTGCTGCTTGTGCAGCAATGCTTGTTATATTTAATATTTGACACGATCTACATTGATTTTACAGTCGTCAGGATTCTACCCAATAGCCACCAGGTTGAATACAAAAGGGCCAATTATGTGGTTTATTTCTGCTAGATCATCCACATAACAAACCTTAGACATTGATCAACCGATCGACGCTTAGCAACGATCTGTGAATGTGAATTGTGTTTCAGAGAACCACCTTGAATGAGGGAGCAAATGTGGAAATGCACTGGTGTAGTTGTAGGAGTAGGAAATGAAAAGACCTCGATTGCTACAGTAATTCAATAAAGGTAAATAGAGAACTTACCTGGTCATCCTTATCCATTTTCTCCTTTCTTGAAATTCTGTCCTGGGCCTCCATAGCCTCGGGGCTTCGATCAATATAAGTGACAAACCAACCCTTTTCAGTTTCATCTGCGATGCATTGCCCAGTCCTTCCAAGCCATTTAACGTAGTCTGTTAGCGTAAGCCATCTAGTTGCATTCATGTGAAGGTGATTCTTGTCGGATATATACTCCTGGTAGACTTTATTCGCTGCTACTCTTTTCGTCCCAAAACGCCTGCGAAGCACTTCTAAGTATCCATCGGAGAATTGTTTCGAAAAGCTGTAAATGTATTTCCCTGAATTGTCCGCGAAAAGTAAGAGTTGACGTTGATGGGATTCGCTCATAGTATGGCACTTAAAACCATTTTCATCTCGGCATTGTTTCTGGCACATTTGACAATACCACCGCAGTTTTTGAAGGCCTTTGGCTTTCATTTTATTGGCCAAATATTTTGGAGTTCCCACTTCAGCTCGCCCCATTTTTGCAGAAATTTAATAACAACACAAATCAAGTAAATCAACATTGACAATTGTCAGTCGTATTCTTTCCCAATCTATTCCTTTAATGTTTCATTTTCAAATGTTGCGTGTATACTCGCCATCTAGATCTTCACACAAAAATTCAGTTAGAACAGTTTGTTTTATGAAATCATAATTTGCAACGATAAATTACTTAAAATAAGTTATTATATTGTAAACTGTATAGGAAATGAAAGAAAATCTCACAAATCAAAAACTTTGGGTAAAATGTGCCACTTCTTGTTTTTAAAATTTTGTTTGAATAACATGAAATGTTAATATTTCATGGCGTCTGAAGGTGCCCCTCTGTAATGCCAAAAAATAATCAGCACTTATTAAATTGTGGCGATTTTTCTTTAGCAGAGAGTCCGCATATCCTGATTTACCTTTTTAAATTTAAATGGAATGCTTTTATTCCGTGGGACTTTTCGAACTGTGCCTCTGTTCCGATTTCTTTCGTTCTTTTGTTAGAACTGTCAATAGAGGGAAGTCGGCCATTTCATTTGAAGTCGTCCTCTCAATTGCTTGGTTTTGGTAAGTGATCCCGCTAATATTTGTTGCATCTGAGTTATTTAATAAGTGATTTCTTGCAAATGCATTCTAAAAATCTCTCTGTGCAGCTAAGTGTGCGTATTTTCATTAAAATGTACTTCTTTTGGTTCCAGTTCTTAAATTCGTAAACGAGTCCCTATTTACACTTGTCAAGATGGGTAGGGAGAACAAGGCCGCCTGGAAAGCAAGCTATTTTATTAAAGTTGTCGTAAGTGTCCTAAAGATTACCTCCCTATTTAACTGATTTGATGATGATATCCATTTATCTAAATAGTGTTTAAACTTGCTCAAGCTAGAAATAGCTGAACCCAGAGTATTGTTTAAGCACAGGCGTGTTGTTAAAATGGATCTGTCTGAAGTCCTAATAACACAAATCTCTAACCTCCTCACTCTTGAACCTTGTTAATTGCCTTTTTCAAATCCAATTTTAGCAACTATTTGACGAATATCCAAAATGCTTTATTGTCGGAGCAGACAACGTTGGATCCAAGCAGATGCAGCAGATTCGTTCATCTCTTCGTGGGCTCGGAGTGGTCCTTATGGGCAAGAACACCATGATGCGTAAAGCTATTCGAGGTCATTTGGAGAATAACGCAGCGCTCGAAAAGTTGTTGCCGCATATTAAGGGAAATGTTGGATTCGTATTCACGAAAGGAGATTTGGCCGAAGTCCGTGACAAACTCATGGAAAGCAAAGTTCGTGCTCCCGCTCGCGCCGGTGCAATTGCTCCACTGTTTGTTATCATCCCAGCACAAAACACTGGCTTGGGTCCAGAAAAGACCTCTTTCTTCCAAGCCCTTTCCATTCCTACGAAGATTTCTAAGGGTACAATTGAAATTATCAATGATGTCCCAATTTTAAAACCAGGAGATAAAGTAGGAGCTTCGGAAGCAACTTTATTGAACATGTTGAATATTTCACCATTCTCGTACGGTCTTGTTATCGAGCAAGTGTACGATTCTGGTTCTATATTCTCTCCTGATATCTTGGACATCAAACCAGAAGATCTTCGTGCAAAATTCCAGGCTGGAGTAGCCAATCTTGCCGCTGTTTGCTTGAAAATTGGATACCCAACAATTGCATCTGCTCCACACAGCATTGCCAATGGTTTCAAGAACTTATTGGCTATCGCCGCTACTACAGATGTTGAGTTTAAGCAGGCAACTACCATTAAGGAATTCATCAAGGATCCAAGCAAATTTGCTGCCGTTACTGCTGCAACTCCAACTGCAGCTGCTGCTGCTGCTCCAGCTGCAGAAGCTAAGAAAGAAGAGAAGGAAGAGTCTGAGGAATCTGACGACGATATGGGCTTTGGATTGTTCGACTAAAGTCTTGTACATAATCGCCGGATAGTTCGAGAGACGATCCACATGGCAATTGTACAGAGCTTTTGAAAATAAAGTTTAAAAGTGGACTCTGCTGTTTTCATTGTTTATTTTCCTTTCGTTTTTCTAGATTTTTGAAGCTTTTTAAGTGTGCTAAAACGTATGTGGGTAAATATGGAAAATCCACTTGAAAATCAATCGTCCAGTTCAAAAAAGTTCTTTTAAGGTAAGTGCAAAATTGTTCTACAAAATGCATCTCGAGGGTTCTCCTTATAAATAAAAAATTAGCATCAATACCTAGGAATATACATTTTTCGGCTTTCCTGAAAGCAAGTCTTCTCCCAGTGAAAATGAAGCACTCATCAGTGCGAGTGGTCTAAAGTATTTTCTGTTGAGTTAGCTTCAAACTGAAAATGCGTGTACTTTTTTTAAAAAAAAAACGCATAAAAATTGCCTACTATTCATTGTCAGATTTTTAAGGTATTGCCATACGGATACATAATTAATATTACATTTTGCGCAAACTTTTTACGCAAATTTCATACACCTCCCAAGAGTTTACCCTCGCTAATGTCTAAACGAAAATGATCACCAAAGAACAATCGGCTCTGCAAACGTAGACGAGACGATATAGTGTTGCAGAGTAGAATATCGCGCTTGGTCGTTTGCAGGAGTAAATCATGTGTTTAATAACGCGCATACATACCAAATGCTCCTGAAACGTTTTATTGTTCCTATCCTTTTTTGTGTAAAAAAAAGGCGTTTTTCAATCCACTCATGGTCGTAAAATACAGAGTGTATCGTATAACGCATGCAGATATGATAGGGAATCTAACCGAAGAAAAAATTAGACGGGGGGGGGATCTAACCGTTTTCTAGTTACCAGGATGATTAATAAATTTTAGAGATGAACATTATTATTTCATTTTTATATAATTAACGCAACGGCAATTGGGAGAAACATGAATTTAATTTTAGGAAATTTTAAACCATTTTCACTTTCGTCAGTGACTGGACTTGCAATGGTAGAGGAAGATCAACATTGGTGGCATTTTTTGAAAGCACATAAAGCAGTTTGGCGTGAGTTTGATGTCGCTCCGTTAATTAGATCAAAAGATAAAAATAAAATAATAATTTGCATTCGGAATTTATTAATCATCTTGTAACTCGAAAACGGTTAAGGGGGTCTACTAGTGTGAAATTTTTCAAAAATCGATATTTCTTTTTTTGCATATTTCGATAGTCTATACCTTTAAAAATAACATACTAAAATTTCAAGTGCATATCTCAAATAGTTTTTGAGTTACAGCCATATTAAGAGCAACCATTCATCGGTTCGTAAGTTGCGGTCAAAAAACAGAATTCTGAGCAAAATCGAATTAAAGTTTGACTTTACAGAAGAAAAACAAAGTTTATCAACGAAAAAACTACTTAGAAACGCATTGATTAAAGTTTGTTTACACAACAAACACAACAGAGAATCACAGGGAACGTAGTGAACCAAAAATAGCGCGGATTTAGCGCGTCGATTAGGCTTCCGTTATTACATAGTATTTGAAGCACTTTTTTTAACGACACATCTAAAAGTTAAAAAAACGCATAACTTCGTTATTTTCTTACGGATTTGAGTTTAGTTTGCAGCGTTTTACTCGGAAATAGTTGAACAGAAAAGCCAATAAAAAAAAATCGAAAATTTAGCCATATAGGCCCCTCAAACTTTAGACGCGTTTTTCTCGAAACTACATTTGTCAAATTGGCTGCAGTTATAACTCGAAGACAAATCATCCGATCGATTTGATTTTTATTGCAGCTTCTTTCAAAGATGTTTCTACGTACCATGAACCTCCAGTTTTTGGATCAAATCAAAAATGTAATTTTGACAGGCCAAAAATCATTAAATTTTCGCGCGAAATTTGCAATTTTTTTTAGAAACTCCGCCATTTTGTTAAATTTAAATTTTTTTTTAGCCCGAGGGTCATGGTACGGGAAAAACCTCTAAGTTTAATAAACTTTTTTGTTTTTTTGATTTCAGGCACTGTGAAGGTCGCTATCACTGCAGCCGTTTGGTGACTCTTTTTTTTGGAGCCTTGGGAGATTGCAAATAACTTGCTAAATTTTCGATTTTTTGGTCCGAAAATTTTATCATGGATTTACTATATATCCACAAAACTATCCTTAAAACATTAAAACATTCCATGCAATAGTTTTCTTTAAAAAACATTCCCAAATATCACCTTTTTTGAGGCGGTCACACTAGTAGGCCCCCTTAAGATCCCCCCTCTGCCATTCGATTCTTTGTTCGGCTAGATGAGATCTATCATTTCTGTATGCGATATGTATGTAAAACTGGGAAGAGAACCATTCAGGCCAACGTTTAGTAGGACATCATTTTTAGATAAAGGCAATAGTGTCAGTAAAAACTGTTTTTGCAATGGCAGAAATTGTCCAATTGTTTTTTGCTGGTTTGAATTTCAGCAGTTTCATTACAAAATCAATTTAACTGTTTTTGAAAAATAAATAAATATAATATCTGTATGATGATGCAGGTACTATGTAAATGAGTTTGATACATTTATTGGGTATATGATTTAGATTTTGATCCGTTGATTACTCAAATTAAGGTCCACTAACGACTTCTTAAGACGCTTCCAAAATATCTTTCTTTCTTCCTTAATTGTTAGAGTAAGCTCATTCGTGGGGGAAGTTGGCCATTTAATATACGTTTTCAGATGCATTAAATATTGGAGTGTGTTTGGACGTTTCAGTTTAGGTATATCCTCCAGTAATATCAAAATAAGATTCTCCGGTTTCATGTCAAACAGTCTAAAAGACAAATTTTTTACATGCCAAGCCAACGAGAACGACATTTTGGATATTTACCTGTTTTGGGCTAAATTAAGTTCAAAAAGGCACCACTGACTTGACAAGAAACTTTTAGAGACAACAAGCACCACACATCTCGATTTGTCCATGCAAGATATAATATTCTCCAGGATGGTGATACCCACCTTTTAGAGGATTAAAGTTCGATATTTAGAGTCGATTTAAAAATTCCTAACTGAGAAAATTTCAGAAATACCTGGAAATCTCTTTCATGAAGGCATACTGCGACTTGTTCGATATCTTCAATGTTTGGCAGCAACTCTTCCAGAACCCATTCTCGATCATTGTCACTATAACTTACAAAAATATCGTACGTGAATTTCTCTCGATTGTGTCGCAGATTTCCTTTCTTGTTTAAATAAAACTTTAGCGTAGCCGAATTCTTTAAGGCAAAGAAATAGTACCGAATGTACCATTTTTTATAATAAGCAAATAATACTATAGTGAGAGCGGAGACTGCGAAAATCGAACCATAAACTATAAATTGAATTTTCTTTTTTGTTTGTTCTACCTCTTCAGAGTATGGTTGCTGTGAGCATTTCGTAACTTCAACGAGTTCTATATATTGACTTGAATTGAAACACCAATAGTCACTGTCGGTGTAATCAAGTAATTGAAAACTCAGGTTCGTTGAATTTTCACTTCTCGGCCTACACTGGTCGAATGCAGCGTTTTCCTGCCTGTGCTTTATATCTTTGTTTATTTCCTCCGTTAAGGTTTCCAATGTTGCAGTTTTCAGCATATTTACATGACTTTTCTCCAAAAACGGCCAATAAAAATCAGCTTCTCCTAAAATCAGAGCATCGTCATCAATCTCAAGCGACATGGGTTTTTCCGCAATAATTGGCCGGTCCATTTTTAGCCCATATCTCATTATATGCCTTATACAATCTGCAGCTTTATTGTTTTCTGCAGCCACGTCGATAACATTGCGAAGAACGCAGTCGCATACAAAGTTGTTGCGTCCTATAGCTAGATAAGCCAAACCGGAAAAATCACTAAACATCTGCGGTGATATCAAATTGATGTTATTTTCTCGCATATTTAAAACCGTTAAATTTTGATTTTGCTCAAATACACGATAGTACCAATTCCCGATATGATTGGAGCTCAAATCAAGTAACTGTAAATTTTTTAGATTATCAAAAGTTTCATTTTTCAAATCATTTATGTTGTTTCCACCCAATTTTAGGATTTTTAAATTTCTCAGGTTTTTTAGCCATTCCAACGACTTAATGTTTGATTTTTCGAATGCGAGGTATTGGAGAGTGTCATCAATTCCCTCGAATGATTCCTCTCCTATATGATACGCTGCAAGACCGTTCCCAGATAAATCTAGGGCTTTCAGACTTGTACTGGAAAATATTGCTTTGCCTATTATTGGAATTGAGGTGAAGCAAAGACTTAAATATTTGACGGCATGTCCAAGATGTGCAAATGCCTTGACTCCACTTCGTGCGATCTTCGTGTATGAGAAATCAAGATACTCTAATTTATAGAGGGCCACAAATGTCAATTCGGCAATATGTATTCCTTCAAACACGCTACTAAAATACGCCTCCACAGTTGGAACTTCATGTTCATCATTTGGCACGAAATTTTCAATTTGGGAAATATCTAAATGTCGTAAATTTCGTAGGTGGAGGAATGTATTGGAATCGATTTCAATGATATTGTTGTTTGAAATAAGTAGACTTTCTAGATTAGTTAGATTCCTGAAGGATTCTTCATGCAAACGTCTAATATTACAGTTACTCAAGTCCAATCCTCTTAAGTTCGCAAGTTGAGGAAATATAAACAGCCGTATTTTACCTAAGAAGAAAACACTATTATTATTAATCTAGTAAAATTATCTTATGAAACATAATATGTAAGTACCCATGTAATATGAATATGTACTTCTTCAGGATGTTTCAGTTAAGGATGACTTAAGGAGGGTTCAAAACAAGCAAAAAACGGTATGGCAATTCCATAACGGTTTCCACGTTAACAGGATTTTAAGATTTTTCAGTATGTTTTTACCACTCGGTAACCTGAAAACAAGCAACTCTACGAACATAATTACTGGTTCTTCTCATGGTTTGGGCCCTGAAAGATTGGAAATATATCACAGGGAACAGTTTTTCCATCGATGGGATAAAATGGTCCTAAATTACCGCCATGACACGCCGAAACTTTCTCTCTGAGTAAAAAGGCCATAGCCCACCGGATTGGTTGATATTGATCTTCGACTCGTCCGTGAAGATGACGCCCTTCCAGTTATTTTGTGTCCATGATCCATGCGCTAAAGCAAAGTTTAAGCGTGCGACATCAGGGCCGACTTTTTGCGGGGTCTTCGTGCAAAGAGTCGACAGGATATCAACCTTCGTCACACAGTCATCGCACTCGAGGGAAGGTTCTTGTTACTCAGGCCCCAATTTTTGGGAACGGGGTTCGAAACATTTTGCTGTGCTAATTAACGGAAAAATAATGAAAAAATTCTATCTCGACCCGTTTTCGAGATATAGGGCAATTCGTGAGCCACCTAACGTTCGTAACTTTTAGGAAAATTCTATTATATATTATAATTTTCCTTTTACAAACTACCGGTGGAGTTAATTAGCACAGCAAAATGTTTCACACCCCGTTCCCAAAAATTGGGGCCTGAGTAACAAGAATCGTGCCGCACTCGAATTTATGTTGAACTTTTCTTGAACTCCATAGACATTTTCTTCCGGTTCCAAAGGCCTACATTTTTTAGAACACGGTCTTCCGTTGGACCCGCTCTTCGGTTCTGCGGATCCGTCCCATTCTTGCTCTCAGTGCGGCCAGTTTCACGCAAGGACTTTAAACCTTAAGAACAGGGTCGTCACCAAATCGCATTTTACCGGCAATAATCCTAGCCGATTGTCCTTGCTGGCTTAAGGGGCTACGCCGGCATGAAGAAACACGAACATGTTCTCAAAAAATTATATCTTTTATAACAATACTCTCCGCACTAAAGTTTTACATTTGTGTGACACCACTTCGGGGACGTTCACTTATTTAAATGCATCCGTTTGATGGTGTAAACACTACTCCACGAACTACAAATAAAGAACACAAATATCTACAGCTTCACGATCTGATAATTTTTTTAAATTCGTTCTAGTTTTTTTTATGTACATTAAAGCTCCTAACTTCAACTTTCGGTTTCAAAAGAACGGCATAGAATAAGACCTGGAACGAATTTAAAAAAAGTCAGATCGTCAAGCTGTAGATATTTGTGTTCTCTGTTCGTTCGTAGTAAAAATTTCAATCAAATCGGTTCAGTGATTTTCGCGGAATAATGGCCACCGCATCAAACGGAGGTACATATTTAAATAACTAATGACGTCATCGAAGTGGCGCCACAAACATTTTTTTATACAAATGTAAAACTTCAGCGCGGAGAGTATTGGTATAAGAGATATAATTTTTTGAAAGCATGTTGGGGGCTATTCCGAGATTCACATTTAAAAAATTCTATTCTCCCTGAAGTGAATACTTTCAGTATGAGCGAAGTGAAAGTTACATGGAAACATTTTTCGCGTGAATCGGATCTTACAATAGACCCTGTTAATTTTCAAACGTTCTATAGGTATATGTAGCCCCTTAATGCACAAATGGCACTTTTTTGTTCACTTGTAAATTGCTGCACAACTTGCATTCGCGGACTTTCTGAACAAAAAGCGTTATACAAACAAATAACTAGTAAATAAATTCGACCTAAGCCATAAATGCATTCCGGAATGTATAGTTGTGCCAACATCCATACAAGCGGCTCAAGCAATTAAAGGAGATTTATTACCGCAACCGCGGATATTCCAAAATTTTCAAAGTGGTAACTTTTATTTGACCACTACTGTATGTAGACAAGTTAAACTATTTAGAAGAATTTAGAATTAAGGCAATGATGAAATCCAATAATTTGTGTCTTTTTAGGTAGTCAATTCTCGCATTTTATCTTTAATCTAGTCATTAAAATTTTAATTAATAGAGGGTATATCTTAGTACTGAGTAATAATAATATTCTGTTCATTACAAGTACCAAGATTAACATATTAATTGTACAAAATTCATGGGGCAAAGTAATTATTAAATAAAAGAATATGAAATATGTACATGATACACAATGAAAAAAAAGTGAAGATAAAAAAGACTTACGTGACTTACGATAAAAATTATTTCCCTTCAAGTTTAGGTAAACCAGAGTGTTATTGATGAGATGTAAGGCTTCATATGGAATAGACGTTAGATTATTTCCGGCGGCAGAGAATGCCTTAACATTCCACACTACGTTTGCTTCAAACGTTCGAACAATTTCATTATATAAGCCTTCGTTTCCAACTTGTCGAAATGATAAATCCAAAAACGTATGCTCGCGATCTTTTGAAGGAATTAAATATAAGCTCGAGACTTTTTCGCCACAATTTTAATCATTACCTTTAGAAGAGAAGGTCAAACTCCCATTGGGATTGGCCCACCAAAATATACTACGCTTTATGTTTCTAAGGGAACACTGATATAACCAATTGTTATTGTCATTATCTCCTTTCCAAAATTTGCCTGTTAATTGTCTTTCCATACAATTGATGTCGAACGTGGTACAATTTTCATCTTCGGAGTAGTGGATATTACTTCTAATTCTGGGCGTTTCATTAACAGCTTTTATCGTTAAGGCACCAAATACTTGTATGTAAAAGTACAACACAATCGCCACTTTAAAAAACTCGACATTAACCAAACTCATCGCGTAGCAAAACCATCCTTCGTTTAGACAATCAGTAAATACCTACTAATTGTTAAAAATTATTTACTGTAATCGATATGTCTTATCACACCTCTTTTTATCAAATTTAGATTACCGATGAATGGATCTGGAAGTCTGCTTCCACTACCCTATTGTACTAGGCAGATCGTCCGCAATTCTTAATAATGTTTACGCCTTTGAACTGGAAAGTGCCAAATTTATTACGCTCTTATCTGTAATAAATTATAAGCCACTGTGTAGCTGCCGACATTATTTACAACGCCTGTACCATCTATAAAAGTGACTGAGGACAAATTAATGAAAACAAATTGTTTCCTGAAAATAACATAATATCAACACATGGAATTTTTGCCATTCCCAACACGTATAAGATAACAATATATTACAATAATTTTTAGAATCAATATTTGGACTGTGCAAAAGAGTGGAGATAAAAAAACATTATTAAAGTGAAAATATATATTATTCGAGTTAAAACTAGCAGAACTGGTTTAAATGAGGTACCAAAGAATTCAGTGGTTTCTTATTAAATGTTCATTAGGTAGAACGTCTGATAAAATCACTGAAAGGGAAAAATTGATCAAATATCATATCCCTATTGGAAAATTCCCAGGACATGCCCTAGTTCCTTACTGGTTATCACTGAGTCTTTTTTTTTTAATTTTTAACAGCTGATTCAATCATAAAAGTAATACGTAAAAAAATTTGTCAGAAAATTCGGAAATTTTGACTAGTTTTGAAGGGTTTAGAGATTATGGGCATACGTACATACCTGGGTAAATCTGGGATGCCCCGCAACGTTAAGCCGGGCCATTCCAAGGTACTTTCCGGGTTTGTATGGATTAATGTAAATATTAACAAGTATGATATGCATGTGTACAATCAAATACACTGAGAGAAAAAAAACGCCTTTAAAATTAAAAGCAAATACGTTTAATTGAAAAATATGCATTTTTACCCCTTAACGCATTTGATCCGAAAGTAAATACTCTGTTTTTCTAAGTCTCGCTTTGAAATTAAAGTGGAATTTTTAAAATGTAGCAACAGTTGAAATGTTTTCTCTTTTTTGATTTAAAAAATTCGTGTACCAACGAGCCTATCTGTATATGAATGGTGAGAGCTGTGGACTACTGTTCTAGATGTCTCGTGTTCGAATCCCACGTGATTGAAATTGTTTTACTTTCTAAAGAGTCAGATTATAAGTGTATGTAGATGTAGATATGAATTGTAATGCCAACGCGTCCACACTAGAAGGTGGGCATCCCGAGCTCGAGTCTCATCCGAAACCACACACACACTTTTACATAGATTTTACATTCAAGCTAAATCAACTGACAAAAAGAATTTACTAGGTTTGTTTCATTTCTTGGTGATTATCATAAAAATTACTCTATATACGCAATATTCTAGGTAAAATACCGTGGACATTAATTAGATGAATATAATAACTATAGAGAAAAATAAAAACATTGGAAAAGATAAACATAAACAAGTTGGGCAGATCAAGATTACATCCTGCCACTGCGACCAGTTCGTTACCACCTTATTCACACAGCCGCCTAACATTGGCCACTATTTTAGAGTATAAGCTGGAATGAAAACTTTAAACTACCATTCCGCGGAAGTGGATGGATAGTGCGCGCTAATGCTTTAGTATAGCACTATAGTAAGGCTACACTATCAACACACAAAAGCTGATCCAAATCCGAATTTCCCTCTCCTTATGAGACCCTTTTCCATGCAACTGTTCCTCAATTAAAAAAAAAGGATTTAGAAATGTACGCTTTTATTTACTTTGTTAATAATATCGCGCAAAATCCGAGGTCTTTAGTGTTTTCCCTGAGAGCATGCGTTTAAAGGGCCTCATATAACTTTAGCGTTACTTTCCCCGAGACTTCCTACCGGGTATGCCATGACAGGACTTGTACATTTTCGGGGCATTCCATTAAACGATCCAGCAAATGCTCGGATTATTTCTCCTCTCGGGATGAGCTTCCCTTAATACGAATTTTTACTCACCGTGGGAACTATGCGTAAATGCGCAAATTTGTTGTGGGTAGCTTAGTTGTCATCACGTTATTTCTGTTTCATGTGATTAACTATTGTGATAAATTATAAATAAAAATCCCGACATTTCTACTGCCTATAGAAATTTTCCGTAGACCACGAACCCGGAAACGAAAATATTTCATGAGCTCACAATTTTTGAAAATTTAATCATAATGAGACACTAAACCTTTTTTTTCGAATCAGGAAACTAAGTATGGTTAAGGACACGTAGCTACTAGTCCAGTCAAAATAGACATAAAAAAAGTCCATACTTACAGACCTTAAACACATCATAGTAAATGAAATATCAAGTCCCCACCGATCCGACTTGCGCTTATTCAAGGTCAAAGGTCAACGACATCGGTTTTTCGCATATTTCTCGTAAACAACAAGTGTCATCGTAAAAATAGATCATACAAAAGTTGTAGATCTTGCAATTGTCTACAAAAATTATTAATATACTTTTGCCTACGAATCACCCACCGTTCCTGATATATCGCTATTTCAAACATCGAATGAAAATACTAATATACACTCATACGCCCTCGCGGTCAACCGTGACAGTTACGTCAAAAATAGCAAACTTGTAGTACTCGAAGCTCACTCTAGCGTGATACCATCAGTTTTATTGTAGCTTTAATAGAAGCCGAGAAAATTGGACAACAATTTGGTCATAACAGGTCTGGATAGGTATGACAAGATGCACCTGTTCTTTTTTTCCCTGCGATCTTTCTTTGCACAAATTGTTTTTCAATTTTTTCGACTTGTGTTAAAGCTACAACAAAAGCGATGGTACACGCGTAGAGGGCCAAACATTGACGATCGTTGTGACATCCATAGACACCAGTAAATTGTGGTACGGGGTCAAATTTACCCTATCTATTTTCTCCCGGTCACTTTTCTCGAGCCCCTATTGCCCCTTAAACTTTTTTCCCAGGGGTTAAATATGCCCCGGTAATTTTTCAATTTCTAAGTTTTAGACTAATAGACTGAAATGTGCCTTTTACAAATTATTTTATAGACTATTTTATTTACGGTACAAAATATTGTATGGACTGAAATGTGTCTTTCACAAAATATTTTATAGACTGACATATACCACAGGGGAGAATTTAATAGCCGGGGGAAAATCGGTAGAGTAAACTTGACCCCCAATCGTAAATTGTTGTTGTTTTCCTTGTCTGTTGGGGCCAGTATATGTATGTGTGAGAATACATTTTGTTTTTAGAGAAAATATTTTGCTGTGCCGTGCCACTTATCGTGTTTTGCTCTGTTTCAGAGTTTAATGTGAATTCGTTATAACCGACCGCTGCTTGTCGTAAGGCCCGACAGTGTGTTCGTAAATTCGTTAAAATGGGATTTTTTCGTTATAAACGAACGCCGTCTACATATACGTTAAAATTTTAACGGACCGTGATATTTGTTCGGTATCACTAAATACAAAATGTATATTTTACCATATATTCTTGAAAGAAGAAAATGAAGCGTTCCTTAAGGAATGTTTAACCCGGCGTCAGGCAATTGTGTCATTTTGACACGGGCAGCCTTTAAATGCTAACACTTCTGTACTAAAGTATGTGATATTTGGTATGTAACTTCTTAGTATGGTAACGTCACTTGCGTTTTTACAGAAATCTACCCGGTTCAAAATGGTCCCACCTGCCTGACGCCGGGTTAATATGACCTTTGCTCCTAATAACTCGGTTGAAAAATTCATAGAAAAAAAAAAAGAATATCTCGACCTAGATCCAAAGTAGATGACCCGTATATACAGCTGTGCGAAAAAGTTAAAAAAAATTATTTTTGGAAAATCTCTGTTATTTTAGATTGTTACGAATATCAAGGCGCATTAGGTTTTTTTGATAAAAATTTGCAATATTTAAAAACCAAGGTTCTTAAAGCGAAAATGTTCCAAAAAAAGGTTTTAAACTTTTGCACACAGTTGACCTCCCCTTCCACTACCCCTTCTAAATAAATTTCTAAAATGTCTCAAAATTATTTTTGCGCACTCGTTTTACTTTTATGTGAACTTGTGAAATGTTTTCTATTTTAGACTATTCTAGCAAGCTTTCGCTTACTTGTAATGTCCGCACTTTTCTCATTTTTAACCTTATAAATTATGTATTTCGAAAATATATAATAGTTATTAAAAATATGAAACACAATGTCTTACCTTTATAAATTCTGTAAATTAATAACCATATAATTCCCGTTACTTTCACATACCACTTGCTTTAAAACCAAAATTTATTGAAAATTAGAGAAACGCAGGAACTTCGTAACTGATCCTCCAAATGAGATTTTGATTTACTACAATTTTGAATTGTTTAGCATTGTACCATCCCAGTACAGTTTAAATTATAAAATAACGCATTTCAACAATACTTTCTAGGAATCCACTCTACATTTGCATTCGTGCGCTGTTCAAAGCAAAAATAACTTTGCCGACAGAAGATTAAGAATTATACATATTTAATAAAAAATTTACTGACCGATTTTTACCCATAATTATAAGAGAGCATACATATTTATAAGAAACGAAAATCAGCAAAAATACCACATTTGAATTACACAAAATGAACAAAGGATATAAAAACTAAATTTGGCACACATTTCCACATTCCACAGAATCCATCCTGGTCTTAACACCATATTTTGACATGGTTCTAATAGTATTTGATGCGAGTGCATCTCCTAGCAAAACTGATAAAATGCTTAACTTAAAAAGAGAAGTGATTTTAAGAGAATTCTCATTTCAAGCGTTGGTCAATCAATAGAACCTATTGATATATGTTGAATGGAAAACAACTCCGGTAACTCCGTATACACAATAACTGGTACAAGACATGCGCCACCACTAAATCAAAAATTGTTGGCAGAACTTGAAACTGAAAATTTTGAGAAATACTGCAATATTAGATTTTTTTAATGTTGAAAATTAAAGAACTGCACACGGTGTATCAAGCCCTTGAATTAATTAATTCCGCATATTACAAAACTTACATACTTCCACCATTCCAAAATTACACAATATCACTTCTAGAAAATAAAGAGAAAAATGAATTTATAAACAAATAAGTTTTGCTATGATTTTATTGTACATATTGCATTCTTTGAGGTTCTAGTGGAATTACAAGTTTTAAAGCCTAAAACCATAACTTAATCTGCCCAATCAATCCCAGGTTTCTCATTTAAATAGCAAACATTACGATTTATTAACTTTAAAGCTATATCAAATAAACAAAGAGAGTTATTGCATCGTTTTCTAGATCATAATGCATGTATATTAAAATACAAAAGTGGAAAGTTTACTAGGCAAGCATGATTTTTCCGTTCCAGTTAATGCATTCCTCCTAAAGCGAGACAGTATATATATGGAATGTTGCAATTTCTAAAAGTAAACGGCGAATAATTGGATTGACTTAGAAATGCTTATATTTGGTGAGAGAAACCGTTCTCATGTTCACTGCTACGTTAAATAAAATTTCCTCTGTTCTCTGCTGAATGCAGTCGTAAAAGTAGACCGTATATAAAATTCTAAACCTTAAATTAATTACGTCGGCTAATTTTGTATTGTGCAATACTCTTTTATTACGGTTGTTTATATCAAATTCAAAATAGAACAGATATAAAAATGTAAAGTCATTTAAGTCTACTCGTATTGCAATTATCATACTTGCTAGTTACAACACTACATATTTTGGAATAATTTTGGTTCGAATATTGAGTTTCTTAAACAGGCCGATATAAATGTGATTTGTTATGTATATATTTGGAATAGAATTAAAATACTCAGTATTGTACAGATAAAACATATTAGAACGGGCAGGACCACAACGAAGCGAAGGGATCTGGAAAACAAGTGCCTAGTTATCTTTACAATATTTTGAGGATTTTAAAGAAGACCATACTTCCAATGCCCGCTCGCCCGATGTCAGAGATTCAGATCTACTTCTTGTTCCATGTCAATTTGATTCATCGATGTTGCATTGCTATTAAACATTGGCGGTTCTCCGGGAGGGTGATCGCCTCCTAGGTCATTATTTCGGCCGGGATCCACTCGCCTGGATTTACCTAACAGCAAAGAAAACACTTTCCAAATCGTTTCATTATTAAAAAGCCCAACTAAGTGCAAAACTACAAAAAAATGTACATGCAAAATAAATAAGTTAAAATGAGGGTACTTGTCAAATTACGTTCAGGAAATTCATGCTCAACAAGTAACAGTTGTTGACAGTGCTATAAACAAGCGCCAACATGAACCATCAATTTTACTCGGTTAATTTTAATCTTGGTTAATAGTTTTTCAATGCAATTTGGAAAACACCGATAAAATTAGAATAACACGAAAGTGATGTGCCTATTTCACCAAACAATTAAAATTAATTGTATCGATATTATAATGATAATCATTTGAGATTATTTTATATATAAGAATTAAATGCAGTGCACATTTTCACGATATTTAAGGCAGTTCATTTGAAAGAATAAGAAAATCAACTTTTTTAATTTAATCAGTAGTGAAATAAATGTTGATATTATTGTTTCAACTAAAATAAAAAATTCAAGGTACAACAATATATTTACATAAAAAGCGTATTTATTTATCCGGCTAAATCTCAGACACTACTGAACCGATTTTTATTGGAACTGGGGTTATACGCAGTTAGAATTTTCAAAAAATCGAATTTTGCATTTTCGGAATGTACATATGTTTAAGAATATTCTCTGAAAATTTGAAGCCAATCCGATAAATATTTACGGAGATATACTTGAATTTGTAAGGCCACTATGTGTAATTTACTACTGTGTGTAAACTACTTCTGAAACTTTAAACGCGTTTTTCTCAAATCGGTACTTGCAAAGTCGGTGATCTCGATTTCTCAGAAATGGCTCCACCGATCGGTCGCAAACTTTTACACAATCTTCTTAGATGTATTCCTCAGGTATTGAACGAAGGAATAAGATTTTAAAAAATTATTACTATTTTTTTTTAACTATTTGGAGCGAAAATTTCAGTAAAAAGCGAAAAAAATTTTTCAAATAGACGCCATTTTGTCAAAAATCAAAAATTTTTATTATTCCTTCGTTCATTACCTGCATTAATCTATCCTTTAAAAGAATCCACCATATTTTTTGATTTCAGATAAACCAAACCGCCGAAATCGAGATTACCGCCAAGCGCATTTTTTTAGAGGTCCTTCAGGACATCATCTACAGGAGCGGTGCACATTAATATTTTAACATGATCGACGCGCTATTGTATTCTTAAAAGTAAGCTCTATTTGGATTACCATCACTTGTAATTGACAAATAAAAACTGTTTCTATAAAAAATTCATGAAAGTACGTCTTTTTTGAGCCTCGCAACTGCGTATAACCCCTTAAGTTGTTTAACATATGTATGTATTTCCATAGGCTAAATTATCCAAATTCAATTTCTCATTCCGAAGTTATAGCGGTTAGTGTTATACCATGGTGCTCTATATTACAAATTAAAAATGGTGGACCTAAAATGCACATTTTCTTTATATTTTCATAATAGTATCACATTCAGGTTGTATGCCGCCTTCACTACCAGCGTTTAGCTCAAGTACGTCAACATTCGGTTACGGACATCGGCCCCGAAGATGAATTCTTAAAGGATTTCATAAAGTCTAAATTTTCGCAAATGGCAGTAAATTCATTCACTTTCACCAGATCTTGTTATTACCCAACACATTATCCTCCCTCCCAGAAGATGAGAACGTCAATTTAATGCCGGCTGAAGCAGAAACCTGAGAAGATAACGTCATTCTATCCGTGTCCGTACTTTAATACTAAGAAAACCGAAAATCCAATCATGATGGATTAGATTGTACAAACTGAACGGAACATTCGTCTAAAAAGTCCTGTCTGCTACAGGATAAAGAAAAGTTTATTATAAAGTGATCCGAAGATTGAGATTAAGCCAGTAAAAAATTAAAATTTACTAGATAGAGATTGGTTTTCACCCAGCAGAAAAATTGCACAGCTTTGCAGTGTGGAGAGAATAGAAGTGTCCTCATTTCAAGGTCATTTGAAACATCGAAGTAATTATGGCTCGAACACATACCAGAAAACTGCTTATCCATAGACGAGTTGCCCTGTTAATTTTTCAGTTTTTAGAGCCGCAGTGTTACAACGACTTGAGATAGAGGGGTGGTTAATCACTCAATTGCAAGCCTAAAGTCCTTACTAAAATACTAATAATAATACTAAATAAAAGATTTATGAGTGAGGTACCCTCATTTGTAAATGAATATGTAGAAAGAAAAACATGCAGTGTTTCATACCTCCTGAGAAGCACAGGCAACCTTCGTCATCACTTGGAGATTCGCCTCTTTGTTCTTTGAGTTCTTTGTTCATTTCATTAATGCACCGTTGGTAATAGTCATAATCTTTGAGATACCACACAGGTGGCCAACGGTGCTCTCTTAAGTATTCTTGATTATCTTGATGTAAAGCTTTGAGTCCCTTTAATGAATATTTACAAATAATATTATAGTTGACACACAAATAGGACATACACCATTCTGCCAACTGATGTGCGTTATGTAACTACAATCAACAGCAATTATTAATTAAAGTGAAACTACAGTCAGAATAAATTTTCATTACCTTCACTGGTTCTAATAACTTCAAGCAATGATCGACAGTTTCATTTGTCTCGTTTTGTGATATTCTTGTTAAATCTTCAATTATTCGGCATTCTACAAGATTTAATAATCTAGGTAAACATAATCTATTCGCTAACTCTAATAAGTTCAGACATTTATCCGCCGATATCGGTGGTATTTCGTCTGTATATAAGTAACAAAGTAATTTATGGAACGTATATACTGTAACGCCTGGAAAAACAATCTTAACGCAAATATCATGTTATTATAATTTAATTTACTTGGAAATATATTCTCACTCACCACACTTGAATGCGCTTCTCTAAAATCGCCAGTGAGCATTGCTCTCATTACATCACATCTTGCAACTAAAATTGCTCTATGAGCCTTCATGCTGCCGTCATCAAGTTCAAATGTAACATCTCCAAAACATCCATCATTTATGCAGTATTTTTCTAGGTTTCCTTTGATGAACTATATAAAAATTACATTAAATTAAAAACACGGGATATCATAAGATTTTTAGTGAACGGTAAAGATATAAAACACTATTAAAGTTGTAGAGAGAAGAAATTTGTTCATAGCCATAGATAGCTGGCATTTTAATACAAGAGTGTTTCTATATACTTTTTATCCAATTTTTCTGGAATTCAGTATGGCGGCGAATTTTCCAACTTCTTCATAAAAAAAAGGGCAATCGGGGGTTTTCGGGGTCGCTGATTTCGAATTTTCCATCAACATTTCTAAATTAAGATTGCGGATCCAATATGGCAACCCAAAAAGTTAAGCTTTCAGGGATTTCCATGAAAGTCCGCTCTAAGAGGTTTTCGGGGAGCTGATTTTGATTCTGCCATCAAAATTTCCAAATTCAAAATGACGGATCTAATATGGCATTCGATAAAGTTAAACTTCAAGGGATTGCTCTGAAAATCCGCACGAAAAGGTCTTCGGGGTCGTTGATTTCGAATATGCCATCAAAATTCCCAAATTTAAGACCACATCCATCCGCTAGGTCATATGGGTGCAAACTTAAGAAAAATAAATTTACTATAAAATTTAATATAAAAATATGTGAGAAACGAAAATACATTTTGAAATACCGTGAAAATGAAATAAGAGCATTGATTTTTTTTAAGATTGAGGAGAAAAATTAATATGTCTCGGTAATTAATGGGCGTAGTGCAGTGTGGTTGGGCTTGGAAAGTAGTATGTCTAGCTGAATTTGCTGGATAGCGGTCGTTATGTTGACTTTGAGGGCATCAATTCTATGCGGTATATTCGCATAGACCTGTAATTTAAAATGGCCCAAAGGAAGAAGTCTAAAGGCGTTAAATCGCACGATCTTGGTGCCCTGCTCACGTCGCCACCGCACAAGATCACCATACTCTCGAATCACTCGTGCAGAATGTCTATCGTGGCATGTAGTGCCGTCCTGTTGGAACCACATGCCATCGGCATCCATATCATCCGATTCAGGCCACAAGAAGTTGCTTATCATCGATCTGTAGCGCTCTACGTTGACGGTTATGGCAATGCCAATTTCGTTTTGAAAGAAGTATGAACAGATGATTCCGCCAGGCCAAAATTTGCACAAAACAATGACTTTCTCGAGATGTATTTGGTGTTGGTGTATCTCGTGTGGAATGGTATCGCCCCAAACCCGACAATTTTGCTTGTTCACATATCCATTCATCCAAAAAAGGCCTTCGTAATGAACGTTTCTCCACGGAGCACTGATTTTGATAATCAAATTTGATAATTTGCTCACGTTCTTCAACGCTATAACCTTCCA
The DNA here is from genome assembly GCA_947538895.1 of Neoitamus cyanurus. Lineage (NCBI taxonomy): Eukaryota > Metazoa > Arthropoda > Insecta > Diptera > Asilidae > Neoitamus > Neoitamus cyanurus. The sequence goes on from OX384540.1 coordinate 2,135,887, forward strand.
TGGTGATTTGCCACACACTACTGAAAAATGTACAACAAATTTGACAAAAATTGCATGGCCGCCATAACATAAAAAATTTCCAGCGTCCAAATTGAAAGACCCTTTAGTAATTTGGTAGGTAAAAGGTACTAATTTATGAGGAAAATATAAATAAAATTCTATCACGTAAGTTTTCTGAGTTAAGTTTTTGAGATAAGTTTTCTTAGTATTATTAGACTTAGCTTCAAATTTGTGTTAGTAATATGTACCAAGGATAGTGTTGAATTGTAAATATTTACGCAGCCTCATTAGTTGTTTTTATTTTTTTCCATTATAATTACAAGCATATTTAGAGCTACATGTGCTTAGACTATAGAGAAAGGAGGGTAAATAAGACGATTTCGCTTAAGTATTTTCAGCCACGCTTTCGTAGTTGTATGCTCAATGCATATTATGAAGCAGTGAAGATCTAAATAGGACCCTGTTTCTAATATTTATATGATAAATTTATGCATTTATCGGATTCCAAAAATAAGAAGGTATTTTTGTTGCCTCTGACATTCGGAAATTAATGCAAAATGTTGACTTGGGAAAAACTATGATATAGACCGAACAACTCGCTTGAAACTAATTTAAGGAGGTCGAAACAGAAGAGGCCCTTAATATAAAAATATATATTTATTTTATTTATCATATTTCATTTTCTAAAAATCTGCAAAAATGCACATCTTGTATAAACAAAAATCTTGATGTGCTATAAAAGAACCAAAGCTATATTTTAAATCAGCATATCTAAATAGAAGCAATGTTATTTAAAGGTGAAATTAAAGTCATGTAAGTCGTTGCAACCAAGTTCGATACGACCTTAAATAGCGGAATTGCATATAAAGTTCCTATAGGAATCATATACGCGACATTCAGCTATTTAAACTCGTTTCGCCTTTGGTCGAAACGAATTACATAACTTCCACCCAGTTTAAAAAAAAAAAAACCTGGAAAAGATTGAGACAGTATTCTTAATGAAGGCTATCAAATTCGAGGTTTCTTTTTAAATATGCTGTCATTTCTATTTGTGGTATGTATTATATAATATTATGTTGTTATTTTTAACAGCTGTGTAGTACTGATATTGCTGTTAGTAAATATGGAGCGCTATACGATTGAACAACGCGTCTGTATTATTTGACATTATTATCAATTCGGTGAAAGTTTTCAGAAGTTTAAAAAAAGACTTGGACAAAATATGGTCAAATAAATGCTCCGTCACTTACTATTATTCGAATTATTGTTACGAAGTAATGTTTATTTTATTTTAGAATTTTAAAAATATTTACTCACCGTAGAAAAGCTTTGAGTGTGATCTTCCGAATGTGTAGAAGAAATTTGTTGTTTAGAAAGCAACAGCGTTAATTGTGGTAATTCTAAAAAGTCGGCAGCTTGTTTAATTTCCTGAAGAAAGGAATTATATGTTTAATTTTACATATAAATACTTTCCACCCAGTTCCTATAACTTTTACATCAGTAACTGTAACGGAAGATTTAAGAAAATCTAGTGGCCATTAGCCGATTTGCATTCCTCAATCATCTTGTGTCATTTGTAGGTTAAAATCCATAAATAGGCGGTTACCGGCGCTTACTATGCCGTGTACTGGAATTTGTTGATTATAAAATATCACAAGAGAACAACAAAGCTGTTTCCACATTAGTAAACAGATTAAGGAATACGACTAGCTATCCAATCAAAAACATTTCATGTAAAAAATGTAGCCAAGTCTCATGACTCCTTCACTCTTAAAAAGGCATGAGATCTTATATAGAGCTATCTTTAGTCCTGCTACAACTCTACCACTTTCATTCTCAGATCATTCCAAGTCTCTACATCTTAGTTTGAAATAATTTTGTGACTTGGACATTACGCAGGATAGAAGTTATTAAGACGCAACAATAAACAACCCATAAGTTATAGAAACCAGGTGTTAAGGGTAAAAAATGTGAACTTATCTCTATTTGTTAATGAAAAATAACGATCGATGTAAAATTCAATAAATGTGAAGTTTATACAAGATATAAGATAAGAAAAAAAATAATTACCAAGAGAAGTCCTATTGGAGCAGTCTAATAAAATAAACAATTTTTAATTTTATTCCGAAACAACATGAGCGCATTACCTGGAGATTATGGAATTCTTTCTCTATAGTGCCTGTATATATAAATTTTAGACACTGATTCATAGCTTGTGGTGTAATAATTTTTGTAAAAGTAACAATTGTTTGAGTAGTATTCAGACCACGATTGGTATCCACAGTAACCACCCGAATATTTTGAAAAATTGGGTGATGCAAGTCTTTGAATAGATCAGTTGGTTTCTTAGTTTCTATTAGTGGTAGTGCTTGGTAGCTGGAGCGGCGTTTCAAATGTTCCCACATTCTGAAAGTTATAGCGTAAATATTTCCAAAAAATATATTTGCACAACGTACCGTAATGGCTTTGATTCACTTCGAATTAGGCATTCCGTGTCATCATTAAAATCAGCAGTCGTCGCCTCGCCAAATGTAGAACTGACCTGTTATTTATTCCCTTATTAATATTATTATAAATCAGAGATAAGGGCTTACAACAGTTCGTGTGCATAAGTAAAAAATCGAATAGATAGATTTATTAAACTTCTAAAATAAATAAATATAACTCTTATAATAATAATAATTTATTTCAACTAATACAATATATGTACACTTGATGGGTGGAAATTCAATTACAATATGTATATACATCTTATGAATAAAAGATCAGAGGTAATTGGCAACTAGATGTTTTGCATGGTTATAATTACTATTGCCAAATGCCGAGCCTAGCTTAAATTTCAATGCAAAGAAATGAATTAAAGTTAAACCCAAACCAGCTTAAACTCCAATGTGTAAAAAAATACTATAGGCTAGTTTGGAAGAATTGACCGAATCAAGAACTAAACACGGTCTTTAGCTCAGAATCCATAGCTTACTTAACTGAAAAATACCTACACGCTTCATTTTTAAATATTGCTAAAGCAAGATCTTTTATGTTATGAGGACGATTGTAGATCGCAACACCACGCGGGATGATCTAATTCGCAATTAGCTTGAGATCCTCATTGAGCTTATTTATAAGGGCCTTTCGGCAAGCACGTTCTCAGTGAGACAACTGAGATATTCTCAGATTGCTCACTGAGACGGCGTGTTCTCGCACATCGTCTCACTTTCACATTGAGTACAAAAATGAACGCAGCCTTTAAGCAACTGAGCCATCGGAGATGGTTTTTCTGTGTTTCATTTGTCTCAGTTATATGTTGTTTGTTGTGATAGCCCTTGAGCAGCCCTCAGAATAGTCTTTAATTTTATTTTATTTATTTTCCAAGCGAAAGTCCCTCTTAAAATCGGCATAATCATATATAATGGGTCTTATTCTGGTAAACACGACACGACTAGCCAAGACACTTTCTAAACCTAGGATTTTAGCATTGAAAGTGTGCCTTGGCTAGTCGTGCCGTGTGGAAACGACCACCAGAAAAATTCGATGCCAAAATCAGCTGATTAATCCAATTATCCTACCCAACTGAGACAGTTGCTCAATATCTTGTCTCAGTGAGAACGTGCTACCGAAAGGCCCTATAGAATCCGGGACATTGTCCGAAGAGATGCACAGCTAGCTTCAGTTGTCATATATGGTATAATTATGCTACCCTACTCAGGTACAAGCTCAAGCTGGTACAACAGTAGAGCAAATTGAGAATAAATTTAGAATTTTACCAGACAGCAACTAGCTTTAATCGACGTCTAGCTCTTATATTTCCATAAGAAACCTACCAAGGGTTGGGGTTAAAGTATCACAGGGGCGGTTTGGAAGATACTAATAAAACTAATTTATGATTAAATATGCATATGATAACCGAAGAATCCTTTTATAAAGAATTCTCAACGAAAACAAGGACATTTCTGAATCTTTATTACTTGGTATGAGAAAGATCCAGCATTTAAAATTTTATTACAAAACGTTAATTGCTGCAAAAGGTAAGCACTGCGATTTGCTACTTTGTGGTATAGATAACTAATAAGTGATATGAAACGCCAATGTAAAAGCATGCGAAAGAAACTTGAAATCAAAACAAGCTGATAAAAGCTTATTGCCAGCAACAATTCAAAGATGAGTGATGCACAAAATTTTGCTTCAGGCAGTCACAGACGACACAATCTGCAGGGTGCGATTTTTAGGGACCCTACAGTTAGGGTCAATCTATGTTTGCTCTCACTAGCTAGGGCAGTTAGACAAGGCAACTACCTAACCGAACCCGATTGCATCTGGGAAGTTGTGTACAATTTGCCACCCTGCATATCGGGTCCAGGCAGATTTCAATTAATACCTTAACCCAGCGTCAGGCAGGTTGGTTTCAATGCTAATATTCCGTTACCATACTTCGTTATATTTCGTTACAATACTTCTCACAATCAGTAGCTGGAGTTTACTGTCAACCCTAGCTACTGCGAAGTATCGTAACGTTATATTAGCATTTAAGAACTGCCCCGGCTCAAAATGACCCAAAAATCGTTGGTTTGGTAGTGACCTCTAAATTTCCATAGATTTCGATGATTCAGCGCTTGAAATTATTGTTTCCTATTGTAGAGTGTATTTTCAACCGGCACTCATAGAAATTAAAAAATAGCGATTATTTGTGTCACCCTAATTAGGATAATAGTTCCTATGGTTCCGTAGTCACTAGGATCTCTTATAGCTCTTTTCCGGCGTAACCTTGTTTTTCTTAAACACTTGAGACATATTCATTCTTACTACTCACCATGCTTGATTCACTACTACTTCGTCCTCCCATATCGGATAGCTCAGTTGTTAGCAAGCGATAAAAAGTGTTTGATGCAGCAGCTAGCATAAATTTATGAACTGCAAACTTTGCTGAACCGACAATAAGAATAAGGTCTGCGTAACACTGAGAGATAAGCATGTTATACATGTCCTTTTGATAGGACCCTGTTACGACCATAACTTCTGGAGGCGGAGGTTTTGGCGGCCGAAACGGAGCCTAAAAATAAAAAATTGTTAAGCCATTAAATAAAAAAATTAATCTGCAAATACCTGCAGTAACGGTTTCTGAACTTTTTTCAAATTTGTCATCCAAAAGCGTTGTTGACGACGTGCAATTAGTGCGGCTCTTATTGCATTTTCAAACACCTCATTAACTCCAAAGTATGTGAAAACACTTGTTTCATAATATGCTACTCCAAGCTCCTTCGCAACAGCCCTCGCTTCGTCAGGCATAACCAAATCACTTTTAAGAGCAGCTCTAAAATTACACAAGAATTCGATTTGATTAACTAGTTTATGTTTTATTTTAAATGATGAGTTACCTAATAAAAGGACTTCGATCACCAAAATAAGATAAATATGTTTCATCGCGATACATGTAGCGTAAATCATTTTTGCACCCTACAAGGATTACTGGCGTATCGGGACAAAATCTTCGAATTTCTGGATACCACATTGCTTTACAATTACGTAATGATATAGGGCTAGCGATTGAAAAGCATAGTAGTACAACATCCGACCTAAACAAATTAAATGTCCTATAAAACATTTAAAGTGTAGAAAATAAACCTACCTTCCATATGCGAACCGTCTGTCTTTATCATGATCTCCAAATGTATCCCATAACCTTAATGATACGTTTACTCCATCAACGATCTCCCAGGAGCGCTCCAACACCTTTAAGCATAAAATAAGTCAGAATTCATTTAAAGTTGAACTAAATTCGTTTTCGTACATCTTTGTAAATTCTGTATTGATCTATTGCCCACACTGTTGGAACATGTGTGGAAAGTAATTGTGAGAGTGATACATGTTTATTACATGCTCTAGCGCAGATTAAACGTGTCTTTCCTACTGCTGTGTCACCAACAAGTACACATTTCACTAGCTCTTGATGTGGTTGCTCGTTGTCCATTGTTCCATAACCAGTTTCTGCAAATACGAAAAAATTAATAAAGCATTAAGATATTTATATAAAAGATGTATCAGGTAATTGTTTAAATACAATTATGTATGCATTTATACGATTAAAGAAAAGCAATATGAATGATTTGCAATACACCCAAGGAAATAAATATAATGCCATTCGTAAAAATCTAATTTTTTTGATTTTTCTCAAAGTTAAATTTAATTTTTTGGGCATATTTCAAAAGTATTTTTAATTTCTTTATTTTACATATGTGTGCTAAAAAAAATTTAAATATCTTTTAAAGAGATTCCCAAATGGCTTTTAATCCTTTACGGCCACACGGGGTAACTAGTTACCCCAGGCTTAGAAACGATGAAATTAAAGGTCTAAAACCTTTGAAATTGACACTCAGTTTTTAGAGTGCCATATATAAATTGACGTACAATTATTGGAAATGTTGAAGAACACTTCAACAAACATGTAACAATCGGTGAGAAGTCTTAAAACACCCGATGTTTTCTACAAACTAGGTTTTTCAACGTGGGGTAATGAGTTACCCCATGTGGCCGCTATGTGGCCAGAATGAGGTGTGGCCGTTAAGGGTTAATGCTTCTTGTTATAAAGGGTCTTTCAATAACGACGCTTGACTTTTAAATGTAAATAAAACACGTTAGATGTGAGATATCCATCCATTTTTATTTTATTTTAAAGAATATTTGATGGCATTAAGTAATGTAATATAACGTCGTTCAAATGTCCGCAGCGGCTGGCACGTATTCGGGAGGTCTCATTTTCGATGACTGTCGCAGAAATCTGGCTGAATTCGCTAGATAGCGTACATTATGTTGACTTTTGTTGACAATTATTTGCGGTTTATTCGCATAGACCTGTGATTTAAGATGGCCCAAAGGAAGAAGTCTATAGGCGTTAAATCGAACGATCTTGGGCCCTGCTCACGTCGCCGTCGCGCGAGATCACCATGCCCCAAATCGCTCGTGCAGAATGTCTGTGCTGTGTGGCACGTAACGCCGTCCTGAACTACATATCCGCGGTATCCATATCATCCAGTTCAGGCCACAAGAAGTTGCTTATAATAGATCTGTAGCGATCGCCGTGGACGGTTATGACAATGCCAGTTTCATTTTAAAAGTAGTACGAACCGTTAATACGCCAGACCAAAATCCGCACCAAACAATGACTTTCTCGGGATGAATTTGGTGGTGGTGTATCTCGGTATCCCCAAATCCGGCAATTTTGCTTGTGCCCATATCGGCGGCTTAGTGTAAACCTGCTAAATCTATTTTCTCCGTTACATGATATTTTTTACTATTCGAAAGAGAATGAGATGACGAGCCGCGTAGGAAAAACCTCTATGCACAATTTAACTCGTGAGTTGACATAAACGCGTGATGAGAAAAACAGCCAAATTACAAAAATGCCCATTAATAATAAAAAAAACATCAGATTAAAAAATTTTCTCCCATCCATTAATGAAGAATATAAAGAAAATACACCGACGGTATTTTAGATTTGATCCTAAAGCCTTAAGTTTCAAGTTATAATCAGTTTTTCGTTTCCCCTGTAAGATTACCTTTTGTTACTTGGGAGATTCACCCTATAAGCCGACGATGTCCATTCATCCAAAAGTGGGCTTCGTAATGCGTAATCACGTAATGCGCGGAGCGGAACGTTTCTCGAATGGAGTACCGATTTTGATAATCAAATTTGATGATTTGCACACGTTCTTCAACGTTATAACATTCCATGATGATTTGCCACACACTACTGTACAATTTGCAACAAATTTGACAGATGTTGCTTTAACATGACCACTATACCCTAAAAAATTTCGAACGTCCATATTGAAAGAGCCTTTAAAAGCAATAGTCTGATTGCCTTCATTGCGAATAAAATGAACGCGAATATATACAGGGTGGGCTATAAATTTGTGCACTTTTGAAATGGCCCTGAAAAAAATAACGATTATATTTAAGTAAATGTTTATTTTAAAAAAACGGAAAAATCATTTCTTAATAATACAATCGTCTAGATGACCGCCATCTCGCCGTTGGCATTCCACAAATCTGGCACTAAAATTTTCAAGAACTTTTCGACACAAAGCAAGGTATGTTGTTGGTATCGTCGCGAGTTAGTTTACGTAGACTGACTTTTGAGATAGCCCTATAAATAAAATCAGGTGGAGTTAGGTCCGGGCTGCGAGGAGGCCATGGAATATCTCCTGTGCGCAAGATTAGTTCGTTAGGAAACCTTTGTTTAACCACGCGTTTAGTTTAATTCAATACAAATAAAAAAGAGAGGTATTAATTACATGAATATCAGAGAAAAATTGGGGAAAACGTGAAATTTAGGAATTTTTAGAGCATTTTTTTCACTTTCGCAAGTGACTGTACCTGCAGTGATAGCGGTAGATTAACGTTGGTGGCATTTTTGGAAAGCACATTAAGGTAGTAGTTGTTTGTTTTGATGTCGCTGCGTTAATTAGATCAAAAGATAAAAATAAAATAGTAATGGACATCCCAAATTCATGAATCACCCTGCGGCTGCAACTCAAAAACGGTTGAGACCCCCCAACTGACAACTGATACACTCTGTATCTCTACTACTTGAATATTATCCACAATTAGAGTATCAAACCACGTAAACAAATTTGTTACAATCAAGAACCAAATACTCTAATCGGAAGCAAATAGTCAGCGAAAACAATTTACTCATAGAATGTAATTGCACTTCAGCCAGTTGCTGTACCAAATATTAAAGAACAACAAATTAAAAATACTATTTGAGGCTTTTGAAGTTTCTAATTAATTGATTGCTCTTCAAGATGTACCAAGGTCACTATTTGTTACTCTTTGTACAAACAATTTTCCAAGTCGATAAGAGGAGAGAGCTGTCCAAGATAAGCATTAGGGCGCTGCTCGTTTAGTCGAATAAATAGTTCCTTTCTTGCAAGGCAATGGCATCTTGAGCAGAAAACATATTGAAGTGTTTTGATAAGCTGCGGTTGATCACATTCTTAGTGGCCTCTATTTAGCTTTCTTTTTTGGAATTAATTAGATATGCGCAAACAATTAGAGTGCAGGCACGTACGGGGTTTATCTTTATTTTTGGAACACGTCCACTGGAGTTGATAAAGCGGTACGCTGTGTTGCAAACAACAACTGAACGGTTCTAAAACTTTTTAATGAAAAAAGGAAAAACCCTGCTTTCATGCAGTACACTGCAGTTGATAAAAAAGGACAAATTGGAGAACGCACGCCGCACGGAGCCTTGACATGGATTCCCTTCACGTTTTCGAACAGCGCTATGCATTGAGAAACTATTTTCCGGCTGCATTTTATTTGCACTTAAAGAGCATAGATATATACACAGCAATTTTTCTCAAAATAAGTACGGTCACGACTAACGCCAGGTACAATTGAAGGAGACCTTCATTCCGCAAAGATTTTCTCCCGGCGAATTGTATCTCGACGTAGCTGTCTTCCGTACCAATCGAAGCGTAATATTAAATTAAATTAGAGTATTTAGATTTTGTCATTTCAAACTTGATTACATACCTTACGCACCAAATTAAATTTCTCCAAGTGCAAATTTTCCGTATTGATTGAGCATTGGGATACTTCACAATGAATACATTTTTAATGCGTAGTACAAAAATGCTACTTTATACAAGATATTTTCGGCTTTTTCTAGTTATTGAAAACGTTTCCCGATTGGGACAATGTACGTTAACCGCATAAAAACGGCAAGCATTTGTTCACCAAAGATATTTTAATGGAACTCGCGCACTGTGCAAAATAACTCCGCTCTCGATTTGACAAACAACATACACTAACGAAAGTGACACTTAATTTGAAGGAACTGCCAGGTCTTAAGAAATGTGCATATGATATATAATATAAAACTAAACTACACATTATAAATTGTACTAAAGCAAAGTAAATTCTGGACTTTATTAAAGGGAGGATAAGATAATAAAATTTTTTCCCCCTTTTTTTTATTCGATTTTCTGAATATTTTCAAAAATATTGTGTGAAAATTTGAGACAGATCGGAGCAAAACTAACGAAGATACAGCAGTTTAAGCAACCGTGCCTCAAACATGACTCAGGGCACCAGAAATTACCTGCTCGGCCCGAGCGCGCTATTGTTACCTGGCAGGTGCTTCGCTCTCTATATAACCCCTAACTTCCTTATTACGATGACATTATGGATGAAAGCAACATCCTTTATGGATCTAGCATCGATGATTCAGTGTGAGGTGAACCGATAAAACTCACTTATGAATGTTTAATTTAAATTTTTTTAGTGTTTAAAACGTTAAAGCGTTTTTCCCACAACTCACGTTTTCAAAGTCGGTGCCCCTCATAATTTCAAAACTACTGCACCAATTCTTTTGAAATTTTGAACACTATTTCTGTACATAATTTACGAGGTAACACGGGCGTGTTTTTTTCAAATTTGTCAATATTTTTTATTTTATAATAACAAATTATCCGATTTTTTTCTTGCAAAAATCGCGTTTTTCACTTCAAAGTGCTCCCAAAAATTGAAAAATTTAAATTTCGAAAAATCCTTTCGGCGTTACCTGGGGAAAGCGATTATCTAACGACAAAAATTTTCTTATTGATATCAGACGAGTTATGAGAGGCACCGAAATTCTACTTTTTTCTGAGACGTTTCCAAATAATTAACAAATAAAAACAAATCTAAAACAATATGATTGTATAATATATGGAACAATCACCATATAAAAGGCCTTGAATAGAGTGGTACACACTTCGCTGCCTTTTCTATCATATAGAATATTTTTTGTAACGCTTTAACTGATGTCGGTTGTGGATTGAAGATAGTCAAAATGCAATTTTTCGAATTGCTCTTTTTTGCATTATAAGTCACATTATTTCCTAGTTCCTACTAACATGTATAATTACTTAATTAATAGATCTTATTAAAAATTAGAAATCTGGTCTTTTTATATGACCGCTTGTTCCAAATATACCTCAACTTCAACTCAGATGGACGATTATGTGGTGCATATATTTTAGGTTAGTGTTAAAACTCATAATGACAGGTGACAGATTTACTTTGACTGGTGCAGGTTTTGCATCTGCAGATTTTGGACGGAATTTGTAACTTGTGTGCACTCATGATTTTAAAAATTGTGTGTAGATTCGCTACAATATGTGATCATCAGCCTCTTCTAAAGTACTGGTCATTCCTCTTTAATACTATAGTTATTGCTTTGTTCGAATCCCAGTAGATCTATTCAAAGGGTAAATCTTAGACGGGCCATCAGCATGTACCCAACAAACAAGGAAGTTGTCAACAATTTTCCAATAAAGCCACGCATTGAAAAACAAGAAATGTTGAGGTGAATTTGCAAAACATTTTGTTATTTCATTGATTGTGGCTTTTTAACCTTTTTTTGCTAGGTTTCATGACATAATCAAATCGCAACAGGACTGCAGGGACTATAGAGGGCTACATCTCGAAAATGGAATGAAGGTCCTGCTAATTAGTGATCCTACAACTGATTTGTCAGCTGCTTCGATGTCCGTTGAAGTCGGGTAAGTGTGGTCTGTGGAACTGTGTTTGCTTTATCATTTATAGAGGACATTTGAGGTTAGCCATGAACAACTGGTCACAGAATTTCCAATACTGTTGCCATAAAGTGTCTTAAGGCCAAACCATAATGTGCATACCGTTCCGTACGGAAGCCCAAACTTCAAACAAACTTGCGATTACACACAAAACCTATCCCCAAACCACAATGGGAATAGTCCATCGTTTCGTCAAGTTTTGGCATCGTTTGGGGATAGGTTTTGTGTGTCTTTCGACCGCGTTTTCACGGTGAGGATTGGTCTGAGTTCCCGGCGGGAACGGGAGAACTTAGATGAGGGAGGTGTAAGGTGAGAGACAGAGAGGTTTCGCACTGTCTCTCACCTCCCTCACCAAAGTTTTCCCGTTCCCACTGAGATCAATCTTCACCGTGAAAACGCGGTCTTACGAAGTATTCAAGGTCACAGAAGCAGAGATTTGCTTTGTTAAATTCGAGTAATTTTTTTACAAGTGGGGCTCCAGCCCTACAGGCTAAACGAGATTTTTGTGAACTATGAATCTTCACTAATACTTATATATAATTATGAAGTTAAACATCTGAGGGGATTTGGTATTTTAAATTTATGAAAACATTTTGGGTGTGATTCGATATCAGTGCTCATGCTCTAATGAAGTTGGCAATGATTGCTGTCAAGGCCATTACAATATAATGCTTTTTCCGAAAGTAATAATAATAATAATTATTGGCTGATACTGCACACAAGATTACAATATTTTTAAGTATATAAGAATAAAAATAAAGCGGCATCTAGAGCAAAATCTAAGACAATTTCAGCTATGATTAAGTTGCTAAGTATTCTACACAAGATATAAAATTAATAATAAACACCAAAATGTAGATAAAAATTAGGCAAGAGAAAGAAAGTAATGCAAGTTATTTTGTAGAAATTTGCCTGAAAGCTTGTTCAAAAGTAGTTTAACATAATATAATCAGAAAACTTGTTTAACACAATACTTCTCGGACGTCCACCATGTTTTTTTTATTTTGTTTTTTGTTCTAAGTTCCTCAGAAGTTTTATCATGATGCTGCCATATCACAACTTTTCTGTTCTGTTAGGATTCGAGAAAATTTTAAAACAAAAAAAGCGAGGTTTTTATAATTTCCCAGGTAAATTCTAAATTTTGCTTTTTAACTATAAGTTAAACTATAATACATACTTTAAGAAGCTTTCAGGAATTTTAGTAGAGGTAAAATCGAATTGGCTCGTAAACTAAAGTATACTTACCTATATCTCCCATCGAGTTGGTTTTTCGAGGTAGGTCGTTTAGACCTTTTTTGTAGAGAATATAGTTCTGAATAATTCTCCCATTCGAGACTGACATATTTCAATTTGATCGAAATCGGGGGAAAGCACATTTCCGAATAGTTACCTTCAAATGAAATGGAAACTGTAATAAGGAAAGCATTGTTTTATTTATAGTCTGTTAACATCTATATATATAAAAGAAAGTTGTGTTATGTTAGTTACACTATTTATAACTCAAGAACGGTTGAACCGATTTGGCTGAAAATTGGTGGGGAGGAAGCTTAGAACTAGGAGACGGACATAGGGCTTTTTATCCCGTTCGACAGCGTTCCCGTCGCGTCCAGGAAGAAGAAGAAGAAATTTGTCAATATGCAATTATGCCATGTTATGGGTATCGTTGGAAAAGGGAGGTAGCGTAGAATGTGCTGGTGAAAGAAAGCTTGGTGAAAAGTGTGAAATGTGGGAATTATTGATGAAAACGTGTTTTTGTTGTGGGGGAGGGGAGGGGGGTGACACCCCCAGAAGTGTATCTCAGGGGTAGGAAGAAGACGCACTATAGGAAATTGGGCCGGGTTGGTGAAAGTTGGTGAAAATAGTGAAAACTTGGTTTTTTCGGTGGGTGCCGACAAAATTGAAACGGCTGTGGAAGAAAAGTGTATGCATGAATAGGAATAATTTTTTCACCAATCGATAGCTAAGAAAGCAGAGTAATCTATATATATAGAAATGAATCCCTATTTCCCTTGGTCACGCGTGAACGGCTGGACCGATTTCGCTAATTCTTTTTTTGTTGTGTTTGTTATTGTCAGGAGAAGGTTCTTATGAAAGAAAAAACTAAGAATATTGCGCGGAAAATTAGAGAATTATGTTTTTGGTTTGGGTTTTTGCGGTCACTGACCGAAAAGTTAAAGTTCAAGGGATTTCCCTGAAAATCCGCTCTTGGGGATTTTCGGGATCACTGATTTCGAATCTGTTATTCAAATTTCCAAACATGAGACCACCCCCTACCCCGCTGGGAGATATAGGAGAGGGGGCGCAATAAGGAGGTGGTGTAAAATGAGGAAAACTAAATTTAATAATACTTTACAGTTTACAGTTAAAAAAGTATTAGGAATAGGTGAAAGTGATGTATGGGGTGTATTGTGTACGAATTTATGGTTGATTAATGAGACCACCCCCACACCGCTGGGTCACATAGGAGAGGCGGTTGTGCAGTAGGGAGGCGTTGTATAATTAAGGAATACAAATTTAATAGTATCGCGGCAAACGCCTGGTCCGGGCAAGCTAGTATTAACTTAAATTGATTATAATAAAAAGCAAAAAAATGTGCATAAACCAAGTTTTTATAACATTTTCAGACATATGAGCGATCCTGATGACCTGCCCGGCCTTGCCCATTTCTGTGAGCATATGTTGTTTTTAGGAACAGAGAAATATCCAAATGAAAACGCTTATTCCACTTATTTATCCCAAAATGGTGGCAGTTCCAATGCAGCAACTTATTCAAATATGACGAAATATTATTTTGATGTGGCACCAGATAAACTTGAAGGCGCGCTGGATCGATTCGCTCAATTTTTTATTGGTCCCCTATTTACAGAAAGCGCTACCGATAGAGAAATTAGTGCAGTACGTTTTTAAAGAATTTAGACGTGAATATATTTATAAAAATTATATATATTGGTTAGGTCAATTCAGAACATGAGAAGAATTTGGCTATGGATGTCTGGCGTATAAGGCAAGTAAATAAACATCTCGCAGATCCTAAACATCCTTACAGTAAATTCGGTTCTGGTAAGAATGGAAACATTTGAAATTTATATAATATTGTTAATTGTTTTAATTTCAAGGTAATAAACATACTTTGCTTGAAGCTCCAAAGAAGGCAGGGACCAATGTTAGAGATGAACTTATTAAATTTCATAAAAAGTGGTACTCTGCTAATATTATGTGTTTGGCAGTAATTGGTAAAGGTATGTGTAACTATCTATCTATTAATAGCTGCGTTCGACTCAGCACTGACTCATTTCGCTCAATTGCTCACTGAGCTGAGTTTTCTTACTCGTAATGTTCCTCTTTTCTGAATGGCGTGGTCAGTGTTTTCTCAGTCTGGAACTGAGTAAGTTAATTCAATTCTGTTCTCATTTGGCTCAGCTCAGTTCCTCTGACATGTATAAATGATGGGTTATCAGATTTTGGCATGGCAACATTAGACTCAGATTTGCCTGTAAGCAAAGTTAATGTAATGGAGCGACATTTCTTTTTCTGAATGTTTTTTTTTTGTAAAACTGCGGAAAGTGGTCTTATGGTATGTCAACCGGGACCATATAAGTCACGGACGTGACGCCAACTAAACACAATAAAAACAACAACAAATTAGTACATTTTCATGAAATGGCGTCACATCATTCTTCAAATGTCTTGTTATGGCTCTCTATCATACTTTCTGAAGAGAATAACAATTATTATTAAGTACGTTTCCATTTAAAACTACAATATATTTATTGTTGAAAACTCTTTAATTCCGTTGAAATTATTTTAGAATCGTTGAATGATTTGGAAGATATGGTTGTATCGAAGTTTTCCACGGTAGAGAATAAAAATGTATTATTACCGGTTTGGTCAAAGGAGCCTTACAAAGAGGAGGAATATGCTACTAAAATATTCATAACACCAGTGAAAGATATACGATCTCTCACTATTAGTTTCATAACAGATGATATGGACGATTACTATAAATGCAGCGTAAGAGCTTTTTTTGCTTGTTTGAAAAATATATGTATATATCAAATTATTTCAGCCTGAGCAATATGTAAGTCATTTAATAGGTCACGAAGGAAAAGGCAGCATTTTATCTGAGCTTCGTGAAAAGGGGTGGTGCAATGAGTATAAATAAATTAATAGTGTATGCCAATTGCTAAATTCCCGTCCTTAGTTTAATGGCGGTTCATAACAATACCCCTAGAGGATTTGGGTTCTTTGAAGTTACTGTTGATTTAACAAAAGACGGTTTCCTACATGTCGACGAAATAATAACGTTAATTTATCAGGTAATTCATATATTCTCTGGCGTCATATGTGTGATTTATTAAGAAATTCATTTTCAGTACGTAAATCTCCTCAGAGAGAAAGGACCACAAAAGTGGATATTTGAGGAATATTGTAATTTGAATGAAATGCTCTTTCGATTTAAGGATAAGGAGACTCCTACTTCTCTAGTTACCAGTGTCGTACATTCAATGCAGGTAAAATTCGAATCCTTATAAATAATTCAGATATTTTTCCAAAGAGTGGTTGCTTTAATCGGAACCAGAATAGGAACATAAAGAAACTGACATAATGCCCGAAATACGAATGTATGTATATACTATGCTTTCATCAACTCTGGGTTGAGTTGAATCATAGACTAAATAATATATAGACCTGCAACGCCCATACAAAAATTTTGTCGCACTGTTCAAGGGATTGGCTGGGTGCTTTCAGTGCTCAAGTGGTTACATTAGAAATTAAGAAGAAATTTTGGATATTCGTAGGCATTTTAACAGGGACTGGTACACAACTAATATACAATAACAATGTGTGGTTAACAAAGAGGCATGGGCAATTATTTTAGTTGTGAAACTAATAAATTATTCGTTCGGCAAATAAGCCCATAATTAAATTTGTCTACCATTTATTCTAGCATCAAGAAATTCAGGAAACAAAAAGAGTAGAGTTGCGTAAAGAAGGAGTTCGCGCATTTCATTATCATCCATATAAATTCAGCATTTTTACAAAAACAAAGCTTTATCAGTGAGTGAAGATATGCTCTATGCTCGTAATATTGTCTATTATATGTAAGTATATAAATAAATCCGAAGCATTGTCATCTTCTTCGCTCTTATTTCTTTGCGCATTCTAACATGAGGAGGTCTCAATAGTACACCGCACAAACGATATACAATTGAGTTTAATCATTTTGCTGATTTACCAAATCAAAATGCCATTGGATTTGTAAGAATGTGCGAAGTTATTAGGCTAGAGAAAAGTGCCTAAAAATAGTTAAAAGCGAGGAAATAATCTTTGAGTTCAACAGTAACAAAGGTGGCTTCTACATCTCTCGCTTGTAGCGTTGAAATCACCCAGCTTCATCTGTTCACTTTCCTAGTCTATATAATTCTTTAGCTTATGGTTGATTCCTTGGAAAACAAAGCTGAGTTCAGTTGAGTTCCGTTAAACCCAGCTAAACTTCACGAAAATGTTATAGTAGACTTTTGTATTGGAAATGATGTGCGGTCGAGTCTTTTTGACAAACAGGGTTCCTACGCTTTTGTCTATAAAAAATTTCCCGACTTTTCCAGACATTTTCTCAAATTTACAGGTAAAAATAAAGCAGAAATCGCATGTAATGTGATCTATATTTATTCATATAAAAAACATTAAAAACCGTATTCTGTTGAAGTTTTAAGCGGACATTTTTACCCTCTACATCACAAATGTGTAAAAGAAACAAAACTGGTTTTTGACGAATCTAAAATAGAAACTACAACTCAAAAAGATTTGCTCACCATATATGTTGATAATTTTTATATATAATTTATACCTTGTAGGATATGTTTGTTAACTTACCGTAAAATTGAAAATGCAAGAAAACAGCAGTTCGGGCGTGCGAGCGGCTAATAATGTTTTATCATTGCAGCTTTATCCTCTTCAAGAAGTTCTGGCAGCTCCTTATTTAACTTCGGATTGGCGTCCAGAGTTGATAATTAACTTGCTTAATGATTTGGTGCCTGATAAGTGCCGTGTGATTATTGTAGGGCAAAATCTCGAAACATTAACCACAGAGGAGGAGCCATGGTACAAGACGAAGTATTCAAAGCAAAAAATTCCAGCAGATGTTCTTGAGGTAAACTAACATAATTTTAGCTCTTTGCGATTGATAATAATCAAGTCTTCCTAAGAATTGGAGAAATTGTATTCTAAATGATAATTTGAGATTACCGGATCCCAATCCATTCATACCAACAGACTTCAATTTGTTACCTGAAGATTCAAACTTGCCTAAACATCCTATGATTATATTTGATTCACCTATAATGAGAGTGTGGCATAAGCAGGACACAGAGTTTCTAAAACCAAAAATATGCATGCATTTTGACTTTTCAAACCCAATTGCATATACCGATCCCTTAAATTGTAATTTGACACACATGCTGGTGACTTTGTTCAAAGATCAGTTAAAAGAATATTTGTATGAAGCCAATTTAGCCGGACTTAAATTTCATGTAATGAACACCACCTCAGGAATAAGCGTAAGTTAATCCAGTTGGCAATACATACATGCATTCACAAAATCTGTTTGTTTAGGTTTCAATTAGCGGATATAGCCATAAGCAAAAAATTCTTCTTGAGAAAGTGCTCGATCATCTTTTCAATTTTAAAATTGATTCTCAAAGATTTGAAATCCTAAAAGAAGAATATACAAGGACTTTGAAAAATTTTAAAGCAGAACAACCTTATCAGCATGCAGTATATTATTTGGCATTAATTTTAACAGAAAATGCGTGGTCTAAACTAGAACTTCTAGAAGCAATGAAATGTGAGTGCCACACTAATATTTATATTTTTATCAACTAATTTCGCAGTTAAATTTTGTGTTGTCATATCAATATTACTATTATAACAAATAAAATGCAAAATTTATTTTAGTGGTGACACTTGAAAGACTACAACATTTTATGCATGAATTTCTATCGAGACTTCATACTGAATGCTTTCTTTATGGAAATGTTAATAAACAGAAAGCATTAGAAACAGCTGAAATAGTTAAGAAGAAATTGGAAGCAACCAGTTCTGTTATCTTGCCCCTTCTATCTCGACAATTATTACAGAGAAGAGAATATAAGCTAGTAGACGGTAAATAGTGGCTAGTGTTAGTTTAACAAAATTCTGCAGCATTTCTTTTTTAAAGGCGAAAGTTATTTATTCGAAATAAATAACAACTACCACAAAAGTTCATGTATGGAACTATATTTGCAATGTGGGATGCAGACAGATACCTCGGCGGTTTTTATTGATTTAATAGCACAGATCCTAACCGAACCTTGTTATAATGCTTTGAGAACAAAGGTAAATATGTACATTTATTTTATTTATTCGCTCACTGTTAATATTTGAATACTTTAGGAGCAACTCGGTTATATCGTTTTCTGTGGATCGCGTAAGGTAAATAGCGCCACAGGCATAAGAGTCATTGTTCAATCAGCAAAGCATCCTTCGTACGTTGAGCAAAGAATAGAAAATTTTTTAGAAAATATGCTGGTACAGCTTGTTGAATAGTAAAAATTATATTTATTGAAGGTTTTTTTTTTCAGTCTGAGATTGAGTCTATGTCCAGTGAGGAATTTGGTCGACACAAAGAAGCGCTAATAACGCAGAAACTGGAGAAACCTAAGAAGTTAGTGTCAATGTTTCACAGATACTTGCAAGAAATTTCTTTGGCCCAATATCATTTTGAAAGAAATGAGGCTGAAGTGACTATACTCAAAAATATAACAAAGGATGAACTACTTAATTACTACAAGGTGAAATATTTTTAATTTTCTAAAGCGCAACTGAAGACAAATAAGACAAATTAATATAATAAAAAAAATCATAAAAGATATCCAGACTTATTCCAAGATCCGCCGTAGTTTCGATTTTGTTATCGCGGCAATGCTATTCTACGATCCGATGTGTGCGCATCTTAATTCGAAATTCCTTACGAATTCTCAAAAGCAGGAGTGGAGTTTCTGTGGTTACTTATATATTTATTAATATCAACAGAAGCCTATTTTACGAAGCGACAAGTGTGAACAATGCGCAGTAAAATAGGTATAGAAGCCATCAAAACAATAGTCAAATAGATACAGGATTCTACAATACAATATTATTATAGGCCAAATAGATCTTTATATAACTATTCAACAGAGATTATTTAATTGTGTTCCCAATTAATTTTAAATCAATTACCTCAGAATTATCATTATAGATTCTAGTAGATAGTAGTAGCAGGTAGCCTCAGGAGAAAACTTATGAAATAACCATTTATCTGTGGATTCATGAACGTTTATTTATTAACCACTAATAAAAGTCAAAATTATTTCAAAATTTAGAATTTAAGGATTGAAACGTCCTGCTCCAATTTGTCTAAAATAGTCGAAATATAATATAAATTTTGCAAGCTATCAAGCAAAGCCGAGAATGATTCCGTTCAGATTGTAGGATACCATTTCTTTCGTAACGAAACTTGCCTTTCGTAGCATTGCTACGACGCTTCTTGGAATAGATCTTATTAATTAACATGTTTGTGTATTTACAGACATATATCGCTAAAAATGGACCAGTTCGCCACGCTCTTTCCGTATACATTGTTTCAAATATTGAAAATTCAAATTTAGCGAATGTCGATGACTCATACATAAGTAACGAAGTCAATTTGGAGGAAGAACCAAGTCGTCTTGAAATTGAAATGAGAGAACACCCAGAAGAAATACCCGGTAACCGGGTAAACATTGTGGATCTTTCAACGTTTAAGTCGAGTAAGGAATTATATCCGATAGCACGTCCATTCCTCGATATTAAGCCTAAGGGAGCTAGAAGCAAGCTATAAATTTTATTTTGTTATTTATAGCAGTATTGTACATTTTATTTATATTGTTTTAAATCATATACGTACAAATTCGTTTGAAAATTAAAACTTATAAATAGATCAAGAGTTTTATTAGAATTTTGTCACCTTTTAAATATGTATTAGACAAGAGAGCGCTGTTGGGGACCAAAAATCCGGTTTCTGTGTTTGTAAGTTCGTTGGAGATAAGATCTGTAGCTGGATTTACCTGAAAAAAACGCGCTTTTATTTTTATATAGATTTTATTTAATAATAAACCTACTTAGAAACTGTTTCACATTATAAAGCTCAATTGGTGTTTATACATATTACATAAGCTGATCGAAATAACCCATCCTCCCGTGAAATTCGATAAAATTAACTATTTTTTCTTTGCCTTACATCGTAATATACTAATTTCAATGAAAACGAACAGGGCATATCCACGGCAAAATGTCCACGAAGAGTTTGGGGTGATTCCGAATTAAGGGCTACTGAAATACGGCTCCCAATGAGTGGATAAATTCAAGACGTTAAAATTCAAAGCCTCGAAAAGTTTATCAGGACAGTATAAATTGGCAATATACTTATAATTCGTTACATCACAATGAAAGGACATATGAGGGGTTTTCCAGTAGATACTTAAACCATGTAAAGTAGCCTGATAGTCTGCTGGTAAGGTGCGTTTACACTATATGACTTGGTCAACTGACATGGTTTTATCAATACATAATTTAATTTTACTTTTACACCTAGCTCATATCATATGACCGCTTTAGAAAATATAATGCGAGAAGGCTTTCATTGATATTTACGTTATCAAGATAGTAACCATATTACCATTTCCAAACAATGAGAGACGAAGCCTGCATTAATGTTGATGAATTTCGTAAAAACGAGGAAAATAATCAATTGACTGATACATAATTTTTTTTAAAAGTCAGCTTACAAAGTCAAGACGATAGGAACAGTTCTATTTGTATATTTGTCATCTGACTTGTCGGCATCTTTATGTCCGGGACAGACATTGGGTATCGATATCTAAATATTCGCAATACTCCGATCATACCCGTCATCCCGAATATACCCAGAAACACAACTGAGTATCGATACCCCCAAAAACTTCTGGGTATTAAAGATCTTAATTAACCTACTACATCTATTTAGAAATGTTGCCTTAAATGCAACAAAAAAAAATTAAGTCAAGTGCTATACTTGCACAATTAGTGTTTCGCGCCATCAGCAGTTATAAAGAAAGGATTAAATTGTTTATAACAATTTATCGCGATAGAATTTTTCAACCCTGAAAATTTTGGCTTAATCTATATCTAATTATCAATGTTCATAATTTTTTCTAGATGGTAGATTGGTGGTCTAGGATAGGGTGGGGACTGCAATTTTTAATCGTTTTTCGCGAAAATGCTTGCAAAAATATTAAAAAAATAAATATCGTATATATTGTAAAATTCATGCTTCAATAAACTTTCATTTGACAGCTTACACGATGCCCTTGGAAATTTCCGTTTTTTCAAATTCCCAATTTTCCCTGGGGCCGTATTGGGGAATTCGACTCGATTGCCCTATAGTTCTGTATTTCTTATTTTCTGTTTTGTTTCAAATCAAAGTTGTGAAATAAGGAAATTGGATTGTGTTGGCAATTTTAAGGCGCTTATTTCAGTTAACCTTTGTCTTAAAATGTTGTTATCGGAGACAACAACGTTCGGTGCACACTCGATAGCAAAAGGGGAGTTTTGGTCGAAATCGTGTTCCCAAATACGGGTCCTGAAATTGACTCCTTGAATCGATTCCACTGCTATAATTAGACTATCACACTCTATCTCTGTGTTAAATTTCAAATTTTTACGTCGAATAGTTTTAGAGTAAATCACCTGTGACAGACGGACGGAAATCAACCACGTTCCACGGAACACTAAAAATGGGCTTAAATGGCTTTTAGTATTCAAAGTAACAAAACAATATGTATACCCAATTCGCATATTATCGGGGTTTCGTGATTTCTTGATTTTAATTATCGCTAGAATATTTTTTACGTTGTGGTTTGTGGGAGAGTAGAAATAACAGTTACTCCTGAGACTCATGCTCATGTGGCTGGACGCTGGGACCATATATGTAAGTCATTAAGGTGACGCATGTGTGCAAGGCAAAATTATATACAAACAACAGCAACAAAAATAATTATTACGTACCTGGTCAAGTATGGCAATTTTGTATCTTAAAAATACTTTATCTCCTATTTCCTTAAACAAATCTCCAGTGTCCAAAATAATATTTTTCTTGTTTTCATTGAAATCTTTCGCAATTTGCTCCAATTTCATAAACAAAAAATCTCTTCCTAAATGTTGAAATATTACTTTAATACGCATATGTTTCCCTGTAATTATAAGTAGCATTTAAAAAAAGATTGTTTGTTGCCGAATGCAAAATAACCTAAAATCGTGAAAAGGGGACTCAATTCAAAGGAATTAGATTTGAATTTCATTGAAACTTTTTGAAGCTCCCAATAGTATGAAAATAATTTCAATTCTCCTCCAACGGACATTGTGTTGTTTAACTTTTCAACTTCATGTTCCCTAAAAAAACGATTTTGCTTCAAATTAAATCTATTTATCCACAATATCCTACTTACCTAGCGCCTTTTGACAGTATTTTCGATTTATTGATTTTTTTGCTGTCACGAATTATTTCTTCGTTAACGGAATGATTCCGAATCACATTTTCACCTTTTTTAATTAGTTTTATTAAAGTATCTTTAATTGATCTAATTTCATTTAATAACTTTTCTTCAAGATTCTGTAGGCCTTTATGCAGTTCTCCTGAAATAATAAGTATACATGATATCGAAAAATATGACGGAGGACTTTTAGAAATAAATGCTGTCTACCTGATCCACAAACACCATCTAACGCTTTTGTCATAGTAGCTTCTGCAGTAGCTTTAACATCTCCTGCTGTAACTGTGCAATGAGCTCTTTGAGTTTCTGTAGGGTTTATATATTCTATAAATGACATAATTATATTAGTTTTCATTTATCCCTTTCTTTTAATTATAACTCTGCTGTGAGATTGTGGAAAAGGCATTGCTTTAAAAAACAAGAAAACTTCTTTGCCGGGGGGTAGTGAAATAAAAGAAACCGTACGTGTACGCGTTATACTGTACTCGTACAGTTCGGGTGCTTCCGGTACAATTTCTATGAAATTGGGTCCTTTTATGTTTTCGGGGTCGCTGATCTTCAATCTGCTATCGTAATTTGGAAATTCAAGATAGCGATCGAAAATTCTCAACTTCAAAGGATTGCTATGATGCTTGTACTTCACATGTATAGTACTTAAGCTTATACTACTTAGGCTTTATAGAACTATCACTTATTGTAGTAAAGTTATAAGTATGTATACTGATCTACTAGCCCCAGGAGAGCGTGCAGGGCTCTGGGAAGTTCTTTACACATCTGAACTGTAAGTCTCGGCACACACATTTTTTTTCCAAACACTACTTCAATGGATTAATACCATTCGACTTTTTTATTGTATTTTTTTAAATGCCTAGCAGGAAACAGCGCTCCAAATGCCTTGCAAGAAAGCTTCTTTTGATGCACTAAGCGCTTCTTCACTGTACCCAAAACTGTTTCTTTTTAACATTACATGTCTGCGGGGCAAGCTCTCTTTTCCAAATTTTGCGAAGCGCTTATATTGCGCTGCTAATCAACGCTTTGTATATTGAATAGATTTTACAGCGTACTACATTTCAGCTAGAATAGCGCGCATATTTCAAGGTCTTCCTCGGCATACTTCTGAATACTATACGAATCATATCATCGTATCTTATAGTTAAATTGCATGGCAAAATTCTACAATAAACTTTACATGTTTTCATAAATGAAAAAATTCCAAATCGCAGAAAACTTTAAAAACGACTACGTAAAACAACACTTTACTCCTTCACAGCCGATAAACGAACGGGATTGAAATTAACAAGTTAATGCAAACAAAAATAAGGTCATAGACAAATAAATATAAAAATTACCCACTTCGGACAAGCAAAACGCAATAACAATTTCTGAGAGCTCCACAGCGATGCCTCCACATGTGCGACGGCAACCGGCGATGTCGAGGCAGTTGATCAACGCAGGCCAAAACAGAACAAAACACAAAGCAACTGAGGGTTCGTACGATTGATGCGCTGCCTTGTTTGAGCATAGCGTGAAGTGAAAACAATAAACAAACAAATGATTCGTGGGTTTTTAAGGGACAAGAAAAATATTATTGTTTTGCCTGCCGCTGGAATTGTTCGATACTTTACAAGAAAAATGTAAATTTTCTGCTGTTTAGAGCTAGTGCTCGAAATCTGAAAAACAATTGGTACAATCGAGGATTAGTCATTTTAATGTGAAGATTATCTGAAATGCAATATTTAAGAATGTGGAATTGATTATTTAAAGTAAATACCAATTTTAAAACTTATTATAGTAATGTTTTGTTTCCTTTCGAAATTTGATTTCTTTAGATTTTGATATTGCTGCGAAAATTGCAAATTGAGGCATTTTAAATATGGAGTAAAGTTTAGTTTATCAATATCAAATGCCAAAGTACAGTCTCTATTGTTATTCGTCTCAATCTGAATTAAATTCGCATCTGAATTTCTATACATCCGAGCGCAAAGTGTAAAACCCCAGGGTGTTGAAACCACTTGGTTCAGATTATGAGCTCACGGTCAGTTAATTTATTGGAGATTTTCTCAGCCATAACTTGACAAAAAAGATTCTAAAAATTTGTCGCTTTTGCACTGAAAAAAGGAGGAAGACCCTTTAAACAAACTTGCAATGGAATTCGAATTTATGATAAGTTAGCAATTAATATTTACGGGCTCTACATACTATGCTTGTTTAGTGCATATTATAATACATTACATTAACATAAAAAACTTTTATTAATAAATAGGATATTGCTTTATCCATTCACACATATCACAATCCATTTAAACGCTTTTGGATAGTATTTGAGTATATCACTGTTCACTTCTTCCATACACTCACTCACAATTGTTTTTTGTTTTAAAAATGAATAGTTTATTCCTTAAGCGGCAGTTCACATTTAATTAAATCAGTTTTGATGATCTTTTAAGGGTCCTAAATCATCCTCAAATAGAGTTAAGCGGAAGCATTTTTAGGTCACTAAAAATGTATGCAGGCATGTGATCAAATAATTTAAAAAAATAACATTTTTTGTCACTTAAAACAACACAAAATTCGTATTCTATTAACCCCAAAAAAAATCTAAAAATCTGCTGCCCTCAAAACGCATCGTATCGCTTCAAATATTCTAGTTCACACTTCTTTCTTTCGTTTATTTACAAAGTGTTGTTCTGCTCACCAAAATTTACTATTTGATGCTTTTAATTTGTTCAAAATTAAAGCCCATGAAGTTTTGCATTTAGTCCTCATCACCCGACCTTATACGTTTCGCACATTTTTTTTTAATTAAAAACGTAACCTGAGCATGTTGGTAATTTAAATAAGCAAGCATCCCAAGTCCAACCGACAGTAATGCTTGCTATTAACAACTTATGAAAACTATTCGGTTACGTACGTTAAGTGAGGAATTAATTTTGCTCACTTTCTTGTTTTTAAAACAGGTTTCATGTTTACATCAAATTACAAAAACAATTATGGGAATTCAGTGGCAATATTTCAAAGTTGTAAAGCAATACCTTTTGGTGACTAAAAATACCATAAATGTTTTCAAAATTACCTGCAGACGTGGAAACTAGTATAAACAAGGTTAACAGCAAATGCATGGCAGCTACAAATTGGAATGATAACATTTTGCTCACTCAGTACAGTTTCAACTAAATCGTTTAATTGAGTTGTCTGTCATAATCTGCCGGAACTTCTTGATCTTTCCAATGTCTATAAATAAAATCACTCAAATTTCATATTTATGACGTTCGACAGAGTTATTTAGAGCTCGAGAATTCTTTGGGATTTCATGTTTTTTTCCATCTACAGTAGGTACACAAATATCCTTGCGGTTACCACATGCGGTAAAAATGTTCATGCTGAGCGGTACACATTTCTCTTATCCTTATTTATTACTTAGCAACATCATTGCTTTTCATTGTGTGGAGAATTTATCTCTCCATACACTTCTTGTAATAATTATCTGGAATGGCATTCAAAGCATTATTAAGAATTTTCTGCAGTCAAGATGGTATCCGCAGTCACATTTGATGTTTCGACGAGTGCTTACTTAAAAATATTTCGTTCGAAATCTACTATGTAAATCCTGTTATCCAGGATAACTCCCGGAAACCGAAGTTTTTAATTTTTATTACTGCTTACTTTTAGGGTATTGAACAAATTGAACAAACTTACATCAAATAAAAGATTACATCCTCTCCGAAAACTTTGACTGATTGTGGTTAAATTAAATGTACTTTTTGCTTTGTAACTTTATAATTTTTTTGGGTGTGGGATGGCTGCAACAAGCAAACATATATTGTTTTTTGTGGATACTCAATTTTATCGAAAACAGGTGTTTCCAGAGTATAATAAAAAAAATTAAAATTTTCAGGGTCTGTGGAAGTATTTCCTGCCCAGGCAGAATAAGCAAAAAAAAAGTCAATATTCGGAAAAAATCCAAGTGACAATTTTCTTCCTTGTTTATTTATTTGGGCATTAGAAATATTCTCTCAAAAGTCCTTTGCGAAATCTTGCCGCCGCACATTGCAAATGAGAAGGTCAAAGAGTGCGAAAATCAGTATGGGTATTCACGCTTTGGTGGAAATAGGCTTTGCAACCTTGCATCGAGTCTAAAATTTCAGGAGGGGTAATGACGCTTTAGTGAAAATGTTTGCACCCATGCAACTTTGCAAGACTTTTTCGCAATGAAACATGAACGCCCCTGCATTATTGAGTATTGCAAAGTTGAGGTAGAACTAAAGACAGCAGTTACTTATCACAGATTTTTTATATCATATATATATATTATCATATTATCAATATATATTAATTTACAATCGAAAATGTCACGAACTTAGTCAAAACAAAAATTGTTGATGAAATCTCGATGAGAAAGGATTTTGGTAAAAAAATTCATATCATTCTGAACATCTTCACTTTCCTTTCAAGAGCGATGATAATGACCCTATAGTATAGGTATAGAGGCAGTTTTAGTTAAGTTATATGTCTTCAACTAAATTTAAGATCAAAATATCCTTTACGTCTACTTCTTATTAAGTCTTTCTTTTCTTTTATTTACTTTTTATTATTGCCATTCGATTTATCTATTCTTCATTATTCATACAATTGAACACAAACTTCTTTCAACAACAAAAGCAAACCTAAAATAAAACTGATATTTGACATTTCAGCCT
Organism: Neoitamus cyanurus; assembly: GCA_947538895.1. NCBI lineage: Eukaryota > Metazoa > Arthropoda > Insecta > Diptera > Asilidae > Neoitamus > Neoitamus cyanurus. Next base: position 2,163,745 of record OX384540.1, read on the forward strand.
TGCATACTTGCAATGCCTGTTTTGCAATGGTTTTAAGGCTTGCAAAAGTTCAAAACCGTTGCAAATTTTTCTCCTTGAACATTGTTGTTGTAAGGTTGCAAATGTTTGCACTTTTGCACCGTTTGCAACGATGCAACACCCATTTCCACCAAAACGTGATTACCCCTAGTAGTTTTCCTCGATTATATCATAAACAATTAGTTTTACGTGAATTTTGAGGTAGAGGTAGATCAACATTGGTGGCAGTTTTGGAAAGCAGATTGAGATATTAGTTGTTTGGCGTGAGTTATATGTCGCAGCGTTGGGTAGACAAAAGATAAATTTAAAAAATAAAAATATGCATACCGAATTTATGAATCACCTTGTAACATGAAAACAGTTGAATACAATGCCTCTCATTTCTGCATGCGTTATACGAAACACTGTATATGTATTGCGTACCTTCTGTTATCCTTATTTTTAGGTTTCTTCCCCTTAACATAGATTAATTTAAGTTATATTTTGTTTGTTTGTAGCTTGTACTAAGCGAATGAATAAATAAATAAATACATAAGCGTGCAGTGGAGTATGCACCTTGCTCCAACTTTTTAAACGGTTTTATTTAGCTTGCCCTGCTTATTTGTTTGTTTGGGTCAAATTTAGTAGTTGAAATTTAACCCGCTTCATGTCGACAGATTGATCTGAAATTTGGTACACACCTTTAGTTCTGATGACAATACAATTTAATATAATCAGTATCATTGTAAATCTAAGATGGCCGCCTCTACAAAATGGCGGATTACATATTTTCTCCCAACCCCCTCAATATACTGTATGAAATGAAAGGGCTTTACAAGTAGAACACAGTGCATGGCGGATCATAGAGTTGAGACAGTCTATGTATACTTACATTAAAAAAACCAAGCAAAAAAATTGTTCTAAGTTAAACGGTTTTATTGAAAATAAAGAAAATAATGATGTAGATAATATACTAAAAACTATGCAGATTCTGATGAAGAATACATTTTCTAATAATGAAAATTCACGTAAAACAAATAGTGAGGCGAAATAATAGCGAAAAACTGATTTTAGCGACCTTTGACCCTCTCACATTTTTAACGCCGACACGATTTCACATAGAACTTTTGAGAGAATATTTCTAGTGCCTAAATAAACTAAATCCCGAAGGAAAATCTTCGCTTGGATTTTTTCCGAAGTTAAACTCGATTTTTCCTGGACTATCTGAGGTTTTCCACCGAAACTTTGTCAGTACATCGGACTCTAGAATAGCAAAACGTTACAGAAAAAAATGATTGGAATCCCACAATCGAGATGTGGGGCAAAAATTTCACTACGCCAGATTATAGTATAAGGCTCAGCATATTCCACAAAGCATAAAGATGTTAGATTTATATATATTATGTTTATGGAAACAAACGTACTTCCATTTTCTTACGCTGCATAAAGGAATACCTTAATCACATATAAATTGAGCCGTTTTGGGTTTGCAGAGAAATTCATGAACACGTAATCATTTTAAGTAAGCATTGCTATGCATCTAGGTTGCCTAAGATCATTGCACATTAATATAAAACAAATTCCCCGCCTTTACGTACGACCCCATGTGCTTTCAATTCAAATTCATTTCCACTTACCACCTCCGGCCATTGCAGATGGCGTATTATTCGAAAGTGCTTTAGTTTTTAAAGCGCGCAGTCGTAATAAGGTATAAAACTAAAGCAATAAAACTATGGAATTCGTTCGAATTAAATATATTTTACACCATTTGACTTTTGTAAATTAATAAAACAAAAAAGACTAATATCTGTGAATCATCAATATACACACAACTTCCGGGATATTATTTATAACCTATTCAAATAGTTCAATTAAAACTAATTAATTAAATTCCATCGAAAAGTTCGGTGAAACAGAGAATTAAAAGTATGTATATTTAAAATATAACACTAAATGATCGATGTCATTGTAAACATGCAAATCACCGAAATGAAGATATTGCAAATGCTAACTATGACTGGAAATTCAAAGTGAGGCATCGAGCACAAATACGCCAAAACGTTAAAAAATGTATATATTTTATCAATTATATAGCATAGTAAATAAGTTCTGCTCATATATATATTTTCATTATTTTCCTTTGTATCTGTGGTAGTTGCTGCAGTTCCAGATGAGGTATTGTTAACCAATTATCTAATATTCATCTAAGTCGAAACACTCGTTGTCCAAATCATCTAGTTGCATGCTCTGGAAGTCTACTTTGTAACGTAAAATACCTGTTGAGAATAATGTGGCATAATTAAAATGTTCAATTTTTATAATAAGCAATTAAAATTCGAGAAATTCACTCGAAAGCAACACTGAAATTATAACAATTCAAAGCCTCTACTATGTTCTTACTTACATTTATTAATCAGTATTGAAGATTTCTTATATACAAAAGAAAGCATTTCGATTTTGAACAAACCCAAGACCAAAGTAAAAACTAACAAATGCAAAGGTTGTAAATAGGATCTAAAAACTATGGGGCATTAGTTTAAGGAGGATTTCTGAACATCTTACGGCATGTGCAGCTCTCATTTTAATAGTAGAATTCTTCAATGTAGACTTTATCAGTCAGAATGATTTTTGTGCTTGATTAAACTAAAACCAAAAATTTAAATATTCAACATGAAGTTGGGAAATTAGAAGAGGTTTTTGAGGGTTTTGATTGCGAAGGATACAAAGCAAATTCAATGAAAGAAAAATAAACTTCTCTTAAATATTTTATAGTAAATAACAAGTAAGTTGACAATAGTAGCAAATAGTTAACTCGGGATATTTGCTAAAACTTTCACTCAAACTGGAAACTGGACTGAGGACTTCTGTTATTCTGAGTAAAACTGAGTTCACATTTGAAATGTTATCAGGTTATTACAAGCAAGATTAGTCAATTTATGTTTACGAGATCAAGCATAAGACAATTCATTTATCTTCTCTCCCTCTCTTAATTTTAAATGAAGCATATTTATCTCAAGAGGTCATTTAAAGAAATATAAACATAAAAAATAAAGATGATTATATAAAATAACAAATATAAGATTTTTAATGGAAATCGAACATATACATAAACAAGTGCGGTCGTACACGCATTAACTTAGGGTTCCGTAGTATGCACTTAATAGCAAAAAGTTTATTTTTTCTTGTGGCAGGATTCCAAAAATAAAAAAAAATCACCTTCATTGAAAAGTAATTTTTTTGTCGAAACTAAACAATAATTTATAAGGACGCTACGAAATCAAGGCAATTTGAAGTGTAAATAACGCAAATTCTTTGTTGAACATCTGCTTAGTATATTGCTGCTATTGAAAACTGATAATTGTGGTTATCTAAAAAAAACTCGTAGACGTATCTTTTTCCAAATACTTTTCGTTTTAAGTATTTTTTAAAGTGCTACTATATTAATTTTTTTTTATATTTATTAATCGCATGGTTGGAAAGTTTATGGAAGGGGACACATTTTGTAACATGTCTCATAAGATCGTTTATTGCATTTAGAAATGTCCAACGATACCCCACAATGGGGGGCACGCAACAAAAATTTACCCCTAGTGCGAACATACCCAGTAGGAATTGTTGTGAGTGCTGCGAGTAAGTGGTGATTTCTAGGTACATAATTACTAAAGAAGTAAGTGCTTACAATAGTAATGCGTTGTATTGCAAATGGTAATGATAGCTGTCATAGAAGCCTGTATTCTGCCTGCACTGCCACTGCATTTTATTGAATATGTAAGCAAATACCCTATAATGAGAGAAGTAAGCAGTTCGTTTTCGCGAAAAAGTGACCGCTCTTGTATTGCGCGAAGTAAGATGCTGACATTACCAATAGCCACTGCAGCATTGATTCGGTAATCATTACATTTCCTACTAGGTGCTATTATCTGCACGCCATAATGAGTTGCTTACTAAAGCATATTATAATATAGAGCGAGCAAGAAGTAAACAAAATTTCAAAAAGATAAGAGCCAACAAAATCTTTAGATCAGCGTTTGGTGAAGCTAAGGGTTGAATTTGTTGGAATAATCATGTCTTGAATTTGTCTCTTAATATTATATTTTGTCAGTAATGATGCCGAGGTCCCCAATGCTTGCTTGCGGACTGCCTCTGTGTCATGAATTTCTTTACTTTTGATGGCCGGCATTTGTCCCTTTATAGCTCTTTGACATTTTGGCCCACTAAGGGGCAGTTGCGTTGTTGTCGGGGACGGGGAGTGCGAGTTGGGGTATAAAAGGAGGTCGCTCTTTAGGAACTAATGGATTGTAGGCTCTTATCATTGCCATCTTGCTAACATCAATCAATAATAGTTGATGTAATTACTATTATATGTGGTGGCTCCTTTTGGGGACACTCCGGCTCTCTAAAGGTTAAGAATACTCCAAAATGGAGCACTTCCTGCTAAATCAAATATAATTACACTTTCCTATAGGGTTTTTAATTTCGTATGATTTTTTGAATAACATTCTGCAAATTTAGTAAATTTATGTCTAATTTTCAAAGTTACAGAAATATTTCAATTCGGTAAATTAAATATGGCGACCGAAACTCGTTGAATTTAACCAATTTTGCCCAATTTTCACCAAGTGGAGGAAGTATTCATCGAAAATCAAATTATGTTATAGACATTAGCGTTGGACATAAATTGCACAGTTTTGATAAGATTCGTGCACATACCGAAGTTGTTTAAAAGAGAAAATTTGAATTATGTAAAGAAAAGACACCTCGGTCGGTTTTCTTTTAATTCTAAAACTTTATGAAAAATCCAATTTTTTTTTTTTTAAGTCAGGGCACCATGTAACTTGGTTCTACTTAAATAGACACAACTTGAAATCGCCTAATTTCATGTATAGGATTCTTTCACAAAAGTTTTACTGCTATTTGTTGAGCGCAAATACTTTAAGTTGTTTATGCAAAGTGGTGCAATTCTGACGTTAATAAAGAAACAATACCGATGGTTCCCACAAGCAGTCTAAGGTCTTTCCGTTGTACATGTTTTGTATTTAAAGGTCTTCAGACATCATATTGAATTAATAAATAATTTTTTGTATGTGTGTAGTACAAAAAGTAATCGTGAATATTTAGAGAGTGTCTAGTTATAATTGAGGTTTTTATTAATAAGGAAGAAAGCTTGACGGTATAATGACATAAGAACATTCTGTTAAAATTATGTTGCATCTTAAGACGCTTTGTTTGAAAGAAGCCTCTAGTAAGAAAACACAATCAGGATAAAAAAAAAAAGGTCGAAATCGTACACAAATTAGTTAAAATCCCACAGCAATCCAACAAATTTCAATTTAACATGTAACTTGTCTATAACGAAAACCACAATCTACTAATTTAATTTCGTCTAGGAAACTTAAATCAACAAGATGTACACAAAAGAAGCAAGCATGCAATCCAGTACCTTAGCGTTAGACAATAAAAAATGTATGTGATGAGTTCACTTTAGAGATTAAAATAGTTCTTGCGTTAATGATATAGGGAAACTTTAAATCTAGTAATCGTCAAGGTCGACATCATCCAATGGCTCGTCGGCTTGGAGAGATTGGAAATCTACTTTATAACGTAATATTCCTACTCGCATTTAACCAATTTAACCATAATAATGGGACGCAGCAAGTTAGCCAAATACGCAGCATTAGGAAACAAAGGTTAAATATTGTATAGTTTTTGAGTTATTGGTGCACACTATGTAAAATTGCTAGAATAATTGTATTTACCTCCTATTCCTCCAAACCCTCTAACGAACTGGCTGCCTTCTTGAGACTTGTCTGTGATAATTTCAAGAGTTGCACCAAAACTTTTATAGTTGTTCGCCAGCCATTCCAGTAAGGGTTGAGACTCAACTAATTCCATTTCTACCCCACTCTAAGAACGGAAAATATATTTGTTAATATGTCCCATAATACATTAAAACAGCCTTCACCTCCTTATCCGTAAAATGTGACTTATCTTTCTCTTGCTCCGGAGTCAAATGTAATACTGTTGTTGATGTTGAATTTGCATGATTTTTCAACACATAACGCTGAATATCTAGATTTTCCCAACAGATTAAAGTTTCAACAGCGCCCAATTCTAAAGCTCTTAAAGTATCTTCAACTCCAAAACAATATTTTCCCGTATCCTATAACGAAAATTCAGATAGATATGATCACCTAATGTGCGTTCGCATAAATACCTGTGAAATTTCATCGAAGTATCGTCCGATTAATTTCTTCTCTTGAATAAATTTTACATTTTGTAAAGATTCTGCAGCTAGTTCTATTGCTTGATTAAATCCATTTTCACCACCGTAAGAGACATCTACTAATTTAATAATTTTTGATTGCAGTCTCTAAAATGAAAAGTCAATTATAAACTGTAGGAAAAATTTCCGATGATGTGTGATTTACAGGATCAAACATATCTGATTGACTTAATTCCGTCTTGAAATCTGCACTACCAGCCAATATTAAACCAGCAATATTAGGTTTATCATTTGTTATAAATAATTGTGTAGCGACTTCAGCCACTTTCCTCACATAATTATGTCTCTTTTCCATTCGCAAACGCGCAAAACGAAGAGCTGACTGACCTCCACGACCGTGCTTTTTGGGCAAGTCGACGGTAAATTTGTGAAGAACTTCTCTCGTGTTACCCTGTTTGTAAAAGAGCCAATTTAGACAACTTTGTATCATCACATTTTCACAATATTTACCTGTAGAGTTCCAAAAAGGGCTCCATTACCGTCCATTACAATAAATCCAAATTTATTGTCGTCAGCCAAGAGAGCGGTCAACGCTTCTGTGTGAAATTTATTGTCACACAGATATAACGAAGTATTAATTGGCTTAAACGGTTCAAAATCAATGTTGACTTTCTTTTCTTTTCCCTCTTCAGTGACTATTGTGCCGCAATAAATTACTAATCCATTTGGAGGCACTGAAAATATTAAAATAGTTGATAGTTATTTTGCTGCTATTATATACATACGTAAGAATAAAATAAAATATTAAAGTTCTTATACGCAGGTACGGTACCTATCCATAAAACATTGGGACTGATTCTGGGACCTTACGCTTGAAAACGAAACAAATCAAAAACGACGGAGTGCGATGTTAATGCTACTCTGCAACACGATATCGTCTCGTTTACGTTTGTAGAGCCGATTGCTCTCTGGTGATCGTCTTTCGTGTAGACGTTAGTGATTGAAGTTTTTGAGGGTAAACTTTTGGGAGATGTAGAAATATTATATAATATGTTATAAGCAAAATGTGAGAATAAATTACTAATAATAAATTCTTACGGCAATAATATAACTATTTGACAATCGTTTTCAAGACTATGTTATTTAATACCGTTTCGTCTGACTATTTCGTCTCGTTTTCAGGAGTAAGGTCCCTGGTTGTCAGTGCTTGTTTTAATAGGAATCAAAACAGGCAATTCGGCCATAGGCTGTCACGAAAAGTGAGGTGACAAACAGAATCAGCCCCAAGATGTCACCACACGAAAAGTAAGGTGACAACCAGAATCAGGCCCATTTAATACAGGTACGCTACCTACGCGTGAAACGTTAATTGTGCGGGAACGGTAACTTCGCCTAAAACGTTAAATGCAGGACTGTATAATCAGTGGACTGCGCGCTGAAAATTACGCTCTTTTAAATAATATCTGCTGACTGAATAGAATAGAGTATTTGGTCAAAGGCAAATATTCAGTCTGCTTTTCACCAAATATTCTATAAATTGATATTTGTCTTCTCCCAAATATTTCATTGACCGAAGATTTCCCGCGCGCAGTTAATTACAGTATCTGCATTTAACGTTTTAGGCCCAGGTACCGTACGACGATGTAACCCCAACCATAAAAACTTTTTTCCCACCTCTTGCAGTTTCCCAGGAAGTCTTGTAAAAACAAATAAACAAATTAATGCAAATGATGCTCACCTTTGGTGTATAGTTTAAGTCTATGCTGAACAGATGTAATGGCACCTAGTACTGAAAGCCGATTCACTCGTGATTTAATGTTAGACGCCGTTCCGAATTCATCTGCCAACATTTTACTCACTCTAGATATTTGATCTTTTGGTGGAATAATAAGTGAGATCATACTCGTTCCATTCCTAAAAAATTAAATATATAAACATAATATATTTAATACATAAAATAAATGTGAAAAAAATTAACACTAGTCAAAACTTTGTGTCATTGTTCTTTTCAATGATGATATAAACAGCTAGTCAAAGAAATAGGTGTGAGCCGTTTTCATTGTTCCAAATGAGTTAATTATTATCTCAGTTTGCAACCAATTACAAGGGAATGAATCATTTAGAAGTGTTTTACAATTTCGATACCAATTATGTCGCTGCGGAAAGAATCCAGAAGAGTTTTTCTAGTTGGCAAGAAGAGCAGGTGTATGCTTAATAAAACAAAAATTTACAGTTATACAACAAATTCAACCAAAACTATTTTCAAACCGAGTTAATTTTAAACATGTTTAATACTTACTGATCATTTTCTGTTGTATTTGCTATCTAAAATGGGCGACTAAAGAAACAGAGTAAAACCTATAAATTCATCGCCGTATTGGGGTGATCTGAATACTTTGTAACCAATGCTTTAAAACTTTTGAAAAAGACAGAAAACCGGGAAAAGGCAAAAGGCAATGACTAACATCCGCTTATTAGCGGAATAAGATCCATTTGCGTTATAAACGATGGTTTGTGCACAAATTAAGAAGCAAGAGTGCTTGTGCAGGTTATAGCATGCCAAACTACCAGGAAGAGCCACCAGAAAGGTGTCGTTTGCAAGAAACCAAAAATGTAAAGCCCCGAATCGATATTTACTCTGAAGCACCGATTGTGGAATAGACAAAATGGCATAAATAAAGGGCGGAATATCTTATATTTTAGAGAGACTATTTTATTTATTTTTGTATCATGCTTCGTTTCAAAAGATATGTCGTAATTTTTTATTCCCTTTGGTCCGACAATAACAATATGCGGCGGTTATTTGAATTTTCCCGATTTTCTGTCTTATTTAATAATTAAAATTTTTTTTTTTTGAAAATATTTTTGTTGAACCGGTTATATGACTAAATTTGCGTTTTATTGAAACACCTATCCTTCTGGTCAACCAGAATCACATTCATGAATCAAAATAAAATTGGGCATCATTGAGATCCATATTGTAAGACACTGAAATGATTCATTGCCTTGTAATTTGTTGCAAATTGAGATAATATTATATTTAACTCATTTGGAAGCAAAATGACTATGGAAACAACGCAATCCTATTTCTTTGGCTTGCTGTGTATGTATATAGTAGGAGAGCCTCAGAATATAATGCCTAATTTCCATAGAAAATCAAATCACAACTAAGCCAAAAAAAACCATTTGGCTGAATTTGCAGACAAATCACGTCCATTCACATTATTAGTAATGTATTGTGAAATGTCAGGTAATTGGAAACCTTTACCAGATGCGCTGAATTGCATGTTACAACACAAAACGATCATTCTCACAGAGGAAAAATCTACCGCATGACCAAAATGAAGAAGACTAGAACTAAGGAGACCGAATTCGCGTGCCGCAAGTGGGACGTAAAATGGGCGCCGCTTTGTGGCACTGCCCGCGCACACATAAGGGGCGCATTGCACTACTGCGCAGGTGATGTTTACCGATAGGCTAGGTTGCCGTGGCTGCCCAAGGACACAATTAGGCCATACTAGCCCCGTTGTGATACCACACAGCGATTCCCTGTTAACACAAATCAAAACCATTCAGTGTTCTTGACGAATCGTATGAGGTCATGCATGTCAGCGGACCCCAGTTCGGTCAGGACTATGAAATAGAGTGTATTCAAGGCCGGACAGTGACAAAGGTGTTAAATGGCCTCCTCCTCGTCTACATTTTGGCAGCTTCTGCAGTAGTCCTGCGAAAGAACTCCAAGCCTTCTGGCATGACTACCTATGAGGCAGTGACCTGCGATCACAGCCACAGCCATACTCATAGTCACGCCCGAGAGACAGCAGTTTATTGGATCTGGCCTGGTTGAGGATTGGCCAGATCTGCCGGGTTATGAGGCAAGTGTCTTCAGAATGCCACCTGTTATTTGCAGCTCTTAAGGCTGCTTTCTTAATGTCCAGCTTGCAGCATTCCAGCGGCGCGCCGTACTGGGCAAGCTCGTCGGCTATGCAGTTCCCTCAGGTCCCAATACCGCTATAAAAAAAGATGGAAAATAAAGGTCGTTCCAATCTTCATTTAACGGCGCACACTGCCCATTAACTAGCCTTTAAGAAGAAGCTTGTTTCAAATGAAGTTTCATAGCAAGCACATTTTGAAAGTATAATACAAGGTTGTGAATCAATTTCTAGTAAAACAAAAAGTGAATGTGCAACGTCATTAAATATATGTAACGGGCAATTTCGCGGCGCCAGATGATCAAATGTCATATCCACGAATGTTTTCGAAACGTTCTCGAAAATCGAGTAAAATCCGGATATGCAGGGTAATGACCAGTCCAAAGTTTTTGATGCATTTCACTATCCGACTGTTGGGTCGAAGATTCGTGACTTTTTTTATTACCCGACGGACTTTAGTAAATCCGTCGCCCAAAAATTGAATTTATTTACCACGGCCTCTTGCAGTTGAATCAATAATAATTTCACCGCTAAAAACACTTGGGCCGTCTGCAAAATATATGTTAATTGCTGTCCTGGGAGCCAAAAATTAGTGCTTACTTCAGAAGCAATTCATGATTGTCGTATTTCGTAACTAACCTTCATACATAAAGCTAACAGACTCAAGATCGATCATTCCGAGGACTTTCTATCATCATTGCTTAACCTCTCAACAGGAATTATATGCCGTGACAATTTTTGACAAATATGCATTCGAAATACTCACCCCCTAGCCATTTCTAAGCTCTTGATTAGCTTCTTGATCTTCCATATCTCGACGTTGCGATCCGCCGAAGTCTCTTCGTTCGACATTTTTAAACTGACTTAAAACTAAGAACAGAAACAGCTGTATAAAATATCTTCGTATCGAAAAGTTCTCGTGGCAAAATATGGCGTTTGGCTCCGCGCACACAACTGCGACCACTTCTAGTAAAGTTGCATACGTCTAATGGAATTTTGGGGGAAACGTCAAGACCTGATTCGTCAACTCCACCTTTCCGAATAACACGAACAATGTTAAAATGTGCCGTAAATTAACAAGGAACAACTCACTCAATATTCCTCTAATAAATTTTTCGTCGGATTTTGTACGAAATTAGTATATACATCTGCAATCCGACCCCACTTTCCAACAATTCATGCCATGTGCCGACAGAAAGAAAAGAGACCAAGCGAATTGGTCGAAAATTTATTCGAAGACGATAGGCATGGAATGGAACTGGTAGTACTGTTTTTAATAGTTGCCCTGTATTTGCTGAATCATGTTCTAAGATTTTAGCTACGGGACCTTCTTCTTCTTAAAGTAGAGAAGCGTGAAGCCTGGTCACATTACTAACCCTTTTGGAGCACAAAATTATTTGCTGGCTCGTGTTAACATACACCGAACTTTTCTCAGGCAGAGCAAAGCGGAATAAAAGTATGCTTCCCATTGAATGGGCCTTTGCACAAATCCATATGAGTATGCATGTCGCAGAATGCACATACACGCCGGTTTTTTAGGAAAGATGTAAAAATGCCAGGAGAAATCTCTACAAAGGTGGTGCACGTTGTAGAGCAAATTTGCAGTACAAATCGAACCATGCGTGCTTGGATGCATAAAATGGTCGCTGGGAATAACATAGACCCTAGAAATTTCCTTTTTGACAAAAAAAAAAGATCAAGATGGGTCGAATGGTAACATTTAAATTGGCCTTCAACAATTTTATAACACATTATAATGATTCGGAACCAAAAAGCCAATTGTAATGCAATCACAACATAAACATGTGAATTCTTTTTTGACCTCCTCAAATCTCCCATATTTTTTTCCTACAAGTCCTTGGACCAAGCATTTCTCTTTCTTTTCTTTTAATTCAGTTGCATTTGAACTTCCATCGTTTGAATTTAATTCTTGAATGACAGTTATTATGCTTCATTTCTTCTTATTATTTATAATGGATAGCGCAAAGGAATTTTAAATAGAGAATTGAACTGAAGATCTTGGGGATCCTGTCATATCTGAGGTATTTTCCATTTATGAAATAAAAGGCACCCGCAAAGCATTAAAGTTATTTATGCATTTACTGCATAACCATTTTTTTAATTATAATTATTTAACATTGCCTAATGCACGACGGAAACATAGGTATGCATTAAATATGTAGTAATTATTAATTTAAGTTAATTTCAGTGTTTTTATTTTGAAAACGGTGTGGATTATTTTTCCGTTCTTCCCGGCTAAAAGTGCTTCAGAAACTGTTCTCGGAACAAGTTCCCTTTCTCACTTTTTTCGAAATGCCCTAAAACCTTATGGAAATGTTCCATTTATGGTCGGAACGACTGAATAAGGTAAAAATAGTTGTCGGAAAGCAATACTTTCCCAAAAATTAGCTTGTTTTCGCTTGTTTTACCACCAAAAATTGAAAATTTCCATACAATTTGTAAAAGGTAAATCATCTGTCAAAAATTATTTTTTGAGAAAAGTGAATTTTTATTAGGAATTCTATCGTACCGATGTTTAAAAAGTTATTTACCGCACAAATTTCGATTGTACAAAGCAAGGACGATGCGAATAGCCACTCTGAATAATTTTATATCTCGAAAACAGACGTCAAAGTCAATTGATTTTTGCAATTTTTGGTGTTAAAACAAGATAATTTTCGGGAAAGTATTGCTTTCCGACAACTATTTTTACCTTATTCAGTCGTTCCGACCATAAATGGAACATTTCCATAAGGTTTTAGGCCATTTCAAAAAAAGTGAGAAAGGGAACTTAAGCCCTGTTCTCAAACCCAAGAACATCTCAACACTCTCAAATCCTTATAACGCAGTTAACTTATCAGCCCACTAAAAAATTACCAATTGGCACACGGTCAATGTATGAATACCTTTAGGTATAATACAGTTATCTAATTGCAAAAATGCTGGTTCTATTATTAAACACAGAACAAGGCACCATATTCGAATGTCAAATGTCAATAACTGCGGTGCGGCTATTTGATAATTATTTACAACATGACATACTACACTCGTCGTGAAATTGAGCATCTGCACAACGACCTTGTCTCTATAGTGTCGAGAACAGTGGGAAAAGAGGACAACACCGTGGTAAACACGATTGAGAATTGCCTATACAATGGGTATGATAAACGCCGCATTTCTGACAAATTGGCTTCAATGGTGGACTCTAAAAGAGCCTATAAGCTCACCGATAAATTACTTCAGTACTTGAATGAATATCACGAATCCCAAAAGGGAAAGAAGAGAAGTCACGATGATGAAAGCAGTAAGGAAGGTAAAAAGTTTAAGAGTGAACTGCGGCAGGAGAAGAATGACGCTCCCAAAAAGCAAGATGGACCTACAAAATCTGCAGAAAATGCTAAACCTGCAAATAGTTTAAATTCGCAGCAGATAAAGTTAATGATGGCAAATGCCCAAAGGGAGATCGAAGAAAGAAAACGGGCTTTAAATAATTTGAAAGCAAAGGATCCAATATTGGCGGCTGTGCCTCAAATCGGTCTTCCAGTAGCAATGGCATCCCAGGTTTTGGCTAAGAAACCAGAGGACTCTGAAAGAGCTAAAAAAATCGCTGAGCTTCAAGCACAAATTCGTGCAAAGTTATCTGGTTCACTGGCAAACATAATTCCGCAGGTCCAAGAAAGACCAAAGCCCCTTATTCTGGATGAAGAAGGTCGAACTGTGGACAAGAGCGGTCGTGAGATTAATATACCAACTGTAGCGCCCACACTTAAAGCAAACATAAGAGCAAAAAAACGAGAAGTGTTTGGTAAAAACCAAGTCAGTGAAAAGGCTCCTACGGAGGATAACACAAAATTTTTCGATGATCGCATAGCAGTAAAGCCCTCTATTAGAAACAAGAGGTCTCTTCGCTTTCATGAACCGGGAAAATTCCAGCAAATGGCAGAAAGGATGCGTATGAAAGCCCAATTAGAGAAGCTTCAAAATGAAATTTCGCAAATCGCCCGGAAGACTGGTATTAGTTCTGCGACTAAATTAGCTTTAATAGCTCCTAAACAGGATTCACATGCGGATGACGTTCCAAGCATGGAATGGTGGGACTCAGTTATATTGACCAACGACTTGAACACAATTATTCATGGAAGAATCAGCATTCGGCAGTCTGCGATTTCGAATCTTATAGAGCATCCTACACAAATGAAACCCCCAAGTAAGTAATACACTTCTAATGTAGCCGAATTAGTAAAAAAAAAAATCGATTATAAAACTAGTCAAATATCTTTCTCAAGCAAGTCAATTAGAACAGCTGGCTGCAACAGAGGCTAGCTTAGCCTGGCAATATTGTATAATTACGGTATATTACAATTTCTAATGATTTACAAGGTAGCGAAACATAACGATTTTTGGGTGTGCGTTTACTGATATTTACCCTGTAACCAACTATAAAATCTATGGGCATGAGATTTTCCATTAGTCTATACTCCAAACTTTTCACTGACAATGACTGCTCAAATAGATCCCTGCCACGAATCGTTGAAAAATTGTGATCTTTTCGAAGTTTATTGTTTTGAAAAAAAGTTTGAATATCTCAGTAAGTCTACTCTAATTTTGTCAACAAATTATTCATTTCTTTTGGCTATAAAAATTGTTTTAAACCTTCAAAATTGATTTGCAAAAGGTAGTTTTTGAGATAACATAATTTGTAGATGTAGATTTGTGAGGTAGGTTACGAAGTCTTAGCTCTTAGACCACGTGATCTGTCGTACATAATTCGAAAGTAGAAAAAAGAATCTGTCATTTGGTTCTCGCAGTTATATATCGGGGACAATCCCACAAGATGTGTTTTGTGGTTTTCTCTTCTAACCATAAACTGCATTCACGCATAGGTGTGTTTGATCTGCTCATAGTGTGGAAATGCATTGTCCAGTGAGTATACTCATTGCTAGGTTAATTTTTCTCCTATTGCAGAGTTGATTGCAGAGTTACAGTTTTCAGGGTTCACAAGTAGCCTATATTCTCTGTCGAGCTTTTAGGAAGGAAGGGTAATGAAGAGACAGACTAACCAAACCCATTTTCGCCATAATAATATCAATCCAATTATTCCATATATTTACATTTTTTCAGCCATTTTAACCTCATAATTGGATATACTACAGTTATTATAAAAATTTGAAACAAAGTACAATTACCGAGGACAATCACTTTTATTGATGGCGATGATTAAATTGAACTGATTTTCTTATATTTTTAAAACGGCCTAATTATTTTTGTGTTTTATGAATATTGAGGGCTTCGAAACGTAGGATATTAAGTAGGAATATCACAGTGCTCGATATTTGTTAAATTTTCTAAACGTTCGGGCCTGATTATAAATTTCTTATATTCCGGACGGATCTGAATAGTTGGCATCAATATTTTTAAAAATGTTAAAACCAAACCCTTAAATATCTCGATTTAAAAACAGAGCGACTTATCCCACTTTCAAAATAAAGGGCTCAATTATAGAAAAATTAATATATTTCGTTTAATAGAGGTGATCCGAAGGTTCATGTCTGCCTTGATTGTTCGTGTGTAGTACTAGCAGTAGTGTATCTTCTCCTTTATTAAGTACCTCCAGTTTATTTGCGATTTAGCTGCGGAAATTAATTGAAACTTGTTCCGCCTATTTTAGCGCCAGCATAAATCAAATTTCTAGCCCCGGGTCATATATTGTAAAACGGAACGAATCGTCTAGTTGTGCTTAATTATTATATCTGATTTGCATTTAAACGTTTTCATACGAATTTTTGCATGCAATTCAGCTATAATAAACGGAACGAGACGATTCGTCTCGTCTTACAAAATATGCCAGTTTATGTTTGTTAGTATTTACTTTCTAAATCAATGCCTTAGTGGTGAGCATACATATCTTGTATACTTTGTACCGCGTCTAAACATAACGAAGATGTCTCAGTTAGATCGTATTATATCCCAATCTATTCTCCATAAGTAACATTTTTAGAGTACCTAATTTCGAATTTACCTTCTAAATTTAGGAATTTAGGAATTCCAAAGGTAACCGAAAATCCTCAACATCAAAGGATTTCTATCAAAGTGGTTACTTTGCAGCGTTACCAATTTCGGGCCCAATGATTGGTGATATATAAAAAAATCTAATAATTAATAAAACAGCTAATCTCAATCTACAAATAGATAAACTTAATGACCTAAAATGAACATGTTCATATCTCTGACACCACAAATCAAGCTAATTAAACTATTTAGATATATGTATAAATTATTGTATATTTAAAGACTAGATATTTTTACGGAATGAACATCCAATAAGCTAAATTGTATCTCATTTTTATGTTTTCAGATGAACCTTTAAAGCCTATTTTCTTACCTGTTTTTTTGACAAAGAAAGAAAGAAAGAAGCTGCGCCGACAAAATCGCAGAGAAGCCTGGAAAGAAGAACAGGAGAAAATTCGCCTCGGCTTAATACCTCCACCTGAGCCAAAGTTGCGTATTTCCAATTTAATGAGAGTACTGGGTACTGAAGCCGTACAAGATCCTACCAAAATTGAAGCGCACGTGCGCGAACAAATGGCTAAGAGACAAAAGGCTCATGAGGACGCAAATAATGCTCGCAAATTGACAGTAGAGCAAAAACGGGATAAAAAAATTAGGAAAATTAAGGAGGACACTACCCTGGGAGCTCATGTTAGTGTGTATAGGATACGTGACCTTCACGACAACGCAAGCAAAAAATTCAAAGTGGAAACAAATGCCAAACAACTGCATATGACGGGAGTAGTAGTGCTCTTTAGAGACTGTTGTGTTATTGTAGTCGAGGGCGGCCCCAAACAACAGAAAAAATACCGCAGATTGATGTTAAACCGTATTAAGTGGGACGAGGATGTGGTCAAAAATGCGGATGGTTTAGAAGTTCCAAACTCGTGCGTTTTAGTTTGGGAAGGCACTAGTCAAAAGAGACATTTTGGAGAAATTAAATTTAAGAATTTCCCTATGGAAAAAATGGCTAGAGAATTTTTCCAAAAACATCAAGTAGAGCAGTACTGGGACTTGGCCTACTCCGGAGCAGTACTAGAAGCATCGGAAGATAATTAGTGGACGTAAATAAAATATTCTATTATTACGTTTCCATGCAAACAAATATTTTGCTATATCTGATAAAATCCTTTCAAATAAATCTAGGTAAAAACCTCCTTGTATTTAATTACAAATAAAAATAAAATTATTAAGATCCAATCATGTTATTAAATTATTTTCCTTTACTAGTTTTGTTCAAAAAGGCATAAAATACATGAATCAGGCGACTACATCCAGAACGACATAACCCAATATTTTCTGTATCATTTTTGGCTTTCCTTTTATTTATTTGCGATTTTGTTAATTTATGCGGGTAATTAGTACACATTTTGTAAAATGTAAATTTCAGCATTTCGGATGTCTCCCCGAAATCATATTCAACGCGGTATTTTGTGGAAAATTTCGTTTCTGAACTTTATGACTTACACTGGCCAACATTTTTCATGTGTTCTTGGCGCAAAAAAAAAATTGATAATTTGGATAGCATTTTGTCCATAGAAATATTCTCGATCATACAAGATTTTCTAAAAAATTTGAGTTAAAAACTCAAAAAAAAAGTTTTCGGCCATTTTTCCATATTAAAGAAAAAATAGTATCGTTAAGATCGACACAACAGCTTAAATGAAAGCATGAAGAAACTATTGCCTAAAAGAGATATAAGAAATTTTGGGTTTTCGTCCGCATGTGGATTTTCCTTCCTTGGGAATATGGAGAGTTTCGCTTCATTTGGAGTATGTATAAGGTCTTTCAGTAAGGACGCTCGACTATTAAATGTATATAAATAAAACAAGTTGAGTGTGAGATATCCACTCCATTATTATTTTATTTAAAAGAATATTTTATATATTCTCAATACTTTTTTGTTTTAAATACTGCCATTCAATTCTCTGAAGCGGTAACCTGAACGCAGCGACCGACAACCGAACATTTGATTGCACGGGTGAGAGAGACAGCACTGTGCGGCATATTTATAACATAAGCTAATAAATCTTATTTCTTTCACAGAGGAACCTAATTTATTCAAAGAATGAATTAATTTCATTACGAATGCTAGTTGATAATTTTATCAACCCTGGCAAAAGTTGTTGCAAACTAAATATAGTGTCAACTAAGTATTCGTAGAAAAGCTAGATGCCAGGATTTTTGTTTTTTAGCTGTTGGCACTACTGACGCGGTCGACGGTGAAAATAGATCTTATTCCGACGGCAGACGCTGTCTCAGTAGTGTGTGTGTGTGCACATCCGCCACAAAAATATTTTCCGTCGGATGCGCTACCGCATTGTGTTTAGGCCCTACACACAACACAATAATATCAAAGAAAAACGTGTGGTGCCTGCCGTGAGTCGCGATATTAGGAGGTACCCGCTCTCAGCTAAAGGTTTTTTCTAAGGAACCCGTCATGGGAATGGAAATCCGCCGTAAGAGGGTTGAGATGAAGCATCTTGTTATTTAGCACTTCTTTTCTCTTATTCAACCATTGCTAACGAGTAGACTATCTCCCCTCCTATGTATGACACAGCGAAATAACTCTATACACAACTAAACTGACCCTATGGATGCGTACGTAGCTGATGTTGACCCCCTTTGGAGACAAGTAAATGTTTGTTTTCTTGTGACCCTGCCTGTAGCAAAAATGTTTGTAAAGGTAATGGGTGTGAATACTTTTTGTTAAATAAATCTACAATACGACTGAATTTGTCAGTTTGGGGTAAGGATTTCACAACAAAACAAGTAAGGGGATTTTAGTGTAAACGTTTAATTTCTGATCAATATTGTTCTCTTTGAGAATTGATTTGGTTCCAGCTTAAATTAAACACCTTCCTTCCTCATTCATTTTAATTCACTAAAAGATACAATTACAAAAAATTTAATTACACCGAGTTTAACCATGATGGATATGAAATAATAGCTATAAACTGAAAACATTTGGCTTGGGTTTAAAGTGAAAACGTGCCCTCAAGCAATTGGTTGAATTAATAACAAATGTTGTAAGGTATCGCCACATACAATGGAGCCATAATACAATTTATTCATAAATATCCTTCTTTAAAACTAAGAAAACGAATAAACTCATAAAATATACCAGAACTAACTACAGCACAGATCACTGCTTTGCAAAAGAAAAATTCTTTTAAACTACCGATATTGTTTGCGGTGGTTCTATCGAATTGGTTGGATTTTCTGAATTTTTGATATTACCTGGCGCATCCGAAGAAAGTCTATTTTCTGGCAGTGACTGTGCTGCTAATTGTCACTTAGGGTCGTTCATCCGCTGGTACCGGGGTTTATTATGTGTAAAAGGTAGATACTTGTACTTTATCATATGCTGTAGTAAAGATAAGGTTTCAGTAGATATTTACTTTAGTTACTTACTACTTACTTTTATCTGACGTTTCATTGTAATACAAAATAAGGTTATAAAGTACATAACAAGGATTGGCCAGAATACCGGAACGTTGAAGCAATCGAAAAACGTGCAAACCATGCCAATAACTGTGCTTTTCGTTATAGCATACCAGAATTTGAATTCAGGAAGTCGTCTAATAAAGGGTCTAAACTCTTCATTAGCCTTAGTTGGTAACTCAGGGCCTTGATCATCTGAAATTTAAAATAGCTTAAAGTTTCAATTTTAACTGCATGTAGGTACGTAGGCACCAAATTGCAAATTTTCTTCAAAAAGAGAATGTAAGAAACTGTATACTTGAAGAGGTAGAAGAGGGACTCAGAACAGGGCACACACATTTTTCACATTAAATTCATCCTTTTGCAAATCAAATTCACCATATAATTTATATTTAAGAAAAACATCAAATAGTGTTTTCATACAATTGCATACTACATACATATGGAGATGAAAGTATGTATGAAATATGTGTGCAGATAATTCAATAATAATAATAATTCAAGTTTGTTTCATATCAACGTAATTGTAGGCTCGGCTATAACGCCAGTTGTACTTAAGGTACTAATTTTCAAGACAAACGGTTCAGTAGAACTCGAGACATCATGGTTGCTGATTTGAAAAACATCGTTTCGAGAAAAACGGGTTTGAAATTTTGAAATATCACTCGCCGCTACATGTTCGACGAACTTCTAACCCCTGTAACTTCCTTAATTATACGAATTTTCCGAAACCCTCTTACAGGCATATTCTTGAGGGTTTTCAAAATGCAAAAAAAATCGATTTTTTTTAAAGTCATTACAGAATATCGCCTTAAGTTGAATTTATCCGAGATCTCTCAAGACGAGGAATAAAATTTTGGCTTGGACAATGATTCAATAGTTCAACAGCACGTGTATCTTTTCACACAATGTTGCTTAGAACATGCAGCGAGGAACTTGACAATAAATTTTGTAGATAAACTCCACGAAACCACTGTCACATGATAAGCGATTTATAGAATTAATGTGAGACTTTTATTATATACCGCTTACCATCTAGATCAAGGGCCGGATCTATCTTAGGCGTTAGGAACGCAATGAAGAGATTTAGATGATATATCCCTAACGCGTATGTGACAATATACCATCCTTGTTTTAGGAATATTCGTAGAAGAAACGCGAGGACTAGTGCGCCCGCTACAACCCATCTAACTTTTGTATGGGGAGTCCATTTGTCCAGCATAGACTGGTACGTCTGCAAATTATACACAAATTAATTTGACATGACTAGATTTGGACAACATGCCCTTACCTGTGACAATCTAAGGTAATATTTCAAGATACCATTTTTCGTAGCTGTAGTTTCCTCATTCATCATATTTTATTCGAATCTCGCTTATCTCAGTCAGATGTAAGAAAACTAGTTGCCCTAAGCTTCATAATTTATATCAAAACTGTATTTTAAAACTAGCTTCTGCGGGTGCTCCTTAATTACTTATCAAACCACGTCATGTCTGTCATTTTCCAATTTCAATTCGCGTGAACTAGGTGCAATTTGGAAGTGGGTACATCTAAAATTCAATATATTGTTTGTTCAATTTATAATAGATAGTAAGAAATTTTCATTTAATATTTAGGGTTTTAGACATCTTGTTGTATTATAATCTTGAATATTCATTATATTTTGTGACTTTTGACTTTCAAAAATTACGCCTTGGAATAAAATATAAAGGAAAAGCTTTAACAAGAAATCGTCATTGGGTGCCCCTAAACGCTACTCGAATGGAAAACCTTGTAAAAACCGGTAAAACAAAACACACAATTCTCTTTTATATATTTTTCTGTAGTTTTGCGTAAAAATAAATCGCTCGGACATGACTTGATTTACGAATGTTTTGGTAATGTGTTTTCAAAGCAAATGCCACAAACCGTTATAAAGAAACATTCAATGCCTAAAAAATTTACAGTGTTATAAATCAGAAATATTTAATGAAAGCTACGTACTTTAACTTTAGAACAGTTGACTTATGGAAGCGGAAACTGAAAACGTTGCATACGTGATAGCCCTAAAGGCCTAAACCCATAGAGTCCGTCGGCATCGAGTCGCGCGTCGCTTTTGCCGCGGAGCTTTCACTTTTCAGCGCGGCAAGAGAGACCCGAACCCATAGAATCCGTCGGCATCAGGCGTCGCTTTCGCTGCTGCTCAGCTGTTTATGACAATTCGAGACCAACCGCCAACTGGCGCAGTATGCTCCGAAGGTGAATTAACAAGAAATCTAGTACCAATTCGTCAAGAAACTAGACTAATGAATTCGGGAAAATCTCGGCACCCTCCAGGAAATCCAAACGAAGAAACAGGAAACCGAATAATTACAAAATCACCAAAACAATTCACAGATATCAAATTCAAACCTTTACTTGTCAAATAAACAGCTGATTCAACGAATTCCAACTGGCCAATTCCAACTTGTCAGAGCTCTCTCAGCAAAGCTCTATCACGACGCGCTGCCGCGCGAAATTATTGGAGGTTCCTCTAAAATTCTCTCTCGCGACGCGCTGCCGCGGCGCCTGCTATGGGTTAGCACCCATATGAATGCATGGATTCAATATTGTGCGACGACGCATGAAGTGACGCCTGATGCCGACGGACTCTATGGGTTTAGGCCTTGCCAATTGCCGCGTTGTTGGTTTAGTTGTGCGGAACCATGGAAATATAAACTAAACATGGTACGACTGTAATAAGCCAGATTTAGCGTACCACCTTCCCTGATGGGTTAGAATTGGCTGTGTTCGTATTGCTCGCGTAGTGCAGGCGTCGATATGAAGACATAATCAGAAGGGGGCTTACAATTCACTATGCCCACCATGCCCATAATGCCCTCCTTATAATCTATTTACACGCTGTTATTCACTGAAAAGCTATAATGCTTATTTAGCTTCCCTCATACACGCTGTTGCTGTACTCCTCTGCGTAGCTATCTTTAGGTGGTGGCTCATGTACAGGGTTAATATGTACATGATACAGCCGTTCCGTGCTTAGTTTATATTTCTATGCTGTATACTAGGGATGTTACGTGTTAAATACTTGAGTATGTTGGTAAAATTCAGCTGAGATTTATCATCACCATGGAAATATAAACTAAACACGGAACGACTGTACCGTGTAAAAACCCTGTACATGAGCGACTACCTAAAGATAGCTCCGTAGAGGAGTACAGCAACAGCGTGTATGAGGGAAGCTAAATAAAACATCTGATCGAACTGTCAATTCAAATCTGTGCTGCTTCGAAGTTTGGAAAGATTGAACCGGAAAAGTGCCAGTTTTTGAGTGAATAACTATAATTGTGGGTAAAGTCCGCGAGGATTGTATTGTAACAAAATTGGCCTGCTGAGCGGCTAGCCGGCAAATTTCTGGAGGGAAAATGTCCACAGCTAATTGTCCCTGCGTGGATTTGAACGGGAGATCCCGACACAGATGTCCGTTTTAATGAAAACACTCTTCATTCTATTTCAAAATTTAATTCTCGACACTCGGTTTACATTTTTTCATTCAAGATCGAAACAAATTAAAAATGAAAATCAAAAGCAACGATCGCACTGCACTTCGACCGACGACTCACTCTCCTCTCGGTCCGGTCAACGGCTCTTCCAACTCAACCTCAGCGGAACTTTTTCAAACAGGCAGGCAGCCTCGGTTTGCATTCGCACGAAACTACCACTGCTTAGGTTGCAAAAGCCCGTTTTGTAACAGTATAAAGGACTATTTTATGCATTAAGTGAATTTACGAAATGAAGTGTTCTGTGGTGGGTTGTCGCAACAAGCGATTTCCGCATGGGAAATCGTTTTTTACGTAAACGGATTGATGGAAATGTAAGATAAATATTGCGATTCATCATACCGCATTAAAAGGAGTTATATTAACTTCAGCAAATTAAGAAAATCGGCTTAGTTTTCCCTTCGCTGGTGTGTGTACATCTCGCAAAAGCATTAAAGCTTATCATCGAATGGCAGCGTGCAAATAGATTATAAGGAGGGCTTAGACATTAGACAGGAGCTACGGAAAATTTTGAATTTTAAGCCCCTTTCTGATTATGTCTTCATAGTATCTACGCCTGCACTGCGCGACCAATACGAACACAGCCAATACTACCTACATTCAGGGAATGTGGTACGCCAAATCTGGCTTATACAGCCGTTCCGTGATTAGTTTATATTTCCATGTATCAGACGGCTTTCTGAATGTTTTAACGAACGAAAATGAGCGAATTACCTTTCTTTGTTCATTTTATCCACTGATCTCTAAAGCAACTGGAGTGGAGTGTGACGCTTAGAATGTATCGGCGGCTATGTTGTATTTGGGGAATTCAACGATTTTTCGGTAGGATAGAGTTAACGGCTAATTAACTTTATCGACATTCAACAATTTTCATTATTTGTATTTGGTACCTTACCTTGCCTAAAGTAAATAATAAAATTATACATTTCATTGGAGAAAACGATTCCAGTTAATTTCATTTATTTCACCGGTGAAATTTGTACCTCACGGACGAGCCGCATATGTTATTTTTCATCACACGTACGGGGTAACTGGTACCTTACCGCACGGGTTTCCATGCGGTAAATCATCAATTAACCACGGTGCGGTAAGTAGCCGATTGCCCACGATGGCTATTAACGCACTCGCTTCGCCTACCGCCTTGTATCGTAATATACTATTATTTCTATTCTGCACTATGCATGTTTAAAGTTGACAATAAAATTAATTTCACTGTCAACTATCCATTTACTACAGCTGCGGTCGATTTGCCACTGCCTCAGTGGGCGCCGTCGTGAAGCTCTCGCCCCTTAACAGGGAATTTACTAATTAACAGAGTATGGTGAAACAGGCCCTCATTGTTAATAGACTTTTATGCGCTTTTTGCACATTTTAAAATGTTTGATATGGGCAACAACTATTAAATTTATTCTTGCAATTGGTGGTAATTATAAACGTTTTTTTGATAAAGATTACCACTGTTATTTGTTTATTTTTTACATGTTTTAGGTGGGTAAATACATCTGAAGTGTAGTGTAAGTGCCGTTAGTCACATTTCTACCTAAAAAAACCAAAAGGAGAGTACATGGTAGCGCTATATTAACTCCGACAAAAAACCGGCCAGGACCACCTCCTTATTCTCAATGTTCCAATTACCAGGTAATTCTACCTCCACAATTTAAAACTTTATCAAGTTCTTATCAGTAATCATATCGTTCTCAATGAGAAAGCTCTCCAAATCAGAAGGGAAGAAGTCATCACTCAATTCGTCAGTTACTCTAACGAAATTGCCAATAAGCTGATTTCCCTTATAGACCAAGATTGCGGGTAAACCTTTTTGTTTAAATTCAATGCTCATGCCAGCAATATTGCTTGATATTTTACAAAATTTTACGAATTTGTAATCATTTGCTAGTGAGGCCAGACACTTGTTCAGAGTGTCACAGGCAGTGAGGCTTCTATCGAATATGTGAATAATAACAATCACATTTTTATCTTCTTTTTCAACTGCCTCCAAGAATTCGGAGCGCGAATTTAACAGAAGAACTTCTCCAAATATCTTTTTCTGGTCGCAAGCCTTCAGCATGTCAATCATTCTTTGCTTTTGGAACTGCTGCAAAAAGTCCTCAGACATTAGTTCCTCAAGCTCCTTGTTCAACTCTTCCTCCTTCCTGCGCTCTTCGTCGTCGCTTGTTGTTGCCGTGGTCGTACTTAATTTTTTGATCAATTCAACTCTTTGCTTTTCATTTTCTTCTCTCTTTTCGGCTTCCAACTGTCTATACAATTGCCAATCCTGCACAACTCCTTTGGGTCCAGTGTTTTGAGAAGTTCCAGACCAATGCGTTACATTTTTCGACAGTGATGCGCCTTCACGACTCATCTCTTTCAGTGCACTTCCCTTTTCATCATCACCTTCATCTTCGCTGCTACTGCAGTAATATTGAAGTTTCTCACCCGCTAATTTGTCTTCTAATGTCGCCATCTACAAAATTCAATTTCAATTGAAGATGTAATAGCCTTATAAAATTGAATAAGCTCACTGTAATTACTGTAAACAAAGTATAGACAGTGCGGAAAATGAGAGACCTGCTCAAAAGACACCGAAGCGTAGACCGAAGTTAGCTGCAGTCGTGACGTAACATCACGATGAAGCAACCAACGAACTCAAGAAAAAAGAAACTGCCCGGAAAGTTAAAGTGGACCTTTTACAGAACGCAAGCTGGGCTTACTTGTCCATCACGTAGCTTGCTACAAGAATGTTAATGATCGCAATTATATGACGGACATTATTGCCTAGCATATAAACTTATTGGTTGTGAAATTATATTTAAAATAATAATTATTTTCTCGTATGGCCCGTAGTGTGAACAGGCGTTAAGTTCTAGCATACTACTGTCCAAATGATAAATGACGTAATAGTTGAATTGAAAGCTAAAAGTCAAAACATTTCAGTTCTGTTGAGTGCGGAGCGAATTGAGTGAACATGTTGTGCCCCGAGGCTTACTTGAGCCTCTGGTGCTTCTTGGGTACATCGGGCTCATTGTTGTTAATTTTTGGACCGCAAATCATATTCAATCTGTCCGATAACAGTGGAACCATATACTGGGGGCCGCTTCTTTACTATGCGCTTATCAACATGATAATTCGCTTTGGACTAAAAAATACTAGTTATCAGGTAAATAGCTCCAGACCAGGTATATTGTGCTTAACCATTCTTCGGTTTTCAGATTGGTATCAGGGCAACTTTCCTGGGTTTTGTTTTCGCCATAAGTCTTCTAGTGGCATTGTATGCTCCGGTGGTATGGAGACCATTTGGAATTTATGGCCTCTTCATGTCGATATTTCATTACTCAGAGTACTTGGCGATTGCTTGGTGCAATCCAAGGTCTCTTTCAGTGGAGTCTTTCATTTTAAACCATTCAATACATTATTTCCTGGCGGCTGCAACGAGTTGGATTGAGTACACAATCGAAGCTTTGTTTTTCCCGGGTACGTAAGGCACGTAAAGCATGAAATCCTTTATATATTAGGTTTTGGTAGCATTAAGAACCAAAAATCCTGTTTTTTCTTTTTGCTACGCCATCGGTCGACAATTTGTGTCTAAAAAAAAGGAATAGATCTTAAATTTATAATTTTTCGCGTAGATTTTCAATTAAAAAACAAATGTAGACCAGTGTAGCTTTAAAGATCCTAAGAAATTAAATTTTCCATATACCTAACGTTCAGTACGGAAATAGTTATATCCCGGATTTTATTATTTCTTTTGTTTACTAACACAGAAGTTCGTCGAAAACAAAAATAATCTTATATCCCTTGCCTTAACTTCACTATATTAAAAAAGTTAATATTCCTCGCAACAAGAATATTCTAAACTGTAAGATAAACATAAAATATGTTTATTTATCTCATTCTTAATATCAAATAACCAAAATGAATGAGTGAGCGGGCGGGCGGACGGTGACTTTTTGGTGGTTCCTTTGAAATTCATTTATCGATTGATTGAAATTGGCTCTGTGACTTTTATTTTGTTGTATAACATTCTATCGTATCTATTTCTGTTATTTACCGCGATCACTTCCGCTTAAATATTGCGGGTGGTTCGAATCGAATTTTGTGAACTGATAGAATGGTGCCCAATAGTGTTTGACCCTGGTCTAATAGGTATGCCGTGACATACTTATATAGACCGTGATAACTATATTATTATAGGTGCACCATACTTGTCATCTGTTGTGCGGGTTGCTTAATTTATTTTATTTTTCTTGAGTGTGTGCTTGACTGTTATTTATTTATTTTATAATCTATTTGATTTCCTGTGATGGAGTTTATGTGCGCTGACTTCTTCAGTAGCAAAACCTTCTTCAATTACAAGCCGCGGTAATTATTTAGAAGTAGGGCTCCAGTCTTAATCGGCTCCAAAAATGTTTTAACCATCTAGGACAATTTTATAGCGTAGTAATAGGTAAATAACAAAACAGTACGTAAAAGGAAAATTTGCCTTTTATAAAATTACTACTGACTAAATATTTTCCTTTTACAAAGTATCAACTGACTGGAATTTGATAAAAATGTCTTCCCCCATCATGAATTTACAAATTTTAGGTAAATATATTTTTATAAACCGCTTCCCCCGCCTTAAATTACCTATTACTACACTATAAAAGATGATTAGAAGAATGTTTGGAGCCGATTAGAGCTGGAGCCCCATTTCAAAATAATTAGCCGTGAAGTGCAGGTGCGGCGGCGGCACACGCACAAAACTATGTGGCAAGATCTGAAATCCTGAAATGAATGCATTGGCTCTTACGGTGGAAGAAGTAAACTTCAAAAGAACTTCACTGTAACTTCCAAACTATCGCAGTTTGAATCGAAAAGTTCTCTTCTTCTAAATGTTAGCCAACATTGGAAGATAATTTCTAACGAAATATACAGAGTTTTTGAGTTAATCCAACAAAAAAAAAGACACAACTGACGGTATACGGCTGAATGGGCGGCATATCCAGTGCGGGAGAGCTTGCTTCCAGAACAAATCACAAAATCATTGAAAATTTGTTAGGAAATAGAAATTTTTTCCTTATAAGAAGCCCTCTAGAATTACACTACAGGGCAGCAACGTCCCTTTAAACCACGGTCTCAATTTATTTTTCTTTACCTTCTACGCTTAGCACCATACTTAGCTCTTATAAAAAATACATATTTCGACAAAAAATAATCAAAAATTATACATGAATTAAAGATAAAAATATCTAGGTCTCTACGCCTGTGAATTCTATTCATAGTAATTGGAAGCTTAAAATAAAACAAACATTTTGTTTAATATGCATTAATATAATAAATACTTTTTTAAGGTGTGAAGCATTATTATATTTGCTGGATAGTGGGAATAATTATGTGCAGTGCAGGAGAGGCTTTACGTAAAATGGCAATGATTACAGCGCGGTCGAATTTCAATCATATGGTTTGTATAGAAAAAAGCCTATTAAACGATTTTTGATAATAATATTAAATAAAAATAATTAGTAGGCAATAAAAGCATTCGTGAACATATTAAATATTTGATATTATATGAGTATATGTAATTTAATTCCATTTTAGGTCCAATATATAAAAACTGAGGATCATGATTTGGTGACCCACGGAATATACAGCAAGATGCGGCATCCATCTTATGTGGGATGGTTTTGGTGGTCTATCGGGACACAGGTATCAAGTTTGTATGGATAGTTATTGTATTGCTATATTTTCTACTTTTAGGTTATCTTGTGTAATCCGATTTGCGTAATCATTTATGCCGTTGCCAGTTGGAGATTTTTCAACGAAAGAGTTTATGTTGAAGAAATTACCCTCCTAAATTTCTTCGGAAAACAATACTACGATTATCAACAAAGCGTATCTACCGGATTGCCTTTCATTAAAGGCTTTTGCATTAAATCATAAAGTGAAGCACATTTATTACATGTAATGTAATTATTAATAATTAAGTATTTATAGACCATAAAATATAAATAATATAGGTATATCTAATAAATTTTTCAATTTGTTTGAGCAGATTGAAAAAAAACCTGCATAGAATTTTTAAATCGAACCTTCACACAGTGCTACCAAAAACGTAGCCAAAATGAAAAAAATCAAAGTGCCTGTTCTGAGTTTAGTACCATTAAATCTTGAACACAATATTCCAGCATTCCTAAGAATTTTGCACCATAATTTTGTCAATATTGCTGCAAAAGGCTATGAAATTCGGTCCTTTTGTGTCTTCGAGGTCGCTGATCTCGAATCTACTATCGAAGTAGAAATTAAAGATGGCTAGTCCAATATGGCGACCGAGATTTCCCAAATACGAAATATTCATAACAATCTTTCCTTTTATCTTTTCGGAGTCGCCGATCTCTTATGAGAAAAGTACCAAAGATTGGTTGAGCGTTTTAAAGACAAACTAGATATAGGGCCTGATTCTGGTTGTCACCTCACTTTCCGTGACGTGACATCTTATAGCTGAATATCGAAGAAATATTCTTATTGGAATCTAAACAGGCAATTCAGCTATAAGCTGTCACGTCACGGAAAGTGAGGTGACAACCAGAATCAGGCCCATAACCAAGGGGTTTGCAAAATTTGTCAATTCTCTTTTTGGGAAAATTGTTCGAAGAATTGAACAGCATAGGTGCACGATACATTCGGTTGGAAAAAAGTAATCACAGTTTATTCAAAACGAAGACCAAAGTAAATATTAGGTGCAAGTAATTGAAACACATTGTGTACTTGAAACTTTGTTTAACTAATTAACTGTCCTTCTAAATTAGGTGAGCTAGGGTGTAAAGGACCATACTACACATTTGTCTTAATAATGGTAATAACACTTCCACATAAAACAAATCACCACTTGACATTATTTGACTATATGTATCTGACTTCGAAGCCGCTATTTTAATTCGTGCGTAACTGGGAATCATCTTTTCTATTTCGTTCGGAAGGAGATACCCGAACGAACTCCTCTTCCGTCGGAATACGGCCCTAAGCCTAAAATTTTTACAATTATATTATACTAGCTTGCCCAGACCCGTTTCCCGGGATACTATTAAATTTGTTCTTTAATTTTACAACGCCTCCCTATTGCACCACCGCCTCTCCATGTGACCCAGCGGGGTGGGGGTGGTCTCATTAAATCAACCATAAATTCCTACACAATACACCCCATACATCACTTTCACCTATTCCTAATACTTTTTTAACTGTAAACTGTAAAGTATTATTAAATTTAGTTTTCCTCATTTTACACGACCTTATTGCACCCCCCCCCCCCCCCCCCCCCCCCCCTCCTCCTATATCTCCCAGCGGGGTGGAGGGTGGTCTCATATTTGCAAATTTGAATAACAGATTCGAAATCAGTGATCCTGAAAATCCCCAAGCGTGGATTTTCAGGCATATCCCTTGAAGTTTAACTTTTCGGTCGCCATATTGATCCCGCATCTTGATTTCCAAAATATTGATGGCAGATTCAAAATCAGTGACCCCTAAAACCCAAACCAAAAACATAATTTTATAATTTTCCGCGCAATATTCTTAATTTTTTCTTTCATAAGAACCTTCTGACAATAACAAACAAAACAAAAAAGAATTAGCGAAATCGTTCCAGCCGTTCACGCGTGATGGCGTGACCAAGGGAAATAGGGATTCATTTCTATATATATAGATTACTCTGCTTCCTTAGCTATCGATTGGTGAAAAAATTATTCCAATTCATGCATACACTTTTCTTCCACAGCCGTTTCAATTTTGTCGGCACCCACCGAAAAAACCAAGTTTTCACTATTTTCACCAACCCGGCCCAATTTCCTATAGTGCCTCTTCTTCCTACCCCTGAGATACACTTATGAGGGGTGTCACCCCCCCACACCAAAAACACGTTTTCACCAATAATTCCCACATTTCACACTTTTCACCAACCTTTCTTTTACCAACACATTCTACACTACCTCCCCTTTCCAACGATGCCCATAACATGGTACACGCATTACTAATAGTATAATTATGAATTTTTACAACAAATTTCCTCTTCTTAACAAGTCGGAACCAATGATCATGACCGATTTACTCACGGTATACCTTCCCTAAAATACCACCTTAAAAAGATAGGTGTGGCGGTCGATGATACATGTCGCTTCTGCCTTGAAGAAAAAGAAACAGCGGAGCACTGTTGTGCCAATGCCCAGCCTTAGGCAGCCAAAGGTTGACACATTTCGGAGGACCCATCGTAGCACCGATAGATGTGTCAAATGCGGCTCTCCAGGGCACTATATCCTACTTTTAAAGATCTTAACATAAATGGGGTTTAGGAAGAACGGACTGCACAATAGATATAATTCGCGCCGCTTTCGAGACACCAGAGAGCCGTCGAGCGAGTCGAAATAAATCGACAATAATAACAGGGAGAGCCCTGGTTGACCAAAGAACGATTTTAATTGTTAGTCATTAATAAAGAGAAATATCTACATCGCAAGGAGAGGTTCAAATCTTTGTAGGTATTATAAATGCAAGGAAAAGGTGTAAGTAAATAAAGGAGAATTGATTACGCTGTAACATTTAATGAACCTTTTTGATCAAAATTTGGGCACACGTGAGGAACAATTTTAAGTTTTTTTCAGAATAGATTTTTAAACTTTTACGCATGACTTCTCAGCCCGTCAGTCCTTTATACGTTATATATGCTACCTACAGCTATATATTGATCTACGATCACCTTTTTGGAAATAATTTTGTGAAAGCAATTCAAAAATTAAAACAATATAACTACTCTAAATAGCGATTAATGTTTTAAACTAAAAATAATCGTGCCATCTTAATTGTAGCTCAACACCTTAATTGTAGTTCACATGTGAATAGATAGTAATGAATAGTTTTCCTCAATCCAGTTTCGGAAAGATACTTAACTCCTGGCTAATGTACCTCAATTTTGATAAAAAGATGTGAAGTACTGATTAAATGTTACCTATTAAAATGTTCAGTTCTCATTTACTTACCTCTCCCTTTTTAATAAAACAATTTCTAGTGCATTTTTGTCGTCTACGATTGGCTTATCAAGAAAAAAAGAAAAACAAAATTTCAAAAACCTCGGTCATGTACTAGAACAATTCTAAAATGGCCAAACAATATTTGTTTCAGTTTACTTCATTTTAAGGGTTGGGATAATTTTAAATTAGAAGTAAGGTAAGAAATTACCTTACCTTAAGGAACAACACAAAGAGGTAGTGACCCTAATAATTTCATTTCATAAATTGAGGAAAGCATATACAATTTGATGTCTTTAAAAAAAACGATTAGGTAGGAGTACTCTGAATTTCGCTTGCTTCATGTCACTTCACCACACTTCCTCGATTTTCAGAATAACAACATAAAGTGAGATGAGAAGAAACCATCGGTGACGTGAGAATCAGAATAAGGGCCGTGGCTTCGTAGATTTGATACAGTATTTTTCAAAAAACTTCTAAGGAATGATTGAAATCTAGGTCTACACTTACTATTGTAACCGTTTTTAAGTTCTCTTGGGCATATATGTTAGGATTTGGTAAAAACCCACACACTTTGAACCAAAAAGTCAACTATTTGCTGATATTACTTATATAAAGGTCTCTCCACCTTTGTTTGTTCCTTGTAAAATACTCAAGCCTCTTACATTCACTATATTTTAAACTAAATGTTGGAAGATTAAAAAAAGGGTACAAATTGGCTCAAACCCTAAGAATTTCTCAAACAACTATGTAACAATAAATATACAAGGACAGATATCAGTGATGAAAGCGGAAATAATGTTAATTACGCCTAATACGGCGGTGGTGGTTGGTGCGAATATTGTTGGCCCATCATTCCGTGTTGATTGGGTATTTGTCTCTGAAGCTGAGCAACAAGCGCGGGTGTTTGTTGCTGACCCATTCCTTGATTTTGAGTAGGACCCATTCCTGGAACACCGGATTGTTGGCTCATTCCTAAAAAAAGAGCCTGTATAATCAACGAAACCTTAGCAAAGCTTAAAATCTCACCTTGCATCATCATCTGTTGTCGCATCCTCTGCTGCTGTTGTTGTAGTTGTTGTTGTTGTTGAGCTGACACCACCCCAGGTTTTCCTCCAGCAGCTTGCTGCCGCGGGTAAGGTGGAGCTGCACCTTGGGCCATCATGTTATTCATTGTGACATTTGGAGCTTGAGCCATATATTGTCCTCGATTGCTTTGTAAAGCTCGTTGCTGGGCCAAGTATTCAGCTTGCGTATTTCGAGGATTCTGGTTGAAACAGCCAATCATGTTTTGTTGCGCGCTTTGCTGGGCCATGCCCTGATTTCCATATCCACTAAAGTTTTGGAATTGGGGAGCCTGGTTAACCATAGCAACATTTTGCTGTTGCATTAAAGCGCCCGTTTGTCCCATTGACGATTGTACCATTCCAGCATTCTGCTGACTCATTAGTCCCCCTGCGGCGTTGTTATTAAGAATGCCTGCTCCTTGATTCATCATGGATTGATTCGTCTGTTGCATTTGATTTATTGGCGCGGGTTGCATTTGAGTTTGTTGAGTCATCATCGCGTTTGGATTCATTCCTTGAGCGAGCGCTGATTGACTCAATTGACTAATTCCTTGATTCATTGCAGCTAAGTTGCCTTGAGCTGCACCCATTTGCCCGGGAGGCATAGCTCGTCTCAAAATCTGCTGCTGCTGCTGTTGTTGTTGTTGCTGTTGTCGCTGCTGTTGCTGCTGTTGTATATTAAACGCTGGAGCGTTCTGGTTTCCTGACATGAACGGATGTCGTTGCCGCAGCATGTTTGATAGCGCCT
Source organism: Neoitamus cyanurus (assembly GCA_947538895.1). NCBI lineage: Eukaryota > Metazoa > Arthropoda > Insecta > Diptera > Asilidae > Neoitamus > Neoitamus cyanurus. Next base: position 2,197,727 of record OX384540.1, read on the forward strand.
GCTTCGATGTATTTATGGGAGGTCGTTCAAACCGATTCACTGTTTTAAGGAGATGCCTCAAATCAATTAAATAACGTTAAATAAAATACTTCGGAATACTCACTTTGCATTCCTGGCTGATTGTAGAATTGCTGCTGTTGCATTTGATTATACCCAGGCCATTGTTGTTGTTGTTGAGGTCCTTGACTCATCCCAGGACCGCCAGAAACGAAGCCCATGGAGGCACTGGGCTGTTGGGCAGGATTCATACCCTGAGGAACATTTGTTTGCGTAGGCATTTGCTGCTGAGGCATCATTTGATTTGAGGTTTGAACCATATTCTGTTGATATGGTTGGAGATTTGGGCTTATTTGGTTCTATAGTTAGAGTTTTATTAATATACCTTCAAAATAAAATTCAAAATGAAAATATACCTGCATATTCATTTGCATTTGATTCATTTGGTTATTAGGAATTTGTTGCGGCATTTGTTGTGCCTGTTGCGGATTAACCGGCGGAGTTTTTGACTTAGGTTTTCGGGGTTTCCGAACACCTTTGCCCCTCCCTCTACCAGGTAATACTGCATTAGGAGATTGATCAACAGATGATGGCGTATCTGCTTTCATCTCGTCTTTCTGTAAGTTTGACATTTGGAATAAACTGCCTGATTCAACCTTCGGAGCCAAAGCAGTTACCGGTTTCTCCGGAAGTGGCTCTAAGTCTTCCGGCGGTAACGGCAGCGGTTCGTAGTAATAGCTGCTTGGTTTGACTAAGCTGTGCGTGTGATATTTTAACAGCCGGTGGGTTTCTTCATAGGCTAGCGGTTTTCGTTCTAATTTAACCGCACCAAACCAGGCCCACGATAATGGCGCTGGGTTTTTATGCCCTTCCAAAATATCCCACACGCTAATTTTCTGTTTATCAGATATCCTGAGCCCCTATAAAAAAACGTGAGTGCTTTCTTTTCACAGATTGAAGCCAATACTTACATGTTTTTTGTCCATATCGAACCCGGTAAGTTTGTTTCCTTTAGTATCTACACCCCCAGGCTCGCACGATATAACCTGAATTGATTAAAAGATAAACAAATTTTACGGTATACAATTTATTTCATGTTTACTTACCTCTGTAGTTTGTTTGTAAAGTGGCAATAGTTGCCTTATATATTTGATGGACATATTTGTTTTGTCACCGATTTCTTTTTTCAGTTTCTTCATAAGATTAGTGTAGAGCTTCTTGTTCTCGTCCCTTTCAGATTGACTATCCGAAACTAAAGTGGAATGTATGAGTGTGGCAAGCATATCAATTACGGTAGTGAATAGTTCACTGTAAAAAAATTTATTCCTGTAAAATTTTGTTTAAATGTTATGTGAAATACCTACCAATTTGTTGTTAAATCAACCACCCCCTGACAAACAAGTTGAGTTAGCAACATAGCCCAATCTGTTGTCGAAGTACCATTCTTTTGTATAGCTTCAAACATTCCACCAACTAACGAAAACCTCAATTGCAAAGCATCCAACATCTCTTCTCTTCCTCTTGGATCTTCAATTCCTCCCACATCTTCAAACTGAAATGAAAACGTGACGAAAATGTATTTTTGTTATTAGAAATAAATATTTTCATGTTAATATTTTCTCGAATTATTTACTTATATTACTCCTACTTATGTTTTACATAATCTTTTAAACTAAATCTATTATTCCACTTACAGTACCTGGTTACTTTATTATGACCACTTGGTACTTAACGTTGGTTTGTCTGCAACCTGCACTGTGCAAAGTGAGGGTAAAGCTGGGTTTTCTTATATTTTGTTCGGAATCCATTTGAATTATAGAGTTTTGTAAAAAGGAGATACTACTCTAGTATAAGGTAAAAACAGTTTCAAATTGATTTATAAGTTTCAAGATTGCAATCGAAGTTCCCGTCCTCTATAACTTAATTATAACCAAAGTAATTATTTTCGTAGTTTCTGGGCAAGCCATCAAAATTACAGTAGCCTTCGCCTCTCATCATTTGAAAATAGGAATTGATTTCTTTCATTTCATAACATAGCATAGAACAACATAACATAAAATAAAAAATTTGAGAATTGAGCCTATTGATGCACCTAGATAAATATCAACTGAAATAAACTCGTTGATATTGTTTAACGGCCAGTAAAATGAGTAAAATTTTCAATAAATTTTCGAAGTTTTAAATTATGAATATTCTAATAATGTGGAGGAGTATTTATAATATATATAAATATCACTTTTATGAAACTCACCTCACTGACTGATTGCAAGAATTGAGAAAGTTGAGAGTGCAAAGAAGTGAGAAGACCTTCCTTCTGATCATCCTGTCCTTTTAAACAAGTCAACACAAGTCCAAGGAATGGTTGATTATTTAATGGAACTTTTTTCTTTCCATTTGCACACAATTTCTCCCTTTCTTCATTACACTCCTTTTGTTTTGGGAAAAAATTCGTGCTCTCCAAAACCTGTCCCGCAACTCTTAATATACGTCCCTGAACAGAGCTGTGCAACTTTGATACTAAAGGTGCTACAAGCCAAATAGATGGCTTTGGTTTGTCTCCTTTCTCTTCATCAATTTGAAATACATCAATGGCAGCCCGTGCAACCAAATCTAACCAGTTGGACAGTTCTGTCGGATTCGATGATGTTTGCTTGTACATAAGCTGTAGATCTAACCATGAAATTCTTAAAGTCCACTGCTCAAGATTCTCTAGTATTCGGACTATTAGTGAGCGTTGATCCATATCTGATATTAAATTGTATTCATTCTCAGGATAGCAGATCATATGGAGGAGTCGTTGTACCTGCTTTGAGGTTAGCATGTCATCGATAAGCATGTTACACAATACGTCTGAATTTTGTAAACAACGCTCCAAAACCCATTCTTGAGAGCAAATCTGCTTAAGCACATGCTGCGCAAAATCCGCAAGGGAAGTAGAGTGTTCACTTGAAGTAGTATTATGCTGCAAATCAAGCATTATGTCATCTCCCTCGCCCAGAATATTCAAGTCACTTGTTCCTAGAATATGACTTAGATCCACAGGCCTATCCAAGTTTTTGGGAGTACTACCAGGATGAACAGGTGTATTTAATCCACTTCTCTTGCCGTTATTAAATGTGTTTGAAGTTGAAGACTTTTGTGCAGCTGTATCTCCAACAAGTAGAATACCTTTGAGTACTGTAAGCACAGCCTCTACGTTTAAATTTTTATGAGCAGCAGAGAGCAAGTGCCGATCGCAGCTCAATTTAATATTACCTGAAGATCCATTCGCAGTGATTGGATTAGGCGATGTACTGACAGAATATAAACCTGGTTGTGGCGCTTCAATCGTCTTAAACAGTTTGAGGAGCAAATGACAACATAGTCTAGCTCCAGTTTCAGCATCTGGGGTAATTTCTCGACCCCCATTGCATGCATTACCGAGAGCCGGTAAAGCAACACCAAGTACAAAATCTTCCAGGGTAAAACAATGCCGTGCAATCAAGATGCACGTAAATATTGCCAAAGAATTGTGAACATTTAAGTTTTGTATGTCTATCTGCCCCACTAAGTCCTGGTAGCGAAGCTCGTTGGGCGAACCACATAATGTTTCAAGGGCACGTATCCATTCTCCAGACAACGCGATACAACATGCCGTACACTCTGCACAAGATATCGCAATATCATTGAGTCTATCATTGTCTGTCTCTCTGCAAATCACTATAACCGCATTGCAGACGAAACTGTAGAGGTCACTTGACTCACTCAATTGCCTTGCCCAGGATGTTTCGATCTTACCACCTCTTTTGGGAGCTGTCAACATGTCCATAAAAAATTGTGGATTGTATGAATGACCAGGTGTGGTTGCCTGATTCGGAGATGACTGTTGCTTATTTTTTGGATAAATATTTTGGAAGGGCTCTGTTGACTGATGCTTTGATTTTAGTAAAGAACAAGACGAGTAGAGGTCATGGAGATATGCTAGAATGCATCGTTCCGCAGAGGTGCAATCATTTGCATTAGTCACGTGTTTCACAATTTTGCAGAGACCTTCGAAGACGGAAGAAGTTTGGTCAGGGGAGAGCAAAAGACAATTGTGGTAGCGTCTCAGAATTCCTATAATGTATAAACCTAACGACGTTGTATAACTTTTAATCAAATTCGATTTTTTGGCAATTAACTGCGCTTCCACCTCCGGCAATTCTTTTAGAATTTGGTTGCACATATCAATTAGTCCATAAATATTCAAAGCCATTTCCATTAGATCAAATAGAAACGCCACATGCTCTTGCACCGGTAGATAGTTGTTATTCCCAAGTGCGAAGCTGTTCAGCATTTCTTGCACGGTTGCTGCACATTGATATGTTACGACATGCTGATCAAAGTAAGGCATATTCTGACACTTTGTGGTTGTTGCTTCAAAATTAAACTCACTTCTGGAGTGTTTTTTTACTTTGCCACCTTCAGCAACATCAATGCTAAATTTCTTGGAAAACAGCTTGCAAATCTCTTTAGACATTTTTTTAACCGCGTGTTTTTTTTCATCCCGTTCTTTTCCAACCCCAAAGAGCAGAATATAACGCTGATTGCTTTCACTGCTATAAGGTGATGTCGGATCATCTTGATAAATGGGGAAATGCTTTGTATATATAAAGTGACGAGAGATGTGGGGTTCGTTGGAGATATTATTTCCTATACCACCCTGTCCCACATGATCGGGGTCTTTAGGACTATCCGGTGCTTCCATGGCACTCTGCTGATCTTTTTCCTTGATGTGCTGAAGTAATTTTCCCAATTCATCATCCACATCATCATCGTATTCTTCCATATTTTGCTTGAAATCTATTCCTGTGCCAAACACATCATCTTCAAGGCCTTGATTTGGAGGAGATGGTTTATTGGACACTGGACCTGTGCCAGTTATTGCAGTTTGTTTAATGTTGGCACTTCCCATTAGTAAATCACCACGAGATATTAAAGTACAGAGATAGGCATTATGGGAAAATACGTCATGCCTTATTAACTCACTAAATAAATGCACTAAATTGGTAAATTGGGCACGATTTTGAGTCGAGCTGTTTTCTTCTAAAACTGGAGCATCATTGTCTAAGAAATTCATTAACACTGACTGGAAGACGGGCATCCCTCCAATTAGTCCAACGCCGGAACCGACTGAATCCTTCTCTTCTGCATTTCCTAGAGGTTCAAAATTCTTCACGTAAAAAATTTTTTATCTTTTTAAAACAAAAACTTACCATTATTATTTCCAGAATAGGGATCACTATCAGTTGTGGTAACTTCTGTCTGTCTTTTATCAAGTAACCATGCTACAGCCATTGCTCGATGCTCTCCCCATCGTTGACATGAAACAGCCCATTCGCACAAAATTTTAACAGTTGCAGCATCCTGCTGTGGGTCGTATTCCACCTTGACTTCCTTAGTTTCACCATTGTTTGAAACTTCTTGTTTTACAGCACTAAATGGCGGGAATATTTTTGTATAAAGCAATTCTATGGAATTATTTGCATCCATCCGATCAAAGCAATGTCCGTCAAGGGCATCCAAGATTGCCAAAACGTTTGAAAAGGAATTTGTATTTGCCCTTTGCCACTTTTCAGCACACCACTTATTTTCAGCATGTTTTGATCTAATTTTGATTTTTTCCTCCGATTCTTGTAATTGCTTGCGTATTAAATTATTCGACTCCCTACAACCGTTTGGCATAGGAAGGGTAGAGGGTGGTACGGGAAGATGATCTAAGGGACTCCCAATTAACGCTGACGAACTTCTGTTCTCTCCTATACCACACCACACTAAGGCAGTTGGGCATTCAATTGTTATAATTTGTAAAATTGCACTTAAGTAGAGAATAATGTCTCTGTGATGCGGGCAATTCATATACTCATTCAGTATATTTTGATACGGGTCGATGCATAACTTTGAATTTTTTTCCTTTTCAACATTGTTCACAGGATCGATCTGACTGCCAGGTAAGTTACTCGGACTTTCTTTGGGTTCAGTTTTTATCACCACTTCTTGTCTCACATCTGTTGCTAAGTTATTTGAAGTGTTTATGGTAGTCGGTTGCATTGTTTGGTTATCCATAGCATTACTTAACATGCTTGACAATTTCTTAGCAACAATATAAGAAAGCTTTCTAGACAATCTCTCAGATTGTGCAAAGTCCTGCATATATTGTAAAGCAAATGGAAGAATTAGTTTAAGAAGACCATCGTCAGTTGGCTGGGCACGCATTTTATCGAGTAAATCAATAACCCAATTAAGAAATTCTTGACGGTCTAGTAACGATTCTTCGTACATATATTTGCACAGCTGGGTGCAATAATTCCATTGCTTCAATGCCGCTCTATTCTCATCTTGAGTGGTAGCCATTGGTGTAGAAACAACACTTTGTGCTGGACTGTGCATGGCTGCTGGACTTGCCATGGGTGGTGGAACTGACATTCCATGATTAACACCTGATGAAATTGAATGATTACTATTCGATTTTTCCGATGGAGAGCCTATTATAAAAGTAAATATATATTAATTCATTTGTTAAATAATAGGTAGGTATAATTTTATGAGTATGGTGATAGGAATAAGGATAATTAAAAAAAACCCGTGGGATTCTATTTTGTAAACCGACCTATTTCAAACCTACACATATTGCAGACTCTGTGTCCAAACGGAGCCCTAGTAATTTCGCTACAATGCTCATATGTAAAGCATTGAACAATGCTCCTTATCTTGAATTTCTAAGCAATGTCTTAATGTTTGATACAATAGAATATCGAAATCATAAGGTAAATCTTCACTTTTGAGGTAGATATCATTGTTTGAGGAAAATCTCTGTTTGGAAGCTCCGCCTGCAGCTGAAAAGCAGCTTCTGATCTCTTCTTTTCTTTGCGGTATATACACTTGCAAGCAAAAATATCGGTCCACCTCACAATCTTCACATTGCTGAGGCATAATTCAAAAAGAAAAGTTTATAGTTACAAAAAACTATCTGTAATAAGAAGAATAATCCATTGACTTTATGAAGATATAAACCTTCAAGTATAGGGACCCTATTTAGTGTTTTTCAGAAAATGCTTACCAAAGTCAATAAAAAGCGACAATTCAGTGTCATGCAGGAAAAACAGGTATAAGGTAAAAAATAATTCTAATAACTGTTGATACCATCCCTAGAATTATCCTGCATAACGACGAAATGTTCGCCAACAAATCCAGCGTAAGGCATCTCATCAACCTCCAACACCTCTTCGATGTAACGGATTGTAGTTAAGAAGCCAAATCTCGGCCCAGAAATGATGACAATATCTCTCTTTCCATCAAGGGAAATGCCGCCCCTGCAGGGCCGTATTTAAGCTCAGTGCCGCCCTGTACTACCCAATATAGGTTGCCCGCAATTAACATTTTAAAAAAATAATAAAAAATAAAAAGCGCTATTTGTAGAAATTAAGGTACTTCAATTCATTCGTAAAAATATTAGTAAATTCCCTATAGTCATTGGAGAGTTACAAAAACTGACTGGTCATTGTGAATATTACTCTGAAAAATTCTCATTCAACGGAATAAGTAGCATGCAAAAGTCGCAATCGATTGTCGAAGATTATTCAAGATCAAAGGTTCGATACACGGATATCTTCATCACTTCATATTGGTCGAACAAAAATAATGGTTATTACCAAAATTGTAGACTAATCAATTCTCTACAAAAAAGATTACCTACATATATGTGGAAGTTATATCCGGCATCAGTGAGCCGACAAAGCAGCTAACGGATTTGCGGATCTATCGGTAATACGTCGGCGCTGAGCAGTAGCAGACTTCGATAAGCCGTCGCTGTGATAAGCCGAAAGTTGAAAAGCCGGTCAAGCAGTTTTGCACTTAAACTATTCTAATATTATACCTTGAACTAGTGAATTATTTACAATACAATTTTGAATTAAATTTTAATTGTGATTTTGTTTTGTTGACCCGAAATCCCACATATATGTATTTTTCACGTAAGAGCAATCGTTTTATGAATCATAATGCACTGCTAATTGCAGTAAGACAAATTTCGAACCAATATTTTGTTACGGATATATACGCCTTTTTGCGTACTGTTGTCACGCTGCGAGGCTTGCTGTTCTAGCAGATTTGATAATCACCCAATTGCGGTCCAGGGGAAAGTGATGTAATAGATTATAAATTTTTTTCATTAAAAATTAATGTACAATTAATTTTGATTATTGTTTAGCAAGCTTGAGAGTAAAATAAGCTTTATTTTAAGATCAACATTGTTGAGCATTGATCACAAATTGAATAAAAAAATTGTGATTTAAGTTGAGTCTAGTCTTAAAGCGCAAACCAAGCCTTTGTTTACATCAAAGTTAGGAAATATCTTCCGCCCCCACGATTCTGCCGCCCTGGGCTATAGCCTAATCAGCCTATACGTAAATATGCCCCTGCGCCCCAGACAGTCCACGAGGACCACGAGCCGCCGTCAAATGCAACCCTCTCTTCTATGCAGGCTTGAGCAAAACGTTTTCTATCTCTTCGACAGACCCTTCTTCTTCCATCGTTGCTGTGAAGATTAATTTTACATTCGTCAGTGAAGAAAACGACCCCCATTGTTTCAGCGACCAATTTAGGTCGTAAATATTGTTGGTTTTTTAACGGAGTTTGAAGTGTTGGTTACTAAAAGTGAGAAAATGCCTAAAACAAGGGAACTTAGTGAGCAAGAACGGACTGGAATTCGGTTTTTGTATGAACAAGGCAAATCTCAAGTTAAAATTGCAAAAACTGTGAAATGTTCTCGTTGTGCGGTGCAAAGTACTATTAAACGTTTTCTAGACACTGGATCACACAGCAATATACAAAAAAACAGGCAGAGAAAGAATCAGTTCGAAACGTGATGACCGAAATTTGATTCGAGTCCCTCAAAAATCGAAAAAAAGCGTCTTCTGAGCTCGCTGCTGGTCTATCTGATCAGATTGGCAGAACGATTAGTGCTCGAACCACAAGAAGAAGACTTGTAGAGGCAGGGCTGAAAGATTTCAAGGCTAGGACGAAGCCATTGCTCTCAGCAAAAAATAAAAAAGATCGTCTTGAATGGGCCTTAAAACATCAATCTGGGCGGAGGCCGATTGGGAAAACGTGATATGGTCCGACGAATCAAATTTTGAGGTAAGCTTTATTTTGTATAATTTTAATTATTTATAATGGTGGAATCGTAATCAGTCCCTTTGTGAAAATATTTTATGAATATTGAAAATAATGTAATTTTTTTTTTAATTTTTCAGGTTTTCGGCACCCCTGGTTCCACGTTTGTGAGGAGGAGGGTAGGTGAAGCGTACCTCCTGGAATGCGTCGTGTCCACGGTGGGGGCAGCGCGATGATTTGGGGTTGTATGGCGTCCTTGGAGTGGGTGAAATGTTTATTTGTGAAGTACGCATGAATAGCGAAAAATATATTGCCGTGTTGGAAAAGATTCTACACCCATCTATCACGAAGATTTACGGTGACACTAATGCGGACAATATAAAATTCCAACTAGACAACGCGCTATGCCACACATCTGTAACCAGTAGGCGATATTTGGAACAAAACAATATTGACCTTTTAGAGTGTCCTGTGTGGTAAACAGAGGTTGGAATGGGTGATTAATTAATAAGAATAACTCGAGTAATGTGTCTTGCGAACAATATATTGTTTAGCACTTGTAACTCCTTCAAGCTTAGCAACGCGACTGACCCTTTGCGTCGATGCTAGTTAGTTCAATATACGAGCGCTTTGAACCATACATATACAGATACATTGACATATAGTATTACAATTAGATATAGATATAATATATCACATTTACCACATCCTGCACAGTCGCTAGATCTCAATCCAATTGAGCATCTTTAGTGCAGATACGGGAGCACAACATCACATCCAAAATAGGACTAAAACAAGTTATCCAGCAAGAGTGGAATGAAATTTCTCCTGAAGAGTGCCTAGAGCTTGTACGCACAATTCCTAAAAGAATAGCTGCGGTAATAAGAGCTAAGAGCGGACCGACAAAATATTAATAGTAAGAATAAAGGTCAATAAGTTAAACCTAACTATAATTATATTTCCCCCTAATTTACACAAATAAACTGTATAGTACCATTTTCAGGGGGTGCCTAATACATTTGGCCAAGGATGTAGATGAGTTCAGCCTGCTTTTCGGATTGAAACACCCTCGTTTCTACAATGAGTAACATCCACAAAAATTATTAAGTTCCTTTACAAAAATGTGGAAAATATCTAGAGTCTTGCTTTTAGCTCGACTATAAAATAAACGCTATTTATTTTATCGTTTGATGAACGAAATTACTCAAATATTCAAAAACTTTAAACTTCCTGTAGAAAATGCGAAACAAAAAATTAGGCATGCAATTATGCTTGATACTCGTATTTAAAGAAGCCGCGGTATAAAAATCTTAGCTGTAACTTTAACTTGAAGTAAACAGAGCTTAGTCCTGATTGTAAGAAATACTCCACGATTCACGATAAATGCTTATTTGCACAGCGAATGTATGCGTGCATACTGATCCAATTACCAGAAAACGATAAGGTGCGTGCACAATCTTGTAACTAGTTCGCACAACCTTCTATAATTAAATATCGAACTCAGACGTACGCTGTAAATTCGAGACCGCCTTTAATCCCTAACTGAATTTTAAACGAGCAAAGTTGCAAGAAACATTTACGCCCTACCATGCGGTAGAAGTCAGAAGGTGAGAGGCTTTAAAAAGCCAAAACTTCAATGTTTGTGCAGATTTTCGTTTAAACCGTGGACGCAATTTAACACGAAACGCGTTGCGGGCTATTAGTGTACTTAACCGTTGTTGCTCATAACTCGATAAAAAAAATAATAAAATGTTGCGTCGGACCATAATATTTCTTGCGTTAGTTACTGCTACCGTAAAAAGTTTCCCGGATGGTGCTCCTGCAGATACTTGCGTTAAGAAAAGAGCTAATCAGCCAAATCACGGAGCCGCTAGATCCCAGTCTTTGGAATCTTTACCTTACCAAGTGGTAGCGAGTTCAGATACCTATAAGCCTGGGCAACAGATATTAGGTAAAAATATTACTAATGCACACGAACCAAACCACATCGCTTGTGTCTTGCAGTTCAAATATATGGGCACGTTTTCCGAGGATTTTTCATTCAAGCACGCGACGCCCAAACGAATGAATGGATAGGCGCTTGGGACCAGAGCCCAAATACTAAAACAATACCAGAATGCTCGGCTATCACCCATGGCGATCCAAAAGATAAAACTGGTGCTACTCTCATCTGGAATGCACCGCAGAATAAACAGGGTCAAGTATACTTTACGTAAGTTTCCTGTTTACCAAAGCAAAGCATTTCTTAAAGGCAACGATATAATACACAGTGATCGGTTAACTCTCCAACACACATTATATCATTATGGTGTTACACAAATGACAGCATTGATTGATCATAAACGCTTAAAACATTCACAATTAAGTTCGGAGTTGTTTTTGAGTTTAAAAAAACGTAGTTATGAAGTGTGTCAACTTCGAGTCTTGCATGTGTCGAATTTACAGTTTACCCAACCAAAAGGAGAAGTATTCAGTAAAAAAGATCGGTAGAGAGTGAAAAAAGGTAGAAGTGACAAAGGGAAAATTGATAATCTGCACTATTAACTGATGTAGGCAGTTGTTAGCATTCAATTTACATTTTATATCCTTATCGAAATCATTCGTATCTTTACAAGTGATTAACACTTTGTTTAATCATTGATGTCTTTATAAATCTCTAAGTCACATTGTTCTTATATGGTGCATATGAGATTTCCCTTGACAATTTTCGCCACAATAGATTTCTTAGCGAGCGTGGTTACTCTGTATATCATTGCAATTATTTTTAAGCGCGTATTGTGCGTTCAGATGATGGAGCTGCTAAACTAGTTTTCTGGGTTAATGCATCTAGTTTACGCTTATCAATCAAGAAATCCGGTTGCGATTACACAATATTATCGCTGAATATATTAACTTGGAGAAAACAAGATTTATTCCATAAAAAGACCGCCGGCCGCTTGCCATGCACATACGTATATGATTTGCAAACGTTATTCGCTACACTTAAGACTAGTCGATTGGCTCATTTCAAATTTTCGCAGTAGTAAAGTACCCGCTAGGCATTTTATACCACGGGGCATTGCCCAATTTTGCGATTTTTTTTTTTAAAACTAATTTGGGGCCTTCTTTATTAAGCTTCTCTTTAGAAAAAGGTTACAGACATTCATGATATATTTCAGGCCAAAATAAAAAAGAACTTAATTATGTGGAGAACGGTGGCAGATGCAGCCTTTCACTTTTCGTCGTGAGCGTTGGTGCTCTTTGCACAGTCGGGTACTTTTTTTGTTTTATCATTACAAAAAGTGACAGTCTCGCATATAAGAATAATTTATCAGTATGTAGTATTATGCAATACGTGAACGTGAGTCTTGTTAACCGTAATATTATTCGGTTTCAATTAGAACTGAGGATGCTCAATTAAAGAATTAATTTACTTTACTTTCATGTTTATGATTTATAGCAAATGTAGGTACATATATGTACCTGCAAATTTGAAAATTAAGAAATGCGGAAGTAGTGTATTTGTTAGATTAATTACAAGAAATTAAAATTTGCTGAGACGGTAACTGTTGTAATGCGGCCACCAAAATAAATGTTCATCTTTGTATTAAAAGGGATAAAATTATGCAGAATAATTGGAGCTTGGGGATAAATATTTTTAACTTGCATAAATAATTTACAAAGCCAATCAACATTTTCTTCAATTTTTACCAACAAAAGAAAGCTTGAAGGACTTCAATCTCTTCACATTTTGGCGAAAGAGATACCATTTTCCAATAGTGTCAAATATCTAGAATCCAAAATACAAAAGGCCATTCGATGCAAATTGGTGTTTCAGCCCTAAAATATTACACTAGATATAAGTACGTTACAGTAATAAGACCTAGGCTTAGTTACGCTGCCGTTGTCTGGTGGCACAAAACTAAAGTAGGCAGCCTTGTCAAAAATGCAAAGAATTGGCGCTGTCCTTTGCTTCGCTTGACCTCATCGTACAAAAGGAGGGGCTGAAATGCACCCTATATTTGCATTTTAAAAACCTTTGGAACACACAGAAAATAGGGCACACAGATATTTGGGGTATTGCGATCAAAATCGACGCTAATGTCCTGATGATCTCAAGAGAGGAATGGGAAGAACACCTCCCAAGGAATGCTATCCCAGAGAACAGCTCAATTTGTTACAATGATGGTTCTCTGGCAATATCTGGCGATAGTTGCGTTCTTTTGTGCACCTTGGTTTGAAACAATCATACATTTGCAGATTAAATTTGTTCTGCAGATTATACGGAACAAGCCGTCCATCTAGTTATTATAATGAAACCTAGGTGGTACTATATTTAATTTGCAAAAACGTTTTACTAGTTTTGTTAAAATTATCAACTCACAGAATTTATATTTGTAATGAAATTAATTGTGGGAATTCATTACTCTGCATGAATTAACTTTCTCTGTGAAAAAACAAATGCGATATTTATTACTTACCTTGTTTAGCGAGCACTTCTTCTATTTCTGTATAAAAAGGTCCATCGCACGGATAAGGAGCCCTTGATCTATCCAGAACAAGGTACACAAAAGAACGCAGCCGATAGTACAGTAAACTTGTATTTTCTGCCTGCAAATCGCCCACACGTGAGTTGACGATGGGATTATATGGGGGGATGTCAGCAAAACTTAACTTTGAGTTTTTGTAGACACAGAGCTTGAGCTTACGCCGAAATGTAAAATATAGTAGGAAAATCGTTTTTCGTAAATATCTCATCTTATACAGACCCATAATGACCCATAATGTCTGACCCTATTTTCCTAGGCTACATTTGTGTAATAGAAAAAAAATAGTGCTGTTTTTTAATGTTTATTTGGACATTCAAATTTAAATGATATCGTTCAAGTGGCCGCCATTGTTGACTTTATTAATTTCATGAAAAAAGTTGTTATAACTAAATTTATAGAGAATTTCGAGATCTAAAACATTGTTTTTAAATTTTTCATCTTGTCTAAAAAATGAGATATTTACGAAAAACTATGCTATACTTAACATTGCGGCGAAAACTCAAGGCCTGTGGCTAAAAAAACTCAAACTTAAGTTTTTCAAATATCCCCCACATATCCCCATTGTCAAACAAGGGCGGTTTGCAAACAAATGGAATTTTTTCCGACAATTTTGCTGTATTACGAATTGTAATACAGCCAAGCCGCCCTGAAGACTCTGGTATCATATGTCGTGTCGTGCAAAACTTTGCTTAAATTGTGGTTAAAAAAAAGGTAACGGTTATGTAGGTCCTAAACAACAGCAACATAGCTGGAAACGAAACGGCTGATTTGCTGGCCCGAAAAGAATCAAGTTACCAAGTGATAAGATATCACAAATATATGTATAAGAGAGCACGACAAAAGATGACAAGCCTGGCAAGACTGTACACAGTTTAAAATATTATTAAAATCAATGTCAATGAAGGCTTAAGCAAATGGTTAACTAGCTGCAGCAGAAGCTGCGTCAGGTTAGCTTTAAGTGTTCTGACGGGACACTGCAAGCTGAATAAACTCCTCTTTACTCTGCGCGTAGCTGAATAACCAAACTACAAATGCCAGTTGGAGGAGGAAACCATGAATCACTTCTTGTGTGATTGTCTCCTCTGCGTCTGCATAAGAACTTAAAGGCCAAATTACACATTTGTAATTATTAATTAATAATATGTTTTTTTATTAAACTTGACTAAATTAAAATATTTTGTTAGTTTTAAATATATCTTTCTGATTTCAGAGGAACCGTCGTGAAGGACTATGGAGCATTCTGGGCTGAGTTAGTTGCTGGAGTGTCTCATTCAAACTAAAGATATGAATTTTATTAGAAATCATAGAAAATGTAGAATAACGGCTTCCAAACTGTTAGCCAATTACAGCTATTTAAATGAATAAGATGCCAATAAAGATTCGTTGAAAATAAAATACTGACGACGTTTATAAATGTTAACGGAGAAATTTTAAAGAATGGTTTTTTATTATTGCATATTTTTAGTTAGTACACGCGTATTTTGAATCCTAGCAGCATATAATATAACAAAAATTGATAATATTACAGCCGTTTAAGCGAAATAGTTAAAAAACTCTTAAAATTAAAAAAGCTCCGTTGCTATTTTGGATCCGGCATTTTAAATTAGCTATTTCTGTTATAAACATCGAAGATCTGCACCCTAAGAGCCATAAATAAAAATTTTTGTGGTACTGCTTCAAGGTTTCAAATTATGGGTTGTTATTATGTGGTCCGCCATCTTGAATTTTGAAAGTTTGGTAGATTTGAAATCAGTGGCCCTAAAGTTTTGTTTGTATTCATTTTCATTCAAATTCCTCGAAGCTGACTTACCAATATCCCTAGCTTTGAATTTCATGGCAATCCGTTGAATTTTAAGAACTTTGGTAGTCATTATGCGTCCGCTATATTAAATTTCAGTAAATTGGAAATCCATTTCCCCTTAGTCTACTTTATATTCATTTTCATTAACATTGCTTAAAGTGGAGGAGTTTCGGTAGCCATATTGGATCCGCCATTTCGAATTTGAATTTTTTTTATGGGAGATTTGAAACCAGCAACCGCGAGAACCCCCTAGTGCGGATTTTCAGGCAATCCATTAAAGTTTAAATTTTTCGGTAGCCCATATTGGATGCGCCATTTGGAATTTCGAAATTTCGATAACAGATTCAAAATCAGTGACCCCGAAATTGCCTTCAAGGCAATCCCTTGAAGTTTAACTTTTTCGGTAGCCATATTGGATCCGCCATTTTGAATTTGGAGATTTTGGTTGCAGATTCGTGAGTCGTACTAAAAGCTAATCTAGCGATCGTGGCGTTGAAGAACTGGTTGACGGAGGCTGGACTGAAATTAGGTGATCAAAAAACAGAGGCGGTGATAATATCAAGCCGTAAGGTCCCGGAGGAGGAAATTAAGAGTTGGAGGCTGCCCAATAACCACGAAGCCACAGTTGAAGCGCGAGGCTTAATTTTAAGGAGCATCTGAGATACGCGGCCGATGAAGCGACACAGGTATGTGTCAAACTCGGCCGCATCATGCTGTGCGCCAAACCAATGGAAAAGGACACTGTTAGTTGGATTTGTAAAATCCATACTTATATCCATACTTAATATGAGCAATTAAAATGGAGACAAAGGTATATGCCCACAGCATCAATGCGCTATATAGAACCTGCGCGCTAAGTGTAAGCATCGCTTTTCGCACAACATCACAGGACGCGGTACTGGTTATAGCAGGCCTGATCCCCGTAGACCTGCTAGCGTTGGAAGCGAAAAGCCTCTACAACAGGAGAGAAAATACAGAAATAAGCCAGGAGCAGCCTCTAGCTATCGCCAGGTGCGAAATCATCGAAGAGTAGCAGAAGCGATGGAACGCATCCCGAAAGGCCGATGAACGTGGAGACTGATCCTCAAAATCTCAGACTGGGTGAGCAGAGCTCATGGGGAGGTCAGCTGGCACGGATGTTTACGAGAAACCTGGACAGATGTAAGCATGAGGACTCCCCTTATTGTACGTTCTGTGAAGGGATGGTATTGGAGGATGCACAACATATCTTCTTCTTCTGCCCAAGGTACAACAGTGCCAGCAATTGACAACAGAGAATATCATTCAGCATATGCTCGAGACTCCGGAAAAATGGAATGCGGCATGTGACATGGCAGCCCAAGTCATGAAGGACCTCCGTCGATTAGAGCAGCAGCGCAGAACGTAGGCTGATTAGAGGAGCCTATTTAAGGCCATACCCCTCCCCACGAGGCAGTACTTTACTGTGATATCGCGGGGAGCAGTGAGGTCCATGGAGGTGGTTTTAGCGGGCAAAAACCTTCATAATACTGGTGTCGCAGGAGAGGCTAGTGTCCCATAAAGATTTCCACCTTGCAACTTAAAAAAAACTACACATGAATACACAGGCACACACACACACGTGCACAGATATTCCCGCATACAAACGTGCGCACGTTGGAATTCGGAAATCTTCATAGGCACTGCGCTGCTCCTGCGAAACCAGTAGTGCGGAGATTTTCACCCACTAAAACCATCTCCATGAATCTCACTGCTACTCGCAGTACCACCGTAAATTAGTACCTCGTGGGGAGAGGGTATCGCCTTTAATAGCCTCCTCTAATCAGTCCGCGTACTGCGCTGCTGCTCCAGTCGATGGAGATCCTTCATGACTTGGGTTGTCATGTCACATGCCGTATCCCATTTTTCCTGAGGCTCGAACATATAGTGAATGAATACTGTGTATGTGTCTCTGCGTATGGTTGTGTATGCCTGTGTATATGATCTGTTGGGAGATAATTACCAAGTGCATTCTTTAAACGACCATATTTACTTTAGTATACGGACCAGTCGAACTTGCCACCACTAATTTTCCTGAAAGCTTCTTAAAGTATGTAGTTTAACTTTACTAGCTTATATGCCCGGCTTCTCACGGTGCGGATCCTCCATCGAAACCGGTTCAGAAAATTGAGAATTTTCGGTCGCCATTTTGGATCCGCCATTGTTAATTTCCGATGGTAGATTCCAAATCAGTGACCCCCAAAATTTGCTTTTTTTTAAAGTTTTATTAGTGATGTTCCATATTCAGTTGATAAGTTTTCGATCAGTGTTGGAATCATTAAAATCGGTGAAGAAATAAACTCACAGGAGGAATCACGAGCTCTCGTGTTATCGTTCTAATTATACAGGGTGGCCCGAGAAGTGACGTTCAAAGGTAAAATTCAGCTGTCTCATATTGAGCGTTATCCAAATAACCCCCATGCATGTTCCGCGATTTGCCGTAGTTTCGAGTTACAGGGTGATTTATAAATTCGGAATTTTTATCTTTGGATCTACTGAACGCGGTGACATCAAACTAACGCCAAACAACTACGATCTGCCTTCCAAAAATGCCACCAATGTTGATCTGGCTCTACCACAGTCACTTGCGAAAGTGAAAAAAAGCTCTAAAATTTCCTAAATTTTACGTTTTTCCCAATTTTTCTCCGAAATTCATGTAATTAATGCACCTCTTTTTTATTTTTATTAAATAACCCATTTTCTTGCCTTTTCATAGAGGTACAATACGCCCAGGTAGAGAAAGGATATACGAATTTATACGTAGAAAAGCTTTTGCGGAATTTTAAAGAAATCTATTTTCACAAAAAAATTCAACTCAAATGAACCCCGAAAATTGAAATGACGTTTGGATTTGTATTCAATAGAACAGAAACATTCATTCAATGAAAACGCGTTTAATGTTTCCGAACTGGCTTACTTGTGCCGCATCGTTTACTATTGCCTATACAATACAGGCACAAATAAGTATTGCCAATTTCGCATTTCTACCACGGTCACTTTATTCTTAGGGATTATAAGCTGTAAATTAAACTAACAACGACTCTATGTTTCTTAAGATGGTTGTTTTAAGGGGGTATTCTGTAGTGACGCTTGTATTTTGACTCCAACTTCCTGAACTTTTTTCTCGATAACAATTCATTCGACCTTTACATTTCATCTGGTGAAAAAAAATATGAGCCCCGGTGCACGTTGAATTTGAGGTGTCCGCGGCGCAGGTGCAAACGGAGACGAAGATTGCCGGCCTCTGGGGAGTTTGAGACATGAAATTCAAAATTGTTATTAATTGTTGCTCTGTTGGCTATAATCGGGACCGCAGAGATGTTACAATATCAAATATTATTTAGTTAAAAACAAAAAATCGCGGATTTCGGTTTTTTTTCTATTTAATTACTTCTAAAAGAAAGATAATATACATATCAACATAATTGTGGTCCCGATTATAGCAGCAATTGTAATAAAGGTGCTGTAAAAGTTTCAACTGAATCGATTCAGTAGACTCCAGATATCGTGGTCACCGATTGGAAAAACGTGCTTCGTTGCTCGACGAACTTCTAACCCCTGTAACTTCCTAAATTGTACGAATTTTCCGAAACCCTTTTACAAGCATATTCTTGAAGTTTGTGAGAAATGCAAAAAAAAACTGATTTTTTGAAACCGTCACTACAGAACACCCACACCCCTTAATCGATCTTGTAGAGCGTGTCCGAAAAATTTCTTAAAAAACCCTAATACATACATAGCTTTGCTGTAAAAGTACACATTTATGAAAAGAATTATAACAAATAAAAGAGTCCGCAAAATTATTAGATGAGCAGGAAATCTAAGGCTATAAGTAGACAATGAAATGCATTAGCTTACCTTGATGGTAGTTTTCTTGAAGCTTTGGCAATAGTTCTTTCATAAATTTGATAAGAGTGCCGGTCCATTCAGTAGCAGGATCAGGAATTTGTCGTTTTTTAATTTTTGCTTCCGATACCGCTACCGTATATGCAGAACTAAGTTTAATGAACCACGTAGCCCGCTGCATACTGACCTGGTTTTCGCACAGCATTGTGAATATTTCCTCTTTTTTGTTGAAAGACGGAGCCTTTTTGGCAAGGCTTAAAAGAGGCTTATTACCCGCTAAATCTTTAAACCAGGCATCTAGGATTCCTTTAGTTCTAGGGGATACTGGCCAGAAGTTATCCTTCACGTTTATTTGTTGTTTCTTTCGGCCCGAATCAGGCAACGTCATTAGCTCTTCCTTCCTTTGGAGTATGGAATTGAAAAATGCTCCCACTTTGGTAGCATTAACATTTGAGTTATGTGCAGTGCCAAATTCATCAGATAATTGAGGCATTGTAGCGAAGCCATGTTTAACATTTGTTGATGTAAGCTCATCTTCCTTTTGTTTGGCTTCTTGCGGGTACACGTCTGGTGGCCCTAATCTGGGCCTTTTCAGAGGCCGCTTTTCATGTAGTAGGGCCAACATAATGCTAATTGATTACTTTAACGAATTGTTTATACACTTAGACACATTTTATAACCAAAGAACTAAATTATCTGTTTGGAAGTCTAGAAGAAAAATCCACAAAATTCCAACTATTGAGTCGGACATCCCTCCATATTGATTTCGAACTGTCAAAATGTATCAAAACTTTCCAAGATACTACTCATACGCGCTTTGTTTACATTCCAATACTTCCAATAGAGTCAGATTTTTATTAGGGATCTTTCCCATCTCAAGAAAATTGAATAGGATAAATCACAGTTAAAATAAATAAATGTATAAATATTGCGAGGCCAAAATTAATTAAATTGCTAATCATATTATAAGTCTAAAGATGGATTTGTAATGCGAAAAAAAATATTTAAATACAAAGGAGTAGATGTTATCGCTCAGTGCGTGTTTTGCAGATACGTCAATAAAACCTCAAATATATAATCATGTAAATAAGAAGCAGCTGATTTTCGCACCCACGTTTTGCCAATTTTGCTGATTGGACTCTCTCGTAGAATCCATGGATACAAATTGTATGGATTTCTTGTCAAAGTACGTCATCCGTGCGTGACAGACCCCAGCAGTTGTCGGGTGCTCGCGAAAGCAGCTTGTGCAATCTAAATCTAGTTGTATTACTCCTCCAAAGTGAATTAATGCTTTAATTTAAAGTGAATCAAATTTGATAAGAAGGGAATCCAGGAGGTAATACATATTAGGCGGCTATTTACGTTAAGTTATACAAGAAAAACATGAGTGGCGAAGGAACAAGTTCGAAGAAACAGAAAACGGTGAGTTCTTATCACTATCTTATGAATTAAAGAGCTAATCTGGTGACTGTTATTTTAATGTCTCAAGGGTGCGGTGCATTTTCTCATTAAGGGTGCATCGGACTTGAAATAAAACATGCTCATAACATGGTACCCTGTGTGTACAAATTCCTTCTTAATTTACTTGTATTACCAATGTGCATGTATGTAATCTATTGCTTAAGCCAAAGTGACTCTTGTTAGTTAGTTTAAGGCAGCTATAGATTGAAACATATGTTAAGCCGTACGAGTTCAGGTGCGATTTTTGTACGCCACGTTACTCCCTGCCTTCTGACTCGTGACAATTTTGCGCTGAATAAACAACTCTAGGTAATGATTTATGTCCCTAAATATCAATTTGAAACAACAACTAATTTTTCATTAAGATAACAGATATAACACAAATGAGAGCTCCATCGCTGTGGACACACCTTGATTACATTTTCGAGCATATATTCTCCAAGGTCTACTCGCACTCTACGTATTTAATAAGATCACTTCTTATCACCAAATTTTAAGGCCGGTGAATTGTTTGATTAATTTAGGATTATTGGGCATTATTCTAAAAAAGATCTTTCGAGGAAATCTTGTGTGACCTGCCGCATACTGGTTTTAAATTAGGCCTCTGTGAGCCTAATAATTATTTAAGGCGAATATATTTAATGTTAGCAGCAATATATACTACATATATACTTTTTGTTTGGATTATATGAATGAGGTAAAAATCATACTGGGAATTTTTGAATGACCATCACTGGCATTTAATTTTTATGGCTTAAAAGTTTACAAACAACTTTTGATGAAATTCTCCGATACTTGAAAACCCTGGGTTTACTTACTTATTAAATTTTTATTATTTATTTGACATATAGGTTTTTCCTTATTATATTTGTTTTGATAAATGCACTTTTATTGGACGCGTCTGCAATAATTGTATTTAGTTCACCGAATCATGTAGTATTTCCGGAGTTAATACTTGATTCAGTTACCATGAATATTAATATTCCTAAGGAGCGCACAAAATTGTTAGGTATATTTATATATTTTTATCGATTCTCCCGTAAGATGAGAACTATAAACTCAATTAACATGTGGTCTAGTGGTCATTAAGTCTTGCGATAACAAAGTATCAAATCGACAAACTCTCGTAATATGTACAAGTTTTTAGGCCCTGCTTCGCACGGTATAAAACAATTTACCAGAGCGGATCCTCTATCCCTTCGAAATCGGCTCAGGAAGGTGAGAATTTTCAGTCGTCGTATTAGATCCGCCTGATTTAATTCCCATTTCGATCGTAGATTCGAGATCAGCGATCCCGAAAACATAAAATGACCCGTTTTCATAGCAATCCTCTGCAGATGGGAATTTTCGATCGACATATTGGATCCGTCATCTTCAATTTTCAAATTTCGACAGTAGATTCGAGATCAGCGAACCCAAAAACATGAAAGGACGAATTTTCACAGCAATCCTCTCAAGTTGAACCTATTCGGTCGCCATATTGGATCCACCATTTTGACTTTTTTTTTAATGTATTATTAGTGATGTTCCATATTCCGTTGATAGGCTTTCTATCAGTGTTAGAATCATTGAAATCGGTGCAGATATAAACTCACGGGAGGAATCACAAGCTCCCGCGTTATCGTTTTAATTATATAGAGTAGCTAAATAGGTATGCACAATTAAATTGAAGACTCCAAATTGGCGGACAAATTTTGCCATTAATGGTCTGATTCGATTCAAAATCTAGATGTGGGGATTTTCGGAGTATTGATCAAAATTTAGAAATTCAAGATGGCCATATTAGTAGTAGTCCAGACGGGACATGTTTTCGGTTGGGTGTTTCATATGGCACCTTTAGTTTTTTTCAAAGTCTTAACAGTTTTATTTGTTTCTAGGGCACTTTTTGGCGGCCATTTTGAAAGAGTTCTATATGGTGTTTAAATTGTTTTTCAATGGGGACGACATATAAAATTAGCAACAACAAATTATTTACGAAAAACTGTTAATCGATTTGGATGAAATTTGATATGTTGTTTCATAATAGTAAGAGGTACCTTAAATCAATTTCAAGATCGTACGTACAACAATATGGTCGAAAAGAATTCAAGAAAAAACCCTTTTTTATTTAATTACTAGCTTGCCCGGACCCGGCGTTGCTCGGGATACTATTAAATTTGTATTCCTTAATTTTACAACGCCTCCCTACTGCACCACCGCCTCTCCTTTGTGACCCAGCGTTTTCCTATTTGCATTTTGCACATGTTTTAGATATTTTCCAACAGTATTATTAAATTTAGTTTTCTTCATTTTACACCACCTCCTTATTGCACCCCCTCTCCTATGTCTCCCAGCGGGGTGGGGGTGGTCTCATATTTGGAAATTTGAATAGCAGATTCGAAATCAGTGATCCCGAAAATTCCCTAGTGCGGATTTTCAGGGAAATCCCTTGAAGTTTAACTTTTCGGGCGCCATATTGGATCCGACATCTTGAATTCCAAAATTTTGAATGCAAGCTCGAGATCTGCGACCCCGAAAACCTCCAATTGCCTTTTTCATAAGGATTCCTTGAAGTTGGAAAATTCACTTCCTATACAAAACGGAAATTTCAATTTTTTCGATTTTCCGGCTTTTCCTTAGGGGTTTCCCGAATTTTCTTTTTTTTTAAACCTCCCCTGTATTATAGCGAACAAAACAAAAAAAAACATCAAAATCGGTCAAGCCGTTTTTGAGTTTTAGCGAGACTAACGCACAGCAATTCACTTTTATATATATAGATTTTCGTTAGTGATTCCTATTTTACAACCCGTTCTTGTGGTTTTACTGGAATTTCTAAGTTATCCCATCTTTTGTGAAATTTTATTGTGAAACTTTATATTCTTCATATAAAAATCTTCCGGAGACCGCAAAAAAAAAGGCATACCATATGACACATCCAACATACCCCTTTTTAAAACAGATCCCAAATCTTTCTAACGGCGAGCAATGTGGCGCACCTAAAGAATATTGTTAAACAGAAAATAAAATATGTATAAAACTTGAACAAAAAGTAGTTTCTATATTGGCAATATAAGTCATCATATAATTAAAGGAGAATGGTCAAAAGAGCAGAGCCGATTAATATAATTTATATGTACATTGTACATATGTAAATGGTATGGTAGGGCACCAATAGTAGATCATAAATATGAAATTCGTTTCTTATAAAATAATCACCACGACCACGTGCGCAAAGCGGCAATGCTGCAAGCGCCGAATAACGAGATTTTTATTGTGAAAAGGATATGGCTAGTTATATGTATCATTATGTATGCGTTTTTGTATGAGCGAAAGGTACAACCACGGAGCGGGGTCGAACTAATATTTAAGTTTGTTAGTTTAGCTAACTTATACTCAGCCTAACTGCGGTATAAGAAAATTGGCACACATAATTATCTCATTTGTCTTATTATGCTTATATATGTTGGTGCTGACTAAAACGAAATAGAGTCCAATCGCAAAGATAATCCAAGTTCAATTACAAAAGTAGAATCGTGATCCGGTCTAAAAGGCGAGGTGTCGTTAAACTCAATAAAATAATTCAAAACTCTCAGGTTGCAACGAAAGCTTACGAAGGACTCGTTGAAATTCCACCCATGTGGCTTGTCGATTTCACACCATCACACACATCTGTCTTCATCACATGAAATTTCACAGCCTTATCGAGGCATCTTAACAACAATATACCGAAATGATATTCATATTAAATTAAATATACCGAAATGATATTCATATTATAATATAACTAGCAGACTTGTCCCGGCCTTGCGCGGGCTTTTAATAAATATGTATATACAGTTTCGTTCTCAATAATAGCAGTGCTCGCTGACATATTGTTTACCACGTTCCTGCATAAGCTAAATGGTTAATTAGAAACTGTTATCTGTGAACTGCATATGTCTTACAGAAACCAAAACGTAGTTATAAGGCGGAGTCGCTATTGAGTTTTTAGCTCATTTCATATTCTTTAAAAAGTAATAAAGAAGAAGAAATAAGTACGAGTAAAAAATCTTAAGTATTAAAATGATGTTTTTAGCGTCAATGTATGTATATTGAAGTATGGGC
This sequence comes from Neoitamus cyanurus, assembly GCA_947538895.1. NCBI lineage: Eukaryota > Metazoa > Arthropoda > Insecta > Diptera > Asilidae > Neoitamus > Neoitamus cyanurus. The sequence continues at coordinate 2,222,594 of OX384540.1, forward strand.
AGAGGAATTTATTATTGAGAAGAGGAAAAGATCATAAAAAGATTAAGAAATAAAGGGAAATCATACAAAAAATTCAGGATGTTTTGGATTGCTCACGGAAAAAGATTTTACGCTTGAAAGTGGAAGAAAAAAAATAGAAACAAAGAGTATAAATAGGAAACTTCTGATGTAGATGACCGCAGAATCAAGAACTTCGTTAAAAACGAAATAATAAGCACATTGGTCCTTAATATTAGCCCAGCAAGTGTTAGGAAAAGACTTCTAAAGGTAAATTTGTTCTCCAGAAGACCAGCAAAAACGAGGGACCGAAAATAATCATTATTTTGTGTTTTTCAAATGAAAAATTCACAGAGAAATAGTAGTCTGATCTTTTAATGCAATGGACCAATCTTATCTTTGCCAAGTGAACTTTTAATTTCTGGCATGATTTATAAAATAAAAATTACACATTAATGGCTTCATTTGTTTTTTATTGGTGGTTTATTAATAAGAATATGAGAATAAAAAAATGCAACAAAACAGACATTCCCATAGCTGTCCTCGACATATGTAGGTGTCGTTGGAAAGGTCGCAGCAGCGCCTAGAGAGTGTTTAATTTTTTTGCTATAAGTAATTGTAGAGTTTCAAAATGGCGAATCCAATATGGCGAACAAAAAGGTTCAATTTCATAGAATTTACATGCATATATCAAAACGGGCCACTTTATGTTTTCGGGATTGCTGATCTTGAATGTACTATCAAAATTTGGAAATTAAAGATAGCGGATCTAGTATGGGGATCGAAAATGTTCAACTTAAAAAACTGCTTTGAAAACGAGTCGTTTTATGTTTCCGGTGTGGCTGATCTCGAATATTATCGAAATTTCGAATTTTAAGAGCGGATCTAATATGACACCTAAAATTCCTCAACTTGAATGGATTTTCGTGTAAATGAATATATATACGAATTTTTGTGGTCGCTGATTTTAAATCTGCTATCGATATTTCGGAACTTCAAAATGGCGGCCAAAAGTTACCAACGCAAATTAATTCTCACGAGATTGTGTTTTTAGTGTCTGTGATGTCAAAATAATTCCCTTTTTCTAAGCTAATATGTTTATTTATACGATAGCAAAAACCAAACAAACATTTCTAAAGGTTTTATAAAGGATTTCGATGGGGCTGTGATTAGAAGGTAGAATATTTTATCGGGCATGATTTAGGCTACCTGTCTGTTTGTCCGGATTAATATAGGGGTGCCTCATGCCGCAGCAATAGCGTATTTATATAAGTAGGACAAATCGGCATGTGACCTATATTATATTATTATATATATATGCGATATTGCGTTTAGAATTACGTCACACAGCTTATCGTGTTCTGCTCGTCAAAACTTTTTATTGGATACCCATGTCAATGATTATGAAGAAAAATCACCATCGTGGGGCATCAGCCATATTTGGTTTAGAATGATGTCACATATCTTGTTGTATTCTGCTCGTCAAAGCCTTTCTTATGATACCCATATCGAGAAAGTTGTGAAGAAAGAGATAATATGTCATCTTGGGACATCTGTACTACATCACAATTCTACAAAACATTTATGAAAGCTTCTAATAATTTTTGCCTAAATTACAAACTGAAAAACGGCTAAAAAGGAAGCTGGGAGGAAAAAAATCCAATTAGTGGCCCAAATAATTTGAGTTTGTCAACTACAAACTTAGAGAAATATTTACACTTCATCAACATTCTCCGTTATCTGTTTTTAAGTAAACAAAACGTACTGAAATCTCTTTTACGATGAAATTATTGTTATTTAATTAATAATGCTGAATGCAGCATTCAGAAATCAAAAGACACCGTGCACACATATTGCGGATGTAGGAAAACATAAGTGCTATGATGTTTTTCTCAATTCAAGAATTTTAATTTGATGTTATATGTACATATGTTACGTAAGATTTTGATTTATATTAAAACTTCAAGAAGTTGTGAAAAACACTATAAAACAATAAAAAATGTTTTCTGTGAGCTTGAATTAGAGCAATATGATATGCATGAATGCCGCAACTGGCACGTGCCAAGGTCATATAGTGTGGTCTTGTATTAATAATGGACAGACTTTCCTCCCCTAATCTTAAAATGATAAGGTAAATCTTTACGTGTTATTAAGTCCATAAATGTAATTTAGCTTTATTCTTTTTTGCTTTTAATATATCTTTAAAAATTTATTGACTAATTAAAATATTGAGGTTATAAAAACATTGTAGGAATATATTCGTCAGAATCTTGAGGACTTTTGCGTGCTATAATAATTTCTTATAGCCTTGATGCTACATAAAAGCTTTGGTAGGTACACTTGAAATTTATCTAAGGTCTAGCCTTGAAATTTATAGTCTTATGATATGTCGGAGCGATCGAGTAGGGAGGTTTCAGTCAAAATATTTCCAGATTTTAGATTTTTTGACTTTTTTATCACTATCTTGGCGGATACCATTACAAAACTCTAAGGTTTATAGCGGCGTAATTACTGCGCTTATTTCAAACCGATGGTATACGGCTATTCTATTGTAGATCTCTGTTTGATAGTTGTATCTTTCAGAAACATTTATGGAAACGTTGGGTACCATATTTAATTTAATTATTTCTTCTTCTTGTTCTCTTTAATTTGCCTTTTTATGAAAGGCGCCACATTCGTAGATTTATTTGGTCTTATCTACAAGGCTGAACACTATTTAATTGGGGAAAGAAATTTCGAACAAAAATGTGTGCACTAACACAAATTTTGGCATTGTATTTCCCGAATTTTTGTGAATGTGTTGCATTCGAAAATCATAAAAGTACCTTCCTACCGGAATTTTGGAAAAAGGGCGCAAGGAAGAAGAAGAAAGACCGTTTCTCGTCACACTAATCCAGACCTGGGTCCTGGGGTGACCAAAATCACGGCCGGCCGTGTGAGCCCCTTCATGCTGTGAATTACCTCTTCACCGGGAACCGCCGTTCCTCTATATCTCTCACTTCCCCCATCCTAGTTCCTCGTTCCTACCGAGTACAATCCTCACCGTGAAATCGCAGTCTTACAAGGCGAACCCACCAACACTTCTACCTTAGCGATCATCATGTGACGTAAAAATATTCGACTACAAACTACAAGGCACATTTCTCCGCCGAATTTACAATGCAATCACGTTTTTCGAACTCTCCCAAAATTGAAGTGGAAGCAGCGGTTCGTAACTCGCTTAAAGATTTTCTTCTAAGTTAAAGATTATTCATGCCCAGTTGAAAGATTTGGAAGATTTAACGCTAGATGATCCAACATCGATTAGTCAGAAAACATAGATCTTGGTGCCGAAATTCATGCGAAAATATTAGAATTAGGTACTCCAACAGCTCAAAGGACTTCTTTCGCAGAAGTCTAATCTCACATCTCACTCATTCTCAAATCTCAAACTCGTCCTTGCTCTTAGTTTATGATCCCAAGTCAAAGAACGGAGGGAATTTCTCCTCTTCCTCACTCACTTTCACGATGACTCCGAGAGATGCTCTTTGCGAAAAATGTTTCGCTGAAACCCCTTTCTCGCAATGCATATGGCAGATACTTGGCACTCCTACCTGGGGCAACATAAATCTGCATTTAAGGCTAATATAGCCAGAATGTGTGGCCAGGTTTCCCCATCTGAAAAGGCATTTCAAAGATTAATATGGCGTTTAAATGCGGATGATTCTCCCTCCGAACACCGCCTTGTGAAAGTAACCTTCGGAGTTACTAGTGCACCCTTTTTGGCTATTCGTGTCCTACGCCAACTATGTATGTATGTATGTATAAACCGATAAAAAAATGAAGGATATACTTTATTAGTTCAAAAGTCATATTTTTGTCTAAAGTGACTAGACTATAAGTAGAAAGGTGTATGTATACCCCCCAAACTTTCGTGAATCTTTTCATGAAATTGTCTTATCTACATAAATCTTAAGATAGTAATATAACAGATTTAGTAAAGAATTTAAGTTTTACTTACCCAATAACAAAAACCGATTCCGCCTAATGTGATTAGAAAATAAATGTATGGGGTTGTCCAGAATCACTGATTAAAAATATGTTTATCTAAGTTTTCAAAATGCAGAAGTTCTAGCAAGAAATTAGTTGAATAAGAAAAATATTCTAATCGCAGCATTGTACCCATTGTTAATTTAGAAAGGCTCTGATCATGGTCAACAACTAATGGTATTATCTCTATAATATAATAAAGAGATAATACTATAACATTCACAATGTAGTCACAAATATCAAAAGAAAAGAGACACAGGCGTTGGAGGTAGTGAGTATAATAATTGCAAACTATTATTATTTAAGCACAATATTATCTTAAGTTGATTTGTTTGAATCAGAATTTGATTTGTTTGGCTAAAAGAATTTCTCTAATAAATTTCATGACGTATTTCAATACACTATTCGCACAAATGCGGTAATAAAGATGACCCACTTATAGTTTATTCACCTTTGCTGTTTTAAACTATTTCCGGACGTTCAGTTTTTGTTGAATTGACGACAATATGCATACATTAAGCTGTCTAGGTTATAAGGAACCGGTTTAGCATGCCGAATGTACTAAAAACTATTTTACTCTGGGGTCATCGCACTCTGACCGAGCCTAATTAATATTCTTTTATGATATCTCTAATGATTTTTTTAGCACTATTGATATCCGTGAAATGACAGCGATTGTGATCTGTACAATTTGAAAAGCCGACCTTTTCACTCACCCAAGATTTTTTGTATAGTTAGTAAAATCGTGACACACGTTTAAAATGTTAAATACCTCCCTTAATATAAAAGTGATACAATCATAAGGAAAACATAAAGCTTTGGCTAATTACTTTCAGCTCCCATAATGACGCTGATGTCCGTCCATTCAGAAAGGAGTTACAAAACCCTAACGGAGTTATGTGGAATGTTAAATTGCTTGAAAGTGAAAAGCTTGCCCCACAATCTGAACTTGTTTTTGGAGAGCTGACTTTCTGCTGTTTCTGATCGGAACACTTACATCTTTTGCTGGAGCCTCCTTCCTCTACAAGATGGCTACAAAAAATTCTCTGCGAATTGAAACTGCGCAAAGTTTTTCTCTACTCTGCAGTTAGTACTGCTCGTGAAAGTGAGTACTTTCTTTTATGAAGCCCATCCCACTTGAACGCATAGTTGTAGTCACGTCTTCTCCTCAAGCGAGCTATAGTTTAAAGATGTAACCCTCACAGTCAGTATTTCCGCGAAAGATGAGCCGTCGACTAGCATACACAGTTCCCCCAGTTGATCACAATCATAACTTCACTAAAATAAATGATAAGGTTGGTGCCAGTAATTAGCTAAATCACTAACTGGCGATGGAATGCTCCATTTAAAATGTGAGCAGTGATCGCCCCAAATCAGACAAGATAATGGCATAATAGAAGATATCTGCGGCCTTCCCAATGATAATCGCAGTGAATATGTCTTTCGAGTTTCTTTTGGGTAAAATGAGAAATGCAGAAGTTTCACGGCTCAGTCGATTTCTACAGGTCTTCTTAAGAGTTTGCGTTCGGAGTACTGTGACTAAATTAAGTTATTCAAAATCAGAGATATGCCTTGTTACGCGAATAGTTTCTTCATGGGAAGGAGACCAGTAAGTTTGCAACTAGATATGCAAAGATATTTTGTTATCGGTGTTCTTGCAATTGTGTAAAATAAATTTTTTTTAACGCATATGCAGAGTGATAACAACAGCAAGTTTGAACGGCAATGGTAAATGATGTGATCGGTGCAATCATAGGACCGCAAAAAAAGATTACAAATTGTGGGATTGATGCTATTAAGATGACAGAGAAATACCATATCCCCGTATCCATATATCTACCTAATTAAAATATGAAAAGATTTGTTGCTTTATTAATTTAATATGGTGAGATTTATCATTATTTCGCTAAAAACGTGTGTCGACCGGTAAACTCCAACCATTTCGCTAAAAACTGTTAGGTACAATTTGTACACTAGACGAATTAGAAATGTGAAACAATAGACTTGCTTTAAATGCCGTAATAATTGACTCGTTATCATAATACTATGCTACAGAATTTCGGTTAACTAGTGTTTGTTTAGTTTAAACCGTGTTTATAAATATTCATAATTTTTTTTAATCTGTGTTTAAGTGCTAAACTGGAATTTAAGTCGTGATTCTGCTATGATTTAACCAAAATTTGGAAAACTCGGAATATTAGGAATTTTGTAAAACCTGTATTGGCGAGAGAACAGATAGAGACTTTGTCATGTTAGAAGAAAAACGGAGCGCTGTCGACCTTGACCAAATCCATATGAATTATCAGGAAAAAAATGTTATTATGTTTCATTCGATATACCGTTTAGTTTACTGATAAGAGGAACTTGACTGACGATTTTTGCCTCCATTTAGACATGCTCTTAACTGTGCATGATTGGATATTAAGAAAGTGAAAATTGAAAAATGAACAAACTGGTATACAACGGCATGTACGGAACAAACAGATATTTATACTGTACTCATGTCCGGGGCATTGCTAACAACGACTTAAGGCAACTCTGAACTGAAAATTTGGTTAAAATCGATGAAAATTTCGATTTAGCTGGAAAATTTATTATACCTTCCCCCATAACTGGGGAAAATAATATATTTACGTCCTGCAATCGGTTTACTCTTTTCCATTTGTAATTTTGTAAGTTCTACATTGTGAAGCCACCTTGAAAATAGAAAGAATGTAGTTGATATTTATTGTATCCAAATATTTTACTTCGTGTAAACGCTAGATCAAAAATTTCGTAGAATTTGCAAAAATCTATATTTTTCTTCTATACATTTTTATCGTAGAATTAATGGACCCTATTATGAAATCCGACAGTGGGAATGCAAATGCGGATTTCATATGTTCTTAGTTTATGAAACTATGAAATCCGAATTCATATTTCCGCTGGAGGCTGAAGGATTCCACAATAGTCCCATTTTTTTTTATTCTAGAAGGTATGAAATGATAACGAAGTATCCAAGTTTTCTTTAATCATAAGTTACATGAAAATTGTTTAAGTAAATAAGCGTTAAAAAGTTGACAACTCATGAACTCTTCATAAAAGTGTTGCTGCTGAATCATACGGTTTAGTCAGTTTCATACTAATTTTCGTAGACAAGCCTTCGATAAAATGGGCTAGTGTTGTTTCATATAACCGTTGTTTCTTTTATTAGTGACGTTCTTTTTGTTAAAAAAAAAATGTGTTGGAAATGTGCTATCTACAAATATGACGAGAATATTTGCACAATCCCATAAATAATAATAATATTAGAAAAAGTTTTATATTTTCACATGATATACATTTTATGTTTAAACATTTTTTACACCCAGTTTATGGTTAAGGAAATAAATCAAAGAAACAAATTTTCATGTCTACACATTTATCGCCTTTGACGCGGAACGTAAACTAATAATCCTAGAGTAAAAATGTCTCAAAGGAAAAATTGCGTCTTCAAATTTGTTTTTGATGTCTTAATCTATTTAGAACAATTCGCAGAGCAAGTGTTTATTTAGACTTATCTCAAAATCAGTATATTAGTATAAAGAGAATTCACTTCTAAATGCATAGTAATTGAATAAGAATAAAAATAGATTAATAAAAAACAATTTTCCAAAATTTTTTTCGCCAGCTTCCATTGACAACCGAATTACAGAAGCAAACGATATTTCGGTTGTTTTACACAATTACACAAAGGTGGTGTTAAATAAAAGTATGTAATTCAAGGAGAATTGAAATATGCTATATGGCGTTTTCAATCACAATTATGAAGGTATACAATGCATACCCCTAAAAAGCCACTATATTGTATAAGAAACACTGTATATACATATATCAAGCTGTGACTACTGTCACTTCATCATCACACAAACAGACACACACAATCTTTGTAAATTGTTACAAATAAATGAATTGAATTCTCAGTTTACAGGGAAAAGTACCCACATTACGCTAATTTTGGAAAATATTAAGACTTGATCAATGCTCATTAAGGAGGGTAAGGTTTTAAAGGCGAAAAGGAGGCATATTTTCGTGATTTTTTTTTGAGATATGAATAATGCTGGTTTATATATTTGATATACACGTTATAGTATAACATCTGAAGTATCTTTGATAAAATTTTCAATTAAAAATATCAATAAATATGTCCGTGACAGCGAATCGCTCGAGGCGCCTCGAAAAAAAGTCGTGAACATCATAACCCAAAATCTACTTGACAGATCCTTTTGAAATTTCGTACACTATTTCTACACATAAATCAACAGGTAGAAGGAGTTTTATTTTACCATTTTTTTCCATTTTATAATAACAAATTCAACGAAATTCTTTAGCGAAAATCGCGTTTTTCACTTCAAAATACTGCCAAAAATAAAAAAATCGAAAAAAAACTCCCTCTGAGTACCTAGGTAAAAATATCACCTTTTAAGCATATTTCGACTTTTTTGTTTCAGATGATCCGGTAACGAGTTATGAAGTTCACCGCATAACTACTTTTTTTCGAGGCTGTCACGGACTTATTTATTGACATTTTTAATTGAAAATTTTTTCAAAGATACTCCAGATGTTATACTATAACGTGTATATGAAATATATAACCTCCCCCCTTAAAAGTGTCTCCAACACAAGGTAAAAACTATTTGAAAACTCTTTACTACGAAGCTAATTTTCACATTGCCGAATGGCTGCAAATAAATTATTGATTAATATAAATAATAAAAAAATGACAAATCAATAAGTGTGAAAGTTCGTCAGCATTGTCATATTGAAATAGCAAAGTACTGACTTGCATCAATTTTATAAATATTAATGGCAAGTCCTTGTTAATTTGTTTGCTATATTATTCTTTATCACGTAAAGTAATTCATTACTTTTGGGAAGAACATATTCTTTGTGCCATTGTTAAATATTATTATATATATAAATTCTCATTGAAGCATTTAAGTCGCATGCATTGTGGCCACGAGCCCTAATTTTAACGTCTGGCTGACTACATACTAAATTAATCGAAAAAACTTCAAGAAGAATCGTTTAATATGTACATATATTTGAGCTTGTGCCACTTACAGAACACGAAACCGTATGTTGGTTTGGAATAAATAAAATAAAAGTGTAAATAATTAATTGAACAATTTCTTTTGAGCTCTCAAAATCATTTCATTTTGAAACAAAGGCATTAAACTAGTTTACGAATCCCAAGTAACAGCAAAGCCAAATAATATTTTACGAACTGAGTGGGTATGTGGCCCTGTGGCGCAATGGATAACGCGTCTGACTACGGATCAGAAGATTCCAGGTTCGACTCCTGGCAGGGTCGTGTTGATTACATGCTTTTTTATTTCATTTTATTTGGTTTATTTATTTCCCTTAGGTTCCAAATTTGAAATATTAATTAATTTTTTTTAATTTATAGTGTCTGCAAGTTGCAACCAATGTAACGGAACAAAAGCATAATGTTACTCGTGAGATACGCGGCAGAAACTTGGGCCTTTGTCGAGGCTTCAGAGGTTGTACAGTATGGTTAACGGGTATGTAATTTTTTCCATTCGTAAAACTTACTAGTATTAACACATTTAGGTTATGATAATCCAAATAAATAACGTTATTTAAGTGAAGAGCTGACAACAGGAAAATTAATTAATTCCTGGTAAATGCAGAAACACGCATCATCTTAATTATACTAAATTTAACACTTTAAGCCTAGCATGCTGTTCCAAAGTAATTTCTTGGCCTAAATAAAAGCTATGTAAAAAACGCTGCTGTCCGCGATTTCTTTCGAACAGCATATCAGAGAAGTGATAAATACAGAAAAAAATGTCTTTATTGTTTCTTGACCATTTCTTGAGTAGTTTTAAATAGCTTTTGTATAGGCCAAGGAATTATTTAAATAGTGGCAATATTTCTTGAGTCGATTTCTTAGCGAATTTTGGTTCTTTGAAGTTTGGTCTCTTTTAATTAACAGACTAGGGACTTATTGTGGCATATCTTCTTACTCCGTTCCATATGCATACTACGATATGTGTCGCTATTCGTTTCTTAATTGATTTCGTAGAAAAATGAAAACACAATCTATACTCAACGTTATTTTCTTTTACTTCTTGCATAAAAATTCACCAAGCATAAGGTGCGTTTCAAAATTAGACATTTCCAGAAATTCCATGAACTTTTTCCTACACTTTTTATTGAGATATATTTAGTTTTTTTTATATTAAGATTAGTTGTTAATTTTTCCCCGTTTCAAAATTATAAACGCAGTTAGAGTAAAATTAAAGGAAAAGATTATTCGGCAATTATAAAATTATGGGAATCAATATCCATTATTCAGTATTTATTTAGTTATGTTTCCGTTTTGATTAATTACTTCAAATATTTGATTTGGCGGTGAATTTATTAATTTTGGTAGCATATCAACATTAATGTTATTCCACGCTTCATTTAATGCCATTTGAAGTTCTCCGACAGTTTGAAATAGTCGATTTTGAACATAAACTTTCCTAGTTAAGATTCCCAAAGATTCTCTATTTGGTATGTACTGCGATTGTAAATGTGAAATTGAAAAGTAATCACCTTCGGAGTAAAACCCAATGCTACCGGGAGCGGGATTGCCTTAAAAATCCCGCTTGTGCGGCAAGCGTTGGTTTGTGAAAACTTTTAATCTGAGCAAGATTCTCTTCCCAAATCAATTAAAAATATAAGACCTTCTCTAACGAAATATATAAAAGGATATTCTTTACAAGTAGGACCCTTTATATGTTTATTTACACGACACCCATTACCGAAACAAAGGTTTTAAACATTTTCTTTGTCTGTTGGTCCGAGCTAATCTCGGGAACGGCTGCGGCTGTACCGATTTCGATCGGAGTTTGAATATTGGAAGGTAGAATATTTTGTCGGGCACGATTTAGGCTTTTTGGCCCGGGAATATTTTGAGTTCCGGCGTAGGAAATGAAAAAATACGCCTCTGCGCATGAGACAGATTCATTCATTGTGTAACAATTTTAATTTGCAAGTACGGATAACGCCGGTCAGCTAGTAAAGTCATTATAATTTAATTAAAAAATCGGACATAAATTTGTTTTTTTCTTTTCTTATTATACTTATTTGGTCACAGCGTACCAGGCTAAATGCATCAACTACCTCACTCCACAAATACCCACCACGATCCCAGCCGTCCTTAACTACCGAGTCCGCAAAGCGAACTGATGTAAATTTTTGTTTTTCAGGTCTAAGTGGAGCTGGAAAAACGTCTATAGCATTCGAATTAGAAGCATTTTTAGTGTCTCGTGGGATTCCAGCATACGGTCTAGATGGTGACAATATTAGAACAGGCCTTAATAAAAACCTCAGCTTCACCCCAACCGACCGAGAAGAAAACATACGTAGAGTTGCAGAGGTAGCTAAATTATTTGCGGATAGCGGGGTAGTGGCAATATGCAGTTTTGTATCACCGTTTGCAGACGATCGGGCAATGGCCAGGAAAATTCACAAAGATTCTGACTTAAAGTAAAAAAAACTATTAACTAATCGCAATACCTTAATATTTAAAAATTATTTTTCAGATTTTATGAAATATTCGTTGACACCCCCTTATCTGTTTGCGAATCAAGGGACGTAAAAGGTCTTTATAAGAAGGCCAGAGAGGGTGTTATACAAGGTTTTACAGGAGTGACTCAAGGGTATGAAAAACCTGAAGCGCCAGATCTTGTAGTTAACACAGAAGGGTTCACCATTAAAGAGTCAACTTACAGTGTGATAAGATTATTAGAGAATGAAAGCGTTATACCAAGGGCTCTTAGGGAAATGGAAGAGGTAGGAAAGTTGATGATATTGCATTAAATTTTTTTATTCTGAATATATTCTCCAGCTCCCAGAGCTGATTATCCCCGCATCTCGAAAACTAGCTGCTTTACACGAAGCCAAGTCATTACCAGCAATTCCTATTACAACAGTTGAATTGCAGTGGGTGCATATACTTTCCGAAGGTTGGGCTTTTCCTTTGAAAGGCTTTATGCGGGAGGATGAGTACTTGCAAGTAATCAGATACCCCAATATTGTTATTTTACATCTAACATGAATTGCTCAACTACTAGACTTTGCATTTTAACTGTGTCCTATCTGAAGACGAAGCTTTTCGTGATAATCAATCAGTGCCTATAGTATTATCTGTTACCGAGGACTTAAAAAACCAATTGGATGGTGTCAGTGCCTTAACCTTGACACACAATGAAAAGCCAATTGCGATTTTAAGGAAACCGGAGTTTTTCTACCACCGTAAAGAGGAAAGGATATCCCGGCAGTTTGGAACTAGTAACCCATTCCATCCATACATTAAGGTGACCATAACAAATGCTATTTTTATAAATATGTAGTTAGTTACCTTGATGCATTACAGATGATATATGACGCTGGACAGTATTTAGTAGGTGGAGAAATAGAAGTGTTCGAACGACTGCGATGGAATGACGGTTTGGATCAATACAGGCTCACACCCAATGAGTTGAGACAGAAGTTTAAGGCAATGCAAGCTGACGCAGTATTTGCTTTTCAGGTAGCTTTTCATTTAACAATGTTGTTGCCACAATAATGTACTCTTAAATTGCAGCTACGGAATCCTATCCATAATGGGCATGCTTTATTAATGCAAGATTGTAAACGGCAACTTTTGGAAAGGGGGTTCAAGAAACCAGTGCTACTGCTTCATCCATTAGGTGGGTGGACAAAGGATGACGATGTGCCCTTGCCTGTGAGAATGGCACAACATCAAGCTGTACTTGATGCTGGAGTTTTAGACCGAGAAAGTACACTTCTAGCAATATTTCCATCACCAATGATGTATGCTGGCCCTACTGAGGTGCAATGGCACGCTAAGGCTAGTAAGTACATATATAAAGTATATTTGAATAGGCGATAAAATGCAAAACAATGCGTACAATAGGAATGAATGCGGGAGCCAACTTTTACATAGTCGGGCGAGATCCTGCAGGAATGCCTCATCCAGACAAGCAAATGTATCCTGACGGAAACCTTTATGATGGTTCTCATGGCTCTCGAGTTCTCAAAATGGCTCCAGGTCTCCATAACATAGAAGTATAACAAGTTGTTCTTTTTAGGCCATTGTTATATTATTACTTTTTTCAGATACTGCCATTTCGAGTGGCAGCATATGATAAATCTAGTTCCAAGATGGCCTTCTTTGATCCTAGTCGTAAGAACGATTTCGAGTTCATATCGGGGACAAAAATGAGGTCACTTGCTAGAGCAGGAGAGAATCCACCAGATGGCTTTATGGAGCCTAAAGCGTGGAAAATACTTGCAGAGTATTATCAATCGTTCAGCAAATAAGAAATAGCACACGTGCAACTTAGTAGGAGTTGTCATCACAACATATCTATTGGGCGAATTAGTTTATAAGCGGCAAAGCCAAAACCAAATACCTTTAAATCAGCATAAGTTAACTATTTTATATAAGCGCTTAATTCCGCGCTTTATTCATAATCGTTCTCTAAAGATATTATGTATATTAAAACTCCATGTGAACTGTGCAATTATTGGTGTCGAGGGTAGCTACTTTGTTATTTATGTCACGCATTGTAATTCAAAAAATAAAGAGACATTTGTACACTTCAAAACGCTATTATTTTGAAAAGGATGCAGGGAAGTGGTAGACTTGGGGCAGTGTGGGGATATGGATGACCGTAAGAGGTTGGGTACAATGAGCGCAGAGCAGATGGTGTTGTCGAAGTAGGAGGAGTCCGTGCATAAGTTGTGTATGTCCCATTGTTAACCTAAGTAAGGTCATCATTTTTTTCTTTTTAGTCCCGCATTATAGCTGGTTTGAAAGAAATGTGTCTTCTTGGTCCCAATCAGGATGCCTTCTTTTATCTATTTCTTCAACAACAGGTACAAAAATAGACCACCTGACATTTTAAATATAGAAATTTAAATTAAATGTGATTTGAAAAGTAGAGTATTTATGTCAGAAATCTCACTCACCAGCGATTTTAACTGCAATGACATGTCTGGTGACCCATTTTCGAACAAACAAAACATTTCCTGTATATATGCTGAATTTATAATATTATATCAAGAACATTCATAGATAGCACTGCGTTTATAAAATTCTACCACAACATTTAATTGTCATTATTATCAAATAGTGGGTCATTGAACTCAGCACAATTTTTATTCTTCGACATTTTTGAGTTAAGCAATAGTTAATATTTCTTCAATTTTTTCGAAGACCACTCCGAATTCCCCCGAAGCGGTGGGAATACGGTTACCAATTCTAAATTGCAGCCAATACTCAAATAAATTACCACTTAATGCGAAAAAGAAGCCGTCACCGTATCTATAATACATTTTGTTTTATTGAGCTTTAATACAACAATATCATAATTTTACAAAAGTCAATTACATGTAAACATGCATACACAATATTAATGTATAAATAGGAAATAATACCCAAACAACAAAAGATTTCGAAAATCGACATCGTTTTATAAATTACAGAATACTTCGTAGAACAGCACTTAAAGTAAAAGAAGCTACTTTATAAATAAAATTTAATGAAACAAAATCATCAACAAATAACAATAACTGCTTACGACGACTTAACCAATTAAAGCGACTGCGTTGAATATATATCTCTTTACAGCATAATATCACCGGCGGGAAATGTTTTACTAATCTTAGGAAAGCACACACATTTTCCTTAAATCACCTTCTGTCTCGTCTACCTCTGCAGTGGTGCCATTCGGTATAGTTCGACCTTCAACATTGGGAAGATAGGGTTCATAATCCAAACCTTGTCTTTCGTAGAATAATAAGTAAGCGGAGCTTGGATCAATGTTTGGCCGATTTGGTATCTCCCTACAGGAGCTGTCGTTGTAGCAATACCAAGAACCATTTGGATTTGAAGCGTATGAGACATAATGACCACCATTAAGCATCCCGGAATGTGACTAAGGAATCGGAAATTTCATTTGAACGATTATAACATTAGTTACTTTATACTTACTACAACAGCATACAGGTTGTATTTTAAATCAAAATTGTCCATTCCCGTCTTTAATTTGTGATGATGGAAGTCCTTAAAATGTCCATCTATTACGGGTGTCTTCATGAGACTGGTCGAAATTAATCTCTTTCTTCTTTCAATCGTTGAATTGGGTAGCTTCCTAGACTTTAGTTGTTCAAAATTTGTTTCAGGGCATTTATCGCCTACCGGCCAGGTTTGATCGTTTGTGTGCACTGGCGCACTAATATCGTTGTGAAGTTTTTCTTCTGAGATAGCATCATTTTCTTGTTCCACACTTTCCTCTTTGATATTAGGCTCCCTGGACCTGTCGAACTGTTCGATTTCCTGATTACAATCCTCATTGCACATATTTTTAGTGTTTTGTTTTTGCAAATCAAGCAATTCTTTGTGGCGGAGAATGGTTTCTTGAGGAACCGATGCTAAATATGGAGTTGGGTCGAAATTTTCAAATGGAAAATTCACGACTTTTTGAGATTTCACCCACTTGCCGTTGACGCAATTAAACCGTTTGAGATGAATTATCTAAAAGTATTTTTGTTACGCACACTAAATTAATTAAAGAGGATTTACTTACAAGAATTGGTGGGAGCTTCCAAATTTGAAGCTTTTTTGTAGCAGGCTTTTTACCTTTGCAATGACTGCAATGATACCATTGTTCCAACTTTTCTTCTGAAGTAAAGGCTCGAAGGCAGTGGTTTAAGTCCACAGGCTCAATTTGTTGCATTCGACAAATTGCCACAGACTCATGATCGGTCCATAGCTGAAATATAATGCATTAAGCCTAATTTGTAATCGAAAAAGTATTTAATTATTACCTTTTCACGCGTACTCTGATACCGCAAATGCAAAGCCGTGGGATCCCAATCAATTGCTATATTAATGGCACTAAAATTTATGTTGGATTTTATTTGGGTCAAAGTTTTATTGGAGTCTAAATTAGGTAACGATGAAAATCGAGCCGAAAGTTTTGGAGTGGACGCATTACCTATAAGAGAGAACATTGTAGTATGCATTCCTCTTTTCCTATGATCATCTAATAACAATGCAAAGAATCATACGAGGGTCGTTCGATCAATCCGTGAAAAACTCGTAGTCAAAACGTCATACATATGATACAATCACAAGATATAACTCGCAAATGTCTAGTGTACTGGAATTCAGTAAATTTTAGATAGCAAACAAAATGTGTACTACGTTTTATTGATTTTCATAAAATTTGGCATGTTTGGCTGGGAGTCGCTTATTTTAAATACGATGTCCAATTTTATAAATTTAAAACGTCTAATCAATTGTGGCTGACTAAAAATACTAATACTATTTGAAATATGGATTATTGGGATATGGGGATGTTCTCATATACATATATATCAAACACATAGGGAGGTCTGCAAAGTTGAGAGTTGAACTTGTTGTTGTTAAGGGTTTATTCGGGCCACTGAATGAATTGGATGTAATTGAAAATCTTAGTCACTTAACAGAAGCCGACACATAACTCCCACACAACAAATCATGGTGGAAATGGATACCATGCTCTCAGAAGTAATTTTGTTAAAACAGGGTGTCAGCTACGGTGTTTTCGCTCGTCAACTAAACCTGAAGGCCAAACCATAATGCGCATACCGCTCCTTACGGAAGCCCAGGCAAACTTGCGATTACACACAAAACCTATCCCCAAACCACAATGGGAATAGTCGTTCGTTTCAGTAAGTTTCAGTAAGTCTGTTTTGATTTGATTAACGTACGATCTGGAGCGTACCTTACATATGCAAAATGTCAACAGCTGAAAATGGGGACGATGGATGAGGATAAATTTTTTTCGAAAGATTGATTAATGTTGTACACTCGAATAATACACAAATCGCAGTGATGTATCACATTGTGACAGCCTGTCGAATATGCATAAGCTACCGTTCGTCCAGTTTTGGCAGGTTTCCGTACAGAACGGTATGCACATTATGGTTTGGCCTTGAATCACTCTTCTGTGTTAAGAATGTACCAAAGATATCGGGAGACTGGTACATACGACGTGGCTCTGAAATTCAGCGATCTATGTCAAAGAGAGGCACCACATCTGTTCGAAACCGAAATCTTATTGGCGTTTACGTCCATCAATATTACAGATATATTTCTCCGACTTTAATCCAATCGACGATGACTCAAATAGAGAAAGCAAAAACAAAAAACTAAAGGAGTTGTCCCATCGAATAACACAACCTGTCATCTGAGTGGACCCTGAAACTGAAGCACCTGATTCATGGGTTTATAGCCCTGAAGCTAAAACCTAATAAGTCACGGTGGTGATGCCTTTCGAGAAAAGGCAAATTATAGAAATACAAAACCAACAACTACATAAGTCCAACAAGAATTTAAGGCCATTGCAGCTCGAAGTGTGTACATATGTATGTTCAGAAGAAGATTGAAGTAATTTTAATGTCGGTAAGAAAATATGTCTGTAGTTGGTGCTATAGTTTTAATGAAGATTAGTGAGAAAGTAGAAGTTCAATTTGAATTTTATACCCAATGATATTTTTTCGAACATGTTTGTGTATATTATATACTAAATTTTGCAGTAAAAAAAAGGATATGAGATGTTAATTTTGGCGAATCTGTTTGCTTTAACAACATAAGATATGATTATGATTTAACCCAATTAGCGTTTTAGCTGACACTAGACTATGAAGTTGGCATCAATAGCGTTACATAGTTATAAAAATATTAATAACTTCAAAGTGCCTTTATCCGGGAATTTAGATTATCATTGCATTTTTGAATTTGTTAAACTAAGTCATTAAAATAAATTTATATATTACTTGATCCAGCACTGGATGGAATTAGTTTTCCTTGGAGGAGCAGATCATCATTGCAAGGTATTTCACATCCTCTGCAGAAGTTTGACCATGGACACAATGCGCAAATCCTTCCATCGCTTGACACAGCTCTTAAGATGAAAGGAAAATCATAGCCAAGGCTGTCGTCGCTAAAATTTTAATTATTTAATGTATTAGAAATGAGTAACGTGTACTATGAAAAAAAAGTACAAACCAGTCAGCTGCATGATTAGATTGATCCGGGGCAGCAGGCAGTGGGCTAAGTAGTCGATTGACTTGCATCCATACCGCACAGTACACATCTTTGTTTGTACAGTTGTCATAGCACGGTATTAAAATCGGAACACCAAATAAGCTCGGTCGTGTTTTATGGTAAGACAAGAAGTACGAATCCTGTCTAATTAATTTCCTATGAACAGCTACTAGATATCGAGCTACCCTAAAGTTTTGCGATGATCGCGAAAAGTACGATTTCTTTCTTAAATTAGGATCAAAGGGTAGGGAGTTATTGTCATCGTCTTCGCAGCTATCATTTGTTGTTCGACAAGGGCAATCCGACCGAATGACCCCATGACCATCATGGTTATTTTCATAGATTTCCCCCTCCAGGGCGTTGCAAGAAGTCCTACCAGTGCTAGCCTCATCTGAACTATTGTTGCAAGAATGAGTATTATCAATGAGAAGATTAGCTGTTGATATTCTCTTCCGATGAACGTTCACGAATGTGTTTTCTGGACTTGTACTGATTTCAGTTGATTGCTAGAACCCAAGGTCATATTATTAAATAATAAAGGGCTAATGGCATACCTGCTGTTTACATATAAAATTACATTTGTTAAAGTTATTAATTTATGATAATAAACACAAAAACAAAACGTAAGCGCGAATTCTCTAAATCTGGAAATTACCAAATAAACTGGTCAAACTGGAGAAGGCACAAAAGTATCAACAATTTAAAACATTACAAGTATAATATATACAATTCTATCTACAAATCCCTGATGTCAGGAAATATCATTAAATTGCTAGCTGTCTTGAAATTAGTGTTAAAGAATACTACCTTTTTAAGCGTTTTTCTGTGCATATAGCTAAAAAGTGTTGTAAGCAAAATTAAATGTTTTAACAGCTATTACTAAATATCGCAAACATTTCAAATGTAACAAACATCAGTTACGTATATTTGTTATTATATATTTTTATTATTTGAACCATTACACCAAAAGAAGCCGAAGTAATTAATATTTCTAGAATTATTTTGTTTTCTTTACTTCTCGCTTAAATTTTGAAATGTGGATTGGGACAGCACAAAAGTGTGCCCTATATGAAATGAAATTGTTTGGCTCTTTTTGTATAAAACAAATTACTCTATTATTTACATTTCTGAAGTTTCCTATGTTCATGAATGCGTACGAAAGAAACAAATTTATAAGACTGGTAAGCTATATGAGATAAGTACATACATGAAGTAATTTCGTTAAGTATTTGTTTTCCAAAACACTTTTTTTAAATTATTAAAATAATTAATGCTGCTGTTCAAAGTTGCCCACTGGTCATGGTATCATAATTTTTTTTTTTACTAAAACCTGTTGCAGGCTCAAGAGTTCGTTTCTAAATATATGTACGTGAACGAGTGATGGAAATTCCATATCTACACACAGTATAAAATTTCGGAATGAAACAACAAATAAAACAGGAATATGTGAAGGAAAATTAGGAACACCAAACATTTTCTATTCAAAGTAACGAAAGCTTCGAATTTCTTTCTTCCGCCTTTCTTTATTAACATTTCAAGGACTCGTTGAGAGAAAATACAAACATAAAGAACTTACAGCCAGTACAAATCCGTGATTTACGAATTTTGTGTAATAGGCCTTGTACGGTGAGTCTAAGTGGTTTGTAAAGGGGAAGCTTTATATTGAGCTGAATACTGTGGATTGCGATTGCTGATTGCTAAGAAAGGAATTCTGGTATGTGCTCAAGTGGGCAAATGAGGGGAGGAGGCGCAATTCACAACAGCCCAAGAGCTGAGTGTTTGTTCATTGAAATGAGCTAAGCTGATTGAATGCACGATAGGACTGATTTTGTACACTGATAAATTTAGAAGATGATTGTGATATTTACCATGGTAAAACATGGTGGTCTTATTTTTATTAAGAAGGAAGTTATTACATGTAATGCGCGTAAACTCCTAGTAGTACAAAGTTGTATTATATCTTTCGCGAAGCTTTAACTAACTTCCAACTTCGCTTTGTTTCTCAAATTTTTAATTGCCTTTTACGGCAGTAGTTCTTCCCCTTATACTGTCAAAATGACTTGTGAGTTTTTATAGTTTTCCTAAGTTTTTTATGTAAATATTTTCATCCAAATTATAAAGACGTTAATTTAAAATAAGAATGTCACGAAACCAAACTACACATGAATTTTATGTACAATAAACACATTTACAAATTCGAACTTCAGCAACGATCGTGATCGAAATCTTAAAATGAGAAAACGAATTCAATTAGAGCCAAACAATAAAAATGAAGAAATGTTATAAAAATTTATCTATCAAATACGTTACAGGGTTCTAGCCATACCTTGAAGCACAACAGAGTCTGGGGCATGCACATGGTGTTTCCAAAGCACCGTCTTACCTTCGATGTTCTTCTATTGCACGGAATATTCTCAGTGACTGCGTCATTTGTAGTCTGCTGATGCAAATCTTCACTAGGTTTGTCAAATATGTGCTTGAAGGATTGCAAATTCATTGGCTGTGTTCGATTAGGCAGTTCTGATGCAATTAGCAGAGCTTTGAGTTAAATTTAATAAAAACCGATTAAACAGTTAGTTCTAATCGTTCTTTACATGAAAAAGAAGCGAAAAATAAACTAAAATCTCGCGTGAAAAAGGGTAATGCAAAACGAAATGTGTTCTTAGTCATTAATTCGACGCATCAAGGAATGAACAGAAACTCAGAAAAACTTTAATAATTATTTTATATTATATGAATGCAACCGAACGAAAAGAAGTAACTTTCACCATAACAAAAACAACATTTACCTGGACTTCTTTGTATGTCTTTTAATCCTTTTTCTATATTCACGCCAAGAATTGAACTAGTTCTCGAACGGCTTTCATCACATTCTGGTAATTGGTATACGTAAAGTTCTGTTGCATTTGCAGCTTTGATTTTTTGATCATCGGAGAAAACCATCTTTATTTCTGAATTCGATAATTCACAAACTAACATAAAGTTCGGGTTTAAAGAACAAAGAGAAGCAAGTTTCTTCTTCAAGTCCAAATATTTTGAATCTGAATTCAACCGCAAGCCATATTTTATCGGCACGGAACCATCCAGCAGAACAACTGAAATAAATACATTTATCTCTCTTTCAAATTTTTTGAGAAAATAAAAGGAGCTTACCCAATACTTCGAAATAAGTGAAATTTTCGACAGGAAGAGGTAAGCTTAGAAGACTGAATGGATCAAATCGAACTGATTCTCTTCCACAACATAAACAACTAACTTTGGATTTTAACTGGCCATAAAATAAATCTATCACAATACTTTGGTTTCTAGCGTGGTGCTGAGTCCAAGCTTCAGCTGCAACGACCTCATCTGGACGACCATCAGAATCTTTTAATTCTGTGTATGGCTTTTCTGTTACCCGGTTTAAATCTTCATGCAAACCATCTAACATCCATTCTAAAAGTTCCTTTAAAAAGAAACAAAGTATAACAAATATCAATGAAAACTCAAGCAAATTTTATAGAAATTTTTCAATTATTATCCGTTTTCGGCGCATCCTCTGTAGCCTTCAAAAAAAAAAGTCAGGCATATGAGAGTTTGAATAAAATGCTATTTTATTTGTATTATTTGATTGTAAAATGCGCAAGCAACTGATTAGATTTACTAATTAATGGTAATTTTTCTATACCTATAAATTATAAATTGTTTTCTTGATATCGATTAACGTAAGAACCAGAACTATTTTTAAGGACATTTCAGGCTATGCACCCTAATTTTTTTCAAATATTGATATGGTAGCCACGCCTTTATGCATATTTTCTATGTGACGTTGTTGTTTCGAACGTTCAGCTTTTACAAGTGCTTAATAAAATTGTTCATCAAAAAATGTTAACGAATGTTATTCTTGAGATGTGTTTACGTCATTTAAGCCAATAAAAAAATGGAAACAAAGAAAAAATATCAAACAGATATTACCCCTTAAGAAAAAGAAACAAGTATAATTTACATACCTACTTTTGGGATGCTTAAGCAATGATATCCCACTGAAGTTGGTTTGTAAAAAAACAAAAATTAATCACTAAATCCCTCACGAATGACTTAAATTTTTATGACATCTGTAGGCATAATGCCTAATCTCCATAGCAAACCAAACCACACCGCACCAAAAAACCATTTGGCTGAATTTGCTAACAAATTACATCTGTATCCATTATTTGCAATGTATTGTAGTTGTGAAATGTCAGTCAGAAAGCTATACCAGAAGCGCTGAATTGCATGTGACAACACAAAATGGTCATTCTCACACAGAGGAAAAAGCTACCTTAGGTAACAAAACTTACAGTTGCAGTTCGGATTGACGTCGATAGCTTAGGAGCAGCGTCCTAGGTTGTCAATCCCTCCGAAGTCCAATCCACCCAGAAGTTGTAGATTTTCATACTAGAACCGAGAGGTTTAGTAAATTATGTTGTTGTATTCCCAGATTAGAGAGAAGTACAGTAAATTGCAGTTCATCCATGGAATATTTGTAAAACTGTAACCACCAACTTTTTTATTCTACAAATAAATCAAATTCCTGCCTAATTTTATACTTGTATATCGTGCTTTGTACACGTTTTGTCCTAAAGATCTAGCAGTGGCGAAGGCAAAGGATAAAACCTACAGAACCCAAAGCAGTTTATCTACAAATTAACTCAACGTATTGTTTGTCACTGCATTTTCCTCGGTACATGGTCATATGGCGCCCATACCCGGACCAATAAGTAACTGATGTGGCGCTTTCCTGGAAGGCAAACTAAACTTACAACAACAACAAGAGCTGTTATTTTGGTTGGTTTGGTTTTCTATGGAGATTATTATAATTTATCATTCCAAATTTCAGTTGGGTTCAAAAATTGTAAGAATATGACACACCGTGAGATTTGCATAAGTGGTACCGTTTTTCCCAATTTTACCTAAAATTCGGATGCGCCGTATTCGAAGACACAGTGTCATCAGTTTATGTTTATTCTTAGGAATAACAATTCTACCATACCTGTGAGTCATGCTGACCGCCTCCAGCAAATTGGGGTGCATGTTTAGTTACACAAAACCGTAACTTTAAAGGTGCGATTGATCGTGTTGTAGCCGTCCACACCTGGAAGACAAAAATTATATTTGACGAACGGCACGCTCGGCATTTGCTTACTTCTTTGAGTAATTCCCCGTAGCGAGTTGCTAGCTGGCCCTTTGTTCCTAACTTATTTGTAGTGTTTAATTCGAACAAGTGCATACTTCTTTTAAAGTACTGTGTGAGCGGTTGTGTATTGAACAAGACTTGAAGTGCTGCATTCATAAAGCAAGTATTTCCTAAATTGTGAAGACCTGTAGCTCCAGGGGCATGAAGTGACTGTATAGAGACACTAGTTGGACGTCTATCTTGAACCGAGGATTGATTTAATGAAAGGGATCCCAACTCTTCTGGCCACGTAAGGTCTTTGTTACGTATCTCCAATAATATCTGATCTTTGTCTGTTATCATAAGATCCTTTAGAGTCGTATTTTCCTCCTCCAAGAGAATGGGAATATCATCAGAAGGACTGAGACCAGAATTTAAAATGTGCCAAAGTCGAATATCTTCTTGCTTCAATTTAAGTTGTTCGCAAAGGAATTCACCTATCTGCCTAATTGTTGCCAACCTGCTAAAGGCTGCGGTGTACGCAAGGTATCTTTTGGGTGGTTGAAGGGAATTAGGAACTGATGAGATTGTTGTGTAGCCTCCACCATATCCGCCTGATGTGTATAACTCATATAATATTGAAAAACAAGTATAAAACAATAATACCAAGTTTCATACCTGACACTGCACCCCAAGTGGAAATTGTTTGTGTGGCTGGTGGGGAATTTTGATGAAGGAGTATTCTTAAATTTAAAGGGTACAATTCAAGCTCCACTTCTGTAGAATTTGGAGGTTGTATGACCTTTACAAAATTGTGATAAGATAAATACATATAAAGCTTTAATAAATATATTTACTTGTCTAGGTAATGGTAGAGTATCGCCATACCAACGGGCTAGAGCCTTCCAAAGTGATTTGGGTACTAGTTCAAAATCATTATGTTGTACAAGGGGAGTATCTCTTTTTAAGTGGCCTCCTTCACCAGTCAAAGTTCTAATGCTCTTTAAGTTATTTGGTACGATTAAAGTTGTATTATCAATCGATCCTGGCAATTGCCGCCCGCAGGAAATGCCACTGCTACAAGATCCTGAAATATTTGGTAATAATAGTATACGCGACATATTTACTTAAAATACCTAAACTGGATGTATCCGCCGTTCCTAGTAAATCTCCCATAGATTCAGAAGAATTTGATGTAAAACTTTCATCACAAACCATGGCTTCATCAACGCCAGCATTTCTAATTACCGAGTTATTTGTGGTATTCTTGCAATAAATACAGTTGGAGGAGTAATTTTGCGTGTATTGTTGCCAGGTATTCCACCATTCTTTCGAGATCAGATACCAGAATTGTCCAATTTTATATCCTCTTCGTTCCTCTCGTGACAACCACCCTTTCACTAAAAATGTTGTAAACATTACACACATATATGCCTAGTAAGTCTATGTTTGAATTACCAATATCATACTCCATATGCTTGCATTGGGGCTTCAACCCAAAAACTATATGGCAAACCTCAAAAGATAGGTCTAAGAATGGCTGAACCAAGTTCAAGGCACTCTGCATGCTCCATATCATAAAATCCTCTTGTGTTAATTTAAATTGGAAAAAATCTTCATTTTCATTGGAGGCATCATCTTGCTGTGACAGGAAAATAGTTAGATCATTTGCATTAAGAATGTGCATTAATTTATTTCTTACTAGCGTGCAACTTTCCGGTATTCGGTTATCACCCTTTCTTGAGAATTGTAGCAAATCATTTATTACGTGGTTTTTAGTCATTGTTTTATAGCTGTTAGAGCTGCTGCTCTCCTTGGCAACGAAAAGAAGGATATCTATCATTTGAATGATTTCTTCATAATTCAAAGTGCCGTCCCTATCAATATCGAAGACCTTAAAACAAACTAAAAAGCTTCCAGTTATCGTTTGTTTAAACTGAATTCTATTTTGAATTTACTTACATTTACTTCTTTCTACATTGGGGCCTCTGCAAGCTGCACTGACGCCACAGCATAATTCCTTAAAATCAATATGACCATCTCGGTTTTCGTCAAAAGCGAAGAATAGTCCAGCTAAAGCAGCTTTTGGTATGGGTGGGCTAATCAACGGACCGATAGATTCAAGATCTATTTGTCCCGTTGGACAACTGCTTTTTAAACGCCAGAATTCTTTCTCCAAGTCTCCAATGTCCTAAAGCGTAAATAAATACAAAAGTTAAAGTCTATAGTATATCATGATATTCAAAAGGATACTTACTTGCTCTTCTAAATGCGTAACTCCAGCTAGGCTTTGGTAAAAGGTCGGTGTTTCGAGTTCGGAGGACAAGCTGATGCAAGCGTCCGACGAAAGCAGCCATTTTGCTATGGCTTTAGAATTTTTGTGGTTAACAATCCAATCCCGAAATTGATCAAAATTAACACGATCTGACTGACCGAATAATGTATTTACTAGGCTGGTGTTTACTAAGCTTCGCAATTCATCAGTATCTGTTGGATTTAAACTAGATTCCAAGTTTAACGCTTTGGTATAATCGCTTTTGAGAATATAAGTCCCAGATTCGTTGCAGTATAAGTTCCAGAGAAATCTAGTAATAAACACACAAATAAAAATTAGTTTAAGGAATAATATCAAAATTGCATAAAATATTCACTGTTGATCTTTCTTCATTTCAATGATGATATCACGAGTATTTAAAAATGAAAAATTTGTAGCTTTTTTAAAAAGTTATATGAACTTGTCTTGTCTGTCCTATTTTTTTACAGAGCGTATACATATGTATAACAACGTTGCCACACTTTTGTTATTGCAGCATTGCTCTTCTCAAATTGGATTCAGTGCAGGCCCTGGAAGTATTCGAGTATGCAAAATATGAGCGACGGATTTCGCAAAGGGATATAGGTCCTACATTGTAAATTGTTGGATATTGTCAGACAAACTTATGGTTATATAATTATTTACAGGATAGGAAGAAAAACTTTGCCTTTGGACTCATGCCGCGGAAATCTACAGGTAAAAGGATATATATATCATATTTGCAAAAAGCATTAGTATCAATAATAATTTACCGCGCGTTGTGTGTATATGTATGTATGCATACTGTGTGCATACTAGGAACTGAGCATACTTTAAGCAATCTTGCAGTACTCTGAAGGGAGTTTAGGATTGCTCCTTTTTGACTTCCTTTTCGCTCTTTTTTCCATTCGCATGTCCGCAGAGAGCTACATTTATACTCTCGTGGGAGGCATTCTGGATGCCTTTAGGAGATCAGTTTTAAATTACTAGGGGATTTCTCATTTGGGCTTAATAATTTCGTTTCTCTTTATCATTCATATCCGTATCTGGAGAGGGGATTTTTGATTGAATTTGTATTTATATTCGATTTTATCTCAGCTATAAGCAGTAGATTTTAGATTCAAATTCGATTAAAATTTCTCGTTATATTTACTTGCACTTTAAATTATCGTCCACACTAGCCGAACTACAGCAAGATAATGTGAATTTCAAACAAACGCCGTCATTTCCTCTCTTTCGGGGAACGATTTACTCGTAAAACTCTCTTGTTCATCTCTTTCTACTCCCGAGAGAATTTTGTGTTTATTTTCGCTGCCCACGATGCACAAGTGCGGGCCATTGAGGGGCAGCGAAAGAAAAAAACCTAACATCCCTTATCCCTGCTTTAGCGATTAATTTAATGTTTAATATGCGATGAAAAAAACGTCGTTGCGAAGATTGTGTCTTCTTACATACGAAATTGAATTTTGCACTTCAAGTAAATTTACATATGTAGTTCATGTGTTGTTTTTTAATCAATAGCAATGGCATTGCAAATGACTAACATGAAGAGAAAAAGACCAAATGAGGTATTGTGTTTGTTTTGTGATGCATCAAGTAAGAATGTGATTATAAGAATATGGATGACTTTTTGTTTTTTTTTACTTGATTGTTGTTAATGTGTTATTAATTACTTATATTTCCTATTTGTTACCTTTACATATTACATATACATAAAAATTAATATGAGGGGTTCTCAACAAAAACAACACTTGTCCAAAACTCAAAAGTGTACTTTTTGTTGGAAACCTACCTTGACAAGTGTTGTTTGTTTTTTGTTTTTGAAGAAACTTTCTCGCATAATAACATGGACATGCTTCGTTTTTCAGTGAATCGGTTTCAAAGCGGTGAGGAATCGACCGAGAACTACAAGATTGCGCGATTGCGCTGTTAATCTATTTGCGGATTTTTTGTGTTGTGTTTGTTGGAACCCCTCATATTTAAACACACACACACACAAACTGCGCGGTAAATCATTATTTGATACTAAT
Organism: Neoitamus cyanurus; assembly: GCA_947538895.1. NCBI lineage: Eukaryota > Metazoa > Arthropoda > Insecta > Diptera > Asilidae > Neoitamus > Neoitamus cyanurus. Next base: position 2,250,211 of record OX384540.1, read on the forward strand.
AATTGACATATAGTGGCAAATCATGCCACTTAATTTGTTAAAAAAATTATGCACAATTATGTTTAAACAAAACTAGATAACAAATAATTACATTGTCACGAACTGATTTCTGATATGTTACACCCAATATTTAATTTTTTTCAGAAAAATGCCCTGAATACTAATCAGCTGGAGATTTAGGTGCGACAGAGGTAGATATAAAAATAATTGTTTCTACCTTTGTCTAACCTTTATATTTCCCGTATATACCAACATAAACTAAAAGTTGCGGTACAAAATGCTGCAGCCATCTGCTGGTCATCGTCAAACTATTGCAACAGTTGATTGTAACGGAAAATTATTTGACATCTAGTGGTAATTATTCGGGAGAATTGGCGGGCTATTTTAATTGTCGTTCCGAGTTATATCTGCAAACAGCTAGTTAAGGTTAATTTCAACCTCATTCACATACGTACACTCAAAAAACTGCAAAAACAAGGCACTTTTCTAACGCCATCTTCATTCCAATATTAGAATGAATTTGTAATATGTTATCTGCCTACGGGATTCAGGTCAGAGCGAGGTAGTTAGAATTCGGCCAATATTTGATCTCGTTTTTGTACGGGCTCAGCAGCCCAGTTCTTATATGTCAGTGATCCTAATGCTTTGTGCAAATATGATTCCTTGCTTCCTTACATTTTATCTCCCAGTAAGTAGGTTTCAGAGGCTTTCCTACATACACAACATTGCTTGTATTTTTTTCCCTGTAGATTTCCGCGGCATGAGCCCAAAGGCAAAATTGTTCAGAATGAGCTCCTTTAGGACATATTTCAATTTTATCAATTTCAGGAGGGGAGCAGCCTCTTTCCGAATTGCCTTCGCAGATTACATAAGTGCACAAAAGTAGTTACATTTTTTTAATAGAATTTATTCTTACATTCAGTGAAATAGTTTTTGTTTTATTAAACCTCAAGAAACACCCCCATTTTCAGGGCGTCACATTAGTATAGCCCTTTAAAACTGTTTTGAACAAGGATCCAGTGAGACACTATAAGTCATCAGTCGATAAACAGATCACTAAAAGTTTTACTCACCGAATTTTTTCCTCCTCTTTTCCTCTTGTGAGAAGCACTAGGGCACAGAATAAATCTTTGTAAGCAATTCCTCTGGTTGTGCCGCCACAAGCGACGTAGAGCCAATCAGCCACCACCGCCGGCACACCTTCGCAGAGCACATCTTGTTGGAAGGCACTTTGGCTGATGAAAGTTCCGCCAGGTCCAGCCGACTTCTTGAAAGCGTCTCTAATGCGACGGTGTTCTGACTCGCTAACTGTACGGAAAATTCAACAATTCAATTTAATACGACTTTGATCCCGAGGGTTCGCTTATAAATTGGGGACCGATGTAAGTGCACACAATCATGCAAGCGAGTAAAAACCTGCTTAAAGCTTAATCGAACGACTGACTAATGCATTACAGCTGTGAACCATCAGATTACGAGAACTGAACAAATCTGCATGAGATAAAAACTGTCGTCTTGTTCTTTTATATTGCACTACTGGTTTTTCATTAGGTTATATAACGCTATATATGTTTCTGCATATAATAAATGATAAGGGGCACAAATGAGATTTAGGGGGTTACATGCGATATTATATTAGCCTGCAGCTACATAAGATATACAGCAGCACATTTTAATGGACAGCTATATGGAAAAAATCGTGTGTTATTGATAGTGTGATAGCAGTGCCATTTATCTGCGGACAGTAATTATAACACCCGTGGTTCGCACTAATTCAGCTGCTCTTACAGATTTTATTTGACCAAAATTTGGCATCAGATTAATTCTCGTTATCAATTATCCCCGCAGCGATACGGACTCAATTTTTGTTTACACTAACTACTTCAGCAACGCCCGTGCACCCCCGCATTTCTGGATTTAGCGAAATATGCTGGGAAATGGAAATGAATTTACTGACCGCGTTTGATGGCCTCGTCGTAGCTAATACACGATGGTTTCGACTCCTTTGCGCCCATCGTTCCTCAGTTACATTCTACAATTTATGAATTTAAAGCATCCTCGCTAGATTTTCCTACTATTTCTGCACAATTTTTTCTCGAAACGCTACAGCAAGCATAATTATTTAATAAAAACACAGTCCTATGACTTCAATGACAGACAGACACTTTCATCACGTCCGCACACATAAATGAATAGAAAACTTTTAACTTCGAAAAATATCTATAACTGTCAGAAATTACAGGGTGGTGTGGTTGTGTTGTGGAAGGAGTGTCTTATCACTAAAAATTCTTTTTCAATTACGAAAACATTTGTTGTTCTTAGGTTCAGCTATTTTTCGGGATAAAATCATATATAAGGCCACCCACGGGATGGTTTTATGCGTACAAGCACGCGCTCAAAAATAAGATTGACCGTGTGTGGGCAACGGCGTACAATCATAAGATTGTCGCCAAACCGTCCCAAATATCCTCTGTTTGATATTTCTGTCGGTTTACGTCGCGACTTTGGCCTAGCGTATCCCTTTGCCGTGTATACGGGCAAGTCCCAACTTTGGCCTAGCCCCGATTGAATAGGGCCTAGGCCCTAGGCCTGATATATCTGATGTGTGTGCTCGATCCCCACAAATGTCACAAATCTTACTCGACAACAGATAGCCCACAAGGGATAATTTCCTAGCCCACTTTGTGTCGTTTATACGAGCAGCCGTGATTTTGGCCTACAACCGGTTTCTAGTCCTGATTTGGGACTGTCGTGTATACGTACTTAGTGAATCGTTTTGAAATAGGAACTTGGAGTAAAGAATTTTTACTGGATTGCAATTCCAATTACAAAAAAATATTACGTGCTCATGGAGAGCGAAATGTGGCAATGATTTGGACAAAAACTTAAAGTATGAAGCATATGGACATGTCGAAATTTTGCTCGCAACTGAAACCCGACGCCGTGAGTGGACACTGGCATGCAAACAATTGATTGTCCCAAGAATGTCAAAAAGTTTGTACGCATAAAATCGTCACCGTATGTGGCGGCCATGGAAATATTAACTAAACTCGGAACGACTGTAAGCCAGATTTAGCGTACCAGATTCACTGATGAGTTAGAATTGGCTGGTTCGTATTGGTCGCGCAGTGGAGGTGTAAATATGAAGACAAGCAGAAGGGGGCTTACAATTCATAATTTTCCGAAATTCCTGCCATAATGTCTATGCCCTCCTTATAATCTATTGACACGCTGCCATTCACTGACAAGATATAATGCTTTTGTGGCAGGTAAACAAAACCTGCGAAATGAAAAATAAGGTTATTTCTTAATTTTCTGATGTTAATGTAACTCCTTTTAAGGGAAGAATCTTATATACTTGGCCCCTATTTTAGGGAACGGGGTTCGAAACATTTTGCTGTGCTAATTAATGGAAAAATAACGAAAAAATTCTATCTCGATCCGTTTTCAAGATATAGGGCAATTCGCGAGCCACCTAACGTTCGTAAGTTTTAGGAAAATTCTATTATACATATTATTATAATATCCCTTTTACAAACTGCCGGTGGAGTTAATATTCCTTTTACAAACTACCGGTGGAGTTAATTAGCACAGCAAAATGTTTCGAACCCCGTTCCCCAAAATTGGACCCAGGGATATAAGAATCGTGCCCCTTTTAATACGATTTGATGAAATAGAATGGTTATCATGAATTTCCAATAATCCACTTACCTAAAAAACGATTTCCCACTGAAATTGCGTGTTGTTGCGACAACCCACTACAGAACACTTCATATCGTAAATTCATGTACAGTTTAGTTTTTTCACACTGCTAACTGCACTTAAACAATGCGTAAATTAGTTCATTATACAATTCTCGTGGACTTTTGCCACAATTATCGATATACACTCAAAAACTTGCATTTTTCCGGTTTAATCTATTCAAACTTCGAAGTAACACAGATTACATTTGACAGTTTGATCAGATGTTTTATAAACTTCCCTAATACACGCTGTTGCTGTGCTCCTCTGCGTAGCTATCTTTAGGTATCGCTCATGTACAGGGTTTAGACACGATACAGGCGTTCTGTGCTTAGTTTATATATCAGTGGTGGCGGCCTAATATAATTGAAATCGGATCAGTACTTCGAGAAAACCGCGGCAATATATCTAAAATTGACATTCTTTTGGGCACCACGCATTTATGCTTAGTTTTTAAATTCGATTTTCAAATTGAGTGTAACGGAAGTGATCATTTAAACATTCACTCGGAAGCCTGTTAAGTAACCTAAAAATGACATTTTCGAAATTATTGAGATTTTTAAACACTTATATTGTCATCTTGCAGAAGCTGTTCTTCCGAAAATTTCAGCTGTGTGAATGGAATAATCAAATAATTGGTGCTGTGTTCGTGAGTGTTCGTCACACAATGGTTGCTGACTGGAAGTGAGCGAAAACAGTGTCATCAATTTCGTTTTTATTATTATATTCCGTTGTACAAAATCCTGTATTTTATGATCAACAAAGCCCATCGGTACTGCTAACATTGTTCATGCGCTAAACAGTACACTCATATCTTGCGAATGGCTAAAACGTACGACTATTTGTTCAAATTGCTGCTGATCGGGGACTCTGGCGTAGGGAAAACCTGTATTCTTTTCCGATTCTCTGAGGATGCCTTCAATACGACGTTTATATCAACAATTGGTGAGTTTTTCCAAGGCAACAGAGGCATTTCAAAGAGATTAGACGGAGGTTTCGCCTCATTATCGATTAGACGACGGTGGCTGGCTGAAGCAAAGCATGCGATGATTCACACGCAGGGAAATATGCTCTTTGGCTTCAAGTGCATGTGGCTCCATGGTTTAGTGAAAAGGAAAATGAGCGCTGTTCAAATACTCGAGTGGGATACGAGCCATTCTCCAAAGCACAAAACCTGTCTCTACCCTCACCCATTGGCTTGAACGATTAGTAGTGCAGAGTTTAGCTTGTCTCGCAAATTTCTCACATCCTTGGACTACAGACTTTATATTTGCACCGCACAATTAAATATGCAAAGAACGAACATATTCCCGTTTCCCAAGCAAAGTTAAGATAAGAAGACAAAACTTCTGATCGATAAACAGTCATTCCATCGACGAACATGCAGCCACAGCAATGTTCTCAGTTCTGTGGGTTCGAATGGTTAGAATCGCTGAGTATGGATATGCATACTCTGCATACCGCGCTTACTAGTACGTATACAAATTGACACAGTTACACTTTGTTCTGACAATAACCCCATTGAAGGCTTCCGTGTTGCTCTTGAAGTTGTCTTCTACCCTTTGGCGATAATTTTAGCCTTCCGTGATGAACCCACCAGCAAGAGAAAGTCAGGGTGCCGCGTCGCGTTAGACTGGATGTGATTACCCGGTCAAGGGCCGCTCATTTTCGGTTGATAAGCTTCTTTTCTTTTTTTTTTTACCAAAAATAGGAAGCAATTTGGGAGGAATTTCGTACCAAATTTAACTGGTGCACTCTTCAAAATCTTCACGTTTTGAATGCACATTATAATGATTCTGAATGTTCTGTTTTCAGGAATTGACTTCAAGATAAGAACGATAGAGCTGGATGGGAAGAAAATTAAGTTGCAGATATGGTAAGCAAAAGTTTAAACAAAAATTTTACAATACGTGCATACACTTAAATGAAGTTACACCACACTGAGCAATCAAATTGATTTATGTTTTGTGAATAATTTGTCTTAAATAAAATTTATTTTAAATAGACATACCTATGAATAGTATTATAGAATACGGTCGTCTTAATCGTCTAGTCTAGATTCGACATCAATTTAATTGCTAATTTTTCCGACAAAATGGCTAGGTATATTCCATTCAGATCTTAAGAAATGTCTTGACCCAACCAAACTCTACCACTTTCGTGGAGTTTAGATAGATTTAACGAAAATCAACCCAAGTTTCCTTGAGCCCCCACAGACACAAGAGTAAACTCAGGGCGAATTATAACGTACGGGCTAACGCGCCTTAAATATTTCCATGTCTGCTGACAATTGGCTCGCCGATCTTTTTGATTTGAATATCAAAATCAACGAGCCCGGCCTCGTGGTATTGCTAGCCTGAGTTACTCGTCTGTGGAGGGATTAACTCAGTCACGACTGTGCATAAAAAATTTATAAGCTCGCTTTTGGGGTTCTTTCCAAATAACTAAATTTAAGAATTTAAGATGGCGGATCCAATATGGCTAACTCCAAATACTGAATATGTCACTATTGATTAGATTCTCATAGAAGTTATGGTTATGAAAGTCGAAATGGAGGTAGCCAAATATTGAAATTTATTAGATTTCACATATTTTGGCATAGAAGAGTTTTTAGGATCTCAAATTTGAATTAAGGAGGCAATGTTGATCCATTAAGGGGGGGGGGGGGGGGGGGGGGGGGGTAACGTTAATTCGGCGTGAAAAAGGCCCTTTTTCAAGAATTTTTCCAGACGCTACAGGCAATACAAATTTAATTAGTCGATCGCAGCATTATAGTACAACCTGTGAAAAATATTTTCCTTAATATTTTAAAACAAAATATAAATAATTAAGCCGACGGCAGCAAATATTCGGAGGCGCCTCGAAAAAAAGTTGTTTGTCGGTGAACAATATTACTGAAGAGTGGATCATCTGAATTAAAAAAAAAAAAATGTGTCATTAGATAACCGCTTTCCAAAGGTATTCCTGGGAGGAAATTTTTTTTTTTCGATTTTTCAATTTTTGCTGACACTTAGAGGTGAAAACACCGATTTTCGTCTAAAAAATGAACCTATTTGTTATTGTAAAATCTATAATTATGAAAAAAAAAAAAAGCTCCCAGCGTTACCTGGTCATTTATGTAAAGAAGCTGTATACAAAATTTCAAAACAATCGGTCGAGTAGATTTTGCTCTAAACTGTTCACCGGTTTGCAAAATGACAAGCGTCAGAAAATCGCTTTAAAGTTTTGCATACCTGAAAATCGAGTATTATACATGAAAGCAACAAACGCTCAAAGTTCTGTATCTTAGTTAGTTTTACTCCGATTTGTTTGAAATTTTGACACAACAATCTTAAGATGTTGTAAAATCATATGAAACAATAAAAAAAAAATTAAAAATAAAATTTTTTAATACGTTACCCCGCCCTTAAGGCTTTCAAGAACGCTCATTAAAAATTAAATTTGTGTTTTTAATTTTTTTTCTCACCTTATAATATTAATGGAAAATGGTGTTTTCAACGTGCACTAATCAGGAGTCGTTGTCTCTTCCACCAAGTAGGGAAAACGCCTTCCTTCAGGCAGGCCCCGCATAACTTCAGTAATTACTGCTGATGTAAGCAACCGCAGTTTTAAATGCTCGATTGCCCGCACCATTTCCTCCGTCGTCACTCTGGCATGTTCTCCTGCGTTTCCTCTCCGTAAATATGAGTTGCTGTATATACCTGTAGTGGAAAGAGGTGTTTCACTGTCTTATTGAGCAATATAGGACAGCTCGGAACTGGCTGCTCGTAGCACGATAGTTTCCTCATAACCAGCTTATAAGCTGCCTCCGCGGGTATTCTTCGGTTTGTGCACATAACTCCCTGAAGCAGCTAATCTTGCTCTCCTTTATAGCTTTCTTGAGTTCGCTTTTTGTCCCTGAACTGCTGCTGCAGCTGATGATGGTCGATTTTCCCTCTGGATCGCTGGTTTCTGCTCCTACAGCCACGACACTCCTTTCGCAGTTGCCCAATTTGGTCTGTGCACCCAGCACACTGGTTTTTGTTGACCACTACTACGTAGTGTCTGATCCATTCCGTTCCGGCGCCTTGTCAAAGTTAAACTGGCCTAATGTTTTGTAATTGACTAGTTGCCTACAATAAACGGATCGTCCGCTCCGATTGTTGAGCAACTTTAATTTTACTTTACGACTTTAAAAGTCGAGCTTCCTTATTGAAAGGTCGCTGATCTCAAACCTACTATCGAAATTTGGAAATTAAAGATGGTGGATCCAATATGGCGACCGATTATTCTAAACGTGAATGGATTTTCGTGTAAATGAATATATAGGGATTTTTGGAGCCATTGATTTTAAATTGGCTATCGAAATATCGAGCTTCAATATAGCGGCCAAAAGTTACTTAAATGAGTTTTCATGGAATTGAGTTCTTGGGGTTTGCGTTTTCGAAATAACTGCCTTTTCTAAGCTCTTATGTTTATTTGCACGATACCAAAACCCAAACAAACTTTTTAAAAATGTTTGCCTTGCTGTCTGTTTGTCAGGGTTAATCTCTAGAACGGCTGGACCGTTTTCGATGGGACTTTCACTATAAGGTAGAGTATTTTGTCGGGCATCATTTGGTTAATCTTTTCTCTGTCTATTTGTTTGTCCGGGCTAACGTCGATAGATGAAGATGTAGATTGTCATGAGGCGGGTAGATAAACCCTGCACTTAGACTAAAGGTCCATTGTACAAACCTCGAGAAGAGAGACCGACATCTGAGTTAATCTCGGTGCCCAGATTGAGCCGTTAGACGACCAGTTCTTCTAACAAAGCTCAAGATGGTGGGCAGCGTGAGTTTATGTAGATCGTTTGGATCTACATGGTAGTTCCCGAATAGAGCGGTTCTGGCTCTGTTGTAGAACGGACATGCACACAGAAAGTGAGCAATAGTCTCGTCCTCCAACTCGCATCCGCAAAGCGGCGAATCCGCTATTCGTAAAGTATGAAGATGCTTGTTCAGCCTGCAATGGCCAGTAATGATGGCCATTGCTAGGCTCAACTGGCATCTACTAAGATTGAGTAGACGTCTACTGAGGCCAAGGTCGACCCGATGCAAGAACATCTTAGACTGTCTACAATCCGATCTAGCGGCCCACCTCTCATTGTGCTCCGAGAGGACCCAATCCTCCATCGAGCGACTGATGAGAGATGGTGCAACACCCACATAGGGTTCTGGTCCTATGAAGGAAGAGCAGGCCCCTTCTTTCGCCAACCTGTCCGCAGTCTCATTACCTGCTATATTACAGTGGCCAGGGACCCAGATTATTGAGACTTGATTAGAGGTCGCAATAAGATCAAGCGAGTGACGACACTCACTGAGAAGTTTAGACAAAACTAAGTGCGAGTCAAGTGCTTTCAGAGCAGCTTGACTGTCGGAGAAAATAAAAATGTTTTTCCCACTCAGTTTCCTCTTCAAAATCTCTTGTGCACAGATTAGGATGCCAAGAACTTCCGCCTGGAAAACGGAGACGAACCTGCCTAGCGAGCGGGAGATGCACACGTCATCATTCAGACCGTACACTCCGACTCCAGCCAGACCCTCTGCGAGGGATCCGTCCGTGAACCACGCAGAGCTGGCGTCCGGCACTGTGTTGCCGAGATAGTCCTCATCCCACTCCGTTCTGGAGGGAATGGACACAACATACCTTTTATATAGGCTGAGATGGGGCGTTACATAATCCGAGATCATTTGGACGTAACTGTTGGTATGTAACAGTTTGTCCCAGATCTTGGAGTGCCCTATCGGCCGATGGTTGGGTCGCCAGAGATTATTTCGAACGAGGCGCAGGGCCGAATTCATCGCTTCTTTGTGCACGATGATATCTAGCGGAGCCAGGGAGAGAGCCAACTCAATAGCTGCAGTTGGAGAAGATCTCATTGCCTCTGTGATGGCTAAGCAGGCCAATCTTTGTACCTTAGATAATGTACCTTTGATGGTGCTTAGATTTGTCTTTTCCCACCAGACCAACGCCCCGTAACAGAGACTCGGTCTGATGACAGCAATATACATCCAATGGATGATTTTTGGACTAATGCCCCAAGTACGACCGAACGCTCTTCTGCACTGCCAAAAGGTCGAGATGGCCTTTTGTGTTTTGCAGCCCAGGTGTAGCTTCCAGTCCAGCTTGATGTCCAGGATCACTCCTAGGTATTTTACGCTTTTTGCGTAGATGATCTCTCTGTCAAATATTCTCATTTGTCTGAGACCCTCCAGCTTCCTTCTATTAGAGAAGAGTAGGCTGGACCGTTTTCGATGGGACTTTCACTATAAGGTAGAGTATTTTGTCGGGCATCATTTGGTTTATCTTTTCTCTGTCTATTTGTTTGTCCGGGCTAACGTCGATAACGGCTTAACCTATTTTTATGGGACCTTTACTGGAGGGTAGAGTATTTTGTCGTTCATGAGTAGTAGAAAATCCGTCTCTGCGCATGAAACAGCTTTATGCATTCTGCAACAGTTTTACCGTGCATGAATTCAGATAAAAATTGAAACAGATTCGTTGATTCCTGCAACAATTTTAATTTCCAAGTATGGAAAAACCCGGGTAAAGCTAGGACGGGTCTGCTAGTTCTATATATATGTACATATATACTGTCACTAGTTATGGTCAAAATTGTATTCCATCCGAGTTGTTTCTTTATGCAGTCTTTTCTGAACAATCTGTAAAAACTCCATTCGTTCTTTTCCTTCCGTGAAATGAATAAAGAAACACACCCAGTAGGTTCATTCGCGTGGAAGGTTAGCGTAATCCTGAGTTACTTGGAACTATACCTACTCATTCGTTTGCGTGGTGTACACTGAATTTATCTGGGAATTTGGAATAAAATTTTACATACCATACAAAAAAGAGACTGCTGAATTCCTGAATAAGCCATATTTCAGGTTTTGTCTTAGTTTTCGTTAAAAACGATTCGCACAGACGGTTTTCGGAATATCTGGGAAAGTAAAAATGTTCATGATAGCTGCAGGATTTGCTGAAAGCTTATGATTTCAAGGGCGATCAAAATAAAGTATTACTGGAGGTTCGTCTTTTCCAGACGTTAATGTACTTTCAGTAATATTTATTACGGTGAATTTAGAACAATTTGTTTGTTGGAAATAAAAAGTAAAAAATAAACAATTAAGAGCTATGTATATCGGACATAGTCATTTATCATTACTGAAAACTCATAATAGAATTACAATCTAATTCTGAGCTGGGGTGTTGATACGGACCCTATGGACGCACATGCAGTGTTGGCTCCTTATATTTTTCGGAACGATTACGACTGGATTGTAAGCTATGAATCCTTGAAGCAAATAAAAGTAAAATAAAAAGATACATCGCGTTAACATATTAAGTTATATTCGATACATTATAGTATTACACGCTTCTGTATATTTGATTTTATTGATGATTGATTTATTTTAAGAAGTAAGGATGAATTGTTGCAGTAGTAATTTTTCATGCATTTTTCTATTAGGGACACCGCCGGCCAAGAACGTTTTAGGACAATAACTACTGCTTACTACAGGGGAGCTATGGGTATCATGCTCGTATATGACATCACACAGGAGAAGTCTTTTGAAAATATTAAAAATTGGATACGCAATATCGAAGAGAATGCTTCAGCGGACGTAGAGAAGATGCTTTTAGGAAATAAGTGTGAATTAAATGACAAAAGACAGGTGCGTTACTGAAATTTTCATTACGCCTCTCAAGGCTTAAATATGAATGAACTTTCTAATAGGTTTCCAAGGAAAGAGGCGAGCAGTTGGCTGTGGAGTATGGTATTAAATTTATGGAAACATCTGCAAAAGCTAGCATTAATGTAGAGGAAGCATTTTTAACACTCGCTAGTGACATAAAGGCAAAAATGGAAAAACGAATGGTGAGTTCAAAAAACAAGTTAATGAGGTAATTCATTTTACATTACATTTCAGGAGGTAAATAACCCACCCAAAGGAGGTCACCAGTTGAGATCAATAGAACCCACTAGAAAGACAGACAGTTGGCTTTCAAGGTGCAGTTTACTTTGACGTGCTAGTTTTCCCGCTGTTAATAAGAATACTATTTATACATACCTTCTAATATTAATGAAAATCGGTTAATATATAATTACAGTAATTATATATTTCAACTTATTCAATCGGTTCTAAAGGGCAAAAGCGAAAACTATAGTAAACTTAACACTCGTGGCACAGACTTTTTATATTTGTACTTTAATTAAACAAGGAAACAAAACTCTGAAAATTTTCATTTCAAATTAGGGCGATCCGTTTAAAATAAGTTCCCATGTTATGATGCCGTTTTATGTTAAACATTTGATCGTAAACGCACAAGGTGTAAGCTTTTCTTTCGTATGAATTTATTAAACATTATTTTATGAAAACTTGTTTTCCTAAAATTATTGAAAACAAGATTTGTCACAGCTGTGTACCAAATCTTGTAGTTTATGGTAATAAGCATCGCGAGTAAGATGTCTAAACGCAAACACAAACATTAACCTGTTAGGTATGCCTGTGTGTAAAAGCAGCGGAGTGCTAAATGGAGAGCTGCTTTGAGGTTGGAGCATAATTTGGCGCTTGCCGTTGGCGCTTATCCTGTAGCGAAGTACGAGGGTGTGTTAACCGTAACCGTACTGATCAAATTGAACACAATATAAATTTATACAATTCTATTTTTTAACATAACCGCCCATATCGAAACACTTGCATCCGGTGTTGTCACCTCTTCAGCCCCTCTTTATAAAAGCGTCTTTCATATTGAACTATCTCAAAACGGACTGTTTAGCATCATTACATGATTCCTTACACCTTTAATATCCTCTTTTAATTTTGGGGATAAAAAGAAATCTGATGGGACCAAATTTGGACTATAGGGTAGATGAGATAAGATTTCCCAACAAAATTGTTTTAAGGGGGTTTTCTCCCTGGAGCATTAAAAAATGACTCTTTTTTCCCAATTTTGTTTTTGAGGAACAGGGAAAAGGTATTGACAGCCGATTTTTTGGAATGAAGTAAGCATCGACTATATTATGTTTTCATATTTTTAGTTTTCGTAAAAAATCAAAATGGCGGCCTTTAGCCAATCACAAACAGGGAGGTCTGCGTTCCACTTTGGTACCGGATGCCGGGTGCTGTAGTAGTCCGATCTGAAATTTTCCGAAACTTTCTTAAAATATACCCTTTTCCTGGGTGCTCTATGGGAGCTTTTTTCGAAATTCGAATATTTAATATTTTTTTCGAGCTAAAACTGAAGAAAAAATGCAAAAACTTGAGCTTTTCTTCAAAAAGTGGTGCCATTTTTTACAGAATTCGAAATTGAATTCGAATGGACTTACACTCAATGTTCATTCGAATTTTGAAACAAATTTTTTATTTGATAATTTAAAAAAAAGATCCCTAGTTTGTCTTGAGGAATGGGCTGGCACGGAATCCCCACACGCACATGGTCGATCTTTTTCGTAATGCTTTTCTTTGATGGCGGTTTGCTGATTTTTTTTCATGACCTCTTTGAAATGGGTATGAATAAATGAATATGAATATGTTACGTCATTCTATACTCAAGATTGAGGATTACTTTTTTCTGTGTAACCCCCTTGACATGGGTATAAAATTGAAGGGTTTGAAGAATCGATTACGATAAGCTATGTGACATCATTCTAAACCCAAAATGGCGGGCGCTCAAAGATGGCAGGTTACCTTTATACCGGGCTGCCCCAGAAGGAGGGTTATGTTTTTCGGGTATGTATGTCCATTTCTATGGCGCATCCTGTAGCCTAAACGTCTTAATCGTGAGAGTGCTATAGGGTATATAATTTTTGAGAAAAACAATTTTGTTTTTTTGTCTTTACAACTCCCATTGATATGGGCTACAGATGAAAGGGTTTAACGAGTAAACTCCGCTAAAATATATGGCGTCATTCTAAACCCAATATGGCGGACTCTGCAAGATGGCGCATCACCTCTTTTTTCAAAACCACCTTGACAAGGGTATCAAATGAAGGATTTGACGAGCAAAATACCATAATCTATGTGAGGTCGCGCAAAATTCAATATGGCGGACGCCTCAAGATGGCGAATTACATTTTACATGGGTATGAAATGAAAAGTTTTACGAGCAGAATGCGATAAGCTATGTGGCGTCACTACCATAGGATAACAAAGACAATTTCTGGACGTAGATACAATACTATCATCGTAGTATTAAGCAAAATTACTAGTTTTGAGTACGAGCTGCTTGTTTGAATCATGTCGTGACATTACTTACTTGCTCTACATATTATTTGGAACTATAAAACTTGTAAACAAATATTATTAAAGAATAAACAAAAAAACTCGACTACAAAAATGAAATCATTTTAATACTTTAAGTAGGTAGGTACCAACTAAGAACTTTATTTATACTTTAATATTACAATTAAAGCAGGCAGAACCCATCATATTTATTATTTCAACTAAGATGTCGAATGAGTCCCGTCTGCTTTAATTATAGTTTAAAATAAAATTCTTAGTTGGTACCTTGTAGTCGGGTTTTTTGTTTATTTTTTAATAATATTTTTTCTTCACAGCTCCATTGATATGGAGAGCAAATGAAAGTGTTTGATGAGTAGAATTCTGACGTCGTTCTTTTGTGCAGCTTGTTCTGCCACAACCATTCATTGAACAGAAAATCTTTGCGAGATTTAACCCTTACCGGCCACACGGGGTAAGTAGTTACCCCAGGCTTAGAAACGGTGAAATTAAAGGTCTAAAACCTTTGAAATTGACACTCAGTTTTTAGAGTGCCATATATAAATTGACGTACAACAATTATTGCAAATGTTGAAGAACACTTCAACAAACATGTAACAATCGGTGAGAAGTCTTAAAACACCCGATGTTTTCTACACACTAGGTTTTTCAACGTGGGGTAATGAGTTACCCCATGTGGCCGCTATGTGGCCAGAATGAGGTGTGGCCGTTAAGGGTTAAAAAAAGCTGTATTGTTAAAAAACAAATTAACCCAAATTAGCCCCAAAATGCTTTTCCTTAAATATAATACTTATTACAGTTAATGGTAGCACGTTGCAAACGTTTAATTTGAATTAAAATTTTTAAAATTTCTTTTTTGTTTACACTTACTTCCTCACAAGTCGAAAACGTCGCTAAATATTAATTTGTATAAGTAGAGCAAGTCATTAAATTTTAAATTGGCTTATATTGAGGAAGTCACCGAATTCTTAACAGTTTGCCACTGAAGATTGTAACTCTTTGGTAAATATGCTGTAAAGTGCAACGGTAGCTGCATGAATCGACGCAGGCGAGTTATATATAATGTTTCATAAAAATTCGACGACTTGGAATACCCGTTTTAAAGGGTTAAGAATAATGCGATGGATGGTATTGTCTCTCAAAATCAAAAAAATAGTTGTACTTTTAGATGTTATAATCTGTATTAAGAAATTTATTTATGTAAATTTCAATAATTACATCTGCGAAAGATAGTCACATTTATTTAAATCAAAAGACGTTTCTACAAATAGGACAAGTTGACTTCCTGCTGGTAGTAAACCATTTGTACTAGAATAAAAAAAGATAATTAAGTTTCCTCGTTTTGTATTAATATATTACCAAGCAGGGTCCATGGAATTTTTTCTTGCATGTTTTGCAAGACAATCTAGGAAGCTCATAAGTATCTTGATGTATTACGGTGTAGCAAACGTAGCACTCCTCCACCCCTTCGAATTTCTTATCAAGATTCTTTTTCCACAATGAAAGTCCATCGAAAATTGATCCATTCTAATTAAATTAAATACGAATATAAATTTTAAGAATCTCTTTCTGTAAGTATGTACTTGATGTGTCAGAAAAATAGTTAGCTGCATTCCTAAATTTCTTGAATGAGCACGTCCACCTAATTGCTTTCCACTTTCAACTTTTACTGCGCCCAGAGGGTGATTTGGGGCCAAAGTTATAACAAGTTCCATGCGAGCTTCGTCTATAGTGTATACAGCCACGACTTCCCTTGTTGAGGTATGCACAGTAACCTATTTATACGAATTTTGTATTGGATTGAGTTTACAAATTCTGTACTATTTACCTGCATATTATTGTGCTTTTCCCTTTTATTTACAATTCCTCGCAACTCCTCCTGGCATATCAAATTCGACACAAAATTGGTTGTCAATTTGTCTACGAATGTTTTCTGCCTCGCATTTGTTGCACTCCACCATTTGCGGACGACAGCTGGTAAATGTCTTAAGATTTGCGAGTAAAAATGACACGCATACCGTTCAATAGAAGTACTGTTATCTAGAATTAGTATATAAGTATAAAAATAAATTGATTGTTTTTGTTGCTATAGGTATAGGCAAAGCTTTACGGACACTGTGATGATGAAAAGCGATTGGAATGTGAGAACGGTGGCTCAAATGGTAAAAAGCAAATTGTGTGACAACGGAAAAGTCTACGAAGTTTCGTAAAATCGGCACATTTACGGATTTACACATTGAAACGAAACTCCTAAAATGTTTGAACATAGCGTTGCAATTTAGTAGTCCGTTTAAACGGCACGTGCTCGATTTATTTATTTATTATTAAATCATACACATGTGGTCAGAAAACCGGTAGAACTAATTCGGCTAATGTATTTATTTGCACTCGGTAGGGTTAGGGGTGTTATGTGCATAAGCAACCCTTTCCATGAAAGAATATTTAGTTTGAGTTTAGTTGTTATAATAAAAAGGAACGGCTTTTTTGATGATATCTCGAGAACGGATTGACTGATTTTGAATTTTTTTTTGTTCATCTCAGCCTCGAGAAGTTTCCTCGCGCATTTAAAAAGTAAGAAAATCACAAAAAATTTAAATCCGTATACAACGCCATCTCTGATACATGACAGAAACAAAAATGAACATGGCGTTGTATGCTGGTTCCGGTAATAGCAGTAGATGGCGTTGTGTACTTTATCCTTTGACGACTGATTCAGTTGCGCGGTCCTTTCACCAATTTTCATTCAGTTTTCGACGGTTCATTTGAATTTGATTCAATGAATTCTCTTCAAACGATTTTTTTCTGAAATTCATCAGCGAAAAGTGATTTCAAAGAGGTGAGTTCAGTTTGATGAAGTGCATATTATGAAAGGTTATGTCGTTTGTTATTATGCGCGCATTGAAAATCAATCCAATTGGTAATTTGGACTCGGTGTTTGGTTTTCTAGGCGGATTCGTTCGTAATTCTGTGAAATTTTATTTTCGATCGTGATTTTCAAACGGTAAGTTGCCTTCGAAGATGTTCACTTTGTGAGGTTACCACATTTGTGATTGTGCGCGCATCGATAATTGCTTCATTATGTAATTTTGAATTGTGTGATTGATTCCAGTGTTATTTACAATGTCGCGAGCCAGAAGATCTAATCATTTACAATGAAGCCGTAATGCAATTAGACTTCGGAATATCACACGATAAGAGCGCCGCGTTAGTATGGCCCGACTTCGTGTTTCACATACACAAGAACAAAGAGAGGCAGTACGTCAAACGGCTCTGTTGGCAATGAGAAATCGTCGAGCTTATCGCACAGATCAACAACGTGATAATCTTCGACGCGCAAGAAGAAATGCTTCAAGTGTTGATTTGAATCGAGTAGCATTTCAATACGATTGCACAATTGGCTACAGCTCGCATCCTTTCGTTCGAATTGAATTATCAAAGAACGCGAATTCAATCCGACATTCAAGGTAATTTCTGCTCGAGAGAGTAAACGTTCATTTTCTTTTGGTAATCATAAATCTCAACTTCACAGATTCAAGGCCAAATTCACCATCGAATTGGATCATTGCAACCGCTTGAAGACGCACAGCATAAATTCATCCAAAGAGCAATTCTTCAAGATCTGCAGCAACTGCTTCATGCACATCATACATTGGTTCGGTTGTTCAAAACTGTGTTGGATCGCATGCCAAATGATGACTGCAAAGTCGTGATCAGAGCGGATAAACGACCCGCTGGAAGACAAGAATTTAATACAGCTAATAAGTTAACACAACATTTATTAATTTCGAGGCGGTACGAAGTTCGTCGGTTCAGCTAGTTTTTTTATATACGAGTATACAGATAGATTTGGACAAATAATGAAAAAAATTGAAGCCACCGAACTACGCCACACGCTTGGAAAAGTTGGCACTGAAACTTATCTGACGTAAATAATTGGAAGAAATCGTTTCATTAAATTCATTTCAAATCATAAGTCTTTTTCAAAATTTCTGAATATTTTTATAACAGCACAATGGAGCGCTATAATTTCATAGATGACGATTTAATATCTGTCGCATCTGTTTTCGATAAAGATAAAATTACTCCTGTCACAGATGAGGTAAAAAGGGGTGGCAAGATGTACGATGACAGATTAATAAAAAAGAAATTGCGGCGAAAAGAAGTTAAACCTTTATATGATGAAGCAAGGAAGAAAAAATATGAGTTATCTAAAATTGCTGTATATCGACTTTTCTGCTCCATTCCAAGACCACTAAGTCCTTACGAAAGTGAGTACCCAAAATGCGAGCATAAAGGAAACGTCATCATTGATCGAGATGTCTTGCCGCAAGATGAACATATTGAATTATTAGCTCAACCTAAAATTCGCCCTGAACCACCGAAGAGAGATAAGAGACGTTGCCATTACGAAAAGAGATTTTTGCCTAATTGTACAGCGCACATTGAAGATTTAGCAATCCCTAATAGTCGTGGAGTCAAGGTGACTCTCGATACTTACAAGAATATATTATCTGCAAGGCAAATAGATTTCTTGTCTGAACTTTTGAAACGTGATAAAAAGGCACTCAGGACTATAGAACGAGCAGTTGAACTTCGCCGAGAAGAGTGTAAAAAGAAACGTGCTCTAAAAGCAAGGATACTAAAAAAAGCGGCACTCGTCAAACGAAAATTAAAAAAAGCACAACGTGTCCAAGTGCGAGATATTGTCTACACTATCTATGAAGTAATGAAAAAATTCCTAATGACCGATCATAAGGTGGAACTGCGTACAGGGCTGAAGAATCTTTCGGAAGTATTGGAGCAGAAAATAAAAGACTTTCTAGGTATATATAGTAATGTTCGATTTTGGAAACAGCTTCTAGCAATATTAATTATAGAAATACCCCAACCGTGCGAACTGGAAAAGAAATTTATAAAAACTTTAGCTGATAATTTGGCTATGTGGATGGAGAAATTTTTATCAAATTTCGGATTTGAGTGTCTCTTTGATCTTCCGGAAACTGAAAAAGCAACTTGTCCCTGTGAGGAAAAGGAACTTGAGAGCCAGATACCAATAGACGATTACATTGAATTATCTGAAGAGGGCGAGGAGGGTGAAGAAGAAGGAGAAGAGGAATATTCAGACTACCCTCCAAGTGGCGCAAATGAAGAATGGTTAGGTGAAAT
Source organism: Neoitamus cyanurus (assembly GCA_947538895.1). Lineage (NCBI taxonomy): Eukaryota > Metazoa > Arthropoda > Insecta > Diptera > Asilidae > Neoitamus > Neoitamus cyanurus. The sequence goes on from OX384540.1 coordinate 2,269,377, forward strand.
GGGAGAGGAAGGAACCGCATTTCTGACAGATGCTGGCGAGACTGAAGCCACTGATGCAGAAGCAGCGGCTTTGGACGAATAACCAATATACTTACCTTTAAATTGGCTCTGTGAGACTCCTTTAAATATATCGTTGTTCATTACTTTGGAATCATGATTTTTCAGTATTTCCACTGGCATTGCACGAATCAGGAAATTTAAGAAAATCTAGGATATTTTTGTTATTATTATTTTTTATGTATAGATAAATAAATGCGAAAAAATTACGTTTTCGAATTTATTTTCCGTAAGCCATGATGCGTAATGTGACCTCAATTCGGCAGGAGCTTTGGAACACATATGAATTATGCAATCCCATAGGAAAAAGTAAGGAACGGCTTCAGAACGATTAATAACTTGAAGGTTTGATAACTCTGTTAATTTATAGCTGTAAAATATGCATTTTAAGATTTAGAAATCAATCGGTAAAATGAAATATACTTTGCTAACTTAAGTTTGTGCATACATATGTACATTATTTATTTGAAATTTTGTAGACACGTGTTTTAAAAATTGTTGATAAGTTAATCTATGGAAAATAATCTTTTATCTTAAATCCGCATATGACTGTCACTGTGGTGGACTATGTTATTATCCTTGGATCTAGCACTTGTGTACATTTCAATAGAGTAATTTAGACAATTATTTTGTGTGAACAAAAACTAAAAAAAAGATTGTAATGAATAGCATTATTCTGAGCCAACAACAGAAATGCAAGATGGAGAATTCGGCACAAATCCCACAGAGGAAGATTTAGTAGCCACAAGAAAAAGAAATTTTCGCTTTTACTTGAACCATGAACTCAACCTTAAGTTTTATACTGGTTAATGTTCATAAGCTCAGCCCTAAAAATATATACGTATATATAATGCATATACATATATGTGAATGCATTCAACAATTATAATATTTTCCACAAATAAGTTTATTAAACTAAATAAAAGATACTTACTACATGATCTTCATGAACAATTTACCCGAAAAGTACACATTGTCGTTGTTTCATTCATAATATCGCTTCGTGTTCAATAATAGCCCCCCTGGTCAACAAATCCCATTGACATTTGCTACGTTATTCTGGCAGTACTTGATAAGTAATCCGATCGTATTCAAGGAGGATTAATTTTCGTGCATAAATTTCGAGTCGTATGAAATTAATTTCGGATTATAGACCCCCTCAATATGGAGCATCACTAATAAAACTTTTTAAAAATCAAAATGGCGGGTCCAATATGGCGACCGAAAAGATTCAACTTCAAACGATTACTATGAAAACGGATCCTTTTATGTTTTCGGAGTCGCTAATCTCGAATCTACTACCGAAATTTGGAAATTAAAAATGGCGGACCCAATATATAAATTATTATATATAGTACACCCTGAACTTACAACAATGGCAGGAAAAAGTGTTCACATTTTTTATCAATTCAGATGTACATATTTCAGTAGGCGTATTGGTCATATTCAACGTCACGAATACCAGGGAAAAAAAATAAAATGAAACAGAATTATTTCTGATTAGCTAATAAGTTGCACAATATCTTTTATACACTCTATAAAAATCAATCATAAAAAAATCGGGAATTTCGGGACTTCTAGACGATACTACCCCCTTAAGCAATTTAAAAAACGATATAGTTGAGTACTTCTTTGTTTTTTAACTAATCAATTCCTACTGTTATCTGATAATTCTGAATAAATGTAATGATCCGTGGAACGCTGTCATAACATTTATGCATTCAACAAAGTGTTACATCTACTCAGACACGTCACTCTTAAACCCGGTATGCTGTCTTATGTAATTTCATGGTCTATACAAAACCTATGCAAAAAACTATCAAGAAATTTTTTTCTATATCTATTACTTATCTGAACTGTGTTGTACTGTATACCCGTGACCAAGAAAAGAGTAATCTTTTCGAAATGTCGTCGGGTAAATGATTAGCAATATATCACGCTGTAAGTTCCGAAAATTAATATACCAGTAGTTAATATGAATTTCCGCGATAAAGTAAATTTATAATCTATAACATCATGAAATTAAATTTAAGGAATTTTAATACAAAAGCCATATCTTTTAACATACCTGAAGTCCGTTAAGTATTTCATAATTTGTTTTCCGTATATGTCCAAGAACGGAACAAATTTACTGAAGACGTGCCAAATGTCCTGAGGTGCCTCTTCAGTATTGTCCTGATGAATGATTTCGGACCGTTTCTCCAAAATTTTCATGTCATTTGCAATTAAAAATTCTGATAAACTGCACATAATAAACAGACACGCAACACGAACGCTATCAATATCATTTGAAAGATTTTGTAGTGAAAAATTCACAAGCTTATCAACAGAGATTTTAAACTCATTTTCACATGCCTGAAAAATAAAAGAATTATTTTAAAATCTTTTAGACAAAATCTTCACGTACGTTGTATATGATAGCAAAGTTCAAATACTCGATGGTGGGAGAAATAGCCTCTAATACTGCTCCACGTGTGATTATACAGGCGTTTTTATCTGGAAAGAAAGTAAAGCAAATTATATAGTAACCACCTTGATCAAACTCCGGAAATGAGACAAGCCATGCTAGTTAGGCTTCTCCGAGCGTAAGGAACCTTTCCTGAAATTTTCGCAGCTTGGGGTTAGTGGCAAATTTACGCGTCAAAAATTTTTTTCCCTCAAAATTCGACTTCAGCGCATCAAAATACTAAAAAATATATGGGAGTAGTAGGGTTTTTTGTTGGCCTGTGTGATTTATTATTTCTGTACTGTATTACATTTTAAATGTGTAGCCGACATGTATGGCCAACCGGAGAACTATTTTGAGCCTTTGATGAAGCATTCGAGATCCCTGATGTTCATTTAACCCAGGTCTGATGGATCATCAAAGATTACCGGCCCAAATGATAGCTCCTGCCTCCAAAGAAGGTGATTAATACTTTCCCCTTCCTCCTCCTTTAGGTAACTTCTGTAGAAGTCATTGGACGATATGCCAAGCCTCCTGGCATGCGTATCTGTGCTGTACATACTGATAACGGCTACGACACTACTATTGACCATATGCGGTCGAGGGTTGCCCAGATTTTCTTGGAAGTCACACAAGTGCTCTCGCGCTTCTACTTATCATCTGTGATCTTTACATACGATTACTGGATATTTATTAGAGGCGAGCGCTACTCCTATATACTGGATGATATTCGCTTCCGGTAAACAATTTTTACCTTAACTTGGTAGAAACAATTTGTGCATTTACATATTTATTGTTTACAAATAACAACGGACTGGATTCAATTTCGCACCTCCTTTCACTAGAATCGAGTGTCTTCACCACTTAGCTATGTGAAAAGTTGGTCAGTTTAGGTGGGACTTGGTTTGGGTTTTCTTGTTGTGCGTTTTCGAACACTTATATTTTTTTTATGGAAAACCGGAGTACATTGCCGAGCACTAAACCGCGTAGATGGGCTTTCCGGACCCATCGTTTCTCCTGTTGTAACTGGGCATCCTCTCCATTCAACCAACGATGTATGGTCTGTAATTGGATAGACCAGAGTTAAAGGTGAAGGTGAAGTCTAACCAACTCCCCACAAATGTCTGCTATGGAACAAAGTGTCGGCCAATTTTCCAACAATAGTTACATTTACCTAAGTGTAGGAAACGTAGAATTACACAATTTCGGGTAACTATTTTTTCCATCGAAGTATCAAATTTTTGATTAACCTATAAATGTGTAGACGTTTTTTTAATACAATTGTAGGGTATTTTTAGGTACCCTGGTTCGCCGCTTACCCAATCCTGTTTTTGACTATTTTATGCTACTTCCAAGTGTGAATTATATCGAAAGAAAAAATGCAGAGAACTTAACTTCAACTTAATAATTTGGCCAAATTAGTGGACATTTACATAAGTGATACAAGTAGGTGTAAAACTATGCAAATTGTTTGTAACTTAAGCAGATTCAACCATTTTGCACTGTTTTTAATTTTAACTTTCTTCGCGACGCACAGTGGGGCAGAATCCCAAAAAGCTGGCCAAAAATCAAATTTTTGAGTTGTGTATATTCGTCTATATACGTTCAGATCTTGTTTAGGAATAGTCCTAGAACATAATTCCGGACCGGGCAGGTAAATACCTGCTCTAGGGTCGCCTCGACATCAGTCGACATTCAGCCTCCGTTGAGTGCTCAAGAAACAAATGTACGCGTGGAAAAATTCTTACCTGTTTGAAGTGCTGCGAAACTGAGGAAACTAGTTCAATTCGAATTCGGCAAAATGGATTCATTTTCTGGAGGTATGTAGAATTTATGCTTATGCACAATTATTGCTCATTTTATGTTTGTGATATTTAAATCTCGCGACAAGTATGTAGTATATTTTTTTTTTATATTTGTATAAAATCGATTTTCTAATTGAGTTTTAAAAAAATATCCGCGGTTATCTGTCTTGTTTCGACAAGGAGCTGATAGTGTACAGTGTTAAATATAACATATTAAAAAACTGGCTGCTCCGGACTGCTCCTTGAGTAGTGAGACTAATTTTTATGGAAAAACGCGTGGCGCGACATTAAGGGGGTATTCTCATGTGAACGAATAAATTTTACCTCTTTTTAGGGAATCGAAAAAAAATCGAATGGAATATTGTTCAGTACGTCTGTCGCTATCGTCCCTACCAAAATTAATCAATTTCATTGAAAAAAAATGGCAGACTGTAGAAAAAAAAGTTACGAAAATCTTGGTTTTTTTTGGTACAAATCGTTTAAAAAAAATAAGAAAATATTTTCGAAAATAAACAATTTTGGTACGGACGATAACCATTAATAAGTAGAAGAACATATATAAATTTCAAAGCAATCGGTTGAATAGTTTTTTGTTGAGGCCCATGAGAGTTTTAGAAAATGATGTTTCGAGAAAAATGCGTTTAAAGTTTCAAGAGCAGAATTTTCGTGGAAAGTTTATATTTACACTAATCAATTTATCATATCAATTTTACAATACTTTTACGATGTTTTTGCTCTAATTTAACTCCTGAATCGTAAGCAATAACCTCGAAAACCAAATTACATGAGATTTCACTTCATATTTTCAACGTATGAAACATAGTCCGCCATATTGGATCTGCCATTTTGAATTTTGAAAATTTGACCTCAGATTCGTAATCAGCGATCCCAAAAACCCCCCGAGTAACTAGTTTCAGTGAAATTAATAGAAATTCGAATTTTTTGTCCGCCATATTGGAGCCGCCATTTTGAATTTTGAAAATCTGACTTCAGATTCGTAATCAGCTACCTCGAAAACCCCCGAGTAACCAGTTTCAGTCAAATTTATAGAAATTCGAATTTTTTGTCCGCCATATTGGAGCCGCCATTTTGAATTTGGAAATCTGACTTCAGATTCATAATCAGCGACCTCGAAAACCCCCATATAGGTAATTTGGGATTTTTGGCCACAAAATCGGGATTCTGCCCCACTGTGCGACGGCGCGGCGTAGAGCGAAATATTGGGCTTTTAGAAGGTTGTGCCCCTGGAGAGACTTATCATCAGCGTCAAAAAAAGAGAATTTAACCGAAAGACAATTTCCATACACAATGAAGTTCGGAGAAAAACGTGAATTGGAGAATATTTTCTCACTTTCGCAAGTGACTGTACCAGCAGTGGTAGAGGTAGATCTACATTGGCGGCATGGTTGGAAAACACAATTAGACAGTAATTTTTTAGTGATGAGTTTTGTCTGCGTTAAGTAGATGAAAAAATAAAAATAAAATTTGAATGTGCATCCCGAATTTACTTATCACCCTGTAATTCGAAAACGGTTGAGATGCCCCCCCTCCATAAAATTTGTTGCCTGTTTAGCTGAGATCCATCACCAATCTTATTTCTACATGCGTTATACGAAACACCTCTAGATGTATAGTCTAGTCAAATAACATAGTACAGCGAAGTTTGCGTTAAATCGGAGTCCTGAGAAATTTTATTTGTTAGGTAGGCAATGCCACCGAAATACTCTACCTTAGTTTTTTCCTTGGATTCAGCAAGGAGCGGCCGCCATCTTTAATTTTAGGGGTGAAGTCAATTATCTCGGTAAATATTGGTTTTATGTGAAAAATGATTATTATAAAAATTGTTAAAGACAATATTTCCAAACATCTTTTGTTTAATACTTTTTTCTAAATTTTAAATGCTTAAAAAGTTAGACATTTTCAAAAATTGTTTAGGGGGTGGAAAGATTCTTTTTTCGGTTTGACGACAAAACCATCAATCGGAGGCGAAAAATAGATATGACAAAATTGGAGTCAGGGTTAAGATATCGTTTTGATGGGAATTTTGGAAGTATCTTTAATTTTAAGCACAAGTTGTATTTCCTTTACCTAGATCCGACCTATCTTAACCTATATTTCGGTAACAGTAAAATCAGACACCCTGCATAAATATTTCTTTATGACTCAGCTAAATTTCTATTTTCAGTATTTGGATCATCCCGCAGAGCAAATTCCTACCCGTATAAGATAAGTAAAGGTAAAGAAAATTAACTAAAGTGAAATGTATATGAAAGAAGAGCCGTTATCATTTTAGTACATTTCTAAATTGCAAGCATTTTAAGAACCAGCTCTAGTTTTTTTCCGAAATATATTCAATCCTGATAAGCAAGCGATAAAACTCCCAGGAAAACCTGGGTAGTTTAATTAATTGGGAAGAATTCGAAAAGTTTACATTCTATTGTACTCAGCGGGATATTGATAATACGAAATGTTGAAGGTTTTCCAAGACATATTTAAACAACCTCATCGAAATTTAAATTGAATAATTGAATTGAACTTGTGGCGGAAATGGTTTTGCTGGTGGTGCTAGTTTTGTTATTTGGAGTTTGCTCATGCGACGACGAAATAGGTAAGAGTTTTGGGTAATATTAGAAAAAAATAAAAACATAAAATTTTTGAATAGAATTTCCCCCACAGGAATTAAAACAAAGAGTGGTTGGTGGTGTAAATGCGAAGCCAGGTTCTGCTCCTTACCAAATTTCTTTACAAAGTAATCAAAACCAGGTAGGAAGGCATTTTTGCGGAGGTGCTATAATTGATGAAAAATGGATTATAACAGCGGCACATTGCGTTCAAGGGTACCCAATTCTTCACTTTATTCTTAATATAAAAAGTAGTTGAGATATTTTGTTCAGGCGAGAACCAGAAGACATTAAAATTTTAACAGGAACACAAGACTTAAAAAAAGGAGGTAAAATGTACTATGCTGACGCAATAATTCCTCACAGCTCGTAAGTTGTAAATTAAGTTGCATCAAGAAGGAAATATAATGCTTTTTTTACAGTTATAATATACCACCATATCACAATGACATTGCCTTGATTCGGCTAAACGATTCTATTGAGTTCAATAATTTTACAAAAGTTATTAGTTACTCTTACAAAGAACTACCAGAAGATGCAGTACTAACATTAACTGGATGGGGACGCCTCGGGGTAAGAAAAAACATTTAATTAGTTTTATCATGGTTTGTTTTCACTTACTATAGGAAAGCGGAAAAATTCCTGATATGCTTCAAAGAATCGACTTAAATTATGTCCCGCACGAGGAGTGTAAAACTAAATACAATGAGAGTCCGATTGTCGACATTGGGCATGTTTGCACTTACAACAAAGAAGGCGAAGGAGCTTGTAGGGTTAGTACACAGAAGTTACAGAAAATATAACTAACAAGGAAACCATCAGGTCTCTTAGCCCCAAATTTTGTCGAGTGAATTACAGGTGCATTTTTTTTCAATGAGCCATATAAAAATGCAAGACCCAGCTGTTTATCGGGTTATCTACACAGCCTTGTATGGGGACAATAGTAGAGATGGTTCATTAAAAAGCGCACCTAATCTTCTAGAGAAACCTTCCCGTATTTGCGTAAATAAGGAACTTTGATCAAATAGGCTTTGGTTGAGGAAACAAGATCGACAGGACCGCCTAGAGAATGGTTCGTTTGTACGGTTTATAAATTTCGTGAATATCGATTCGTTTTTACGAGTTTCGTGAATACACCCAAGTAAATAAATATAAGGCAGTGCTTATTTGCACCACGCGTTTCGCCGTGTAAAGTCCGTGTGACACAGGCTAGGGTCACTGCCTATTTGTACCCCATGTGTGTCCGTGTGCACATCGGTGGAAAAATGTAAATTTCAGTCCATATAAATTTTTTTTTAAGGGAAATTTTCAGTTATTGTATTATATTCATTTTGCAAGTTAAATTTACGTACGAACGGATTTAATTCGAAAACTACTGAAGCTATTATCATGAAATTTACACAGTTTATAGACAGTAATCCTGTGACCGGGCTAATCGCGGGAACGGCTAAACTTATTTTGATGGGACCTTTACCTAGAGCATTTTGTCGTTCATGATTTAGGTTACCTTTTAGTCCCGGAATATATTGAATTCCCGCGGAAAACACGAAAAACCAACTCCATTCATTCTGCAACATTTTTAATTTAATACTATCGAAAACCCGGGCAAAGCTAGTAAATACTTATATTGAATATTCTGTTGAAATTTAGAATTTCAATATTATAAATTCAATAGGGCATCTAGAAATTCTTAACTTAGATTAATAAGAAAGATTGAGCAGATTCGATAAGAATAAAATAATATTTTGTTGTATTGACACATACATTACAACAACATAAGCTACTATTTCACTAGTGAGTATATATTGTTGTCACATTTTTTAAAATAAAAAGGGAGAAAAATGATACTGTGCTCGCAGCTTAAAAACATCCAAACAAAGGAATTATTGTTGTTGTACGTAGGAGATACTTGTTTTTTGGAAGCCAAAGCCCGTTTGACTAAAGTTTCTAATCCTTCGGTCTCATATATAAGGCGCCGAAAAAAAATGTGTAATTAACTCATTATCGGGTACCAGGTCTAATGGTCTACTTTTACGAAAAAAATCTAGAAAAGTAAGTAATAGTAGAAATATTTCAGGGTGATTCTGGCGGTCCTTTGATTTATAAAGAGGAACTTGTGGCCTTGGTTAACTTTGGAAAACCTTGTGCTGTTGGATATCCAGATGTACATGCTAGAATTTCTTATTATCATGACTTCATCAGAACAAATATAAATTGTATTACTGATGAATAAACTGGTAACTTATTTTCTACTTTATCGAAATTGTTTTTAAGTAATATATGTATTTGGTCATTTCAATCTTCTTATAAATTACAAGCAATAGAAAACTATTAAATTAATATGTATGTATATGCGTTCAAAAAATAAATGATTTCATAAATAACATTGTCCTCAACTAAGGATGTAACAGGTATATGTTAAACTTATGTACACCAGTGTTAAAAATAAAGCCATAGACAAAAAGTATATTTCCCAAGACGGAACTCTTTTATTATATGGTGACATTTCTAGGTAAGTATTATTTTTTTGAGAACTTATCTATATATTGCTGTGCGGTACGTCTCGCTAAAACTCAAAAAATGGCTTGACCGATTTCTATAATTTGTTTTTGTTTTGTTCGCTATAATACAGGGGAGGTTTAAAAAAAGAAGAAAATTCGGGAAACCCCAAAGAATGGCCGGAAAATCGACAAAAACGAAATTTCCGTTTTGTGTAAGAAGCGAATTTTCCAACTTCAAGGAATCTTTATGAAACAGGCAATTGGAGGTTTTCGGGGTCGCATATCTCCAGCTTGCATTCAAAATTTTGAAATTCAAGATGTCGGATCCAATATGGCGACCGAAAAAGTTAAACTTCAAGGGATTTCACTGAAAATCCGCATTAGGGAATTTTCGGGATCACTGATTTCGAATCTGCTATTCAAATTTCCAAATATGAGACCACCCCCACCCCGCTGGGAGGTATAGGAGAGGGGATGCAACAAGGAGGTGGTGAAAAATGAAGAAAACTTAATTTAATAATACTGTTGGAAAATATCTAAAACATGTGCAAAACGCAAATAGGAAAATGCTGGGTCACATAGGAGAGGCGGTGGTGCAGTAGGGAGGCGTTGGAAAATTAAGGAATACAAATTTAATATAATAGTATCCCGGGAAACGCAAGGTCCGGGCAAGCTAGTACTTATCATAGACCTAAGATACTATGGACTTTTCTGAATTCAAGTCTTCATCTCGTTATGACAGTTAATGTCTTCAGCAAACAAGTTAAGCTATTATAACAAATAAAGCAAAGATAAAAACCTATGCCCCTGTTCCAGGGGGACAACACGATGTCTTGAGCCTACATGTCGTAACTGTACTTGCATAGAGGAAATCACAAGTAATACTCAAGTGAGTGTCGTAATTGTGTACACAACGGTACCGCGACTATACCCTCTCTGTGGAGGCGGTCGGTAACAGGCTTCTAGTTTGGTGATGTTTCAACTAGTAGGTGTTGGCGATAATAATCGGATGGAGAGGAGACTCTCTTAAAAAAATACACCCCTTAAACCAAGATGTTATGCGTACCGTGCCTATTAGAGTATATAAACTACAGGGCAATACATTCTGTATTCTAACGAAGACTTCCTGATTCCTGTCCGCCTCAGGAAATAGCCCTGGACTTTCCTGCTGGGGGTACAGTAGGGTGACCATTACCTCGCCAAGTTTAAGAAGTAGCCCATCGAGAAAGTGGTCGGAAGAACGTGATGTATTGGTTACAAAGAAAACGGCCTCGGATAAGCAATAGGGCAAGAGCATAACCCTAGCGCCCACAACTGTTGCGCTGGGTGTCTTCCTAGTCAGGCGAGCACTTCCAAAGTGCTTTCTGGGATTTCCGAGCCGTGCAGTGCCTCCTCTGCTGAGAATAGTAAGGAAATACGAGCGGCCCTATGCATTGTAGATAAGCTCGATACCATTACGCCAGACAAACTCTCTGGGAAGAGTAAATCTTTCCTTGAATGGGCTAAAAAAATATAGCCCAACTTGGTGGGAGCGATGCAGTTCGCGGCCTTGTGCATAAATGGCAAAGCTCCCAATACGAGCAGCAAGCGCTCTACAACCTCGTTCTTATCAGAGCGGTGATAGACCGCAGCCACGTCTACATTTCGCCCGGAAATTGGAAGTTTGTTGAAATGGGGCTGCTAAGAGTCTATGAGCAATTCTTTGTTGCCGTGATGTCCATAGCTTGTGCAGATCAACGATCAGCGGATCTGTACATAATAGTGATTTCCAAGCTGGGGGAAGTATGGGCAGGAGCTAAAATCGAGGGTGTTTTAAAGGAGCACATCCCAAACAGACCGAGATCTAGAGTCTGGATGCCAACCGAACACTCAAATGTTAAGGAGACCCTTAAGCTGATTAAGCTGAGCAATCAGTCACTACCAACGCATGATTGGCCTAAGCAGCCACCCAGCACGAGGCCAAACAGATCTGCATACGGCATAGCGGTATTTTTACCAAAACAGTGCATCTGTGAAAATGCATGCTTAAGTGCATAGGCGCCGAAGTCGAGCCAGGGTTATTCATCAGAGATGGACTTCTACATGTATTTTGGGCTTTACAATAGTTGATGTACACCAGAGAGTGCATTTACATTGCGATCAAGAATTTCAGTTTTATGGCTTACTATGGTATACTCCTCCATATTTAAGAAGCGATACAATTGAAGTGGTCCATTAGATACATATGTATATGTAAATTAGTGAAAAAACAATTACTTGTAGACAAAATAATCATCTACGTAAAAGGCAATTTGGATTTAGGAGTAAACATAGAACAAAGCTCAGACCCATCATATATTAGACATTTTCAGCCTTGGCTGTTGGAAGATTGAGTAAGTAGGAGGCTTGGAAATTTTCATTTTACTGATGCTGTAACATTTCAGTAGGCTCCCTGAAAATCTAAGGGTTATCGCTGTCGTTCGGAAAGCAATTGACATAAGTTGGTCAACAGTTCGGACACTCGTCGAGTCGTAATATCCCAACGATTTCTGTGGATCCGTTATTTAATAATGATTTCTAATTGATTTTGACTTGAGATGCTGCTAATTAAAATTGTGTATCGCGCTTGATTGTGAATATTGAGGTTTAAAGTTGAGTTTTTGGGGTATAGACATAAATTTAGACACACACAGTATCTCAACGCAAGCGAAAGTATTAATTTTTCATTTTGTTTTTTTCTTCATCTTATTCATTTATTTACTTGCTTGTGTTATTGTGTTTTATGTTTTGGATTTATATATATTATATATTTCAAAATCCTTACCTTCATAAGAAACTAACAAATAGAAACATTTGAGTAGCACGAGGTTAACTGATCGAGCAAATAAATTCTCCCATTCCTCTATAATGTTTGAAAGTAATTCTGTAGAGCTTTTCGTTTTTTCTTCCGAAATAAATTTAGTGAGCGCAGCAAAAAGTTTATAAACCGCTGATATAAATAAAGCGACCTGTAAAATTATTAATGATATAAATGGGTAGGTAGGTAAAACAATTTATCTTACCTTTGGATTTTTAAAATATTCAAAACTTTTTGAAACGCTCAAGATCCAAGAACTAATTCCAATTCTCACAATATCCCAATGTTTAGTACTAAGTTCGCTGGGGAAAGTCTCAATAACTTTCGTTAGGAAGTTCATGAATTCCACTACACATATCACTTGATTAAATTCGGCTTTATGAATTTCTCTGGAAAAATTTATAACTTGTAATTTTTCAAATAATTGGTTGAAGAAAATTGAGCAGTCTTACTGATTGTATAAAAGAAAATCATTAAGTGTTAGTTGCCTTGCAGAAACTTCTGTGATTAGGTCCAAACAATTAGCAATAAGTTTTCGATCAGACAACTCATTATAGTTTCCTATAAAATGATTAGATACGAAAAATCGAAGGCTAGTTTCCTTGTAAGTTAAATCAACATGATCAGCTAAAATATCGTAATTTATAGGCAAGGCCTTTGGTTCTAATTTTGGCAACAGGATCTGTAAAAAATATTGTACTTTGAAGAATCTCTATCAAGCTAGAATATATTTCTGATACTCACGTTTGTTGTGTTTATAAAAGACAAAAGTGCCTTTTTATTCAAAACGTAGTTAGTACTCTCCTCGTAGAGGAGACTAATGGCATTCTCATTTTTATCAAATGCGCTGGTTAAAAGGAGAAAGGGAATTGCTCTAGCCCATGAAATGTCATATCCACTCGCATTAGAAAACAGTCTAGCTTTTATTGACGTCGTAAAAGTTTCTGCAGAATGTTTAAGTGCCAAAGTTATTTTCTCCGTAAGGTTTAAAATCAACTCTTCAACTTCTTCGGTCACCTTATGAACAATATTTTTTGAAGTCAATTTTATTGAAATGTTACAAGCGTACTCACCACAAAAGAATTTAGATTTAATGATTCGCCTATAGCTGCAGAATTTATTGACGTGAGAAAGTGATCGTATATTTCTTCGGACCATACTTGAAGTAAATTCTCAGTAGGATCGAAATAGTCTTCCGTAAATTCGTGATCATCACCAGTTGTTTCCAACAGTTTTAAATGTTTTTCATTTTTAACATTACAGGTAAGTTTAAATATCGTTGAAAAATTGAGCAATTGCCTTCTGAAGAAATTTCTTAAAGTTAAGAAAGGGATTTCTTGTACAAAACCATCCTCAATTTCATTTAATGTTATTTTGCCTGCCATTGCTTCGAAGAAGGAACAAACACCTTTGAGGTTTTCAAAAGTGCGTAAATATTTTGGACGATCTAACAATTTTTCTATCAAAATATCGATTTTGGCGTATCTTTCTTCTTCAAGCTTTATATTTTCTGTAGAACAGAAAATTAATTTTGCACACATATCGGAGATATTGTCAATTTCAGTGACAGAGAGCTCTTCACTATTTTCTATTCTTTTTTCAACTATTTCAACACAATCTTCTAGTAAGACGTTATCCAATTCTATGTCATTGCTTGAAAGAGCATCCTGCCAGCATGTAGTTATTTCCCAGAGAGTATCCTCAGATAGATGGTCGTTCTCAACCATATTTACACTAAATTTAAAAAGATTAAGAAACACTTCTCGTTGTAACATTTTTGTAGAGTTGTTAGAACATATTACTGGCATAATTTGGGCTATAAAACTTCCACACATGTCAAGCATCTCTTTCATAGATTCATTTACTAGTGGCTCCGACATGATGCGAGTTATTCCTTCGACGGTCTCAAAATTAATTAGAATTTCACCTGAATCAATTTGAAAGAAGCATTTATGCAACAAATTGAATTTTTCCTTTGAATTTTCTTTTATAACGTCACTAGTGATGTCTAGTATAAGTTTAGATACATTCTTTTGGGAAAGAATGTCTCTTATCTGTGGCTCGATGCACAAAGGATATGATAGCAGTCGTTGAAGTATCCATTGTTGTATGTTTTTTTCTGGAATCTGCAAAAACAATGCATGCGGTACAGCAATTACCATATTATTCAGTTTGTGAGTACAGTAGATCTCGATTATAGCGTCCTCACATAAGGCTTATTCATTCACTTATAAGGTACAAAGTATCTCAAAGTTACGGTACGGCTGAGTACACTCAGCATTCGATGTTATTACCGTGATTCGAAATGTAATCTATACTAGCATATATAAACCTATTTCTGTTCGTGAATGGGAGTATGTATCTATATCCCCAGTAAACTCCAAAACTGTTTGACAAATTTAATGAAAGCTTGACTATTATCTTCCTTGAAACTTCAGGAGTAACATAGGCTACAAGTTATAACAGTATGGCCCTAGGTAGATTACAAATTAGTTAAAGTGTCAGGTCAAGTCAAGAAATTCGTGCAGAAGCAGGGTTTCTTGAAAACGTTAGTGGAGCCATAGGAGATATATGAGTTTCATTTAGGAAAGAAATGTCGAAATTCACATTAGCTACAAGGATAGTTAAATAGGGCATGCCTTTAGCGTATAAATATCTCATAATCTATATATGCATATAGGTTTACAACTGAATCTGAATGTGCGGCGCCTCCAATTCGGGAGAACCTTCTGGAAAAAATCGCAGTCTCTGAACTTTTGTTAGGAATGCATATGCAGTATAAAATATACTTATAAGGAGCCAGGGCATTATGTTGAAACATTTTCCCGTAACTGAGATTCTAAGATTCTGAGTAAAACCAAATTTGTTGTCTACGAATTTCATTGTTCCGCCGCCCGTAAGCCATCCATCTTTCGGACCACTTACGCACACAAATAAAAGGCCAGTTCAAGGACAATTTACCAGGTTTTGCATGCGTCCATCAGCTGAGAATCAAATAAAAGTTATTTTATATCCATTACATTCTCTACATGTTCGCCCATTTTGTCTCGCAGAAGATTTTGAATTAATATTACGATATTATTTGCCCGAATTCGAATTATAGACTGTATTTACACTATCATGCCCTTGAACCTATTTCACGAGTGTGACGCCACAAGCTCCGCCTCGACATTGTTCGTCTCTCTTCCACCACAATGCTTGGGTATGCTACGGAATTCTACCGAACTAATTTTATTTTTATTTGTTTTGTTGTGCATCCAGATTAAATATGACAAACTAAATTTCTTATTTTTCAATGGAACCAACGAATTCTTAAAAACCGCAGGATATAGAAGATTTGTTTCGAAGTGTCATAATGTGCACTCCTCTCCCCTACAACATATTAAAAAATCAGCTTTTATAAAACTGTTACACCCTAACGACAGCCAGCTCCTGAACTTTGAGAACGCTTATAACGGGAGCATAATGACAGTTTCAAAACAAATTATTGGCAAAGGGCAATTGCTTGCCAGATTTTTGCCTTTTCGTGTACGTTTTGGCCAGGAGCAACCTGAAATATCACTAACAAGTAGATAAATTTTGAAACAAATTATTAAAGACGTGTCATTTTTCTGCCTATTGTGGAATGCATCGGCTCAGCGGGAATACGAATGCAGATTTCATTAGTTCTTAAGATTGATGAACATTTAGCATACATAAAGTGTGTTCATACTGTAATACATGTTAAAGTACATATTTGTAAATAATTGTATAATAGCTTTGGAGCTAAGTCTCAAATTAAGCTATAACTGTGCGCTTCATAATAGAATAACTTATGAATATTTATATTGCTTAATATCTCATACAGAAGCTTTAGTCTTTTCATAAATATTACTATTTTTATTAATAACTCGTTTTTAATAAAATAACACGTATTGCGAGCTTCAGATATAACTAATTGGGTTTATAGTCTCATGTGGTTCGCTATAACCGAGATCTGTTATATGAAAATAAAAAATAAATAATTTTGATTTCAATTGCTTTATGTGAAATGCACACATAAAAAAATGATTACTTACTTGTAATAGTTTATTTATATACTCCAACTTTTCATTCTTATCAAGTAGAACTAGTATTTCAAAAACGATATCAATGACTTCTTCCGATGGCGGTGAACATTTAATTAAAAAGTTGTAAAAGGAGGCCACTGTTGACTGCAAATTTCCATCCTCTGAGATTTTTGAGAAAAATTCAACATCACCATACATATCCGAGAGAACTTTCAATTGCACCATATATTTGGTTGTGTTTTCTATTGAAGATCTCTTTATTAGGAGCCGCGCGAGTTCAATGACAATTTTCTTTAAATCTCCTTGCAAAGGTAAGAGAGAGCCCTTCGATTTTGGAATAGCCTCTATATTATTGCTATTCTCACAAAATTTTACTTTATTATCGTGCGGAAAAGGCGCAGCATTGTACAAGGTTTGAATAAATTCAACAAAGCTTTCAACGTACTTGCTTATATCCTCTTCAAGCTCCTGATTTTCAATAACCAGTTTTATTAGCAGAAGCCAAAACTGCTCCAAAAGATGTTTGTATAAATTACATGAATCCGAATTTTGTGACCAATATGCAACTAATGACGAAGTATGCAGGAAAACATACTTGGTAGTGATATTTTGATTAACGACGTTCCATTTAATTACATCTACCACTAAATCGTTAAGAAGGGAAATACAAAAACGATTAACATCAGCTATGTCCTCTGTGGTAGTGTTCGATGCCTTCATTTGGACTACGTATCGCAAACATTCATAAAAAGCAGAAATCACTGCCGAGGCGTCAGCCTTACTTGTAGAAGGTTTCACATCAATAGTAATAAAGTGCCTAATGTTGTTAAAAAACTCAACATAGAAATCTTTCAGCGGATAGTTTGGGATAGTACTTTCATCAAATTTTGAAATGAAGGGGAGTAAATTGGGAAAAACAGCGGCGGCACATGAATTAGCTCCAGTTCTTAAGATTGTGAAAAGTTTTGGAAGTACAATTTTCCTGAAGTCCGCATGTATAGTCCTTTAACGATGAAGATATTAACAAATGTTCCTTTATAAACTATTAACCATACCAGTCACTGAACGACTCCTGTATAAGAATTATACATCCCCAAATATGAGGTGTAGTTAGTGGGTCATTGTCATCCATGTTTTGAAATGCTGTCTGTATCATCTGCTTCTTATTTTCCGTAGCAACTTCAGGCGCATGCTGCAGCAATGAGTAGATATTTTCAAACCAAGCCGCTCTGCAATGAAAAATAATATGAAATCATATGTGAAAATAAACAAACAAGTAATGCCCAAACAATTCTCATAATCGTAATCTATTCACGTCGAAACAATAAGATTTTCATATTTACAAAATCTGAGGTTTTACTTAATTAATGCTTGAAGAACACAACTAATACGCTCGATACACAGCACGCAGCAATGAACATTCGATCATTGCCTGCCGTGTGGCAGCACGAATGAAATTTGAAGTAGCATTCATATATTCATCCATTTCAGAAAACTTCATTCTTAAGCCAAATAGGTTGGAATTAACGAAAATGAAGCAAAAATAACTTACAATTAGTTTCTTCAATTTACGCCGATCGACGTCGACTTATTTGCATGAAAATGTTCAAAGGAAGAAGGCATTTTAAACCACATTTCCAATGAAGTTAACAAGCCATAAAATGAAGGAACATTCAAGTAAAGTTTAGATTAGATCATATTTTGAGATTTTCGGGAAAAACATTGGTATAGCAGTGGTATACACATTAATAGGCAGATCCACTGAAACGACTCTTCAAGACGTAGTGGGTGTACAATCGAACACTCCTTACTATATAAACAGTATGTGGTAGTCGAGTACAATGTCCGTACTGAAGCAATCGAGAAAGTTCTCAGTGAAACAGATGCGAGGGAAAGTATTAGCTATTTGGTAGCTACCATGCCTTCGCAATCAGGGTTATTCCATTCGTAATTAAGTAGCCCACTGCCGTTTTAATACTTTTGGGGGCCCTGGGCGAGTACTTTATCCGGAGGCCACTGGTTTGTTTTTTTGCAATAGTATTCTTACAATTATTTTGAATAATTTGTCAAAAAAATGTTTTGTTTAAAGTTATTAAACACACTTATAACAGTTTTCTTAGGAATCCTACAAAGAAACAAATACATATATTGAAAAATACCTCCCGCAACACCTTGCTTTTGGATATTGTGGACTTTGTTGAAGTGCTGAACCAGATAAACATTGTTGTATAGATATTTAAACCTGAAGTCAATTTTTAAATAAATGTGAAGAATTCTGTCATTTGTTAATTCCTAGTTTTATCTTATCTTCATCTATCCAATTTCTCATGAATCGAACGGGCCCCCTGAACTTGGCTGCCCCACTTGCCTCAGGGATAAAGAGGCACTGAATAGCCATATAACTAATTTTTGTCAACAGGAGTGCTCTTCAAGCAGCCGCTATCTCTTCTACTGTGGTAAAACATTTTGTTGAATATATTACCTTATGACAGGTACTTTGTGCTTCGAGAAATTCCAGAACTTCGGGTTTTGTAACAATTCTTTCAACTTCTCAATCGCCTCAGATGTATGTTTTGTATAAGTTTGTTCCAGAAGCAGTGCTAAGGTCCGCAGACTGCAAATCACCAGCCTTTGATACTTGTTCTCAGCCTCTTCTGCAGTACAAGACTTCGTACTGTTGAGAGTGGACGCCGTGTGGAAGGTCAAATTCTTCGATACATAATCAAGTATTTCATTTTGACAAAAACAGAATACTTCTTGCTTTTTTGCAGCGGAAAATGACGCTTTAAATGTTGATACCGCCAAACTGGCAACAGGTGCATGACTATCGAATTGGCTAGATATCCAAACCGGGGCTAATTGCCTAAGGTATGGAGCCATCGCTTTCCCAGCTTTCGTCACAATCGCTGATTGGACGTTTTGGGCAGCTTCTCGTACTCTGTGCTCAACATCATTAGCCAAATTGTAATAGAACTTGGGCCATAATGGAAGAATTGTCTTAACAACATCAACCTCAGATTCCGAGATCAACTCTGCAAATTCCTGTAAGGCTTTTACTTTTGTCACAGGATCTTTCTTAGACATTTTTCTCAGCACCAGCTGGTACTGCGAACTTATTGTTGAGTCAAATGTATCAGGCAGGCTTTCAGCTGTCCCGAATCCCGGAGCTAATGGAACTATCCCAAAGTCTGAATGGGTTGCAAATCCTACAAATGAAGGTACCGCTAATCCCAGAAGTTCTGCACTCCTACCGCTATTTGAGGGCTAAAGGATTAATGTTTTAAAAAGGAGAAAAATTTTCAGGATGCGTTAACCAACCCGAGAATTGTTTTTGGTCCTTTGAGCTTGTTTCGCTTTACCACCCATTGCAGTTATTTATCCTCTTAGAAAAGTGTATATAATCCTCATTTACTCCTGATCCTGAGACCTTAAGAAATGTGCAAACGTCGACTTCGTGTTGACAAATCTCTTAAATGAAATGTCAAATATGCCAGAGGTGCTCAAACTTAATTCGATTATGTCTTCCAAAAATTTGGAGTTTTATTAAAGATAATCCATAATTTCTACTGAAAAAATTGCAGAGGAGTTTTACCGGTAAGATGTTATTTTACGGACTGTCTGCATAAATATATTTTATAAGGCAAATTTTCAGTCAGTCGGTATTTTGTGTAGGATAAATATCAGTAAGAAATTAAATTATAGTGAGCCAAATACATACTTTACATACATTAACCATCTTACCAAGCTTCGTAATAGTTTCCATTGATAGTTTTCAATAAAATTTAATTTAAGTTCAAAACTTAAAATTCTTTATTGCAATAAAGTTCAAATTTAATTAAATCTTAAAGTTTTCGAACTCACTCTCTCTTTTACAAGGGGTTGTGTTGTGTTGTGTTGATGATCGCAGCTCAGCAAATGTCATTTTGGTAATGCACGTGCTGTGAAAGGCTCCGCTAGGTTCCACGTTTTGAAATTAAGAAATGGCTAAGCTTGTGGCTTATTATAATCTGTGCCCAATTCACGACACAAAGGAGTTTTTAGGATTGTCCCCAGACCGCGAAGAAGGGAACATAATAACAACTTTAGGACGTAATATTATTGTAGTTATTAAGGTATGTAAACTGAATTAACGTCTTGCAAAGAGAAGGTCTAATTGTTTTGTTAGTTAAGCAGCCAAAAACAAATTAATAGCTGGACTGTGCAGGACAAGCTGTCTTCAAAAGTGGTGTATGACAAACAAAGTAAGAAGTACGTAGGCGTTTTTGGTAATCGCCAGTTACGGTGTTGGGACGAGAACGATGTGAATATATGTAAACTGAAAAGGATTAAGGTAATTTTCAGTAAATAATTTGTTTTTACGGTCGCTCCGGTGTCTCCGATGTGGGCGAGATCAGAGTTACTTCGCGCCCGATTGACTAATAAATACCCCAATACATCCACACTGGTTCCTTATTCCAATTTTACCCGATGTCGGGCAGGGAAATTAAGGGCCCTATTCTACGTAAAAGATTTTTCGCAGATCTGCTAACCTGCTAATTTTAGAGATAGCAGATGTAAAAAATAATCGGTATTCTGGATAGCAGATTTGTGGAGAATGTTTGGGATAGCAGATCTAGCAAGCGAGAGAATTCTCAAGATAAGATTCAAAAATTCGAATTCCTTTGACAGCAGCAACTCAGTATATTGATTCCGGAAAGGTGTTACACTCCTTGAGGAATAAAAGCATTTCCAAACCTTATTTTTAATGTTGTTCGTGTGCTTTAACGAGGTATACATCCAAGGAGGACTAGAAACTGCTTTATTTGTTCTTAATAAAGGTACACAAGTCATTACAGAGGAAAATAAAATGTCGTAAATAGCACATCAAGAATAATTTTGGAACTATTGATAAACGAATAACCAATAACATATAACTAAATAAAAATAAATAAATTTCTGTATTTTCAATGATTATATCAACTTTCTATCACATAAAGATTTGTTTGACGGCATCCTTTGCGCAAAAAGCTGCTGTTTAATTATCTGTTCCTGTAAGGTTAATTAGATATTCTTTACATTTCGATATTGTGCTCCTCCAACAAATCTATTAAATTTAAAACTATCCTTTGTGGCGACTTCAAACGAGTTGAAATGACAGGATGATACCGTACCATATTACAGCTGACACAAGACCTCTGTGAGGTGCTGTTAACTTAAGGGGTTATATCCACTTGTAATTTTGAAAAAATCGAATTTTTTTTTTTTGCATATTTTGAATGTACATATAGTTGAGAATATCGTCCGAAAATTTCACATTGATCCGGCAAATAGTTTCGGAGAAATTAGCGTATTTGTAAAAACGTCTCCGAGCGTTTGAAAGTAGTTTAAATGGTTCCCAAAACTTTAAACGCGTTTTTCTCGAAACGGTGTTTTCAAAGTCGGTGAGCAAAATTTCTCCAAAACGGCTGGAGTGATCGGCTTGAAATTTTCACACAATCTTCTTAGATACTTGTATCAGGTAATGATCGAAGGAATAAGGTTTCTGACAATAATTTTTTAAACTGTAAATTTTCTTGAAAAAAAACGATTTTTTTCTTTGGGAAGCCGCCATTTTGTCAAAAATCAAAATTTTGACTATTCCTTCGATCATTACCTGTATTCATCTATCCTAAAATTAAATCTTTTGGTTTTTTTTATTTCAAATAATTTGGATCAGAGATATCTTGCTCACCGCCAGACACCTTTTTGAGGAGGTCCTCTAGGAGATTACTACAGGAACAACGGAACCGAATATTTTTGTAAATACATCGCGAATTCTTAAAATACATTAAATTCGCTATATGTACATTTATTCTATGTATTTATTTAATGAAAAGCCTCTTCACAAAAAATTCACAAAAAAACAGGTTTTTTCGGACTTACAAGTGGATATAACCCCTTAATAGACATTTAAGGTTAGAATCGTCTGTTATCCTTTTAACCAGAATACGAAAATCTGTTAATTTAAGTCTCCAAGCAAGTTAGCAGATCAGCCGTAGTTAGCAGCTGTCAGTTCTGCTATGCAGAATAGTAATTTCTGCTATCTGAGTAGATAGCAGGTTAGCAGCTGTTAAAAGGAAAGGGATAATACTTAATAAAAAAACATAAAATCAAATTCTCTCAGAAACTTTAAATTGTAAATTGTAAATTGTAAGAAACAAAAAATGCCCTGCGGAAAGTTATAAAGGACGGAATGCGATGGAAGCACTTACAAATATTTGAAATACAAGATCTGAGACTCTCAGACTGAGAGCGAAGCAAAAGCTTTCATTCTCATTTCACTTTCGCGCTTATTAATTTCAACCAATCAGATAGATATATCCCATTGTTGTTGTTGTAAAAAGCATGCTATTTGAGCAGCACGTGGTTGCTTGCAATTATTCTCAGTTTGATTGAAGATTTTAGGGTTGCCAAATGTTTACTTAAAATTTCATACTGATCAATCATCATTCTTAAGTGAGCGTTCATTGAGAAATTAAGCAAAAATGAGCGAAAATAAGTTAGCAGTCGTTTCTTGGAAGTGTGTTGTGGAAAAGTGTAGGTCAGTGAGTCCGGGGTAAAAATGTTTAAATTTCCGAAAGATGAAAACAAATTCCCCAGAATATCAATGGCATTTAGCATTATTGATTTATATCTGTAAAATATTTGGAACAAAAATAGAAGAAATATATTTAATTTACTTAATCAATTTTGTCAATACATGTAGGAAAGCATTAATCATTCTAATAATAAAAGTTTCTAAAACAAGAATATTTTTCCCTGGCAACCCTAATTCGTCTATTCTGAGTGAGACAAGACAACTGAGATATTCTCAATTGGCTCACTGACTACGTATAAAACAGGGACAGAACTCCATCTTTCGGCGGGGTATATTAAAAAGGTTTTCAACGTATAAATTTGTATATCCTTTCTCTACCTGGATATAGTGTACCTACGTGGAAAGGTAACAAGATTGGAAATTCAATAAATTGATTAAGGGGTTATATACAAAGTTGGGGCGAAAAAGTGAGCTAAGTTCGTGATTTTTTAAAAGGGTTTTATGCGAATTTTATTGGGAAAAGCAAAACACAATATCTTAGCAGTACTATCAAAGAAATAAAAACACTTTGAATTTCGAAAAAATTTTGAAAATTGCCGGAGCTATGGCCCCTCCCGGAGCGCTTTTTTTTTGCAGAGGCTTGCGGTGATCAAGCCCCAAGGCGAACCGCTTAACTGAAATCAAAAAAGTAAAAAAATTATTCAAGAAAAATGTATTCGGGTGTACTTGTTCGAATTGGTTTCCCAAAAAATTTTTTTTTTTAATAAAAAAAACACGTTGACAGAAAAAATCAAATTTTTTGTTGATAAAAATTTCAAAAAAAAATGTATTGCAAGAAATTAAAAATTTCCGGATGAAAAATGAATCGAACAAGTACACGAGATCTTAAATACGAATATTTGAAAAAAAGAATTTTGAGAATCAGTTGAAAAGTTTTTGAGATATCATGATCACCGCAACAGTACTTTTGAAAAAAACGCATTCCGAGATAATCGCGTTTAAAGTTTTGTAAAGCCGCGCGCCAAGTGCCTATGGATAGGACCAGCGCGCTGCAAACGGCTGTAATTTAAAAACTAGTGATCCGATCTGGATGAAATTTTGCACAGATATTTTCGAAAGTATGTACTTCCAGAATATGCAAAAAAAAAAAATTTCGATTTTTCGAGCCCCAACTTTGTATATAACCCCTTAAGACGGGGCGTGGTGTCATCCCCTCTCATTTTGATCCCCGATAGATGAAATACTCTGTATACTGTAATATTCTTTTTAACTTATTTATTCTAATAAACCGGGACTTCGAGATGGTAAACCCAAAGCAAAGGTTTCCTCAGTATTAAACATTGAAGTTTCTTTAGTAATTTTTCACTGAAGTTTATAAATTTGGAATAAAGAGCCTTTTTAATTTCAAGTACTTTAATGCTCAGTCATGCATTTTACGTAATTGCTTATATTTAAAAGTATGGCGACATTTATGTCTAATCTCCATACGAAACCATACCACGACCAAACCAAAAAACCATTATTCTGAAGTTGCTAAAATTGCTAATTGTGTACAGACGTGATTTGTCAGCAAATTCAGCCTGATGGTTTTTTGGTTCGGTCGTGGTTTGGTTTCTTATGGAGATTAGGTATAATTCTCACTTAATGTGGCGGCTAGTGGTTGCTTATTGAAAATTAGACTTGAAAAATTGTTATACTTATAAATTCAGGTTGATAAATTGAAGCTTTGAGCTCTGGATATATCCCTCTTAATAAATCTTGCTTTGTTTATTAAAATGATTCTTCAATTATAGTTTCACAAAAACATTGCTGATCTCATTTGCACGGAAGATGATGGCGTTATATTATTATACTCCGATGGAAATTCTGAATCTTTGTCTTGTGGCCTTGAAAATAGGGGAGAGGATAATGTGTCTACTGCACCAGAAGTTCAGTCACAATTGATTGTCGACGCAAATGTGTTTAAGCTTCCTGACGGCAGAAAATTGTTATCATATTTTGCTAAAAACACTGAAATGGGTTGCACCGAGCTAGTCACCCAGTTATTAGACGAAGAAACTCTAAGACCACTCGGAAAACCTTTAAAATATATTCTCAGTCGACATAATCAGGATGCCGCATTGGCTGGATGTACAGTTATAGAGGGCCAAAACTCTCCATGTCTTTTAACAATTTGTAAGTATCGCAATGTTTTATCGTTTTATAATATTTAATAGTGCTATCCTTAAGGGTCTGACAAACGAGTGTTTATGCTGCCGTTAAATGATGAAACTACACCCCAAGATGCGCCTGGAAATTTCATTTCGATGATAAGCGTTCTGAATGTGGACAACCCTCTTTCAATAAGTCCCATATCGAAGCACTGTATCGCCATATATGGCGCTAATAACAATCAAGAAGGAGCATCTCTTATTTTGTACAATACCCAGTTCAAAGTAGTGCAGGCTAAACAATTCTTCAAAATATACTTTAACTTCTCCCGATTGTGGAAGGTGGAAAATAATATTTTGTTAGCCATGGGACAAAATCTGTCAGTGGTATCTTTTCGCATGTCGAAAGAACTACTCTCCGAAATGATAGGATCGCAGGTGTCGAATGACACACAAGATTATGTTGCATACGACTTCATTAATGAAGATGATGAATTAGAGGAATCTTTGTGCTATGCATCTCAGTCAAAGGACGGTGTGCATAAGACTCCGAAAAACTTACAATTCTGTGAAGACAGACAAGCAGCGGATGGGAAAATGATTCCATTCAAAAACTATTGCGATTTTGAAGATGAAATGAATTCTGTCTATGAAAAGAATTTATTTGCGGAATACTTTCTATTAGAAAAGGAAAACGAGCTGCAGTTAAACATAATGAATAACTTTAACGATTCTGGTTTCCCTACCCAGGAAATTGACATAGTAGCAAAAGAGTTAGAAAAACGAGGTGCTGGAGAGCAAGAGATTACGGAAAAGCTGCTTCCGATTTTAATTAAAGCAAATTTAATTGATGATATTGCGGTATGTCTCAGAAGGTATACAAATATATATGAGAAAGTATTAGTCGGGGTATTGAATTATGCACTCACAGACCTCGAGGAAGTTGAAGAAAAACCATGTCAAAAAGTTAGTGATCTAGATAGAATGGAAGTAGATATAGAAGGAAGTAAAAATGAATACCCAAATGTAAACATATTTTTAAACCAGTTATCCAAAGTATCGATTAAGCAAAAGAAAGATTTAGTAAATGTAGTACTTTCTTGTTCAATAGAACCTAGAAATATATCGCCACATATTCGGAAAGAAGTTGCGTTTAGAAATGCTGTCGTGTTACTAGAGCACTTATACAGTCTAATAACTAGTTCTGAAATTTGCCTCGAAGAGCGTCCAGAAACTAGTGTGGAATTTGATGACGATGTTAGGATATTGGAATGGTTTGGAATTGTGCTTAATGCACACTTTCATAACTTGGTTTTATCTCGCGATTCTAAAGTTGTAGATTTATTAATGAAATGGAGTGAAATTGTAACACTATATAGGAAAGATTTGTTGGAATTGAGACAACTCGCCTCAGTCCTACATAATGTTGTAAATAAGAAGCTTATTCCCAATGATAGAAAATATTCGAAATGGTACTCTATAGAGGAAGTAAAACTGTATTAAAATAAAATGAACTTTATATATTAATCTTAAAAGCTTTTTATTTATTCCAAAACCTGCTTCGCTTTACAAGTAGATTACTTGTCTTCCTGAATCAATCTATATAGTGCATAGGCAATATGAACGTTAAAGCTTAAGGGGAATTATTTTCAGTGGTTTCAACGCTAAAGTCTGGAGGGGCAGTTGTAGTATATAACTGGGCAACGTGCCAAATCTTTCGGAGTGAACATTCATGATCTCGGCTCAGCTTTAGCCTTCCCAAAAGTTATTCGTCGAGTCTAGTATACTGTGCGAGGGGCAGGGACGTTTGGAATGCTGCGTGTGTATCTCTATGGGGTTTTTCGTCAAAAGAGGTAGCTAAGAGATGGGTGGAAATGCATCTGATTAAAGCAGGTAAAAGAAATTTGGTGCTATAGTGATTTCTAACAATTTAACAGCTTTAACGGGTCTTTCAGGGCCTGAGTCCTGAAGATTGCAAGTGAATTTCGTTGAGTTGCAATGAATGCAAATGCACTAAGGACCATAGAAATATAACCCAGATTTAGCGCACCACATTTCCTTGTATGCTAGAACTGGCTGTGTTTGTATTAGTAATATGGTTCGATGAAACAGAATATTTATCTTGTATTTTCATCAATCCATTATCCTAAAAAACGATTTCCCACGCGGAAATTGCGTTTTGTTGAGACAACCACCACAGAACAATTCATTTCGTAAATTCACAATAAGTTTAGTTTTTTCTTATTGTTAACTGCTATAACTGCAATATTGGCACTGTTAACTCACAGTGTATCAAGACTTTACTCGTTTTCGGCCGTCTTACATTTTGTCCTCTATCTGGTCCCAACAAGTTAAACTTACACTCATCCGAAAGGCGGCCAATTTGAATGATGTTGAGTAAAGACAAGTCGACCCCTACGGTTTTCTTCGGAGAGTAGGGGATATTTTCGTTGGCCTTTAGCTCTTAAGGTCGGTTTCTATGGCTTCTTCTCGTACCGTCGAAGTATTCACATCCAGGTTCAATTAGTTTTTTACCTGTCGTGAACTAAGGAAATGGTGGGATTTAATTGAAATTTTAATTCTCCTATTCTTAGTCCTTGTTGTTTTCCTTGGTCGACAAATTTTTTGAATTGTTTGAACTATGAGTTACAAGGTATGCATATTATGTGGCATTTGTGGAAAGCAAATTGTGATAGTAGTTGTTTGGTTGTTTGATGTCGCTGCATTGAGTAGATCAAAAGATAAGAATAAAATAATAATGTCCATACCGAATTTGAGAGTCACCTTGTAATTCGAAAACGGTTGAGATTACCCCTCTATATCAAATTTTTTGGCTAGGTCCCCTCTCATTTCTGCATGCATTATAGGAAATATCGTGTATATTCATTTACACGGCAATTCGTTCAAGTCGAGGATTTTTGGTCGGCATTATTAATTTCCGAAGTTCGATAGTAGATTTGAAGTCTTCCGACCCCCAAAACATAAAAAGACTCGTTTTCATATCAATCCATTGAAGCTAAGAATTTTCGGTCGGCATATTGGATTGCCATTTTGGGCACGATTCTTGTATCCTTGGCCCCGCTTTTGGGGAACGGCGTTCGAAACATTTTGCTGTGCTTTGCATTCCTTTGTAAAAGGAAAATTAACTCCACCGGCAGTTTGTAAAAAGGAAATTGTAATAATATAGTAGAATTTTCCTAAAAGTTAAAGTTTTCCCAAATAAGGTGGCTCGTCAAGTATTAACTATTTTGCCCTATATCTCGAAAACGGGTCGAGATAGAATTTTTTCATTATTTTTCCGTTAATTAGCACAGCAAAATGTTTCGTACCCCGTTCCCAAAAATTGGGGCCCCGTTCCCAAAAAGCGGGGCCAAGGACACAAGAATCTCCCCCCATTTTGAAACCGTACAATTACTTATACCCTTACCCTTGCCAAACTAGATGTATAAACTAAACGAAAAGCATGTATTGGATCTATGATTTTCCAGTGGTCTTCGAGTTCTAAGGAACTCCCACAAAATCTTCTGATGGTTATTTTTAAATCCAGTGATACCTGCTAAAATATTTATTTAAATGATATGGTTTAGGGGACAAATTTAATCTAAACTAAATGCTTAAGGTGACTAACACATCAAAATGACTTCGCAAGTGAACCAGATCAGATTTGGAGAGACAAAAATGGTTACTGTGGACCCTTAAAAGGTAAACATATGTTATCGCGCAATTTTCTTTAGACCTTGTAGGGAGCACAGTTCTGCTGTAGTAGTGTAGTTAGCATTAGCCATGTAAGCGTTCTAAAAGCGGGTTTCACGTCTTATTTACGAAACATCGATATTTCTCTACTATCCTTAGATTAAATATCAATATATTATACCCCCCGTATTCTTAGCGTTGCGGCCGATCACAAGTCACAAGCTTTCCCATTACCCACCACGCTATTATGATCGATTGCGACTGAGGATTGCCAGAATACGGTTGTCCACCTAAACTTTGTTTTGTACTATTTAAAAGAAGGGACGCATCATCTCAATCCAAAAGGTTAAAACGATTTTTCATAAATAATTTTTTTTTTATTAATCATGAACATGATTGATTACACAGCTCCACAAAATTTTTTTTCATATACATAAAACGAGACCAGGTGGATTATATGTTTTCTGGATTGCTGAAAATGAATTCAGTGCTAGTATAGTATTTTCTCCCTAACCTCGAAAACGATGTTTTGAAGAAATGTGTAACGACAACACTCGCGGGAGACGTGGATTTTATATATCAGATAGCCAAGCCAAATTTGTACAACCAGTAGACTTAAATAACCCCATAACCCCGTAACCAACTAACTAATTAACACCGAATTATTTTGAACTTTATAAACGCTCCTCCTCCTCGTTCATTCCCCTTTGGGATATTTCTCGCTGTTTCTCTACTGACAAGTGAACCTGAGCACTTTAAGTATTTTTCATTAAACTGGGTGCATAATTATCTATCTCAACAATAACATAATTGATTTCGGCTTTCACATTAGAAGTCGTTGTGGAATGAAATCGCAGGATCTTGGACAATTAACATCACGGTATTTGGATATAACGTGATGTGGAGTACTTGCAATAAAGTAGTAGTAGTAGCGCCATTCTGTTGAGATCACATGTCGTTAAAGTTTATGTATTCCAATTTTTGCCACAAAAACTCAGTTATTATCTGCCGGTGCCCATTCACAGTTAACTCATTTTCTAAATACATTTTTAATTTAACACCTATTTTCATACAATAATTTAAAAAAACGTTGTTCTACTGTGTACGATTCCACTTTTTAAAGATTTATTAAAAGCTAGTTGACCCGTGCGAAATTTCGCAACAACTAAAGAGATCGGTAGTCGGTGAAGTTTAACTTTGTCGGTCGCCATATTGGATCCGCCATCTTGAATTTGGAAAGTTTGATGGCAGATTCGAAATCAGCGACCACGAAAATCCCGAGCGCCCCCCTTCCCTTCTTCACTACCGATCCGTGCGAGACCGCATGCATGTATAAACCTGACCCCCAGAAATGATCTCTTTCACGAACGTAAATATTTAACTCAACTATATTTACCTTGCGACCCTTAGCGAAATAATATAGGAAGGATCATACATATACATTCCAAATGTTAAAGGAATCATGATGGTTCTGCGTGGGAGTTTATTGAAAACAGAATAACTGTAAAAAATACCTTCTAAAAAATAAGTTTATAAATACTTAACAGACTTAATCAGTTGTATAAGGACAAAAATGTGTTTGGTAATTGCATTTTGCTGTTTTTATTGTTACTCAATAGATTCTATGGAGATTCTACGTCGAAAAATCATTTATTTAAGGGTTAAATGTGCTTAGTGCTATGTATAGCAAGTATGTAATATGCAAGAAGGAATGCGAATATTCCGCCTTGTCCTTAAGTATGGTCAAACCTGTTTCAGTTTAAATCAGCGGCTTTAACGGTTGCACTCGTTTGGTTCATTGGAGAATAACATCAAAACCGGTGTTTTATTCCTTTCATTGCAGACCGTTAAATTTGTCGCTTTCAACGAGCATAAATATGAAATCCCATAAATTTAAGAAACAATTACAACTAAAATATTCCCTCCATTTTGACTTTTTGATGCTGAATATCCCTGAGAACCACAATTAATTGCAGCTAATGAAGCATGGTGAAATGGTCGTGAAAAGTGCATGGAATGTCGTTTTTCGCGCGCAACTGTACCCTTTTATTCAATCCAATCGCAGCAACAAGTTTGTGTGCTAAAAATAAAACGGACGATCAATAAATAAACGAAAAAAATATGGTAACCGCCACGAACTCCAATTCGTAACGTTTAAAAAATTTTTGTGTTGGGAAGGGTCTGCCGTAGCTGCTGCAAAGACTTTCTCGAAGGTGTATATACCTATATATATAAATCCATTGGGCCAGAAAACGATGAAATGCGGAGGGAGATAAATTTGTGAAAAGAGATGAACAAGAATCTCGTTTCAGTTTCATGTCTTTACCCTTTTTGCTTGATTTTAAATTGTCTGAGCCGGAGAACTTTAACGACTTATGAAACTGGTTTTCTGGGCAGCGCGCGTACCTTCCACCGAGCAGCATCCAAGTATGGACCATTAGATTGCAAGTAATTGTCTGCAAATTTTCCGATTTGAATGGTATTATATGTGGCCGGAGCAATCTGCGGGATTGTCGGCCGGGAAATTAATTCAGGGCATTTTTCAAAGAAACGCTTATGGTGCTCGCCTTACAGCAGAGCCGTTTTGCATATTACCGCTTTTTATGAAAATGGCCAGTGCTTAGAACCCTTTATACCCTTAACGAACTTTAATTGCCTTCATTCAAATCGCTTTATTCAGCAAAAACGCGGAGGCCGGAGATACTCTGCGCTCACTAAATGTTTGAATTGTCCTTAATCCAGCGAATTAACCGCCTAACATTTTGTGGATTTATCTAAGCGTGCATCGTTTCAATGCAGGCAATGACCCTGACGCAGACTGGTACGTTATTTTTCACCTGAGCCGCTTATTAGTTCACGTTTCGCTGCGGTGGATCCAACCGTAAAATGCATTTCTAGTTAAGAGGCTTAAAAGGTTACGTAATTAAATAGTATTGCTTCTATTCTGCTAAGAAAAGGTAAAAGTGCATATAAAATATTTAGTGCATCGTTGTAATGCTGTTGCAAGAATGTAAGTGAGAAATAAGTATGTGGTGGGTTTACAAAAGGCATTCGATACGGTGGACCACAAGTTATTCATCGATATGCTGGGCACCCTGGGGATCAGCAGGCATGCCGGAAAAATATTTACAAACTCTTCAATGAACGCAATTGGTGGTCTAGTACTATGTACATATATAGCAAGAACACAGGAATAAGAACAAAATACTATTCAAAAAGTGCCCTATTACTTTTAGCCTATTAAAATTGAATTAAGTCGGCGACAAAGTTTGCCACCAGCGTGCTCTCATGGAATATCCTTTGGAACTTGAACGAATTTCCGTGTAAATGAATGGTTTTTGGGGTCACTGATCTTGAAAATGTCATCTATAATATTGGAAATTCAATTGTGAACTTTAAAGGATTGCTATAAAAACTAGTCCTTTTATGTTTTCGAGATCGCTGATCTTGAATCTAACAAGATGGTGGATCCAATATGGCGACCGAAAATTTTCAACATCAAAGGATATCCGCTTAAATAAATATGGCGGTTTTTTTGGGGTGGCTATTTTAGATCTGCTTTCGAAATATTATGCCGGGAATACTTTGTGTTCCCATAGGAAAAATGAAAACTGAAACAGTTTTATTCATTCTGCAACAGCTTTAATTTACAAGTATGGAAAAGCCCGGGAGAAGCTGGGATGGGTCTGCTAGTTATTTTATAATATCGAAATGACTTATGTCATGTTAATAACTTGACTCTCACCATTCTTGCATACATGCAAATCAAATATCTATATTATTTGCATTACATTGTTTCTTTGATCGTCGAGTTAAAACTTTGGTTTCGAGTGAATTTCTTCAAATATTACTTTTTATTTCAGAAATTGAAAGATAATCTGGTGAATGAACATTGGAAGAAAATTTTATTTAAAACAGGACAATTTGATTTGCAAAAAAAATTAAATTGGACTGTAAAATTTGTGTTAGCAGTGCAAGGTCAGTTGTACATATTCGATATGGCTTTTATGAACAGATGTTAAAAGAGCATCAGAAAAGACTTGTCGTGAAAATAAAGTATGTACAAAAAATACTAAGGCTTTAAAGAGTTTAGCGATACAACCAAAGCTGTAAAAAACTCGTTACCAGTACAATGCATAACCATTACATGTAATGCGATAAATGTATTACCATTAGTATTATTATAATTCTAAAAAACTAATTACCATTGCAGTTAATGGTACTGGTGCTTCATCATTGATTGAGCATTACTTAGCATTATTCAGAACTAGCTGAGTTACCCGGATTCGCACGGCGAGATTGTCCTTACTTCAATGATCCTATTTACACATTTAATTTGTTGCAACCGATTATTTGCACAGAAGTTTTGTGATCAGTGTACGCTACTTATTTACAATCAGTGGCCCTTAAGTATTGTTTGTATTCATTTTCACTGAAATACCTTGAAGTCGAAGTATTTTAGGCGCTTGATCCGCCATTTTGAATTAACAAATTCCGATAGAACTTGGAATTTCTTGTCAATCTGTTGAAATTTAAGAACTTTGGTAGCCATTATCGGTTCGCCTGTAAGTTTAAAATCCATATCACCTAAGTCTTCTTTATATTAATTTTCATTGGCATTGCTTAAAGTGAGTTTCGGTCGCCATTTTGAATTTGGAAATTTTGATGCTAATTCTTAATCAGCGACCCCGAACATCTCCTAGTACAGATCACTTGAAGTTTAACTAATTTAATAACATAACTAACCGGTAGCTATCTTGGAGCCGCCATTATGAAACCTTGCACTTTATCAAAATAGTAAATAGCCTATATCCTAAGTTGAACTACTAAAAAACTTCCAAAAAATGAAGTCTATCGAAGCAATCGTTTATGCGTGATTGCGTAACAAACAAATAGATTACCCAGCATTAGAAGCCCTACTCAAAATTATATAAATATATATAGTTTTAATGAATATTCTTATATTTATCTACATCTACATCTAAAATGTCTTTAACAAAATTTGCAAAAAAAGGAAAATAAAACAAGGTTATCATTCTTGTGTGCTTTATTTCAATTAAAATTAAGCAGTAATATGAAATATTCTTTAAATACAAATTTCACTCGTATGAACGAATGAATATAATGAAAAAAAATTTCAAAATCAGAGCGGAATTCAGTCAGTCAGCCGAGTCAAAGAGACTTGATTGTTTAAACCCATGCTGATTTTTACACTGATTTTAACAATTGACAATTCTAATAACATTTTTATGTGACAAGTAAATTCTTTATATTCAGTAGTATGAGTTTTTCAAAATTTGATCTAAAAGTGCATTCCTCCTCGGAGTTCGTATTAGTCCAGCACACGTTTATGAACGGGAATGGCAACAAAAAAACTTGTTTATGTTGTTGATTCCGGACATTAAAACTGTTGCAACTTAGAGCCCTTCTGTTCGAACAATGAAGGATTTCTGAATATTCAAAACCGTTTTCGAGGTGTACTGCTCTAAAGTCGAGTGCACACTATCAATGCTATAACGTAGTAAACTTTAAACGCGGTTTTCTCCAAACAACGTTTTTAAAACTTTGGTCCAGCACTGCTTCTAAAGTATTGAACCGATTCGCCTTTTCTTGTTTTTTAAAAAATTCGAATAATAACTATTTTTTCCGGTCCGAAAAAAAAGTAAAAACAACAAAATATTTTCTCAAACTAGCGCCATTTTCCCATAATTTAAATTTCGAATAAATCGCTCGCAGGGACCCCATAAAAAGTGTCATTTTAAGAATCTGTGTCGCTTTTTTAAGTTTGGATAAACACTGCCACGGGAATCCTGGACCAACTTCGCCTTTGTTGAAGACATTTTAGATGGGTAGGTAGGTAATGTCTCTAAATAAATATAAGAATATGTATTAAAACGGTATATTGGAAAAGTTTTGAGGCCACTAATGCTGGGAAATTCTGAATAATGCTAAGATGTGCTGAGTAATGGTAGGTAAGTAATGCCGAGTGACTGTAAGTAATTCTGACTATTGCTAAAAAATGGCGAGGCACCAGTACCATTTTAACTGTAATGGTAATTCTATTTTTTGGATTATGCTACTGGTTATTTATTGCATTACTCCAGTGATAATGGCTGTGATAATGCATTCCAAAGTAATGCATTATTTTACAGCTCTGGATACAACTTAGATTCCGTAAAGTAACCACGGCACACTGGAAAGTCACAAGAACGAAGACACATCTATGCTAAGTATATATAAAAAAATGAGTGTGTTTGTTCGTCACTAAATCACGCCTAAACGGTTGCTTCGATTGACTTCATTTTTTCACACACGGGAGCACATAGTCAAACTTAACAAATACGCTATTTTTTATTTTGATAAAGTGCAAGGTTTAAAAATGGCAGCTCCAAGATGGCTACCGGGGAGTTAAGTTATTAAATTAGTAAAACTTCAACGGATTACCAAATTCAAAATGGCGGATCCAATATGGCGTCCGAAACTCCTCCACTTTAAGCAATGCTAATGAAAATTAATATAAAGAAGAATGAGTTGATATAGATTTTAAACTTGCTAAAATTCAAGATGGCGCACTTTTAAACTTTAAAGGAATACCACGATAATTAATAATTACGCCGCTTATCACAATTTCTGAATATATTATGAATGACTAAGGAAAGCGAACGAAAGTTTTCTATTTCAACGAAAAGTAACATACCTACATAAATATATTTGTATTAGAATTAAGAATTTCGAAATTACGAATTCAATTAGGCATCTAGAATTTTTTAGTTTTGTTTAATATGAGAGATTGAAGAGATTTAATCAGGATAAAACAATATTTTCCGTCGAAAAAGTAACGTACACAAATCACAAAACTTCTGTACAAATAATCGATTACAAGAAATTAAATACGGAAATAGGATCATTAAAATAAGGTCAAGCTCAGTATACTTCCAATTCTTGAGAACCGAATACGAGAGGTCGTAATCTGGATGTTCTATAATAGCACCAAAAAACATATAACTAGGGTTCGGCAATATTTTATGTGATTAACAATTAACAATTAATCAATTGTAATTGTAAGAGCTCTTTGAATATGCATGTTTTACACATGACAAAAATTCGAATAGACGAACTTTTCGAATATATTCGAATATTCGAAGTATTCGGATAGCCAAAACGTGAATACTTTATTATGCATAACCACAACGGTTATGATTTCTTTTATTTGAAAAATTAAATACAAATGATAAAATAATGTTTTTCTTTAAAATAGACATCAGAAAATGATTCTTGGGAATACTCCACAGCATGGTCACGTTATACATGTTATGCTTTTAAGGGTATCGAACCTGCTCTACAACATGGTGCAATAAAAAACTTTATGTCACGTGTCATGTCACGTGTCACATAACATATAACGCGTCATATTGCGAAATATTCGCCAAGAGTGGGACATGCATTTTCTTAAAACTTATTTTTCACCCATTTCACGGCCTCCTAGGGCTCTGTTCACCCCGTGCCAGATTTTAAAGGGGAAGTTATCGAGCCTGCTCTACAACATGATGCAATAAAAAAAATTACGTCACGTGCCATATAACATGTTACATGCCATGTAATGTGACCATGTTGTTGTTGTGGAGTGAGTATTCCCGAAAATCATTTTCTGATGTCTATTTTGAAGACAAACATTATTTCAAGATTTTTATTTTTGATTTGTTTAATGAAAATCAAGAAATTGAAATTACAATATTACAGTTAATTATTCTATTTTCCAGTAACTGAAATTAATTCTCGAAAATGTTCTTCGAATATGATTATTAATGAACTCTGAATTATAAATGCATACATGCTTTTAAACGACTTGCAGCGGAAGAAAAAATTAATTGAAATTGACGATTGAATTTTTAGTTTTGATTAAATTAATTGCAAGCGGCAATTAAGTGATTTAATTGCAAACCACAATAATTTTTAGTTCAATTAAATTAATTGCAACTAATTAAATTGCAATTAATTATTCAATCAACTGATTAGTTGATTGAAAAATTAGTTGACTAATGCCCAAAACTGCACATAACGTAACGTAGTATGTATATAAAAATGTGGTGAGATGATTTTACAAAATCGATTGCTTTGTATGCTTCTGCGTGAGTTGGTATATCGCCCAACGAATGTCTACATAATATGTATAAGTTAGGAATTCACAAAAATTCAGGATATTAGTTAGCATTATTGAACTTTCCACGCGCTGCCGTGCGAAGCCGGGTAACTCAGATAGTATGAAATAAATAACAAAGAATAGGGACAACAGTGGCCACATCTATTATGTTTAAGTTACTGCACCTAATCTTCGTATGTAATACCTAAGCACTTCCTACTCGATTTCGATTTGACAAGATATAGAACTGCTCATTATAAATTCCACAACTAAAAGTTTAAAAATAGAAACCGAGTAATATTTGGAAAGATAAATGTTTTCGGAATACATTAAAAGTTTCTCTTCATGTTTAATTTATTCCAAAGTAAAAAACGAACATTTAACCTAACTGTCGCGTCGCAGTTATATTTATATCCGCAAATGTACAAAGCGTATTAAAGTGCTGCGTGAAGAAATCTGTGCAGCAATAGCGAAAGGGTTACAGGTCATCAGTTCTCCTATTTCACTATTCAGTGGTATATCGTGCCAGTGTTTGCCAGTTAAAGACGTGGAAAGCTCTAGTACACCCCAATGCGAACCAAATCCGCCTAGCAACTGAACTAGAGTTTCACGCTGCCGCCCACCACTTTCCGTCTGCAGAAATCTATAACTGCCAGCAGATTCTGAGCGCTTCAAACCTTTTTATATTAATTGTAGCGAAAATTGGATGCTGTTAACCATTACAGGGATAATGTGTCAGCACTATCTCCGCTGTGGTTTATATGCGGCAAGAAATCGTGCGTTTTTTTGTGCGCTGAATCCAATCGACTCGTACTTTCGGCGTTCGGCATTCGGCGTGCTCTGCATATATCGAGGAACGATAATATTAGGTTGTTTGTTGTAAGTGCTTAAATAACCAGATCCCCTTTGAGCGCTGATGCTATAAAAATTTCAAGACGGATTCATATAATAAAACTGGTTTTCTGCTCTAAGGTATTCCAGCGAGTCAACCTGCAATCCAATAGCATCTTCGAGTACCAAAGTCAGAGATAAAGGCGGCTTTGGATACGACTTTTTTTTTTGTGTTTTGTCTCTCCTCTGCCGCTTACCCCACCACAAGCAATGCGAGAACTTGTTCTTAATTCGATTTATATGCGGTGACTTTGATAAAGTATAAAATTTGGAGATTTTTTCGGGTGCATGACACTGACACCCGTGCACGGTTTATGTCTGCCGCGAGTACATTGTCCTATTAAATAAGCACAGGCTCTGCAGCACTCAGGAATTTCCATATTGGTTCTCTTGGACTCGGAATTAAGTTTTTCCATACTGGGAATAAATTAAAATTGCTTCAATGATACTCAACGTCAAAACAACGTTACGGTGGAATCGAAGTGCTACATTTTGTCGTTCAGAGCATTTATATTATAGTTGAATCGTTTCTGCATGTATAACTACGGTCTTAGTTTTTCTGAATGAGTCGCTTTTACCTACGTCAAGTTTTATTGTGCGTCTGGAACACCATTAAATGGATTTGCGCATTATATTGCTTTAAATTTCATTTGACTACCTAAAAACAGCTTTTGAGAAGACAACCCTTTTTTATTTTATAACAACAAAAATTACAATGCTTTTCTATTTCCAATATAATGAGTGGAATGTTATGAGGGTTTAAATACCTTTTAGGTGAAAACAAATTAAAAATCGGATGTTAAATTTTCTCAGATTAAATTATAGGTGAAAGAGTTCTTTTCAAAGTTTTATCTTAGTTCAGGAAACAAGAAGGCATGCAAAAAACCAATGGTTAGTATGATATACATAGTTGGGGAAATTCTTTAGATTCACGAAAAACTGCCTGCGCATATCCCGACAATAAATTACAGTTGTGATTTTTATCGTGCTTTCGTGAATAAAAAAACAATTAAGTAAAAGCAATCAATCGATAAAACACGCATCAATTAATTTTTCCAAAAAACAAAAAAAAAACATTTATTATTGGCACATTTGAGCTACATAAATATTCAAAAATAAAAAAGACCCGACTGCAAAAAACCA
Source organism: Neoitamus cyanurus (assembly GCA_947538895.1). Lineage (NCBI taxonomy): Eukaryota > Metazoa > Arthropoda > Insecta > Diptera > Asilidae > Neoitamus > Neoitamus cyanurus. Next base: position 2,308,265 of record OX384540.1, read on the forward strand.
GAGCATTTTAATATTTGAAGTAGGTAGGTACCAACCAAGAGTTTGATTTAAACTTTAATATTACAGTTGGAGCAGACGGCACCTATTCAACATCCCAGTTGAAATAGTGGATGCAATGTGAAGGAAGAGGCGATTCGTAATCTTGGGGAGTCCGCCATATTGGATTGTGTCAAATCCTTTCATTTGATACGCATGTCAAGGGGGTTGTGCAGGATAATAAAATCAAAATAACGACTGGCGCTGGAACTTATAATAATTACGAAAACAAATTTGTTTATACATAAGTACATATCTATTAGCTGATAGTTTATGTAGACCAGTGGCGGAACTACAAATCGCCCCCCCCCAAATTAACATGTCGGGTCCCCTGGGAAAAAACCTCTATTATATAAAGCAAGTACTTATCTTGCATTGCATAAAAAATCAACTTATTTTATTTAAGGAATATTAAGGGGGAAGGCCACTGTGATGGGTAAAAAAAAAAAAATTTTTTTCCATCTTAAATTAAAGCTTATATATTCGAAAATATGTGCACAAAATTTCAGGTCAAAATTTCAAAAATTGACAGAGTTACAGCCATTTTAGTATAGTAGTAGTAGTAGACCGACTGTTTACCGCTTGACGTCCCGATGAGAATGGCACGCCCCTAAGTCCCTTGTTCAAACGTATTTATCAATAGATGACTTATTGGGGTTCTTTTCTTCGAATTTCCTTTTTTATTGCTATACAAATATATTGTTCTATTGTTAGAAAAATGGACTAAAAACTTTAAGCACGTTTTTCTCGAAAGGACTTTTTTCAAACTGGTCGCATCGATAACTCGATCAATTATTAACCGATTTTCAATTTGTTTTGTTCGTATTTGCAGTGGCTATGGTAGAGCGTAGCCGATTTAAAAAATTTTAATTTTACTATTTTTTAGGCTGTTTTGAAACAAAAAAAAAAGGTCGAAATGATGGAAAAAATGTTCAATTGGTCGCCATTTTGTGAAAAATCAAAATAACAAAAATCGGCTACGTACGACGAAAACTACATTCATATAGATTATAAAGAACTTTTATTTTGTTTTTTCTGATAACCGGTTCTTGAGTTATCGATGCGACCATGGAAGGGCAATTTTTTGTGGGTCTCTACGGCAACGCTCATAACTTTAAAACTATTTAATATTTTTTAATAAAAATTTATGCAAATATTGGTCAATGTACACTATATATAAAGTAAATAAAAAAGAATCCTGATATTCCTTCATTTTCCCGGCCAAAAAAATTCTCGAAAATCACTCATTTTTTCGGCCGTCACAGTGGCCTTCCCCCTTAATATTGACATGTGATTGTTTTCTGAGATTTTAAATTTGCAAAATCTCTAATTATATATTTTTTTTCCATTTCATTTGCAATTTTAGCTTTTATTGCTAAAAGAGATAAATCATGAAGTCGTTCTCCTACAGTAGAATTTCTTAAATAATTTTTTTAATTTTTTATTATTTTTAATTTCGAGAAAGATCTCTCCGCCGCTGATACGGTAACTGGCAAGGCTTAAAATAAAAACAAAGCGATTACAATATCTACAAAACTTGAAAAAAGTGTAGCATATTTAGGTATTAATAATTTTTTTTTTCATTTTTTACTCACTTTTGGAGCATAGGGCTGCCACGTAGATCTCTATCTAATTCTGTTCCATGCTGTTTGTTTGATTTACGTTTTCTTCCCTCAACATGGGAGAAATCATTACTAACTGCATTGGAAAGTTGTTTGTTAAACCAATTTTAATAATAATTTGTAATTTGTTTGAAGGGATTCGGCAGATTTTTTAAATTTCTGTGTCACTTAATTCTACTAATTTTGCAGGGAACATAAGTGAATATGAGTTTGTTACATCATTTGCTCTTTTCAATTTGATAAATAACTACATCTAGAACTCTGATAAACGATTGGGGTTTGGGGTCAAGTTTACCCTGCCGATTTCCCCTGGTCACTTTTCCCCCAGCTATTAAATTTTCCCCAGTCATTTTGCCCCTGTTGTGTTACAGTCTATAAAATATTTTGTGAAAGGCACATTTCAGTCTATTAGTCAGAAACTTATAAAGGGAAAAATGACCGGAGCAAGTTTAATGACCCCCTACCCTAACTAACACATTTACACGGAAAAGATCATCTCCATTATCTGACAATTCGTCAAAATGTTATTTTCTATTCTTTGTCTTTTCAAATGAAAATTAGGGTCATATTCCATTTAGCTGCTATCTGATCTGTCATGTTTGCCAAACAAAAGATTTACCGTTTCACCGCAAACCGATAAAGAAATTCGGTCAAGTTTGAGTTATATGAATCAGAACACCATCTAAGAGAAGGTAGAATATATTTTTCAGCTATGGCACTCGCACCCTACTTGCTTTTTCGATAAATTCTTGTTGACATTGGTCGGATATTTTTTATATCTTCAATAATAAACATTTGACAATTACACCGGCGGGGCGGCGGAAAACACGCATAACTAAGTCTACAATAGCTTTAATTTCTCCCGTCCTTCAAGTGCTGCAACTCCACTAAATATAATTCAAAGTACACTAAGACATTTTTCCTTATAGAGTAAATATTGCCCTTTAAGAAATTTGCGAAAATCTTCACTTGTGCCTCCATCTCTCCCAACGCTGGTTTCAAACCGTTATTCGAAACTTCTCGACACTTTCGATTGCAGTATACCATAGGTAGTATAATTTCATCTTCTATTTATATAAACAAGATAACAAACATTTAAGGCGTTACGATGTTTTTTCGTGAAAATATATACCTTTGCGTTTGTGCGATTTTTATGCATCTGAAATGAGCATCACGCAATGTTCACCACGAGAAGATTGTCGATTTTGCAAATCACACACAATTGAAAATTTTTGCAAATTTCTTAAAGAGGAATATTTACCCTGTGTGGAAAGAGTTTTGTGCATTTTAATTAATTTGCTGAAGTTGCATCACCTAAAAAGTCGCGCAAAATTAGAGCAATGTTAACGGCGTGTTTTGCCGCCTGTATAAATATATGTATAAAGGTGTGTAGTAGGTTAAATAATTCTGCGGGGAAAATATACGAATGGTGCCAAATTATTTTTCATGATCAATATGAAATTCTACTGCGTAGTCAACAAGGCGTCGCCAGAACAAGTTGCTCTGTAATTGTTAATTTGGTGCGCATTTTATGTTCACACATTCGGAAAAAAAACCTTGCTCGCTTCATTTGCCCTGTAGTGCAGCGCGAATTTTAAATATCAGCGGCGAAGATAGAAGCGTGAGTGAGTATTCATCGCATCGAACAAAATTTTGCCTTAGCGGACGAGAAGCAGCGCTAAAATGTTAATATGCATGACGTCATGGACTGGGAGGTCATCGGTTTTTCTTGGTCATTTTAATTTCGAGTTTAAAATCCGCGTTCCAGAACACAGCAGCCTATATATTCTTACATGCCGCAACGTGCGGATATGGCCGTGATATAAATGCCTGAATCGGTGGACATGAAGCGATGAGGTTTTGTTTCTCTGCACCTCGTTTTATAGTGCGTTTTAGCAGCGACGACGCTGCAATTTGCATAAATACAGTCGTCATGCACACTACACGAATGGTATTAGTAAACAAAATTTAAATAATTTTCTGAATGAGAAAGAAATACCTTCTGAGGTAAATCTTGTGACCCAATATCAACGGAAAATGTTACCTTATGCAGATGAGGGCGAAGACGCCTGTGCGGGTCTTCTTTATTTTTTATGACCTCAGTGATTACGCCTGCCATCCAAAATCCAGCTTGACTTCCTCTCGAGGGAGAAAATTCACAATTTGAATTTTTTTTTAGAAAGTTATCATGAAGCGAAAGACTTAAGCGCCAAACCTGATTTAAGTGTTCTGACAGTGGTCGCCTCATCCACGTCGCGTTTTTTGTGAAGGTATCAAGAAAAACTCTTAAACCAGTTTATTTAAATCACGGATATTATTTACATAAGTTAAAATTCACAAACACTTCTCGCCGACCGGCGTGGTTAGCCGGATGATACACACGCTCCTTTTGTGGGGAGGACGCCGGGCTCTAGTTAAATTATGTGGAATTCAATCCGGCCAGGGCACCGCTGTCCAGCCAGCAGGAAAATTTGCAGAGACTTCGACAATATTATAGGTCACACTTCATTAGGTTTCTCCTTCGTGGTGTAAATCTTGTTGCGTGCATTTTTTCATAAAATCCAAGAAAGCATTCCACTTTCCGAGTAACATAACTGTTCTCGAATTTTGACTGACCGTGTGAGAAGCACACTTGTACGCTGCGGAAATATTAAGAAGCCCACAAATTCGACTACTCTCTGCGGTTCCATTGCGCGGGTGAATTCTTAAGTCTGCTGGGCTGCTGATGGTCAGGTTAATGGCAACTTGATTGTGGTCTTCTTAGTTTTTTCTTGATTCTCAAATTCTTTTCCCCAAAAAAGTTTAGCGAAGATTATGTTCATTTCTATACGAAAACGCTATTTGCTTTGTTGTTTGGCTTATCAATAACAACATTTTCAATTAATTCCTATTCAAGTTTTTTTCAGATTGAAATTTAATCTGTGACGTGTCTATAAAAGCGTGTAAGATATAAACCAAAAATAAATAATATTTTTCTAAGAACAAGTGTTGATAAGAAAACACGGGTTTGACAAACATTTGATGTGAACGAGACCTTAAATATAATTCTGAAATCGAGCAACAAAAAGAGCTGATAATATGTGCGAATATTACAAAAAGTAAGTAAGTGGGATGGAGAGGGAGCATGCATTCATTACACGTCAACACGAGAGAGACAGAAAAAGAAACCAACGATTCTCTCCATGACTATCAACAGCCCGCTTTTGCGTACACATATGCACTTGTCACAAAATATATTCTGAAATCAAAAATGTTTCTTAATTAGACTACTTTTGTCGCATCCCCGTTACCCTTAAATCTAACAATTCTGTCAGTCATATAGACCCTGCCTACTTACCTACTGGCAGTACTGGCATAGGTACTGCAGAGTTACATGTCTTTTTGATCTCATGTTCCATTTTCATTGCTATTACTTCATCAAAATAGTTGCAGCCATCTGGGTCCACTGATCTTCATTCTGTCCGTAAACGATGTTGAGTGCATCATCAAACACTCGAATCTTTCAATTTTCGCTCATGATATGAAAATCTCCAAACAAATTTCCTCCGCGGTTTACGTTAGTCCATCGAATTCAAAAACCCATACGTTACGAAATCCCTTTACGTCTCTTTTGTCCGACTCATCCTTGAATTATATAAAAAACGACGGAGAGCCTCGTATTCTCGATTCCTTAGAATCCTAAAAAAGCTTACATATACTCTATGACATCAAAGATAAGTAAGAAACTCAACACAAAAAAAATTCATTATCCGTCAAATATTTCTTTCTATGTTTTATGAAAGCAACAAAAAATTAAACCGGCGATTTCTTAGCTTGTAAATTTGACGGTAGATTCATTAAATTGTCAACAATTATATGGGATAAAAAGCGATAGGACAGAAAATGATAGGACAGAAAATGAGTATCGTTGTAAAAACATGTGTCCAAGCTTGTTAATTAATATTTAGAAAAACAAATTTAAGTTTGAAAGGCGAAGTGCTGCATTCATACGTATACATAAAATTAATAAATTTAGCGGGTCTAATAGGGAAGAAAATAATGTGGGTGCCAGGACTCACGGCTAAGATGTGTAAAAAACTCCCAGAGAGCTGTGCGCTCTCTTTTGCCTTGTAAGTCAGTGTAATAATAGCAAAAAGCGCGTACACGCACGGTGTTTTTAATTTCACTACCCCCGGAGGTACACATCAAAAACCAAAAAACCACCCACAAGAAAACAATTCCTTAAATATGTTATATTTAATATGAGCATTAATGTTAAAATTCCACTCAACCCAACTATGGACCAATTAATCACACAAAGACTGTGCACTCAGAACAAATAATTTTGATAACGCATCTACCTCGACTCGAGAATAGGCGATGCCTCGCATGACATCAGGAAAGCTTTTTACCCTGCTACACACACACAATTGGTAGAGCTACTGTACCCTTCCTCTCAGTTACTTGGATTATGTTCGCTGTGCCTCGCACACAGTTTTTTTTTATCCTTATGCTCTGGTGCGCTGCCTATTTCAATAGCGCTGTAGAAGAGAGGAGAGAGGCATTATATTTAAATATTGTGTTCTTTCCGCGAATCCATGAATTAACTCGGCATTATTCCCTCAATTTGCATTTCGGTCTTGGGACCTGGCCCCTGGGACTCGCCAGATTGGAATGTCTTTTGGCTTTTTAGGTACTCTGGTAGATTATCAATTTTTTATTACAATACTTTTATAAGTACCTGATTGTAAGTTCATCATTTCATTTTCGTACCTATCGACAGATGTAGATTCATGGGATTTTTCTAATCGGGCGGAATTTTTCTGGAGCCTTTTCTTTCCCAGAGATTTGATCGAAGTGTGATTATGGCAGATATAACGATTTTTCTCCCTCGGTGAAATACTTAGATAAATTACAAGACAGCATTAACTCATCGAATATATGTATTTGCACTCTCCTTGAGAAATTTAAAAACTTCAGCATTGTGGTCCATTTTTTATAAATCTTACAATCAGGTATATAATACACAACACACAATTTCCCACACATTTTGACCTGAGAACCTTATAAATATAAAGCAAATGAAAAAAAAATATTCCAATTAAAATCAAATATTCCAGTAGAAAATAAGTAAAGAAAAACTATATATTATAATATTTTAACTCTAGATAGTCCAGGCGGGATTTGTTTTAAAAAGTGGTATGTTGGATGTTTATGTTATTATGTTAGAACAGGGCCTCTAGTTTATTTCAAAGTCTCCGGTAGGGCTTCAGGAATGATTTTTATATACGCCAGTTGAAAGTTTGGGAAAGTTATGACAAATCAAAATGTGAAAAAATCCAAAATAATATCGTCTTCTGTACTTTCTTTTCGGGGTAACCCAAGAAATACTGATTTTAGAGAAAAGTTGAAGATGGAATAAAAGTTTCACAATAAAATTTCACAGAGTACCTTTTACAATTGCGAAACAATATACTAAATTTCATCCAAATCGGTTTGACAGTTTTTCGTATAATAATTTGTTGTTGTGTTGTCGAGGAGTTATCAGAATTTGTGCTGAGTGCACAGTCGTTATGTGATTAGTTGGTCCTTTGTGAAAACAACACATAACTTTTACCTAAGATATGAACCGCGAACAAGGGAATATAATATCAGCGTTCTTTGTGCACCTTGTTCTGGAACAACCAAACATTTACAGAACAAATTTGTTCTGCAGATTATATGGAACAAGCTGTCCATTTAGTTCTTCAAATGACACCTAGGTGGCACTATATTTAATTGGCAAACACTTTTTGCCAGTTTTGAAAAAAATATCAGCTCACAGATATAAACAAATTTGTATTCATAATTAAATTATTTATGGGAATTTAGTACTCTGCGTGAATTAAGTTTCTTCCACGGAAAAATTGGATTTCTTCCATTACTATATAAGCCGGTTCATATCACGGATAAGTGGGCTTTTTGCTATCCAGAACAACTTGCACACAAAATCGCAGTGACGGCCGCCGGAAGTATGACATTTAACAGATTCACTTCAGCCCAGAAAAATTGGAGAGGACAATTTAATGTAATGGTTCTTCCGAAAGCAATACAAGATATTTGCTAAAAATTTGCTTGAAAGCGTGTTATGAAATGTAGTTTAACATAATATAGTGTTGCCATTTCATAATTTTCTGTTTTGGTAGTTATCGTGGAAATGAGTTAATTTGCACATTTTTAAAATATTTTGTATTTTAGACGGTTGAAAATGAGTTTTGTGGAATTCATTATTCAAAATTTAAATATTTAAAAAAATTGTTTATATTTCAATGTTTACATTTATTATTGCAGTTTGTAACTATTATTTATGTTCTCTATGATAAGTGAATATATAAGTATAGGAGCATGTCTATTGTCTATGCTATGCCTATGTCACTTAAGTTGATAGTGGGTTTTATTAACTTTCGTGCTGCGTAATGGCCACGTCACGAATTTTGTTGAACTGATTGGAGAGACTTGGGAGTGATTTGTGAATTAGTGTTGGTGTTCAGAGGAAAGGAGGAATACTCTACAAGAGATCTCACAACTTTTTTAGAGTGAAAGAGTCGCGAGAGTTGTCTACATTTTTTACATGAATTGTTTTTGAGTGATCTCATTTCTTTTTGTACACGGTTTTACTATTTTTCCACCTTCTCTCTTCCATTCTCACAACCATCACTCTAATCAATCGCATCCGAAGTTTTTGAGGCAACTTCAAAGTGATTCATAATCGTGAAACATTCTCTTCACTCCCTGATTATTTTTAAGTAGAAGACAATAATTTATTAGTATACATAGTTGGTAATAAGTGCGAAGAGTTGGAGAGGGAAAACCCAACCTGCATACCAAATTTCAAGTTTGTAGGTCTGCTAGAAGTATCTTATATTTTTGATGATCGCTCAGTGAGTCAGTGACGAAATAGCGAAATTTTGATGGTCGATATTTTGTCAACCATATTAGTTAGAAACTTGTAATTTGGGAGTTTCGTTTAGTACATTAGGCACTCTCGGTGACAGACATTTTAGGCTTTTACTCTAATGTGTAACAGTGATACAGGGGGCTCCCAATTTCCCTGAGTTGCTTCGAGAAAAGGTAATACGGCCGGTGCTTGCTCGACTAGGCGGGTGCACTGCCGCGTGCTCCCAGATGTAGCAGAAAGGCTGATTTCACCTTCTTTCTGTGAGACTGGTCATTTTAATATGTACATAAATAAAATAACAACACTATCCATCTGCAACGAGCCTTCAAATAATTTATAATTTGTATCACATTCTTCAAATGACGTGCAATAGATTTCACCATCATCTCAAAAATTTCTAAGGGCACTTTATCAAAAAGAAAAAATTTCCTTGATATTGGGACTTCTTTCGCCATTTTCCAATGAATTCATTCGACGGTATGGTTTCAAAATTATTTTCCTGTATGTATCATACCTTGGCATCCCTGCTGAATATTTTACTAGTAGATTGATTGCAGCCGAGTCGATTTTCGCAATAATTTTATCAACCGAACCCAACATTTCCAAAAAGTTTTGTTGCAAGACGGGAATAACAGGCGGCGGCAGCGATACAAAGCAATCATTTGTCTTGACAACTGACTTTAGGACTTACAGAACGGCGACATGTTTAATAAATTTACTCTGTGATAATTATTAGTTTTCCGTGCCGAGACATTTTTTCAATAAGAAAATTGGGAACATTTATTTCTCAATAAGTTATTTTCTTTTTGTTAATTATACAAATTAAAATGTCCAAAGCTATCGTTCGATATTCGAAGTAACCTCAGTCAGTTGCGAACCACATAGGGGAGACCGGGGCAGTTTGTGACATATTCAACAAAATGTCGTCCTACATTTCACCTATTAAATAATTTGACGGTTTTGTAAATTTTGCCAGATAACGTAACTTTTCAGCTTCGAATTTCTCTATGCGATTTAATTACAGGCTTAATACAACTTTCAAAAATTAATAATTTTTGCAAAATTGTCAGTGTAACGTTTTGCCCCTAATGTTGTTACACTACAAGGGGTAAGATGTGACAATAAATAAACATTTTTATAAATCAGTTTTATATTAAGAAGCAACTAAAGTTATAATGGGAATATTTCAATTAAGAACATTACAAATACTTGCTTGCTACATAGGTACTACTGGACAATTTTTGAAAAACAGAATATCGGGACATAAAGAATAATAAAAAAGATAGCACAGCTCTTTCAGCACAATGTTTATTAACAGGACATTTACCTGATTTTAATGAAACAAATATTTTGACTAGGGAACCCAACTGGCATAGGCGACACATTCTTGATGCTCTACATATATATAAAACTGATAACACCATTAATAGAAAGACAGACACAGACGATATTAATTTAAAATACTGTTCAATATTGGACAGCTGCTCTCAACGGAGATAGTTGCACGCAGAATAGACAAGATGGTGGACGTCAACGAAAGGCTCACCTCACAATTTAGTTTCAAATAATGATTATTTTTGGTTTTATCTTATGTACGTCTTATTTATTTATTTGTATTTTCAAAAATTTGTTTCACTATTCGTTACAGTTCGGTGTTTGATGTTTAGTTTTACTATTTTACTTGACTGCGTGACAATTTTTAGTTGCATAACAAGTCATTTTAAAATGTAAGTTAGATTACTTTTGAGATGGATGTGCAAAGGTGTTTTTGGTTTGTAATATATTGTGTTAATTTTTAGTAAAGCCCTCCTGAAGATGCTGTGTGAAAACAAGCGAAACGTTGAGGCATATTAAAGGCTGAACGAGAGAAGACTTGGTTGTTTTTCTTAACTGATTAAATTGACCGGTAGCCCAAGCAGACTACAAATATTGTGTTAAAACAAACGGTCACGAAGGTTTTTCTTAACAATACAAATATTAATAATAATAAAAATAAACAACAACTCATCAATATTCCATATGCGAGACCTAGGAACTAGAATTACCTCCGAAAACTTTTCTTCCTGCTCATCGGTAAAAATTTGTCAGTTCTTCCTGTATCCGACTGTAATACATTCCACAGAATCACCTTTATTTATAACTGCTTTTTTTTCTTCAAATACCACGCCAACGACATGTGACATATTCCGAAATCTTGTGCCAAGCCACGCCCTGTTTTTCTTTTATATGTTCTTATTGTATAAAAATAAAATAAAATTTTAAATATTTTCGGTCACAATTCACCCCTAAAAATATGTAACTTTTAACCCCAACATCAAATTAGACCATTCGAGATTCAACAAAACATTTGTAAGTTACTTCTACCAAATAATCTTGGTCATAGCACAAAAAGAAAACGTCAACGCACCAACTTCATATTAATCCAAAAGTAAGGGGTGTAGACCAAAATTACTGGAACAAATAAAAGTTGCAAATAGGCACTTTTTTGCACCTATACGCACAAGCTCCTCTGTCAACAATACTAACATCACTGGCATGGACCATATATCGTGACAGGCGCAGCTGCTATGACCATTCGTCTTTTTCGAAAAATACGTTAACTACGTTTTTTGATCCGCAAATTACACTGTAAGTTTTTACCCCTGTAACATCCAGTCCCAGTCTCCCGTACCTAGTAAATGTATCATGTCTTTTTTCTTCAATACAGTATTTTATAATATTTTCTTTAACGTGGTGTTTCGGTAAAGGTTTTTTTGAAAATTCGCGTGTACTCGGGACTCTAGTCGGGAGATCTTTGCCGCTATTCCACCATATGCATGTCTGCCTCACTTATAATCTTACTCTTTAGAAAGGAAAACCATCTGAATCATGTGAGATTCGAACTCGGGTCCTCTGGAACATAAGGCCACCGCTCTAGCCATTGATCTACAGATAGCCAGGCTCGATTTCGAAGAGACAAATTTCTCTGAGTGAGCGTCTGAGATTCTACGGTTTGTGAAGCCTTTTAAACAGAATCGTGTTTGATGCAAACTTAATCATGTTTTTGAATATAAATCTATTTAATCTTTAAAAATGCTGCAAACAGATTTATATTTGAAATTTTCATTCTAAATTTTCTCAGTGTTGAAGCGACTAGCGGTGGGATTGCAGCAATCATTGTAAGTATGTTTTTTTTTAATTTTTGGGGATCAAACACACCCAAAAGGAAATTTTGGAAATAATATGTGCGGAACCTAGGCAGATTTTTTTGCATGCAGTGAATCTTAGAACGGGCACTCACCCATAAGCGGTGCCCCTAAATTTGTAAGCGGACCTCGAGGCACTTTGTTATCCTAATCAACGGAAAGTTATTGAAAATAGTCGTGCTCGTCCAGTTTTTGAGACATTTTGCAGTATTAAAAATTGCTCAAATTTATCAAATTTAGGGGCACCTCCTTCCTATGGGTGAGCTGCCATTAGAACTCAGTCTAAGAAATTCATTAAGTCATTAAGTAAAATCTTGTTAAAGGAGGTGCAAAGGTGAAATTTAGAATAACGCATATTGAGGTTAGGGTTTTAGCATGAGTAAGATAATATTCTCATAAATAAACTAATTCGATATTTCGAGGAACGGAGAGAGTGTCCGGTTCACATATGAAAACTTTCAATTTCCAATAAGTCATCAGTGAGTGGCTCATGAATCCGGAAAATACAGCATTCAATCATCAGAACGTGGTCTGTTCTAATTATCCACCTTGTTGACTGGAAGCATAACTTTTCGCATTAAAACTCGAACAAAGCGAAGAGAGGCTGAGCATCGCCGGACCAAGTCGTGCATTTTATGGATAATGACCCTTGATCGATTCGAGCCCGAAAAGAAAGTACATCGAACCACACGGCAGTATTAGAAGAAACAAACCAGTATTTACAACATGATTAATTTCAGTTGAACCCTCTTGAACTGGGGCTGGGGCCTGGGGCCGCGGGCAATGCAATAATGTTGCGCGTTTCTTTTTCAAACGAGTGGAGTGCCAAATTGTGAACCTGCTGTGGGTTATGCGTTCGTCCAGCTCGCGCAGATATTCGTGGGGCCTTTGAATAAATATGAAGCGGTATTGACAACTAGGTGGGTTTACCACTAATTGGAGCTTTTTTTCCCTCAAATAAAGCCACTGTCCTGGTCCAGCGCCTCCTCCTGCCGCAGAGCCCGCGAAGACGCTCATTTGGCTTGGATCAAACCGTATAAAAGATGTTTAGTCACAAAAGTCAACGTGTGCTCGGAAATTGGGAAAAAAAGTACAGTAACAAAAAGGTTAAAAAGCAGAAAGGCGAATACCAGCGGGTATCAAGAACCTCGGCGGCGAGAAACGGCGGAGATTTTCTTACATCATTACTTCTAACATGAACGAAACCTCTCAGACCGGTTGCGAGTGTGTGTCGCCACGAAGCATTCAAAGTGTCGACGGACGAGGTTGTGTGCACGAAGCAATTTTTAAGAAAACTGGTTTTTGCTCTCAACTCCCGCATTTCTTGAACCTTCATTTCATTATAGTTACCTGGTGCCGCAGGTATAGATTGGAATGGAGTCTGATCCAAGTTTAAATCCGAAACGAAAATTAGTCTAGTGGTGTTTGGCGTCGGAGAAAATACCAAATTAAGTTAGTGCTCTTCCACCCCCTTTCTGGCATTTTCACCTGCGTTAAGTTCATTATGCTTAATTCCGGTGCAAATTAATCAAATCCAATAAATTCCATTTCGAGTTAGTCAAGTAGAGTTTGCGTTCGCCCATTTTTAGATGAAATTTTTACTGGTTTTTTTCGAAATTCAAAAAAGTGTGTGCTTACTCTAGCCGGTCGGTCGGCGTCGATGCGGCGAATCGAGTGAGAGTAAAGTTCGAAGGACTTGTTCAATTTTCTATACCGCTGATTGTCTAAACTAGCCACCAGCACATTCTGTACATAAGTATGTAACCCTTATGCATGGCTTCCCAGTTGGACTCCGAATTGTGTCATACACGAGCAAGCGTATCGTCTCCAGGTAAATTATTCACTTTTATATTATTTAATAAAAATTAAAATTGTTCCGCGAAATCAGTCGTGAATGAAATTCCTTCGCAAATAGTTCGAATAATTGATTGAACAGATCTCACTTGAGCAATGGGTGCGTGTCTTCTATTTTCGCCTCGTTAGCACCTCGAGGTTATTTTTGCCGGTGTTAAACAATTGCAAGTTCATGCTTGCTTTTTGCAATATGCGACTTTTTTGGTAAATTGTGGAAAGATGTTTACTGGTAGCAAAATATTTGGATCATTTTCCTCTAGTTAGCTAGTTAGTTAGGACTTAAGGGCCGGGCGCCGGCCCAAGAAAAAAAAGGTGATAAATATTGAATATATTTAATTGAAAAGCTAAAAATGTGATAGTTAAATTTAGCTCTACCTACTCGATTACGCTTCATTGAGAAGGCAAGACAGAAAAAGTTGCACGTCATTAGCATAAATTTACCAAGAAATAATTCTTAGTAAGCAAAAAGTATGATATCGAGCTACGAGTCCCTTATCAGACTCCCGAATAAACAACAAAAGTAAAACATCGATCACAACGTTCTGAGTATTGTGTTAAAAGAGTTTTTAATAAAATCGGAAAATGAACAAAATTATAACGTTGCAAAGATCCACGTGTCAAATCTATCGACCACGATATGACTAAAATCTTTACTAGGCTTATTGTTTTGGTTGCAAAAAACATCTTGCGAAACTTTTATAATTTACACAAACTATTATTAATAAGATTTTTTATAATTTAACAATAATTTTCAAAAATAACAAAATGGCCGCCATTTGACTGAGCATTTTAATGTTCTTCTTAAAAAAATTTTACTTTGAAATGGAATAACAATTCAAATAATTAAAATGTCAAAAACCAAGCTATAGTGTATTCAATATTATTAACAATAAGTTGTGAAGGTTTGAAGCGAATTGTGAAACCCTTAAGTTGGTTTCGTCCGTTTTAACGAACGTACCCATGGTACGCATACACTAGCAATTCCCGAGAGTGCTAGCATCTTCCTCACGGGGTTACACCATCCTGGCGCTCGGAAGAAGTGGCACAAAAAGAAATTTTTTTTTCATGCAACTATTGAATATAAAAATTTTATTTTGCCATCACAGCGTACATTGATAAATATAATATATAAAAATTATTTAAAGTTATTTTAAAATGGCAGATATGGTAAACTGTGCCGTAAAACGCGTTCGTTGTGATAATCGCTGACGGTGAAATTCCTAGCATCGTCAGGATTCGTTTGAAAAACTAAAAATCATAGTAGCATAGGGAAAAAATGTTAGAATTTTTTTGTGTGAAAATGACAGTCGTTTGAAAGAAAATGTATTTTTTTGTTCATTTTTGAAGTTAAATAAATCAATAAAACCTGAATGAAACATCCGATCGAAAAGTCTTATGCTACTTCTTACATGAAATATGTCTCATGATACATAGTCTCCACCAATTTGAAAAATGTGGTTTCAAGAAAAACGCAAGTGAAAATCGACAAGCCTAAAAAACGCATGTATTTGCTCTGGCGTGCACTCACTTGAAATTCCTATAAGTCGGTTAATTTTTGAAATATTTGCGTGTTTGACCTCGCAAATTGTTCTTAAACATACACGTAAAGCAAACACAGAAAAATAACTTTCAAAGCTAAGTGTGCGAAATTAAATCCAGTGAAAATTAGAAACGCCTGCGAAATCAGAAAAATAAATGGCTTAAATTGAGAGAAAAACGCGAGTCAAATTACGCCTACAATAAATTTATTTGATTTGAAAATGCTGCAGTATTTGAATCAAATACGATCAGATCGAATACGTATAATGCAAAAGCAAACAAAAATCCTGTTAAGTCAACAACAAAAAGCTTGATTGATCTTGATTTTACAGCTACAATACACATTTTTGATTTAAGGGTGGTATCATATTTGATAAATAAGCCCAACTAGATATATCAACTATCTTAAAATTCTTGGCCAATATATGGGACATATATTAAATACTTTTTTAAGTAGAATTTTCTAAACTACAAACCCTAAAAAAAGTTTCTGTGGATGAGGAGAGGACAAGTTTTTATTATCGTCCCTTGTACAAATAAATATCAGCGTATACTTATGCTATTCGTTTAAATTCCAAGTGTGAATTATATTGGAGGAAAATCAATCTGAGAAGTTAACATTTTTTGTTCTATTTAAGCACAAGATATTGACAATGCTTATTTCTCTCAGTGAGCATTTAACTTGTAAAAATTCTGAAGCGGGAGAGGGAGAAAAAATTTGAAAAATTGCAAAAAGTGGTAGATATAGGTAATTCACTGTGCCGACTTTGGTTTAACAAATTACTATAATAAACTGAGAAACTGCGAGTCCACGAAAGCAATTAAAATTGAGCTGAAATCAACTCGATCGACGAGAGATTCCTCGAAATACTCGGAGTGTCACGCACGCAACACTGTAGGCGTGAAGGCTTTGAAATGTGGACGATTTGCAATTCAACTCTTTATGAAACTTAACTTGTTTGACAGTCCAGTAGTCCTTACACCATTATGTAACCCAGTAACTTTCTGAAGAGTAAATGTTACAACCGTAATGAATTTTCCACAGAAAAAGACCAAGATAGTGCGAAAGTTTACTGAAAGTGGTCACCGAATTCATAAGCCTGGTCAGCTGATGTGGGGATAGGAGCATTTTCCAGCTGGAAGCATGTAGCCGCCTTACATACTTACGTTAAAGAAACAAACAGTACATAAATTAACAAAACAGAGTTTTTAATGAAATAATGGAAGAGAACTGGAAAAGAATGAATATTATTTGGAGATCTTTTTCTTCGGTTATCCGCATTCTTTTCATTGTTTCGGTTGGTCAAGTGACTGGAACGGGCATAATCAGCCTCATTTACTTAAAAATTCTCAAGAGTCCCATTCAACACTATACACGTCTCAAAGCGTTGACCATTACTACGCAGTCAACCATATTTTAGTTGGTCTTGTTTTGGGTTTTCACTGGGTAAAAAATTTACACAATGCACTTGTGTGTGCGTTTCATGCCAAATCCCTAAACAGCGTGAATTTCAATTAATTCCGATTCAATTTTAACAGCGACTTCATTTGTACAAGTTTAACGCCGCCCGCACTCGTCTTATACGTTCGAGAGAAGAAGTGCACTCTCGCTAACATGCACTTCCGATTTTAACATTTCTGGTTTCCTAAGAGGCTTACGTTAGTTAGGCGCGATTAGCTTATGTTAGCACCTTAGTTAGCAGTCTTGGGCGGCTTTGTGTTCAAGCAATTAGACCTCTTTTAATCCCGTGAATTTTAGGAGCAAAAGTTTAAAGGTTGTAATTGATTCTTATTGTATCGTTACATATAGCACATCGTTTCTGTTTGGAGTTCAGTACAGTATTATATTGACAGGAAAGGTGTTCACTAAAATGTAAAATTGTTATTTCAATTGGAAGTTTTAGTATGTGCATCCAAAGCTGCGAAAAATTGTCAGAAAATTCTAATATTTCGCCTTACTCTACTCTACCTTTTACCTGCGACTTAATTCTCGTGGCTGAATATTAAACGGACCATTTTTCAAGTAACAAAGACATAATTATATTTTTACCGGGTGGACGCTATGGCAATAAAGAATTTAAAGGAACAGGCTTCTCTTCATATTAATTTAAGGCAAGCTAATTGTCTGCTGTATAGGGTTCGCTAGAAAAGAAAACCTGGACCCTGTGGAAAGTGTAGTGCCCCAAATATTAAATATTTTAGAATCAATCTATTTTCATTCAGATTTATTGGTTACGTTTTATACTCACTGAAAACGAATTTCCTCTATCTATTTTTAAAGTTTACATTTCAAGAAAATTAGTCATGTTAGGGGTCATGGGTGTCACCAAGGGGAGGCAAGGAGGGAGCTTCTCCTCTTTAGAGATTCTCAGGCAAATTTCCATTAAGCTGAGCGAGCCACATTGCATATTGAAATTACGCCTACTAATGAGTTACACGTCGAATTTTTGCAACTACCCAAGATTTTGACATTCATGAGGACATTCGATTCGAATGGAGGGCCATTTTTGATATTTAAAATCGACTTCACTCACGTACGAGGTCCTCTCCGTTATTCGTTTGTTCCTCCAAGACAAGACAATAGGGTATTTTTTAGAGGTGTGTAACTTTAAAATGAAATAATACACATACAAATTATGTTAAGTCCATGGTATTGACTCTATTAGAAAGATAATTTTATGCCATTAAATTAATGTTTAAATATAAATTCGGACATATGGGCCCACAAAATAATCCATAGGTGTGATATCAATTGTTTGAGATCCGCGCTGTGTGGCACGTTCCGCCGTCTTGTTGAAACCAAGGTCAGCAAGCATGTATCCATAGAACTCTCCGTTGACTGAGAACTTTTTAAAGAAATATGGACCAATGATTCCATCAGCCCGTAAAGCACGCCAAACAGTGACTTTTAGTTTAACCGCGTCTCAACAAATTTTTCTGGATTTTCATTCAACCAAAAATGAGCCTTTCTTTAGAAATTCATATCATTGTACCAATAATTCTCTCTCTCTCTCTCGTCTTGCCCCTTCTTGGCCGATTGGCTGGTGGCACCCTTATTAGGGATGCACAAATACTTCACAGGAAGAAGACCGGCTTCCAAATTTTCTAAGAAACAGATGAAAAATGTAACAACTTCTATTTTGCATAAAACGGTTCTTTACTAGTCGGCATACATTTTTGTTTCGTTATTTCACGTGTTGAAACACAGTTGAAAAAACTTCTGGTTTCTGGTTCTTTCTGCCACGGTATTCTAATTTTTGAATCAATCTTATTTTCTTAGGTTCACATAGAAGAGACTGACACAAAGGAGTAAAATGTTTTTTTTTGTGTTTCAGATGGCTAGTAACGACGCTACTCTGCTCCGAGTGTGATTTTCCTCTTATACGCAATCCTTCACCACCGCAGCAATTTTGGAGTTATTGTAACAAAAAAACCATATGTAGTAACAATATTGTAAATTTTCAAGAAGATGTGTGCGTTCATTTTTTTAAAAAAATTATGAAAACGGCCGAAATACGATGTGCAGTCGACTTCCAGAACTTTCTTTTCACAAGTAAAGAAGAGAAACTGTTGAATAGTGATTTTGCTTAATTTTGTGAAATATGGCTGGGTAAAGAACAGTGGCTGTTGAGCGCGTGTTGAGAAAATTCGACAAAGTGTTTTTTTGTGTACTAAGAGATGGAGCTACAGGCGGCGATTTGAAAGCCAATAATGGGACATATGATTGGATATTTATTTTAACTCTCTATGTAAAATATGCTTCCGCAGTGCAAGAAATATTTCAACATACATACTGAGCAATTGCTCATTCACACATCTTTGAGATTGGCTTCACTATTCGTTTCGGTTCCTCTCCATTATTGGTTAGTGTCGAAAAGAGTAAAGTATGCATCTCTCTTTTCATTCGTGTTTTCAGTTATTCTAATAGTTTTTAGATTTATTTTTGTGGGCTGTGTTCCTATTTCTGTATATCTGCACTTATTACTTCATTTGTATGGAGCCCTTAACGCGTGAGTCTAACTCGCACTTGCCTGATTTTGTTAGCTTCCTGACGACATTTTACTTCCAGCGTGTTAGGTTGTATTATATTAAAAACCCCATTAAAATCCATTCGGTAATTTTTCCGCGATACGCGCACAAACAAATAGACAACAATTTTTAAACAGCATATTTCCTCTTGTTTTCCCGCACCATATAACACAATGTTTACCAGTTTTAATTATTGTGTTCTTAGGACTCTAATCAGCCACGGTTTGTGCCACAAAATTTGCACAGCATAACCTTTTGAGTTATTTATTTCATTTTGAGAATGATAGTGAATAGTTTACTTTCAAGAAAGGTCTCAAAGTGTATCTACACAACATATACTGTGTTTTTAGATAGCTCCATTGTTACTACAAGATCTGTTAAATTAACCCAGGTACATAGAAACACAAAGGGTTATCCTCATGCTCCTGAAACTCAACGAAACCTCAACCCAAGCTCAAACCTGCTCATGGAAACACAGTAATAGTTGGAACAAATTATTAGATAGATGTAATTAAAATTCATTTATTATTTTAAATTATTATCTAATTACCATTCTCATTTTATTACCTTCGCCTTAATTTTTTAGTTGTGATAAAATATAGAACATTGACTTACTTACCATAAGATATCATACTAAAATGGACAAACGGTAAGAGGAGGTCACAATGCTGGAAGATTTCAAAATTCGGTGTTTTTTTTTTCTGAGAAAACATAAAATATCCAACAAGCGCAGTCGAGACAAATCTGAAAAACAAATTACCGTGAACAATTCAATGTCGTAAAAAGAGCCGTCTCGGCGTGTTAAGTGTGCTATTCGCATGTATTTTGTATGAGCTCCCCCCGGCTTATGTATGCATTTTTTGGACTCCGTTTTAAGATAAAAAGCCGGTCAATGAAACACAGCTCTTGGAAACATTTATTCAATTTATTTTTGGATCTTTTCTTGAATACTTTTCCATGCGTTCTAGTAGTAGTGATAATTCCAAATTCTGCTATCACACCGTTTACATTAATTACGCATAGAGGATGAAACCATTTGAAGAGCGCAGTACTTTAATGATCAAAACACAAGTCTCTTTTAGTCCCGCAATAAATTAATTAAATGTATGTCTGTAACAATAAAAATCAGTCAAGAGAGAGTCGGGCTCGCATAATCAGAGTTTAGTTTCGTACCAGAACCAAACAGTCGATAGACCGAATTTAAGGATATGTAAATCTAATCCCAATTTGCCTGCGATTGAAAAATGAATGAATTGTGCCACATTGTGTTGGAAGCTGGAACATTAGTAAACACGTTATCGCCTATTGTGTTTCTCCATTTAGTCTGCTCTGTTATTAACAGGCTCATTCTGGGTGATGTGAAATATAGTGCGAGCTCCTTTCGTGGATGATTCTTAAAATTAATAAATTGATATTACGACTGTGACAATTTTTGGACAAATATTTCCGTCATTGTTTCCAAATATGCAATTGTGTTAATGCACTCTATCGCATTTGATTAATAACATCTTGGCGATCGATAAACAATTATGATTTTGACACCGTAAATTTCAAATACTTGAACCCTCGGTTACATTATTAAAACGAATATTATCAACATATGCAATGGAACCCCACCCATGATTTTCATTCACTATTGCTGGGCCTTCGACACTTGGATGTTTAGGTACACGGAGTAGACGGCACTCCGTAAATATTTTGTAAAAGGCAAATATTCAGTCAGTAGGCGATGCATTTGTCGAATTTCGGTCATTTCTACACTAACCGGACTTTTTTCGGAGGCTGAGGCTGGAAGAGTGGCTTTATCAGAGTCTGTTACTAGGAAAAGCACATTAGCAGATGGTGCTCTACAGCAGGCTACATAATCTTTTCACATATCGATCGGTTTCTATGAAGCACATCTTTTTCTAAAGTGGACCCTTGGACTTATGTGTAGTCATTCCCTCGGCTGGTACTACTAGAAATTGAGAGCGTCATGTTGTCAAATTGAACGATTTCAATTTTTGCTGGTGTATGTCGAGGCTTGTAACGGTATCCACAGAGTTTCGGTATTCTTGTCAAACTCCATCCAAATTTGTCAGGGTCTTCTTTCATTTGTGTCATTGTGCCAGCTATATTCTAAGGCTTTCAAAATACCAATAGTACCATCCAGGAGTCATATGTATCGGTGTACCAGAAGCTATGTCTATCACTTTGACAGAGCACCCTCCAGAATCCATTTGTCGCAAAATGGTTTTGTTATATTTATCAACTTCATTACAACAAACAGATATATAGCTCCATGGATTTCAGAGGGAAGATTATTGCATTTAAAACATCGTTTTTCTATTATTTTCATGTCGGCAGTGGTCACGTTACCGACGTCTTGATGTTTTGCGTACAGTTATAAACTATAAATTGTTTGCGTGGGGTGGATATCTAAACACAAAAACATGTATCTTCCAGCAACTATGAAACTGCCGAAAAAAAGCCGCAGTTTTCGTTCCATTAATTTAGAGTAGCATAAATTAAATCTAGGAATACATTTTAAAATTACCTGTTATAGAGTGACTACCGAAAACAGGTTTCAGAATTCCCTGACAATCAGGTTTTCCGGAGCTGATAACATGTTTTCCCCTGATTTTATAAATTGGTTTTAGGATGCTAGATATTCGATTTAAAGCAAAACAAGATTTGCAAAGCCAGGTGAGAGCGTTGGGGGAGGTTGATTTTGGTGTTGATTTACCGCGCGGTGAATTTAATTTGAATTCTAACCCGACGTTTCGAAAAGCTTGCACTTTTCGTGGTGACGGAGGCACTGGCGATTTGATTCCATGTTCGCCTCTCCTCCGAAGATTATACCGGTGCTGCTGGCCGGTCGGTGGCGGGCCTGTTGGGTTGGGTGATGAGCACAAACAAAAACCAATAAGTTATACTTTTAACCTAACTCTAGTTTTATCAAATTGTTTGGTTTTGGCTTTGGTAGTTACATTGAGCGTATAACATACGGCCGGACATTCCACCCTTTATTTTAGAAGCATCGAAAGTAACAATGAAAGGCAATTACCACCGCTTTATTTTTTTTTAAAGGCTCCGCTGCTGGACGGAAATTTGACTTTTAGGTTTTTCCCTTTGTTTGCATTTAGTCTGCAAACCATCACGCCAAATTTTATTCCTGTAGCACCCTGCACCACTGTAAGTATCCTAGAGGTTTCAATGATGAATACGTCAGTCTTAACATGGCGGATTATCTTTTTCTTCACAACCCCCTTGATGTGGGTATAAAATGAACGGGTGTTCAACGAGTAGAATACGATTAGCTATATGTTATAAGTCAATTTTGAACCAGCTCCCGTTATCAGAATTGGCTGAATCGTGAACGCATGCGCGTCCTATGACAATGCTATAATATTGTGTGGTACTTTTTAGTACATTTGACTTCTATAAAAGCTTTTTTTTTTAAATGGTATTTTTTACAGTTATTTTATTTTTAACTTATAGTGGAAAACAAACAATGGTTATATTATAGTTCCTTGGCTATGAAAACAGTTCCAATTGTTTTAAAAGTGTTTGAATTGAAGCCAGTTTACTTGTCGGAAACGCTTCAATATAATCCACATTCCACACCTCGAATTTTAAGAAATATCTATAAAATACGATTTCTGTATGTGGTTTTTTGTAAGCCCGATAAACTGCCGACCCATGAACAGGTTTCGATGCGGTCAATATTATGAGTTGCTTTCGAGCAAGGCTTTGATTTTATTATGCAGTTAGGTACTGACTACTAAGCCATTTTTATCATATTGATATACGATGCAGTGATGTCGATATCGAGGAGATTTCCCTATTTTAGAGAATTTTCAACTCTTTTTGGACTCTAGTGGGAAAAGGGAAAACAATGGGATTTATAGCAAAGTCGATGTATATGAACTTAGCTTGCGCGAATCGAACGCAGACTATGCGTGTTATTATATTTGTCGTTAATTAGCCGCTAATTAGTTGTGTAAAAATTCATTTTGTCCTTATTATTTAAAAAAATAAATATAGACTACCAACCCAAACAATAAAGTTTTTAAAATTTTTGTCTGTCTGTTTTTCCGGGCTAATCTCGGTAACGGCTGAACCGAATGCGATGAGACTTTCACTGAAAGGTAGAGTATTTTGTCGGGCATGAATTAGTCTAAACTTTTTACGCCGGCAATGGTTTGGGCTCCCGCGGGAGAAATAAAAAAAAATCATTCATTGTGCAACAGTTGCTATTTGGCATGAGCCGTTTTTAATAAGATTCCGTCCTTATTTTGGATTCAAGGTGAATATGGTTTATATGATTAAATTACATATGAAACTAGTTTAATTACAACGTATACGTGCTTTCTTTCAACTAGATTACATTCTCAATATTTGACATGTCATATTTGCGCGGAGATTGGACAACAGTCAAAATAGCTATTACTAGTGTTTACGCCCGCCTTCGCACGGTGTAAAGCAATTTACCAGTATGTCGTCCAATCCATCCAATCGAAATCGGTTCAGATAGTTGAGAATTTTCATTCGGTATATTGGGTCCGCCATCTTTAATTTCCATATCGATAGTAGATTCGAGATCAATATACTCTTATTTGTTTAGGTACTGTTGTTTCTACTAATTTAATTCTGCCCATTTTTGCGAAATTCGGTTTAATTCAGCCGAAATTAAGGAAAGAGCTGATTGTGTGTGTGGATTTATTATTAATTCTAATATTTTCAGACATCGGGTTACGACATTGAGTCGCAAAATATTTAGTTGAAGATTTGCGTGATTTACAGCGGAATACAATGGTTATTGTCTGTTATCGGTAGTCTCAAATACGCGAACTCTCAGAGAATGAACCGAAGGAAAAGGAAAGGGCACAAAAGATTAATAGTAATGAATAAAGTACTTGCAACTGTGTAGGCGTTGGCAAAGATAGCACGAAGCTCGTCTATTGACACCTATCTGGAAGTTTTTCTATTTATGTTAATAGCTTAATTTAATCTCACTATGCCTAAATTACTAAATGGTTAAATAAATCGTTAGTTTGATGTCGGTAATACTGGTTTCAGACTCTTTTTTGAGCTATGTACCTACTTAACTGGCTAAAGTATGGACTTTGAATTTAGTTGGACAACTATTGTCTCTTCCTTATAATTCACTCTCCACTTTCTCAAATATTTAAATTTTTGTAATTGTAGGCACATAAATCCGTTCTGTTGGTGAATTGCTAGAAGCTTAGGCGCTTAAGTCCAAGTACCAAGTATTTCTACCTACCTCGTCACAATGTAGCCATTTGGCTGAGTTGGCTAAAATTTAGGTTCTAACAGAGTTTTGGCTAAATTATTGGAAAGTACCATTTGCCAACACACTGAATAAATAGTTCAAGAGGCGACCGTATAAGTGGAGCCCATCGAGAGGAGCAACGGAATTAAGGTTCCATATGCTCGGAGAAACCTAACTAGCATGGGTTGCCCCTTCCCTTCCGCGATATCCAGCGTTCTGATCAAGTTGATGAATTTGTTATAATTTTCTAGCGGCATTTTTCTTTTTATTATTTTGATTTTGGCATTTCAATTTTTTTCCTTTATGTGCTGAAGATGATGTCAGTCAAATGACCGGCTCTTTTTATGGCATTTTTCATCACTGTTCTCAGAACTTGTGGCCGATTGTTGTGCTTTAGGGACGCGAGAGCCTGTGGTTTGCTCACATATACCAATTCAAATATCCCAAAAGAATACGCCGCAGAGACTGTCTCGAAATTGTTAATTGCGTGGCTCGTCATGTTGGTTATGTCCCCTCTATTCAACATCATGACGCACAGCATCGCTATATAACTGCGTGTTGTTTTCAAATCACTGTCAAATTATTCCGCAAGAACATTGACACAATTATTCCACGTTCTTGAGGAGTATAGCGCTCCATTGTTTAATCTATACTGTACACCATAATTGTAAACGTCACGCTGACAGGACACACGATTTGCAAACATTATGGCGTCTTCCGGTAGAGTGAGCCTTTCTGGTCCATTTTAAACCAAAAAGGAATAGCTTTCTATTAAACTCATGGTGGAATACGATTGTAATGGGAGTCAGAAATATGTTTATTCCACAAATTGAGGTGGCGAGCTTCAAACTCGCTTTTAAGACAATTTTCAGAAATCGCGAAAATCGTCTTGCTAGTTACCAAACTGCAGAGTTTTGGAACTAACTGTAGATTTCTATTGCTATAATACATACATATGTGGTAAGGAGCGAGGTATGCTACTATCGGTTTAAAGCACTACAATAAGAACTGGAATATCCTAGAGTAGCGAAAGAGACATTTAATACTGGACACTCACTTATTTTCGCATTCGTTTTTTAGTACTATATGTAGTTTTAGCTTTTTTGTAGCGCTCGCTGTTAACCGACACTTCAAAACTGAATGAGTGGGAGCGAATGTGAGCGTGTTGCACGTTGGATAGTTTGGGCATTGGACTTTGTGGCTCTTCTCCTACTGTCAATCTCTGTCCCTTTACAATACTGTCAATCTCCTCTGTATTATTCCACATCTCAGCGTCCTATTTTTGTGCTAAATAATTGTCACCGTTTAACGATGATCGAGATTAAAAAGAAATAATTGTGTAAATTTCATCAAAATCGGTCCAGGGGCTTTGAGTTTTACGATGTCAAACAATTTAACCAACAGACTGTCTCTCTCTCTCAAACACACTTTCTGTGCATTATAGTTGCAAGATGTAATAATAGCTGTGTTCTTCTAATGCTCCATTATAGCACTTGCCACTACTCTCCCCATACAAAATCTCTTCTTATCTTATCGGGAACAGTGGAGAGATTTTGTTTGGGAGATTAGTTCTATATGGAATATTAAAATAACACACGCTAATGTCGATAACTATAAATTGTTGATTTTCTATGAAGGTTTTCCATAAAATGTACGCATTCCTCTAAAATGCGTTGGTGCTTAGATTTAAAAAGTATTAGCATGTGAGTCTTCAGAAGACTTTTATGGTGTAATTGAGGAACTTTATTTTTTTCTTATTCTAATTGAATTTATTTAATTACATAAATCGATAAAAGGAAAAAACAACAATTATGCGCATTATAAGCAATGAGTTGAGAATTGTAAGATCATGAGGTAAGATAAGTGGCGTTCTAAACCTGTTCAAAATTCATAATTCGAAATAATCATGGAAACGCAATTCCTAAGGAACGTCCAACTTTCACGGGAACCACAAATAATTTAAGTGAAAATATTTAAGCGCGGCGCGGCGATAAGATTCTTAAATACTTGAGATGATTCAGTAAGAGCTGCAGAGAGATCATAGTAATATCTCCGAGTGGGTTCGTGAACCACTTGCCGAGATTTGCGTCATTTCTATTCGAATACCGATAGTGTAAGGCTCCTTAACCGGTTGGGCGAGCCACGTTTCGAAGAAAGGTGAGTAATCCATTAGACAAGTGCCGGAAGTTAAAGATTCAAACCGTGCTGCAACTCCTACACGTCGTGCCGCTAGTGGATTGAATAGATGGATCTTGCAGCCATTGTAGAGGAGCCTTGCGTAGGCTCGTTATACTATTGTTGGACGAATGCAAAGTGAAGAGCATTATCTTTTTTACATCTGTATGAGGGCATTTCCACCGAATTGGTGCTATAGTTGTCTTTGGTTATCTAGCTGTATGAGTGTAAATAACGTCATAAAGCTAGCTTACCGAAGTTAATGTTAGCGCTGTGTCACCACTGGCTTTTCACTTATTTACACATTAGCGTCATAAATAACAACATCGGATTCATTCATGGACAGCAGCAGGAAAGAGGGTAAGTACACTTATGCACCTACGGACGACTTCATTCGCTCAAATACCGCAAAGGCAATAATTCTTGGCTGAATGATTTATACGGCAATAATTTGCGCAATTATCCCATTGCAGTTTTAAGTGATAAATTTAAATCCGAATTTGTGACGAGGGTGTGGTTCAGTTATTACATTTCAATGAACTGCCTTCACACTGCACATTGCAAGTGGTGAAGGGCACTATAACAAAGTAGTTGATGTAATAAATGGAAATAAAGCACCTTTAAGTATTAGGTTGACAACAATAGAGCAAGGGAATATATACAGAGTCTGTTTGTTTAGTCTACAAATTCATATATTTCATATATTTTTATTTTGGAAAACAGGCGAAATTTTTGAAAACGCTTATATAGGGTTTTCCAATAAGGACTTGACAACTTTTTTTCAAAATAAAATGCAAACCATTTGAGATATTTCAAAAACTTTATTATCGGGTTGAAGTACAATCAAAACATTTATGAATGGAACTCGACTTCGTTCATATGGCCACCGCGGGCACGTTTGCAGCGGTCGATTCGTTGGACCCAATTTTCGATGACTCGGCCACACATTTCGGCCGAAACGGCTGCTATTTCGCGTTCAATGTTGGCTCTGAGCTCTTCCAACGTCGTCGGCTTGTTGGCATAGACCAATGACTTGACGTAGCCCCAAAGTAAAAAGTCTAGAGGCGTTAAATCGCACGAACGAGGCGGCCAATCGACTGGTCCATTTCTTGAGATAACACGCTCATCAAACTTACTCTTCAATAAATCGATTGTAACGTGTGCTGTGTGGCTTGTGGCACCGTCCTGTTGACACCACATGTTGTCCAAGTCCATATCTTCCAATTCGGGCCAAAAATAATCGGTAATCATGGCGCGATAACGATTACCATCCACAGTAACGTGACGATCATTATCGTCGACGAAAAAATATGGCCCTATGACGCCGCCGGCATGCAAACCGCACCAAACAGTTATTTTTTGTGGATGAAGTGGTGTTTCATGAAGCACATGTGGATTTTCACCCGACCAATAACACATATTTTGCTTATTGACGAACCCATTGAGAAAAAATGAGCTTCACTGAAGATGATTTTGCGATGAAATTGATCATCTTGGCGCATCTTTTCCAGAGCCCAATCGGAGAACGTACGTCGCTTCAAATGGTCCATCGACTTCAATTCTTGAGTCAGCTTGATCTTGTATGGGTGTAAACCAAGTTCCTTACGCAAAATTCGCCATAAAGTGGTCTGGGCGATGCCCAACTCTTGAGAACGCCGTGGAATTGACTGATTTGGATCATTTGCTACGGACGTTTCAACGGCAGCGATATTTTCAACACTTCGACCAACCCGTTGTCTCACTGGCACGGCAACACCACACAACGAATATGTAGACTCAAATTTTTGCACTAAACTTGTTACTGCTTGTCTACTAGGGCGAGAATTACGACCGAAATTCGGGGTTAACGCTCTTAAAGTAGCGGTCACCGACTCCGAATTTCTGTAGTAAATTTTTATGATTTGCAGACGTTGTTCGTTCGTGTACTTTACCATGATGAAAATGTTAAGTTTACTGAATAAATTGACAGTGACAGTTCAATGATTAGTGAAAGGGTGCGTGCACAAATTGAATTCAAAGTTGTCAAGTCCCTATTGGAAAACCCTTTACAACAACCGATGTCCATGGTTAAGCGCTCACTTTAAATAGGAAGTTCGCCGTATACTCAGAATTCATCAAGTCTGTTCGTTGAGTCGAGATCTATGTAGATCAGATTAGATCCAAAATGTTTAGATAATCGATCAGTTAAGATTATTACTGTTATCAAAAGTGAATTTGCGGGATATGAAATAAATATATTCATACATAATAAATTATTTTTACCTTCCTGCAACACATTGCCTGACCGGGAGATGGTCACCTGATTATTGCCACTTGGTGAAACTAATTGAACCTTTTCCATTTAATGAAGTACTTAATTTTTACCTTGTTAATGTTACTTCAAAATTTACTTTTAAAACAACTAAACCTTGATAAAACACTTACAAATTTGTAACCGTTAACTGTAACAAACTAAACAATTTTCAAATGCCTGGTCAGACTTGATCTATAAAAATATGTAGATCAGAAAAGATCGATAATTCTCAACCTAGATCAGGCTCAACGAACGCGAGCAGATCCGTTTAGTTTAGAAAACAGGAATGACAGTTCTCATTGAACAAGGATCTCTCGATCTTTTCTGATCTAGATCAGTCAACGAGTCAGAGCTACCTCCTACCTTTTAAACTCTTCATCTCTTAGACCATTTTTAAAGAAATTAAATATATTTTGTATGGTAATGCGTGATTTATTCTCAATGGTTTTTGTGAATGTATGTATCACCAATGAATGTATCTTCTTGTATGCATGAAGTCAGTATTTCGGAGAATCTCAATCTCTGGGTTGTGGATTTCAGTTTAGCTTTTGGCGACTGACTTGGTTTTTACTAAAATCAGCAGAATTATTGTCCACTTCACTTATCCGCACTCAGAGGAAAACAGAGTTATATTAATCTAAAACGTTCTAATAATAAACAATTTCAGAGATGATTTTGAGGTGATTTGGAATACTTTTCATTAGAGATTGGGAATGTTGAATACGGAATGACAATCCTATTTTAAAAATGATGTACTCTCATCATACAGATCTACGCTTATTTTAAGTAGGTGACATAATTAACTCAACCTGTAATAATTATTTTATGTCTATTCTTAATTTTAGAACCTTCAAAGTTGGCATGCAGGGTGACTGGCAGGTCGGCCATTTACTTCCAAAATATGATAGTAGAACTCATTTGCAATAACAAAAAACGCCAGTATACGTAAGAGTATAATCCTAATTTCCTAATTTCCAACCATATTTCATATTTTATGTAAAAATGATCAAATACTTTGGTAGATTATAGAGGGACAGGATAGGACATAAGAAAGTTAAGTTGAGCCATTTTCTCGATGTGTTGGTAACCTTCGCTTTCGTAATTGTGTGCTCAGTGCAGGCGAAAATGATTGTGAAAAAGGGGCATAATATGTAGCCCCCATCAGCGAATTTTATACACGACCCCACAACACATGATTTCGGAAAATTTGACAGTTCACTGAGTTACTTTTAAACCGAAACAAACTGCCCTAAACTTTACTTTATCGCGATTTTAAAATTGTTATCACACACATGCCTATTCTAATTACACGTATTAGGTATTCTAAAATCGAATTGTCTACGAATTCTGAAAACCGTATACCAGGGCCCGTATACAAAGTTCAATTCGATACGAATCTCATTTACGATGCGAAATTGTTAAGCAATCCTGCAATACGATGGCAATGAAATCGCTTTGGGGTTTGGTAGAGTTACCCAATGAATATCGAAGAAACCGTGGAAAACCCAGAATGCTTCGACTGTAATGCGATTTGAATTGTTTATTTTTACAGTTCGATGTGGATTGATATTTCTAAATGAAATGTACTCTGTGAATACTTCTTTTGATAGTGACGATGGTGGATCGTCCTCCTTACGCCAGAACCACGAATATGCAAAATTTTTTGTTTTTGGATTTATTGGTTGGTGTAATGAGTCTTTCTGAATATGCCAGAACCATGAATATAGGATCAGCATTTTCAAACTACGCCAATAGGGTGAATTTAGAATTCATTCTCATTAGGAAGGGTCATGGGCCTGACCTATTTGCACCCCACGTGTGTCCATGTGTGTGTGTACACGGAACTACCATCAGCGGGGAAAGAAGCAATGCTAGACGCAAGTGGAATTATCCCCTCGGAACGTACAGATGCATACCCCTTCGTTGGACACTTCATATCTTTTCATATCTGTTTACTGCTTCCACCTAGCAGTGTGGAATCCTTCGAAAAACTTTCATACTGCTCCCAATTTGCTAAACTGAAAGTAATCTACGATGCGTGACATGTGGAATGTTTCCCGCTGGGTAATTACAGTACGTATATATTTTGTAAAAGGCAAATATTCAGTCAGTATAGGTCATGCGTTTCACGGATTTTAGTCGTACGGATACACACACAGCTGGACATAGTTGGGTGCAAATAGACACTTTCTCAGAAAATATCCATTAACGGAATTATTATTTCATATTGGTTGTTTATTTCCTTTACATTTTTAATATCCAGTAAAACTCATATATGCACAAAGCCAGAATCAAACCAACCAATCCGTTCGGATAATTGTCATCGAATAAATTTTCAATGGTGCAGTGCGGATCGGGCCCAATCTAGGCCCAGTCTAGGCATAGCCTAATTTAATCAAAATCGTACTTTTTGAGTAACTCACCATTAACATTTTTGCTCGTCTCCTCCCCTCCATTTTATTATTGCTATGCACAGCCTATGACACTCAAGAGGTCATGCGAAACACGCCTGTAGAATTTCAACCAAATACGAATTCTGTGTGTAGCTGACTATCTTCACCTGCATTTATAGTTTTTTTTTTTCGAGGAGGGCTCTAGGCTAGATTTCATCACGCTTTAATTAAACGTTAACCATGTGACGGCGCGGATGAAAATGTCTCATTTATAAGTGATTGGTCGTTTTCTCTAAAAATTAATATCTCACGTCAAAGGTCGTAAAAATAATTAAATGCCGAAAAATCAGCCTACGTTATGTTACAGAAAAAAGTAATCATCACTTTTATATTTCATCCCTCGGGTCGTCGCTTACACGCGGAATGGCCCTAAGAGCCTACAGACTGTTTGTTACTATTGTGATTGCAAACTGCGAGGCCTTTCTGTCTTAAAGAGAATTTAAAATATGTTTGGAGCCACTATGTTAGATAATAGATTATCTTCTCCAACGTTGCTAAATATTAGAAGGAGAAAAATGATTTGACTGAAATAAAGGTTGCTATTTATTTAATATGATCACTTCAATTTGTTTTTATGTATTTATTTATCTTACGCTTAGCTAGGGAAAGGCTAGTTCTACTTCTGCTACACGCCAGCGCAGGCAGACGAACGATCGAGCAATCAATTCAAATCACTTCCATTTCCATCCGAAGGCGAAAACATCCTTTTAAGAATTTTGTAGACAGATGAGTCAACATATACAACAACAAGAGATGACTACTTCAACTTCCACAACCAGCGTCACTGGGCTCAAAGCAACCTACATCTGAAAGAAGAAAAAGAAATCGAAAATCAACTAATTGAAGCTTTCATCTTCACTTCAACACTAAACTCCAACATGTTTCTAAATTTTTTGGAGGAAGAGTGCCTTCCAAAATTAATTGAAGACCTTCCTGTGGAGAGGGAGCATAACTTTCCAACATAATGGAGCCGAACTGTTGGAGTTGGTGAATGAGGTTGGATGAAAACTTCTGTAAACATTAGAAAAGAGGAGCCATCTAATAATAATAATAAAAATATTTGTTCAAACGATTAGCCCAAACGCCTAGCCTTAAAAGTACTTCACAAAAGTAGAAAAAAAGAAAATAATAATAAATTAATATTAAAAGAGAGTTGATGATGAAAATAATAAAAATAATAAGCATTAATAACAAATTAACAGGTTACAAGAAATAAATGAAAACTAACTACTAAACTACCGACATCTTATATCTTATCTCAACAGGCACATCGTTCCAAAGCTTTGCTGCTGTTACAAATTACAAAATACGAGTTTTGCGATTGGAAATATTTACATTTTGGTATTCAAGTATTGTTGGTTCTCGTCGATTTCAAAGGTTTGACAAATTCTCGAAGGAAGGTAGAAGTTCCGCCATGAAGAATTTTAAACAAATAGAAGCATTTACACCAGTTAAAATATTGTTCTAAGGACATACCCAACAATCGATAAGTGAAAAATGAAACATGGTCAAATTTACGGAGTCTATAAATAAAGCAAATGCACGCATTGAATGCTTTTCTGAGTACCTTGAAAGTTCTTACATCCATGCTGGAGTAAATACAATCGCAATAATTGATAGCTTCGAAACTAATAAATTACTGGGCGATGCTAACCGATGACTAAAACAATTACTTTAGAAAGCTGTAATCCAGATTAACTTCATATTCAGCGCTTATTGTATATTAGTTTGTTTGTTTCGTTTTCAACTTCTACCCAACCGCTTTCGACGAAACTTTTCACACATATTCAGTCTACATGACAATACAATATAGTATATTCAATTTTATGGTACATCCAATATGGCGAGTACCATACCTTTTCCTTTACGACAACCCCCCCCCCGACATCGGTATCAAATTAAAGGGTATGACGAGTAAAATACAATGACCTGTGTGAAATCATTGTAAATCCAATATGGCGGCCACCACAAAATGGCGGATTCCTTTTTCTTTAAAATCCCCCCGTTACGGATAGCAAATGAAAGCGTGTGATGAGTAGAATACAATAAGATGTGTGTCGCCATTTGCAGTCCAATATGACGACCAATACAAAATAGTGGATTACCTACTTCTTTACTGCCCACACAGCATGGGTATCAAATGGAAGGCTATGAAAATTAGAATTCAATAAGATGTATGATGTCATTTTAAATCCCATATGGCGGACAGCACAAGATGGCGGATTAACATTAATTTTACATTTCACTTGATATGGGTATCAAATGAAAGGGTTTGATGGGTGTAATACAACGAGCTACCTGACGCCTAAGTGAAATATGGCGGATGCACCAAGATAGCGGATCACCATAATGATTACAACTCCCTTGACATAGGTATCAAATTGACGGTTTCCATAAGCAGAACATGGTTAGCTATGTATTTTACATCGATCACATATCAACCTCCTAGACCTGGGTATCAAATTAGGAGCTTGAATAAGATATACCTATGTATAATGGACTAATAATTATGGTTCACCAATCTGGGGCTTTGACTATAGTAAAATCGAGGGGTGCATTTAGTATAATACATTATTTTGTTGGAGCTTGGAAATCATACTGCAAATATGTTATTTATTATGGATTTCTACTAAAAACAACTGAAACAGAACTGCATTAATATTATATAATTTAAAAGAAGTCGGCCTTCTTTAGATGTGGCTTAATTAATTATTGTAACTAATTAAATTACATTAAATTTCAAAATGCTGGATTTCGTGAAACGACTATTCCTACCGATTTTATGTATTATTTGTAGGATTATTGTAAAGTGTTGTCCGATTCCATTAAAAAGGGTTAAAGATCTTAAATATTTCATTGTGGCCAAACTTTCATGCACTTGGTGCAAACGTTTAAAAAATCGTTGGTAGCAACCTCTAAATCTCCATCAGCACTTAAAATCATTGTTTTCTATTGTGGAGTGCATTTCAGCCGGTACCCAGAGAAAAAAGTGAGTTCGTGTCACACGGACTTTACACGGTGAAACGCTTGGTGCAAATAAGTATTTTCTTATCATAAATAATGTACTTTAAAATTTTCAAGAAAATTAAAAAAAAAGAATCTGAACTAAAACTACATAATTAATGCATTTAATTACTCACGAAAGACCAATCTTCATTCAAGAAAAGCTTTTAAACTGATATCA
This sequence comes from Neoitamus cyanurus, assembly GCA_947538895.1. Lineage (NCBI taxonomy): Eukaryota > Metazoa > Arthropoda > Insecta > Diptera > Asilidae > Neoitamus > Neoitamus cyanurus. The sequence continues at coordinate 2,342,826 of OX384540.1, forward strand.
TATCAAAAAAATAATCTGTAAGTCGTAAGAACCTTAAGATGCCGAACTATGAGACATTTACCTTACTTTTCACAAAAATGGAAAGCTTCGATTATACTCCCCCTACCAAAACCCTATAAAAACCCCACCAGAGCACACATCTATAGACCAATAAGCCTGCTGCCAGTTTGTGAAAGAATTATATTAACTAGGCTAAGAATAATGGGACACCAGACCAACAGTTTGGCATCAAACGAGGAATATCAACTACGCAAAAATTATATAGGGTAACCAAAAACCTAATAAATGCCTTGGAATATAAAATGCCCACTGGTATGCGAATTCGATGTTTGAAAAGCATTTGACTCCGTCTGCCACGAAGGCTCAAGCCCTATACCAAAAAAAACAACAAGCCCCTCTGTATCTGACCAAAAAAATTATTCGCAGTTCAGATATATAATGGAAAATCAAACAGCAGACAGATATAGCAGGAAAACCGCAAGGTTCATGTCTAAGCCCGCATCTCTACAACTTCTGCACGCAGGCATACCTAACACCATCAACTGCAAGCAAGTAACTTTTGCCGAAGATACAGCCATTTACACCACATGCAGCATCCCAATGGAAATAGTCAACAGCCTGCAAAGCTAACTAAGAGTACTAACAGAAATGGAAAACACATACCGTACTTTTCACCTAGAAACGTGCAATTAGACACCACCCACCACCAGAAATAAATATCCTAGGAACACCAATAAAATGGGGAAAAGGCACAAAATACCTAGGACTACACCAGACAATAAACTAGCCTATCATGAACATAAGAAAAACGCAATATTCAAAGCACAAAAACTATTTGTCATCGTATATCCATTTATAAGCCGAAAGTCAACACTATCGCTACTGCTCTACAAAACAATCGTACCGCACCAGTTAATATTATACTTTTTCTTTAGGTGTGTATGTACACGAATAACTCAAGAACGGATTTGCCGATTTTTATAAAACCCTTTTTGACACCCGCTTTTGAAAATTCAAGGTGGCGGATTCAATATAGCGGACTCTGAATACTAAAATGTATTAGATTCTCATGAAGGTTGGCACATGAAGCATTTTGGAGACGTAGATTTTCAATATGTCGTCTAGCTTGAAAAATTCAATATGACTGCTTCATATGTCGGACGTTAAATTCTAAATTTCATTAGACGCGCTCAATAAAGTTGTTATGTGGAGGTTTTCGGGGATGGTGATATCAAAAAATATCCTCAAATTTCAAAATGGCAGACGTAACATGGCAGATTGGAAATATGTACTGGTATTCAATGGATTTTTACAAAAGTTAGCACAAAGGGGTTTTCATGCTCGCGAATTTCTCTTATATTGAATGAGTGGCCAGTTTTAAATGCAAAATGGCCTATCCTAAATTCCTAATTTCAAAAGATTTTCACCAAAGTTGGTACATCAGAGCTTTATATATTATGTTTTATGTTGCATATGCACATACATTTATTTTTTTTTGAATTGCAGAATAGAATGAAACTGATTAAACGGTTCTCATTTTTTCAGCGGGAACTTAAAATATTCCCGTGATAAAAAGTAGCCTAAATCGTGAAGGACAAAATACTCCAACTTTCCAGTAAAGGTCGCACCACAATAGATTTAGCCTTTCCCGAGAATAGCCCGAACAAACAGATTGCTGGTCTTGATTATAAATATCAAACATATTATAAAAAGTTTCCTGCAATAAGTTTCATCTCCTAATTCAAGAGCTTTCAAAAGGTTGCCGGTATTTCTACAATTTACATTTATTGTCGTCGTAAAGTTGTATTTCCTAATAATTTTTTTTCAGATGATGGTTAAGTTTCGAGTTGCGTCCCACAAGATTCTTAATTGGGTCCATTGTTGTTCTCTCTATTTTTTAAAGCCTTGAAATCATGCTTACAATTATCATGCGTATTCTTAGTTCTGACAAATTATATGGGTTTGTCCAATTCGTACGAAACTCATCATCAACCCACATTTTTCGAAATCTAAGAAGGTTTTGTCAAAAGACTCAATCTGGCAAAAGGTAGACAAGTGGAACTATCAGACACATGTAAGTGGATAATTATAAAAATAAATTAACTAATTATAAATTTGCTTTTATTAATATCGGTTGCTCTGGGTATGTATGATAATAAAAACTCTCAGGATGACCAAGCCAACATCTGATTACATTTTTCAAGAGTTAAACTCAAATTCCACCACCTGCGAAGGAAATATTATTGTAGTAGCAGTGTTGACATTTTTCCCCGAAGGCAGCTATCAACATTGCGGTGGCCAATATTTTGATGTTGCTTCACTGTCAACACTTTCGAAGGTGTTTACTGAAAGTCAAGTCAAATAATAATAATAAGACATAATTCGAAATCCAGGAAGAACAGTTAAAGTTTTATGGAAAATCGGAATTTCCGGGTTGTATAACAGGAACGAATCAAACTCACGTGAGGATCTTCCCACCTTCAGCAAACAGAAGTCTATTTCACAACAGAATTTTTTTTAGTTTAATCATCATGCCGTGGTCATTTTTTCATTTTGATCGTCTAATCTACTCAACGCAGTTACATCAAACTTGCGCCAAACAACTACTATATCAATGTGTTTTCCAAAAATGCCACCAATTTTGTTCTACATCTACCACTGCAGGCACAGTTAGTTGCGAAAGTGAAAAATGCTTTAAAATTCCTTAAAATTTAAGTTTCTCCCACATTATCTCTGAAATTCATGTAATTAATATAACTGTTTTTTATTTTTATTAAATTACTCATCTTGTTTGTCTTTCCAAAGAGGTACAACATGTCCAGGTAGAGAAAGGATATACAAATTTATACGTAGAAAACCCCTCTGTGAAATTTAAAAAAAAATCTGCAACAGTCATTTCGTCTTGATTTAATCGACGCAGACTGAAACTAAATTAAAATTTAAAAAATTATCATTTGATCAAATTCATGAGCTTATCTGCAAAGGCGTTTCTGGCCGAGATTTCTATCAGTGGTGAGTAATGACTGGGAGTCACACTCACGTTTCAAATTAAAAATGCGATTACGATAAGTGGTGAGTATTAAAAAAATATCACCAACATTTTTCTTGGAGGAAGGTATGCTGGGACAGATGGGGCCGTTTTGCTCAGCACCACTTCGCAAGGAGGCCCACCACCCGTTTTGTTCTGATGCCCGTGAATCGCTGAAAACTTCTCTTTTTGTTGCATCACAACAAATTTTCAAGATGTAGCAAATAAACTAAAACTGATTTTAAAATTAACTTTTTTATTGAATAAAAGACGCCGCAATAGTTCTTATACTGCTAAATTATTTATTAATGTCGACGGGAATTCTTGAACCAATAGAAAAATATTGGCGATTATCGGCAATATCATGCAGTCCTACATTGACAAGATCCACTAGATGCTCCACATTAACACCCTCATCTTCTTCCTGTGGTGTCGGCAGGATATTTTTCAAAAGTATGTTGTGAAGAACTACGCAGTACGCAAAAGTTCACGATTGATCGTACAGTCACCGGATCATAGCGGAGTTTATTATCCCCGACTAAGCATCTCTAATATTTTCATTCGTAACTAAAACCTAATTAAAAATATAAATTTGGAATTACCGAAATCGAGCCAGATCGAACTTTTGAATTCACGCCGTTAAAATTAGTCTCTGCGTCACTTTGCGGATCCAAAATTTGGGTGATGAGACACGGCTGAAGTGGGTAGCCAGAACCACCTTGAATCAAAAATAAATTAAGTATTTTCATGTAACAAATAAATTAATGTTCTTTTACCAAATAACCAAGTCGTTCGGTCTGTAACATGCGTGACTATTTTGCCAAATGAAGAAATCATGGCGCGATCCGGGATACTTGGCATGATGGTACATTGATGATTTCCATGTCAGCAGAACATGTTTAAGCAGTAATGGATGTTATATATTTAATACTAGCTTGCCCGGACCCGGCGTTTCCCGGGATACTATTAAATTTGTATTCCTTAATTTTACAACGCCTCCCTACTGCACAACCGCCTCTCCTATGTGACCCAGCGGGGTGGGGATGGTCTCATTAAATCAACCATAAATTCGTACACAATACACCCCATACATCACTTTAACCTATTCCTAATACTTTTTTAACTGTAAGCTGTAAAGTATTATTAAACTTAGTTTTCCTCATTTTACACCACCTCCTTATTGCACCCCCTCTCCTATATCTCCCAGCGGGGTGGGGGGTTGTCTCATATTTGGAATATGGATAACAGATTCGAAATCAGTGATCCCGAAAATCCCCAAGCGCGGATTTTCAGGGAAGTGAAGTTCAACTTTTCGGTCGCCATATTGATCCAGCATCTTGATTTCCAAAATTTTGATGGCAGATTCAAAATCAGTGACCCCAAAAACCCAAACCAAAAACATAATTTTCTAGTTTTCCGCGCACTATTCTTAATTTTCATAAGAACCTTCTCCTGACAATAACAAACACAACAAAAAAAGAATTAGCGAAATCGGTCCAGCCGTTCACGCGTGATGGCGTGACCAAGGGAAATAGGGATTCATTTCTATATACATAGATTACTCTGCTTCCTTAGCTATCGATTGGTGAAAAAATTATTCCAATTCATGCATACACTTTTCTTCCACAGCCGTTTCAATTTTGTCGGCACCCACCGAAAAAACCAAGCTTTCACTATTTTCACCAACTTTCACCAACCCGGCCCAATTTCCTATAGTGCTCTTTTTCCTACTCCTGAGACACACTTCTGGGGGGTGTGACCCCCCACCCCTCCACAACAACAAAAACACGTTTTCACCAATAATTCCCACGTTTCACACTTTTCACCAACACATACTACACTACCTCCCATTTCCAACGATACCCATACATGGGTATCTTCTTCTTCTTCCTGGACGCGACGGGAACGCGCTCGAACGGGATAAAATGTCCTATGTCCGTCTCCTGGTTCTAAGCTACCTCCCCACCAATTTTCAGCCAAATCGGTTCAGTCGTTCTTGAGTTATAAATAGTGTAACTAACACGACTTTCTTTTATATAAATATTTTAAATGCAATTCAATTTGGACATTTGCGGAATGAATGGGCGGCTGCCATTTCCTTCCAAGTCCTGTAAGTGCCACATGTGTGTAGGCAATTAATCCAATATTAATCTCGAAACTCCTGTTTTTTCAAGAAATCTACAATCATAAAGATTGTGCCAATTTTAAAACAATTTAGAAACAAATTACTTAGGCTTAGGCATGTAAATTTCTTCGGCTGTTTGTGGGAGCTTTACATAGGCAGGCATCAATTTTTGCGATATCAAAATGTATGGGGGAATCATATCTCTCTGAATAGTACCTGGTAGATGCGGGGTGATTCCTTCAATAACTTTCAAACAGAAACCTTTTGGAAAACTATACAATTCTCCAAAACTAAATTTCCACATTGAAATTCGTACTTAATAAGAGAGATAAAATTAATAACTTGCCGCACATCAGAAATTTCACAAGGATTCTAGTTATGCCTAAGTTCCCTTCTTTTTATTTTCAAAATTGATTTTCCGCAATAGCACCAAACCCATTTTACATCAAGAAAAATATTATTAAATGTTAAATTTAGCTGATTGAACGAATGCTTGCTATTTCATTTGACAAAAAACACTTAGTATTACCGTTATTATGCTATTGTATTTATTTTCAAAGTTCGAACTCAACAGAGAAATCGTAATCGCTCGAAGATGAGCTGGTAGCTTGGATGGGTGGAATGGAGACACGCTCACACCACTCACCACTGATCGGAATCCCGGCCCCTATACTATTTAATACTTAGTACGACCAATCTCTCTCATTTATTTATTTATTCATCATCAACAGGTACAATTAGTTGACCATCTGACACTTACAATAAGAAAATAGGAAAAGGGATCATTAAATAGCTATGCAATAAAATTTACAAAAAATAAAATCATTAAAAATACTATGTATGTATGAAATATGTGAACAATAAAATATAATTTAGAATAAAATTAGACTTCCACATTGTTCAATAGTGCATTCTTTAGAGTGTATTTGGAATAATTAAAATCCAAGCAGTTAAAATAATTATTGTAATATCTAGACATAGACGACATCGGTTCAAAAGTGCCATAGTTTGTCCGGTGGTAGGAAGAATATAAAAATTCTCGTCCTCTCTCTCTCTCTCTCTGAGGACTATTTTCCCATTCTGCTGCAACTCTTGACCATAGTTCTTCTAATGTCTTTGCTTGTTCGGAATAGGCGGAAATACAGTTTTTCAAATGCAAATACAGATGCTCAAGTCCGTCAAATGCAAACAAATATGCTGAATGGGAGTTAAGTCTGATATTTCAATCAATTACTTCAAATCCCTGAGCATTGAACCATTTCTTTGTGTACCTGGCCGTAGGCTTGGGGTCATTGTCATGTTGGAAAATTATATCCGAAATATTTTTACTACATCTATTCAAACTAGACGCAGTCTCCTTTACAATTCTTTGTTTCAGACGTTGTTTTCTTCTCCTCCGCATACCTAGTCGCGACTAGTAGATTGATGATTTTTTCGGACAATTATGGGCAAAGCAAAAAATTAATTAAAAAACATGTTTTAAATCCTTTCACCTGGAATAGATGCAGGCAAAAGGCTTCTACAACTGTGCCAAATTTCAAGTTTATATTATAGAAGTAGAAAAGAAAAGTCCAGATTTGCTGCGAAAAGTGCCGAACTAAGCCAATCGATTGAATGAAAGCCAAATTACTCCGTGTTAACCATTCCTAATCATAATATAAGCATCAGTGACTGTACTGTATTTTTAATAAATCCTGCCCATTCGTCAAGCATTTAACCACTACTGGAAACAACTCAGAGGTACTAAATTCAACAACATTTTTACTGACCTCGCATGCGCAGAATTCTTTAAAAATGTCTCATGTCCTGATGGTTTCAATAAAGCAAAATTATCCGTAAAAGCGAACCAAAGGCTTTAGAATTCGTCTATGCCTTAAAATCAAAAGTCATCTCCCTGTTTGTCCGTTACTAAGCATGAAATCCCTTGAGATGCTGCCTCTTGCCTCGGAGGCCGAACAAATATCGAATGCCATTCACACAGGCAAGGCTGTCTTCCCGCCGTCTTTTTATCGGCAGTCTTTTTTTGTCCCCTGGCAAAATAATTTTCTACCTGTGTTCCGAAAGCATATTCGGCCAGAAACACAGGTAGAACCTTTAAACTGCCAGTGCATGTTCGATTTTTTACGACATTTCGTTTCGACCCTTTGTGTACATCTCTGCTGTCTATGGGTAATTTATTATCCTGCTGCTTCAGGGCTGCACCACTCTCTTTCGAGGGCTTCCAGACTGGTACGCGGTTCTTAGCGGCCAGAGTAAATGGTTGACCACTTCTGGCAATGTCCAACATTGCAGCACGGAGCCAAGGTCTTGGAAAAAAGGAGAAAATATCGTGGACATTCCCTTGGTCCGAGCGCTGATCCTAATTGATTGCTTTATACAATCTGAAACAGGTTCCAAGAAGTAGGTTGCTTTTGGCTTGATTTGAAGATCAAGAAACCAACAACTATGCATAATGGCTAGAAAAAGAGGCTCATATAATTTAATGATAAAACCCGTTCTCTAATTCAACAGGGTGCCCAGACTATGTAGGAGATAACTCAGATATTTAATGATGGAACCCGAGAGAATCACCGCTCATAGCAGGTTCTTTCACAGCATCTTCATGTGGGCCCGGGGTTCAGCCACTAAGAGTTTTCATGGTTCTTATACGCCTCCACAAAGAGTTAATACTTGTCCGAACTTGCAGTCTCACTGCTCGCTGAATTTTATGGGAAGGCAAGACCAAACAAAAAGAATCGTTCGTGATCTCGACATGACCTCAAGCTTGTTCAAATATTCTTCACCGCCGCGCCGGCTGAAACGAATCTCACTCAGGCTTTTTGTGAAAAGGCGGCTTTATGCAAAAATAAGGTGTAAGTGGCCGTCGCATGACAAATACATGGATTGTGGGCTGCGGGTAGGAATTCACGTCGCAATCCATTTTGAAAGTAATTAACGCAAAGGGCGCATAATTGCCAGCATTTATACGATTGCAGTAAAAAGAAATGTTTCCTTTTGAAATTTATTGGCGTCATCGTACGGTGAACTTATTAGAATAAATTTCACAATTTCGATTGCTCCTCTATGTACACAAACTACTGTACTCTCTGATCTCCCATGCCCATTATTATTGTAACTAGTTCAAATTATAAAAATATATTTCATATTTCTACATAACACGGAAATAGAGCGACATTTTAAAATGAGCATAAATTAATTTCAAAAAAAGCATCGACGCATTGCAAGTTCAATTCAGTTTTTAACATCTGCGTTCTCTTGATTATATTTTTTGTGCCACTCAAGGTTCTCTCTAGTGACAGATTCTCCTCGTCCGGCGGCTCTCTTTCCACTGATCACCATAATAATACATCCAATAATAGTGCCAACGATCATTACGTTAGCAATACGAATTCGCATTTTATTCCAGCAGCGGTCAATTACCTCAGCACTGAAATACAAATATTATATTACAAAAATTGGAATAAAATTGCATAAAATTAATAAAAAGAAACTTAGTGTAATAATGTATTTACTAGTCTACTATATAAGGGATTTTTTGCTATAAAATTAATTTATTGGTCGTAATTTGAGATAATATATTATAATACTATAATAATACTATAATAGCAGATCCGACTTTGCCGAGCTTGTTCATACTTTTAAATTAAAACGATTGCAAAATGAATCAAACTGTTTCCATTTGTATATGATTTCATGCACGGAGACGATTTTTAATTTTTCCCTTGGGAGCCCAAAATATTTTCGGGATAAAAAGTAGCCTAAACCATGCACAACAAAATACTCTACCTTCCAGTAAAGGTCCCTTCGAAATCGATTCAGCCATTCCCGAGATTAGCGCCGACAAACATACGGATAGACAAACATTTTTGAAATGTGTGCTTGGGTTTTAGTATCATGCAAATAAACATATGAGTTTAGAAATTTTATAGTAAATCATAGTTTATTTTGTAATCACAAACCCAATTACATGAAAATCCAATTACGTCGGTAACTTTTGACCGCCATCATGAAGTCCGTTTCGATACATTTGAAATTAGCGACCCGATAACTGCTACATATTTCATTTACACGAAAAACCCTTCAAGCTGAGAATTTATGGTCGCGATACTGGATCTGCCCTCTTAAACAATTCCAGCCAATTTAACCGAGGAGGGCCACTTCTCGAGCAAAATGTGCGAGGTGCTTTCGATAGCAGATTCAAGATCAGTGACCTCTAAAATTTAAAACACCAGTTTTCTTAGTAATCCTTTGAAGTTGAACCTTTTCGGTCGCCATATTAGAAACCTTGCAATTACTTATAGCCTAAAACAGTGAAAACACCATTCGAATCCATTTAATGATTTATTTTATTATTTACAAGCATACATCTTATCAAGTAATCCGACTTAAGAAGTTATGGAGGAATAGAGTAGCAACTCGAAAAACAATCCTTCATATATGTATACAGGGTGGACGGAAAAGTGATGTCCAAAGGTAAAATTTAGGTGCCTCATATTGAGGGGTATTCAAATCTTCCGCATGTATGTTCCGCGATTTTGCGAAGCTTTCGAGTTACAGGGTGATTCATAAATTCGGGATGCACATTATTATTTTATTTTTATCTTTTGATCTACTCAAAGCAGCGCCATCAAACGCCAAACAACTACTATCTTAATGTGCTTTCCAAAAATGCCACCAATGTTGATCTACATCTACCACTGCAGGTAGAGTCACTTGCGAGAGTGAAAAAAATTTCTCTAAAATTTCCTACATTTCACGTTTTCCCAATTTTTATCCGAAATTTTTGTAATTAATGCACCTCTTCCTTATTTTTATTGAATTATCCATCTTGTTGCTTTCTAAAAAGGTACAACACGACCAGGCAGAGAAAGGATGTACGAATTTATACGTAAACTTATTATAGTTAATAGTAGTACGTTACAAATGTTTAATTTGAAATTTTTTTTAAAATTCAGGTTTTATAATATTTCGCAAACGGTTTTTAGGCCATACTCGCCGATCATAGGTTTTTGATCTGTTGATGTACCAAACCATCGGTCCCTTCGGTGGGGATATTTCACTGGCCAACTATTCTTGACGAGTTTTAAGTACCACGTTGCATAGTCTTACGAATTCCAGTTTTGTTATGGTTACGTCAGATATTTTAGTCATTTCTTCTAGTAGAATATCTTATAGGATGGCCAGATATTTCACCAGGTCTTAGAATTTAGTTCTTTGCAGCCTGAGTGCTTCTAGGAGAGCTTCCTTCTTAACATGAAGGTGCAACGATATGAGGTTAAGAAGGTTGAGGTTAGGAATTGCGCGGCTGTAGTGGGGCAGATACTAGAGCTACAAACGTGACCATGGATCTTATTACTGTTGCATAAAGTTCTAGCTTTATCATTTATAGCTTCAGTCTCCAAATTTTGCCTGTAAAACTGCGACAGGTGTAGAACGAGGTTATGGCTTTTTTAGTCACTTTGAACAAACGCGAATTCCAAGTTGATTTACTATCTAGAGTAAATTCACCTGAAGAACTGATTTTCGTACCAACAAGTTGTGGAGATTTAGCTTCATTCTTTTGGTGAACGTTATCAGAACTGTTTTATTCGCGTTGCTACTGAGGTGATGTTTTAGACACCACCTGCAAATAATGGACAATATTCATGCAAGTTGGTTCTCGGGTCCTGTCCAAAGTCGCTTCTGGGGTCCTGTCCAGGCTGGCCCCTTTAAATGTGTTGGTAACACACGTATAGGAATTCTCTCTCTCAAATTTTTAATTTCTCTGGCTCTGTTTTCTGAGTGCACCGAATGAAACGGGAATGGAAGACGACATTTTATCACTTTGGATTTTCTTAAATCGGAATTTAGACAAATTTTAAAATTAATCCAAGAAATGGTCGCAATTTTCATGCAATAATTTATTTTGTTTCAACATAAAGGCTTATCGATGAACAAAATGCGTTTTCATATATTTTTTATTGTATAAAAGGATACCTTCACTGATTGACTGCTTAGGAAGACCAAGTTTGCGGATACATTGTTTTTATGACGTAGGCATCCACTAGGGAAGAATATCCATGTACCTAAGTATAAGTCGGCGATGTGTTCAAGTTGTGAAATTTGGCTTTGTGGCCGTGTGCCAATTGATTTTCGAATATCATTTGAAGCATTTGAAATGAAAGTAGCTGTCAAATGCCAAGACAAGTGTGCCAATTCTATTAAAGTATCATTTCGACCAAATATTGATTTATTTAGGAAACAGAAAGAACATTTATTTTTTAATTCCAAGCCAAAATTTGCAACCGCATAACTTATTCTCAGAGCAAAATAATATTTTTGGAATGAAACGCAGGTACGGCAGCAGAAACTATATTATAAAATGTTCCTGGAATTAATAGAACAACCCCACAATATACCCCGTTTTAGCACCCGTGCCTTATTCGCTTCTTCCCTTTTTTGTCCTCTGCTCGCCAATCTCACAAGCGCCTCGTCTTCTTTTCCAGTTTTATTCGGTGTACTTGGTAAACAGAGCCAATGAAATTAAAAATTTGAGATAGACAGCTCCTATAGGAGTGTTATCAACATACATATTTAGAGAGCGGCAAGCCAGGAAGCTAGACCCCAGAAGCGCGAAGTGGATTTTAACCACTTTGCTACATCTTTGTATTTATATAATCTTTGGTGCTACTGTAACTGTACTTGAAATGTAAGTTCTCTTAAATATGTGTTAATTTATTTAAGAGCCCCTTGGTTAACCAACTAGGGATGTTTTTGGAATCTATAGCCTTTTTATGAATCAATTTTTTTTTAAATATTTGATTATAGAAACATTGAGTCTTTTATTCCATATGGTCCATAGGGCTACTTGTCCAGGCTTTAGAATACAGACCATTGCGGTCTTATGCCAACTAAGTGGAATGTTGCCGAAAGTTAAAATAGACCTAAATAACCTAGTCGAGGAGTCGCTGCAGCCTATCGCAGTGTAGGAGGAGATATTCTATTCCTACCTGGGTTCTAAGAAGCTAAAATGATTTTACTGCCTCACAGGCACTGAATTTACATTATTCGAGTCTAACTCAGTTGAATTGGACTTTCTGCAGATGTGATTTCTCCCGATGTGGGTTTACAACTGGTAATAAAGTGGGACGACGGACTCCTAGGGAGATGCCGTCACCGATGTACTCCCCGTTAGGAAACTGTATACAGCCTAGTTGCATTGTCCTATCTTTCGCTGGGAGTTTATATTTCCTGGAGAACTAGTATTTTTTGAATAACATGTACTATATCTTTCTAAAATGATATTGAATTTTATTACGATTATCGATTTCAATTGAGTCGACTGATGGCGGTAAAATTAGCGCCTTTTCTAGTCGAGACGATTGAAGTCGACGATCGTATACCACTCCAGTCGTCAGTATATATTTATAGACATGGTATAAATACAACAGCTAAGGCACAGCCTAGGAGTTTTATTTAATATGATTATTTATCATCCTACCTCACCACAGGTGGCACTTCCTCTGCGCTTTTGTATTTGCCGGTCCATACCAGGAACTTCCTTTCTAATTTGGTTGGCTGATGAGTTTTCGCTCCTTGAAGCAATGAATTAGACAACGAAAATTCTCGTTTAATTGCCCGTATGCTGAGCAAACTACGCATGAACGCACGAGTAGCCATCTCAATCTAGAAAATAAGAATATAGCTAGTTTTTCAAGCAAGATGTTCTTACCTAGATTTACATCTACCAGTGGATGTAAGTTTAAGTTAACTGATGGAGCTATGACAAATATGACATTAGTCTGACATTCAAATGATTATTCTACTAAAGCGTAGATGGCATCTTAGTCTGAACTTAAGTCTGGAGGAAATCGAAGACTCCTTTCAATCTTTCAATGGGAATGGATTGAGCAGTGAGCTCTAAACACAGAAAATATTAACGTTCAAATATTCGAAAAATTGCGATCTTATTTTATTCACATAAAAAATTCTAAGGAGAATTTATACTAAACATTTTCCTTATGTGCAAATTAGTTAGCAATCATGAGGCACCAGCTCTAAAATAGCTCCTGCACCTTTCATTGAAGGCTTTAAACGACCGCTCTTTTACGATGTCCTCTACATTTAACTCCGATTGAAGAAGCCTTAACTGAAAGTGTGTCAAAATGAGTTTAGTTAATACGCAAATGAATGAGTTACCCACCTTCCTTTGCTCAAACTTAAATTTCTTGTCTAAAGAAATATCATCTCGTTTCTGTTCCCTTTCCTCTTTTAAATTTTTTACAGTATCTGCTGCCACTAAAATGCATTGCTTTATGGATTCTTCACGATGCCGATGACCCACTTTTAGTTTTTCGTATAATTCTCTACATGTGACTTCAGTGTTTACTTGTCCTCTAAAAGACTCAGTGGGAAGAGACGTATTGAGTGCATAAATGATTTTGTCGTCTATTTCCCTCATTTTCTTAAGAGCCTCCTGTAACAAAACGCAATCAGTTCGTTTAAGTTTAAGGTTATGTTTCGCACTTCCAAGAGCAATACTTACCTGGAACTCTAAGAAATCGTTGCAAGAATAGTTTACTGCCATACTACTGTACTCATTAAATTAAATTTCATTAAGTAATTGACAAATAAAAATCCAAATAGATTGGCAACAAGTCTCCCGGCAACTGTCATTCATTCAGTGAAGTGCGTAACTTAAAATTGGGTACCGCACCGCTAAGCAAAAAATCAACGTCGTTGTAAGTTATAAAAAATCTGTTAAAAAAACGAATGGGAAGAAATTGTAATAAAACTTCAAATTAACGTGTAAGCTGATGTAATAATTATTTTAATAATAACATTAGATCTTAATCTGTCAAAGGTAAATTATACATTAAATGAATTTCTTTTACTGTAACACCTTCAATTTCAGCTAGTGCTCCGAGAACAACTTGCGTGGCATCCTTTATTGAATTATATTTATGCATCAATTCCATAATTTCATGCTTTCTTTGATCTTCACTTAAGGTACCAATTTGCTTAATCTCTTCTTGCAATGTTTCCAACTTCTTCAAAAGCTCATGGCGTTTCGGTTCCTCTGACATCTCGTCTAACTGACAGTTGAAATCTGACAACCTAGGAGAATTTTCGTCGTTATCCACAGTCCACACAGCTCTGTAGAGTTGGATTTGTAAAAGGGAAGATCAGGAAGACTGCTGAATATCTACAAGTGATTGTAGGAAGTGAGTAGTATATTTTACAAAGATTTGAGTACTTACCATGGAGCGTAGACGTTTTTCTTCCATGCGAAATGTGCTGCTCTACGGTAGGGTTATCATCAACCTCGATGATTGTCATTTGTCAAATCCAAGATGGTTGCGTTTTGGAGATTTTTGCAACTGACACCGGGCACTGGTATATTGGGATATCGCCAATATTTTTCTATCATACAGCAACCATGCGCTCAGATATACTTTTGTGAAATTTGCGGCAGTGTAGAATAATTTGAAATCTTTATTCTCGTTTTAGATGGCTACGACACACAGGCACCGATATAAAAATGTGGGTTTGGATTCCTCAGAGATGCGTCGCAGAAGAGAAGAGGAAGGTATCCAACTCCGAAAAGCCAAGCGGGAGCAACAAATGATCAAACGTCGGAATGTAGATATTACAACGGACCGGGCTATGGATAGTGACATCATCCAGGTAAGTCTAGATCCCTTAGTAAATCGTTCGAATTCAAAGATATATTTCAAACCAATAGGAGGAGGAAATGCAGGTTTCAAACCAATCGGGTATAAAAACGGAAATGATTGTACAGTTATACAGTTCAGACGAAACGGACCAGCTTGAGGCTACTCAAAAGTTTCGAAAATTATTGTCCAGAGATCCCAATCCACCTATTGAGGAAGTCATAAAGACAGGAATTGTACCTCGATTTGTTACTTTTCTTAAAAATAACAATAATAGTACTCTGCAGGTAATGTTACACTCTCAATAAAATGAAATGTATTTACCATTCACTTTTGCAGTTTGAAGCTGCTTGGGCATTAACGAATATAGCCTCCGGGACTCCTCAGCAAACCCGCGTAGTTATTGAAGCTGGAGCAGTTCCAATTTTCATAGAACTTTTATCTAGTCCTCAAGAAGACGTACAAGAACAAGCTGTTTGGGCCCTAGGAAACATTGCAGGCGATTCTCCAGCATGTCGCGACCATTTATTAAATGCAGCAATACTTTTACCATTGCTGCAGTAAGTAAATCAAATGATATATTTCCGCAATATTCCTTTAATTATTTTTTCTCTGTAAATAGAGTTTTGAGTAAACAGGAGAGGTTGACTATGACCCGGAACGCCGTTTGGACTCTGTCGAACTTGTGTCGAGGAAAAAACCCGCCTGCTGATTTTACAAAGATTGTTAAAGGTTTACCAATTCTGGCAAGATTGCTGAATCACACTGATGCTGATGTACTAAGCGATACATGTTGGGCAATCAGTTATTTGTCAGATGGCCCGAATGATAAGATTCAAGCAGTTATTGATGCAGGAGTTTGTCGGCGGCTTGTGGAGCTTTTAGTGTAAGTAAAGTTTGTGTTATTATTAAATTGGAGCTAGATGGGAAGATAAAGGTACATTGTGTACTTCGCCTATGTATGATGTAGGCAAAACTGTGTTCTAATAATTTTCAGTAAATTAAAATTGGCTATCCTGTTAACAGCGCGGGTCCATCGACTGAAATATTTATAGTCGAAAGTCGTTTCAAAATACCTTGAGCAAGTCGAAATCTCCAAGCAAGATAAGATTAAAGATTATATAAATACAAAGATGTAGTACAAGTGGTTAAAATCTGCTTCACGCTTTTGGGGTCCAGCGTTAAATTCAAACAAACAAAATTCAAAAATTATTTCGCTTGGAGAATAAGTTGAATGCGGTTGCGATTTGTTAAATGTTCTTTCTGTTTCCTAAATCAAATTGTGAGGGCGCGTTAAAATATGGCCTCCCCGTATTTTATTAAACAGAAAAAAATCAATTATTCATGTAAGTTGTTTCGACTAAGGAACTTAAATAGCTGAATTGCATGTAAAATTCCTATAGGAATCATATACACGACATTCAGCTATTTAAAGTCGTTTCGACCTTGGCCGAAATTACTTATATGACCACCCCTCAGGCCTATTCTAGACTTTGACGTAAAAATTCGGAACACAGAAAATGAAATTCGGCCCTTTCTGCCTTAGGAGAAAAGATCCGTACTTAGAAATGTTTGATACGATCGGAAGGCTTCTTGAAAGGCCTTAGTCCTAGAGCGTCATTGGCAATTTTTTGTGCATGGTGCATGTTGTGGGATCGATTCTTGGAAGGAGGTTTGAATAAGTAGCTTCAAGATTTCTTAAATTTTAAATTTATTTGTATTTGCTGTAGGGATTATAAACGTGTGATACATAAAATAAATTCGTTTTATCATTTTTTCATTCATTTAGGCATCCGCAAAACAGTGTAGTAACAGCTGCACTTAGAGCAGTAGGAAACATTGTGACAGGAGACGATATTCAAACCCAGGTTATTTTGAACTGCAATGCGCTGCCTTCCATTCTTCAATTGTTGAACTCACAAATGGAAACTATTAGAAAAGAAGCATGCTGGACGATATCGAACATTGCAGCGGGCAATAGGCAACAAATTCAGGCAGTCATAGACGCTAATATATTCCCTGTTTTGACAAATATTTTGCAAACTGCAGATTTCAAGACCAAAAAGGAAGCCGCTTGGGCGATCACAAATGCCACGAGTAGTGGAACAGCAGAACAAATCCGATATTTAGTAAGATAAAGAAATACTTTGAAATTAGGAGTTATTTTTTCAATTCCGGCTTTTTAGGTTCAAGTGGGGTGTATTCCACCCATGTGTGATTTTCTAACAGTGGTTGACTCAGACATAGTTCAAGTAGCACTGAACGCCCTGGAAAACGTTCTGAAAGCTGGCGAGAAATTTAATATTCGACCAAATCCTTATGCAATGCTAATTGAAGAATGTGGAGGTAAGCTTACTTTACTTTCTTATAATTTGGTCACTACAAAAGTTTGTTCGCATTTCAGGGTTAGACAAAATAGAATACTTGCAATCTCATGAGAATCGAGAAATTTATCACAAATCGTTTTATATAATTGAACAATACTTTGGGAACGAAGAAGAGGACAGCCGTGTTGCACCGTCAGCTGATGACAACCAGTACCAGTTTAATGCAGAACAGTCTGCCCCCAGTGGCAGTTTTCAATTCTAACCACACATGACCTACCGGGGCACAGTGTTTTCCTTCACTAAAACTTCTGGGTTATCGTGTAAATCGACAATTGGAACCTATACTTTGGAAAATTGGCATTTTAACAAGTATTGCAGCATTTCGGTTATTTTAATTTTATTTCTTATTCTGTTTCCGTTTAAAACGAATACACTTCACTCATGTAGAAAGTACCTGAGCATTAGGTATTTTCGTCCGTTGTAAATTTCCCTAATTATGTAAAAAAAAATTACGCTTTCGTTAACTTTTAAATTGTATCTATATAAATGAAAAATTTATTTTTATTGTTTACATCTTTTTATTTCGATGCAAGTAAGTTCCATAAATGTAGCATGTTTTCTAATTAAAGAGAAAATAGGGTAAGGATGAGGAATAAAGAAAAGGCCTCTCTTTATGCAGAACTCATTCGTGAATATTGTTGGATATTTTGGGTTATTATAACACTATTAAGTTAATGACATATTTTCTATTGAAAAAGAGTATTAAAGCTAATTTAAAACACATTACCTCGGACTTTTTGCTCAATTGTACTAGGATTTAGGTTTAATAGATTGGAATCAGAAGTTGTGCAGGGCGTGAGAGACGTGGGCCCAGAGATATATAAACCAACCACGGGACGGCTGTATCATGTATTAACCCTGTACATGAACGACCACCTAAAGATAGCTACGCAGAGGAGTACAGCAACAGCGTGTATGAGGGAAGCTAAATAAGCATTATAGCTTGTCAGTGAATGGCAGCGTGTAAATAAATTATAAGGAGCGCATACACATTATGGCAGGAACTTCGGAAAATTTTGAATTGTAAGCCCCCTTCTGATTATGTCTTCATATTTACGCCTGCACTGCGCGGCCAATACGAATACATCAGCAAATGTGGTACGCTAAATCTGGCTTACAGCCGTTCCGTGTTTAGTTTATATTTCAATCACCTACGGTCTTATGTTATTTATTTTTATGTTCTTATTAAGCTTATGTCCCAAGCCTCGCACCTAGAAAGATAATATATAGGGTTTTCCAATAAGGACTTGACAACTTTTTTTCAAAATAAAATGCAAACCATTTGAAATATTTCAAAAACTTTATTATCGGGTTGAAGTACAATCAAAACATTTATGAATGGAACTCGACTTCGTTCATATGGCTACCGCGGGCACGTTTGCAGCGGTCGATTCGTTGGATCCAATTTCCGATGACTCGGCGACACATTTCGGCCGAAACGGCTGCTATTTCGCGTTCAATGTTGGCTCTGAGCTCATCCAACGTCGTCGGCTTGTTGGCATAGACCAATGACTTGACGTAAGAAAAAAGTCTAGAGGCGTTAAATCGCACGAACGAGACGGCCAACCGACTGGTCCATTTCTTGAGATAATTGATTTGTCCAAGTCCATATCTTCCAATTCGGGCCAAAAATAATCGGTAATCATGGCGCGATAACGATTACCATTCACAGTAACTTGACGATCATTATCGTCGGCGAAAAAATATGGCCCTATGACGCCGCCGGCATGCAAACCGCATCAAACAGTTATTTTTTGTGGATGAAGTGGTGTTTCATGAAGCACATGTGGATTTTCACCCGACCAATAACACATATTTTGCTTATTGACGAACCCATTGAGCCAAAAATGAGCTTCGTCACTGAAGATGATTTTGCGATGTAATTGATCATCTTGGCGTAACGTACGTCGCTTCAAATGGTCCATCGGCTTCAATTCTTGAGTCAACTTGATCTTGTATGGGTGTAAGCCAAGATCCTTACGCAAAATTCACCATAAAGTGGTCTGGGCGATGCCCAACTCTTGAGAACGCCGTGGAATTGACTGATTTGGATCATTTGCTACGGACGTTTCAACGGCAGCGATATTTGCGACACTTCGACCAACCCGTTGTCTCACTGGCACGGCAACATCACACAACGAATATATAGACTCAAATTTTTGCATTAAACTTGTTACTGCCTGTCTAATAGGGCGAGAATTACGACCGAAAATCGGAGTTAACGCTCTTAAAGTAGCGGTCACCGACTCCGAATTTCTGTAGTAAATGTTTATAATTTGCAGATGTTGTTCGTTCGTGTACTTTACCATGATGAAAATGTTAAGTTTACTGAATAAATTAACAGTGACAGTTCGATGATTAGTGAAAGGGTGCGTTCATTTGGAAAACCCTTTACATAGCTTTAATTCGAATGTGCAAAATATTATCTTAGACCATTAAAAGCAGAGATATTTGAAAACAAAATCAAGATCTAAGAGCTTGATATAACTATGTACTTCGCCACATTTTCAATAGTCATTCTAGCAAAAACGCCCAATCCTAATGTATCCGCGCTATTCCGATCCGACCTTTTCGCACGTTCAGTTGGGAAGATCGTGGTCAGAATGCTTCGGAGATATGAAAATTCACTATGTGAGTATGTAAATGAAAAGAAGTGGACTGTTAAGACTACACAAGATCTCCAATAGGTAAGACATATAGAAATGTAAGAAAACATAATCAATTTTAAAATCCCGTCTATTCTGTTCTTAACTCCGTCTCCATACAATTTTTTGCTTGCACTCTTGCAGCATAACCTAAAGCTAGAATTTGCATTTTAACGGAACTTGGGACGATGAAGGCCCAATCAAAGTAATTCAGTTGAAATGTTTCGAAGCATTTTTGTATGTAATATAATTATTTTTCACAAAATTGTACACGCATAACAGCTTCCTAGAAGCCTTGATTTGTTTATTAAATTTGCTTGGCTAATTGAGGTGACTCGTATCGGTTGGGAATTCATTTTCGGGTGAGGATCATACGTTAAAATCAAATTTGAGGAATTATGAATTGAGTGAGATTTCTGTTTTGTGTCCAATTAATATGGAATCCAGGAATGAAACGAGTGGAAATCGGTAATGGCAAACCAGACGAATAAAGGAAAAGGAATGTGACTCTGCGCGCTGTTATAACCTTTCTTTTGCACTAATAATCTTCGATTAATTTTATTTTAATTGTTTAAAAAAGTGATGTATTGTGCTTTTTTCCAAAAATAACTTTTGGTATGGATAAGCAGTGTCTTGTATTGCCTTGTCTGCCTCAAGTTTCGTTTTCACTTTTATGTTGTGTGTTGGGCAATCCAATGGTCCTGACCGCTTTATGCCAGGTCGTGGCCAAAAGCCTTGTGGGATTCTTTTTTAAAGAACTTTGCGAGATCTCCAGCTGTATGTTTCATTACATTTCGCTCTCCATGGAAATAAAATAAAGTTGGCCGGGCGTTAGCGACCCAGATGGTAGACGGAATTAGTGAAAATAGGGTGTTTGACGAATCTTTGAAGGTCAATAATTTATCTTTTATTTTTAAAAACAACTATCAATACTCTAAAATATAATGCAGCAGACTTTGTAGTTAGAATAATTAATTAGTCAAGTGGAATACTTGTTCAGTGACTCGCGTAATGAGAGGGTCAAGTTCATGACGGCTGATGCTGGAGCCCCAAATTTCATGTAAAGTGTTTTCGGCGATTTCCAGAGGATTACCTACAATAAAATATATTTAGCGATTACAAAATAATTTGAAATAAAAAGAGATTCACCTTCGCTTAAGACGGTCAATGTCAAAAATACAACAACTCGGTCAATAATTGGACTATAAGTATCACAAATTGCGTGAAGAGCTCTCGCAGCTTTCCCTGGAATCTGAAAAGTTTCTTCTTTTACTATCAGCGTGCATTTTCATAACACCCCGTTTCCCCTCCTACTGTTCCCAATGAAAAGGATATCCTGAGATATCCCAATATCTTGTACATTTGAATAAAATTAAAACATGTTGGGCCTGATTCTGGTTGTCACCTCACTTTTTGTGATTTCAGCGCTCGCAGTGGATAAATAAAAACGGCTCTCTATTTTAAATCTACCTATCTGTTCCATCATCCACTGTATCCACATATGTGAACACTGTGAATGTTGTATAGAAATATTCAAATTGGATTATGGAATTTCAAAACAGGCAATTCAGCCATAAGCTGTCACGTCACGAAAAATGAGGTGCCAACCAGAATCAGGCCCATAATGCGAAATATGTTTAGCTTTTGTAAAAATAAAAATATTGTAACACATCCTTCCAATTCTTAATAAATTTAGTAAATAAATAACTGACAATAAAATGTGAAATTTTATAATTTTTGCTTCTTTATTCATATCTTTGCATCGAAAGCCCAAAGACAGATGAAATTCTGCAGAGGCGTGGAAGTGTGCACATAAAATCATACTATTAGTAAAAGAACATAATCTATTATTCAAATTATTACAATAATTCTGAAGTGGGTGGTTTTGTGCCCATAAGTATGGATATATAACAAATATTTCCTATTTCACTCCAGTTAAGAGCACAGGGCTTCTACAAAACCTCTCCATTTAACATATTAAAAATTTTGAATTTGAAAAAAAAAATTAAATTAAACGTTGTAACGTACTACCATGCACTGTAGAGTGGGAAGGGGGTGACAAGATATTTAATACAATTTAATAAAAATAAAAGAGGTATATTGATCACATGAATTTGGGAGAAATTCACTGGCGCGATATTTCAAATTTGCGCCTTTTGCTCTTACGCGGTATTAACAAACTGCTCTTCCGCGGTTTTGCAGGCGCAGCGACGATATCAACATTGGTGGCACTTTTAGAGAACACATTAAGGTAGCAGTTGTTTGGTGTGTTTGATGTCACTGCGTTAATTGGATCAAAATATAAAAATAAAATAATAAAGTGCATCCCGAATTTATTAATAACTAGAAAATGGTTCCCCCACTAAATTTTTTGTTTGCCTATGTGAGATCTAGATAGATAACATTTCGCTTTCAAGTAAAATCCCGGTTCAGGGCTCGAACGTGTACAATCAAAAATCCACTTCACGCCTAGTAATGCTAGATTTTCGCTAACATCCCCTACAAATCCCCTTTTTAGACCTTTTTAGAAGTGTTTACCTCGTTCAAATTTGCAACCAGCAAGGCTCCACCGTCTCCTATTTGCTCCTTAAATTTTTTTATAATCACACCATAATCGTCAATGGATGCCTGCGATGTGAAATCCCTATCATCAAGTTTTATTGGTTCAAGCGAAGGATCTACGAAAAATATAAAATTTTTGATAAGGAATCTTTTAATCTGAATACACGTCCTACCAAAACACGCAGATGCAGTCTTCGCTATCTTCCAGATTAGCTCCTCAGTTCCATCCTTCGTGTGCAGAAACAGAAAAACACTTGGCACAGCTGGATCTTTGTTCAAAATCCCTTCAATCTGTACACGCAGAGATTTCCACAATATATTTTCTTGGGTGGGATATTTTCTTTTAAGGTCTTCAAACGAACAATTCCGTGGTGGCAAATTTGGCTCCTGCAAGTAATCAAAAGAGAGCACGCTAGGCAGAGCATAAGCAGCTACAACTACAGCAACTACTATCACTGTTATTGGAACTAGCCAATTGCCACCGTGCGTACTTTGATTATGGCTGCAACTGAGATCAGTACTGTTATCGGAGCGGAAAGAAGATTCTATCGTAGAAGTATTTGGCGATTGCTGTGTGCTGAGGAACGAATTCTCCAATGTTCTCGAAGTGTCCTTATTGGACGACTTAGCCCTTTTAGGCGACTTTAAATATTTTTTAGTAGATTGGCGACTCCTTGGTGATACTTGCGATTGTGGTGACTCTTCATGATCTGAAGTACTACTATCAGTATCACTCCCTGCGGACATTACTTGAGGAGCTGTATCTGGAATCATAGATCCGCATCGGCGATATGTACGCCGTCCGCTTATGAATTTATCTTTTTCTGATGCAGACATTGTAAATAAAGGATATCACTTCCACTTTGTAAACATGAATTTGACAACAAAGTTCTTAGCTAAAATAGTAGGGTACGTTCATTTAAACCTACCCAAAGAAGTCCAATGTGGTGCACGTAGGGACGCGTTCAGACATCAGTTAAGTAAGAATTAATCGTAGTATTTTCTGTTAATTAGTAATTTGTTTGTTCCATTACATTTTGATCAGGAAAATTTGTTTAGAGCAGAACAAAATTATGCTTTTGTATAAACTACGCGTAATTAAAAACTTCTAAGCACATATAAAGATTTTTTCTGGCAACGCCTTTGACCTCTCGCATGAGTTTGCTTAACGTCAAGGACGCGCGCAATGTCAAAATTTTAGTTAAATACGCTTCAATATTCAATAATATTCCAAGTATGACTGGCTTTTCTTTGAAACTGAAATCAAAAAAAGGACAACACGTTGTGAGGAATTTAAATTCAGATACAACGGTTGGACTACTTAAAGCTCGCATATCAGAAATTACGCAAATACCACAAACATTGCTGCACGTCCTAGTCGGGTTTCCGCCCAGGCCGTTAGATTTATCCAAGGATGGGGCTGATATATCCTCTTCTGGTATAACGAACGGTGACACGCTTATTGTAGAAGAAAAATCAAACACATTAAAAGAAGATGAAGAGCTGGCTAGACGGCTAGCTGCCCAGGAGGAGGAAGACAAACTTATTCGAGAAATAGCTAATCAACCAGATGGCGAGTTTATGGGGATACTGTTAAAAAAAGTTGTGCCTGCAGACAATTCCTGCCTATTCACAAGTATTGGATACGTGTTAAATGGGACAGTGGATACTGATGTCGGATATTATATGAGAAACATCATCGCAGAACATGTGAGCAGTGACCCAGAAACGTACAATGAAGCAATTCTAGGGAAACCAAATCTTGAGTATTGCACTTGGATAAAACGACCCGACTCGTGGGGTGGTGCAATTGAAGTATCTATTCTGTCCAGCTTCTATGGAATTGAAATTGATGTCGTTGATATTACGAATGGCATAATTAATCGCTTCGGTGAAGACAGGAGCTACGGGCAACGAGTGTTTTTGCTGTTTGACGGAATTCACTATGATCCTCTGTATATGGAATCTGTCACCGTAAGTATTTTTAAAGCAAAAATGTTGTTGATTTGCAGTTTAGACGAACTAGCTGTAGGACATTCGAAGGACCTCCATGTGTGTTCTCTGGGGCAATATTTTTAAATCGAGACCAAAACCTTGCCACTGAAGGTCGTTAACTAGCGTAGCTGCTTAGTTCTTTAAGCAAGAGCAAGCCGCCTATTCCAGAACCCGTCGTAGAAATTCCAAACCCGAATAATACAGTTGTTTGTTTGGGTCTTTCAATAAGGACGCTCGACTTTTAAATTATGTGGATACATTTCATTTTTATTTTATGTGAAAAAACATTTTATGGCATTAAGTATGAATATAACATCGTTCAATTGTACGCCGCGTCCAATTTTCGAGGACTTTGTCGCATAAATCTGGGTAAATTTGCTGGATGGCGTTCGTTATGTTGACTTTGTTTGCGGTTTATTCGCATAGACCCGTGATTTAAGATGGCTCCAAAGGAAGAAGTTGTAAGGCATTAAATTGCACGATCTTGGTTGTCAGTTCATGTCACCGCCTCACGAGATTTACATGCCCTCAAATCGATCGTGCAGAATGTCTATCGTGGCATGCGCTGTGTGGTATGTAGCGTTGTCCTGTTGGAACCACATGTCGTCGGTATCCATATCATCCAGTATAGGCCACAAGAAGTAGTTTTTCATCAATCTGTAGCGCTCACCATTGACGGTTGTGGCAATGCGAGTTTCGTTTTGAAAGAGTACGGACCGATGATTTTGCCAGTCGAAAATGCGCATCAAACAGTGACTATCTCGGGATGCATTTGGTGCTGGTGTATCTCGTATGAATTGGTATCGCCGAAAATTCGACCATTTTGCTAGTTCACATATCCAAAAAATGGGCCTTGTCGCTAAAAATCACTTAATACGCTGAACGTTTCTCGAACGGAGCACTGGTTTTGATGATTTTCTCACACTATTGAATAATTTACAACAAATTTGGCAGATATTGCTTTAACAACATGGCCACTATAACCTAAAAAATTCGGCTTTTCGGAATAACTACCACCACATGCCTCGAATTATTTTCCGTTTCAATCAGCTGTTATAATAGTTTGACGATAACCAGCAGATGGCAATAACGTCTTGTGCCGCAACTTTTAGTTTATGTTGGCATATACGGGAAATATGAAGGTTAGACCAAGGTAGAAACAATGACATATCTACCTCTGTCGTATATAAATCTCCAGCTGATCAGTATCCGGGCATTGATCATTGTAAAAAAACTGAATATTGAGCGTAACATATCAGAAATCAGTTCGGGACAATGTAATTATTTAGTTTCGTTTAAACATAGTTGTGCAGAATTTTTAACAAATTAAATGGCATAATTGCCTTAACGGTTTGCGCCTGGGTTAAAAATTATCTCATTTTTTAAATGTGAGTTAGCAATCCAGTTCTTTTATATCAGTGGCGATGAATGTATTGAATTAAACAAGTAAGCAGAAAGTAGAATCTGGATATTGTTTTGTAAGCGCCAAGACCTCCTCATAAATATCCGGAGTTATTTAAAATAAATAATAATAATAAATCAAACGAAGGTTTTACCAAAGAACATATAGCATAAAAAAGTTCCATGAGCCTAATTAGCCACCCAAAAACGTTTTCTGATCGATAGAAGAGAAGGAAGGGTGTCAGGGCAGGTAAGTGATTCTAAGTGACCAACCAGCAACGCATAGAAGTTCGGGCGCATGTATTATATGGTCCATACATTGGGGTGAACCAAGCCTGCGTTGTAGAATACCCTGAAGATATCAAAACTAAAAGTAACTGTGTAAGCCTAATAGTTTCTAAAATATGATCATCCCAATATGAATATGAATATGAAAAAATGTGATGGTTACGCATCAAGGAACTGACATTTTAGACAAGTAAAAATTATGTTTTAAGTAATTTCAAATTCATTTACCCCCCCCCCCCCAAGCTGACTTTTTTTTATGGGGTTACCTCAAAGCAAGAGTTTTTGATACCCCTCTTACGTATTTGGAGCAACTGAAGACCAAAAAAATAACGACAGAAGTGAGGGCCATATCAGTTGACGTTCTGCGGCGTGTCTGCGCAAATTCGCTAGTCCACTTTGAAGAGTGCATTCGCCGTGATGGAAGACATCTTGACGATGTAATATTCCGTACATAAAATCCGCACTAATAAACTATAATTTACTGCTATTAAAATATTATAAGTACAATCTTTGTTTTTTTTATAAATATTCAAAGTTTAAAATCGGCGCTGAGACACCCTTTAGAATTGGCGTCCGCTCATGTATGTATGTTTAAATTAGCTAGCTGTTAATGAACCTATTACTATTTAATCTATTTGCAAATGTTCATATATTCTTTCTTTGTATTACAGAATGGACCTCCGAAGACTATATTTCCCATCGAAGCGGAAAATGTATACCAGCAAGCTGAACAGATATCTCGGGAATCAAAATCATCACGTCAATTTACCGATGTTACTAAATTTACGTTGCGCTGCCTACAATGCGATGTAATGTTAATTGGACAAAATGAAGCACTGCAACACGCAAAGTCCACGGGGCACGATAATTTTGGGGAAGTTTAATTTTATTTTAATTTCCTGTGGGTATTAGTTTAAGAAACCTATTTTAAATTGAATACGGTTTGTAACCCACACTTGTATAATTTGGATCTTACTAAAAAGACGAATGTGAAAATATAACGACTACAAGCCTTAGAAAGCAATACACTTTAATACTCAGCTGATAGTGTACCTTGTTGTTAAAACAATACAGTTTTTATCTGAAGAGCAGTAGTCATTATTCTAATTTCTAATTATTTCCCCTGCTACTTCTATCCAGAGTCGCAAGCGGTTACACTGCAACACATTTATAATTTTATTAGTTTTATCATTCGAACTTTTGATGGCGATTAATATTTAAATTAATTTAAAATACATTTGCAATACTGAGGTTGTACTTCAATTTCTGCAGTGTTATAAAGCATTACACCACACATTGTGTTCTTATTTACCAAAATCACTGTGCATCCTTTTAGGTATGTAGGTTACCTATGGTATACTTTTAATTTTAATTAACTAATTAGTGTGCGTAGGGCAGACACAATTTCTCAATTCCAAAAAACGGAAAAAACAATTCTATGAGCATATATCGCTGGTGTTGCTAGTTCTGTTATTACAATTTTTTTCATATTTCACGTGCTAGTACTTTTCGAAATTAAAGAGGAAGGGTTGTGAAAACACACAATCCGACTTGGCTGCCCTTATATTCACTTTTTTTTTTGTAATTTTTACACTTTATAGCCGTCGTTCGAGACTAAAATTTTGATTTTTAGCTAGTTTGCTGTTTTTCACTGGAAATTTTGGTGAAATATTTTATGAGATATCTTGCGCCTAGTGCAGGTTTAGTAAATTAGTTAGTAATTAGCTTTTTTCTTCCTTGACTACATTCGAGGTGCAGCTACTATTTACTTTAAACTTGTTAAAGAACCTTAAAGATTTTCTGCGTCGGGGTTTATTAAAATTCTTCATTTTGTTTTTTGTTTTCTATTGAAGAAATATGGGTCTAAACGATCTTGCCTACCCCAGCTAGCAAAAAACGTCTGCCTTCGTTCCACTATGGGATTTAAAGCGCTATTAGTGCACCGCGATTTTCTGAAATGCCAATATAAAAGACCGATTCACAAAAAAACAAGAATAAGCCCAAGCTTTATATTTATTATTGATTTGTTGTGCTTCATTTAAAAAGCTGTCGTACAGCATGTTTTTCCATTCGTTCCGCTTCTTTATTCATCATATTCTAAAAGGTCCGTATATGTAAATTGTAATCGTCCCATAAACAAACACGTTTACAATACATATTTGGAGTATATTTCGTGTCATTAGTATAGTTTAGTGTGTTTTAATTTGAAGTTTGCGGAATATTAAATAATCTGAATTTAATTATTTTTTTCCAAATTAAACGTTTGTGACGTAATTAACTGTAGTGATGTATTTTTATTAACTAATAAGTTTCAAATTCGAGAAAAAGCAGTCGGGGGTTTTAAGTTGAATTTTTTGTAAAATGTAGATATTTTTTAAAATTCCTATGCATAAATTCGTATATCTTTTCTCTGCCTGGACGTGTACCTCTATGGAAAGGCAACAAAATGGGTAATTCAATTAAAATAAAAAAGAGATATATTAATTATCTCAAGTGACTGTACCTGTAGTGGCAGAGGTAGATCAAGTTTGGTGGCATTTTTGGAAAAATAGTAGTTGTTTGGCGTGAGTTTGATGTCGCTGCTTTGAGTAGATCAAAAGACAAAAATAAAATGATAATGTCCATCTCGAATTTATGAATCGCCCTGTAACTCGAAAATTTCGCAAAATCGCGGAACATACATGGGGCCGTTTTGGACACCCCTCAATATGAGGAACCTAAATTTTACCTTTGGACATCACTTCTCCGGCCACCCTGTTTGAGGGATTTTTGTTCTTTCAAGGAGCAGGGACTACGAGGCCGGTTTCCGGCCCTTTTATTTTTGGGCAAAAAATTTCCACCAAGGAGCAAGGGGTCGAGAGATTGGCTTGTCTTATAGGAATTGGAATTTTTAATATTATAAATAAAGAGTTCTTTAAGAAACATTTTTTACATACTAGCGGTATATATAGGACTATATAAGTGGTGAGAGGAGGTACTGGTTTTTGGGGAGGGTATGTGGGAGTGGTGGAGTTTTTTGAAAGGATATATAATTTTTATGTTGGGAAAATGCCGATTGTGTGTTAAGGCAAACTGATAAGTTAATCATGGGGTGAGATTAGGGGAGATTCCGCTTATGGTCAATTAAAATTGAATATTGTTAATAAAAAAAGTTGTTTAGCCAAAATAAAAGGAGCCGAAACACGGCATTATAGACTATGTCTAAATTTTCAATCCACACAACAAAAACTTATTTTTCCTTGGTCTACTGGTTCTTTCCTGGGGCCTATAATTATATAATATATTATCAGCAGCCTACGTTACTCCTGAAGTTTCAAGGAAGATAATAGTAAGATTTCATTAAAATCGGTCAAGTCGTTTGTGAGCTTACTGGGGATGTAAGTACATACTCCCATTCACGAACCGAAAGAGTTTTATATATTACTATAATAAACAAAAAATCGAATGTTTTTAAAACTGATTTATTTATTGTGACGCCCATGGGGGAGTCATCGGAGCCGGATTTTGAAGATACGACATAACAACGGCACTGACACTAAGCATGAATGACGACAAAACCTTGAAAGAGAATTTTATGAAAATATGACCCATGACTTAGAAATTATATAGTTTACCTGTTTTGCATCGTCACTAACGCGAGAATTTGCAAAGCTAATACATGAGCAGTATAGAGCGAACCACGCGCACCACTTCAGTTTCATCATCAGGCCGCACATTGAAAATATCATACCTTGAATGCAACAAATTTCAAAGCACCTATCAATAGAAAGGAAGCTTCTTACCTAAGATATTCATATAATCAGGCATAAGGTCCTCTCCAGCCGCCTGGCCTTGGTTCTGAGGGGCTTTATACCTGTTGACTTTATCCCGTCTACGAGGATCCACTGTAGCATTCATTTTTAGTCTTTAAAGAATAGTTTTTTTTAAATTTAATATGTTGCTGTTCTTCCCCAGCTGCTGAAGCTATATTATAGTGCCAACTTTCAACAAAATTTATTAGATCCGAAAGGCTCTACGAGCTTACAGAATTGCTTAAAAGTAGTGAAAATGACAGCTCTTTCAGTCCTGTTTCTGTCTTTTCTGTGCTTTCGTTGACAGCCGTCATCTTGCATTCTTGGAAGAACAAATAAGCAATGGAGAGGCTCTTAGACGTAGTAAGAGCATAGATACAATGGTGGTTGTGTTTGTTTACTCAAACCGGCCGAATTCGCGATTGCAATCCGTGGAGCAAGCAGATTTTGCTGATCACGCTTAGAGTGCTCGCTCAAAAGATCACTATTGTAGCCATATCAGCTGTACAAGCAAAAAAAGAAGACTAAAATAATATTATTTAAGTTGTTTTACTGGTACTAAGGATAAAACCTTACCCTCTCCTGCATTGATTATTATTACTGAAGTCGATTGTTATGCTCACTCGGAACTTCATAACAACTTTCAAAGAGAATCACTACAAAATGTTAGGTTCGATCTGTTTAATCGTCTTTAATCGCAGATTACAGTAAAAGGTTATTCTGAGGGCTGCTCAAGGGCTGTTACTACACACAAGCTATAGCTGAGGCAAATGAGACACTGAAAATCCATCTGAAATGTCTCACCAGGCGTATCCGCGTGACATTTTTTTTGACAACACTACATTTGGTGGTGTTAAATTTTTTGAAAACGGACGTCCCAAAATTGATTACTCTTTACAAACCAAAAAGTATGTGTGTGGAACACCGCGTGTACAGTATAAATTTGAACAATTAAGTATCATATGGGCATAATTGGCCAAAGAACTTGAATGTCCGCTATAGTGGCTTCTAGCCGCATTCTTGGTTATAAAAAAAATGAATTAGCCAATAAATTGGTCTCCACTTATCGTGTGTAGTGTCGAAACGACTACCAGAAAAGTGCTTATCTCCAGAAAACACCTGCAATTTGCCAATAAACGGCTACTATCTCTCTCTGACGTGTTAAAAATAAGTTTGAATCAACGATCCCTGCGATGTAAATATCAGCTGATTAACCCAGCATAGACGGTTGCTCAAAATGTTGTCTCACTGATAAGCGTGCTTGCCGATTGCCCCTATTAACTTTCATTTATTCTCAATAGTCCTCTTATTAATATGTTTTCATATTTCGACCTGCACCGATTTTAATTCAATACTTCACCTTTTCTCGCTTCCTGTTTTCTTCGTGATAAAAAATAAATATTTTGTCATTTTATGTTCATATTTTACTCTCCATTATCGTTCGCCTTTCGTAGGCTACAATTCGTATCAATTAAAACTTTCTAAGGAATATCAAAGAAAATATCTTCTAGTGTTTTTTAGCTATCCATTATTCTCAAGAATCTGATTGGCAGTGTGATTGGCAGTTATGAATTGTGATGTGTTGTTTTATGTGGCGTAGAGCTACTTCTGAAGATTTCATGTTACCGGTGTCTTTATAGTTTATATAATATAATATACAGCGTACTGTAAGCTTAATTTATAAGGTTCGTAGGTTTTAAGATTCTGATGCCATCCTTAGAAGCCAATTAGCTTTTCGTTTAGTGCAAATATAAATTTTGAGTGATTTGTGAATTGGAATCGATTTAGTATGTTTTAATTTTATGTTAAGGCAGAACCGCCAATTTAGTAATAATGATCGGAAACAGTTTTTCAGAAAGATGTTGGCTGTCTACTACTTTCGCCTTTTGTTGGCATTTTGCATCGGAGGAGCAGTATTTGCGTTGAAGAGTCACTACGTTACAACCTCAATAAATGCCAAGTGGGAACAAACTCCTTTACACCTAGAAATTGCCGAATATGTAGCTGATGAACACCCGAACTTATTCTGGGAACTGATAGAAGGATTTTGCAAGCTAGAGACCCCTATATCAGAAATGGGTTTGTTATTTTACGTTTTCCATTGATTTGTCTTGAAGATTATGATTCTCAGAAACTGATTCCAAAAAGTACTTGGCGAGCATGGATATCATAAAGGACATCTTAATTTCTACGCAAATACCCTTACTGAAACTTTCTATTTCCATGCACAGTCTAACGCCACGAATCCAAGCGCATTACCAAATAGCACAAGGAATCGCTGGTAAAAGGGATTGCGAATTAGACACGATTGTAACATTAGGGAATCAAATATTTTGTAGTCTGGAAGAATTGAGAAATGGGCTTGAGTCTGCTTCACAAGAGAAAGTGGATGTGTATAATTTCGATCATGTTTACCCCGGAACGGAGAACAACTCAATGACGGTAGTACTTTATGGCGATATTGGGTCAAGAGCTTTCAGGAAATTCCATTCCTTTTTGAAAGTGAAATCGCTGGAGTCAGACTTAAAATATATATCAAGGCATTATTCAAAGGTTATATGAAATTATTGAAGTTTTGACGGTTATTAATTTATACCTTTGCAGATCGAAACGAAGAAGAAGGTTCGCTTATCTGGATATGGGGTTGAGCTGCATTTAAAGTCAACAGAGTACAAAAGTCAAGACGATTCAACACGCCAAGCTCAGGATAAATCAAAATATGACGAATCAATCGAAACTGAAATGGAAGGGTTTGACTTCAAAATTTTGAAGTAAAACAAGCTACGTAGTGCTATAATTATTATCTAACTTTATTGCTTTTTAGGAAGCTTTATCCCGATTTAAGTCATTCTTTAGATCGCTTTAGAATTTCTCTCCTTGAAAGAACTGATGAAATTGCACCCTTAAAAGCGTGGGAATTCCAAGACTTAGGTCTGCAGGCTTCAGAGCGGGTAGCGCGTATACAGGGTGAAGAAGCGCTTCATATTCTCCAATATACGACCCAAAATTTTCCTACTCAAGTAAGTTCATTTAAATTGGATAAAAGTAATTATAGAATTGCATAATGGTACAGGCTAAATCTCTTTTAACGCAACCAATAACTGACGAGCTAAAAAAGGAAATGAAACACAACATAGAAATCCTTGGAAGGCACTTGAACCTACAGCCACCAGACGCTGCAATTTTCGTAAATGGTATGTTCTTTGATGCTGATACGCTGGATCTGGATACTTTCATCGATGCCCTCCGATCAGAGCTCCGAGTGCTAGATGGGATTCAAAAAATAAGTACTTGTCAATTTATAATAAATAACTGAAGGAGACTATAGCACTTACTTTAAAGATATTAAAAGTGAACTTGCTTCATCATTACTTGCCTTGGACCTTTCCACATCGACTTTTAAGGATTTTGCGATAGATATACGGGACAGTGCTATAACATGGATCAATGATATCGAGAATGACTCTCAATACAGACGATGGCCATCAAGTGTAATGGATCTCCTTCGGCCAACATTCCCAGGGATGTTAAGAAATGTTCGCAAGAACTTGTTCAATTTGGTAATTTACAATGTTTGTAGTATGTAATGAGTAGGCATAACTAAATTCTTGCTTAGGTTCTTGTGGTAGATCCGCTTAGTCCTACTTCTCGTGGACTCATAAAGTTGGCCGAGAGCTTTGTGATACACTTGGCACCAGTTCGTTTGGGAATCCTGTTTGACACCCGCAATGAAACTGCTTCTACCAAAGACGATTACAGAGCAGTAATTTGTGCGTTTAATTACATTTCACAACTTCAAAGTCCTAAAACTGCCTTAGGATTCTTGACGGACGTAAGACATGAATTATTGATTTGACATTTCGCTATTTATATTGTGATTTTGCAGATATTCGCTACAGTTAAAGCCTCTAAAGATGTGAAATATCATGATATTAGGTCACAATTTAATGCACTTTTCAGTAAAATGTCTGCCGAACAATTAGAGGAGGTGCTGGGCGAAGATTCTGACTTCACGTATGGTAGAAAACTTACTGCAGAATTTATTGAAAGAATTGGGTTCAAGAGATCTCCACAAGTTCTCCTCAATGGAATTCCCTTACCTGAAAATTCGCTGAGTCCAGATGACTTTGAAGAAGCTGTCTTCACAGAAATTATACAACAAACTCCGTCGCTCCAAAAGAATATCTACCGTGGCGAACTAACAGATTCAGACGTAGTTATAGATTATTTAATGAATCAACCTCATGTAATGCCAAGGTAAGCTTCTAAAGCCCGTCAGACACACGAGTAACTCAGGCGGGCAATACCGTGAGGATCGGCTTGTACAAAATCAAGTTGATTCTGATATTCAAATGGCTCGCAGGATTGGCGAAATCCGCGATGTATGATTTGTACGTATGCTTTACTTTCGGTCAAGGTTAAGGTAAAGCAATTACGTATTGTATTTCCATTTAAAGTGACTGAATTAAGACATGACTTAAGGCTCACTTTAGACAACACCATCTCACAAAAACCTAAGTCCGCTCCGCTCGCATACACCACCAAACCTACCTGGAATCAACTTTAAAGCAATTGTGCTTTTGTACATAAACATACTGATTCCATTAGGCGTTCCTATGAAGGCCTGACCAAATTTCCCGCTGGGTATGTTTGGTGATAAAGGCCTGCATACTGGATACTTAATACACGTGTGGAAAGGCTTAGGGTTAAAATTCGTAGGAAGCAAAAAAAAAACATTTTTATGATTTTCCCAAAGTAGTAATGAGCGAGTTCTGCTCCTGGAAAATATATATATAGTCTTTTTCACTTTAAACTCCCCTCGAGTGGTGTAATTGATTCATAGGACAGTTTAAATATTTCTGTTTTTCTTGTCACAGGCTAAACCAGCTTATATTATCAAATGAGGATTCTAAGTACATAGATTTCACCGGAAAGGCTTTTAATAGCTTAGAGAATATAAATGGCTTATTAAAGCTATCCAATAGAGATATGACAGCAACAGTTGCCAACAACTTAAAATATTTTACGTGGAGGAATCCGCCAGAAGAAATTCTAGGAAATAAAGTTTTTATGATGACCCTTTGGATCTTTGCTGATTTGGAGACTACACAAGGACGGTTGCTATTAGAAAACGCTTTGAAATATATGGTAAATAAAAATGTGTTTTATGTCTTTCCAGTAACTTATTGAAAAATATTAAATAATTTACTAATAAAACACTATAGCAATCTACTAGTATTGTGAGAATCGCTTTTATACCCAACACCGAAGGTAAATCGGTTTCAGAAAAGCACAATTTGAATCGACTGGTATGGGCAGCATCCCAAGCACTTTCAGGAAATGAGTCTGTTAGCACAGTTCTGGAATGGTTGCAAAATGCGGAGCAAAGAAATTTCAACATTCCAGTGAGTCGTTGCCCTTTGTTATTATTTTTTATGCTTAATTAAATTTATTAAGGATGCCGTAAACGACATTTTCTCATCGACTGAACTGCATATGAAGATGTTACGAGTTTATTCGCAAAGAATACTAAATGTAAAATCACGAAACGTTGTCAAAATGAATGGAAAAATATATGAGTTGTCGAACAGCGTCGAAATTTTTACAATAGATGATTTTGCATTAATGGAAAGATGCATTAATTTACAATACGGCGAAAAAATAAGAAACGTCTTACAATCGTCCAACGTAGAAGAAGGTACGTAGATATTGATTTTTTGATTTCCATAAACGCCTCATAATTGTTTACAGATGTTGACATAGATAGCGATAAAATCTTAAAATTAATAACGATACTAATAACTAGGCAGCATACCCGTAATCGTTTTACAATACCCAAGGAATTGGAAGAGAATTATTCAGTCGTAAAACTACCTCCAAAGAAAGCGGATATACCATTTTTCGATATAGTAGCAGTTTTAGACCCAGCTTCTCGAGGTGCACAAAAAATAACTCCTATTTTAATTCTCCTTCGAGCGATTGTTAATTGTAATATGAGAGTTTTCTTGTGCTCCGTGGAACATCATAGCGATATGCCAGTTAAAGTGTAAAGATTATTAAAACTAAACCTGGGATCAATTAATTGTTAAATATTTCTTTTATAGTTTTTATAGATATGTTGTCGACACTGAAGTTTCATTCACCAACAATGGAGAACTATATAACGGACCACATGCTAAATTTGCTGGTCTTCCAGCAAATTCACTCTTAACACAAAGTTTACAAGTAAGGATTACTTAATTAATTCTCTAAATAAGAGACGTCTGCGTATGTGATAAATATTTAAAAGCATTGCTATGCGATTAAAATGATTTTCTTTAATACCGAAAATACTACCAACTCTAAAACAGCATGGTGTCGTAGCCCATGATTTCGGAGATATAGTACGCTTTACAAATTTGGCATAACAATAGCTTATTTAGGTGATTCCAGCCAATCAAAGGAGCTTGAAATATATTGACAAAACCTGCGTTCGATTCACTATTCCCAAGTACTAGCGAGTAGTTTGGTTCTTAGTTTGCCATATGCCATATCCACAACTGGGTATCGATTCCTTTAAGGGGGTAATCTACTGTTTTTTTGTTGCTAAAAAAAAACGCATCTTAATTTTAAAGTGTTTTATATAAAAAAAACGACAAAAGCAATGTATTTCATTTTTTGTATATATGTATTGTATATATATTATTTATGGAGCTTAAAAATTAATATTTTTTTGTACAAACTGTAAGAAAATACAAAATGGCGGCCACCATGACCAGGCGTTCTATATTGATGAACTTTTGTTTTGCGCGATGTATTGCAGAGGTCGTCATAATGATCTAAAATATTAATATAAAAAATTTTCATTAATTACTTTAGATCATAATCCACTGCAATAATCTCAATTTTATAGTTTGTTATTTCACATTTTGGCACACGTTTGAAAGTCGGACCATCGATTTTTAGGCATTTACGAAATTAAAAAATTGTTACCAAATTGTGAAAATTTAATATTTTTGTCTGAATTTATTTCTTTTTTCTTGGAAAGTTGGTGTACATATATTTCCCCAGATTTGTATTTCTTGGACTGATTATTAATTTTGTGATTGTGTTAAATCATTCTAATAAAAACTCACAAAAATTAGATATTTAATGGTGCAAATGGTGGGCATCGAGGGTATCAGATATATTCGCGTATATCTACGCGTTGGTGCGTATCAGCATGTGTGAGTGAGAAAGTCATTTCATTGCGGCTGATTATTGTATTGTATTATACTATATGTGATGGTTGGGCTCATCTAACCGTCAGCTGTGCCAGTTTGTTTTTTAGAGAAAAACCGCTTGTAGTAAAAGCATGAAATTGGGTTCAAATGAAAGCTCGAGTACTCAACCCGGGAATGCATGCCATTAAACTTCGAGTCAACTAGGTGGATTTTATTATTTAGGGTCACATATGCATTGCTGCTAACCTTTATACAGAGACAAGACGTAATAATTCCTTTAAGTATCTCCAATTATTATTATTAAGTTTTTAGCAAATTAAGTGCATAAAGTATGTTTGATACGGTAATTGTAATTGGAATATATTTTTAGGTGCCGGAGAATTGGCTAGTTGAAGTTGTTCGGTCGGTATATGACTTGGATAACATTAAATTAGCTGATATAGGAGGACCAGTGCATAGCGAATATGAATTAGAATATCTACTTCTTGAAGGTATAGATCATACATTTACGTGTCCTGTGCTCTTTGAAAATGTTGTTCTTTATTGAATAGGTCACTGCTTTGATAGTGCCAGTGGATCGCCACCGAGGGGGCTACAAATAACTTTGGGGACTCAACAGCAACCGATAATTGTTGACACAATTGTTATGGCCAACTTAGGATATTTTCAATTAAAAGCGAATCCTGGAGTGCGGGAATTGCGATTGCGCCAAGGGAAAAGTGCGGATATATATGATATTGCTAGGTATTATTATAACACATATATTTTGCATTTGATAACGAATGTTTCTTTTCAGCACTGAAGGCCCAAATACTATACAGAGTGGTGGATTGATAAAGGTTGTGATAAGCACCTTACGTTCCCATGTGATCAAAATAAGAGTAATGAAAAAGCCAGACAAACTAAATATTGATTTGCTTGGAGATGAATCCGAATCTTCGGGCATATGGAATTCAATAACTAGTTCATTCGGAGGAACTGCCAGTGATTCAGAGGCAGAAACCTTAAACATTTTTTCTGTGGCTTCTGGACATCTGTACGAGAGGCTTTTGCGAATCATGATGTTATCTCTAATCAAACATACAAAGGTAAGAAAAACCATAATGATCTGGAAAGATGTGATTATGCCTTAAAAACAAAACACAAATTTGATAAAGATGACCTTTTGAACGCCCTTCAATTTTTAAACAAATTTTTTCTTTTTTCTTAGTCCACAGTGAAGTTTTGGTTTTTGAAGAATTACCTGTCGCCGCAATTTATAGAATTTTTGCCCCATATGGCTAAGGAGTATAGTTTCCAATATGAACTTGTGCAGTATAAATGGCCTAGATGGCTACACCAGCAAACGGAGAAGCAGAGAACAATATGGGGATATAAAATACTCTTTTTGGATGTGCTCTTTCCGCTTGATGTTAAAAAAATTATTTTCGTGGATGCTGATGCAGTAAGTTTTCCCCTTAGAATATGGAGTCTAGACTGGCTCCTGGATGTACAAATCTTGTAAATGAGTGTCACATCTTCTGAAGAAAGGTATAGGCTATACACATCCATTTAATGGATTGCTTATTCTGTTTTTATATTGGAACGATTTTGGGTGTATTTTCCTTATTGGTAAAAGGTTATGGGCGTGTGGAATCCTAAACGCTTATTGCTTTATAATTCGCATCTCCAGTAAAGCTTTCACCTTAAAAGTTGGCTTATATAATGACAGTGGAAAAAGGTACTGTTAAGCACATTTCAGGTCCAACTTTGTTATAACCAATTCGACGTAATGACGTAGTTCAATTGATATGTCAGTGAAAAAGGTATATAAGAAACAAGCAGTTCCGACACTTCTTGCATTACCTTCAGAAGAGGTTTCATACTGTGAATTTATGGAAGGTTAAGTTATCCATAAATCTAATTAAAAATTCTTGGCCTTCCTTCCTTTAGTGTACATTTATACATTTATTTTAAAATATTTGTGTAATTCAAATTCATATTTAATTTTTGACGACTGATCAGTACAGTTGTGGTACAGTGCAGATAGGACCCCAGTCATAGTCTTCCATATTCTTCGCTTGTTCCTGAAATTAAATTTTAACACTAGAATGTCCGATGGAGTAATTTTAACTCTTCGCAAAACTTTTTTAAATTTGTGTATATGCTAAAAAATACATTTTTGTATAATTTCGGACATTCTAGTGTGAAGGATACATTTTTTAACATATTGCGTTATTTTTAGATTGTGCGGGCCGACCTTAAGGACTTAAATGAGCTGGACTTGAACGGTGCACCGTATGCTTATACGCCATTTTGTGATTCACGAAAAGAAATGGAAGGATTTAGGTTTTGGAAACAAGGTTATTGGCGCAATCATTTAATGGGACGACGGTATCATATATCGGCATTATACGTGGTTGACTTAAAGCGTTTTAGAAAAATAGCTGCTGGGGATCGCCTGCGCGGACAATATCAAGCACTTAGTCAAGATCCAAATAGTCTTTCAAATTTAGACCAAGATTTACCCAATAACATGATTCATCAAGTTGCTATTAAATCTCTACCAGATGACTGGCTTTGGTGTGAAACTTGGTGCAGTACCGATTCTTTAAAGAAAGCAAAGGTAATTGACTTATGTAATAATCCAATGACCAAAGAGGCTAAGCTCACAGCAGCTCAGAGAATTGTGCCCGAATGGATAAAGTACGACAAGGAAATTAAAAATTTGATCGTTAAAGTCGAGGATCACGAAATGGTTGATACTGTATTATTAAATGATAGTGTTACGGAACATCAGGATGCCGATTTCAAACATTCTGAATTGTGATCAGATAGCCTACTTTTAGAGAATTCTGCTTATAAATGTATTAGATATAAGTTAAACATTTTTAAAATGCATGTAAATATTATAAAATTGAAGTTTTATTTTTAGCTTTTTTTTTATCCGACTGATCATCAAAAGAGGGTAATACCAAAAACAATATATAATAATAAAACCCCCCAACAGAGTAAATGTTCTTTCGCGAAGCTTTCTGTTCAGGGATCCGACTTTAGCGTAGAACTTGCGCTTTTACTCTGTGCTACTGTAATACTCTGTTGCTGCACAACTCCAGGCGCCAGGAAGTTCTGGGATATGTGCTGTCGCATTTGTGCATAGGCAAAACAAAACCACCGAGAACCCCAAGAAGATATAGAATATAAGGATACCGAACTGCATTCCCTATACAAAGGGATATATGGGACGAAATATGGGCGTCGCTTCGTGGCGCTGCGAGCGCACCATTGATCTGCTCAATTCCCTACTGCGCAGATGATGTTTGTATTAGTGAGAATCTGTGTGGGTCGTATTTCTAGTGTTCTTGTTATAAACAAACAATACGCGCCAGTTCCTTGTACACAGATTCCTGTTAAAACAAACATCACCTGCGCAGTAATGCATTGCGCAGATCAATGGTGCGCTCGCTCTGGTCTCATGGACTCGGACGCACTTACACATCTGAATTCTCTGATCGCCTTAGTGTGTGGGTTACCTCATTCGTTTATGAATTTCGTTAGAGTCAAGTCGGCGATTGATGAAGCGAATTATTTTCTGCGTATTTGTCAAGATTTTGTATTGAGTTTAAGATTCCTTTTAAGATGGAATCAGAGCCCAAAAAATCAACTGTTGTCACGCCTAAAGGGAAAAAGGTACGAAAAGTGGTGCATTGTTGTTTGTAGCGAATAAAGACTACGATGAGTGTAAACTTTTCCTAAATCAGCAATTATGCACAATAGATGTCCAACAAATTGTGGGCTTACTGCCTCCACTAAAACATTTTTCATTTGCGAAAAGCATTTTGAAGATCAATATTTAGGTAAAAAAAACAGGCGCTACTCCACGGCTTAGGCTGTCAAGTACCACAAGGAATAACTGAAAAGAAGAAAAAGTATAAGAAGTGTTGTATTGTCACTTGTGGTAATAGCAGCGAATATTTTCGAATGTTCAAATTTCCCCAGAAAGGCAAAAAGTTAAACAAGTGGATTATTGCATGTAATCATAATGCAACTGATAATGTTTAAATCAAACTTATTTGCTCTCAACATTTTGAAAAACTACTTTTTTTTAAAGGAAAAAAAAAGTTTAGTTGTTTTCCTACGTTAAATCACGCAATGGAAAGCGGCAATCCACACAATTTTATTAACGAAAATATCAATCAAGTAAATATTGAACATACAATGAATTCTGAGACTACGCCTAAGAATGTCCCTAGTTTTGGTAACAATTCAA
Source organism: Neoitamus cyanurus (assembly GCA_947538895.1). Classification (NCBI taxonomy): domain Eukaryota; kingdom Metazoa; phylum Arthropoda; class Insecta; order Diptera; family Asilidae; genus Neoitamus; species Neoitamus cyanurus. Next base: position 2,384,152 of record OX384540.1, read on the forward strand.
ATCTGGAGACAGTGTGGCGAAGGATGCCTGAAGTGTATCAAATATGCATCCTATTATAGGTCAAAATCGAATGAGAGAGTGTTTGAATTGGAGAAAAAACTTAAACTTTTGTCCTAACCACTTAAGGCAAGGCAGCGGAAAATGAATAGCAAAAGTATTACAGACCGCGTTGAGAACCTTCCTAACGTAAGTGAAAGTTCGAAGGAATTTTGCAAAATGTTTTTAACAGAGCGACAAAAGTCAACGGAATAGAATGAAAAACAAAACCTTAGGCCAAACGTTAAATTACAACTCTTATTCTACCTACTTATTTATGCTTATACTTTATGTTACCATCTAAATCATCAATACATCGGCTTTGAAAAAACTACATGCTGGTTATAACAGTAACTGTTTAGAAATTATCAAATCTATGGTAAACAAAAAGGATATGGGGGCCGCCCTTAACTTTGACAAGGAAACCGTCATTGTTTTCGATGGAGTGGTCATTCGGAAAGATTTGGTGTATGATCATTATAGCGACCAGGTAGAAGGACTCGTAGATTATGGAGATGGTAGCAGAGAGAAAGTTATTGGAAAGAATGTGTTTTCATGCTTCGTGGGTTTTTATCAAATTGGAAATACATGCTCAGCAGAAAATATTACAAAATTCAAAAATTGCAGTCTGGGTTCAAACATTCGTGCTGTTATTTGTGACCAAGGTTTGCATAACAGGAAAGCCTTTAGACTGTTAGGTGTTTCTAAGAGCAACTCATATTTTACAATCGAAGCAAAAAGAATGTACCACATTTAGTGAAGGAGTAGGGTAAATTCAAAAACGTCAAATTTCCTTCCATCATAAGGGCATCACTGCTTATCGCCCTGAAGCACACCGCTAAACAGCCGATGCCTTGTTTTGTAGTTTTTGAACGTCATTAAACAGAACTTCTTTTTGCCAGTTTCCGTGTCATTTCGGATAAATTCAATATAGCCAGGGGCACAGCTGTATAGCAATATAATAGATAATGCTCCACTGTTATTTCTGCCGGCCCTGTCACTAGTAAAATAACGTTGCATCATCGACAATCATGATGCGGTCGTTGCTCTGCTTTAACGCATCAGATGCGTTCACGATGCTTAATTGAATTTTTGACTCACCATATGATGCACGGTAAATGCGTTTTTGAACTTTTGGCGAAGCTGTTGCGGCATCATGTACGCATCGATGCGTTTTTGAATTTACCCATAATCTTATGAAACCTGATATCACTTCAATTTATGGAGATGCTAGCTGAAAAATATTCCAAATATTATTTCAGGAAGACATCTCAAATTGCAAAGATAATCCTGAAGCTGACCGCAAAACATATTCAGCCTGGAAGTTTTGACAAAATGCGAGTTAAATGCGATATGCAAATCTTTAGTAAAAGTGTGGCGGCTGCTTTAAAACTTGTCTAAATTTAAATACGATTCCAGGCGAATTTTTACAGAAAGCTCAGACAACAGTCGACTTTGTTTCACATTTAGAAAAATTAATTGACTGTGTAAATAGTCGATACGTATTTGATAAAAATATGAATAAATCTCCATTGCGAAAACAAAACAAACACAAATTTTTGGTGGAGGGCAAACTTTTTAAATAGTCTTTGGTTAGTTAGTCGTAGTGAAAACTAATGCATTGAAGGCTTAATGCATTCCGTAAATGGAATACTCTTTTAAGTGGTGATCTATTTACTTCCGAAAAAGAAATTTTGTATTAATTGACATCAAGATCCTCTTGAGAATCTATGGGCGCAAGTTCGGTCTAAAGGAGGAAATAATAAAAATTCTTCTTGGCCTCATTTGCCAAAAATTGCGAAGGCGACGATGACTCACTTTTAGACTCAAACATTCCTACTGCGACAAAATCTTCTCTTAAGCCTACTAATACAAATTTTGCTGAAATAATAACAGACGTGAATAATGAACTTTTTAAAGAAGATCCGCTGGTACTTCAAGAACAAAACTCGAATAAATTTTTGGTGGAATTATCTGGTCAAGGGTATTTTGTGGAGTACGTTATTCATAAAATTGTATTAAATAAATTACGTTGCGCATTGTGTATAACAGGAATGGTTAAGTCTGACGAAGCACTGTCTTCGCAATCTGAATATTTAATTTTAAATAAAGATTATTCTGTTTCAATGCTGTCAAATTCAATTCATTTAAAACCGCCGTCAGGTGCATTTTTTTGAATACTGTTCTTCACACATTAATTCTTTGAACAATGTTTGCGTGTAAGAGATATAAAGGATAAAGTGCTTCGCTCTTGGTTCACTATTTTGAAATAAAATAATACAATTCAAAAATCTGGAAAGTAATTGAACCATCTTTAAAAAAAAAGGTGTGAGTGGCGCAGTACTCACGAGAATTGATTGTAAACATCTAAATTCAATTCAATTTAGTTTCCAAAATATGTTTGACGGTTTTGATTACAATTTGTTTTATAATGTTACCGTAAGAAGTATGAGGAATTAAAATTCCAAATTGTTGTTTTTCAATTTCCTTTACACATATGTTAAGCTTGTGATATATACAGCTGTGACTGCAGTGTCTCTAAATACATCGAGAATACAGCATCGATGGTAGTTTTTAAATTAATTTTTTAAATGCCTCATTTCCATTCATAGATTACGTTTATTGTATAAATATGAATTAAGCTATGCGGCAGCATCTGAGCGAAGCTGATATTGATATAGTCGCCGCCTAGTGTAATAGGTATTGAATGTGTCGTATACTTAGCCGAACTATTTACCCCCGACCGGAGTGTATGGTAGAATAATGAAGGAAAGTGATAAGGAATCAGCGACTCCGAAAACGTGAAAGGACCCGATTTCATAACAATCTTTCGAATTTGGAATTTTTTTCTATTTCGAAAGAAAAAAGTGGCGCACTAATAAAATTTTAAGAAAATAAATTAGCCCCGCCATTTTGGATATAAATTAGAAAATAATATTTTTAGTGCTTTACTCGAGATGGACAAGGTGAGCCAAACGAAGTCATCCGATGTTGTTTGACTCTCATTTTTGTTCTGTTTTTTGATTATGTTTATTTGAACCTTTAGAATTTTATTGGTCAAGTCGAGAAGATGATATCGACCAAATGGGCGCCGTCACAATTGATTGCCATACGGGCTCGTTTCCCTGGTCGCCTCATCTCTCGTTTTGGCGATTTGGGGTTTTTTGAAGTCCCGTGTTTACGTAAACAAACCCGAGACCCTGGAAGCCCTCAAGGACAACATTCGACACGAGTGCGAGGATCTGTCGCCCGAAGTTCTCGCCGAAGTGATGAAAAATGCCATAAAACGAGCCCGTATGGCAATCAATTGTGGCGGCGCCCATTTGGCCGATATCATCTTCTCGACTTGACCAATAAAATTCTAAAGGTTCAAATAAACATAATCAAAAAACAGAATCGAAGTTTTTCATTTAGAAAAAAAATGAGAGCCAAACAACATCGGATGACTTCTTTTGGTCCACCTTGTACTAAGTAAGTTTGCTTCGCCATGTTTGGAAATAAATTCATGTGCTATTTATTTTTTGTATACTAATCGGGTTGTGCTACGGTGTGCTGCTGATCTTTAAAATTATCTTATATTCACATTATAAATTCTAAGAAATGCAATATTTCGATCAGATTTTCAATATGATAAAATATGAAAAAACATGTATAAAAACGAGCTGTTACTTTTTGTAGGGATGAGAATCGTCAAAACTTCATATTTTTTACTTTTTGTAAATGCACTTTTCGTCTAGCATTTAATGCAAGCTGCATAATGACTGAATTTATCTGTTTGAAATGATCCTGTATAACCAACAGCTCCTGCAAGTATATATTTTCCCCTCCTGATATCTCGAACTGTTTGGTTATAGTATGTATCTTCGAGAGTTATGGTTTGATCGCAGCGGATTGATACTAATACTATGTGCAAATAATTCCTTGTTTCCCCAAATGTATCTTCCAGTAGCTTTCAGCGGCTTACGTACAGATACAAAATTGCTTGTCTATTTTGTCCTGTAGGTTCCCGACATTTTATAACATATTCAAGTTTCATAGGAACCTTTTACGAACTAGTATAACACATTTTTTAAGAGCAGCACATTACATAACAATTTCGCATGAATTAATTAAAAAAAACGCAGGGCTAACTTCTATCCCCAAAATTTAAATAGACTGCATATTTTATTCTAATAATGATTTTTTCCAAGCAGCACATTGCAACACAACCTTGTTTTTTTATTGTTACAAAAATGGCGGGGCTATTATTTTAAATACCTTTTTGTTAGTTAGCAGATTCACACTCTGAGCCGACGACATCCTTTTAGCGTCACTCCTCTGTTATTTTGAGGAAGATTTAGTTAGGAGCTTTATTGTACGGTTTTACACGTAATATTACGGAACAATATAGTCTAACGGAATATCGCACGCCTACGCCTACCTTAATCATATGAGTATTCCTAAATGTGTACCGGTAGCGGTCAATACTTGCTTAGCTTTATCGCTATAAGTGGCAAATTTGTGTGAGCACACACTCTGTTGAAATAAACCAGAACATTTTAACTTTTGTGCCAATTACACCAATCATAATTAATTTATGGAATCTTTCTTGATCGAGAATTATCGCTTCCAGGTTGCTCTAGCTGACGTACTTTTCAACATTAAGGCACACGCCATATCAAAGATCAAAGAATGCCGCACCATTTCCAGAGGTACCCTTCCAGTCTGCTTTTAAAAGAGCAAGAAGTGCTATCGGCGGCTTTTAAAAAGTTGAGAACTGAAATTGAAACTACATACATAGTAGCTACGCTTGGACAAGAACTCAGAGATGAAAAGCTCAGCATAACAGATAGTCTGGTCGTAAGTAATTGGAAATCTCATGAAACTACACACACATTACTTTTATTGATTTAAACTGTTTTCGCCGATTAAAATAATTTCACTCTTGCACGCTCGATTTCGGAAGCATACTTTACCTATTAAATTAAGCAGATCATAGAACTAATAGCAGCTATGAATTCTGTAACGGGACGCCCTTTCATCTACGTGGCCTCCAAGATTAGGGCAAGAAAATGAATAAAAGTACAAAAGAGATAGGTGAATATGTTTTCAATGCAGCTGTGACGGCAGGCACAAGTGGCGGCATCTTTCATCCTTACATCCTATTGTTTCCATATGAAAAGGCCACTATTATGTAAACAGCCGCCGCCTTTGAACTCAACCGCACTACAAAGGTACCGACTTAAATATACAACACACAAAATGCCCGAATAATTTGGCTTTATCTCACTCTCGGTCTTCTTTTCATGACGTTCTTCAAATCTTATAGCATTTACCTGAAATGCTCGATTCTCTCACAAATTTTTTTTCTCATCTCATTCTCACAACACCTTGGCTAGAAGTACTGTTTCATCGTTATGTTCTTCTCACTGCTCTAGTTTTCTCCAGCTGATTTTCATTAATTTCTATTATAATTTGTTGGGTGCCAGGTATGTCTAAAGTGCTCAGTATTTTATAATAAAGTGAATTCAACAACAAAAATTTAAACTTACTGCATGTAGGTACATAGCAATTTCATTATGCAATATCCCGTATGTCAAGTACCAGTCAGAAACGAGGATCTCTAGACCTAAAGAGGTGCCCGAATAAACTAGTATAAATGAATTTTGTGAGTAAAACAAATATAAAAACCATAGACGAAAAACGTCAATTACTTCTTCTCCTTCACCTTTTTTATGAAAGTCCAAAGAAATTTGGGATTTCCAACTCGTACATCTTAAATTTATAAAACTGCGTACCGTATTTATAACCAGCGATCCCAAAAACTCCCATGTGCCTAGTTTTAAAAAATCCCACATGTGTCCGCTATTTTGAATTTGTTAGATTGGGTACCGTGTGTGAAATAAGGGACCTTAAAGCCACCATGTGCCAACTTTTGTGAACATCCAAAGAAAGTTTGAGTTCGCTATATTACCTGGGTTTTTTATATATACACCTATCGTGTTTCCTATTGTTCTGGATCAACGATCCGGAAGAATTATTTTTTCATATTCTAGGTCAATGGTCATATTTATATTCCTCGTTGTTGGTAGCAATAAGTTAAGTGAAAATTCAATTTTTATATTTAATTAAATAATCAAATCGTAACAGAACAAAACAAATTACAACTTTATTTGCCCACCGTCAAATTTATTTTGGAAAGCTCAAAATGGAATCCATGCTAACTTCTCAAACTAAAAATCGCTAATCCAGTAATTGATTTGCATCGTTTTGTTTCACTTGATACTGATCCAGAGAGTGAGCCGGATGAAAAGCCAATTACCAATTTTCCCACAGATGAAGCTTAGTCAGATAGATTCGCACCCCGAAAACCTCTTTCCTGTAAATTGCGGTTGGAGCGCTTTAAAAATACACATAATATATACATATGTATATGTACGTTGGTACAAACATAAGATATATCCCTAATAGGCCCCTAATTATTATATTTTATAAAATTTTTTTTTGCATTTTAGATATGTCCTGACCGAATCTCACACCTCTGCGTTGTCTTTCTATATACAGGGTGTTTGGCATAAGGGGGACCAATATGGGACCCATGGGCATGGGTCACCTAAACCACCAAACAATTGAATTCCGGAGGCGGGTGGTGGGGGCGGTGGTAAATCTCAACCGTTTATGAGTTCCAGGGTGATTTATAAACTCGGCATGCACATTATTATTTTATTTTTACCTTCTGATCTACTCAACGCAGCAACAACAAACTCACTGCTATCTCAAAGTCCTGTCCAAATTTTAATTTTTAGCGATTACAGTGCCATCACGTCACGTATCAAAAAAAACTTTTACTGTTTTTACTTACGTACTGTTGCCTGTAGAATCCGAATCTGCAATAACAAATAGGGGTTCCCATTTAAAATGTCAAAGTTGCCCCTACTCGCCCACCCAAAGGGCCCCTCTTCCTACCTCGGATATAATAAGATCCTATTTCGAAAATGTTTTCCTTAGGACCCGTATTTTTGTAAGTTTCTCTAGATTAAATAAACTGCGTATAATGTATATGTGAACTCTATATCATGCCTCCTCTTCTACTTATACAAATTATTTCAGATTTGTTGACTTGCAAACTTCCTCGATAGGGGAGGGGGTATGATATTGTTTGCACATTTTTGGGCATAAGTTCGTTTTTGTACGGATTAAAATTAGAAATTTTGTTGTAATTCTTAAAGCAAGCCTTTCCAACTGATACAGGTGTACAAGGTGTTTTTTATAACGCATGGAGAAATGATAGTTCTCACGTAGCCAAACAAAACGGCACTATATATGGGGGGTAAATCTCAACCGTTTCCGAGTTACAGGGTGATTCATTAATCCGACATTTTCATGGATGTGGATAATGTGGATATTATTATTTTATTTTTATCTTTTTATCTACTCATCATAGCGACAAACTCACGCAAAACAATTGGCAATTCAATAATAAAGTTAAGAGCTAGGAAAGGAGAGAAAAAATAACGGAGAATAAAAGAAAATATATTAAACTACAAAAAGCTAAAGAAAAAGTGAACAAAAGGAAAAATAATATATAAATATAAGGTCACAAATTCGTGGTTAGTCGAAGAGCTTAAAACAGGCAACGACCGATACTACTTGATCAGTATTTTAACTATTATAGAAGAAGTCTGCTAAACGAGCTTAATTGCGTTTTATTTCATTTAAACGATATTCCTAAACAATCGTAGAAAATTCATTTGTGAATAATTCTCCGTTTGCGATGTAAATTCGAAAATTATTTTTAACAATTTGTTGCATAAATTACCCACAACCACAGATTTTCAATATTTGCAGCAAATTTAATAACAACTAGGTAAAATTGACTTTGTTCATTGCAGTTCTCATAGAAATTTGTAATGTTTGCAACAAAAAATGTGAACAAAGTTTCAGAGTTGTTTCTATGGCAACCGATTATGTTACACCTTTTATAATACAACGATACGCCTTATATTTGTTTGTTTGGTTCAAATCTTGCAATCGATTTTTCGACAACTTCTACTCACCCGATTCCGATGAAAATTTGCATACGTATTCAGTCCGCATGACAATACGATATTTCAATTTAATAGTACATCCAATATAGCGGTCACCACAAAATGGCGGCTTACCCTTTTCTTTACAACCACCTCAGCATGAACATCAATAAGTTATGTATGTGTCCCGCTATTTCAAGTCCAATATATATATAATAGCGGCCAATACAAAATGGAGGACTACATAATTTTTTACTACCCCCTCGATATGAGTATCAAATGAAAGGGTATGACGAATAGAATTCAATAAGCTGTGTGACGTCATTATAAATCCAGTATGGCGGACAGCACAAGATGGCGGATTAACATTATTTTTACATCTCACTTGATGTGGGTATCAAATGAAAGGGTTTGATGGGTGTAATACAACGAGCTACCTCACGTCATTCTAAGTGAAATGTGGCGGATGCGCCAAGATAGCCGATCATCAAAATGATTAAAACTCCTTTGACCTAGGTATCAAATTGACGGATTTCATGAGCAGAACATGGTTAGCTATTTATTTTATATCGATCGCATATTAACCTCCTAGACTGGGTGTCAAATTAGGAGCTTGAATAAGACATATGTATAATAGACTAAAAAGTAGAAAATATTGAACTAGATGAAGAAGAGAAGTTTCGCACTTGCCAATGGATCGGATAAATGAAATAAAATCGGACCAAGCAAATAAAGCACACTAAAAAGTGAAAAATAAAATAGGTGCAAACACTTTTTAAGGGGGTAGTCTCATGTCCGACCTTAAATTTTGAGGTTTTTAAGGATTTTTTTTTGTGGAAAATGAAAAATAATCTTCTTATGATAATTATATGTTACTATTAAACTATTGAACAGTACAAACACATTTCTTTTAAATAAAAAAAGAAATATTTTAAGGTCACTTTGGTGAGGGGAAGTAAGTCTCTTCAAAAAAAGTAGGTAGCTCGCCCCCCTGATTGCTCCTTTCCCAATCATTTGAAATCAAAATTCCAAAAAGATTATTATTCAGTAGGGTTGTCATTCTGTCTCGTGGCAGATTTAAAAGATTTGAGTGAAAAATAGCAAAATGGCGGCCTTGTAAAAAAAAATTTTAAAAATCGACGGGTTTTTTCGGATTAAAATCGACATAAAACAGAAAGAAATGGGCCAGAACCATTCATGTATATAATAATATGTGAAAATTTCAGCCCAATTGGTCCAGTAGTTTTTCTTTAATCATCCGTGCCGACGAAAAAAAAGTAGTTTCGAGAAAAACGCGTTTAAAGTTTAGAGAAAAAATTTTCATATATGAAGATGCAGGGTGCGCTCTCCACTATTATATGTTGTAACTTTAAAATGACGTAGTGTATCGGTCTAAAATTTTTACAGTATTTTCTCAACTTATTTAACTTTGAGAAGATGCAAAAAAAAAATCGATTTTTTGAAGATCGAACATGAGACTACCCCCTTAAGTTAAACGATGTTCTTGCACAATTGATGATGCACTAAAAGCTAGAAAATAATAATGGGTCACCAATCTGGGGCTTTGATCAGGCCAAAATAAAATCGTGGCGTGCATTTAGTAGAAAACAGATAACATAATAACATAATAATAGTATGATTTCCAAGCTCCCACAAACAAAGTATTCTACTAAATGCGCCCCACGATTTTATTTTGGTCTGATCAAAGCCCCAGATTGGTGACCCATTATTATTTTCTAGCTTTTAGTGCATCATCAATTTTAACCAAAGAAGTTTTTTTACCCATTTTATTTATGCCTTAATTCATCCTGTAGCTTCTATTTCACTCTTTTTAAGCTTGTGCTAAACGGAAGATTTATTAATATTTAAGCTTCCAATTATCGCTAAGAAGTAAGAAGTTCACAAATTCATAGCTATCAATATAACAGTTTCGCATTTGTGTGACGAATATTGTAATTTGACTACCAATTTGCTCGTTCTAAAATTGCATTGTTTCCGCTCTGCATAGTAGCATCAGAGTGGAAGCTCAAAACATAAATAAATCCTCCAAAGAGAAAGAGTACGAAAAAAGGATGAAAACGATGGTAACACTCAAAATACAAGAAAAACAGCAGGCACCTCAAAGAATTTGAGAAGAAGAAATTCATCCAGAGGTAGACACAAGGTTATAATCAGCATTACTTCATTCCGGATCGATCATTTGAAGTGGCAGGTTGTATGCCGGCTTTCCGATCTGTAGTTCAGTTTCCTTAAGTTAAGTTTTGTTTACATCGGCAAGTTGTTCGATTTGCTCGTTCGGGTGATTATAAGTTTTTAGTTCAAGGTTTGCTCAAAGGAAAAATATGAAGAGTAGTGAGTTATGTTCGGATCAATTTCTTTTCTGTTTCATTTGTGAAAGTAGTGCAACTGATTTGAATGTTTTTCAAGCTCGAAGAAATATTTGCAAAACAAGAATAGAATTTTCCTAACAAAGTGCTTATTGTTCTAACAAAATGCTTGATTTGCCTAACAAAGTGCTTTAGTTTTCGGAGTTGAACCACCGAATTGCATTACGTGAGAAAGGGTCATTCGGGGACTGTTAAACAATAAACACTAATCAGCTATGAGGATTAATGTTATATCTTCTCTGGTAAGCGCATTTGAATATTGAAAACCAAGATAACTACCTACACCTAGTGTAATTGTACCTTAGCCGTTTTTTTGTAATTTGTCATATCAACTACTATTCTTGTTGCTGCATTCAAAATTGCTATTAAATCTGTTATCTGCAATAAGTTATTCTCTCATTCTAATTGAGGTAGAGAATGGTACGTCAGTAATTTAGGACCCACGATTCGCATATAAGACGAATTTGTTTCTGTAAGACATTTTTCATAAACATAAAAGAGCGAATGTTGGGAAAGTGTGGAGTAAGTTTAGTATTTTTCGAGTTAGAATTTGAATAACCTAATTTCAAATAGCTACCCAAATTACTTAGTGCTGATTAAATATTAGAGGGATTCTCGTGTCCATCCATCTTGTCCACCAATCAGGTAGATCAACTGGCAAAACTGTAATTCTGTGACGGTTGGGCGCCTAGTACGTGCAACCTAACCCCACTGCGGCTGCTGCCTCCTTTTAGATTTTCTTGTAAACCAGCACTCGTGTAGCTCAACCGGTACGCACGCTTTTCTTGCATTCTTTTGATCATAGCGATCGTCAATAAATTACCGGATTCCTCAAAGTGTTTCACCGACATGGCATCTGTCAATTCTCCGTGATGGAATTATTATGCCATGGGCTTTGATAAAAATATATCCGAGCTTCTGTAAATGTTTAGTGAGCTCTAGTATTTAATTCCCCTATACTTCATTTCCCTCTTTTAATATTGGTGCTACTGTTGCTACATATTGTTATGAATAAACTACTACTACATACTTCAGTAGCTCCAAACCAGCTCAGTTTAAGAAGGGTATGAATAGGGGGAATTATAAAATATTTATTCCGCATTTTACACACATACATATGTACCATATGTGTGTAGAATACTCTGGTAGCATATTATTTTGTAAGACGGGACGAATCGTATTGTTTATTATAGGCGAAACGTATTTTTGCGCTGCAAAAATTCAGTCATAATAAACGAAACAAGGCGGTTCCGTCTCGTCTTACGAAATATGGCCCTTGATTTTACCAAAATAAAGTAAGTAATTACTTAGTAATTATTAATTAAAAAATCGGACGTGGCTGCATCGGAACACGGCCACTAGTTTTAAGGCGTAGAATGTGTGAAACAATTATGGTCATAAGATACGACATGTATGCTATTTGCTTCAGTTCGATGGAAGTACTTGGTATATTCGTAATGGGTAGGTATTTGCGACACCTCAACTTTGAGCCGCGCTCGCCGAGCTCATTGATGGGTCTTCCGATGTTCGAATGTGCCCCCCCTATACTGTTCGAACGTACATGCTAAATACAAAAGTTAAAAATAAGCTCTTGTCTGATATAGCATAAACTAGAAATATTGGTCATTAAAGCACTATCTTAGAGATATTTAAAAAAAGGACAAACTCATGAAAAAAGTCCGACCAAATTTGAGTCGTGGGTTTCCGTTTTTTAGGGCGTTAAAGAGATTGAATTCGTTTTTTTGAAAATATCTCGTAAAATATCAAAAATTGATAAAGTTATCTATAGAAAATGTTCCGTATAACGGTTTATGGACCACTAAACATAATATAGTATATATGTATATAGTTTCATGTAAAAATATTTTCCGAAAATATTAGTAACCGTGCAGGCTACAGCGTTATCTAGACTACAGCCGTTTGTTGTCGTGGGGAAAAAGCTCCGGATATATCTTTTCTTATACAATAAAAAAAGATGATGTAAAAAACCAAAAAAAAATACAAGTGTGCTTTAGACCACACGACATTGTGATACAGACAATAGGCCTGCACTGTGTCTTCTCTCAACTTCCGTTCGCCTCGCCCGATCACACTTTTCGTAACGCTCTCGTCACGCATTCACCTGCTTACTCCGAAAGTCAAGCGTGTGTAAAGAAGTTTAACTTCAAAAGAATGTTGTTTTACACAAAAACGATGAAAAAGTGTGAGGACCTTTTTTGTGCAGAACTGCATAGGCCACAATTTTCTCATAACTATTTTCCTCGACAAATTTATATTTTACGAGATATTTAAAAAAAAAAAAAAATTAAGCCTTTCCCCCCAAAAGAAAAGAAGAACCCCTGGCTCAAATTTAGGCAACTTTTCAGGATATGCTTAAGCCATCGAAGTAAAAGGACTCCACAAAAATCTTGCTTGTTCAGGGTTCAAACTCTAATTTTACTGGGCTATTCCTCACTCGATAAAATATGTTTCTCGAATTGCCAAATAATAGCTGTGCGGCAACGGATAACGCCCACGGATTCTATGGGTTCGCCTATCTCCGTACGCGTGCTAAAAACTTGAAGCTTTAAGTCCACGTCCACGTCCGGCGCGGTTCTTTATCGCTGTTGCCATACTCAAAAAGCTTTAAGCTCTTAAGCTCTGCCTCGCCCGATCACACTTTTCGTAACGCATTCACCAGCTTACTCCCCAAGTCAAGCGTGCGTAAAGAAGTTTTACTTCAAAAACCCGACTGACTTTAAAAAAAGACCCAAATATATGTGAGCAAGACACATTCATAATTAAATCTATAAATAAATCAGTACTATTAAAATTGATCTAACTGGTCAATATTTGCAATAAACTGACAAAGTATACCTAATTGGCGGTCGGAGGCTACGCATATTTTTGTTAGCCTGTGTAGGTAGTGTGTAAGGTGAATGTGGTAGTTTTGAGTCCATCTCATATTCATTTTTATAATACGATTTCAAATGTACTTTAAATAATCCTTTAAAGTGGGCGAGACTTTCAAAACTTTAAAAAACAATTCATTGCTCATCTTTAGCCCATTTATATGACACTAGTATTTAAACCATCCAACCCACGACAACCAGCAAAACATATATAATCTTCTTTAATAAGAATTTGCTGACCTACAAATTCCAAAAGAATTGTTGTGGCTCCTCCACTAGTCCATATTTTTACCCAAAATTTCAGAAACTTATGCTATCAGTTTAAATTCGAAATGTTATTTATATTGAAGGAAAATAATTCAGTGAAGTTAATTCGGATGACTGGATTATAAAGGATTTTGACAATGATCACATTTGCGTAAATATTATAGAAAAATGTTTAATCCAAACATTTTTTAGTTCTCTTTATGTAATGGCAGTCAATAGTTTCAATAATACATATATAAAGAGCGGGATAATGAGCAGAATCTGGAGCCAGGGGCACATCGTTTCACAATATTTTAATCAGGGTCACTGCAAGAAACCAACTTTAATAAATAAAAGCATTTAAGAATGTGCAAGAACGAGACGCATCTGAGATTGTTCAGAAGAAAAAATAGAGAAATAAAACGGATACACGTCCCAAATCTAAATAACGAAAGAGCAAATCATCTTCTAGAACAAAGTGCTAGTCTATCGTAGGTTTAAAAATATACAGAACAAAAACCAACACCTACTCCAGGGCTGAAAGGCCAGCGGCCGACCAGAATAACTAAACTTGACCTCAGTAAAAATCACATCAGTGTTGCTATACTTATTAGCGCAAAATTTAATCTAATACAAAGTATTAAAAATTCGCAAAAAGAATCATAACAATGGGTTCGTATTAGGAACACACCTTAAAGTGCTTTAAAATTATGTAAGCTGATTCCACAAAAGTATATTACCTGTATGGCAAAATAAAACGACTTGAGTTTCAAATCTTATTCTTAAATCTGAGTGAATAGTTTTGGTGCCCAGCCAAAAATAAAAGCACATGTGAGTGCATGAACGGATGACTGTAAACTTAAGAAGCAGCCCATAACAAAAGGCTTAGACACATTAAATGTTTTGGTTAGAGGTTATCTGGTCTTTTAAGTAAAAGTACAATTTTCAGAAATAACTTGATGCTTAATTAAATAAGTTTTTTATTTGCAAGTTCCCTAAATATTTGCATACATACATATAAATGTATATGCCCGATGCCATTAACTCATCAATTCTGCAGCATATCCATCCTTATATGCGGAAAACCCACCTTTACTATCCGGCATAGTGAGCTGTGCGATGATTTGCCCGAAGTCTCAAAGAACATAAACACACTGTTTTGGCGGAATCTCTTTGATCAAAATGCGAGCAGGGAGCTGCGCAACTACTTCAAAAGAATTTTGCCGACAAACAGATAAAAAAGTTACAAGAACACAACAAGATCATAACAGAAACCGACTAAGTACAAAAGGTAGGAGAAAACGAAAAAAAGTGCCTTCATCTCGTTTTAACAATTATCGCACTATGACTTAAATGTTAAGACCTCTTCCGTCCCTTTCGGTTTAAAGCTGAACGAGGCTACCGGCGTCATTGCTTCTGAGCGATCGCTGGTCCACTGGTCGTTTAGCAGACCGGCACTCGTACTTGGAGGCCTACCTTGTGTAATGTGTAATGATCCCGTCTCGATGTAAACCACGTGGTTGTGGGTATAGGATCTAATGCAACCCATTAGGCAGTCATACCTACAATTAGAGTATTTAACAAACCCATTTTTTGAAGCTTAATATTTCCTCGGCTTAACCATTTTCCATTTGGATTACAATTATTTCTTTTGCATGGAACGACATGCCCCCGGAAGGTGCCATGGAATTACTAAGCTCTATCGTCACATATATGAGTTATGATTATTAAGAAAAAATATATAATTAACTATTTCAGTGATGATATTGATTTGAAAAAATAAAATGAGAAAAGATTAAAAACAAACTGATGTCAAAAGTCCAAGCTCTAAATTAGAGCAACACATTTACCTCGCCTTTATTACTTAAAATATGTGTAAGGTGTATGTACATACATACATACAAAATATGATATCTTTAGATCTGTACTAGATGTTCGAAATCGTTTATTACCGACCAAGCTATACCTTCCAATTTCAGTCCAACCAAACTGGGGCTCTGTGCATTATAATGACCTAAACCACCAATTCGTAAAGAATAACTTTATTTTCTTTCTCTCGACTACAGATTTGCAAAAAATTGATTTGCATAAACGGGGGAAAGTATATACATATTACGAATAGGGGAAAGTTATGTTTGCGGGTATTGTGTATGAATTTATGCTTGATTTAATAAGACCACTCCCATCTCGCAGGGTCATATAGACGAGGGGGTGCGTTGGGAAGGGGGTGTGAAATAAAGGAACATAGTTAAAAAAGTGAAAGTGGTGAAAAAAAAAGTTTAAAAGTAAATTTTCGGCATGATCTGGTTTTGAGCCACGGAACCACGGCGCTCGTACTATCCCATTGCTGCTTATGCTTACTACTGACCCACCGCTGGAATTCGCTCAAAGTTTGTGACTCATAAGTGGGATAGAAAAAAATTGTTTATTCAAAGTTTCAACTAAATTGGTTGAAAACATCATTCTTCCCCATTCAAAGACTCATACCCCCGGGTTGAATTTTAAGAAATGCTGAAATACGTGTTCCAATCTTTGTGTGACACATACACAGTTTCAAGTAAATCAATCGGTTCAAAGAAATATTGTTTTCCATACAAAGATGTGTACCCCTTTTATGAATGTTGAATTTTGTCAACAGTATACCTACCCATAAAGCTTAACTAACTAACTTATTATATGAATATGGTGTGAATATGGTCTCAATCGGCCCATTGGCATAGAAGTTAGATTGCAGCGCCACATACCGGGACCACACCTAACTATTTATCATTTTCGTAATCTATATAACATACATATGTACAAATGTTGTGAATATGAAGTCAATCGGTCAAGTGGTTTGGTCAACGCATGCCCTTATAGGGATTCTTCCGACTTGCTTTACAAATATTGATAATTCTAACTGAAAATAAAATATAGCCTAAGTTACTCAAGGATAGTGCTGCTTTTTAATAGTGAAAGAATTTTTAGAATCTGTTCAGTAGTTCCAGAGATTACCCCGGACAAACAACCAAACAAACAAATTTTACCTCTTTATAATATTTTAGATGTTTAGTGGTGACTTCCTGTTAGTAAGGATTGCATATACATATGTATGTGTTTCGGCTGGTTTTTATTTAAAAATGTTATAAAATGAACACTTCATTGTTTCTCCAAGTGTGGTTTAGTTATTAGTTATGGAATATAATTTCATTCAAAGGGCTGCCTTGGCTCACGGCCGGCTTATAGCAGTAGCCCATTCTGTCAACCGTTATTTGCAATATAATTTCAATGGTTTTATGAATATCTGGATCAATATTGCGCTTAAGTGCCGGATTGTCTACATAACATCGATCTTTAACGGCATCCCACAAAAAAAGTCCAACGGTGTCAAATAGCAGCTACGCAATGAAGGAGCTTCATTTCGACAAGAAATTATGTTTGGCACAATTTCTCTCTCGCACATACGTATACGTTCGAAAAAAGTTTGGAATATTTTCCCCCGTTGTTTAAGCGTAAATCGATTAATTTCTTCCAAATACAGTCAAGATATGATATTCTGTTCCTGTTAATTGTTTGAGCGCGAAAGAGCTCTCTGTCAAAATAACATGTAAATAATTTAAAAAAAGATTGCCCACCCTTTTTTATTTTAACTTCACCTGCCTGTATGTCCTGAAATCTTGCATACATATTATCTAAATCCGATGACAATATTATTGTAACACTGAGCTGATCTATAATGATGGAGCTCTAAGATGGATATAAGAACTTGACAATAAAGTAATGCAACCACCTTAGAGTTTGGGCTCGTTTTATTTTTCTCGGTGAGTATATTGCAGTTCTATCAACTTTTGAATCCTTTAAAGAATAAAAGCTTGTTTTACAGGAAAAAATTAATTGCATTCTTAAAGGAATAATGAATACACTGTCGTTAAAAAACAATTTGCTCAAACTATTTATTTATTATTTTTAAGAGTAGCGTGTGCCTGCTTTCGAAAATACATTAGGTGTGATCTTAATTGGTGTGGTTTATTGCCTCACCCATATTACGTTTATGACCTTTTCTTGTATTGTGTTTACCTGATACTATAAACGAAAAAAGGTTTCAAATGGTAAAATGATATTTTTGACCCAAAAATTAATAATTAAACAGTATATAACAAAACTGTGTGTAATTTTTATTTATTTATATTATTTGATCTCAATATTTGATACTCGTATTTTTATTTTTCATTATTCATTCGTTAATTAACTGATCCGCCTGGGCGCAATCATTCTTCTAAAGAAAGCAAAATCTTAAACAAAGTATGACCTAACTAAAAAATATAAAAAATGCAATAAGAACATAACCAACCGTTAGGGTAAGAGTGCTAAAAACTAATAAAAGGAAAGGAATGTGTTATACTTAATTCTTCAAATTGTGACGGTTAGTGGAGTTGTCCGCTCGGTAAGGAATAGTTTTTTTTTTTTAAATAAATTAAATAAATTAAAAAACGCTTGCGCTTGCAAGGGGTCAAACTACATATCAACAGTCACTTGTTCCAGCAAGGGCCCTACAGCCATCAGCTCATTTTCAGTAGCAATGGGGCCCACTCTTCAACTAGCCCACTTGCATTAGCAAGGGCCCAATAATCAACCAGCTCACTTGATTTAGCAAGGCAATCCACAACTAGCCAAGCCTCAACCAGCCCACTTGAAATAGTAAGGGCCCAATCCGCAACTACTCAAGCCTCAACCAGCCCACTTGCAACAGCAAGGACCCACTCCGTAACTAGTCAAACCTCAATCAACCCGCTTGCGCCAGCAAGGGCTCAACCCTCAACCAGCTCACTGCAACAGCAGCGCCCAATCTTCGACTAGTACCACATGAAGCGATTTTTGGCCGTTTTTTTTACAAGAGTGGGCATTTGGGATTTTGTGCCCATTAACACTTTCGATCAGCATCACAAGATGAACAACATATGTCAGATCCAGTCAATTTTACGGAAAAACTTATTTCAATACACACTGTGGGGGGTAACAGGTTCGAAACCAGGATGCTCCAAAACCCCCTACCTTTGTATTTCATGACATTTGACGGATCCGCTATATTCAATTTTGGCAAATTAAAGTCTATATCCCCTTAGGCTTTTTTATATTCATCTTGATTAAAGTTGCTAAAAAGTGCAGAGGTTCGGTCGCCATTTTGTATTCGGATTAGATTTTAATTTGGAAATTGATAACAAATGTGACATTAGCATCCCTCAAAACGCCCTAGGGTTGAATTTTATGACAAACCCTCAAAGTTCAACTTTTTCGGCAGCAATTTTTGTCCGCCATTTTAAATTTCGCTATATTTGAATTCTATACCCTGAAAGAAGTCTTCATTTGAAATTTTGCTTAAAATTGAGTAATTTCGGTTGTCGTTTTGGATTCGCTTCGAGCACTGCAAGTTTGCTTATCATGACTTTTGTGGTAACTTTTCGCAGTGGGCTCTTGGACTAAGATGATTGCATCGTTCACAATGTCCGTAATCAGCCCACTATGGCTAACTGTGACAGTTACAACGAAATTTCTGATAAGCAAACATGTAGTGCTTCAAGCGGCTTCTACGCTGGAAAAACAGCCGAGAAAATAGAAAAATTAATTTAGCACTTTTTGCCCCTACCCCGGCCTCCATCTGACAGTTACGATAAAAGTCATAATATAAAACTTCTCGTCGCTGGTACCATTACTTTTGGAGATGGAGAAACCAATTAAGTATTTACTTTTTAATTATCTAATTTTTACCGGCCAACTTTACATGCCTGGCTAAAGGGGTATGAAGAAAGATATTTTTTTTGATCGGATTTACTTGAAACTTTGCATACACTACATACATACACTTTTGCACTCTACAACACAAATAACGGAGCATGATTTCTGCATTTCTCAACATTAACCTATTTCAGCAAACTTCAAAATATGTTTTGATCTGATTTTAAATATGGATGTGTACGCCCAGAAATTGTTGCAACAAAAAAATTTCTTGTTTTCCTAAAACTGTTGTTCATTTGTTTATTTCGAAATATTATCAAATGCTTTATTTACAATATAAAAAAACGTGAAAAATAAAATAATATGTTCAAAGAAGATTAGCTAAAAAAGAAACAAACGAGTACCAGAGCGAGAGAGAGAGAGCAATAGTCGGCAAAAATTTCTCACGTACAGCATGTATTGTGTGAGATATGAAAGCAGCAATCTTGCATTCTACAATTCTCAAGTGATAATTAAAGACTGTGTGCGGCGCTAGCTCGGCGTACAGGGTGGTTCTGTTTTATTGGGAAATGTTTAAGATTGGAGAAGTTCTTGAATATTTCAAAATTTCTTAATCGTTCCTTTCATTTCGATCAACTATATCCTACGCGCCCACAACCGGCTACCGCACCTCCGACCTCTTTAGTTGCTGAGAAATTTCGCACGAGCCAACTAGGTGACAATAATTATTATATTGGTTAAAAGAATATTTGTGGATTTCGTTTCCTAATTATTATTTTTCTTTCCAGGTTAACATATTAATTACCTTAAGTCCGCTTTTAACACATCCGCAATTATGTTTCGGTCGTGCTCTGGCATTATTGAGTCCAAATCCTCCCAAACCAAAACTCACAGTTGAAAGGAACTCAATCAGATTGGTAGTTGAACCACCGACTGAAGGAGATGCGAGCAAGTTTTTAAAGAGGGTATTTCTTTCAAATCGGACAATCACTTGCAATGATGGCTCTCAAGCTGGATTTTATCTCAGGAAATCCGTTAGTTCCAAAAAGTGGGTGGTGTTTTTAGAAGGCGGGTGGCACTGTTACGACGTGAAATCTTGTAGAAGTCGCTGGTTAAAACTACGCCACCTAATGACCTCTTCCCAATGGCCTGAAACAAGAGATGGTAAGCCAAGCGCAGTAATTAGGAAAGATATTTTAACGATTTTTTATTTCCAGCAGGGGGAATATTATCGCCGTTGCCTGAAAGCAATCCTTTTTGGCACAACGCTAATCACGTCCTTGTCCCTTATTGTAGCAGTGATTCCTGGTCAGGATCCAAAGTACACCCGGATATAACCAATGGATGGCGATTTATGGGTTCGCTTATAATTCATCAAATCATAGCCGATTTAATTCCCTTGGGTCTTGGCCGCAATTCTGGTTCAGAATTACTTCTAGTTGGGTCATCTGCCGGTGGCTTAGGAGTAATGCTTAATTTAGACAAGATTAAAACGTTCCTCCATAAAGAGAAGAAACTAAAAGTACTTGTCAGAGGAGTCAGTGATTCCGGCTGGTTCTTAGATCGCGAGCCTTATACACCTGGAGCTGTCGCGGCTTCTGAGGCCGCACGCCAAGGCTGGAACATGTGGAAAGGAGTTTTACCTGAGGCTTGTTTGGCACAACACGTTATTGAGCCTTGGAGATGCTATTTTGCACATCGGCTGTATCCGACATTAAAATGTATGTTGTCCTTTGCGGATATATTTTTGAACATAAGAAAAATAATTTTATTGAAATCAGAATGGACAGTAAAAACGGTTGTATGTATTCCAGCTCCTCTGTTTATATTTCAATGGCTCTTCGACGAAGCTCAAATGCGAGCCGATAGCGTGGGAGCGCCAGTTACACCCCAACAGTGGAATTATATTCATGAAATGGGAGGAGCACTTCGCACCTCGTTGGATAACGTCACGGCTGTTTTCGCTCCGTCTTGCATAGGGCATGCAGTTCTTGCAAAAAACGACTGGTTAAACGTTAAAATTGATAACATCTCTCTAGCTGAAGCATTGCGGTGTTGGGAACGGTCAACCAAAAAGAGACGCAATAGATCACAGGCATCATTAAAAGCAAAAAACAGTGGCAAATCTAGAAAAGAGAATCACAAAAAAAGAAATCTGAAATCGAGAAACTATAAACACCAAATTTCAGCTAAGGATTTGAATAGAGAAAGTGGAAAGCATCATCATACCAATCATGCCAAAATCATTATCAACAGAGAAAGGGAGATAACACCATTTAAGGAGAAAACAAATGCAGAAGGACAGACACCTGCTCCGCAGGAAGTGAATGGTCGAAATCAAAAGAGGCATCGTCTACATAATCACCATCAAGTTAAATTACAAAAGCAACGCAAAAACACTTCCGGTCAACAACAAAATAGTGTGGTATCTAAAAAAACTTGCTCATTACGCTTATTAGAGAAATGTAGTTGGCCACAATGCAACTACTCATGTCCATCTCTCACAAACCCCTTAACAGGAGAAGAGATGCGATTTCTTGAGCTGTTGACTTCCTTTGGTCTCGACATTGAAGCTGTTGCTGCAGCACTAGGTGTAGACATGCTAACTTTAAACAATATGGACCAAGCAGAGTTGGTCAATCTTTTAACGCAACAGGCTAATTGATGTCATCTATTAAACTTTGCCAATAGAGGTTTCTAAAAAGCTTTAATTTACGAGATTAGTTTAATTTTCGCGTATATATCTCCGTTATGTAATTTTATTCTACCGTTCCCACCATAACTGTATTCAGTAACATTCCTAAGTTTTTTAAAGGCATATAGCTATCCGGAGATTAATAGAGATATTAGCAAAAAGTTGCAGTCTTAGTAATCTTCATACAAAAATCCTTCGAAAGTAAATCAAGGAATAACTAATAGGTTATTGTTTATACGGATAATACAGACAAGTCGTTGTATCTCTTAACTCTCTACAACAGTTTTAGTCTATGCTAGAAAAGAAAGTTATGCGACTCTGGAGTTATTTTGAGGGATTGTGGGGGGCTTACAGGTAAGCTGTCGGGAATATCGGGCCCCCTGATTTTCTCCGCCATTTGTAAAATAAATATGTCACTGGCGTTTTTGTTTTCACATAACTCGTTTACCGTTGAACTAGAACGCTATTTAACAAAAGATTTTGAGACTCCTTAAAAATACTATAACTCTGTTCCTATTCATTTATTTCGTACAATGAATTGTTTTTTTAATTATTCTAATTTATTTATTGCTCCGATTTTTTTTTATTTCTTTCTCGTAAACGGCCACATTATAAAAATAGAAGGCATCGAAGTTTTACTCCCCAAGGCGCTTCCTTTAAGCCCACCTACAATATCCCACGTCAAATAATTATCGAGATATTTAAATTGTTCTCAACAGTTGCTAAAGGTACAACGGTTGCCGAGTTATTTGAAAAAACCATCAGTAAAATTATTTTCAGAATGGTGACGAACCCCATTTTTCACCAGTACACCTACAACACTCCCTCCACAATCCCTCAAAAGGCCGCGGACGGCGCATAACTTTCAGATCGAAATGGACATAGAGACTGGACTATTTAGCTAGTACTCGTAGAAGCGTCGCATTTGACAAATTTGATCAAACTATAAAAGTACAAGTTTTTATCACAGTATATGGTAGGAAATAAATATAATTAATTTTTTTTGTTTAGTTTTTATTCTCTCTGTAGTTATATTATAAATAGCATAGCTTTATGAGTATATAAAAAACTTCAAAGTGCACGAACGACTTAAACCTAATTAAACCGGAAATTTTGCGGTGATGCTTTTTTATTGTGCGTTTTGAATAATTCACACTTATGGTTTTATAATTTAGAAAAGTCATAATTAAGACCAAAACGTTTTCGACATAATATGCAATTGTGTGCACGACAATGTCCTTCAGATTCAGTATAGTCCTTTCAAATTAGAAGACATTTTTATATTATCTCATAAAATTTTATATAATCCCAAAATTCTAACTCCGTGGCCCCAAAAATTCTCAGATATAGATTTTCAGTCGAATTGGACCATCTTTAATTTATATTTATTTATATAAAAATGTGAAAGTATGTATGTATATTGTCATCAAATATGCACACGAATTTTTAGCGAAAGTGTTCAGAAAGTGGATGAAAGTAGCGCTACGAAATTTCAAGCACGTTTACATGTGAAGTAATAAAAAGTAAATGAAAGCTTGTGAAATTAATTTCTGCTCAGCGATAATGATCGTGATACACAAAATTAGCATTTCCATGACGTAATTTTTAGGGCTGATTTATAAACCAGGGTCCAATTCTCTTGCCCTGACGTACAATTTGATACCCCACATGGCTAGTTTTCCAAAACAAAATTTTGCTAAAGCTATATGAAGCTATGCTTAGAAATATTGCTCAGCAAAATCTAAACAAAATCATGACCATTGAAAATTAGGTAGATTGAACGAAAACGAAAAAGTTCCTAGTTTTAGAATGGAGCGAGTTACATAGGTAGTGTAGAACTAGGCTACTCATACCTTTTTTCTGCGGACCGCTTATACTTGTGATAGAGGCGGCAGTGAGAGGCGCTTCAACTGCCAGCTTTGTTTCGTATTACTATGGATAATTTTATCGTATGTTCAAAAGATTAACTGTGGAACAGTTTACCCTACTTTGTCGACTTCACGCAAATCTTCCTGATGAATTCAATCCAAACCTTGACTTGCTCATCAAGCTAAGCAATTGACTTAAATATTATGTATACTAGTTAGCTAAGCTCATTGACATAGATGTAGGTGTGACGTCATGAATTATGTCGAGACGAGGACGAAGACTTGGATTCGAACAGGCCCTGAATTTGGTATTCTGTTTGCCTCCTAATTTCACTAAAGGCTAAGGTTCTGGCACCGAACAAGACAAGACATAGGTATTCGCCCGACGTGGTCTGATTTTTATTAGATGTCTAAAAAATATATATAATACATATTTTTCATTTTTCTTTTTTATTTACTACAATTTAAAAAACTTAGATATAACGTTATAGAAACCAAATATTTAATAAAACACTCGTATGGAACAGAAAATAGCGTCTAGTACTGGATTAAAAAAAATGAAACTTTAACAGTTGTAACGTCAAACCAATAAAGTTTAAAATTATGTTACAATTATAGCATTTGAGAATCTCTTCACGACTTTCGTGAGTCCATTCATTAACTTAAGCATTGAATAAATTGATTTTGGAATGTATGTATGTCTTAAGGATGTTCCTCTTATGATTACTTTACCGCTTTGCTCCCAAATCCAACAACTTTTACCAAACGATTGTAAAGGACAATGTTTTGTCCAGTTTTACGTATTGCGAATGCAAAAGAGATTATCAATACTATAAAATATAAGCTTATGCATGCCAGGAGAAGGTCGCTAAGGACCTACTTAGGAAACTATTATTAAACATTTTCATCACAAAAACTTAAGAGATATTAGCGCCCTACGAAATAACACAGATTAACGCTTCCCCGGAAACGACAGTTAACTGCAAATAGAGATTTTCATTGCGTTTTATTTTCGCAGCTTATAGAAACACACACACACATATATATACTTTGAAGCCATGTCAGCACAACTCTTAAGTTACTTAAGGGGTTATTAGCAGCTTATTGCCCAAAAATAAGGTTTTTTTTAATGATTTTTCATAAATACATTTAAAATAAATTTTATAAGTATGATATTACATTATTAACTAAATATTAAGTACTTCTTGAACTACAAAAAAAATAAAATTTATTGAAAAATATTCCAAAATGGCGGCTATACAGTAAATCGCGTATGCTACCATTTAAAAAAGGTCCTTCCACGGCTGGCAGTAGAAGTCTCATCCAAAGTAACTTAAAAAAAAACCAAAAATTGTCTCATTATCTACATGCTTTTTGTTACCGAAGCACATATGATTATATTTTCAGAATTTTTTCGCGAAATGGCAGTTTTTTGAAAAATAAACCGTTTTTTCGACAAAAAAACTCGAACTAAATGGCTTATAACTTTTTCCCTGATATACAATCGCTATAATCGTGTGTACTTCGTTAGATAATTTAATAATAAAGGTCCAGTTAAAATTTGAAGTCAATCGGATGAAAACTGTTCGAGTTCTACTGCCGGCCGATTTCGAAAACGTGGTTCCGAGAAAAATGCGTTTAAAAAAAATATTGAAAAAGTGGCTTCGGAAAAATTGGTTTAGAGTAATTTTGAAATTTAAATACACCTTTCTACACATTATATGTATTTTGATTCTAGGGGTGTTTTGGCGTTGTTTAAGCCAATAAAAAAAATGGAAAAAAAATTAAGCTGCTAATAACCCCTTAAAAACGTAAATGACAACAAAATATTTTCGAAACGATATGCATGTATACATTTTTTAAGGGAATTATTTTTCCCGAAGGAATATACATACAACTTATTTACACTTTCTGAATAATGGCGCCACGCCACCAATGCTTTTATGATCATGAAATTAATAAAAAGAGAACAAGTTTGTATATCAAAATACAATAATGGGATATTTTGTGTTGAATAGTAAACCGATAGAGCCCGAATAATTTCAGAGCTATGACCTAATTATATTTAGTTACAAGATTACAAAAACATTGATGCCGTCGCTACTCAGAAGTTAAATACAATACTAACGACCCACTATGGCGGGTTTTCTTCACTGCACTGAGGTACAGTTTCTGTTCGTTTAAACACTTACTTTTGGAACAACTTGATATAGATATATATTTATTTATTTATTTATTTATGTGTATTAATAGAGATGTAAAATATATTGTACCTGCGACATTAGTGTAAAGAACCGACCAACTAGTAATACATTCCGCGTAACTTCGTTATTTCAATTTGAACATCAATATTTACCTTTTAAGTAAGTTGTTCATACTGTAGGATGATATACGTATATAGACTTCAATTGTTTAATAAGATTTATCTAAGTATATCAAATCTGGATGTTAGGTTTAGGTGAAGTGCAGTAAATTTGTATATGGTGTATATGTATTATAAGGTGTTTTAGGTCACATTTCTACAAACAAAAATGAACATTCGGTATATTCAATATTTCTGAGCACTGTGGTGAAAAATGTGTAATCTTACCTTTGCCATTGACATTCAACATTAAGCCGAAAGTTGAACAGACTCAATGTATGTACAAATATAATTCTCGTACGGTAGAATTTAGTAGGAAAAAAAAATGTTGATGGATTCGGGCGACTCATGACTATTGGTGTTAATCGCTATAATCACTCTAACTTACCTCACTTCACCTGAAATATTTTGTTTCAGTTGCAAATTTTTGTAAATAGGGTTTTGATAAAATGCTTTAGTTTAAAATAAAAATAATTATAAATTAAAAACATTGCAATTTCTCTTCATACTCATTATTATTAGAAGTCTCATTCGTCCCGTGGTTTTTCAGGACTTGAGGAATAAATTCAGTATTTAAAAGTCAAAATTAAACGGTGAGTAAAAATTTTATTATACTTTATTTAATTCATTTATTTTATCTTTTTCTTTTCACAATAAAATCACATAGATAAAATGCCTTAAAATCTATTGTTTAAAATTAGCTCTAATTCTATAAAACCTACACGGCTATTCATAGAATTACTATTAATTTTGTTTGTTTTATTCTTAAAAGAAAATTCGTATATCTACCTTCATCTAATATATAGATGTATAAAATAGTTAAGAAAAAATTATCAATAAACATTAATTCAGAATTTCGATGGATTAAAACTTATTCTCACCTACCCTACTAAGCCTACCTAATTCTTATCTACATTCTACCCTACCCTTAAGCTAATCCTAGCAAGCCTAATATTTTGGTTTCGCAAGCTCAGACCATAATTCTGTGTTAACTATTTGTTAAATTGAAAGAGCAAAGACTAAACTCTGTTTCAGCCAGCAAGATTTAGAGGAAACTTGCTTCCTCTGTAGCACCAAAGCGGACCAAGTCGCTGGAGTATTCATTAGTATTAAAATCAACCATTGTATCTCTTGCTCTTCTATGAATATGGTAAAGAAGTGGTATCCCTGATGAGTTTCGTATCATACCCTCACTATCTAGATGCAGAAAGGTCTCTGGATGGATGAAGCCGTTTTCTAGATCTCTCGTGGTACAACTGATTTGGGAAGACTCTAAAACGTTTGCGCAAAGTCTAGATAATCGGCTATTGTAATAAATGTATTTGAAGGAAAACCATTTCCTTCTATTATAATGGGAAGCAAAATTTTGCAGTGTAGTATGCTCCCGAAATCATATTGTTTTCTTTATCAATATCCCTTGCAATGTGTCTTCGGATTAGTGTGATAATGTGGTTGTCAATCCTGCTTATGCTAGCCATTTCTTAGATAACTGAATTTGAATAGTACTCCCTTGTACTCAAATTCCGGGGTTCAATACTTCGAAAGACATACTCGAATGCAATGTCTTTTGAACACTCAGATTTTCTCCATACAGGACGGCGAAATATTGAAAAGTACAGGACATCCATAGTCAAGCAGAGTCAAGATTTTTGCTTTGAAAAAGTCGTCTGGTCATCTGATTGGGCTTTCTCAAGCGAATTGTTGACCTCGTATTTGACGACAAGGCAATGTTCTAGCCAAATCCCTAGGTATTTTACCACGTTCTTGTGCTGTAACGTCTGTTTGGCTCTTTGAGTAACAGTTTTTTAAGTTTAACTTGGTATCTCGATTTGCTTTATTTGGAGTTAACTTAAACAGGATTGCTCCACATTTGTCTAAATTAAGTTTTAGTTTCCACTTATTAGAATAGTTTTCTATTTTTGCAGGTCACGTTGTAAGAGTCTTTGGATATAATTCACCTTCGGACCTGTCATGTCCTATACGTTATAAGGTCATAAGGCATGAAGTCTTTGCCTGACTTTTTTGAAGATTATGTGCATATTCAAATAGGAATAAATATAATAGCATATCCTACTGTTATTAATACTTTTAAGTCAAAGATTGAAACATATTTGAACTGTTTCATTGAAATCATATTATAATAGGGAAAGTCCTATTTTATTTTATATTAGTTGAATTACCCGGCCTCGCACGGCAAGTTTGTCCTTACTGTAATGATCCTATTTACACACTGAGTATATGTATTTATTGTATAATTTCAATCATACTGCTATTTTCAATACTGTGGGCTGGTATATTGGGCAAATACAAAATTACAAAATCTGCCTAGAAAATCAATTATTAACTTAACAAAGAAATTCTTGAATCTTGTTTAAAAAATCAACCCGTCGTCATCAACTAAAATTCTATGAATTTCCTTCCGCGCTCATTCCTAAAATTATTATTATTATTATTTATTTATTTCCGGAATTTACATTAAGTACATAGGAGAAAAAATTTAAATTAAGTGCTAGAATTGGAAATTTATTCAACTTCATTATTATTACGTATGACATAGTCAGAGCATTAAATGTATTTCATAATCATAGTTTCAGTATTTGGGAAAAAGTTCTTGTTAAAAACGCATTGAATTACTAATAACTATCTACTATACCTAATTAATCCTACTTATAAATACTAGTCTAATCTACAATTGCTGCGCGTCCGATATGTAGCTAGCTGCCTAATCAAGGGATTATCTATAATGCTACATTTTTCATAAAATTTGTCTGTCATGATTCGTAGTTTGACGCTTATTGGCATAACATTAGCCCGACTGTGTAATTCCAGGGTGGAGAAATGACGAGGTAGATTCAGTATCATTTTGAGTATTTTGTTTTGCATAACTTGGAGTTTACTGATGTGAGAAACTGCACACTGAGCCCAAACTGGTGCTCCGTACAACATAAGAGCTTGGAATATGACTTTATAAATTATAAGTTTATTATCCAGATTTAATGTTGACCTCCTATTAATAAAAGGATACATAATTTTAATCAATAGGCTAATTTTTCCAAGAACTGCTGTGACATGTTTAGAATAAGTCAGTGTCTTATCATAGGTGATCCCTGATACTTGACACACTCACTCCAAGTTATTTCACTGCCATTTACATTTAGGTTTCTGTTTGGTAGGTGACTAGGACTTCTCTTACGGGTGAAGAACATGGCTTGTGTTTTGCTTAGGTTCACTTTTATCCTCCATTTATTAAAATAAACCTGCAGGCTGTCTAGACCAATTTGGAGATTATTTATTATATGTGTGGCCTCTTTATGTGAGCTAAAGATTGCTGTATCGTCGGCGAAGATAGATGAATGGCAGTTTGGGATATTTGGGAAATCGGCGGTCTATAGGTTATAAAGTATTGGCCCTAAAACTGAGCCTTGTGGAACACCGGCTTTGATATCACTTACTGTAGATAATGTAGAACCGAGATATACTTGGAATTTCCGGTTGACTAAAAAATCATAAACTATGTTGACAAGTGGAACAGGGAATTTATAGGTAATCATTTTGTGAATGAGGGCATCATGCCAAACTGTATCAAAAGCTGCCTGCACATCTAGTAGGACAAGACCTGTAGACTGCTTTTGTTCAAACTTATCTTTAATAATTTTTGAGATTCTAACAGTGGGGTGGGAGGTATTGTGACCGGGTCTGAATCCAAATTGTTATCTTGGTATTATAGCATTGTCTTCGGTAAATTCCAGAATCTTCCTCTTAATAACTTTCTCCAGAATTTTAGATAGATTGCTTAAGAGGCTAATAGGGCGATAACTTGATGGGTCATCAGGAGGTTTACCAGGTTTAGCCACAGGAATTTCATTCCTAAAATCCGATCTGTCAGCCCCACAGTCTAAATAGCGCATCTCGGTACCCTACATCGCCTAAGGCTTGTAAGAATGGCTGGTCTCCCGTCGCAAGGTCGCAAAATCAATACCGGACAACGCATATACCATACAGCACTGTTCTGCTATTCACTGCTGATTACTTCGTTGACTGCTATTGTGGAGGGTTGCTGTGAAATCGTTGTCGGACGGCTAGACTGAAAGTTCCGGGCGTTACAGCGGATTTGAAGCAATGCCACTTTTTACCACCGCCGCTGGAAATCTGGGTTAATTGTCTGTATTACTGGTACTACTGTACAGCTCAGAAATTAAGCGTAGAAATTTCGAAATCCTTAGTAAGCTTAAAGGATCCGCAGAATACTGCTCGTTAGTAACGTTACTTAGAAATAACATCGCTGCGCATTGTTTTTACTTACCTAAAAGTAACGTAACGGCAACGTCATACTCAGGTTACGGTGTTCCGTAATCTGAATTACTCCCACGTAACATATTTTTGTTACCTTAAAATAACGGAAGGTCTGTATCATAAATGCAACGAAATGTCAATGTAACACGGTTACTTCCGTGTAACATAACATCGAATATGTTTATATAATGTTACTGATACGTAACCCTGTAACTCTCGTATAATGTGACTCTTTGTGAATTGTTGGATTGTTTGCGTTTTGAGATTAACGTTTGTTTTGGTTTGGCCAAATCATCGTCTAACAGGGCGACAACGCTTGAGGATTGAGCGCTGCAGACGACGCCACGCGCATTGTTTATTATTTTGTGTTAAATGATACGATGCAGCAAATTTTAC
The DNA here is from genome assembly GCA_947538895.1 of Neoitamus cyanurus. Taxonomy (NCBI): domain Eukaryota; kingdom Metazoa; phylum Arthropoda; class Insecta; order Diptera; family Asilidae; genus Neoitamus; species Neoitamus cyanurus. Next base: position 2,415,044 of record OX384540.1, read on the forward strand.
AAAACATAGCGACTATTCGGTAAAAAGAAAAGTGTAGATAAATACATATGAGGATCACAGCCCACAGTGATAGTAAAAAGAATTAATTTAGCGGGCTTGACCTGAACCCTAGGAGATGTTCGATCGTTAATTAATCGCACTGTTAAATATGATCGAGGGAGAGTAACACAATTAGATATAAGAAAACATTAGAATGTTTTGCTATTAGTAAGTAGTCTAATGTTTACAAAGAGTGTTTTATTCCATGTCTAAAGCCTGCTCTTTCTGGCGTATCAATGGAAAAATGACAAATTTTCCAGCAGTAGTAGCAGTAGTCGAGAAAGCTTAATGTATTTTTTCTCAGTGCTCATTGTTTCAACTCCCAATATCTTGGGAGTTCTTGGAAGACATGAATCTTTAGAGTCGCAAAGATTGTAGAACAAATATTTTCTTTCATTCTTTTAGTAATAAATTTTATGTACGCAATGTGGAGCTACCCAAATGCATCCATGGACAACACGACCTTAATGGTACGCTCGCAAAATTACAAAATGTGACGTAGCAATTTTACGTTACTCTGTTACGTTCCTGGGTAGGAAATAGAGCCTGTGACTGAAATGCAACGTAAAATCATCCTAGCAATCGTCATAGAGTTTCTTTACATTAACGTCTGTGTAAGACAACAGTGCTCTTGGGGGAATTTAGAAAACTATTACTGCGTAATGTGCATACCGCTCCGTACGGAAGCCCATGCAAACTTGCGATTACACACAAAACCTATCCCCAAACCACAATGGGAATGTCGTTCGTTTCGTCAAGTTTCGGGAAGTCTGTTTTGCTATGCAAGGTACGATCTGGAGCGTACCTTGGATATGCAAAATGACAACAGCTGACAATCGGGATAATGGATGAGCATATACATTTTTTCGAAAGTTTAACCCAGCTTAACTCCACGAAAGAGGCTGAATGTTAGCTGAGTTACGTAAATGTGTACGCAGATTGTTTATTTTTGGATTAAAATTCCCGTCCAGTCAAGTTTTTTGGACAGAGGAAGAATCTGAGTTGTTATCAAAAGTACAAATTTTCGTATATGGCTCCATTTTTATTGCAAGATCTATCTACCAGGTAATAGAAACGCACAAGGTTAACGGTTAACCTCATTGCATTGAAACTCAGCCCTGCTCATGGAACAAATTGATTATGTTTTGGCCTTAACAATTGAAATAACGAACGCACGATTGTGTAAACATAGCTTTAGAAAAACTTAGCACAAATCAGAGAATGTGGAAAGAACACATACACAATGTAGTACATATGCAGTAATCATTTAAATCAAGAAGAAGGTCATTTCATATGACATTAGTTCTAACGTTTTACGCAATTGTTCGGGTACGGGAGATTTGTTCTATTTGCAATAAATGAATCTGAATCATTTCTAGTAACGAAATTAAAATGTTGCGACATTTACGGACTTTAATAAATAAAAGAACTGCACCATTAGTTTCAAAACGAATAGGATCACTGGCTCCTACCAATAATTGTCGGCATCTAGATGTACTGCACCGGCATCCTATTTGTAATGTAGGGTACCGGTCTACATGGCATGTAATGTACAGGGAGTTCTGTTCGAAACCAGTGGACAAACCAATTGAAGACGGGGAAGAAATTGTGGAAAGCTCAAACGAAACCCAATTGCCTGCTACGGTTGCTGTACCTGAAGTCTGGCCCCATCTACCAATAGTCTCTGTCAAAAGGAGTCCTGTTTTCCCACGGTTCATGAAAATTTTAGAAGTTCGTATTTGTTTTTATTAAACATTTTAAAGTAAGTTTTATAGTAAGTAAACATAATTAGACGTTCATCTGCGTAACGAAAATAATGTTGACCTAGAAGCAAAACACTTTTCGAAAACATAGCAACATCTCGAAAGAGCTACATATGTATGTACCTCTTAGGATGGACATGAACGATGTCATTATTTTTGTTCTGCACAGCTGATAGGATAGTAAATACTTCGTTAAATATAAGTAGGCATCTCTAAATAGCAACAAGGTTGCTGCGTTATTATTACTATACCTAAAAGGACACTCTGTATTTAAATAAATTTTGTCTATTAGGTCACATAAAAAGAGCAACTACCCCTTAGACCTTTTTCCACAATCACAACCGTGCCTCGTTCCAGCTCAGTTTTAATTGAGTTGTCAGGTGATGTAATCTCAGCTTAAATTGAGTCAGATTTAGTAAGAGCATAAAATATCTTCCTGCAATGTAAAAGTAAAAATGGGGTGAACTTCGATATCCATGCGTATGCCACAGTGAAACAGGGAGGGGCACCTCAACCGTTTTTGAGTAACAGGGTGATTAATAAATTGGGGATGTACATTATAATTTTATCTGCTGATCTAATTACCGCAGCGCCATAAAACTCTCTCAGCAGGCTCTCCAAATTTATTTTAAGCCACAGGAGCGACTGTTGATACACTAGATATGTATATCCCTGTATGGCAGGGATCGGCCTTCAAACACAATTAGTGAGTTTCCACCTGTGCATCAAATACTCAAATTGATGCACTTTGCATTAAGTCTTGACAGCTGTTATTGCAAGATTCGCTAACACGAGGAAACTGAAAAAGGGTGGTTTTCGGCCGTTTGAGAGGGGACGCAAAGGTAAAACTTTTTTCACTAGCATATTTGGGTTCAGCATCCTCGAAAACGGGAGGTGAAGTTGCTTTTACAACTTTAGCATTTAGTCTGCACATCGTCCGACTCCTGATCTCCACTAGTTTAGAAATCGGATGCCTTTGCAGATAGTAGATTCATATTTAAAAATCGATTATAGGTTCAAAAGCTGCACACGTATTAGTGGAGAGTGAAAACAGTCAAACTTTTTAATTTTAATAATTCTTCAATTGTTTCAAGTGTAAAGAAATTTAAATTTACGTATTTTATATTCTTTAATTTGCAGATTTCCAATCCTATTACAATTGATCTCATTAGGAGGAAAGTAAAACTTAATCAGCCCTACATAGGTATCTTTTTAAAGAAAGACAATGAAAGTGAATCCGAGCTTATCAAGTCCCTGGAAGACGTCTATGAAATAGGAACTTTTGCACAAATTCAAGAAATGCAAGATTTAGGCGATAAACTGCGGCTTGTTGTTATTGCACATAGACGAATTAAAATAATTGGTCAGTTTATTGAGGAGCTTATTGACACAACTACAAAAGGTAAGCTGCGTTCCATTGCATTGATATATTTTTTAAACGGATTTTAGTAACTAGAGATAAAAGCATATTCGCTCTTTTAACAAATTGTCACTTTTATCAAAGTAGCACATTTCCAATCCAAGTTTGTCTGCTAATATTATATAGGGAGAAAATTTGTAAGTGTGAGCGATTGTGATCGCAAAGCTTTAATGTCCTATTTTAATTGGGTATTAACTATTGGCTATATTGGTTTTGTTTTTTTAAGACTGCAGATACCATATTTTTTAGAATTTTGTAAAAATTACAGTATGGTATTTCTATAAGCTGAGAAGGGTATACCTAGCTAATTTCAATTATGCTGTCCTCAAAATAAGGTGGCAGACTATATTAAATCATACTTTAGATTTCTATGAAAACTAGCTTCTAGGTGTTTACCGGGCTTCAAAATCAGGATTGTTGACGTTAACTTAGTAAAAATAATTAGTGTTTTTATGGACACGGAAGTGTAGCATTTTTATTGAAGGTGGTATGAAGCGTTGTCGGAATCGCTGACTCTGCAGTTTTGTATGTGTTTGTTTGAAATCGTTGAGTCTTAAACGTATGAGCGGAAATCTAACCTTTAAAATTAGAGTTCTCACAAAAAAAAGTTCTTGGGCGTTTGAAGTGAAACTAGAAACAGTTGATTTTATGCATTGCTCTCTTCACATTTGCTGACGATTTTTCTTCAGGATTAGGGAATGGTGATGTGGAATTTAATTGAAGAAATTCTCTTGATTAAACGAAATATTTCTTTTATTCGAATTCAGCTACCCCGAAAACCCCATAATGCGGATTTACAAAGAATCCCATGAAGTTTAACTTTTTCGGTAGCCATTTTGGATCCGCCATCTTAATTTTTGGTGGGTTTTGATTCTGACTCCAGAGACGTCTTTATATTAAATTTAATAAAAATTTCTTAAAATTGAGGAATTTCGGTCGCCATTTTGAATTTAGAAATTTTGATGGCAGACACGCCTACTATCTTACTTTATGGTCATAAACTTCTAGGCACATCCAATTTGGCCACTCATGTTACTAGTTTCTTCACTGAATGCTCAGCCAAGACTTTACCACTGATCCTTTAATATGTTGAGATTTCTTTGATACCCTTTGCCTTCAAAACAAAGCTTGATGCTAGTTTTAAATTAATTTTATTAATTTTATTTTTTTTGCAAACTAGTTCTTTAGTTTGAATTTCCAATTAAACTTCATCCCACAGCATAAATCTCCGCTCAGTCCTCAATCCGGATTTATCGGTCCCGTCGCTAATCCTTGTTTTTAATTTGTCTCCGTCCATTATATTTTCCATTTTCCACGGCTAAGAGTCCAAAATTAAATAAATTACAAATGTTTGGCAATTTCGCATGTCTAATATATTACCTAAATTTAACCCTAGAAAGATAACCTACTATCGACGTAATCGATGTTTAAGTTTTTTAGGGATAGAAGAGCCATGTTTAGTTAATTGAAGATTTTGCCAATAAAAATATAAGTAAACCCTTATGTTTTTTATTTATCATTAAGTTAATTGCAAAATATGGTTATCTTTCTAGGGTTAATGAAGAGTAATTTTAAAATAAAAATATCTCATTGCAAGAAAGAGATCTTTCGGGACAGCGGCAAATGCATTGGCATTGAAAGTTGTTGCCTAAAGGTTTTTTTTATATGTATAACAGTAATCGAATTTGAAGTGCTTATAAAATGCAAGCGATGAAACAATGAATGCAAGAAAAGAAATCATTCTTAAAATAATGTAGCATTTCTTAAAATTTTTTTATCTCATACTGAAAATGGCACTTTAGATTAGCCCTAACGAACTATTTTATTCTAAAATAGAGATAATTGTTAATATATGTGTATGCACTAATAGCAATAGATTAAACTCCAAAATGAACCATTACATATTTCTACTACCGATCTAAATGTTCGCTATCAAATTGTTTGAATGACGTCCGTAACGATTGTTTTAGATCGTATGAATGAGAAAGCAGCACAATTTTGCGGTGTTTTTTAACTGGACATCACATTTTTGATTTTATGTTTTAGCGCCAAATTCAGATAAAGATCGTAAAGGTAGAAAATACCGTTTAGCCAGAGGGAAGTCAGTTCGTCGCGAACAAGTTGAAAACGAAAATGAGAAAGAAAATAACCAGGAGAGTGCGGAGCCGATTTTAATTGTAGAAGTGGAAAATGTCAAGCATCAGACTTTTGAGCAAACGGAGGAAATAAAAGCTCTCACTCAGGAGGTCATCAAAACTATTCGCGATATTATAACAATGAATCCGTTATATAGGTAACAAAAAAATCGCATTATGTTTTATATAATTATATTGTATAAAATGAATTAAAGGGAGAGCTTACAACAAATGCTTCATCAGAACCAGCGCGTTGTAGATAATCCTGTCTACCTCTGTGATTTGGGAGCATCTTTGTCAGCAGCTGAGCCAGAGGAACTTCAGGCAATAATGGAAGAATTGAATGTGAGTACAATATTAGAAAACTTTAAATTTAAATCGTGATTAACTTCGTCCTTACAGATATCTAAACGTTTGTACATGGCTCTATCGTTACTAAAAAAGGAACTCGAGCTGTCCAAATTGCAACAAAAAATCGGAAGGGAAGTAGAAGAGAAGGTAAAACAACAGCACAGGAAGTATATTTTGCAGGAGCAGTTGAAGGTTATAAAAAAAGAATTGGGTATTGAAAAAGATGACAAAGATGCAATTGGTGAGAAGTACAAGGATAGACTATCTGGGAAAACAGTTCCAGCGGCTGTAATGGCTGTTATAGACGAAGAATTGAACAAATTAAATTTTTTGGAAAGTCATAGTTCAGAATTTAAGTAAGTAACAATATTTGAATTTATGAAAGTACTGATTAAGTAAGGCCCATATCTATAGTACATATCTCATAAAATGTCCTGTGGATATCTAGGGTAGAACAAAGTAATGATTAAAAAGTAAACTTACAAAATGCTATATTCGTTGATTAAATCTTGGTCTTGAAGATTATTAAAATTATGTGGAAGCTTTGAATAATTAGTAAACACAATTTCAAAAAATTAACACTGCTAAAGGCGTTGCTAGGGTACAACCTAAATTGAGACATTTTATTGGTATATTTTAGTGTGACTCGTAATTATTTGGACTGGTTAACATCCTTACCCTGGGGTGTTATGAGCGATGAAAGTCTCAATATAGATCAAGCAACAATAACACTAAATGAGGATCATTATGGAATGGATGACATAAAGAAACGCATTTTAGAATTTATTGCAGTAAGTCAATTAAAAGGTTCCACCCAAGGGAAAATTTTATGTTTCCATGGACCGCCTGGAGTAGGTAAAACTAGTATAGGTAAATATCTCACTCGCTATACACCATCAGTTCTTTTATTAATACTGAATATTTTTTAGCGAAATCTATCGCCAAGGCTTTAAATCGGGAGTACTTCAGGTTTAGTGTAGGTGGTATGACCGATGTTGCTGAAATTAAAGGTCATAGAAGAACATATGTGGGAGCTATGCCGGGAAAATTAATCCAATGTCTTAAAAAGACAAAAACAGAAAATCCTCTCGTTCTTATTGATGAAGTTGATAAAATTGGAAAGTAAGTATTCGAAGATGATTTTCATAATATTATATATTTACATTTATTTTGTTTAGAGGGTACCAGGGCGATCCAAGTTCTGCTTTGTTAGAATTGTTAGATCCCGAACAAAACGCAAACTTCTTAGATCATTATTTAGATGTGCCAGTCGATTTATCAAAAGTGTTGTTTATATGTACCGCCAACGTTACTGATGGTATACCTGAACCTCTACGGGATCGAATGGAAATGATTGAAATGTCAGGTAAAAATTAATGTTTTTAATTTCTCAGTCCTAATACAAATATTTTGTAGGATACGTTGCTGAAGAAAAATTATCAATTGCCACACAATATCTGTTACCACAAGCGATGGTCGAATGTGGTATAAGTAATGAACAAATGTCAATCGATAATGAAGCGCTAATGGCACTAAATCGGAATTATTGCAGGGAGTCTGGTGTGAGGAACTTACAAAAGCACATAGAAAAAGTGAGACATTTTTAATTGGTTAATTAAATGTTTTATTATTTAAGCAACTTTTAACCTCCGACCAGAATGGAAAAGGGTTATGAATTTACGCATCCAAATGTAATTTGGGAAAGCATCGATCGGTTTAGTGCGTCAAATTTTGAGAAAAATTCAAGGCAAAAATTAAAAGCGTCATAAAATATAATTCTAGAATTCACAGGCAACAAAATATAGCACGTAACTACGTATGAAGGTATAATTTAGCTCTCCTTTCATCTCGCTCAAAAGCGAAGTCATTAGTAGTGTCGTAGTGTAGTGGCTATCACTGGAACTGTCTAATAGGTATGCATGCCAGAAGACTTGGTGTACCATCCAATGGCTTCTGCAGAAGTTGCCTGAATGAGGAGGAAGATGAAAGTATCACTCATCTCCTTTGCCAATACTCTGCTCTTGCAATTCACAGGCGCTATCATTTGGACGCGTTTTTCTTTGATGTTCCGTCAGATCTGAACATCACAAATCCCGAACGTTATGATTTAAACAAGAAAAAATTTGTGAATTTAAAGTAAAATAAAAATTTAAAAAAAAAAACCTCTGCGCGTAACGATACGACTGCGACTGCAAGAAGTGAGTAACATTTTACGATCGGAAAATTAGTATCTAAATTAACAGCTATGCAAACTGGAAGAAAAATCATACGATGTTAATTTTCAGCTCAGTCGAGTTTTGTTATAATAGTAATAATACACGTTCCAAAAAAAAATCGCATAAAAAAATATTTAATTTACGTTACAAGTTGTATAAGTACCGTAAAAACGGTCTGACGAGTACGAAAAGCTACATATATGGCGTCATTCTAAATAACATTGATATACATATGTAGATATGGGGAATGAGGGTTGTTTTTGAGCAAAATTTAGACTATAATACTAAAAGGCTCTCTGTCTCATATTTCAGATGGTACGGAAAGTTGCATTCAAGATTGTTAAAAACGAAGTAACATCCGCGCACATCACCAAAGATAATTTAACAGATTATGTAGGAAGACCAATATTTTCTCGTGATAAAATGTATGAGGAAACACCTATTGGTGTTGTTATGGGCTTGGCTTGGACGTCTATGGGTGGATCGACCTTATACATTGAAACTGCCAAACGGAAATTAGAAGTCAAGGGAAAGGAGGAATCCGACGGAACTTTACAACTAACTGGACATTTAGGAGATGTTATGAAGGAATCAGCGCAGATTGCTTTGACTGTAGCAAGAAATTTTTTGCGTTCTCTGGATAAAGACAACAAATTTTTAGACAATAGGTAAGCTGTTGTCTTATGTTATCCAATCGAAATGAGTACCTAAATAGAAATTAAACTAAAGCATATGTTTTTATTTCGATTGGATCACCAATCTGACAACTATTTAAAGGCATTTGAGTAAAAATCTACTTTTTAGTCATATTCATTTACACGTTCCTGAAGGAGCAACTCCCAAAGATGGACCTAGTGCAGGCGTAACAATTGTAACTGCGTTACTTTCCCAAGCATTAAACAAACCCCTGCGGCAAAATATCGCAATGACGGGAGAAATATCTTTAACAGGAAAAGTTCTTCCAGTTGGAGGCATTAAAGAAAAAACAATCGCTGTAAGTACAACTACTTCAATTTGTATTAAATGTCGTTAAACATTTTCTGTGTAGGCGAAACGCAGTGGAGTTACCTGCATTATACTGCCGGAAGAAAACAAAAAAGAATTTGCAGAGTTAGCAGATTATATAGTAGATGGCATTGAAGTACATTTTGTTTCACAATACAGTGATGTGTATAACATCGCGTTTAAATAAAATTCAGTTTCATTTTTGTGGATATGAGTGTGGACAAATTTATTTTTAATAAAGTGCATATTTTCCATTAAACGTTTTTGAATATTTATGATGCTCCTAAACCTCAACTGACACAGCGTGACCGCGCAACCGTAAATGGGCTGTAGTACATTCCGGATTACTGGTGACGTAGATGTACGCTTTTATCGGATTTTCGAGCGGGAATTAATAAAAATTCCTTAAGCCCCTTATATGGTCCTCAAATTTTAAGACATGAGGCCTCAAAGTGGTCAGATCACAACCTGGATGATGCCGTAATTGCATGTTAATATTTACCTGTAAAATGTTCGATGATTTCGAAACCCTGCGCTCACCGCATACACACGTATGCACCATTGCTATTACATTACATTAAAGAATGTAATTAAAATTACACTGCCTTTGCTACAATAATGAAAAGCACCGACTCGCATAAAACGTAAACAAACGCTGCTAAACATGGCGACTGTACGCATAGCAATTCAAGGGCCATTCACTATCCAGTTATAGTATAGATCAGTGCCTAGCCCCTATTGAATTGGGCCTAGGCCTGATATATCTGTGTGTGTGCGCAACATAAACTCGATCTCTCTCAAATATCACAAACCTTACTCGTACACAGATGGCATACAAGGGAAAATTTTCTAATCCACTTTGTGTCGATTACACGAACAGGCCGTGATTTTAGCCTATAACCCGTTTCTAGTCCTGATTTGGGGCTGTCGTGTAAACCGATTTTAAAACAGATGATCACCCCAAAACCATACGCAGAGTCCTTCATCGTAATGGATATAATGCACGGGTAGCTAGGCTAGACGAAAACCCCTAATTAGTGAAACTAATAAAAAAAGGGGGCAATTCGCGAAAGACTTTATAAAGACTTTTAGAGTTCTGGAATAATATATTATTCTCCGACGAGACTAAATATTATATATTTCGGTCTGACGGTAGAACCCTGGTATGGAGAAAACCCAACACAGAGTTACATGAAAAGAACGACGAAGCACACAAGAAGAAAATAGAAAAAGGTTTCTTCCTCGCAATGACATGCCCTGGTTAAAAAGATACGGATAGGTATACGGGAGGCAAGCATTTTAAAGATTCTAAAAATTGCTCCTTCATGCTTTCTTGTATGCTTCCAGTTCCCGCTGGGTCATTACAAGCACAGTAAAACGTGGGGCGGGGGTGTTATTGTTAGTAAATGATGTATCAGACACTTTCCCCAAATATTCTGACGGAAAATTTGAAAAAGAGTGCCGAAAAGTTGGGCTTAGATGAGCAGTTTTATTTCCAGCGAGGCAACGATCCGAAACATACGGCTCATAGTGTTAGAATGTGGACTGCTTATAGTGTTGCTCACCCTTTACCAATTCCCCCATAGTCGGCAGACCGCAATCCAATTGAGCATCTGTGGGAATAATTAGAACGGCGCTTGCGGAAACATAAAATATCTAACAAGACATTTGAAAGTGCTGCAATTAGAATGGCAAAATTTAACGGTAGATTATACAAAAAAGCTGGTGTAATCGATGCCTAGGAGATTAAAGGAGGTCATCAAGTAGAAGGACTTCCAACAAAATGTTGATTTAAAAAAAAAGGAACTAATTAAACGCAGCAACGAGCAACGGTAGGTCACCCGACCGATTGCTGAATCGTCATATCGACTTACAACCCCAAATATTTAAATTCAATTGGCTTTAGTAGTTTGTTCCCCAGTGTGCAATGGGATCAGTAAGGAATTACACAAAACAGATGGCAATTTAATTCAAAAGTGGGTAATTTGAACTTTTATTTCACACAAAATTGGATTATTAAACTTGCTTGTTAGCGGCTACAGGTAAAATTACAAGTTTATGAGATTAACCCAACATTAACTTCGGCTTCTTGAAGTTCGTTAAAAGTTAGCTACTATTTGACTCATATTCCCGAAAAAAATCGGGAGGCGTGTAGTCGCCAGTATCACAGTAATAACTTGGGGGTGTTGGCACTTTAACCAGCTGCAGCTCATCCGGAACCCCAATATCGACTTTTTCGTAGAAATTACACTTCCTTACTCCGTAGATTGGAATATCTGCCTCATAAGGCGGGCTGAGAATATCGAAGAACGCGGCTACACCTCCTTCTGCAGTAATCTCGTGAAAATTGCTCTCTACCGGTGTGAGTGTTGCACTTTCGGAAGAAGTGGTAATAATCTTCTCAGGTTCTATCTTGACATATGAACACTTCTGCTCCTTCCCACAACTGACCTGCCTCGTCTCCGTATAACTTTGTATCCGCAGAGTCCCATATATGGCCTTTAAAATGCCATGCATCATTGGATGGTCATGTAAGGGCATTGTGTACGATCCTTGCAAGATAAAAACGCTCATGGCAACATCGTCATTTCGAAAGATATGAATGTAGGTGCAAGGTGCCTTGCAAGGTGCATTAAATGTCTCCTCCGTTAGAAAGTCTGGTTGGATATGAAGATCCTTCACTGTGAGTTGATCCACCAGTTGCTTTAGAGCATTCCAATTATTTTTGAATGAAGAGACGTTCTGTTTATCAAAGGTGGTGAAAACCTGTTTCACTACTCTGCTAAATAGTGTTGACATTTCGTATTACAAATTTTTCCACCTTGTAAACATTTCAAGCAGATTTCAAGCTAAGCCACTGTCACTTGGACGTTTGGTATTTACCTTTTGGCATCGATCGTTTCGTTCCTCGTAAATGTTTACCAATAATGAATCTTCGAATAAGGAGAGCATCTTCGAAATAATAAGCAACTATGGTCGGAGAAGCATCTTATCGGTAGCATGCTCCGAGAAATGCGGTGAAAAATGGAAATGCGAAGATTGGGGACTTGCCCGTAAATCTTGTCCTTAAATTTGAAAGCGGGCTTCGAGGCACTTTGTTATTTTAAAAAACGAAAAATTATTGACAAAATTCGTACTCGTCGCATTTTTGAGATATTTCAAAAAATAATTCATACTTTTGCAGTATTAAAAATTATTATTTATTATTTACCTTCTACAAACTGTTTCCAAGCCCACCCCCAAATTTATTAAAGACACATAAAAGTTCCGCCCGTGTATCGCAAATTTACCGAAAAAGTTTAATGAACGCGGCCAAAACTCTTTTTTGTGTAATTATAACCAACTTCACTTAAGTTGACAAAGTGGAGTTGTCAGTTCTATCGACATTAGAGCAGCCGGTTAAGCCACGTAATTATATATATTTTAGTGTGTAAACTATGTAAAAGCTTCATACTCTTTTTAATCTTGCTTATAGAATGGAGGCCATGAACAGATACATTTCACCTATTAATCCTGCTGTGTTCCCACATTTGGCGACAGTACTACTTGCAATTGGAACATTTTTCACGGCGTGGTTCTTTGTTTTCGAAGTATCGCGGCCCCGAAACAATAGCAAAGAGTCTACTATCTTCAAAGAGCTGCTCATAAGCTTGTTTGCATCAATATTCTTGGGCTTTGGAATACTCTTTCTTGCACTTTCCGTTGGCATATATGTATGAACCACTCGAGAGTTGTACATAAATAAAGTATTTTTGTGCTAAAATGTATAATTGATTTCTTTATTACAACGAATAATATTAAACATACATTATACATTTCGTAATATAAAAAATAGCACAAATTTAAAACATGACACTTCAATATAGAATATCTTGCAAAGTAACTACTGTTAAAGCGGCAAAAACGAGAAGTTCCTATTTGATCAACATGCTAAACCTGCCTTTTGCCTGCATTTTTGCATGATAGCTCGGAGCATAAATTGCTTTCGGGACAGTTGTCGGACGTGCTTTAGGAACACCTCAAGGTCGATTACCCCGCTTCGCAATGCTTCTCCCAAGTAGTAAATAGCATCCTCTGTTGCGGCCTCCTCTGAATATGCGTTCAGTAGCCTGCGAAAATGGTAAGTGTTAATTGGGGGTAGTCTATGTTAAAATTTGGTATGTACTTTTAACTAAAGGAATACCATCACTTTCGTCAATCTTTATATATTATATTATTTAATTGGGGTGACCCTAAAAGTGGTAGGAAAATGTGTTTTGTGCCGATATTCCATTATACTGCAAAGGGCGATCTGCTACACTAAGGAACGCCAGAATGTCATTTGCAGCGGTGCGGTGGGTCGAACCTCAGCCGAACTCAAGGGCTCCCGACCGAAGACCCTTCTCCTTGACCATGCTAAACCAGGACAAGCAGGGGATGTGATACAGAGCTTCATCGTCGTCAAGGCACAAACGATATTCCGTCTCATAAGACCTACTGTTTGTAGGTGATACCTTAGCCCCTGGTGGCCACAAAGGTGATCTACCAGTAGTCTGAAATCCGCTTTATTAAAGGGAATGATCAGAGTATGTATAAGGATTCACCACTCTTTCCCTGATAAGAACAGAAATATTTATCTAGTATAGACTGGATTTCTCTATCACAGCTTTGGGCGAAGACCAATTAATGTAGCACCAGCCCCATGCTCCCTTAGTCATTCATCTGTAAACCACCAATTAAGAGTTCTGGGGTCTAGCCGGGGTCAATGACAATCCAAACTGTGGGTTGAGCGATAAGGATCTTGAAATTGCTGTCAAAACAGTTTCGCTGGTTATTTGCAGTTTGGGAGTAGTTTCCGAATGGAACGCGTTTTTTTTGTCACGAGTAAAACACATCAACTCGCAGCAAGAGTAGTTGTGAGCAGAAAAAAATACTTGGGAGTACTTTACACAGCCCAATGGAAGGCAGTTAATGGGCGTTTTCACACTAGACGATAACGACACGATACATTAGGGGAAGAAAATACATGGGAATATATGGATATGTTTTCACACTGGACGATATCTCGTCCACGACAACGATATCGTCGGGGCCAAACTTCCCTATCGTCGATCGTCGACGATACCGATCAAACTTTTGCATTTGCACACTACTTTTCATAATGTATGTGCCAGCAAGGCAGCGTCTATTTTGTTCGGTGTTAGCAAATAAAATTATTAGGTTCGGAAAATCATAATTTTTATTGAAAAGGCCTTACTTTACCCAAACCCACACTACGAAATAACACTGTCGTGTCGTTATCGTTCAGTCGCAGTCATCGTCTAATGTGAAATGCTCATCGATAACGCCATACCGTGTCGTGGTCATATCGTTACCGTGTAGTTATCGCCTAGTGTCAAAACGCCTAATATCAACATGAAGTGCTGTGGCCACACTAGCTTAACCCTATTTAAAATATATATTGTATAGTTTTCCTAAGTTTATTATTATAACTGCCAGAAAAAGCTAGATATTGCGTTTAATGATTGTATCAGTATAACTTTTCACCTGCGTTGAGTCGATCATACCACACTTTAGTAGAGTAATACTTGGATTGGGATTTCTTAGATTTTCTGTATTTTTACCTCGTAACCTCCCTGGAATAATAACCCTTTATCACTATTGTCCAATGAGCAGACCAACCATGAACCAACCAACCTAAATGTTGCTACCTTTTCTTTCTTATTGTAAAATGAGTTACCGCCCCGCTCGTGTTTTGGTAGGTATGCTCTAAATTTTCGTTTGTGTCATTGGACAAACTAAACCAGAAGTCCAGTCGCTACATAAAACTTCGTGCCACAGAAAATCGAAAAAAAGCGTTTAAAAAAAGCCCTACGCATTCTAAATGAAGTTCTTTTCATAAGAGAAAAGAATATGCGCTTGATTCTTGATAATTCTGCAGCCAGTACCTCTACCTGTACTGTATTACAAAATAAAATTTTATTTCAGTTACAGTTCACTCCCGATCATAACAAACTGAATTTTCTGACATGTCACATCTGCATTGATAGGAATGTGTATGAACGAATTTTAATCAGCAAATTTAGACAACTGGTCGGTGATTGGTTTGCTCATTGAAGAGTAGGTCGTAGAAATAATTGCACTATGTAATGTAATTTCAGCAGGTTTTAGCAGCGGTGCTGAGCCTAGATACAAATTTAGTAAAAGCAAAATGTAAAATGTACGCCCTTTGTGTTATTTCTAGTCCAATGAAATAAGAGTTTGACTATATAAAACAGTTAATGAGGAGCTAGAATTTTGTTACGACCATTAATTTAATATTTAACTAAACCTCAAAAGTTTCTTTTCATAGCACACAGAAATTTATGTAGGTTGTGTGCAACGTGCATATACCGCAGGCAAAACTGTACCTTTCCTGAAATGCACGGGCTATGCAGTGCATTTTAGGTGATACCTTATAATCCAATAAACGTTTAGTGGTTTAATCATTATTATAAGAAAAATTATTATAAATATAAAAATTTGGGTTTATCAAGTACTTTGGCACTAGGATTTTAAAAAAAATCAAAAAATAGAGAGCCAAAATTCTAATGGTCTAATGGAGACATGAGGCGATATCCAATATGGTGACGTTTGTTTTATGCGGTACACAATTTCTAACGGTTTCGAAATAAGAACCGGTTTCCTACCAAAACGCTAGGATCATGTGCTGTTATGTATGATTGTACAATTTAGTCCGACTGCAACTCTAATACATATTTAATAAAAAAAAACTTACTGTCGGTATAGGGGTGCCGTAGTTATCACTGCTTCATCAACATCAATACCGTCAACTTTTTCTAAAGACTCCAGGGACTTTTCAAGTTCTTGCTCTTTATCACGTAGAAAGGAGATATTTTTTTTAAGTTCTACCTAAACATTATTTAGAGAAAAAGACTGCAAATTAAAAATGACAAATATACGTCTTCTCTTTCTAGTCTGGATAATATGGATTCAATTTTCGATCGTCCTTCCGTCAATTCCTGTTTTGTTCGTTTTAAAGTTTGAATTTCCGCGTGACACTGATTTACTCGTTCTTGAATTCGGCGGCGTAGTTTATCTTCCACAGCACTTATAAGAGAAGCTTTAATATGCTCTTCTGTTATAGTCCCAGTTTGATTTGTTGTAGCGGCATTCTTTAAAGGGAGTTGTTATATGAAGACATTTTGTCTGGAAAAAAAACATCTTACGTAATTTGAATTATATCCTGATGCAGAAGGCATCATATAAGGTGGATAACTTGATCCACCTTGCGGCATATTTTGTCCTGTATTAGACGATGGAAATGCTGGGAACGACCCAAAGTTGTTCGTTGGGGGATAAGGGGGAAACTGACCCCCAGTTCCTGTTGTAGGGTATGGTAAAGCAGAATTTCCAAATTCAGGAATGACAGCTGAATAAATTTAAAGTAAAATCTTTCCTGATGATGTATTTGAAAAGCTTACATTGAGGGGGATATGTCGTAACGGGTTTCTTCGGCTTAGAATATACTGGAGGGTGTTCGCCGAAAGTTACAATCATAACTTGAATTAAACTTAACAAATCGGACGTTTGCTGTAAAAAGTATTAATAATAAAATCATTCAGAATATATGAAAGTTGCATACCGGTTGCCAATCGTGCAAGTAAGGCAAGTAAATTTTACCCGTGTAGTCGACATACATAGATATTTTGATCTGCATGTTTAGTGTAGGCTTCACGAAGCACATAGGAGCATTATTGGGATGAGTGTCCATTAACCAGATAATAATTGGAATATAGTAAGTATTGCCTAAATAAAGATTAATCTAGTTAGCTAATATATGTATGTAGTAATGCACTTCTCACCTTTGTACACTACTGGAATAGTGCCATCCAAATTAAACAAGTCCACAACGCGTCCATCATTGAACACTGCAAAAAGATAAAATTGGCTAAACACTATTTTTCTTAGTATTTCAGCTTTGAGAATGTGTCTTTGCTAGTCGAGTCGACCAAATTCGACTTCCATAATAGGACTCTATAATGTGGTTTCTGCGAACGTATAAACAAATTTAAACGATATCCTACAAGGAAATTGGCAGTCACAATCCAGGACAAATCAGGTTTTATTGAATCAAATGCAATGTGCCCAGTTCCATTAACAAAGAGAAGGAAACCGAGGCCGTACTGTTAACATTTGTTGTTATTGTTGTGTTGTGTTACTAAATATAATGCAGTTCCAGAAAAGATATCGCATATTTTGTTATATATTATTTTTTATATATTTCGCAATATAGCCGATCACGCTGAAATTTTGATATGTTATATCTTGATAAAATGTTCTCATGGACACAAAGTGATTTAATTTGGAAAACATTTTAAAATTTAGATTTTTTAATATACATACAATATGGGCGGGATCCGCACTTCTTAATTAAAAGGAAAAATGCTAGCCGCGTTCTTTTGTGTCCCTTGTTCTGAAACAAGACAACCATACATTACGTTGTTCTGCTCGTGTTCTGTTGCCTGGACAGAACAGAACTAACCTCTTGCTCTGGACAGTGTACTTATTCTACTGTAAATTAGAGGCGCTACGTGTTAAGGGGAGGGTAAGGTTAATTCGTACAAAAAAAGGCACATTTTTGTGAATTTTTTTCGACAACTCAGTTAAAATCTATTCATTAAAGCTAATGGTACATCAAAGTAAAACATTTGAAGAATATTTTGTAAAATTTACATGTAGAAATATTGAAAAATAAGGCAATTGCAGCCATTATTTGGAAGCGTCTCAGAAAAAAATAGAATTGCGGTGCCCCTCATAACTCGGTACTGGATCATCTCAAATCAAAAAGGAAATTTTTTGTCGTTAGATAATCGCTTTCCCCAGGTAACGCGGGAGGGGTTTTTCAAAATTTAAATTTTTAAATTTTTGGGAACACTTTGAAGTAAAAAACGCGATTTTTGCAAAGAAAATCGGATAATTTGTTATTATAAAATAAAAACTATTAACAAATTTGAAAAAAACTCTCCCGTGTTACCTCGTAAATTATGTACAGCAATAGTGTTCAAAATTTCAAAAGAATCGGTGCAGTAGTTTTCAACTTATGAGGGGCACCGACTTTGAAAACATGAGTTGTGGGAAAAACGCCTTAAAGTTTTAAACACTAAAAAATTTAGAGTAAAACGTTCATAAGCGAGTTGCTTAAACTGCTGTATCTTCGTTAGTTTTGCTACGATCCGTCTCAAATTTTCACACAATATTTTTGAAAGGTTCTTCATTTAGAAAATGGAATAAAAAAAAATTCGAAAAAAAAATTTTAATACCTTACCCTGCCCTTAATTTTTTAAATTTCTATCCCGCATCTGCGTAAAACTCAGATGACAGTTGCCGAATACGTTATGAATAGGTGCGTTCGACTTGCCACTGCCTCAGTGAGCCGGCTCAGTTTGCTCAGTTGCTCACTGAGCCGCAGCGTTTTTCTCACTCCTAATGTCCCTATTTTCCGGATGGTGTCGCTAGTGTTTTCTGAGCCAGAAGTGAGTCATCTGAGCCAGCAAATTCTGTTCTCAGTTGGCTCAGCTCAGTTACTTTGACATATAAAAAAAGCTGTGACATCATGAAAATACAGATAACGTTTTTGTTCAGGGTAAGATTCAAAGTTAACGAAAGTTAGGGCATTCTGATACATCAGGTGTATTTTAGCATGTATAATAAATAAAATAATCTGCAAATTCTCTGTGATCTGAATATTTTCCTTTAAAGAAATATATTAGATAAATACTAAATGTTCTCATCATTTTGCCGGCACTATTGAAATGTCAAATCACTTCTAAGCGTTTTTCTTGCACACCCACCCTCACTGAGCCGAAACTGAGCATGTCAATTTGACAGCTGATTTCAAAGTGAGCCGGCTCACTGAGGCAGTGGCAAGTCGAACGCAGCTAATACAAATTTGTTTTCATCTGTTAGCTCATAATTTTGTGATGCCCTCGCAAGCGCACACACAGCTTGGCCTATTGCCCGCAGTGCGGCGCATAACTGTAAGGTGACAACACCCCCGCGACAAAGACGACAGAGACGGATTCCTTGGAGGGAAATTGAGGCATGGGTGCCAGGCCAGCGTGCGTCTAAAACCTAATTGTGCAAATGTTATGTAATATACTTTGTAATAAATAGCAGTTAAATTAAAACTCTATAATTTAATCAAAATTGGAAAAAAACAATTTGTAAACTGATTTTAGGGTTTTAATAAATAAACTAGATGACTGCACGCTTGTTCTGTAAAGTGAGTAGAGCAAATGGAACAAGAGAATCCAGAACATGGTGCGCAAAAGAACACAGCTAGTATACCAGTATAACGAATTGGGACAGAAACAAATTTCTTGGGCCACTTTGTTTTTTTTGGAATAAGGGGCGACATTTCTTGGCCCGCATCCTTGGGAACAGCAAGCGAGAGAAGCACTTAGTGTAGAAAAACTATATTGATCGTTCCTTCGCTATTTTTCGAGCGTTTTTTGCGGACCAAGATTACTTAGGAACAGTATGTTATGAGGTGTAATTTACTGCATTTGAATCGAGAAAAAATTTTAAAATTATTTTTTAAAGTAGAATCTTCTTTATAGAGTATAATACACAGTGCGCATTTTTGACTTCAACGATTAGTAACTTGTTTTAAAACTGAGTGGGCGCAGGTACACAAGCTAGAGAGCTTTTGTTTGTCATGCGAAGCATAAGCGGGCGTAAAAAATTACTTCAAATATTTAATATGCACCGATTACAGCACTTGCTCGACTGTAAGTGAATCTCGATATTGAATCAATCCCCGAGCATTTAAGACGTATGCCATTTATTTTCAACGAAAATACAAACATACATTAGTACTTCCGAATCATGTTAAATCCAAAATATTGACACTTACCAAATTTATCGTAATGATATCTGAGGCTAGGGTAATTTTCCAGCACATCCATCACATCTTTCTTGGTAGCAGGGATGTTTTTGTACTGCAAACAAAATTTTCTGTAATTCCATTTCGTAGGTAAATTGATTTATGGATATACTTTTGACAAAAGTCGGGTTATACGAGCCTCCTCCGCCCCGGACCGCATTTTCTCATCAATTTGTAAAAATATTTACTGTACTACTGCCGTATTAAATACTCCAAGTCAATTTATCCTGGAAAAATCTTAACTCAGATGACAGATGACTAATTTACTATATGCCTTGCATGTTGGCAACCGTGAAGCTATTTCATGACGGCTCTTGATCAGGGGTGCGTTCATTATTTATTGTAAACTATAATTTCCTAATAGTGCTCATGGCAATTTATTTATCCTCCTAACTTCTAAGTAATACTCATGATATCTATATTCAGATATCACATACCCGGCACATAAACTGCCCAGTAGGAAAAATTAGCTGCGCTTCTCGTTGCAATACTCATATTTCGCTTCCCGAGAAGTTGCATGAAAGAACGGTCACCTATTTATAGTGTAGCAGCCATCGAGCCATCAGTGTGGGCAGTATCCACTGATCTATACTATCACACTGGGCACTGGGCTTGCTTTTGTTTGCATGAGCTAGTCAATTCCGAATCACTTGTTTATCGGCTGTTAAGGAGTAAAGTGTTGTTTTGCGTAGTTGTTTTTAAAGTTTTCTTGAGATTTGGAATTCATTACTGCCGTCAAAGAATATCTAACAACAAGAAGGGACACTCGTGACGTTTTCCTTATCCTTCAACGACCTTGGGTACCGTTAACCGGACCAGACGTTTCATTTTGTTGGGAATAGGTAGTTATAAGCAAGTAATATGTGAGAGCAAAACAAAAATTTGGGGGAAATGCTATGAAAATTGAAACGCTTCTACAAGGTGAATGATTCTATTTTGAACATTTTCTATTTTCCAGCAAGGCACAAAACTTATTTCCTGATAATTGTCCCTTGCAAAGCCAACACCAAACGCCTTATATGATGTTAACCCATCATTTCTAAAACGAAAGAACAGCTATTCACTTAATTGCATTTTAAAATGTTCCGAACTTTTCAAGTCGTCATATCTTTCAAGAAAATAACACCACCCTGCACTAGCTCTCTAGCCGCGTGAGCGCCGCACACAGTCGCTATGAATTATTAGAAATCGCCTGAAAATGCACAGTGAAAAAATGAGAGCAACGAGGAGAGGTAGCACTCAGATGGCATGGTGATAGAGAGAATTAGAAATCGCCTGAAAACTCCATAGTAAAAAATTGCTGCATTTTGTATCTGACACTGTACATGTTGTGCGTGAGAAAATTTTGCGGCCTATGGTTCTCTCTTAATTGCTTACGGGAATAGGATGGTACTCGTTCGTTTCTGTTTTAGCTAATGGGAAATTTCTCTGGATGTGTTTTCCAGACATTGCATACTAGTTAGACATTTTCAGGCGTAATAGAGTGTCCCTTCTTCTTATTAGATTTTCTTTGCTGTTTTTCTCATAAATGCAAAACGCGTGCATAGGCGGTTATCCGGACAAAACTCTAATGAAGTCGTCAATGATTGCTGCCAAAAATATTCAAAGAGCAGCGAATGAATTGGAAAGGGCCTTACGATATAAACTCATGCTTCTTCCGAAAGTAATGCAAGATATTTTGTAAAAATTTACCTAAAAGTGCGTTGAAATATGTACTTTCACATAATATATTCAGAAACCTTGTTTTATACATTCTTCTTCTTAGACGTCCACCATGTTTTGTTACTGTTTTTATTTTTCGTTAAAGTTCCGCAGAAGCTTTATCATGCTGTTGTCATATCACAACTTTTCTGTTCTAATAGGATTCGAAAAAAACTAGCAAATCAATTTGAATATAACGGTTTTTACTTTTGCCCCGGGCAAACCTTAAAATTCCGGCTTTTAATTATAGTAGGTTAAACTAAGACTTTAAGAATCTTTCAGGAAAATTAGAGGAGGTATATTCAAACTGGTCCCCGTATACTAAAGTAGATATGGTAATGTAAAGAATGTTCCTGGTAATTATCTCTCAGCAGATCACATAGTTATACATACACAGTCACACACTGGAAAAGGTTATATGGATATTTGCACACTGGAAAAGGTTATATGGGAGAGTTGTGCAGAACTATATTCTCTACAAAACAAGGTCTTAACGAACTTCTTCGAAAAACCAACCCGAAGCGAGATATGGATATAATTCACTGTATTGAACAGTTCGAACTTACCTCCACTCATTTTCTTGAAAACTTCCTAAACTAACATCTGGTACTACTAAATTACTTTGAAATCTTTCGTTTATCAAACATTGCAAAGCTCTGCACGTCTATCTGATTTTACTTTTGCATTTATGAAAACGGCGGGTACTGCTGAAAGAAACCGAAACAATGAAAAGTTAAAGTCGATAAGTCTGATGCATTTGAGGTCTAGTTAAAATTGAATAATGCCTTTATTATGCTAAGATATTTTCCTCACACGTGCGCGGAAACCACTACTATTCCGCACGGGTTTGCGTGTGGAAACACGCCGATTGCCCACTGTAAAGCCTGTTGGGAATAACCCACTGGTAATTTTAAAGAACGCAAGCGAGACTTCGAATAACGCACGGGTACCTGAAATGGAATGCACTCAGAATATTTTCTATCTTCTTCAATTCAATTCTTCAAGAAATCCTTCATGGGAGCCGTATACCTGAGTGCATTTGGGTCGCTCGATCAACGCAATGAGAAGGAGTGCGTACATGTGCCATCACTGATTACTGGACAGGAGTATGCATTTCTCGCTTACACTTGCAATAGCAATGAGGAGCTCTAGAAATCTGCCTGAGGAGCACTCGACTCGACGGTTATGAATCGTGCACTCAGAATATTTCTTCAAGAAATCCCTTTTTTTTGTATACTCGCACGTGTTAAACATCCTTTTAATGCTTTTCAGGTACCTAAATAAATTATTTAAGCCGGGCATGAGTGTAATAGTATATTGCTTTGAACATTTGTACCTTAGATATCATAAAAACCTTTCGTATAACTTTTTGAGAGATAATTACGGCAAAAATTGCTTCGCTCGTGCGTCTAACTCTAACCCTGCCATCGTGGGCAATCGGCTAGTTTCCACCCTAGTTGCACAAAATACTATTTCAGGGAGGTAACCGATTTCCGAGAATTGAATGAACTATGCTGGTGCAGATACTCATTTCAAAAGTATTAGCTAATATTTTGACTGATTTTCTGGCTAAGTAAAACCGTTTGAGTAGTTGGATCATGTAGTTACATGTGCACCATATTACTAAGTAGGTACAGCTTTAATGCGTCCAGTTTGCCCGCTATAAAGAGATGTGGAAAAATAGTTACAAAGTACACATATATATGGCAACTTAAGAATAGAAAAAAAATATTATGAAACCGCGATGTATTCACATATGTTATATATATATATTTTAATATTTCTACTATTATCATTCTGCTACTAATGAAGTACTCAATGAGCAACTCCGTACACTAATCAAGCGAGTAGCTTGGGGGCGTTTGCGGCGGTGTCCACCTCCATTTAGCCCAGGTGATACATGTTCTTGCATTTTCGTCAAAAGCCAATTCATTGGGACATATGACTTCTCTTCCTGCAACGTTTTGTGCGAAACATTCCCAAAATCGCGTAGGATCCCAATTATTTTTGTATATTTTAATGGTCATTTCTTCAGTCGTTTTGCAACCAGGCCTCCCGTTATGATTAATGCGGGCCATGCAGCATACGGTGAAAAGAAAAATAGGTAAAAAGGCTTTTAAAACTGAAATACAAAAATCGTTTATAAGTTTTCATATTTAGAATAAATTCGATAGCTTACCTCCACATCCCATTTCTTAATTATTAAGGTTTTGATATCAGATTTCACCAAAAAACTCTGCACAACTGTGAACTTTTGGGTCGAGTGAAATTTTCTTAAATACATTGACAATAAAGATAAGCCAATCTCACTTTAATCTTCTGCCGAAATCGCTCATAAAAGTTTAAGAGATATAGCATTTGTCTATTTTACCTACGCTAAAATTGTCATCAAGGACTTTCTTATCTCCCGATAGTCCCAATAAACAAAAGCTTAATGCAGTCATTTTGCAACACTCAATAGCCTGATAATTAAAATTTAACTAGCTGATTTTATATTCGCGAAAAATGTTTAAATATTTGCAGAAATATATTTGGTGTTAATTGAAAGCATGGATCTGTGCTTTTGCACTACCACTTATTTGGATTTAGCACTAAAATTTTAATATTAGATGAAATACAGCTTGCACTATCACTAATCGATTAGTGGTAGTGCAAAAATCTTTCACTGTGATTGAATGATAAATTAATAGTGCGAATATGAACTATACGTTATCCATAGTTCGGAAAAACAATTTCCACTACCACTAATCGTTTAATTATAGTTCAAGCAACATTTTTACTAACACTGAGCCCCGTAGTGCAAATGAAATAATTAATGCACTACGCCTACGCCCGGTACGGTATGTATGTGTAAGTGTTTTAAATTACATAATTTATGTGTGGTGATTATACCATATATCGATGCCAATTGGCTTGGCAAGTGGAAATCCCCCCTTTTACCCGGTGAATCCTCTGAAACCTCTCACGGGCCATTTATTTGTCTATTTATATGCTAGCGATGTCAAGTCGATCCAATAAATTTTTAGGATAGACATGAGGGCAATATACCCATAATTCAGGCCCCAAATTTGATAAATTTGAGAGTGGGCTTCGAAACAGTTTGAAAAAGGAAAATAATCAGTCAGTAGGAATTTTTAGTAATGCAAACGTAAATATCTTGAAAATGGGAAGAGCACGATTTTTTTAAATATTTACAATAATTTTCCGTTTATTAGGATAACAAAGTGCCACGAAGCCCGCCTTCAAATTGCGGGGCCTGACATGTCACCGACTTGAAGCTGATCCGAAATAACATGATTTTCAAGTGTGCTTGAAGTCAGCTTCAAACCGTCATGTAACCGTAGTAGGAGTTCAAAAGATTGAGGTCATGCTTCTCTATTTGCGTTCGTTGCTCGTAGTTGATGTGATTACTAGAAGTGTTGCTAAGTTCGCGAGATTATCCAGGATGATTTCACTTCTTTGCTTTTGATTGTGTTTGTCAATCATAGCAATTTGGGGCCGGTGGTGAATTGTTTCTTCGACAGGGCACGTGCATCAAGAGTGCAGTTTAATAAATTCCAATTTATATTCCATACTTTTTAATAGTGGTCAGAAATACATTCCGAACAATATGAATGTAGAGAAATTGAAGAAACTGCAAGCACAGGTGCGTATTGGTGGCAAGGGAACTCCACGGCGTAAAAAGAAGATTGTTCATCAGACAGCAGGCACCGATGACAAAAAATTGCAGGGCGTTCTTAAAAAAATAAATGTGAACGCGATCGCCGGTATAGAAGAAGCCAATATGATAAAAAACGACGGCACGGTTATACATTTCAACAATCCCAAAGTGCAGGCATCTTTGGCTACAAATACATTCGCCATCACCGGACACGGAGAAACAAAAAGGGTACCATTAGGCAATGCTAATTGTGGAATGTAAATAATTTTTGGTTCATATAGATCACAGATTTGTTGCCGGGGATCCTGACGCAGTTGGGCTCTGCTAATCTGAGCAACTGGGGCCGCTTAGCCAGCGAGCTCGCTGCAAAGACCAAGCAAGCTTCCGCTGAGGACGATGATGTTCCTGACTTGGTTGAGAACTTCGAGGATGTTGCCAAAAAAGATGAAGTTGAAAACATTGTTAAAAAGACGGACGAAATAGCTGTATCATAATTAATTCCGCACATTACCCATTCCGAGGATGGATATTACTTTTTGGAAATAAACATGTTTTTATTATGTTTTATTAGGTGTTCGCAATTAAAATACATTATGTATATATAGACAGACTTCCATTTTGTTTATATTTGGGGGCTGATTTCACTTACGTGTAAAGCAATTTTCGGAATAGGAGTTTTCTCTGGCATTCTGATTGACTAGAAACTTGTTATTGGGGTCATCGCCCCTAGAACATTTGCTCTACTATAGTTTCGCGATAGGGGCATGAATGTGAAGAGGTTATGATTTGTTTAGAAAGTTTCGACAATTAGTGCCGGTGGCGCAGCAAACTTGAGCTTGGAGTTTGTTGACCTTGACGTCGTCGCAGACAACACGGGCATAAGAATGGAAATTTCCTAGTAAGGGGGGAAATAATGGTACCTATGAGAGCATGTCTTTACATTTAAGTACCGTAGCTTACGGGCTCATGTTGGGAGGAGAATTCTGGATGGCCTAAAGCAGTGGCATTTTAAATCATGATGGAACAGGAGTTTATCGTGAATTTCATAGCGTTATCAAATCTGGGAAGATTTTTATTATATTGTGATGAAAGGAAAAAGTTTTTTGAACTATCATTCTTATGTGAGTAGGTAATGCTGTCGCAATGTGTTGAAGTGGGCAATGCGTGAATATCTTGCCCTTGTTAAGATTTTCATGAACGTTACTGAAGCATGAGAACAATTTTGCTGGACAATCAATATTAGTGTTGACATGTCGCTGTTAATGTGGCAAATATTAAATTTGATTGGTCTAGCGGTAATTTAGTTAACTGACGGTTTCGGTGAGGTCGAAAGATTAAATGTAAAAAAGATGTATGACTTGAAAGCCTAAAAGATAATAAATGTGTTTATGGAACAAGTTATTTGATTTACAATTTCAAGCAAACGTAACAGGAAAGCGCAGCCAGTAAATAAAAATTTCACAATTAAAGGTTGTTTGGCACGATTCTTGTTACTCAGGCCCCAATTTTTGGGACCGGGGTTCGAAACATTTTGCTAATTAACTCCACCGGTAGTTTGTAAAAGGAAAATGAACTCCACCGGCAGTTCATTAAAGGGAAATTATAGTATAAAATAGAATTTTCCCAAAAGTTACAAACGTTAGGTGGCTCGCGAATTGCCCTATATCTCGAAAACGGGTCGAGATAGAATTTTTTCATTATTTTTCCGTTAATTACCACAGCAAAATGTTTTGACCCACGTTCCCAAAAATTGGGGCCTGAATAACAAGAACCTCCCCGGTTGTTTTACTCATGACTGCGTTTCATTCGGAAACTACTCGTGAGTACTTTACACAAGCCAATGGAACGCTGAACGCAGCAATTGTAGTTTGGATGGTGAGGATGGAGATGAAGTCAATGAGGAAGATCATGCTGTTGCAAGAATTATTAGAAACGCCATAAAGAATTCTAACTTTAACTGTTGTTTTTTTTTGCGTGTAATGTTTATTAAAAATTGATAATAAAAACAAATTTTCTTAATATATACTACAATTATCGTGACCTCATATAACGTTTATTTCTTGAAGCTCTAGTTTTCTTTTTGCAATTCATGTTCTCTCAATTATCTTTAATCGTTACATATCTTTCGTTTATATTCTTCTTCATATTTAAATTTCTTCAGATCAACAATTTTTTCTTGAAATCTTGCTATTTTCTGCAGATTTCTTCCATTTTCCTTGCTTTGTTCCTCTATAGTCTAAGATGCACTACAATGCACTGTGCATTGTATACACTGGGTAGTGGAAAAACCTGCCTCCTAATGTTCCGCCGTGTGCCGTGTTGAAGCCGTTGCTCCGGGCTCTCTCTCGACAAACGTGTCGGTAAAACAGGGTCGTGGAAAACTTAATTATCCGTGATTATGGGCCAGTGAGGTTGATAACGATTGATAAATTAAGAAGTTCAGGAGCCAGAATTTTGGAATTCTTAGCGAAGAGCACCTCCGTATCCACTATCCAGTGTATAATACATATCAGTGAAGACTAGAGGCTTTATATTTTTATAGTTTTTCCTGTATATTAGTCTGATTCTTAAATAATTCATGAAATTGCTGTTTTTCCGTTAACTAGGTGTTATTGCATCAACTTGACCTCGGAAGTGATTATTTTCCCTATCGTTCGATGTCATCTTGTACGTTACCATCTTCTATCGCTGCTGATCTGATTCCTTTCTGTCTCAGCATCTTTGTAGGTAAGCTGATGCAAAATGAAGGAATACCCGGAATTCCTTTTATTGGTGACCTCATAGCAAGTTTTCTTCAAGAGCCGCAAAACTTAATAATTTATTTCGTTCACGTGTTTTTCACTTCTTAATGCTATTTTCCAATGGTTTTAATATGTTCAACATCCTGTATGGGCCAAAATCAGTGATTGAAATTTGATCCACTTGCCGTTATCCAATTGAGCAGATTTTTTGCATACTGCATGGGTTGTGAAGACAATACAATGTTTTAAAAGAATCACCATTAATGAATTAACTACTTGACTGTAATTAATTAATTGGTATCATGTGGAATTTCATATGCACAATTTTAAATAGTTTTGTTTAGTGAAAAAAACTAGTATTAATAATTAAGACGAAAAAGTAGAAAATAAATAAATTGAAAAGAAAAACTTTTTGAAAAAATGAGTTTCTTTTGAAACCAACATGAAATAAAAAACAGAAAATAAAGTTGCACCGATAGCAGAACAACTTTCAACATTTGTAAAAAGAAAACCATTGCGCGTTCAGCATTGTGATAAAGCATATTAATAGTGTATTGTACGAACATAACAGCAACAGCAATATATCATGAGCGCCCAATGGATTTCTTTTTACAAATGTTGAAAGTTATTCTGATCAGCTATCAGTGAAAATTTATTTTCTGCTTTTTAGTTTATTTTAGGTTTAAAAGAAAACCATTGTTTTAAAAAGTTTAGTTAAGGTTTATTTATTTATATTAAATTTAAATCAGCCCACACATATAAAATACTACGATTTCAAATGTCAGTTAAATACTAGACGTTCCTCTATCATGAGCAATTACGAACAGGCGAGCCTTGTCCCACTAATATTTGGAATTGGATTTACCCTCAACTGAAATCATCAGATTCCTATGTTGCTCCATAAAGGCAACAAGGGTTCCTTATTGTTTGTAATTATATTTAGCTAAAAAGATAAATAATTTTGTATTAATTTCTTCATTGAATAAATATTACGGAAGTTATTTACATTTTCCTGAATTCGATTAGTTATGTGGTAACGATTAAAAACTACTTCCCGATCGAACGCAAATCTGAGCCGCTGTGGCTGAGTTTATTAACTCATACATTAACAAGCTTTCAGACAAATTTCTGGAATTGATTTCGTACTAGTCCATATCTTCAAAGGCACCTTTAAATTTCACGTAAAAATATTTTCGTACGTTTAAGGGTTCCGCCAAAATACCCTTATATTAAAGATGGCGACCGCCTGGGGGTTGCAATCCCGGATACTCAGTTTTATACTCACCACCGACCCTCCCAGCAGATTACTCGACTCATATAGGTACGAGGACACATTACTTTTCCTTATAATTTTTTTCTCTATTTGAGAACCTTAACTATAAATCGCTTTCAAATGAAACTCTGCATAGAAGTTACAAGTGTGTATCCCATATTATGGCGGGGACTCCGACCTGAAGGCCTTTTGTGCCGACACCACACATGCCGAAACAAAAATTATCGATCATCGATCATGCACTTCAATATTTCATTGCTTGAATTTCCAGATGCCCAAAGTTGCACTTTATGGCTTTAACACACACCGAAACTCTGAAACAGAAGTTGTAAGAAGTATTTCACACTTAGGGTCATATCATTTTCCGTTTGCGCTTAATCAATTTCCGAACACTTTGTAAGGCAAAAATCTCCCTTAAATGTACCAGTCTTTACATGAATACAGGCTTCATACAAATAATCCAGGGAAATGGGTTATATTTTAGAGCAAATCCTCCTTAATCTTGAAACTTTAACGCGACTTCGGTTCGGTTCTAAGGATGAGAGCACTGGAGTGGCAGGACGTAGAGTAGGGGTGCTACAAAGACCAAAGTAGTAACATTTTAGTGTTTATTACTCCTAAATCCATCAATATGGTCTAATTTTGGACTGTGTTGCATGAGTCAGTATCCAAGACTTATTCTCTTTCGCCTTCATGGACATCTGTTTGTGCCTTGGGTGAGTTTTGCAAATTACATAAAGCCGTTGTTGTCTCATGACGAAGTAACAATCCTTGCATCTTCTCTTCAGACGTCCTTTAACTTTAAACCCACAATTGGATATGAGGATATTGCTAACCGGTTGCAGAAACCCGGAGCTGCTTGTTACCACAGGGTTTATTAAGCATTTTATTTGAGGAGAACTGCAAAGTAAGTGGAAGCTCCTCGGTGCCGACGCAGAAACGCAGGTATTTCCAAACTTAAATATCCCTTGACGGAACATATTGGGAACAAATCGTTGCAGAAAGTTCATCTGTAAAGCAATAACTACTTTCAAAAAGATCAACTTAATCATTTTAACTTTGCCATACCCTTCCAAATTTGGTTAGATTCCGACAGATCTTCTTCTTTAGAGGTCGATAGAGACCGAGTCTGCAATAAAAAGTGTTACGCATAAAGCTTATAACACAATGCCTCAAATAGTACGATCGCCTACTAATGTTGAGTATTTGGGATTAGGACAAGATCGCCTGTTCTTTGAGATTTGAATGAAACTTTGTAGAATCATTCCCTTGAAGGATTGTACACAATGTACGCGACGCGAAATCAATTCGATAACATGAAAACCAGTCGGCTCTGATCCATTTCAATTCACACGAGCGAATTTGCTGCGCGGAAAACTTTGGTTCTAGGAACGCCGTAAAATCGGGAAATGTTAAGTTTGTTTGCAAACGCCTGATCCTAGACTCCTCTTGCACTTTGAAAGCCAATGAGTTGACTTAAATTATCTGAGCCAAGTGTTTTCGATTTATTTTAAACTTATTCACACAACTGACAAGCATAATCGCGTCGCGTACTTTGTTTCAGAGCACGCGAATTTTTTCAACGTTTCTGCGCGCCGAAAATTCACGATGCGTACATTATATCTCAACCTTGGTGGTTTTTGGGTGCTGTCGTGGTTTGGTTTCTTACGGAGATTAGACATTATGGGGATTAGGCATTACAGTAAGCATGATTCATCAATTGAATAAATTATTTCCAGTAAATTTTCAATAGTTGTTTGAACGTAACCGCTATTCCATAATTCGTTTGTTCCTCCGAACTTCAATTAGCAAAATTGGACTCCCCTCCTTATTATTCGTTCTGTTTCTCCAAGCACTAGACAATCTCCGCGTTCCTTTGTTTTGTAAACTTGGTATATGTCAAATCAAGTGTCTATTGGAATTGAACTGTCGGTGATGTGAAGTCGGAGTTTATTAACTGCATAAATGGCTGAGAATAAACTCTCCTCTTGGATGCTTGAGCGCATTGGCCAGCGGGGAACAATTAGTTTGCCGGAAGGACATTCAATAGTAGGACGGCTACCAAAATGCGATATTCGCATTTGCTCAAGATTTTGCTCGCGGAGGCATTGCAAGTTTTCTGTAAACTCCGAGGGAGTGACCGTTTCAGATTTTGTAATATAATATGTCTTAGAGGAAGCATATTTATAATGTAGGATTCCTTTCAGTCAACCAATGGAGTATTCGTGAATAGCGAGAAGTACGTTAATCAAGAGGTAGAACTTAAATCCGATGACCGGGTGGGAATTGGATGTGAAGTAACGGATGAGGAATGTGCTGGAGATGATGAATATTATGTTTTTCGCTTAAGAAAAACTACACCAACTAAGGAAGCACTAAATAATGTCTGTCTCAAGAGAAAGAAAAGCCAAGACACTTCTAAGGTGGATAATGAATCCGAGAAGACCGAAGTGGAGTGTGAAAGCGACGAAGTTGATGACAATAAAAAGGAGAATAAAGTTCCTGATAGTAAATATGAAAAAGGGAAAAACGACAAAAACGGTGCGGATATTGAAAAAAATACCAAAAACAGGACCTCTGTCATCAAGGAACATTTAGATTTAATTGAAATCCTTGAAGGCGGCAATAGCAAGGAAACAGACGCATTTAACGTTAATTGTAAAAGCGCACATGAAAATGACCGGGATGAAGTTCAATCCGATCAAATAGTGGTTCTTATATCTGACGAAGATGAAGATGACAATAGCGATATTGTGCAGCAGAGAAATCTCAAAAGCTTTAGCTCTTCAAATAAAATTAACAACAATTTAGTTAGAGACGAGGAGGAGAGCACCAAAACCACAATATCTGAACAAGTCAAAGTGATGACAACAGAATCTCGGAAGGATAGCAAACACTTTCCTAAAAGTGATAGTCTCCACAAGGATAGTGATTGTAATTCAAAGAAAAATGTGTTTAAAGCCCCGACAGTGGATAGTGTTAAAAAACAGCGTTCTTCAAAGGACAATACGGATAAAAGGGATACGTCAACAAAAAGTGGTACAATTATGGTGTCTGAGAATAATTCGAAACTTGAACATCTTAAAACCAAAAATAATGTGCAAGGAAATTGGAAAGATCCAATCATTGTCCCAGACAATGATGATGAGGAGGAATCTGAGATATTGTTGTCTCAATCTTTGATTAGAGTCATTAAACAAGAAGTCGTTGATTTGGAAATGTCTTTTTTTTCTGACGACCAGCATGTTGACCGAAGTAATACTGATGATAATGATATCGAAGGCAAACCGGACAGTAGCCCTATAATTGAACAGGATGATATAAATGACGAAAATGTTTTCCAACATGGTCCTCACCTAGAATCTGATTGGGATAATATGTATCAGGAGAATACTTCAAAGGAGATAGAAACAAAAGCAAAGCCAAGAGTTGCTGAGAAGCGGAAGCTGCCTGAAATTATTGAGGCCCCTAGTTTACCTGAGAAGCGAGGAAAATTAAGAGGTAGAGTAACTTATTTTAAAAATTGTGTGGCATAATGCAGTACATTGCCGATCATTGCAATTAATTAAGACCGATCCCTGTTGCAATTTTTTTATTGTTATTTTGGTTATACTTATTGCAAAATTTGTTTACTGATTGAATATTTTTATCTTACAAAATATTCTACGGACTCAAATTTGCCCTTCCCCACTGTAAATTACAGTGATTTACACTCTAGAATAGTGCTAGATGTCGATAATACCTTGCAGCAAGTGGAAGACAAAAGCAGCCTTAGAGTTGTTACGTTGGAGCTCAAGGGACTTAAGTTTGATGAGCTTGAGTCGATCCAAATAAGGAGGGAGGATGATTGGGTTACTCCTCCATAGAGTAGGGCAAAGCGAACAAAACGTTTTAGGACGGCCTCGACAGGGTTAATCTGTGTGCTGTAAAAAGGAAACTATACATAACACGCATACTCAAGAATTGGTCTTATTAAAGTGCACTAAAGAAGTCGCGTGATATAAGGATCCTGTAATTATTTTTATAAACCTTGGCGTAGAATTCGCTTTATTAATAATTGCATCAATGCGGTCGACAAAAATAAAACGGTTATTCAGCCAAACACACAATCCTTGATTTTGTCCAATTTTGTTAAGGTTGAGCCATGCAATGTGTAAATATAAGTTAACGGTTTCTTTATGCGTGAGAAAGGCACAATAGAGCACTTCCTTAAATTAAAAGGTAAATGATTAATAGAGCACCATTTGTAGAAGGCGGTTAAGCCAGAATTTAAGTATTCACTGTCCAAGTCAGTCGAAACATAATGAAATATCTTGGCATCGTCAGCATAAGATAACATTTTTGAATAACTTAGGAAAGCTTTACGGAATCACTATATGGTATATGCAGTCAACTTGTTTGATAGCTTCTAATGTAGATATGCAATAATTTGAGAATTCTAGAAGGTTAGCCGTGGTGCATCTTCCTTTTATATAACCTTGCTGGGAATTCACTAAACGTGCCCTGCAGTGGAAAGCGAGAGGCTGGCTTATTAGGGCGGGCCACGAAAATGTTGGCGATTGAACGCAATTTTCCGTCCGGCCTGTAATTCGATATATCACACCTATCACACTTTTTATGAAGGGGAGTTATGTAAGTGTAAGATCTCCAATTTCTGAGCCTAAGTAGCTGAGACGCTGAACCACTTGACGAATCCGTAGGACATTATAGGCCTAATAAATTGATTGTATATTAGTAATTTAGTTTTTGTGTGCACTTTGGGATGTTAAGATTCTGGTTACCTTATTCGCTCTATCCGGAGTGTATATCCCAGGTATTTAATGCTCACTTTAGAGTGGCCTAGACTTAATTTTAGGTTTCCGTTTCTGCTGGCTGTTTTGGGAGGTGCCTTTCCCGACGCATTTTTAAGTAGCTTTCCTGCCTACGTAGTTTCTCTCGGCAAAACCGTTCTTTTTAAACGTGTTTTTTAAAAATAAGTAAGCCGCCACAAATCTATTATTAAACTTTGTTATTTTTGTTGTATAGGTGTTTCCGCAGAAGCCACTAAACATAAAACAAGTTTAGAAATTGCTCCAAAAAAGAAGGAGACTTTCAAGAAAAAAGAAAAGCCAGTATCAAGGGAACAATGGCTTCAAAAACCATCATTACAAAAACGCTCTCACAATGCCAAAGTAAAGAAATATCAAGAAGAAAGAAAACTAAAATTGAAGGAAATTGCACAAGAGCAAGCTGACAAAAGAAAGTCTAATGATGACAATTGCGTTAAAATTGTGAATAAGCCAAAAGTAAAGGTAACTATGAAAAATCGTGGCTCCTTTCTTACGGGGGAAGAACAGGGTGAATCTAATGCTAATGGTGACTGCAACCAAATGAGAGCATCGAAACTGAGTTCGAAAACATTTTCAAGTAATAATGTTTTGGTTAAAACAGAACCAGTTGAAGACTCGTGTGAAGTATCAGAAGGGCTCAACGATGGCATGATGATTGACACTGCCGCTGAACCTCAGAACCAGAATATTCAATCAGTTACCAAAATAGGTGAAGTCGTAGAAACTGATTTGCAACACCCATCCAAGATGCATTCTAGTTTAACACACCAAAAGAGTAAATTCAAGTTGATTTCAAAAAATGTTACTACTTTAAAGTCGATTATAAAAAGGAGAAATTCTTCGAAGCCTCGAAAAAAGGTGAGGTTTTGCGATGATCCCAAAATAACATACATTCCTAGAGAGGAATCTTCAGGGAGGAAAGTAGATAGTAAGGATATCCCCATACATTTTTTGACCAAAGCAAGTGGCGAAAATGTCCTTTCTGATATATTAGCTTGGAATCCCAAGTGGCTGGAAACGCGCAAAGATGAGGTAAATGGCCGTAACCACGTGCTTGTACCAATGTTGCATCAATTTTCTTCGTTCGACGACTTCAAAAGGTATGGATTGTATCGATTTTTTCCTTTGTAAAGAAATTACTTTATAGAATACTTGTCCCACTGATGAAATTGGAGGTTTGGGCAGAAATTCAACAGAATACTAATTCACAAAAGGGATCATCTACTGGTATTAAATTGGAAATTGAGAATCATAAACTAGAGAGACGTGGAGATGGAAAACGTTATGTTTACTACTGCGATTGTAAGTTAGCTTTCTAGGTATTAGCGGTTTCAGAACAATTTACTTTTCAGATGTGCCGATTAATTTGAAAAATGGATTTCCTTTTAACATCAGTGACCTATGCATTATCACAGTAGAATCTTCGCGAAAATCCTTAAAAATGTTCGCCTATATAGAAAGTTATAAAAAAATTGGTAGTTTAAAATAGTTGAAATTCATTTGCCAGTGTTTAATTGCTCTATTTAAAGGTTGCAGTCAAAATTCACATTACCAAGTGGTCCTTACTTCAACTGCCATCCACGAGTACAAGGAATTATTAGATACTATAAAAAGTGTATATGTCAAACCAATTACACAACTTCGTGTGGATTTGGGAGCATTTACTGCAGTTCATCATTTAAAATATTCTGCACTTCTGGAGCCCATACTAGATCCTACTAAGTTGCTCCATTCAAAAATGCCATCTATAGACAGCGTAAGGTATAAGGGGTATGAAGATATGAATAAAAACCAAATGGACATATTGCTTAAGACATACTTAAAGTGCGCAAATCTAGATGAATCCAATATTTGTCTGATAGAAGGTCCTCCAGGCACTGGAAAATCACGGTTGATATCTAATCTAGTCTTACAATTGCTTTATGGTGTTGAGAGTCGTAACACCGAGAAAAAAATTTTGATTTGTTCGCAAAGCAATGCAGCCATAGATGTAATAACTACCAAACTTCTCAAAATAAGAGCTAAGATGCTGTATTTGAAGTTCAAATTAGTAAGGTTTGGGATACTGGAAAAAATGAGTCCATCAGTGAGAGCCGTTTCTGTACAGAATTTAGTAGACCGCCAATTAGTGTCTCCTGAAAACCAGAATATTTTGAAAAGAGAGGTAGTTGAATTTATTTTGTAATTAAGCTAGTGTAGCTGTGTTATTTTTTAACAGCGGGAATTGTTGGAGAAAAGAATAAAAGAAAAAAGTGAAAAAATTGAAAGCGGAGCGAACAGTGTTCAGTATGAGGAATTGATGAAATTAACACAGCAACTAGATGTTGTAAAACGGCTGCCAAATCAACAGAATTTATTGCAAAAGCGTAATACTATGTATCGGAAACAAGTGCAGGGTGCGCATATTGTGTGTACAACACTCTCTAGTTGTATTCATATGCTGCAGTAAGTGAAATAATATTGCTTCTTTATGAGTTGGTTTCATTTTGTTGTATTGTAGGTATACCAATAATTTTGACATTTGTATTATCGATGAAGCAACATTGTGTGTGGAACCGTGGACGTTGATTCCTCTGCAATTTGATATCTCGTCCCTAGTATTAGTTGGGGATACGCAACAACTTCCTGCCACTGTTTTGTCTAAGGTAATGTAAATTATAAGTGTACCAGCAGATCTGTTCATGGCTGTGCCTGGGAATACTAGTAAATTAAATAAAAATATTATTAAAATGAAAACCCGACTGCCAAAAATAAGGTCAAGTAGGTAGGTACCAACCAAGAATACTTTAAGGGATCTACCCTCTTTTCGGAGGGAAAAAAAAGGTTAATTGCAATAAATTTTTCGATAGGTTTAAATTATGAAAATTGATAAGAAAAGTATTACACTCAATAAATACACTCTCGAACTATATTCAAATTTTTTTTTTTTATTTATTTTTATGAAATTTTAAGCATGGAATTGCTGGCCGAAAAATGATCCAAAAAACGAGAGGGGTGTGCGGCGTTGATGAAATCTCCGAGATGCATGGTCGGAGAAAAAAAAGCAAGGAATTTTAGGTTCAATATATTAATAGCTCTAGCGCATCGGAAGCGATTTTTGATTTTTGCAAAATTGACAAAATGGCGGACATTTTTTGAAAAACTACGAAAAAACATGTTTTTTTTCACCGTTTTCGGCACAAAAAAAAGTTCAAAATCAAAATTTTGAAAAACCCCCTCGATGCGCTATAGCTGTAGTCATAAAGAATGTTTGGTAAAAATTTGGTGAGAATCGGTTCGGCAGTTTCCGAGATTTCATCAACGCGGTGTCGACATAATGACATCGTAAAAAATTTCACGTAAGCCTAATCAGCGATGCCTGGACCATACACTATGCCTTATTCTTCCTCAAAATGCACATTTTCACCCCAAAGTAGCGTTCTTGTGATATGTTCTGGCTTCCTTGGAGGCATCAGTGCTGCGTCGGCCGCACGCCGCACTTCTCGATTATAAACAAACGCGCAGAGATGTTGTTATATCAAAATTTTAAACTCGACTAATTTTGAGACAAAAATACAGTTACACTGCTCCGATCATTATAAAATTTTAATATGATATTTCTTTATATATATACTTTACGAAAATACAAAAAAAAAATCGATTTATAAAGAGGGTAGATCCCTTAATATTACAGATAAGCATACGGGATCCAATCACCATATTTGTTGAAATAGTAAATACAATAGGTCCCGTCTGCCTTAACTGTGATATTAAAGTATGAAGTATTAAAATGAATTTGTTTTTTGCAGTCGGGTTTTTTTATTTTGTAATAATGTTTTGTTTTACAACTTTTTAGTTCAGGCAACTCAGCTCGTACGCATGACTAGTAATTTTGCATAGTATCACTATCTATTATTATACTACGCCCAGAAGTTGTTTTTGTTATCCTGTAGTAATGACGTCACATAGATTATCATATTCTGCCCCTTGGTACCCATATAATGAAGGATGTTAAGAACACTGTAATTCGCTATCTTGGGACGTCCGGCATATTGGATTTAGAATGACGTTACATAGTTTATTTATATTTGGCCGGGCTTATTCTTTACTGAATATACAAAAGGGGCCATACATCTAACAAACAACTAATAAGCTGTCTAATGGCCATTTTGCATCGAGAATCGAAATTTTGCAACTTCCTTGAAATTGAAGTTTCGGTCCTAAATTGTCATGCCGGAAATAAAAATAACTCTAAACCAATTCTAAACTAAATAATTTAACAATTGCAATTATGATTGGAATAATGTGCTTACGCAACGGGACGTCGATGCGGCGGTCTTTGCTTTTTATAATTATATGTTTGCGTCTATTTCTAGGTCTGACTAGGTCAAATGATTCTTCATCTGGTCCACCTTTGCTAAACAAATATTTAAAGCATTTAAACAATTTAAAAACGAAACCAATTACAGATCTGTAGGCAAGCTTTGCTGCATTGCATAAATTGTCAAGGTCATTATTTTCAATATCCTCCGTTTTTGGGCTCTTTCCATCACTTCGTGAAGCCTCAACCTTCTTGAGTTCTCTCAAGCTTTCGCAAGTAATTGTGAAATTTTAAATTCTGACTTAGACGCCTTACAAAAATGGCGTTCTATTATTAATCTCCTCCTCAACGCTGACAAATGTTCCGTAATTTTTTTTTCGAAAAAGTCTTCGTATTGGCTTTGACTACACAATAAATCATTGTGCATTGACCAGACTAGACAAAACTTGGGTGTGTGGTTGAATTTCCATTTTAATTTCGACGACCATATTAACATGATAATAGTCATCAAGGCTAACGCTACCTTAGGCTTCGTTAAAAGATGGTGCAAGGTGTTGTATGGAGGAGTATGTAACTCGTTTGTTATATTGCACTTTTGTGAGGTCTATCTTAGAATACGCTTGTTGTGTGTGGTGGCTTTTTTACGCTTCTCATATTAAGCGGGTGGAAGCTGTCCAGCGTAGGTTTACTTGTTTTGCGCTTCTTGGCCCTCCATGGAGTAATCACCGCATATCACCCCCATACATGAATATAATCAAACTTTTCAATGTGGGTACTTTGGCAAATCGACGTAACTTTTCCAAAACTGTTTTCGCTGTGGACTGCTTACAATCAACATTGATTCTCCTCGGTTGCTTTCTTTGGTTAGTTTATCTGTTCCTGCTCGCTGTTTGAGGAATCAGGTTGTCTTAGGTATTCCTTAACACGTACCAATTGTGGTTACAATGACCAAATTACATCTGCCCCATTGCATTAATCAAAAATTTGACAGTTTAGATTTTAATTTGTCTCAAAAATCAATTAGAGCCAATATTGGGTAATTTACAATTTTGTATCCTTTTTCGCTATTTTTGTTATGATTGTAATGTGAAGTAATCAGTCATTTTATGAAACTTGAATAAATAAATACTAAACAATCCTGAAACCCCTCATCATCCATCTCATATAAATTAATTGAAGTTAATGATATTTGGTCGCCATATTGCGTCCGCCATTTTGAATTCCAAAATGTCGATGACAAACTCGAAATCAGCAACTTTGAAATCTATGGACATGCACAACACTACTGCTGGTTTATTATATCGGTCATTCCAGGAAAAAATTTCAATTTGACGCACATTTGTTTGAACCGAAATATATGTGTGTTGTTTATTTCCTTTACCACCACGTGGGTGGTGTACCGATGTAACTAATTTGGTCCCTGCTACCAAGACTGTCTGTCCACTACTCAAAGACTCGACATGAAAGAGTTGACATATTAAGGGGGGGCGACACTTCTCTGGGTTGAAAATTTGGTAAATTTTTTTTTTCCTGAAATGAGTTCCTTAAGGTGTCTAGAATATACCTCTAAGAGGAATTTTCGAACTAAAAATTATTTCTCCTTCAAAATCCCATTGTTCCATCTTATCCGAAGCTGGCCGCTGAGCGCACGCTGGGTATATCTCGCGCGCAAGGGATTACAGTCTCTCTTTATTGTTTGGGCGGCCTCCATTGATTCTCCATTGTTTTAGATGAAGATGAGACACGTCTCAAAGAGATGTCGAGAGCTATTCGTTTGAGAATATCGGTCAGTGCACGTAGAAAATCGAGCGCATACACATCACTATTACTAAATAAATATGTCGCCGTCGACGTCGCTACCCGAAACTTCAAACGCGTTTTTCTCGAAACAACGTTTTTCGACCTTTGCACTGGGCTCACGCCCAGAGTTTTAGTTCAATCACCTTGAAATTTGGCACACTTCTTCTCGACACTTATCTCTTCTATGTTAACTAAAAAAAAATATTGGTTTCAAAAAACTTTTTTTTTTTAATGCAAATAAAAGTGAAAAAAAATCCCATTTTCTTTTTTTTTTTTTAATAACTTTTGCAATATTGACCCGAAATGCGAAAAAGTTAGTTATCATAGAAGGTATCATCACAAAGAAGGTAAAAAATTTTGCTCGGCTGTTTCAGATCACTGACGACGACAGGATCCCAGTGCAAATGGATTTTTTATGTTCCCGGAGATCGTCTGCAATGGCCGCCATTTTGTTAAAAAAAAAAAAAAAATATTTTTATACACTTTAATAATTCAATAAAAACCTCCCATAAGTTAAGCAAGATTGGTCAACTCATTCTAGGAAAAAACAATCCTCAAACATTATAGAAATTTCTTACTAGAGAAGTGTCGCCCCCTCTTAATAAGTTAATTAGTCCCGGTAGCTAAAACTGCGCAGGTTACTTTTCTCAAAACTCCAAGATAGCAGTTCGTCAATAGACTGGACGCAGGAGAACATCCAAATTCATCTATCCAAAATTTATATTCCGCAATAATTGTACTCTGGATACACACTCTTAACAAACTACTCTGAAGCCTCATTGACCCCAGTCAAATATAAAATCCAGTAACACGTTATTTATCTGTCGATTTTTATGCTTTCACATCATAATTAATGCCAGCACATTTTGTCCTTCCACTGGTCACACATTTGTATCACTTGTATACAGTAAGAACCCTAATAGCCTTAGTGATTAAATTTTCACTATAAAACAGAAATATTTCCAAGCATACCCAAACAGTACACATTTCACAGAGCGTCATTATCTGAGCATAAAAAGCTTGAGTGGAATTGAAACGAAGTATATAAAAAACTATGAAAAATATAGAAGAAATACAAGACATCTCTTTTTAGTGCCAAAATTATTGAATTTTATTTAAAAAAAATATGTCTTTCATAAACATTTATTTAACCCTCTGTGACTGACGTGGTAGTCTGACAAATATCGTATATAGAGAATATGTCGAGTTAAATCGCCAAAGAGCTCAGAACACATGTACAAATTTATGTCATTCATTTTCAATGAGATAGGAATGGTTTTTAGTTTATTTATAATTATAAAATGCACTTATTTATTACTGAGAGTACAAATAGAAGTTGGAAAACTTCTATATAGTTCTATATAGTGTTCATCAGACTACCACATTAGTAGAATTTGAACAGTATTTCACGTCATTTATATACATTTTTTTTGTCTATAAAAACTTAAAAAATAGAGCGAAAAAATATATATGTGTGTATATGTGCACGTACCATTCTTTAATCGTTTTGTTGAGACCTTTTTATCACTACCATACATAAGATCTATACTAATATATAAAATCCTTTCGGTTAGTTAATGGGAGTATGCACTGGTAAGCTAAAAGCTTTTGAACCAATTTTAATGAAACCTTAACACCTTGGGCCATTACTGTTTGTCATATTTATCAGTTTACTGCCTGGACAAATCTGAACTTTGCAGCAGGATAATGCGAAAATTCATACCAATCGTGAAACAATGAGTTGGATTTAGATAACTTCCATTAAGGTGATGAATTGGTCGATGTTTTTAATTGAAAGCTGCGATTCTTGATGGATGGCGGAAACTCGATTCTGAGTTGTTAAATAAATTGATCAAATCCGTTAAAAAACGGATTTTTGATGCAATCAATCAAAAGGCGGCCCTATT
Source organism: Neoitamus cyanurus (assembly GCA_947538895.1). Classification (NCBI taxonomy): domain Eukaryota; kingdom Metazoa; phylum Arthropoda; class Insecta; order Diptera; family Asilidae; genus Neoitamus; species Neoitamus cyanurus. Next base: position 2,457,112 of record OX384540.1, read on the forward strand.
AATTATTAAGTTTTTGTTAATTTTAAACTTAGTTTAAACAAAGACTTTATATTGTTGAAAACTTTATCTGGGTTACAAATATGAAACACACAAAAATGACGTAGTGACAAAGTATTTTAGACGAAAATACGTAAATGAAAATTGTTATAGATATGAAACGGAGTGTATAAATAAAAAAAAATTTTCGACAGCACATAAATATCTGCAGCAAATAGCCTACAAATATACTGAGTCTGTCTAGCGCAATATTCATCACCTGTTAAAAGAATTTGCTTCATCGTGTTTCGTGTGTTCTTTTCTTTTACATCTGTGCGGCATTCGGGCTACGAAACTAGGTTTCTTATTATATGCTGGATTGAGCCTAATTTCCAACTGTTAGTTTGGTTGGAACAGGTAAAATTGCGGCTTCTACATAAGGCAATGTTAAATAATAATTACTCGATAAACCAAATACATTGTGTTACTCCGTATCTCGAGCAACGCCGGGTCTGGACAACCTAGTATTTTATAAAAAAAAATAATAACTCCATTTGTTGTCTTATAAAATAAAATTTTCTTAAATACTAATGTTGACGTCTACCTTTAGAAGGCTTCCAATGAACACTTAATTCACGCAAATCGGTTAAATACTTCTCCAGTTTGGCTTTCCCCTACGGATAAGGAACACTAAAAAAAGTATATAGTTCTTCTTGTAGGAATTGGTTAATCTACAATTTTAATAATAACCGTAATTGTCACCCGTCTCAGAGGAAGCGATATATCGGCAAAAAACCAGTTTTCGGGACCTTCGACCTTGAATAACCTTCGAAGCAAACATTATATTGCACGTTCCTTAACACCTAAATAAACGCTTGTGCAAAAGCTTCGCTTAGCGAGGATTTTTCCAAAGCCACCCCTGTTATTCCTCTAATGTGAATTCGGTTAGGTATGTGTGTATATAATATTCTGTTGACAAAGGAGTATAAGTTTTAAAACTATAGAACAAATTTTTAAATTATTGGTCCTTGAGTTTGTAGGTTACATATTTGGTTATATCCTCCTTATGCTTATTGTTTCAATCACTGATAGCAGCGTTGAGTTTCGAAAGTGTGTATAATTCAATTTATATATTTATATATGTTTTTACAGATATCAGCCGATTACGGATTGGGGCAATCTCTTTTTACTAGGATTAAAAAGTGCTTGAATTCGAACGATTCAATTTTTCAACTGCGAACTCAGTACAGAATGCATCCCGAAATCTGCAAATGGCCTAATTCGTACTTTTATAATAACATGCTGAGCAATGACAAGTCAACAGAAGTGAAGCTTCCAGTAAAGCCATATTCGATTTTAAATTTAGACTTCAGCAAAAATGAAGATTTCATAAATGGGAAAATCACGAACCAGTCTGAGGCTGACTTTGTGGTTCAATTGCTTATTCAATTAACTAAACTCCTTCCAACTAACAAATTCAGTTATGGTGTAATAACACCCTACGCTCACCAAACGGATATCGTGTATAATAAGCTTCGGTATGTGTAAAAATGTTATAAGGCTTAAATTTACTTAATTAAAAATATTCAGAATTGCTGGTATACGCGACATCGGTGTTAATACAATTGATTCCTATCAGGGAAAAGAGAAAGATGTGATAATATTCTCAAATACAAGGACGAAAGGTGTTGGATTTTTAGGGAATTGTCAAAGACTTAATGTTGCTTTGACTAGAGCAAGAAGATGTCTTATTCTTTGTGGTCGGTTTTCATGTGTGGAGGTAAATTCTTACACAAAGTTTATTCTTAAATAATGCAAATATTTCCCATAAATTTCAGAGCATCCATGTTTGGAAGTCGCTGTTAGATGATGCAAAAAAACGCCAATTATTTTATAATATCGCAGAACAACATCTTCAGGACTTTGAAAAAAATGTTATGACGAAACTGTTATGCTGAAATTCTTAAAAGCTTATAATTTTTTAAGTTGAATTAAGGTAATTAATTTTATGTCTATTTTACTCCAAAGCCTGTGTACAGTACTACTTATATTTAAAATTGATAAACTTGGAATTAGATATTGTTATGTATACATTATTTTCTTATTAAATTAAATTTACTTTTTCAATTTTCGTGAATCAATCCAGAATTTAATTACGTTGGGATCAGATTTATACTCCACCGGCATTATTGCTTTTTGTATCGTAGCCAAAATATTTCTGATGCTAGTTGGCAACTGTATGTCCCATAGAAAATATGTTAGCACTTTCCGGCGATTTCCGTATTTCCAACAAAAACAGTCGCTAAGACTTTCTTCGACCTGATCCGACAGGTAGACATGTTGTGCTATTTTCTGAGTCCTTTGACTTGCAGCAACTGGTATTATGTATTGGTGCTGTTACCAGATGTACTAGGTCAAATTGTGAACATTCTAAATCTGTTTCTAACGTCCCACCCTCATCATTTTCCCCGAAGCAATTTGTGCAATATCGGCTCAATTTTCTACCTCTTTTTTAGCAGCCTCGGGCCAACATGCAAACAAAATATTAGTATAGCATTACTAACAGATTTAACAAATTTATCAAATAGTTCGACCGGCTGGTCTTTTTTTAAATGAGTATTGGTCCCAAAACTGGTGACGCTTTCATCTTGTTGTCAAGGACATCCCGGATTCGCAAGTATCTACTTAGGATGATACGGGACTACCTGCATGATCGATCCTTGGTGTACGACACGAAGGAGGGCCGTCTTACAGATGAAACCAGCTGCTAGGTATTTGGGAATAATACTTGACCTTAAACTCTCCTTCTGAGAACTGATTCGGCGTGCAGCTGAAAAAGCGGCGTTAGTGGTGGCGAATTTGAGCCAATATACACAGCCCGAAGCCCAGCAAACGATGACTCTTGATGACTGCGGTCCAAGCTATTCTCCTGTATGGTGTGGAGATATGGGGACATAGCATGGTACTGGAGTACTGCAGGAAGGTCATAGAATTAAAAGCAGACATCCTAATATTTTTTAGACTAAGGACTTTAAAGGATTGTGACTTACGTTACATAAGCAATTAAGTAATAATAAAAGTAAACCCAAACAAGAAAATTGTTAAAATGTATCTACGAAATTAAATGTGGAGATTGTCATGCTCATAAGGGAAAACCAAACGACAGGTAAAAGCTAGATTCGCTGAACATATTGCAGGAGCTAGGTGTTATAAATTATATTCAGGCCTTTCATAACATCTACATGAAGAGTATAGAATTATATAACGTGACATTGTTACATGATCTGGATGGAGGGGCGATATCAAATAGGGCTGAACTTTTTGAAATTAGAAAAGCCAAATGTTTCAATAATTGGTCCAATAACCAATTAGATTTTCTCAATAATAGTACATTATTGGATCCGGTTAATTTTATGTAAAATTCTCCTCAGACTAGTGTGGCTAATGTTCAGTTGGTGTCAGATCTGTGGCGAATTGAGGATCTCGGATTTAGATGCACACTTTTGGAAACAGCAGCTGAGCGCGCAGGACAAACACAAAGATAACTTGTGTTACTAATTAGCATGCCAATTTCACGAACCTTTTTTCACAAAATTGCGTACAGCAGGCGTGTTTGGTGCATTTCGGCAACAGTTTTCAATATTTCTCAACGTTAAGCGTAAATCTATTCATTTGTTTGTGTTGTTCTATCCTGTACTATTCTAATCAATTAAAAATAGTCCTACTTATTTGGTCTCGGCTGTTAGGCCCATATGGACCAGTAATCTCCAATGATCGGCGGCAATCAATGAAGTTTTTTGCTCTGCACAACATTCAACTCCGCACAACGTGCCTTCCTGTGAAAAGAGAACCACCTGTTGCATCTCTGGAATGTGCATGCCAGGCAAATTGCTCGTGCGCATTTCAGACGTCCAACTAAAACACCCACTGCGAATATGACCCCACGTGCAAATATACTCATTAGGTTTAGTGTGTGAGTTAATAATTATAATAAAAAATGATCACAAAATCAGCGGAATGTAAGTGGTCCGTTGTGCAGGATATACGAGGTACAAATACCCGGCAAAAGAGTCCGTTCACCACCACTCAGCAGACACACAACGGCCACGAGCCCCAGTACACAAAGTAATATGAAAAATTTAAAGCAAACAAGCAGTGAGTTGGGTTTACAATTATATTATAATTAACCAGCCAACACGCGTAACACGCGACAAGTCTCAAGAGAGCACTAAAATTAAGCCGACAGTGACTTAAACCAAAGATTATCTATCAACAAGGCGCGATACTTTTATACGCGTGCAAATCCCTAACCAGTATGCAATGCTTAGAACGTACATCCAGAAAAATTTCCCATTATTAAAACAGGTACGAATGAGTACCATTCTATTCCTGTAAGAAATTAAGAGAGAGAGTCACAGTCGGCAAAAATGTCGCACGTACAGCATCTACACTATCTACAGTGTGAGATATAAAATGCAGCAATTATTTTTTCAATGGACTCTTAAAGGCGGTTCAAGGAGACTGTGTGCGGCCTCTACTATCTCCCCTGGCAATGATAACGTTTAGGGACCATGTGAATTCAGGAGGGGAAAGGCAGGTGGCGCACACAGTTGATAAGTACGTACGAGATTGTTTACATTTGCTCACTCTTGCATTTTCAGGTGATCTGGCGAGATTATGTGCATCACCCGCTCGGCTAGAGAGCCAGTGCAGGATGGTGTTATTTTATTGAGAGATTTGACTTGACTTGAAATGTTCTTGAAAAACATCGTATAAGGTGTTTGGTGTGTGGCTTTGCGAGGAACAATCATCAGGAATTAAGTTCTGTACCTTACTGGAAAATAGAAAATGTTCAAAATAAAATCATTCATCCTGTAGAAGCGTTTCAATTTTCATAGCATTTCCCCCAAATGTTTGTCTTGCTCTCACAAGATACTTCTTTATAACTAACTATTTCTGATAAAACAAAACGTCTGGTCCGGTTAACGATACCCAAGGTCGTTGAAAGATAAAGAAAAACGTCACGAGTGTCCCTTCTTGTTGATAGATATTCTTTGCTTAAAACGTCACCACCAACATAAAAAGAAATATCTGTAAAAGACAGAAAACAGGCAGCCTATAATTTAGACTTCGATTCGAGTGAGACAACTGAGACAACATTTAGAGCAACTGCCTCAGCTATATCAGTTGGATTGATCAGCTGATTTTGACATCAAACATATAACAGATAAATGAGACAGAAAATCTAACTCAGATGTCTCAGTTGCTTAAATGCTGTCTTCGTTTTTGTTGCTCAATGTGAAAGTGAGACGATTTCAAAAACTCCGTACCAGTGAGCCAACTGAGAATATCTAACTTATCTCACTTAGAGCGTGCTTGCCGAAAGTAAAGACTATTTAACCTATGGTACAGAGACTATTCACTCGGGCAATTATCTCCTTATCTATTTGAGACTTTGGTACCGTTGTTCCACCCAAACCTACAATTTGTCTAGAAGTCGATAGCATATTCAATCATTGTGGTGGAAGAGCGACGAACAATGTCGAGGCGGAACTTGAAATATAAAGAAATTGGAACAGTTTTACAGGGTCATTGGAAATATAAACACATGATGTTTTCTTCCCCTTTTTCTCACAAGAATATACAATATCAAACACCAAAGGGGTCACTAGTGCCAAAATATAATTCAGTTTCAATTTCTCAAATTCTCATTAGTCCCATATCCCACAAATTATTGTGAAATTGTCACTCTATCACAACGAATCACCCTGTACTTTGAAGTTACAAAGTAAAGTTCTAAAGTAAAGTGTTTTTCTGAAACCCAAACACCAGCTCTCACTTCAGTCTCCATTCATAGGCGAAATGAAAATACCGGATCGAAGTAACAATCCCACTTGCCAACTGGGATTTGTTCGGGATCTTCAACAGTCGCATATGCTTCTGAACAGTACCGGAGCTCAAACTATGGTGACAACATTTATTTGTTCTAAATATAAAGCCTGTAAGCTGGATTCAATAATAGTCGTTTTAACGTTACCCTATCACAGTGAAAAACAAGCAGAGAAGAAAAAGCGCTATAATTCTTTGACATGGCCGACAGTGGTTCAAAAGAAATTAGTTCTGAATGAATATAAAGAAAACTTCGTCTTCTGGCTATTCTAGAACTCGAATTAATATTAATCATTTTGAGAAGGCGGGGAGTCTATATGACCAGTTAAAAGATCATCCATAAAAATCACGCCCGCGACCTCTGCGTTTGGAAAACGACCGCATATCTAAGAGTTTTAATCTCTCTTCGTAAGGAGGCAGAATTAAGGGATCCGATCAGGGGAGATGACGGAGAGCGAAACGAAGAAAACCCTTCTGCACAGACTCAATTCGTTGGATGTAAATGGTGTTATAAAAAGCCATCAATACCACCGAGGCATATTCCATAATAGGACGGACAAATGCACAAAACAAAATCTTTAAAACAAACGGGTCCATCAGATCTTTGGACCAACGCTTAATAAACCCGAGAGTGGAATTGGCACGATTAATTATCTGGTCAATATGAAATGCAAAAGTGAACTTGACATCAAGAGTGACGCCAGGTCGACAACTTTTTCAACCCGAGTTAAGGGTTTATCATTAATTTTATAAGAAAAGTCTATGAGGGCAGAATACACTTAGCAATATTTAAGATCATATGGCTTCTAGAGCACCAGTCAGAAAAATAATAAGACCGCCTTGAGCATCTGGTACAGATTCGATGGGCATAAAAATCTTCAAAACGTCAGCATACGCCAGAACGTGAGCTTTCTGGAAAAGGAGAAACAAATCATTGATAAAATGTATGAACAGCAACGGTCCAAGGTGGCTACTCTGCGGACAAAATGCAATGTTAAAGAATATAGAAATGTTTGACAAAAAATGTTCACTCTCTTTTTTAAACGCAGTTATCCCTCCCACCATTGCGATTTTTCAGACAAATAAAGCAAGAAAGACGATATATCTGTTTGCTCTGAAAAGAAATGGTGACAGTGAGCAATTTGGCAATAAAACCTATTTCACCTATTACTAGGCGCTCCCGACTCCGGCAACAAAAATCGGGCATCGTTTACTGTTCGTTGTGTTATTCTTTTAGTAACAGTTATACTATAGTACATAAGCGACATGCATATTTTTCTAATGTTGTAAAAACGTCCTGATGATCACAATGAGTGAAAGTTACGAAACATCATAAAGAAATTACAAGGTAGTTGGTGGACGCACTTGAAGTTACGGACAATTTTTATAAAATATCGACACAAAGAAAATGTCCGCCTTTTGCACTACTTGATTATTAACAATTAATAAAATATGTGCGAAAAGTATGGAGGGCGAAGTGGAGTTCCGAAGAAAATGGATGGGTGCTCGATGGTACTGGTTATAAATTTAATTGGTTTGAAGGGCCTCAATTGGCAGCGGTTGCTCGAGGTAGGGCATTAGGAACAGGAAGTTATACTGATAATGAAAATGAGATGGATGAGTCTGAATGTGAAAGCGATAAATATGACGAAAATGATTTATGCGATAGCGATAACGATAGGAATAGTAATATAACCGACGATAATTGCTACATGTAATGTTAAATGAATTTATCTATGCACATGTATGCATGTGTCTATAATAATAATACCGTAATAGTTATAAATCAATTAAATTTATTATTTCATTGTGTCAATGCCGTGTGTAAATTGCCGTAAGTATATAACGTTAATATATGGTAAAAAAAGTATTCATAATATTTCTTCACATATGTAGCACATGTCTGTGATAGGTGTGAGTACAACGCGTATAAGCGAAAATTATAAAAGCTTTTACCCGACTTTCTAGTTTGCTATGACGTTATCTCATCAAATAACATATCTATCGGACGAAAAAGATCCTATATACTTTTAATGTAGTAAATTGCATCATATATAATACAGTATTGTTATAATGACTTTTGCGATGAGACTTACCGTTTAGGAGATATTTAAGAAAAATGAAAAATTGGAACTTTGTCGTTGAATAAAAAAAACCCCGATTCAATTTAAATTTTTATATTTTACTTGGAATGATTAGTTTTACGTATGTGGCGTGTATACACGCAACTCAGCGTAATAACGTTTTGCTGACTATCGCCCTTCTCACATATGTTTTATTACATATTAAAAAATAAGTAGTGCAAAAGGCGGCGCATGAACGCATTACTATTGAGTCTTCCCAGTCACGACGAAAATCCGGCTCTATCTCTCCGTCTAAAGATACAATGTACGCGTTGCGATTTCCTAGCGCTAAAAAATTGATGGTTCTTTAACTTGTGTAGCGCGAAGATCCATTTTTTTCTTTCTATTTCAGTTTGGTGTTGCGGACCTTGTTAAGGGGGTATTCTCATGTGAACGCATAAATTTTACCTCTTTTTAGGGAATTTTTTTTTTATAAGGCAATAAAATTCAATCATTTTAATTTTTTTATATGTTTTTATTTGTATCTTAAACTGTATAAAAAAATTGTTTTTTTTCTTATTTTACATTTTTTATATGTTTTTTTTTTAATTAAATTAGACACCAAAAAAAAAAAGCAGGTCACTGGTGGGGATAATAGCGACTGTTCATGTTGTCTGAAATGAAAAAATCGAATGGATTATTGTTCAGTAGGTCTGTGGCTATTGTCCCTAACAGATTTAATTAATTTCATTGAAAAGAAAAAAAATGGCGGACTGTAGAAAAAAAACGTTGCGAAAAACTTGTTTTTTTTTGTTAAAAATCGTTTAAAAAAATAAGAAAATATTTTCGAAAATAAGCAATTCTGGTACGGACGATAACTATTAATGAGTAGAAGAACATATATAAATTTCAAAGCAATCGGTTGAATAGCTTTTTTGTACCCGCCGCTTTAGAAAATGATGTTTCGAGTAAAATGCGTTTAAAGTTTCAAGAGCAGAATTTTCGTGGAAAATTTATGCTTACACTAATCTGCTATGCCTGGACCATACAATTTCAGAATTCACGACAAAACTTTATATACACTATTCCACATATACACGGGTAGGTAATATACTAAAGTTGACCGTTAGAAACTCGGTACGCAGGTATAACAGACCGGTGAAAACAATAGAAATGTGCAGCTGCACTGTAGACCTGGCGCGGCGGCGACTATGAGTTGTAACTTATTTAATACTAGGAATTTCGGTCTGAATTTTTCACAGCATATTTTCGATAGGTTTACTATCAAAAAATCGATTTTTCGAAGTGGTCACATGAGAATACCCCTTTAAGGAATCGTCACTTGACAATGGAAGGTAAATTCAGCAGGAAATAAAGTTCTTCGTCATCCGTAAGGCTTTAAAAAATATTTCCGAATCCCGTTTTAATTGCACGAGAGTGGTTTAAAAAAGTCCATGAACTGGAGCTTTTAGACATGAATAATAATAATACTCAATAATCTCATTTCTGCGTCTCTTATTCCTTTTAAACATCCGGTAGGCTTGAAATATAAAAAGCGGGCTGGCAAAATGGCCAAGAATTCTCGCGAGTTCATCTTGTACTTTAACACAATAGCACAAGTGACAACCGGAAAAAAATAGAGTCGTTCTCACTTCACTGTATCTTTCAGCGCGATTCTCAATATCCAGGCGCCACAAAATCGTATCGCGTACATTGTATCTCCGTTTTAAGCTGCGTTTCTTTATTATTGCGGAATATTCCGAACGTATTCTTTTCGATCTACTTTAAGAGGCGATGGAATATTCTCTTGCCAGTTGTGAAACAGATACGTTATAAACCGAGTCACTAGTAGTAACGGTCGAAATTGTATTCCGTCCGAGTAGCTTCTTTATTAATTTGGTCCTTCCGTGGAATGAATAAAGAAACACTCTCTATCTTCATCAATTGGTCCTAGAGCCTCCTCTAAATTCCCACGCAACTGCTCACATTCATTCCTAGCGGAAGCAAATTTATTTCACCTACGTAAAACGTGCTCAACGTCCTCCAGAGCCCCATGCATGTATGTACTTCACAAAAGACCGAGTCAACTGTCCCCACCTAACCAGATGGTTCCTGGTGTATATGCATGTAAGGCCCGTGAAAATTCAATTCATGACACAAATCTGTACGGTAGGATAATCCTCCTAAATCAGGGAGCAAATGGCTGGAAATAACCTAGAAGAATCTTATCTTACCCAGAGACGCGTCACAAAACAATCTTCCACTTCTGCGTTAATTTCTTTTTCTTGTGAAGCTCATGGCGTCGTTCACCGACAAATTGTGAAGCACGGCGTCATTCTCAAACCTGGCCAAATCAGCCAAGTGCCCAGCACTACAGTCTTCGTTAATGCCTCTGAAGGCAGGCCCCCACACTTCACCGTCAACTTTGCAGCAGAAGAGAGAAATTTAGGGGAACCTTCAATAATTTCGTTGCAGCAGACCGTCGTGAGAGAGCAAACAGCGCGATTTCTCTCTTCTGCTGTAAAGTTGACGGTGAAGTGTTCTACGGGGGCCTGCCTTGAGTGAACCAACCCACACCATCCCAATTTAATTTGAGTTAATTTTTTTTTAATTTCAGATTTTTCATTATACCGCAAAAGGGTTTCTACGTATAAAATTGTATATACTCTCTCTACCTGGAAGTGTTAGAAAGGCAACAAGATGGACAAATTAATAAAAATAAAAAGAGATGTTTTAATTACATCAATTTCTGAGAAATGTGGGATTTACGAGAATTTTAGGATATTTCAGAAAAAATTTCACTTTCGCAAGTGACTGTACCTTCAGTGGTAGAGGTAGATCAACATTGGTGGCACTTTTGGAAAGCACATTGATATAGTCGTTGCCTGGCGTAAGGTTGATTTCGGTGCGTTGAGTAAATCAATAAATAAAAATAAACTCCTGTAAACTCCATCCTGTAACTCGAAAACGGTTGAGACCACCTCCCCACTGCCGTATAATTTTTTGTTGTCTAGCTGAGATTTATCACCCCACTCATTTTGGCAGAGGTTATGCGAATCACCCTGTATAGGGTTTTCGGGGTCGTTGATCTAGAATTTGACATCGTTAATTCAAAATGGTGCCCCAAGGTAACCCACTCCTAACATCAACGGAGGATCCGCTTCATCCTAACGGTACTTCCACAGAAAAAGCCAAGCATCCAGCTAATGTTATGCAACCACACGCCAAAAGCAATTGGCTCTCCCAACAGGCACCCCTGATCCCTCCATGCACCGATGCTCTGAGAAATTACGCCGAGGCATGGCCGATCTCCCCCTCCTAATCTTCCTATAAGCAAAGGAGTACTAAGGAAGCCATCTGCCAGATTTAATACTCTTCTTAATGAGGTAGTTAATGATCTTAATCGGTACTTATCAGAGAGATCTACCTGTAACTTTCAATGCAAACCTGTAACTTTCCCTGCCTTCAGCAGCGGGACAACCATAATATTCAACCAAAACTTCGTTATTAGGATGGGACATCGAAACGAAACCAAACCATCGATGTTGCCATCGGTCATGGCATCGAAGAGTCACCAACGATGGTGATTAAACGTTGGCCAGTCACCATCGATGTATCTGAAAAATATATTCCAGGTGATTCAAATCAAACAACAGCATTTCAATAAGACAGTTAAAATGTATTTAGCAACTAAAGTTATTTTTTGATTGTTCGGGTAAAATTATTTAATTTATTGTTCTTCTGTTCCTGTAGTTCTTTTGTTAATGAACAAACCCCGTCAGAGGGGAATTTTTAATGTCGCATTTGGCAGAAGCTCTCAAATGGAAAGCAAGTTCATCCGGCATGTGTTTCTAACTTGGCGTCGTCCTTGTGATAGTCTCCATTTCTGATGAACCAATTTGCTATGGTTTGCAAATAAAGATGACTCTGGAATTTAAAAACAAGGACTTTCGGTTAAATTGTTTATGCAATATACATATAAACGCAATACTTGAGGACTGTTTAGTACCCGGATAGAAAGACCAGGTAAGGGTTAAAGTATGTGTGTTTGTCCGGATGTTATGGCCTATAGCCCCACTGGATTAACCGATTTAGATAAATGAGGGGTCGTTACAATCGTATTAATAATCCGTGAGTGATAGGCTATATAACGTTACAAAACAAGCAAACTGGCGTTCACAAGTCAAAATGTCTGACAATATAAAACAAATTTCACCAAATATTATTAATATGGGAATGAAATGAAAGCGTTGGATGAACACAATACGGTAAACTATGTGGCGGCGTTTTAAAACCAATATGGCGGATGCCCCAAGATGGAGGATTACATTTTTATTTACTCCTTGACGTGGGTATCAAATGAAAGGGTTCAATGAGCAAAATAAGAAGACAATTTCTGGACGCAGATATTATACTATGATTGTGATATAATGTAAAATTATTAGTATGAGCTGTTGGGTTGAGCATGGCCTGACATTACTTACCTATACCACATATTATCTGAAACTGAAAAGTTGTAAATAAAAAAAAGTTGTTATGAAAAACAAATCACCGGACAACGGAATAAACGAAAAGTATGAAACAAGAAACTATTCATGTTCAGAGTATATTTATATATATAAATACGCTATTATTGCGCCCCTTCCCTCCTTAAAGTTTCCAACCATGTGATTAAAAATCTGAACAAAATGAAGGTAGTAGCACTATAAATATTTTAACTGCAAAGTATTTTGAAGAAAATACGTTAACAAGTGTTTTGGCTTGATTTCGTAGCGTGTAGCAAAACCCTCGCTCGTTTACTACATATGTGCATGATCAAAGCTTAGCACTTACTACTTATAAATTGTTGTGTAGTTTCGACAAAAAAAATTAATTTGAACAATCCTGACGAAAGAAAAAATAACTCTTGCCACTTAGTAACTACACGCTACGGAATCCTAAGTTGATGCATGTACGACACACACTTGCCCGGTTTTTATTTTTTGAATTCGTGCAATGAGCTTATAATAAGTATTTGTTTTTATTACAACGTGAAAACACTTTTCTCATTTTGAAGTAACTTAGTTCGTGCAGCTGCTTGTTAATTTCTGGGTAAGCACAATGCGAACCACGCGCCTATGTTGAATAACCTTTCACTTCGGGCTTTGCATTACATTGCAATGCAAAAAGGAAACGTTCTATTCTACGCCCATGAGCTTTTCCGCTCATATAATTGATAAAACGGTTTTCTCCGATTTTCTTCTCACTCTCGGCGTCTGCTCATTTTCCCGCGGATGTTTTCGTGAGGGAAAGCGATGGGTTAAGTTAGTTCTCAGTGGAGTTTCGGCCACCGTTTCAATCGTTTGGCGAGATTTCATCGAACAATTTTCTATTTGTGAGTTCAACGGTTTTGCCTAGTTCAGTGCAATCTTAATTTTAGTTTTTGTGTTTAGTAGAATTCGATCGATATCATATAAAATAAAAACGAGCTGTTTCGGTATTGCTTGTCAGTAACTGTACTTCGGTACATCGGATTAGTGAGTTTACCTATCTATGTACATACATCGCGCGTTTCCCCACATTTTCATTTATAATTTTCTATTATTTTGATGTTACTAGTGCTCAACTTTACGGCCAACAATTTGATTTCCCTTAAGTGAAATAATATTCCATTGCGCTGTACTGCAGTTTTTGAAAATGTATTTTATTTATTGCTACCAACGCTTTTTCGATGTTGAGCTGCTGGCCTAAACATGCTTGGTGGAGAATTTAGCGAAGTAGTGAATGGCATTTTGAAAAGTAGATAAGTAATTCGAAAATTGAAGTTGAAATAAAGAAGAAATGTTTGGCGAAAAGCTCGGAAAAACTCCTCCTTACTGTTCTGCTCAAACACACAAAGACGAAATTGCAAGAGTACCAACAGAAGGAAGGGAGGACGACAAAATTCTCGCACACACTCCCAGAGTGTTCGGTCGATTTTTTCGTTCGTGTAGTGTGTGGAAAATTCGGAATTTTCTACAATATCCTTGCCTCTAGCTCATTTATGTATATTTTCTCTCATTGCGCTCATTGAGATATAATTCCATTTCAAGCTCGACATTTTTTGTACATTCATTTCGTTTTGACGTTGCCGTTGGGTCGAATCTGGTGTTTCCGTTTGCGACGTGTTCTAATAATTTCTAATATTTTCAGATTATTAAGTACTCGGATAAAGCTATTTAGTAAATTGGTGAAATGCAGTACCATTTCTAAAAGTCGAAATTGTACTCGTAATATGGGAATGTATGTCAGTAGTTTTGATTTGTGCATAAAAGAGTTCTCCAATGAGATGATGTCTCTTAAAATTAGGTTAAAGTGAAATAATTCAAAAGTGAGCCGATAAGTGAAACTAAATTTCTTTTGCTAGTTAGTTTGAACTTTTTGCTGTTTTCATCGAAGCGAATGGAACTGTAGACTCTGCGGTGCAGTTGGGCTGCTTGTCGTGTGATAAAGGTAAGTCTTGCTCAAAATAGTATTAGTTGATAATAAAAGTGAATTTGTTTCGATCCCCGTTTGTGAAATGTTTGCGTAAAAGGACACAAAGTTATTAAAACCATGCAGTATGAAGCGCAAGTGAATGTGCGATGGTATTATGAAATAGCCTGCTACGTCAGTTCACTTTATTAAAAACCAATAAGCAAAATTACAAACATACTCCCCATGTTTTTTTGATTAATTTTGTAATTATATCATAAAGTGACAGTTGTTGCCAGTTTTTGATTATTGCAAACATTTTATCCTAGAAAAATTAGCAGATCTGCGAATTACTACTGTGTTGATGAATTCTACTTTTACGCCCGAGTTATCAAATGCGTATCCATCCAATCTTTCAAAGCAAGAAGTGAAAAGATATCATTTCTAGTCTCAAAAGCAGGGTGGTAAATTGATAACATTAAAAAAAATTTCGGGAATAACAATGTGCTATAATGCAATGCGCAGGCGTCGTTAAATATTGAAATTCATTTTTGGGTTATTTTTATTGGTTTGTTTGTCTGTTTATTTGTTGTTATTGGTTTTGTGCATTATATTCATGACGTCAATAAATTGATTTTGTCACAGTTGTTTAAAACTATCGGCAGTTCAACGTTAATAACAGATACTGTGGGCTAGCTTCGGAGGAACTTAAAAAAAGGTTAAAGTGAAGATTGTCCATGTGAAACATACTTGATTTTTAGTGGACGAATTGTTGTAATTTATAATAATCTTTAACAACAAAAAATTCATTTATGATAAATTATTGTGCTTAATATATTTTGACCGAATCATCCATGCTTGGGTATCTCATTGTTTACTTGGAAAAATTTAATTTGATCATTAACACGTTCGCGACGCGTAATGAGTGAATTCTTAGGGTTCCGTAGTTACTAGGATTCCTTATAGTGCCGTAATATTCATCCTTTCATCTGTATGTGTTGCACAGCCTCGAGGTTTCTACATTTTCCACACTTTTAGCGAACCAAAGGCGTAAATAAAAGTCAATTGTAAACGATATATTTGTTGGTGTACTTCTCCTACATGGAAAGTGGAAAAGAAAAACATTTTTTCGCTTACGTTATAATGGGGTGTCGCTTAATAGATATTAGTAATTCCAATGACATATCTGAAATTTTTTACGTTGGTGTTCCAGTCGCGAGGTACGAGCCTTTAAATTAATATACACTGTACTCCCTTCTCTCACCCCTAAATTTCGAACTGAGAGACCCCTAAATTTAGAAAATATTATGTAAGTAGCGCTTTAGTAAATGCTTTTAACGAATCTTATTATTTACACTTTAAAATTATGTATAACGTTCAGAAATATATGAAATATTGTTTATGTATAAATCTTTTAATTGCCACACAAGCTCAGCGACGGAAATGTTGGGGTTTGTTACTTACCTATGCAGTAGTAAGCCTAATAGTAGGTAATTGTGAGATTTGACTATTCACGCAGGTGTTAATAATATGTTGTGTATATGAAGTCAAAATGAAAATATCCCTATAAATAAGCGGTGCCTTTGAATAGGTATATTTATTATTTTGTGAGAAAACTTATATCCGTTTACATTACTTTTTATTACTTTTATGCTTGTCGGTCATGCTGTCGAAAAGGTGAAGGTTAGTGATATTTCGTTCCAAGCAGCTCAGACACCTTCCTTTAATGCGCCAACGTTTTCACACTGCTTGCCACTCTCATACACTTTACGAGTGAGCCATCCCCACACATTTTCGATAATGTTGAGTGTATAGCTGTATGGTCGTGTTGGAAAATGCACAGCATTGATCCTAGAAGAAGGCTATTGTACTTCCCAGCATCTGGTCTCCCAGTTAATACTATAATACAAGTTCTAAAGGGCCGTTATGGGTGATTGCGCCCTATGCCATAAGCAATCCTAGTGGGCTCTGATAACGTCTTAAAAACCGATGTTCTTACTGTAGATCGTGAAAATAGTATGATAGTCCTTCAGGTCCATCCTTTGAGAAGCATTTTTCGTCACTAAAAATGACACTATTCCGCTCCTGTTTCCAACTGATATGATTTCTGGCAAATTCTAGGCGAGCAATTCGGTGGCGTTGTAGAAGAGCCGATTTTTCCTTCAGTCAAAAACGTCTCAAGGTCGGCTTGACTTAATAACCCGCCGAAGAGTCCTTACGCTGGCTGAGGTTCCTGCTGCTAGGCCAATTTTACGAGCTGATTGTGAGGAGTTTAAGGGAAGGCGCAAAATATTACTCCGTTCTCGTTCTGTAGTGGCTCCAACTATTCGTCATTTATAGTGTGTCCCATAACCTTCTGGATTTCGCAAGAATATACAAACAACGTTCTACCAATTTCTTCTTCAGTAAGCTGGTGTTTGCGCGACGGTTTATTTCCCCTAGCTATACTTTAGTATATAATTTAGGTAGTGTTTCATTACAATTCCAGGTAATTGGAAAGTGGTTATATTTAATTGCTATTCCTAGAAGAATAAACACTGTCTTTTTTCTCTGATATGTTACTCCAGTGCATGGTCGAAAAGGCGGGACTCATCCATAAGTTCCGACCCTAAATTTGAGAGTGTGCTTTGAGGCAGTTTGTTAATAAACGGAAAACCCCAAATTCCCACTCGTCCGAGATATTTAATAAAATAGTTAATACTTTTGCAGTATTGAAAATGCCTACTGACTGATTTATTTACCTTTTACAAATTTTCTACTCGCTGAAATTATTTACCTTTTACAAATTGATGCCTAATGGCTAATTACTTAGTTAAGTTTTATATTATATATACAACTCAGTTTCCGGTATTGCTCGACATCTTTAAAATAAGAGTGATAACGGTTTTTTTAGCGATATATCGGTAACTGCTACCGCACGAAAATGAGCAAAAGAAATTTTTTGTAGAAATGTGAAATCTCTACAATTTTTATTAATAACTTTTTTCGCATAAAATTAATAATAAAAAAGGTAAAAGCCAGAAAATGCGAAAATTTTTAGTGAAACACATTGTATCCCCCTAAGGGGATAAAAGGGCTACAATACAACAGATTAAAAAAATCGATACCCAGCTGCTTGAGACCCACATTTCTGGTTTTCAGAATATTCAGTCTCACTGTACAAAAACATCAAAGATATATGTATGTGTAATTTTGCTATTATTCTATTCTATGCAGTTATCTATATAATTAAATGGCTAAATTCTCTCATCACTGATACAACTTTACAAAAAATTCTAATGGCGGATCCAATATGGCGACCGAAAACGTTTAACTTCAAAGGATTGCTATGAAAACAGGTCCCTTTATGTTTTCGGGGTCGATGATCTTGTATCTACCATCAATATGGATAAAGATGGCGGACCCATTATGGCGACTGACAATTCTCAATTACCTGAACAAATTTCGATGGGATGGAGGATCCACTCTGGAAATCTGTTTCATACCTTGCGAAGTCGGTCATAAAAGCTAGTGTAGAATTATTGTACTTCGCAGTTCATGGTCAGGTTATTGCTATAACAAGGGGTCAATCAATGGACATAGCGAGTTTGGGAACCACTTTGCTAGATGGACTAGTAGTCTAGTCAATACCCTTCGGAAATCGGGTAGAATGTACAAAATCTGTTTATATATGTATTCGATTGTAGGACGTTTTTTGCCTTCTATTTTTTGTCCATTTATTCATTAATTATTTTTTCCTTCTGTAAGGCTCTAGTTCTGGAAAAAAATTAATGGAAAATTACCATGGAAAAAATAATTGATGGCAAAAATGTACTAGCGGAAAATTTAGAATGGAAAAATTGACGCCCTACCATTAACTCATTTTGAAATTCGTAGTAAAATGCTCAGAAAAATGCTCGCATAATTTGTAAACATTTATATTAAAATGAATATACGCAAAGGAATATTCGAACGATTTATGTATGTATATGTATTTTCGTGCCTCTTTATAGAAATGTCTCGTAAGTTAAAAATTGGGGATCAAGACATTTTACATAGGGACAATTTTTTTAGGGGAATCACTTGACGAACCAAATGGAACTAATTACTGTGGGGCCGATGGTTTACGAGACATTAATTATTTAAGTCGAGCACGCGCGAGACGCTGATGAGTAAAAAGTTGTACCTCTCTACCAAGTAAACGTATTTTGCATGTTTAGTTTGAAGTCGAGACATTCCGAGGGCTGCAGCTTTCTATTTTATTTTATTCATTTAAACAAATTAGTTCAGTTGGGGAAAATCAGACAATGTCTAATGTGCATGTATGGTATGTATTAATTGTTAATAAATCGTACTTTACTAAGCATCATTAATTAGTGCTCCTATTGTTCCTCCCCGCCCCAATTCAGATTTCCTTCCCTTTTTCTATATGTGTATTTGCATGATCTGTTTCTTATTATTATAGTGGTAGGAGAAAGAAATTTAGCGAAATACTTCTATTCCTTGTTAGGATTGCATACCGAAGCTTACAAGAAATGGAGGTTCCGCAAGTTTTGTATGTTCCACTGTGTTCGGACCAACTTAAAAACAATTTAATATTTTTTTGTAGTTTATTTGTGCTATTTTGAAAGGTAAGGATTATTTATTTGGAAGTAAAAGGAATTCTTTTAAAGCATAATGAATATCAGTAATAAGATTAACAAACAATGTGGGCAGCTTTTTGAGCTTTTATGAAAATTTGTTGTTGTTGTCATATACATAGCTGTGTGTTATTGTTATCATATATATATCTCTGGGCAAAAATAACAATGGAGTATGCTCATTAAATGTATTATCTAGATATTGAGACATTTACAAAACTAATTGAAACTAATGCTAAATCAATAAAAGTCATACAAATTATTTGAATTTTTTTAATCAAACACAATATTCCCTAATATTATAAAATTAATTATGTTTAAACACGTGAACGTGTCTATAATTGGTAAATATTGTTTTATAGGGAAACAAATGGAGTTATTTTACTTTTTCTTTGAAATTCTTCCAATATTATGTCCAATTGACAAGAATATTTTAAAAATAATTTTTATATAATAATATTAAAATAGTCAATATATTGAGAATAATTATTGTTCAAAAATTAATCTGATTGTACATCTTCTTGGGAAATTTTTAAGATATGTATAGTGAATAATGGGAATGTAAGGTAGAAGGTCCATCATGTCCTTTTTACTCGACTGCGCGACAGCACAGACGGTATTGTTTCTCACGCGTAGCTTGGTATCTTTGTGGCATTTTTCATACCCTCGAAGCACCCCAACGGCTGGATGGATTTAAATCAATGAGGCATCTATGATTCGTCTAAACCGTGCGATGGTTATAGGCTAGGTTTTATTTTAAATTTACCGCATGATCAAAATACCCTTAAAGAATTAGACCGTCTCCGAAATCTGCAGATAGGAACCTACATAAAGATCTATAGGCCTCATAGAAACATTATTTATAGCCAGGAACTAACAATATATTGATAAAACAAAACTAAAAAGTCGTCAATAAAAAAATAAATTTAAAAAAATAACAGAAAATCCGACTGTGTAATAACCGAACTAAAAAGATGATCTCGTGCGACGTGCCACCGACGGAAAAGAAGTTTCACTTCAATGAATAAAATCAACCTTTGACATTCAAATTATAAAATTGAGGCTGCCCCGTGATTGGTCCAGCCCTGACTAGGCACCCGTTGACATTTTGATAGACGAATAAGTGTGCTTTCATTTGGTTTCAGCCTGTATGCTTGTCGGCCTTTTTGACCTCCAAAAGTGCACCTGAAATGGGCAATTTTCACGGAATTGATCCATTAGTGCTCAGGCACCCCTGTGACATTTTAATATGTTCGCCTTAAAGTTTTGTTTGCGACATGTGCCAGCCTGTCTGCCTATGGGCAGCATTTGGTAAATTTTCTTGGTTATTATTTTATATGTGCCCGACACGCACTTAACTGTTTTTTTCTTATATTTGTGCAATACTTTATTTATTTAATGCATTTCATCAACAACTGATTAAGTAAATAATAGAGAACGAATTTTACCTTAAGTAAACTGATTTGAATAGATTTTTAGATAAATTTAATAAAAAGTCTCAAAAGCTCTAAAAATCCAAACACTTTATTACTTGCTTCTTTTCTGTTAACAGTTTTTACTTAACACATTACTTCACTTATAATTAAGTTTGTCCATTAATACTCCTCCTCTCGGGCACTGGCGACTCGATCATTCCCCTACGAATAAAAGAAAGCGATCCGTGAGTAACCCTAACTCAGTGAATGCTACCTATTGGTTAGTGTTATTTAATTTCCCATGGCTATGTTAAGTGCTCGGACGTACCACAGCAAATTATAAATAGCCCATATAGTGGCTATTGGGTAGCGTTCCAACCCCGGCGCGGACTTACCAGGTATTCGGGAAAAGCTTTTAGATGCACGGACCCATCACTGCAGGACCCGTAAGCCCGCAACTCACATACAGTGATATTATCATGGGGTGGTTAACAATCTTCCCCTATTCATATATATGTATCTATAATAAAGCTAGCAGAACACGCACATTCATTACTACCATAAAATTAATATACTACAGTACAAACTATCAATCACACCCTAGCACTATATAAACAGCCACTGCTATATATATTACATCAAACACCCACTATAATTTATAACTCCGTAGTACCCACCTCAAATCGTCCAAAATATAAAACCGCTATGCGACGCGTCGCATCCTTTGCGCAAATTTCTAAATTTCAACGCGGCGCATTCAACTTAACCTTACTTTTAAGTGTCACTCGTGTGGCAAAAAGGAATTCTTTGAGCGACTCATAGAAGAAGTGCGCAAACGCGAGTTTATTTATAACAAACGCATGAAGTTATATTGGAATATAATTATATATATCATAATATAACTGAAATTGCCTGTGTCACTTGCTTGTCAGTTGCCGCGTTCAATATTCTGTTGAAACTTACCTAGCGTCGTATGCGTCGCTTCATAAATGTCAGCGCACGCAATGCCGCAACGCACGCGTTGGTTGTGTCACTACCTTAAGGGTTGAGTGTATTACACTACCTGCGTGTGTGGCCTCTCTGCCACGGTTTTCGTTTACCGGATGTTTTGTTCTGACAAAATGTTTTATCTATTTATTTATTGTAGCCAAAAAGCTCTAAACTCTTAACCAGAGAGCGGGAACAGATATGTATGTATATTAAAGTCGGAAAGTACTATGGGAGAATTAATATTCGCTAGTAAGCAATCCATAGCGAAGACACATTTTGAAACATTGTGACGGCTGTAATGTGTCAAGATTGATGATGAAAATGATCCTGAAGGTACATATATACAATATTTGTATATGTTTTGTTGTTATTTAATAATAATTCATGTTAAACGACCAATAACTGCGAATGAAACATTTTTTTAACAATTTATTTACACGAAACTGTAAAATTAGTTCATCGTCCAATGCCGGCCGGGCTGGTTTTACGTTCATCACGAAGGCAGTACTTTATGAAATAAGAATTATAGGGAGTTGCGTGCCGAAATTTGCCGATGGGGTATTCCGGGTAATTTTTTTTTATTTCGTGAAACCATTTGTTTTTAAAGGTACGGGAAAAATCTTAGGAAACCCTAACGAAAATGTTCATTACATAAATGCAATTGAACTTATAGAATCATTGGGTGTGGATGATGAGCGCGCAGAAAAAAGGTTGAATACCTGGCGGCCCTCTACCCCTCTGCTGACGTTGTTTAGGAGATCTCGTGAATCATTACCATGCGTATTCTAGAATCTGTAAAAGTGAGGAGAATAGGGTGCATAACCGATGATGTACATTCTGGTATTTTGTCATAAAAAGTTGTGAAAAGTAAAAACAAAGTTTTTCAAAAACCCATCCGCCGTATTGGATCCGCCATTTTGGTTTCGAATTTTCTGATAACTGATTGGTAATAGAAGACGTAAGAAACCTCTGAATTCGAAATTTTGTTTTTGAATATTTTGGTAACGGATTCGTGATTAGCGACGTGAAAAACCCCTGTAACCAAAATTTCAAATTGTGTATTGTTGCATTATATGCATTATATTTATGTTCACTTTTTTGTAAATCTAGTCCACTGTGTGTCATCAGTATAACACAGCACTTCTGAATATTTAAGACAAATCGACAAATCGTTCATATAGGTATGTAAATAAAAAAATCAATAAAAGTGCACCAAGATCAACGCCTTCAACCTCACAAATCTTCCAAAATATGTCAGTTATGTATGTCGGAAATTTAAAAGTTTCATTCATTTAGTTTGAATTCATACCAAAGGCATACAAGGAAAAATTAATTATAATTAAGCTGAATATGGGCGGTTTCACTTATCGGATTGCGAGGCAAACACTCCAAAATAAGGGAACAAAAGATACACATGAAATCAATAATCGGCAAAACGCCAACTGCTTGAGGATAATCTCAATTTTTCTAGCATCCTGTGTTGTGTATTTTAGTCAGCTGAAAACTATCTAAGCGTCATGTGTTATGCTTGAAGTCATACACACATTCGTACGGTATATCTAGGCATATATATATGTACATACTATTTAGGTCAGTATAAGAAGGTAACTCTTTCCAAGATGACGAAGTGAAAGACAAATTTTAAGTGGATTTCATACCTTCAATGGATAATAAAGGAACTTTGTGGGTGGAAAAACTCTCAGAATGTACTTAGTTTGGCATGTTTTGCTTGATATAGTTCTGTCGTAAGCATATATTCATTTTGTGTTCGACCTTTCGATAATAATCCCCCACCGGTGTGTTTGTTTAGTTTTTAAACAACCTTAAGTCAAAGAATAAGTACGTGGTCTCTGTTTATATAGACTGTCCCGAATGAGATGATATCCCTTGTCCTGTATTGATAGAAGATATTGAGATTAAAAAACTGAATGACAAAAGGGGGCCATCATGTCTAAAGATACTGCTGACTACGGAGCGCAAATAGAACTTGCAAAATCTTGTTTTGAATGTAGTTCCAGAAGTTTTAGCCCAAGCAGCACTAAAAATATCCTTCACCTTGCGAAACGTTGGACTACCATAAGATGCGAAAATTTATATTCATGAGAGTCTAATCAAATTCAATTAAAGTCTCTTTCGTGAGGCTAATCATCGTTAACGCAGTAACAAACTCCACGCTGTTTTCACACGGAACGGAGGAGTGTTTCCAGCCTTCCAGGTCGAATTGGAGGAGGCCCCACTGAATTATTGACAAGTGTCGACGACTTGAACTGTTAAGGACGGCAAGGAGCTTTTATGATGACAACACATACGCCACGGCTGATCTTTGTTGTTCTACCTGAACTTGCATCATCGGTACTTACCTATTATATTTTTCTTTTATTGCTTTGAATTTATATTTTCGATTAGCTTATTCTCGTAGCTTTATGTGCTAGGAGCACATCCTGAGGCTTTTCTATTCAGCAGGGTGGTTCTACCAATCCTGTACCATTTTAATTTTTTGTTGCCGGTTACTCTAAGTTTCATTACTGTTACGCTTTTTACCAGTTCTGATAAATCTGCTGCACTTGAAAGCTGTCATATGTTTTAAGCGCATCCAGGCCAATAAATTTTACGTTCTGCGATGTTTTGACGGCACTTTTTACGTGTGTGCTGGTTTGGATGGTGTCCTGCGCGGAAAATGATCAAAATATTTTTGCAACCAACATCAACATTGCTCTGCTTGAGCAAAGTCTACCTCTACACCCATAATATTTTACGTTGTGCGTTGTTTTCTATGAATGAATCCCATGAATTCCATGTGTTATTCGTCACAAAAATATTTCTATTCGTGTCGTTTAGCGTGTGATGTATCGTTGAAGCGAAAAAATCAGTTTCCATAAAATGTGACGCACTATTTTATTCGTGTGGTTTCGGCACTCCGATTTATTTTGCGTGAGATTTTGACAAACAACGCACGAAATAAAAATCCTTTTGGACTACTCGCGATCTAAGATTGATAAATTTTAGTATACAGTATGGTTACCACATCTTGAAAAGGGATTTCAGTGTGATGTAATCTTCATGGATTTTACCAAAGCATTTTGAACAAATTACACTGTTCATTAGTATAAATGGAACTAGTTATTTTAAATTTATACGTCTTTTCTTGCAACAAGATTACGCCGTTAATAATGTGATAATTATTTTTACGCTGAACAAATGAAATAACTAGAAATGCAGAACGAAATCCACGATGTTGTCTCTAATTTGTACTGCAGTAAATATATCTATGTAAATTGTCCAATGTTGTGCAAAATATCAATTTAAATTTCTATTTCAAACATTGGGCTGCCCGAAGCGGCACACCTTGTTATTACACAAATTTCAGTGAACGTAACGAGAAGTCTCTTTACTACTCATATTATTAATTATGTTATTATATGAGAAACTTAGACAGTGTTTCGCAGACACGCTTTTTATTCGCATGTAAGTATCTTATCTAAGCTATTTTGATATATTCAAATGAGTCAAATATTAAAACTTACTTTTGTTGTAAAGGCGCGTTGCATTACTCTGAGTTTATTGGTTTAAGATAAAAAAAAAATTCTTAATCGCTAAAACCTATATATTATTTGTAAATAGAGCAAAAAATGTTCGTATTAAAATTTTTTTCTAGTTATGCAACTCTGAGCATTGTTGAAATCCTTTATATTTATAATCCAGTCATTACAGAATTTAACTTCTCTGAATTATTTTCCTTCAACATAATTCACATTTGGAAGTTTAACTGTTTAGCATAAGTACTCTGATGTATTTTTGGAAAAATGAGGAGAATAAAGGTAGGCCCCCATAGAATCCGTCGGCGCGTCGCCTTTGCCATAGAGCTTGAGAGCTTAAAGCTTTTTTAGCCCGGCAAGAGCGGCCCGAACCCATAGAATCCGTCGATGCATCCGCTCCCGCTCAGCTGTTTATGATAATTCGAGACCAACCGTCAACTGGCGCAGTATGTTCCGAAGGTGAATTAACAAGGTTAATCTAGCACCAATTCGTCAAGAAACTAGACTAATGAATTCGGGAAAAACTCGGCACTTTCCAGGAAATCCAAACGAACAAACAGGAAACCGAATAATTACAAAATCACCAAACAATTCACAGATATCTAATTCAAACCTTTACTTGTCAAATAAACAGCTCAACGAATCCTAACTTTTCAAAGCTCTCTCAGCAAAAGCTCTCTCACGCCGGACTGCTGCAACGAAATATTGAAGATTCCTCTAAATTTCTCTCTCGCAACGCGCTGCCGTTGCGTCGGCTATGGGTTAGCTCCCATGTGAATGCATGTATTCAATAGTTGTGCAGCGACGGCGAACGCGACGTTTGATGGCGACGCAACGTCAACACAAACGCAGCGTCGCGAGCTTGAGAGCTTAAAGCATTTTGAGTCCGGCTCTCTCTCTCACGGCGGATTGGCGCAACGAAATATTGAAGGTTCGTCTCAATTTTAGAGAGAGAGATTTATTTCGTTGCGTCAATCTGCCGTGAGAGAGAGAGCCGGACTCAAAATGCTTTAAGCTCTCAAGCTCGCGACGCTGCCTTTGTCCTCGACGGATTCTATGGGGACCAGCCTTTCGCTCCCATATGAATGCATGTATTCAATAGTTGTGCGGCGATGGCGAACGCGACGTTTGATGGCGACGGATTCTATGGGGGCCAGCCTTAAGGATTAGAAACTAGAAAGCTTTAATAGAATTTGTAGTTTAGAAAATTGTCGTTTGGTCAAACATTTTTAAATTAACTATGTATTACTTTTGTTATATTCTAGCATATGATGACTTTTGAACCAAAAATGCATATTATAGCTGTAAAGTCAATTAAATACGTATATTATTGACTTGACAGGATTTTTGTTTCTTTTTATGTTTTACATATTTGCTCTGTCGTATTTTATTCAAATACTGCAGCATTTTCAAATGAAATACTTTTATTGTAGGCAATTTTACCTTTTTTTCCCTGTGTGTGAAAAATGTTAAGTCAACCGGTTGCATATAAATACATACATATATCGAGATATCACCCATCTGAAGCCTTTTGAATAATAATATTTTAAATAATTAATTTAACATTCGAAGCCATATAAAATTAGGCTACCAATTTTCAAAATAATTGAGAAATTAATTTCCCGTAAATTGAGATATTGGTCGAAAGTTAGACTGCCCCTAAAGAAATTGAAATCCATATGAATTTTGTATGTTGAAAATTCCTCATTAGAACGTTGAATTGTGTTGAGTTACGTTTTTGATATAAATAAATATGTAAGGATGAAACGGTTGGGCTTACAGGAAATCGTCGATAAACATCCAAAATTAATTTTTCGTCTACTACGCGTTTCATTTTTCCACCTCAATTTTAATGCTTTGAGTGCAGGGTATTTGATCGATTTTTCGACCATGTGGCAAGTAGACCATTGGCGCATTGATTAATCTAAATTGCTGTAATTGCTTTACGCAGTTAATAATGAATGAGACAATTGATTGATAATAAAGCCTGGCTCATATTTTATGTATTGAATTTATTAAAATTGTAGTCATATTTTGGAAGCAAAGCCGTGAGAATACTTGACTTTTCCGAGTATTGTTAACAAGCATGTTTGGATTTATTGGGTACTTAGTTTTTAAAGAAATTACAAGAAATGGCGTTCTGAAATCTAATGGCATCAGTTCATACTGAAACCAACTTCATATAAAAGTGCTGTCATTAGGCAACAACAACAATTAGTATGTTTCATTTGGTGCACACAGCATAATATTTAGTGCATTGAATATTGCGAGTTTTGTGCCATCAAAACGTAGTTTGCGGGGAGCGTTACTTTTTTGTTTCCATTTGATAAAATCGGCAGCCGAAAAGTCATCTGGATCTTATACTGAACATGCTCCATCGATTTCAACTTGGTTCGGCTGGTTTCAACAATCTACAAGTAGTGATTTTAACATGAAACAAACTGCGCTCGAGCCAGCCGAAAAAGTGGGTGGTGTTTTATGAGCTGCTGAAACAAGTCGAAAATATCATTGGGGAATTCTACCGCAGTACGCCGAAACACACGACGAAGTGATTTTACAGTACGACAACGCTTGACTACATATGGCAACTCGACAGGATGTTGTATCTCCAACGCTGTATTCACCAGACATTGCCCATTCTGATTACCATTAATATTTTTAATTTTAAAGTGTGGAACAGTCTGCATAGGAAAAAGAATCTCAGAAGATTTTACTTAAATTGCCTTCTTATGTAAAGTCCGCGTGGTTTCGGATGAGATTCCAACTTGGGACGGCTGGGTTCTATTCTAGTGTGGACACGTTGGCATTAATCCATTAGATACTTCATATCTGCTACAATTACGTATATCTGACTTTTTAGAAAGGAAAACAATATGAATCATTTGAGATTCGAATCCGGGACTTCTAAGCGTATTAATTACAAGAATTTCGGAGAAAAATTGGGAGAAGCGTGGTTTTAGAAAAATTTCGAGCATTTCCGCACTTTCGCAAGTGACTGTACCTGCAGTGGTAGAGCTAGATCCACATTGGTGGGATTTTTGGAAAGCACTTAAGATAATAGTCGTTTGGCGTGATCATGATGTCACTGCGTTAATTAGATGAAAGGATAAACTAAAATAATAATGTGCATCCCGAATTTATTAATCACCATGTAACTCTAAAATGGTTGAGATTCCTCCCTCCGCCATACCATTTTTTGTTTGCCTAGATAGAGATCTATCACCCCTATCATTTCTGCATGCGATATACTATACACTCTGTATGTATAACACGTCTCTATATAGTCTCAATTATACTCGTATTGTATTTTAATGTTTCTATTGTAGTTGTCAAGTCAAAAATAGGTTGCCAATAAGTTAAAGCAAAACTTATCTAACTTAATTTATTCGGTTTTCCTTTGCTTCTAGGACACCCTATCAAGATAATCAGCTATTTGATAAAATTGAATTAAAAAGATGTTCATTAAAAAATCGAAAATGGTTCCCCTCCGGCATAAAACTACTCCCGCTCCATGGGAAATTTCATTAAAATCGGCTTCCTAGATTCCGAGCCTATTGTTTGACAAACAGAAGAACAGCCCGAGACCTCACAAAAAGTGCATCGCATTGTGATATGAATGGAAAGTAAGCAAATTATCGAAAATCCTAATAATCAATGCAACATATCCGAACAGGCTGTAAATGTCCACGCATGCAAACATACATAAATTTAAGCCAGTGAATTAATGCTGGGAATTGTAAAGAACCTTCAGCTGAGATTGAAGCTTAACATTCGTTAGGTATTTTTGGCACACAAAAACCACCTGATTTTCACTATTCAGCCGCAATCTAAATATAAAGATCTCCATGTGTCTCCCCGTCCTAGTATGCATGTATAATGGAGCTGTTTATAAACATTTCGTCGGCTCTCAAGGGGAAGATGCTCTGTCCGCAAAAATTTCGTTATCATGTCACACTGGCCGCGATAGAACATTTGCGGATGCGAGATGAGCACTCACTTTTCGTGCGTGTGTATATGTATGTGAACGCCGGTGCATGGCGCCGATTGTGGCACTTACAGCGCTTTACTTTTAAAGCTGCCGAAGCCAGCTGTACTGCTTTAATGCTATAAGTATTCGCTGGCTATTTTTAATTGCCCACAACGAATCTCAATGGCAATAAAAATTGATTTTCAGTATGTAGCAGTTTATGAGGGAAGGTTGTTGACATGAAATGAAAATTCCGAGAATGATGGACTCACACTTCCAGTTAGTGTCAATCCGAATCCACTCTTCAAAATTGCGAAATGGAATTTTTTGCTTCTGCTGCGTCCGCGGCACGTTCGAATTAGCGCCGGCGAAAATCATTTGTTTACACACTGAATCTTTTTTGAAGATGGTAATGAAGCGAATTAGCATGCCAATATTTCCGGTTTGTTTATTTGAAACGTGTTAATAAACGTGTTTAAAAAAAAAGAAGTTTAGTGGCTGCTCGCCTCGCAAAACAGGCATCTTAAAGTTCTAATAATAAACGGCCTATTTTTGATCTTTTATTAAATGTAGGTATCTCAGTTTAAAAAATTCAAGTCAAGTGCTATACTTGCATAATAAGTGTTCCATGCCATCAGCAGTTATAAGGAAATAAACAATAAAATTGCTTATAACAATTGATCCCGCTAGAATTTTTTTTGATAATTGTGACTCAATCTGCACGCAATTCTCAATGTTCATGATTTTTTCAAGATTTTTCGGAGCGATCCTTTTCGGTCGGGTTTCTTGTCCTGCGATCCTGTTGTCGGGTTTATTGTTTTCAACTCATGGTATGACACTTTTTACATTTTATAACCTTTCTTGCGATTTTACCAATTGAGAAAACTTGCCAGTGGTATATACATACTCATCGTAAACCTGCATGCGTTGATACGTGTATACTTAAATGCAAAATGCAAGTGTACCACTAGTGACTACTCGTGAAGGGTAACGCGTACAGAAACGTTTTTATTGGAAACTTGCTGATGCCCGCGACGATGGGAATCAAGGGGTTGTGAAAAAAAGGTAGTTCGCCATATTGGATTTTGAATGATGTCACATAGCTCATCGTATTCCACACGTCAAACCCTTTCATTTGATATCCATATCAAGAGGGTTGTGAAGAAAATGGTAATCTGCCATCTTGGGTATCCCCCATTTGGGTTTTTCCTCGAGATGACACCTATCTAGATCAATTTAGCATTAGCAAAAACCCCCGTGGTACCAAAATTCTTCGTAATCGTTAGAGCCATTTTAGTGAACGGGATTGCATTTTCTTATAAGAATCAACATGGGAAATTCATCCATAAGCTCACGTCACGTTTTGCACAGCGCTAAATAGCTTGCTTGGTTAGTCAGAAAAATGGAATTGTCTTTAAACGTGAGTTGTTTGATTTATGACCTTAGGAACAGAATTCCTCAAACAATATTTACGTGACAGTCCCTATTTTTTGCAACCTGATAGAATTTGTAACTTTTGTATTTTTTATAGGCAAGTAAACATGTATAACATAGAGGCTTCTGGGGTCCCTCATAAGGCAAAATTATGTGCCACACCATAAAAAATCGAGCGATCGGCATATTTCATGGCTTGAAACTCTTAAGACAATAAGTTTATTCGGAAACAAAACAAAACAACTGCACTTCCATAATACCCAATACTTAATTTATGAGGTCACATTTTAAAACTATTACAACAGGTGCATGCCCCCAGAGTCTGGTAAAAAGGTCCGCCTGGCATTTGAAGCAAACGGAGCGAAATAACTAATTAGGTGGGGTTTCATGCCACTTATCAATTGTATGTATTACGAGTATAGTCACGTAGTTCGTTTGACATGAACTTCCTTATCGTATTTTTTCACTGTTGTGGTTGTGGATTACTTTTTGAGATGGTTATATTTGCGAATTAATTATTTTTTCAAGGATATTTATTAACCAGAAAATAAAAATGCCAAAAAGTGGAAACTAACAGTAGTTGAATATGTTACTGTATACACTAGTCGACAAAGCTATTCTAGGTGTGATAATAAGACCCTTCAATAATAATAATGTTGAAATGTATATTACTTTTGCATCACTGCTACTCGCCATTTGCGCCAATGAACTCTCTTTGTTATTACAAAAATGCTACATGTTACCTGTGCAAAAATTTATGAAAACGAAGAATGAAGAACTACCAAACACGACGAATACGCACAAATTGAAACATGAAACTTCTGAAACAAATGAGGGATCATCCAAAAAATCTAAAAATTTTAGTAATTTCGAAGTCGTTGCATATATCTACATTTTCCTACGATTTTCCTTTTTTTTTTTGTTAGAAAGGGGTGGGGCTGATATTAGGGGATGGTGTTGAAAACTATTCTTACCTGTTTGAAGAATGTGGGAGGTGAAACTACTCTTACCAGCTTGTTGGATGTCATTTTCTGGGTAGTAAAGGTCGGAAAATGCTAAAAAGGCCTCCAACACTTATTCGCAAGTTAACGCAAAACAATTAGGCTGATTAGCAGTGTTTGTGCTTTTTATGGTTCCGTACCCGAACGGTGCCCTACGGGACTCTATTACTAAGCCTCCGCTATCCGTCGGTCTGTCAGCGGGTGGATCTCATGAACCGTAATAGGCAGAGAGTTGAAATTTTCACAGAGAGTGCGTTTATATTGCCGCTATAACAACAAAAAATGAAAAAACCAAGATGGCGAACTCCGAAATAGCTGTCATACAAATAAGAATTTTTTTTTTTTATATAAAACAGAACATACATACTATAGAACTACAGAAACAACACACCAGCACTGCATTGACGCTGGCGAAAGTGATTGCAAACTTCGGACCCTTCTAATGTATAATGAGTGCATATAAATTTGTTTTACCACCAATCCCCTCCGTTTACATTGGTATATGTCACGCCAGCGAAATTCAAACTTTGTTTTTTTTACTCTTGTCCGTCTAGATTTGGGTTTTGCCCCAATGTGCGTCGAGTCGATTCATTGGAAAACTAACGGTGTCCCCTTGCAAATACATAATTTACATGAAAAAATAAAAATTACTTTTTAGTGCTTCAGTTTAGAGCAGCAGTCTTTGCACGGGCTTTTCCATACTTGTAAATCCGTTCAAATTGAGAACCCGTTTTCATAGCAATCCTTCGAAGTAGAGGATTTTCGGTCGCCATATTGGATCCGCCATCTTGAATTTCCAATTTCCAAACCCAATCAGATTCTTCCCAAGGATACAAGCTTTATATTAAAACAGTTTCATTTCAATCTGTCCAGCAGTTCTTGAGAAAATCGCGGACATACATATCATAGATACATCGCGGCCGAAAACAGCACCTTCTTTTTTGAAGTCGGTAAAAATGGACGAACCTGGCCTCATAACACAAGCTCGTTTGAGTGAAGTCTAGATGCTATCGTTTTGCAATTTCAACTGAAATACTATCGAAAATATTCTGCAGAATTAACGTAATAATTATTATATGTATATTTATTATTCGATAAACCGTTTTTTAGTTATTAAATTTAAAATTCTCTTCTATCACTTCTCACAAAATTTTGTACGTTCATTGATTAGTTATTGATCCTTTTACGTAATAATGTTCATACAGGCGAGGCTTTAAAAATTAAAAATACATTCTTTTGATTAGTTTATTTTTTAATTGTAAATCTGCAAGCTTCCGTTGTTACCACCGATTTGTGAATCTTCAGAGCTTTTGTTGACGTTTAGTAAAACATAAAATACTATTCACAAAATAAATAAAAACGAAACGAACAATAACAACGGAAATTTACAAATAAATATATTTTGTCGAGTATTTAAAAAAATAAATTTCAAAATCAGATCTAAAAACCAACATCAAACCCTCGAAAAAATCGTCCACACTTTGTTGCGTGCAATGTGAAAATCTAATCTGACTGCATTGATAGCTTAATGAAGTTTCAAGCATAGCCGAAAGAAAGAGGTCTTAACGAATGTATTGGCATTCCAATCGGGGGTTGCCTTTGCTTGTGTATTTTCATAAGCTGGCTTAAGCAAGCCAATGCACATTCTGGAATTAAGCTTTGGTTATCTGATGTGGACAAATCGAACTGGTAAATCAAAACCGAGACTGGAATACAGAAAGAGCTTCCGGCGGGCGGTCAGCGTTGAACTCACAGTTTTTTGCTGACTTGTGATGGGAGGGCGATTCCCCCCAGCATCAGTAGTTTTTCCTGAGCCGTGACTTCTTGTACAATAGCATGCACTGCGATTGGTTTTTGTATAGTCTTAAAATTCATAAGGCGCAGGATAGGGGAAGGTCCTCTCGCTAGGTATCCTACTAGCCTGCCGAATAAAGCGTGTAAACTGGAGCGAGAAGTTTCTCACGCTTCATCATGATCAAGCTCCTTTCCGAATTACTTCCCCGGTTTACATACACGTAAAAATTGCGTGCATCTTTTTTCCTGCAAGTTTCCGCGACATAAGTCCAAAGGTAAAGTTTCTCAGAATCACCTCCTTTATGACATATTTCAATCTCATCGTAATCGGAAGTAACGCAGTTAATCTTAACAATTACCCATCGTTACTGTGAATTCACTATACTTTGAAAGCGATGGAACAAAAAGCCGATGAGGGGATTTCGGGGGACTTTGGATGTGTATTAAAAGGTGTCATTCTGCGTCGATTCCAACCTTCAGATTTTATGAATTAATTATTTCGTTTCAAAAGTCTATCTTTCTTGGACTAAATCGAAAGAGCGCACCAAACTTACCATCGGAATTCAGTTTGCAAAGTAAGAGCCTAGAGTCAGGAAATATCGATGCTATCGATCGGTAATGGGTGAAGTCATTTGCTGCGTAACTGCGTAGGTATCTGGGCGCTCATTATGCAAAACAAACTTTAAATTTAAATTATAAAGTCAAGAGGATGGCCGTGTGCGATATCGTCATCGTATCGTTGCAGTACGCAGCTTCATATTTTAAATTGCTGAATGTTGCGATAAGATGTTAATCTTGAGAATAATTTTTGAATTAATACAGAATATAGAATACATAAAAGCAATTATGATTTAAAATTTCAACAGTATATTCTAGTGCTCTTTTAAGAGTTTCCATATTGGAGCATCCATTTTGAATTTTATAATTTTGATGGCAGATTCGAAATCAGCATACCCAAAAACCCCTTAGTGTTACTTTTCAACGAAATTCCTTGAAGTTTAACAGTTTCGGTAGACATATTGGGGCCGTCATTTTGAAACCTTAAAAATAAAAAATAGGAGTAATATGTAAAACATTGTGCCAAAAAATAATGTCAATCGAAGCAGTCGTTTATGAATTTGAAGAACAAACATCTTCAGAAACATTCTCATTTATATAGGGTGGTTCGCAAAACGTCTGCTAAAATGAGTGGGGTGATAGATCTCACCTAAACAAATAAAAAATCATTTGGGAGGTGGGAGAGAATGGTAAAACTCACCGTTTTCGAGTTTTACAGGGTGATTCATAAATTTGAACACTATTATTTTGTATTTATATTTTGATCTACTCAACGCAGTGACATCAAACTCACGCCAAAAATCACTATCTCGATGTCCTTTCCGAAAATGGCACCAATGTTGATCTGCAGGTAGAGCCACATGGGACAGTAAAAAAATGTTTTGAATTTTCCTAAAATTGACGTTTAGAAAACTTTTTGCTGAATATTAAAAAATCTCAATTATTTAATAAAAAATATGTTAAGATTAATTTGAGTTAAATTTTTTATTAATCAAATATCTGACTAACAATAAGACTAATGACTAAGACTTTGACAGACGAAAATGGCACGCGATTCAAAATTCAAGTTCAAGTTGAAACGCCCTTTCGTATGTACGCATATGTAGATGAGTAGACACTATCTTATAATTAGATTCAGTTCAGTTCAGATCTATCCGTCAACTGATTAGGAAAAGAGCTTAAGTCATTAAAATGTTTGTACTTACACAGGCTTGAGGCTATTGTCTTTTACCTTTACTTAATCCTCTTTTCATTATTCATTTAATTGCTAAAAGAGAGCTGATTGGATTAAGGATCGATTTTCTGTTGACTGATTACAGCTCCACATTACAATTTATTGTGAGCACCTGCAATTACCTCCAATCGTTTGTTATTGTTGTTGGATAAAATCAACTGGCGGCAGAAAAATACCTACAACTCGTGAAGCACGGTACTTATAAGTCCAAGCAGCCTACATCAAATGCGCATTAGTGTGGTTCAACTTGGTTTTACAATGAGAACGTCAAAGAACTTCAAAATGGTGGACTTTAAATACTAAAGACTCCGCACATTTTGGCAATTGGGTTCCGCCCAAATTGGTTTAAATTTAGATATTTTGGAGCTTTCGTCATCCTGCAAAAAAGTCTCGAAGGGCACAACTCCCAAATATCAAGTCTTCGCGACCTACACGCCATTTAAGTAGTTGGAATAGGCTGAAAAGCTGTACCGAGGTCTCCATCATTTGCGTACGTTGTGCGATGGAACCGATTCATTATTTGGCTCAATGCGTATGAGTGGGGATGCTTGAAGAAATCTATGATTAGGATTATGCCTTATCCACGTTCCTTAGCCTTTAGCTGGCACACTTCCACAAATCGTATAACTGGCTAGTCAAACAAATGTTTGCTGCTAACTAAAGGTTTTTTTTTGGTTTGAAAATAAGATGCTCTTATATTGCTGTTTCGATAGATAGTCGAGTAAATTTAGGAAATATTCAATAACAACACGAAAAAGAATTGGAGAATGCCCCTTGGATTATCACGCTGGGGTCAATCTGACCTTAGAGTGTCAGCTAAGAGTTAACATTTGTCAAAGACTCACTCTACAAAATGTATTGAATTTAACTGCACTAATTGTACATAGCAAAATATTAAATTTTGAAGGTACCGTAAACATGGGTTTCTTTAGCCCTGGGGGGTAACTTTAACCCAAATTGTAACAAAGTTTAAATTTCCCGTCACATCGTAACTGCTTAAGCGAGGTTTGTGATTACTACCGAAAATAGTAATTCGGAATATAGGCGCGTGCCTCACCGCTTTTTGTTCGCGTTGCGTATTGTAGTGTACTAGAAGAATAGGCAGAAAAATCTCGCGTATTGACGTTTGCAAACTTTGTTGGGAAGCTCTCATTTTTGTTAGTTAGCTATTTTGTGTTATAACTGTGATAAGATTTCTTTCGTATAAGATAGTTAAAAGTACAGGTTTTTTCATAAAGCAAAAACCGTAAGCCAAAGTCACCCGCCCGTAAGGACAACTTTGACCCAAAATTGGTACAAAAATATAATGCACTTAAACATAATTTTGTTTTAACTTGCGCATTGTTATTTGTTTAATATACTTCAGAGTTGATATTAAAGTCAATGTAACATTAATAGGCCAATAATAAAAGAAACCACAGAGTGATTTGTGAAAACTGTTCATATTTTTGGTCAAAGTAACCCGGAGTTACGGTAATTAAAAAATATGTGAAATCAATAAATAAAAAGAAACTATATTTTTAACTTTACTATTATAGTATTAATTTTAAATTATTTTGTGCAAATTAAATTTTAGAAGAGAATAATGCGAAGTTATTTATTTTCCCAATGCAAGTTGTAAATACTCTTCATGCGCTGTAATTTTCACTTTCATTTGGTGATTTTACATCATACTGGACTTGAGAGCTTATGTTATTTTAAAGAAGCTGAAGTCCTCATTTAACTTTAGTTTCGCTCTATGTGCATGTCCTTTCTACAACAGTGCCAGAACCGCTTTATTCGGGAACCCTCATGTGGATCCTAATGATCTACATAAACTCACGCTGCCCACCATCTTGAGCTTTGTTAGAAGAACAGGTCGTCTAACGGCTCAATCTGGGCTCCGAGATTAACTCAGATGTCAGCTTCTCTTCCCGAGGTTTGTACAATGGACCATATGTCTAAGTGCAGGGTGATCTTACCCGCCTCATGATAATCTACATCTACATCTACATCTTCGCTCTACGAAGATTAGTGACCGGAAATCGGCGTAGCCTAAATGGTAAAGCAGCCAGCATGTAATGCAATGCACCTTTAGGTCCACGGTTCGAGACCGGATCGTGCATGCAAAATAGTTTTGTTTTTAATTTTTCGTTGTGTGATGGGAGTATTATTTAATACGACTTTGTGTTGTAATGTATCTTTATACTTATAAATAAGAGTTGCTCTTCGTGTTATTAATCTTCTCCTGCAAAACCATTGAATGGATTCGAAGGTAGTTTTCAACGTTGGATAGCTTTGTCCCTCCGCAACACTATAAGTAATTGCAGGGTTCCAAAAATGGCGGTCTTTTTTATACGGGATATCTTGGGCTATCGGATTATGTCTTCTGACCTTCTTACAATGTTAAATGTTTATGGTCCGGAAAGCTTTTTAAGCACTAGAGATATTTTCCTAAGAATTCTATTCCATAAAAATAGTTATGATAATAATGAGCCAATTGCTTGGTATTCTAGATTTTTCAATGAAGTTTACAGCACTATTGATTTATCCAGTAACAGAGCTGGTTTCCATGAATCGGTTAGGCTATTTTACAATTTCACTGTTAGTAATTTTTTTCTAACTATTATGATTATATTATAGGCTAAATGAATTCGGTTAGGTGAGCCTTAGAATTTTAATTGTACTTTTGTAATACGGTAATTAGTTTAAGAATTTAAGCATTTATGTTTATGCATGGCCTGTTAATATTAATTTGTAGGCAAGTAAATAAATAAATTCTGACGTAACCAATGACAGACCATACACCGTAGGCTGAATGGAGAAGATGTCCAGTTGCAACAGCAGAAAGGATCGATGCATCTATTATAGTAGTATGCACTAGTCTTCGGCAATGTACTCCGATTTTCCATAATAAA
This sequence comes from Neoitamus cyanurus, assembly GCA_947538895.1. Lineage (NCBI taxonomy): Eukaryota > Metazoa > Arthropoda > Insecta > Diptera > Asilidae > Neoitamus > Neoitamus cyanurus. The sequence continues at coordinate 2,494,917 of OX384540.1, forward strand.
ATGAAAGTAGTCGGATACGCGCGCAACTCTGTGGTATAACACCACATCAAATATCATTAATATTGGTAACGGAAAGGGTTAGACAAGTACAATACGATAAACTATGTGACGTCATTCTAAACCCAATATGGCGTACGGCGTAAGATGGCAGATCACATTTTTCTTCACCTTGAAATGGGAATCAAATGAAAACATAACATAACATAAATATTTATTTGTTACTTTTGCTTACAGCGAGAATTTACATTAAGTGCTAGAACTAGTAGTTCATTCAACTATATTATACTTCATTTGACATAGCCAGAATTTCATTTAGAAGCTTTAAATTGTCATTTTTGGGAAAAGTACATTAAAGAAAATAAAAAAAAACCCAATGAAACCTATGCCTACTTAGCCTACTTAAGATCTATCAACTAATACTACACTTTTCCTATACACGATTTTCAGCAAGCTGCCTAATCAGGGGATTCAAAGAGTGAGCACATCGTTCAAAGAATGTAGCTGCAATATCAGTTAGTTTCTCTTGCATGGTTTTAATATTTGCTCGTTTATGAAGCCTAAGGGTGGAGAAATGCCATGGTAAATTTAGTATCATTTTTAAGATTTTATTTTGCATAACTTGTAACTTGTTGACATGTGTGCGTGAACATTGAAACCAAACAGGCCCTCCATAGAGCATTATAGATTGGACTATTACTTTATATATGATAAGCTTATTTTCCAGGCTTAGTGGAGATCTTCTATTAATAAACGGATACAGGATTTTTATTAGGACGCCCGTTTTATTTAGAACCGATGTGATATGTTTGTTGAAAGATAGTGTTTTATCAAAAGTGATACCTAAATATTTGACGTGATCATTCCATGGAACATCACAGCGATTTACACTGAGGTTATAGTTTGGTAATGATCTCGGATTTCTTTTTCGTGTAAAAAACATAGCTTGGGTTTTACTGGGATGCACTTTGATCTTCCATTTATGGAAATATAAAGGGTGTTTTTTTAAGAGGTTGCCGATTTTTTTTTTGAATAAAACACATATAAAATTATGAAATGACCAAAATTTTTTTTTTATTTGGTAGATAATTTTTTGGCATTTAACATTTAAACACAATTTCTGGCATATGGCCACCACGACTATTTTTCACAAATGTCATTCTGGAGGTCCAATTTTCGACCACTTTTTCAAGCATTTGGAGGCGTATGTCAGCAATGACACGTTGAATATTGGTTTCCAAAGCATCAATCGATTGAGGTTTATCCACATAAACCAATGACTTCACGTATCCCCACAAAAAGTAATCGAGTGGCGTCAAATCGCACGAACGCGGAGGCCAATTCACCGGACCATTTCTCGAAATAATGTTGTCGTTGAAAGTTTCTTTCAATAAGTCGATTGTTTCACGTGCTGTATGGCAAGTGGCACCATCTTGTTGAAACCACATTTCATCCATATCCATATCTTCAAGATTTGGCAACAAAAACTCATTGATCATGGTTCTGTATCGATTTCCATTCACGGTAACGCGTCGTCCTTCCTCATTTTTAAAGAAATATGGACCGATGATCCCACCAGCCCATAGACTGCACCAAACAGTACATTTATCAGGATGCATTGGTAATTCTTGAACGGCGTGTGGATTATCTTTGCTCCAAATGCGACAATTTTGCTTGTTGACGTATCCATTTAACCAAAAATGCGCCTCATCACTGAAGAGAATTTTACGGTAAAAAAATGGATCTTCGTTCAATTGATTTAACGACCAATCACTGAATTCACGGCGCAAACGATGGTCGTGTGGCTTTAATTCTTGCACCAATTGAATTTTGTATGGCACCAAACCCAAATCTTTACGTACAATTTTCCATAAAGTCGATGGACAAAGTCCAATTTGCTGAGCAAATTGATAAATTGTCGTTTTCTTCGACACTGGCCTCAACGACAGCAATATTTTCTTCTGTACGAACTTTTCTCATTCTTGTCGGTGGCTTGGCATCCAAAAGAGTGAATGTAGACCGAAATTTGGTAATTACGTTCTTTATGGTGGTCTCTGACGGACGATTATGTGCACCATAAAATTCACGACGTGCTCTATAAACATTTTTAATTGAACACTGATTTCGAAAATAAATTTCCACGATTTGCCAAACAATACTGAGTAGAAATGCCACTTTGAGCTGTCAAAACAACTGCCATAAAATAAAACGACATCTATCGGAAAAACAAACCTCCTAAAAAAACACCCTTTACTTGCACTGTATCTAGTCCACTTTGAAGGCTATTACAAATGTGGGTGGTATCTTCGTGTGAACTAAAAATGGCAGTGTCGTTGGCGTAGATGGATGATAGGCAGTTTAAAATGATAGGGAAGTCTGATGTGTATATATTGTATAATATTGGTCCTAGCATTGAGCCTTGTGGGACTGCTGCAGTAATTGTGTATATTGTGGATGATGTGGGTCCGAGATATACTTTAAAAGAGCGGTCTTTTAAGAAATTACGGACTATATTAATGAAAAGATTTGACGTTTGTTGTTAACAGTCTATAGGTACTACATATTACATATATGTATAATATAATGCAGTGGTATTCAAAACTGTTCAGATATCTCTCATCATTTGTGTGCTTTAAACATATGACTAACTTCATGTTTTCTTTTTTCTAGATATCTCGCCATCGCTGAAACCAACAGAATGGAAAAAACATAGGTGAACATTTTATTAGTTTCTTAGAATAAACTGCAATGAAATGAAAGGGTAGTTTTTAACTTTTTATGTGTAGGTGGAAACTGATTAATAAAAACAAATCGGTCCATTTCTACCGCACTTAATCAAATAATGATTTTGTCGATACGAGTAAACGGGCCTCCGACTGCAGTTAATGAACATTGATATTTACTATGAGCCCAAGACAAGTCTTGTCCGACCAGTAAAAATGCTCGTAGATTGACTAATGCTCGCAGACTGACAATCTTGGTTGCTTATGTTCCTCTTTTACTGATTAGTGCTTACTGGTCGCACTTGTCGCTTCGAACTTATTTTTTCAAAATATTCATCATTTGTTTAGTTCAAGCCCGCGGAATCACCCAGAATAGCAATAACAAGTGGCAAATAACCCCAAATGGCCTATAATTATGTGGTTACCGTCACTAAACTTTTGCATACCAACGTGTATTGCGGTTCTAAATAATATGCGAGGGTTTCCCATCGATCTGACCGCAGCATGGCTAAATTCGCGAGGTGAAGGATAGCGAAAACTGTTTTTGCAATTATCTCGAAAACGGTGAGCTTTCCGACAAAAACATGTCTTCCCAAATTTAAGCTTCGTATAATTTCATATAAAAACGTTTTTTTTTTCTCCTGATAATTGTTCAGGAGATATAACGCGAAAAACGTGAGCGTCATCCTAGTAACTGGCAGGTATATCATTTAACTTGACTAATCGAAATATCTCGAGAAATATGAATCGACACAAAAACAATTTTTTTAAATAAACGCCGAATATTTTCATCTGTGCTAAAATTAGCCTGCCCACCACTCCCTGGGGACGGGGCGCGCGGCAACTTTGGAATCACCATTTTTGGGGTTCCGAACCTAAGCTAAAAAGTACGAAGAACTCTTATGGTGAGACTTCAATGTCTGTCTGTCCATCCGTCTGTATCTCTCAACCATCTTTTTCAGTAACTTGTTATCGACTGCAAATTTGGGACAGTTGTTTTCCCGCACCTAAATATTTTCAGAGAAAAAATTGTCAGAAATGTTTTTAATAAAGAAAATAAATTCTCATATCATTTGAATGGCCTTGCCGCATTAGTTTTTGATTTATTGTAAGCCAAAAAATCTGAAATAATTAAATTATTAACATGCCTCACATTGATATGTTTCTACTGCGTAAATTTGTTAACGAGCTTAATGAATTTTTTTCCTCGGGACCAGATGGAATTCCCAGTATATAATTATTAAAATATGTTTTAATTATCTTAGTGTTCCACTGCTCTTTTTGTTTAATTTATCCTTGACTTCGGGCGTGTTTCCGGATGCTTGGAAACTTTCATATGTTATCCCAACTTTCAAGAATGGGAAAAAAAATCTGTCTTACAACTATAGACCAATTGCAAAGTTGTCGGCACTGCCTAAACTTTTCGAGAGTATTATATGTGATATTTTAACATTTGAGTGCAAATCTTTCATAAGTTTGAAACAACACGGCTTTGTGAAAGGACGCAGTGAACAAAATATTACCGCTGTTCAAGTCAGTGTTCGTGAAAACTCAAATGCGTCTATTCCGCGCAGTTCTCAAGAGTTGGCGCTCTCCAGGATGACAACCTGGCGAATTGTGCGACTGGATTTGGGTCTGCATCCGACCATCCATTCGTCGTCAGTTCGCTGATTGGTCACTGGAAATGTTGGAAGGTGACGGCGATTTTCATCGCAAAGTCATCTTCTCAGATGAGGCTTATTTCTGGCCCAATGGATTCGTCAACAAGCAAAATTGCCGCTATCAAGTGAGTGGATTATGGTATGGCGTAATCATCGGACCTTATTTCTTTCAAAATGAGGTAGGAGATGCCGTTACCATTAATAGCAAGCGCTATAACAGGATGATGACCGATTTTTTGTCCCAGAATTTGATGAAATTGATACGGACGACCTTTATTTCCAACAAGACGGTGCACCGCCTCACACTTCCCGACCTAACATGGACTTATTGCGTGGTAAGTTCGGTGGGTTGTTAATTTCCAGAAATGGTCCCATCGCTTGGCCGTCTAGATCGTGTGATCTAACGCCTTTGGATTATTTCCTTTGGGCCACATTAAGTCGACCAGTAACCATCCTACAACTCTTGAGGTATTGGAAGCCAATATTCGTCAAGCCATAGCTGAGCTACCGACCGAAATGTTGCACAGAGTAATCGAAAATTGGCGTGAGCGGATGAACGTGTGCAAGAGGAGCCGCACTGGCCATTTGGCCGATATTTTATTCAAATCATAAATCGCATAAAATTATCTTTCAAATAAATCAGAACCATTTTGGCTCGAATATTGTGTGTTTTATTCGAATTTAAAGTTCGGACGTTCTTGAT